>CM020229.1:10576476-13215226 GCA_009819775.1 Phoenicopterus ruber ruber | reverse complement strand
TCTACTTATATCCACATCGTAAACGAGAAAAGATGTTTTAATTAAGGGAAATCAGGTTAACTTAGCTCTAATTTACAAGCCGCCTGCTTAATGAATTGTCTGTGCTGCTCTCTCTTTGTAGAGAGTAAATCTGAGGATCTTTTTCCTCTGCAGTTCAGACACTAATTAACTAACCAAGAATTTTAGTAGCAACCCGACTTTCCTCTAATAGTTTTACCTAAAGCCAGCCTGGTCATTGCTTATACAAATTGCCAATTAAATTTGATTGATATAATGAAATTGGATTTTATTTTCACTTACCTTCTCCCTCCCCCCCCTCCAGATCCCCCACCCCCGTGATCCCCCGGCCCCGGTGCGGGGCTGCAGGCGGGGACCCGGCCCGGGGCCACCGGGGGAGCCGCGCCCGGAGCCCCCGGAGCCCCCGGCCCGGCCCGAGCATCCCTCCCGCCGCCGGCCCGGGCTCGCCCGCCGCTTGAAGTTGGAGGGAAAAAGCCAGATCTAAGCAGCCCTTCTAAAAATGCATTAACTGTTTCCAAAATCTACATCGCCGCTTAATTAAATATGTTATCCTGTTTATAGGATCTGTGGCTAATTATTTAGAGTCGTTTAATCTACGCGATTTGCACGTTAATTAAACAGCACCGGGCTGCATTGTGCGCGCTCGGAGGGCAGGCAGCGCCTGCTAGGGGCTGCCCGCAGCCCTGCAGCCCCGGCCCCCCGGCAGCCCAGGTTTGGGGAGGGGGCCCCGAGTTTCCCGGGGCAGCGGTGAAAGCCCCCGGGGGGGCACCGCCAGCGGCTCCCCCCGGGCCGAGCCCCCCGCGGGGCGAGCGGCGGGTTCATTCATCGCAAGATCAAAAGATGCTGGGATGCGCCCGGAGAGGACCAGCCGGGAGGGAGGGGGGGGACGTGCAGGCTGGGGGGACCCGATGGGGTGGGGGGGGACCAGCTGAGGTGGAGGGGACCTGCGGGTAAAGGGAGGGGACCAACAGGACGAGGGGGGAGACCCGCAGGGACTGGGTCCCCCCCACCGCCCCCACTCACTGCTCAGTGATGGAGCCCCTTCCCTCCCAGTGTCCTCCCCCCCGATTCCTCCCCTGTCCCCATCTGTCCCCCTCGGAGCTCGGGTGTTTCGGCCTTTGTGTCCCAGCCTTGCTGCCGCCCCGCTCCCGTCTCCTTCTGCCCCATTAACCCCCGGCACGAGTCCCGGCGACAAAAGGGCTGCAACCTGATCCGGGCTTTATTGAATCCCTATTGTTCTCCCGGCTAATTCCCCCTTGTCCTCCCTTCCCCGCCACGGGCAGGGGAGGCCCGGGGGGGGTGGCTGTCTCTTAATTGCTTAAAAACTAACTGCCCCACCACCCGACCACCGAGAAACCCGCAGCAGGTTGGGAAGGGGCTGCTGCTCCTTGGGAAATTAATGCCTTTAATTCCAGGTTTGTCCCTGGGAAAACGCTGCCCACCCTCGTCCTAGGCATGTCAGGAGGAATCGCAGGGCTTTAAAACAGGGGATTAAGGAAAGTGGTCACTTTTGACTCAGTAGGAAAAATCCCTCCATGACGGTAATGAAAGCCTGGATGATATAAGTATCTTCTGGTTCACAATAGCAATTAATATGGTAATATTCTACTATTAAAGATGCTAACATTAAGATGGAACTCGTACGCGGTTAAAACATTTAATAGAGGGGAAAATGCATTCCTCGAGCATCAGGTAACAAAGTCAAACGGAGAAGGGGGGAGTGAAAGTCTCTTAAAATAACAAAGGCCTCTATATAATTTGGAAAGGTTTTTAATACTCCTTTCCTCCTCAAGAAAAACTTGAGGTGCTGGAAAAGTGGGTATTAGCGAGTGCTGGAGGAGGGAGCTTGTGCTGGGTGGGGAGAGCTGTCCTGGTGGGAGCTCAGCCCTGTTTGGAGACCAAGTGCCAACAGGGGCCACCTGCATCTGCAGTGACCCAGAGGTGGCCCACGAGGAGCCTGTGCTGGGACAAAGGCATTGAAGCATCACGATATCCCAGAAACGTTGGAAGGAGCATCTGGAGGGCTCTGGCCAAACCTCTGCTCCAGGCGAGGCTGAGTTGAGTCAAGCCAGGCTGTCCATGGCCCCGTGCACTGTCGCTGAACATCCCCCAAGGATGGAGGTCCCAGGACCTCTCTGAGCTCTGTCCCAGTGCTGCACCATGCTCATCCCGGTTTGTTTTCCCAAATGTGAGTCGCCTGCACCACTTAGGTCTGCCCATGCGCTCCCTGATTTGCCTTGCGAACACCCCAAATCATGGTTGTATTGTGGGACACGGCAAAGCCTTTGGTTTCTGCCAGAGAAGGAGGAAAGGTTAAGACCTGCTCACCTCTGCCCTGTGAATCCACTTGGTATGATCAATTTGCTTAGCAGACGATAGACACAGTTATGCAAAAATACTCTCTTAGCAGAGTTTTTAAAGTATCAAACTATTTGGGAGAAAATTAGAAAGTACTTATTTAAACTACAGTCCACGCTTTTATTATTGTAAAAGCCTTTTCCTTTTTTTTTTCTTTGTTTTCAATTAAAAACAGTCAGGATTTAGGTTTTTGCTTTTCACTAGAATAAAAGTAATTTGCAAAGATAATAGTATTGTGGGAATGGGAGAACCTTTCAGCTGATCACTAGAAGCAGCAAATATTTACCAGCTGGCTCTGATGATGAATTGGAGATTGATGTGGAGAGCATGGTCTTCATCCTGCCTACAGCTCTGCTGACTTCATCAAATCAGACCATCTTCATTTTACAGTTATTTTTTTCTCTAAAATGTAGCATTCCTGGGAAAAAAGAAAGTGTCTTCTGAAGCTTGCGCTTTTGCGTAGTTTATTTAAAAGAAATTCTGCCTGGCTGATCCCAAGGATTCGTGTAGGTCGTTCAAGCTCCACTCTGACCAGCTAGCTCAGGTTCCCTGCACCAGGCTTCCTCCTTCCTCGCCTCTTCCTACACAAAAGTTGCACACACAAAGCCGTTCCCAGGGTAAATCCTCTGCTAAGTTTGCAGCTGAATCAAAGTTGTGCATCACAGGGAGATGTGAGACATTGCCCACCTTCTCCTTTCACGAAAACTGAAGAAGATGGAAAGGAAAATGGGTGGAGAACAGCTCAATGAGGGGCTGATGTCAGCAGAAGCTCTACTGCCCCGTGCTACCCCATGTTGGAGGCTACACCCCTGCGTGTGCTGCTGAGGATACTCCACAACACACCCCAAACGGATCAAGTCAGATTACCAAAAGCTTCGAGTTTAACTTCAGCTCTTTCTGATGAAGCTGATTAGGGAGCAACCTCAGAAGCCAACAGCAGGCAGGTCTGCAGGGACAGCGACCCCGGGCAGCGAGGGAGAGTGAAGGCATGCAACCTCTTCAACCGGGGGATGTGTGTTGGCAGCAGCCCCTTGACTTGGGTCTTTGTTGCCTTTCCCACAACCTTGTCTCAGAGAAAATTTCCTCACGACGTGCTCAAAATTGGCTCTGTTGCAAATAATAAAAATGCAGTGATGACATGGCACAGAGCAGTGGATCTAAATAGAAGAATATTAATGACCGAGGAAAAATTGGTAACTACCCCCCTTATTTAATCCTCTTTTTTTCCTTCACCGTCCATTGTTGTTTTGACAGTAGTTAAAGTTGAAGACATCAAGGAAAATGGGGACCCTCCAAACAGCTGCTCAGCCGCAGTCAGCATGATGGGAGCCTCTTGGGAGCCTGCTCCTGCCGCTCCGTTCCCAGCTCTGCTGCTGGAGGTTTACGTGGGTAAAGGCGACCCCGTGCCTTCGGGTCATCTCCCACCCTTGTCCCCTTGTGTAGTCTCCTGGTGGAGCCCATCTCACCGTGCACAGACGGGCTCAGTCCTGCAGGAGAAGGGGCTTTGTCAGCGAGCACCATGGAAGCAACCGTAACGCAGATAAAAAAGTAGGAATAGGAAAAAAAAGCTACGGAAATTGAGCAGTGGATGACACTGTGAGAGGAAGAAAAAGCCTCAAACTTTAAAGGCGGTATTAAAACAGGGCATGCAGAAAGTGAAGTCAATTAGGCAAAAGAATCGTTTGCTGACGGAGGTCGCCGGGCCGAATTCCTAAAAGGATTCATGAATCGACTAAAAATACCCTTGGGATAGTTTGAGCACGGACTGAGTTACTGAAGGGCAATGCCCCAGATGACCCAGGAGACCCTTTCCAATCCTACAGTATAAACAATGACGCTATTAACATTTGTACTAAGTACCTGCTCGGGCTCCTCGCCTGCCATCGCAGCGCTTCGGCTCCCACCCGGGGCAGGAGCGGAGGCTGCGAGATGTGCTCTGCTCCCTACCTTAGCCCGGAGAGCATCCTTTAGGTCCCAAGCAATTGCTCTGGTTTCTTATCCCTAAACCCACTCCCGTCGACAGGGAATTACGGAAAACCCTCGTGACAATGGTAGGAGCAGTGAGAGGCCAAAAAGATCAATGGAAAAGCCTGGCGGAAACCCTGCAGAGCTGAAAAGAACAACAAGGGGAAGGCTGGAGAAAATCACTGGCAAGAGGAGGGACCCAAGGCACAGAGACCTTAATGGCCTTGTAACGCCGAGGAGGCACTCGCAGGGCACAGGGGGACGGGGACAGTCTGGGGAATTTGCAGGCATGTATTATAATTGTAGAAACAAAGCCAACCACATCTGAGGGGACCGAAAAAAGCCAGATGGAATTTGGATACCACATTAGGAAATGCAGCAGGATCATGGGGCCCACCGAGATGCTCCAGGTGACCTTTGCCATGGGGATGTGCCATCCCACTGGGGAGGGGTTGTCAGTGTGCAGACCCCGCGTGGACCAGGGACCAGGGAGTGTGTGTTGTATTGACTGCGGCAGGGGAAAAGCCATTTTGTTATTAACTATTTCTCTTTCCCTTAACGTCCCTGATGACTAGACCTGACTGAAACAACACCCCATCGTGTCACCGTTGGGCACTGTCCTGAGAGATGACAGCACTGTTGCACCTCGTGTAGGTGTACAGGTCTGGGTTTAATGCGAAGGCAAACCTGCAGCCATAAATCTCCAACTTGTAATTCAGGTACTGAGGATAAAAATGAAAACAAGGTTAGATAAAAACATTCACTATCAAAACTTAATTATGCATCCACAGGCTGAGGCTCATTATTCATCCTCCAACCTGGAAACAAATTAGTCTAATGAAGCCATGAGTTAAAATGGAGAAAGGATGTAAAGGCTGGAGAATATTTGTGTCTGTGCTCGAGTGTCAAAACCAGTGTTGAGCTCTGGGTGCTACATTTGTCACCAGAATCAGGTGCTTCCTACACGTGGTGGCATGTCCAGGACCTGGTTTTGCCAAGAGCAGGTTACAGGTCTTCCTAAGTGGGAATGTGAAGCCGTTAGAGACCGGTGAGATGTGGGGGCACAGTGCGGGCTCGGGGGCTCATCGGAACCAGAGGTGGTCAGAGGCCATGGGTCTAAAGAAACCCAAACACCAGTGTCAGCTGCCACTGAGTCAACCCAACTTGAGGGACACGTTTAGCCCTGGCACAAGCTCCCTGGTGACAGCCAGCATAATCCCATGGAGAGTTTGGCTCCAGTGACCTCTGGTAAATGTGGAACCAAATCCCAGGGGCTGGGAAGAAAAGAAACTGGTAACTAACTATAGTGGGATGGCAGCTCTCTGTGGGTTTATTGCGCAAGTGTTTAAGAAGCTGAAGACTATAATTAAACTGCCCGGGAATGTATAATCACAGCAAGGAAGGCCTTTTGCCCTGCTCCTTCCCTGCAGAATTTGGGGAGAAATGAAATTAAATCGCAGGAAAGGGACTTGATAGGCATTTAATCCCATGCTTTCTGCCGCACCGCCCAGCACCCCTTGGTTTTGGACCAGTTGCTTTGGCTGCCTATAAAAGTCACCCATAAACTATAACTCCTGGCACAAGTGGGAGAAGCCTGGGTTTGGGGATAGTTAGGGGCTTATCCGCAGCACGCCACGGCAAGCCTGGTGATATATAGCCCAGGTCTGAGCTCCATAGCAGAGCGCAAAAGGTTCAAGCGACCTAGTAAAGACCATGCCAGTACCAGAGAACAAGTCCCCACAGGCCCCCGGCTGAGCCATTTTCACCGCTTTATTCTCTCGCTCCCATCCTAATGTGCTTAACTATAAATGACCCCTTTATTTTTTATATCTCCATTTCATTTTACCCCTTCTTCCAAGGAAGCAGTAAAAACAGGGAAGCCAAGAAGCAGAGCTCTTATTCTAAAGTAAGTGCTGACACAGAGCAATTCTGGGGACCTCGCAGCTCACGTTGAACATTTGTATCATCACAAGGAGGCTTTGGGCTTCTCCTCAGAGACCCAAGCCCTAATCCGGCTCCCGGGTTCCCAGAAGCAGCCTATTGGGATCACGCAGCCATAGGTGAGCTGCATCTGGTCCGGGGGCCCTGACATTCACTGGGTGAGCTTGGCACTATTTCATTTCCAGTTTTGCTGGGTGTTTTATTCCGTGCTGTCCTGGGGTTCATCACAAGGATGGCAGATTGGGGGTGAAGACAGCCCAGCTGAGCAAAGCCCCCCAAACACAGCCCCTCTGTTGTGCTCTTTGTCTCTGATACACAGAAGATGCTCAGCCACCCTGGGCAGAAGGACAACAGCTTGCTGTTTATTAGTATAATTTTTAAAGGTGCCTCATTGTATTTATTTGCTGTGTGGTTAAACATTTATTATTTATATTTAATTTTCCCAGATTCAAAGGGGCATCACTAGTGGCTGAGTGTCTGCAGATTCAGTGCAGCTCCTTCACACACTTATTTATGTAACCTTGGCCTCCCCCGAGGGGCTCCCGTTTCACTATGTGCCATCGGCCTCTTAATTGGCCTCACAGATCACGCCTTCTCCTTCGGCTCACCCAGGTCCCTGCGACTCATAATTTCTAAGATATTAAATGTGGTTGAAACAAAAGAGTTCAGTGAATTAAAGCCAGGAAGTTTCCTATCCCTCCTAAACCTTCGCTTTCAATTCCCTCTCTAGGGCGATGGCCAGACTGGGGTCATCGCAGCTGGTCTGGAGGGCTCAGAGAAGGACCAGGCTGTGTCCTGGGCAGGAGATGGACATGCAGACTGGTGCGTCCGGCCGCTGGCGTGCCTGGCTTCGCACCCAGCCGTGTCTTCTTGATAAGAGCGTTTGGCACTAATTAGACTCCAAGCAGCTGATTAACCTGCAGGGATGTATGGAAGCTGTTTTCGCTATAAGATATTACAAGAGCGGCAGGACTCTCTCCTTGGGACCCTTTTGCACAGTCAGTCCAGCCTCCTCGGATGGACAGTGGGTGGTGGGACGGGGGAGAGAAACCTCTGCCCCCGAGCCACCCCAAAGCCACCTCTCCCCACTCCCTAGCACCGTAGCTCTCGCCCAGCTAACGGTTCGGGTACGGAGCTTGTAGGGGCAGCCAGGCTGGGCCCCCTACCAATGCATAGACTCTGGGGTCTAAAAATGCAGTGTTCAGAGCCGAGGAGAGCAGGAACTCCCATTGACATTTCCTGAGAAGTAAGACTACATCAAGGCGATGGCTTTGGCTATTCCTTTTGCTATACATCCTCCTGCCAATGCACCCTGAGCACCTTAGGGACACATCTGACCCAAAGACGCTGCATTTCACTTCCAGCCACCAGCCATGGTGCTTCATGAATGAATCAATCAGGGCTTTCATCCAAACACAGACCAGAAAATGCACTTACAGCTGTTAAACTTTATTTTAGACAATACAGATCCTGTAGCAAGGAGTTCCATGTGTCAGTGATAAGGCAAAGACATCTGGAGAACTCAACCACGTGAGGTTTCCACTGGGGTAACTAAATCTCCAGGTGAAGGGGGTTGATATCCCTGGTACATTTTTACCCAGTTGCCAGCTGTTTGGGTTTAAAAAGAAACTTCACTCCCATAGGTAGAGCTATTTCAACATTAATGGTTTTATACCTTCTCCTTAAATATATCACAGGCTACACTTGGAGATAGAGTTAGAGAGTAAACATTGTTATGCTGGAGCTGTCATCTGTGAGTAATCACAGACCTAATTGAAGCTGGCCAGCCTATTAAATAAACATTCAGCGTAAACGAGGGAGCAAAGAAATACCCTTTAGTTTGGTAATAGTTGAAATGATGGAAACTGGTACCTGAGTCAGGGACTAGGGTGATGGGGTTGGCGTAGCAGGAGAGCCAGGGAGGGAGGTTTTCCCCAGGCAGCTCCCAGCAGCGTGCTGCCAAGCAGCAAGAACCAGAGAGCATCAACTACCAGCTTTTGGAGGGAGAGTAAGGAGAGAGCTTCCCTGGGGCAGGAGTGCTGGCCATGGCAGGCCTGGATTCTGGGGCAAGGAGACTGCTGTCTCAAGGAGTCTGGCTTTACTGCATCCAGGGAAACACGACTTCCCACCACCTCCTGTTAATAGCTGGGCTAACGCTTGCAAAACAGCCTAACAGAAATCACCCTCCCAGCATCAAATACTGCCTAATCACCCCACCGAAATGGGCAACGATACAATCTTGCAGCGTTTCTTGTGTTCCTTGGGGAACCACCTAATCCTCCTTGTTGTCTGCCAATTTTTCCTTGTCCTTGGGAATTTCACATATAGAAAAGACTATAGCTTTCGCTGCTGGCGGCTCTCGCAGCTTGCTGCAGTGCCGCGGGTGGCACCGAGGCACACGGGCATCCGAGGCTGTGCTCTGGGGCACGTAACGCAGAACAGGCAAATTTTTGCCCCAGGGAATCTCGCAGCATCCTGCCCCTCCTTGCCCTCTCTCCAGATGTTGCACGGCTGTGTGCGAGCGGTGCTGCCTCTTTGGGAGGTGATGAGAAGAGGGTGATGCACCGAAGTGACATGCTCAATTTCCCTCAAAGATGGTGCAGCCACAATAACATTTTTCCTGCTGATGGCGTCCATGTGTCTCTCCCTTTTCACTGGAGCTCTGTTACACACCGGGATGTGGTACGAGCGTGTGTGCACCTTCTGTTCCCCGAGCCGTCCCTGCCTTTCTGGGTAGGATGAGGTGCCTGGCCTTCCGTGGTTAGTTTAAGAAAAACACTCTCCCAGTGATCAGCGCCTGTATGAAGTAGATGTATGGTTTCAATTCTGTCCTTGAGCCATGGATCATTTAATGTTGTCAACACATATACATCCTTCTCAAACATCCCACTGAGAATTTCTAGGGACTGTAGACAGCTTAAAGCTAGCGTTACAGCAGCAGCTTCATATTTGCTTTCAGATCCACGTGCATTTTTTAATACTAAAGCTTGCATAATTGCTGCTGAATTTCTAAGCAACTTCTTCAAAGGGACAGAGGTGCGTTAGCAGTAGGAATACTGGTGGTGGAGCAGGAACAAGGCCTGTTGTTGGCTTATGGTTTCCCGGCAGCTGCTCAGAGATGGTGTTTGAGGAGCCCTGAAGAAGGGCTGGGTTGGGACCTCCCAGCTCGGCATGTGTTTGAGCACATTTTCTTCCTGACCGTGGGGCGGCTGGGATGCGCTTGCCAAACAGCCGCCGGTGCTAGGTGCCTGCATCAAAAGCATTTTAGCGCTGCACATATCTTGCCAGGGGAGATTGCACTGACATTTTGCTTTGAAAAATGGGATAGGGCACTGCCAGCCTCTTTTTTTTTTTTTTTTTTTTTTTTTTTTTTTTTTTTTGGTGAGGTCTGGATGTACCTAGAAGCACAGTGAGATGCTACATGCAATGAAGATGACCTGACAGGTGAAGGGTCCATCATGGGGCTGATCATGGCAGGGCTATAAAAGGAGAGACAAAGTGGTTTCTTAGGATAAGAGAAGGATCTCCTGATCTTTCCCAGCTGGTGGGGATGGAGTTACAGCCAGGTGTGGGCTAGTACCTTCTGGGTTTGAGGGTCGCAGTCTCTCTGCATCTTCCCTCCAAGGTGGGAGGTGTGCTGCTGTTCCGTGGCAGTGGCATCAAGCTCTGGTTGGGATGTCTATCCCCACAGGGGTCAGTCCCCCCTGGGTAAAGGGCAGTGACCACCCTAGGGAGTGGATCACACTCCTCTTTGTTAGCTGCCAGCTGCATTCTTGGGTACTGGGGGAAGAGATCGATGCAAGATAGTGATGTCTGCTGGCTGGAGTATGAGAACAGGAGGCTGCGGGTTTGCTGGAGAACCTGCACCGGCCGATCACTGCTGAGAGGTATGGACAAAGCTGGGTACTCAAAGGGTTCTTGTGCCTTTGGAAATGTAGAAGGGCTGTGAGTGATGATGGCCCCCTGGCTGCACACCCAGCAGCAGGGCTCGGGCTGCGGGGCTCTGCTGCAGACACGGGAGGCGGCTCCTTCCCTCCCGAGGAAGGGTGTTTCTGGGGCTGAGACCAACCCGAGGTGTCCCCCTGTACCGAGGGGCTCTGTCCCCTCTCCATCCCCCTGGCTGCCACAGGGCCCTGCGCAGCGCCACGTCAAGGGCACCTGGTCAGCCAAACTCCATTTACTGTGTCTATGTATTTATTATATTGGAGCCCAGGGTAATTACTTTACAACTCTGAACATTAAATATCATTTGTCTTATTCCAGTAGGTTCAAATCTTTATGAATTTTATCTGACGCTTGCTCCCTTCAATTATCTGCCATCAGAAAAAGTTTACCGTTGCTGCAAAAATATCAATTTGCCAGAGGTTGCAATACATTTACTCTCCACCTCTGTAATTTACAAACTTACATTCTATGATTAGAAAGAAAAATGGCTAATAGGAGAAATATTCATGCAAAATCGATACTGAATAAGATGCTGCCACCTTTTGGCTTAACCTAATTCTACATCTGGGCCAAATTCATCCCTGGTGTAACTGCTTTGCTGGGAGAGGAGCTAGAGCTGCCCTGGGGCTGGCTGTGAGGGATGGGGTGGGATGGGGACACGATGCATGATCTGGGGGACTCACCCCATGACCGCAAACAGGGTACGGGAAGCTGATGCTGTGGGGTTTGCAGGCTCTAGTAAGAGGAAATTTTCCATAGCTGTGCTTCTGCAACAGAAGTTTCCTTCTTGCACATGCAGAGCCAAAGCGAAGGTTCCTGGCAGTCTTTCTCTCCCTCCAGCCATCCAGGAGGCTCTTCTTGGAGCTGTGTCCTGGGCACAGGGACCAGCGCTGGGATGTGGGCTTGTGTCTGTGCTGATGTGCTGGGAAAGAGGGTCTGGGATCTGATGAGACTCAGCACATGGCTGAAGGTGTCTAACCAAGCTTTGAACTGGTTAGACAGTTCATCTAAGCTTGTAGGCAGCCTCCACCCTGTCTGTCTGTGGTATGGTCAGACACTATGCAAGACAGCGGGACTTGCAACACTGTCAGTCTTGGTAGCTATTGAATGTACTTATTCTTCAATTACATGTCACTGCAATGGGCCGTGGAGCCCAAATACTGCTGTGCTTTCAAAAGAAAACAAAAAAGCATTTAATTTTTGTAGTAAAGATATTTCAAAGTGCTAAGTGCTACAGCAGAGCAATTGCAATGCTGCTCTGTCTCCTTGCCCAATGACACAGGAGTTTTTTCAGCTGAATACCAGCAAGCACGTGATTAAAAGCTCTTAGGATTCTGCGGTTGTGGGATTTCCAGCAGAACTTGCTGTTTCTCTCATATCTTGCCCCTTTGTTTCCCCAAGTCCAGGGCAGAGTCTGAATTCGGTAATTGCCACCTGGGTTTCCTTTGCTGTCTTCCCAAGGAACTTGTTTGAACAAGTTGAATTGGCAAATGTATTGTTCAGCCGCAAAGCGTCGTGTCAGGAATAATGTCCGTATTACCAGTCTCTCTATTCAGCGCTGAGCGCGCTGCCAGGGACAGAGGACCGATGCAGGAGAGCTCCCTCCGTTTCCTCTTCAGAAAGCAGTGCATGTTTTTTTTGGCTGGTTGCTCCATGCTCTAAAGCAAGAGCAGAGGGAGCTACTTGGAGCTTCTTCAGCGTGTGCAGAAACTCTCCTCCAATGGGGAATTTTCTGCTAATAGGTTCCCGTGGCTTGTACTTGTGTTTCCTTCACTAGGCGAGACTTGGGTGCAGCAGTCACCTTGTTTTCCACGGAGCATCTGAGCAGTCAGTCCCACTGACGCCAACGTCAGGTCTGTGTCAGCAGAGCTCAGGCCAATGCGGTGGGGACAGGCAGGTCCTGGGGGTGCACCCCCCAAGCAGAACAGGGCATTCACCTGCAGGGCTTTGTTGAAGGACCTCAAGGACTGGGTCAGGCTGTGGAAACTCAGCAATCAGGAGCTCAGGAGCCTAATGAAGACAATAACTGCATGTTGGGCAAGTTCCTTGGGTTGGGGACTGTCACCTGCTGCATTTCTTTTCTGCACTGTGGGGTCCAGGCATGGCTATCCTTGAGGTCCCTTCTGTTGTTAGTGCTGCTATTGCAGGGTCCAAACTCCAAATGTTGGATTGTAGGACAAGCGCTTCATTAAAAAGCATTTTGATCAAAACTCTTTTGTTTTTCCAAGCCCTGGCTGCTCATCTCTCAGGCTTTCTCAGTGTACTCAGGTGTTATCTCCGTTCCCCTCACTTGGCAGTTCCTAGGTCCACTGGTAACTTCCAGGTTTACTAGTCTAGTAGGTAAGTGCTGATGAGCCCAACTCCTGCCCCAAGCACAAACTGGCCGCTCTGAGCAGCGGGGCTGTGAGGATCCTGCTCTCCTGGCAGACATGAGGCAGCTCTCTTCCTCCCCTACATCCCCACCAGTGGGAGGAGAAGCTCCTCTGCCCCTTCCAGCCTGCCTTCACCAGTGTCTCACCCTGAGGCACGATGCAAAGATGAGAAAAACTTGCACATCCACTCCCATCTCCTAGTGAAAAGGAGATGTGAGCGGACAAGTGTGGTGTTGAGAACAGTTTGTGCTAATGAGTTCCTAGCTCTGTTCCAGTGCGTGTTTGAGGGGACAGCCCGGGGTTGGGGCTGAAACCAGCCTGAAACCAAGACAGCTAGGATGCACCCCAAAATGGATCTGAGAAGAACGTAGGGATGTACAGTGGAAATCGTGCTCTGGAAAACTGCTCAGTAGCTCCTTCCTCCAAGGTGCACTTAAGCTCCCAAGATGGTGGTGATCCGAATGTGCCAAGACATGAAGTCTAAAGTTCTCCAGGGATATAGGCTCACCTGAATCCTCCCTACCTTGATGTGATCAAGCTCTATGGGAGAAACAAGCTCTCCCACGTGCAGGTCCCTGAAGGGTGGGGGCACAGCCAGCATATGCCGGCAGCTCAGCACACACCAGCCAGGTGCAACCACCGCCATGACACTGACGTCTCTCCCAGTGCCAACAAATGACTGTGACAGCAGGGACAGGAGCCCAGGACCTCCCTGGGGAGAGCTGTAACCAGCGGGAGATGGCACCGTGGCTCTGCAAACCTTGTGCCCTCGGCTGCAGGGTGACCAGATTTCTGCAGGAGATGCAGAGGGCTCTCACAGGAGATTGGTCCTGCTGGGAGGATGCTCCATGGGACAGGGCAGTGGTACCACCTCCTCCCTTAGCTGGGTCTTACAGCAGGGAGGGCTGCCCAGTTATTAAAAAAAAAAAAGCTCAGTGGGGGGATTTTAGCAATGGGGCTGCTCAGAGGCCCAAGGCCTGCCAGGTGAGCAGGGTCCTGCAGAAGCTCCTTGGCTGCAGAGGTGACCCTGCAGTGTGGGTTAGCAGTGACATGGTGCCACCTCGTGGCACGTGGCTCCGAGTGTCACACGTCCTTGTGGGATGGACGCCTTTCCAAGCGGGGCATCACCCTGTGGGTGGTCCACCACCTCCCAGGGCTGCCTGGTGCCTCCAAGGACGTGGCTGCACTGTGGGCTGGTAAAGGCCACCAGTAAATGGGTGGTTGGGACCGACGGGTGAGGGACTACTCTCTGGAAAACAAGGGAAACAGCTAAAACTGTTGTCCTACCGCCTAGTCCGAGTAGCAGCTGCAAAGCAGGGTATGACCCAAACTCATGCTGTCCGGCTCAGAGCCATCGCTTTTGGAGATGATTTCTTTAGGGCTGTCTGCCTGCTATGGGATCCACGATTTAAGGGGGTCTCCCCCCCTGCTCAGCTATTTCCCCCCACGGATCTATCCTTGTCCTTCTGGCTCCCTAGCTCTACCAGGACTCCCCTGACCACCCTCCCCTGCTAACCCACAGGAGACCTGCTCATCTGCACCAGAAATGGGTTTGGTCCCCTTCTGCACCTACAGCATAAAGCAAACCCCACTTACGAGGGTTTGGGTTTATTTCTCAGTGCTACAAAACAGGAAAGAAGGATGGCTCCGTTTATCTACATAAAAAAAGGAAAAATAAAGACAATGCTGAGGTTTGGCACTGTTGTTAAATCATCATCAGCTGAAGTACTTAAGGACAGAGTCTCAGTTTTCAGTGAAACGCTTTAATTTGAAACCAGCAGTGCAATGGATAAGGAGTATTTGGGGTCTGACTTCCCTTGCTGATTGATGGCATCATGGTGCCTTGGAAATCTGGGGCTCGGTAGTCGGGAACTGGGTCCTGTTGAGTCCATACTGCAAACAACACAACAAAAAGACAGACTTCCCTGGGATAACAACTGTCACAGAGACCCCCTAACCTGTTTTCTGCTAGGTATCGGCAGCTGACGTTGTAAGACATTAGTGTTTGATCTGTGACCAGAAATCACCTGATAAGGGATTTATTTTTCCACTGCTATTAGAAAGGCTGTTGCAATGTTTCCCACCCTTTGAGACGGCCTTTTCAGGGCTACATGTCCTCTGTACCTGTCCCGCTGCCAGCTTGGCTGCCGTCTGCGCTCTTTCCTTTTGGCTTGGGACATTCCCAAACAGCAAAGCAAATGGCTCGATTCTGCTGATTTTTTGTTCCTCCTACACAGTACACAGTGATACTGAAGAAGGAAAAGCCTTTTCTTTCTAAAAGGATGCTCCTTTTAGAGCATCCTGCCTGGATGCTCTAAGAGGGGGTTGGAGACACAGCGGGTATCAGAAGCAGTGGGAGATATGGTGGGTTTTCCCTCTAAAACACCAAATCTGAGGTTTCCCCTGGAGGGCCAAGAGCTGGGGATTAGGAGCACTTGGTCTCTAATAGAAGTTCAGTCTACACAGCAAAGCTTTTTTTTAGTATAACCCAAGGAGAGAATTTAACATTCTTGTAGAGGTAAATATCACCAAAAAATAACCACCAGAGGAGGCCCTTCCCGGTTTACTTTGCCATTTAGGAGGGGGCTTTTAAACAAGAGACTCTTCTATCGAAGAAGCGAGTTCGTGCTGGTATAATGGTATCTGTGTAAATCTGGCAGCGTAACAGTAGCTGCGGCGATGAGCCCTTAGGCACTTAGCAAGGATTTGCCAAGGAGCCTAAGGGCTGATACACACTTGAAACTCAATGGGATTTAGGTGCCTAAATGCATTAGGCTGCTTGGAAAATCCTGGCCTTTGAAGTTAAAGTAGGCACTAACAAAAAATGGCTAAAAAATTTTAAATAATAAAAGTCAGGCTAATGCCGCGGTGAAGGCAGTGGGTGCTCTGCGTTTTGCACCCAAAACAAGGCAGAGGGAGGCAGCCACCGAAGGCAACCGAGAGGCTCCACCACCGTGAGGGCTCAGAAGAGCTCCATCCCTGATGTCTCCTGCCCCACCAGGAACTGCAGGATGGCCCCTCCGAACCATTTCCACTTCTGATGGGCGTCTGCTTGTGTGGGAATGATCCGGGGCATTTGGCTGGGGACATCCACCTTGTGAGAGTGTATGAGGAAAATATTAAAAATGCCTTTTTTTTGGTTGAGAAGAATCTTAGGACATTAAAAGTTGGAGAACTCATCTTCATTATTTCTCTTTAAAGTTACTTATGAATTGAGAACGGCTCTGCTCATATTTCTCTTTTATTTGCTATCTCCCCAGGCTAAAGTGTTGTCTATTTATCTTACAGATTAGGTTACTTTTTATGGGGTTCCTGCTATTATATTTCACCTCTAACTTTGTTAGTTTGTGTTTGATATTAAATTATGTTGAATAAAATGGGCAGCTCAAGGACATTTTTCAGCTCCATCCTGAAATGAGGTTCTTAATCCTGTTTCTGGGTCTGCCTCTGTAGCCCAGCCCACGGGGACAGGATCGGGTGTGTAAGAAGGGCAGCAGAGGAGTGTCTGTATCAACTACGGGCTTTGCAGGGTGAAGCTGCAGGAGAATCGTGCCTGTAAAACCAGTCAGTTCATGTACAGTGATTTTGGAGGCATCTCTTTAGAAATGGGTTCTAATAATATTGACATCATCACAAGATAAGATCCAGGACTAGTTAAATCACAGCCTCGCAACTCAGTGCTCCTTTGGGGATTAGAAGAAGTCGCTGAGCTGTCACTCTAAGGCTGATCATGGGCTCGTTTAACTATGTCATCCCATAAGACAGCCCTTTCAATTATGTCAACCTGTCTGCTCTCCCTAGACTCTAATTTTAGAGCAGCAGTAGCTAATATTCTTGGAAAACTGATCCGCCTCCACAGATCTCTCCTCTCTGTCTGCTGCTGTTAACGGAGTATCCTGTGGGGAGATCGGACCGCTTTACTTCCCCTCCTGTAATAAACCTAATAAAAATAGGTACCATTAGGTTCCTTTGTGTGTGGTCTCTTTAAGACACTTATCTGAGCTATGTAATGGAGATGTCACGTCTCCTCCACAGAGGGATCTGGCAGCACTACAGGGTCATTGCAATAAAAATAAAATTCAGTTTTAAAAGCCTAGTACAAAATTATGAGCCCAAAAGCGGGACGATGGGATTGGAGTTCAGAGATCTGGAAGAAGCAAATGTGAGCTGGAGTCACCCAAATGTTAACGTGGCTCCGCAGCTGGAGCAGCAAGCAGGATGCTCCCGGATGGTGCAGGAGGACCGGGCGACAGGGTGGCCCTGGGGACTTAGGGTGTGTGTCCCCTGGGGACAGGGGACTTGTCCATGTCTGCCAGACCAGTTTGGGGCACAACAGGCAGAGAGGAGGTGGATGGTCCCAGCTGTCTTGGCCAGGGCCATCTCTGTGCTGTGCTGCCCGTCATAACACACCGCAGTGGGAAGGGGACAGACCTTGCCCCAAGAGATAGGATGGAGCCGGCCGCGGCCTCAGCTCCTCATCCCATGGCTGTGTCCATAGCTGGCAGCAGTGTGGGATAGCTGTCCCCTGCCATCCCTGAGTGTCCCCCTGACCTCACACACTGGCAGCACTGGAGGAAACGAAGCCACTCTTGGGCTGTCCTGTTAGGGTTTTCCATCACGTCAGCCATGGTATTCAAAAGCAGCAAGGACTTTCTCCAGCCATGCAATTGGGGCTGCCACAACAGAGGGGACAGGGAAGGCATTTGAAGATGATCTCTTTCTCTTCTGGGCAGCGTGACAGTCCCTTCAGCTGGGTCGAGCCTCCCTTGGCCATTGCTCCTCCACATTTGGCCTCTGCCAGGCTGGACTGGCCATGCTGGAGGGCAGTCGTGTGTAGGTCTGAGGCTCTCAGAGGATTTTCTGTTTTCTGCAGAATAATGAGTCTTGGGGGCCCTGTTTGAAGGAGCAAACATTCGTGAAGCTGAGGAAGGTTGTGAACCTCTTCAGAGGTGTTTTATTTCCCCTTTAGGATGCAATGTGGGTCCTAAGGCAGATCATGCTGGTGAGGTGGGGTGGATGGTGGTGTTTAATGTCCCACAGAGCCACCAAGAGGCAGCCCCAGGTCCCATGAAGAGGAAGGGAAGGACAAGGAGCAGAACCACAGGACAAAGGAAAAAGCAATAGCCCTCTTCCCCCCAGAACAGAAAAGGAGTAAAAGAGATTGAGGCAAAAAGAGGAGGCTCAGAGACAAGGGAGCGAGGTGACCCCATCCATCCCACCCAGCATCACCACTCTGGTGGCAAAGGCCAGGCCTTCCCTTTGCAGACCAGGTTATAGAAAACCCACATGCCGCGGGCTGCCGGGGAAGGATACCTCCCCCAGACTCCCACAAGTTAGTTACATGTAGCTTTCCTTTCCTAAATCCATGTTGGCTGCCCCTAATCAAATCCTGCTTCTCAAGCAATTTCCCTTGCTAATTCCCCCCGAATCAGTTCTAACCCACCTATCCCCCTTGTCGCTAAGCTAGCCAGCCTCTAATCGCATGCTGCACTGTGTGATCCTTTCCCGAGTAATACAGGGTTCGGCACTTTCCTCCGGTTCTCAGCAGCCTAACCTGTCAGGAGCAACCTTCTAAAAATATCACTAAAGACCTCGGCTAATTTCTAATCCTCATTTCTATTAAGACGGCTGCCTGTACTATGTGGGTTTCTAGACTTGGGATTTACAGTCTTCCTTAAGAGCGTCTAATCTGCGCAGAGCCATTTCTGTTGTTATCCATACGCAAGCTCCTCCCTTCCCCACCATAAAACATGATCCCTTTGGCAGCAGCTCTCCAGCCTGCAGGGCAGCATCGGCCAGCCAGCAAAGGCACCAGCCTCTTCCTCTCTGCCTAGCCCACCCACCGCTTTTTGGCAAGCCTTCCCGGGGAGATCCCTGGGGTCCCGCTCCTCTTGGGCGCTGGGTAGGTGCTTTGTATGAGAAAAATCAGCCTGCGAGCTCAGCAGGGCAGGTGATTTTCTTTGCACTTCCCAAGTTCTCGAGTGTTGTGTAAATAGTATAATGGAGATGTATAGATGCATAATGAAGCAAAGTTCTTGAAGTACCTCATATAACTGGACTTTCTATTACTGTTTGTATTTGGATATTTTTTGCTGTTTCCTCCTTCTTTTTAACACTCCCTCGTCCCCAACTGTCAAAACCAACCAGGTCAGAAGAACAAAGCGGGGGAGAGTGCCATGCTCTGGCTGCCCCCCACTGCCCCGGTAGACACTAGGTAGCTGGTTCAGCTCAGGCGAGGGAAATCCTTTTAGTCAAGTGCCAACGGCCAAAGGAATCTGGTGGAAGATGCTGCATGACTGTATTGTCAAGTACTGGGCACCCCTGTGCTCTAAACGGAGCATCGACTGCTAAGGGTCTCCCCGGGCTTGAGACCACCAGGGTTTGCACTGAACACGACTCAAGAGGCAGGTTCTGCCAGCAGGGAGAAGGGCAGCCTCAGCCCAAGGACGGGACCATCAGCAGATGAACAGCGCGACGGCTGATGGAAACATCCACCACCGCTGCAGAACGCTCTTCTAGGACACAGCTGGACAATGATGGCTCTAACTTACACGTTCAAGCCAGTGTCAGCCTGGTTCCTTCAGCTGCTGGTAATACAGACACGGTGAGAAGAAACTGTGTAAATCAAAGGAGAACACTGCTTTGAAGGCAGACGGCCAGGGAAACTTTTACACTAGAAACTTGAAGCTGTCTTTCCATCATGAGAGCAGTGAGGTTGTGGGACAGCTTTCGGATGGGAATAAACTGCTTTTAACATTGGGTTTGGTTTGTTTATGAAGGGAATTACCTGAAGTAGTTATATGTTTAATAGAAGCTTGAATTGAATGACCCAGAAGGTCTCTTCTCACATCAGTCTCCGAAGTCTGTGTGTCTATAGCCACGCCGGGCAGAGGGGCAGGACTCGGTCTGCTTGCACAGCACTGCCTCTCACACTGCTCCCAGACCTGAGCTGGTATCTCCCTGTGGGGCTACATCACACCCCCCAGGCGTCCCCAGGGCGGGCTGTGGGTGCTCCCAGCACGGACGTGGACGGCTGTCCCAGAAGACCCCATGCAGCAAGTGCCACAGCGGAGGAGATGAAATCAGAGTTCGCCCTTTGCAAACCAAGGACCTGCGGCAGACTGCAGTGCTCTGTCAGTGCAGTTGCTCTTGGGAGGAAGCGCTTTAAATGAGGATCTTCGGTAATTTTATGGGTCCAGGTGGGAAAATTAATATGCGCGGAAAGGCCTGGGAAGAGCGTCTGGCTGATGACATGGTATCATTTAATCCAGCAGGACTGTGCTGTTGGGAAGACCGTAACGCTGGTGTGGCTAGCTGTAAGCTGGCACACACAGCAGGAGTCACGCGAACGCCACGTGGCAGGGTGACGTGGAAGACGGACGAGTGTCACATGCCATTCCCAGACTTTGACAGCACAAATTGGCCTTTGCAGACAGTTACCACACGCTCTCCTAAAGCTCCTCTTCGATCTCATCGCTCCACTCTGCATCTGAGTCATGTACTACAGGAGAAAGTCAGTTGTTTTCTGGGGAGAGCAGAGGCAGAAAAACATTTTGTAATTTCTCAATCCCATAACAAACATCATTAAATCAACAGTCAATCTCACCTCCTCTGTGCGAAGCCAGTATTGTTTCACACACTCAAAGATCAAAATTTCTAAACTACACCTTGATCTCGAGGTGCCTCGTTAAAGTGAGATAAGCATTTAAAAACAGAGACCAACTGGGAAACTTTTTATCCAGGTGACTTCTGCAAACCCACAGCTGCAGCTGAGGCTTGTCCACTCAAACCAGTTAGCACAGTCCACTCAAACCAGCTGTGGTCCACTGAGGCTTGTCCACCCAAATCAGTTAGCACATGCTGACATCCTGTAGTGGGGCCCTGAGCATCAGCCTGCTGTGATAAAAACATTCTCTCTCACCGAGCTCTCTGGATTTATTTGAAGTTTGGAAGTAACATGAGTGAATGTCCTGGTTTTGGCTGGGATAGGGTTAATTTTCTTCCTCGTAGCTGGTATAGTGCTGTGTTTTGGATTTAGGATGAGAATAATGTTGGTAACACGCTGATGTTTTAGTTGTTGCTAAGCAGTGCTTACGCTAAGTCAAGGACTTCCAGCTTGTCACACTGCCGTGCCAGTGAGAAGGTTGGAGGTGCACATGGAGCTGGGAGGGGGCTCAGCCAGGAGAGCTGACCACAACTGGCCAAAGGGATATTCCACACCATATGATGTCAGGTGAACAATAAAAGCTGGGGGGAGTTGGCCGGGGGGCAGGGGCCGCTGCCTGGGGACTGGCTGGGCATCGGTCAGCAGGTGGTGAGCAATTGCATTGTGCATCTCTTGTTTTGTATATTCTTTTATCATCGTTATTATTTTCTCTTCCTTTTCTGTCCTATTCAACTGCCTTTATCTCAACCCACGAGTTTTGCCTTTTTTCCAGTTCTCTCCCCCATCCCACTGGGGGGAGTGAGCGAACGGCTGCGTGGTGTTTAGCTGCCTGCTGGGTTAAACCACAACAGTGAAGCATCGCAACCCAGAGGGATGGTGCCGCAGCCTAAGCCCTGATGAAAAAATGAAATGAAACTGGAAGAGCCAAAGGGCTGAGACATTTCAGCATCCTCCGGAGCAAACCAGTCCGACATGGGATTTTCAGGGGCACTCTCCCACGTGTCCTTATTTGAGACACGTGTCCCACAGCCAGGACAGCCCTGCATTCTCATCAACGGCAGAGTATTCACAGCAGTGGGACTGCTTGTGTCGTGTACACGATCCCCTGGGGAGGCCAGAGAGCCCCGTGTCTTCATCATCATCCACTCTCTCACCCCACCCTGAACTCATCTCCATGCCCTGTTGCCTTCCCTTCCCATTCCCCCATCCCAATGCCCATCCTCTTCCCCCTCCCCATCCCTACCCTCACACCGTCCCCTTCCCCATCCCCAACTCCTTCTCCATCCGTATCCTCATCCCCATTCCCTTCCCCATCTCAATTCCCATCCTCATCCCCATGCCCGCGCCCGCGCCGCGCCACTTCCCCGGCCCCCCTCCCAGCTCCGCCCCGTCACGGCCCCGCCCCCGACGCATGACTCAGCACGCCCCCCAGCCGCCGATTGGCCGCCCGCCTAGAACGCGAAGCAGTCGGCGACGGAAGGCGAGGGGCGCTATTGGCTCGGCCTGCCGTGACGTCATCCGCGGTGGCCGGGGCAGGCGGGAGCGTGACTCAGCACGTGGGCGCGGGCCGGGGCTGAGTCAGCGCCAGGCGCATAAAGGCGGCGGCGGCAGCAGCGGTGGGTGCCTGGGGCGAGGGATCTGCCGGCATGGAGCTCCCGGGGCTGGGCGAGCACTGCTCGGAGCGCACCTGCAAGCAGCTGGGTAAGGAGCGGCCGCGGCGTGCGGTGCCGTCCGAAGGGAGCCCTGAGCGGGGACCAGCTGCCCCGGGGGCGGCGGCTCCGGGGGGTGGGCTGGCTCCCCCCCGACCAGCACTCGTAGCGGGTGGGCAGCTTGTATCCTGGGGGGGCCGAAATGTTGTACCCCGAGCCTCTCCGGTAAGGCAGGCCCTGTGCGAGGGAGGTCCGGTTAGCAGCAGGTACCAGCTGCTTCGGTAGCCCCTCTTAAATAGGTCTGGTGGGGAGTGATAGTTGAGCCCCGTGTGCTTTGTCCTTGTATGTTGCTAAGCTGCTAAGGGAGGTTTTTTTTAAAGAATAAAAATACTTTTGAGTCTGGGTTTTGGATTTGTATTTCAGCTCCTAGCTCTTGAGTAATGCCTCACTAAAAGTTTCTGCATTCGAGGAGCTCCTGAGGTGCTTATGGCTTGTGCTAGTCTATGGATAAAGAGAGGGAAAACTTATCACTCTTACTTTTTTTTTTAGTTTTAATATTTATGAAGAATTATATGTTTTCTCTAGAGATACTTGGATTGTTGCTAGACAAAAGCTTCCTTTAGAATTTATTTGTAGTCTTTTGCAAGTACTCTTACAGCTGCTACCTCTGCTCCATGAGAATCTGGGGTTTTTTTAATTCTTTTCCCAGACTTCCTTCCTCTGAAATGTGATGCATGTGGGGAAGTCTTCTGTAAAGATCACATCCGTTACGATGACCACAAGTGTGGCTCTGCCTACAAGAAAGTAAGTTCCCATTTGTGAGTTAGTAATTCACTGCAGAGTTGCTGTGTCATGTATAAAGGCTGCTCTGAAACTTGACCTCTGGCTTCAATAAAAGCGGATGGGAGAACCACAAGATGTAAGTTAATGATGCAGCTGAGTTTCAGAAACATAACATTTCAGAGGTCCGTACTGCTAGATTCTAGTTTTTCACTTACACCGCATCTTCCCAGAAAGGAGTGCTTTATATTTTAAGTAATATATTGTGGCCTAAAACTTTCTGCAGCCCCAGTCCTTTAAGTTGAAGGACAGCAAACATGAAACTACAGAAAAAATAAAGAGACTAAGTGGGGCCAGGCTTTGATCTCTGGCCTATACTTGGGCTTTAAAGTGTTCAAAGGCTGTAATTCCAGAAAGCCTAGAAGCATATTTAAAGTCAGCTTACCAAATCTGTTTCTACAAATTGATTTGCAAAGCATGTCTGACTGTTTTTTGGATAATGATTTGCAGTTACCTTTGTGAAGCATATATTTAAAAGCATTAGTAAATGAGTAGAACGTAAAACAGTTGTGAATACATGTCCACCACCTGTAGGTAAGAGAAGGGGAAGGACAGAAAAATAATCGTGGGGGACTTCTAATCTGTGTTGTATGTTCTTAGAACGTGCAGGTTCCAGTGTGTCCGCTCTGTAACGCACCTGTCCCAGTACAGAAGGGGGAAATACCTGATATTGTGGTTGGAGCCCACATGGATAAGGACTGCAAATACAATCCAGCACAGCAAAAGCAGAAGGTAAGGAAACTGCTGTTGAAATCTAAACTGCCTGCCTAATGTGTGTGAAGCTAGGTCTTCAGAATGTGTAGAAGCTTGCTCTGTTTCATCTTAATTCTAAGGGCACTTGAGCATTTGTGCTTCAGCTTGGCCATTACTTGGGAAGCTGATCACAAAAAGCAAGCAAGCATTGCCAACTTCGTGTCCTATGTCATTTAGATCTTCACAAACAAGTGCTTAAAGCCAGGCTGCAAACGGAAAGAGATGATGAAGGTAGTTTGTGAACAGTGTGGTGGCAACTTCTGCATAAAACATCGGCATCCTCTGGATCACGACTGTAAAGGGAGCAGCCACCCCACCTCCAAGGCAGGGTAAGCTGTATTTGCAATGCTTTGAGCTCAAGCTGAAATTTCAGAGCTAGTGTCAGGGGTTGGTGGGGAGCTTGGACAAATAGGGAATTCTGTAAACTGGTCACTTGAATAAAATAGCTGCTATTTACTCTTTGTATTTTGGGCCTAATTTCTGAAAGTCTGTGAGCCAAGATAAAAGCTTCTTAAAATGCCTTCCTAAAATTCTTCCAAGCTTGCCTATCTTGATAGCGTGAGTCTTGGTGTCTCCTAACTGTGAACAGACCCTGGCCATCTCAAGTATGCTTTGGGGTCTGGATCTAAATACTAGAATCCTAAAGTTTTTCCCAGCACCTTGAAGTAACAAAGAACAAAACGCCTTGCCAAGCAAAGTTTAAGCTTGGTTTTAAAGAAAAATCTGTCTCTTGCAGGCAGATGTACCTTCCTTGTTCTGTGCAATAGGACTGTAAGACTTGTGTGACAGATGCAGATAATTAAACTGGATGGAAGAGTGAAACTACTGGCAGTGTGCATAAGAGGTGCTGAGCCTGGTTGTATTTCTTTGTAGATATGCAGCTCTGACGAGAGCCTCTCAGACTGCCTTCAAGTCAACGGGAGCAATTGGAGTGCCATCTAATGGGAGTCTTCAGCACAACAGGTATAAACTGTAGAATGAGAAAAGACAAACAAGCTTGTTTAAAAATAGTCTTGTGTCAACACAGCGTGGGAGTGCTGCTGTCATACCACTAACTGCTCTAGAGCTGGTAGTTGACCTTTAATTGGTGTTGGAAATGTGGTAGAGGGGTTCTGACAGCAGAAGTGAATCTTCACTTCTCTGTCCTGCGGTGATTGAAATAGCTCTATAGACACAAGCATTAGGATGTCACATTGTTGTAACAGCAGGCTGGTCTCCCACCTGCTCAGTGTGAGGCTTGGTCAAGTTCTGGGAAAATGGTATGTCCTCAGAATGCAGAGGAAAGTATAGCAAGCATCTGACTTAAAATAAATGGCCAAAGCCCTTCCCTGCCCTGGTGTATGTTCTTGTGACTAAAAGTTTTAGTTGTGTAACTCTTACGGTGCATTCTTATGTCTTTCAGATGCAGATAGTGGAGGCTCTTCACATCTGGATTAAACCTCTGTCTACTTTAAAGTTAATCTTGTCTATAGCTCTCTAAATTTTTCTATGCAATTAATTTATTTTTGTATCATAATGGTTTATGCATTCAATAAACTGTCACCCTTTCCAAGCCAACTTTATTTGTTCCTATATTTGGAATAAGAACTGTAGTACTATGAAAAATACTAGGTGGAGGAAACTGGGGAATGGTGGTAGGAAGACGACTAAAATTAGTGTGAAACACAGCCAGCTTTGCTTAGGTCATGCTAAGGCTGAACTATGAGTTTCCTAAGATGAAAGTCTGAAATACAAGCTACTGTCATATGTCTCAATCCTTTTGGAAATGAACTGGCACACAGTGCAGCATTCTGCTTGACAAATAGCATACATCACTGAAGCCAGTTTTATATAAGCTGCCTCTTGGTTTCTGAATGTCACTGGAAGTACTTGATTTATAAAGCCATACCTCCTTTTTCTAGGCCTTCCCTAAGCAATTCACTGAAGCCTAGTGCTGAGGCATGCACAGTATAATTCTTCATAATTTATTGCCCCTTAGGCAGAAACCTAGATTTGCATGGGTATCTCTTGCAGTTGGGGTAAAAAAGGAGCCAGAGAAAGTAGCATTAACTGTTTATGTAATGAGAATGAGGCCAAAATGGGATTGTTGAGGGAGGCCACTCTTGTGGTCTTCCTGAAAAGCTTAAACAAGTGAAGACATAATAGATGGAGCATTATCTGTTATCTTGATCAGCTGTCTGGGCTCTTTAAAACTGCATGAATATCCAGCTGCTTAGCTTGAGGCCTGAAATATTGTAGGCTGATGAAATGGAAATGTGCTGTTAATGAACAATGCTAATTCCCCAGCTGGGATCTAAGTAGACCTCTCATCTAACTAATTGTGAGAAAAATGCCAAGGCTTACTGATGATGTCAGGGGGTCAAGACCTCAATTTCATGTGTCATTGGAGCCATTCCTCTGCACACTGGGGCTGGTGGGCTGGAGTGTTGGCTCAGGACTAACTGAAGGGTAATTGCAGTCCCTGAATCACCTGCAGCTATGAGTGCCCAGCCCTGTTCTGCTGAGGTGGGAGGATGAGCAGCTTGCAGAGCAGAGACTGTTGTGTTCCTTGACCTGGGAAAAATAATCTTTGCTAATTCTGTAAGAGATGTGAGCAGAAATGCAGTTAATGCATATGTTTTATACAACCTTGAGGTGTACCGCAGTTGTGCAAAGATGCTTGTGTGCCTCTTGTTTCTCTTTGAAGAGGCTTAATCCTTAGACCACAAAGGCTGTGTAAAAAGGAAATGTGGATTTATGGTCCTTCTCAGGGATAGTGTGTTAACAGTCAACAGACTGAGTTGTAGACCTTTCATCAGAAAGGGCAGAGATAATGTAATTTCTGGCCAACACAGAACAAAACATCTGTGCTATCCCATATTCATGTTTGGCCCAATGTGATTTCTGCTCATCCAGGATAAGTTTTTGGAGAATGACCAAAATTATATGGAAGACCATAGCTGGCCAAACTAAATTTGTGAAGCTGGGAGGTGTAAGTTACCACTGCTAATTCCACATAGTCTAATTTTATGCAATCGTGGTCAAAACCTGTGATTTGACAGTTTCTGTAATACTGTGTTTAACCACAGGATGTCACAATAGGATACATAATAAAAATTATTTTAGGATGTCTAAACATAGAAAAGATGCTTTCCCTATTCACGCTGGAACAAAAGCTTAAATTACAACTCATTTTAGATACCACTACCTACTGAATATCCTGTGTGCTCTAATGCCGTAACTCAGCCGTAGCACGCTGCTACAGTACGAGGACTTCTGTAATCTTTCTGTATAATATATAACCGGCCACACATTCCCAAACAATGCTGTGCACCCCACTGGTGGTACAGGAAGGGGCTTCCAGTGGAAAGCAGCAGCAGGTGCTGGCCATGGTGTGAGGACATGGACCAGAGCCGAGAGGCTCTGCCCAGCCCAGCAGCAACGGGTTGGGGACAGGGTTGGCACCCTGCGGTCTGGGGAGGAGGTGGAAGGAGAGGAATGACAGAAGGTGCGACCCTGGTTCGGACAGGAAAAGCAAGCAGAGGTGCGAAGGTTTACCTTTTCCCATTGGTGTATGTAACAGTATGGGGAGCTGTTGCCACCAGCGTCTGCTACCACAGCCAGCATCTCGGCGCTTACTGGAATCAAAGCAAATGGAAACAAAAACCCTGTTTCAGGTTGTCATGGAAAAAATGCTCCATCTACGTGTTTGTTTTCGGTAAATATTCTTGCCCTTAAATTACCAAGGGGAAATGGAAATGTTTGTGCACACGGTATTTATAGAAAATGAAAACATAGAAGCCAAATCATTCCCTGGAAACCTTGTCCTAGGAGACGTTTTCTCGTCCGCTCAAACCGCAGTGTCCGCCTCTTCCCAGCCCGTTCCCTCAGACCCGATCAGGACGGCGGGTAACGCTGTTGCAGACACGGAGCCTTTAGGATCTGCTGGCTAAAAGGAATCGCCACCATTCTCCAGAGAGCCGCGTCTCACTGCGTTAGCAGCTGGCACGGCACCCACGGGGCGACATGCGAGCCTGCTGTGGCCAGTAGCACCCCGGCTCGCGTGGGGAGCACCCGGGCTGGCCTCCCACCTGGTGTCCTTCGTGGAGAGTGCAGGGGTGGGTGCTGCTAGGCCCTGAGGGGGTCCCTGTCAGGCCCTGGGGGGTGGTTCCCGTCAGGGGGCAGAGGGATTCCTGTCAGGCCCTGAGGGGGGTCCCTGTCACGCACTGGTGGATCCTGAGCCTGGTGGCGATCACCCTGCTAATGGCGGGCGGGGCAAGCGCTGTGGCCCCGCCTCCACGCGGGAGGCGGGACTTCTTCCGTGGCGGATCTCGGCGCAGAAAGGTGACGTCAAGCGCGCCTCTAAAAGCCGGCGGAATACTCCTCACCACGCGTGTTCCAGGTGGGCGCTTTAAGTCCGAGCGTGGCTTCCTATTGGTCACACGTGGGATTGGCATGCCAAGGGCCAACCAGACACCTCCGTTCTCTCCTTGTAGCCAGTGAGAGGGAGGGGGCGGGCTGCGGCGCCAAGCGTGGGGCTCAGTTAAATGTGCAGAGGAGGCGGGTTTGAGAGGTGCGTGCGGGGAAGGGGTGAGGGGTGGTTGCGTGCTCTGTGCCCCCCACCCCATGGGGCCGCCGTTAGGCGCCCAACGGCCGCGGGGGCGGCAGCCCTGGGGGTCTCCCTGCCCGGCCGGGGGCTGCGGGAGGGTCGGGACGGGACGGCCCGGCCACAGGCGCGGTGGCGGTGACTGAGGGGGTCGCTTCCCCCATCCCCGGTGCAGCTTCCCTCTCTCGTCGCTCAGCCGTCGGCCCCCGCAGAGGGCGGGAGCTCGGTGCCGGGCGTGCGCTGCGGAGGAGCTGGTGGGTAGCGCTGGAGACAGGGCAGAAACGTTGCTTTTCCCATGAAAGATGGCCTGGTGGCTGCTCTTGAGAACACGTTGCTTAAATTTAAAAACTTTCTAGTCACGAAGTGACCCGCTTCTCAGTAAAAGAAAACGCAAATCCAGGGGGTCTTGTGTGGGGAACCCAGCGAGTAGGTGCCTCCCAGTCGCTGCCCGCCGGCTGAGGCGGTGCCTCCCTGCCCAGGGCCTGGCCGGGCGGGAGAGCCGCTAACTGAGGGGCCGCTGTGGCAGAGGTGCCGAGGCCTCTGTCAGGCGGCACAGGCGGTTCCTCCCATCGGTTGCGCGGGTTCAGCTGCATGGGTGCCTACCAGACGGGGTTTGTGGGGTTTCTCTTTCACAATGTGTTTCAAGCTCAGTATTTGTGATTGAGTCAACGGTTGTGTTTGTGCTGTTACACAGAAAGTGACTGTGTGGCGGCAGCTGTTGAAAGCCACTTAAATCAGGTTTTCTCTCAGAGAAATAATATGCAGTTACAACTAGACCTGGTTTCAGAACCAGGTTTGCTGCAGCTCCTGTTCGCCTTTGCCCTAATGTCAATGTAAAATGAAAGATTAAACTTGAGACATAATTCTTTAAGCATATTTTTACCACATTAATCTATATGAAAACAGGGAAACTTGCAGTTTAAACACAACTGATGGTTTAAGATTATCTGTTTAGTAATGAAGTAGGCTGACTTTTTGCTTGTGGGTATGTGTCTATGCACCCATATGTACATTAATGAGATGACTAATGTTAGTGGTGACATTAATGTATTTTGAGAAGAGAGGCCTGATTGGTGTCATCTGAGGTAGACAATTGATCAAACAGTTAAATGTGGTGCCTTATAACCTGCAGAAAGCACAGCATCGTTTATGGGGGATTACTACCAGGAGGGTCAGTGAAGCATTTTCCACAATGGGGCCTGTGAGGACAACAGACATTGAGTTTTCTATAGGAGAATGACATTCTAGTTTTACAGTAGCTTAACTATAATGTATTCCTAAAGGAAACATGATGAAAATTCTCCAAAATGGATTGAAATTCAGTGCAGACATACCTTTTAATAGTTAAGTAGTCACAAATAATTCTTGTACCAGTGTAATTACAGTATAACTCTGCCTGTATATGAGACTGACATTTAACATAAAAAAGAAGTTCTAACTGCAGTTTGGTGGTTTCTGTTACAGAATAGTTCTATTTTAGAATGCCAAAAATGAATGTGGAAAAAAAAGAAAAGAAAGCAGAAAAAAGAAAAAAGCTAAAGCAACATGTGGCCCAAAAGGGAGAGCTGGAACTGGAAATTGAACCAAAGAAAAAGAAACAAAATCTGCAGGTAAGTCCTCCCAGTTTTGACTGTTTCATTCAATAAAATGTGGATATATTGTTACCTGTGATGTGACGGGTTTAGAGATTCCATACTGAATCTGAATGTACTATTTGATTCAGTTGCAATGATTCCTTGGATGTGACATACCTAGAGTGAAAGTTAAAAGGAGAAGATAAATTAAGCCAAATCTGGATACGACTGTAGCAGTCACAGTCCATGCTCCCTCTTTGGTTTGGATGCTTCTGTCAAAGACAAAGAATGGGTGAGATAATGTGGGTGAAAGGCGAACCAGCTGGCTTTAGGGAACTGTCATATGGCAATATAGGCGTAGCTTAAGTCTTCATGTGATCCTGAGTGGTTGGAAAAACATGAAAGATGTTTTCTTGCAAATCCTCTTGATTTTTGGACAGAATGTCAAGTGGCCAGAAGGTGTCAGCAGTCTCTTTGTATTACTGAACACTTTATGAATTAGAATCATGGAATCATAGAATTGTTTAGGTTGGAAAAGACCTTTAAGATCATCGAGTCCAACCGTTAACCCACCACTGCCAAGTCCACCACTAAACCATGTCCCTAAGCACCACATCTACACGTCTTCTAAATACCTCCAGGGATGGTGACACAACTACCTCCCTGGGCAGCCTGTGCCAGTGCTTGACAACCCTTTTGGTGAAGAAATGTTTCCTAATATCCAACCTAAACCTCCCCTGGCACAACTTGAGGCCATTTTCTCTTGTCCTATCGCCTGTTACTTGGGAGAAGAGGCTGACACCCACCTTGCTACAGCCTCCTTTCAGGTAGTTGTAGAGAGCGATAAGGTCTCCCCTCAGCCTCCTTTTCTCCAGGCTAAACACCCCCAGTTCTCTCAGCCGCTCCTCACAGCACTTGTGCTCTAGACCCTTCCCCAGCTCTGTTGCCCGTCTCTGGACACGCTCCAGCACTTCAATGTCTTTCTTGTAGTGAGGGGCCCAAAACTGAACCCTGTACTTGAGGTGTGGCCTCACCAGTGCTGAGTACAGGGGGATGATCACGTCCCTACTCCTGCTGGCCACACTATTGCTGATACAAGCCAGGATGCTGTTGGCCGCCTTGGCCACCTGGGCTCATATTCAGCTGGCTGTTGACCAACACCCCCAGGTCCTTTTCCGCCAGGCACTTTCCAGCCACTCCTTCCCAAGCCTGTAGTGTTGCCTGCAGTTGTTGTGGCCCAAGTGCAGGACCCGGCACTTGGCCTTGTTGAACCTCATACAATTGGCCTCGGCCCATCGATCCAGCCTGTCCAGGTCCCTCTGTAGTACCTGCCTGCCCTCCAGCAGATCAACACTTTCTCCCAACTTGGTGTTGTCTGCAAACTTATGGAGGGTGCACTTGATCCCCTTGTCCAGATCATTGATAAAGATGTTAAACAGAACTGGCCCCAGTGCTGAGCCCTGGGGAACACCACTTGTGACCGGCCGCCAACTGGATTTAACTCCATTCACCACAACTCTTTGGGTCCGGCCATCCGGCCAGTTTTTTGCCCGTCAAAGGCTTTGCTAAAGTCCAGGTAGACAACATCCACAGCCTTTCCCTCATCCACTAGGCGGGTCACCTTGTCATAGAAGGAGATCAGGTTGGTCAGGCAGGACCTGCCTTTCATAAACCCATGCTGACTGGGCCTGATCGCCTGGTTGTCCTGTAGGTGCCGCGTGATGGCACACAAGATGACCTGCTCCATAACCTTCCCTGCACCAAGGTCAGACTGATAGGCCTGTAGTTGCCCGGATCCTCCTTCCGGCCTTTCTTGTAGATGGGCGTCACGTTTGCTAACCTCCAGTCAACTGGTGCATCCCTGGTGAGCCAGGACTGCTGATAAATGATGGAAAGTGGCTTGGTGAGCACATCCGCCAGCTCCCTCAGTACCCTTGGGTGGATCCCATCTGGCCCCATAGACTTGTGTCTGTCTCAGTGGTGTAGCAGGTCACTGACCATTTCCCCCTGGATTTTGGGGGCTTCATTCTGCTCCCCGTCCCTGTCCTCCAGCTCAGGGGGCTGGCTGCCCAGAGAACAACTGGTCTTACTATTAAAGACTGGGGCAAAGAAGGCATTAAGTACCTCGGCCTTTTCCTCATCCTTTGTCACTGTTTCCCCCCGCATCCGATAAAGGGTGGAGAAATTAATTTTGTGAGAAAGAAATTAGCAACATCGAGATGTTAATTCAATGGAAACTTAGAGCTGTACGTTTCTTGTGATGGAAATGATACATAAACAGGGGGATTGAGTTCTGCTGTTCTGAGTGGTTACTGTAGAATGTGGATCAAAGAAATATGAACTGGTTTGATACTGTTGGGAAGTGGAGAAGGAAAGGCAAAGGTTTTTTGCTTAGGAATTACTGAGGTGATATTAAGCTATGGTCTTAAAAACTCTCTCATGTTTCCTGGCCTAACATAAAATAGATGTGAAAGCTGCTTGTTACTTCATTTATCATGAGATATATAGCTCAATGGAGATCATATAACTAAAAAGTAGTACTTCCTATTTTGTTATTAGACTTTATTTAAGCTTATTGGCAAGAATATTTTTTGACAGCTTTTGCATGCGTGAGTCTAGCTATTACATTTAGAGTTTGTGAAGCATAATATAAGAAAAGCCAACCTATTGGCAGTAGCTATCCAGCAATCTGTAAATTCTTGCAGTTTTGAACTCAGCAGAAATGTTCTTAAGCAAAGTAAGGAAAGAGTGCATCTTTGGCTATATCAAAGAAAAAACAGGAAATCTGGTATTTATAGCTTAATAAGAGGGAATCTTTGTCCTTTCCTTTGTAGGGTATTACAGCCTTTAGTTTCACAGTGCTATAATTCAATTTGAGTGCAAATAATTTTCCAGGATAAAACAGTGTGAAATTGAAATGTCAAAATTAAAATTTTATTGCCTGTGACAATCTGTAAAAGTGGAAAAAATCCCAAGTGGGCTTCAAACCCCTAGCAAGCCGGGCCTTTTTGGACCATCTGATGTCAAGTGATAAGCTCTTAGAACGCCCAAATTAGATTTTGTTCATCGTGCAGACTGTCGGACTGTGAAAGAGCGAGCAAATATTAAATAGCAAGAAGTATCCTTAATACTATTAGGGAACACCACTAGGCACAACAGTTCTTAGAATTATAAAAGTTGATGTCAGTGGGTGGCCTAAACATGTATATAGTGTTAGTTTTAGGGAATACCATATAAGGTCTATGACAAGGCGTTTTTGGCATCAGCTTTATAAACTGTAACTGTTGATAGTAGGGAAGCGTAAGTTAGTAGACCACATTTTTTTGTTTGAAATGGCTGTTGAGAATGAAAAATGTTAGGCAGATCTTAAACAATTTTACTGCAGAAATGGTTAATGAAAGTTGGCTGTTTACCAGTTTGATTGTTACTCAGCGTGTGTACTCCTAGCGTTGTGTGAAATACTCAGTTAAGTCACACTGGCAGTTACGCTTTAAAATGCTTTTGGTCATCAAACCTCGTCAGCATGGAAAATGTAGTAGAAAACAAGGTAAAATTGTTTTGTGTGTACAGGAAAATGAGGAGGAACTCTGAGGCTGCAGAGTGATGTGCTCAGTTAGTCTGGATGGTTCCAAAGAAGAAATTTGGAACAAAAATTAAGGCAATGACTCAGAGTGTTTATTCTGCTGCCTTACTTTCTTTAATTTTATTTTTGTTACTTTAAAATAAGCTGGAACCTTGATAGATCTATAGAAATTCCTGAAGCATGAGGAGTGGATTCTGACGAGCTGTGATTGACTTTTAATGCAGTAACTGAATTAAAGAAAACCTTTTTTTAGCATTCTTAAAGTAAGGATGGGTAGACTCCAGTTTCTCCTGAAGAGTCTCGTATGTGGTGGAAAGAAGTCAAAAGGTAGCTGTGTAACACATTGCTTGTGGTGGGAGGGAGGTTTCACTGGTTCATTAAGTCACTTTACTTTCCTGTGATTTACTTTTTTTCTATTCTAGTACAGCAATTTTAGTCTCCAAAGTGGGAAATATAAATCTCTAATTGATTTTGTTATAGAGCTGCAGGCAGGCAAGTTGAAATGTGTCTTAAGTGACTGGATTTAGTATACATTGATCATTCCTTCATGAAATTCGTTTCAAAAGTTCTTACCAGCCTAAGACTGAAGCATTTTTCCTTGGAACAACTTGACCTTTCAGAGTAATCTTGATGTTTTATTGATTTTCATCTACTCAATTTCTTCTGTTTACATTAAATAGCAATGAGCAATTCAAGACCAATATAAATGTTTTCATGAATGATCTTAGAACCACACAGCTCTAAATGACACATCTCTAGTGGAGCTGAGCAATACAAGTTTTTAAACTCAATTCAGCCTTGTGTTTTTTTCTGACAGATTTTCATAATGTTACTGTTTTATTTAGCTACTTGGCAATAAACCCCACATTTTAAACATTGATTTTTTTTTTTTTTAATGCCTGGACATTAGTTTTACTTGTTTTTTAATGATTTTGTACTTTACTAACATACTCGTATGTTAAACCTTCCTATAGTTGGAGATTATTCTTTTGAATTGTCACATAACATAGGCATAAGGAAAAGAGATTTAAAACGTGCCATCTAGACTGGTGGTCTGAAGTTAAATACTGGCTTCTTAAATAAAACTTCCTGATGGACCTTGTCTGAGACAAATTAATTTTGTTTCAGTTCTCTGAAAACAGTATTTACAATATTGTTAATGTGTCATCTTGAAATAACAGAAGCATTAGAAGTGTTTGTTTGCAATTACCCGTGTCTTGCTCCTGTTTATGGATTTCTTCACCCTTCAAAATTTCAGCTGCCTTAGTGCCACGAAGCTTATCGAAACTGCAGTACTGACACTTACAACACTGTAGGTAGGGAACAACATGTTGTGGTTGCTTTGTTTATGGAGGCTATTGGAGTTCTACCCAGAACGACCTTACTGTATCAAAGGATCTTTAACCTTGTAATTTAAGGGTAGATCTTGTTTCTCCAGTGCTGCTTTCAGAGCTGCAGGCTTCCTACAGAACAGTCAACTCTTCCAGAGCTGAACATCTATTAGGCAAGACCCAAAATTCTTAATCCATAGAAAACAATATTAATTTCCTGTTCCTTCCCAATTTAGTCTAGCAAACATTGTAACTTTAAGGAAAAGTACAATGACTAAGAGGCAGTCAATTTTTAGAAATCAAATCCCGTTGTTCATGGTTGAAGGGTACTTTAGGCAATGATCATACAGTCAGTGGGTGTTTCCTCCTATGTTCCCTGTTATCTTCAGCGTTGCAAATGGTTGGAGGAGGAGGAATCAACATTTTCCCCAGATAAAGGCGAAATCAGTGGGAAAGGAATGTAATTTTTGAGATTCCATACAGATAGTACAAACAATGGCAAATAAACAAGTAGCTCTTCGTGTTTCTTTAATCAGAGGGCTAGTGTGCAGGTGCCCAAACAGTAAGATCTGTTTACTAAATGGAAAATGGCAAAATTAGTAGGGAAAGGGTTTTTCTGTTCAGCTTTTTGGAGGTTATTGTAAAGGACAATAAGGAGTTATTAAGCTAGCACTACAGCAAAGCAAACCACAAAAAATGATTCTTTAAAATCATTGTTTGCTTGTAGTGGTGGAAAATCCCATAAAATTATGTTTAAGCTGTGGAGATAAACATTTTGGAATAGCTAGGAATGCTACTTTGATACGCTCTCTAATGCTGCTTGTAATCAGGTAACTGGGTTCATAATTTGAATGTTTAATGAATGCAAACTAGACATTCATGCTACAAAACCTATCAAACAGATACTGTAAAGCTATCATCAGAAAGTATATTTATTTATTTGACAACCCACTAATTCATACCAAAGCCTTTTGTTGAAATAATGAGTTGTGGATGATTTGCAAATAACTCAATAATCCTTTATTGTTCCATTAATTTATTTTTTTTTTTTAATTAATGGGAAGCTTATCTTGTAACCATCAAAATAACTTGTGTTTTCTCATCCTAAAAAATTCCATGGTGTTACAACTTAGTATGATGTTGCAGGATTTTCTTCTGATTAGCTGTATCTTACATACATTAAAAATGTATTTTGGAAACTGCTTGCATTGCAATTCCACTATCAGCTCTTCCTGCATTTGTTGTTTTGCTTTACTAGCTTAATCCTCTGTTGTATGCATTAGTGTTATTCGTGGTTATTATTTTTTGTTTGTTTAAGAAATATGTAGAAAACCAATCTTAAATATTGAAAAAAGGAAAATTAATTCTAAAAAGTTAATTTTATTTAGCGTAACCTCCTAAAATAAGAATCCTGTCTTGTACTGTTTTTTTGACCATTTTTAAAATCTCTCTAACATGCAAATAGAGTTTTGTCCATGTTATGAAGAGAAGATGACAGTGTCTTTCATCCTCCCGCCATCCCTCTGTCTCCCCCCACGTCTTGATGTAAGGATACATCAGCAGTTTTCTGGTGGTAAAGGGGGGGGTCATAGCTATTTCTCAAAATGGTGAAGTTAAATGTCAGTATTGATACTAGTGCGCTCAGGTCAGTGGATATTAGTGCGCTTTTGTTAGTCTGCTGGTTTTGGTCAGTGTAAAATTGAAATGTTGGGCTTATTTCTCTTTTCTTTGGGTTACCTTTCAGTTGAATGTTTATTCTTGTATAGTTTGTATTTTTTTCTTACTTGCACAAAAAGACAAGTTTACTGGCCCACTGGCTTCTGATTGCCTCTCTGCAGGATGGCCTCCTGATAGTTGAAAAAAAATTACGAGGCTATAAACCAGTTTGGCATTTATGACTTACTGTGTGAGATCTTACTTGGTTTGTCAGCTTTCTGATCATCTATGCAATATTCCTTACATCAGGAAAAAGAAAAAAAAAAAAACCAAAAACAAAAACCCACAAAACTTTGAGGGCAGCTGCTTATAAGACTGAAACATTTGTTTCCTGCTAACACATATTCATCAGAATATTGATAGAGTTGCTTTAAATATTTTATTAAATTAACCATACATTTATTTATTTTTTAAAAGAGGTAAATTCGATTGTGACACCATATAGTGTTTATAGCGAATAGTAGGCCTTTTGTAAACAGACATGTCTAAGAAGGTACAAAATAGTGTCTGAAATACGGATATGCATAGATTAGGCTGAATGATTTTACATTCCTTTGAAAATTATTTTTGTAATGGTAGGAATAGATTTCCCAGGAAAGAGTATTCACAGCTGGGAAAACAGTTGCTACTTTGAAGATGGTTTTCCCAGGCGAAAGGCTCACGTCCCCAACTGTGTTTGGTATAAACAATATGCGGTGTATTTCTTACTTTTGTTTAAAGGAATTGTGCATTCTTCATTACATATTAACCAGCAAGAGTTTCATGCTAATTCCGGCTATTTGCCTTAATCTGTGTACATTCAAAGTTAATTCCATACTTCTATTAGTATATCCAGGGTATGAAAGTGGTGGTGAGTTTGGTGGTGAAACACAACCGTCCCTTCTTTGCTATTAAGAGGGGAAATTCTTCCTTGTGTTCTTGGACCACGTACTTGATATTTCCTCTCAGCTCCCATTCTTTACTCAGTGGTGAGACCTTCCTTGATGGTTCTTGTTAGGTTTCCAGTATAAATCCTTGCTTTCATGACTTAGATGTAAATATCTTCACAAAATTGAAATTCAGCACAGGATTGCCATTTGTAGGCTGAATTTGTTGAGTCTTCGAGCAGTTGTTGAAGTAAGGAGCAGAGGCTAGTTCTGCTTGACTATGTGTCACCCAGCTCCAGTCCAGTGAGAACACTTTTCTGTCCTTTGTCAATTGTGATTTTTTCTGGTTCTATGTTAATGACTTCTAAGTCATCATAGAGAGAGGCATCGTAAATGAAAATTGCTGGAAAAGGCCCAAATTGCTGCATATAGAAGATTTGGCACAACCCCCCGGAATATGTGTAACTTCAGTTAAAAAAAAAAAAAAAAAGTCCCATTACATGTCTGAATTCACAGAACGCATTCCACTTGGCAAGAAATGAAGTTGTAATGTTGAAAGGGTAAATGTTTGCTACATTCTGATACAGGATAAAGAACAGAGAAATGGGCATTCAAAGGCAATTGTTGTTGACAGGGCTTGAAACTTGGAAGTGTGTACAGTACAACATATTAATGCAAGCCTGATTCCTGTGGATTTGTTACTTCCTCTTTATTTCTCTTGGTACTATTTTGTTAATGTTAATTTGTTAAAAATCCTAAAATGGCACAGATTTAGATATTTAAAATATGTTTATTCTAAAAAGCAGCAGTTTTCCCTGTCCTTGTTTAAAAAAGCAGGAGCATTCTGTCAACGTAGGAGTCTGGTATAAGGATTTTTATAAAATACAAATTATTATGTATTGATGGAATAGATTTAAAAATTAAAAAAACAAAAACCAAAACCAACACAAAACCCAAACCCAAACATTTTGAAGCAGATGAAAGGGGGGGTGATGGCTGCTTCCACAGTATGAATGAGAAACTAGAATTATTTCACCAGAAGTTTCTTCCTCCAAAATACTTTTTGTGTTTAGATGCAATATTGTGAACCACATGAAAGATTAGTGTATATTTATGTATATTAATTAATAAATTACAGCATAGATAAAATGGCTCTTGGATATTAGATCAAAGCCACACAGATGAATAAATGATTGGAAGGCGCTTGTCTGTTACACGCAACAGGTAATTAGAACAGAAGATTAATCTTTTGACTTTTAGAAGCTGCCTGACATAACAAGGGTACAAACATGAAGGTATTTGACAGGGGAACCTCTTGCTTCAAGAACCAGACTCCATCTTTGAATGCATTTACCTATTTCTAATTGAATCCCACAAGAGTTCTGTAGGACATCAAACAGAAGATCATCAACCAGTGTTTTATTAAATTTCTCAGTATTATCTTAATAATTTGCATCTGTAAACCAGGCTGTAAAACAGCATATATGCACAAGGGAAGACAAAGCTCTGCTCCTACCATCTTCCAGTTTGAAACATGTCAAAACTGTTCAGAGAATGTACCGAAGACTTACAACTACATTGCTTAAAAAGGAGCAGAGACGTTATATGAGAGAATAAAAAAATCTTAAGTATGCGGGGAAAATACATGCTTTTAATAACTGTCATTCTATCGTACCTTTACATTACGTAGTGAATCATAAATGGGAGTTATTAATATTTACCCACTTGTAAAATAACTAAGTGGTTACAGAACTGTTATACTGAACTGTAATACAAAGCTCATTGAAATCGGTCATGGCCTCTTTGTGGACTCAGAGCAGGCTTTAGAGCCCTCATGTACCTCATTGACTGGTTCTTTTCTTCTAGTTACCTTTGGAATGGACAAGTTTTTGCTATTTTATTATGAAAGTCCCATCTTTCATAGCTATTCTTACATCCAAGTCTGTAGCTCCATGATTCTTTAAAGGCATTTTTAATAAACTTGTGGGGTTTGTTTGTTTGTTTTAATGGTAAAAGTTTGCCATGCTTTGCTCAAAACGTGGTATCTTCTTTACAAAGATTTGTCTAGATTAATTCATGGTCTAGTTTGGGCTTAGAATAGGAGCGGCTGACTGTCCTGATCCTATACGTCTTGTAATAAAATCTTCCAGCCAAGACCCAAAAGTCTCGCTCACTATCAGCGAGAGTCAAGAGCAGCACAAATCTAGCAGGGGACAGGGACAGTTTTCCATGGATCCTCACGGACCCCTTGTTATGGGCTGAGCATGCAGTTACGTTCTGTGTGATCTGATGTCAACTTTAGCAGCATCTCCGCCAGCAAGTTTGCACTTCTGATTGCATGACACTTCAACAGTGTCATGCCTCATCAGCCATCTTTACATTAGAATAAGAAAATAATGTGTCACATTTCTCACTGTTATAAGAGTATTAAACTTTTAATATCAGAAGTAATTCTTCTGGCTTTATGTATTTGAAAGCCAAGCAAGTTTATAAATTAAGTTCGCACAGGTGTCACTATCTTGCTGGATCTTGCTACTCAATCATCAGATGGATGTTTGGAATATCATCACATCGTTTAAGTGAGCTCTTTCCTTGGTTTCTTTCTCAGTTTGCTGTGTGCACTTCATTTATAACTAAGTACTGGAACACAAGAGTTAAAAGGTTTCTATAGTCAGGTAAAGGCTATTTCTCTTTTGTAGTTCTGAATGGAGAGAGAATGAAAGGAAGAAAATCTTATTTGCTATTATATCGCTGTTTCTATTGAGAGAATGCCCAGGAAAGGAAATATTTCTGCTGCTGAGGCAGAAAAATCTATCTCCACCAATATAAGGCAATTCTACCACTGAGCACTTTCCGTAAAAATAACCTTAACTCCAATTTCTAAGGATAATTTAACAATATTCCAATAATTTTTCTGTTTCTCTAGTATGTCTTTTCTTTCCACAGTTTTTCTGAAGTCCTTACATGTGATTTGAAAAGGTTTTAAACCTTTTCAGTGATTTTGCTTGCAGGTCAAGCGAGTTGGGACTTGTAAGCAAAGTTGCTGCTTTGGAAAAGCTTACCCTGCTGCATTAAATATTTATTTAGAATAGGTATGTTAAAAAAGTTAGGTTTTACTTTTTGGTAATGAATAGTTCAGTAGTTTGTTAATTTAGAACTTAAAAACTTCTGTATATACCTGTAGCAGATTGTTTGAACAATTTGAGAAAGTAGGTTGGAAACCTGAATATGGTTTTATCACCGGGGTCAAACAACTTCAAAAGCCATTCTAAACACACAGGTTAATTTGTGAGACTCAGACAATCATCTTTACATTTTGTAGTGGACTTCACTGGACATATGTAAAATAACTGAAGTAGCATGTAAGAGACTGAGTTGAAAGTAATGAGCTGATCCTGCCCTGTCTGAAGTCCTGAGAAGGCGTTGCTATTTTGTTGTCATCTTGGGTGGCTGGTTCAGCACGCAACTGTTTATTCTTAGCTCCTGGCTGTGTTGTGCTGCCATATGATGGAATGGAACTCTAAAAGGAAGCCAAAAGCCAAGGGCTAAAAGTTTGGTCTATCATATGTCAATGTGGAATAAATAGTTTGGGCAATACTGTTGAAGAAAGGACACCTATATTATAAATATGAATGGAGGGTGTTCAGATTTTCAAATCCAGCGTGTCTCTCTTTAAAACATAGTGCAGGGTGTGCACCACAACATACCTCCCCGACAGCAGAGCTTAAGAGTGTAGAGAAAAGATGGTCTGTATGCATGTCTTAAAAATGACTTGTTCCCTATCATCTGTTGTTGCAGATTTAACATAAAAAAGATAAAAGTGCAATTCCAAGGTGGAAATGGTTTATTGGTGACATTTATTAAACAGAACGTAAAAATAATAATAATTTCTTAACGTAACCAGTTTCTGAACGAGGAATGGCTAGGTCTAACTGTGTACCAATGGGCTGCTGTAGATGTAATTGGTAATGTAAGCGTAAACTTCTGTTGCAAAGATATAATTCAATCAATTGAATTAAACAATGAATTTGGCCTCATGCTCATCTATAATGAAAATTTGAAATACTTGTCTGATCATCTGAATGGGTAAGATAAGAATTTTGGAGTGGAAGGGAAGGATACTGTCCTTTAAATTAAAATCAAATCCTTATGTTTGTTTTTTCAGTCAAAATCAAATTAATTCATTGATTCACCTTCATGAATAGCTATTAAAATTTAAACCTGCCTTCTTTATATACTCACTTGTTTTTCCTACTTATGCAGAAACAAGTTCAAATGGAATTAAATGATAATCAGGGTTGAACTTGACATGCTTTTACTTACTGTAAACCACTTTTTAACACATTTCCTATGTGACAATCCTAACCATTCAAAATTGTCCAGACAACCTTTTCCCTTTTGCAGTCTTAATATATTAGCTGAGACAGTACAGGAAAATCCTTCCACGGGGAAAAAACTCTGTTAGCTTCTAACATAACTTGATGGCTGGAAGAAAGATTAGAGCCTGCACTGTACAGCCAGTGAATTTTGTTTAAAACGCAGATACTTAGTCTGAAATTCTAAAAGCATTTTCTTGTTAAAACTGTGTGTTCAATTTTTTTTTTAAAGCTTGCCTATTTGCAAGTTTAGTAGAATGGATTTCATATGCCAGATAAGCCATTTTCAATTAATAATATAAACATCAGATTACATTGGGAGAATATAAGATGAACCTGTATCTTTTTCATTTGATAGAAACAATATTGAAGAAAACCACATTTTAAGAATTCCAATTTTTGCTTTTTTAAAAAATTATTTTATAGTGCTTCTGATTTTCTGTGGAGCAGAAAAGGAAGGCAGGGGTGACTTTTCTTGCATCTTGCCTGTATCATGTCAAAATCTTGCATAGAATCTGAGATTGCCTGACTCATTGATTCAAATTCCTTGTCACATGCCCTCACATCATGTAATGCTTTTCATAAATTAATCAAGCTTCATCTTTAGACTGACTGACTGTGCTTTTTCTAGAGGTGGATGTGTTGTGCCTGCACGGTCGGTATTTAGTGTATCTCCTAGAACTGTTAAAAGGCTGCAAAGATACAGCATCTCTTTAACATGTTAAAATGGTCTCAGATAACGATTTTTCTTATATCTTTCTACACGGCTGAGGGAAGACTGTTGCTTTCAGTCGCATCAGGTTCAGACTGGTGCTAGTTTATGCTGTTTGGGTTTAGTTTGTTTCTAGGTATTCAATAATACTCTGTGCATGCAAGACATTTTTGTGCTAAGGTATTGTTTTCAAAAGCAGTTAACGGTTTCAGGGATTCTTTGATTTCTTTTTCTTTTCTTGTTTCTTTTTTTTGGTGTACTTTTCCTAATGCTAGACTTTTCTTGTCTGCAAACTTGATATAGAATATTATAGCAAAGATTGTAAGCATCTGTGATAAACAGGTTTTTAAATCTCATAGTTGTCATCAGTCCAGCATTTTAGAAGGGCATACGGAATCCTTTCCTTAAATTAAACAATGTGCGAGAGACCAGAGAGAAAAGTTAAGTGAAGTAGTTATATTAAAATTCTTACTCTCATTTCCCCTTTCCTCTACACTCCAGAAAAAGTTTTGTTTACTGATGATCGTGCTCTTTAATTTTAAGGAAAACTACATAAAGCACGGGTCTTTTGGTTTGTGGATAAGCCATGGTAATGAGTTATTGCAAGATGATGGGCTGCAGAAAGCACGTTGTATATATAAATACCTGAAAGTTGTATGGCATTTCTGTAAATATTACTTTGTACATAGTTGCTGTTAAAAAAAAGTTTTGGGAAGAAGTGTGCCATTTTTTCACCTAGGAGAGGACTTTTTCTTTGTTTAAAGTAAGTAGTATGTTTAAATTTAGTAATTTCAGACACAGTTCATAAGCCTGTACCAAAATATCAACAGTAGGAAACTCATCAGGTAGTTTAGATTTGTAATTTGGTTTTAAACGTGCAATAGGTTGTTTCAGGTTGAGTAAATACTGTTTTCCTCGTACTATAGTAATCTCATCTTTCCTAGATTTCAACTGTGTTATCAGGACATTACTGAATACGAGCAAGTAGAAACAATTTCATAGTATGTATGAGCAGGCATTTGCTATTACTGTATGTTTATTATTATAAGCTTCTGAGCAGAGACACTTTCTTGATTTGTTATCTACAGTGGTGATGAAAGGGCGTCTACCATAGCCTTGATCAAAAGCCAGATCCCTATATTGGAAGGGAGGAGGAGGGGAAAGGAGTTTACTTCTATAAAAACAAAATGAGCAACAACTACGATTGGGAAAGTGTATTCCTGTAACCCCAAATAAGTTAGTTATTCATAGCAAGTGTCAAGATGACACAAACTTAATATATCTGTAAGCTCAGAAGATGTGTCTTCATGGAATTGCATTGCCAAGAGAATTAGCCATTCCTTCAGTTCTGTGTTGTCTGAAATAGCCGTCTTTCAAGGTGTGATTAATGTACATTGGCAGTCAATAGGATATGAGTAATTGTGGCTAATTCCAAAAGTGAAAATAATGAGGAAAAAGGGCTGTGTGTGATGTAGCGCAATGGTGTGAGATTTGTTGCTAAGTGTTGTTTAGCAACTTGTTCTATGCAGAGAAGGCATGGCAATGCTGGTCTTTCTTGAGAGAAGATATATTTGGTGTTCTACAGGGAAGATGTGACTAAATGACATTTTTTCTTAGACTGTGATTAGCAGTCACTTGCAAATAAGCAGTGGTTGCCACAAACTCCACCCTGCGGTTCCTGTTTCAGTTGCAGGAATATCTAGCTAGCTATTTCGAATTCAGCCATCGTCTTGTGGCCTTTGTGTTTACAGGTCAAGTCTTTTGTGGCCAAAGCTTCCACTAGGAAACTAAGTATTTCGTGAGAAATATGAGTGGAATCATTGTTTTCACTGTTTTCTTTATTGCTTAGTAACTTTAGTCATTGTTTTAAGTGCCTCTGTTTAAAAATCCTTTAAAATCCGTTCATGTGCTAATTAATTCATATATGACATTTGAAAATAGGACAAAGCATCTTATTCTGTAGAGTTCTGGTGCTTAAGTCACTGAGCACAGAGGTGAAATGAATTTGTTTACTTCAGAGATGCAGCAAGTGAGGTTTTAAGGATCTTGCACGCTAATCTCTAGGAACTTTATAGCTTTCTCTGAACAAGTTTCAGCAGTAACCTGTGCTAAACATGAATGAGATTTAAAACCCAATTATTTTGTAGCAGAAATTAAAAACTGTTGTTTTCTTAGTATAATTAATCTTCACATGAACAAAGCAACCAACGTGCATCTTGAGATCTTGAAAGGACAGTGGTTTCTGGAGGTGGGATAGATGATGCACAAAGTGCGCATCTGGTGACAGCTAATCACACTCCCCATTACGTAAGTTCTTCCTTTCTAAAATCTGAGGGTTCTGTCATTTTCATAAGCAATTCTTATATTATTTTGCAGAAACTGACTTTTTTTAAAGCCACCGTATTTTGTTCTGCCTATCAAAATAGGCCTGCTAAATGTAAAGATCCCGTGCAACTTTCATTTAAATCTGAAGGCAGCTATGAACGTACATATATATATGCACTGGTGTTTTTGACAAAAGGCCCAATTATGTCTGTCCTGGAAAAGATTGTCTTGAGCAATCCTTAAAAGACAGAATGAAGCATTACTTTTTGCTTCTGTCAAGTTCTTTGAGATGAGCAATATAGTTACAGATTATTTCAGTTTTGATCAAGTACTGATGTAAACAGTAGATTACATTTGAGACGAAAATTCACCACTGTGCTAGATTATATTAGGATTAAAAAAAAGTTAGTAGTGGAAGACATGCTAGAATACAGTGACGATAGTACTATGTAGTTCTTCTAAGCAAAGTCATTTATCTTAACATATTTGGATGAAAAAATCAATGTTTTCTGCATCTCCACATCAATACGTTGTAATGATTTTTTCCCCACAGTTATGGCAGCTTCATTATTTCAGTGGAAGTACCTTATATACACCAGCAAAGTAGCATCTCTGATAATCAGGTTACATCTAGAGTCTTCCTAACTTGATAAAATTTTCTTCTATATTGTCATTCATACATGTATAATACAAAATAAAACTCCTTCAGTGCTCAGCTTTTAATAATCCTGTTCATAATTAAATATAAATCTGACTAAAACGTATTTTCTACATTAAAGTCTTGTCATAAAAACATTTTGAATATAAACCTTCAATACTCAGTAGAGCGATACAGTATATATACAGACAAACACACTTTTTTCTGTTAGTAGCAAGCATTTTGTTCACTGTTTGCACAACTTCACAGTCATATGTTTTATACAACCACACCTAAATCAGACTTCTGATTGCTCATTAGTGTCAGGAATGACAGACGTTAAGGCAGCCTGACAAAAGCGATGCAACGTTGACATTTTTGTTTTCTGTTCGATATACAGTCGCAGTTTGTCTCTGAAGGTTTCCCCTAGAAAACTGTAAATTAAGGGGTTCAAACAGCTATTAGAAAAAGCTGCTAGGTTCACAATGTGTCCTGTTAAAGGATAATCATGTCTGAAGGATGGGCTGCTTGAAGAGACAGACTCGCTTTTCTTTTGAAGAAGTTGAACACTAATGAAGACATTTTCAGGTAGCCAGCAGATAAAGAAAACCAAGACAACAACAAAAATCATTCGAAGAGCCTTTTGTCGCCGCAGACGAAGACTCCTATGCTTGTGTGCTTTTATAAGAACTCGAACAATTAATGAGTAACAAAGACCGATGATCACAAAGGGGATAATAAACCCCAAGGTTATTTCTAGCCACTGGATTTCTTTTACATCTGCAAAACAAAAATAGACCTCTCCGGTGTGTTGTAAATGCACAGCTGTAAATGGAACTAGTGCTGCAGAAATAGATGCCATCCATATGAGACCACAGCTTAATCTAGCGTGTTGCATAGTGCGAAATATGTTGGACCTCATTACTTTTGCCAGTGCTATGTATCTGTCAAAACTCATCCATGTCAGAAAGAAAATGCTGCTATACATGTTGATCTGAAGGAACAAAGACATAAAGGTACAAATAATAGTGATATCATAATACTTTTCATCAAGATTAAAAACCTCAATGAGAGAATCAGCAACTAAAATGAGGTCAGCTACTGCAAGATTTATGAAGTAAAGGTCTGGAATGGTCATTTTTTCACGAAAGCTTATGTTGACAACCAGTATCAGAATGTTTCCTACAAAACCGATAGGAAAAAGAAATATTGTGTAAAGACATGATAAGAAAAGACCAATAACATATTGTTGGTGTTCTGATTTATCAGCTAATCTAGAAGATATGCTTTCATTACACAGATGTGATCCGTTTAGGTTAAAAGTTGTGCTGTTACATATAACAGGTGATACTGAGGCAGAATAAGTTTCCATGGTTAAAATATCTGCAGAAAAATATATTAGTATTCACAGTTTGGTGGTAATGCCGAAAAAATCAGATTTTTGGTTGTTTTAACTAAGTTCATAGTAAGCATTTTGATTGGAATGGAAAAAGATGTACACTTTTGTATAGGAAATTAAAATTCTTTAGAAGTCAAATTAATTAGACTTAAAATTGACTGAAATATAACAGTACAAATAGTAAATTTCTTAAATTTTTTTACAGGACACTACATACATTGCAAATGAGAGAATTTGCAGTTCCTGTATGCCTTAAGATCATGTAGGAATCTTTTTACCATTCTGGTACTTGGATCTCTTTAATACAAGCTTTTCATCAACAGTGTTTCTTCATGCAGGTTGGAAGGTAGTAGAATTTTAGCTCCATTTGTTTTCTTTTAATAATCAGTGAACATCCTTGGACCTGCAATTTGCAAATGGGAAACCATTAATCTCATACTCCAGCACTGTACCATGTACCATATGCTTCTGCTAACTTAACATACATAGCTGAGGCTGTAGGAAACATCATATTTGAATAGATGTACAAAGGTTCAGTTAGAAGAATTTAAATTTGTTCTAGATGGTAATATATTGTGAGGGCTGATCTGTTAAAATTTTGTGTACCCTTCAGGGATTCAGTATTGGAAAATGTAGAAATATAGAAAATCAGATGAGTGAGTTTAGCCTACTGAAGAAATAAATTTTTTAAATATATATAAAAATTATATATATTTATTTCATCATCAGCTTGTGAGACTATTAAGTAGCAGAGTCTGTGGCTGAGAAGGCAATGGAGATTGAAAAGCACTTGGTTCCTTCTGCTTTCAGGGGGAAGGAAAAGGCAAAGTTTAGAAATGAAGCTAATACAAGCAGCATATTGATTTACACCAACATTATTATCCACAATTTGCTTTTCTTTGTGATTAATTATGTTGCACTGACTTCCGGATAGGCATGGAAAACATCAGTTATCTGATTTGTTTACTTACAAATGTTGAATGCTGTGGACTTGAAGCATTGCTAGAAGTTTGTTTAAAAGAAAAAAATAACCAAACAAAAGACACCCCAAACAAATAAAACATCAAGAAAATGATAAGCCAGGGTATTTTGTGCCAAATTTTAAATATTGTGAATTGCTTTAATCTTCATCTTACTACCAAAACCTTGATTTTAATTACACTAAAACATATTTTAAAAAGTTAATTTGTTTACTAGTAAAATTCATGCATATTTCCACATTTTAATGACTTAAGTCCTGCTCATGTACAGTCTGGGGGAGAAAAAGGAGCAGACCACTGATGAAGTAGGAGTGTTAGAATATTTTCAGTCAGAAATACAGCTCTGAGTTTGCTTAAATGTATTCAAGTGATCAGAAGTAGCTAGCAGATACTTAAATAAAGATACCGGTTCCAAAGCTTTTATTTCTTAATGAAATCAGCATAAGTACGCAGTAGCTGTTGCTATGTTTTGAAGCATTTTCATGATGTAGATCTTTATGCTAAAATATCCATATGAAATTACACTTCTTTGAAGAAGGTTTGGTGTTTGTTTCAAGCAGCTATGGAAGTCAGACATGAACTGTTGTCTTTTATGTAACGTCCTTTTTTTTTAATGAGGCGGTAAACTGCTTTAAATACAATAAGAGATAACAGTCTAAGCAATTGATTTTAAAAGGTCGGTCTGTGGTCAGATTTTAATTACATCTGAAAGGCCACCAAAAGCCAAGCAATTACAAGCATTACAGGTAACCACGTACTGTGAAACACTTTGTTACCTTAATTCCATTTCTCCAGAGCTGATTTTCCTCCAGACAACAGAAGGCTGGTTCTTGCTCGGGTACACGCTTAATGGATGTGTCAACTTCGACTGTCGTGCCAGTAAAAACTTGTATTTAGGTGTGCAAAGCTGCAGTGAATGCCACCTGTTGACGATTCAGCAGTAAAAAAATCATGTAACAGTCTATTCTGTTTTAAAAGGCCTTAAATAAAGGATAGTTTACAACAGCAAAATGCAGATCTTGCTGCAAGTCCCTAGCAATAAAACAAGCTTTATAGATTCCCAGGGTTGTTCTAATTTGTGTGCAGTTGAAGTGCTGCTGAACAGCCTTATAAGGCTAGAATTAACCCTGTTTCTGCTGGTTTCTTTTTTACTAGAACCAGTCAAGCATCTTTTCTCTCATATTTGTCAGTTTTATTTCACCTAATGTTCATTTTACCCTCCTTTCTGCCACTAGCATTTTTTCAAATTATATAGCCCATTCAAACCTACAGCTCAGCTCATCAATAATAATTAAGAGATTTATTTGCAAATTGTAACTAAGCATATTTTACATAGATATAAAGCAATAATTCCTGTTATACGTGGTATTTCTTAAAAGCCTCTGGACAATCTAAAGAGGAATAGTCGATTGAGGGAAATCTAGCAGCTGAAGGGGCATTTGCTAAACTGACAATATAAATTTCAGTTTTCCTACCTTCAAGTCGATCCCATTTTGCCTGTTTGTATTTCAATTTTCAGGTATACATCATCATCCTCACACTCCTTAGAATTGCTCAGCTCAAAATCACATGGATAAAATGAGCTTATTTTGCAGAGAATGTGGAGCCTCAGTCTTGCATAAAAACACCAGTATTGCAGGTGGAGTTTTGCATTTCATCTGTAGGGAGGAAAAAACTACTTGACATTTCCAGAAACACCACCTACTGGTGGCCAGAATTCTTAGAACAGGAAGAAAGTTAAGCCTTTCTTTCTCATAAGAGAAATATTTCATCCGTGTAACTTGCTTTTTATGATTATATTGATCTGATACCTGACTGTTAAGTGCCATTAATGGATATGCTGTACGTCGATGCAGCATTCTGCTGCTACTGGAATAAAGTGAATTGGATCTCAGCATTTAGGATTTCAAGAAGCCAATGTTACAGTTTCAGAAGTGTGGAGTAAACAATTAACATGTCATTATAATGGATGTATTACATCTATTACAATGGTAAAATAATTTTAGATTATGAAAGATCTCATCTGCAGAAAAGTGAAGCAAAAGTTCTTACACAAGTAGCTTTGGGAGTGGAAGGCACTTTGCCTTCTAGTGCCATTGAGGCAAATACATTATTTGCTGATTTCTCGTAAGACGCTGTGTGTAGGAACACAGGGTTTTGGCAGTGTTACTAAAAATGTTTTTTAAGATGTTCTTACATGATGGCTCTTCATAAATAGTTTTGGAATAAATTAGTATTTAGCTTAAAAGAGAGTTTGTGCAAATTAGTGCTGGTGAAGATTTTCTCAACAGAAGACTTCCACTGTGTGTGGAATGGCTTTCTGGAGTGTCTTTCCACAGGGTTATGAGGACAGAGAGCCTAAAGTGTTTTGCTTTGAGAAGTGTACAAATATGATTGTGTTATAGGACTGGAATAATTGTAATGTTAGAAAAATCTTGTGATACCAGCTTTGAAGGTCTTAATTTTTTGCTGTCCTAAAGAACAGGATTATAAAGAGTCTCTATTGTTGTTTGTTGATCATGTGGTTTTGCTGTACTTAATTCTGTCCTTCAGAGCTTTCACTGATCTTGTAAGGGCCAGAAGGATTTTTTCCTTTCCTTTATGCATAATGTTAGCTTCTGGGTGTTAGCTGTTTGTAATTATGAGGACCTGGATTTAATAATCAGCTGGTCTGTCTGTCCTTGTTTTTCTAGCTGTGAATATCAGCTGATTTGCTATTAAAATGTATAATTCTGTTACAAGTGCTAATTTTCTTGTTTGAATTCATGATAAGAAATATGTCACTTTGCCAAACTTCCAGAATGGCTAGGAAATACTCGGTGATCTTAAAGCTCTTTTCCAACCTAAACGATTCTATGATTCTATGAAATTCCCTTTTGAAAGACCCACAAAGTAGCTGGTTTTCCTGCTAGTAGAACTATGAAGCATAAGTGGCCAAATCTAGTATTATTATATTGTATTATTTTATAGTAGTTAGTGAGTTCTGTATTTCACTAAATATTTTATGAGATGATCACGTGAATTCTCTGAATCCCCTTTCCTAAAACAGATGACAACATCTTCAGGCTCTTGTTTATGCAGTCAAATTACTGTTACTGATTAATCTATCTTAATCTCACTGTTTGTCACTTCCATATTCCATAAAATGCTCAAAACTAATTTTAGCAGCTGCTGAACATTGTACCCTTTCTCTTTCCCTGTCAGTTGCTGATATTCCATGGGACTTTATAGGGAGTGCCTTCATGATCCATACTTAGTCACAGTTGTGACAGTATTAAGTATTACAGTTCTGCCTGTTGTGCCTTACCTTGATTGTTGCTGAGAACATATGTGAAAGCAACTGGCGTGATAGCGTTCATATAATGTCAGAGATCAATAATCCAGCATTTAAAGTTTTCCTAGCAGTTTATTTTTAAATCTGTAGTAGTCAACTTCTAAAACACTGTATATATCTCAATAAAAATGTCTAACACTATGGAGTCTTTAAGGAACACTGGTGTAATTGTCTATGATATACTTAGGTGCACCAAGTGGGGTTTAATGGAAGATATTCTATATAATTTAGCAGACTTCAACATATGTGCCTGCTATTGTGTTGCAAAAAGGTGACAGCTGAGGAGGAAGAAAGTGGGAGGTGTGAGTCTAGGAGGGAACAATGTAAGAGGTCTGGTGTATCCCAGCTCTTGAGCCACCCAGTCAGAAGTGTGAAAGTGTTTTGGGTATGAAGCTGTTGGGTCCTGGAGAAATTAGATCAGGGCTAGGGTGTGTAAAGCTGAAAAAAAGTAAGGTACTGTGTTGCATGGAAGGGGAAGGAAGCATAAATTAAAATGTTTATAGTCTAATATAACCATATGCAGAAAAAATGTGTATAAAAATCTCTACTGAGATTATCTCCAGAGGAAATACAGGTGCTGTTGTAACATTCATGAAGTTTTGCAAGTAGATTGATCTCCTCCTCCAAATTCTCTCTTATCTTTCCGATAGCATGGATACTGACTCAGACCTTTTTCAACCACTGAATCACGTCTTTCTGCATCCATTGCCCTGTTCTAAAGCACCCATACTTTATCCTGTCCAGCCTCATAACTTTCCCTTTCTTGCAAATAATCAAACTTAGTTTGAGTTGGAATTGTGTTCTGTGCCCACAGAAAACCTTGGATAGAGTATATTTTGTGTGTTTAGGCTTTTCAGTTGCAATAATTCTGAGAATGCATTTTTCCTACTAAAAATAAAAATTTTTAAAAGTTCAGGCTTTTCTTTTGCAGGGGCAACACCTGTACCTACTCAAACTATCCTGGTAAAACTTTTTATTTTTCTTAAAGTGTATATTGCATAACTCTTGGGGGATAATATAAAAATTTTACAAAACTGGACCACAAAACATTGTATAGTGAAAGGTGATTCATCATAGGACTTCAGGCTCTATCCAAATACAATTAAAAAATAAAATTGGCAAAACATCAATCATTTTTTTACTCTAGTAGTTGAGTCTGGCAGTCCTTTGCTGGACACGTACCATGGAAGTGGAACACATTCTTTCATTCCAGCCAATTAGTGAATCAATTTGTCATGCAACATATATAGTGTAAACGTTATATAGAGTACTTATTTGGACTGAATTGCTTGAGCTTTCACCCTACCCCAAATCTTCTGCAGCTACCTCAGATCAAGATAAAATCAAGATAAATAATACTGTAGCCCTTTTAGGGTCTGTAAGCTTGAAATTAGAATGTAACTAAGGCCAGGCTTAGTAATACGTGTAGGGGTGTGGCAGCTCGAGTTATGATTCAAGTGTGCAAGTCCAGTCTCTTTTTAGCTCAGATGTTGTTTTGCAATGGGATCAGCTCAAATTTGAGCCAGCTGGTTCAGCAAAGATGAGTTCTTAGTCTCTACATACTCTTTTCCAAAACATGTTATCAACTCAGAAATTCATGCTTAAACTTCGGCAGCCTGCTCATTTCTCTTCTTTTGCTGAACTGAAGGGTTTTTTCAAGAGCCAGCCAAAGTCTTAGAAAGATATGAATATTACCAATACAGAAGTAAAACATTCTTCTTTGAATTTTCCAGTATATCCCTTTAGTTAATTTTGTCAGCATGCCTATAAAAATATATGCTTTATTTCTTCTGGAACATACTGTTCAAAACTACGTGAAGCCTGAAAGAAGTAAGTGTTCAACAAAGCTGTTGCTGGTACGGGGGAAAAAAATCTCTCCGAGCAGGGAGATTTTATTTTGTTCTTAAAAATACACTTCAAATTATTAATCACTTAAAAATTATTACTTTTAATCTTAGCCAAAGCTGCTCTTTTCTCCCTCATATCAGACTATTTGGGGGCTGTTTCTGTTCCTTCCCCTATTGCACATAGGGGTGTTTGCCCTCGTATTCTAGCTGAATGAATGTAGATTTTCTCTCGGACTGCACATTCATTGTCCTGATTTTTATATAATTATTTGAATTACTGTTGTGCATTTTTCAACCTCTTCTCCTGTTTATCTTTGTTTTCTCCTATTCATTTACAAAGTCTTTTCATTGTACATAGAGATTTCTTTATGACAATATAACCAACCATCCAGAAAGTACTCTGTTTTTTCCCACGACAGTAGCCGTGCACAGGGAAGAGACCAGAGTACATCCATTCGCATCTCACAGATGACAGCCAGAAGCTATACCCAGGAGCACTCACAGATTTATACATAGTAGTTCATTCTTGACAAGACGCACTCGTTCCCAAATCCTAGATCTGACAGTAGGCCCCTACAGGTTTTATTTCTCTGAGATGTTTGGTCATGGTTCTGCTTTAGCTGTGTACCTTGCTGAGAGTATCATGAAGCATCCTTCCATCCGTGTTGAACCTTCAGGCTCCTTACAGGTGCATTATTGCGATTTGCTCACCATTAGACCAGTTTCCAGGTCCCAGCCAACGTTAACTAGCTAGAGCCAACATTTACTGACTAAGTTTTCTTTTAGGCACCTTTAACAGTAACGCAGGACTCAGAAACAACACCATTTATTCTTTCATCCTTAAATATAAAATATATGGAAGCAGTGAATAAAGTAGACTCCTTTGTGCATAATTCCCGTACAAAAAAATAACTTATTCATGGTGCAGCTGAAACTATGATATTCTGTCTGAACTGGGATAAACAGCTTGCGTCTTTTGACATACTCTTTCACTCAGTCTGTCAGCTTTTCGCTGACATACAGCTCTTACAACTCGTCTCTTCAAACTTCAGTCTGCAGGGCTGATCTTCAGTCCGTGTTGTGTAATCTCCCTTGTCTCAGGTGCAAAACAAAACCTCTGATGCCAGCTGAGAAATCCTTTCAGAAGTGTAAAATTGGCTGTTCTGTTCAAAGAGATTATTCTTATCTACGTACTTTCTTTCTGACCAGGTTCTATAATGGTCTGTTTATATGTAGTGTTCTTTAATTATCCATCTGTTCATGCTGGCAGCAGAACAAAATTGAACAGGAAAACAGGCTGACATAATACAATGCAGACATCTTGCCAGTTGATTTTTACGTCTTGCAGAAATGTTGGTCCTTACAGCCCTAGTTAGTGAGACTATGTATTGCCCTTGATTTGCATGTGATACAGTCATGGTCCATAAAGTTCAGGACTTGGATGTCTATCACTAGATCCATATATCTAGATACTAGATCTATATACTGTATTATTATTGAACAGATGTCCTTTATTCTTCCATTTATGCACTTGGCTGTTGTTTTGCAGAAGATGTTCCTCTTGATCAATCAGTGCCCACTTTTCCCTATCTCAGACAGCCCATGCTGATTTGCACCAGCTCTCCACACAAATCTGGACCCTGTTGGAAAGACCTTCCAAAGCATACAATTGCAATAAAATCTACCAGTTCCATTAGCATCCAGGTGTCATGCAAAAGCGCATATTTAAGCATCAACGTGAATTTTCTCAGAACCCTTCAGGTCACTTGAGCCTCCCTCATCACATCACTGTATTTTTATAACTTTGCAATCTAAGTCTACGTCTTTATCCAAGATCTAGTACAATTTTGTGCCTTCCCTGTTGTTTCTGTTCTCTCTGCCTCCTTGAGAGGAAAAGCTGAAACCGAAGCCAAAGGTATAAGATGTCTCCTGGCCAAATTTGTTTACAGTAACAATGTGCTCAAAACAAGCATTTAAAACTTTGCACCTACATCTCAGCCTGCTTTGGCTACTGATTCTGCAGGGCTACATCTGAACTCCTGTACCACAGCTGGTTTATTCTCAGATTAAGATTCTTCCCCCGCCCTTTGCACCATTTACCCATGAATTCTCATCTAAATTTATAATGCTCCTATCTTGTCTCCAGCAGAGCCCTGATTTCAGTTTGGAACTGGGGCTCTGCTTTTGTTTGCCTTTTTAAAAGCACGCCTCGGTTATACTGTTCTGGGCTGGCTCTTCTCTTTTTTTTTAGTTAGTATATTATTGAATGTGACTTTTCCAAGGCATGCGACTTCATACTTCTGAATGAACTCATCAAGAGTAGCTTAAATCAGTAATTGCCTTAAGTCCTAATGCAAAGTTGAAGCTGAGAGTACATTAACAAAAAGCTTTCATTCTTGCACAAAGTTTTAATTAGCCATCCTGTTGATCTTTCTAGTTCAGTGCCTCACAAAGGACCCAAAGCTTTCCTTTATGGACCAGCGTTTCCATTAATTTGAATATTTTTTTTTTTTGGCACAAGAATTCAGACAAAAACCTTAAGGGTTCCAACAAAAGTATAAGAGGAAAATGGAAAAAGGGAAGAAATGCTCAGTTTGTGTGTGTGTATGTATATATATATATATATATAATCTAAACAAGTGTTAGAGTGGACTTACAGTATCACATACTATTTCAGGATTATAATGGATTCTTAAGCCATACTTCACTGCTGCTGCTACTGGAATTTACCAATGTTATAAAAATAAGTAGTTTGTAGGGTAAGAAGTCAAAAGAGGAAGCACACCTGAGAAAACGCTTTGTCTGCAGATTTTTACCTTTGTTCAAAGTTGCTTTCTGCTATGTTTTTGTTTGCATCTTTGCCAGGGCATTGATACTATTACAAAAGCACACTTCTATGGCAGCAATACTTTTCTTTCTACTTGACTTTGAAGTAACACTTGCAGAAAATATGCAATTTAAAAAGATATATATATAGAGAGAGAGAGATATGAAAAAAACCCAAACAACCCCAGACTCTACATTTTTTTTCTCATAGATCACTACAAATACTAGAACTAAATTTCCCCCCCCCCCCCCCCCCCAGTACTGCTAGCTGTAAGATAGTCCAAGTCTGGGTTCTAAAGAAGGAACAATTATCCTTTTTTGAAGAAGTAAAAAACCAAACCAAAACCCACAAACAAACTAAAAAGTAAAGTGGATTGACAGTTCTTCAGAACAGCAAGGACTACTGAGATTCACTTTCATGTGTCATAGTTGTTACTGGTATCTCAAGGTGATTGTTGGCAGTGTTTTCCCTTCGGCAGTTCGGTATGACTGTACTAGTCATGAGAAGTACTCCATCCCTGCATGGTTTGTGAAAACAAAGTATAAATACCAAACTAGCACAGCTCTCACAGAACAACACTATTTCTGCAATATTCATCACAAGTTCATTCTTTGGCGTTCCAATGCTCTTCTGTAATTTGCATGTTGTCCTGAAGAGAATCATAATGTTATAAAATAGACGGCATATAAATATTGTTATGCTTATAATGTACGCAGCAGGGTAAGTACGAATGTGCTGCTGTAAGGCTGGAGCTTCAGCAGGTGCTTCTTTAGCGAAGAGAACAGTAAAACAGAGTATCTGAAGAAATGATGGGATTCCAAATCCGAAGGTGAATTTAATGATCTCATATTCAGGCCAGGCAAATAATGGATCTAACTGGCAGTCTGTTTCCAAGTGATAGTTATCTGTGCCAACCAGTACTGCCTCAATCAGTGACAAACAGAAGGCACATATAAGTACAAATCCAATACACAATATGGGTCTTTGCATTGCTTTGCTGAGAGCAGTCCTTGGTGGAAATCTCTTGAGTAATAGTATGAGAAGCGTCAAAATCAAAACGTACTGAGAATTGAAATAACTGAAGTTGAAAAAAAATGACAGAACATTACATGCGAGGTGGGTTGCTTTTAAATAGTCGGGCCTAGTAATGACCGTAAATGACAAAAAAATCATTATAATATTGCTGATGGTGAAGTTTAGAAGAAGTAAGTCTAAGTTTTTTATGACTTTGTCCTGCAAATAATTCTTTATGAAAATGATCAAAATACATATGCCGGCTATTAATCCTGTTGGCACAAAAAAGGCGATGTAACAGTGCATAAGTCTTGATATGATGTTTTGAGAAGCTATGAGGGCTTCGATTTCTTCTGGGAAGATGAAACCCAAGACCTTGCTTGGGTAGCTGATCCATGTCATGTTGTGAGAAGACATCCTTCCTTCTGTACCGTGCTTATTTCCTGTTCAATGGAGCCTGAAACTGGAATGAAAAAGGAAAGTGAAATAGGTTTTAAAGTACAGTTTGTAATGTCTCTAATTTGTGTGTTAAATATTAAGTGCAGTCAGGAGTATGAACCATTTGTTCAGAATAAATGTAGTGATTTTGGGGGGTGAATATTATATTCTTACATTAATTTCAAGCTAACTTGCATAGTATCTTTAGCCAGAGAAATCTGGCTTTTAATTTTTTATCTGGTTCCTGCTCTCGCCACTGCCTCCTCCCTTTTCGTCGCTTGATGCAGACAGGACTTTACTGCAGCTCAGCTTTGTAGACGACAGCCAGGATTCAGTGTACTCATGTTGCCTGTAGAATAAATGGGAGAGTTGGCGGTTCTGCGGGTGAGGAAGGAGTTGGCGCTGTGATAAGGTGGAGCCGTTTTTCCTCACCATCTCGCCAAAAAAGGATAAGGCAGTACGCAGGGCAACTCCAGTGTGTGGGCTGCAGCTACAGACACAAAATAGCTTCACTGTACTGTTGCAAGGGTGGGAATTTTGTATAATTTGAACGCAGCTGACAGTCTCAGGGCTCACACCGCATACTGAGGAAAATGCAAAGATAATCACAATATGAGGCAAGAGTCACATTCCTTTCTTTGTTTTAGTTTTGCTTCCTTTCCGTTATGAGAAAAAGCCTTTCATAACTGCAGCCTGTACTGAGGAGCCCATATAAAATTACTGTGAATGTTTATGAACCGTTATGAACAAATTGCTTTCATACTAAAACATCTTTATACATTAATAATACTGTCATTTTTAGATGTAGCTGTTGCATAAAACTTCAAAAAATAATGCTTTTCTGCATGCTTGAATTTGAGAAAATGATTACCGGTGCATTATAAGCCTATTGATAAAGTTTTAGCAAGGAACATTTTTTAGAGGTGCATTATAAATTCCTGAAAACGGAATTTTAAGAGTAATATGGATGGGCTGTTAGCTGTAATGATTCTATGATATGTTGATGTTATAATTCTGCTACCATATAAACGTTTGGAGGATCCTTTTTTTAAGCCAAAAAGCTTTGTAGGAGAACATAATATGTACTCAAGAAAAACTGAGTGTAATAGAATATGGATATATACATTTTGCAGACCACCTAAAAGCATAATTAACTCACTTTCTAAAAGAAAATTTCTGTGTACCTTTTACTGGTTGATTCAGAAAATAACATACTTTTAGTTACAAAGGATAAATATGTCTAAACATAAGAAAATGAACTCGCTATTCCTAATGGGTTTTGAATGTCTGATTAAGCATGGTCCTTAGTACTGAAAAAAGTTACACATACAGGCATTTTTACAGTGTAGAATGGTGTTTTCTGGGGAAAAAAAAGAATTACAAAAAGAAAAAAATCCTTTATTCACAAGGATTTCAATTTTGTGTTAGATTAGCATTTGGTGTTTTTACTTTGTTCAGGTGTACACAAAGCTGGTCTATACGAGCAATGTATGTAGACAGTACGTCAGGCAAAGATAGTATAGTGGAATTCTCCTTATAGAAGTTTCTGTACAGTCGTATTAGTAACAAGAGTGATATACTTAGTTGTACATAATGCATTTTCCATAAAGGGATTCTAGTGATGTTAACTCTTAAAGTGAAAGTAACTTTAAATTGGTAAAAGTTCATAAAGATGCATTAATGTTTTAAAGCAGTGTTCATTATAGATAAGTCAGTGTCTTAATACTGTTCGACAGTTCATTTATGGTTGTTACCTCTGACAGTACTTCATATTTCTGATATTTCTAATCTCTCCTCAAAATTGGAATTCTAATACTGGTTTTAATTAGAAAAGTTGACTTATCAAAGTGCCTTTGATTAAGTGTGTATATAATCTTACGTAATTATAATTTCATTTATATAAAACTGTGGAGTTATGTTTTGATTCAGTAGTGTTCTTTGTCCCCCTTTAAAGACAGAGTTTCTCCTTTCTAGAAAAGGTTATTTTTGGCTAGATGCCACTACAGGAAGGACTGATGTACCCAGGGAAGTTTTTGCGTTACAGGTACACTCGCAGGAGGGGAAAAGTTGGCTGGTCGGACTCTGACTGTGTTCTAAGCACTGAGGGGGAGTGTACTGTGTAGGAAAGCATTGATGGGCAAAACTGGCGGAATTTTCTGAAGCAAGTTGAGAGTCAATATAATTTTGAAAATTTAAAAATAGATTGTTAAATATGAACAATCTTAAGAAAAATCGAGTGAAAATCTTTTCAAAGATGATAGGTGTTGGGAGGAAATGTTGTCTTGTTAATTGAGGAAATGTATCTTAAATGCTTGCAGTAGGGCTTTTGTTTCTGTTCAGCTGATTTTTAATATGAACCACTAAGAAGGACTCAAGTTTGTACTAAAGTGCTCAAACTGAAGAGTGAGAATAATTAAAAATAAAAAACCCCAAACCAAACCACACGTGCAAAACCTCACAACTGTAGTTAACTGATTGGTCTTTTGTATTTCTTCATATTAGTGATTTCCCCCTTCTAGATTTTAATTTTGAAGTTTCTCTTTTGAAATAAAGCTGATCAGTCTGATTTCTAAATTATGTTCCATGCTTAATACTAAAGCACTGGAGGGGAGGGGAAGTCTGGAAAATTTCTCATGAACCAAGTAGCAGCAATGCTCTCTACTTCCCTTTGGCTCTATGGCTGAAAGTGATCTACTGTGCTATTCAGTCAGCTCCAGCCATGGAGCTTGGCAGACTTGCTTCTTCTGGCTTCCTTCTGCTGCTTTGATTTCTCTTTATTATTTCCTGGAAATCTAAAGACCGTGAAATTCTACCTTCTACAATTCATCTCTTCTTAACTACTCAGGAGAAATTTCAAGAATGAAGGAAACAGTGTAAGTCAAATTTTGACCTTCTATTAGAAGAGAGATTTGAAGCTTAATCTGGTGAAAGATAGGTACTTTGTGACGGATAGAGAAAGAGGATGTGGAACCACTTGAGCATCTGCAGAAAGGTGATTGTTATCATCCCACACAGTAATTTCAGGAAGTTAAGAAATATTTACATTTTGAGCTCTTCCACCAGAGTTTCCAGTGTTACCTTCTAGTTCCATCAGGCCTTTTGCAGGGCTGAACAACTGAATTTAGTCCTGGCACTGTGAAGGTCTCCATTATCTTCTCAACAACTTTTACACCATGGGCCAACTAACCATGCTCGCTGTCCTTGCAGAGAGTCTTGGAATAGCTTAGCAACATTCAAATTTTATGGTAGCATAATTGCAAAGGAAACAAAGGACATAGTTTTGGGTTTCACAGGAAATCATATGGCCTTACATCGAATTACAGGAAAAACAAGATGCCAAAACTTGATTAAATTTGCCCAGGATCTGGCCTTGGTACTGACACTGGGTTCATCTTTGACGATAGCAAGGTATTTTTTATTTTATTTAGCTACTCTTTGGGCATTTAAGACAAAGTAAGGAACATTAGAATTAATGCAGCATATTCCAGTAGTTGCAACTTATTGTTTAAGAAAGTGCATCATCTTGGTTTCTCTTTCTGTATCCACCAGTCTGCATGTTGTGATATTTTAATGATAGACCAGCGCAGTATTACAGAGAGGCTATCGATGTGTTTAGGCCTCATTTGTCACAGGGGTCAAGAAAAATGCCTGAAATAGTTCCAGTCGGGTTGCAGCTCTCATTTATAACCACAGACCGTTATTTAACATTACTGTTAAATAATAACAATGATGTTAATATTACTCTCCATCTAGACATTGTTATTTTAACATAAGTGTGTGTCTTTTAACTTACCTCATCTGGTGAGGGATTTAAACTAAACACAATTAATCTATGCAACCTAGAATTAAAATATTCACTTGGGGGGAAATAACAGTGCAACTATATGTGTATAATTATAATCGTTGTAAATATTAGAATTCTGACTTAAGGAAAAATATCTAGGTGCGCTGTTTTAAAGGGAACTTCCAGAGAATTGCCTTAGGATTACCCACACAAACAAAATTTTACCAAAACGAGGAGCTGTTTGCAGCTTTGCTATGGTTAGTCAGTATGAGCATAATGCTTGCTTGAATTCGATAAAGTGGTCATCACAGAAGAAAAAATACCTGCTAGCAGTTTGTAGCATATTCTGAAATATTTTTGGTTTGGCAAATAAGATTAAAGTTAACGCTGTAGACATTAATTTTTTCCCCCATTTAATTATTCCTAGGAGTTTTTATTCTGCTTTTTAAAAAAATGACAATGATAATGTCAGACTATTTTCTTATTTGGTTCTGATGTCTCACTAAGTATTTGAAAGAGAGCAAATGGCAATTTTGAGTTCAGACTGTGATAGGAAAGGTTGTGTGCAGGTGGCGGCAATCAAATATGCCTAATACTTCACACAAGCTAATACGTGTACGTTCTTCTCTCTAACATGGTCGCAACTCAGTATATATTTTTGATTTATGACCTTATCCTACAATCTAATTTTATTTTTGCAATATTTTGTCTCTTCATAACTATTTCAGTGAAATTTGAGGATATGCAGCACTTTACAAGATGTATTGCTCATCACCTGATGAAGTGGCTGCATTAGGGTTTTCTAGCTGAGATTATAAATTGGACCCCGTCAGAAAAGTCTGACTCCTTTGCAGCCTCTGCAGTTGATTGATTGAATATAGTCACAGATGGCATAACCTCTGTATACATTTGTTTACATCAGAATGGGTAGCTTTAGAGAGTCTTATGGCTGGAAGGTGCTCATCCATCTTGTAAAGCAACTCTTAGAAACTGTAAGCCTTTACAGTCTTAAAACATTCCCAAAGCATTAAGTTCATTCCTTGCACTAAAGTAAATGTATGCTTAGAATAATAATGGGATGAAGGAGCTCACAACTTTTTGCTGTAGTAAGATGAACATCTCTGGAAATTTTTATAGATTTCTGGTAATGCTAATTTAATTTAAAGTAAAAAGATATGTTCCATGGGAGCAGCAGAGCACTGGAGGGTGGTTTATTTCTCACATCTTTTATTTCAGAATCTCCATGCGGCCGACCACATTTTTTGTCGAAATACTTTGAGTTTCCATCATAGAAAAATACGGAATTTATTATGTCATTTTCGTCTGCTGTGAGAAAATCTGGTGTCCCCTCAGTTCTTGTCTGGTTCTTGGATTTACTGCAGGGACACACATTTTATTTCAAAATGCATGTAATGTTTATGCTCTGCTTGGCGGGGGGCCCAAGTCCTTTACTCTTTCAGTGGAATCTGTCAGCTTAGAGTGCAAACACCTCGAGACCTGAACGATTCCCTCCCCCCATCACAACATACTATGATGTAAACTGACTTTGTTATTTCTATTTACTCACTGGTAACTGAGTAGTATATAGCCTATGAAAGCTCACATATATTGAAGCTATGGCAGAACCCAGGCCTATTCCTGTTTCGCCTAAGATGAATTAATGAGGGAAATTTGCAATATGCTACTTGCATTATCTTTCCCTGTATAGTCATGCTCCAATACTTTGTCCCTTCTTTGCCTCTTCTTCTCCTCACTCTGTTTTAATTGACCATCATTCGCGTGTTGTGAATCCTTCCTTAACTTGATGTGGCCTCACTTTTTTCTTGTGTGTGTGGTTTTTTTTTCCTCCTCCAAACAAATACGTTTGATTTTTACTTTCTGAAGCACAGCAAATACATTATCCTTCACTCCCAACAGATGGAGCTGAGCAAGTGAGCATAGTGTTCAGAAGGCAGTTTAAAAATAGCAAGTTGTGAAAAGACTACTTTCAGTACCAAGAGGACCTAGTCTCTAAGATTTCATTGGTTTTGGTTCCCCGTCCTCCCTTTGATGTTTAACTCTTGCAAACGGAGAACTTGGTTTCAAGGAAACTTCTGTTTATTTAAAGTCTAGAAAGAAGAGCTCCTAAAACAAGGAGTTTCTCCCTGGCAGCCAGAGCTCTTCCTCTATAAAAGGTCTGGCAGGGCAGTCTTTCTGCATTCTGTCACCAGCCTTTAGACGGAAAATATTCTTTCATCAGTCATAAAGCAATATGCATAATATTCCTTGTGAAACTTGGCTCTTGGTGGGCATGTCCTGCATTGACCCGTGAAAACACTGTGCATAATTTGTAGGTGGGGAGGTTAATATATACGTGAATTTGTCCTTTCAGTTCGTACTACGTCTGCTAAGTTAAAAGATGGGGGCAGGGTGCAGTATATGAGAGTCTGAATGTAAAATACCGTATTAATTTTTCTTCTAATGTCAAAATTCCTACACTTCAGCAAGTATTTGAGGTTATAAAGATTTAGGATATCCTACCCTTAACTTCTGAAAAATTATCAGTTCTGAGAAACCAAAAGGTTTCATTTTTACTTTTCCAAAATATAGATGAATCAGCAGTAACTGAACATAATCTCCAAGCAGCATCACTGATGTGTTTCCTGTCCTATACAATTCTTGCAGTGGGGTTAGGATTATCCAGCAATGTCCACCCGTTAAAAGACTGCTCTTGGGCAATGGTTGGAGTGTTTTGTCCAGACCACTGAACAGTATTTCATCATCTAGCTATCATCAGTTCAATGGAGTTAAGTACTTACTGGAAAACACTCTTCACATTTACTCGATTTAATGCTCAGTTTTATTACAAATTTCTGCTTTCTGAGGATGTTTCCCAGATACAGTATTTTACTTTGTGTAGTTCAAATGTTGTTAAAGAAGGGAAAACTAAAAACGTTAAATTATAAGCTTAGCTTCACAATTTGAGCCTCTCGTGATGAATAAAACATTGCATAGTCAAAATAATATAAAGCACTTACCTTTTCAAGAAAATGCCCCACAGATACAACGGGATGAGACTTTCGCTGTGAATAGTCAGATGAAATATAATTATTGTTTGGAGCATATAGCCCTTTTTATTTATGTAGAAAGCAGGGTGTATATATTACAATAACTTCTTTAGCTGCTGTACATCACGATGAAAAATCCAGACGCTCGCTGAGTACAAAAACATACAGTTCTGCAAAGGAAACAGGAACTTAAACCAAGTCATTCAAACCATACACGTTGCATGTTTAGCAACCCTATGGTTTCATCATGTGACTTTAAAGTTCAAATTATCTTCTGCAGTGAGATATTTTAGAACAGAAAAGTAGTGTTTGTCCCAGCCATTTCTAAGTATGTGAGGCCATCCAGTGGATTTTTTTTTCCTGTTCATGAAGTAATCCTACGCATATTGGCCAGCCTTTGTGATTACATGTTTTTCTGGTGCGCTGTTTTAAGTGCTAGAGGTCTAGTAAAGGAAAAGCCTGTTGAATAAATACCAAGCAAGGCCCCTTGCTTAACAAGACAAAAACTCGACACAAAAGTAGTGCATGTCAAAAATATTAAGATCCCTTCTTAAAACTAGGGTGTATTTCTATTTTTCCACGCGTCCTGGCTCTTGGAACACTCCCAGTATTGTACACGTGCAATAAATTATTTTTCCAGATGCTCTGCAATGACCACGAGGTGTTAAAAGACAGGATTTTGAGTCCATAGTATGTTTTGGATCTGGCTCAGCATCACTCGTCTTAGTGACTATGTTGAGTAGTGTTAAAACTTCACATATAAATAAGCAAAAAAGGGTTGGCTTATGATTTTTTTTTTTTTAGTGCCTGCAGCCTTGCTGTCTGGAATGCATCGGTAGCATCGTGTTTTCTCATACCAGCATGTGGGGAAGAACATTTTTATTGTAATCTTTTAATAATCTGCTGTGGCTTTCATAGGTTGAGAAGATAATTTGTGACCAGTGTTTGATCAGTGCTCTCTGTTTTCATGACATCTTACTTGTTGCATTTTAACAAGCTTTATTGAAAAACACATGGAAAGAGCCAAAACACTTCAAAGAAATTAAATGAGACAAATGTGTACGCATGTTGATTTCAAAACTGGAGTTGTGGGTTACCTGAAGAAAATATTTCAGCAGTAGGTCTACATTTCCACTGGAAGGTTAGAACTACTGCTTCAAATACTTTTTCGAAACTAGAGGTGTGCATGGAGGGTCTTGGGATGCTGCAGTGGCCCAGAGACACTTCAGCTCTCAGGTTGAATGTTCCTGTTCTTCGAGAAGTAGCTGTGCTCCAAAACAGCTCTTCAGTAGTTCAGTGGCTCTGTGAAATGTGGTTTCCAATGAGCTTATGCATGTTATTTAGAATAGTCTAATTCCTGTACTGACCTTGGTTTTGATCATCTTAGCATAGTAGTTTGTTGGGCTGGGTAGATTGTTTCCCTTTCATTTATAGTAGTTCCTCCAAACTGTTGCTGAAAAACTTGGATAAAGCTGGCTGTGTAGTGTAGGTGTTTTGCATATAGCATTTGCTTTTGACGTGTACTCAAATCCAGGTTTATTTTGTTGGTATTAATTTATCATAGTTAAGAATAGTAAAGAAAAGATACGCATTGTACTCGTGTGCAAGTCAGGTGATTTTTTTTTATTTTTTTTTTTTAAACTGTTGAGTTCCCATGAAAGATGCAAATTTGAAGTGTCAGTTTATTCTTTCTAGGCTGTAGGGCTGTGCAGAGAGCACACTAAACAACGTAAGCATAGTCAAATGATTGTTTTTGAAACTGCAGGAAAATTTCAGAAAGTATTTGATCCTCAACTGGAAAACACTAACGTGACTTTTCAGCTTCCAGAATGGATCATGTGTGCACATGAGGCAATGCCAAACAGCTATGGCATTGGTTTGTTGTTGTATTTTCCACTGAAATGGTCTGAACAGGCACGTGATTGATAACCATGGCTCTGCTGGGGGGCAGGGAGGGAGTAAAATTATGTCTTGGCTGAGGGCCACCAGCAAACAGCTGGGTTTGTACTTTTTTTGAAGTTGCATTGGGTGGATGTACGCAAGGATATCTGACTGCCCCCATTGTGATTATTAGTAAAATAAAGGCAAATCGGTGGCTGCACCAAAGGTTTAAGGAATATTCAAACCACTCTTTATAAAGGTTTAAATTATTCTGAGTTAATTAGCAATCAGTGAGGAAGGAGTAACTCACGTGAAGATAAGCCCTAACACCGCAGTGTTAAGACTACATTTCCTGTTATTCAGTAACTGCTTTTCTGACAATGCAAGGTGTAGCAAAGCAGAGCTACAAGGGAGCTTATCCTCTAATGAGAAAAATTATATAAATAGAATGAGAAAAAGCAAAAAAGAGAAAAGCTATTTCTTATGCCTCCCACCTTCAAAAAGAAAAAATAATCTAAGAGAAAGCTCCCATCTTCAAAAAAATGTTCACATGTACAAACACTATTTCATACTTTGACTGAAACCTGTATTAAGCCTCAATATTCAGTGGTAGTTACAGGGCAAGACCATTTATCACACTTTGAATCAGGAGCAGGTAGCACATTACAATTTCAGAATGTGTACGTAGATTCAGAGAATCACATCAGAAAGCATCTCCATTTTACAGGTGGAGAAACTTGGCTACTGAGAAATTTATTCTTCCCAGTTGATGGAATAAATTGAAAGCCAGAGGAGAAACAGAGGTTAGAAGATAAAGGTTTCCCAGCTCCATATTCTTTATCTGTTTAGATCATGCTGATTCCCATCTTGATAGCTGCAATTCTGCCTCGTCTATGGAAACGGACAAAACTTAATCTGAGGTACCTTAGCAGCTATATGGTGTGGTTTTGGCAGCAGCTCGCTGTGCTGTTATTGTCACAGTTAATGTATCACTAAAAGAAAAGCAAGATATTGCTGTTGTGTGACCAGCTGTGTCTTTCCTTAAACAATAAAACAGTTTATTTAATTTGCTTAAATGATCACAGGGTGCAAGTCATATGAGAACAGTGGCAAACAGACTAGTGTTTAGTTGTATAAACTTTTCATAAAACTGCAAAAAATGGTGGTTAAGCGACTGTGTTGGAAATGAAGCATAATTTTACTATTATTTTTATTAGTGATTTATGGATTTATGATTCGTTAGTGATTAGTATGTAGTAGTGTACATGCTCTCAATGGAAAAGGTTGATGTGTGATAATGATGTTCTGGATAAGGCAGAGGCAGGAAAGGTAGAAGTTGCACAAGTTAAATAATTGTGAGATGCTGTGACAATATTTAAGGATTGGCTGACAACACATACAATTCCACAAGCCACCTACAGTGTGCTGCGGTGGGCAAAACTCTGGTTTATTTTTAAACACATCTTACTGTTCCTATGGCAAAATAAATATATCCACTACTGAGTGACAGATGATGTTATAAAGAAAGCAGATGTGAGCCACTTTTCTTTTGACCAAAACCAATAATGTCTCGTAATTGACCCGTTATACTGATGTGTTTAGCAGAGTACAGGTCCCCGACAGTAGGTTTAATTTGAAGTGAAGTCTCTTTCTCTCATATACATGTATACCAGATGAGAGAAACTCCGTCTTCTCTAACAAACGTCATTCAATGCTTCTGGCTTGTGAGATGCTGAAACCATGGAGATTTCAGACTTTTTATTCTCTGGCTTAATGCAGATCCGTCCAGTAAAGTATTATGGAGGTGGTGATTCTGTCTTGCTTACCTTCCTTCTGAATCATCGTGATCAGTTGCTCAGCAGAGTCGCAATACTCCGTTGAGCAGTAGAGCTCTGGTTTGCTTGGTGCAGCATCAAATAGCCAGAGGCAGCAAGGACAGAGACCCAAGGCTGCAGCAAGCTTGCAGTTAGTCGAAGGACTGGACTGGGTTGCTCTAGGGTAATGATTATTGCTAGGGAGCTAGTCCTGCAGGAGAAGCCTGAAGTCTGTTTTTAGACAATGCTGTTGTCTTCTGCTCTTGGTTAACGTATCTTTTCTTGCCTTTTTGATGTAACGTTATTAAGAAAACTGTCCCTGTGTAGTATGATAGGATTGTTTTGGAATATTAAATGGCTGTTATTGCCCGTTCCCCAGTGTATTATGATGAAAAGCAATTGCTGTGTTACTGGAATTTTGAATTGTGAAATAGTCTACAATTTTTTTCAACGATATTTTTCATAAACTACCATGTATTTCCATCTTAATTTTTCCTCTGGCGGTGGTACGTAACAAAAAACTTGAGTGTGGGATATTAGCCACAGAGTTAGTCAAAGATTGCCTTGATTCTCTATTCAATGGCTGAGCTTGCATATTGGAAGTTTTTCTTGGTGGCCTTTTAGCACTTTAAGGCTACTTGTATTAATGCAGTAACTCAAGATTCCCGGAAAAAAACTTTAATTTTTGAGAAGAGCATCTATTCTAAGGCTTTTGTTATATTGATGCACAGTTGCCAGTCACTCTGTAAAATTGTTCTTGTGAAAGGCCTTGCTTTTAATTTTATTTATGTTTAGTCTTTTTTTACTTGACAGCAAGCAAATTTGTGTCCTTGATTAAAAGACCATGCAACATTAGGCCTTTGCCATAAAAAAGGAGGTGAGGGAAAAAATAAAAGCAGGGAAGTTGTACACAAAGCCAAGAATTGCTAGCTTGAAGAAAGTTAAAGGAATTTTGTTTATGGATGAATTTTAGAATAAAAAGCTTGCATGTCTTTATTGTATTATATTCCCTGCATGTTTGGTTTTGGGAGGTTTTTTGAGTGTGGGTTTTTTTTTTAAATGGAATTCAGATGCTTATGCTCATTTATAAGGTACACGGAGCTATGTGAATTTGTAAAATTTGATAGTCTTACTGTCTTTCCTTGGCACTCTCTGCTTGAATAGGGTTAAAAAAGCACAACTTGGAGATGTGTATACATAAGCACTGGTATTAATAATTACCTATGCCTCAGAGGCTGGTTGTAAATCAACATTTCTTCCTTTTATTCTAGAGCAGCCATGCTCTGTGCTGTGTTACTGCTGCCTTCACATCTCAGGGTTGCTTGCCCATGATTCACTATTAGTGATTTTATATTGGCTTATTTGGGCATTGTTTGTAATGTAAGTTGTTTTATAAACAGTATTTTATTATTATTACTATACAGTAATGTTTCTATCAATCACAAAATAAATTCCTCAGTATGGGTAGATCATCTATGTAACTCAGCTATGAGAGCTCAAAAATTGCCTGTATTTCCAAATAACACTCTACTTCTATTAAAGGGGGGAAAAAAGCTTTTTGTAATGGCAAGTTTTATAAAAGAGCTGGTCTCTGCATAGCACTGCAGGTGCTAGAATGGTTATTTAATTGCACATATGCTGACCTGAAAAATTTCAGAAAATTCTGTATTAATGAAGTATGAAATCTATTTCATGGTGAACTACTGAAACCATAACTTAATTAGAAAGAATTACAATGCTCTGGAGCTGAATGGGAATGGCACTTCCTTTGATCTTTGAGCATCTTGTCAACCACAATGACTAGTACCAGATGTTTCATAAAACAATACAAGAAACATATGCTTTTTTATAAATATTTCTTTCTTGTGAATAATCAGACCTAATAGCCTGGTTAAATATCCTTCTGTTAGGTTCAAAACCAAAACTAACCATTGTTGAGATTTGTTTCTTGGAACAGTGTTTTCTCTTCCCTGCCTTATCCTCACAGCAGCAGTTTGTTGTAGAAGGTATGGTTAATTTTGTTTCTTCTTACAAATACTTGCAGCTGTACCCTTACTGCTTGCACACAGGACCAGCTAGTACAAAGCTGTGTTTAACCAGAAACTGGGATTCCCCCCCTCTCCAATGATTAACTTAAATCCTTTAATTAGCTTTACTGATCTTACTGCTTTTGGGAACTGCAAGAGTATCCTGCCAGTGACCACCAGATGGAGTTTCTAAAACAGCTTTGACAACCTAATACCAGAATTAATTTCAAAGTTTTAGAGATGAGTTAAAACACAGTTGTGGAAATTCTACCAGCTTCAAGATAAATTTTAGCTTAAATTTGCAAATGTTGTTGCTAAAATTAGTCTTTTTAATTCATTTTGTAATTGGTAATGCATAGGCTAACATACAAGTGATGAGCAGAAGAACTTCCTATCGATATCAGTGAGACTTGTGATAAAAATCACTTTAATTTAGGAGATTAATTCTGTGGTTTTGAAGGTTAACTTTATCCAGAGTTGAGCACTTTCTCTGCATTTTTATAGCAGAATTATTCCTAGTGTTGGGCAGTATACATGCAGGTACAGTTCCTGCAAGATGTCTCTAAATGTAAATCTGTTTCTTATTAGTCCTCTCTCCAGATCTCCGAGTTGGGAGTATTTATGCTGCTGCTTATGTATCTTTTCATATAATGCATCATCAAGTACTTTTAAACCAGATTAAATGTATTCTCTTTCTGGTTATAAATTTTGTTTGTTCTAAAGAACTTCTGGTAGGAAGTGGTGTGGGGGTTTTTTTTGTGTGTGGGGGGGGTGTTGATTTTTGGGGGAGGGGTTTAAAATGTATTTGTATATGTAATTCATAAATACTCTCATAAGAATCTAGTGTTTTAAAAATCTTTTACTGTCATGATTTGTAATAGTACAAGAATTCTGCCTGCTGTAGACTGTGAATAATTTTGACCAATCTTGTGAATGTAGTTAAAAGTGCCAGTTCTTTAGAAGGAAGGAATATAAGGAAATCACATGGGCTTCCAAGGTAAGGAAAGCACTTAGTGGGGAAGAAAGCGGAATGACAAAGTAGATAATAAATCCTCTTCTCTCCTGATGCGAAAAGAATGTATTCAGCATACGTCAAAGTGTTTTGATATATAAAGGAAATACAACAGAGGAAACATTTCACACTTCAAATTTGTTGCCATGGCAGTCTGCGCAGCTGGTTTTGTACGTTTAGATTGCTTTCACTTGGAAAAAATATTGCATGAGATAGTTAAGAAATACACAAGGTTTCACTTAGTAAGAAACTGCAAAAATTAATCTTAGAGCATATGTTTCAGATTCATCAGTGCGTTGAGCACTTCACAGCTGCAGAAACGTAGGCAAAAGTCAGTACTTCTCAAAGTCCACAGCTAGCACCGGAACCAAGAGCAGCACTTGGCCGGATTCTGGTTTTGTTTTCTCTTACCAGTCCTGTGCCGCTGCAGTGAAGCTCATGAGAACGTCTCCAGCCTGAGCATTGTACTGCTTTCATTTTTAATGAGCAATGATAAATGGGGTTTTAGCTATATACTTATCCATAGCGCAAAAGCAATTTAATTGAATCTTAGTTATAAAAAAAAAAAAAAAGGTGTTACTTCCCTTTGAGTTTTCTGGTAGAGGTGTCATATTTTCTTGGCAACCTTGGGGCCTATTTTCCGATTATATGATAGTTAAATGCTTATTTTCTGCGACTCCTCCAAAATATGGTTGTCTTCTAGCTAGCTCTGTTCTCATTTAAGATACTTCAAGTCTACGTTGTATAAAAGGAGTTTTACTAATCCAGATGAGAAACATAGCCTTTTTATGTACAATGGTTCTATCTTAAAGCTCTGAGTAATGAAGCATCAGAAAATCACTACTCTCTCTGTCTGTTTAGAGATGCTGATGGCTGGCTTTCCAGTTAGAGTAACAGAAAATACTCTCTAAACCATTGTATGGAAGAGCATCTTGTCAGATACTGGGCTTTGACTAAATGCGATAATATTGCAACTTCATTTTCACAGTTGCCATTTTCGTTTATTTCTCACTGACACAACACTCAGAAGTGCCTTGGACTAAGTTTTTTTCTTTAAGGAATTAATCAATAACCATTTTAAATACAGTTTGCTTTTACTTGCTGTCTTCCTACACTTTACAGAAAATTTAAAGGGAACAAATGAATCATTTTGAAAGTATAGCCAGGAAAATATTTTCATGTATGTGGGGTAAACTAACTGATCCATGATGAGTGATCTTTTGGTTATATGCAGTGGTTACTGCGATTAACATATTATGAGGTACATTATATTCTTAAAGCTACATTTTCTTCAGGATGCCAAAGGTATGAGTTATTATATTATGTTGCTCTGGGAACCAAGAGAATTTCTGCAGGGAGCTGATTTCCGAGATCTCATTTGTGGCAGCACAAAGAAGAGGGAGTGACAAGGACGTGGCCGATGTAGGCAGTAATCACCAGCCACATGTTTCTGTGGTGCAATGTTACTCTGTGCTATTAGTTGCAGGATTCTTTACGCTGAAAAGAGTTGGGGAGGGTGTGCCTTTTTGCTTTCATTCCCAGCTAACTTCATGCTGATGAATAATGAGATTTTAATGATGTCAAAATTATGGCCTGGAAAATCTGATAACTTAACATGTCTGATTTGACACCCAAGTCATGCAATTTGTTATGTTTTGATTCAGTGAAGCAACAAGGGTTTAACCTTGTCTACAATAGGTTTTTATCAAGAAGGCCAAAAAAAATCACACATCTTACTGACCAGATACACTTTAACACTTTTTATTGAGAATTTATTGTAAGTCAATAGTTCTTTGTGAAGCTTTGCCGAAAGTCCATTTCCATAGTATTTTGACATAATATTGAAGGCCACATCTCCTCATTTTAACAGAACCAGAAATTTTCTAGTGGTTGATCACTTTCTTTCATTAATGGAAATGATGTCTTCAGAGGCCAACTCAATTTGATTCTCAAATGGAAACTTTTGAACCTGGGACCTCTACTAAGTTAGTCAACAAGGACCTGTCTTGAGCTAGCTGTGTTCACAATTTAGGCAGAAGCAGAGAACAGTATTTTTGTTAGTTCATTGATTTGACTTAATTGGTGGTTCAGCAAGAGGGCTATAAGCCATAGATCAACTCAAATATTAAATTTAATTTTGTGAGAAAATAACACTGTTAATAATGGCACTTAAGTAGTGCTTACTTTCTAGTATACAGTATATACATACAGAAACATACAGTACACCTTGCTGTTCAGAGGTTTACACTTAAATGATACATTTTAAGAAATAATTTAATAAATTCTTTGCAAATTCTTTTTACATCAGTAGGCTGATTTTTATCTTGCATATATACAGTATTTTATTTATATTTATTTAAATGTGAAATAGATAAGCCCCTATTTACAGTCATCAGAAACCTTCAGGTATTTGAAATGGAAAGGCCCCATCCATGAGAACTTTGTATATTAAAGATCTGTCCATAAAAGTTCTTCCATATTTATGATACCATATATTTCCTTAAGTATTTTACTGCACTTGCTCATCTACTGTTTTTTATATATTTGGGATACTGCTTTTTAAGAGATACCATGTGAGGGTGCTGCAATTAAGTTAAGAATTTCCTTAAGAGAATAGCAGTCAGGCAGCTCCATGGCACAGTTTCTTTGAGGCAACTAATATATCAAATTAACTCTTAAAAAACGTTGAGTGGATATCAGTTTTGTTCATTAAATTATGAAAGTTGTTTGTCTATACGATTGCCATCACATTTAGTGTATTATCAAGGATACACACAAACATACTTAAGTCTGCTGCAATAAAAAAGATCAGAAAAAAATCAAGTGAAATTTCAAGGGTAAATTATATTAAAAACTTGTTCTTCATCTCTTAAATAGCAGCTTCCATTTTACTACATAAATCCATTTGTAATGTCAAATCATTGACTAAGATTTGGGTCATCATAAAGGAGTCAGTCTAAAGAAGTAAATGTGAGCGGTGAATGGTTGCAAGGGTACAAGACCAAACATGGATGGAAACAGAGGGGCAAAATGAAAATTAAATAAATAGTGCAGAGAAGTGAAAAAGATGAGAGAAAAAGATAAAGAGAAATGAAAAAAGAGCCATGATCTGAAACTGTGAATTTAACATGGAGAAAAAGGAACAGATATAAATGTGACAGTCCTGTTAGAGACAGAAAGCAAGATGTCTTAGGAGAAGGGGGAAATAGAAGTAAGGAAGCAACATGGAAGTTAAAATTGCACTTAATGCTGCCTGTTCAGCCACACCGTTCTGGCTGTGTCCCAGTTCTGGAGGCCTCTATTCACACCAGATAAGCCAGTTCCTCCCTGCTGGAATTTTTCCTGCATAATGGGACAGAATTTCTTTAACAGATTTTACATGAGAGATTTAATGTGATGCATTAGGAAACCTCATTTTCCTCAGATGGGAAGAAGAGGAGCCTATTCACTTTACAGTTGTAAGGAAAGATTTCTTTCTTAAACACTTCTGTGTGGAAGTGAGCTTGAATGCTCAAGATGTGTAGAAATTAATAGAAAACCTATCAAGGGGAAAAAACCCAACCAAAGCAGCCAGTACCATGTCAGCAGAGAGGCACTGTAAGGCAGTGTGAGAATCGGACACAATGATAAAGAAAGGCTTCATTCCTTAACATGGTTTTCATCAACAGGCTAAAACTATGAAGTAAATTGATGTAGTTGTGGTGGATAGTTTTCATGTGGAGAAAACGCCACAGAAATAGATGATTTACTGTATAGGGTTTAAGGGTTAAAAAAAATTCAATAAACTATGAAAAGCTATTAAAAAAGTAAAGATTCATGGAGAGTCTTCCACCAGGATGTTGATAACTTAGAGGTATGAAGAAGATAAGCAAATATGGCTATGAGGAGAAATTCCTTGAATAACGTTGCAGAGAAGGGAAAAGATCTGAAAAGGCTGTTTCTCACCCGCTTCCCACTGAGAACTTCAGTGTGTCTGTATGCTGACAAATTAGGACCAATTCTCAGATGAGATTGTGCTATAAGCAATGGGAAAGGTTCAATTCTGGGTTTGCTCCATGTTTTTTCTGTACCACAGGCTTGAAAAGCCACATTTTTTGAATGAAGTCATGTGGAATTTGAGTTGTGGTGTGACAGATTAAGCAACGAAATGACTCTGCAGTGTTGCAGGGTGAGTGACAAAGATGTCTTGCTGCCCCCAAACCAGTGGGAGAATGTCAGTTTAGCTTCTGCTGCCCTCTGTCATGAACAATGCAACAGCAGCAGAGGAACAGGTAGTTCTTGGATCAATGCTTCGCAGTTTGCTCGTATGGGTAACTGTTAATTTGCTTCCTACAGGATGTTTGTGTTTCTTATGTATTTCATATACTCAGTAAAATTTGGCAGTCTGGATTGGATTTCTTCATTCCCTCTGTGAAATACAGAAACTATACTTTTACTGTGTATTCAAGAATCACATTGGGAGGCACTCCATTTCTGAGAGGTCAGGAAAAAGCTGATGCTGACTGGGATTCCTATATATTATTCCCATTTTAAAATCTTGTATGTATTGAAGGATTTTGTACGGTTTCCAAACCTCCAGTGATGCCCTAGATTAAAGAGATTTTAATTTATTTGTTGCAAACATATCCCTTGAAAATACAAAATGTTAATCATAAACATATTTATTTTTAAGATAATTACTCTTGTTACATGAACATATGTGGACCATAACACTTAGCCAGACATTCTTTACTAGTTAAATTTCAATTTAACTTTGTAAACCACTGTGTCCTTCATTTTAATATGTGGAACAAACATCTCCCAGTTCCTTTAGAATTAGTTAATAAATATTTCTGAATTCTTGAAATGTTTTAGGATGAAAACAAAGCACTGGAAAAATAAAACACAATTTTGTTAATTGTTATATCTAGAAAAAAATCAATTTACCATAAACGTTAAAACTTAGGTTAGTTTGTGCGAGAAAACAATTTCTGAAAATGGTAAATTAGGCTTCTTTTAGAGGGGATTCAGTGATGTAAAAAGAAATTAAATAATTTAATTTATAATTAACATTTACTACTTGGACAGGTATAATTGGATAATATGATCTTTAGTAAAGATCATCTATATCGTCTTCATTGAAAAATGCTATTTACTTCATCAAGGATAGCACTGTTACTTCTTTGTACAGAAAATAAGGTAATGCCTTTTCCTATACAAGATACAAGGTGCTGTGTCTTCAGTCAAGACTCCAATAAACTGCTTAATGATTTCTTCAGACAGGAATATTAGAACGATGAAGACAGAGTTTATGCTTTGTAACCAGTTCAGTGCACTGCAAGCATTAGATGTCACAGGTATTACAGCACGTAGGCCAGAGTCTCACAAGATTTCAGCAAACAATTAACTATTTGAAAATTAAGACTGTTTCATTTCACTGTAATGGAAAGCTCCTTCTAGCCTCTCGGTTGGCGCTCTCACATTAATGATTCTGAGTGCCAACGCAGCAATATCACAGTCCCAGTACTGGTATGCTAAGTACTGTGGTAACGGAGCACCAGAGGGTTTTTTCATACCTACGTCATAACTTGCTGTACTACTGTGCGTTCATGAGAACACCCTTGATTCCCACAGTGTATCTTTTTAAGTAAACGTCGTAATTTGTTGGGAAAGTTTTTGTTAATGTATCTGTAGAGCAGAGGCATTACAAAGCTGCTTGAGAAAGCCAAGAATTTTGATAAAATCTTGGTAAAATGTAGTATTCGACTGTAATTTTCATCTGCAATTCTTCCTTGTGCATTAGTAAATGTGCTTACCAAGAGAATAACGTAATAGGGTGTCCATAACGTGAACTGTGTACAGACTGTGGCAATCAAAAGCCTGTGCACCGATGGATCTAATCGTCCAGTGTCTTGATCCAGTGGTGTAGCCTCTTTGCGTATTCGCAAGATTAGTATCAGTGCATACAGTACAGCGATAGCTGGTACAACATACCCGATAAAGACCATAATGGCATCTGCTGCTTCTTTGTTCTGCATCTTGGAACATTCAATTATTTTAGTGGATACATGATTGCAGACGTAGAACAGGAGAGATGAAAAACTTGTAAGCATGGCACCACCCCATATGAATCCACAGACATGTTTGGTGTTGTACACACTTGACATGTAAGTTCTAGGTAGAGCACGTTCAATGTAGTAGTCCAGACTGAGCAATGTAGTAGAGTACATGGTAACTAAAGACGAGACGTTGAATAAAATAAGTAAGGTAATATAAACTTCATTGTTAGAATTCCAGATGGCCCACTTTGTATTGGCAAGACCTAGAAGGTACACTGGTGCCAGAGTGTTGATGATGAGACCAGCAATGGCAATGTTGACAAAGTAAACGTCTGGCATAGTCATAGTCGCTTTGTTATAGAGATTAACTAGGACCAGCAAGCCATTGTAACAAAGGCCAATTGGGAAACATATAATGAGGTAGAGTAGGGAAAAGATGGAAAGCACAAGGTGGAAGTCATGGCAGAGATGCTGGTCCTCACTGTTCTCGGTACTGTTGTTTAAGGTTTCACAGCTCCACATAGTGATTTTAGCTTCTGTGTCTTCTCTGCTGGTTACCAGCTTTTCTGTGGAGAGAGAAATAGTGAAAGTATTGATGAAATATTATCTTGCAAGTGAAATGCTATGTAGTGTGAAGAAAACATTTTAAAGCTAGAGATTATACACTCACATAACTGATCAATTTAAGGTCTGTGACTGAAATGCCTTTTGATCTTGTTAGTCTAGAAGTAAGTCATCTGTGATTCAAAATTTCATGAGCCTAGTCAATGTTCTGAAGTTTTAATTTAAATGAAATTAGAGGCAAATGAGTCGATACAGGACACTCAACAGAAGTAAATGATAAACTGTGTATCTTTCAAATAAGTACCTATGTAATATACATGAAGATTAGTACAATGTTTTTCAAAATTATTAAACAACACCTTTTATATAGCCAGTAATATATAAGGATAGTTGCTGAAAAACTGGATATAAGCTGAAGCACAAATCTTAGCAGTAAGATGGAGAATAGAGTTCTCTAAGGTGTTAAATAAGCTTTCTCTTAAAAAGATACTTTCTTAGGAGGCACATCTGAAGCAGAATGGTGGATGTATACTGGATCACTGATAAAATGGACAAAGACTAGAGGAAACTGGGAAATGAGGTGAAGGATATATATTTTTTTTTTTTTTAATAGGTCAGTTCGTATTCAGACTTCCAACCTAGAACCATTTAGTTCTGAAAAAACAATGGACCTCTGTAGTCTAGGGAACCTAATATCAGGGCAGCCTGACTTTCCAAAAAGGCAAGAATTAGCTATCATTTCCTCTCAAAATAGCTTGAATTCTTTAAAAAGTATGCTAGTATCAGTAGTCATTGTCCAGCTATCTTTGCTTTATTGTCAGTAAAGAGATAACGTTTTAACTGAAATCAGTGAACTTCAAAGCAATCATGAAAAGTCTCTTTCCAAAACACAGAAATAAGAAATAATGTCTAAAGTACAACTCAAAACATCCACAGCCTTAAAATCCTGGTTATTATTCCTGCCAGCCCATTTCTGGGACAGTGCAGAACTTATGCAGCAGGTGATTTCCCATGGCACGCGTACTCTGATACTGTCAGATAATCAGCGTTGGTTTGTGTGCTTCTCTTTTAGCATGTATAGGAAAGTGTAAGTACACGTACCTGCATTCCTTCCAGAGACAGAACAAGATTTAATCAAATCCACAATAAACATTGTGCAATTAAAATAAATGTTACTAGACAACATGCTATGCTCCATGAACCATATGGCTAAATTATACAGTATGGGCTTTGTAAGCATACGAAGATGCGTGGTTGCATCTCTAGTGCTAATCCTTTGACACTTCAGCCATAGTACAGAATTTGTTCCAGAATCATGTCAACTTCCATTTTTTTATTTCCCATTGCAGTTGTTTTGTGCGCATTTTATTCTCAATACCATAGCCCGTGCCAGATATCAGGCTAAAAATACAGTAATTCTAGCTAGGCAAACAAATTTTTATTCCACTGTCATAGGCTGGATTTCCTCAGGTAAGTGACTGCTGTGGCAGTAGCACAAGATGCAGTTCTGTGGTTTCCAAAGCTTGCTTTCACCTTTGTGGAAAAACTTTTTTTGTTTTCTCAAATCCGTTCTTCAGCTGTAGTATTGAGTATATGAGTAGAAAGTATGATAGCGTTACGTTGTCTTTCAATCCTCATACTATTTTTGAGCACTGAAAACAACTCAGTTTATTTTCAGGAAGCATCTGTTGTTTTAAGTTTTTAAGAAAGTTGTGTTTGGTTTTTTTTTTTTAAGAAAAGCTGTTTTGCACAGTTGAAGGCAACCAAAATTACATCTCATTGAACTGTTATGACTTGATTCAACCAAAGCAGCAGACTGGAACTAGATATTGCAAATATATGCATTACAGTGAGTGCAAGGGTGACTAAGCACAGGCATGGACACAGTCATGTAATTCCATTATGTAGGTTTATCCTTAAGCATGTAGCTTTGATTACTCCAGACTGAATTACATCAGCCACAGAATACTTGCCTGCATATTGTCCGAGATCAACAGTCTTTGCCGCCACACTTTATATTTTATAGAGCAGGAGGATATCTGGTTTCACAAGTGTTTTTAGTAATTATCCCTTTTTTCTTTACCTCCTCTACATGCAGTTAAATAAGACAATTCTATTTTAATGATAGAAACGGTAGGCCATTCATTGTGTTAAATAGTAATCTTACGAAACTACAAAATTTACCTCTGAAACGCGCAAAAATAAAATCCAAAATAAAAATATTTTCTGAAGACTTTTTCTTGATGATTTGTAAACTATCAGATGAGGTATTTTTGCCACTGAGGTAGAAATTGCCTGTTTTTAATTGTCACTTACCTGTGAAGGCACTGAACCTGTTTGCTGTGCTGTACAGGCCCAGCTCAGCATTTCTTACCCAGCCGTGTCTTTTGCCATTTTAAAGGCAGTTTTGTCTTCACAGACCATGTCTGAGTACGTCCTTATGATGCTTCAGATGCAGCAGTTTTACTCGATCAATCTAACCTAACCCCTTCTCCACTCACTCAAAAGTAGTTTTGCAGTCCCAGGTTGGCTCTGTTGCATAAGTGAATGCTGCAGTCCTCTTGTTTACTGTGGGCTGACTCAGCCTTCCCTAAAGCCTCCCCTGCTCTTGTCCACTTTTATACTTTCATCACATTGAAAATTAAAATCAGAACTCAAAATGTAGAAGGAAAGAGTGTCCTGCCAGCTGCCGCTCGCTCTCCAGCCTGCCGTTCCCACGGCCCCAACCTCAGGAGCGTTGCTGTAAAGCCTCTTACCTCTAATTCACGTTTTACATTCCTCCGCGCTGCCGGGTCCAAACGCGTGTGATAAGTGGCATTTCTGAGGAAGGAAGCCAGCTGCAAAGCCCTGTCTTGTTTCTCTTTGAAAACATGGTGATCGCCTCTCGCCAGCGCCCGGGCAGCGTGCTACTCTACGTGCCTGCCTGCGCTGCACTTGTTTTTCCTCTCGAAGTTACTCACAAGTTTCTGCTTGGCTTGGCAGGCGGCAGGCCCCTCCCTTTCCCTGTTTACAGCCAGTTTCAAGAAGTGAGAGGCTGTGCTCGGAGGGGAGCGAGCTGTTGGATCCAGCTCAGTTTAGTCTCTGGGTTTCAGATTTACTACTTTAAAATATACGGGCTGCTGGAGCATGCAGGTTTGTTATGGTATTGTCATCTGTGCTGGGGTTCTCCGGGGATGCTGGAGAGGCTGTTCCATTCCCTGCAAGTGCAATCAACAGCTCTCGTTCAAGAGCGTGGGTTTTATTTTTAACCTGAGACGAGAATATGTAGCTTTGAGGTTTCATTTTTATAGGCCATATATCCTAAACAATCAGTATTTAAAAATTACTGTACTATGAAGTATACAGGTGCTTGTGCTACTTGCAAAGGTGAGCTAGCTTGTAATAGAAGCTAGGAAGAAAACTTTCTGAGTGTTTACTTTGAATTTGGAGTTTGTTTTGGTGTTGTGAAAAGGAATTGCAATATAAGCCTCAATTTGTGATGTATTATGGATTCCATTCTGTTTCCTTTTTTGAAAAGTTGAAAAGACGATTGTTCTCAGTGTATTTGCATGTCACTCACAAGTAATGGATGTGAGTGTGTATATTCTACACCTTTAAAATGGATTATTTCTTGAAAGAGTTTTTGAACTGTAAGTTGATAATTTATCCCATACTGAATTTTGTACTGTGGTGGTTCTGTTGTTTATATGGAAACTCCTCAGGCTAATGAACTGAAGTTATTACCTTCGAAGTATGTTTTTAACTGATACTGTCAACCAAAACCAAGAGCTGCCTTACTTTTTCGAAATAATTTTTTCTTGTATTTAGAGATTCTGAGGCTTTATTCTGTAGCAAATAAACACCAATGAAAAATCCCTTAATTAAAAATTAAGCAGGTGTTTATGGAATAAATACCAGAGAAATGCTAAAAATGGTTACTCAGTTTGGGTTGAGTTACTCTATCGGACTGCAGTTTGGTTTTTTTAGGCAAGGTCTGTGCTTCTTGGTTTGTATTTAACAATTCATTATGAATATTGTAAAACCACCGCAACTGCCAAGTGGCAGAAAATTCCTATGTTCCTATTTGATACATAGTCCACGGACAGAATTGCGTATGTGCTATGGATAACTGTGTTACAAACTGTGGCATCAAGTCTTGGCTGCCTCAAAACTTTAGAAGGACTTTAAATTCATCATAAGTTCACTGGGGAACCAGCAAAGTAGGAAAGGTATTCGAGTAGAAGTACTTTTAGTGTTCTGATACTTGGCCAAAAGCCAATTTCTTTACCTGTCATAAAAATTGAAGGTGGTTTTATTTAGATAAAAAATTGCATGAAGTACTCAAGAAAAACTTCTTACAGCACTACACAGAAAGTTAAGAGCACTTGGTGGCAAAGATTATTTTAGAAAAGATGCATAAAGTGAACTTCAATGAGAAAAAATGAAGTGCTGCTTAGTTGTATTACAGAGTCCATAGCTGCAGTCAGAGTTTTCAGACATTTTCATTCATAATGCAGCACTAAGTTACAGAGCAGGTTGGTTAACCGTTTCAAGCATGACCATTCCACGCTCTGATTATTTTATTTGACTTAAAAAACCCCAAACCTTTATCCAGCTGTAGCACTATCTCTTGCTCTGCAGATTTTTTTGTTTAGACAATAAATGATTTGTCTACTTGCTCTGTTATCACCTGTATGTGAAAGAGCTCTTATCTAGATTATCTAACCTCTGAATATGTGTTTTCATAAGCTGTAATATCATTGTAAACCATACGTAGCTAATAAAGCTGTTGGCAACAAGATAAGTTTCTAAACAGGCCTAAGATTCATACCTTCATCAGGTCTTCTAGAGTTCCCACAGGATCTCTCAATTTCTACAGAGACTGAAACCCAAGGGTACTGTGTAGGGGAAGGCTGAGCGCTACGTAGAGCTTTGCTGGATGGCACAGGCTTGCTTCAGATCAAGACTGAGAAAACTGAAAAGCTTGGCCAGAAATGTTGCATATATGCATAAACCATGACTTAGTAGATTGTCAGCTACTCACCAGAGTTTGAAAGGTGCTTTTTTAAAGTGTCATGCTAAATATTATTTATGGATTAATTCTTAAAACTTTAAATAATGGATGATTGGTGTTTCTGGAAAATAGCATACCTGCAACTAGTTGTACCTCAAGGGGAACACACTCTGAACTCTCAGGTGCAAGAGAATGAAGTGTCACACTGCTGTTACCTCTCAGTCTGGGTAACATAACATTTTTTTAGGCTTACATACCATTGGGATTAACAGAAGACTTCTTGGCTGGATACACAGAAAAGTAAAACTAGATTGCCCAGGTTAGATGTGAGGGGAAGAAATGTAGCAGTGCAGGCAAGTAGGTTTCAGAATATACTTTCCTTATGCAGTTGCTGAGTTGCTGCTGTTTATAATATAATGATACGGCTTAGATAAAATGCTTTTAACATTAGTGGAGAAGAAAATCCTGCTTGATAGTGGGTGCCGGGCTGAAAAACAGGCCCCTGCCAACCCTATCATTTATGTCTTTGTGGTGCAATCATTGACCAGTTTGGCAGGTGGTATGTTTACAATTGATATTGGTTCCATTTTATAATGTAGTTAATTGAGTGCAATATAATGGGAAAGAAGCCATGACTAAATAACAAGAATAATTGATATAAAGTAGCGTTGAATATAACCCTGTGTTGGATGTTTAAAAAAGCACAAATAAAAAAGCAAGAGTCGGTCAGTTGGAAGACGTGTATTTTTTTCTTTCAGTTGCCATGTCTGTCCGTGCGCGGAGCAAGGCGTTTGCCACCCCTGGCAAGGGAACTCATGGGAAGAGCAGGCACCCAGCCTCCTGGTCCCACTGATTTCACCCTCCTCTTTAGGCTCAGGTTTTGGTTTTCTAAACCTATTCCCTTTGCAGTATGAACTTGCTTTAGTAGCAGCATAACAGTAATTAAATTTTTTTTAAAAAGACCTTTGGCTCATACCATCCAACTATTGCCTGCTCCTGCTTCATTCTGCACAATTTGAGTGCTGTGTGCCCATTTCCAGCTTTATCGCTAATTGCCTCCCCTTGGTCCAGTGTTATTCCTTAAGTGTTCCTTCTGTCCAGACATAGATGCTTATGTACATTTCCCTGTTTTTTTTTTTTTTTTAAAAACTTGTTCTTCGCATCTGCCTGACCCTTATTTTCCTCTTTATCTCTCCTTGATGACTCCATTACAGTTAACACTGCACCTCCCATCATCATTTGCTCCTGTGACACATACACGGTGTCATATCAGACTTATCACAGAGTTCCCAAGTACGATACTCTCTTACTCCTTACTTTTCTGTTACTTTCCCATGGGACATCTCAGGCTGTTCTTAGGTGCAGTGAGTCAACAATAAAAATGGAATTCTCAAAAACTCTAAGAGTGTATTTCTGTCACACATGGAACAAGTACAGAGAAACTCATGCTTCTGAAATGAGTCTTCACATTTTGCTTTGGTCATCCTTTGAGATTGCTCACTTGCTGCTTTTCCAGAAATTCTGAATATATGTTGTCTTCAGAGCACTTCAAAACTCAGCTCCTTCCTGTGGGCCCCTCTCTCACTTGCTAGGTGACTTTTTTATTGCTCCAGAGATGTTGGCAACCGCTGTCACTTGTTTATTCTTTCATTCTGTAAGCACCGTCTTTGTGGTACATCATCTGCATCGCAGCTACCTGGTCATTCAGAGCCCACTTGTGCCATGACAATGTGCTTACTGCCCCTGGGCTCTTGGCAACCTGCTAAGTAGATGCATTTTTTTGCTTCTATTTTAACATTTTGTTTATATTATTATTATATAAATATATGTAATTGCATAGGATATAAAACCATTAACAACGTCAGCTGCACACTTTGTTTCTATTTAGATTGTTCATCTCCTTGGGGATCTGAGTTTGTGTAAGGCCATGTCAGAAGTAAGCCTGCAAATTGCTGTCACAGATTAGTAAGCATCAACAGATGAGTTCAGATGCTCCTTTGGTTTGGAAGAAAGAGAAGAAAACTTGATTTTAGGTTATGGCAACTGTTTTTCAAGATGCGCATCCTCTGTTTATCAGGTTAGAACTGAAGAATTTTCTTCTGTCTTCAGAGTTCATACAAGATTGCTCAAAACAACGTGTGTACCCATCAGAAATGGATAACTGTATTTGCTCGCCCCCCCCTTTTTAAGCAGCTTAAAGCTTATGAGAACAGATAATACACTCCAATAAAGAAAAATAAAAAGATCAGCTACTCTGGAAACCACAATAAAAAAATGCCAAAGGGTGTTTTTAAGAGGCCGTTATATCTATTACAGAGTGGCAGTGTGGTAGTGGTCTGGAAGGTTGTAATAACTAAGTACTACGGGGTAGAAGAGACAGATGAAATTCCTGCAAAGTAGGGAGACTAAGTTCTGTGGAGAGGAGATAGTCCAGCATTAAGGCCCCATAAGATTTGGGTGGAAGGAGTCCCATGTTCAGACACAGATGCTATCTGCCAGGCTCATCTGCCACTCCAGATAAATCCTTCCTTTTTATGCTGTTTATTTCTTTGTAATAGAGCCTCTGTGGGCGTCCGGTTGCTGCTGGCTGTGCCCTCCTCGCAGCTGCTCAGGAGCAGCTGCACTGGGGGCTCTGCATGGGTTAACTCTATAAGCTCGGTCCTGTTTTGTTCACTTCTCTCAGTGTCCCAGTATCAGATGAGTGTGACTGGTCTCCTGCTCCACCTCTTCCTGACTTAGCTTTATCACTCAATTCCGCAAAGGCCTCTATATGGAAAACCTGACATATCTTTTCTTTTTTAACATTTACGTACAGCGAGAAAGGATTCACCATAGAGTGAACAGTGCAGCTTTTAATACATCGTAGATGTGTTGTGGCTTAAGATTTCATTACTACAAAAAGTGAAATGTCTTATTTTTGTGCAGTTCTAAAGATAGGGTATTCCATCAGGCAGAATGGATTTACACAGCGGTTACCTGTATGTGTCTACAAGCCTTAGCTGCCTGGGTTTCTGAAATGATACAATTTTGAGATGCCCAAATATCCACTAGGTAATACTTTTCTTAAAAAACTGAATTACATGCAAAACAAAACCCCTGCGATTTTCCTAGTATTCCTATTCGCTTCCAGTAACTTAAAGTGTATTAAATAACAGCAATAATTAGAATGAGTGTAGTATTAGAAAATAGGTTTCATAAGATGTTTCGAGCTCTGGATTTTATGAAGTTGACTAATTGGAATACAAGAAATGACAGCTTTTAAGCATGAGCAGAGTAGATGGTGCCATTCGGAGTGTTGAATGCGAACAGCCAGTTAGTACTACTGCAGTTCCTGCTCCATGTTTTCAGAGCACTTGGAAGCTGATTTTGATGCAGCTATCCTACTGTAGAACTAAGTGGAACAACCTTAAATAAAATTCAGTATCAAGATGAATGAAAGTCGCTATATATATTTGATTTTTTAACTGGTTCAGTGGAAAAATACTTTAAAAAATTTAACCTGTGGCAGAATTTCCACTGTGCTTATGACTGGTGAGCCACAGAAACCAAAAGACTTAATTAAAACATACAATTTCAGTTTCTTGGAGAGCACACAAGCTCATTAACTGTAGCAAATAATTACATTCAATTTAAAACTGAATTTAAGTTGCATTTCTTTTACTATGAAGTACTTCAGCTCAATGGATCTAACAAGGATTACACGCACCTTCAGAAAGCATTTTTACTATGACTATGTTGATGTTCAGAGTGGCTGGGACTTAGTAGATTTATGTAGTAGTTACACTTTGTCCCACTGTTTTTAATGAAAGTATTTAGTTCATTTTTTTTCTGACTTAAGGAATGGAATACACTAATTGGGTGACTTCATTAAAGGATCTTTCTTATACGATAATCATGAATGTTTAACTATAGGGGTTTTTCCCCCCAATATCTACAGACACTTAAACTGTTGAGCCAGTTTGTCAGTTAAGACTGGTTTTGGGAAAAAAAAAATGTTTTTATGAAACACACATGTTCGTTTTTTTGGTGTAAAGATCATTAGACCATGGAGACAAATTAAAAATTTTCTGCTGAGTCCTTTTTAATATTTGAGAAAATAAAAAAATTACAAGATGGTTTTATGGTAAATTTCTTTGTTTAGATAACTTGTTTGTTTAGATCATAGGTGCAAACAGATCATTAGCACCTTTCACCAGATAGCAAGTGGCTAGTTCTCTGCATTTCCAGCATTTTGGAGTTGCTCGGGTTCCAGGTAAGGAATGTATATGAACTGAACATTGTGCTTCTGGTCCGTGGATATCAGAATCGCTCCAGTAAAGATGACCGATTCTTGCCCACCAAAATTAATGCGAATTACCACTATTCTAGATATTGCAGACTGAATTTATCCCAGGCACAGAGCGTCAAAGGTGCACTGACTGCTGGAATTACTCTGTAAATGAGCTGGCCCAGTGAGCTGGCAGGGTGGAAACAGCAGCTCTTATCTTAACCCACTGTTTGTTAGCTTCACCCATGCTTAGGACTTGTGACGGGGAACACTGCTGAAATTTGGCAGTATGAAAACATTCCCCACAGATATTTTGCTGCCAGTTGCAAAGACTGACAGGAGGCACAGATGGTTGTTTTCCTGGAAACTATAATATACTGCCATTTCCTATTAGAAACATTGGTGCAAGCTGACCCGGTGACTTATCAACAAGACATCACGTTGGCTGTGTAGGAAACTCTTGTGAAACAGAGTCAGACTGCAGGGACCCGTTTTCCAGTAAATGCAAAAATATTGACATAGTTCTTTCTCAGATAAGATTCATAAGAATGAGTCTAAAACTGGTTTGAGTTTAGAGTTTGAAGGGCAAAATTGGCCCTCAGCAGAGTTGCACTAAGGCTGAAATGACTTCAAAATTTGTCACATCTGAGATGTGAGATAAACAGGTATCTTTCCGATAATTGTCGACAAGTCTGAGACATCTTGTTCTTGACACTCTTGTGGCTTTTAATTTCTATTTCTTGATGAAGGAAGTATAATTTCCTAGCTGCCTCTTGGATGAACTTGCATATTTACTGACTGCATCTTATTCCATTTATAATGTCTGAATAAAATATTTTAATTTTACATTCTAGGAGGGCTAGTATAATATTAATGCTGATCTAAGGGTGGCTATTATTAGACTGTAAGATTTAGAGTAGGAATTTTCACTTACCAGGGGGTTGAAATTAATTAAGAGGCATCGTACTGACATGAATGAATTCTGATTTGTCCATCTACTGCTTGTCATGTGCCGCTCCCCGCTCCACTTTATCAGTGACAGGGTTTTTTACCCCTTATACATCAAAATTTTCTACCAATAATCTTGATTTCTTATAAGGCTCCCCATTGCACCTGTATGTATGGAATGACCCTTCCATCAAACTTGAAAAAGCCAGTAATAGCCTTTTAGCACTTTCTGTTCTAGGATGCTTGCAAAGGGTTTGACAGGTTTAAGTATTTGATGATTTGATTTGAGTCCTTGGCGGTACTTCACAGGTGTGTGGATGAGGATGCTTACTTAGTTATTCTTAATGGGTGTTGTTCTTTCCAGCGCAGTACCAGGCTGGGCAAATGTTGCCAAGGGCAAAAAAACAAAAGTAATTTTGGGGGAAGAAACGTGCAAAGGAGTCTGGGACCTCAGTAAACCAGGACTCTCTAAACCTAAAGTCTCCCATTACAAAAACATCTGTGAAGTTACACCTTGAGTATACTACCTGTAGCCACCTGTTACCCACATTCTGTCCAATCCAAGGTATTTTGGGAAGCCAGGGTTAGGATTTGTACAAATTCCTGGGACTACAGCCAAATAAATTAAATACTAGCGCTTACTAACTGCAGTATATCCATTCACATACTATTCAGCAATTATTGTTGGGGGTTTTTGTTTTGGTTTGGTTTGGTTGTTTTGTTTTTGTTTGTTTGTTTGTTTTAAATTTGAACAGATTTTTTTTTTTTTTTAAGATTTCTCTGTGTCCTCAATAGATACACACATTTTTAAAAATCTTGCACACCACAGGAAGAAAGCACGACTTCTGTAGCAGATTTTGGTACTGCAGGAGCTGTTTAGAGCCTTGATATATGAAATAAATTTATAATCTGCTTCCTCCTGTGCTAATGAGTGGAAGCCTGAGGAGTAATTAGTTTGTCACAGAGCCAGTTTCTTAGTAACGATTGATAAATGGTTGTTTTTACATAGCCCACACAGACACAGGGTGCATACCAACAGTAAACCACAGTTTGCAGGGAGGTGACTGGAGCCTACTAGCCTATCCTCACTTAAATGAGCCTTACATGTTTTAGCTGTTGTGGAAAATATGCAGAATATTCTGATAAACTCTTATCTGATGTTCAGATCCTGCACACAGAAGTTCAAATGAATCATTCTGATGTGCAGATCACAAACATAGACTTTCACATGAATCACTTTGTCCAGACATTTGATTAACTTTTTTTCATCATTTCAGAATCAGTCCAACTTCTGTTGAAATCCATGGGATACTGCTTTGGCTTGAATGATGGGGCCAGTCAAATACGTGAAGGATGTGATGCTGGCATGAGAAATAGGGTGCTGCCTTTTTATGCTGCTTTAGCATTTATATAAAAAAGACATAAAGTTCAGCTGACAGAGCCCTGAAGGAACGTAGGTCTTCTGCTAAGTGCAGTACAAAACAGATTTGCAAATATCATGGTGATTAGCATAGTTAAAAATGCTTATGGAGGCTAAAAAGGACAGCAGTCATTCATTCTGCTTATTCAAAGCTTCTGCTGAAAGCAGTTAGGAAATTTTTGCTGCTTTGAAGTTTGCCTTTGGCTTACCTTCTTTTATAATATAAATGAAAATGCAGCTTAATTGTGATTAATTAGTTAATTAGTTACTGCTGTGTCTTTTAGCTGCTCTGCAGTAATATTTCACAGTATGGTTTGCTGTGTTTTATTATTATGCTATGAATAGAAGATTCACAAGTATCTCACTTTCACTGAGAACTTTTTTGCTTTATTAAAGAGTAATTAGATTAACATGATCAGTTCCTTTGCTATACTTCTGCTATACTGTTACACTTCTAGATTTAATATGCAGAAAAAATGAGACCTCGTATAGTCAGAGCAATTAAAAAACTTAAAAGCACATACTCAGTACATAAAGAAACAGTAAATGAGAAACCCAGGCTAATGTGCAAGAGCATGAAAATTGATATGCGTAAGAAAAAGCCTACTGTAACTTTCTTTTGGACAACCAGATAAAAAGTAGGAGCATGACAAATTTAAACAATGACGTTTTTCCTAAAGAACTGTTACCTAAAAACTGAACATTGGTTTCTAACGCTGGCACTATTCATTTTCACTGATCCAAGGTTTATATGCATTAATGTAAATTTTTTCTAGGCTCTTAAAAACCAAAAGCAATCTAAAAGGTGAACTTCTTAAAATCTCACCTGGTAGGCACTGCCTTGTTGTTCCTTGATGGCTGGCAGAAACATTTTGCCCATCAAGTCAGACCCTTTTCAAAGTGAGCTCAGCAGAAACTCCAATATCTCATTTCTCTAGTAGGAGTAAACAATGGGAGAGCTTAGAAAAAGACCGCTGACGCCGCTGCACCGCCCTCGGTGGTGGCACCGAACTCTGTGTATACATGTGACTTCCCCTGCACATACATCCTCATAATCCTTTAAGCTTCAGCTGCACGCTCTTATTGGCGCAGAGGGCTGCTGCACAAACAGGGCACCTGATCCTGCCAGAAGGACTGTTCTGTGTACCGTGTTCGTAACTGTGAAAGGGGCTTTTTGGGGTCTCTTTTTTTTTGGAAAGGACAAACTGAGAGGCCATTACTGTGGTTCGAGAACAGTTCAGCCGTTGGTGTAGTTACGTAACGGGAGGCAAAGAGCAGCTGCATCGAACCGGGAGAGCTGTTTTGGTACGAGAAAAGAATCTTTACCATAGCAGTAGCTATTCTGCAAAGCTGTGCATGTTACCAGAGTAATAAACCCAGAGCAAAATAAGCCAAACTGGCAAAAAGATCACATTAGTCAAATTTGATTTTCTTTAGAGCTACTCATCCCAGCTGTGTTTGTCGGGAGTCATATCCCTTCCTGCCTTTGAAAAGCAATGCTGTTTAGCAAAAGCCTGTAACATCCACTTGGCCTCTGGAGAGTTTAGACAGTAACCAACATTAGACCTGAAAAAGAGCCAATGTATGCTTTAAAAAATACTTTACTGCAAACCTCGGAATTATTTTAAGCATTCAAAAAGAACATTTCAATTAAAAGAAAAAAAACATGTAAGGAAAATGCTACTGCTGTATCATCTTACTTTAATGAGATGGTAGGTAAATGTAAATTCTTTCCATTTGAATAAAAAGCATGTAATATCATGATTCTGTGTACTTATCTTGAATACAAATAGCCCTTAAATAATTTGCCTTTTTAAACTGTAACGAAGAATTAATTTACGTGTTTTCCTTCCTCCTCAAACAGTAAAGTGTACTATATGGTTTTACTTATCAACCAAAAAGGAGTTGACCCCTAAAATGAATGAAGAATTTATCATTCATGCTAGGCATGTATGTAGCATGTGCATTTTCTTTAGTGTATGTAATATACATGTGTTTTCTTATTTTATACCATTAGTTGCTTATTTTTATTCTTCCAGTATCTCATAAGCTAAAACTTCACAACAGGGCTCTAAGACAGACTCTAAGGTTAACACCTGAGAACTTTTTTGATTGTCATTATTTATGATCTAAGTATTTGCCTAGTTCAGTTATTTTTTTGTTCCTTTTTGGCTAAGCTTTTATTGTTTATATTAAAGCAAAAAACCGGTAAGTCTCTATTTACAATCTTTATAACATAGTGGCTCTGTTTGTAGGTCCCACGTTAATATTTTCCATTAAATGCTCTACTGTTGGGGATTGGTCAAACTGTTAAATAAACAAGCACTTCTTTAATCTCAAAAGTAATATTTCTATGAGGAAACAATGTGGGGCAGCCCAGGATTATGCTTTTTTTTTTTTTTTTTTTTTTTTTTTTTTTTTTTTTTTTTAATGGCTTGTAATATTTTTTGCTTATCACTCGTTTGGTTAAGCCGTTATGTATGGTTTATATTTTGAAACACAGAGCAAAACTCCCAAACTGTGTTGATTTACATTTGATAAAACACCAGTGACAGCTGGGCGTAGAGTTTAAGGTGAAGTGTGCTTTCCTTTTGAAATTCAGACCTCATAAACTTTAGCGCATAGGCTTTTTGCAGGAGAAAAATGCAGAGATTGGGAGATGGAATAATACTCCTTCAGTCTCCAGGGAGAGTGGAGGGTAATAACGTGGCTCCTTCGAGTCTGCTGCTCTCTTGGTTTTATAGAAGCGGCTGCTTGCTCTGATAGGCCCTGCCAGTCCATCACGTATTTCAGTTTGCAGTGCCCACAACCCAATAGTTTTTATATTATCCTGGTTGGGTTTGTCTAGCACACTTTCCCTGAGGCTTGTTTGAATGTAAAAATATATAATCCCTACACAATTATGCTATGTAATTATTACTTGGTGCTGATCGTCCAGAGTGACTTCGGGTAGTTGTGGGGCAAAGGAGACCAAAAAGGTCCAAATTTTAATGATATCCTCACTTGTAGAACCTGCCCAGGTGTTTCTTGTGGCAGACCCGGGGGTTTTGCGCTGAGACTCCATCCTGGCCAGACAGCTGCAAGGGGACTGCGTGCAATGGTGAACAAGGATGTTTGAGGTTTACTTTAGTGACTTTTTTCTTTTCTCTGTCTCATTGCAAAGTAAGCAAGTGCCAGCCTCAGTGAAGGTGGAGCCTCTTCTGTAATCTGCCCTGTCAGGAAAATCAGCCCATACTTAAAACACCTTTAAACACAAGCCAGATATTTTTTCTGTGCGCATGGTAGAAGTTCAGCTGGATAGGAGTCCAATACGAGTGTGAAACATATACATAATCTAATGCATTTTTTCTTTACCTCCACTAAGCAGCAGGGATCACAGAAGCCTTGGAGGTCTCCTCACATGCTTAATTTTCAGACACAGCATACTGTTGCTATTGGCTTGATTAATATGCTGAATTAAATATGGCCATTCCCTGTCCATCTTCCCCCAAATACAGTTCTCATTGCTGGTGGTTTCGTGAAGTTAATGCACAGTCCTAAAGTTCATAATTAGAAGTAACTCTGTTAATATGAAAGTTGTATTTGAGCATTGCATGTTTCTGTTTGCAGAATACTTTGTAGTGATTCAAATGATGAGGTCACCACATGCTTCAGATGCTGATGTTTCTGACATGCTGCTACATCTGATACAAATTGATAGACAATTCTGGTAATATTTTTTACTTACAGAAGCTAAATAAGACAGAAACTAATAAACTCTGTTGAATTTTGTTCAGCAATACAATGACTTTAAGGTTCATCTTTTAGGAGTTCTTAATACAGTAACTTAGACTTAGGTAGAGTTAGTGCTTCAGATGGATTAAACAGATCACAAGGTTAAAGTAAAAGTAGTTATTTAGGACTGTGGTTGCCAGAATACTATTTTTATGAGCTGAAGTGGTTTTGTTGAAGCATCGCTATGACATTAGTGAATTAGTGGGTGCGTGTTTGGGCCCTTGCTACCCGTGTATAAATTGTCTATAAAGAATAGTTATTCATATAAAAAGATTATCAGAAATATTCTTTAGTATACTTTTATCTCAAGCTGGAATGATGGTACCTTCAGAGGGGCGCAAACAGCTGGTGATACATGATAAAGAGACTGTGGTGTGGGCAAAGGTCTCCTTATTCATTGACAGAATGCAGCCAGTCCCCACTGACATTTCTTCTTATTTTTCAGTACTGTTGTTTTAAGCGTAGAAGTAAGATGTAATATTAATGGGATCCATTCAGGACTGTTCATTTGTGTTTTATCTTAGTATGAGTATTCAGCAAGTTCATATTTGGTCATAACATGTCTGAAAATGCTTTGGTAATTACTTAAAAAATTTGAAATTGAATGTGCAAATTAGCTGAAGTAATCAAGACTTATTTGCAAATTTTAGATTAGTTGCTTTATAACTGTCTTTTATAGGAGCACAACTTTTAGTCCCTTTCATTTTTTAATCTGCTACAATATTTTAAGTTGTAAGAACTTTGATGGAAAACTTTTAAAAGGCGACCACAATTGTGCCAGTGGTGCAACCCCATTAATCATACATTCATTCTTCAGAACCAGTGTCTCTGGTTTGAGAAATTCAACCAGCTTCCCCTAAGGGCCATTTGCAAACGAGCTCTGGTGAAACTTGCTGCAGTAGCTGGATGCGCCGCGGCCCCGACGGGACGGCACAGTCTCCCTTCTGGCGAGGGTTTTGGGCCTCAGCAGGGGGATGCGTGTGTCTGCCCTCCTCCAGCTTGATTTCCAAACTGGACCGCAAAGGTGCACCCGTTTAAGGGGTGCTGCAGTGAACTCAAGCTGCTGAGACAGGTGCATTAACGTTATTTTCCTTGTGCTGGCTCCATCACTACAGGAGTGGGAACCTCCAGCAGAGGATCAGTGGCAAACAGGCTGGGAGAGGAGTGATAGCATCTGGATCCATCGCAGCTCCTTCCTCTGCTGACATGAGTCAGGAACCTTGTGTGGTTTTAGCAAAAAATCCCTCCGACCTGCTAACCCAGCTAATTCAGAGAAACTTTCCAAAAGTATTCAGAGCTTGTGATTCACTTCAGTAGCATGCCTTTTATTTATTTATTTTGAAAATACCATGATTCTGTTTCAAAAACATGGTTCTATGCTAAAAACGTAGGACAAAACCTGATAGTTGCATACAAATGGGAGTAATAATAATGGGCAAAGCAGGAGTATTTGTGTCTTTTCTAGTCAGTAGGCTTTTTAACTTGGGCTCCTTTATATTTGACCTCTAATTTGAATGGCCAAACTGCTGAAATTCACTGTTAGGTCATTGCTTGTGTAGTTGCATTAGAGATGTATTCTGATGCGTCTGTGTGCATCTTTCGTCTCTGCATACTTTGGATAATTTTATTAGCTATTGTTTGAAAATGTCATTAGACATTAAATCAGTTTATTTAGCTATTGTGGGCTAATCCAAACATACAGAATATAATACACTGCTCCTGACCTTTTCCTGTTACCAGGCTTTCAGCAGCTCTTTCCTTTGCAGACCGCAGGTGGTGGGGACGGAGGAAGGGTTTAACCCTCTGGGTGTATTTTGTGAAGACTACAGGCCAGGCTGAAGGCACTACAGCTCACTTCGCAGCACGGGAGAGACGGGAGAGGAGATGTATAAGAAGGGGAAAGTCCAAAGCCTTACTGTCTTCCTTAATAAATGCTTGGGTGCAGTCTCCCCATCCTTCAACCTTTTAAAAAAAGATGTAAAGCAGCAAGACTGCATGCTCAAGACTGGCTAGCTAGCAGGATTTCATAGTCAGCTGACCATGAAGTGCCCCTAGCTTCTAAAATCTGCTTGATTGAACATTACTTAGAATCATAGAATAGTTTGGGTTGGAAGGGACCTTTAAAGGTTATGTAGTCCAACCCCCCTGCAATTAGCAGGGACATGTTTAACTACATCAGATTGCCTAGAGTCCCGTCCAGCCTGACCTTGAATGTTTCCAGGAATGTTTCTTCCCTATGTCTAGCCTATATCTCCCCTCTTTTAGTTAAAAACCATTACCCCTTGTCCTATCACAGCAGGCCCTGCTAAAAAGTTTTTCCCCATCTTTCTTATAGGCCCCCTTTAAGTATTGAAAAGCCGCAATACTACTTCTTGAAGCCTTCCAGATTTTGGTGAAAATTCTTGCACAAAAATCTTTTAAGATGAGGTTGCATAGTTGAAGAACTTTTTCTTTTAAAGGATATGGAGAATGGAAATGGAGTGAAAATATCATTTCCTCTGGCTGTCCCTTTTACTGTTGCCGCTTTTGATCTATGTTCATTTGAAAATACAATTTATTAATAAATCTCTACCTCAATAGGTATTTTGATAGCATAAATCTATTGTATTTGTTGTTAATAGCAAATTTTAAAGGGAAGAAAAAAACAGAGGAAGAATGCAACAAAAATGTTGACCTCAATGAATAAAAATTGGACTGTTTGTACTATGAGAAAATGAGATAATTATGGCTATAAAATCCTGTGCTCAAAGAATGAAAATAAACAACATACATGCTATGTGGAAATGAGAGAGTGCCATTACGTTAGGACAGATTCACTGAAATCTTTTCTCCATAATAATTCTTAATAATGTGGGGATATTTTTTTAGTTAAGAACTAAAACTGTCCTGGAGAGTGTTCCTGGAGTTTGGCAGCAGTGCAGGAGGATGATTTACAAACATTCCACACCAGGAAAATATTTGGAAATCAGTAATGTGGTGTTTGGCCACTACTATTATAAGCAGCATTAGATGCATTTTTTGTTGCATTACAGCCATCTGGCAGGTAAGTGGTCCATTTGTCTGTTAACAAACAAAGATTTCCTAGCTAGTCTACTTTGCAATCATTCCATATAAAATTTAATTTTAGGCTTAGTCTTCTTTTAAATCTGCAAAGTAGTTAGAGCCATTGTGGAGTCTGACTCTTTGTTTCTAGATCTTAGAATGAATTTTTCCTTTAAGCGATAGTTAAATGGTTTTCTTAGATTGTTCGTGTGTTACACAAACTGTGTCAGATCAGACTATAACGTTCAGCATTTTCTCAAGAGTGTCTGAAATCCTACTACAAAGAGTACTTGCGTCTTAGAGTCTGACACCAAGTAGAAATAAAAGCCTGAAATAATAACACCACTAACTTGCTTTAATTAATTGTATGTTTCTGTACTTAAGCTTGAAGGGTGGAAAGTATTGCTTTAAAGACTACCTACAAAACTGGTGGATGAGCAGCCGCTTAGGGTGCCACTTCAAAGAGAAACGCCCAGAAGAGCAACAGAAGGGAAGCTGCTTTTGAATTCTCTCAGTTCCTCCTGGGAGGTGGAGCTTGCAAAGGAAAACAACCTAGAAATGGTTGTTTTAGTTTGTATTAGTTACATAACCAGCTCCCAGCAAATAAAACTGGAGGTGGAGCAGCCATACAAAGATCCACTTAATAACCTGTGCCTGCCATAGCTGCTAGCAGAATCTTACCTGACTTTAACAGTTTTCCCTTCCTGGATAAGGGAGATTCCTCACACTGTCCCCAGACAAGAAACTGGTAAAATTCAGGAGCCAGTTGTAGCTCTCAATTGCACTGGTGCATATTTGAGATTCAAGCCTTTGCAGTTACTCCAGATTTATACCTTATTGCTGAAGCAGTCGAACAGATCTTTGTTTCTACCACTTTTTATTTTTTCAGTTTCTCTGTATGCAATATTGCTGTAGTTAATACTAAAGAAGTAGAAAAAAGTATCTGAAAATGGAAACCTGATTTTTACAAGAGTGCTCAGTCTTTCCTTTAGGATCAGTTGAAGCTCCAAGAATTGTGCTTTCACGCTAATCATCCTATGCTATTTTTAAACTTTGCCTTTGCGGTCATGCTGTAGCTTCCATTAACCAGCATCCGAGATGCAGGCTGGTGTGTGGTTCCTGTAGGTGACAGCTCCAGCTGGTCAGCGTCCTTTGTTTTGGCAACTGTGCTCTTTGCCTCCCTCTCCGTGTTAGCCATCCTCCCAGCTACCCGCTACGCTACATCCTATGCATCGACCTAGTCAGCTGGCAGATCACTGTCTCTGTTTCCCTTGTTATTTTCTTCCCACAGCTCTACTAATGGCCTTGGCTTTGGGACGCCAGTTTGTGATTTACTAGTTCCCAAATTCTGGAATTACGTGTGTGCTCTTTCATTGTCTTCAGGTGTCAGCTGTAAGACCACTCCAGAGGTGTTATAGTGCCATCATCTAAAGGACAATTAGGAGGCCAGTTTGAGGGTAGCTTTTACTAATGATGTAATAGGTAAAAAGGATTGAGAGAATTTATGCATTTGGCAGTTCTAACCATTTTTTACACTTACTTTATGTGAAATTAGACCTGGAAAGGAGGGACTTGTAATAAGTATGAAATTCTTAAATGTCACCTGCGCCCAACTTCTACAAACTTTATTATCATTACCTCTGTAAGAATTAAAAGTCAGTTCATGTAGTCCAGAGCAGCAAATATTGTCAGACAACGTGTAATGGAAATTTCTAAGAGCCAATATTTAACATCTTGAAATGAAAAGCATCCAGGATAATTTTTGAAATCACTTCACTTGAATTCAGTATATATTACAAGAAAATATGAAGGTAAATATTAAGGTATTTTCATCAGATGGTTTTAAATGAATCTTTGGATTTCCTTTAAAAAAAGAAAATAAAGAACCTTTGAGCAATGGAGAAACAGGGTACTCTTCTTATCGCTATCACTCTATAGTATGACACTGAGAGAAAAATCACTTGGAAATAATTCCATTTCCATGTTTAAAGCTCTGGTTATTTGACTCCAGAATGCTTTTAAATGATCTGTTTTAGGCCTTGATATTGCAAATTAACTTTGGATAGTTAGAGGCATATATAGAGGCAGAACAAAACCCCACTGAAATTCATAGGTGTGGTGTGGCCTGGGGTTCTGTCTCGTAGGGCTGTTTGCGGTGCTTTTGTTTATTTCTGAAGTGTTTTAGAATGCCTTTTTGAACTAAATATATGATGTTGCATATATGACAGATGAGTAGTACCAAACTTCAAACCGTCCGACAAAGTAGCTTTCCTTCGCTTTGTTTAGGAAGATCTCTTTGATTCTGCTTGTATTTAAAGTGCACTGCTGGGTAATCGTGCAACATGTATCTGTTTAAACCAAATTCAAAGAGTATCACGAACTGACACCTGCTTAAGTCTTTAATTAAAAGTGGCTTAATCTCTAACAATCTCTACATACATAAGCAGAAAGTATTTGTGTTTAATGTGTACTTTGAACTGCCATTCATTTAGAAATCAAAGATTTGTAAATGAAACACGGTATGCTAGACATGATGATGTTTGACTGGAATCCCTTCTTGTTGGCATAGCCTAGTTTTCCTGATGCTGTCAGCCCCTGGGAATACATTCTTATTAAAAATTATGTGTAGAGGCAAAATACAAAAAGAAGGCTATCTTAAAAAAGGTGTGTGTATCAACTATATAAAAAACATATTTAAAATAGGCAAATATATACAGTGGGACATGTAGTGGAGAATTGCTCCTTGGAAGGGTCAGCAGCAGGAATACTGTTTGTATTTCCAGATGTACATACTCTATAGAAAGATGTATTTTCTGTATTTTTCCCAACTGTGTGAATTTTACTGGGATAATATGTCTTAAAATTAAAGACTGATCCTAGTTTAGTTAATGTTCATTAATGTTAGTTCATATTCTCTTTCTCAAATCTTTCAGCTTTCCTCCTCCAAAAGACCTCCCCACTGTTCTTGAAACAAATGTATAGACAATCCTGTATTTTCTTTTTTTTTGGCAGCAGGGGATGGTAAATGGCGGTAAGTGATAGTAATCATCAATTTTAACTGTTGACGAGAAAAAGAGGAAAGAAGAGCAGCCTCTTCAGTTTTTGCAGATCCGTAGTTTCAGTTATCCCTACCCACTGGTGGCATCTATAATGATTTCCAGCATAATAGTATGTCTGATCTCACCTCTGCTATCCTCACAATCAAGTTTAACATGTTGTTTGAGAACCTCAACCTCCCCCCCCAAATAGAAAACATTAGTAACAATTCTTTTTGCAAAATGAACACGGTCTCCTCTGCCAGGAAGGGTGACTGAAGCTTCATAAGGGAAAGATGAACAAAGCCCTTCATTTGTGAGAGGAAGGAAGTTGGTAGGGAGAGAGAATGAAGGTTTATAATAATACAGATATGAGTACGAAGGGGACATAGATCTTAGCAGGCAGCAGGAAGGAGATTGGGGGCAAGCTGGAGACATAAAGCTCTGTGGTGATAAATGGAGAGGAGTAAATTGTAAAGGAGACCTGGATAATGAAAGGAGCCCCCGGCATGGCTGTGGATGGGAAGGTGGCACGTGTACCAAGGCAATGGGGTGGAACAGGGGGGTGCGAGGGAATCCCTAGTACGCTTAGTGAGCTTGGCTTGCATGAGCTTAGAAGTGTGTAGCCCTTTTGAAATGCTCATCTTGTCTATCTTGAATCATTGCAGTGTCTGTGTTATGTATGTTCAGTTAAATTACTAGCAAAGATGTGTGGAAATGCATCCAGAAAGGAGATGAACATGCCTTGAAAACATTTCAGAGCTGATGTTTGAGAGTACAATGTTAAAGGCATTTGCTTTTGACCTCCTGCAGAGCTCACCAAACTAGTTTTGGGTAAGACAAGACAGCACAAAGAACTTCAGCTTGATTTAAATGTGGGTAGTTGTGCTTTTAGGATGGAGACTTAAATTCTGAAATGTTAGCTGTTTGGGTTTTTTTTAAGAAATTTTCTTTTCCCCTTATGCTATGGTTTGTTCATATTGTTAGTTTTAAAATAATTGGAGTGTTGTTTGGGTCACTGTTACCTGCTGTTTATAAGTACGTTTGTACTTGCTGGGGCCAATTTGTACCATAATACAAAGAATCCAATGTGACAATCAAAGGATTGTGGTACTTGACCCTAGGAAAGATTAGACCTAGCCTCTCTACAAGCTGCATTCAGGGCAAGACAGCTGAGGTAATTTAAAAATAAAGTCTTTTAACTGTGGCACAGCTATTTCACTATGAAGTTTATTGATGGCTGTTGTCATTGCATGTCCAAAACTCATTAAGGTAAATCTTTATTTGCTCTCTTTTCTCCTGTCTGAACTTTGCTTCAAAAAGCTATAGCCACCAGTGGAAGATTTCAATTAAGATTTCAATTAAGAAATTGAGAGTCTGAGGTTAAACGCTATCCACAGCTGTTTTTCTATGATTATTTAAAAAATTTATTGCACCACAGTATTAGCAAACCAATATGTCTATGATTATAATAGGTAGTGGGAAAAAATAAAAAGACAGCCTGAATAAATTCCGGATGCATTCTCCTTCTGGTATTTAAAATCTTAACTATTATTTTACCAGACTGAATCAATCATAGAATAATTCAGGTTGGAAGGGACCTCAGGAGGTCATCTATCCAAATTCTTGCCCAAAGCAGGGTCAGCTATGAGATCAGACCAGATCCTGAAAACCTCTGAGAATGGAGACTGTGCAACCTTGGGACAACCTGTTCCAATGCTTGATTGTCCTAATGGTTTAAAAAAAAAAAAAAAAAAAAGAAGAAGAAATATTCCCTTATATGTTGGAATCCACCTGTTTTTCAACTTATGCCCATTGTCTTTTTTTCAGCCCACCATGCATCGTTGTAAAGAGCCTCAGTCAGTTGTGTCAATAAGCCCTTCTGTAGGTGCGACATGGTGGTTGTTAGGTCCACCCAAAACCTTCTCTTCTCCAGCCTGAGCAAGCCCAGTTCCCTCAGCCTCTCATCACAGGGCAGGTGTTCCTGCCCCTGCTATCTTGGTGTCCTTCCATTCAACTTGCTGCAGTTCATTGAAAGCTTGCTTGTATTGGGGGACCCAAAACTATTCAGAGAAGTATCAGGTTGGTCTTTATGCAAATAAAAAAGACCTTTTTGTAATTCTGTTATGTGAAGGCTTAGGGAGGTTTTCATATGTTTTGTACCTGGCCAATGGGATCAAACTTTTTTAGTTGAGTGTCTTGCAGGTGTATACCTTACAGGACTCTTTTCTAGGCCAGCTTTAGGTTTTGGGATAATGGACCTTTTTATTTTTTTTAACAATGACACCTAAAAGGATGGCTGTCCATGGAGCTGCATACATGTAACGGGTTTATGATCAGCCTTCAGTGAAGAATTTAAACTAGAAACTTGTCTTGCTATAGCTGATATCTTACTCAATATATCCTTTCTGTCTTTATACATAGACTCTAAGATTAGTGTGGTTGAGTATATTGAAAGTAATAGAAAACAGACACAGAAAAATTGTTGCATGTTTAAAAAAATCATAAAATGAAAGAGGAAGTGCATCATTTATTATAACACCATGTAGACTAATGAAAAACATACTGCAAGCTGGAAATTTGTTAAGAGTTGAACTCAAAAAGTTTCCATTCCCAAAAATGCCTTGGGGCCTCTGGCTGTAAGCTTGTGGCTAAAGAGGCCCTATGGTAAACTGACATAAAAAAATAACTACTCCATAAACATTCAGCTCCTGTTTCACAATAGCTGGAAATAAGTTTTTAAAAAGTGTTACCTGTTGATATTGACTGTACTTTAGCAAAGTAAAAGCCAGGCAGTGCATTTATGACGAGAATATTAAATTGGGAATTAAACGCTGGGGAGATGGGCACTCAGCACAAAAATGTTACGTTGGTTGTACATAGGAGAAAACGAAAAAGATGAAGTGACTTGCTGAGAGCAACAGGGCAGCACTCAGTACTGGCAGAGCTGGTATTAACGTTAAATAATTCCTGGCTTCTAGTCCTTTGCTTATTAACTAGACCGGGGTGAACAACTCATCTACTCCCCACCTCTCTGAGCAGGTGCCAACCCTTGCACTCGAGCACATTCTTCAGGCTGCACGCAAATACACCCTCAGAGTATTGATAGTATTTGCACCTTTGGTGCCCGGATGAATGGTACTGGCCACTTAGAGAAGACTGAGTTTTGTGTCTCCTTTTAATCTGTTCGTCTTTCTTACAGGTACATCTTTCCTGCAGAGTCAGACCGAGCTGATTGACTAGGTGTTGGCTTTGCCTTTCTCCTTTTCCCCCATCAGCCCTTGTCAATGTATGAAAATCATTGATGTGGGCTGTGGGCTTTCAGGCAGCTTTAACTGTCATGGTGGCCCAGTGGCAGAGGTGGTGGGGAGAGCATTACAGCCTCGATCCCTTCTTCACATGGATTGGCAAGCAGTTTGCAGACATGGTGCCAATTAAACCTTCTGAGTGGTGATGTTCCTCCAGTGTGTTTCTGCAGTTCCTCTGGATGACAGAGGTTCCCCTGCCTGGCAAGGAGCCCTGAGTGCCTCAAGATCATGGGACACTTCCATGAAGTCCAGATTTCACAAAGCTATAAAGATGTAGTAAATTGGATGTATCTTGTATGAGACTACTTAGGTGGCTGGTTTGTGATCATTGAGAAGGAGGACAATGTGGGAGTAAATATTGCTTGCCTTAGCTAACTCTTCAGTGAGGACTTAGTAAATCTTTCCTGTACCTTTCACAGAAGCAAATAGCAGGTCTAGAAGTCTCAATGTTGGTAAATATTTTCACTGTTGTACATTGGTGAGAGAAACGTATACAATAATAGTCACACTGTATTGCTATAGCTGTACTTACATGAGGTGCAGCCCAGGAGAATGTCAGTCTGAGATTGAGCCACTGGGAGAAAAAAAAGAAAAGAAAAGAAGGAAAGGGTGAAACAATTGTTCATAGGTGGTTGAAAGAAATTAAAAGAAAATTTAATGAATTCTGATAAATACAGATCACTTTCATTTTTTTGTCTTCCATCTCACTGTACCATGCTCTGTGTAGCATTTACAATATACAATCTTTTCATCCAGTGATTAGAAAATCTATAACATAATTGTTCGTGATGTTTGGTGTTGAATGGCTGCATGTACTGACTTGACTGTAGCTGAAAAGTTGATAGAATTAATGTATCACAATGGTGTTGATGGTTTTATTTACATTCGTGAGGTGAATTGAGGATCTTGAATACAAGCTGTAGATTGATCTAAAAATAGAAACATAACTTCCTTCTCCTCATTGAAAATGTCATGCTTGGTGGGTTAAACTGACACGTAACAGTCCCGACATGAAATATTTGTCGTGTAATATGATACCATGATACATGTCAGTTTGGTTTGTTATTGTAAAGAGTAGTGGTTTTGGCATACTGGGCTACGCTAATTCACTTTGGTTACTGAGTATGTATTTGCTCCTTTGCACACTGTGGGGAAAAAATACAGAGAACAAATATATTTTATTAAATTATAAAAAGAAAAGTATAATATATCTGACCGCTCGAAATTTGTAACCAGTATTTCAATATGCAGATGTAACTTAACTAAAGGAGAAGAAAAGTGAGGTAAAGCACCAATTTCACCGTCTTGCAGTAAAAAAAAACCCCAAAACCCCCCAAAACAAAACCCCCATATATATATAGGCATTAAAGAGGTTTAAGTGTTTTAGCTTAGATAAATGATTAAACAGTAATATTTGGAGAGCAAGATAACTTTTAAGAATAGATGAGTTTTCCCCTAAAAAGAAAGATTAACTAGTTCAAGGGTACTTAATTATGACTGAATTTTGAGATAAACAGAATACTTTATTTTGGAAAAAATGGTTTAAGATAGCAGCCTGTGCCCCCCGTCCTTCTCTTTATATTAAAGTTTTATTGAGAGATGCAATAATAGTCTCTAAAAGATCTTATCTCTTTCTGGTACGCATTTTTCCTTCCCCTTTTCTCTACTATGAGCACTGGTTCTGGTCTTTACTACCACATGTTGCAGCCCGAGCTCCCCAGCTCCCCCGCTCCGCTTGGCCTCTCTTTGTCCTCTGTTTCACATATTGTGGCTGGTGTTTAAGGACCCAAGAAAAATAAACAGTGCGACCAGTATTTTGCTTGCAATTTTAGTTTCACAATTTGATGAAGAGTAGTAAATTGAAGCACAAACTGTTATTATTATGTGGTCTTTTTCTATGGCTAACACGTATTTGTGATGTGCCACACAGGTGGAAATCACCTAACAGCAAATCTAGTGGCCTTAAAACTATGCTGTAGTGACTGGCTGTTTGGTCACAGTCTCTGGCTGGCCTCTCTCCTTGAACATAAAAATGAATGTGCCACAAATTCACGCAAAGAAACAGCGGATCTTCTGTTTATACTTTCAGACAAATTTAAGTTGTGTTGAAGGACCTACTAAGGCAGCTGCCCCGTGCGCTAGAGCAGAAAATGGACGTAGAGAGCTCTTTTCCTCCATGTTTGTTAGGGGGAAGGAGGATTTAAGTAGTTGAAGTGGTGGATGTGAAAAGGCCTGTCTGATACCTCCCACTGCTGAAGTCCCACCTGTGGAACAGCTGTAATACGTTCTGGCGCTCTGGGAGCTCCAGCTGTGTAAGGACGGGCCATAGGAGATGGTTTCCCCTGACTAATGCTGTCCTTCAGTGCCTTAGCTGTGGCCTCTGGCCTCGGATCCATGTATGTATGGATATGACTAGAATTAGAGCTGTGAATTATTGTTGAATTCAGCTGGCTAAGTTGCACAAACTTATTTATATGCGTGGCAAGGTGCGATACCGAGATCTGCGTCGTGTGCTCACAGAGCTCTTAGGGCTGGGCTGGACAAAGGATCTGCCCACGGTGGTCACCCAGCAGTCACCAAAGAGAAGCCTTGCTACTGCTGACCTGCTCCGGATTCACAAGGATAACGTGTATCTCGTTGCCTTCCTCCTTAGTGACTCAGTAGCTCTGCTGGATTGATATGATTTTCTTGCTTTTTTGAAGTACAATTTCTTTTATGTAGTAAACCATGTTTTAGGAATGATTAAATCACAACATGAATCATAACTGAAATGCTGAGCTATACACACTGCTCGTCACATCTGTGAGCCTGTGGAGATGAGTAACAAATTTTGTAGTGACAGCCTTAAACTGGGTTTGCAGTTTTGCTGGGAGCTGAACCCATTGTGTTTTGTCTTTTAATGTAAGCAACTTCAGCGGAATAAAAAGCTGGGTAATCAGTTTGAAATCAAGTTGTAGCATGGACACAATGAGCATCGTATTTCTGGATAGCTTGAATGGAGTACACTTTCAAATGTCCTATGTAATGTATAATTTTATTCAAGAGGCCTGTCTTTTATATTCTAACAAATATTGCATTAATCTCATATAATTCTTAATCACAACATAAAATTTTGCAGTGCTATAATTAAGAAAAATGAAAGAGAGAAGGAGTAGCAGCTGTATAGCTAATGAAGGAGTTAATTTCAACATGTGTTTTAGACCATTAAGTACTATAAAGCAAAAGGCATTGTGTTGCCAGCACAAACCAAAGGAAGGCAGTCAACTGCCACTCCCTTCCCCGGACCAGTATTGCTGGGGATCCCATAGAGCTCAGGCTTCACTAAAATTGATTCAGTAGTTCAGGCCGTAGTGTGCACTAGAAATGTGGAACAAGACATAAATCATTGTTTCAGATTGTCTTTTACCAAGGAAAATCTTTTGTATTCTGCATGTGAATATAAATTTTTCTCTATGAAAATGTTTTTATCCTTTCAGGTTGGAATAAATTTTATAAACTTATTTAACAGTTTGAGAGCCAGGAGTTCAGGTCTTTTTTTCTGTCTGTCAAGACTCTCCAGAGGCTGAGATCTGCAGGCCATCCAATACATCATTGTTCACATTGTACTTTTTTTTTTTAACAAGTCTGAAACACTTTCCTTGTGTGGTTTCGCAACACCATATTTTTTTTTTCCAAACAGCATGAGTCCTATCACTAGATCAAATTTAGAATTCACTGCTTCCAACAATTGTCTAATGGATCCACATGTTTACACAGCATGACATTGGCATCCAGATAGTGTCGTCAAAGTCTCCCATCAGTACTACTGTTTTATGCTTCTTCCCTGCTTTAAAAAAAAAAAAAAAGCTACAGGCGCAGTTATTCTGGTGTTCAGGGAAGCAGTGAATGGTCCCTCTACTTCAGCCACATCGGTATTGTCTCACAAAATTTAGAAAACAAACTTTTTTCATCTGCTGTAAATGAAAATGTCAACTCTCAGGTATTTTATCAATGCTTATTGGATCAATAAATAGATCTTACAATGCTACTGAATGGGAGACTGGAAAATAACATTTCCAGACCCAATCCTTTTTTCTGTCCTGAGATTCCCAGACTGAATGAAAACTTTTATCTGTGTATGCCCCTACTCCCAGCACGCGTACCGCTGCCTTCCTAAAGCTCCCAGCTACTTCTCCCTGCCACTGTATGTGTCTCTGTGTTGATACTAGCTTTTGTGTAGCCTCATGGTGAATCAAATCACCGAATCGATCTGTCTGAAAACTAACCTACCAAGCAGCAGGCTCAGTCACTTGGCATTTGCGTTGCATGGGAAGACCTTTTGTAATTAACTCACCGGTGTATTTTGCAAAGTGTTTAATTCCTGTTCTCTGTGATTGGATGTAAATAAATCAGTAGCAATTACCTGGCAGCAACCTTCCACAGTCGTTTGCTCTGAAGTAACTTAGTCCCTGGTAGCATTAAGTGAAGGAAGGGGGGTTTGGCTGGGACACCAAAACCTGCCTTTTTTTTAGTGCTCTCATGGGATCTTTCAATTCCACACAAGCAACTGCCTGAACTGGCCAAGTGGTCTTGATTTAACGCTGCTTTATGAACACTACTTGTCCCAGCTGCAGGATGTCATAACCTCTATTTCCTTAGCTTAGATTTGAAATCTGGAGCCATATGATTCAGATGAACCACAACTGCCCTCGCTTTAACTTGATGTATTTGTTTTGAAAATACCGTTGTTCACTCCAAGTTTTAGCTGCTAAGCAAATTAAGCTGATTTGCACTGGTAAATGGGGAATACTTACCAGCTTGATTAAAAAAACCCCTAAAACCTGCAAAGAAAGCTGAAGTAATTTTTAACTCACCACTGCCAATGAAAATACTTCATTAGTGTAAACTTAAAAAATGCAAAACTTTTTTTGAATAAAAAATGATAGCTTGTCCCTAAGTGTAGCTCTGATGCAAAAAAAAATTTCTTACGAAAATAATAGCATGCTTTTTACAGTATTTCAGTGAAGGACAGTGAGGTCCCAAAAAAACTGTTGCTGCAGACAGGTTTCAGAACAGAGGATGATGAGCAGAACTGGGTTGGCTTTGCATTCAAAATTTGATTTTATGTGGGCTCCTGTTCCTGTGCAGCTTAGAAACAAGCTTTTGGATTTGAAGTAAAGCCAACTGGATTTGTAAAGATGCTTATCTTATTCTCTGGCCCTGTTCAAATCACCAGAAAATATTAAGGCTGACAAGTCTGACTTGATATGCTTCTCAATTAATATTTTTATGCTAGATTACAGGACACACAGATCTGCACAAATGCAAGATTTGTAGTCACTCAGATGGTATTTCTAAGTGGCAGATGCTTGCTGCCTTCGCTACTGTGTTGTAGCCATGTATGTCTACTCTCCACAAATAAAGACACTGCAAATATTAGTGTCACAGTTTAATGCCTTTGCATGTAACTTGTTGCATTACAGAAATCTTAATTTCTTTGACAGACAACTTTAATATGGGACTAAACTTTTCAGTTCTAGGTTCATATTTACAATGTGTGTCAGCTCCTCTCAACTCCCTGTTCTTTTTGGCATTTTGTCTCCCATTGAAATATATGTGCTTATCAGTTGGGCAGCGGATTATTTGTTGTTTTCTTAATTATTTTTTTAACAGTAACTTAATCCAGAATAAGCAGGCAGAATAAATGCTGTGCCACATCCTCTCTGAAGATATTTGATGGCATGCTTTAAAAATGTAAAATTAAAAGAAAACATGGAAAAACAGTCTTTGCTGTGGCTGTAACCGATTTAAGAAAAAAAACAAACCAAAACAAAACCCAACTTGCAAAGAACACCCTTTTATTAAAAACATTGAGCCATAGCAGAAAAAATGGAAATATCACCCAAGAGGGTCTGCATGTGTACCCCGTCACTGAAGGTCAGTCTAAATTGCCAGTATGTCCTATTAGATTTTTGTCATTACTCATTATATAAATGAAGATGTATTTACAAGCTCTAATTTGTAGAAAACTTTTGCAATTAAGCTAATAAGCGTCATAATCTAATTACATTCTTTACTTTCACTTTTTGTAATTGCCAGTTTGTAGTGGTATTTTGTGAATTTTCTTATTTATTTATTCATAAAGCGTAGAGACACTGAGCAGACAGTTTGAGGGCTGGGATACTTTCCCAAATACCGCTTGGAGCTGTTGGTCAATCAGCGGACTGCTGCTGCAGTCTGAAACACCAGCAGCCCCAGCAGCACCTGCTAGTGCCACACGTACAGGGTGCTAAGTTTGGCAAATCAAGATTTTTGTTCAGATAACAGGCAGGCGGATCAGTCCTAGGGCGTCAGCAGAGTTGCTTCTAATTGTCAGGCATATCTTACGGAGTGGAAAAGTGTTGAGGAAATTGCATTCAAATACTGAAAATGACTTTACAATTAAGATGCAATTTTACTTGATGGATTTAGGCAATTCTGCTTGCTGCCAAACTGCATGGACTCAGTGAGATTTTTCTTCCTCCTCCTATTTCCCCTCTCTCCCAGCGTGGTGCAGTATATTGGTTCTGAGTTTGGTGTAAGATAGTGGAGCCGTTCTGTATTTAAAAGCTGGTTTTGGTGTCTGAAGGCAATGCTATGGACCGGGGACATTAGCTGAATTCCATAGCAGGGGTTACATGACCAGCTGGAGCAGTTTCTTGCGCTTCACCATCCATTCTTTTTTGACCACGGTTGCTGAAAATTATTTATGCACCGTAAGATTTAGCCCATCCCATTTTATATTTTGTGCAATGTCCCAACCTTGTAGGCTGATCTGATTTTATCTGTATTCGCACACATACGCACACACAAAGCTTACATTTCACACGTCTCTCTAAGTCAGACCTGCAGAGCTGACAGCTTGAAGAGTGCTTTCTCTAACCTCCTAGCAGCTGAGAGGCAGCGGGTGCTGTTGGGCTCAATGGCACCATTGCTGGCCAAGCAGCTCCCCAAAAGGGGCCGTGTGTGCCTCCTGGCTTGCTAGCTGATTTGAACACGGGCATTTTCTTGCCAAGCAGCTGGCCCATCTGAACATGAGCACCTCCTGACAAGCTGCAGCTGGGATGTCTGCATTGCCTCCCTTCCTGGTACGTGCCTGACAGCATGGGATTATTTCTCAGCTAACCTGCTACCGCGACAGATAGCAACAGAGGAGACCTGTCTTTGTGTGTTTTATTAGTCATCAGCATCACTAGAGGTAAGGATTGTAGAAGGGAGGCAGAAGAAAGGACGATGAGCACTGTAGTGCTCATGAATGGAGGAGCTGGAGGTGGGTTGAACGTGGTGTTATGACAGAAAAGAAGAAAGGGATTTTGCAATGAGGAGGAAGTGGTGTGGTTGATATTGCTACATCACAGTTCTCAGTGGCCCACCCATTTGTTTTGACATAAATACCTACTCTCAAGCTATGTGGAGGCATGAAGACTAGACACATGCCTTCAGACTTGTGATCTTCAGGGTTTTTTATTACTCTTTGAAGCTTGAGCTTGATGTTTTAATATTTTGTTTGGAGACTTAAGCATTTAAATTTCTAATTCTGCCCTTCTAGCCATTTCCCTGATTTACCTTGCAGAGTAAACATGCTTTCGTTCTGTTTCCCAGACTTCCTTTTCCTTTTCTTTGCTGTTGGCTTAATTTGGAGATATGATATTCAAGTCAGAGGTAAGTGTCTCTTTGGGAGTGAAAGAAAAAAAACAGCTAAGGATTTGAGCGAGCTAACTATTTTCTCTGTTTAGAAGCAACAGCTTATTTTTCACTATTCTGCAAGTCCTCAAACACAGGTCCTGCCAAAGGCACCGACTTTAACAGCAGCAGCGCTTAGGAGAACGTGCTCAGGTTTTCTGGCAGTGCTTACAAGCCACTTAGAAAAAACAGGCATATTGCTTGCAGCGAGTGCTCCACACTTTGAAAAGCACTGCTTAAGACAAATTTGTAAAGAATTTCTTTTTGTGGTTATAGTTCTCCATTTTCATTTCATCTAGAGTGGGCCCAGTTTCCTCAGTGTTTGATATCTAGGATCTTAACATCAAATCTGTAATTAATATAGCTGCATTTAGAGACTAAAACATTTGCAGTGTTCATAGCAGTAATTCTCTGTGTTGCACAGTGTGGAACTCAGCATGTTTTAAACATTCTGCACTTGTGCATGTACAGGTTTTATAGTTGAATGAAGAATTTATAACATGCTGGGTCTCATATTCCAGGTCTGTTTGTTTCTAAAGCTATACACAGAACTTGGACTGGGTCATAAATTTCTGTAGATGAAATGAAGGCTGATTAGAATTTTAATATTAAGGAAGGAAATGGCCTTGGGTAGTACACTACGGAGCAGAACAGGCCTTCTGTTAATACACAAGAGTATTACTGTTTTCTTGAACTTTGCCTTCCAATCCAATTACCACTTGTGCCTAGAAATCATAACTCTGATGCCTCCCATTTGATAATGCTGAATGTTATCCTTGTGCAAGTTTATATCATTTCCAGTAGTAAAAATCATCTTGATTATAAAACTGCTAGATAATATACTCCTAAAATTGAATTATGGGCAGTAGTACATGGTATTTGTTGATAAAAAAAGCAGAGTCATGAGGGTGTATCAAATTGGCCCAGTTCTGTCTCTTTTTAAATTAAATGAAATCAAGAGGTTTTTCTTGTGACATGCTTTTCTTGTGATAACATATTGTATATTGCACTCTTCGTGATATGAATGAAGACAAAGCTTTCAGTGTAAATGATTTTTTTTTCAAGTCAAGCAGAATAACAGGAATCTATGTTGTCGGCTTTCATTTTAAGCACTTCTGTGATAACATCATGCTCACAGTATGTAATGAGGTCATATGAGGAGCACTTCTAGCCAGCTTCTTTTTCAGCGTAAGCCTTCGTAGCTCGATATGTGTCCTCCTGTGTCCTCCTCCCCTGCCCTCGCTGGTAACTGAATTGGACTAGATGCTGCATAATTCTCTGGATCTGTATTACCGAGCCTTTCCTGTACACATCTTTGTTGCGCATTTACAGCAGAATGTTATTACCAAAGTGTGGAATCACATTCTGATATTATTACATGAAAATTGATTCTGATTCCTCAGTATTTCAGAGTATATTATTAGTGTAGTACAACTAATCATTTTCTTACAAGGGAAATGACAGTCATAGCCTTGTTTAGATGTTGCATGTGTATTTATAGGATCGTGGTGCCCAAATATGGTGGTTGAGCTTGGCTGCTTCTCCTGCTGGTTTCTGTGGTTTTGTTTCATTGTCCAGAAAAAGTGACAACATTCTCAGCTCTGTAGGATCCATCGCCAGGATTCGTGTGATGTCCACTTTTGGCGGGAAAAGAAAGATGTATATTTGTTCATTTGGTCCTTTAAATGTTATAGCAGACTTCATAGTTTATTATCTATCTTGAAGAAGTTTTGTTTACAGTTCTCACACCATTAAAACGTCGCATTAGTGGCACAGTCTGAAACATATTTATGCCACTCAAAAGTCTCAACAATTTATGCACAGTCTGTTATGCAAGTAGCTTTACTTTAGATTTCTTCCCTTTTTTCTTTGATCACTTGTGTAACGTGTTTGAAATGTGTGCCTGATGTTGATTCCTTTTTGTGTTCCATTGGGTGCGTTTGATTTTGCAGCTAAAAGGATTGAATACTAAATGTTCTTTCGCATGTGTACATAACAGTGTTTTAGTTTTCTTCTTTCAGATAGAGCAAGGGAATTCCTAGGATTTGAGGCCTGATAAAGTAATAAAAAATATAGCAAAACCAAAAGACTAAAATAGAAATGTATGTTTATAATTTTGGGGATTTTATACTGTAAGTCAGAGCAGAAGGAACAAACTGTATCAGAGAGAATGTAATAATTTGAATTTTTTCATTTTTAATCTGTCATCCACATTGTAAGGACAGTACAGATACACTCTGACTTTCTCAGTGCATTTTTTTCCCTATATTAACCCACCAGTGTTTCAGTAAGCAGGAATTTACGGGTTTATGTTGACTTGGTATAATGAATCTGGTGCTGAGAAAAAGAGTTGTATTCAAAGATTTTTGTTTTCCCCTTCTTTCTTGAAGTAGAAAAGTGCTAATGTTTCCTTTCCTTTCTGAACTTCCAGACTGGAACAGTATTAGATAAGCTGGCTCCCAGGGTAAAAGTGCACTTTAGACATCCTCTTTGTAGAGCATATGAATTCTTTTGTTTCATTTGTTGCAGTTTTTAGGCGCAGCATGGCAAGTTTAGTTTAGTTTTGGTATCTGCATTAGACATAGCATTTCAATAACGTTCCTCTCAAAGGGTTCTGTAGTGATTCAGTGCTGAACGTGCAATGATTCTGCAGCTCTGGAGAGACTCATTTCTTTCTTGTCCCATATGTTATCTTTAATCAGGAAGCAAGGAGGAAACCATTTGAACTGAGATGCCTTCAGATATAATATGAGCAAATATGGAAGTTGAGACCTTACAAGACAGTTTTACAAGCTGCAAAGGAGGATCTGCTTGTGGTTTTGCCTACAAACACTTTTTATCTATTGAGTTACAGTTTTTAATTACTCACAACTGTGAGTGATTTTATGTCAGCCATGTGAGCTGTATGGGCGTTCAAAACTGAATTATCATTACAAGTTTTCCATGTCTTTTTACTTCTTCCCCCTCCTCAATTCACTTCACTCAAAAGCTGAGAAGAAAGGAGCACTGGTCTTGAGTGTCTGGAGAGATCTCTCTTCCTTCAGTAGACAAAAAAGGAAAGCCTAAGCCAGTGATCCAGCTGACATCTCATACCAAAAGCTTCCCAAATGATCCAGGCATCATACAAAATGCTGGCATCAAACCAGCCAGTATGGAGCTACTCAGCGCTACCAAAAACGAACAGTACTGCTCTTAGTGAAAGATACCAAGAAGCCCGGTGCTACATCATGTACCAGGAGCAGTGTTCCTGGTCCTAACCCCGGAGAACTTCCCACCCTCAGTGGTAATTGCCCTGCTGGACATGGACATTGAACAACCAACCGATGCAGAACCAACCAGGCACATGTGTGTAGACCAGAGTGCCCCCATGAGCATTGAAAGAATATTTGCAGCTTTGTCAAAGGTGTCTCCATCTAAGAGTTTACAGAAGAACTGGTGGGAGTGCAGCTTACACCTCCGCCCATCATTTCTTCCTGAAGAATGATGCTGTGTCCAAAGCTTGTTCTGGCAAAGCTGTCTCAGTCTTACCGTAATAGTTTCTAATTACTTATTTGTGCAAGATCACTGCCCAAGAGTCACCACAAGCCAAACACTGTGAACAATTATCCCAAGAAGTTGTTAATTACTGTGGAGCCACTACAGCTCTTTAAATTGTATTGCCTGTACTGGTACCATAAATCCACTTCCCTCTCCACTTACTACGGAGCCCTTTGTATTCTGGGTTCTGTGCTAATGGAGGTCCTGAAGTGCTGCTGTGGCTTATTGCTCGTGCTGCTGGCTGTCATGTACAGACGAGCATGTGAGATGGAGACACAGCTACAAAAGACCCTGCTAACCAAGCAAGTTAGGTCTTATGGTTTAGGGTTTTTTTAATTCTGATTATCAGTCTGGAGAAAGAGCCATAAAAATGCTACAAAACTTTCTGTCTTTGTAGTGAATTTTGCGGCTTCCTATTTGCAACATTTGTTGTATGTAAATTTTTACACTTTGGCCAAAACAAGATTGTTTTTATGACTTCACTTCCAAATGTGTTGAAAGCGTATGTTGCTGTATTATTTATTGTACAACACTTAAATAACTTTATATACTGAACATATGCTAAAGCAAAATTCACAAATGGCATCTCCCTCAGTGTAACTTTTGAAGTATTTCAGAGAACCTACAGTTTGGTCCTATTGTAACGGCGTAACTTTGTAAGGAAGACAGACAATTTAAAAGTTTTTGGACAGAATTAGGAAAATTATTAATATTTGAAATTGGTACAGTACCAGGAACATTAAGCGTAATTTGATTGAAATCCAAATACAAACCTTATTCTAAAAAGCTAAAAAGAAAGTAATGGAAGTTTTAAGGCTTTTATTATGGGCGAAGGATTTCAGAAGCCTTTAGAGGTCTGTGTGCTCTTTTATATGGGTTATGTTTCTGACATATCTCAATGTGGGATTTAAAGCAGTTTTTTTATTTAAAAGGAAAGATAAACAAACAGCTTGGCAGTAGATCTAATCTTCTTTGAATAGATAAAAATGCTTAAAAGACTTGACAATTGCTTGTAAGAGGGATCAGTGAACTGTATTAAAAAGTTATTTTCCTGCTTTTATTTCTACTAAATTTATAGGCTGAATAGTTTAGGGGGCATTCCAGGTTAATTATTCATTTGCAAATAACAACTCTTTTTCAGTCTTTTGATCATGCTTCCAGTTTTAAACTGAAGATAAACCTTGAGATGATTACGCTTTTTGCTTCTTTAGACTTTGTCTTTTTCAGCCTGTCATAAATTTTGCACAGATTTTAATATGAGTGTTTCTCCTGTGAAATGTTCCTCTCACCTAAACGGTATAGTGATGTATTCCACTGCAGTAAGGATAGGTGTTCTCTGGTTCAAAATTTAGCAAAATTTAGCATACCTGCACTTTAATAAAGCTTCTGGAGTACCTGAGTGGCATGTTATTAATTGCATCTTTATTTTTTATGAAAACATTATAGATTTGCGCTTAAAATATTTACTTGTTGAGCACTGTATTGTTCAAAAGGATATTTATTTAAATACTACGGATAAAAAAATTCTAGTAGAATAGTAACGTAATAAATGATGTATAATTCCTTTTCTACTTTGGCCAAGTCCTCTCCCTACGAGGAGGTCACCAAGGAGCTGGAGCCAGGCTCCTTGCTGAGGTGCACAACGGGAGAATGTGAGAAATGGTCGTAAAGCGAAACAGGGCGTTATAGCTGAATATGAGGACAACATTTTTCACTGTAATTAAGCGCTAGAGCACACTGCCCGGGGAGGATGTGGAATCTCCCTGCTCTGGGAGGCTTCCCACACCCAGCTGGGGAAAGCCACCTCGTCTGCAGCTGGCACGGGTGGACCAGGAGCGGGGACCAGATCCAGATTTCTGCACACCCCTTGCTGGCTCAGGTTCCCTGCACATTGTCTCACCTTCATACAGCGATTGCCATCAAAGCTGTCTCTAATGAAATCTTGTTGCTCTGTAAAAGCTGGTCTCAAGACTTGGTCTGAGACCAAATTTAATTTGTTATTCTTTGGAGACTGAACTTCTTTACCCTGACATAAGGGGAAAGAAATCAGCAGCACAGGTGGAAACAACCTGAAATGCATGTAAAAATATAGATGTGCTTGGAGGGAATTACAAGGAGAATAGAGGCTGAGCATTTCTTTTAAACAAAAGGACAGATTTTACTTGTGGACATGACTGGAAGACGACATCGTGATTCCTCCAGATGTTACTTTTATGGCAGAAATCATCATGAAAAACAGCTCATACTTAGTAACTAATTCAAGGGTAAAACTAGTACCTAAATGAAGGGTAAAACTAGTGCCTAAACTAGCTCTGCTTATTTAAGTAGTAGATGAAGAGTGTTTTGCCATATCAGTTCTTATTGCCTATCTGTTCTTTCCTATTAAAGCACTCCTATTCCTAAAGCATTTCCCATTTCCCAGTAGTGTCCTTACAGCGATAATCTGTTAGGAAGGGTCTAATTCGAGACCGGGTAAAAAAAATCTTAAAATCTTGTGAGCTCAATCTAAATTTTGTTCTGTGGTGACCGAAGGGGGAAAAGTCCTTTTAAATAAATTTGTTCTCTTTCTAAATAGATAACTAGCCAAATGCTTTTCAAATATTTGTTCAACTGATCAAATATTGGTTTTGGTTTAGAAAACAAATTAACTAATGTTTGAAGAATTAGACATTTTGTACCTGAACACTCTTCTGTGTCATTACTTTTGTACCAATGACCTTAAGTACTTTGGTCAAAACAAAAGACCTTTCTGATGAAAAATAGTCAGAGAAACATTTTTGCAATGTCTCTTCCGACCTAAATGATTCTATGATTCTATAATTCTTACTGTTGTGTGCATTCAAGTTAAAATAGCGCAGTTTTGTGTTTAAATTCTAGTAGTTTCACTAGGGAAAGACCTGTCAAATTGTAGTGCTGTCTGATGCTGGTAATGTGGAATTATTTTCTGAAGGAACTGAAAAAATAAAGAACAGTTAAAATTACAGTGTTTTGTTAGTCTGTCAGTATGGGGTGAAATCAGTTTCATATGCCTGTATGTAATGTTTAAATGGGAAAACAAAGTTGTAAGGGGGAGCAATTTTACAACAAAGTTGAATAAAATTACTAAGCTAGCTTGTTTATTGTTTTGGTTTTGGTTGTGTTGTGGTTTTTTTTTTAGTTCTGCATAAAACTACTAAACTATGGAAGTTCTTACTCATTTTCTTTTATGTGAAAGGTGCACCAGTGTGTCAAATTTAAGTTATTACTTCTGCTGTAGATACACTGATTTGCTGTGTTACTTTTATATTAGCTATATATTTTTGGCAAAAAGATAATTTGCTGGTTGAACATCAATTTGATTTTGAGATAAACACATTTCTAAGTGGGTGGGTTCAGAAGGCAGAGCAGTCTTCTGTCCTGACGCTAAATAAAACCAGTCCCAGGTGGAAATTCTCCTTTTTCTTTTAGAGGGGTCTTTGATTTAGATTTCTGGTTGCCCTCTGTCTCAATTGCTGTGCCTCAAAACCCCAGTAGTTCTTAAGTCATTAGTATTAGATGCCATTCCTCTTCCTATTCTTGAAGGAGAAGCTGTGAACTCCTTTTCCTCACTGTTAGTGTAAGATTTTCTACTAAGTAGCTAATAACATGAGTGTACTCAGAGACACACAGGCATGTAAAATCCATTTTGGCATGCTTCCTATGACTAAGAGTTTTAAGTAGATCAAATTAGAGTTTTTGCAAGAAGATACCAAATTCTGAGTTGATACTAGTAATTGCTCTGCTCTGTTCTGCTGGTAGTATAGCATATCACAGTGTGTATCCGCTGTGAGGTTACAGACTTCAGTGATTGTTGTATGTTCTGCTTACGTAATTCTGAGCCTTTTTAAAAGGTTGTTAGAGTTTAACTTTTAAAAGGGTACTGCCTCTTGCTTTGAGCAATTGCTGAACTGAATGATATCTTCAGACATGATGCAAGTCCAAGAGGAAATACAAAGGGTAGGACAGAGGATGGCAATGCGTATTGTTCTCCTCTATCTTTAACTGCCTTGACCACATCTTGTCGTATATTTGCATTTATATAGTACGTGAAGATAATTTATTTTCTTTATTAGATTAGATGTCTTTATTAAGTTACAGGTATGGGTTGTTATTAGATGGTAGCATTTGTTTATTTAGTTAGCTAAATAATAAAAGTGAAATTTTATTTTGAACTCAGTCATCATCTGTTAAACTACTGGAGCAGTTTAATAATTGACTGCTACCATTACCCATCCCAGAATTAGCAAGCAATGCCATGAATTCTTGCAACAAAAGCAAAAAATTGCTTCTGATGTGTGTGTTGACCACTGATCGGTAGGTAGTAAGTGAGGAGGATTTTCTCGCTCATTCTAAAATGCAGAAAGCAAACCAGCATCTTGTCCCTGCAGTTATAACTTGAAAAGGCTAGAAAACCTGACAACCCCAATTGGAGTCTGTCTGTTCCCTGGCTGTTTGTTTCCTGGCTGTGCTTCAGAGTTTTGGATGGGCAGGAGGTCAGTGTATATGCTGAACAGTTAAACACCGCGATTCAAGGCATAACAGCGGTGGCAGCCAGAGAGCATCATCTAAAGGGAGAAAATAATTGAACAAATAGCTCACCTAAGAGGACTAAGACGAGAGAGGGACTTCTCCTTTATACTAATACTTTCAGTATTGTGAAAATGCGATTTCTATATGCTAGAAAAATCTATAAATTGCTGCAGTGGTTATCTATTGAAGTCTTTTGAATTTACTTGTGTCTGCAAGAAAAACAGCTTTTTTCAAAATGTTGTTCTTATGAAGGTATTAAGTCTATGTTGTTATGGTCCTATTGCAAATGCTCACCCTCTGTGTGAAGGAAAATGGTTTTCTTGGATTCTTGCCTGAAACATCTTGAATAATAAAAATATGATGTATAAAATATTGCCAGTCTTGGGTTAAATCACAAATTGGAAATCATACATTTAAAAATACCACCTCATTGTTGTTTGCTTTCTGATTTGCTTAACTTTGAGAAACAGTAGCTGCCTTCTGGGTGATATTCTGAGATCCTGTACTGAACGTTAAGCATCCATGTCAGCAACGAACAGGGCGAGCTGCCTGTTCACCATTTGGAGGTGTTTCTGTTTACCTGCTCTGTCCTGTGCTTTGTTTGGGGAGATGCCATTTTTGCTCCTGACCATCTCTCTAAACATAGAAAAACAGCTGGTCCAGTCATGTTACTTATGTGCTCAAGGGTTTTATGTCCTCCACTTTTCTCAAGTTTACTTTTGCCTTTGTTTCCCTTTCTTCCGCTGCATTCTCCCTTTGTGGTATTTCACGTGCTTTAGCACATCCGTCAACCTTTTTTTGCTCCTTGTGTTGGCCTATCCATTCTGCAGAGTCCCCCTTCCTGCCCCGCAGTGTCCTCCTGTGCACTTACCAGATACTCCTGCTCTTTGTACTTTCACTTCTCCTTCTGTTCCCTCCTACATTACTTCTTCTGACTCCCTTCAGCTTCTTGTTCCTTTTTACTAAACATTTCCCACTCCCTGCTGCCTTCTTTGTCCAGTTTTTTGCAGCCTCTGACTGAGGTCACCAGAAATGTTGTCACCGGTCTTGACAACAGAATCAGACTCTTGGTGACTGATGTAGCCTCGTGCTTCATGGGAACAGCCTGAGTTCAGGCCCTTGGAAGCAAAAAATATGTTTTCTGCCTTTACTAGGCCTCTACTGTCATTTTGAAATTAGAGGGAAATAATTGGAAGCCCAAAACTGTGCGATGCATGGCACTCCTAAAAAGCAGCAAATGCCAAAAGATCTGTGATAATTTGAGAGTTGGCAAGCTGAGGTTCATCATCCCTGTACTTAAAAGGTAGGATACATATAGCAACATTACGTATTTTACACTTACATTTATTACATTACGTATTTTACACTTACATTTATTACATTACGTATTTTACACTTAGATTTATTTTAAGGAATGGTGTCTTCAGCTAGAGGCTGCAAAAAATGGGATCCCACAAGCTGCACAGCCACTTGCTTCCACCTTTCTATCACCTCCTCTTTTTACTGGCAGAAATATTCACAGTGAATCAAATTAAGGAACTGATTTGGTTTTAAAGTAACATTTGAGGGGGGATAGAGAGGTAATTTTAACCCAGATGAGTTTACAAGACTGTACAAACACTTGTGCCAGCCCAAGGAAGAGGTGGGAGAAAATGGAGAGTGTGTCTTTTGGCAGCAGTACTAATTTATGCCAGTTTAAATTGTTCCTGAAACTATTACCTGAGATTCTTTTATTCATAAGTAAAGCTTTCTTTAGAGCCTAAACAGAAGTATTTGGTTGTGTAATCTTTCACTGTAAGCAAAATATACTACATCTAATTTATAAGCATACTGTTTGTACTGCTGCAGTCACTGTGTGACTGTATTTCTTCCAGTAAGTTAATAATTTCTATTATATATAATGTGGATATTCTAGCATAAGGCGGGAAAGGAAGAAATCAGAGCTCTGTGTAATGACATTAAGCTTTTAGGCGTATAGACAGCTTAAACGGACTCACAGCTGCTTAACATATGCCCTCTGCCTGAACTCGTTTTATCACTTGGTATCTGACTTCTCTCAACATATAAAAAGTTGATGTGATTGATAGTTGGTTATACAGTATTTGTCAGGGTGAACTGAATCATTATGTGTATAGATTCAAGAATATAGAAAAATAAAGCTGAAAGAACAACAGCAAAAAAATCCTGACATTTTTTCCATTCATTAAACTTACTTAAAGCAACTCTTTTTGTTTGCTGGAGTTACTGGTTGCTGGTTTTTCTAAGCAGCAATTGCTGAGTGATTTAGAGTACATCTCTGCTCTTTTGTTTGCATTTCATTTGTGAAACCATTTAGAGTTATAAAACTGTCAACTTAAGAACATTCTATATGTTTTGCCAGTGAGGGCCTCGTATGCAGAGTTTAGATTTTTCTCTCCATTTTGTGTGCTGTTTGAATTCTCTAGTATATATCGTCGTTCTTCTTTGGGCTGGTCATTAGAGTAAGTCCCATGGCCTTCTTTAGAGTAGCAGGAATCTTCAAAGTAATTATGAAATTGCATCTCAGATTAGTCATTAGATAAATGAATGTATGAGATCTGCTAACCACAATATCTCGCCCTTGGCTAAGCCTAGCCTAGCAGTGTAGTAATAGAAAGCTCTGCTGGTGCTTAAAAACACATGAAATTTAGCAGGACTGACTGCAACTAGAATTGAATCATACATGTAAACATTAGAAAGCATAGACCAGAACTGCTAGTTACGTTAATTACAGTAGTTAAAAAACAGTCTGGTACCTTTCTGAACTCTCAGATTCCCTAAAATAAACACCAGCTGGGAGCTGAAAAATGTTATGCAAACTGTATTACCTACTACTTGGAGTTTTACTCACTATGTTTCTCTCCTGCAGAATTCCTCTGGTGGCTAAGCTCAGCTTCACATTGCGTGGAAGTTGTGGGGCCCAGGTCTATCGTTACTCTGCACGAGGGTCATCTCCCGTGGGCCTCCTGCTGGTTCTGTGTGCAGAGAACTCTGGAATATTGTCCAGATGGTTTCATTGCTGGAGCGTGTCCAGAGAAGGGCAACGAAGCTGGTGAGGGGTCTAGAGCACAAGTCCTGTCAGGAGCGGCTGAGGGAACTGGGGATGTTTAGCCTGGAGAAAAGGAGGCTGAGGGGGAGACCTTATCGCTCTCTACAACTACCTGAAAGGAGGTTGGAGCTAGGTTGGGGTCGGTCTCTTCTTCCAAGGAACAGGCGACAGGACGAGAGGAAATGGCCTCAAGTTGCACCAGGGGAGGTTTAGGTTGGATATTCGGAAACATTTCTTCCCCCAAAGGATTGTCAAGCACTGGAACAGGCTGCCCAGGGAAGTGGTTGAGTCACCATCCCTGGAGGGATTGAAAAGACGTGCAAATGTGGCACTTAGGGACATGGTTGAGTGGTGGCCTTGGCAGTGCTGGGTTAACGGTTGGACTCAATGATCTTAAAGGTCTCTTCCAACCTAAACGATTCTATGATTCTATTTCAGATTTTCTATTCCTATTGTTCATAAGGTATGGCAGATTTAAGATATCAAGTACTTAGTCAAATTATATAAATGTTGATGAGACAAAACTATGAGAGAGAAGCTGTATCACCTTTGGGGACTGAAGAGCATCATGGCTAACTCTTTAAGGTTCTTTGATTTTTTTTTTTTTTTTTTTGGTCTCTGAGCAGCGTTTCCACCTTGTTGAAGAACTTCCTCTGTTGTGTATATTTTGCCAAGCACAACGGGGCTTTAGGCTTTGTTGCCGCATTTCCTGAGCCGAAGGCTGCCTGCAAGGGACAGGGAGTGCAAAAGGCCCTGGCTGGGATGCAGGAAGCAATGGCTGTCAGCTCTGTTTGCCACGCTGCGCCATGCTAGTTGCAGCTAAGTAGGGCAGGCACAAATGTGCAAAAGAGCTGACATGCAAAAATGTATACAAAAAAATAGTTTGGGAATGTTTATCCAGTTGGAGGCTTTAGGAGCTATAACCCTTTTTGATTTTATGTGTGTAAAAATGAATACGTATTGTATGAAAAGAGAAAATGTAGTTCTGTGATATATTGTTGTGCTGAACATGTGCCTGAAAGTTAGGAATTTTTAAGCTGAGAAGTTCCACAATTGGTTTAAATTTATGTTACTTTGGGCAAGTAGCAAAGTTTGGCTTAAAACTAGCAACATGAACCATACTTCCTGTCATGAAAGTTGTCAAGAGTGTTTGATGAATCAGATTATTATCTTTTATTTCCAGTTGTATCGCAAGTCTAATCATAGCAAGATCTGGGTGTAGAGGTACAAAAAAAAAAAAATAATGTTGTAAACATTTTCAAAGCCAGGAAAAGTATGAATCATGCTCCTGTTTATAACTTGAAAGTTGGAATTTCTCATGCCATCACGCGGCACATACGGGACAACCGGGTGATCGGGCCCAGTCAGCACGGGTTTATGAAAGGCAGGTCCTGTCTGACCAACCTGATCTCCTTCTACGACATGGTGACCTGCCTAGTGGATGAGGGAAAGGCTGTGGACGTTGTGTACCTGGACTTTAGTAAAGCCTTTGACACCGTCTCCCACAGTATCCTCATGGAGAAACTGGCTACCCATGGCTTGGATGGGCGTACTCTGCACTGGGTAGGAAACTGGCTGGATGGCCGGGCCCAAAGAGTTGTGGTGAATGGAGTTAAATCCGGTTGGCGGCCAGTCACAAGTGGTGTTCCCCAGGGCTCAGTACTGGGGCCAGTTCTGTTCAATATCTTTATCAATGATCTGGACGAGGGGATCGAGTGCACCCTCAGTAAGTTTGCAGATGACACCAAAATGGGAGGGAGTGTTGATCTGCTGGAGGGCAGGCAGGCGCTACAGCGGGACCTGGACAGGCTGGATCGATGGGCCGAGGCCAATTGTATGAGGTTCAACAAGGCCAAGTGCCGGGTCCTGCACCTGGGTCACAACAACCCCAGGCAACGCTACAGGCTTGCGGGGGAGTGGCTGGAAAGCTGTCCGGCGGAAAAGGACCTGGGGGTGTTGGTTGACGGCCGGCTGAATATGAGCCAGCAGTGTGCCCAGGTGGCCAAGAAGGCCAACGGCATCCTGGCCTGTATGAGCAATAGTGTGGCCAGCAGGAGTAGGGAGGTGATCGTCCCCCTGTACTCGGCCCTGGTGAGGCCACACCTCGAGTACTGTGTTCAGTTTTGGGCCCCTCACTACAAGAAAGACATTGAGGTGCTGGAGCGTGTCCGGAGACGGGCAACGAGGCTGGTGAAGGGTCTAGAGCACAAGTCCTATGAGGAGCGGCTGAGGGAACTGGGGTTGTTTAGCCTGGAGAAAAGGAGGCTGAGGGGAGACCTTATTGCTCTCTACAACTACCTGAAAGGAGGTTGTAGAGAGATGGGGGTTGGACTCTTCTCCCTAGTAACAGACGACAGAACAAGAGGAAATGGCCTCAAGTTGCGCCAGGGGAGGTTTAGATTGGACATTCGTAAAAATTTCTTCACCGAAAGGGTTGTCAGGCATTGGAACAGGCTGCCCAGGGAGGTGGTGGAGTCCCCATGTCTGGGGGTATTCAAAAGGCGTTTAGATGAGACCCTAAGGGATATGATTTAGTGGGGGACTTGGTAGTGATAGGTTAATGGTTGGACCCGATGATCTTGGAGGTCTCTTCCAACCAGAACAATTCTATGATTCTATGATTCTATGAATTTGCACCTCTTATTGTTACTGGATGCCTGGTTGGTCGTGTACAGTGGGAGATAAGTCAGTGCTTCAAAACTGCTTTGGAATTTTGGAGTCAATTAATGGAAGTTTTTAAGGGTCAATGACAGATTTTATGAAAGCATTAAATAAAGGCAGAGTTTATTCAGAGAATCTGAAAGAATCCTGTGCGGGAAGCACAATGTTTTGTCTTTGCTGTCTTGAACGAAAACTAGGTGTTGACTTTCCTGGCTTCTCTAACTTTTCCAGTGTTCCCTGTTCTCCTTGCCTTCGCGTTTCAGTAACCATGCTGCCTGCATCACTAGCAGGGGGTCATCTCTCCATTTCTACCGTATGACCTTCCAGTATGATTTTAGCTCTGAGTGTTCCAAGGGAAAGTACTCATCTCTAAAGAAAATTTAAAAAATGGAAAGGAAAAAAAGAGAAAATCTCTTTGTCACACTTGATTTTGTTTTTTTCTTTTGGAGATTGCAATTTTATTTAAAGTGTTTTAGGAAACTTCTTGACTTTTAATTTAGTCTTCAACAGAGAAGTATGATATTTACTTTCTCATTTCACATTCACAATACCGGAATGTCTCTTGTTAAGGTAGAATCTTTATTTTAATTTTTATTTTAGTTTGATTTTTCTATTTTAAAGTATATTGTATTGTTTGCAAGTAAAAAGAAATATGAAGCTTTTCTGTTGCCATTCAAAAAAGAATTCTGACATCTTGGCTTTCTTCCAGACTAGTTACATTTTTAAAAAAAATTCTCGAAGATCAGAATTTCCCTTGAGATGGACCTTCCATTTGCTATAAATCTCTCTCTTCCTTTGCTCTCCTTTTCTTCTGCCAAGCATAAACTACTTCACTTTCAAAGCTTTGCGATCTGTTCCCACTCTAGCCATTATCCCATATGTGCTATGGAAATGTTGACTCTTCTTTCACTAACAATTCAAACCTTTACCTTGACAGTCTGCATTTTCTAATGACCATCTCCAGTGCTTTTGGCTGTGCTGCCCTGTGTGCAATGGAGAAGTTGCTTGTTGTTGCTCCCTTAAAACATTCCTTTCTTTTGATCCCTGCAAAAATACATGATAACAGAACAGGTATGCGATAAATTTAATCCTCCTGTTAGTGGGTTGGTCCATGCTTTCTTGTATTTCACGTGTTATTCCATCCGTAATTATCCACTCTATTTCACACTTAACTTCAAAATTATGTGGGCAACTGCCATTTTCTGTTGTGTTTATACTTGGTTTATCAAAGATGTAAAATGTAACTTCTGCATGTAAAGCTTGACTTTGAAACTAACGTGAGTTGTAAATTCAATCCACATAAATTATAGTATTTATTTTATAAACATGTGTAAGATACTTATTATTGAAATGTAGATTAATACTATTTTATTTTAGCATAACTTTCTGAGTGCCTTAATTCCAAAATAAGCAAACACCACCAACACCTTGTTTTGTGCTGCTTTTACAATTATATTCTTCAGTGTGATCTGTTGAAATACAAACAGATTTTATGGAGTATTTTTACTAAGCAGTCGACAGGTTTTAATTTATGGTCTTAAATCGTAATTGTTTTTCAATTTTCTGCTCTGCCTCACAAAAGCATAATGAGGGCACACCTGATGCTATAAAAACCAGATATCATTTCGGTGTTCGGGGACTGTGTGATAAAACTGTAGAGCTTAAGAGTTAGTATCATAGACATATAGTTATCAGGGAGCTCACAAGAACAGAAACCATGTAAAGCATTGCTAAATAAATAGGATTTGGGAATGGATTGCACTTTAATTTCAGAGACTTTCAAAATGCTGAAAATATGGATGGAATTTTCTTAAGGAACTTTCAGGAGACCTTTTCAAACTGATAATATATTCAAATTCTTTCTTCTTACCAGTAATGTTTAATGAGACAGTACTGCTTGCACTTGGGCATTGTGATTGGAAGAGCAGCAAGCAGATCTGGAGGGAAGCTGGACTGTGTAATTCATGCCAGCTCTTAGAACCATTATTCCTTTACCTTTCTCCTTCAGACAAAACTTCTGAAAACAGGATGTTCGGTGGGAACATGAGATACAAGTGGAGCTTTATAGTACTTGTTTCTTTAAACAGGTTCAGGTTCTGCATACAGGTGTTCAAAGGTCTATTCATGGAAATTTTATATATATATATATATATTTGCAAGAATAATCGTTTCACAGGAAGCGATGGTCACAGTCTCAGTCACCCATCTCTGGTTATCACAGAACGTAAAGTCAAATGCAAAAATCTGTAATGTCCATCACGTCCATTCCTTATTTTGTATTATGATGTCTCTCTTTTCATAACTAAACTTAGGGTCCAATTCTCTGTCTCCCAAGTCATATATCCTCTTGTAAAGCAAATCAAGTGGCAAGACATGAGCAGAGATTGTTGACACCCTTATGCTCAGTTGTCATGGTATGAATGTGCAGGACAGTTGAGGGGTTGCTTGTGTTGTGGGTGTTGCTGTGAGTGTCTATTTTAGGGTTGTTGAATCATGAAATGAACACATTCTGCTGAAGAAATGAATCCTGCCCTCTCCATTTTCTTGAGTGTCTCCTTTTGGGTCTTGTTCATCACAAATTGAAAATTGCATGTTCCTGCATATGTGTGCATGTGCAGTTGAATATTTAAATAGATGTATGTATGAAATACATTCTGGAATATTTAACTATTTTTTTAAAAAGATCTTAGCAGAGCAAAGTACAGTGATACTAGTTTTGTTAAATAAGAAATGAATGGATAGGAATTTGTTGAGGTATTATTTTTTTCTTTTAATTGAGTGGAAGAACACAGAAAGTTTGAAAGCAGAGGATATGTACCAGGACAGTAATTCCCTCTAGCTACACATCCTGTTGAACTCTGGACCTGAAGCTAACGACAACTTGTTGGTAAAGAGGTATGAGGTTTTTTAGGGGTTTTGATAGCTTTTTTGTTTTTAACACAAAATTTCTTGTTAAGTAAAACATAAGGATTCCTATTTGAATTGTAAGGAAAACTACCTTTCCTAGGGATTGATATCCCTTTATTTTTTATTTAATAATTAGTCTTCTGCTTCTGCTTCATAATTAGTCTTTCCCATAGATGGGGGAAAATGTACCTTCTCCAACTGCATGTTTAATTATGTTCCATTTTTGAGTCTGAATGGGTACGTTACAGAGAAGCTGTCAGTTTGAGACTGAGCAAATGAAATATACTCAGCTGAATGAATTCAGTACTGTGAACATGAACCACTGGTGTAAATAAGAAAGGAGATACCTTGGAGCTTTACAGTATTCAAGAAGTGTCAGATCATGTTCATTTGAAAGGGATGGCAACACTCTTTTTCCACCAGTGCAGACACAAGTATTATGTTTTGCTCCAGATGGGCTCTCCAGGTGTTTAGCAGACCCTGATATTTGCCCTTTTATTGTTGAATTTCAGCATTTTTGGAATAGCCATTCAACTTGTTTTACAGAATCCCAGATCTTTCCCTTCGTAAAGATTTAGACAGGTGAGATTAAAACAATTGTCCTTCTACCTTTAAAAGCGTTTCGTCTACTTTGCTGACTGTTGCAAAACCTTATATATTGTTTTCAAAGATCTCTTTTACCAACATATATTGCTGTAAGGACAGTTGGCATGAACTATTAGGAACTCTTGACCATGGTGAAGATGTGATTTGTTGTTGAGGATGAAGTACTCCTGATGGTATGAGACTATCAAGACTAGTAGAAATGTGAGAAATAGGTTCCCATTGGTTCTATTTTGTTGTATCCAACTCAGCAAAGCAACATGGGGTTCTCCCAGATCTCCATACTGTAAAGGAAGAGTCTGAAGGACTGGGTCACTGTTCAGGGAATCTGCTTTAATAACATTGGCATGACTGAAAAACTTTGACAAGTCTTGCCTGGTATGACTGCTAAAATATCTGTATTTGGTCAAAATGTCTTCTGAATAAGAAAACACATGATACTTCTTTTCTATGTTGTATATTTGAAAAAGAACACATTCCATTAACAGTATATGCTGTGGAAACTCATACCACTTAGCTTCTGAAAAATGCATTGCTATGAACAAAAATACCCTGCACTCTGCTTTAAAGATAATGTTTGTATTTTCTGCTGAGAGAGTAATGGGGAGGAATATCATCTGAGCTTGAGAATGTTGGTACAAGTGATACGCATTGTCTAAGCCTCACCTAAGCATTCCGTGTTTGAAATTGTAAGTAAAGACTTCAATGAGTTCCTCTGCATAGGGATAAATTTAGCTCCAAGAGCAGTGCAAAACAGACTTGTTGATTGGTGTGGGAGTGATTGCTGTGATTCCTGAACTATGAAGGTGCTGTCATTTCTGCAAAGGATCTGTGCAGGGCGGGAGGCAAAACATGGAACAGATTTTGAAAACTCTGGAAAGTGAGGTGAATAATCTTGGGTCTGTGGATATGCCCAAAATCTCATATGGGGCCATCTTCTATTATGAATCACAACTTTGCTTTTTGTTATTGTAAATTATTGTTCTTTAATTATATCTTCAGCTATAATTTTGAGACTGTTCTGTATGAAAAGTTCGAAACTGGACTGATAAAATGAGCCTAAAAACTTACTACTATTTAAATATAGCCTCAGTTATTTTCATAGCTTGATCAGAACAGTTCATGCTTTAAAAATGCTTAAACTTATTTACAAAAATATCAATCCCTTCCTTTTGGTAATGGGGATGTTCTTCAGGTCGCTCTTTAAGTGTGTGCATCATTTCCATTTCCATGTGATGTGAAAATAATAAAATCACCCTTAAAAGGTTACATTTTCCAAAGAAAGAGCGACATTGCACCTGCAGAAATACTTATGCACTTGCTGTACTAAATTCTTGCATTCTGTCTGCTGGTACTGAAATGGAGGAGACACTAGGAAGTCTCCTCTCTCTACCCTCAGAGTCATCCAGGCTGTGTTTGTACCCTACAGGTTTGGGATAATGAGGGGCCGAAACATCCCCCTGGGGGGTCCTGAGTGGAAGTGGAGGCATCCAGTCTCTCCCCAGCCCTCTCTGGCAGAGAGCATGTGTGTTGCTGTCAACATCTAATGATGCCCAGCACGGAGGGCGCGAGCATGGCTGCTTTTGCTCCATAGGCACCGATCTATTGTCTGTCCCAGTGAATTCCTTCCTTTGCTGGAAAAGAGATGTAGCTATCATCATTTTTGCTTGCCTTGCAGGCTTTGAGTTCACCCTTCGTGTCTCACTGAAGTCTAGATAAATCATCTGAAGTTGGCCAAAAACTTCAGAAGGATATTGTGATCCACAGCTGTGATCTGTGTCTTTCCCATTTTTGTAGGGGTATCTGTATAAAAACTGCATGTGTTAGGGTAATGGCAGAATATACATATGCTGGGTAAACCTGTGTCAGTCATTCCTAAACAACATGCCAGAAACTCCCCTCGGCTGTATTAACAAGTAATTGCAAAGTTCTTTTCCACAAAACAATCAGACTAGCTTCCGTGCATGCAAGTTACTGTAATTCGTGGTACAGATCAGCACATGGAACTCAGTGCAAGTATGTACTGTATGTGGCTGCTATGGTGATTAAAATACATAAATAAAATAGATAAATATGGACCATATTAGAAATTCATTACTGGCACTCTCTCAGATCACAGTCAGCTCCAGCGTGCGATGTCAGTGATGTTTCCTTACTCTGAGCGGGCCCTCCTGGACCGGGAGTGTGAGCTCCTGGAGGGGCTGGACTTACGCAATGGCCCCGTCCTACCTTGTCAACAGCAAATTCAATGCAAAAAGGGTAAACAAAGGGCTTTTGTGCGTGTTTTATAGTTCAGGGAGGATTAGTGGCCCGACACCATTTTCAGTCGGGACAAGCTTAGTGTTAACTTGCCTGAGGTTAACAAGGGAGGACGTGGGGCAATCTGTAGAGGCTGAAGCAGAACGGTCTCGCTCTGACTTTGGACGCGGTACAGAGAATCGTTAAAAGCGGGTTCTGCTTACCTGGGTCGGTGTGTCTGTCACGTGTTCCGTAATGTTTTGGCTGCTTTAGGATGTGGATCGTGCTGATCTCAGGCACTTGCTTGCAGTCGTTCCCGCAGCTTCAGAGGTCCCCTCTGCCGTGGTTGACATCCTAGCCTGTATGTGGGCTCTGGCTGATTCAGATTCCTGCTTTTCTTTCCCCTCTCACCTTTTAGCATTCTTTGACCGTAAAATCCATCCCTTTCCTGAAATGCAGAACGATGCACTTGTCCGATGAAGTTTTTCCAGGCAGGATTCAAATTCCAAAGAAGCCTTTCATTTCCTTTGCACTGGGGGGAGAGCGAAGGCAGGGAGGCGAAGGAAAGCGCTCGCTTCCTTTAAATCCCCACCAGCGTCTTCCCAGCGCTGGAAGCGAAGTAGCTTGTCATGGTGATCTTCAGAGTTTAACTTTAGGGGGGAGGGAGAAAGTGGAAAGCAAACTGAATGCTGTAGTGGAGATTTCTCTCTTCCCCCACTGGGCCCCTTGCCGACTGTTTTTATTGATTTCAATCACTGGAGGCTAGCTGGCTCTCAGAAGAAACACTGTGTAATGTGTTCTTTCCTGGCTTTCATTAAAGAAACTCAATGCAGTGCGGTCACGCTGCCGAGCTCGCCTGGCAACCTGCCTACACCCTGTGGTACCTCTTTCATTGGAGGAGATCGAGCTCGTGGTTTGGGGTTGTTTTATTTATTTATTTTTTAATTCTCCAGCAAGGATTTCAAAACAGCCTGTGCTCTGCTTCTACCTCCTCTCGCAGCCCAAAGCCTTTTTAAACTTCAGAAGAAATTGTCAGCCACCCCTAAAGGGGACGACTTTGGTGGTGGTGAAAACGCTGAGTGCTGCGACAGTCTCGTGCTCCTTCTATTAAAATTCCTCTGTGCATTTCTGGGGAGGGGTTAAAAGGGCTGTGTGTAAGCCACAGGGATGTGGATACAAATGATTTCCTAGGGTTTCCTTTTTTCTTTTTTTTTTTTGTCTTATTCCATCTTTTCTTGATTGGTTAATGTGGTTTAATTAAGGGTAAGAGAGTAAGCAAAATCCTTCAACAAACATGTGAAAATTCCTGGCGGTGCTGTAGTTGCAAATGAAGCAAAACTGCATTCCCCAAGCCGGCAGTCGCGGTGGTGTCTTAAATATTTCTGTTGTATTCAGGACTGTGATACTGGTGGAGAAAAATGAGAAATAAAATATGGTACTAATTTATGCCTTAGAACTTAATCTGCTACAGTATGTATTTTATAGGAGCAAACAATCTATAAAGTGGAATTCAACAAGCTAGGTTCTGTAAATCGTATTGTTCTGTGTGCCTATAAATGCTTTCCTTTAATTTAGTAAATTGTTCAATTTCTTCTTATTCAGCAGTTCCTAATGCTAACACTTTATGTCCTCTTCAGAATTGGATGTAAATCTGTGAAACATGTAAAGATCACATAGTTGTAAATTAAATCTGGTTTCAAGCTAATAAAGGTGCATCTATTCTAAATTACAGCTGCAAATTTAGAGTGCTACCTGATCACTTGTGTTTGTGAGATACTATAGCTGTGTACATAAGGACACTTTTTTTTAAAAAAAAAAAAAAACATTTACACGACCACTAAAAGAATCCCTTCCTGGATCAGAAAGATAAAAAGCTTGTTCTTATTTAAATCTGGCTTCCTGCAGAACTTGTTTGAGGCTTTTCTGCCTGGGTTGCATCAACAGAAACCTTTCCAAATCAATGTAATGTAAGCTATTCCCTGTGTTTTTGTTGCCAGGAGTTGAGATTTTAAAAACACGTAGCTTTTATGAAAAAATTTATTTTTTTCTTTGAACAATATATATTTTTAAAAAAATCTTTCTCTCTAAGTGGTACAGACAGGATGTAAGGAGGTATAGTTCTACAAATGTTACTTTTCATTCAAAATTTGCTTTCTGCATGGTAATGAAATTTCATATGCCCTCTCTGGTCATACTTCTTTTCATAAGGTGCTAAAAGATAGAAAATAGTTATTTAAATTCAAGATGGCCGTGAACTATTTTATGCAAATTCTATAGCTGTAGTTGTAGCACAGTTCTTTGGCAAGCCTCAGATAGTAAATCATTTGTCAATCTTTCTTTTATGAACCTTGCATCTAAGGATTTGCCAGTCTTTCTTCTTTGTAGGTTTTGAACAGTGTTTATAGATTCGGCTTTTTGTTTTTAAGCTGGCAGATGGCCAGTTATTTATCTGGGTTCATATGTATTGTGTAAGACAGAAACAGAACATTTTGCATGCTGATATCATGCACGGAGCATTTTTGGGGCAAAAGGCTACTTGTAAGCAGAAGCCATTACGTGACGGGTCGGTAGCTCCTCATCAGCTCTTGGTCAGTAAACAAAGCCCCTTTTGACATTGCCCTATATTATAAGTTATGAAATAACATGAGCTTAATGAACAAACAAGGCAATACAATGGTCCTACTATGAAACAAGCCGCATCATCCATTTCCCCATCTTTCTCTTTGGAGTTCAAAAATTTGACGCCCTCTTTATACGTTTGCCACTGTTAGTCAAGTTATAATTTCTTCCTCTGAGTTTCTGATGTTGCTTGCTTTGCCGTTGTACAGACTTGTGTTGCTGTGCTGGTAGAAAAGGACAGCAGTCTATTGGCTTTTGGAGGAACTGGATTCACTGGTACTAATAAATAGTAAATTTGGTGTTGTGGCTTGGTCTGTGGTTACTGCTATAGGTTTGGCAGCAAAGCTGAACCCCCGAACAGGCGAAAGTTCAGACCTACATAGGCAAATCCCAAAGGCAAATTTGTAATAAATGAGTATTCGGTTCATTGTGGCACTTCTTCAGAGTTTCTGACTCTGCCAACCTTATTCTATGCTGGCAACAGACAACTGGGGATGCAAATGTAGGAGTCTTTGAAACAGTGACAAGCGAGGAGGAGGAACAGAAGTCTTTAGAAGATATCTTCAATTGTACTCAAGTATGAGGCACTCAAGGACCTCTACGTAACTATAAACCTGGAAACAAATTAAAAAATGTACTTACTGCTCTGCTGAGACACAATACAGTTCGTGTCTGTTTATACCATCTTGGTACTGGTTGCCCAGCTCTTATGGTTCATAGTCCCCTGGCAGTATAAGCTTTTATGCAGATGCAGTCTCTGAAAAAATACACATTTGGTTTTGCCACTCTTGCAGCAGAAAAAAGGGTCAGATATCTTCAAGAAATCCTGTCTTGGGTACATCTTTCTGCCTTTTCCAGTTTCTCTTGCAGTTACAGTTATTTTTCTCTGTTCTGAATTGCTTAGCAGGACTGCTTTACACTATTAAATGCTTTACTTCAGTTGAGGTGGCTCCCCTTTTATGATGGGCAAACTCATTTCTAAAGAAGACTTATAAAATGTTTTAAATCTGTGCAATACTTCCAGATTACAAAGAATAATGGAAAACTTTAACTGGTATCTAAAACTGCCACAGCTGAAGACTCCAGATATTTTGAATCAGATGTCGTAGACTATTTACAGTATATTACTATGTTTATATACAATTCAGAAATGCAGAGACTGGCATTGATGAAAGGCGCTGTATCGGCAGTCACAGCCCTTTGCATGCAGCTGCACATGGTATAGTATGAACTTGGGGAATTTGCCTGAAGATGTCTGAGCTCACATGTCCATGCCCTTGCGAAGGTGAGGTGGGGTTTTATGAGCATTAAGTGTTAAAGATTTGGGGGTCTGTCTTTTACTCAAAATATGGCATCCAGTGGCAATATCCCTTTTAGCACCTTTTCAGGCCTTCTGGAAAGTTTCCAAGTGGAAGACTCCCACCTCCTTAATCACGAGAAAACACTGGCTCGCCTCTGAATGTCATTCATTCAAGCGTACTGACCTAGCATGACCTTGTTTAGATTGAGATCTAATGAGCCCACGATCCAAGGTGGTGTGGTAGCTCTCAGCAGGCTTTGCAAATAAGCAAGTGTTGTGTTTTTCTGTATGCATATGGTTTAAATTTATCACATCAATAAACAAGTGTCTCACACGCTCAAATATGGACTTTACAATGTTGTAGTTAAGACTAAATTGTAGCACTACAAATTGTGATGTCACTTTGTAAATATAGAAGGAGACAACGTGGATATTTATGACCTCAAAACAATGAAGTCCTGTTGGGTTTTTTTAATTTAAATAATGACATACTACTAAAGCTCTTAATCTGAATGGCTCACAAACATTGGACACATCTTTCAGAAAAACAATCACACTAAAGGTGCAGGGAAAGTGAAATTAAAAAATAAGGCTGTTGATTTAAAGAAAGGAGAGATGCATCAGTAGAGTAGCATAACAGAGATCATCCAAGTTAAAACAAATACCGCTAGGCTTTAAATTCCAGTGAAAGGTTTGGTTTTGTTTTCTTTTGAGTCCCAGGTTTTGGGGAAGGTTGCTTTTGGTTGTGTTGGTTTTTCTTTTAAATTGTGATAAAACTACTCTAAGCTTCAGTGGAGAATATACCACCAAATGTAGGTATTTTATGAAGCAAATAAAACTTGAGGCTTTCAAATTAAAAACCAGGCAAGGACAGATTGTGATACATATTACCAGATTAATCAAGTTGACATGGATGGATAAAAATATAGTTGCAACTAGGAAAGTCGTTTGAGCTGTGAAGTTGCGAGTGCTTTCGCAGTACGTGTGCTGGGAGTCCCAAACAGAAGCCTGATGAGTCCGATTTTCCTTGGATGATGCCATGGGCTAGCAGAAGGTACCTCCGGCTGTAAATCCTGATTCTTTCACGCCCGGGACAGCACCAGCCCCACAGGGAGAGCAATGCTCTTGTTTCAGACAGCCCACGGTGCATCAATGGTGATGCTGGAAACAAATGTTGTTAGGGCTCGGTATTTACGTTGGGACCTACAGGGAGGGAGCAACTTGTTTTGTTTTTAATGGAGCGGTCAGGGAGAGGGATAAAAAGCTTTTTGATAATGCGAGGAATGTTGGGGGAAGGGAAGGTACAGAGATACGCATTTACTGTAAGTATGAAGAAGCAGAGGCCTCTTTATCAGACCGGCTCTAATGATGTGCCACAGTCACTTTATTTGAAAGCTTCATGGCTCACAGAAAAGTAAACAAATTCATTACATTATTTTTAAAAGAAGATTAACTGTAGTGTGTCGTCTGTTGGACAGCTGCTGTAGTAATCTTTTACAAACACTTTATAAATGACCACCCTCAGTGTTTTCCTGGGCTTTGTGTGGCTGGATTGTTATTTTAGTAAGTACCAGGGTGGCTTTTCAAATGAAAATGTTCTTTCCTGTATAACAATTACGTACCTACCTTCACGCTAAATATTATTTAATTCTCAGCGTGAGTTACAAAATGTCTTCTATACAAATGCAACATATGTTGCTTTTTTGCATGTGTTTGCACGTGAATGCTGGCTTTTCCGTAAAAGTAGCTAAAAAATATTTTAACCAAAAAAAGAAAATCCTCTTTACTGTCCCACTCCCATTTATTCTAATTTCTGCTCTCTTGCCTTTTTTTGGTCTTTGAAAACAGTAAGTTGAAAAGATCAGTCAGAGTAAACTTAAGTGATCATGAATTGACAGTGAACAAAAGTTTAGTCCTCAGCAGGTGTCTCTGGCAAATAATATTGTGTTCAGGTATTGTCTTGTTTAACCATCCTTTCCTTGAATGTCAGCAAGAATAATGTATTTAGCACCATGTCTGGATTTTTTGTTTGAAAGCACTCGACAAACACAAATTGAGATAACACTAAGGATTTGTCAGTTTATAAAGTGGTTTTAACCAATCTTTCCATAAAGCAGTTGATCTTGTGCATTCAGGTTTCAGTTCTGGGTTCCCTCGAACAGGTGAGGAGGGAGCAGAGAGAGGAGGACGAGCGTTTCTTTTGCAGTGTTTGGCCTCCATAGGTTTCCGATACTCTAGCAGAGGGCCTCACCTGGCAAGGACGATGCTATAGTAAAGCTGCTGGATCTGAACCACGTCCACTCTGTGAACGTAGTTCTTGTTCTTGGAAGTGTTGGTGGCGGTGAGACTCCTTTATCTTCCCCAGCCTTGGGGTGTGAGGTGCTAATATAGCTGCCATAGGCATGGGTGGCTCCTCCGAACTGCCCTACTTGTCTCTGTACGCTCCACCTTCATCAGCTTATAGCTGAAGTGTCTGAGGGACATGCAGATTTGGCAGAATCATTGGAAAGTGTACTTTATTTATTTTGAGCAGAAGAATTACAGATTTAAATAACTCAACAAACACTTGCGTGCAGTCTCCCCTTTTTCTGTCCTTGTCATACAGGAGTCTGCTTCAAAGTCCACTTGTGTACAGGTAAGGTAGACATTTCGTGGGCCATCTTACACCCATGCCATTTTCACTGCTGTTGCTGGGTGGTTTTTCTCTACCCAGAGACACCATCTTCTTATAAATATAGCCTGGCTTGGTAGGAAACTGTTCCTTGCTCGGGTTGTTTTAACAAACCCAGTACAACTGTTGCTGAGGAGGTGGGTTAATTAATGGAGTCGTTGGCAAATCATTACTGTTTGGGCAACATCTCTATCATGTTTCACGTTACTGCAATCCATTATGTTTCCACAGCGTTGCCTGCAGCCCCACCTCCTCTTGTTAAATGTCATGAGCAGGATATTTAAACGGTCTCAACAGAGGATGCTGAATATGGTTAAATAAAACACGGGAGCCTGACAAGCCTATTCCAGTCTGAGCCCATAATTTAGAAATGTGTCAATGTTTGCAATTTGAGTTGGCTACAAATGATAGTGGGGAAGCACAACAAACAGGAGCTAGGAAACCCTGAGCTCATTACAGAAGCTAATACTTCTAGTATTTTTGTTACTGGATTTCTGTTCTCTTCTGTTGGAAGAGAAGATGATATTAAATGGTCCCTCAGCATTCATACCTTGAGCCTGCATTGTATCGCAGTGCCTGACTCATGGAGGGCGTCTGAGAAGCAGCAGTTCCTTAAACCACGATGAAGATATCAAAGTTTTATTTGGGACTGTGTGAGATCTGTAACTATGATATAAACTAAGAATTAGCACCACCCCTTCAATCTTGGACTTGGAAAATACCGAAAAGCAAGACCAATACAATGTAAGAGTCTTGTTTGCAGAATTTCATACTTTTTTCATTGCTCAGTTGTTGCTGGGAGGTTGCACAGAAGAGGTGGCTTCATAGTGTCCACATCCCTCCTGCTTCCCGACGTACACAGGGGTTTGGATACCCAGAAGCTACTTTGTCTGCAGTTTTGTGAAGGTCTATGTACGATGATCATCAGAATAGTTAGGGTTCTGTAAAGAGTAAATCTCTCTCTCTCAGGGAAATCTTGGGGAGGACATTGAATAAACAGCCATCTAGTATTAGACCAGCTGTGATTTTTTTATGCTTCTAGTTGATATTTAACTGTCCAGTGAGGACTATTGCCTGGAAAGATATGAATGAACTCTCTCAGATGTCTAGGAGTCCCTGGACTCAATCTCATCTTGCTAGGGAGCAGCGTTTTATTTTTACACTGTATGATCTCACACTGGATTTTCCCTGATAAACTCAGTGTATCTATTTAATGCTCTTCATCTGTACCTGAAATACTTATTTTCATTTGGGGTATACTTATGCATATATTTATAGTACTATGGTTTTCAATGTGAATAATTAACTATTCTGCCTGCAAACCTAAAGAAACTTCAACCTTTGTGGGATGGTGTGTGTATATGTTATTGAAGATTGTGCATATGTTTACCCAAGATTGCTAAAGGATCTCCAAGAGGTCTTGGATGAAAATGGTAGTTGTCACATCTTCTCCTTTGGCATAATGGAGATGAAGCCGCTGTGTGACAGAGGTTTTCTCAGTGCAGGGAAGTGTGAGGTTACAGAACAAACATCCCCAGATACTAAGGATTTTAAGGAAACCAAACTTCTCCCACTTAAATGCGTGTACGCTAAAAAAAATCCATACCCTCCCTCCACTACAAAACAGCCTCTGCTGTTCACATTCCCCCCTCAGGTTTGAGTATGGGAGAACAAAGAGCACAACAAATTTTAGATATGATGTTTAATACATAGCTAGAAGTTTCTCAGATTACTGTACTGCTGAGAAGAGTATAGTCATCTATAGAGGGCAATTCTACAGATTTCTACAAGTGCAGTATTTACAGTTCTTTGGATTGAGCACAGTAGAGAGGTGATGGAAGTATAGTGAACAGTAAAATTATGAAGCTTGAAGCTTCTGGTTTTAAATATTACCTGTGCCCTTCAGTTGCATTTATGCATATTTTGTTCGCTTTCCTAGAAATTATAAACACTTTATTTAAATGTTGATTTATTTCAGGCAACAAAAGAAGAGAAGAACTTACCGCAGAGGAAAGGAGGAAACTGGAAAGAAAATTAAAAAAAGAGCGCAAGAAGAAGGAAAAACAGCTGATGAGGGAAGCTGGAATTTCTACTAAAAAGGTGGAGCCCAAAAAGCAGTCAGGATCTGAGCTGGCTCTGGCCTATTTAACCAGGTGAGAATAGTAAAACCACTGCAGGTGCTCCCTACAGACGTAAGCAGTAAACCCGTGCCAGAAAACCAGAACAAGCTGAACCAAGTAATAACACAATTAAAGGAAATTGCTGCAGTTAAGTACCAAGTTAATGTTTCATCTCAGTTGCACCCTAACATACAGTTGATGACCCCATTGTATTTATATCACAGGAACAACTGAGAGATGTATGGTGCAAACATTTTATAGAAAGATGGCTCCTGTCCTGAAGATCTTATAGCTGATATATAAACATCACTGGGTTAGCTGCACTTACAAAGATGAAAGGCACATTGCAGAAAAGATTGCATTGAGGAAATTAGTTTTGTTCCATGAGTGCACTGTTCTAAGCAAAGAAGTTCCAGTTGTTCTCTTTATATAAGCAAATTGCATGAGGTGGTAAAGCATTATGGAGTCTGAATTTAACCGCCTGCATGATGTTTGGATATTTGTAAATTAAGATGGGATTATGCCACTATTTTAAAGTTAATAGTGTACAGTGCCTTATTTTTGCATATCAAAGTAACAGCAAGTATAGTGGCTGATTTCAGATCGGAAGCAATTACTTCATCTAGTTAGCGCAATTATTTAGAATACTTAAAATTCCAACATAAAGCAAAGTCTATGGTTAAACTAAAGAACTACAGTAAAGCATTCATAGTACCCTACAGACAGTAAGAGATCATGTATAAACAGGACGATAGTGTTTATTTTTTTCCAAACTGCAAAATATACCCTGTCTGTAAGACCTCCAGAAGACTGGCGTGTTACAAATAGTGGGTTAGCACGTGGAGTAATTCCAGGGTTGCATCTCTGGCCATGCTCAAAACAAGCATCCAGACTGTCTGAATTGTTACTTACCACTCTCAGTGGGGAGGGAGGAAATTAATTGCATTCCAGGCAGAGGGACATGTGCATTTTGGTTACATAACCCTCAGCACGCAGCGATAGCAAAATGACAATAATATTTTTGATCTGGAAAACAGCTGGAGTAGTTCACCACTGTTTTGAACTGCAAACGGATTGACAGTTAGCTTTGAACCATCTGCTCAGACTATACTCTGGTATGTGTGCTAGTAAGTGGTGGATCTCTAGATAATGGATTTCAGGTTTGGAAAGCAAAGGACAAACTGTGGGGTTTTGCGTGATATTCCACTATTATCTGTATGGATTTTTGCCTTATTAGGGGAGAGAATATGAAACTATATTTGAACTAATGTTTGAACCAATTTGGCTCTAGGGTTTCACTTCACCTGTACCAAATTACCTTGAAATACTAAACCTGCTATGTCATTTGGTCTTGTAATACACAGAGTCCAAGGGCTATATGTACAGCAATAGGTTGTGAGGGACTATTTCAGCAACAGACGATTTGAATTTTGTAGACTTAACAGGGATAGTCATAAGATGCTGAACTGCCAAGCAAACATAACCATAGACACTGTTCTAGCCCCAAATGTGCTGGGACCATCTTGCACCTTTGTAAATTACAGAATAACAGCTTAATCCTTTTATGCCTCAGATGTTTTTTCAACCCAGCAAGGGTGGAAAAATAAACAACTGGATTTAAAGTAATCAGAGAAGTAATATACTAGCTGGGGAAGGGAAACTAAATCTGAGCTCTGGAAGCCCATTGCAAAACCCCAGCAACTTCAGTGGGTCAAGGATTTCAGTCTACGTGTTTTTGTAGGGCTACAGGCATGAATAATATGTGGGAGGATAAGTTAATCTTATAGATGCAAAAGATTAATATAATTGGAAGTAAACAAAAGGGTGCTGTGGATTTATGTTTTGCCCCACCTACAATAAAAAGCCTTACATGACATAAGGGTTGCTAAGTGAAGTGGCATCTTAATTCCCTGATGACATGTGAATCTCCTGCAGGACAGGTGGAACTTGAAGTACCATATAATAACTAAAACTGTCATTTTTATTTATTAAGAGACTATTCGCAGTGTGAGAGGACAACCATATGAGGCTTTAGCCTATGACAGGAAAATATTGAACTTGTTTTAGTGAAATTTTGTTTGATAACTTTGAAAGAAAAATGTTAGAAAGCATTCAGTGAAAGAGTTTTTTGTTACAAGTCTACGCTTTTGACATGCAAGGGAAAATGAAACTTATTTTGTAGGTCATACATGTTTTAAGAGGTAGTAGTTCCCTCAGAGTGCAGAATCACCTTTTCTGGTATGTGAGGTTCTTCACCAGGAGAATAAATTTCTGTTTCAAGCAGTAAGGTCAGGGAGAAGTAGCAAAATTTTACTTGGAGGAAATAAAACGTAGTTAATAAGTTACTGTTTTGTGGGGGATCCTGTGCTTAGAAAGCCCCGCTTCTGCAATAGCTTTGTGTGTTCCATTTAAAAGATAAAATGGAAGTAGCAGGCAGCCCACAGGCAGCACTCCTCTCTTCGCTGAGGCACGAGGTGGCTCACAAAGACGTGCCTCATCCTTTTAGCCAAGACAAATTAATGAAGAGAGCATTGATGAGAGGGAGTAAGGTACGCAGCGTGCTGGGGACAGGACCGCTAATCGCATACTGCCCTGCCTGACAGCTTTAAGACCAGCACTGCAGCAATGGAGCTAGATTCAGGGTGATGCTTCGCACGAAGAGCAGTGCTAGACCGAGACACGTGGCTGTCTTTGATAGCACTGCCGATGTGTGCCCCTGCTGCCAGGGACTGCCGGGAGTCTTCGTAAACCTCCGTACATCTGGGCACAGTGTGCTACAAGCTGACCAGTTCTTCCAGTCTTCCTGGTTTGTTATTAGAGTCTAAAACCAAATAGTCCTTGATGCTTTGCCAGCCTCCAGAGAGGTCAAATTATCATTTTATTGGAGGACTATCCTAGCAATTGAGAGGCTTTTTGTTTCCCCATGCATATGGCCACAGGCAACAGCAGCTGATGCCAACTAGCAAACTGCAGCCCCCAGCTAGACCTGAGGGTGCTGAAGGGTTTGCCCTGTGAGCTGGGTGACATTGATAGCCCAGGCTTTTCTGCTGCTTTCTCGTGTGCATGAGACCAGGACGGGCATCCACCAGGTTTTGCACTCCTGATAGAGGGGACGAAGCCAAACGGCTCCTGTTTTTTCCCTCTCTGACTTTGTGTTGGCCTGTGGAAAAAGTAAAGGGGGAGAAAAACAATGTCTTTGCTTCACCGATTTTTAGCTCACCCTTTTCCCTCGAAGAGTTCCCAACGCAGTTCTGTCTAACGCAGCAATCACAGCATGCCTGTGGAAACGGAGGAAAGTCAACCACTGTCAGATTCTCCAGCTTGCTGGGGGAGCAGAGAGAAAGATCTGAAGATATATAGAGAATTAAAATAGGGAGCTAAGTGAAAAGGGAAGCAGAAAGGTTATAAAACTATGAGAAGGAAAAAAGAAAATGTGGAATAATAAAAAGTGGTACTGAACGGAAGAGAAAAAACCCTGTAAAATTACTGCAGAGGAATAGGGAAAAGCAGGAGTGAAGAAGTATAAGTGGCTGAATAAACTGCACAAATCTCTTCCTTTTAATGATGACAGACCTTTTTTCTTTATGGTGGTGATGATTCAGGTTTAAAGCCAAGATTAGAATGTCTCATTACTTTGATTCTTGGAAAATAGAAAATAAAAATTCATCCTTTTCTCAGCATTAAGTGCCTTCAAGTGAAAAGATGTTGCAATTCATGAGAATGGTAATTAGACTTAATTATAACCTAACTGACCTTCTGTGGTGTTAAAATGTTGGCAGAACTTGTTTGTCTTGGCAAGCTACTCTCTCCTAGAAACGCTTCTGTTCCTGTGTGTGGCTTAGAAAGTTCATTGCTATATGGATCTGCACATATGGTTTTCTCCATCACCCATCAAAGGAATAGACAGAGATCTGAAAAGATGTCACTAAAAGTATGTGGAATTACAAGACTGATATCATCTGAAGTAGAAGTAATAGATAATGTTGTTGTCTGGATATTGCTGTGAATTACCTAAGCCTTGCAATATTATTTATCACATGTTAAAATTTAAAAAATAAGCTGCTGGAGTACATTTCCTTCTATAATGATTTGTGTTATACTAGTAATATATGTCACCAGAATGTTTCCCTAGGCATTGTCTTTTCAGTTTTCTTTATAGATCTTACTTTCCTCATCCCTAATTAAATTTAGGTGAGGTTCAGAGAATGTCAGAGGACTTCCTTAAAGAAAAAAGATGCTTATAAGAATAATACAAAGCAAAGGGCACATTACAGAAACACAGAAGTGAGACACACAATTTCCCATCGAGTGGGGAAATAGTCTGACTCTGCAGAACACAAGGTGGTTTTGCTGAGCACGGTGGCAGTACTGCTGAAAGCAGTGTAGAGCCAGGGCGGTTGTTTATCTGCTGTGTTTGCAGAATGGAAATAGCTCCCAGTCCTTGGTCAAACTTTATTACAAACCGTGCCAAGCATGGGAGATTTTAAAGCTGAAACATTGCTCTTCCTTTCAAAGAACATAGAAATCTGAGGGGCATTGCTGTAAGTGTTTTTATATATATATATTTGTTTGTTTAAATATATTTTATGTATAAAGTATATCAGGTTGATATTTACTCCTCCTGGAGCAGAGGCCATCTGGAGAAGGGCATTGGGTAGGTGTTAGCATCCAGGAAGTTTTTGTTTTTTGAAGGAACCAGTGGAAGCTTGTCCTGGACTGTAAAGAAGGCAGCAACATTTGAGATTTGTGGCCGAACAGCTGAGATGAAGGTGGCCCTTCAGGAAATCACAAAACCATTCGTCCTACCACGTTTGGGACCGGGTGACTATATTGAGAGAGCTTCTGCGCAAATACAGCCACACTTGTTAATGTTGAAAAAGAGTTTCTAAATTTAAAGTACATCGAGTGGGCTTGTGTCAGATTTAGTTTGCTTCATGGATCCATAACATTTGGAAGCTGTTTTTCCTCTCACAGTTTAAGTATCTTTTTAGCCATGGTCAGTGATGACTTTTGATGTTTGATTCTGAACTTATTTAAGTCATTCTCATTGCCACTGGTCTTAATCTTTATTAATTTCAAACTTGGCACTGGTGTTGATGTTTCACCATCAGTGGGTTAAGCTTTTAGATATTAAGAGTAACTGATGCACTAGAAATCTAAACATACACAGATTTTCTTCTCCCTCCAGAGACCGACTCCTCAGGTTTAATAGCAGCTAACATTAGCATTTAGTGTCATTTCTCCTTTCTCCACCTTCCAGGATGGAGAACGAGTTTCCTTCCTGATAGGGAGGTGCAGCATATATAAAAGCTCATCAGTTATCTTGAATTTCATAAACTACTGGACAACTGCTCAATGGATGAATCTCAATTAGCCAGTAGCAAAAATAGTATGTGAACTTAAGAGAAGCTATTGTAATTAGACACAGCAATGTTGCTGAATTCCCTTCAACAACTGGGGCTTAAAGGTGTCTTGAAAGAGCAGCTTTTCCTCAAAGATTAGGGGAGTAGTGATGGAGGCTAGTTTTGCTTTAATAATCATAGGGCTATTCTTTAAAGGTTCTGGGGCAAGCATTAACTATGGATGTAATTGATCTATTCACACATGCTTTTAGTCATTTTGTCACATTCATTAGTTCCATAAGAAGCCTCACGAATTCAGAGAGTCAGATACAGGATAAATTTGCATTTGGTGTTGTTCTGTGGCTGTGTTTTATGTGAACTTGGGCAGGGACTTGCTGCTATCTGATTTCAAAGGCTTGCACTTTTCCTAATACTCTAGAGATCAGTGAATTTGTTGTAGCACTTCTCGAACTTTCTATATTGTTTGATTTTTAATTTCTACAAGGACCTGACCTGCCTCTAAGTGGGATTCCTATCCTTAACCTAAATCAGCGTGTTTGTAAAACTGAGTGCTTTCCAATTCATACTAATAGTTGGACAGATCCTCCTCATTTTAAAGGAAGCCACTGTCTCGGTTCATGGCAGAGAAAAGTAGTCTCATCTCATTAAGAGTGAGTTACTTTATCATTATCCTACACTCCCTTGTGTAACTTCAGTACCCCATGGCATCTGCTGAAGCCACGTCAGTTTGTTTGCAGTTCCCTAGCAGCCCCGGCATTACTCAGAAACACGACAAAGCTCTGTTGCAATGCCCGCACCTTTCCTATTTTTAGGGTGCCAGTATGCCGGCAGTTATTCTCATGGGGTTGGGTGGAGAGGGCATATTCACTCTACAGACTTGGTGCTGCTTAGGGCTATTCTGTAAACGTACTCAAGCATATTGTTTTCTGCAGAAGGCAAAGCTTGCTGTTAGGGTATACGAAACAGAAAAATGATTCTGCTGTGTTGGACCTGTTATTGAGCAAGGCTTTCTAAATCATTGTATTGCCCCACATTTTGTAAATAACTTCTCCCCGTCCTGGTGTTTACATCCTTTACATGGCTGTATCGGTTTTCTCAGTCTCACTGCCCCTTTGGTGAAGCAGTACATCCGTAATCCGTCATCTGTTGCTAGTCCTTCCAGACACTGATACGCTCTATTGCTCTTCTTTGAACTTCTGTGTCTGTTACTGTTCTGGAAATGCGAGACCTGGAACCAAACACGTGGTTTTACTGGAGCCGCCTTCAAGCTTCACGCAGAAGGGGCTGAGAGTCTGCGATTCCTTCCTGCTCCCTGTCACTCTGGCTTTGGTTTATAGGCAGCAACGTTGGATTCATCTTTGAGCCATAGCACATTGAGATTTCATATTTAATTTGCTGCACACTGAAAACTTTCGCTTTTTTTCTCCCCCTATACTATTATTCAGTTTTGTGTTAATGACAGTGTTGGCACAAACATGCCAACTATAGCCATAACAAATTTTTCACTGACGGTAAAAAGCACAGTGCTTCTCATCCTACTTCAGCCTGGCTGCAGCAAGTCAGATACCTTACTGTTTCAGAGTTGGCTTTATGATACACATTTCCAGATGTTAGTGTTCTCATTATCATCTGATTATTCAAACTATGCATTTAGGATTCTGTGAATGTCACGTTACACGCTCAGTAATAGCACCATACAGCTTTTGCCTGTTTAATCAAGATGTCTGACGGCAGCCTGACTTGATGACTTTCAGTCCCTGTGATACACTCATTGACTTCTGGATTCACTTTTCTGTATCTTGGTGGCAAGTGATATGCAGAACTGTGTTGGAGCCATGCCAGTGTTTTTCTAACCCCCGCATGACATCCACAGGATGTCATATTGTGCAGGAATTGCTTTTAAACTGTTATTAACTTCTTGGTGGGTTAGCTGCTTTTTATGGTTCTAATACAACAATTTGCTGCTTTGCAAGAAGCACATTAGCATCTTACATTTCATTTACTGTTCCTTATGTATATCTTGTTTCTTTTTCCATCCATAAATATTACAGCTATCCAGACTGAGTGAGATCTAGGCTTTGCCTGAAGAAAGCTCACTGAAAAAAGGAAGGCAACAATTTTGGATTGCAACTCTTCCATGCAAGTCCAACTTTGCAATGCAGGTGGTTAAAGAGATGCCTGCACCGGTGCTGAACAGAGGAAAGTGCCTGCATGACACAGCGCTGTGCAGAAATATTGGCTGGGTTCTGGAAGCTGAGTAACCAGGTTAACACCCAGATGAGCCTGAATTAAGAAGTCATGGCTCTCGGCAAATGAGCTCAGGCACTGCACGGAGCTGATTTATAAGTTATACCGCTTCCAGTGCCAGAGTGGGCACCAAGGCTTCTTTAGCTGTTACTGAAGATAAACTTGTCAGTTAAAGCTAATGCTGTCAAATAATAGTATTATTTACTACATAATTCTAAAAACAGCAACCAAAAGTAAGAACAAAAAACAACTTTAAGTAGCTCAGAGCCAATCTTAGCTATTTTTACCAAGCATTTCTGGGAAGAAAATGGAACTGTAGGAATATATTCTGGGTATCTGTAATACTATCCTGGAAATGCTCCAGATGGACAGAATTACTTTTTTTATAATTTCAGTCATTTCTAGCAAGTCCTCTCCATACTGGTGTATCAAGTTGTGAAGATCCTAGGTACTTACAAATATTTTTGAATGTATTTTGCCATTTCTAGCTTGCTGGGTAAGCAACTCTGGTTTCTAGAGACGAAACAGGTGATTGCTTTGAAGATTCTGAAATGTCAGGTTTTAAGACTTTTAAGCTTAGTTATACATGGAAGTTCTCAGATGTTGCAGATATTTCTGTAGTATGTTCAACTCATTCAGAAGTAGGAAGTTATAGAAACATCAATGATTGCATGATTTTCCAGCCAAATTAGTAAATGCTTGTGATGCAACTCATTCAATGGAGCTTTGGAAAAGCAGCCGGACTAACACTACTTTCCCTGAACCAAACCTCTTATGGTTTAGCCATTAATATTATTCTGGATAAACTGCTTTCTACAGGGAATGATTTTGGAGTAGCTTTCTTACCTCTTGCTTAGCGCTAATGTGTGGCTTAAGAGGAGAAAGCAAGGGAAGCTCATGCCCATGCTACGTTTTTCTCGGTCAGGGTCAGTAGCTGTTCTATCTTTCTAAATCTGCTCATTGTCCTATTTAGTTTATGGCAGAGGAAAGAGATTTCTTCTTATAATTTCCATAACCATATATGGTCACTAAATTTAACAAAAAGGGAGAAATAGATTAGGAAACTCTAATCCTGCTTTATGGCTCCAAATCAAATAATTTGTCTTTTTAAATCATTGAATTAATTTTATGGAAGGTCACAAGTACACATCTCAAAGCATATTTCAGTAAAAGCTGCAGAGTGATTTACTTTAAAACCTTCCATCTCTTTGCGCTTCTACCATTTTTTCAGTGTGAAACAAAGCTGTCAAAATATTTACTTGGGCATTTGCTTCAAACATTATCATAGGGAAATATTGTATTTAATAGCATGATTAATATGAATTCACAAATCCTTTTGTCTGACATCTGTCATTTACAGGATCAGCTGAAAAATATGTTATCTACTAACCATCCCCATCTTTAAAGGGATTTTTATTTTTGTTTTTTTAAAAATATTTTCTCTATCTTCTCCCTGTCATAGTAATGGTAATTTGCTTTTCCATAATACCTTTCCTGATAGCATATCATGTCTGTATTTTGACAAAATAACTGAAAAATATTTTGACACTAATTTACTCACTCTTGTTATGACAACTTTTGAGAAATTGTTATATTACCCCATTTTTCAGATGGATAAATTAAACAGTGATGAAGTTTGTGACTCACCAAAGTCCTTGTACTATCCAAAGGTCTCCTTTCAAGCAAGTGACATGAGGGAAACTAGACATAACTTTCTTCCCATCTGAGGACAGGCTCTGTTTTCTTTGGCCCTCTACCAACGTCTGGTCCCAACAGACCTGTAGGATTTTTCTCAATTCCTTGTTTTGAAAGAGGAGCTTGCATGGATTTTTTCTGCAGTGGTGTCTCAAGACATTCCTAAAGGCCGCTAGCATCTATATGACTCTCTGGGTGGGCATGCAATCTATGGATTGATATTCCAAACCCTTCTAGCTACTTTGGGAGAAGTTTCTGTCTTCCATAGTTGGAGTCTCCTTGCAGTTGCAGTCTTTGCAGTATTGCTGCAAATGACCAGAGCAGCTTTATTCCACTTCATTGCTGCTGATAAAACTAGGAACAAAAGTTAGCCAGCTGGAGGTTACAGACAGCACTTTTATTCTCAGTCACATATACAAGTTTTTTCTCCTGCATATGATCTTGTATTAAATGAGATTGGTGGCCCTTAAGATCACTCGTTCTCATGTGCATGCAGAGTCTTCCCGTGCATTCTTGGTGAATTGATTTTTTTCAAAGTTTAGTTTGCTTTTATTTATTTATCATTTTTTCAGTAGGATTTTTAAGATTCCTCATAAATTTTCACATACATGTTGTCGCAGCTATAAATTGTATTAGCAGTAATTAACGGTCATGCTGTAAAGTGCTTCTTCAGATGGGGAAAACTAGATTACGCGTGTTAAGTCCATAAATATTGGGGTAAAAATAGTTAAAGTTTCTTTGCCTGATTCTCTTTCCTGTAAAATAATGTCTTTATTTCCAAACCTAGTTAAGAAAATTTAATGCATCCTTTCTCAATGACTCTCATTTCCAGTAAAATAAAATTTAGTATAAATGAATTTTCTTAACAGTTTATTAAATGTAGCCATTAGATGTTTCTTGTTGAGATCCAGCTTTCATCTGTCCATAATATTATACAAAAGAGGTTGCATCTAATTGAATAATTAAGCAGCTTTAATATATTATTTCATCTGAATTGACTTCTAGAAACCTTGTGAGATGTATTAGGGAGACTCAGAAGCAGAACTCTTTAATAACAGGCCAGTATCCTGACAGTTACTAGACACCTTCATTGCTCACTGAAGTTGTGAGTGCTCAACACTTCACACAATCACTTTGACCTTTTCCATTTGTCTTGAGGAAAACTTGTGCACTACTGAGGTCAGATAAAACTAGAATAATTAAAATTACCCATTTCACATATAAGTATTACAACAAACTACCTCTTGATATTTTTAAACTAAAACCAGATTGCAGGGTTTATTTACTTTATTTTAATAAAATTTCGTTTGCAGTGAGGCTTCGTTGAAGGAGTATGAGGCATAGCTTTTTCCTCCCAGCCTCTGAAGTCTGCTCTCCCCGGGCTCTCCAAACTCCTTGCCTAGCGCCTGGCTCCAAGCCCAGGCATCCCATCCTTAACCCGTCTTCTGGATTTGAGAAAAGGCATTTTGTACTCGCCCATCTTCTTCCATTCAGAATATGGTCTTGACATGGCAGAAATGCAAAAGGAAAGTTTTATGTTTTCTCTGTCTCATAAAATTTAGATCTAGGAGAATTAACACTGCTGCTCACTTCCTCAAACACATTCAAACTATTCATCCAGTGCCCAAATACTCAAAATAGTGGAGAGTAGTTTCGTAGCTCTAGGGAATCGTTTAGTCTAGTCAGCCAAAGCCAAAATTAAAATTTAAAATGCAGTTGGCAATGATTATTAATCAATTAGCTCCAGGGAGCTGTCAAGGCTTCCTAGCCAGAGTTAGAGTAACAAGCAATATTTTTTAAATAATAAAACTGGGTCCTTAATAAAACTCGTCTCCTGCTTCACACATTTATTAATATGATGATGCCCAAAAAGGTATCAGTAATTACTTTTATATGAATAAAATGGAATTGGAATGAGAGCCATCAGCAGGAAGCAGTAATTGGCAGACCAGTTTCTTTAAGCGTAGATTACTTAAAATGTTAGTAATGCAATGCACATCACAGGATATTAGAAGAGGAGAATCTGATATTGTCCTGAATACCATAGTGCACGGCAGATTTTATTATGCAGTGAGAGATACCTGAACATATCAGCTAAATCCAGAAAATGCGAGTGGGCTGTCAGCTGCCGTACACTTTTAGGTTGATCTTGATATTTTCATTGGCTTGCCCCTTTTTAAAACTCTTCTGTAAAAAGAAGAGTAAATCATTGTGTGAGGTTACAACTTAGGAGATTCAAATGGTCAGGGGCCTGCAGCACTCTCTCTCCTTCTGCCTCTGCCATACTTCCTAAAGAATGCAGCCGTGGGATGTCCAAATTGGGATGTGAAAAATGACAAAATGGTTGATGAGTCATTTTTTTTGAAAGCTTCTATATACATTCTTGCTGTTGGTCCAGAATAACCCCAAATGTGATATCCTCTCAGATGCACTGTAAAAGCCATCTGTGTGATGGGTTATTTGAAGAGGGCTGCACGGGGCTTCCTATAACAAAGATGAGCTATGTCTAATTAGCCAGCAATAAAAATAATAAAAAAAAAAAGCCTGCAAATGTAATTTCTGCAACAGTGCATCTAGGGCTGGCATCCATATTAATAATTATCTGTTCTTTAATACTGTCCTAAGAGAACTCAGTTAAGTAAAGGGGCTAGGTAGGACTTTGACAATCCAGGATGTCTTCTATATGCCTACAGAATATCATCCCCAGAACAGGCCGGCGCTGTAGAAAAGGTGAGGGGCCAATCCTACAGCATAGGCTCAACCCTCGGCTTCCCTTTGAGGGAGGGATTTCTCCTTTCCTGGAGGCTTCAGCTAGAGACCTTGGACAGCCCAACAGATGGGACTGATTTGAGGCCAGGTATTTGTCAGTGTGAGTATCTCTGCTTGTCAAGCAAGGAGAGGACACAGGAGCTCCTTCTTCACAGATGCTGCTGGCACCCGGCCTCCCTGGCCATCCTCCAGATTGCAGAGGGTGGGTTGCACCGCTTGCACCCCTCAAGTTCACTGAGACCACACTCCATGGTCTAAGGAGCTCCTGTTTTTCAAGGATGTGGGAAGCCCTGTTGGGAAATCTGCAGGAGCAGGATTTGAATCTTATGGAGAGGAAAGGAGGCCAGTCGGGCTCCCTAGAGCTGGGGCTAGATGTCCTGGATGCCGAGAGTCAGAAAGGAAGAATGTGCATGGTGCTGGCACTTAGCACAGGTAGGCATTTGGCACATGGGCACCTCGTTAGCGTAATGAGAGAGCATTGCTTTTTCTTATTATAGCCAAATGTTATTCTGGAGTTTGGAACTGCAGAAGAGCACTTCTGATCTTGTTGGCTATGGAAGTCCATTAGGTCTTTGCAAAGGTAGAGACAGCATGGAAACACCCAACCTGAAGTTAAATTAAAGACATCTGGTTACAAAGAAAGCAACGTATTTTCAGCAGTGTTGCTGGTCAGAGGCCCAGCTGGATTAGACACCTTCATAGGGTGCCAGCCTCACTTCATAGCTTCAGGGCTTCTTGAAAGAGCCCATGCGTAATAACTAAATAACACAAACTTTCAACTCAATTTACTGAGCAATAAATTGGCGCTTTGGCATCCTGGCTGGTTCAAAGCAAAATCAATCAGCCAACGTTTTCTATATTCAAATCCTTCTCCAAGTGGTCATTTCTTCATCCCTCCTCAAAAACTTTCACTGATAAATTTTGGGATGAGGTTGGTTTCTCTTCCAGCATTTTCTTTCAGCATCACTATATGGAAAACTATGACACTTTCATACATTTGTTGTTTTCTTATTAAAAGCCAAAAGTGTATGATTTTTTATCATTGCTAGCTTTGAGATAGGCCTTAAAATTATACAGACTTTTTTATTACATTAGTAAATATTTGACTTCTCATAGCAGCTTTTTGTAGCTTATCTAATTCTTCTTTCATTAACACTGTAATATTTTAAGTCTAGCTAGCATAGGTATGACCCAACACTGCTGAAACTATAGCATGTTTTTGTATTGACACCCAGATCAAGATTAGGGTATGTTAATGCTCCGTTAGCTGTATACCCATGACTAGGTGTCACTGTTGTAGTTTTGTGGCACTGAACAATAGAATTGAATCTTCTAGATCTAGCTTGAAAGGACTTGCATTGCTTGTCCTGGTGAGCAGTACAATCCAGTGATTGTTTGCTCTAGCTTGGAACCACCCCAGAACCTAGTCTTCTCCCAGCAACATGGAATTGTATAGTCAGAAGCAGTGATTTCAGCCTGATTTCAACCCACATGCTCTTCACATCCCCCCTTGGAAATGCAGCAATTAGTATAAGATTAAGAAATTAACTTTTTTATTTGTTCTTAATTGTTTAATCTCTTCTGTTATTCTTTTCTTCTTTGGGATGCTAGGAGGGAGAATCTTTAAAAGTTGTAAAAGCTGATTTAAAATAAAAAAGCAATGAAAATGAGCTACTGGTTGCAGCTAAGCTTGAATCCGTGCCTTGGCAGAAGTTCTGTACCACAGTTGGACATTATGTGGTGTAATGGTAAGGCAGAAGAGAAGTGACCGTATTGTTTTTTCTAGGTCTGGTAGCATATCCCTCATCTGATCATCAGAAAGTGTTTATATAAATGGATTGTTGCCAAGTTTTGAAAATGATTTTACTTGCAGCTGGCTTCTTACATGATTTTCATACAGACTATGGGGCCCTCTTTATCTCCTCGTATGCCCCCAGGATGTTCATCATGGGAGGGAGGCATAACAGTTGTTTTCATTTTTCCTTTCTCTTATTTCTGGTCTGGGCATCAGTGTGACCAGAATTAAGTGCGAGAAAAGATGGAAATCTGGAGAGGAGATGGGACTTCAGCACAGCATTGGGATAGCACTTCGTTGTATATTCCGTGCAGGAGCAGAACAGATTGGCCATGAAGGGCTCAAATTCTGTTTTTTATTCTTCTTCTGTGATAATTCAACTCCTGCTTTGCCTTCTTTTTATGAATGTATGTAAAATAAAAAACACTTTTAGCGTAGTAATATAGTAATATTAGCTGTTTTCTTTCAAGCCTACTGCTGACCTTTTTGTTATTACTGAAAACAACAGAAAGTTCACAGCATGTTATTACTACTATATATATTTCCAGATCAAAATGCAATTTTGCTGCAGGCAGGCTAATACAGATACCAGCAACTAAATAACTGTACTAGAATAATAATTAAAAAAAAAAAAAAAAGAAAGGTTTTTTCCCGGTGGAGTGCTGGTGGCATTTGCAGGTAGGTTGGTGTCTGTGAAAAGTTGACAAGTTGAATCACAGTAAGATACCCTACGTGTATTGTGCCATATATGAGAGAGATGAGCTCTGTTGATGACCTGCTGTATGATTTTGAGGCATTGTTACAGTTTTCTGGGTCAGCTTTCCTTTTCACTTATCATCTGTCTCATCTGTTTATACTTGAAGCTCTTCAAGGGAATGTCTCATGTTGCGTTTGAACGGTGCCTATAGCGAGGGAGGAAGGGGATTTCTAGCTTGGCTGAAGCTTCAGGATGCAAACATAATATAAAATGTTACAAATAATGGCAAGTGATAAAAGTGCATATAATAAAAGACAAGCTGTGATAAACATTTTATGTAGATTTAATCAAAGCTTTACTTTAAGGCACAAAGGCCCTTTCCTTTTGCTTTATAAATACTTTCTAAGAAAATGCTGAGACCGGTGTACTTTTCTGTACGGATACAATCAGATACAATCTGTCCTTATATTGGACATCAGGACAAAAATGGGACACTAAAAAGCACGTTTATTTCTTCCTACCTGTGTGATTCCTACACTAAAAAAAAAAAAAAGAGATAACAAATATATTTTAAAAAAGCTCCCCCCACCCCCTCACCCCCCGCCTTTTCACAAGTCTTTAGTCATTATGCTGTGTCTAAACCAGATGGAAGAATATATTAAAAATTGTTTTTAAACCACAGATTGAGAAATGGTGCCAGGATTTTCAACCAAAAACATGGCAGTGATTCTAAAATCTGTTGACAATTTTAGAAAGTTTTCTTGTGGCAAAAGAGCTCCATTAGTGTCTCTTCTTCTCTTCCAGGAAAATAAGGAAAACCTTTATCTGAGTCATAATTTAATTAGCTTCCAAACTAGATTTGTGAATATCAGTAAAAATATGTTAAGTTTCTCCAGGAATTGGAGCTGGGAGATAAACAGACTCATCCATAATGCAAGAAAACCACAGTTAAAAATAAAGGCTATGACTCTCTCTTACGTCTGTATCTCGAGTCCTGCCACAGGTTAGTGTGCCAGATCAGATTAGATTTTAACTACAGCCATTCCGGTCAAGTCTTTGAAAATCTATTTAGAATTTAAATTTTGGATATTTTTTCCAAATGAGGAAAATCAGCATCGCACACGCTTGAAATGGGATTTCCTCTTGTCTCACAGAGAACACTGGAGTGCACTGCAAGGTGGCTTTCTGGGCACGGGGGATGTGGGGTATCCGGAGCATCTCCTGTCAGATCCTTGAGATCAGTTCCTGACAATACGGCTTTTGGTGGTTGTGGATACATGGGGTTTGTGCTGACAAAGAAAGAGATTACAAAACTATCTTTTTAAAAGTAAGTTAATTTTAAATGCCCCTGAGAGAAATAGAAGAAATTCCGAATACCCCCAATAAAAATAAACACTCTTACATTTCCCTTTAAATAATTGTATGTGTTATAACTGGACAAAAAACTATTATTCCTACTTCACTATATGTACTATAGGGCACATATAAAACTTCCATCCACATCCATATATTTTTTATATATCCATATAAAACCTCCATCCATAAAATGGCTCTTTTCCCACAAGAACGAGCTTCTGCCAAATTTCTTCTCCCTCCATGCTGCTTCCAGCGGTTCCAGGGAGCCTCTTTGAGGTGCCGGGTCCCGTGCTCACCTGTTGGCCATATGTAGCGTTACAGTCACCGCTGAGCTGACCTGATAACAGCACTCAGAGTTTCCAAACTCAGGCCTTATAAGGGCAGTGAGCTCGCCTTAAACGTAAATGCATGGTATTTTAAAGTCGCTGCTATTGTCTGCATTGCATTGTGAAATGTTACAGCAGATCACTTGAGTGCCAAGTGTTTCAGCAAGGCTTTAAATATCTTTAAGGGAATTTTTTAGAGTATGGTGGTTCTTTATTGAGGAAGCACCTGTTATCCACATTTTACGGATAGGGCAGTGAGCGCAGAAGTGATACCTGTTGCACCGTTTGCAGGGTGCTTGGGGAATAAAACGCTTAACTTGATTCCTGCAAGCCTTAATCGTGTGCCGTAACTTCTGTTCAGCCTTCCGTGTGGGGCGCGTAGAAGAGCATAGGTGATCCTTAAAGACAGGTTTCAGGGTGATGAATAACCGAGTGTATCAAAACAGAAAAGTACCCAAATAAATGGGGTGAGAAGAATGTGACAATTGCTGTATAGTGTTGGCAGTGTACTGCTTTTAACGTTTTCAGTAGATCTTTTCAATGTAGCCTTGAACATGGTGTAATCAACCAGATCTGTTCATCTGTCCCTCCTTTGAGATTCAGTGAAGCTTGAGAGAGTAAGACATAAGGGTCCTTGTGGGTAAATGGCAGGAGAGCAATAGGAGGCTCCACGCTGACCTGGACTTCAGGGCTGAAGAAAGCTTTCAAATTAATTCCCTGATGCTAAGCCTGGGCTGTATGCTGGAGAAATCTAAATTTGGTGGCAGTCTGCTCTACCATGGATAGATATCCAGGCTGGAAGGTGTATCAGAGGTGGCCTGGACCGTCAATGGCCCAAAATTATGTGCAGATGCCCTTGCATTTCACATGCAGAGTGCTCTCCTGTCTTCTGGAAGGTTATCGGCTGTCACATGTCTTTATTTCTTTCTGGTTTAAGACTTGTCTCCTACCCAATAACCTTCTCAGTTGAATTAGTAAAATGGTTGGTTCTCAGTGTAGTGCTACACAGAGATTATTTAATAACTGTGGCAGCTTTGCAGTATTTTGTCCTGGCCAGTAGTCTAACCAGACACATTGTGTTGTCTTCCTGAATCCAATTTGTAACAATAATGTTTTTCTCTTACTGTGTTTCTGGAACCAATTTGACTACTTTCCCTTCCCCTTCTCTTTCTGCTAGGACATCCCAGAGAGCGCTCTGCACTGCACGCCACCAGTTGTCTCCTGTTTGCCTGCTTACGCTGCCCATACTCAGAAATGTCCTATTTTCTGTCCCAGTGTTGAGAAGGGACACGGTTAAGCATTTTAAAGGCAAATTACATCTGTGATGAGCAGCTGGGAAGGTACAACTCAGCCGTGTTTTGGGAATAGGTTTGTGTGAGATGACTTTAATGTAGAGACTAAAAGTCATTTGTGAGATAAACCAGTGAGAATCTTGGGCAGCTTTTCTACATGAGACTCTCATGCTAAAAACCAAAAGCCAAAATGTAAAACTCCCTAAGCCACTTGATTCATTTGATTCATTTCCTCTGTATCTTCAATTTCAAAGCCATTTAGAAAGATCATTTGCACAAACATAAAAGTTCTCTTTAACTAAAGTCAACCAATGTGTTTTTTCAATGAGCTAGAGCTCATAAGAAAGATTCAAACATTAACTGTGTAAAGAAGGCAATTAGTGTTTGTACAATATATTGAAAATTAGCCCTAGGCATACTGGAAAAATACATGTTTTATACATGTATATTTTTCATTCAATTCTATAGTTTCTATTAGATCTGGACACAGATACTCCTGAAGGCTACCAGATTAATTCAAACTGCGAAAGAGGTGGTGATTGTCTATAAAAAGGTTTTTTTAAACTATAATGTAGTTGGTCTTACTCTGTATATTTAATCACTCAAAGGAAAAGCCTTTGCTGCTGCTGTAGTATGTCAAGGAAGCTTATCTGCATATAAACAGCAGAATGAGATCTCTCGTGTTACAAAGCTTTAACTTTTGTAGTTTACAAGTTGAGCATTTCTAAAAATGTACCAATTAGGTCATTCTGATAAAAGGAGATACTCGTCTCACTTTGTCATGGAGTGGTACTTTCCATAGGTTTTAAAGCTGTCACGGGAGTAGGAAAAAAGCTGTCATAGTCACAGGAATCAGTGAAAAACTTTTATTTTAATAGCTGTTGAGGGGTCCAATTACAGGGAGCAACTGCCACGTTATCTGTCTTAAAGATTGCGCATCCATTATCATGAGTGTTTTGCCCACAGTTTGATAGGAACTAAGGTCAAGAGAGGGACCATTTTCCTGAAGGGGGGGAAACAGGAATTGATGCAACCATGGATAGTGTATCGGTTAAAAACTTGGGAGCATTTTCTGAAAATAGGAGTACACCCACCCTCTATTAAGGAAAATACTACTTTTTTTACCGTACTCGTTTAGCATTTGATTCTCACAGGACAGAGTGCAAGCCAAAAGAAACGGTTTGTGAGGCTCCGGTGCTATAATGGGCACAAACATACTTTCTATGGTTGATTACGTTAAAGTATTTGTTGTTTATATGAACTATTATGGTGTATATAGAGTGGAACCTTTCAGAAGACCAGCTGAAACTTTTGTTTGTTTCTACAAGAGAATTCACTAGAGCGAAAGTCAGTGTGGGATCTTAGATGCAGGAGTATAGCGGCTTGCCTTAACGTGTAGAAGAGGGCATATGGTTTTGGTAATAGGGTAATAAGAGCAATTAACCTTACAGTGCACTCATTTGTTAGTCTCGGTTGTTTATAAACTAGGTAATAAAGATATTTTAACATCCTATAGCTTTATAGGAGATTAGTGAAATCAGGCTGTATTTTTCAAGTTAATGCCTAACAGTACTCAGGTGATAGCATGAGTGATAGAAACATAAAATTGGCAGAGAATAAAATATTCAGAGTACTATGTGGTGTGTCTAGCCAATGAATATAATCGCAAATGTATAAATACATAGCATAGTTTAAAGAAATACAAACATATGTTAAAGGTTTTCGTGAGAAGAGGGACTGTTTTCACAGGATGCGGTCACAGATCTGTCATTCAGCTTGTTCTTGTCACCTTGCAAAGATTATAATATAAACTGTTTCCAGGCTTATTTAATGTGAAAAAGAATTTTAAACTTACCTTCTTCTTCATGCCGTGCAAATACACAGCATTTCCTATAACATCTTCCATGTAATTGTTCAGAAGGATGAACCTGATAAAAGAATGGGTTTCTTTTAACAGCAAGCACCATTATTGTCTTTGGCTTTTTAAAGGACTAATAGAAGTTAAGTCAATTGCTGCAGAAGGTCCAGGTTCTCAGTTAGGAGCCACTGTGTTTGTCTGGCAAACAGAGAAATTGGGTACAAATGAGCAAGTGGCTTGCCCCCCAAACTGCGCCCACAAGAAAAGCCTTTTTTACTTCATTCTCCGATGGCTCCTCGCACTGCAGGTGTTGCAGTTCTGGCAGCTGTCGTCCTGTTGAGCACCTTGCTGTGAAGGCAAGTGACACCAAAGGTTGAACGATCTTTATTTTGCAAGTACTTTGTTTTTTAGGTTGGTGATGATGGCAGATGTATGGTTTCACCATAATAATATTTTTAAATTTGATTCTATAACTTTTGACAGTCAGCTTTTGGGCTCCTGCTCTTGCGCAATATTTGTTCTGCAAACTTTTGCCTGTTTATTGACAACGTCACAAAAGAGACCTCTAAATCAGTTCATTTGTGGATTTAATTTTGAGCATGTAAAATATGATGTATTGTGGTTATTAGTGTTTTGTCTGTCCTTCCTGGTTTACAGTTATTTGTCTGATTTTTTACCTTATACGTTGGTTACAGACGTTTTTATTGAATTTAGCTAGTGATAACCCTAATGAGTTGTTGCTGCTTTTTCTTTATCTTGAGTTTGAAAGTCAAGACAATGATTTTTTTTCGTTTGGGTTTTCTGCAGAAGCTTCCATGAAACCCTTCTGTACCAATTTGTCGTCTTGATTTTTTCTGTTTCATTGAATTGATTGAACAATGTATTTGCTGGTGCAGCATTCACCGAGTATGAGGACTCTTTTGCTTTATTAGACTTGACAGTGTTTAAACAATACTAATTCTCATACCCAGCTGGCTTTTCAATTGATTTCTGTGCTCTCTGTTGCTGTGTAAAACAAGGCAGAACATTAAAGACATCTTGCATGCTACCCTCTGGAGACTTGGTTTTCTTTAGAGAAAAATCAAATAAGTGTAAAATTTTCTGGTTTTTCTCCTCATATATTTTCTTCTGGATCTTTAAATGATATTTCAGTGTACTGGCAAATTTTGTACATGTTAAGATGCTAATTTTCAAGCACATACTTTTAAAAAGCAGTCTTCATTTTATAGTGAGATTTGCTAGTTTGCTCATTTGTTTATAGAAATAAGTGTCTCTTTCTTCGTCTAAAACAGAATATACCAGCTTTTAAATCATGTTCAAGATGTACATAAATATGCCATTTTAACCCAGCTAAAATATTGCATATTTAAAATGTGTTTCCTAAACAGTCAAAGAACAATTGCAGATGTTAATCATTTTTTTTTACCCGCTCGCTTTTAACAGTATTGAAGCGGCCTGAAGTTTTGAGCTAAATATTAGCATCAGAATTCCTGGGGAGCGTGAGACGTAAAAAGCATTTTTCTGTCCTGTAAACATCGATATTTAAGTCACACCTTTAGACAAATCCAAGCCTTAAAACATACGCTCCTGAAAAATGAGTTTTCTAAGCTCTAGAACAGGCACCTGCGATGGGCTTCAGCCATTGTTGAGGTGACTGTTGCAGCATGAGTCTCGCCTTCCAGTTCTTTTGAGGCTGCTTAATTTCATATGAATTTCAGTTTATTGTGAAATATCGGCTTTCTGAAACTCAAACTCGATTCCTCATCCACTCCACCGCCCCAAATGCTCAGGAAGTCCTGCAGCAGGGGTAGGATCTGGGGCTCTCAGTTGTCGTGGGTCAGATGAGGGCAATGCCCTCTCCTAGAGGACTGCTTAAAGGTGAGGAGTGGGACTTGATTTTTAACTTCAAGGAATCAGTGCTTGCTGATAAAAGTCATAACATTCTTGGCCATAATGTCTTCCTATAATCTTTTCACTTTTTGCATGGAAGCCAGGTAGCTGTCCCTTGTGTTCTTTTTTGCCACTCGTACAAAATGTGTGCCAGTATCTGTTTCACACGATGTCATGAAACTCCATGTCACAAGTACAGTGTCACTTGGAGTCATTGTAGGAAATATTTTATGAATAATGAATGTTTTGATCACACAGTATTTCAATCTTTTTTTTTTTTAATTTACTACAGCTGGTCTGAAAAGCCAGAAGAATGGAAATTTCAAAAGACAAGACAAACCTGGCTTCTCTTGCACATGTATGATAAAGAGAAGGTTTGTATTAACGCTGCTTTTTCTCAGAACAAATATGATACAAGGTTTTATACATTAGTTATAGCTATTCTTTATTAACCAAAAGTTGCTAGTATGCACCACCAAAAGTAGCCATGCACTTTTCTAATAATTTTTAACAATTTATAAATCAATTACTTTGTTTTTAAGCAAAAAGCTGAATCATTTTAATTGCTTGTAATGAATCTTTTTATGTTGTTGGTGATCATTGTCCTATGTATGCTCAATTTTTATACTTGATATATGTCAAGCATAAATAGAGCAGATTCTTGTTTTATATAAATCTGAAGCTTACTGAGAATTTGAGTCATATCCTTAATTTGAATTTCAGAATGTGGAACCCAGTACTGTAAACCATGATTCTCATATTGCTTCAGAAATCTCTGGCTCCATATAAGATGTACAGCCATATTGCCAAGATGTTAAAATAGCTTTCTCATTAAAATATAAGTGAAACCTGATGTTGATTGTAAAAACCATAAAGTATAACCAGAATCTGGGCTTGCATCATTACTGAAATCCATTCATTTCATAACTTAAAAGCAACGTAGATTGTATTTCCAGTAAGCGTCTGACCATCGTGGTGTTGAATGGAGGGTTTCAGGTCGTTCATCTTGTTGTGTAGTAGAACAAACACCTAGCCGTTTGCACAGTGTGTTACTTACTGATTCATTTAGTTGACATTCCGTTGGGTTTTGCCAATTTTTTGTGTACATTTAAACATTTAAGCCTACCAGTCTTCCTGACCCAAATTACTCAGCAGCTCTTAAGCCAATCACCTGACATAGGGTGTTACCTTTATGATTAAAAATACTTTTAATGAACCACATAATTAAAAGCAGAGTTTCATGAAGGCAAAAATGTTCACAGTGTAATACTTTAAAAAGATTAGTTGCAGAATAGAAATTTGGTCGTAGGTATCTAGGTTGTTCGCACTGTCTTCTGTTTTTAAGTTTCTCCTTTAAAAGTCTTTATCAACCTTTCAGAATCAATGTATGCTCTTAAAGCTACCTAGAAATTGTTTTACAGGCAGAATGATGTTTTTACTTCTTTACTTGTTTACTTTGGGTTTTGTGTTGAAATATACTGGGAAATAATTAACTGTAAGTAGTGTTTGTTTTATGTATCAAAACACAGCTTAACTCCTTATTTTTCGACATTGAAATGAAACTTCCTTCTTAGTTTTTTTTAAATCTGATGAAAGCATGATGATTTATTTAAATTCATGTATTTTGTACTATTTAGTAATCAGAGATGCATTGAATATGAGCTTTAGATAACAATTAACATCTGCATCCAGATTCAGTAAAGTTAGTAGAACTACTCAAGTGCTTATAATTAAGCATATGATGAAGTCTCTCATCATCAGGACTGTAGGGAGGGCAGACCAGCTTCTTTTGAATATTTTTTTACACCCAAATCCAACTTCCTGTCCATTACAGAATAATATCTGTTGGATATCCAAGCATGACTAAAATACAAAAGGAGACATGAGTTTCTTTCCTTCCTAAGCCACATCTTTGATCTCATGGTGTCACTTGGATGCCTACTGAAAAGCCATGCAAAGGGGTAAATTAAATTTCCTGTACTGATAGGCCTCTTTCTGTACAAAATAAGCTGAGGTTTTAAAGTCTCTTGCAACATGAGTTCTTTTAAGTCCCTTTAAAATCCATCTGGTGGTTGGCTGACAGCTGCCAAGCCAAGCCTGTATACCTACAGTGTATATGCTTCTTCCGGATCCAGTATAACATAAACACTAGGTCATTTGTTGATCTTTGTCATCTGGCACAGCATTTTTAGAAAGTAACTATATTGGCTGTCTTCAGCTCCTGGACTGCAAGGCCCTGGAGGGGTTGCTGAAGCTTCATCAGAAGGTAACTGAGAAGAACAAGCTCGGCGGCAGTTCTCTGTGCAGCTGAAGTTCTCTGTGCAGATATCTGTATTTGCTTTGCCAAATATGTGGGAATCTGCAAGTCTGAAAACTCTTGAGTTACATAGTATAATTTAAAAGTGATAACTTTTCTTTTCCTGCTACTATTTTGTAGTGTTTCCCCCCTTCTCCCGATAACGGTAATTATTTCACTTTGGGATAGTTCCATATTAGTCAGCGCCAGTGCATATTAGCTGGTTAGAACAGAGGCAAGGTTAGTGTGTGAGAGAGGAAAAGAAACAAGAAAAAGGTCGAAGCAGTTTAACAAAAGAAAATCCCATAAGCGTCACTTCCACTTACCAGAGCCGTGTGGGAGATCTTGATATCCAATTTCAAGCCAGCCCAAAAGCTGATCTTAGAAGAAGGACTGTGTTCCTTCTTGTAAAACCTTGCCAAGAGTCCCTGAAATTTCAGCTCTTGTACTACTGTATTTGAAGAATTAAAATTTGGATTTCATTAACTTTTTGCTGGCACTTTCTATGTTCCAGTCCTTGCTATGGCTCTATTGTATGTGTAAGTTAGGAGGAAATATGATATTATCTTGCCTACATGGTACTGTATTGTAAGCTTTTGCTGAAATAAACCTAATAGCCGTGTTAAAGAAAAAAAATCAGATTTTTTGAACACTTGAGCACTTATCCTTAGGGCCAAATGCTAAATGTTTTCTAGGCTTCAGGCAGCCACATGTCTGTCTGCACACCTAGTATTTCTAAGTTTAGAGTAGGCTTTTAATTGCCCCTTCAAGCACTTTGCTTAAATGATATAATAATAACTGTAATTCCACAGAGTGAGGTATGACTATACCACGAGGTCTGAGAACAAGAGGTGTAAATTATGTAGATAATTTGGCTAAGGTTTGAAACATAGAAATGTTGCTGAGCTTTAAAAACCTGATACTGAGCATCTGCATTAAAGGAGCACTATCATGCTGAAATTGTTTGTGTCTGAATGATTTTGCCTGTTACTGGTACCAGTTTACTGTGAGTAAAAAGGTTTCAAAAATATAGACATTTTTCATTATGTTTAGATGTGTTTGATTCATATAGCAACACTTCATATATCATCCATTTCAGTGTTAGTCACTGTAAAAGGAATATTTGTTTTGTATCTGTATTGTTTCTTTAACACAATAGTGTTTGTGTGAAGAATTAGAAGATTTTTCATAGCGTATAAGCTATGAGGCTGAATGCAGACTTTAGTTTTGATTTATTACTTTGTAATATCCCTGATTGATGAAGGCAGTGTTAGAATATTCTTTCTTCCTCTTCTTTTGGAGTGATAGAAGTTTTAGTGATCAAAGTTATGCTGCCAAATGTCGATGGAGAAGTAAGTTGTAAATTAAGTATCTGTTGAAGCTCTGTCTTCTCTGAAATGTTGATACTTTGCAGAATTGAAACAGCCCTCGAATAATTAGTCTCCAGTCCTTTAAATACTTACGTATGTGTTTAACTTGACTCATGTCGAGTATGCCTTTTAAAGTTATATGTGTAAAGTTAAACATGGAGAAAAATATTTGCAGGATTAGGTCATTTTAACATCTCCTGATTCACAACAAAAATATTCTCTTATTGGCTGAAACCTGTTCCACGGATATACAACATAAAGTTAAGATACGCTTCAGCATAGATCTGTTCACCTAATACTTCTGAAAATACATTGGTTTGAAATACTGAATAAATCATTCAAAAGCCTTTGCTAGGTTATTGCCAAGATTATTTAATGTAATGATCATTTAATTTGTATGTTGTACTAGATAAGCTAAAATTTAACCTATGACTAGTTAGTTAGAAAGGGAGTGAAATGGGGGTAATGCAACTGTAGATGACTTAACTGCTTTTAATGTTAGACATGTTAGTAGAGCCTATCAGTTTTAGTCAGCATGATTTAAAAATTATTTCCATATGTCTGAATTCAATTTGTTTTTCAGATTAAATTCTGTTCCTTTGTATGAGCATTCTGTCAAAGTGCTTGATGGTGGGTGGTATCTGATCTTAGCAAACAAATAATTTTGGGTAGGGGCGAGGGTAATTCCAGCAAAATTCTTTCCTCAGACATGTGCATGCAATTCTCACTGAATTTAGTAAGGTTTGCATACATGTTTCCAAAAGTAGGATTTGGCTAGTGTGTTTTTTTCATCCAACAACCCTCACAGCCTTGAGCTCACTGTCAAGGAGTGTTTGCATTTGCTGATCAGCATTTCCACATCTGCTTAGAATTTCCTCTCAGCTGCTTTGCCATCTGAGCACATGACAGTCCTCTCACCACGGTCCATCCCTCCCGGCAGCTTGAACCTTGGCAAGAAACACTTTCACTCAGAGGTGGGCATTGGCAAACGCAAAAGCCCATGCAGTTCTCCTAATTGTCTTTCAGGTGATGGCTTGACATGATTGTGAATGAGTATTGAGAGAGAAGAAAATAAAGCAGGGTTTTTTTCTTCCTTGTTTTTTTCTTTAAAGGTTCCAGACAAGTATTTCACCATTTTACTGGATTATCTGCAAGGGCTTCAAGGTGGTGCGCGAGACATAACTGTGCAGAAAGCCGAAGCTTTTATGAAGGAATTGGATGGTTCTGACGCAGAAGACCCAAACCTGTTGGAGAAGTGCGAGCGCATACGACAAGTTCTGCAACTGCTGTCTTGAGAGTATTTTTGTGTCTTAATGGTTGTCTGGTGGAGAGAAGAGTAGGATGGCATGTACAGAGACTATAAATTAGTTGTAAACACTTATTTTCTCATAAGAATCCTAATACTAAATTTTCAGATTTTGTACTCATAATTTTTTCCAGTTGCAAATATTTATCATGTTTTCAGGTGATGAAATAAAAGTAACATATTTGGTCCATAGACATGCTATTATAAGTAATCTTATTGCATATCTTTAGAAAAATAAACCTCTCTTTCTTGTGAGTTTTTCTCCACCTCCCCCTGTAATTACTGTTAAATAAGAGGAGCTTTGCAGTTCTTAATAAGAAGAGCAAAGGAACCAACAAAAAGCCTGGAGGGTCTTTTACAATGGCAGCTTTTAAAATGAGCATACAGCACAGTGCTTGCTCAGCCAGCTGTAATCTATCACTTTCAGCTTTAGAAGTATGTCATTTGGATTTGGGAAAGATCATTTTCAGTCTGTTGAACACGGGTTGTATAACACAGTCGCTTATTAGTACTTCACGTGGTGATCTGGAGATACCATCAGCTTTGTTAGTTTTCCTTTTATATTTTAAAGTTTTCAAATGCTTTATGGCAATTGTTTAGATATTCAGATAATGCACAGATGGGAACAGATCAAATCCTTTGACCATATGTAGTGAAATCATCTGATTGTACCTAAACTTACCCTACGATGAGAAGTGCTGTGCTGCAACATTTTGTATCTAGCCTGCCAATATTGCATTTTCATCTTTCTCTTGTAGTTGGCGTCCAAAAGAGTTAATTTGTGTTCATTCACTTTGACGTGGGACATTTGTCTCCTATGAATGTGCTGAAAATGAGGCTTCCAAGTAAAAACCAAGGACATGAATTACTCAAAAGTTGGATGATTGGCTTATTTAATAACACTTGTATTCAGACAGCGTTCTTAACCTGATTCTTTAATGTTTCTGCAAACATTGCTCATACTTTATTAATAACAACTGTATGAAATGTGTAGTGTTTTAGAAGAGTGGCTGTCTTTGGGAATTACGGCTTTAATTTGGATGGGTGAAGGAGGGGAGGATCTATGGATATGCAGGCCTAATTTTTCAATAAGAAGCATTTGAGTGGCTTTGACAGCCTTCACAGTCGTGGATTACTACAAATCTTTAAAAGTATGAAATATATTACTAGTAACAAATAACTTATGCTTTCTGACGTCTTGAAGATGATGTTTTCAGGCAAAAAAGACTGGAGACCAGCATGCCCCGCTCTAACACAACAACTGTGATGGAGCTTAACACAACAGTGAGCAGAATAGAGCAGCCGTGCCGATGGTTCGTCAGCAGCTCAGGTGCTGTTCCTATACCATGGGGCGATGGTTGGATGGGGGCTGCAGAGGATGCATGCAGTGTCGAAGCCTTTCTATATAAAGCTATATAAAGCTGAGCTTCCAGTGCAAAAGTTGGTGAAAAGGGTCTGTAATAAAAAGAAGTGATGGTGACATTAAGTGAACTAGTGAAAGATCTTTGGATCTTCTATTTTATGTCTGAGAACATGCAGCAGAAAAAAACTACTGTCACTCCAAGCAGAAGCTGGTACTTTTTTCTTTCCATCAGGAAAAATAAGAATTTCTCAGGGATGAAGTTTTCAGTGTCCTTTTGTGACTTTATGATTGCATTTTAGGTGTCAGAGAAGACTTTGTGTTCTCCCCTAGATATTTGAAAATCACCACTTTTGATTTCTCTATTGCACAAAAATGTAGGTCCTCACTGTGCACTTAATATACATTATAGCTGAAAAGCACAAACACATTGCAACCATATTTTGGAAGAGACTTGTAAAAAGGATTGTAAAGGTAAGATCCTGGAAAAAGATGTGAGCCTTTGATGATTTTGACAGATTTGGCAAGATTTGCCTTTCCTGGCACCTTGGTTCTGGCCATATGCAAATGTTGACAAATCTGTGAGAAGAGAGGCTTTGTAGATCAAGAATGTCGTATTTCTTTTTATACCAATTAATATTAAAAGCACATAAGGCCTGCCAATCTGGAGTCCATGTGAACAGTAACATTTGGAAAAGAACAGCTAGAGCCTCTCACCAGTACGGTAATAGCCCTCTGCGAGCGAGGTCCTGCTCTGCTCTCCTCTTCCTCAGCTGCAGTTCCAACTTTCCCTTCAGTGCTACTGACTACTGGGTGAAGGACATGGTCTTTGGCCTCCATTTCTTGCAGTTATGGAAAATTCAGAAGCTAAAAACCTCAGGTAATTGTTGCTATGGTTGTCTTTGGTAGAGGAAGTGAAGTACGATGTTTTCTGCCACGTCTCTTCGTGTAGGATACTGTTCAATGGTCAGGCTTGTAAAACTTCTGCTTGGTATTGTTACTGTGTATGTCTTGGGTTTCAAAGCTTAATATGAAATATTTTAAGTGTCGTCTTATACTTGATGTTGTAGTGCAAATAGGAAAGGAGACTTAATTGTATTTCACTTTTTTGCTTTACCCCTTTTCTTAAAGAATCTTCAACTGGTTAGCAAACAAGTCATCTTCAAAACACCCATGAAATGCAAAAGCAAACACATTTTTGGGAGATATGTATTGCTAGGCCCATTTTAAAGACAAGATTGTGAGGACCCAGACAGCTTACCTAACATAGCGTGCAAATGTAGTAACATCTCTGGCAATCAAATTCTGTCTTTTCCATATGCTAGCCACCAGGCCAGCTTCTGCTTCCTGCTCAGCTTGGCATTTTAATCTAGGGATTTACATTGTGTGATGAATAAGTATAGCAAGATTTCCTCCATCGTGTATTTTAAATGATGTATTTTAAATTATTAAGTGTATAATCAGTTATTGAATTCCTGTGCTGGTCAAAGCTGTACAGGAAGATAAAATCTGGTGCTTTGTTCACTTTGTTTTGTCATTGGGTCATGTAGAATTTTCAGATCTCAACATCGCTTGTAGCTTAGGCAATCATATGGATACAGATACGACAAAATCGTGTCTCTGCCTCCGTTTAAATTGGTCTGCTGTGTTAATAAAAATTGCATCCAAGGCTAGAAGTAACAGTGTGTACAGATTGATAAATTACATCTTCATCTCCCTACTCTAATTGTCTTCTAGTTGAGTTAATCTGTATTGTGTAGCTCTGGCTAGAAGAATTCGTATTGTAAGAGTGCTGAAGTCAGGACTTCTAGGCGAAATAAAGGAACATTAATTACTCAGAACTGCTTAAAGCTGGAACTGTGCCTCTAATGGAAGTACTAATTACTCAAAATTTGACAATGTAAGAAGTTCTCTTTAATTTGGCTGATCCTTGCTATGGATAGTATATCTTCTTGGTTCTCCGCTGTCTGCCCACAATTTTAATTTGTTATCTCCATTGTAAAATTACTGGGTAAATGAATTCTCTGTTCTTATTTGGAAAGGGTATATCATAGTTGTTGAGTGTGTAGTTTATTTCCTTGTTTCCTCTCACTGGAGAATAGCTCTGCTGTGTTTCTGTTGATTTTAAAGCAAGGTGACTCTTGACTCATCTCCCATTATTTCAAATAGCTTAGAAATGCACTTCTTTGGTTTGAGCTTGGGGGTTTTTTGTTTGTTTGGTTTTTTTAACTTTTGCCGCTGAGTAAGGCAAAGTAAAGAACGTTAACATCTACTCACATTTCTGCAAATCAATGCCAGAAAAAATCATAAAAGAGATTTAAGTTGCAAAGTCAAGCAGTCAGAAAATTAGAAAACATAAGAATGGAAATTGTCTGTGTAATTTTAATTTTACTCCTTCACGCATGTGTAGTATGATGCAACCTCTAATTATGTGATCAGTTCTGTATTTTCCTTTGTGCATAAGTGATAAGTCACTTATTCAGTGTCTTCCTTGCAATTCTGCTATTCTCACTTTCAAAACTTAGGTCTACAAAGTAGTACTAAAGCCGGAGAAGTAACTTTGCTGTGTGGATTTGATCCTGCACAGAAGAAGTAAGTAGGAACTTTCCTATTCATTTGGTATAGGAACTAGTCATAGATGTTTCATCACAAATGTTCCCTTTAAAACATGTTTTAATGTTCTGATTCATTTACAGTCAAAATACTGAATTGATGTTACTTAATTTAAATCCAGTTTTGTTGACATAAAACTTTCCAGTGGCTTATTCTGGTTTAGCCTTTGGTTTCCTTTTATGTCTTCCTTTCTGTACAGCTGAATGAGCTGGTTATTTCTGTCCCTGCAAATAGGAATATTAGTTGTTTACAGTGATTCCAGTCATACAAGGACACAACTAAATGTCTTTGCCTTTGCAGGACAAGCTCATTTTAGCAGTCATTTATAATTACATTCTATTTTAAATTCTTCATAAGAACATACATAGTCAACAACTTAATATGGTCAAAAATAGTTATTTTTTTAAAATATGTTTTTTTCCTACAAGGAGCAAGCAATACAAACTGAAATAAAACTAATGAGTAAATGGTGGGGGAAGGGCAAAGCAAAACAGTGGTTTATCTTTCTGTGTCAAAACAAAGCTGAATAAGAAGCTTGTGCTACTAAGAAAGTTTGGCTGGTGTTACACACACAGAGGGAGGGCCCTTCAGTTAAAAACAGAAGAACAGTCATACAGTTGCTCTTATTGATCCCTCCCCCCGCAGAAAATTTTTGGCATTCCCCAACAAAACCCACGAAAACACCTACGTCAAAAAGTTAAATAGGTTTCAAAATCAAATACTTAAAGGTCAAGAAATGCCACATGTATATAAATGACCAGAAGAATTCAAATTCTACCTCTCTGTGCCTCCAGCCTGGAGACTGAATGAAGGGGGATTGTGTTAGAAGCAAACAAGCAAAACCCCCTAAATTATGTGAGCACATACTTAAAGATTACCGGTTACCCTTCTATTCATAGGAAGGCAGAATCACATTTCCTATTAGCTTTAGTTATTCACATTTTTTAAAGGATTGCTGCTAATTGAAATATCTTGTAGCCTTTTGCTGTGACAACTTAAATCTATTCTCGTCATGGTCCCACGTGTGTTTTATAAAGTTGTAAGCCTGGGACGCAGGATCTGTCACTCTCATTTGCTTATAAGTAGCTGGACCTCGCTATAGCACTGTGAAAGTCGCCCCTTGCTGTTGAGCGTTTTGGACCCAAAGAAGGACATTGACACTGTTTCCCTATCCTGGTCTAGAGGCACAACAGGCTTTGGCAGCACCCTTTGTATCAGCCAGGCTTTCTTAAGCTCCATGAAATCGCCCGAATCTGGTACAGTGATGCCGCTTGTGGAATTTGCCAAGCGAGCAGCAGCGTTCATCTGTGAAGCACTTTGAGACGTGAGGCTGCAGGATCTCGGCTGCTCGGGATGCTCGGCACACAGCTTAATGCCTGCCTTGGCCTTGCTGCCTGTTTTCAGTCTTGGGCTGCTGAGAGTTGCAACCATTTTATTTGTCTACTTTCTGTGGGCTTAATTTGACTAAACAAACTGTTTTAAAGCTATTTCGGCACATTGAAAGCTTAAGCTACAGCCATTGTGTTTCTCTGGTAGCATAGATATGTGTAAATAGACTATGGATTTCACAAAGACAGTACCCTTTATTAGAAGCAGAAGCTCTTGCAGGATCCTGGAAACGACTGACCAGCACCCTGATTTACCTTGTTAAATAAGAGCGGTATTTCCGTGAGCTGTCACAAATGTAGGCAAGCAGATAGACACGACGACAGACAGCCAAGAAACCATGTATGGGCATCGAACATACCAGAGGCAAGGATGACAGTCGGGAATGTAACCTCCTGAAGTTGCCTGGTTAAGGCAAAATGCCACCTGGCACAAACCCCGGCTGCCATAAGGTTAAAAATAACAAATAGTATCCCTATTACATAAGGAAATCTTTTGTCCTTGTTTAATGGGGCACTATGATACGCCAGAAAGAATAAATATGGATCTTCTCTGAACTCTTACTTGCGGTTAGTGCTTAGGGCCAAACCAGCTGATTTTAAGCAGGGCCCCATGTACAAACTGCTGGTGTTAAACAGGCGAAATGTGGGTGAAATTCCAGTGTCTAAGCGTGCTCACCGGCAGTGTCAGACCAGTTCACAGCACTGGTGATATCTCAGCCCCGGGAAGGACTTCTAGTCCCTTCTTGTGATGGTCATGTTACTATAACACAAATGCAGAGTATCTGTGTATTCAGAGCAGCAGGTAAACCCTCTGGACAGCTGTAGTCCATTGGCCACAATCTGCTGCTTATTGCAATAAAATGGATAATGCAGGAGCTGTTGAAGTTACTGTCTGTGATGAATCTGCAGCCTGTGTCCAAGCCCAATTCTCCTGTTTCAGTGGCAGCTTTGAGAACTGCAGAAGGCAACGCTTATTTCCAGTTGGACTGCGCAGCTCTGCCTGTACCCATCATCTCTTTGTAGGCTATGATGCCTTTCAGGTCAGTACAGCTGTTACGTGGTAGCCCTTACCAAATTTTTTTGGAAGCTTCCAGTGCCTGTTGTAAGCAGGAGCATTCATCAGCAGATGGTCCTCGCACTTTCATTCTAGGCCCTCAGCTCTACCCATGCCATCTCCATGCACCCAACGATCTGCTTCCACTATCCATCTTTTTGTGAAAAGGCCTTTCTGGTGCTTCCACTTCAGCTTGGATAGCAGAAGGCATCAGGGATTTAAAGGTCTCGATGTATCATGGTCCATAAGAACTGAATTATCCTTAAAATTCACCCCCAGTTCCTCCCCAAGATGGCTCTGGATTTCAATCTCCATCAGCTCTTCCCTGGGCAGATGTCCCATCAAGCAAATTCAGACCTTACATCTGGATGCATAGCGTGCTTTTGCTTGGAAGAGATGATGCCAGTCTGAGCCTCATCCCAGACTGTGTGTGACTCATAGGAATCAGGGGAGATGTCAGAGATTATTAAAGCACTTTTAAAACTGCCTTAGATGACTAAAAAGAAACCTTCAAACAAAATGTCGTCAGTGCTCTGATAACGCCTGTGAGCATCTGCCTCTTGTTTGGGTAGTGAAATATGTGTCGGTGCTTTCCAGCATTCAGTCCAGGCATTTACCTCCCCTTGCTCCTTGATTCGGGTTTCCAGGCAGTATCACCTTCAGGAGGATTGTTCCCTAGGCTGTCCCTTCATATAGGTGAACACTTTCCGCCCCAATCGCTGCGTCGCTGATGAGACCGCTCCACCCCTGTACAGCTGGCCACAGCGGTTTGAAGGGTGAGCAGGGTGCGGGTACAGTCACGGTGAAATACGGGTTGTATAGGGCACACGCCTCAATCAGAACTCAGTCTATTGCCAGGTATTTTTGTCGTTAAAAAAGAAGAAAAGCCTTTAGACAATTCTAATTTCCAGTGTTTTTAATATGCTGTTTTATCTCAGAGATGGAAAACCTGGAGTGAGCAGACGGTTGCATTATGACTATTGCAGCAGCCTCCTCCTTTCCTTCCTGTACGAGCTCCTGAGCAGATTATAACTTGCTTTAACTGATACATGGAAAAGTTCAGCTGAGTGAATTAGCAAAGAAGATGAGGAGGAAAACAGTACATCGAAGTTAAGAAATGCAGAAATTAACTTTTATTTCAAAATAGGCCAGGTATAGCTATCTGGATTATGAGTCTGTGATATTTAAATAAAACTCATTCAAAAATGATCACCTGTGCAGCAATATGGCATGAAATAGTGCTCTGCACTTTGTTATATCGTATTGCTTTTCTTTTGAACAGCCAAGACTGCCAACTGTAGAACACAGTATGTGGAAGGAAAACTACAGTGAACTTGACAATTATTTCCAGAGGTTGGTTCAGTCCTAGAAAACATTCATTGGCTCTCTAAAAAAAACAGGGGTTCCCTCTTTGTTTTCTAAATCCTTTTCTTATTATTTCAGCTGTCTTTGGACAAAGGGAGGAAAAAAAAAGTGACCACAGAGAGATCAAGAGTACATCTTTGACGTTGTTTAATGAGAAAATACTGACTCTTGTTGAATTACCTCATTAACACAGAGCAGAGCGTCTCAGTTCATTTTTGTTTGTTTTTTTTTGGGGGGGGGGGTGTCCCAGCAGAAGATGAAAGCATGGCAGGTGAGTCTTGTTTGATGCTGTTCCCTACAGGAGTGTTACAGATGGTTGCTGCTCCAAGAGAAGAATGAAGGGAATGTGACAAATGCGGTTCTTCTGCAAACAGCATGTCCTGCACGCCTTTCTGCTCTGCTTGCGCCGATGTTTCCCTTCCCTGTTAACAGAACGGCCTTTCAGCCAGCAGAAGGTATCAGTCAACCTTCGTTTGCATCATTGCTGTGGCTGTGGCTCTTGTGTACCTCAGAAAATTGCTTTAATGGTCCAATTAAACTTTTGACCTCCTATAGAGCTGCAAGCCACCGGTGTTTTGAATTGTCTGCAGGAACGCTTCGGAGGATGCTCTGCGGGCTCCAGCGTCGGTCCTGGCAAAGGGCAACGGAATGCAGGTAACAGCGAACGCAAGCTTCAGGCGTTTTAGACAGGAGGCTAATTTCGCTGTAATGTTGAACTGTGTGAATGGTGATTGAAAATGGCAACTACAGCATGCGTGCCTTGGTATCAGGTGCCATATAAGCTGCTGATACTTGGTTTTGGTTTTTTTTTTTAAGAGCTGGAAGGTATTTCCAGTTCAGCCAGTTACAGGAAGATAATGATCGGTCCCATAAAACTTTTTGCTGCAGAGATTTGAAAATGACAAATTACCGTGTCCTGCTACTGCAGCCCTGTGGATTAAAATGTGCTGTAGCATTTCAGAGTGATTTTTTAATATTTGGAAATGATAAAATAATTGTCTCGGAGGAAGGAAGACAGATGTCTCAGCTGTCTTATCTAGAAAATCCTGCCATTTCTCTCAGACGTGACCTTTACCTAGGTCATCTTATCTTTCTTACAACTCAACTAGATTATTATGATGGGCATCGGCTTGCCATACCCTTGAAATGGATTCAAAATCCATCCCAAGCTGTTTTGTGGCTAGAAGAAAGTAAAGTGCTTATAGTCCTGTTCTGATTGTCAGGATGCTAAGGCTATAATTCAAGTCATTAGGCTTAGTATATAAAGCCCTTCGTAATCCAAGTCTTAAGAATCTGAAAGGTCACTTGTGGTCCAATAATCCTGAATAGTAAATGTGAAGAGCTAGTGGTGACTGTCTTGATCCTAAAGCACCTCTTAAAATAGATGCTGGTCTCTGCCCCAAAAGCATATGCACATTATTTCAGTGTGATTCAAGAGGCTGTGCAAAGAATAAGCAGCTTGACTGTCGCACAATGGGTGCAACACTGATTTTTTTGAAATTATTTTAATAACTGGACCGAAGGAGTAGACAGGAGGACGCACAAGGTTTTAAAGACACACCCTCCTGTGGCTGCAGTGGAGAGATCTCTGCTGCAGACTGCTCATCACCAAGATCCCCCAAATCCTCCCCAAAGTCTGTCAGTGCAGCTGCTCATGTAAACAAAATGAGCAGAGGTGGCTTAGGCGATAGGAACAGCGGTGCTTTGCTTTGTCCTGGTCCAGACAGCAGTGTCAGAGATCATTCATACAATTCACACAAGTGATGGGGACAGTGGGGGTGAGGAGAGGGTAACATCTGGCCAGAGGTGCAGCAGTTGGCATTAAGCAGGCAGGGGGCTGAGAAGATCTGGCAGATCCCGGGTAACCGCAGCCCAGCTGTGACGAGCTTGCAGGGATCCGAAAGGCAGCAGCTTTGCAGAGCAGCCCAGAAAGGGGGTTTGGTACCCGGCTGTGCAGGATGGCTGCGTGGAAGGAGCCCCCGGGCAGGTTTGTGGGAGGAAAGGACAAGGAGCAATGTGGCAGACGTGGAGGATGCGGGTGCGGACTGATGAGATAATTTATGGGGTTGATTCCATGTGAGATTTAGCACATGCATTGCTATATCGCAATTAGGGAGCTCAGTCCTTTACCCACCTCCTTGACATCTCCTCAGGAAGATGCCAAAGGGGCAAAGAAATGGAGGACTGGGAACACTTAACTGCGTATGGGACCACTTTTAGTGTCCCCTCTTGGTACCTGACGCTCCTTTTCAACCCGTTTTTTGTGCCAAGGGCAGTTGGATGCCTGCTGGGAGGAGGGCTGGATGACTTTGTTTTTCCTCTTTAATATCTCCTTGCCTTTCAATTTGTTCAGTATTTGGAGTGATTTCATCTTTATATTGTATTTATTCAGTGGTGCTCCGGATATGGTTATTTTTGTGCCCTGAAGGGCCTACTTTTCCATTCCATATTAATATATAACTTCTATTAACATCAAGGCATGGGGCATGCATAAAGGAACACTGAATAGCTAAACTGTACTTAAATACCTGTGACCCCTTGGCTTTTCTATATGGAACGATTGTTAATACTTCGTCCTTGCTGTGTTCCATCAGAGGATGCTGCCACACAAGGCATAGCTGGGGAGTTCTGATCATCCCTTTATTACAGAAGGGAAAAACAGAGGGAAAGAGATTAAAAGATTTGCCAGCAACACAGAGCAATCAGTGGCTGTGCTGAAAATAGAAACGAGGCTCCTGGTTTCCATTCCCCAAATCTGGCCTCTAGACAACATGACTATATTAAAAATGTAAATGCAAATATAGAAAATACTTCCTTTTTCAAACCTTCCCCACTAACATTTTGTGTCCTTTTGACTCTGTGCTTCGCAGAATAAGCTGGTAGCATTTGGATCAAAGACACAGCAACCAGATGGGCTGCGCACACTGAATATAGCAAAGGAAACTGAACTGAACCACCAAAACCTCAGAGTGACCAAAAAGCTCATGGCAGAAGGTGGGAGGAGGCTTGTGTCTATTTTGAGACAGAAAAGTATTCAGTAGCTGTAGGCTACTGTTCAAAATACTTTGATTACTGTATTTAAGGAAGCCAAAAGTGATACTGTTGTGACAGTCAGTCCCTCAGCCTTTGTATTCTAGAAAATATTCGCTCTTATAATGTACCGCAGATATGAAGCTGGCAGCTTAAGGACATGCAGGCATTTTAACTGTTTGGTATTAAGTTTGCACGTGATGGGTAAATCAAACACAACTGAGGTTTGAAATACATAACCAGAAGGGAGTAGTGAATGGAGTCTTGCTGAGGTACTGCACAGCTGCAGGGCCTCTTGCTCTTCAAGCCAGAGATGCTGGCAATACCATTAATGGTCTCATTCCTTTGGGTTTGTCCCAGCCTTATTTCTGTTCCCATATTGTTCCTCTATGCTGTAAACAGGCTTGATGATCAAAAAAATAAAAATAGCACGTGGATGCAACCCAACCAAACAGCCAGGGTAAACTTAATGGGAGAAACTGAATTTAGAAGTGCAGCCCTGAGTCATGCCAAAGAGAGTCCATGTTAAAGGCTTTTTAAAGAAGAAATTAGAAAGCAGTCTCCTTTTAAAGACACTTCCCTGTGCTCATTACAGGGCCATAACGCTGCAAATTAGGGCTAAATTCTGCCAGTCTCCCTCTTGCACATGTCGTTGTATGAGTAGGGTGTGAGATGCCGCTGCACTTGTTCAGCAATCCCCCGTGGAGCCGGTGACAGCAGCGCACGATTCACCACTGTGTCCGGCAAAACTGTGAACGTGGCACAGAGGGATCATGGGCACATCGTCATCAGGACACCTGAAAGAGACAACGAGTGTCATCGGAGCCTGTGTAGGGGACTGAGCCCTGCTGCAGCCTGTCCCAAATTCACGCTGTTGTTAATGGCAAGCTGCAATATAAACTAATGGTACAACTCAGCTGATGTCAGAGGGACAAGAGTTGGCCGTGGTGAAGTTGATGCATCTTCCCTAAGACATCTCCTCCCAGAGCGCAGCTCCTTCTGACTCGCCTTCCACTTGGCAGAAGCCTGAAGTAAATGAGATGCAATTTAAACCATGGTGGCAAGCTGAGGACATCCCCTGTTCTCTGGAACTTGGAAGCTCCTTGATCTAACGAGTTCTGGGACCAAGTGGTGCTTCCTGCAGGTGTCTCACCTGCCCGGAGAGTGGGGACATGGTGGTGACATGGGACATGGACACCTCATGGTTCACAGGTCTGGGGTAACAGCCTGGCTGACCTGCACAGATGTGCTCAGCTTCGGCTGTGGGGTCAGTCAAGAGCTGAGATAAAGACCTAGGAATTTCTTCTTGCAATATTTTTTGAGATTACAGTGGGCTCTTCTTTATAAAAGGGAGAATACTTGCAAGTACTTCACAGTTACTTAGAAGATTTTATTCTAACAACTAGATTTACATTATCATAACTATACAATTGCAACGTGCACTGGCTACTTCTGCCTTTGCTTCCCATCGTCTTCTGTTTCACTAAGGCTTTGGAGCTCTAAGACTATTTTTCAAATCCTGTTCAGAAAAGATCTTTTGTGTCATCTTCGTGCTTATAGTTGATATGATAGCAAGAAAAAGCAGTTTTCATTAGCAAAACTGTTGCCTTTTCCCTTTTTTGCTGGTTTAGGAGAGCAAAAGTTTCACTGATGCAGGCCAAACGTCGTGCAATTTTCAATGCTCAGCCAGCAGCTTCTGAAATACATCCACATTTTCTGAGATTAATAACGTTGTAGCCACCGATGCTGACTTTTTTACTGGTTCAAGACCATATGTCTCTGACCTAATTAGGCTTTTACTGGCTAATGGTTTGTGGAGCAAACCTGTAAGGATTTATTGCCTGGTTCCTGAAGAATCACCAGCAAGAGGGAAATGAGTCTGGCTAGCGCCGTAATGCTGCTTTAAAATGGGCAAGCGCCTCGTTCCCTCACTGCAGGTTGGTGACACTCGATGCTGTTAACCTGGTCAGATAATACTGCTACCTTCTAACTTAGAATTGCTGATTGGATTAAATATTAATCTGTAACCTCAAAAGGAGCATGGTGCCCCTTTGGCTGGTGATGCAGCGCAGCGATACGTTAGCGTTTCTGAACCCCACAATTTGCAAATCCCTAAAATGCTTCCAGGGGAGGTCTGAGTTCATTTAAAACGGCTCTCGAATGGAGATGGGCTCGTTTCTCAGTATTGCCACTTCTGAGACTACAGGTTGAAAACCACAGGCTGGATTTTGCAACTGCAAGTCATGTTTCAAGTGCTCCATGGGTGGTAAAATACCCAAACTGTGATAGATTGAGTTACTTTACTATCTGCTGGGGGCACATTTACTGTGTCGCCCTTTTTGGTACGCCTGTTAGCGATGACTGCGATTCTGCTCTTGTTTCTATCACTGTCTCATGTGGCCTTTGAACTAATCTTTTCCCTATTCCATCTGGATTTTCCTTCTATAAACCAGGGATAATGGCAATTCTTTTGCTGGAGTGCACTTCACGTTCAAGTGAAGGGTAACGTGCTGCTGCTGGAGAAGAGCTAGCAGCCCTGAAATGAGTGATGGACCCCAGGCACTGAGAGTGCGGCAGAAATAGGATGGGGCTTTTTAAAAGACAATCTACACAGGACTGGAGAAGCTTGTATTCCACTTAACACCATTTAAGCACTTTAACCTTCCTCTGACAAATGCCTGGCCTGCAGCTCTGAACAGAAAACCCCAAACCTCTCCAAACCCAGTAAGAGCTGGTCCTCCCAAGCTTTTTTATGAGACACAAGTTCACGATAGGCAGCTCCAGCCTAGAAGACAAAGCTTGCGCATGGATTAATGACTTAAAGGCGCGTGCTGGTTTCAGGGTCAACAGCATTTTGGCTGTGCAAGGCGTGGAGGGGTTTGGGCGGTGGGGTTTGGGCCAGAGCTTGCTCGGGGCTGCCTCAGCTTCACTGCGCCAGGCTGTCACGGCTGTCGGCACGTGTTAATTAACTGAAGAGAAAGGTCCGAGGCAGCTCATGCTGCTTCAAAGGGATGTTCAGGGTAACATTTAAAACACAGCTTGCAAGAAAAATAAATGGAGAGGGGCTTAGTTTTTTCCTGTGGCCTCCTGCAAGCTGTGGCCACGGAGCGGAGAAAGTGCTGCCGAGGCCACCCACGCCGGAGGGCTGCTGGCTCCTTCCCGGCTGATCTGCCCTCCGCCCGGGTCCTGCAGCCTCCCGCTGGTCCTGCTGGCTTCCCAGGGCACAGCCCCCCCAGTACTCTGGTGCTCGCTTGAGGGGGGCTGCGTGGAGATGGGGGTGGGCAGGAAGAGCCCACTTGCGGGTAGGGCAGGGAGGAGAGAGGGGGAATGGTGTTTTCAACGTTGCAACCTGAAAAACCCAACCTGGAGACCTGACCTTTTTATCTAAGTGAGGTTGGCTTTTGCTTGGTGTGTAGCAACACGGGACTGTGGAGGTGGGAGGCTTCTCCTGCCCGTGACTTTGCGTTTGCTTTGGAAGAGCTGCCGGTCTCAGGCTCTGTCGATGCCAGGAAGGCAGCAGTGGCGTGAGGATGCGTCCCAGGCTGGTACAGGGCGATGTGGGCAGCAGAGGTGGCTGTTCCCACAGCGCTGGGGATGGCAACGTGGCTTTGCTGCCCAGGCACAGGCTCGGATGTGCAGAGCTTTCTGTGCAGGTAAATGCCACGCAGGCAGGGCAGGGCTGCCCATGGGTACCATCAGGGAGCAGATTGGTTTTTACAGAGAGAAAAGGGAGGAGGAGAAGCTGAAATCTTCATGTAGAAAGAGAGGAGCAAATAAGTATTTATCTTAAATATGTCGTGTGTGTGCATAATTAAGCACCAGCTAAAACCTGGGATTGAAGCTTCAAGGATGAGAGGCTGGTCAGATGGGATGAGAATGCCAGGGAAGGAGAATTTAAAAACATGGCAAATCCTGCTTTAAATATGCTGCAGCTGGGTTTGGCAGTGGTGCTGACGAAGGAGGAGCCCAGTGTGATGATGAAGAGCAAACCCTGAAGCCTCAGAAAGGAGTAAAAGGTCTGAGAGCAGAGTTTCTGCCAGGCTGGCCCCTGGAGAGACTGAATGTCTCGGCCCAGTGCTCATCAGGTAAAGCAGCTTCCAACTGGAGCTGCCAAGTGTGCTAGGCGAGGGGACGGAGCATTCGCCTCTGCTGCAAGGTTACTTCATTCTATTCACCTTGAAAAATATTCTAGAACAAAGCAATTGGGCACCCTGCTTTGGGACTGAGGCCTTTTCTCTAAAGCAGAAATTAAATTCTTTCCTGCTTGTTGCACCAAGCCACCAGATGCCCAGAAGGGACATGAATTTGTTAGTGCTGCCCACTCATGGGGGAGGCTGGGGACGCAGTTGCGTGTGACAGGGACTTTGCTGCACGGTCGGAGAGCCCATCCCAACGCGCTCTGTGTGCGACTGCTGTGCGTGCTGCTGAATAACATGATGCTTCTCAAAACTGCCAGATGATGCTTTGGGAGACAGACTTATCCACCTGATCAGCGTAGTCCCGAATACCACAGTGCAAGACTTCGAAGCTCTCTCTCCTGATTCCTGCCAGGAATGCCCGAGCCACGTGCTGTTCCTGAGCCCCTTGCTGTGCAAAGTTACAGCAGGATACATCCAGAAATGGTCATTATCACAGACTGAATTTTAACCCCACCTGCCCATTGCTGGCTCCAAGGGCAGATGCAGGGAAGGAGACCCCGGTTTCTGCTCTCTAGTCCTGTTTGTCCAAGAGTGGCTGATTTGGAAGGGCTCAACCTCCAAATAATTATACACAGCCCAAGGAAGGACTTTCTTTCCCAACTACAAATCCATGGGTGGTTTGGTCCCGGGGCACTCTGTGTAAGGGCTTTTCTTTCTGTGCTTCCCTTTCTGTAATTTCTCCCGTGACTTGTGACATGACCCTGCCCCGACTGGGGAGGTTTTGATTTTTTCAAAGAGATCATTTACTCCTAGATAAAGATTAATTTTCATTTTAATTTTTAACTTAAATCTTTTAGGTGAAAATGCTTTTGTAGGCCATCTAAGATGCTGTTATCTTTGCCCAGCTTTGCCTCTTTCACGGGTTGCTTCACCCAGCAGGTAATGAGTAACCTTTTCTCCCGCTGGGCAGGCTGAGGGCGGAGGGCTGGCAGAGGAAGGCTGATTGCTTCCTTGCTCCCTTCTCTTTGGGAATCATAAAGACATTTTTAGTTTCAGAGTGACATCTCTCTGCCTCTTGCTTTTGGTAATTCTTATGGTGCGAGAAGATGCCATTCCTACACCGTGTCCTGCTCGCCTCCTCCTGCATGGAGCCCAGAAGACCTCCCAGAAGTGACTACAGGGACGGGGCAGGAGCTGAGTCGGCCCCAGGGGAGCGGGGCTCCGGGCACAGTGGCTGCATTCACAGCCCAGCCCTGACACACGCCCCGGGGCCGTCCTGGGGCACGGCCCTGCGCTGCACTCCTCAAAGCCACATAGAGAAGTCATTGTCCAAGCAAGGACGCAAACGTACATATCCAGACTCCCAGTCTCCTTCTCTTACCACAGATGCTGTTGTTTGTAACACAAGTGGGTTTGGGATGGATGGACGGTTCCCGGGCGGTGCACAGTTTGAGAGAGGACTGGGTATGAGCTGAGATCACGTCCTCTCCAGTCCATCCATGGCCTGAGGTGGATGGGAGAGTCCAGGTTTGAATGCACATTATGTCCAGTGTAAGTGTGAAGCTTGCTGCACCTTGGAACAGTCCCAAGTCATCCTCAAGGCTGATACCATCTCATATCACAGTATGGAGCAGTACAAAATCCTTGTGATCTAAAAGGGCTCAAAGAAAAGATGTCAAATGCTGTTTTCCTACCTGTGGGACCATTGCATTGCTTCTGAGATTGGGGTAATTTTACAAAAGTGATGTGTGTTTCCACTAATGCCCCGGACAGGTCTCACTCTGTTAGTGCCAGAAACCAGTGGGAACAGCAGATCTTTTACAAAGCCTTCCACATTCATATTGACTCAATAATCCAGCTCTCCAAGACATGATTTTTATGTCTCTTTTGTGGTGTATGGAGTGAAAGTGGTACCAGCTAACACTGGATGGGGAGCAGGAAGAAATGCTCCTCACTGAAAGACCCACCCATAAAAGAGGGAGGCATGAGATTGAATTGACTTTGGAGTTTGCAGCAGTGAATTAGTTTTTCACCAGCCTCTGATGGGGAAAAAAACAAGAGGAGGTGAGCAACTCCACATTTTATTGATCTTTCTATAATGTAGCCCGCAGTAAGGAAGAGTAAGAACTGCAAAAGTGCCTCGTTAGGTGTTTTACACAGGGCTGGTGAATCATTTGCACCAGGCTACAGGGCTACCCTGACGTAACGGGGAGTAGCTTTCTGTCTGCACACCATATAGGACTTTAGAACAACCCAGATTCAAAGTGTCAATAAATAGGAAGAGCGCAGAGATAAGCAGAGGCAACAAATGTGCCCTGATTTTTTTGCATGTGAAGATCGCCCAGTTCTGTTTCCCTTCACTGGGAGAAAATGCTTCACTGCAAGGACATGAGAAGGTGGAAAAGGGCTGGAAGGAGGGAAGATGCTGTCCACCCAGCTTCACGCATGACCTGGAGCAAGTCTCTTCGCCTGCAGGACCTGCTTCTCCTTTGCTGTACCATGGCATGAGCAATGCTTGTCTGCTCTGAAGGATTATTTTGGGATTGGCATTTGTAAGGTAAAGAGCCAGAAGACAGAAGGTAAAGAGCTGTCTGTGTTTAGAGAGGAGGTTAGATGAAGAGGATGGAGAGAGGGATGGAGAGAAAATCTTAAGAGAAATTTTATGATCGATGTCTAATAATAAAGCAGATATGGGACTCCCAGGTGCTGGGAAATTATTGCAGGCAGAAGGATCTGAGCTAGGCTTTGGAAATGAAGCAAACCTGCCCCGCTGCACTCGGCTGGGAGCCTGCAACCCTGCACCTCCATGGATTGTGCTTGGACTTTGCCTTTTGCAGACATAAATTCCAATTTTTGTGGAGAGCTGGGGGTGGAGGGGAAGATTGCGCAAAGCACAGCGAACCCCCTGACATCATTTACTCTGAATAAATACAATGCGATAATGCAAGCATTCTGAAAAAGGTGTCTCAGTGGCTTTCCAGAAAGGCAAGCTCCACCAAAACATGGCTGCCTTCACACCCCTCTTCATCTGTGGGGTGTCCGCATTGCTCTTATCAGCTGCACTCTATGTTTTAAAAGTTTTTAAGCAATCAGCTTTAAATTTGCCTCCCGGTCCGTTTCCTCTTCCAATCATTGGCAACCTGCATTTGCTGGACATCAGAAGGCAAGACAAGTCACTAATGAAGGTAAGAACAAGCGTCCTTTGTTTCTAGGGTGTTGAATATCAGCATGTATGTATTTAAAATTCTCCTCTGGTGACAGTTCTGAGATGATTTTCAGTGCCAAATGCATTTTAAAAAAACTGTGATGTTTTAAAGGTTTCACAACGACCGAGGAAACTGTTAAATCCCAACTCTGCAGTGGGTGATGTTAAATATGAGCAGCGCTTACATGAGAACTGCTCACACATGAGTATGAGTATCTGCATCAGATCAGACCGATGGACCTAAATTTTGGCATCTTCCTTGTGTTGTGAAATACTTTAAAATATTTGAGTGTCCACGTAGACAAATTGAAAGATGGATGCTTAATTGTGGTTGCCAAAATAGCTTGTATTTCTTATTCATGTTGCCAGTTTTTCATGAGAATGCGAATTAATATAGCACAGCCCGAAGAAGAGATGTAGGAGAAATCATTTGGAACAGTGAATGACTTGGACTTACGCAAGACGAGGTTCTCTTTAGGAATCACAGTTGCCTCATGTGTATTTAGTCTCTCAGAGCCAAAATGTGGCTCAGCGGGCATTCCCCATATCAGGACATGGGGTGTGAATACCCTGCACCTTCCACCAAGCCTTTTAATGTCAAGTTGCCAGCAGCCCTCTGACCTGCTTAGGACTATGTAGGGAAGAGGAGCTGGCTTTCCCTGTCTTGTTCCCATCACTGTGCCATGCAAGGGGCCTTCAAAAAGTCTGTGGAGATGCATCTTCATCTCTGTTCTTATTCCACCATCCCACAGTGAGCTCAACACCAGGGGCTTGGGAGCTGGGAAGTGGTTTGCACTGCGGTTTCTGTTTCTGGCCAGATCAGAACTCCTTCTGCAGAGGAGGGCAGAGGAGAAGGGGGGGTTGGGGTGGTGCATGGATGTGCTGGGAAGAATAAGCAAAGCAGAGTCTGGAAAGGAGGTGACCTGAGGACCCATGAGCAAGGTCATAGCATCTTAGTGAAGCACAGACCCAGGGGAAGGTATTGGGCACACTGGCCGCATCGATGCCTTCTTTCCCCTGCTGAACTATAGCATCAAGAAGCCAACTGGGAAAGGGGTCTGCTGCTGAAACCAATCAGGAAAGGGGTCTACGGTTGCAGCCTGGGGGACCCTCTCGCCATCCTTTGCCCTTTGCAGTCAGGGCAGAGCAGACCGTGTCCGCTGCAAAGGGCAGAGGACGGCGAGAGGGTCCCCCGGGTTGCAGCTATGGGTGGGGTGAGATTTTCTATTGAGCTTGTGGAACTGCAATAGTGATGTGACACCTGACTTGCCAGAAGACTTATAAGGTATTAGCAAACAAATGATCTGGACTAGAAAATCCTCCCCAAAAGGAGAATCCCTGAAGGATTTCCCCATGAAAGTTGCACGGTAGATGATGCAGCAACTGAAACATTATTTTGAACAAATGATTGAAATCAGTGTCCTGTGAACTATTTTTTTTTGCATCAATAAAACAAGTCTGGCTATATGGCTGAAGCACAGATTAGACTCTGCCTGGGCTACTTGTTTGCTTTGGTACAGTGGCAGGGGTTGCTAAGCTTTGAAGCCTCCTCTGGTTTACATTGCCAGAACTGGTCTCCTTTTATGGGACTCCAGGCTTGATCTCACGATAGCTTTATGCAGTTCAACTCCGTTGCTCTCAGTCAAGTCTTAATTCCTTGTAGGGCCTGGCAGGACCATGTTTGTGAGCCTCGGGGAGCTCCTGCTACCCGGTATCTCAGATCTCACTATAAAGTCCTGCTGTGCAGTGGCTTGAAAACTGTGGTGTAGCAGAAATAAAAAGTAGAGTGTGGTATTGTGGTAATTTTCTAAGGCAAGTTGAAAGAGCAATGGTTTCTCATGCCTTTGTATGTCCATCCTTGGTGAATCATATTATATACCTCTTTGCATTAATTACAGCAAAGCTTTTATTTAACTTTTTGTAATAAATAAGGACACTTCTGCTCTTACATCCTCTTGTGGAGGACTGTAGCATTACAGCCTGCCTGGTCAGCAGTTGCTTGATAGCTGCCTAGCAGATCTCGGCGATGCTTTTATGTTGCTGGTGGTGCCCAAAGTGTTTTGTTACCTTCTATCTCTTTTACCCACTGGGCCAATCTGAGTGCAACCGGCTCAGAAAAGCAGTAGTTTTATGGAAGCAATTGGGTTATTTGTGACCAGTGTTTATTTGCTTTGATGCCTCTTTCATTTAAGTGTCTCAGGGCTTTATCTCTGGCATCCCTCCATCCCTTCTGGCCACAGAAGGAGGAGGGAAGGCAACTCTTCAGCCACCCCAGCAGGACATACCACTCCCACCGATGACTTCCATGCTCTGATTTTTCTCTCCTTCTAGATTTCGGAGAAATACGGCCCCGTGTTCACCGTCCATTTGGGTTTTCAGAAGGTGGTGGTGCTCACTGGCTATGAGGCAGTAAAGGATGCCCTTCTGAACACGGCAGATGTGTTTGCGGACAGACCAGCTATACCCATATTCTATCACATCCAACATGGAAACGGTACTGGCAGGTTGAAAAGATAAGGACGTGCTTGCTATGCTGTTTCTCAAATGCATTGTTTCAATTGCAACAGTATTTAAGAGTCTTGATCTGAGCCCTTATCATCAAGGGCTACATTTTGTGGAGCTTGGGGACAGTTGCTTGTTTTCTTAAGAAAAATACTTATGGGGGTCTTCCTATTTGCCTTACCATTTTTTTTTGCTTTTAGTGGCACTGGGGTCAAGGGGGATTTTTTGCAGTGCAGAGGGAAGGAAATTATTTTTCACAACGTGAAGACTGAGGTCTTTATGCAATCTCTTTTCTGCAGTTACTGGGAGTTCAGACAAAGTGTGGCTCACGCATGACTCATGATAAAGACTGCAAGAACTGGCAAGAGTGCAATAGCACGGGCTGTTTGTACCTCAAACAATTACTTCTGTAAACAGATTTTTGGCATGTTTCTGAATTGCATGTTAAAAAGTAATACATTGCCCAAGACTAGACATTGAAAAACAATGAAGGGAATAATCCAGGGCTAAAAGGAAAAGATTTGATGACTTAATATGTATATAATGCATACAGTGTGTGGGGTTTTTTTTCATCTTGTTTTTAAGAGTGAGGCCCAGTGTGAGAAAGGGTACACTACGCTACTTTCGCAACCACTGTATGAAGATGTAGACTATGTTCAGCCCTGGAAGCCCTCCTGGGAAGGGAGGACTTTGGAATTGTCCCCAAACACCTCTGTGCCCTCTTGGCTGAGCACCTTTTTTGGCCGATGGGTTAGCCAGCTGGGAGTATTCCCCAGCTGTAAGCAAAGGTACTGCCCTGCCACCCCTCCTTGGCCCCCTGCACAGTATACAGTTCATCCTCTGAAATGCAAGTTATTCAGTGAAATCGTTTGTCCTGTTCATGACAGGGACGGAGCGGTGTCATCTGCTCCTAGCCTTGCTCTCTGAAACAGCTGGGTTGTTTTTCTAAGGAAAAACAAGTCAGCCTGAGACAAATACCACGCAGAGAGCTTTTTACTGTGTATGGCTGCAAAGAGACAAAGCTATAAACAAGCCAAACCCAGAGCTTCGGCGTGAACAGCACCCGACTGTTTAAAATATTGCCTCCTGCCCTCCTGAACCTACCTGGGGTGGTGCTTTCCCAAGCCAGCCCCCCACAGAGCCCCCAAGTCGTCTCCCAAGCAGGCTCCACCAGGTTGCAAAATACTTGCGCTTCCCGGCTGTGCTTTTGGTGTTTCTGAGAAAATCCCGTACCGCCTCGGCAAACAGGGCATGCAATCCCTCCGTAGGTGTGTTCTTTTCTTCTCAAGAGCTCTGGAGGACAACACGGCGGTTCACCATAGCCACCATGCGGGATCTCGGCATGGGGAAGCATCTTGGAGAAGAAAGGATGCTTAAGGAGCTTCACTTTCTCATTGAGTTGATTGAATCCTTCAAAGGTGAGCTGGAGATGGCATCGAGTGTTTCATGCTATTTTAGAAAGCCACTGTGAAGACCTCTGGGTTGCTCCAGAAATGACCAATACAGTTAGGATTTTGTTCATTTCTAGGTGAACCTTTCCGATTACGATTTTTGAATATGGCCCCCACCAACATCACCTTTGCTATTCTCTTTGGGAGAAGGTTTGATTATGAAGACCCAACGTTTCTCACTCTGTTAAGACTCATAGATGAAGTTATGCACCTTCTTGGCTCTCCATTCTTGCATGTAAGTTACCCTCTGTGCCAAGATGCTCCAGTATCTCATCAGAGTTGGTAGGTCAGGCCAACTTACTATTACTGGATGGTTTTGGAGAATCTTTAGGGTACTGAAACATAAGAATCATAGAATGGTTTGGGTTGGAAGGGGCCTTTAAAGATCCATCTAGTCCACCTCCCATGCCATGGACAGGGACAAGATTCTTTGGTTGGGGTTTTTCTTCCTTCATGAAATCCTCTTGCAAAGGAAGTCCAACATCACGTGGTGGCACTGGGCTGAGATGCTGATGTGACCTTGCCAGCAGAAGGGATGTGCTTAATTCTTCTACAGCCAGAAGGTGCAATAACTGAGGCTTCCAGTGTGGTGGGTCCTGGGGCGGGCAGTGTCCGGGAGCATCCACAGCAGTGCTATAGACTCTGCCCTTTATGGTATTGTTTTTAGTCACATTATTTTGCAAACTTTATGGTTTATGGCGAATTGTAGTCTCCCATGAGAGAACAGTCTCCCATGAGAGAACGTAGGACCGGGATCTGGGCAACCTTCTGTCTTTGGTGTTTCACAGTAACTGCAGGATAATGTTCCTGGAGTGTGTCTCAAAAATGTTTGTTGTGCTTTTGACAAAGTTCAGAAGGACTCTGCTTACCTGGTTTTTGATGGTTTTTGCTTTTTTGTCAGTATTTGTCCAGAAGTACCAAGAATAAACCAGAAAATGCCAGCATCTCCTACTCCCTAGTATTTTTGGTCTAAAAAGGGCTCAGGTGGAAGAGACAGGAGGAAATCGGGTGCCTCTTGGAGGGCATGGCCACAGTTTGTGTCTTTAAAAACACATCAGTGATAAAACTATTGAAATAATGATTTTATTTGTGCACGTACAAAGAAAAATACCCAGGCTCATTCTGGTTATTTTCTGCTGGATGCTGTGTGAACATCCCCAAAGTAACCTCTTGTCTTAGGGACAACTGCACGTGTATTTGGGAGTTACTAGGTTTTGGTCTCTTGTTACAGTTTAAGAAACTAGTGAAGTTACAGAGTAGTAGTATGAAGTACAGAGCTGCAGACATTATATACAGAGCTCTCATACCTCCTGTCGTGGCATTAAATCAACACCTGCTCAACGGAGCTGCATAAAAAGAGTATTCCAGCTAAGAGGCTCTCATCTGAGCCAAGAGCTCTTGTTAAACTTAACCCTCCATCACAAGGAACAGAATATTAGTTACTTAAGGTTGTATTGAAAAAGTCATCCAAAAAGCTGTTAAAAAAAAGATGCTGATGAATTTATTACCTGAATGAGAACTATTTACAATAGTTACAATTTACAATAGTACAACATCCCTTTTCTTTTAATCTCTACGGCAGGTTTAGTTTTTGCAGAAAACAGCAAAAATTACAACCAGTTAGCAAGAGTGAGAGATCTGTGAATCTTATTCTGCAGCCAGTTTATTTATAACATTGAGAAATGGTGTAAGTAACCCCCCCACGCATAAAATGCAACTGTTTATTGTGCTGTGAAATTTAACGGTGCTGAGAACTGAGTGTAATTGATTTATAATTCATCTGAAAGTTAAAAATGATGATCTAACAACTTTAAAACGTAAGTATTTTGGCTTGTTAAACATTTGGAGTTTTCTTTGCGTAATGTGTAATGTTTTATCTTTTTGCTTTATTACCTCTTTAAAAATGTAATTTCATTGTTTCATGAGTTTACTATCACTTTCCCTTAATTGTATTTTTTTTTAATTCATGTTTATAGGCTCTGTCTAGACAAGTCTGATAGTCTCCATTCATTTCTGTAGAGAATTTTTAATAAGAGGAGGCATTTTTATACATTGAAATTTTTTAGTTACCAAAAAAACCAGACGTCAATCACATGTCATTTGGTTCCTCACATAAATGGTTTCTCCATTATGGTACTTGAGTTTTACAAGGTAATGAGTGAATTTATTTTTTTTTCCTGTGATTTTTTTTCTTTTTTTTCTTTTTAGTTATTTAATTTCTACCCATTCCTTGGATTTCTCCTCAAACCTCACAAGATGATACTGAAAAAAGTGGAAGAGGTGTGTGTGATCTTAAGGAATTGCATCAAGGAAAGCAAAGAAAGAATTAATGAAAACAGCCTGACGAGCTACATTGATGCATTGGTATTCAAACAAGAGGTATTTTAACAATATGATGATTTCTAGTGCGGTATCTTACACAGAGATGCTCTGCGTTGCTTGTCTAATGGACATGCTCTACTAGGGTCTATATGAAAACATTTAAATTTGGGGAAAACATCCTCCTATTTTAATATGTTAAATACTGCATACTGAAGGAAAAGCAAGAAATAATTAACTAGGCTGTATCGTATGAATGTCTAAAACTTGTCCTCAGGTGTCAGCTACAGTCCCTTCCTTTCTGGAGAGAGAGAGAGAGGTAACGTCATTTTCCCAAGGCATTCCAGGCAGCCGCATCCCTCCCTACGGGCGTGGGAAGAGGCAACAGATTCCCGGTTGCAGAGACGCAGAAGTTCCTATTGCGTTTGTGCAAACACATCACCAGCTCCCGCGTAGTGGGTTTACCAACAGGAATGACAGTGTGGGAGTATAGCAAGGGAGGATTAGTCTGTATTTGTCCTTTTCCTCCAAGCGTTTGCATCCGTGCACTTGAGACGGGTGGGCAGGACGGGTACTTGGGCTTGTCGCCTTGTGCGTGGGCCTCAGCTGTTGCACACAGGAACGGGCAAAGTGTTTCCCGTCAGCAGCATGAAGCAGGGACAGCAGAGTTGATGTGCCAGTCCTGGGCTTTCCTGTGGCTCCGAGAGGGCCTGGCACACACCCAGACAAACCCCAGCTCCCCGGCTCGGGAGGGCGCTGTCCTGCACCTCTCATCAATTTTCCACCTTCTCAGGATCCACAGGCAAGGGATGGAAGACCTGAGTCGATCAGATAACCACTGCCCAGAGCAGATAAATGTCATGTGATGTTGGAAAATCAATTAATTTGTCCAGTTAGTTCATTTTGAGGGGGCAAAATGTCAAGTGTGAAAATGTTTCTGCTGAAAACTGAAGCATTCCTGGTATGGTATGTCAATGTGGTGCACCTTGGCACTTGTAATTCACATGCATCACGCTGTCATGTCTCTGAAGACGAGGTTATCCATCCTAGTTCTCTCTTTCCATGCTAATAGCAGTGGGTTTTTTCTTTTTATTTCCCTAAAGGAGCAAAATAAAAACAATACGCTTTTTCATGATGCGAATGTATTGGCCTCTGCACTTGACCTGCTCATGGCTGGCACTGAGACAACATCCACGACATTGCAATGGGCCATCCTCCTGATGATGAAGTACCCTGAGACTCAAAGTAAGACACCTTTATGGTTTTGCTTTTCTTATGTAGGGTACTGAAGTACTCTGCAGTGACTTCATAAGTGCTGCTCACCTGTAAAAGCTTCATAGCCTCTCATGCATCCAAAATCTGAGCATCTGGAACCTGTCTACCTCTGTCCAAGCATTGTATCCTGCCATTCAGGATGAAATGATCTGAGAGGTTGTTTTCTATCTGCTCCCAGGGGCTGGAAACCTCCTGCCCTGACATAGTCCAACCAACAGTCAGCGTGAGCTGGGGTTTGCAGGTGCTTTACCACTGAGGGAAGCTCACTTTATGCCTTTCCTTTGCCCTGCAGAAAAGGTGCACGCAGAGATTGAACGAGTTCTTGGTCCTGGCTGCTTGCCTACCTTTGAGGACAGGAAAAACATGCCATTTACCAATGCGGTGATCCACGAGGTGCAGAGGTTTGTCACCCTCCTGCCACATGTTCCACGGTGCACCTCGGTTGACACCCACTTTAAAGGCTACTTCATCCCCAAGGTACTTGCTGCTGTCCAGACAAAGAGGGGGGTGCAGTACACCAGTGACCTGCAGGGCAAAATGTCACAAGGAGTGGGGGAGCTTGAAGCACAGGGCTTTTGGTGGGGAAGAGCCAGTTCCCTAATCCCCCATCTCCTCCACGTCCAGACCGATTGCAGTGTGACTTCAGGGTTACGCGCACAACTTCCCATTTCCCATAACTCAGTCTCGTAATCTGGAGTCTGTTCCTTATTCTCTTCACTCTCCATTGCCATTCATGCCCCACAGAGCAGTTCTGCCTCTGGAGTACCACGGCATTGTCTCGTTGCCTGCTTGAGGCAAGCAGAGAGCAGCTGGGCAGGAAGGAAGCCTGGCCCACGTCTGTCTTCTGCTTCGTAACTCAGGAACAGCCAACAACCATTGTTATTTAATCACATATTAGTCAGTAATTCCAGTGAGCTAGGTATCCACACTAACTAAGCATCATTTGGCCATGTACAAGCCCAGAAATTAGTTCTTCAGCGATAGAAGTTTGTTTGCAGACACAGCCCAAAGGGAGGAACGGTTATGTGGCTGAATGGGCAAGCCAGGAGTTTGCTACATCCACACATGCTAAAGCAGAGCGTGGTTGTGCTGCAGGGAACAACAGTGATTCCTCTGCTCACCTCCGTGCTGCTGGATAAAACACAATGGGAGACGCCAGATGAGTTCAACCCCAACCATTTCCTTGACGCGGATGGGAACTTCGTAAAGAAGAAAGCATTCCTGCCCTTCTCCACAGGTAACGAAAGCGTTTGATCCTGCACGGGGCACCGAGTTCCCAGTGCCCCCCAGAAGAGATTAGCCAAGTGGCAGGATCCGAGCCAATGTTGGGAACAGCACAGACATCAGTGGTGGGGGTGGCTTAGAAATACCCTCCCTGGGTTTTGATGACTCAGCCCACACTGGAAGGCACACTGGGCCCTGGCGTTTAAAGACACCACTGGGACCTACAGAAGACTCAACACCTTCAAGCAAGAGTTCAGCCTTCCCTCTGCCTTGGGAAGGCTGGTTTCTAGGGTGTCCCAGATCAATTCCTTGCAGGCTCAGAGTGAAACAGCCCTGTGAGACCAGGAGACCAATGGTGATGGCTGCTGAATATCTTGCCACTCTATTTTGCATTTCTGAGGCCTGTACTGTCCCTCACACTATTGCTTCCAAGTAGTAGGGAAGAGGTGTCGGGCTGAGCCACCACTTACCCAATCACTCCACCAACAGCCATGCTTTTGGCATTGCAGGGCGGAGAAACTGCATTGGAGAAAGTCTTGCCACGATGGAGCTCTTCATCTTCTTCACAGGCTTGATCCAGAAATTTACTTTTAAGGCTCCACCTGGGATCAAAGAATCTGAGCTGGACACAACTGCAGAGGCTGGATTCACCATGAGACCCCATCCGCAGTGTGCCTGTGCTGTGCCACGCCAATAAACCCAAGGCTCTGAACTGAGAAAAATCCACATAATTGTTTTGTGCAGAGCTTAGCAGATGCACAAAGGAGAAACCAGATCCCCGTGCAGTAGACACAAGTAGTGTTGTCTTACTCAAAGCCTTGCGAGTACTGGCTATATGCTTAAAATACCTATTGCATAACTATTTTTCTAAGAAGCAGAGGAGGGTTGGTGGGTAAGGTTACCTGGAAAATTCCAGTCAAATACATGACTGGAAATGACAGGACAGCCACTACTTTACACGTCAAATACACAACATAAGAAAGTTATTCTAGTTCTGAGCTCCTGGGAGAGGATGCTTCTCAAGAGTGGATCATTTCTTCACTTGGAGAGCAGTATTAGATACAAGTGTTGGTCATTGTCTAATCCCTGCTCTTTTCCCATTCCCTACTGCACATGGCATAAATTATTCCCAGATACCTGCTCTTTCTATGTCTGATGGATGCTCTTCCAACACTTTCCAGACTTACGGTTTTGAATCCCAGATGCCAAACACTGGACTTTTTAGGTTCCCCTTGCTCTGAGGAACCTTAGCACGGTTCCTTGGGAGTCTTTGGCCCTTTCTGGGTACAGGCTCTGCTACGCCTGCACTGATGTGGGACTTAACAGCTCTCCCCAGACAAGTGAAGACACTCCCCCCCCTACATTTTTACAAAGATAGCTCAGCTACATAAGCACAACTTCTTTTCAGAGCACCATGTGTGAACAAGCCAGCATGCAAACATTGCAAAGATGCTTCTAAATTGCTCTTTCCTTAAGCGGCACAGAAGCTGGGCCGATCCAGGCAGTGTGACAGAAAACCTGTCCATCTCCCCTTTCCTTACTTCTCCCAGCTTTCTGTGAGATTTGTCAGGAGCCTATCTTTTCCCGACATTCGCATCTCTTTTTCTCCTCCTCTGAGATGACTAGAGATGGAGCCTCGTCACATCCCCTCACCAGTGAAGGCAACAGGACTCTTTTACAGCAGCTGGCTTCTTCCTTGGTCTGAAATGCTGAGTGAAGGAGCTGATAGGACTGCACTGGGAGGTGGGCTGAGCCATTGTCCCACAAAGTGTTTGAGCCGGTTAACCCCTGGGAGGGATCCTAGTCTGCTGTAGGATGGGCAGGAGAAGACTCCTCCTGTTCCCTGCGTACTACCTGATTCTTCCAGGTTAATGGTAAATAAATAGTGCATATGTCTTTGCTCCCAGCCTTGCTCCCAGATGAATGCAGTTGGACTGGGGGTGCATAAAGCCTCAAGGCTTAGCTCTGCCCTCCTTGTACAGCCCGCCCTTGTGGCTGGCCGTACCCCGGCCAGGGCTCAGGGCTGGGCTGCCTGGGACTCGGAGGGATCGTGGTGCCATCTCGTGGCAAAAGGAAAATAGAAATTCTGCACAATCCTTAATGCTCCGGCCAGTGCGCAGGGGGGCTGCAGGTACAAGGCAGCCCTCGTTTTACAAATCTCTACGTTGCTGCAATCCTTGCACCTGATCATCACCCCTCCGAGCGCAGAAGCCCCTGGTCCCAGCATCACGCAGCGCTAGGGCTGGCAGGCTGGGCTATGGGACATGCTGCCCAGCCAGCTGCACGTGGCAGGAGCCACAGACAAGCGTGAGTTGGATTTGTTCAGATCTTACTTTAAAAATCAAGCCACCTGTTTTGCCCCAAGATGTTTGCTTTCAGTTCAGGTCGGTGTGTTGCAAGGCACAAACACGTTTTGCAGCTAGAGGGAAGACCCTCAGGGCCACTGAGGAATGTGGAAATGGTATTTCCACCCCTGAGAGCCAATGTTTTCTGCTAGATAAATATGTAGCTGAGTCATAATCAATGTTCTGCCATCGTTTGGCTGAACAAATAAATGGGAGGCAGGCATTTTCTTTTGCGGAGGTATATTCTGCTGTCTAATTCAGTGTGCTGGGGAGCGATCACTTCCATCCGTCTGCTAACACAGGCTCAAATAGAATGCACTTTTCAAAGGAATCAAAGAAATCTGTTTCCCGTGGTTGTTTGCACCTGGTAGCTCATGGCTCTTGTTGAGGCACGGGTAGTGCGCAGTCTGCGGGATTTCTGTACGCGGCCAGCACTGCCGCCGGCTCTGCTCTGCCTGCCGGGGGGTGCCAGTGCAGAGGGTGATGTCCAAAAGGAGCAGGCTCTGAAGGCTGCTGTGCCCTGTAGAAAAGGATCCATCTCTCTGCTTCGAAGCCAAGACCCTGAGAGCCCCTGGTAAGGGATCAGGGCTGAGGTTCTGCCAGTGAATTCATGCAGATTTGAACCCAGCCCAGTTTTGTCCCCCAGAGCACTAGATTGTTGCCATGTCTGTCTTTTGAATTCATGTTATTTTTGGAGGGGGCTAGAGCAGGAACAGCCCTGGCCTCTCTGAAGCCAAAGGCAAAAGTCTTTTTTTATTTCAGCAAGGCCAAGACTTCCTTCATTGAGTTGATATGTGGCTTGCTCCTCCGTTGCTTTACTTGTCTCTCCCCGCCTTCCCTGAAGAAGAGCCCATCCTGCTGCCACCACTCCTCAGGAGTGACATTGCCAGCAGGTGATGCTTTGGGAGGGCAAGAGGTGAGAGGCTCGGGGTCCAAGGCACTAAACAGAGGGACAGCACCAGCATCAGTGAAGCTGTGGTGGCAACCTTTCATTCAGCCTCTGCAAGCAAGAGTTGAAGACACAGAAGTGAAAACCCAAGGCCATCCCCAGGACTGACTAGCAGCCCATAGCTGAGCACAAAGGGAAAGCTCTTTGCCCTGGAGAAACCACTCTGCAGATACGGAGCATCTGCTGTTGAGCTGTTTTTTTCAGTAGGTTAAGGGTATGCAGAACCTCTCACCCATGAGATATAAGTAAAACTTGTAAGATTTGTTGCCACTCTGAGCTCAGGATCAACCTTTCATGGCACTTGCATTTCTGTGTAATGCAAAGTTGAGCAGCAGGCATATGAAATATAACGAAGGCATGGGATTAAAACTTTATTTGGTTCCCATGAAAGGGGAAACAAACAAACAATATGATAAAGCACATGATATGAAAATGCATATGGACAAGTGGCAATTCACAGGCAGATAAATGGATGAAAAATTGCCTGAGCTAAACATCAACTGGAATAAGATTGTGGAATATGATGGCAGATAAGAGTGCTACAGACAGGGAAACTGTTCAGGACACTGTTCCAAGGCAGAAATAACTTCGTCCTCAAATCACGTGAATCGATCTGTTTTTTCACTCTCAGTGTTTGACTTGGCTGCCTAGCCTGGTAGGATTTTGCTAGAAGCTATGGATAATTAGGGAGCTTGGAAAAGTTCAGGAGGTACCTATACACGGTTCAAGTGTGTGACCCACAGTGTATTTCTGTGGCTTTTAGCAAACGACAATGCATCTTTCCTCAGGATTTCAGGCAGATTTCTGTGACGTTATGAACCTCACTGCTTTGCCATGGGAGCCTGGGTGTCACACCTACTACTCGTGGGCTGCATCCCCTTCAACAGACCACCTCCTTGGTCCCTCCACTGGCTCCATGCACAGTCTATCTTGAGAAGCGTTTGTTTGTCAACCACAACCATGGTTTCTAATTGTTCATATGCACCCCTCGCAGCACAGAGCAAAGGGGGTCAGCAACCTATGGGGCAGAGGTAGTGGTGGAGAGCAATGGAGGGGGAGTGGATGGAGAGAGTGGGAAGGGGATGTGAAAGAGGGTGATGTGGCAGGATGGGGGGTGGCGAGTCCTAGCACAGCTAAGTTGGATCTAAGCAGCATCCCCACTTGTTGGGTTGCTCTTCAGAAGGCTGTGGTTATTCACGCAGGACAGCACAGGTTGCCTGAGGCTGAGGCCTTAATGTGAAAGTCGTTTGGGGGACGGTAAGGTCCAAGTCAGACTCTGAAACTCCTGGCTGGGGTTGAAAAGTAAACGTCTGCAGCAGCCCTACGAAGAAGACAAACAGCTCCATCTTGGCGAGGCTTTCTCCAATGCAGTTCCTTCGCCCTGCAGATGAAAGCAGTGTGTTTACTTGATGGAAAGATCAAACTAGAATATTTGCCGTGGACATGTTAGCGTCTGAGATGTTGCAATGGAAGCAGGAGTGAAACCTTGAAACGCACCAGAGAATTTCGGAGCAGAGGAGCCCGTGTTGCTAAAGGCAGCTGTCCCAGTCCCACTGGTACAGTGTGCCTGCCTGGGCTCTTTTATCCCACAGCTACCTGCAGCAGCGAGTCACAGCCATGTTACAGGGTTATTACACATTTAATGATGTACCCTCTCCTCTCCTTAGCTCTTCCAACCCTCTCAGCATCTTTAACCCTTTCTCTTTGAAAAGCATAGATAGATAAATGATAGAAAAATGCCGCCTCTTCCCAAAGCAGAATGTTTTGAAACTCACTTTTCCTGTGGAATTTAGCCTAGCATCCCACTTTTAGAAAAGACTGTGCTGCTTCTTTCCTACCCCCGCTTTGTGCTAAATTCTCAGCCCTTGCATGATGGTCCCTGTACAGGTGAAGCAGCTGGTGGACAGTGAGGACTGGCTTCCTAACATCAGAAGGCACTGCTGAGGGTCTGTGGTTGGAGCATGTTCTGGAATCCCTTCAAGCCATCCTTTCAGAGGAACAGCTGGAAAGCGTAAGGTTACTCAGGAGGATTGGTAGGATTCTGCAGGACATCTCCCTTTATAGTACTTTTGGGCTCCTGCAGTGTTGGGATTTGTTAAACTCCCAGCAAGACTACTCCATCCAGCTGTGTTCTTGTAATGCACATTGCTGCAGCCATGGAGGGCAGGGGCTGGGTGGCAGGCGTTCCTGGAAATCAGCAACCTTTGGAAGCATTTATAGCTGCCGGGAAGGCACTGTGTCAGGAGTTTCTTCTTTTAGGATGGCTCAGGGGAGAGTTTCTGTTATCTAACAACTGTTCCTACCATAAGCTCAGTTTGAGTCCCAAGGGGCTTGGGATTATGAGCCTCCAGAGAAAGAATGTTAATTGTATTTTGCAAGTGAAATTGAGATTAAAAAAATAAAAGAAAAATTTTGTGACTTGACCAAAATGACAGTTGGAGGTAGTGTCAGGCCGTCAAGTGCTCTGTCACCTCCCCTAACCACGGGGTGTGCTTCTTCCTCTAAAAGAACAGGTCTTACTGGGAATCCTTGGGAGCTCTTACAAGTGCCACTGGAAGAATCACCATCCAAGGTGATTTGTAGGAATAATCCAGGGCCTTGGATTTAAGATTTCACAGTGAGAGCAATACGGTTTGATGTACTCTGTCCCATATTGGGTCTCTGCTGGCTGTAATACCCAGCCAAGGTGCAAGGCTTACTGGGACCCTCCTCCTTGGCTCTGGTGGGCAATGGTGAGTCCATCAGACTCACTCACATGTGGGACTTGCCTCAAGACAGGACTTGAGCGTCCCTGGATTGTACCTTCACTTCCAGGAGAGCTCACTAAACCCCGTGCATAGCTATGCTGGCAGCCCCACCAGTCCTGACAGATTATCCACCTTCTCCTGACAGCTTTAAGGCATTTTTCCACCTTCTTTTGGATCTCTTTGTCTTCTCTCCTGTTGAATCTTTGGGAATCAACCCCTTCAGTGGTGGGAGAGGTGTGCTCTGAGAGCAGCCATTTGCCTGGATGCAGAATAATTGATTCCATTCAGTTGCCTGGTTGCTTTTTGACTGAGTTAAAGGCAGTACTTAGCCGTGAAGACCACGTTAGCGTATAAGGTAATAAAATGGTCCTGCCATAGCCTCAGCTCTGTGCATAAAAATGATCAGAGGGCTGGAGCACCTCTCCTAGGAAGACAGGCTGAGAGAGCTGGGCTTGTTCAGCCTGGAGAAGAGAAGGCTCCAGGGGCACCTTATTGCAGCCTTTCAGTACCTAAAGGGGGCTTATAGGAAAGATGGGGAAAAACTTTTTAGCAGGGCCTGCTGTGATAGAACAAGGGGTGATGGTTTTAAACTGAAGGAGGGGAGATTTAGACTAGATATAAGGAAGAAGTTTTTCACAATGATGAGGGTGGTGAAGCACTGGCACAGGTTGCCCAGAGAGGTGGGAGATGCCCCATCCCTGGAAACATTCCAGGTCAGGCTGGACGGGGCTCTGAGCAACCTGATCTAGTTGAAGATGTCCCTGCTCATTGCAGGGGGGTTGGACTAGATGGCCTTTAAAGGTCCCTTCCAACCCAAACCATTCTATGATTCTATGAGTCTATGATTCATATCAGCCCTTTAGTTACCTATGGAGAAGGGCAGGAAAGCCTCTCTCTTTACAAAATTCCCTTCAGCATCAAGGAAGTGGTTGGGGTTGAACTGATGTGGTGTCTCCCATTGCGTCTTATCCAGCAGCACTGAGGTGAGTGACGGGATTACGATTATGCCCTGGAAGAAAAGTACATGAAGGCACGAAAGATAGCAAAAGGGCTCTGTTTTGGTTCATTTTGTGACACGGACTTTGGCGTCCCAGGAGGTTTGCTCCCCCTGGGGTAGGTGGAGACCCTGAGGGTTTTATCCCATCAGCCAGTAGAGAGAGAAGTCAGTGAGATTTTCCCAGCAGTGCCAAGGACTGAGGCCAAACCCCATGAGGTGCTGTGAAAACCTCAGGCAGAGGGTCAGATCCTGCAAATTCCCTGGCAGATACTTCACTGTGCAGATGGCATCAAGGAGGTAAACCAGGGTCACTCGTGGAGTGAGGAAGCCCTGAGCATGCGAGGGACTGAATTGAGTCTTACAGTACCAGTCTCTCTGGACTCAACATAGCCACTGGAGAGGAAGAAACTCTTCTGGGGGTGATTTTGGATGCTTACTTTGGGCTTCAGTCCTATAATTCCCTCTAAAGAAAACAGTCTTTCATGGCACTAGCAAAAACAAGGAGGGTAGCGTGTTCCTGGGATGGAGCGGTTACCTACCTTGGGAAGGAAGTAGCCCCTGAAGTGGGTGTCAACAGCAGTGCAGCGGGGAACGTGGGGCAGGAGGGTGATAAACCTCTGCACTTCGTGTAGCACTGCATTTGTAAACGGCATATTCTTCCGATCCTCATACGTGGCCCAGCTTCCAGCTTTGACAGTTCTCCCAATCTCCTCCTGCACCTTTTCTGGAAGGAACAAACAAAGGGGATGTGCCCTGGAAAGGAAGCCAACTCCCTCCTTGGATTTGGGTTTGGGAAAAACATATTTTTCCAGGGTCTGGAGGGAGAGGATTCTTAAAACACCAGCCTGGGTTTCCCCGCTCTATTTCTAGTTCAGGCATGTGGATGGGTTGTTTCCCCAGCATCATACTTTGATCTCCACTCATCCTCTCTCCCAGCAAGGAACAGGAACTATTTTATTGTGACTTTGATCAGCATCTAATTACATCACAACTTCATAATAATAGATGGGATTCAGCTCTTAAGGCAAAAGAGCTTCTGTGGATCTGCGGCCAGGCCTCTGCCCTCCCCATATCTGCCATGCCACGGATGGAGCGTAGGTGAAAGGAGCTCACTTTGAATCTCTGGGTATTTCATCATCAGCAGGATGGCCCACTGGAGTGTTGTGGCTATGGTCTCTGTTCCTGCCATGACCAGGTCAAGTATGGATGCTATTAAGTTCTCATCGTGGAAGAGGCTGTCTTTCTTGTTTTTCTCCTTGAAAAATACAAATGGTAAGACAGGTCTTAAAACCATCAGTCTTAGTATTCAGCAAGCTTGGGAAATACTGCATAGCCTACAACACTGGTGGCTATGATTTTGTGTTTGTGGACTGGGTGATAAAATAGACCTGATCTCGAATGCACAGCATTCACCAAAGATGGGAGCACCAAAGATGGAAGGTTTGGAGTGGAGTTTTGGTTTGGCATCCATCTCCACCCAGAAGCAGGCTGAAGCCCAGGACCAGATGCTGTTCACAGACTCAGCCTCGCAAGTTTGGAAAGAGCCCAGTCTCTCCCCTGCGCAGGAGATTCAGATAATCCCAGGTCCAAGGGACTCCTCCCACCCAAGGGCAGGATTGAATCCCCAGCAATGTTCAAAATGACCTTTCAGGCCATTTCTGCTGGGCTTTAGGACTGTACTGACCCTTCCTCCACATAGCTGGGTAGAAGACTTAGTGCCTAAGGTTGGCCCAGATCCAGAAAGAAGAAAAAACTCAGATCCCAAATATTTTGTGTTGAATGAAATCAACTGATGTGTGAAACTGCCGAGTCTCTACTAAAGTAAGAGGCAGGGCAGGGCTAGGACTTGTACTGGTGATTTATCATTCAAGTACTTTAAGTGTATCATTCATCTTGGAGCAACACTATCAATGATTAATTGATTTGTTGTCGTAAAAAGAAAGGCAGAGTCAGCTTTCATGTGAATTCATGCATTTTCTACTAGGAACAAGGAGTGGAGCTCACAGTACTAGTGCTGCTATTTCAGGAGTGGACTGAGACAGGGGCTTTCATGTCTTAATTTTGATAGAAAAATCCCTGCAGTAGATTACACCAACTGTAAGAGACTGGCGTCTGATTTCAATACCACTAGCATGGATTTCAATAGGTTTGCATGACATGACTGAAATCGAGACTTAGCAACTGTTTTAGCTAGAAAATCCAAAGGAGACATTGCAAACAGTCAGCAGAGCTAAGCAGTCAAATACCTCTTGTTGCTTGAATATCAGTGCATCAATGTAGCTCCTCACACTGTTCTCATTGATATCCTCCCTGCTTGCCTTCATGTATTGTCTTAAAATGACACGCACATCTTCTATTTTCCTGAGCATAATCTTGTGGGTTTTGAAAAGAAATCCAAGGAATGGGTAGAAATTGAAATACTAATGAGGAATTAAAAAAGAGAAGCATTAAGTCTGCAGAAATATCAGCATGCTGAAATAGCTTCTTCCTAAGGCATGACATATCAGTTGAGTTTTGTCTTGTTGTAGTAGTATCTTAGCATCCCAGGGACTTCCCGGGCAGATTTTCATGAGGGAGGGCTTTGCAACCTTTGAGCCTTTATTTAGTACTACCTAATTTTAAGCATTTATGCTGTTCTGTGGGAACAGATCCTCTACCAGTAACAGCCTGGTCAGCCTCTCAACAGAGTTGGGGCTCCAGTGTGCCAGGCCACCAGTCAGTTTAGATCAGTATGAGACTGGTTAGTTTTTTCCAGCATCAGTTATGAAGGACAGGGTACAATAGTTTGAAGATAAGCAGAGTTTTCCTGGTACTCTCCAAGGAAGCGTTTTTAATGCAGTCTGTGAAACCTCACTCACCTGGACATCAACACTGAATGTGCCTTTTTAGAAAATGCAGCAAAGGCAAAGAAAGCCTAGATGGTGCAGTTATGTTGAAGAAGCAAAAAAAAAAATCTGTGGAGCTAAAATAACCATAGTTCACTTCTCATTTTAGCTCCACACAGATGTGCAGGATGGTTCAGAAGGAGAGTAGCAAAGGGGAATCTGGCTGCACACTTGTAGTGACCAAGGTGGTATGACAGGAGAACTGTCACATTTTAGGTGTAATGGCTGGTTCTGAATATTTGAAAACTGCTGAACTAAATTCTATGCTTTGTGTGGCTCACAAATGTAATGTGCCAGTGTAAGAAAATGTTAATCTGTGGGACAGGTTCCTTACGTTCAAGTACGGAGATCCCAGAAGAATCATAATTTCATCTATGAGTCTTAAGAGAGTGAGAAATGTTGGGTCCTTATAGTCAAACCTGTCCCCAAACAGCATGATGAAGGTGATGTTGATTGGAGCACAGTTGAAGGACGTCAGGCTAAAAGGTTCCCCTGCAACGGGAGGAGAATGGAAATGTCAGTGAGATGTTGCAGCAGCAGTGACACATATGAGGCTGTACAGCACCGTGATGGTCCCCAGCTCACCTTTGAAGGATTTGATCACCTCGATAAGGAAGTGAAGCTCCTCAAAAATTCTCCCTTCTATCATTTTTTTCCCCATGCCGAGGTTGCGCATGCTGGACACGGTGAACCTCCGAGTTGTTCTCCACAGCTCCCCGATAGAGAAGAACAAACCTGGGGAGGCCGTGAGACATCACCGCTGGGCTCATGCACGGAGGAGCCCCACCGCACAAAACAAAATAGGGGATTGGATGAGGAGGGATCTCCGCAAGTGTTTCTGCTGCCCAGTTTCCCACGGATTTGGGGACTAAGGGTCTCCCATTTCTGTGTGCCCCATCCCTGCATCCTCTCAGCTCCATTCTCCCAGTCTCACTGAGCCTGTAGTTTGGGAAAAACAAGCTCCCACCCAACCCAGTCTGCCCCAGCCCTCTCCTGAGTGCGAGATAAGCAGGTATGGCTTTCAGACCGGTACTGGTTGGCTGTAGAGCTGGGGAGAGATGTTGGTCTAAGTCAATCATGCAACCTTTATGACCCTGTTTGGTTGCAAGTCTAGGGCCTCAAGCAACAACCTCGTGTCTTTGAAGCTTCTCCCTTTGTCCTATTCCAGTCATAAAGATACTTTATCTATGTGAGATGGGATAGTTCTGTCTCCTCAACCCTGGCCAGTGCTGAACTGTTTTATGGAGATTCCCAGCAACAGTGTATTTTCAGCAAAAATACTGTCATTTTGTAGAGGTCACTGTGCTCATGCCTTGATGATCACTGCCACCACCAAGCAGGGGTGGGTATTTCATCCCATCCAGAGTGCTGGAAACAGTGAAAGAAAAAATTGTGTCAATAATCCAAAGACTATCTCAAATTGCGTCGGTTGAAAAACTGGATTCCAGCACTTTACATCTTCATCTTGGCTGCAAGGTTTTTAAATGTATTTGTTTTTTCTAGAATAATCACTATTTTAGAGCCGTGTGGTTTTAATTTGGAAAGAAAAACTTATTTCTCTAAAAATGTCAAAGCAAATTTCTAAAATTTATTTTTAATTTTTCTTAGATTCAGGCACTTTCATCTGGATAATTCATTTTCTGCAAACAGCTTCGGAATGAACAAATTGGCATTTTCTGAAGAAAAAAACGTTTCACTGGAAAATTTGTGACCGTTGTTACTTAACAGCCCCTGTGAATTTACAGCTTTGGGTCACCTCTAAGTGGCTCAGACTTGGGCTGCGAAGGTAAGTGTGAAAGGACTTATAGTGCAATACTGACAGTTTCCCACAGGGATATTTTACATGTAAATTAGCTCTGAAAAATGCTTTTCTCCCCATCGATTCCTTTTCCTTATGTAGCGATAAATTCATCTATTGATACTATGGCTGGGTAATTTAATTTCTAATTGTAATCCCAACTTCAGCCTGTGACCAGCAATAGAAAGCTGCCTTCTGGATGCTCAAAGCTAAAGCCTCAGCTGGAGCAGAGGATGGGAAAAAAAGGCAAAAAGTCCTCTGAAATACTCAGTTGCCCTGGAAAAACCATGAGGTTGGTTGTGGGGGCAAATTTCCAGCCCATTGGTTCTGCCTGAACCTGTTTCATGTGGTCCACCCAAGAGCTTTTGTGGGGAGGCAAGGCACGGGGGACTGATGATGTCCAAAATTGTGGCACCTGGCCGTGGGCGAAAGGGAAAAGCCCTACAGCTCCGAACAGCCAAACCAGTTAGTCCAAAGTCCCATGAAACTGTGGGGAAGGTTTGTAAAGGTGGTGGTGGCGGCAAGCCACTCTCATTGACGTCTTACAGAAATTAACCCCAGAACTACCACAGTGCCTTTAAAAATCCCACTCCTCACCCTCAAACATTTAGGATATGGATCAACTGCAAGTGCATTAGCAAAAATGATGGTAGTGAAAAGCCAGGAGGCATTGCGTGAAAGCGAGGAGAGCCAAATGTTTTCTGTCGGCTTGGCTTCAGAAGGGTCCGAGGGGGATGTTTAAAAGCTGGGCTCCGGGGAAGCACAGTTAGGCTGGCACTAAGCGACGGTGTCGTCCCTCCCGCCCCCCCCGCTCATTTCTCTAGTACCGTTTCCGTTCTGAATTTGGTCAAATATTGGGATGGATGGTCTGTCTACAAACTCCTCTGTGTAGTTCACAAGCGCCTCCCGCACAACTTCGTACCCGGTGAGGACCACAACTTTCTGGAACCCAAAGTGGAGGGTGAAGATGGGGCCATATTTTTCCGCAAGCTGAAAAAGAGGCGAGCTGTGATGGTCAGGAAGGGAGGGAGCGTGCACAGGGCAAGCGCCCGTTGCTTTCTGAAAGGACATATTACGTCCTGGTGCCCTGCTGGGAACGGCTGCGGAGCCGCTGCCTGCAGAACGGTGTCTGTGAGCCGGAGCTCATCACGGTCAAACGCGAGGCATTTTGTACGGATGCCTGGCTGGCATCTGTGTGGATTGTAGGCTTATTGCCACGAAAGAACCCCCGCCCCCATCACTGCATTACTAAACTGGTTTTGCTGTTAAGGAGAAAGTAAATGAAAAAAAAACCCACCTAGAGTGAAAGACCGGACCTCAAATGGCAACACAAGTTGGCAAACCGGAGAAAGACGAAAACAGAGAAGACATTTCAGTGCAAACAATGATGCTGTCGCACAGGAAAGATTTGGTACGATGCTCCTCGTACCAGGCACTCCTGCATCCCTGCTATTAGACCAGAGGAGCTGTTTGCCCCACGCCAGGTGTTCAGTTTGCCCTGGATGAACACAAATTGCAAATCCTTGCCCCTCTGCTTGGACCTGGCTTTGGTACCTAGAGCTCAGCCGGGCACAGCAGGGAAACCCATGGCAGGAGCAGGAGGTTGCCCGAACCGCTGGTTATCCCTGTGCTTGTACACAAAGTGATGCTCATTTTGCACCGAGAAGGGTCTGGACGTATCTTTGCCATGACACAGAGAGGCTTTTTCACTGCCACATGCCCCAGTACAAATTCTCCACAGCTCCCCACCAAAGCTGTGCCTTGCCAGGCACTTTACAAAGGCAACGCAGTGCCTCAGGGGGCTGAAAATCCCCCCAGGAGCATGCGGTCCTGCTGGCGTGTCCTACGTGTGCCCCCAGAGCCGCTGTGCTGTGCGCAGATCCCCGCTCCTCTTTGCCAAGGAAAGGGGCCTGGGACGAGGCTCAGCGCAGAGCGAGGCAGGCTGACGGGGGAATCCACGCTCCGTAAGGACCGGTGTGTGTGTGCCTGCTGCTACATGCCTGTGTTTTACAAGGGTGAGGCTGTCATGCTTCCCCCTTTCCCCGTGTATCTCCTTGGTGCTGCATCGGGGACTGTAGGAGGCTGAATACTCCTGCCTACCTCCACCCCGCCGCTGAAGCTGCGTCTTGCTCCCTGGCAGCTTGAAAACAGCACTTGGGGACAGCTGAGAAGAGTGTGGGCTGGGCTGGAGCAAGGCGATGGGAAGCCACAGTCCAAATCTGCTGCCTACACAAGCACACGGTGTACGCGTGCAGCCGCAGCCACGCCGGGTCCACCGGCAGCTTTTGCAGAGGAGAGGGGGGCATCCCCCCGTGCCCTGCAAACTCCCCCATCACGGTGCCCAGCCAGCAAACGCTGGTGCCTGCTGCTCAAGGCAATCACCATTTTTTGCTCTCTGTGGGGTGAGATGGAGGGATAACCCCTCTGGAGTAATCCCAAAGTAAAGGCAAACATAGGCAATACCAAATATAGCCTAGCAGGTGATGAAATCATGCGGAGGTAATTCCAAACCGCCATTCAGAGGCTGCAGCAACGCCTGCCCAGCCCCGCTGGGTAAACTGACCCCAGCCCTGACATTGCCCATAACAACACCAGGTGCGGGGAGCCTCACCCCATGGCAGTGCTACCCACCGCTCGGCTGCTCCCAGAGACCCGCCAGTGTTTGCTGAGCACCGGTGCCACGGGAGCCGTGTCGACGCCTGGTCATGATCCGCCGCTGTGTGTTTGCTCACTCTCTCCCTGACCCTGGCGCGGGTCGGTCCCCGAGGGCGCTGCCTGCTAAGGCGAGGAGGGAGCGCTCAGCAGCCTGACATAAACCCCGGGCTGTGCCAGCCTCGTCTTGCCCCGAAGAACAGTTTACCACCATAAGCGGGGTTAGTTGTCTTAATTACAGGTTAATAGAAGAGCTTACAGGCTATTCATTCTGGTTCCTTAGCGCAACTTTTCCATCCCCCTCTTGTACTACCGTCTAGATTTTAATGCGTCTCCAATTCATCAAGAGGGAAGTGGATTTTGCAATGGGGCATCTGGATTTTGGCCCTCTCCGAAGCAGTTCTGGGGTCCCTGCATCGTGGAATTGCCCTTGCCAGTTCTCCAGGGCGGCGGGGAGGGAAGCAATTTCATTTCGTGTTAGTTATGTCCTAATGCTTTAAAAGATTTCTGTGTGTCTGAGCTGTCAAATTAATATTTCAAATCCCACAAGCATTATATACTTCATGTACATCATCACAATTACATGAAGAAATCCCATATTACCCAGAGGTCTTTTTTTAATGCTTGATCGCTCCTAAATGACATTGCATCAACACAGACATTGGCTAGAAGAAGCCCAGAAAAATATTATAAAGCAATTTTCACACCTTTACAATTTAGTTTTAATTAAAAAAGACAAAAAGTTCTCACTGATACATCCCAGGCAGCTTTAAAATGCATGAGGATCTGGGTTTGGGGTTTTTTGTCCTACCTTCATTAGTGATTTATCTTGCCTTCTAAGATCCACCAAGTGCAGGTTACCAATGATCGGAAGAGGAGTTGGACCAGGAGGAAATTTAAAAGCTGAATTTTTATAGCCAGACGAAAAATAGAGTACAGCTAATAATACTGCTGCACTCAGCAGATAAATTAATGCAGGATCAGAGATAAATGAAATTAAAAAAGACATTTTTTTTTTAGTAATAATCTGGTTTTTGGGGGTTAGAAGCAATAAAAATGCAGTGGCACTGTTCAGTTTCTGCCAGCTGGCTTTCTGTTTGCTCTCTGCGATCGCTACAAGCACTCGATTCTTATTAAGGTTTGTCGAGTACCTAAACAAATACTGCATACTCCACCCTCTTTAAACACCTCAGAGAATGTGGTCTAAGCAGTTTGCAAAGCCTGTCCAGAAGTAAAGAGAGTTTCAAATTACAAACCCATGCATGTGTGTGCAAGAACATATACATGGGAAAAGGTGCTTGGCATTCCTCTATAACCTCCTCCTCCCCCTGAGACCTCAGGGCCCTTTATTAGCAGTGCTATGACCCTCCAAACACTCCGCTGACACGGGGAAATAAAAACGTTCCTTTGAATCCTATTAGAAACCTCCAGATTCAGATTTGGGTAGGGTTTGAGATCTCCGTGTTACTAGAGAGAAAAATAGTATTGCTATGGGAGACTTCAGCTTTCCTGATGTCAAGTGGAGATCAAAGGTTGTTAATAATGGTAAAGCCCATATATCCCTGGGGGTTGTAGCCCGTGAACTTCTTCATAAAGTTGGCTCTGCACTGCCCAGAAGGGATGTGATTTCAGACTTTGTGTCTGAAGTAGAGGACATGTAATAGCTAGCCATGGAAAATTAGCTTGGATCAAGTGATCATGAGTGGATTCATGAGTGGAATGGAAAGACAAAATTAGATTTGAAACTTCTGGGAGGATTCTTCATTTCGCAAGAGCAGCTTCTAAGACATAGAGAGAAGTTGTTAATGAAGGCAGCTGACCTGGCAGGCTTCAGAAGGGGAACAAGACAGGAGAATGGAATTATTTTAAGTCAAAGACACGAAACACCTGGAGCTTGCATCCCTCGTAAAGGTTTAAATCTTGTACAGAAGGAATTGAGAACTACCTGGCTGAAGAGTGACTTTCAGGAGGATATTGGGGATGAACAGCCAATGGAGTAAGATTATTCACGGAAGAAAGAGCTGTCTTACATGATCAGGAAGGACAAGGCTAAAGGTACATTTATCCAAAGGTTAGATCATATAAAGGCTATTATTCAGCAAATCTGAGTCCTCAGCCTTGGAAATGCAAAGAAGGTAGGGAAGGAAGTGGACCTAGTGTGACGGAGGGCACAGCTATGGTTAGCACGGTCCCAAGGCAAACGCCTGCTTGGTTGCACGCTGGAGCTGCCTGCGTGGTGTGGAGATGTTACAGCGCAACAGCCGCCCAGAAGCAGAAGCAGCAAGTGTGTTGCAACATTTCTGGGATTTTTTTTTTTTTATTGGTTTCCAAGAAATGGGCTGGAGGCAATGGTTTCCCCCAGAGCATGCCTAGGATGACTCAACCCTGCCTGCTCAAGTGAGCAAAGAGGCAGAGGGGCTGTAAAGACAGGCAAGAAGGATCGGGGCTGGCACAGGGTGCAGAATGTGGGCATTGCGATGAGAACTTGCAATGGCACGTGCCCTGCGCCCTGTGCAAAACGTTCGCTCCTGCAGGGTTTTGTTTGACCGGCAGCACCCTGCAGTGCAAAAGTTACGTGTTGCTACTGCTCTCCTGGTATTTCATCCTTGCCCTGGGAGCCGCTGGAATCATAAAAAGGCCTTTCAGAAAGAAACTTAAATTATCTCTGAAAAGCCGGGGGGTGGGGGGAGTGTATTGGGTTTTTTTAAACCAGGCTCTGAGTGCAATGCATTAAAATGACAAAGGTAAGTCAAGCTCTTGCGATGACAAGAAATTCCTGTCTCAATAATGTGTCTGGTACGTGTTTCGCTCCGGAGCCGCGCTGCTACGTGCTCCCCTGCCTGAGCACACAGAGCCGAGCACAAAACACCTGCCAGGCGCTGACACTGCTCCGGGTGCATTCCTGGGGCAGCCGGGCCCCTCAGGGTGCTCGCAACCGGGTTGTCCTTGGTCCCTCCTGCCCACGTGGCAATCCCCTGCCACAGCACGTGAAGCAGGTGGTGCTGGTGAGGACGTGGAGCATGGGCATCATCCACTGACCCCTAAGTGCAGCCGCTGTGCTGCCAGTTAGCAAGCCTGGGGAGAGCCAGCCAGTAAAGCACCAGCCCTGAATCCTTTAAATTAACTTGAATCCCCCAAAATGTCTGTGCCTTCCGTGCCAGTCCCATTCTTGACCAGTGGTGCATCCAGGACTGCAGCCCCAGGTAACTCCTGCTGGCTTTTACTGTGATGAGTTCCTTTTAAGCAAGGGCAGGAGCCACAGGAATCACTGGAAGATGCCACATCAGAGAGCCATCCAGAGCCACGTCCTGTCTCGGACAACAGTTGTGTTTTTCTGGAGTTAGAAATTCAACTGTTTCCTTTGAGCTGTGTGTGGCCATGAGTATTGCTCACTCTTTGCATTGCTAAACACACTCTTGCTGCATGTTGCCCAGGGACCCCTGTGCTCAGCTCACTAATGTGGCTGTATTAAAGGTGGTTCAGCCCAACTTTATCAGTTTGACCCCAAATCAACTTCATCCTGCAACACCAGATAGATCAACAGCAACAGAGCAAAATATTTATTTGTTAAGTAGGAAATAAGGTCAGGCTTGCAATAGACTGCAAATAGAGCAACAGCAAAACAAACGTAAGCAAGCGTAGCAGCGAAGGCTTTCTTGTTACACAGCTCGTCAAGCAGACTCCTTGAGATGTGGCCAGAAGCGGCAGCTGGCCCCATGGTACAATGCACGTACAAGTGCAATGCCAGTACAAGTACAAGGTACGGTACAACTATTAGAGTGCTGCCTTTAGCTGCGTGAACTAAAGCTAGTGTGAAGAGTCAGTGTCTTGGCCAAAGACTGCCCTTCTTTGTCATCCCTTCATATTCTCTTCTTCCTTTCTTTCCTTCCATTTGCAGCACAGATCAGCTTTAGATGACAGCAACTTTAGGTTTATGTTATAGATTTACTTTAACTGCCCCTTCAGTCTCTGTCACTTTGTATTTCTCCGTTTTTTCTTTTCATCCTAACCTGCCTTTCCTGCCTCCAAACCAACGCACAAGCATCTTCAGTGACTCACTGCTCCCTAGCCCACGTGTGGTTGCCTGTTCCACAGCACATGGAGCAGCCTCCTCTCTGGTACCTGCACCACCATTCAGATTTCACACGCGTATCACGCTTCCCTCAACGGGTGTAGCCTTGTGGGTACAGCTAGTTGTTCCTACTCCTAGTGGCTGCTACATGAAATAAATCATTAATTGTAGTAATCAAACAGCTGCTCCAGGACAGCCGCAGTCCCTGGGGTGTCACCAGCTTTCTACAGAGACCCCCATACGACAAGTTAATGGTACAGGTGAGCGACTTGGTAACAAGGTCTAACCTGCTTCTCCTTCCAGACTCTATTACCAGTTTTACATCTATTTTCACAGTGACTACATACAAAATCCTACTAGCCTTGACAGTGTCGCAGGATCTGCGCTGTCAGAACATGAGCATTATCAGCTCGGAATTTGTAACTTCGGTTCCTACCTAACCAGCCAAAGTGCTTTTTTGCAAGCACCCAAATTTGGCTTGCAGTTCTTATTGCAGTGGCCCCGCTCCTGCTCTGTACGGAGCATGTAGACCTTCCGTGGGAGCCCGGGGCAGTGGTATTTGCTCAGCAGTGCAGGCTGACCTGTTACTCTGCCTGGAGACCTTGCTGCCTATTTCTGACCCAAGGAATGCCTGGGGAGGAAGATAGCTTGAAATGCCAGGGGCTGTGTATCTGACGTAGAGCTGAAGACAGACAGTAACATTTTCTGAAGAGTTTAAGCTCCATTTTCAGTCAAATGGAAAATATTGTCCCTATTCATCCCAACACACCTGATACATGAGACTGAATTTGAATTAGGAGCCTGTGGATGATGGTTCACCCTGCAGTGAATGGAGAGAGTGAGCAATTCAGACCTTCTGGCAGTTGAATCACCCACTGAAGGATCCCCTCTCTCTGTGGAGGGTAGAGAGGATCTAGAGAGCAACTACGGCTCCCAAGGGGCAAGCGGAGAAGAGGGCTGAGCCTCTCTCAGCTCTCTGACAGGAGCATGGCAGTCCTGCTGCCTGGCCCCAGGCTGCATCGCCCTCGCACTGCCTCGGGCTGCAGAGTTTCTGAATCAGCTTTAGCCACGCTGATTCAGAAACTCTTTGCTTTCTGTGGCTGGTCATTTTCTGCCGGTTTAGGGATCTAAGATGGCCCAGTAAGGGATCGGACAAGCGCCAGAGCCAGCATGAAGCCAGGAGAGGTGAGGGAGTGGTAGAAATGCGAAAGCTGCTAGACTGGCCCCATCATAAATAGGCTCTTCAGCATAAAGTGCCTAGTGCGAGTTGGAATGAACCCACTTCCCAAACCACTTAGATGTTTTCTGATAACTGCCCCGTGCCTGGCACTTGGTATCAGCCCAAGTTACACCCTCGTGTCTGGGACTCTGTAATAAAGATAAGGCAGGTTGTATCACACAATGGAAGCTCAGTCTGAGGCTCAGCTGAACAACTGTCCTGGGGAGATTTCTAGGTCCATTAAGTGTCTATTGTCTCCAGCTGGGCCATCGCTAATCAGCTCTGCTATAGAGCTTGGACTTTGAGCTGAGAAATTCCCCATGGAGGCTCTCAGGGGAGAGCCCCTGATGGGTTACATCTATAGAGGAGGCTTGAAGCCATTTCATTCTTTCAAACAGCCCTGAAAACTGCATCTCTGATGTGCTGTTCCAGGAATGAATCACACTGTTTCCGAGAACAGTACTCAGAGGGGTCTGAAGGGTTTGCATTATACAGACACCGCAAGAGCTGTTGGAAAGAATGGCATGAATGAGAGAAAAATAGCAGTGCCCGATGTCTTCCTTCCCCTAAAGCTCAGGTACAGACAGCTTTTTTCCCCTGTAACTAGACTTGCTTTCAAGCTTGAAGTGTTCACTGCACTAACTCCATGTCATTTGATCATTCGTAGGGCACAGCACAAACCAGGTGAGGCATGGGGTTCAAGGTAAAGCCGACATCAGCAGTGAGATCCAGGTCTGACTTATCCACTCCTGGAGGGGGCTGGAAAACAAATTTGCGGAGCAAGCCTGCAAAGAAGAGGAACAGCTCCATTTTGGCCAGTCCTTCTCCAAGGCAAGCCCTCCGTCCTGAAAACAACCAGGAGAGAAGTAAATGATCAGCACCATAACTGTTAGTGTCGATGTCTGAGACCTTCTAAACTGGATGTACAGTCCGTAAGAGCAGGCTGCTGAGGTAGGAAGTGTTTCCTTCCTTCTCTCTGTATATTAGAGGTGCTACTGACTTGGTCTCAAACCACACAGAAGCCTGTAGGTATGTGAGACCATTCAGTGACTGTGGGTAAATCAGTGTCTCCCAGATCTTCCAAGGCAGTGGTGGTTACCTACAGCAATGGTGGACAGGACAAACGACCAGAAATCTCTTATCCTGTGTTCTGTGTCCCTGACTTTCATACTTTCCCGGAATCGGTGGGAACCGTGCCATTAGCCTAGCCCCAGGTGGTGCACACGTTACCCCTCTCACCTATGGAGAACGGAATAAACGCCTCTCTCCTAATGAAGTTCCCATCGGCATCCAGGAAGTGGGAAGGGTTGAACTGATCCGGGGTTTTCCAGTGTAACTCGTCATTCAGAGCGGAGGTCAGGAGTGGAATAACCTCTGTACCCTGAAAGGGATCAAAGAAACTCATGGTAGCTGTTTGGAGCAGATCACTTTCCTAGTCGAGCCAGGCCGCTTTCTTTTTTCTAATGTGAAGAGACAAATAAGACCGAGCCATGGCAAACAGAACTGGGGGGTGCCTCCCTGCCCCACTGTGCCTCTGCCTGTTACCGGTAGCTGCTGCTCTTTTTGGACCACAAAACATTCCCTTCTTACAGAGTCAGATCTTTCTTGAAAGATGCTGAAGTAGAGGTTCCACATTTGGCATAAGAGATTCAAACCAGTGTGATTTAATTAAACTCTCTGGTTATTCTGGATTCAAACAGCTGTAACAGACCACAGTCCAGTGCATGTTTGTAACAGCTATCCTGGATCCAAGACAAAGGATGACATCATAGATTAAACCATGCATCACGGTGTCTTTAGATTTTTATATTTTTCTTCTTGTCTGCTTTAAACAAAACCGTAAGGAAGCTGTGCAGTGTAAGATGCTAGCCTCAAAGCTCACCTTAGGAATCACATAGCCTTGGAAATTCACATCGGTAGGAGTTGATCGTGATACACCCATTGGGACAATATTGGCAAACCTTTGTATTTCATGTATCACTGCATCTGTATAAGGCATTTTTTTCCGGTCCTCCAACTTAGGCAGCTCTCCTGGTTCAATGATGTGGTTCATTTCTTCCTGAATCTTTCCTTGGAAGGGGGAAAGGATTAAGAAGCTGATAACCCTCTTATCTTGCAACTGAAATGGCCTCCAGTTTGGCCAAGATGAAGAAAAGGGAAAACTCTGAGGGGTATTTGGGAAAAGCAGAAGTGGGTAAGTCAGGGCATGGCATGGTTCTTTCAGGTTTGTTGTTGAGCCAAGGGAGCTTGAATGGACTCACTACAGTACGCCCCATGCCTGATTCTGATCGCACACCCTTCTTACCCCACAGCCTTCAACAGAAACCAGATCAGAATCAGCTCCTGAGGAGACCTTTAGTGACGTAAGCCCATAGCCTGCAGGAGAATAACGATGGGGGAGCTTTACTGTAACTGTAGACTGGCCCTTAGCCTCTCCCACTTGGCTGGGCTGGTTTTTATTGCAATCCAGCTAAATAAAATTCCTTTGTAAAGTCAACGGCTGTTATCTCTTTCAGACTACTCAGAATAATTACTCTAGACAACACTGAATGAGTTCCACTCCCTTCCACAACCAAAGCCTTAAGCGTGCAACAGTATATTTTACAAGAGGACTTCTCGGCCTTACTCTGAATTTCTGGGTATTTCATCATCAGAAGAAGACCCCAGCGCACAGTCGTAGAGGTAGTCTCAGTCCCAGCGGCAAAGAGGTCCAGGGTTGAAAACAACAGGTTTCCGTTGTCAAACATAGTGTGGGGTTTCTTTGACTCCTTCAAAACATACAGGTAATGGCCATAAGTTCTACAGCAAATGATACCAGTATGTGACTGTGTTGCCACCATTTTTATCTGCATTTTAGCTTTTTGTGACTTTATATGCTCTGGGAAACTAAATGTTTAGTATTTTAGCATTAGGGCCTACCCTGTATGGAATTTGTTTGGTCCCAAGCATATGTGCAATCCCCAGGTCCAGATTAGGTTAGTTGGAATTTAGTTACTGCAATGTAGTTTACCACTGTACCATTCTTGCAGGAAGGTTTACGATGATCTCCTCCTTACGTGTGCTGAGTGGTAACTTATTTCACCCACGTGGGACATCTTGACAACTAGATCCCTTTAACCAGCAGTTCCAGTGGAGCTATGGAGCGAGTACAGCCCAGCTCACTGTGAGTATGAGCTTTGGTATATTCTGCTCACTGCAGCTCTTCTGTTTCCCCTCACTCCCAGTCCCTGACAGATGGTCAGTCCTGATAATAAGTCAGAGCTAAGAGAACAGAAAGACTCTGAGACTTAGCTTTAAAGTACCTGTTGCTGCTTCATCAGAAAGGCATCAACAAAGCCTGTTAAGTTATTTTCATTAAACTCTTCTTTGTGTTCCTGGAAGAGCTTCTGGAGAAAAGCGTTCAGTTCACTGACGTTTTGTAGCACAGTCTTGGAAGCTCCGGAGAGAAATCCAAGGGATGGGTAGAAATTATATAACTGTGGAGCAAGAGAAGTCTTACTGTTAATTGGCATCTTGAACACATACTGGTATCTCAGATCACACTGCTGGTCCCTTGTCCCATGCCCTGACATTTCAGGCTGTAATTCCCCCACATTCGCTTGTACAGTCCGAGCAGCTATGAATTGCTGCAGAAATAGAGTGTTCTCTCTCTTACACCTCTGCATGAGTCCTTGCCATGACTTTTGGGAGACTCATCAACTTAATCTTCTTTCAGGGCTTCCAGCTGTGTAGGGGGTGGGACGGAGGGTCTCGGATGTGAAAGGTGGGAATGTGAGCATTGTACTTATTCCAGGGAAAGCCCTCAGGTGTGTCACATCCTATGGCAGCAGAAGGGACTTGAACTGGCCACCTCCACAGACAGACAGTATTGCTGTGTCAACACGGTGCTTTCCAAGCCAATTAGCGTAGGCACAGCACCGAGCTAACCCAACTACCCTGTTCCTGGGAGCTGGACTGAGCACGGCATTGCAGTATGTCGTATGGACACACATGCTGTCAGGAGAAGGGAGGGGGTCTCACCCCTGTCATCCCATGAGAAGTGTGCACATCTTCAAGAAGACCACTAGCTGCCCTGCCAGGCAATTAAACAAACACCCGCCGTTAGCTGTTAGCTGGTGCCTCGTCCTGGGAGAGTGTCTGCACACAGTGTGTAACTCTGACCTGTGCTCGGGTGGTGCTTTCTGGGCTCGGCTAGGCTGGAGCTACAGCCAGCCGCAGACCTCAGTGCGGCTCGGAAAGGCCACTCCACCGGCAGTCAAAGCCTAAGCTTTGTGCCAGGAAGGAATGGGCTTATATCAGCTGTTAGTTTGCTATGATTCAGTTTCAGTAGCCAAAGCAAAAGCAAAAGAAGTTTGTCAAACCTGGTTCTAGGAGAGGCAGAACTAAGCCAGTTACTGAAGGTGTAATACAAGGAGGCAGATTCGAGGTGGCATTTCAGGGCCGATTTCTGATATGAGAGACGTATTGTGCTTCTGCTCTTCAAAGAGGGTAGAACGGTTTCTTTTGTAAAGACTTTGGTTTTTTCCTTTTACTAATAAGCTTCACAGACTAAGCCCAGGGGTCTGGGAATCTGTGCGTTGCGGATACAGAACCACAGATGTGTTCAGTACAGGCTGCCTGGCTGACAGTGTTCTTGTTCTCGCCTCGAGAAGCAAGATGTGGGAGGCCAGGAGGACAAACATGGGCAATCGGATATCCTCAAAAAAGCTAAAAGCCAAAACGTAAAATCAAGCTCTTACCAGCACCATAGGGGAACCCAACAGCTTAGTATTTTCATTTAACAGCTTCAGCAAAGTTAGAAATACAGGATCATCATATTCAAACCTCTCTCCAAACAATATAGAGCAGATGACGTTGGATACAGCATTGTTGAGTATCATCTTCGTATCAAATGGCTTCCCTGTATTTCAAGCGACAAAAACAAATGACACTGTGATTATGCCCGTTTCAGTCTGGTTTCCTATGAAAATGTAGTCCTGAGCTCCCAAAGACATAACTCGTTCACCACCCAGAATGCAGAACAGGGAACTGGGTGTCAATATTTTAAGGTCTCAGTTTAATAACCTACTTCAGCATATGCTGAACTTTAACCATGAGATACCATTTGCTCTAAGCTAAACTTTCATTAATCTTTATTGTTCTGCTAGACACGTTTTCTGGCTCTGGATGAATTCTTGACACTCACCGTGATAGGATTCAAAATATTTAATGAGGGAATTTACTTCCTCCAGGATTCGGATCTCAATGGTTCTCTTTCCCATTCCAAAATCTCGCAGTGTGGACAAGGTGAATCTTCTCATAGTTTTCCATAGCTCTCCATGGCTGAATGCTATGCCTAAAATAAAGGTGTAACATCCTTACGTTACCCATGGTTAAACGTTTGTAAGGCCTTACACACTGGTATGAAAGCTGCTCAATACACCGTTATACAGACAAATAGCAACAGCAAGAGGATGATACTCTCCGCTGTAAGAATATAAGGAACATAGAGAAACTACAAAAACTAACCAACCAGAAGGTCACTTACCATTTCCTTGTGTCATTCTCCTAAATATGGGTATTTCCGCTCTCTCTCCAAATTCTTCAGCGTGATTTAAAAGGGCATCCTTGATGGTTTCGTATCCAGCCAGTACCACAGCTTTCCTGGGCCCAAAATGCACAGTGAAGACATTGCCGTATATCTTGGAGAGCTGTCAAGGTGAATAAATATGTTCATTCAAAACCAGATGTGGACCCAAACGCTAGCAGTAGCCACTCTAGCTGGTTTCTAGCCCCAAAGGACCCTCCCAGCCCTGCCTGAAGTCTCCAGGTGCTGCTGTAATGCAATTAATGAGCAACAGCTATCAATTGCCAGCATCTCTGCTTGCACCCTGTTTGCTCAACAAGGTGTCTGCTATCATCGCTCCTATCAGAGGAAAAGTCAATAAAGTGCCGTTGCGTTCCTGCGGTGTTCTGCAGTAACAGGCCAGCGCAGCGATACTCCCATTCGGAGGCCGGTTAGAAAATGCTGTAGCAGGCAGGCCTGTTTATTTTAATGCTGTTGACCTGAGGCAAGCGGGCGTGCACATATCTTTGAGGCTAAAGCCACAAACACTGCGAAAACAAAGCTATACAATAACTCTTTCTTTCAGGACAGCACTTGTCTCTAATTATGGCAAGGTGGGTAGCGTTGCAGTCATCGCAAAATTATTTGCTGGCCACCAGAAACTTGAATCCAACTAGGAAACATATTCTTGTAGATAATGTCATAGGAGCTCTAGGCTTTTATAGCAAATTAAATATGAATCATCTGTTACACAGAAGGGTGGCTTTGACAACCTAATCATTCACTCAGTATTTTAGACTTCGTTTAAACACACTGCAAGCCATCCGCTCCAAATGTCTTCTTGTTTCCGATGTGCCTGGGTTACCATTTGCTATGCATTAGATACATACCGAAAATTGAATTTCAGATTAGAAGCAGCTCCTGTTATCACACCAGACAAATTGAATTTGTTTTCATCAAACGGTAGCTTGACGGCTTGGGAGATAACATTAACACTGATTCTTTCCTCCCCGGCAGCTCGCAGAGTGTGTGGCAGAGCCAGGGGCAGGGAATCACAGCCGCCTCCCAGCCTTCCTTTGGTCATGTCTTTGCATTAGTACTTCCTGGCATCAACGCTGTTTTTTCTCAGCAGCACAAGTATTGGATGTGGCAGGCCTGAAAGCCTAAAGAAAGCTGCTTGGTAGATTATAGGAAATAGGTCTGGTGCCTTCGTGTGACATTTGTATCACGTCCCCCCGTACCGCCACATATAGTTGCTTTTCCGTACCGGCACCCTCAAACGTACCTATGATCAGACAGGAGCTCAGGACCAGCAGCCCATCAAAACTGTGCTCTGCACAGCCCTCTGCACCATAAATGAAGGGAGATGAACACTGCTGCAGGAATTCTGTACTTTTGCAGCCCAGGATGCCCTTTCTTCTACAACTAACTGGAGAATTTCAGTGTCCGCACTGCCCCCTCACCGCGGCTCTTCAGGTGGCTGAAGGAGTTCACTGGGGACTGGGTTTCCCCCGTGTAGTGTCCGGTAAGCACACGCACAGGATATGTTACAGGTCGCTCATGGCACCTCAACCGTCTCTACAGCAACCAGAAGAAATCTGAATTCACATTGAATTGTCCCCACCTCCCTACGGGAACACAGCAGACACTTTCTGAAACAAACATTGCATCTGGCTTTATAATATTTAAGTCTTTTTTTTTTCTCTTTTAGAAATAAAAGTATCCATGGAGCTGCATAAAAAAAGGCAATTTGTTTACCTAGACATATAAAAGCCACGCATCAAGTCTTAAATAACCCTGGCCAGTGTGTGTGTGCAGGGGAAGGGTTGGGGAGGCAGAGCTGAGCTTTGCATTGCAGGGATATAATTAGCTTTGGAAATAAATATGCATATGATCCCATTTCCTCTGCTGTGGGGGTGATACCCTTCCTTCCTGCCTGCCTGCCTGCCTGCCTGCCTTCCTTCCTTCCTCCCTTCCTTCCTTCCTACCTGCCTTCAATGGGAGAGGTCTGCCTGCAGTGAGTCATCTCCTGATGGCAAATAGTCCTGACCTGTCAGCACGCCGGCCCAGCTCGAGGCTTCTACCTGCAGCCTCTGAGGCGCTCGAAATACCAACAATATGGAGCTGATTGCAAGGGATGGGGGCCTACGCTTGTGTGCGTATAAAGGAAGGAATGTGTGTACTATATTTATATGTATATAAATACATGTATGTGTGTGTGTACCTCTGAAGGTAAAGTCACTCCGCCAGCCTGCCTATACGCCAAACGTCTCATTTCGGCCCTCCACACAATGCAAAAACACAATCGCATCTCCATTGCCCTAGTTGCATTTCTCCCTTCAGGAATTGCCCGTTCTCCTCCTGCCTGCTGGCTCAGACCCTACCTCTGTCAGCGACTGGAACGGCTTTTTCAGGTCCACCACATTCAAGTTTCCGATCAGAGGAAGAGGTCGTGGCCCGGGAGGCAAACTGCAAACCGACTGCTTCAAGCTGGTACGAAAGTAAAGGAGGGCGACCAGCCCTGCTGCCAAATAGAGCAGCGAGCTAGAGCCCACGTACTGCAGCAAACTCTGTATGGCCATGTCTAGATCCAAGTGTGGGTATGAGCATCTTGGGGTCCCTTTATAGCCCTTCTGTCATTACCTGAACACACCTTCTGGGGAACTGGCTTTACACAGAGAAAAGGACTCTCGGGTCTTGTTTACTTCCATTTAGACCAGATGTACTTTATTTCCCTGACAAATAAAGCACCTTATTTTATTCTGAAGCATGGATTATCTTAATCTGGAGCTCCTATTTCATCCACAACACTGGGGCAAGGTGTTTGTTTTCCAGTGAAAATCTGTGTTAGGGGCATGTTGTGGTCTATGTGATTTTAGGGGCAGAATTAAAGGACAGGACGTGTCCTGGATTGCTGTCACGGTGCCAGGTCACAGGACTCAGCTGGACCACTGGTGATGCAATGGAGGAAGCAGGACGCAGGAGGGAAGGCCCACACTAATGCACGGCCCAGGGTGCAGCTGGCAAGGAAGCCCTCAGGGAAGGCAAGGATGACCAAGGAGGAGTTGGAATGGTGGTGGCATCAAGATGTGCTAATTCAGGATTGCAGATGGGAGTAGGTGACAGCTCTGCTTCTCTTTGCTTTCCTGCCACCCCGGTAAAATCACCTCCTCGAGCAACACTTGCTGACACTGTTACTGATCTTTGTCCCAAAAGTCCTCTACCAGCAATCCCCAAATGCCCCTGAAACCACTTCAGTCGCTATTTTGCAGTTCACTGTCCAGAGGACTGTGTGCCTGGATGTCTGTCTCTGTCTCTGAGTTTGGTGATGACTCCTTCCCAGATGTCCTGCCTGTTTACGAGCAGTCCTCTAGGAGAAACTGTCCCCTCCAGGCAATGCTTCTGCCTAGACTGGGAAAGAGATCCTGGATCTTTGTAACCTGGGAGGAGCTGGGATCGGGCTCTGCAGCTGGCCAGGCAGAGGACGGAGGCTGCCTGGGCAGCTGTTGCAGAGGGGGTGCCAGCCAGGCAGAGCACACGGCAGCAGCTCTGGCACGCCAGGTGCAGTGAGTCATGCACCATGCCAGGGCAGGGTCCTGCAAGAGCCCGCGTGCCCGGGCGACAGCTCCGCAAGAGCCACTTGCACCCTCTGCATCCTTGGGGGGGTGACGACAAAGCAGAAGGGATCACAGGTTTAAATGGTGGCGCGGGGGGAAGGAGCCAATTCGATGCTCTATCACATATTCTCAAGTGGGGATATTTTGCTCCCCAGTTGCAGATTCTGTCATATTACTGGACTGCTGCTGAACCCTTTAGAAATCTTTAGTTTTAATAATACTTTTGCTAGAATCCTCCAAGGCTCCCGGGTACAGGCTCCACTGATAGAAAAATGATGATTATTTATTAATAATAAGAGAAGTACATTAGCCAAAGGCAAGGGGAATCAATAAACTCTAACTAGATTGACATGAAAAAGGTGCCTGCATGTCTGCCTGTTCTCCAAGGCTTGTTATCAAGAGTTTTTGACAAGGGGGAATTACCCTGTGCAGAAGAGGACTAGGCAGGGCGGGCAAAGAAAGGAGGGCAATGGATGGTCACATCCATCTCCAGATTTGCTGCACAACTATGAACGTCTTGGTCTGTGCCCTCTTCTCTCAGACCTTGCCAAGAATATCCTGTTCTGCCTGCTCTTCTCTGAGCAAATGATGTGACTGCTGGGACTCTTGAGACTGTGTAAGACACAGTAAGAGTGAGGAAAAAATCCTACATGGGCGCAGTTGGGTACGGATGGAGGGAATTGACCGTTTCTGTTTACATACAGCCACCACTGCTCTGTTGGAGTAGAGCTGGCTGCTGCCACAGGCAGCAAGAGCGCCTTCCCAAGGGCTGTCAGACTGTTTAAAGCTTCAGGCTGTACCTGGTGATAATACAGGGTGAAATCCTTTCTCAAGCAGTGAGCCCGTGGACTCGCAACCCCCGGGGTGATGCATGCACTGCGGGAAATGACGGATGAGTTCTCCAGTGGGAGGGAATCATTGCAGTTTTAAAATACAACTAATGTGATGTCCTCACCTTCATTTCTTCCTCACATATACCTTGGCCTCCAGTACGCAACCTTGAACACAGCCTGCAACTGAGTTGTTGGCTTGCAGGTGAGACACCCCACACAGGACCGGGGAGAAAACGTTGCTCCCTGCTCTTGTGTCTTTGTCTTTCTCCCAGCCCACGCCGGAACAGATACCATCTTCAAGTAAGCAGACTTTGTGGGCATAGCTCAGGGAATAATCATTTCCTCCTAGAAAATAAGCCTGTACATTAAACAGCCACGCAGGCATCTAACTTCTGTGTGCTCATCTGGAGAAGGACATATAATCTTCTAATGGGACATAGGTTAATAATGCTACAGTAACAGTAGGATAATGCAGAGAAAGAGCTGTTATAAGGCCATAATTCAGTCAACGAGTTCTGATAACATAATAAACCATGGGAGTGAACACCAAGTGCTTGTGTGCCTTGCAAGGCTCTGCAACTGATTTACAGCCTCAAGAGATGCCTATCAGCCCGTGCATTGTTATCAGGGATATAAAAAGCATGAGCACACCCTATTAAACATTAACATTTTTAAAGACTGAGATGTGTTAAAACTCAGGCTGCTCCTTGCTAATGGATTTTGCTCACCTTGACAAGAGCCGGTGCAAAAAGAAATCAAAAGCTTTCTGACTTTGACCTCTTTCCATTTTTCATGATTATTGCACTGTTTTGTTGGATTACACCCGCTTCTTCCCATCCTGCAAATGGGTATTTCTATAGGATCACTACAGGGTAGTGATCGGTATCTCAAGTGTTCACTACGCTCATTTTGATACAAATAACTTGTCCTGGATTTCTTTTAATTTATCTGTCAAATCAGTGTGTGTTGCACAACTACTTTGGGAAGAGAGACTCCTGAAAAATACTTTAAAAAAATCATTATTTGACTGTAAATTTTTAATGAAAGAGTCTTGATTTTTTTTTTTCCATGTGCTGAGCTGAAAGATTGTACGTGATGGGGCTGGTCACTGGGAGAAGAAAACAAAGAACAGAAGCTGTGCATGGGATTAGCGCATTGTCTCTGTGCGGAGCCTGAGGTGACGGTATTTCCCACTCGTGTAAGCATTTACCCCTTCTAGCAACAAACCGTTCTCAGGCACTTTGTTGCTTTTAAAAGCCTTGTTCTTGGCCTAAATAGATGTCATTCCTTCGTGACTCTCACTCAGTGACAAAATACACAGAGCCTGGTTTTCGGTGCTGGCGATGTACTTTGTAATATGTGTATCTATAAAAATATTTGCAGTGAAATCCGTTGTGACCTCAGCCAGACGCGTGATCTCCCAGACCCCACGCTTAGGTCAGCAAGCCGAGGCAGCCTGACCTGGGAAGTCGGTATCGAGGAGGTCAGGTTATGAAGAATTTATTTTCAAAATACGACTGAACAGATCAAATGCCTCGACGTAGCTCCAAGGACCTTTTTGTTCTGGGTCTCTAGCTTCAATCTATCTCAACGCAGCATGGCAGGAATTATATTAACCCGAGGGCGGGTTAATCACAAAGGATGACTAGTCGGCAGGTATCGCCAGAGCCGAGGTCCCAGCATCTTACTCTCGGGGCCCTTGCCTTGATGCAGATGGAGATGTGGATTTAGATAGACCGGAATCACAGCTAGCAACGTAAGAGAAAAGTTTGCTTTGGCTTTCAGCACAGTGTTACTGTTTCTACCACATTCCCCTCTAACCTGATGAGCCTTTGGCTCAGTCATAACAGAAAATGAGCGATCGTTCTGTACATCTTTGTAGAGCACATAACATATTAAGGCCCTGACCTTACTGGCATGAAACTATGATTTCCCTGTAAGTGCAAAACAATAATATTTCATTAATCATCCACAACAGAAATCCCCATTCCCCAGACTATTCTGGCAATATTCTGCATTTTTGCTTGTCTAGGAACCTGAATTAAAAGGGAGAAAAATGGTTTACAACAGCCTGTGGCAGTGATGTAGCAAGAGACCTTATGTAAGAGCTGGCGGTGTGCTCGCCGCGCGAGGGCGAGGCGTAGGAATGAGTGATCCTGGAAGGATGTTTCTCTGAGGTGTGTTCTGTGCCTGGGCTGGGAACAGCAGTCTCAAGGGCACAAATTCCAGCGCCTGAATGTGCTTGGTCTTGTTCAACTGATTAATTTCTTACAGTTATCCCAAGTCAAGCTACAAAATCCCCTTGTACTTTACTCAAAGCCTTTCACAGCTTGTCAATAAATTATTTTCAAATTAACTAACTGATAATTTCAACCTGTAGGCTCTTAAAAGATGCAGCATGGTGAGTGAGAGAAAATTATGAAAGTCTCAGACTTTACCCTGCTCGTAACAAGGAATAAAGGTTCTGCTCTGATGTAGTACTTCAATTTGGTGCTTCCAAAAGTAATGCTAAGTGTGTAAAAACTTCTGAAGGTACATTTGTACAACTGACGGATAAGCACCAATAGTGGAATAAGTTTTCAGTGTGATCTGACAACATTGTAAAAGAGCAAACAGTTTTTAAATGTTACTTTAGTCCATAATTAATGACTAACAGCTCTGATTCAAGCAACGGTGTTTTGGTTTTTTATTTTAATCTGTCAAACTGCGTAATTTGAAAGGGGAAGATCCAAGATTTTCTCTAGTTTGGGAAGCCTTCTAATTTGAGCCTTCTAATTTTTGGAAAGGGCTCCGGACTCCAGACTGGAGATACTGTAAAACACTGGATCCTTTACAAATTATCTGATCTCTCTTGTACAATGGGCACCTTTTTACCGGATTGCAGATTTCCCTGGTGCCATGAAAGTCTCTCACTTCTTTGAAAGATAATATGTGAAAAGCATTTAATTCTCTATTTGTGGCACTGCTCTTTGTGGCACTGTTTTTACTGAATTCTTTAGGAACTGGTTGGCTTAATGTGCAAATGAGATTTCTTTTTCTTCACATTGATTATCTAATGGGGGTTTCATTTGATCTCCTTGGGAAAAATACATACTAAACTGCTAAAGCACATGTATTAGATTCTAAGACAAACTGTACCTTTAAAGGAAACTCTAGAAGATACAACTGACATTTACAATAAAAACATTAAGTAAGCATAACCAAACACCTGCTACTATACCTGACCTGAATTTGGGTAACTACAAAATTTCCAAAGAAAGGCACTGAGTTAACTAATAGGTAATCAAAACATTTGGATATCACATAATACAGCAAGTTGATACAGCCTTTGCATAGGATTGTCGTCGTCTGTTTGGGAATAATTCCACTGCGGGATCCCTGCATATCTTTTTCCTTCATCACACGGGGAATCAGCAAGTCAACCACTGCGCCAGAAACTAAGGAACATAATTCAGGTAGTTTTCTAAAATCAAGTGCACAGTTAAACTTGTCCAGATAAACCAAAGCTGCTTCTCTGCTGCTCAGTCGTCTGAGATCTGGGAGACAGTTTGCTGCATATATTTATGAAAGAGGAGTCTCTCTCTTTTACTGTTAAGTGCTATAACGAAGTCAAGTGGAAAAGTGCTGTTTACCGTATAATAAAAAACATCTATTGTTCATAGCTCTGAAAACATAATAATAAATAAAGCCTTATATTTCAGGCTGTGTAAACCAGTTGCTTATGTAATAGAACATGGTGTAATTTTCCATTTACAATTTCAATACTGTAATAAGAAAGCAATCAAAGCATAAACAAAAAGCACTTTAAATGGGGCTGCAGGTAATATTTCCACAATGGCTGTCCTTAACAATTGCAGCTGTTTCTTTTTTTTTTTTTTCCCCAGCCTCGAATTCTTTCTATTATCTCAGTCATTTAATTAAAAGAAAATCAACTTAAAACAGATGAAAGACCATCTTAAACCAATTGCAACTATGGACAAAGAAGAAAAAAGACTCTAGCAGTGTAATCCACAGCTAACACTCGGGTGGGTTAAATGAACGCCATTTCTCATCCTCCTTTCAGGATGAGATCTGAGGCTTTGCAGAGAGCGCGCTGTAAACCTGCGGGCAAAAAGCGTTTTTGCCTTGGTTATCTGTCTTGGGGATCTGGAAGTTCACCATTTCCCAGGCATCTGCTGATGACCGCTTGGTTTTACTGGCCTCATTGGCGTTTGTGCCACGTGGCGGGAAGCTGCCTGCTCGCCCATCGCTTGTAGGAGGCATAAAATAACCCGGTGCTGTCCGTCAGGTTTGTGCACGGGCGTTAAACTGTGAGGACTAACGAGGGATGAGCAATCACGTTGCTGCCGCCACGGGTGGCTGGTGGCGGAGCTCACGTCACTGCAGCGGGACGGGGATGGCTTTTCCGAAATCCCGCTGGATGTCTCAGGAGAGCTGATGCTGCCTGCCAGGAGCGCCTCAGCTCTGCCTGCCGACGCCCAGGGGCTCTCGGAGCACGCCGCCAGCCAGAGCTGGGCCCTGAAACATGTGCTTGAAGTCGAGCCCAGTGCCCAGCAGTGGCCGGTGAGGAAGAACTTGTTCTTCGTGGCGAAGGGGAAGGAGGAGCCCGGCCTCAGCCCGGGCCCTCACCGCGGCTCCTGGACAGGGACGGGAGAGGCGCGGGTGGGTCCCATACAAATTTGCTGACACCCGCGTTTTGCTCTTTTCCCCTCCATTTCCAAACGAACAGGCGCGCGAGGCCACGCCGTTTTCCCTGCCGCTCTGCGGGCAGGCTGCCCCGACCACCGCTCTCCCCCTCCCCTTCGGAGAGTCTGCAGGCGAATTCGGAAAGTAACACGGGTTTAGGAGAAGAGACCGGTTCCTTTCGCAGAGGCTGTCGAGCCCTGCGTGCAGGGGCGGCGGAGGCCCAGCGGGATCGCCACCGGCCCGGCCCTCCCGCTCAGGACGGACCGACCGCGCCGCTCCCCGGAGGCCGCCGGCCCGGGCCAACATGGCGGGCAGCGGCGTCGTCTCCATGGTGACCCGCGCGGGTGGCCGAGGCCTGCGGCACTGACGTCACTCTTGCCCCCCGCCCACGCGGCCCTATTGCGTTGCCGTGGCGACGCCCCCCCGCCCCCGGCGAAAGCTCCCGTAGGAGCGAGGCGCTCCGGTTGCCATAGCAATGCCTATGCCGTTTCCATAGCGGCCTGGCCACGCCCCCTCCGCGGGGGCCGCAGCGGTCACGTGACCCGCTCGATGCGCTCGGCGCTCGCGGGAGCTGGCGACGATCGGTGTTCGGCTCCCCCCGGCGGCCGGTGTGTGACCGGAGGGACCCCCGGCCCGGCCCGGCCCGGCCCGGCCCGGCCCCCCCGCCGGCGCCATGTCCACCGCCATGAACTTCGGCAGCAAGAGCTTCAAGCCGCGGCCGCCGGACAAGGGCGCCTTCCCGCTGGATCACTTCGGTGCGGTAACGCGGGCCTGGCCTCCCCGCGGCCTAGCGCCGGGCCTCCCCCCGTCCCCTCAGCTCTCCGCGGGCCGGGTCAGGCCCGGGGCCGCCGCCTGAGCCCGGCGGTAGCGCGGCCCTCGCTGTCTCTTGCAGGGGAGTGCAGCGCCTTCAAGGAGCGGTTCATGGAGTGCCTCCGCGACAGCGGCTACGAGAGCGGTGCCTGCCGGCAGCGCGCCATGGCCTACCTGGAGTGCCGCATGGAGAGGCAAGTGGTCCCCCGGCCCCCCCGGGCAGCCCGGGCGCGGCACGGCACGGCCCGCCGGGTGGCCCCCGGGGCGGGGGAGCAGCGGGGCTGGGAGGGGAACCCGCGGGGGTTGTGTCCTTGTAAGAAACAGGTGTCCTTTGTGGCTTCGGCAGTTTACTTGGCTTGTGTTTTTGATGTGGTGCAGATATCCAGCCCGAAGGGAGCGATAACTGCGAGACTTGGGCCAGCTTCCACTGTGCACTTTCTCAGTGTGAAGCTTAATTTTTTTGTCTAGCTATGGTTACAAGTTAAAAGTTTAACTTGTTCCTCAGTTCAAGTGAAAAAAAGTGTTGGTGGTTGTTTTTCTAGGGATATTTCCATCCTTGCATTGCTTTGCAACACTTTCTGTTCAGCGGTGAGTCAGGGAGCTCAGTGGGAAATGTGCGAAGGGCGTTATTAAGTGCACCTAAATACAAGGACGCTCGCGTACACTGCAAGGGCTGGTGGTGAGAAAGGCCGCAAATCACAAACCGTTTGAAAATCACTACAGCAAGTGTAGCAGCACCATGAATGCTGTTCTAAACCACATTCACCTAAAAATCTCTAACTGGCACAGGTAGAATTTTAGGAAGCTGTTATGCAGTCTGTTAATTGAAGATAGCCAAGAGTCAGGTCAGATTCTGAAGAAAGTCTTACTCAGTATCTATTATCAGGAAACAACACATTTAATTGGAAAACTGCTGTTAAGAAAAAAAAATATCCCTGAACCCTTCAGCTTTCCCAAACCTGAAGTTTCTGAGGCTTTGCCAAGTGGCAGTCACTCTGTATGGACGCCTTGGATTTCTTTCGAATAAATAATACTAAATGAAATAGAAGATGCTGCTATTCTCTTGGTTATAGACTGTGTTCTGCAAAATGTTTTTGTTGTTTTGTTGTTTTTAACTTAGGCAACTTATGGCTAACGAACCACTGGAAAAACTGGGATTTAAAGACCTGATAGATGAGAAAACGGAAGCAAAACCTGAAAAGTTGTAATGAAGACAGACAACTTTACTCCTCGTGTATGGAAAGCGTAACTCCTAATGTAGTACATATTGTACACTCTGTGCATATTGCAATAGGAAGTGTTTCCTGAAGGAACCTTTTCTCAAAGTTTAATTTTCCTAAAATAAGATTTTTCCTAAATGAGCAAAAGTACTGCCTTTATCTACTTTCCTCAAGTATTTCTTATCTTTTTTCTTTTAATTTCTGTACCCTACTTTTAAAGATCCATAAGAACCTGGAGAAAACAGTTACTGCCTGAAGTGTTCTCCATGTCCCTGTAAGAACAGTGAAGTCTTATTTTAAAAAGACAAAAAAAAAGCCCTTTATTGTGTAGATCTTGAACTACAGATTAATCTTGTGTGGGCATTGCCAATATGCTTACAGCCATTACTTGTCAGGTGGAAATAAAGCTGTTGTGGTACTTGCAAATTGCTTTTTATTAAATACTGGTATTAATCCCCATCTTTGGGGTGATCTCACCCTGCTATAGAAAGCACTTGGGTACTGGGATGGGTTTTTCTCAGTCTTTTAACCTTCATTGGTGTTGGGAGAGTATTTCTAGTTCCAGACCCCAGTCAGGTAGTGATTCTGCTTTTATTTACCATGCCAACAGGGTTCACCTACCTTTATTTCATCATTTAACTGGGAATCTTTCATTATGAATATATTAATTTCTCCAAGTACAGCTGCCGTATGTTTTTTTTAATATCTTTATGGTGAAATCAGTGTGGAGACAGGCATAGTATTTATTTTTCTTCTAAGTAACTGTGAAATGTACGTATAAATGTGATTGGACAATTTTATTCTTTTAAAAACAAATGTTTTCTGCTAAAAACCAGGGTAGATCAAGAGTTAGCTATCTAAGAAATACAGTATTTCTTTCCGAAACACGCAGCTGCAGCCCATACACTGAGGAGGTGATGCAGCAGGCCATACCGTAGGTGAGCAATCAGGCCTAAGTATGTCTTTAAGATCCCCGATAGGTGTTTGTACAACTTAACCATGAATTACCAGAGCTAGTGGTATTTCTCTCGCATATACTGATGCAAATGAGTCTGTCTTAGTTAATACTGAGTTCAAGCCAAAATAACTTGGCCTATTAGCTCCCTAGAAATATGTTTCAAGCAGACAATAAGTTTGTAAATCTTCTGGATGTATTTTCCACTGTATTTCCTGCCCTGTCTCCCTTGCTTCTTTTTTGTCTTTTTTCTTTTTTTAACGCGGTGAATCATTCCTCTGTGTACCTGGCGCTCGGACGGCCAGCGTTAGGTCAGGGCCCGCGGACGGCGACACGCATGCTGTTTGCCAGGGCAGTCCTCCTGCACTTACTCCTGTGTCGGGTGTCCTCTGTTTGATATGTCTTACCTTTCCTGCTGTCTGCTGTTACTCCTTCTGCTTCTGCTGCTCTCCGCTGTGCATCTGTTCGCACAGAGATCCAGGAAAGGGTAAAAGAACGTTTTCTGCTCTTCATATTGATGGTTGGAGCTGGGATTTAAATTGTTGCTCGGGTCTAATCTGATTGAACGGACTGCACGTAGCTCAGAGCGGGTTCCTGTTTGAAAAGAATGTTCGCTTCGTGCTGCATATTTTTATTCTACTTCCTTCTACTGTTTAAATTATATCCTTTGGTGAGATTAGTACATTTATAGAAAAGAAAGCAGAGATTTTATTGCTGAAACAGATATTAAAAGACTTTTATATTAAACCACTGAACAAGAGCTTTCTTTCAGTGATACCGAGTAAGAATTATTAAAATAATCTCCAGCATCTTCAGAAGAAAGAAATCAAATTTCATGCTTCTGTGCTCCCTGAATATTACAAGGTGAAGTGAATCTGTGGCAGTTATGAAAGGGCCCACCAGGGGTGGCGAAGTAATCCGGGCTGTTACCAGTGGTAGTTTTGTCGTTTGGATGTTACTCTGCACTGTCGTTTGGCCAAACAGTTACTTCGTGAGTTCGATGCATGTTTTTCCTGAGACAATTGATTCCGTCTCTGTCCTCCAGGTTACTATAGAGTAAAAGGGTGAAGTTTTTGAAGTCTTGAGGGTTTGAATTTTGACTGTTGAGCCAGAGTGAGAGTTGCCACTTAAGTGAAATGTCTCAGATGACGCACGGAAGGAGGGACCGCTGGGGACTCTATAGTGACCAAGGCCCAAATTTCGGACCTGCTGCAGGAGGGATGGTGGGGAAAAAAAGCAGTTTCAAAAAACTTTATGGTGTGCAGAAGTGAACAGTGCTCCGTGCTACTTGTAGGCCTGGAGTCCCCCTGTAGGTTACAGCGATGTCGCCAGCAGGACCCTGCGTAGCACAGACTGGCTGTGCTGCTGAGCCGCCAAAACGGCCAGAGCACGCTTCATCCCTCATGGAATAACTACAGAAATAGTAACTGCCACCGTAGCAGGGAACGCTGGGGTGAGTTTTGCACCTTTCGCCAACCCAAAGAAGGCAACACCCTGGTCCTGTCCAGATCCGTGGGCACGTTTCATCCTGCCTCCCAGCACGGTGAGTCAGCTTCACAGCGCTGTCCCCTTCATGCCGGGACAAGAAAAGGGCTGTGAGTGGATAGCTGAAAACTTGGGAAGTTGGCAGAGGCACATACTCCTGGCTGGAAGGCGTTACCTGGAGAAGAGAAGATGTCTAGTGGAGCTGTGAGACGAGCTCAGAGCTGGTGAGGGCCATCAGTTGATCTTGACTGAGATCTAATGCAACTGAGAAGTGGTGGAAAAACAAGTGATTAATCAATGCTGAGCCTGGGGTCAAACAATTTTCCCAACTTGCTCTGTGGGACAAGTCCCTGCAACACCAGAATCATCTGGGAGAAGTCCCAGAATGCTCTTCAATTTATTCCTGCCAACATACAGATCGTTAAAGCCTTTCCATTTAAAACCTCTTTATTTTAGCTTTGCTTGCGGTATCCAGCTTTGTGCTCCTTTCAAATGGCAGCGGTGTGTCGGGCGAAGGGAAGCTGTAAGTCCGTAGCTGTCTCTCCTGTTCCCGTACCAAGGAGGAACCTCTCCAGAAGCCTGACGCCACGTTGGGAAAATCTATATTCTGGCAACGCTGAGCTGAGAGGTGTGTGCTGTGGGGGAGGCGGTTTGTCAGGGGCACTCGTTTCTTTATGGAGCTGTTTGGAGTTGATGAGCTGCTCTGCTGCGTGTGGCACCCGGAGCAAGGTAAGTCCCACGCAAGGGCATTAATCTTCCTGTGAGAAGCCTGCCTGCCTGCTGCCTGCGCCAGCGCTGCCGTGAAGCACCACCTGCTGACAGACCCTGGGAGCTGGAGAAATGCAAGCGGCTGCGAAACAAGGTTCGGCTGGGATTGATGTACAAGCTGCCAGCCTGGATGTAACTGTGCAGGTGTGGAAGGGACAGCCCGAAGCAGGAGGAAGCGTTGACTCTGTTGGAGTGAAGATCCGCATAAGCTGTTAACGCAATAATAGAAATGGATAAGCGAGGGGGTTGTAATCGTCTTTCCTGTAGCTTTTCTCCAGCAGAGCCCTGTTCACACGGTAACTTTAGGCACGCTGCTGCTTGGGGTCCTCCTGTCCCAGGGAGGCCCGGAGGGCCCCGGGTCAGCGGAGCTTTGCGTGCCGGCACTTAGGGGAGCCTTGCCCGCACATTCCCCCTTTCTTTGCTCAGATTAGAATCCAGTCAACCACAAAGAGCTTAACCTTGATGGCTGCAGTTATTTACAGAGAGAACACTGCTGCAAGCCAACCGTTGTTATGTCTTCCTGGGGGACCTTGAGCTCTAGGTGTATCTCTCCAAACAACTGCAATGACCTGCAGAACAAGGAAGAAAGGGTTTAGTAAACACTTCCAAAGCTCCAGGTGCTCTTTCGTAGAAAAGCCTGTACAAAGAGAGCCTCTTGTGCTGGAAGTGGGTCGTGGTCCAAAGTCCTTTGTAGGAGCACAATGCGCCCGTGCCTCTATGCTAAGGAAGGATTGTTCCTGTGTCTGTCACCTGGAACTGGGATGCCTGGCGTAGCGGCAGGGTTGCATCTGTCAGCCCCCGTGAAGTGAATGCTTGGGGTTGTGCACAGTTACAGGCGGTGGGTGTAGGCAGCTGGCCTGCACACTTGGTCCTCTTCCAAAGCATTCTCCCCAATTTGTCCTGCCCACTTCAAGGCCACGGCAGTCCTTGCGGCTGGGCGTTACAGACTAGTCACCCGCTTGGTTTCCTTTGGAGACCACAGAGTTGCTGACCTTTGCTGGTGATTAATCGCCCTTTGTGGCAGCAATCAAAATAGCTTTCACTTACGGCTGCTTTTGTAGGTTCGGCTTACCAGAGCTAACAGTGGGAGCGATCTAGGTCCATTAGAGCACCTCTTGAATTTCACCCGGTTGTTATCTCGCTCCAAGCAGGCCTGGAGACCACCAGGAGGCAATGCTGTTTCCACTAAGCTGCTGGAACTAAACCTGGGGTATTTGAGGCTGCAGAGAAGGGGCAGCCTGCTCCCCGCACAAAAAGCATCTGTAGCGTCACTCGTTGCTGTAGGCTCTGAAAAGTGCCGTGGGTGTTCTGGTTCCACTGGAGAGCAGCACGTTTCTACATTTCTCATCCGTGATTCCTGGGAAGGGAATGATGCTTCTGCTACTATGCAAGAGTGTGGTCATTTTCGGTAGCATATCCAGTGACCTCAGAGGACTTCAGTTACTTTTCTGCCTGGAGGAAATGCCTTCTGGAAGAGATCCTTCCGCTAAATTGGGAATGTTGCATATTGTATCAGGTTTCCTACAAAAATCAAAGCTCTAACTCAGATTAATTAAGAAAAAAGACTGTTTGGAAGGGCACATGCAAGGGTCCATTTCCCCTTCCAGGGTATTCCAATGGAAATTGGATGTCTGATTAATCTTATCCTGGTTCTTTTTTTTTCTCTTAATGATTCTGCTTCTGTGAATAGCTGGCAATGCTGCATTTCCGTCAGGATGCAGCAGATTTTCTAGCTTACAGATTTCAAGACAAAATGCCTTCCTTCTGGAATGAAGGTGCCATATGGCTTGAAATGCATAATTGATCACTGCTCAAAATAGGAGCTTCATAGAAAGTCACCTAGAAGTCCAATGCGCGTGTGCAGAGGCCGTGATAGACCTTGATGCATTTTTTTGTTTCCTGGGACTGATGATGATACAGGGACAGTTTTTTATGGCTCTTCCTAGAGGTTCTGATGCTTGTGCTCTCTCTCTAGCGCTGCACAGACTGCTTCACCACTGGATTGTTTATTCCCATTATTCCAGGAGATCTTGGGACTTGCATTAGCAGGTGCATCAATCTTATGCTTGCTGATTCCTGCTGGGCTTGGCTGGATGAAAACCACCCCAGACAAGCCTGGCATTCACCATGTAGCCCAACAAAGGGCACAGTTATCTCTGTGAGCATAAAACAGTTCAGATGCATCAAATCTGGTGGGCTGCATCCAGCCCTTACTGTCCCGTGCTGCCCCACCTCCGGTGGGACGTGTAGCTGCCCACACAAGCAGTCTTTCCCAGCTCCCACTGGTGTGGGGGGGATGTTGTGGTCCATCTGGCTGTGTGTCCTGCTGCCTGGTAATGAGCAATACCTTAAACCACCCACTATTGCAGATGCTTTTCTGTTCAGGTCCTTATGAATTACGGCAAACTCTGATAGGAGCAGTGGTGGAAAGTAGCCTTGCAAAAAGAGAGCAGGAGGGTGAAGAAATCAAGACTGCCCGGAATGACCGAGGCTTTTAACTTCACCTTGATGGTTTTAAAAAGCAGGCAGTGGGGGGTGCTTCTGCAGCCCCTTTGGGCAACTGAGTCCTTTGACTATTGTAGTGACCTTCTAGGAGTTGACAGTTCTGATTTCTGGAGGGTTTCTACTTTCCTCACTGCTAGCAAGCCCTGCTCAGCAAGAACCTGCGCACACACCTGGTTCTGGTCTTGCTTGCAAAGCTGCTAATCAAGGACAGCGTGTGGGAAGGCAGTCGCATGGGAGGAGGTGCTCCACAACGGAGTCAGGCCCAGTTTTGTTTGCTCAATTTGCATTTCTCTGTTATCAAACCATGTTCTGGGTTTCAGCAGGGTTTGGAAGCACTGAATCTCTCCATAGTGGACAAGGCAGGAGAACGATAGCACTACAGAATCGGGGGCACCGGGGCTGCCCTGAGGATTTGCTGTGTGCTGCAGCCTGCTTAGAGGAGCAACCTGCTGCCAATCTGCAGAGGGCTTTTCCCTCTGGGCTGCTCGGGCAGCCCCGTGGTGGTATGGCTTGCTGGATGGCCAAAAGGGTTTCACCACACTGAGCAAGCCAGGTTTTGGGCAGGCAGTGGGGAATTCCAAATGGGAAAAAAATTCCCGCTGCCACTCAGGAATTGCACAGAAACTGCAGATCAGATCAGTGCTGAGAAAATTGGGGGTAACTCAGGATGCTGAACCAAGCAGGAGCAAACCCCCCCATTGACAAATGAGCCTTCACAGCCCCATGAACAAGTACCCAATAGGAAATCCCAGGGGTGTAATGAGGCTGGTTGCTGTCATCGCTGGGGTTGCCTCCCTCGGCTTTTGCTCTTTAGTGTGGACGTGGGAGTTACGCTGTGCTGACTTCAACCCGTGGATTTAGCAGGCTGCTTTTAACCCCTCGCCCTCACCGCCCATCGCCGCGACCCAGCCCTCACAGAGCACACGCTCTGGGGTGTGCCTGTTGTTTGGCACATCTCCAGCGTGCGTGTGCATGCTCGGAGCGGTTGCTAAGGCAGCGTAAGTCTGTGTCCCTCTCTCTATGCATTCAAATTTCTGTCTGATCTAGAGGTATACGTGTACTGGGTCCACGCAGCCCAATCCCAGACCGGTATCTGTACGGGAGAGCACAGGCAATGCCACGGATCAGGCGTTAACAGTCTCTGTGCACAGACATCAGGGTGAAGGGTACCGGTGAGCGGAGTGGGGTTCAGTTCAGTTCCCCTCTCCCCAGCCTGTGCTGTGGAAAAGAGGGACTGTCCGCTGCCACCTCCAAGGACGCAGCACGGAGGTGAACATCTCTGGCAGGAGATGCGTCCCGGCCTCCTCACGCGGGGAGATGCTCAGCACAGAGGTGTAACCAGAACCAGGTCGCTGCAGGGCTTTGGCGATGCGAGATGTGTGAGTTCTGGTCAAAGGGACAGAAACGCTGAGTTCACCAGCTGCTGAAAAAGAACCAGGTGGGCAAAAAATGAGAGTGTGTCTGGAACATCTACCCCCATCCTTTCAGCGTGCACGGCAGGAGACTTGCAGGTGTGGTGGTGCCAGCTAGAAAGACTCATTTGAGCAGAGAGACGTCTGGATCGATGGCTTTATTTCAGCTTATTTTAGCAAGTAATAGGCAGGGGGAGGTGATGTTTATCACTGAAACCGGAGCTGGCTAGTACTTTAGATCACAGCTCTAATCGGTTGGACTGACTTGGACAGTAAATCACTTTAGCAGCACTAATAACACAGAGTGACGGGTATAGTAAACCCTCTGTTGCAGCAATAACCTGGTCCTGCTGGTTCTTTGACTCAGGTCGGTGCTTCTGCGCTCGTTTGTTTATTAAAGCTCCTTCACAAAAGTCACGTGGGTGGCTGCTCCGACTCAGCCATCGAAATGGCTGTTCCCCTGCCATTCCCCAACCTGGCTTGGGCTTTTTACAGCCTGCTATAAAATTGTTTATTTTTGCACCTGTTTATAAAGGCTTTTTGGCCACAGGGGTCTCATGACATTGTTTTCATGGCTTCTGGAGCAGATCTGCTCTGTTGTTGCTAGAAATAATTGCTGTTAATTAATTCTTTGCTGATTTTTCTTTGGCAAAGCATATTGAAATAAACAAACAAGTGAGCAGCATGCTCTGTATCTCGATGTTGTGGGAGCTTTTAGGAGGCGTGCAGTGACATCCAAAAAATCCCATCAGCAGCCAGAGGAAGGGTAGGACATGGTCCTCAACTTTCTGTGGACAATGTTAATTGGGGGAGGCTCAATTACCATCTCCAGCTGTTCAGCAGCTTCCTTCAGGCCATCATTTCTAATCTCTTTCTAGAGAGAAACCACAGCTTATTTCCACCTAATGCTTTATTCAAATCACAGCTGAGCAATGTTACAGAAAGTGATACGGTTTCAGATGTCTGAGCCGGCCCAGCAGCTGAAGGCAGCAGTCCGTGATACGAGACCGATTGCCGAGACCCACAATTGTACCATTTTCTCTTTTGCTCTGTGTCCTTTTAAAATGGCTTGTCCTCTTTCTGAGGGACTCGGGCTCTGCTGCAGAGACTTCCAGACCAGAAGTGATGTGCTGGGCTTCAGCCCCTTGCGCTCTGTCCCATAGTCAAGAGCTTCTCCATCATCCTCCTCCCTGGCAGGAGCAGCCACCAGTCCCCGGGCCCCTGGAGCAGGCAGCAGTTGGCTGCTCCGCTTCCATCTCCACCCTGCAACGGGACATCATGCAGCGCAGTCTCCCGCTTGAACGTCTCCAAGCTGTTCCTGGAAGGATGAGCCATTTGAGCCAGGAAGAGATTAAATTACTGGAATTGAGCAAAAGCAATTTCCATGATAAGTGCTTGCCCTGCGGTTTGCACGTCGAACCTGTCCTGCTGCCGTCTCTGACTCAGACTGAATTGATGATGGCCCGCTCTGAATAATCGCTTTGACTTTTCTTGGAGGAGCTGATACCCCGACGTGTGAATCTCTTCACACATATGTTGGCTTTCTCCATACAGAGCTTCCCCAGGCCTAAGTCTTTTAATTACTATAAATCAGGAATAATGCTAAAAGCAGCAGCCTGCTGCTGGCGTAGGTGAATTATTGACCTCATTGGTCTAATTTCATCTTCTCTGAGAGCAGAATAGAGCCCGTCATTAGGCTGTAGAAATCAGCATAGTTCCGGTCGGGCGCATGGCAGCTGCACGGAGCCAATTCCCCCAGCTGCCCCCTCCACGTCATGTTTTACATCGTATGAAATAGGTTCAGTACCACAGCAACAGGACTGTTACCGCACGGTTTTTCTTGCGTTGAGATTTCCCCATGTGCCATGGAGCGGACGTACAAATGTCCGACATCCTGAAGCTATCGATTACCCCGTCGCTCTCTAGGATGTCTCTTGGCTCCCGACCACCCCGACAGAGCAGCTAAGCAGCCCGTGCAGCCGTATGCCGATTCCCAAGCCAGGCCATCGCTGCAGCGAGCCTGGCTAGAGCAGGGGCGGAGAAGAAACAGAAAAGATGTCCTGAGCACATGATGGGCAGACTCAGAAAAGTGGTTGGAGCTACTTTCCTTTTCGTGCCGGCACAGCTGTGAGAGAGCAGTTCTCAGCTCCAGGGTGTCGCAGAAGCCTAAAGAATGGTGTTTAAGTCAATCAGCAGAGAGATTTTGCTCTGCGCCCCCTTCTTGTCCTCACTCTCCCCGTTTCTTCTCCCTTGCGGAGGATCTCTGTGGTCTGACGTGCACGATGTTACCGGCACGGCTATTAAATGACAGGAGTAAAGGGCTCCCCTTTTTGTGCACCAGTAACGCTGGACTTTGCAACAGAGGTAACCGCTATGCAAATGTAATGAAACCCTCATCTGCAAATTACTCCGCAGCGAGGCACTTTCAGAGCTGCACAACACCTTTTCTTCTTTGAGGGCCGGCGCAGGTGCAGAGCAGCTCTGCAGGCATAGGACTTCAGTCTCTTATTTCTGCACCCTCGCGTAATTTTCTCTTGCATCGTCCTCTTCTTCTTGGCCGACACATCCTAACCAGGCAGATGCAGTGAGTGTGATTTTCCCTGTTCTACAGGAGAAAAATCCCACAGGGTCCATAAAGCAATTTGCTCAAAATCAGAGAAAGTTGGCATCAGCATCGGATTTCCAGTTCAAGAGTTTTTAATTGCCCTGGTCTGAGCTCTCTGCTCGGTGGCATTCCTCCCTCCCAGCTGTAGCCACTCTTGATTTAAGTGGATAACCCAGAAAATAAGATACTTTTTTTTTTTAAAAAAAGAAAAAACCTCTAGGATTTCAGTTTGTTTCTTTCTTTCTTTCTTTTTTTTTTTTTTCTTTTGAACAGGAAACCAGACTGCAACGGAAACTAGCTGCTTTAGCCTGGGTGCGGGTGGCCAGTGCTATGGCTCGTTCACACAAACCTCCACCTGCAAGAGCTGCCTCCTCGGTAGTGTTGAGGAAGCCTGAGGGATCTGGCCTGGCGTATCTGCTACTCCAGAGAGTTTTGCCCGAATGCAGTTGCAGTGGCATGAATTATTGATATTTCTGTTAGGGTTTGCTGTTCACACAGGAATTTGTAATGTTTCCCCACGTTACGCTGTGAATGCGCTCCCGGGTCACGTAAAGGGTTGAGTTTAACACTCTCTTACTTGCGTGATTGTGACATTGATTTAGTCGTTTCAGGGCTGGGGCTGCAAAATTAACTGAAAAACAGTGTAAACAGCTCTTTCATAACAAAACAAGGCAGTCCCGGGGTGAAAGGAGCTAATATGGAGGGGCAAGGAGAAGGTATAGTTATGTCTGTGCATTTTCAGGGCGTCACCACAAAGCTGATGAAAAGGTTTCCAGGAATCTCTGAGCATCCTCTGCCCTGACCTCAGAGTCTGGCATTTCCAGAGGCTGCCCTTGCTCTCACTCAGGAGATCGCGTTAATAACATCTGTTTCTAAGGCAACAACCTTGCGATTTAGAAAAGACTGAGTTAAAAGTGCGCGTGTTTACAAACAAACACATTTTACACATAAATATATAAGTAGTTATATACATATGTGTAAAAATATTGTATCAGACTTTTAACAAATCACTTAGCAGTGGAGAGACAGAAAGCGTCTGAATGAGGGTGATGTATTGACAGTGGCAACCGGTCTCCAGGGAGTTTGGCCAGAGACGTTGCGAGAAGTAGAAGCAAATTCATTAAGCGTTGTACCTGCAGGCAGCACGTGGGGAAAAGCTCAGGCGAAGTGTCAGCTCCCGCGGGCAGCAGGGACCAGCCCGACGGGGACCAGCCTGAGCAGAGATGCCCGCCAGCCTCCCGGGAGCCCCCGCCAGCCCCGCTGGGGCAACCTTCACCCTTCAGCCCGTGCGGGATGGTAAACTCCAAGCCTGTCCCTGCTCTACGTCAGGAATCTCAACCCTTAGGAGCCGATGTCCATGAGGAGAGCCTCGCTGCCTGCCCTGGATCAACGCTGTGCTGACCGACACTGGAGCAGTACCCAACCTCTTAGCTTGGGTAAACCAGGAGTAAGTCTATGGAGATACCCTTGTATGTGTGAGATTGAATCAAGCCTTTGATTTTCCACTGGACAAAAGTTTATCTTCAATTCTGGCTCATTTAGTTCGTACTTTTCTCCCTCTCTCTCCACGTCCCCTCTACCCACGTGGGCTGTTTGTTTCCCGATGCAAAGTCTGGAGTAGTAATTGTGATGGGACTTAAATGCTGAGGATCGCTGTTGATCGACCCTTGCTGGCCCTGTTCTCCTGCTCCGCCTGTCCTTCACAAAACGCTCCCCTCTCATCATTGACAATGGGCTCTGTTATATTTGATTTTATTACAAGATATAAATTTCTGTCTGCATCCCTGGCTTCCAGCACGCGGAGGAGAGAGAGGGATTGCCTAGCAACCAGGAGAACAAAAAATTAAGAGAATCAATAAGTCTTAATGGAAAGCTAAACAGAGACTTTAAAACCAATCCTCCTCCCAGCCCCTGCCCTGGTAAGTTCATGATGGCGTGCAGCATCCCGGCTATCGCGTGAAGGATTCAGCAAGTGCATGTGCCGGAAAAGCCGGAGGACTGGGGCTGTGTTGCGATTGAAGTGCAAATGAAAACCTAACCTAACTTGGACTTAGGTAAAGCTCTGATCCTGTAAGCATTTACACCGACAAGCAGACCCACAAGCTTGAATATAGCATGGGTTTGGAGGGTTAGGGCTAAGATATTGTGCTGGAGCTGGTTTTACTCAGTGGATGTCAGAAGTCGGTGCTCTGCTCCAGGTTAGTGTTAGCGACTCGGAGGTTGAAGAAGGTGAGAGTCTGGATGCGGCAGCTCAACTCCTCCACAAAAGGCCCATGTGTGGGATTACACCTTTGGTTAGTGTGGGAATGAGTTTCCAGACATCATCAGCCTGCACCTGTAAAACCAGCAAACCCCAGCATGAGGCGTAACGCTGCGCAGAGTCAGCAAGGTACAGTCCAACATCAGTTCAAAACAGTCAAAAACCAACCTGTTTGCAGTCACTTGTGTGACAGCACAAATGCAAAGGTCATTTAGGAAAATGTATTCCAGGCAAGGGGGGCATTATAAATGTACCAGGCTGTGATTTTGCTCATATTTAAGGGTGTATGCTATTTTCTTCCCACAAAGTGTTCCCTGGAACGTGCTCACATCCGCACAGGATCAATATCGTGGTTTGGTGCTGGAATTTTTTCAGGAGCTACTTGCACCCTCCTCCTGCAGACGCTCGTGCACACCCTGAGCCTCGCGGGGAGCGTGAATGACGTGAGCTTGAGCTTTGCAGGAGGCTGCTCCGCTCTGCTGGAGGAAGCAGAGATGGACGATTTGAATGGGGGACTTGCTTTGCAAACCAAAAACGTTTCTATAAGCAGAGCTGTATGAACCACAAATAGGCCATAGCAGCGTCGCAGATGCCTGTGACCCGTACCCGAGAGGAAGGTTTCAGCAGGGGTTAGGGCAGCAGCCTGTGAGGCACGGCTCTGAACCCCTCCTTGGCCAAAGGCTTCTCACATCCCCCCCGAGTCACCCTCTAGCCCTGGTGAAACAAGGACAGGAGCCTTGCCCTGTAGGTGCCCTGTAGGTGACACGAGATGCACGAGTGGCCGCAGCCCTCAGTCCCAGCCACACGGCCACGAGATGACACGGGGAAGCCGTGACCCTGCCCCAGAGGTGTCTTCTCCCCCGATAGTCCCGTGGCACCGTGGAGGGGTGTGGACAGTGCAGGAAGATGCTTGGATGACAGTCCTGCCAAGATGCAGACATGGAAGGCGGTGGTGACGAGTGCTTGGAGGGACACTGGTGAAGGAGGGGCATTTCGGAGTGTGGGTGGGTACCAGTGAAACATTTACGAGTACCCCCAAAAGATGCTAACATTAAAGGGGGACCCCAAAAGCACTGCTTATGAACCTGCCAAGGTGCTCGAGCAGTGAGGCCCTGTCCGGTGAGGGCTGGGGTGCTGTGAGCTGCAGCCTCCCCACGGCAAAGACCCGCAGCCCCCGCCCTCCCCACTGCCGCGGCAGCGCCCACCCCGTGGGTGAGAGCATCCCCTCGCCGGGCAGCGAGGCCGGGGCGCGTCACCGACACCCCACATCAACCTGGGAAGGGACCGCTGGGGGCTGGGGACACCCGGGGGGATGGGATGCCTTGGTGGTCGGGGACCCCCCGCGGGGACGGGGCGCCCCCGTGACGAGCTGCCGCTGGAGGTCGCGGGCGAGCGGCGCAGGGAGCCGCCAGCCCCCCGGGCCCGGCGGAAGGCGGAACCGGCGCCGTGCCCGGGCGGGCGGCTCCGGCTCCGGCAGCGGCAGCGGCGGCGGGGAGGCGTCCAGGGCAGAAACCGCCCCGGCGCGTCCCCTCCCGGCGGCGGCGCGGCCCGCCGGAGGCGTTCACCTTGCGCGGGGCGAGCGGGGCCGCATGGAGCAGCCCGGGCGCGCCGCCCGCCTCGCCAGCGCCCCCCGCCCCGCGCCATGAAGCTCGCGTAGCCGCGGCGGAGCCGAGCGGAGCCCCGCGCCGCCGCCCCCATGGCGAAGGAGAGGAGCAGGAAGGCGCTGGTGGAGCTGCTCCAGCGGCCGGGCAACGCGGCGTGCGCCGACTGCGCCGCCCCGGGTAAGGGCAGGGCGAGGCGGGGGGCGCGGGCGGCGGCCGCACCTGCCCGCACCGCACCGCACGGCTCGGCTCGGCTCGGCTCGGGCGGCGGGTCGGGGGGCTCTGCCTGCTCCGGGAGCGGTGGGGGATGCGCCCCGCCCGGGGGGGTGCCCGCCCCCCCCCCCGCCTTGCCCCCGGGGGGATGCAGCGGGGATGCTCCGGGGCAGGGTGGAGGGATGGGGATGCGCTGTGGCGGTGCCCGCGGAGCAGCCCCGGCCGAGGCACCCCGCTCCCAGCCCAGCTCCCCGCCCGGCCCTGGCAGCGCTGATGTCATCCCCGGCGGGTCCCCGCGGTCTGCAGTGCAGCCCGGCGTCCGTAACCCGGCAGCGAGCGGGCGGCTGGGGGCTCTGCCCGGGGGGTGCCCTGTGCCGCTGGAGGCGGCTCGGCCGCCGCGTCCCCTCGCCAGCGGGCTGGCTTTTGTCGCTGCTCCTGCCCTGTCAGGGAGCAAACAGATGGGGGGAACCAGAGGCACTGCCGTGGGCATCCTGCCCACCAACCTTTGCCCAGCGTGCCATCGATGGGCGCCTGCCTTGCGCGCCGGTTAACGCCGTGCAGAGGACGGGGCTGAAAGGTCCGTAGCCCTCTTTGTGCGCAGGGGGAGGAAAATCTGAGCGAGGGGCATCTTCCTCGCCCTTTGCGTCGTGAATTGTTGGGGTCGGGGGGTGAGCGTGGGAAAGCCTTTGCTCTTGCTGAGCAGGGTCTGTGTGGTGTGGTGGGACCTACCTTTGAGAAGAATCTTAGAAAATTGCATAGCATGTAACTTTCCTTTTTTTAAAAAAAAAATCATCACGTAGAAACACCTAAATTTGTATGAGCTTGGGCAGGATGGCTCAGAAGAGGTGTAGAGAAAGAATGTCCTTTTCAGCCTCTGTCGTTCTATAGGTTAAAGAAAACCCAACGCTTCAACTGAACCTTATTTTTCCAGCTATTGATTTATTTAGGATTTCAAGATCTATTGGATACCACCATCCAGCTGGTACCATTACCAATGGTTTTATGTCCCTAATCTACGTGTCAGGACACTGCAGCTCACTTTCAGATGCGTTGTGTCCCCCGGCACCCGGCTGGAAAGGACAAAGAACTTTCTGCATAGTGTGAACTGCTTTGCAGCGCTGCGCTGCTCTGCCTGCTCCCACCCATCTGCTGCCTGTCGGTGCTGTGTGACTGTACCAACCCACCTTTTAGGTATCTCGCTGAGCACAGCCTGGGCTCACCGAATAGGGGTCTGTCTAAATTATTCCTTCCCGGAGAAGACTTTCCAAGCCCGGGCCATTCGGATCAAAGGGGTAATTCTCCCTTGCCCTGTGTGCAATATAAAGCCCCTCTGCAAAATGGGAAGTTTCTCAGCATCAGCAGGATGGAGATGAAGCTGTAGGTCAGTGAAACGGCTCACGTCAGGGAAAGAGGGTTGATGTTAAAGGCTCCAAAAGGGCTTGTAAAACAACAAAACCGTATTTTGCTTTTGGTGACATTTGCATGCGGAGATGTCTTAGTGAATTGGAAACTCGGGGAGGAGAATTTGGGCCAGTGTCTTTTGTAACACAAGATGTGCTATATTAATACCATTCAGCCTCTCTTCTGAACTGTCACGGCACTACTTCCCTGGGACTGGATTTCTCTTTGTCAACCCAATTTCTTTAGCAATTGCTTTGTTTCAGTTTCTTCAGCAAACGAGACCTAGTCGTGGTGCGGTCATGTGCTCGTCTGCCTGGGAGTGACAATAAACTTGAGATGCCCTGGGCTACTTAACATAAGATATGTAACTTGTGTCTGTGGATAATATAGAAACTATTCAGGCTGAATTCTGTTATTCGTCCTGGGCAGGTGTGGCAGGCCAGGTCTTTCTGGGCACACGATAACATGGGATAGGTGTCCAGAGAGCCTCCGGAAAGGGTGGCAAGTATGTTCTTTGCTGAGAAGTAGGATGCACAGAAAGAGAAAGGTGATAGCTGGCGCTGGGAGGACAGCTAGGCACAGGGAAAGTACCAAAGCAGAGAAAATGAAGTGCCAATGAAGGAAGGAGGGTGGGGAATGAAGAGAAGATGAGGAAAGCAGGGCGTGCTTGTGCTTTCCCACATGTGTGCATCGTCATACTGCTGATCTGGTGCAGCTGGGGGTAAGCAAAAGGTCAAGATCCCTCATTTATTACTACTGCTTCTCAGGTGGGTGTGCTCCTCTCCCTGAAATCCCCAGTCAAGTCAGGATCCATGATAAGAGGTAGCCATTTAGTTAGGGATGCTGATAACAAAGCATAGGATGGGTCAGAAATGTAACAGGGGAAAATTCTCTGTTGGTCACTTTAATTTGTGTATTTGGAAGCCAGCTGGGTTTGCTTTTGTTCTTGGAAATATTTGTTTCAGAAATCAACCAGTCAGTGAAAGTTTTGGGTTTTTTTTTCTTCCCTGCTGTCAAAAAAGGTTGTTTTCTTGTGTTACTGTGGTGGCATTTGGGTGGGGCTCAGTAGCCGTAGCCCTGGAGTAACGGCTCGTCCGGGGTATTACGTGCTCACGTAACGAAAGCCTAGGCTGCTGATGGCAAAGAGCTGGCAGCTTGGCGTCGTTGGGGCTGAGCTGTGACCACGCAAGGAATCAAACCCCAGGGCGGCCAGGGAGCGGCAGGGGAGGCAGTGCTTTTCCCCTGGGCTGGGTAAGTAACTTGGTCCCCTGGCATCTCCTTGGGGAGATCTAGGCAAAACCCGCTGTCTCCTGGGTCTGGGACAGAACTTGCCACTTAATCGTGATTGAGGATTATTTAAGTGGCCCAGTCCTACAAGCAAGGCTGAGTATTCGAGACGTGTGTTCCCCTGGTTTGTGCACTTGCAGCTGGGTGGAACGTGGCACTGAACGTGATGCTCAGGAAGGTCAGATCTGTGTCTTCCCAGGACCAGCGTGTATGTCTGGCAGAAAAACCTCTCGTGCAAAAGCAGAGCTTCCAAAAAATGCTCCCAGATTTTGAGGGCGTGTCTCAGGTAGGGAGAACAGGCTTATGGTAGCCCTGGCCATGACAGGTGGGGGTGCAGAAAGGATGCTAAAGTAGAAACTGAAAATCAGAGTGGAAAAAGACCTGAGAGGTTACATTTTTCACTTGTAGGGTTTTTTTTTTAAAAAGCTTCTAGTTAGGTTTTTATTAATTGTATCTTTACAAAACCTTAATTTTCAATGAAAGATGGTTTTGAATAAAAAATGTTTCGGTTGCAAAAATGTCATCTCTCTGTAATGAATAACGAGTTTGCATTTCCTACATCTTTGAGACTGCCTTGTGGGGCAGGAGCCGCTGTAGTGAAGTTATCTGGGGCATCGGGTCCCCTGGCATGACACACTTCTCTGTTGGAGTCGGGGTCCTAGATGGTGGTTTGCAGTGTGTTTTGGTGGGTTTAAAGATGGGTTTTCCCAGCGAAGACAGCACGGTAAATGCAGTCTTAAGTGCAAACTGAGCAATCTCACTGAATTGCTGCTGTGTAATGGCTCTCAATGTATTAGAATAATCTTTTTTTCTTCAAGACTAATGTGGCAGTTCAGCCTTTTTTTTTTTTTTTTCCTCTAAATGATTCTTTGTCTCGGGCAATCTTTCCTCACATCATGAGACGGATGGTTATCTGGGGGCATAACAAGACCTTGAGTATTTCTCTCTTTACTCCATTTTTCTATGACTTACACTTGCATTTCCAGAGAGTGAAAATCATTTTACATTGTAGGAGGACAGCGAGGCTCTGAAGACAGAAGTGGAAATCCCATCAAAGCGATCCTGCCGTTTAAACCCTCCGGCAGCAGTTTTACGTGGCTTGTTTTTATTGTTTTCCTCTTTCTTGTTTGGGATGGATTACTGGGACACGGACCCTGGGTAACATCGGCCTCTGTGCCCGAGGCTCAGAGGTGATGTGGGATGGAGGAAGAGCAGGAGGTGTGCGAGGAAGGGGGCTCTGGTATCGGAGCTTTGTGCTGCAAAGCCGAGCAGATTTGGTATTTTGGTGTAACGGTATATATAAAAGCCTGAGGGTGGGTGGTGTGTGGCTGAGTTAGTTGTAAACACCTTTCTCGCAGGCTCAGCATCATCTTATTTCTCAAGCAGGTGAAGCTTTTCCAGTCCCTTGATTTCATGAAGTGAGGGTGGTGATGAGAGGGAAACACGAGTGCCGGGGATTGCTTGATTTGCTCGGGATTAAGGAGGGCACTGAAAGGATTTGATCTCAACCCTCTCCTTCTCCTATCCAACCGCCAGTCCTAGAAACACAGATTGGGAAGACGACTGCCTGAGTCATCGGGTCCTGCCTCGTGCTGTCATCTGCAGCCACATCTCGCCGTCCCCTCCGCGGAGCGACGGGGCTCTGCCTCGCAGCTCGTTCTCTCTCTTGCCCCCACTACCTCCTACTGGAAAGCTGTTCCAGAGCTTCTCCGCTCTAATGGCGTGAAACGGGCTTTTCATTTTCATGCTAAAAGTGGAAACTTGTTCCCGCACCTCCATTGTCCTTTCCCTTAAATATTGTGTTGGTTTTGTTGTTCTTTTTTTTCCCCCTGGGAATTTGCGAGCCCTTCTCTCTGGGCATAAACAGAGGGGAGGGCTAAGAAGGAAAAAAGAATAACCCCATAGCAGTTGTGTTTAGCTCGATGCCACTTTCTGCAGGGAAAAGGACTTTTTGAAACAAAGGAGGTTTAATGGGACGGTGTTTTCCGTCCGGTCCTGCTGGCTGGGGTGCAGCAGAGCCGTGGGCTGCAGGCTGCAAGCAGAGGGGGCTGCTGAGACCTGCCAGCTGCATAAAAAGGCCTTGGCAATTTTAGTGTCTTCACTGAAAAATTTTCCTACTTAGAGAGGAGTGTTGGTGGGAGGCTGTTTGGCTTCAGTTTTAATGTCTTTTATTGTTATTTTTAAAATGCACGACCAGGGTCTGTTTATTAATCTCCTAATATTCCCCCAAAGAAAATAGCAACAGAACTTCAGTGCTGCAACGAGGTTCTCCTGGCTGGGGCGTTTAGGAAATCGGGAGCAGCTGAGCGGCGAGCAGAAAAGGCTTTTTGCTCATGTTGATTGCACTAAAATCCCCGTGATTCTATCCCGTATCATAGGGCATGAGTTACCTTTCTAGTGCAGGGTAAAAAAGGTTTTGCCTGCCTCGAGGGTTCCTCCTCTCCCCTCTAATTAGTCTTTATCACCTCAAACAGGGGAGAGAGATCAGAAGAATCTGTTGAATCTCCATCCCAACAAAACACTGGCTCCCACCCAGCGGGTGTAGCGGGGATGCAGCCAGGCAGCTAATTAAGGGTCAGGCCATCGTTTGCGTGCTGGAGGATGCGCTGACGGGTAGGGCTGTGCATTGGCCACGTTCTCGCAGATATTTGTCTTGCTCAGCAATATACTGTGCTATATATAGCGATAACTGTGTTTAAGGCAAAAGGTGGAGCAGAGGCATCCGAGTAAGTTTTGGGACTCTGAGTTCTTGCTCTTGTCTCGTGGCTACTTTGAGCCTGCTACCGCTCTACTTCATGTGATTTTACTTGGGTTGATGGCATCTAGGGATTTTCAAACGGGAACCTTATGTTTATATTCTGGATACAGGAAATATTGATTATTTATTGTAAAAAAAAAAATGCCACCACCATCTCACCTTCAATCTTCTCCCCTTTTGGTTGTATAAATCGTCCTATGTCTTATGTTGATTCTTCTTGTTTATTATTTTTCAGGGTCCAACCTTTATTTTTCCCTCCACGGGCTGTTCTTACACTCGGTAACGTTGGGTTCAAGCTGCAGCGTTCATTGTTCTCTGCGCTGGGTTTTCCTGGGGCTTGTGGTGGCAAAAGGGGCTGGGTGGGGAAGTTAACTTCTGAACTTAGCCGTGTTGCCCAGGGGTTTTAGTTTTGCTTTGGATGCTTCTCTAATCTCTGGCTGTGCCTTCCCTTTCAGATGAACAAGGTGGGAAAATACCACCCCGATGCCCTTCTCCTGAGTTCAGTTTAGCTTTATTTATTTATTTATTTTTTAAAATGAAGTTGTATCAAGTTTTTATTTTGAAAGTCATTATAATCTGTTTATAAGTGACTAGAAATCTCTGCCACATTGTGCAGTGGAAGTCTTCTAGAGCCGGCATCGGTTGTTCTGGAGCAATGATGCTGAAGGATAAGAGACTTTCTTCACCTACAACAGTGTACTTGGTTTAATATTCCCCTTGCTCCTTGTTAGTCTTTATTCCTTTTGGCTTGACATAATGGAATAAAGTCATTTGTGTGGAACTTAGGCATGCCAGAGAGTTTTCATTAGGCTTCACTGCTGTTTGCTTGAAACTCTGGAGGCTTAGAAAAATATCATCTCTTTTGGGCAGTGCCCAAAAAAGGCCCAGATTATGATATATTGCCATTTTGGTGCACTTCTTTGGGTCCTGCCCAGATAAAGTGGCTTAAATAAAATTACTGAACTCCCCAGGTGTCCAACGCAGAGAACGTGCTCCAGCTGTTGAAGTGTCTAGCAGCAAGGTGGACTTCACCTAGCTATGGAGATCTCAGCTTGCCACTACAGCCTGGGCACGCTGGTTCACTAAACTAATGGTGCTGCCCCAAAACTCACTTGTCTCGTATGGAGACGCTTATGTGAATTTATTCGCGTGCTTGGTAAGACATTGTCTTATCTCGAAGTAATGTCGTGGTCATTCGAAGGGTTGGAGTCTGTGATTATGCCAAGGTCGGAGATCGCTGGCGTTATCTGCCATGTTCTTGACCTGAGAATTTTTCTCGTCGTTTGTGCTGGAGAGCAGAAGCGAAGAGAGAGGGCCTGTGACGTGCTCAGGGAGCTCCATAGCCGCCGACAGCCCCAAGCCTTACGAAGGGCTTTGGAAAAGTATCCCTGCAGAAGCGGGTGCTTGCCCTGGCCAGCAGCCACCTGCCTGGGGATCTGCCACCACTTCCCGCAGAAGATGTGTGGGCCTAGAGGTCTCGTAGCTAGTTTCTTTGAAAACGGTGTCACGGGGTGCTCGGCGAGGGTGAGAAGGGGAAGTGGCGTTGGCAGAGCCCTCCAGAAGACGGAGTCAGGGAATCCTCCACCCTCCTTCCTGCCCGTGGGCAGAGCGGTGGCACAGGGCATCGCAGGGATGCACCAGCCTGGGGGCTCGCGTGGGTCCGTAACCCCCTGGCTTGTTCAGATGATGCTTAGAAATTCCTTTTGGCTTTCAATTAAAGTCCAGGAAAGGCCTGGGCTGGCTTGCTTTCTCAGTCAGGTGTCTTCAGCCAGGAGAGCAAGAGCCATGAGAAATCTCTAATAAATTATTGTAACAGTGATATTTTAGAGAGATTTCCCCTGGTAGATCAGTTGCTTCTGGGGGATTTTGCTAGTTTTTGCTAAATCTGGATTTAGCAATTTTTTGGATGGGGCTAACTCAGCTCCTGAGGCCTTTGAACTCTCCTCCTCCCTTGTGTTCCCTTTGGCACGAAAAACAGTTGCCAAATTTGTGTAGTTCTGGGCTGCGGCTGTCGCAGGAAAGCAGCACGCAACCAGCCAAGCGTCTGCAACTCTTGCATCCCCCCTTGCCGTGTCATTTTGGATGTAAGAGAGATGTATTTTAAAAGCCAGAAGAGCAATGAAGGGGAAGTTGCTATTTATATACGGCAGCAATGCAAACTGCCGGTATCAGGTCTGGTGAGTCGAGTGAAGCATGCAGCTCTGTCACGGTGCTCCTCGAGGTTTGCTGTGTGGGATGCTGTTGGTGTTGGATGGACACAGGCCTTGGGTCTAGGTGAGAGAGGAAACACTGAAAGGAAGGTGGTCAGGAGGAGACAGCTAGTAGGTATGGTTCTATTGAACAAGATGAGGTCATCCCTTTCCAACGGTTGGGTCACCACTGACCCTGTCACCTCCACCTGCTCCTCTGAAGTACTGTCATCTTCTGGAAACTGCGTGTGTGCTTCTGCATATAGCCCAGCTTTCGCTTTCTTAATTAGAGGTGGCTTGACGTTGTGTGGAGCAGGGGGGATGCATGTTTAAGAGTCTGATCTAAAGAAAAGACTGTTGGTGTCAGGAGAATGCTTTAAAGCCCCAGTTATGATTGAAACCCGTTGCCTGAGGTGCTGTTTACCCACATTGAGAAGAGACGGCTTGGGTATGAGTTGGCTCAGTGTCCACTGGAGCTGGAGTCTCCTCCGTCTGAGCCTGAGGATCTTCTTGCGTGATACTCCTCCATCCGTATGTGTCCTTATCCCTGGCTGGAGGAAAGTGTGGCATCTCCTGGTCCTGTTGCACACAGCAGTGCTGGCAGCAGAGGGGTTACTTCTCCAAAGGATTTGGAAACCTGAGCCTAGGAAGTGGCAGACAATATGAAGAAATCCGCCTGTGTGCCCAATATAAATCAGTTAACACAAAACAAGCGTTGGGGCTCCCAATAAAACCTGTGGAGGCCAATGTCTACTTTGATGCCCATTTCCCTGAGTTGGGCACTGCTTTGATCAGATCTCTGTACTCCAGGAAGGCTTGAAGCATGGTTATCGTGGAGCAGTTGCGCTGAGCACAGCGACCCGGTGGCCACGATAGCCCTGACTCCAAATTTTGCTGCCACGGCTTCCTCTTCCTCACTGCCGCTGCTGCTCTGCGGCCACCCTTTCCTCCGAACCGTCTCGCCCTTCTTCGTGCCTGATCCTCTGCGTGGAAGTCAGAGAGAGGTTTTTCAACAAGAGACCCTGATGCTTTCACCTTGCCTGACTCGCATCGTTTGGTCCCATGGTCCTGGGCTGCCACGGGGCAGCAGTGCGGCACCTTGGACTGTTTTTGTGGTGGGAAGGTTGGCAGGTCCCAGACTTTGATTACAGCCATGTCTTTGGAGATGGGAGAGGACAACACGAGGAGTTGCAGAAGCATGCATGAGTGTGCAAAACCCTTTGGTTCTTGTTGCTGACCTATAACCAATAACTAGCAGCGATCTTTGCGATCGGAATAAGTGGAGGTGCCTGACCTCAGGTGCGGCGTGAAGCTGAGTGTCTCAGTCATCGTGGGAGGAGCGGGGTGAGGGTGTGGGGGCTGGCGGGGCAGAGCACCCCGTGCCCTCGCTGGCGTTGCTGGATGTCGGCAGCACTTGGTTGCTGCTGCGGTGCACTTAGATCGACTCGCCTGGTTTTATATTTGGCAGGCCTAAGCTGTAGTCGTCAGGGTCTCACATGAGGATGGGAGACCATGTGAAACAGGAAAAACCCACCTTTATTTGTGGCTGCGGGTCCCAGCCCTGTGCCAAGGGAGCTGCGGCTGATGGGACTTGTAACACCTTGGGAACTGGCTCCCCTCTCCTGGGTGGGCACCCAGCCGCGTCCCATGAGGCTGCTCATTTGGCTCTTGGGTTTATATCCGAACACAACCGCCTCTGGGGAACTGAATTTGTCTTCCCTGGCGTGTGCTGGGGAGGCTGGTGGCTGTCCCCGCGGGCGGGGGCTGGTAGCAGACCTTGACACCCCGTGCAGAAGAGCTGCGTTGCCCCGCACCAGCCTGCTCCCGCTGCACTGGCACAGCCAGGCCATTAAATATGGATAAGGAGGAGAAAGCACGTTCTCTTGCTTTTTATAAATAATTGCTGTGCTCTGAGGAGCGAGTATTTAGCGTAATTACTGTGGGGGAATAAACAAATTACGATGGTTTGCAAGAAGGGAAGACCCGCCCTTACCCCTCGACAGCCCGATGCGATGGGGCGGCCGGGGGGCTCCCACCCGGAGGGTTTGGGGGCAGATGGGGCGAGGGGACCTCCGTCGGGAGGAGGGGGAGGATTTAGCGGCTGACTCGGTGACTTGCAAGGAAGCTCTTTCTGCTGGGGCGCAGCTGGAATAGCAGGCGCTGACATTTGCTCGTCGGAGTTCAAACAAAGATCCCTGTATCGGCTTTATTAGCGAGGCGGGGCCAGGGACACTGGTGGATGTGTCCTGCCTCCGGCCCCTGCCCTCCTCCGGTTCCTCTCCCTCTCCCTGCGCTTTGGGCAGTGCCTCTCCCGAGGAGGAATTTGGAGGCGAGGGACTTGTGTTGGAAGTGCTTTGTGCGAGACGTCAGCTCGGGGCTGTAAACAGCGCGTGGTTTTGCTCAGAGAAAGTACAGAGCTGCCACTGGCAGCATTTTTCCATTAAGGCAAGGGCTGGAAACCTGGCACGGAGGGCTGCGCTGCTGGGCAGCCATGGCTGCGGGAGCAGAGTCTCCTGTGGAGCACTCCCGCTGTAAAAAAAAATAAATCAAATCAAATGAAATAAAAAATAGCAAGGTGAGGGAGCAGCGTAGCGCCTTCCCTGAGCTGTTTGTTTTAAATGTGCGATTTCTGTTCCACGCGGTGCTCGTTGGGTGGGATTTGCTGATGGAAGGTGGACGTTCACCTCTTCTCTTTGTGTGAGCATGGAGTGAGTTTTGGAGGTCTCGGGCATATGCAGTTGTCTGTCTGGGTTTTTGAGAATAACTGCTGCACTTGAGATTGCAAATCTATTAATTGTTAGTGTAATTGGTATAACTATCAATATAAACTAACACATATCTGTATTTTTCTTGTATATTTGTTTGATGCCTTTAAAATCAGAGAACTTGAACCTGGTAACTCGTGAACTCCCCTGCCGTGCCCTGTCCTGCCCCGTTTCTCCTTCCTCCTGCGCTGAATCCGATAGACCGGTCAAGTGCAATTCTCTCTTCCTTTCTTGCTTTCAGACCCGGACTGGGCATCCCACAGCCTTGGGATCTTCATCTGCTTGAATTGTTCAGGAATCCATCGCAATATCCCACAGGTCAGCAAAGTGAAGTCGGTCCGTCTGGATGACTGGGATGATGCTCAAGTGGAGGTACGTGCATCTGAGACTTGAAGTACCAGTGAGTTTGGGTTGCTGCATTTTACCAGGAAAGCTGTAAAACAGAGTCCTTTCTAAAGCTGCCACAACAAACGTGGTTTCAGAAAGCATGTCTAGATGATTCCTGAATGTGGGAATGAGGTCCCTGATGCTGATGGAAAAATGGAGTAGCCATTTCATAAGAAGCTGTGAGGGTTTCCCCCACCCCTATGAAAATGCCAATGAAATAGTGTGTGTAGAAATCACTAATTTTAAATGAATTGTCGCCTCCTGTTTCTCTCGTTACCTCTAGCCCAGACTGGGCGGTAGCTAGACCTCTAGTCTGCCGCCCCTGCCCAGCTCAGCTATTTCTGGCTTTGTTCCACTTAGTGTTGAAGTCTCTTAAACTCAGACCTTGAAGAACTGAACTCTCATAGTATAAATTCTCTCTGTTTATGCCACACACCTGGCTAGGTTTGGGTGATGTTGCTGAAGGCGAGCCTACCAAGAAAACCAATGTGCTTTGCCTGTCGGTGTCTTTAAAGGCGTGAAGAACGCTACCAGCCACTGATCTGTATCTTGTATGTTGTAGATCTGAGGGTTTTCTGAAAGCCACAGCTCATGGAGTCATGTGTCTTCTGAGGAAAATAGGCCTTTGTGCTGCATGGATTTTCCCTTCCCTGTTTTTTTTTGAGAATAGATTGAATATGTAAACTCGAGAAGCTCAAAAACATGAAAATAATGAAAAAAAAAATGCTTGGGGTGGGGGGTGGAAAGAAAAAGCTTAGCTGCTTGTTATGCTTGGCATTTCATAGAAGGCAAAACGTGTTTAGCATGGCTACCTGGAAAAGAATGGAGTTTTTTACACTTACAAAGTGACTTTCATTAAATAAAATTTATGAATAGGGAAACGTCGTTTTGTTTGCAGAGTTCTCAGCTAGCCATTCGTATACGAGATCAGAAGGAAATGGGGGCTGTCAGGGCAGATAGATTCCCCCCCCCCCCCCCCCCCTTTTAAAAATTTATTTATTTATTTATTGTTAATACTTCAAGCTCCTTTCTGAGGTTGCTGGCATGGCGTTGCAAAATAAAATTATTCTTTTTGGGACAAGTGATGTGATCCAAAGCAAAGAGCGTATTGTCGGAGACTGTTACCTTGCTGGAGCTTAAAGTTAGTGGCAGGCTTTGCCCTCTGGTTGCCTAATTTCTGTGCTGGATTCCCTGGGAGCCATCTCATTCCCATGCCTGTGAGTGGGAAATGCCGCCGCGTGCTGCCTTCTGCTCCTGTGGGGACCAGTGGGGATCGTGGACGTGTGACTGGGACACGGACCTGTCCCCAGCATAGTGTTAAGCTGGGGGAGCCCTGGCAATAATAATGGTTATTAATTTCTGAGCCCTGGTTTGCAGGCACAGCCTTTACAGCATCCCTTCTGTGAACAGTCCTGCGGGAACCTCTCAGTAAGTGAAGAGAGGCCTCATCCCAATAATTTTCTTACTCTCTAGAAACAGAAGAGGACAAGGGAAAATACCATTAACATTTTTTAATTCTTTCTGTTTTTTTTCCTCTTCTTTTTACAGTTTATGGCCTCGAATGGAAACAATGTAGCAAAAGCAAAATATGAATCTAAAATGCCACCGTTTTATTACAAGCCAACGTTTCTTGACTGTCAGTAAGTAAATACCTTTGCTGGTAAACACCATTTACTTGTTTGTGCAGCTGCAGCCTCTGTAATATTTTCGTTTTAGCATGACACGTATTTTTTTTTAGCCACAAAGGAGGTTTCATTTATAAAAGGCTCTGAAAAATCTTTGTTCTTCTGCACGCATATGGTAGAGTTTATACTACGTGTGGGACCTTATTTAATAAGTACAGTTCAGATGATGCAGGGAAGTCAATAATTTGTCTGTTCCCCAGACTCTTCCAAGTTTCTAAGGCTACAGAAATGCCAATTTCTACCCATTGATTTCGTCTGCCTTTTCAGATAGTCCCTGTGCATCAGAACAGAACTTGCTTACCTGCTGCATGAGACGCCAGGTTACTCGTAATACAAAAATACTGGGTTTTAGTGCCGAAGCGGTGGATTTTCTTTTTCTGCCAAAGTGACAAATAATATCCTCTGTGAAGATGAGTGAAAAGATACTGTCTCCCACGCAGCGTAGAGTAAACCTTCGTGGTGAGCTGGGGTAGGCTTTGTAGACCAAGAGGGCTGAGTGGCCAGAACGTGCCGCACCATCCGGGGAGCGAGAAGATGAACTGAAATTGGTTTTTAGGGTCCAGTCCTGTGGAGCACCCAGAGGGGTTTGTATCTTTGTAAAACCAATCTTCGCAGAGGGTCTAGAGGGCATAATTTCCAGAGCCAGTACTTCAGTATTAGCAAACTGGTGGGTACTGGTCCCCGAGATCCCTCCCAGTGTTGCTGCTTTGACTGAGTGCCGCTAGCTGAAGAGGGAGGTGCGGGTCGGCGGCGTGACAGCAGCGTGCGAGGCGCTGAGCAGCCGGGCGATGTGTTCGGGCACCGTAAGAGATGCCCAAACCAGAAGTACCGGAAGGGTGCGTAGGGCTCCCCGCGTGAGATGCCAACCTTTGAGTAGGAAGGCTCTGCTGTGTTCCCCCGATCTGAAATAATACTGAAGGTGGGCCAACGCGTTCCTCAGTACCGATGCTCACCCTCAAGGTGACTTTATCTATATTTTTAATCTTCTTGTAATAGCTGTTAGGAAGAGTTATTGTCTTCCTACATCATACAAAAAGCCTTTTATAGTAAAGATAAAAGACCTGTGAAGTATCTTGGTGATGCGTCTGTTACCCACTATTTGATGATGCTCAGATGCTAAATCGGGGAAGGCCCAGGGGTGAGCAGCACTGCCTGGCCTGACCATAAAAAAAATCATCCGTTTATGCAATGTTCCCAAATCTTGGTTTTGATCTAAAATGGCTTCTGGCAGCAGCTTCCACAGAATTACAGAAACGATTTGAGGGCTGACAAAGCCACCGTGTGTTGTGGAGGGGCACGCTCTGAGTGCGTTGCGATTATCTTGCTAGGGTTATTTTTCTCAAGGAAAAAAAAAGCCCCAGTCTCTTACCTTCCCTATTGCTGGAACACCTCTGCCTTTCTGGGAGGGAGCTCAGGGAGAAGCCACCGGGAAGGCACTCCCAGCCAGAGCGATCCCACAGGTCCAGGGCAGGAGAGGGTGCAAATTCAGCTGAACGTGGCGGTGTTGTTTTTTATTTTTTTTTCTTTATTTCATAAAAGTAGATTCAGTGAAGTGACTATTTTGGGTTTTTTTTTTTAACCCTGTCTCTCCCAAGGCAGAGAGAGGGAAAGACCTTCATGTTTGACCACGTTGGGAATTTGGGACCTTTTGGGTTCTCCCACCTCGAACTGGCCTTCAAGCATCACCCCTGGGTCCTGGCTGAGGGAAGGTGCTTCATGTGGGGTTTCCTGGGGACTCAACAGTGCTTGTATGGGTGAGGATCTGAAAGGTCAGAGCTGTGATTTAGTAAGAACTCGTTATGGAAAAATAATGCCTCAAATCTGGTGGCTGGAGGAGGTGGAGGGGACTTGCCTTGTGACAGCCAAGGACAAAACCTGCCTGCTCCTGCCTGTGCCTGCCCAGACAGCGGGGTTGCTGTTCACCTCACCCAGGCCAGGCTTCCTACTTTCCTGCAGGCTCTGGTGTGACATTGACCCATCCATCTCCATGCACCAAATCCTGCCTCTTTCTCCCCGACCAGCAGAGCTGGCAGCCTGAGGACAGATGTATCCTGTTACTGCAGGATTTGGTGGCCAGGGTTTTACGATACATGTCTCAACATCCGCGTGGGGTCTGCAGTGCCCCTTGCAGGTGGCTTTAGCATCCTTGTCGTCCCTTTGCGTCAACTGCTTCTTGCATCTTGCTGTGTAAATAGATTGCGCTTCCTGAGATGGTGCATCTACAAAAGGAAAATCGCTGATGATTTCTGTCTTGCTTCTCCTAGGAGTTGGGTTGAAACCAAAAATCTTCTGGCAGAGCATTACTCACGTTTATTTCCTTTGCCTTCTCCTTAGCGTCTCTTTGATGCAGGGAAGAAGGGCACCGCAAGCTCTCCACGTTGCCCCGACGGCAGGAGGAGTTGCTGGCTCTGCCAGCAGCCGGGCGGTGGGCCCCGTCCTTGGTGAACAGACAGCTCTCGTGACCTGTCGTGGTCCTGAGAGGGTCCAGTACCGCGTTTGTGTTGCTGAGCTTCAAAATCTCAGCAGGCGGCTGTGCCGTTTTGAGACTTGCATGTACTTGCAATATTAAGGATGGAGAAGCAAGACTTTCACCTAGTTGTCTTCGGTAGGAGAAACACAGTTCTAGGGGATTTTTATTGTGTTCACTCTTAAGTCTCAGTTAAATTCAATTAGATGTTGCACTCCAGCCTTAGCTGCTGTTTTGTCATTACAGAGTCGGGGCCTATTTGATATCCAAATTGTTTAAATCTTTCCCAGGAGCAGAGTCCTGGTTCTTTTCCATGCCCCATCCCTGGCCGGGGGGGTGCAGAGCTCGTGCTGGGGGAGCCCGGCTGGACGTGGAGCAGGTCCCTCTGCAGCTTGGAGTGTCCTGAGACCTGGGTGCAAATCGCACTCGACTCTCCTTGCGCGGGTCAGGCTGAGACAGCAAAAGCTCACCCTGCAGCTCAGGCAGCTTAAAGACCACAAGCATTTTCATTCCGTCTGCTTTGGGGCTGGCAGAAATGTCTGTGGCTGGTTCTGCGCTCGGTTGGTTTGGCTTCCTTTGATAATGCAGCTCAGGCTTTGTCGCTACGATATTTTTCTTCCTCCATCCTGCGGTGCAGTTGCGCTCCGGGGAGCTTTGCCGAGCGGTGGCTGAGCTCCAACCGCAGCCCTGTGAAAGCTGCCTGCGAGCACACGGGGACCGTGCTGGCGCTCGGCCGGCGGCGCTGGGGCGGCCGCTCCGTCCGCAGCCCTTCCCGATGCCCGGTGGAGAGGCACCTGGCTGGGCTTATAACCTGTGAGAAACAGGGCTGGGGGGGTAAGGGTTTTTTAATGGTGTTTGTTGTTTCTTTTTTGTTTTTTATTTATTGATTGATTGGTGGGATGAGGCAAGGCTAGTCCTGCAAGCTGCTGCTTGTGGGCCAGTTTCTGGCCCTTCTGTGCTCCCGCCGTGTGTCTGTTTTGCACTGGGACAATTTTCAGCCTGAACACCCTGGTTTCTGAAGTGAGCCTGGAGCTCTGCTCGTGTAGGCGTCCTCTGGGCCAGTGCTGCTGGGTGTCTGCAACAGCAGCAGGGTGCGTTGGGACAGATGTGACCTCTTGCAGTAACAGATCTCCTTCTGACGCTGCTGCAATATAAACAGCTGTGGGTACATCGTGTGTTGGGAATGTCTCGAGGACCATGTGCCACGTTGTATTTTTCTTTCTCTAGTTAGAGGCTCTCTGTGCCTTTTGACAGGTGCATGCTAAACAAGAGCAGGGGAGTGCTGCTTCTTAAAGGGGTATATATTTAGCTTTCTCCCCGCCTCGCTGCAGCCCAGTCACTGCAGCAGTGTGAGTTGTTCCCAGCTCGCGGCCATGGGTGGCATCGCCGTGGATAGCACCTCCAGCCACCGCTGGCACGGTGCCGTTGTGTGCTGACCCACGTTCTGCAGCATCCAGAGGTTTTGATGCTTCTAATTACGACGACCGGTGTTGGCCATTTGCAGCGGCTGGGCACGCTTTGTGGGAGCTGCCCTCAGACGCGGCGTGGCAGGATGCTAACTTAAGTGCCGTAACAAGGACAGGCTGTTTGTTCACTTGAAGCTTCTTCGTTTTACAGTGCTGCTTCTGGAATTGCTCTATTTTGGCTGCTTGAAGAATTGCAAAGTTCAGAGCAAGAAGGAAGCAGTGCTCCAGCGCCAGCTTGTCCTTTTTTCTTCTTGCCTACGATGTTGTGTTTGACTCCTTGGGAAATACGTGGTGTTTGCCTGCTGCATCTGGCTTCTGCATCCTCCAGAAACCCCATTGTGGCTTCCTGGCTCGGTCAGACACTTGGCGAAGGTTAGAGAAGTTGGAGGGGTGATCTGGAATTGCCCAGGGAAAATTTACCAGCTGTGCATAGGCAAAAAAACCCACCTAACAACAAAAAAAAATCCCCTTCTGTCCTCTCCTCTCATCTTCTGTGTGCCAACAACTTGCTCCGTGCATCAGGAGCAGTGAGCAGAGCAGCCAACTTCTGTACCACTGCGGAGCCTCTGAGGCTGAAACGAATCCCAGGGTCTGGGATGTTCCTACACCACCGGACCACTGGCCCAAAGAGCCTTGGGTGAGCAACTTAAACCACAGAAACCCTCTTTGGATAGTCGCGAGCGGTCACAGCCCAGCTTCGTGCACCACGGCAGCAGACTGAGAGCTGTAAAACGGCCGTTTCTGGGGCAGATACACTGCCAGCACAGGGTTGAGTGTTGAGACACCAGTGAGCAATGGGTAGCATCGCTTTTGAGTAAAAGCAGAGGAGAAAGGCCTTGTTCAGCCGTATGCTTGGCTGAAAACTGATAGAAGATGGAGACAAGCTCTTACTGGGCTTTTGCAGTACTGGAAGTACATCCATGCCCCTGCCCAATACTTAACGTCGTTTTCTGTGGCCTTTTACTTGATTCAGGACCACAGAGCATCGTTCTGCGGAACTGCGTATGAGTGCAGTGCATTGCTCTGCTCCTCTCTCCGTGCCTGGATAAGTGGGAGCTACATCTGCTCCTTATGCAGAACACTTAAATATACTGACTGCCAGTACATTTGAGTACCTTGGTAGGAAAAATGGGGCAGAAAGAAATGGCATGAGTTGTGCTGGGTGGTTGTCTTATCTGGAACAAGATGAGACATCAGTCAGAGGAAGGATTTATCCCAGTGAGGCGCACATCTTGAGTCATCTATATAGTCAACTGAAGAAGAAAACAGTTATTAGCAGAAGTGGCTCATTGTATTACGGTACGATTAAAACGTGTGGAGTGAAAATTGCCTAGTAAATCCCTGGATTTTTTTTTTTTCTTACTTTATCACTTAAAGTTTGGCTCATTTGGTAGAGGAGCTACCAAGCCCACCACCTCAGTCTAGTGTCTGAAGGTCAGTCTGGCCCCCTCCGCTCCCATGCACGGGGCATAATGATGGTCAAGGATGCAAACTTCTCACCTGGTCTCCTTTTCCTCTGTCTTCTCCTTTTGCTGGTACTTTATAGATAAACAACTTTAATGCTTAATGTCCAGAGGGGTAAAGTTGAGTGTTTTGCTCTGGCTCCTAATTATTAATAAGGGTCTTAAGATTTTTACGTCCACGGCTTTCAAAGGTGCCTGATCTCTTGGGTGCAAAGCTCGAGGTGCTGCAGCGTGGCCTCTCGGAGTGGCTGCTCATCAGTTCCCAAGTGGTGGAGCCTCCGGTGGTGGCTCAAATTGCGCACTCGGCCTCGGGAAGTCTCTGCCTGAGCATCGCTCTGCTGTCAGCCGAGTGCCCGAGATCTGCCCGCTCCTTCAGTCCGAACCGGCCACGGGGTCTTCTCTGCTTGTCGTTCATTTTCTCTTTGTTGTTAGCTCGTAAGCCTGTTAATTCATATCGATTCCTTTAATTTCCAAAAGAAATTGCTACAAGGTTAAGGTAGTACTGACCCAGGCTGTTTCCTACACGTATCTGATCTGTGTTTAACCGTTCTGGAAAATAACATTGTGGTGAACTGGACTGTGCAATCAAACAAAAAAGGAACTGGTTGGTGTTTTAATTGAGCGTGTTGTGATTTTGCATACTCAAATTCAGCTTTAACTTCTTCAAATCCATAATGCAAGATTTTTATGCCTTGACAGCCAACCCCCCATCTCTTTGCTCTCCTCCAGAAGCTTGCTGTTGGCCACTGGTCTTGGGGGGGTGGATGGCACGTCGCTCCCGGGGCTCTGCAAGCCAGGGTGATGCACAGAGCGCCTGGAAGAAGCCCCCCAGCTGTCTCATGCCTCCACAAAGCCATTTAAAAGCAAGTCCTCGCAGCGAGGACTTAACAGATAGGAAAAGATGTGGAGGCAGGGTGTGAAGCTAGATGGGCTTTTAGTCTGCACTGCAGTGGCTCTCCTTGCAGTCTGAGCAAAAATTTCAACTCGGACTTAAAATTTCATTAAAACAGTTGTTTGACAGAAACTTGGCATAGCTGCGTCCGCAGGGCTGCCTGTGGACAGCAGATTGCTTTTTGCTGGAAAAACCTCTGACAAATGCCAGAAGCTACAAATTTGCATTTTGGAAATGGCGTTCCTGGATGACGTTCATTTCTTTTGTCTTGTTGGACTTGATGGTGGCTCACAAGGATGCAATCAGAGGGTGGTAGCGGATGGCGTTTGATGTCTTTTGGGCCACCTTCACCTCTGGCTGGGGCTTCTTGACTGTCGTATGTCTCCAAAAAGCCACAGGAGCCATGCAGCGTCTGTGGTGTGTGCACCGTAGTGCGTCCTGGGAAAGCGAGCCCAGCTGAGGGTCACAATAAATTGGAGACTATAAATTTGTCTGGCGAGCGCTCCTCCATAGGGCACAAGGAAGCCACGCAGCCACGGTTTGATATCAAATGGCTTGAACAGCTTATCCCGTGGTGTTTTGCTGCGAGCAAAAGGCTTTTAGTATATGGGACGAAGATAAAACTGCTCCACTGGCGGCTTCTGAAACCTTTCTCGCTGGTCCTTTGACAGAGAGCCCTTGTTTTCATGTGGGTGGCCAGGCAAGTGAACAAGTACCTACAATGAGATTTGGAGCTCTTGGTGTTGGCGGCGCTTTGTCAGCCTCTGGACCTGCCGCCTCCCCAGTGCAGCCAGTCCTGTTCCATTCGGGGGACGACTTTCCCCTTATTCTGTTGGAAATGTGGTTTTTCCTTAGGGTGTTTTTTTATTTGTTTGGTTTTTTTTTTTTTTTTTCCTTTGCTCCCAGGTTTTTGTCTTGATAATTACAAAGACCTTTCTGTTCTAATTGCCAAAAAAATGACACATTCCCTGTAACCAGCAGCCTGCCAGACTTTAGGTGGGCTGTTAAAGCTTTTGGAGTTGATCCTGAAAGCTGTGCATCTCCGCAGTTTAGGAATGATGCAGTTATATTTTTCTAACAAACACGAACAGCTTATTTGCTACATTATCCCATCACCAGAAATGCAATAAAATACCATGAGGCTGTTGCCGCAGTCCTTTCTGTTCACAGAATGCCTGTCAAAATCAAAGCGGGGGTTTGGATGAAGGGTCTTGTGTTCGACATGTGATGTCCACCCCGGGTTATTTACACACATATTCACCTCAGGAAAAATACATTTCAACTAAAACACAGCAACAGATGTTTAAAAGGCCCCTGGAGGCATACTTAAAATGAAATGGAGATCAGGTCTGAAGTCCACTGAAGACGGTGGAGAAGACTGTATGGCTTGAGGGACCTCTGGATGGTCCCTGCCCTCCAGTTGCTCTCAGATCCCATACATACCAGGACAAATTCCTGCTCCTGTTTAAATTCATCCAAGCTGTGCCAGGGAAACTAGCGTTTAACGCCTCCAGTCCGTGAGAGTGAGCGTGGTCAAGTCCCTGCTCAGCTTCTCTGTTGCATTGAAGGGAGATGCTGGACTCCTTGCCATCCTCATTGGGTTTTTGTTTCGGTTTCTTTTGCTGGAGTTGTTCTGCTTTCTATAAATAACTACTGGAGCAGAAGCTGCGGCTACTGGCCTTGCACTGAGCTGTCCTAACCATGGGCTGCTCTTGGTGTATCTTGGTTTTTGGGAAATTATTGCTGAAAGGGCCTGGGTTTGTGATGATGAGGAAAGGGGAAGAACGTGTGAGCTGTCAGAAAGTGCTTGCCGTGAGCTGGGAAAGCAGCACGGCTGGAGTCCTCTCTGCCGTGGGAGTTGCCATCAGAGCCACTCGTGGTCTGGCCCGAACGCTGGGAGAGGTTATTGAGAGCATTGTGCAGCTTCTCAGGACACCCCTTTGGGCAAGGTGCCTCACGGCCGCCCGGTTTGCGCTCTCTTGCACAAAAGCTGTGGAGATACCGAACCACCGCTGTTGGCAGCGTCACGGGAAATAAGTCACTGCAGAGCGGCGTTCCCTAAGGCGTGGGACCAGCAGAGCGTGTCTGTTGTAGTATTTGCATTATACAGCAAGAGTGTTTTCCCACTGCTGCACATGAACCGAAATTTATACTGTATTTAAACATTCGTACTGGAAGGCTGACTTTCGGAGACTCAGAACAGCTGCAGCTCCTGCTGAATCCACTGAAGTCAGCTGGAGCCGAGGGTGGTGTGAATTTGCCTCCTTCTAGTTAAATCCCTAATCGTCTTGTTGAAAAGATCCCAGTTTGGCTACGGTGATAAGAAGCTGTCTGCAGCAGCCTGGCTGCTGCAAAATCGCAAGAAGGGTAACAAATTTAAGTATTTGTGTTGATTTTATGATTAAATTTTTGTAGCTTTGTTGATAAGCAGCAGAAGTATAGAAACAGGCGATTAAGTGCTACCTTTTGGGTCATCAGTCTTCTGCGTTTGCAGGTGACCGCGTTGTGGGTATCAGATCCAGAAAGAGCATTCTGAAGAGCCCCCTTGCACACTTCTACAAAACCCATCTGAAGCTCCTGAGATGGACTGAATATGAGTTGTACCCAAACCAGAGCATAGCTCAGGGTGACAGCAGAAGGGAGATGGGTGTTCGTCTTCAGAGTTCACAGTCAAGCTTGCAGATGTGTGTGTAACAACTAGCTCAGTCATGAAAACAGGAACAGAAGGGGGAAAAAGCAGAGTTGGTGCATTATTTCTGTTACAGCAGAAGCTCACAGTTGAGTTTTGGGTGCAGGGAAGCTATGGTGCTCCCTGAGCCCTGTAGAAGGCGGCTGGTGCCTCAACCAAGGCGATGAAACAATGGGTGGGACAAAATATATGTAATTATTTCCACCTTTACTGCCAGGAAACCGATTACAGCCACGGTTCTGGTTGAGTAGTGTCTTCAGATTTGACAGATGTGATTGCTGTACCTGCAGATGAATTTTCATCAGCAATATTAGTACGCTTATCTTCTTTGAACATTTCTGGAATGTGTCTGCTGAGAAGATAGCATTAAATTTGCACGGTCCGCAAAAAAAGAAAAGGTATTTAAGCATATCAACAGTTTTCATTAGCAGAGAAGTTGATGTGTTGAAGTGTGGTGGGTTTTACAGAGCACGCCCAGTGCTTGGGGATCTTTTACTGTCATCAGTGTAGGCCACTTCAAAAGGTCTGCTGTGAAGCTGGGATGACACACACCTTTATTTCTGCGAGCGATTTCTGCCTGCCTGGGCTATTTAAGGTTCTAGGGCAATTAAGAACTAAGTGCAGTTAAAAATGGTTTGAAGCAATTCCTAGCGTATCCTAGATCTAAACTACTTCATTAGTTTCAGCACTCAGGCTAAAATAAAATAACAAAAAAGTATAATCTTTGGGGTGTTTTTTTCTGGAAGTTAAGGTCTTGGTGTCCAAATCATTGGTATCATTTTCAACGTGAAAAGTAAAGAACTTTATGATGGGCATGTTTCCTGCCAGGCATCATAGATTTCTTTCTTAGGTTTAGCAGTGCAGGCTCTGAGTTCGGAAGAGCTCTGCCAGGTGGGTTCTCACCACCCTCTGGTGTTTGGGTCCTGTGTCCCTCAGGGCTCAGCCCTCACATCCGTACCCAGCCATGTTCTCCTGCTCTTTTTGAGGCTTTTTTGCTTTTCACACCCCAGTTCCTTCCAAGAGGTTGGCTAGGGCTTGGGATGGGACTGTCCTACGTCCCTTTCATTTTGAAGAGGCCACCTCTGGCTTGAATTCCTGTTGTTCCTAGTTTGGGAGGTGTGTGACACCCTGCAGCAAGCTCCGTGTTCACTGTGTCACAAGTGTCGCCCGTCCTTGGGCTGGGCTTCCCCCCGTCGTCACAAGTACAATTTTACCCTGACATATCGCAATTTTTTTGACTAGCTGTCCGTGCATGACAAGGAGACGATATCTCCGCAGCTTTGACTGCCGAAAGGCCATCGTGTACACGCATCGCACCAGGCAGACCCAATTTCTGCTTTCATATGGTAGCTGCAGGGCAGAGATTTTTCTTTTGCATGCAGTTTGGTGTTTTTTTTCATTTACTGATCCCGTTTCCTGAAGACTGTAGTGTGAGGAAATTAGATTTAAAATCATTCACATACTGAGGGAATTTTGTACGGAGGCTGATTGGGTGGGTGGGAACGGACTATTCTGCTAAATCTGTAAATTTTATTTAATAAGTTTCCAATGAAATTGGATGTACAAGGAAACAATTTATTGTTGTCTAACAGTCAACAGAAGAAACCCTTGACTCCAGACTGTACAATGTAATTTTTGGAAGACTTTTAAATCGCACTTGTATTTTGATTGAAGAATTAATGATTCAGGATTCTTCCTTAGCGTATCTTGGACCATGTCTCCTTTTCTCTGTATTTTTTTTTCCAGACTGCTGCGGGAACAGTGGATCAGAGCCAAATACGAACGAAAAGAGTTCATTCACAGCGAGAAGCAGGAGCCTTATTCTGCAGGTAGCAAAAGACACTTTTGGCAGATAAGTTTTTTTGATGTCCAGCATCTTCCATTTCTTTTGTCTCTGTTTATATTTTCTTTATGTTGATTATTGCTCGCGTGTCGCTAAGTAGGAGAAAGCGTGGTCTTTTGGGAAAGATTCCTCCTGGCATTCCCTGTATTTGATTGGGAATATTGGGAATTTTAATGCCTGATGGAAATAAATCAGTTATCAAGAGTCTTTCTGTTGACTTCTATGAGCTGTTCCCCAGCAGTGAGTCAGGTAAAGTACCAGTGAGTTCGTTTCTGGTAGCGGGAGGCATGAAGCTGAACTGAAGTGGAGGTGAGGGTGTCTGGCTCATCAAGGCGACTTTTGCTTTGGAAAGATGAGGGGGGATTATTAGGTGGTTCGGTTAATGGTAGGTAGATGTGTCAGGTCCCCTACTATTCCCAAATCTCCATTGCATGACTGTCTTTCCACAATACTTCAAGCGTCTTCAGTGGGACCTGGTCTCCTCGTAGGATAGTAAATGCACCATGTTTTGCAATTGCAAAGACCCAGCGCGTGTGACAGAGCTCGTTTCGGCACTCCCAGCACGACGGGCAGGGTGACGGTGGCCTTGCAAGGGGTGGTTTAGTAGAGCATTGCATCGGACAATTGTCTTGCAGAAGGGCAGAATTTGAAGAGGAGATGCAGGGCTTGACCGTGTTTGTTGTGTGGCTGCATCAGCACAAGGACTGGAATGGAAGTGCATGAAATTAGCTGGGTATTTCTTGGCTATATGTAAGTGGCATTTAATTTATTCTGCATATTAAGTAGTTGACACCAGCTATATGCTTGGATGACTCTGGGATAATTTTATTAGCAAAGACCATGTTACAGATGAAAGGTTAAAATATTATTTTCATGCTGCTTTTCAAGACTAATAATAAGCAGGTAGCTCCAGCAGTTTGCTGTTATTAAAACCACAATTAAAGTCTGATCTCATATATTTTCAATTTATGTTTAGAGCATTTCTGCTCTGCTGTTTTGTATACGTGAGACATGCGCATAGTGTGTGTGTGGGGGTATCCATATTCATATATAGTACACTGCACATTTTTATTTTAGATTTTCAAAGTGATCTGCTGGCATTGGACATTTTCTATTAACAATAAATAATTTGATTTCTTGGATAATTTTGGAATATATCTGCCAACGTGTGTATAATGTTCACCCAGGAATAATGTTTCCAATTTATACTGTGCAACTTCTAGATATAAAAGCCTGGATTCAACTAGGTACTTCAGGCAAATGCATAATTTTAAGCACATGATTAGTCCTTTCGACTCCAAGAAGAGTGTAGACCTGGTTAAAGTGAAGTAGGTGCTTCAGTGCTGTGTGGGAAGAAGGTCAGTGTGTTCTGAGCTCTCTGAAAAATACTATAGGAAGAGGTCAAACGGGAGTTTATTTTAGCAGCGTATTTTGTAGGTGTTCTTCAGTAACGTGGCTGCATAATATTTCACTGCATGATAAAGCAATAGGGTTTCCTCCCCTCTCTTTGAAGTTCAAAAGCCATTAACTACAGAACAGAAGAGAATGGGATAAGCCATTTTAAATGAACAGTGCTCTCGGGAGGAGGACAGGAAGGGAGGGCAGGCTGGTGGGCATCTTGTAGGTTGTGTATGAGCGGTTTTAGGTTGTATATTGTCTTTGAAAATTTTACTGTCATTAAAATCCAACATTAGAGCAATGTAAATGACCTGTGCAACTGGGACGTCATTTGTTGATTCTTCTGGACAGTAAATTCAAAGGGGAGCTTTGGCCAGGTGGTTCCTCCTTAGGATGACCAGGTTGACGTTAAAACAAAACAAAGCCGGGAGTGGGGACACACTAAACTTCCAGTGCCAACTTTTTCCTTCTGCTGAACCATAACAGCCCCCAGATGTGGTTGCACGCCCGTACTTCACCCTGTGCCAAGCCATGCTCCTTCTTCTGGACTGCATGAGGTAACTCGGTTGAGGACGCTGGTTTCAGCTCTTGGGCTGTTACACCAGGAGTCAGTTGTTTCCCAGGGCTGTGGCTTGAGAAGGGAGCCCTGTAGGAAAGCAGCACGCTGGAGATCATAGAATCATTTAAGTTGGAAAAGACGCATAAGATCATTGAGTCCAACCGTTAACCTAACACTACCAAGTCCACCACTAAACCATGTCCCTAACAGAGATGTTCCTCCGTGTGTTGGGACAGGTCTCATATCACTCGGGTGGAATGGGGGTGTTTCGTAATTGTGTCATACGCAGTGCTGGACCACCAGTTTGCCCAGCTGGTGTAAACCAGTGCCATCAAAGCTGGTCTGGACCGTGCTGTCCGTGAGCCCTCCAGGACAGACTGGAGGTTGGCACTTGCAGAAGCTCAGCCACACCACGCGTCCCGGCTCTGCCCTTCTTGCTGCTTGCAAGGGTCGATACAGCTTAGTGGCCACACCGGTGGCTTGGAGGGTGCACCCTGCGTGGGGTGGACCTCCTGTGCCTGGTTATGCCAGGCTCAGTGCGGCTGGGAACCGCAGAGGGTCTGGGCCATCGCTTTCCACTAACGACCTCCTGAACTGCATGTGAACGCACCGAGGTGGGACCGACACAAGGACGCCCTCCTGCCCACCCCACATCCAGTTTGTGTCTCACTTGAGTGTATGTATGTCTCTTTTTCCTTCTAATGCCGTCTTAGACTGTTTTTTCTCACCATTCTGAATTCCCGGAGGGGTGTTACATTACCAGTTTCTAAGCATGAAACATTTTGTTGCTAATAGAGACGTCGGTATCCATTTTCTCATGTTTGTTGGAAGATTTAATTCCATTTTCCAATCCCAGGGGCAATTTTGCATTCTGATATTTGTTCAATAATTGCATAAAAAATAAGAAAATGCTATCTTTGAGCAGTTTTGAGCAACATCCTTTTCCAGGCAGCCTGACGAAACCCTGGTCAGAAATTCAATGTCTTTCAGAAAGCCCTTTGGGGAGAGGCTGTCTGGAGCCTGTAGATGCCAAGCAGAAGCTATTGCAGCCGAACTGACAGGCTTAGGAGAAATGAGTCTCGGGACGGGAGTGTCAGATGTGCAGGTCAGAGCTGAGAGGGTCATGCAGGGAAGGCAGGAGGATGCGGCAAACTCTTCAGCTGCTGGTGAAGAGTATAAATAAGAGGCAGTGTGGGATGCAAAGGCAACAGCTGCCCCAAAAGGTGTTTCATAGCCCCCGAACCGATGGGAAGTGTCTGCCCAGGCTGACAGAGCGTGATGCAAGGTAGCAGAACCAGAGCTGGGAGACAGAGACACTTTGCACGTGCAGAAATCCCCAGCGTGGGCAGTGCTGAGCGTTAAGCCAGATCTTGAGCTTTGCCCTGGAGAGAGGCTGCGGCTGTAGATCCGTGGTCCTGGTTCAGTCCCTGCTTTAGATGTCCCCTCTCAGGGGTGCATTATTATACGAGTAGTCATGGCCATTCACACTCAGTGGAAGATGGCAGTGGAAATTCCTGGAAGGGAATTTTTGTGGAGTTTCCTGCTCCCCCGGGAAGTCTTGGAGCACGAGCCCATGCGCCATTCACGGCTTTCGGCTCCTCTGCCCCAGTTAGTTTTTCAAACTCTGATGGTTTCATTCCTCCGAAAGAGCTGTTGTTAATAAGTATATTAGCGCCATTGATTTTAGTGTGGGGAGTCAGTTTGAGTTCAGATAGTGCAGGGAGATTAGTAAAACAGTGATTAAATGCTTCGGTGATCCACTATCGATTCTTAGATACACCCTTTTATACACTTGAGCTCTTAATTCAGCTGTAGTATGAGAGCTAAATAATTTGTTCGCCCTAGCCAGACTTTATGAAGCAAAACGTTATTTACACCCCAGCAATCCCGATTAACGCCATGGTCCACGTCCCTTCCACTAGCGATACGTTTGCACAACGGCACAGAATAATACCAGTTTTAAGACCCTCACATTAACATGTTTGAGGTTGGCTTTATCCCTTCTGATAAATGGACTGGCTGAATTACTGTCAGTCTCCAGCTAATTATCCCTTTTAGCGGAGTTTAATGGGGCACAGGTGCTGAATTCTAGAAATGGAGGATGGTGGTAATTGCTGTCAAAGTCCAGATCTGGATTGAAAGGTTTGATAATTTTTAAAAAGATTTTGATCAATTTTAAAAAGCATTTTCCCCCGCTGTTGATAGGCAGCAGTTACAGCAATGCTTCCCAAAAGTCCTGCTGAAAGTTAATTCATTTGGGTGCTTGATTCCTCTTAATTAAAAGGATTTATTTTAACCAAGGGAGACATAGAGGAAGCAAAAGGGAACAGTGTTTGCAGGGCTGGAGCACTATAATATTATAAACTGGTCAAGGTGCAGCTACTCCAACGCATCTCGGGCCACAGACGAGGGAATGGGACGTGCATGTGGCCAAGAGAGAGCAGAAGGGAGTCGTTTGCTCCTCTGAAGGTGCCTTTGGCTCCTTGACGGACCCATCTCCTTACCACCAGGATGCCAGGAGGAATCGGTGCCCTGGGACGAGCTGGAGCCTGGCCTGGGAGGGATTGTGGGCAGGGATAACACATCTTTGGGTCTTTGCTTTAAACATTACCAAATGAAGTGGGAGAGCTCTTAACGCCAGGCATTTAATCCCTTAGTGCTTGTCAGGAAAAATGACTTAACTTCACTGCTAGGACCGTGAAAGCACCTCTCCGCGGGATGGACATGGCTGGTGCAGTCGGAGAGGGCTGATGGGTGTCTCCAGCAAGGGACAGAGATGCCAGGCTGTGCAAAAGCAGTTCCCACCCTGTCCTTGAAAGCATTACCTGAGGTAGTTCAGCAATGATTTATATATAGGCTCTTAGACTAGGGTGTAGGCGCTTTCCAGCGAAGCACGGGGTGAACCGGGCACAGCTTTCTGCAGCTTTGCTGCGAATGCTGCCTTCTTGTGTTTCCTACAAACAGGCCGGCAGATCCTATTGCTGTCAATTTATCAGGTGGTGGAGGAGCAGTCAGGAACAGGAGAAGATTCACAGTAGGGTACAGCTGATAAAAAGTGCTGCTACCAGCTCTGCACGCCGGTACAATTCCCTTGCCTGGGGAACCGCGGTTTTCCCTCGCCCACGGCAGATGCTGTTGCGTGTCTTTCATGGTGAGACATTTGGTTCCCAAAGGCATTCAGGGTGGGAACGCATCATTTGCAAGGGAGAAGGATATAAATGCCAACAAGCGTCACTGCTTTCATTCTTTAGTCATGGGAGGTTGGAGCTCCTCAGCTGATGTAAGTTGTCATAGGTCCTATAAAACCGGTGGAACTGAGATTTACACCAGCTGAAGATTTAAACCCTGTCCTTTGGGGTGGAAGTTGGAGCAGGCCTTGATTATTTGATTGGTAGTTATATAGCTGGGTGGGATGGCCTGTTGGACTGCAGGGTGAGATAATACGGTGTTACTGCAACCTTAGGTGGCCTGAGAGCTTCCATCAGAGCAACTGAGAAAGCTAGAAAATATAGGCAAGATTTTGGGCATATTAGCAAAGTCAAAGACGTTTGGGGCTTTAGCCTCTGTTCGTTTATATTCCTATATTTATAACAATATGGACTAGCTCTTATTGTCCTTATTCAGCTCCGAGAAGGGTGAGCTCTAGGTTTACCCAGGTAGTTACAAAGGGTAGCGTTTGTCTGAAGGTGCCTATTTGCTTGTACTATCTTTTGTCAACACCCTAAAGATTACTTGGCTTATATGTTATTTTGTATTTGTCTGCAAATACGATGGCAAAATAAATTATGAGACATGAAAGAATACCCTAAAATAGTAAAATCTGTTAATACGCACTTTCCATTCCATGTGGCTCTTGCATAATTTGGGCAGCAATCTGCATTAATTTTCCCCTGCACTTGCACAGTTGGAAGGAGCTCTGACTGCAAAGGACTAGAGAAAACGCATGGGACATAAATACACTGCTGCTGAGGGCGAGAAAGACACTCTTATTAGTTCAGTCTGACCTGCAGTGATGTAATGCAGTTTATTTTGGGCCTGATCAGACAAAGCGGTGAGCAGCGTTGCAGTTAAAACTCAATTACTTTAACTGATAGACCTCATCCTCTGCTGTCTCTTACCCTGTGTCAGCTAGCTAGAAGGGAGCTACGAGTGTCAGAGCAACACCGGTTCTGCCGCGTGTGTGTTCGCAACCTCAGAAGCAAAGCTTCTCTCTCCCGCTGAATTACAGGGCTGAGCAGCACCCACAGAACAAACCCGTGCTAACCGCAACCCAAAAGGGCACAGGTGTCATTGCACGTCAGGCAGCCCGTAGCACCGGGGGGGCTCTGCCAGGCAACCGGGACAAAGAAACAAAGCATCGACTTGAGGGCTCCTGGTGTCATTTGCTAAGACGTTAATGCATATGGTTGTTAGGGAGGTGCTCGTGCAGAAGGAGGTGTGAAGCCGTACGTGAACCCGCACCGTCCCCTTTGCTTTGCAAGCACACGTGGCAAAACCCGGCGGTAGACGTGGCACTGGGGAGAGGAGATGGTGTTGCCTGGCGTTGGTGCGACGGTGGGTGGCCGGGGGCAGGCGGTGTCTTCTGAGCTGTGGTTGTTCGCAAAAAGAGAGGATGAGAGCGCAGAGGGAAGGAAGGAGATGGGAGACCACAGGGTCGCAGCTGCTCGGAACTGTGGCAAAGGGAAGGTGATCAGGAATTTCCCTGCAAAATGCTTTTTGTCCTTTTTCATCAGAAATTTTTGCAGGAAATGGCCAACTTCAGCGAATTCACAATTTCAAAATGCAATTCGAGTATTAACAAACTTATTATTTGCCCACTTTTCATTTGTGGCCGAGGGAAGAAAGCGCATAGAAATTTTCAGAAGGTCAAATTGCTGACACGAGAAGTGTCCAGTCTAATGGTTTTATTTTTGAATCGCAATATGTTCAGAGTTTCTGAGAAGTGGACTTATTTCCGTTATATTCTTTAATCTCTCGGAAAAACACCCCCTCTTCTGTGGCCAGTAGCACTCCCTCCTCCCAGTGAACTAGCAGAGCACAGCCTGGGGGTCCGGGAAGGGGAGCTGGGGAGAGGAGAGGGCTTTGCAGGGGAGGAGGGCTGTGTCCGGGGGAGATGGGCATGGACACGCTTTGGTTTCCCTGCGCTACAGCCTGCTCTGATGGGATGTGGTCCTGAGGGTGGGATGTGCCCATCAGCCAGGACCAGAGGAGGCGAGAGCCCGTCCCAACCCTGCAAGGACGTGGAGGTGCTGCGACGTTGGGAGGGTTGGTCTCGGGAAAGACTGGAGGCGCATCTCCCGTTGCTGTCCTTGGGGTGGTGGCTCTCTGCCTGAGGAAGAGTAGGACTTTCACACGATGTATATGGCATTACAGCTGTTAAAAGAGTCTGTGGAGCAATCGCCAGTTAAACGCCATGCTCTGGGGCTAGCAGAACCTGCTGCGTGTCTGGTGTGGGATCGCACCCCCTGACCCTGCGAGAGGAGGGGGGTCCTTGCTGGGACCCGCAGGCTCAGGTGAACAGGGCATCTTCTGTGCAGTCAGCAAGATTTTTATGCTGCAAACCGCCGGCGATAACGTAGTGAAGGAGAGCACGCTGCTCAAAGGAGAGGCGTTTTCTCCGGCACCCTTATATATACACGTACTTGCCTGTGCCAACAAATCACTGCCCTGCAGTAGAGCCTCCTCGGGCTTGGCTGCAGCTCCCCTGCAGGGACGGATAGTTGAAGTGAAAGAGAAGTTGATGCTGGTGAAAAGGCTTAAAGAAAGAGACATCTGCAAAGTCTCAGTTCAGGGCCCCGTAGCAGTATTAAGGTCGTGGCAGCAGGTTGTTCCCAGATTCGGGCTTCCATGAGAGGTGCAAGAGAGGTAAGGGTGGCTTTGTTTTTTTCCTGCTCTATTTCTGCCTTGGCTGGCGTGAATCTGCATTGCTCCGTCGACGCTTGTGCTGGTTTATGCTGTCTGAAACCCTTGACGCGGGAGACTGCTCCCTCCCGTTGGACCTGCTCCGTGGTCAGAGCATCACGCCGTGGGTAGGGAGGTGCCTTTCCTCATGCGAGCCCTGGTGATGGCTGATGAAATGGTACTGTGGGAACAGCTCGATTGGGATGACACAAAGCTGTCGTGTGAAACCATCTCCTTGCAAGCGGGGAGACGTGCCATGGGTGCTTCCTGTAGCGTCCTTTAACTGCTGACGAGACAAGCTCGTTAAGTAAAACAGTCGAATCGAAACTCCATTCTTGCAAAGGTGTTATCAGCTAAATCAGGAGCTGCTTTTAGCGCTGGGGGAGATTTGAGCCAGCTAATGTGTGTGGTCAGGATGGTAGCCAGCTGCCGTCTCAGCTTCTCTCATGCAGACCAACATGAAAATTATTTCATCGTCGTTTTTTCCCCAAATGCAGCCACATCCTTGGCTGATGTTCCTGTTTATATTTCCACCAACGCCAGGGAAGGTCTCCTGGCTTTTCCCAGGTGAAGATCTGCAGATGGTCAAGGTGACGCTGTGCTAAGCGCTGTACAAACACAGCGCAGGATGGCAGTACGGTTGAGGGTAAAGTAAGAGCAGGCAGGTGCCGACCCCTTGGAGAAAAAAGAGGCAGCGCCCCGCTACAAGGGTGGTTCTGCAAAAAGCAGGGATGAGGCTGACTTTTAAGTGTGTAAATTATCCCATTGTTTTATAAGCAAGAAAGAGTGAAGAGTTTAGTATCTGGCTGAAATTGTCCAAGACGCTGGAAAGCCAGAGGGGGAGATGGACAGCCGATGCTTGCATAAGCTTTGGTTCCTTAGGAAACCAGGCTCACGAGAGCAATAAGAGAAACTGCGTGATAAAAGCAACCGTTTCTAGGCTTATCAGCAACAACTCGCCGGGCTTTGACCAGGTGCCGGTGTGCGCTGTAGGAGAGCGTGGTGGTGCAGAGCAAGGTCACCTGCCCGGCTCGCAGTGCCTTGCGCGGCACGGGCTGCGCCGGTGTGTGCAGGAGCACCCTGCTGCCTTTCGGGGGGTGGGGGGTGTTTGGCTGGTTTGGGTTTGGTTTGTGTCTGAAATAATCTACCGTCATTTCCACGCTGTGCCTGAAGACCGGCGTGGCTGCCGCTGCAAGGGCGAGCGTACCTGGCGAGTGTGCGGGACAATGTGCCGCCTCTCTTACACGACCTAACAAGGCACAGAAATACTTTAGCATCTTTTTTTTTTTTTTTTTCCCTTCCCCCAGTCCCTTATGAGCTTACAACATCTCCTGGTGATAAAAATAGCCTTTGGTGTCGACGCAGGGCTGAGCGGAGCCGCCGTCGCTCTGCCTGCCCGTTGTTCGAGGGGCTGCGGCACAAACCCGGGGGCAGCTCCCGCGAACGTTCAGTCCCGGAGCAGATCGGCTGACTAACGTGACTCGCTTTGCAATAGCAGCTCGGGGCGGTTTGTAACCGCGCCATAAGCACTTTGTTAAGAAAAATCAGTTTATAATCCCCACTACCTGTTCCGTGTTTCGAGCGACGGAGAAATCTCTGCAGAGCAGTTGCAATGGTTTGTATTAACGTACCCAAAGCTTTCCCCCAACACCTAGTGATGGCCCTGGAGGCATTTCTGGTGACAACAGCGAGATTTGAAATGTCACTCTATAAACATGAAGTTACATTAGACTCTGAATACCAGAATAAAAGTTTTAGAGCCACATAATGCTGCGAAATTATAAGTCGCCTTTAAAGCCCAGCCTGCATTATGTGTCTGTAAAGTGAATAATACCACACAAATAAGGAGTTTATTTTCCCCTCATTCTGATTGTTTGCTGGCAAGTTTCCCATAACGCCAGTGACTTGCCTCTTGATTACACCATATATAGAAATTTAGAAAAAGCCTAATTATAACTGGCTCTTCTGACACTTTTTGAGTTGAACCTCTGCAAACACTGACTACATCTGTAATTTCGATCCAAAGACCCGAGTTTTTTAGGAGTTTCTGTGAGTACAAATCTCCATTTAACCTCAATGCCCATGTGGCTGATGGGCAAACAGAGCTGTCAAAAGCTTTAGCAGGCCTTGATCTTAGTCCGTAGAGAGGAATTTTCGATATAAAGAAATCAGTTAATTTATTTCTACTTATTAGCCTCAAAGAGGAGTTGCTGCTTTGCTCTGACTGCTTTTTAATGTCACTGTTATCTGATGCTAGTTGTAAAATGGATTAAATCCTCTTCTGATGCCTGAAAGGCTCAAGTATTAGAGCTGGGCTTTGAGAGAAGCTCCGGCATTTTCCGCTGCTGTCCCTCTTTGGGAAGTGCTTGTTTTCGTGCGTCGGGAAGATGTGGCTGGTGCGAGATCTGCGGAGCATCCCTCGCTGTGAGGTGCTTTTTGGTACCGTCGTCTTAGCTCCTCTCTCCCACCCCTGTAAGCAGATCCCTCATAGACCTGGAGATGGAAATAAAAAAACAATAGTAGTGTGGCTAAAAAGCAGCAAAAATCAGGGTAGCCTGGTATTTTGTTGAAAATTCAGGTAGACTTTTGCGGAGCAGAGATTTGGACGTGAAAGAGGAGATGTTTTGCGGTAGGAAGTCGTGACACCAGTTCCCTGCAGCGCGTGCTGGTGCTTGGTGCGCGCGCTAGGATTGCATCACTGGTGCCTTCTGTTAAATCACAGTTTCCAGTAAATTCCCAGCAGCCGGTTCCGGTATTTGGCTGAACCAAAGCACCAGGTTCGATTCTTACTGGATTTCCACAAAATTGTGTTACAAATCTCTGCGCTCGATCCTGCCCTTGTCTGTAAGATCTTGGCTGCTCGGTCCCAAAGTCTGGCTGCATTTTCACTCTCCGCAGCTGAAACCACGAGCAATTCCTCTGCTTGGCACTGATACCCCCTTGCAGTTTGTGTTTGCACCCTGGGGGAGCTGGAGAAGAGGACTGACCTCAGAAGGTGGCTGGATTTATGTCTGAACGAGGAGCTCGGGGCACAGGAATGCACCTCTTTGCATGGACCTCTGCCCTGTCTCAATGTCCCAGAGTATGAAATGATTTGGCACCGCAGCCTGCGGCACGCAGGGACCACACTGGGGAATTTGACTTCTTGGCTGAGTTTTGCAGCCCGTCAGGAGCTTGGTGCCGTGCAGCTCTGCTGATGCATCTCGTGGTCGTTGGAGCAGCGGGGAGCGTGGCCGGGAGGGGTGCGGAGGGCAGGCTAAGTGACAGCAGGGCTCTAGCTCTCCCCAAAAAGGGTGCAAACCTCATCGCTGTTTGCATTTCAAGGGAGCATAAGAGCGTTTTTGCATTTCAAGGGTGCGTAAGAGCATTATGAGCAGATTGCATCCAGTGCTCTGAGTGCTGTACAGATGCACCAAAAAAGCAGCGCTGGTCCAGAGAGTTTATAATCAAAGGGCATTTAGCAGAGGGCTGGGTATGTGAGTGTCCGATGGAAATTGCAAACCCTGCAGTTCTCCCAACCCAGTGTCAAGGTTACAGGAGGCTGGTGTGCCGTTGTCAGGAGGGGGTTAAAGCACAAGCATCACTCCAGCGAGCAACCTTGCTGGGCACAGAAACCTCCTTCTCATGCCCCTGGAGCCACAGAGAGGGCTTCTGTTCTCTGGGCACTGACATCAGCCGCCGGCCGGGACGTGAGTCATGCCGGGAGCCAGGCTCGGCGGGCGCTGGTACCCGGGAGCTGCCTCCCTGCACCCCCGGGCGGGCTGTTCTGCGGCCAGAGCGAGCTGTTAGACATCTCACTTAGCGTGGGGACGGTGCCTTTTCGGAGCACAAGTGCTCCTGGGTTAAAGGCTGCTCGGCGTGCCTCGCTCGGTGGGTCCGAGCCCCCGCGGCTCGGTCCTCGCCAGCGCAGCCGCACGGCGTGCAGCAGGCGCGGCGTTTGCAGCCCGGGGAGCAGGGCAGGGCGCGATGCCCCGGCGGGTGGGTGCGAGGTCTGGCGTCTGCACCCACGCACCGGCGCTTGTGCTGTGGATTTTGGGTGAGGAAAAGGGAGACTAAGGGCTGGGATTCTTTCTTTTTTTTCCCCAAAAAAATTTTTGTCTAACGGGGAGGAATAGTTTAAGCTGAAATACTCTGGAAAAAATTGAAATGGAGGAAGGAGGAAACTCTACGGTAAAGTATGTTCAGCTGAAGCAGACGGGACACTGTTTGCTCAGTCTCCCTTTCGTGTCTTTCCAGTATAATCCTGCATTTAACATTACACAACAACTCCCTGTCAGGACTTGCTCCAAGAAACCTTTCCCCGTACTCTCCTTGGAGGTTTGAGGGAAATGTAGTCATGGCTTTCAAACAAGCAACTACTTTTTCGCCCTCCTCAGCGTGCTCTGACACCACTCCTGTGGGAAGCAGGCGGGGGGTGATGCTGTGCAGGTCACCTCTCCTGCTCTCTGCAGCCTCGTCCAGAGCAGAGTGAAAACTCGCGCAACAGCCTGTCTCCAGGGTGAGTAAATATTGAGCCAAATTGCCTTGGAAGGAAAGGGATCCATTTGAAAAAATCCCCTAAAGAAACCGGCAACAGATAGAATCCCCAGCCGGACTAGGCATCCCCTGCAGCCACAGCAGCGAGTCCGGACAAGGCAGCGGAGGGAAGGGTCCTCCTGGAGAGCTGCCTGTGGTGGGTCCCGCTCAGCCCTGCTCCCTGTAGCACCTTTGCCATGCAAACGATTTAAACATCAAACACGGACTTTGCTGCAGGAAAGACAAGGTGCATCAAGGAGCTGTTTAGCAAACCAAACTGCGGAGAACGGTGCAAGGGGAGATCACAGTGTGTTTGTCGTCTTAGTATTTTTCCTCCTGCAAGGGGAGCAGGCCTGTGACAGGGACCCGCACGTGGCATCGTTCCCGTGCCAGGATGCGCTGACGTTCCAGCAGGGTGGGCATCATATGACCAGGAACCGGAGCAGCCTTTCAGTGCCTTCCTGTAGCATTTGGAAGTGCTGATTCAGACTCGGAGCAGCCCCCCCAAAGAGTAACGCCGCCTCCTGAGGCTCCGTTAAAATCGAAGGAAGATGCTGCGCCATTTCCCAGCCTTGCTAAGGAGACACCGCATGAAGTCACGACCAGAAGGCAAAGGCTCTGAATGCCAAAGCTTTTCTTTTAGAGATAGCTTTGGTGCATTTTTATTTTTTCCTGCCTGTCTGGGCTGTGGCAAGAGGCCAGCGACTGCTGTTACGCTCTCCAGGAAATTCATGAACATTGCAGTGACGAAGTGATGGGGTGATGATGGATCTCGCAGATAGCTGCTGTAGGAAGAAAAACAACTAGTGAAGAGAAATACACTGATGTCTTCAGCTCCCCTAAAACAGAGGAGCATTCGGGCAGCCAAAATCACGGGCGAGGACCTGTGGCTCCGAGCTTGAGCGGTGGAGGAGGAGGAGGAGGAGGAGCAGTCGGCCAAGCAAGGCGCTGGCAGCCGGAGCCGGGGAGGGGGTAGCACCACTGCGAGCTAAAGCTGGATGTTCACAGCTAGTTTGGGATCCAGCTGTAGTTTTAACAGCTGGTTCTGTCAAGCTGCCTTCAGCGTAGCTCTGATCCAAGCTTCTATAATTAGCCAAAGAGCAGCAGCTCTCGTGTGAAAATTAAAGCGGCAGCGATGCGTGCTGCAGGGGAAGCAGAGTGGCATGGGAGTGAGCCTTACCGAAAGGGGTAAGAGCTGGCCCGTGAAATGTTAAATAGTTGGGGTTTGGTCTTTTTTTCCTTCCATCTAAGCACTTTGTGCAAAATGTTTGGTTAGGTTTTTTCCCCTCAAAAAAGCACACCTAAGAAACATTGTTTCATTTTGCATCATCCTTAACAGAAATATTTACATTTGTCAACTCAAATCTAAAACATTTCATTTGTGGTCAATTTGAGGTCAGTAGCACTTGCTGAATTCGTACAGTTTCTCACAGGTGAGATGGTGTGAGACCCTCCCGCCCCTGGATTCCCTTGGCAGCTGACTGCGCTGCCTCTGTTTTGGGATGTGCTCTGGGTGCTCCCTGGGGATGCCCTGAGCTGCCGTGGCCCGGGAGAGTCAGTCCACCCGGTGAGTGTAGGCTATAAGATCAATAAGTGTATGAAACACCTCAATTATAATTAGCTTGAGTCACTCCTGTCCTTGAGCTTTCCCTGTTAGAGGTCAACCAACGTGAAATACTGTATTTTGACATTGCTCAGGCTGCCTGTTCCTGTAACCTTGGGTTTTTCCAGTCAATAAATGGATCTGTACTAATTGGAGAGAGCTAAAAGAGAACTATCGGGCTGGTTCTCCGTGTTTTTGATAACATGTAGGGACAGAATAGGGGAACCATCCCTTTCTATTTCTGATGGTTTATGAAGGTAGTTCTTGGTGTCCCGGACCTCACGGTCTTTCTCGGTGTTTTTATACTGTGCACGTTCGTGTTCCCTGTGTAGTGCCACAGGACCAAAAGGCTGGTGCATCTTTCTTCTGCTAATGAGAAGGGAGAGACTAGGAAGCAATACGATAACAAAGTACATGGAAACGGCTGATTTCACGGCAACTCGTCCTAGCTTAATTAAATTTCTATTAAAGAAAGATCCATTTTACGTTGGAGACCTGTGCAGGGCCAGGCAGTTTCTGTCTCTCACCAGATAAAGAACATTTTTTCCGGAGTGAGGTCATGTCTTTTTCGGGAGTTTGCCGAAGATGTAGTTGAGCCTTAGATCAACCTTAACCGAGAAGGGCGAGCGTTTGCTGATGCTTCTCTCTGACCGACACCAGCCTGTCTCCATCTGCATTTTCCCCCTATAGTGAGCTCGCCCAGTTTTCACCTTGAAATCTCCGATGCAGCAGAGAAGTCTGCAGCAGCGGAGTTGTCCGCACCCCACCTCTTGGATGCTTACGGTGAAAATTGGGCTGGGAGGTGCCTCCCCAGCTGTCTAAATGGGACTGGTTTTAAAATCCTTGCTGCAGTTGAGGTGCACACACAGCAGGTACCGAGATGAGCCAGGTCTGTTTTCATTCCCAGAGCAGCCCTCGAGGGAAGCGATTATGTGGCACGTCAGTAACAAACAGTATATCCCCAAAATAGCTAAAAGACAAGGAGGCTGCTCGGCGGGGGGTGAACTTCAAACTTCCATGGGTTGCAGAGACTGGAAGAAGAAATTTTAGCGTGGTGAAGTCGATGGGAGTTTTAGTCAATGATTTATTTGGGCTAGAATTTAGCCTTGATTTATATAATTGCAGGAGTTCGTAAAGGGGGATCACACTGCTCCAGGAGACGGAGGGTGACAGTTTTAGAAAAACCAGGGTGTGCAAATGTCCTCGTGCAACCTGGAGGTTGTGGCCGCGCTGCTGAATGCTGCTCCCTTGATACCACAGCTGCCGGAGCATCCTGTACGAGCTGATTTCTGGGACAGCTATAAAACCAGCAGCCAGGAAAGCAATGAGTCCTAAATTAAAAAAATTCTCCATTCCCTTCATAAAGCAATAGCTTTGACTGTAAATGTGTCGAACACTCAGTAATAGATGATCAGGAGCCGTTAGCACCGCAGCAGATGTGCTCGAAGCCATTTGGATTTCTCTTCAAAGCAAACAAAGAGGAATGTTATGTGTGTGCGAGGACGGGTTTCTGTGATTTATGGCTGTACGGCGATGCTGCCTACGTGGGGGGAATGCTGTATTCCGGGATGCCCTGGAGAGAGGGTCCTAAGCCTGTCTGATGGTGGTGAACTTCTCTGCTGACTTCTGTAAAGCTCTGTTGGGGGATTAAATTAATCTTATCCTTGCTTGGATTGATCTATGTGAGCAGCTGCACAGGCTGAGATTTTATTTATTGGTGTGGGTAAGAAACCCGTCTAAAACTATTCAGGGCTTGGGGGATATTTTAGCCCGATCCCATAGCTGAGGTTTGAGGCTCTGCAGGAAGCCTGTATGAAATCCAGACCTTCGGGTGGTTCCTGGCGCTTTACGGTTGTTTCGAGCTGAAGCCTCAGCAGCACGTGGGCTGGTGTGGCCCGTCTGCGACGCACGTTGAGGGTGTAAAGGCTCCTCATCCCCAAGTCTTTTGATGTCTCGCCTCTTTGCTTTCTGTATAAAAGTTGCTGTGGTTGCGCGTGAGGCTGTAGGTGGGTTCTCCCTCGCCCTGCAGCGTCCGGGCAGGACGAGCTCTGCGGGTGGGCGGCGTTGGGCAGGGGGTGACGGCTGTGGGGCGGTGGGAGCGGTTCCTCCAGGTGCCAAGCGAGAAAGCTGCAGCACATCCTCCCGTGCGGCTTCTGCGCGTGTAACTTGCGATGGCTGCAGCCAGGACTTTTTGGGGTGTTTGTGGCTTGCCCAAGGAGGATCCTGGTCTCTGGTTTGGGAGTGGTTTTGCTCTCAGACGTCAGCTTCTGACAGCGCACGGCTGTATGGATATTACCATGACTCAGTACTGCATGCCTGTCCTTAAGCGTTTTCTCGCCCAGCTTTCCGGCTAAATCAGGCTTCGAGTGCGTTCGGTGCTGGTAAATGGGATGAGCATCGCACAGGGAACCTCTCAGCTTTCATGTGCCTTTTTATAATAAAAGACTGGCTTCAAAAGATCAAAACCTGAAGGTTATTTACCTGTAACTGGATTTTTTCTCTGAGCAGCCAGCAGCTCTCAGGTGGGCGTGCGGGGATGCCACTCGGAGAGGAAGCATTTGATTTCCAAGTAAAATTAGATTCCACATTCAGTTCTCAGTAACGCAAGCGCAAGACTTCCAGAAAAGACATTTTCTGTAGCAGAGGGTTTTAACGTCTCCCAGCAGATACGATTGAATTGCACTGCGGCAGCGAACTGTTGTCTTATCTTCAATATGTAAACACTTGCTCAATAATTAAGTTACCATGGAAGTTGTACTGTATTGATGGTCAATTATAAGATAAACTGATAAAAGGGAGGATGTGGCCGTGTCCTCTACGGTGCACACCGAACCTGATATGCCTGCAGCAGTCAGGTGAAGACGTGGGAATTGTGTATTTTGGTATTTTCTCCTGATATTTGTTCCCATGCTGCGTTTTCAGGGAAGGTGAGTGCTCACTGGGAGACCAAGAATCACTCTACTAAAAGGAGCTTTTTCTCTGGCGAGTGTCCTTTGCACCACCTTACCTTGCAGTCGCTTGCCCAGAGGTTGTCACCTCCTGCTGCCTTCATTTCCCACCTCCCGTCCCGCTGACGGCTTCCCCACGCTCCGTGGAGGCACCTCACGTGTCTCCTTTCTGCCGCACTCAGCCGGCTCAAGGGGCAACGTGATCCCATCGGAGATACCTTCTGGCAGTATGAATGACTGTATTAATGTCTTTGTCGCCTGAGAGCTACTCCGCAGGGAATCGTAACATGTGATTAAAGAAACCAGTTAAAAACAGCTTGGGAAGCTGGATTAGGTACATGATATCTTATTATGGCTCCTTTCAGCTGGCATCCCGGTGAAAGAAGGGGGGTCTGGATTACACGAGGAAACATCAGACCTGACGGGAGTGTTTTCTGACTGTTAGGCTTAGTGGTGTCATGTACGATTTTAATCAGATTTAAATAGTGGCAAACATCACAGGCTTAATGGATTTCAGCTTTATTATTGGGGCTTTGCTTAGAAGCAATTTGGATTTTCAGCTGTGAGCCAGCGATGCAAGTGTATTCATGATGACATTAAAAGGGACTGGAAACCCAGGGACCGACCTTGCATTTAAATACCACATGCCTAGGTATGGGGACAGATGTTGTCTTCTTTCCATCAACCTCAGGACCTCATAGCTCGGCCCTATTTTTTTTCCGGAGATGATGTATTTGGCTCCGTTTCACCATTGACCCCAGCAGCTACGTAGCTGAACAAGTGACTTCTTCCATTTCAAAGGCTTTGTTGCTCAAGATGAAGCAAGATGGCAATGTATTTTTGCAGTGATCTGGAGAGTTTGTTTTCCATGATTGGCTTCAACCTTGAAGTTGTCCTGTGCATGATCTAAAATGGTCTCTGTCCTCCGTTTTACGGGGCATAGGTTGCTCTCCTTGACCTTCCCCTAGTGAGGTTTGTCTTGGCCATGCAAGTTTTGGGTGATTTGGTTAGAGGGAAAACAGTCACTGAGGTCACTGACACCCATATTTCTACAGAGCTGTGGTTCTGCCTTCAAATCTGATCTCTCTAGGTGGCTTTTTTACATTGTGGGAGAAGATGCCTTCCAAGACATCAGTATTGAAGATGGTTTTGTAAAACATGTTTGACTTTGCTTGGAGGAATGGTAATGGGAGACAGCCTTGTACATCCAGCACTCAGGGACTGACCGTCTAGAGCTGTCAGAAACAAAAGTTACCGTTTCGTGACAGTTGGTCATTGAGGTCTGTTCAACTGGTCGGTGCTTCCAGTCCTGCATGAGCCGGAAGAGGAGGAAAAGGGGAACATTGACGCTTTTCAAGTTCCCCTTAGGAGTAGCATGTGGCGTTCTTCCTGTTATCAGTAAAGGGAAATGTATGTGCTCCTACCCATGTTGCGCTTTCTGTGCCACCTAAAACCACCGACCTAAGGTTTTGGGTACTTCCAGCTCTGAGCTGAGCATTAATGATGATGTTTTCCCTTGGAAGGCCAAGGAGATGTCTGTAAGGTGTTATCTCAATCATCTACTAAATCCTGGCTTTCTGTCTGATGTAGCCATTCAAGCACTAATTGCCTTTGATTTAGTCAATCATTTGCAGAGTGAGTGGGTTAATTGGGTATTGTGGAAGCAATCAATCTAATCAGCTGCTTGCATCCATGGCTGAGGTGCTACAATGCAGCAGGACAATAATTGTTTTATGAGCTCCTGGAAGGTAGCAGAGGCAGCCTGGATGGCAACAAGAAACCCTTCTCTGCAAAATGGCCTTTAGGAAAGGTAATTTGCATGCTAAGCGCTCATTAGGAGAGGACTGATTGATTAAGAGCTGGGAAATTCTCGCCTCTAAAACGTGTGTGCATGAGAAAATGGTTGATGTTGGTGTGGGCACATGGGAGGTCTTGGGCTCCTTTGCCTGGCTGGGTGAGCTGTGATGAGGACGTGTTGTCTTAGAGGGGGACAAAGAGTTGTCTTAAGGGGGATGAAGGGAGATCACTCCCTTCTCATGCCTGTGAGAGAGTGTGGCGTGAGATATGCCAGGCACCCATCCTTACATAAGGTGCACCAAGAGCGTAACTCCCAGGTGCCCTTCTAGGGGCAGAGAGACTGGTTTGCAGGGTCACTAAATGCGTTCTTGTCCGCTCCTTGCTGAGTGAGGCTTTCCTTTCCAAAGCACTGAACTGTGCTTGAGCAGTAGCAGCTCTTGGTGGCTCCACGCCTGGTCTGTGCAGGAGAACCCCTGGGGGAAAGGATGCCCATCTCATCAGCCAGCCTCCCAGGTCCCCTCGGCCTCCCTCACGCGTGATGCTGGCGTCTCCGGTGCGCCGGGGTCTGCGCTGCTGACCGTGCGAGCAGCAGGAAGTGTATTTATCCAGAGGTGACTGCAGGATTCTTCTCAGGGAAGTGATGAGCTCCTCAGCACAGCTGCAGGCAGGGGAGAGAAAAATAAACCAGCAAGCTGCTGGTGCTGTGCAGCGGAGCAGGGAGCGGTTGCAGCACTGGCTGCAAGCTCTAAGCTGTCTGACCAACCTTGACACTGCTTGCAGGGGGACTGCCTTATGTGTGGGGAGGATGAGGTTGTCTCCGGACAAACAGCGGTGTTTTCACTCCATGAGAAAATTTAGTATTTCTTTTTTAATAATTTTTGATTGGAATGCAAATGCTTAAATAATTCAAATTGAAGTCATTGAAATGTCTTGCTTTGGTGGTGGCCAAATGCTACAGGAAGAAATATTACAACTTACAGCAATCAAACCAAACAATTCACACTGACACAGCCAAACAAGAGGTGTACGGTTCTTTTTGCAACGCTATTCAAAGCCCAGTCCATAGGGAAACCTTAGAATATGTCACCTTCTCCATCCAGCCCTCTGACTATGGACGGCGTGGTTTATTTCAGAAGAAATGCCCTTCGGACTCTTTGTTTTAAAAGGAGGTTGTGACGTTGGTGTCAGTGGTAACGCGGGAGGTCAGGCATTTGCCACTCAGCTGCTCCAAATAATTACGCAATTCCTCGACCTCGCAGAAGAAGTGGGCACATCATCTCTGGGAAGCACCTGTCCACCGTTCTGGTTTAATTAACATCTTACAAGGTCAATGTAGCGGACTCCTCGGCTTCTGACGTACAGAGAAGTGGCGATACATACCCTGAGATTTTAGCGGCAAAGCGATGTAGTTGTATTTAAATCTTCTCCAAAGCTCTGAATTGGGGTCAAAACACTTTAAGTGCTTAGAGGAAGGAAAATCTACTTCTGTAGGTGAAGATGCCCTGCCTGAACTCTGGGAAAATGCGGTTGCTCTTGGATTACACACACAAGTGAATTTTTTTTTCTCCTATTTCAGCCTTCCATGCTTTGTCTTGCACTAAGACAAGGCGGCAAGAAACAACACAGTGATGCATTTGCGCTCCGGTGTGGTATTGACTCCGTTGCTATGCTGGGTTTTGAATACACTAACATGTTTCTCCTAAAAGCTTTGGACTAGGCCTTGTTTTACCACTGCCCTAGAAACGTCATGGAAACAAGCAGTTCTGATGCCTCTGTTTCCAGGTGAAATTGCAAAATAAAGCGCCAAAGAAGCTGAAGAGCAGATGTGGTTTAATTCCAAGTTTATAATGCTGTACTCAGGATGAGCGAAAGCAAAATCCATGCATGGTTTTTTTTTTTTTTCCCAAGCCAGTGGGATCTGATCGTCCTCCTTGCAGGAGGGTTTTTTTTTTCTTCTCTGAGAACAAAGGCTGAAACTGAAAGAGTAATTTGGGTACTTCCTATAATCCACATTCTCAGAGACTTCCCCACCTCAGAGCCGTCTAAGCACCATAACGGCTTTCTGAGGTGGGGAAGTAGCAATATCCCTCTTCTTAACAAATGAGGAACTTGAACAAATTGCTGGCGGAAGTTGGATGGAAAGATGTCTACGTCAGATTGTCTTGATAGAAAAATCCTCTCGGCCAGTGAGAAAGCTGGGCTAGACCAGAGCATCCAATGGGTCCTACCCTTTTTAGATGCCTGGCTTGGAGGAGCTCCAGCCACCACCTCAGCGGAGCTGACGCAAGGCTGCGCAACATCATCTTTTCGGTCAACCAGTGTGGTGACCCTGTTTTCTTTCCCCTGCCAAGTTTTAGCTGTAGCGATGCAGTGAAGTGTGGAAGTGATAGTTCCTCGTTTTACCTTGGAAACTATGTAACGGGCCAAAAATACCCATTCTGACGGTAATTTCAGGTTTTATTATGTGCTGTTCATTGGCTAACTTTGTCACAACTGGTGGTTTTTTTACAGGTGTCGCAGGTTTGTGCCAGAACTGCCTACAAAAGCAAGTGATTGGTTTTTCTTCTTGGCAGGCAGCTGAAGTGCTGGAGAAAACTTGATAACCGAACAGCAGCGGTGTTAGTAATACAAGAGTGATATTTCTAAAGGGTGCCTGTAGGTGCTCACCAGCAGGTCTTCACCAGGTTGTCCTTTTTGCAGTCATGGTTGGGTGCTGGTGGTCGAGTGGCGTGATGACAGGCGGCCGCATCCCTCGTTCTGCGCCCTGGGAGAGGAAGCAAACGTGTTGGTGACACGATGCCGCGTGGTCCAACACCAGCAATCAGCAGCAGGGGTAGCGGTCGTTTTGCTTCAACGTAAGCAGAACAGCTCTCGTGAAGGTCTGAATTTGGCCAGATATCCCTAAATACGAAGCTGTTGCTAGGGTAGCGCAGCCCACAGAGAAGAGGAAGAGATGGTTTAGTTCTCCGGCTCCGATGCCCTTCAGTGTGAGATCTGTTTCCCTGCTCAGCCTCCTGCAGTTTTGTTGCTCAACACCTTCTCTAGCTGTTTTCACAGTCCTTTAGATCAGGACACTGAGGACACGTCTTGCTGACATGCTGTTTGCCTGGGGAACCTGGACGAGTTCACGTTGGGTTCAAGTCCAGCGGATTGTTTTTCGCACTGATCGGTGTTGACAGGGGACAGGCAGCAGGTTTGGGCAGAGCAGAGGAACCGCTCCCGAGGACACAGCCCTGCAGGAAGGAAGGAAGAAGGAAAACGAAAAGAAGCGAGCAAGGGAGTCATGAAAATCTGTACCAAAGTGCAGTGAAATTAGCAGCTGGCTTTGTCAGATCAGGCAGGCACTCCTTTGCAGAGGCAATTGGCCTGGGAAGAGCCGACATGGGAACTATGGAAAGGGATAACACTTAGTGTTGTGTTGGGAATTTTTAGTTCTTCCTTGGAGTGCAATTTGGATACTGTGTTTTGCCACAAAAGGTTGGAAATAGAAGATCAAAATGATGAAATGCCCCTGTGTAAGAGGGCAGGGAAAGCTGGATTTCCAGCCTGACTTTGACACTGGCTTACAGTGTTGTCCTGGGCAGCTCACCAAACCTCGCTGGGCTTCCCTCTCTCTGTGTATAACCGTTATGCTGCCCATCTGCCAGGGGTAAGCGTGAGGTGGACTTCACAGGTTTGCAATGATTTGAGATCCTCTTTGGGGAAATGCGGAGTAATTTTATTCTTCGCCATTTAAGTGTTAAGAAAAACCATAAAAAATGTGTTGTGGAGGGGAACGACTTTAGTAAGGAAAGCCTGCAGCAGCCTTCGCCATTCGGATGTTCGCAATGAAACACTCGAGATGAATGAATGGGTGAGACCCTCAGCCAAGGCTCGTGGAGCTGAACTGCTCCGAGGTGGAGCTGCCGAGGGCTGAGCTCTGTGCCCAGCGTGCTCTGCTGAACCAAGCAAACCCCAGGTGGGGACTTCCGCAGGAAAAGATCGCCTTTCCTTCTGTATCACCCTGCGTTTGCATTTGGAGATGTCCCTGTCCTCCTCGCGTTGTCTCTCCTCTCTCTCGTTTGACACCGCTGTCCTTTCCTCCAAACCCAGCTCTCTCCAGCCCCCTACGAGATGTTAGTGGTCCCCAAATGTCAGGCACGAAAAGGCTGTGGAGAGGCTCTGAAACGTCTCTGCAGTTTAGTGCAGTGAATAGAAATGGCTTTTGGAGTACTCTCCTGTTGCTCCGACTGGCTTGACGTTAAAAATCGTCGCCCTTCAGGAACAGGAACGGCCTGTCCTTGGTTTCTAAACTGCAGACGTTGAGAGCAAGCTGCTTAACGTTTTGCCATTCGAGAGCAGTTGGCAATTGCCAGCCGTCAAAGCCCCGGCAGCGGCTCTGGCTCACATTAAGCAAATCTTGCATTTTATAAATGTATCAGCCGGGCATCACCTACTGCCTGTCTGTCTCCTGTCAGAGAGACATTATTACTATTCAGCTCCGTCGTGTACGGCCCGCCATAGGGTACGTAGCGTCTTTGCTGATACGAGCCTGGCAGGTAGCAGCATCTGACGCTGAATCAGTCAGAGCGTTGATTCCCCAGCAATTAATTCCTACCACGGCAGCGATACGAGTGCATCAGCCTGGGCCTTTCCCACGCTGTTGTCGGATGCGGCCGCCTTTGGCTGCGTTTCAGTGGCTTTCTTGGCTGCTTCCCCTTGCTCAGACTTCAGATAATCCTGCTCCCTCTGGGTGCTTCTCTTTCTGACGCTGCAAGTGCCCTCCAACGGGTTAGCTGTGTCTTTTCGTTAGAAAAAGTACATAGCCAGCCCACAGCTCGAGCTGGGGTAGGATGGAATTGAGGGGCTGAATTAGCCAGTTCTGCTTGTGGCTTTGGGGGAGTCTGTTCCGAGCTGGATGGATGGGTGGGTGGACCAGAGAAAGAGCTTCAGACCTGTTAATTCCCGTGATAGGTCTGGGGTCGGTTCTCTGGGTTACTGGGCTGGCGTACCTGGATACGGCTGCCAGCGCACGTGGGTGACGATGCTCCGCATGGAGCGGGGCGCTTGTCCTGCACCAGAGGGACGGGGAGGGCTCGGAGGTGGAAGGATTAGGTGGGCAGTGACGTGGCATCACTGGCTGGCCGTGGCTGTGGGATAACCGAGGGTCTGGGCTGTCCCATCGGCGTCTCTGGGCAGCAACACGGACTCGGTTGCTGCTGGGTCTGCCTGGCCGCGGGGGACGGAGGGTTGGCGGGAGCGCAGGCAGCGGGGATGGCTGGGTCTCACGGCGGGGAGAGGTGCACGCTCTGCTTGCGCTGGCTCATTCCTGCGAGCGAGCTGTAAGTAACGCGTGAGGGGGATCCCTGCCGGCTCTGCAACGGCGCCGGTGCCCGTTCCTGGGTGGCAGCGCACGCCCATTCTGGGGGCAGGGTGAGGCCCCGTGTTTTAAAATCAAGCCCTGCTGCAGCATATGCCCCGTATAGAATAAAGAAACAAAGGAAAGGCTGCTGACAGCTTTAAATATTTCCACTGCTTCCATCTGCATCAACTTATCAGCCCGTTTGCAGTCCCGTGTGCCAGCCATCGGATGCGTCGGTCGGATTTATGATGCTCTCTGCGGTCGGTGTTCAGCATTAGCAACAGCACGGGCTTTGCCGTTGCCCTTATTTATGGCAGACGTAGATGGCCGTGCCTAGCGCTCAGTAAAGGTCTCTCTGAGGATCTGGAAAAAGTATTTGGCTTAGGGTTTTGTAGATCCAGACAGAAGAAATTGGTATTTTGACTATCAGCAAAGGTATATTTAGCTAGATGGGCACTTTCCCTTCAGTTAGCATCTTCAGCCGCTGTCGATATCACTCTTTTCTTCCTGTCTTTTCTGCTCATTAAATGTGTGTCTGTGTGCATTTTTTCTTGCTTTAGGTTTTATGGCATGGAAACACTCTATATCGCTTGTACCTATAGAGTCAGTGTTGAAGAGCTGGTTGAGGGATTTTTCTGCATCTTTTCATCTGTGGTTTAAATCAATCCTGTATCAGGATGGACGGGTGAAAAGCAGGTGGAGTGGGGAATTTCTGCACACCCCTGGTTCGTAGCAGGCAGGCGAAGGAGAGGCTGCCCACTGATTCCAGAGCCACTTCGCATATTAAAAAAAAGTTCAGTTACTTAGCTGAAAATTGTTATAAAAGGTATAATTTTTAACTTTAAAATCCTAGCTCCTGAGAGCCAATAACAAAAATCTAACAGAGGGGAAACTGAGAGAGAGAAAGGGAACACTTTTTCAGTGGGACTTTTGTGTAGTTATGTCTTAAATAAATGGAAGATGACCATCAAACTGCTCTGTTAATATTCACAAAACTTTTATTGGACCGTTCTTGGGGTTTCTTTGTTTCGAAGCCTTTAAAATAAGGGCGTCAAATAAACTTGTGGGATAAGGTGGGCACTGTGGCTGCTGCCAGCTGCAGGAGGTGCTGGCAGTGATCAGCTGGAATTGCTCTTCTGATTCGAGGAATTAAGATTTTTAGATTCTTTTCTCTCTCTTTCTGGCTCTTTTGAGTTTTAAATAAAGCACGTGTCTTTTGAATGGCATTCTTCCCGAGCAGCAAATCCACCCATGGGGCTGATATGGGGGAGAGGGAGGAGGCCTGGGACGGCCTGGGGGCTGCAGGGACCCGCTCCGGGGGGAGAGCACGCCGAGGCTGGCTCAGCGCCTTTCCGAACCAGGGCCCTGAAGTCAGTGGGAAGAACTGCAAGTGTTTGCCCCTTTTCCACGTGAAAAATGTATTTGTGGCTTGCTGCGATACAGCCATCCACCCTCAACCACTTTCCCCACATGCACGCACCCTGTTTTTAATTTTTTAGCAGCATCAGCAGAGGGGGGCAGCTCTCGCCTGCCTTTCCCTTGCTCCAAAAGTGCTACTTATGTGAGCGAGTCGAGCAGCGTCCCTGGCGCCAGGAGCGGTGGCAGGGGCTGTCCTTCGGGAGCCCGGGCAGGGACACAGCCTCGCTCCTCAAGTCTTCGCCTGTGTTGGTGGGAATCCCGCGTTGCCTGCCACGTCGCGGTGTCGGAGCGGGGACATCTGAAGCACCAGCTGTTACAAAAGAGCAAGAGCAGAGCGCGAAGGGCAAATCTGAAGGAGAAGGCCTGTTTCGTTCGTGTCTTGAGCAATCCAGCCATGCATTTGGTCTGCTTAGTTTTGATGTTGAAGCTCTTCTCCTTTTCTTTACCCTATCTCTATTTTTTTTAAAGAGAGTATTTTATCCCTGGTTCTCAGCAACTGCTTTCTGCTGCAGGGTACCGAGAAGGATTTCTGTGGAAGAGAGGACGTGACAACGGGCAATTCTTAAGCCGAAAATTCGTGTTATCAGAGAGGGAAGGTGCACTGAAGTACTTCAACAAAAATGACGTGAGTACCTGAGGTTACTGTATGCAGATGGGGGACCACAACTGGAAGAGCATCTTTGAACAAGTAATTCCCAGGCCACCATTTTATTTATAGTTTTACAGGGTTCTCATACACATTGTGTCCCCAGTCGCTCCAGGACAAGGGCGCTAGGTACAGCTCACCAGTGTTTTTAGTGGGGTTTGCTCGTGGTCCACCACGACAGTCGTGGTGAGACACCCTAACTGCCCGTTGTACACGTTCCTGCTCTGTTGCCCTTTAAAGTCGATAAGGCTTTTCTTGAACCACCAACAAAGGAGTTTTTCTCAGCTGTGGCTCTGCGTCATCCAGCTGACGTGGGTTTCATATTTATGGCTAGCTTGTGATGAAGGGATCACCACCTCGCAGCGGTCACTGGGGCCTGAAACCCCCTTGGCGTGGCATGGCAAGCAATCCAGAGGAAAAGCCCCCTGGTTTTTCTGTTCCAGCGTCAAGCGGTGGAAGCATTTGTCTTTTTTCCCAGAGCACGTTTCATTTATTTTAAGTGAGAAATGGAGCTATTACCATGAAAATTGCATTTGTGATGAATGGATAGACGCTCTACTATTCTGCACCACGTAATGGAGGAAGCCAAGGTGTTTTCTCTGACCTTTGAGTCTCCCCTGAACATCGCAGCTGAGAGTAGCCCAGACCGAGCCACCAGCCAGTTTTCTCAAGGAGGTGGTGCAATCGTGGTGTCATGACGAGGCACGCCATGCAGAGGAGGGGAACATCCAGCCACGCTGCTCCACGTCCGGCGGCTGGCTTCGATAGCGCTGGCTTCTCCTTCAGCCTGGTGTGGTGCAACTGCATCTCGTGGACAGGAGAGAGCCAGTCATTACCGAGGGAGAAGTGAAAGTCCCAGCAGCCCCCATTCCGTTGCTATTGACTGCTCCGGTAGTTTAAAGCTGCTTTGCTTCGTTGTTGACTGTAGCCGTGGTGGGAACGGCGCTGTCTAGACAGGTCCTCTTTTCTGGGATTTCCCTGCCGTGGTCACCCACGGCAGCTGTGTGTCCACGGCAAGTCCCCAAGTTCCCGAAGTGGCACTTGCATCTCTGCCAGCTCAGGGACTTCCGCGTGGTGCTGGGGACCGCGGCACCACCGCACGACGTTCTGCTGGCCCCTGGCTATGCCCCGAAACTGCTGTTACCAAGAGCGTAATCTTTATTTTTTGGGATGTTTTATTCATGCTTGCTAGTTCACTTCTCAGTGCATTCCTGAAAGGGCGGGTAAACTTCTAGAGATGTTTTGTAGGAAGCCGAACCGCGCTACAAAGTTGAAGTGACCTGCCACAGAGGGTGCAGGTGGGATTGGTGCCTGAGGGGGCCTGACCCAGGCTCACCCTTGGGCTAACCCCCCCCAGAGGTGGGCTGTAAGGTATATATTTGTCCCTCTGAAAAGAAAGTTCCCAGTTTGGAGGGCAAGGGGAGGAGCAGAGTCAGAAGCCAATGACTCACATGAGAGGATAGAACTGGTGGGGACGTGGGCTTGGTGCCCCCTGCCAGCCTAGCACCCAGGTCTGACATTGGCAAGAGGGATAATCCTCCATCTTCTTGGGCAAGGATGAACTGGCTGTGGGTGCTTGAGATGCAGAAAGCATCCTGGCCCGTTAGTTAGCAGCCTGCTTTTTTTTTTTTTTTGGTCTGGCTGAACGGTTTTCTTTCTTCTGTGATAGTGCTCATCCCGGTGCAAATGCTGGTCACTTACCGTTAGGTGAAGAGGCTGGAGGAGATCTGGGGGTCAGGAGACAGTTGAACAGAGGCTGCGACAGGAGACATGGTCTTTATAACACAACATCCTATTGCGAGACCTGGCCTGTCCATCTTGCTCCCGGGCTGAAACCTTTCTCCTCTTGAACTCTGCTGAATTTTGCAGAAGAGCAGAGCATTCTCCCGGGCTGGCAGAAAGCACTCATTGCCACCCGAGCAAAGTCTCTGATATCTCATCACTAGGCAGTTTTGTGGGCTGGGAGTTGGGTTTTTTTAGCCAATGGCCTCAATCAGGAGTTTTTTCCGACCAAGTGAACTGCTTTCTGGTTTGAAAGCCAGTTCTCAGGTGTTTGCTCACTCAGCTGTGTTTTCCAGGCAAAAGAACCCAAAGCAATTATGAAGATCGAACATCTAAATGCGACTTTCCAGCCTGCAAAAATTGGGAACCCACACGGACTGCAGATCACTTACTTGAAGGACAATAGCACAAGGAACATCTTTGTCTATCACGAAGATGGCAAGGTGAGAGCGCGGAGGTAACACAAAGGGTTGGGTCGTGGCCCTGGGGGATGGTGCTGCTCAGAGCCAGCCCGTGGCACACCAGGCTCTAACCGAGCTGGGAATTGCTGGGGGATGTGGGAGGGATGGGGGTACGGGATGCACAACCAGCTTTGGGCGTGTTTGTCACGTCCTTCCAAGCCCAAAGGTTGCAAACCATGTCTTCTAAATAACGAGACGCAAATGGAAGGAATTGCTGTGCTTGCAACTAGACGTAGGGGCAGAGGCATTTTTAAGGCAGGCTCCTTGGTGCCCAGAGCAGGAGACGGGGTGAATGAAGCAACGAAAGGTGAGCGGACTTGATCTAAGGACTCGCAAAGGGGAGCGAACTGGATTGTAGGAGAAATGAGGAACTGGTGGTTTCTCTGCCTGTCCTGTACTTTCTAAAATGCAAATCTGCATGTTGGTATTGAAATAAATCCCCTTGCTTTGATGCCCTTGTGCCTCTGAAGGGAGATGTGAAGAAGAGGGCTCACGGGTCTGGGGCGGTCATTTGCACGAGGACAGCAGGACACGGAGGCCAGGGCAGTGAGGGGGGTCCCAGCTCTCCTGGGGGGCATCAGAGGGGTCCCAGCCTGCGGGGCCATCCTGAAGCACAGCGACAGTCACCACGCTGCCCCGTGGGTCTTGTCTCCACGGACTGGTGTCCGTGCAGAGAGCAGACCCAGGCGAGTTTGCAGTGGGTGCCATCTCACAGCGTTATTTTCACCTCTTTCCCCCTTTCTTCCTTCCCCCAAATATTTGGAGCTCCCCATAAAATATCAGCAGCCCTGGAGTGGCCACAAAATCAGAGCCTAAAGCTGTCATGTTCATGTCGCATCTACTGTCCTCTGGCCGTCACAGTGCCAGCATCCTTTGATGTTACATCCCGTTCAGCGCCCTGTCTGTCAGAGAGGCTTTCTGGGGTGATCCCTCATGGAGCAGCACGGCGGGGATTTGCGGGATTGTCTCGATGCACAGCCCATTCCCAGCTGTTCGCCCGGGCACGGCGAGCCAGGCAGCCCTGCTAGCGATAAGCAGTCCGTGCTCATAGCAGAGTCACTCCTCTCCAGACTGTGTAGGCCGATAAAGCCACCAAAACCCAAGATATTCTGCATTTGCAGGTAAGCAAAGCTGATCTCACCTCTGCTGCGGCTCCGGGTGCGGTGGAGCCGGATGGTGCCGGTTGTGCTCGCAGGGCTGCGCTGCAGAGGCTGGATGCGGTTCCCGTGTGGTGCAGGCACTCCCGACAGGAGGAAATTAGTGTGTCAGGCTGGGTTAATTAGTGGCATCACCTGGTTTTGTACATGCACAGAAATGTGCGTGTAATATGCATTCACACACATGCATATATGCATATAATAGACGTACATAATAGATGATCAGCCTGCCTGGCCTCTCACACCCTGCAGCGCTGCGAGGTCTCGCTCCGTGCATTTGCAGGTCCTGCAGAGATGCTCTGGCAGGGCTGCTCCCGAATTTACCCACCCCTCCGTCCGCTCTCCCTGATGGGATATGCAAGTCCCGCGGCACGGAGTAGGCACCGCTTGTCACCAGGTGCCGCTTTAGCACAGCAAAGTATCACTGGGTCGCTGCCAGGTACCTCCCTGGCCACAATTTAAACTGAAATAAGAGGAAGAAGCAGGTCTCTCCTGTGAAAGCTGCGTCCCGCCGGCGTGCCCGTATCAGTGGTTTGCTGGGCTTTGGTGGTCTGCCTAGCCCAGCTGCGAGGAACGGAGTCAGGGTTTTACTGTTGTTTGCTTTTTGGGTTTAAAATGCTGAGCTTTCTGCTGGGGGCTCATGGAAGGAGCCTTCTCGTGGGTCTCACGCGGTTGCTCCTGCCTTCGTGTCGGTGGGTTGGCAGGACGCACTCTGATGCCATCCGATACCGCCTAGGTTGAATTTCTTTCGACTTCCCTGAAATTGGTCTGCCCCTTCGGCTGAGCGAGGGCTGCAAGAAGGTGACACCCCCCGGCGTAAGCTACCGCCCTTTGGGACTGGAGCAGCCCCGGGACTCGCCTGCAGTCCCCCGCTGCCCTTCGCTCCCTCCCGTACAACCCCAGCAGCCCCAGGACGTCCCCTTGTACCCCAGAGGTGCTGCCTCTCCCCAGTCCGAAGCGCTTGAGCCTGATTTAGGCTCCTGTCTCGTATTTCTGGGGTTTGATCCCTCCCTGCCTAATCCCGCCGCTGATCTGGCTGGCCTCCCACCAGGACAGGAATCGAGGGGGTTTTTCCACTGAGGAGCTCAGCAGTAATCCGGAGCATCACGTGCTGTTCTGCTACAACACCGCGGAAGAAAGCGGGATGGGATAATCCCACATGTGCTTATTCAACCCCTAAAACAGCTGGGAGAGCCCTGCTGCCCTGGCGACATTTGCGGAGTAAGGCACCCAAAGGGATAAAACACGGACGGATGAAGCAGGTCGCTGTGCTGCCGCCCCAGAGCTTCACGGGGTGGGACAGCATCGTGCGACTTGGCTGGAGATGTAGTTCCTGCGCGACCTCAGCCTGGTCGCTTCGTCAGCTCCTTGGCGCGTCCTGACGGCAAACGAGAGGCTGAAACCAGCCCCAGCACCCTGCTCAAAATGGGCATATCTGGGTGCTCCCGCGATGTGGGTGTCTAATGACAGCAGGCACCTCGAGGGGCAGGGCACGACGTGGGTTGGGCTGTGACCATTTTGAAGGATGTTCTTGCGGTCCCTTGTTAGCACTTACCCGCCACCAGACGCACTGAGCCAGCCGGGGTGAAGCTGAGGCGCCCGTTGGAGCTGGAGACCGATGCTCTGCGTGGGGCGACTCCTCCGCGCAGACTGCCCCGTGTCCTGGGGGCACCAGCACTGGTGCTTCTTGCCGGGGCTCTCCCTCCCGTGGGTGCAAGGCTGGAGCCAGCCTTCACCTTCTCCCCGATCCCCATCTGGGCGTGGGAGGTAGGAAGGCTGCAGGAGTGGATTTCCCACCGCTCTGAGCTCCTGTCCGGCGCTGAAGCTCCCTCTGCAGGACTTCTCCTGGAAGCCATGGTGGGAGCAGCTTGGAAGGCTGCGGTGTGCTGCTGCCGTCCCTGGTGTTACCATCGCCCTCCGGATGCTCAGAGGTGGGCTGAGGCTCCAGGAAAGGCCACCCTTTAGGGTGCAAACCAAGATCGTTGGATCTTCTCTGGACAAATTAGCAAAACGCTCTTCCTCAGTGTTCCTCCTTTCCTGAGCTGCACCAGGAGCTTTCAGGATGGGAAGAGGCGGCAAGAGGGATCGATCAGCAGCAGCAGAAGGGCTCATTGCTGAGCTCCAGGGGTGGATGAGCAGGAGGTACGGTGAGAAGAAGTTGCGTTTTTGTCTGGGGTTGTCAGTCTGAGACTGCCAGGGCAACGTGGGTGGCTCTGGTGCGGGATGGAGACTGGAGAGACACCCAGGTGGCGCGCGGAGGGGGAGCTGCGGCGGCACTGCAAGCAGACCAGAAGGAAGTTGAGAGCGTGGAAAAGCCATTTGCAAAGGCGCAGGCAGTAGTTCGTTTTCCCTGCTTGCTCTGGGACATAAATTGGTGAAAGGAATCGCTGCTAACGAGGTAATGAGACACCACCTTCCCATCTGAAACCACGGAGCAGTTTAACCTGGTTTGATACATCAGACGTAGCCGCCTCACTCTGTCTGTGGCGTTGTTCATAATTATATGCACAGAAAATTTTTAGCAACGGAGCCTTCTGGCTTTGCATACGCAGGTATAGGTTTGTATAAAGAAAGGTGGTGGTGCCCCTTCCTCCAGCGAGGGATGATCAATATTCCGAGAAGCAATCGGCTACTGGAAGTCAATGAGGGTTTCAGCCCCTGCTTTTCTGCAGGGTGAAACCCTGTCTTGCATCATGATCAAGGAGGAGACCCACATGTATATGTGTGTGTATATATGTATATAGCCATCCAGTTGGTGACTGTATGGAATATCAACATTTTAACATTACAGCTTATTGTTCATTACCTCCAGCCTGGTTTGGTCGTGGTTAACTTCAGGAGCCCATTCCTCCCGCTGATCCTCTTTGTGCTGCTGTCTGGGGCGTGCTTAGCTGCTTAGGGTAGGACAGCGAGCCATAAGTAAGTAAAACCTCAGCCAAGTAGGTCAGAATTTTCCAAAACATTGTTTGTGTATGTCCTGTTATGTTTGGGGTTGTTTTCCCTTCAACTTGAAGTAGATTAACAAACCAAAGCAAAGCGTTTGAACTTGTAGAGGGTGGCTGTTTGCCACATTAGACCACTTTTGAGATACCCCAAATTCAACTCTTTAAAACGGAGATCTCCAAAATTACACATAAGAGCCTTTTTCCCCCAATCATTTTTAAAGCATAAAATAATTTAAATCTTACTGAAGGACAACTTCTACTTTGATATGGTCTTTCCTACGCTACAGCAACCTCACCTGAAAGGGCTGACAGTGTTTATTTTCGGCTCAAGTCTGGCTCATTGAACCTGTCCATTAACGTGCGTTAATGACAGCCAGACGGCTCAGCATCCCTCTCCCTGCAGCTCAGCATCCCGGTGCGGGCAGCTGTTGCGTCTCCCTTCCGACATGGCTCTCCCTTGCCCGTACCTTTAGACCGCACGGCAGTATTTGAGAGCTCCTGGAGTGGATCACTTAAAATGAACGTGGCATTTCTCAGTGAAACCTTCACAAAGGCATCTGGTGCAGCACAGGCTCTGTGGGACTCACCAGAGACAAATGAACAAATGAGTTTAAACCCAAAGAAGTTACAAAACAACTGTTTTGTAGGGGAAAAAAACAAAAACAAAAACAAAAAACAAACAAAATGGAGAGAGGTTTTTGCCAAGGAAAGGAAGAAGTGCCGGAGCTTCAGGGAATTGGGCTGGGACTTCAGTATCACTGTCCCTAGAGGACTCGCAGATATGACTGATAGACTGGAGTACAAAGATAAAGAGGTATTTAGCCACACTTTTAGCAAAACGTTGAAGTATGTTGCTAAGGTTTGGGTGGGATTCAGGCGTCCCTCGCGCGTGCTGCCCGCGGTCAGGTTGGGGGTGGTGGGCAGGCTGCAGAGGCCTCGGGCTGCCCTCGCACCCAGCCAGCGCGAGCCGAGCAGCGTTTAGGTCAAGCTCAATGCTGGGCTCAATATCTCAAATGCCGATTTGTTGCTGGTTTTGCCAGCTCAGAGATGTGCTTAAATCCTTCCCTCTGCAGAAAGCCCCTTGGTGCTCTCTGGGGGCTGCAGCCCAGGACAACAGCTGGGTGTTCCCATCCTTCACCTGTTTGCTGCTCGCTTTTCTGTCCGTGTTTTAAGGTTTTTTAGGGTTGCTGCTAAACTGCGCTTTGTCACTTGGAACAAAGTGATGGGAGAGATGAAACGCAGCGGGATCGTGTTATTTTATGTGCAGACTACGTTACTCACTATGCTTTTCTTTCTCGTTATTAGGAAATAGTGGATTGGTTCAATGCCATCCGGGCAGCACGTTTCCATTACTTACAAGTGGCATTCCCTGGAGCCAGCGATGTTGATGTGAGTTTTCCTGCGGTTTTGGGGTTTTTTTCCCCTCTTGCTCATTTTTAGCATCTTGTTAACAAGCTGGAAGGCTTGGAGAGCGCTCCATCCTTCAGAGCGTTTTACAATTACTGAGCTGAAATTATTCTGGTGGGATGTCGAGCCCACGTGCAGCACCTGTTACCAACATCCAGCCTTGGAAACCGCGTGCGTGTGCGTGCACACGTGCTCACCCTCAAAATGTGGGTCGGGCGTATGAGTAACTCCGGCGCTGTCACGCGTACAGAAGCCGTAAGTGTCTTTCTCAAAGATTGTTGCTATAATATTAAAAGCTGAAACAAAGGCTGGGAGGTAGAAAGGATGAAGGCAAAGGAATGTCAGTGCTGTACCCCAGCCTCTGACATGAGTTCTTGTGTGCAGGTCAATGCAGCCTGTCTTATGAATCTCTGTCTTGTGTTTTCCGGGAGCTGGAACTGCTAATTGCGTTACCTTTTGCTAATATAATACTAGAGGCAGTATTAATGCAAGCTGACAGTAAGTGCCTTGTGTTGCAGTTGCGCTGCAGTTGGTGTGTCACGTCACTGGTGGTGGTCGCTGATCACTCTCTGTTACCTCCTTGACTGCGTAGATTTTGAAATCTAATTGCGTTACCTGCCCCCTATTCATTGCCTGGGAGGGGGCCGGCCCTGAGCTGCAGGGCGGCTCTGTCCCCTGGCTGCCCCTGCACCCCGAGGACCCCCGGAGCCAAAGCCCTCCCGTCGGACCCAGGCACCGACACTGTCCTAATCCGTGGGGAGAATAGAGAACGGTCCCATGGCTGGTGTCCGATCCCCGACGTGAGGGACTTCAGACCGTTTTCCGAGAAGAAGTTAAACTGGGCAAATACGAAAAACCAGAAGAGCCTCATTAGCCGCCTATAGTACAGTCACTATGCAGCGTATACTTAATCGTTTCTACCCCTCTCTGTATCCTCTACTTCTGTTAAAGCTGGTTGGCACATCTGAATCAAATTGCCCCAAAAAACTCCACAGACCTTAACAGAGTTGCCATTTGTCCAGCAGTTGGGGAGAGCGTTTATATGCTCACCCCTGGCAGTTTCGGTGGGAGAGAAGCTATTTATATTTTAACTTATCCCCTTCTCATCAGTTATTCTTTGGAGGAAACAAAGGAGTGTAATGTTTAGCGAGGTTTAATTTACGACCTCGAAATACTGAATAACGCTTCACAGCGTTCAGCTTGGGGAGACCTCTGTGGAGACTGGGTTGTGTACCCGAGGTAGCTCCATCCTGGGTGTTGCCATCATTAGCATCTAATTTATGATTCCTTTACGCTGTCAGAGAGATGAAAAGGCACGGCATGTAAACAGGAGCCAGGTTACATGTGGTAGAGAGGTATTAATTGCTCACACCACCCTAAGGATGCCCAAGGTGCTTCTGCAGCTCCTGGGGAGCAAGGCTCTCTGAAGGACGCTTCGGGGACCCATCTGCAGGGTGGAGGAACCTCTCTGAGCTGAGGGTGATGAGCTCCTTGCTTAGCAAAGTGTCCTCAGCCCTGTCCCGGGAGCCAAACGCTGGGGCTGCGAATGCCGCAGAGCCCTTTGCTGCCTGTGATGGAGCGGTTGAGATGAAGATGCTCCTGGCTGCTGCGGAGCAGCTGTGTGATTCTTTGGGCTGCTGTATTTTGGGGTGTCTTTGCCCTACAAGCACATGCCTGCTCGACCAGAGCTGCTGTTGGACAGTTAGGTGTTGCAAGAGTGCGGTTTTGCAAGCGGAGCCGTTAATAACCTGCTTAAATGAAAGACAGGAGCAGGGGCAGGGAGGCAGAGCGGCGTGTGGCCAGGCTCGTTGGCCCCATTTTTGGTGAGACTCGTCATCTTTCATGAGGCTTTTAGAGGCATCTGCAAAGATCTCGCAGCTACAGGCTTGTCTTCGCTAAGCAGCGTTAAAAATATCCCCGGTGCTGGTAGCTGTTGTCAGCAGTATCTGCAGGAAGGGGGAGTGCACAGGCAGCGCGTGTTAAGGGCTTTAAAGGCAGATTGTACCTTGGGGCTTGCGTGAGGAGCTCCCGCGGCGTCTGGCGGAGGAGACGCACCGCCCGCGCTGACTGCTGCGGGGGGATTTGGCACGGGGGCTTCTCCGGGAGGCTGGTTGCTTTGCTTGGTGAAGTGCTTAAAGGTGCTTCATGTTTCTGCACCCACCTCTTCTGAGGGCTTTGGAGAAGCGGGACAGAAGCGTTCAGCCAGAGCTGTCTTGAGTGGGCTCGGGGCTGGGGGCGAGCTCGGCACGGGCTTTCCTTCCAGCGACCCCCCAGCCCAGCCCCACATGCCCGGTGACCCCCCTGCTCCCTCCATCTGACGCTGCTCTCTGTTCTCTCCTCTCTGGTTGCTCCAGCTGGTGCCAAAGCTTTCTAGAAACTACCTGAAGGAAGGGTACATGGAGAAAACAGGGCCAAAGGTAGGGTATCGAATGTTTCTGCAGTCCTTCTAAGCATGAGTCTTGCTCTGTGTGGGGCTGAGAAGGGTCCGCTGGTGGCCCAAACCCACCCTCGCCGGAGAGGCAAAGCCTGAACACCGTGAATGCGTTAATACGCATTCCCCACCTGGAAGCAAACGTTAAAAAATCCGGAACCACTCCCCAGACTGACTACCCCATCTCCCCTCTCACTGCCCATTCCTGCAAGCCCGCCTGGTATAGCTGGCCCACAGCCTGGTTGTGGTGGCCCAAGGTGGCCCAGAAGCCGCCTGTCCCCAACTCCCCCAGCCCATTGGGCTCCTCCGAGTGCCTTGATACCCCTGGGTCGTGCCCGGTAAGCAAGGAGCTGCCCTGCTTTGGTGTGTAATCCGGCATTTTTTGACTCTTCAGCAAACAGAAGGATTCAAGAAGCGATGGTTCACCATGGATGACCGACGGCTCATGTATTTCAAAGATCCCCTGGTAAGATGCAGGTGCCTGGGCTGTCTGTTGGGAATTGTCTGCAATATTATTATTATTATTGTTGTTGTTGTTGTTGTTGTTGTTGTTATTGTTAGTGTTGTTATTAACATAATATGCAGTGAAGCTCAGGCTGGTGGGAGAGCCAAGAGGGCACTGAGCCGTCACTGCTAGGTGGATCTGCCTGGTGTCCGGCAGCCCCGTGCCGGGTCCTGTAGCCCCGTGCACAGATATTCACCAAAAATGCTTTGGAAACTCTGCGCCCCAGCTGTAGGTTTTTCTGCAGCTGACTTTTGGATCCCTGGTGTTGGTCCCGTATCGTGGGTGCCCCTGGGAGGAGCTGGAGTGAGGCTCCGTGGGGTGGCTGGTGCTTTCGGTGTTCGGCTGCTGCGCTTTGCTGATGGGGCTTCTGGACGGTGCAGGGTGAGCCGTGCCCTGGGTGCCCGGGACGCAGAGCTCCCCGTCACCACCAGGCTGGCCTGACCGCTCCGCTGTCTCCTAGGATGCCTTTGCTAGAGGGGAAGTTTTTATTGGGAGCAAAGAAAACAGCTACAAGGTCCTGGAAGGGCTCCCGCCGTCCACGCAGGGAAACCACTGGCAGCACGGGATAACCATCGTCACCCCGGATCGGAAATTCCTCTTCGCCTGCGAGACGGAGGACGACCAGCTGGAGTGGATTACGACTTTTCAGAAAGTTATAAGCCGGCCGATGCTGCCTCAGGAATACGCAGGTGTGTTTGCTGGCGAGGGCTGGAGGTCAGCCCCGGCCCGTTGATTTCCCGTGCGTCAGAGGATGGGATGGATGGGAGAAGGACGGGGGATGCAGCGGCATCGCTCCCGCCGGTGCAGCGTGAGCGGGGAGCCCTTCCCCGCCCGGGGAGGATGCAGGGGCTGCCCAAGCAGAGAGGGATTCACACTGGGAGGAGGAGGATGGTATCCTTCCCTCTTCATTGCCTCTGGCGTGACGTCCACGGTGCTGTAAGGATGATCGGTCACCCAGTTATTAGGATAATCGGAGCCAAGGAGCATCGGCAACACGAGGACTATCCGCAGGGGGGGCTTGTGCCGGGCTGTTGCCGCCTGCCAGCGCTTGTCCTGGTTTTAACTTTATTTTCTCTTTTTTTCTTTCAGTGGAAGCCCATTTCAAACATAAACCTTAGCTGGGACTGGCTGGGCAGACCTGAGGAGTGAGCTTCTGTTTACAACACAACGTGGTTTTATTTGAAATGTTAAAAATAATGAATAATAATAATAACAATAATAATAATACTTCCCTTTCCCCTCATCATTCACTTGATCATGTTGGAAACCAAGAAGGGCGGCAGCGAAACGTCGGAGAAGATGCTGATCCAACCCGAAATTCAGCTCCGTGGCCACTCCGCGGGATGCGCCGCTGGGATGGGTGGTCCCGTGACCCCGTCACCCCACACCCGCTGAAAGGGGTGTCCCACCCGGCTTCGGCGGACGGCGAAGACTGGTGGTGATGTATCTTGGGGGGGAGACGGGGCTTTTCCCTGCGAGCTGGTCCCTGCGGGCTGGAGCCGGGCGTCCCCGCAGCCCCAGCTCTCCGCCAGCCCTGTCCCCGGGGGGCTGCGGGTCCCTGAGCTGTGACGTCCTCGTGGGACGCGAAGCACCAGCCTGGAAACACCCGAAATGGTGCTGTGCGGAATGGCTGAGCCTCCTGCGGCATCGGGGTACGCGATGAGTAAATTACCTCACCTGGGGAGCGGTGGTGATGCCGTACCCAGGCTCGGGTCAGACGGGATTTAGAAATAGAGGAAATCGTCATCCTTGGCCTTGTCGGCCTCGTTATCTGCTTAACGAAGGGCAGGGAGAAGGGGTGCTCAGTGCAGGCGGAGCAGCGTTGCCCCCCAGCCCTGGGGCCCCGCAAGGGGAAGGGGGACACGGAGCCACGAGTCGATGCCAGGGGAGAGCACAGCTTTTGGGGTCGGGGCCCGCGCCCCCGGCACCCCCCCGCTGTGCCCCCGCTCCCCTGATTCCCGTTTCATGGTTTGGGGGGTTCACCCCATTTCGGAGCCTGGTGTGGGTTGGGGGGTTGAGCGTTAGGTGCAGTTTTGCTGACAGGCACCACGAAAGCCCCTCCTGGCCCCCCGGCAGGCGCATCCCTCCGGCCGACGGCACGTTGCTTCTCCAAACTGGTGGTTGCACTTTTTATTTTTTCAATAATTCTCTTAATTTTTTTTTTGTTGATTTTTTTTTTCCTGCCAAAAAAAAAAAAAAAGCTGCTTGAAGTGACGTTTCAGCGCTGTGTTGAGCACTGTAATTCCTGCGGTCGGGGCGGGCTGGGACCTGCACACCAAGTGCTGGATTTTTACCCCAAAATGAAATTTCCAGCGTCCGCTGAAGTACCAGCCCCAGCCCCTGACCTGTCCGACGCGTTTCTTACGTTGGCGTGTGTAAATGAGAGCATCTCATCGGCTGTATGCATTCGTTCTGTCACTGGTAAGACAACTGTGGTACTAAATGTCATTGGAACCAATAAATTATGATGTCAGAGCCGTGGCCGTGTCGTGCTGGGGCGGGGGAGGCCAGGCGGGGTTAAGAACCAGCACACGAAGCCAAGGGGGCGACGGTGGCGGCAGAGCCCCGGGGTGCGGGACACCCCACAACCAGCTGCCCCAGCGCGGGGGGGCGGCTGCACGCCCCAGGTTCCTGTAAACTACACACGCGTATTTGTGTATATTATAGCCCATAATTTATATTACCCTTATTTGTGTATATGTGTGTATTATATACAATGTACGCTATATATTTTATATATACTACTCCTATTTTATATCTATGTGTGCACACACATACACAAAAGATATGTATTTCTTAGGAATGTAGAAATAAATTCTACGAGCGTTGTTGAATATTCACAGGCACAACTATAAACTGTGCACAGCAGATACAGCATAATATATAATACACTTTTATATGTGTGTATGTGAGCGGAATATAGTCCATATGAACACAGGCACGTATAGATGTAGCTATCGTTAGACATATACATTTAATTTACAAATATATAAGTGAAATGTATTTCAGACACATCTATATCTATAGAGACATTTTTATAATGAAATTTATAAAATATTTAATTATATATTATAAATATACACATGTGCATGCTTTTTATATAAGTATAAAGTATATAATTCATAAATATAATTTTAAGATAAATATATTGCATATAAACATACATATGTCCACATGCACACGTGTATGCATAACTATAGATATTTAATTTATATTAAAAGTATTTATAAATATATATTTTACGCACATAGCGTACTTAAAACTTACTTAAAACCCCAGGGGTGTCAGAAGCAGGGAGGGAACAGGCTGGGCTGGTCGTTTGTGTTTATAGGTAGCTATAAGGATTGTTTGTGTGCGTGTATAATTAATATAATTAATATTATAAATTATATGCCATTCAATTATTTAATTATATATACAAAAGGCTGTTTGTGTGTGTGTGGATATACATGCGTATACACATGCGTGTGTGTGTAGATATATATATATTTTACCGTATTTTTTTTACACGCACACGTACTCCGTGTATACCGTTGTAACTACTGAGTAGGTGCTCTGTACGTAGCCCACACCTGCGCTGCGGCAGGTCCCGGCCGCGGGGTGCTGCCCTCCCGCGGGGCTGGGGTGGGGGGCTGGCCCTGGGTCAGGGGGTGCCGTGAGCCCACTTTCAGCCGCACGAGCAGGACACGGGAGGGGCCGCTGCTGCCGCACACGCATGGGCACCGCAGGCTGCCCCCGCCAGGCACGTTCGGTGGCAGCCAAAGGCAGCGACAGGCTCCCGCGTGCTTTCGGCAGCCCCCGTCGTTCACCGACTGCCTACGGCATCACCCCGGGTAGGGGCTCTTCCCCGAGCCTGCTGCAAACGAAAGCAACCCGCCCTGCCCAGACACGGCAGCACCCGGCTCCAGCTCTGCCCAGAGGTGAGCACTAAGGCAGCACTAAGGTCGGGCTGACCCCTGGTCAGATGCAGAGGGGGAAAACAGAACAAGGAAAGCAAGATCTCTGCTCGTAAAACTCTTAGAAAGCAGCAGTATCGCACATCCTGGTATAAAGTGTTTATTTGAGACTTCACAATTAACACAAAGTCTTCCTTTCAATGCCTTTTTCATACAGTCAATAAATTTGTATTAATCCCTCCCTCCCCCATGCATGATTGCTGTTTATTAATCTAAGCCTTTTTATTTTCATCGTGAAAAAATAAAGCGTTTCCCTGCCCTTTCATCTGTTCACTGTACCACGGACATCCGCTGTGCTGCATTGAAGAGGAGGAGATGTAGAATGGCTATGCCTACCACTGGGGCTGAAGTTACTCCATTATTTATTGATTTATTCTTTTTTTTTTTACAGAAAGTGTTAAATGAATCAATCACCCAAGAAAAATAAATATATCATAAAGAACCAAAAGTTCTGCAGTATCCCTTTTCTTTACATACAGCTGCAGTTCAAACACATACATCGCTCGCGGCAAATCATTTCATTCACTATAACGCCGTCGCCTTTACGTATGGTTGTGAACTTACGCTGAAAGACAATCTGTTCCAAAGGAGTTGAGCCAAATTTTTACACCTAGGCAAGAGCGATCCACATGGAAGCCAATTACCTATGTTCCACTGATTGGCTTTTACTCAAGAGCAATTCAATCTTGTGCTTTTCAGGCAGTATCGGCTAAACCCACGCATGGGCCCGGCCCGAGCCGGACCCTGGGGAGAGGGAAGGGCAGTAGGAACGGTGTGCACGCTACTCACGGCAGTGGAAGCCAGTTCTTGGTATCAATGTCTCTCGGACGCGCATCTCAAATTATGCTGCTTGGCTCGTCTCGCAGTACTTTTGGCACCAGCCTCGCAAATAAATTATTCAACTGATCACCCTGCCTTTCGAGATCTTCCTTGGAGGAGGCAGAGGTCAAGGCGGCTTTCTCGTAACAAAGATGATAGTGGGTAGGCCGTGAAGTACGAGACCCATAGTTAGGCTTTATTGAATTACTGTGCAAAAGGGAATACTGCATCAGAAACCGTAGAAGACTATATTTTAATCAAAGTCACCAGCCGCTGTATCGGAAACCTGCTAACAATTGCTCCGATTGGTTCATTTGGCTACTTTTTGTTGGTTTCTTTCTTTTTTTACATAAATAATATAGACCGAACATTATAAACATTTCAGCAACCATTTCTAAAAGACCGGAGGAGCCCTTTTAGGCGCCAAGAAACGAACTGCAGGATTCAAATTCCAAAACTGTCTTTGGAGTCATCAAATCATCAGATTTACACGGCACCCAGTGACAACAACGTTCAGTCGAGCTCGATAGGACTACTATCTTCCTGACCATCTTCTGTGTCGTCGTCTTCTCCAGTTCCCATCAGACTGTTTAAAAGATTTCCTAGAATAAAATACAGGACAGTCAAAACTGCTAGTTTTACATTCTCATCTCAGAAGCTTTTTAACTATTCTCCCACCATCCTGCTCGGGTGCAGCTTTCAATAACAGTAAAAGAAAAGGTGACTTTGAAGTAAAAGAGTCTCAGCAAGACATGAGGATTCCCACAGCGGTTTCCATTAAGAATTTATTGATTTGGGAAGCTGTATTTCAATACTGTTCCTTCTCTAAGAGTACACTGGAAAAACACACCGAAGTTGCATACTTACTTATATGTACCCTGAGAGGGTAAAAAACCCCAACCAAATGAGGAAAGACACACGTCCAGCAGTGAAACTCTCAAAAAGCAGCAATATGGTCTGCATCGCGCTGTACAGAACTTGTTTGAGACTCAAAGGCATTTATGCATTCTCCCTGTTTTATTCAATTTAAAGATGCTTGAATTGCTGCAAAGCTGTTTGTTATTTACATATGGGATCTATGATGCTCACATTTTTCATCAAACTTGGGGTACCAGTGAGCTGACATTTGCAGGTAATGCTTCAAGTCAGTTCACAAACAGAGAAGCTTAGTTCTCAAGGAGAAACCTTTGATTTTACAAAAGTAATGCAGTTCAATTTGCTCACTTTTTTTCAAGAGCCAGGAAACGAGTGCTGACTTTCTCTATTCCCTTTCATTTCTTGCAGAAGGGCAGTATTCATTTCAGAACTTCTACTTCGGGAACATTCATTTTATACTAGCACTGGTTAGATCTCTACCAAAGTCCCAGACTTGACTTAAGGAAAACCAGCTACCGAAGTCTGAGGAAATTAAGCTTTAACACATATAATATTTTTCTTTACATTTGGAAGTTATACCATAATGTCAAAAATTAACTGTAAGAGTCATTTGCATGCTTCTCCCCTTCTCAAAGACAAAAAGTCTACTAGCTTCACCAAATTAATTTCACATGCAACCAATTCATCTTGTATTCTACAGTAGAGACTGTTTCTATAGGCTAATTAATAATATATTGGTTTTTTTCATAGACCAGATTATCCGTTCACAGCAGACTCATTTTATGTAAGCCACTGCTCTGAAAACACTGGCGGTATCTAGAAACAATTGTCGGCACAAATCTTACCTAGTAATCCTCCGTAGGACGACGTCTGCTTGGGCGGAACACCAAAGAAAAGCTGTCCTATTCTATCTAGGTACTGGAACGACACAAGATGAAGAACAATGATGTCAGCTACTTCATTTACAGGTGGAAACACTATGGGCAGCAGTCACACCACACAAGCTAGATCACTAACTCCTATCTACAAGTCACCAAACAGGAGACAATCAGCCATTATTTAACTAATTCTGTAGGTTAAATCCTGTTTACAACTATGTGTAACTCACCTCATTATACATGGGATCTCTTTTCAGTGAAGGTTGATACTGTTCACACAATACTGTAAATACTGTTAGCTTTCCTCTAGAAAGGAAACAACGAAAAATGTAATCTCAGTAACAACTGAAAAGGAAAACAAGAACAACATGAGAAAAATCAGACTGTACCCATCAACTGCCAATAGGAGAAACCAGATGAAGTTTAGCAGTGGTTGAACAAAGGGCGGACCCTTTTCTATTGAAGGATGTTTCTGTGTGTATGTCGTAAAAACAACTGATGCGCTGGTCTTATTTTTCAAGCAGAGAAACCTGCAAAAGGAAACAGAACAGGGCAAGTTAAAAATAAAAGGCAGAGAAGTAGTTTTGCATGCAGAAAAAGGGAAGCCAAATGCTCAGCAATCTCTACTTCGTTTGTGCATAGAAACCATCTCAGGCTTAAACTGATGGCAGAAACCCTTACTGGTAGAGATGTACATCTTTGGCAACGGTTTGGCTATCAACTGAGGAAGAGGAAAATCGCTACTAAACTACATTGTGGAATCAGCAGGTTGGCAGGGAGAACTGACATTAAGTATTAATAGAATGAGTTTAACCAAGATCTAAGCAGATCGTATAGAGGATGGTTACTAAAAGAGGACATCAATCAAATCAAAATGTGGAAAGACTGGCTACCACATGATTCAAATTAAACATAACATTGCATTCACTGGTCCAGAGTTTACTATGCTGAGGTAAAAAATGAATCAAAGACCGCTCTTCTGGCCCCATCCACCCCCAAACACATCTGCTTTCTGAACGTATCTGCCAGTGTCCGACGACTCTCTCATTCTATTAGCACCACCTCAAAATAACGTGGCATCAGGATCACTAATAAGTTTGACACACATGTCTAGAAGTCTCATAATAAAGCTACACTCTGAGCTCCCAAGCCATTTGTCACCAGCTAACAGACCCATTTCCCAAACTGATCAAATCTTTGTTCAGGTCCAGTTAATTTAACTGGCAATCTCTGCAAGTCCCACAGGCCTAACAAAAGACTTTATCTGGGACAAATGCTGCAGCAAGCATGGGGAAGGCTGCCACGAGCAGCCTCATTTTTGGTCGCAGGCTGGCCTCCAATTTTGTACCCTCAGATGTGCAAGAGCATTGGGCTCTTTTCCCTTACTGCTGAGCAAGGAACTACAATTATTTTCATTAGAGTGTAAACTACTATGTAAGAGGATTTATTACAGTATTTAAGATATAGGCCAGTGAAGGATGCAGTAGTGCTTCTGTTTAAATACTGAAAAAATAATCCCTTACCCATAATCTCTCCCCAGAATTTTTCCCCCCAGAACAAAGCCCCATAAAATTGTTTAAGAGTCCTGCATATACTGAACTTCCATAAAGGAGTTTCTACTGCTGAAAATCACTGCAGTCTGTATCAACCAGCTATGGAAAGCAGGACAAATCTGACGTGACAGCTCACTGCTGCCAAAAGAGAGACAGACTTGCTCTCACCTCCTCCCTCTCCCCCAACACCTACTCTCTCCTTGACTCCCTGCTGCACAGGCCTGTCTCCACCTCCTCCTCAGACTCCTCCATGAGCTGCTTTCCCTGACTGAAGAAAGCCATCAGCTGATTAAACACAGTAAAATTGGCTTTGTCAACCTTAATGGTACGTGAGCTCTGCAAAGGCACATAATAGCTTGCATTCCCACCTCCTACAAAATAAACGCCTAAAGTAAATGAAAGCCACCAGCAACTCTGTCAAACCAAGAACCATCGCACTGCTGCTCACAGACCAGGGTGACCCAAGACAAATTGTCTCTTAGGACAATGAGTCCGAGAGCAAGTACTATGCTAAAGGTAAATACAGAGTCCACTTAGGCCCAGTCTTGGCAAGAACATCAAGGAAAGCCCTAACTAGACATGAAGTGGTGTTAACAAAGCTAAGAATTGTGCTTTCAGGGTCAAACAGATTACATTAATTCTTCAGGCAATTAACACGATTTCAGGTTTCGACCTTAATACGTTGGGATTTTTTTTCTCTCCCCAATCTGACCAATTCAACACACCAGTTTTGAGATGGTTTTCTCCTGTTGTTACCACACAAAGTGAGCGGAAGCTCTGGCCAGTTCCACAGTTTCCTTTGAAAAGGATGCATGGTTAACCTACAGTTATCATGATTAAGTTAGATTGGTCTCAAACAAAGTGTCATCTCAGCAACGTAGTTAAAAAAAAATTTAACACCTACTGTAGTACTGCCTGTGCTACAAACATGTCCACCTCACTGCGATATCCCCTGGACGAGGAGTATTCTACTAGCATATTTGCACATCCTTCGCCATCTGTGGAGTGCAAGAAGTGATACCGAGATTCACTATAGTTTTGCTCTATAAAAGGAAAAAGAAAATGGCTTTTAAGAAATCAGTTCATCATACCTTAATGTAAAAACAAATTTGTTAGGCTTGTACGCTACAGCTGGTAGAAGAACAAGAGCTACACACAAGGTATATAAACAAGACAACAAGCAACAAGAGAGTGGGCTTTTTCCTTTATAAGTTACAGACAATTTATAAAGAAAGAGATCATAAATGTTATCCTAAATACATCTGAACAGCTGCTATTAAATACAGTTTATTCAATGCCACCACAAAACATGGCTACCATTGGGACAAATGGCTTGAGCTGTGGTCACATCATTTTGTCCAGCAGCATGCTGACACTTTATGTGCCACCGTCAGCGCTTCGGAATCAAGCTCCATATTAGAGCATGTGCACCAAGAAGTCAAACAGCACCTTCAGCGTCCTTCTTTCTAAGTGCACAGAAAGAAGGCATTCCCTATTTTTAGCTTAGCCCACTCCTGCTATCAAAATTAAAATTGCTTCCATATGCTGAATAGAACAGCAATTATACAGAAAAAGGGTGTAAGAAATGACAATGATTTGTTAGAACTTAACTTGAAGCAAACCATCATGCAAAATCACTGTGATGACAAATCAAAACTGGAAAGCTGCTAATTTTTGGAATTTAAAAGCTTTGTTTTAAAAATCTGAGCCTTTTCTGATGAAACTCTCAAAACCTACAGACTAAGAAAACGGATGCGTTTTGCTCTTCAAAAGAACAGTGAGCAGACGGCTACAAAATGGGGATTTTTACTTTCAGAATGCAACCGTTTCTTAATCCTAATCGTGTCTCAGCTTCTAACTTAAACGCCCTGAGGAAAACCCTCCCTTTCTGGCTGGCAGCAGCCATCAAGCTACCGTAAGTCCCATGAGAACAGCTATGGGATTGCAGGTGGCACACAGAAAAGCAACGAGCTGGAATGTTGACCATTGTTATATGAAACCACTATCATCGCTTTGCAGCTACTGAAAAATTTAAAATAAACAATCGTCTTGCACTCTTATTAATTCACGAGAAACCTCAGAAGAGATGGCAGCTATTCAACTGTTCTCACTCACCTTTGTATGTTTTGAACATAAGACTTTAAAAACTGACTATCATCCACAATTAAAATAATTATTTAGTGCATTTTTGCTTTATCTTACATCCCATTACAAGTGATAAAATCCCAAATAAATCAAAGGCAACAGCATTCTTTCTAGAATAAGCCTGCTGGTCAACGGCTCAAAAAGTACCTAATCACAGATCCAAAGATTGTTTTGGACGCTAGGTGATGTATTTCAATCTTTGCCATGTTTATCCAGGATTTAAAAACAAAAACCCAGCAATTTTCCTCCTAATGACTCAATCAAACTACCTCAATGTCTAAATGGTCAACCTTCCTTTTACAGAGAGCTTTACAGCAGCTGTGTTTTGGGTTTTGCACTAATATAGAGTTACAGCCCCAGGTTTTTTTGTTAATAACATTAAGCTGTAGTTAATAGTTCGGCTAATAGCAGAACTCAATCAATCATTTCCATCTCAGTTTCCTTAGATTATTTCCAAAGTAGATCTCTTACAACATCATACTTACAACATTTTCAAAACAAAACATAGAAAAGCCAGTTGATTTTTCTTACCTTTCCACAGGATAATTGCTAGTAACTGGTGTAGTTTTGGATGTCCAAGTTTTCCTGATCCTCCGCTAGACCATTTTAGTGCTCTGGATACGAAAGCCACTCTTTCGGGAGAATTTGGATCCATTAAACTAAACAATTTAGCCAAGTTTTCTAGAAGCAATAAGATTCACAAATATTTACCATTAATAGAAATAGGATGACTTGCTGCTTCTAGTGCATCTTTAAGATACAACACTTAAGTTACAGTGCTATTGTGTCTTTATGCTCTCTGAACGGCCTTCATAAGACACTTTATAAAGAGTGACTTTGAACTTGAGCCACTTCTCATACATCAAGTCAGTCTTGCATCTATCAGCCAGCAATATTCATACCATCTCCCCACAGCCAAAAGCTGTGCCTTGCGGTCAGCTGGTGACAGCTTCCCCGCCTCACGGTTTGGGACAGGACATCCCAGAGCACCGGGCAGTCCCGAGGAGGAGGAAAGCCTGCAGGTCACGGGACTGCCTGCCATGCATAGGGAAGCTGTGAGGGCCAGAGGGCTGTAGTTCGGAAAAGAACCGCCAGAAGCCATTGATGGGATACAAAATGTTAGAGCTGATCTAAGTAAACAAAGAACGGCCTCTGTCCCAGCCCTCTGTCCCCTCCGTCTCCATCCATAGGTCATTAATAGGAGCGGTTTGCCCATGCCGCAGCAGTAGTCTGGCCAGGTAGCTCTTAGGAAGGTCTCCCTGAATTGCCTGCTTACCAAATCTCATAGTCAAACAAGAAAAATGTCCTTAATAGCTGAATCACAGATACCACACTGCTAGGGTGGGAAAACACCATCCACCAAAGCCCTGGGGACATCAATGACTGTGCAGACAATACATTACTGCTGCACCAAGGAAAGGACAATGCCACAAGACAGCAACACTTCTTCTAAGCATGCCCACAGAGTTATCAGGAATCCATTATTCTCTAATAAAGTATTCCCCCAGTCCATTTCTATGATGAAGATAACCCTTAGCCATTGGGGAGAGCATACAAAAAGGATTTCAGGTTTCAAGACTGTTAATGGCAGTCACTGTGAAGTGAAAGCACATCTAAACGCCATCCAACCAAGCGCAAAGGTCACCTCACCTAAAAGGTCATCTGCTACTTTTGCATCCGATTTCTCCAAAGACTCCAAAACCAGCATGGACAGATCAGCAGCACTGTTTTGCTACAAAACAGACACATACCGGTAGTGATGAACGTATCAGTAAATAAAAGAAAACATCAACCAGAATTTTGTCAGAGGCAGATTTAATACTTTTATCAACATCTACAACTGAAGCACAGTATCAAGTATCAACCTTCCCTTATAAAAAAATTATAGTAATTTGATGGCATCACAAGAGAAGCCTCCAGGAGAGCAAAACAAATGTGGTTATGATTATTGTTTGGATGCTCACAAACACTTCTGCTTTATGTTCCAGTTTGGCATAATCCTTTGTGGAGAAAGGCTCAATAAAGAGATAAAACAAAAGATTAAAAAGCAACTACCTCAAACATTTACCATTGAGAATTCACCACTCACCCCTCAAAATCTTGGAATAACAACCTCCCTCCCCCAAACCACACACACAAACCAAGTGACTTACCTGGTTATGACTGAAGAACAGCAAAGCCCCTGAATACATTAGTTCTCTTGCTTCTGCGTGTTTTCCTTGTGACATATACCTGAAAGCAATACAAAGGCTTGATAAAAATTGTCAGTAAACAAGTTGTGTACACTTAAAACTACTTACATTTAAAGGATTAAAGATGACTCAAATTTAAAATAAAGGCAATAAGGGATTTATTTTGAAATCAGGTTAGTTTCAATAATGATATTCCTTTAATTGCAAGCTACAATTTTTTTCTGCTCCAGACTTGATGGAATACAAGCAAACAGCAGAAGAATGAAAACTGAGAGCTTCAGAACTGATCTGCACTGAAACAATGAAGAGGAAATGATCCCAGAAGTTCTCCTGAGCAAAAGATGCCAACGCATTAAACTACGCCACTCAAACTGTCACATTAGAGCCTTTACCAAAACCAAAGCCATCACAGCGAAACAGTTCTTGGAATACACCCTGGAGAGCTCGCACGCCCAGCGCTGCCCAAGTGACTCCAGCCCTCTCCTCCCCGATGTCTCCCTTCTACCAGTTTCAGTCTCTCGGACCACTACTACTCTCTGCCAGGGGACATGAGCCACACACTAGTCCTCTGCTGAGCCAAAGTAGCTTGTGTGGCCAGCAAGATTTACCATGCAACACTTCACAGACTCACCAATTCATAAAAGAAACACGTCTGGTCTCTCAAGTGCAATGCTTCAAAACACCCCTGCTGCAGTTTCCGCCTTCCTCATGTAAGAGTCAACGAAGCCATTAAGAATAAAAGAATTTGTTCCCGATGGTTACCTCAAGAACAGGAGCCTCCTACCACAGTGCTGTGATTGTAGCCCTCTGCAAATCGTCACTACACGTCTTGGACGGCACATCCCTAGATTATAAACGCAGCATTTCCTATAAAAGCATTTAAGGTGTGGCAGCAGATATAGTTTCCAATTTCCATTTCTCTTCACTGCTTCTCAAAAAGCATGTTTTCTGACTAGTTAATAACAACAGCCAATTTGCTCATATCAAAAAGATGTCAGTTCTACCACACTGCTTTAGTATCTGCAATGTTCATTTTGTCCTCTACGACACCTTAACAACGCTTACAAGTATCTCAAGGGCGGGTGTCAAGAGGACGGGGCCAGACTCTTTTCAGTGGTGCCCAGTGACAGGACAAGGGGCAACGGGCACAAACTGGAACACGGGAAGTTCCACCTGAACAGGAGGAAAAACTTCTTTGCTGTGAGGTGCCCGAGCCCTGGCACAGGCTGCCCAGGGAGGGTGTGGAGTCTCCTTCTCTGGAGAGATTCAAACCCGCCTGGACGCAGCCCTGTGCAGCCTGCGCTGGGTGACCCTGCTCTGGCAGGGGGTTGGGCTGGGTGATCTCCAGAGGTCCCTTCCAACCCCCACCATTCTGTGATTCTGCGGCACCTGGTCATGCCGTGCCCCTGCTTCAGCCCTCTCAGCTCCCCACGCTTAGAGCCGCCTCTCCGCTCCTGCAGCTGCAAGGCCCCCCCGGACAGCGGATCCGATGCACGAGCGTCCCTATGGGTAACAGAGAGGGGTCGGTGGGTCAGGGGAGCGGGAGACAGTGTGGACACGGAGGAGCTCACACTAACCAGAGGGAAAATAAGCAAACAGTGGATCCCAAAAGCTCTTGTGCTGCACTTGAGATTCCTGTCACACTTGACAGTCCCAAGGACAAGTCCTACTGGTAAAATCAGATCAGACAACGAGCAGAGGAGGAGACAGAGTCCTCCCATCCTGCTCGCTGTCTGCCAAAACCCCAAGGTCTTTCATCCAAAACAGTTAGCAGAACTGTAATAATGGAAGGCATGATGGTGGGTTTTTTGGAATAAGTAACCTTAACAATTCAGATGTGCAATCACCACAGTAAACGCTCCGCACGTTAGCCAAACGGATCGGCAGCTCCAACGTTTTTACAGCTGGCCTCACATCCAGGTTTGTTTCTAGGCGTTTGACTCCGACTCCCACTGTGGATCCACTTCCACAAATGCTACTTCCAGTAGATTCCCAGTGTTAATTTGGGAGCTCCTAATCTGGGAATCATTACAGCAGATACTAAAAGATGCTGAAAACAGCTTTACAATATAAAATACATTTAAAAGAGTTGGGTGGGTTGTTTTAAAAGAACTTTTATTTTTAAAGTTTTTCAATAAAAGTAAACATTCGTAACATTGATCTAAATGGCATTTAGAATGAGAAAAGTCCTGGAATAGATTATTCACACCAGAAGAAGTGCCTACAAGCATCAGGAAAACAGAAACCAATGTAACTACAACAGGGATGTTAAACTTGGAAGTTTGACTCAATCACCAAACTGTACACGGAGGAGTTCAACCCAGTGAGCCTGCAGAGCAGCAGCACTGGCCCGCGGCCTCCTGCTCGGGCGCGCGCAGGACTCATGGCCCGGGGTCAGGCGGCAACAGCAGTTTTCCACCTGCCCTGGCGATCACAGGGAGGAATCAGGAGTCAGCAGGAGGCAGGCTTACAATAATCTTTCGTCCTCCACTTCTTCCCCTCCTCCACCCTCAAATACATCTGAGTTTATGACTTCTGAAACTCAGAGTCAGGATTTCAAGTTTAACACGCGACTCATGACAGAACAGACTACTGTTTTACAGGCCGCTGTTGTTTAAAACGAGTAAGCGCTGGCTACCCCAATTCCGGTTCTGCAGCTGAGATCATCTCGCTCCGTGTTAATGTGTCTCTGGAAAACTGCTGACATTTAACATATGTGTTACAGAGGACAGACAGGACTATCCGGGACTCTTTCTCGGCCTCAGTGACTTTCCAAACAAATTTCACAGCCTCGTTACATCTTTTTTGCCTAGAAGGAAACCCTCTTCCTAGCTATGCAAATGTCACCTTTTCATTTAATTGAGCACCTCCTTTCTCTTGCATTTAAAATGGAAAAGGCAGGATCTTTGATTCCAAATTAATTCAGGGAGGCTTAAGCAAAGTATGTGAGTTAATACATTCAGAACACTGGATGAGAAGTGACCTGCTGAGCTAAGTCATCTTCCGCCACTGCAGCCATCACATCACATAATCCTTACTATAAAATAGGCCACACTTTGTCTTAAATTTAGATTTATTCTCAAATACAATTTAAGTCTTAAGGCCTAGATGGTGCCCTCACTGATCCCATCAGAAGGCTACAGCAGAACACAACTGCTTTAATTTAACGGCGCTTGGGGGTAGGGCAGGCTATCTAATGCACGCTGGTAGCAGAAGTAGGACTACGCACCAAGGACCCTCTTCCCCACATACCCGGCTGCTGTTTTTCGGTGGATACTCACAGGCCTGTTCCCATTCCAACTCAGGCGAGGTCTGAGGACAGCTAACACATATGTGAGCCACCAAGACTGAGAAGGCAGTTTCCCACCCGCCCTCCCCCAGCAGAACCACAAGCAAACAAAGCTGGGACCAACCGAGGAAGCCCCTAGAGGAAATACCTTGTTCTGTGCCCCTGAAAGCAAGGGTCTACATTTTAAATTTTGATGAGAGAAAGGGTGACCACTGCAGGTTATGGTGGATGTGAAAAATAAAGCTTAAAAATCTAAAAAAGGTTTGCAATAAAAATAAGTTTCTCAGGACATAACAGATAGTGGTAATATTTCTGAAAAAAACATCCAGGCCTGCTCTACTTTGTCACCATCACGTACACAAACATTACACCAACTAGAATCTATTCTAATTAAATTCCTCCCTGCAGGTGATTCTTGCCGTTCTGAGAGCTGCCCCTTCCTAGAAGCGGTACCAGAGGGTGACTACCACGCAACAAAGTAGCCCTGTTTCTTGGCTGAGCAATAATCAAGCCAAAACCTTAAAACCCTGAAACAATCCACTTCGCAGCCAGGCTGACGTTTAGAATAAGGTGGCAAACCGGAGGCTGTTACGGAGGCACCTGCCCGAGGAACTCATGGACGGCCCGGAGCGAGGGACGAGCCTGGCGGGGGGGGCCTTACTCGACCTCCTCGGGACGTGGGGCCGCCAAGGGACGTTTGGGGACGGCGGGGTGAAATTCAGCTCTGTCCGCGACCGCTGGGAAGTATGACGCAACACGCCCCCTGCACGTCAACGGGACGGGACGGTGAGCTCCCGGGAGGCGGTGGCAGGGAGCCCCCGCCGAGCCGGGCCCAGCCGCGGCTGCAGCCGCCGGCGCCCCCTCCCTCGGCCGGGCCTGTGGGGCCGGGCCTTGTGGGGTCGGGCCGGGCCGGGCCGCTGGGCCCAGCCGCGCCGCGGTCGGAGTTCACCTTCAAACCCCGGCGAGCAGCGGCTCCCCCCGCCGCCCCCAAGCCCTCTCACACAGCCGCCGCACCCCTCCAGCGGGGCCGGGCCTGAAGGAGCGGGGAGGCGGCCGGCCCGGAGCGACCCACCGGCCGCCCGCTGCCCTCAGGCCGGGCCCAGGCCCAGCCTAGGCCGGCGCTGCTCACCCTACCCTCCGCGGCACGTACCCACCCCACCCCGCCCCCCCACGGCCCAATGAGGGAGTAGGAGGCGGAGATGGGCAGAAGCGGCAGCCAATGGCGAGCGGGCGTGGGCGCGGCGGGCGGCAGCAGGGTAGAGTGCGTGGGAAGGCTCTGGAAGGCCGGGCGGGGGAGGGGCAGGGCGGCGGGCCGGGCCGGGCCGGGCCCTACCTGAAGAAGAGCGTCCGGTACATCTGGTGCGCCTCGTAGTAGTCGCCCTTCTCGACGCTGGCGCGCAGCTTGCCCTCCACGCGCTGCACGCCGCCGCGGTTCCTGCCGCCGCCTTTCGCGGCTTCCTGCTCCGCCGCCATAATCGCCGCCGCCATCAACGCGGAGCAGGGGGAGGGGAGGGGAGGGGAGGGGAGGGGAGGGGAGGGGAGGGGAGGGCGGGGGGGCGGGCGCAGACGCACGCAGCCCCGGAGCGGCGGCGCGCCTCGCTGCCCGGCTTCCGCCCACTCTGACGGCGGCCCGCGAGGCTCAGGAGGAGCGGCCGGGCGGAGGCGCGCTGCGTCACGTGGCGCCGCGGGGGCGGGGCGCGGGGGGGCAGGCTCCGGGCGTGGGGCCGCGCCCCGCAGCGGCCGCCTGGAGGGCGGGGGGGGGAACAGCTCCGCGCTCGGAAACGCGCTGCCCCACCGGGGAGGGGCCAGGCCGGCCCCCAAAGGCCCTGGCCTGCGGCAGAGAGCGATTCCTGGATCGCGTAACTCCAGGGGAAAGTAGAACTTAAAAAAAATCTAGGAAGGGTGTACGGATTGCAGGCAGCAAAGCTCAGCCGCAGGCCAGGCTGAGGAAACAGGATTTGGAAACAAACAAGCCAAAGCCCCCAGCATTTCAAAACTGTTGCACGCAGCTGAAAATCATCAAGCAACCACCTGCTTGTGTTGTTCACGAACATCAGCATGCTGAACAGCACAAGAGGCTGCTGCACACAAACGCCAAACAGGTGACCCTATGGCGAGGGGCTCCACCGGCACACGGAGGAGCTGTCATCTCCTCCGGAGGTTTGGTATAACAGCCTCTCACATCCTCAGTTATTTAAGGAGGTGATCAAAAATACAGAAAAGCAGCTTTATTTCTCATTTCAAATATTACATGCACTTTCAAAAAATTAAAACTCTTTATTTAAACATCTCAATAGCATCTTGTCAGTTTGGAGGCAGCAAAGAGTAACAGACATTTTGAAAAGCATTTACAAAAATACATTGCACAAAGTCCTATCTTGCTTTTTTAAAAATAAGTTAGTGTTATTCAAAATATTCCCACCCCGGCTACCCAATTTCAATTTATACAGGATAATTCTAATTTTAAATATGTAACCTATAATATGAAAACACCTGTACACATGTAATCTAGCTCCTCTGCGTAGGCCATAGGTTCTGTCTCTAGCTCAAGTGAAAAAAAAAAGAGTTCTTCACCCAGAGACTATTTTTAAACATTCGAGGACTGTTGTGCAACATACATAACTCTATTCAGAAAACCAGTCAGCAGTTCCATGGGTTAACAGTTCACCTGTAACTATAAAATGCATTATAACAGCAAGATATAAATTCTGCATACATTTTGGGAATCTTTTCTGAAAAGGATCTTCCAAGTAGCAATCCCAAGAGGGCAATAAGCAGTTTCATCTCATTCTACGTGGAAATGTTGCTTCTGAGAGCAAGGCAGCACTCTAATCTTCTTACAGCCGACTGGGGTTTCTGGGGATGGTCGAACAAACGCCCATGTATTTCAGCACAGCGGGGCCGAGCAGAAGGCCCTCGTGCACGCGTGAAGTAGCGAGGTTTACTTCGGCCGTCTTTTCCACGTGCTGCGTTCTCACGGTACAACATTTACTGAGTGTAACAATGAAGCAGCCCAAGGAATTCTTGTCCCAAAGAGATCGCTTTTGACAAATTAAGATTGTTTAATTGCTGTATACTAGTGTTTACTAAGCAATTTAGCAGGCTTATCAGCTCCGATCCAGTTAGTCAGTACATCAAGGTCGATTTGGAATTAACACTAAAGAAGAACAAACTGGCCAAGTTGCTATGGTAAAAACTCTTAAAATAACTTCCGTTACTCAGAGTTATCCCTGACTTAGCGCAATTCATGGCCACAGATTACAGTAAAGCATTCTCAGTCGCTGGTGGTTACACTACTTTTGGTTGTGTTAACTTTCCCTGCCAGTAATATTTATTATATTCAGCACGTATCAAAGAAGTCCTTTTGGATCCACCAAAAAGGTCAAAACCAAGGGTCATCGGAAGGACACCTTTAGCCACAGTCAGTGTTTAAAATGTACCACAGAGTTTTTGGCTTATGCCACGAAGCTAACAGAAGTATGCGGTTAAGTCCTGGATTTAAAAAAAACAGATTCCTAGTTGCAGAAAGTGTGGTTTATTCTTCTAAAAAACCCTAGACATTCGTTTGTAATAAAATAGGCGTCACCTGTTTGCCAACTGGGCTTTATGAACCAGAGTAGTTTGCATGCATTATTTCTCTCAGCATGGACACAAAAATATAAAGCTAACTGGCAATAACAAGCTGAGCATTAGAGCAAATAAATTTTTTTTTATACAGTTCTGCTGACAGTCTTCTGCTTTTATCAGAGGATCAATAGTTCTGCAGTATATGTCTTGCATCCTCATCCTTTAAAGATTCCAGTGTTCTAGGCTTTCCGGTATATACAAATTGAGAACAAAAATGTACAACAACAAAACCAACCCAAGCTGTAGTGTAGGAGATTATTCGGCAGGTTTCCCATGCACTCTGAACCGATACAGGCAGGTATATTCTGCATGTCCCCAGTTAGAAAAAATCCTCAGTTCCACTATTTGGAATGCGTTTTCCCTTTTCTCCTGGGGAAGGAAAAAGCAAACACACAAACCAGAGTTAGGTTTCTAGTATAAACAGGTGCAACTGAAGTTGCTTTCTTAGATTCCTGCAACTACCAACTTTTATTAATAACCAAGTCACGCCTTGGGAACTTTCTGCCACTTTGAACAGAACCTCCCTTGCCCACAACTAGTTATGTGTGAAGGGAGTCAGAAGCAGCACGAAGCAGACTCTTCATATGTTCAGCATCTTCACACCATTTGTGTCCAGATGGCACAAACCTTTCCTCCCCTCTAATCCATTTAGACCAGAGGTTTTGAGGGAGATCGGGAGATACTTTCTAAGTTTCTACAGCACCCAACAGAGAACGAGGCCTTTTTCCTTCACTGTTCATTGTGCACTACCACAGAAAATACAAGTATCTTTCTCCTGACACTAAATCTTATCATCCAGACTCACCATCACTGGAAACATCTGCAGTGGTTCTCCTCCTTGATCATAGACATATTGTCCTAGAAGCTTGCCTTCTTCTTGATATTCATCATCGAGACCCTACAACAACAGGATAAAGATTTTTGCTTCTGTTAAATTTGAAATCAAACCAAGACCAGAAGCATGCCTACATAACTCAGTATCAGCAGATAGCACTCAGAAGTCTATCAAACCAGGATCAGAAGGTTTCCCATGTAACTTAATGCTTGTTCAGGCACGACTCTGTATTTGAGTTTCCTGCACTGCAAACAGTTGTGCTATGTTTACATGTTTTCATGGTCAAATCCCTTAATTTCCATGGCAAAACCACTTTCACAGTGTACAATATAAACCGCTCAGGACAAACAAGAATGAGAAAACATCAAGGTTATAAACAAGATGGAAGTCAAGATTCAGATGCTTGCAGATGACTGCTTAAGCACTTAAAGAACTAGACAAAAAGTTCTCAGATATCACAACTATGCTCTGACATAGCCTGTGGTCTTCTGTTCTGCAATCATGCCTACGCAACTGTGGTGCTAGTTAAAATCAGCTTAAAGATTTAAGGCAAATCATAGATAAGGTCAAGAGCCAAAATTGGAGGAGGGGGGAGGGAAGGGGAAGGAGTGGAGGAAGGATGGAACAACTGAAGTGTATGAAAGAACTATACCAAATTAAAAACCATCATCTCCCTCCAAAAATGTTTACTACTGTATAAAGCAAGAGAAAAAGAAAAGAAACAACTCCCTCAAAATTAGTTTTAACACTTCTTATTCCTAATCTCAAAGGTCATAAAAAAATATAAGCAATTTTAAAAGCAATGACAGAAACAGTTTCTCTTCTTAGCTGCCCTCCCTTAAGTCATTATTTCCCAAGACATGTAACAAATACTCTTTATGCATACAAACATCAACTTAAGTTCAGAGACAGACTTACATATACTGAAAAGTTCCTAGGAGCACTGGTGATATTTCCTGTTGGTGAAAGTGTTTTTGGTATGTGTTCCACTGTAAAGGCAGTTGGATAGATCTTCATTGAAAGCCGAACTACAAGGTACCCCTGTGATCCTTTGAAAGCCCAGCAGTTTCCTGGATACATGTCCGGCTAGACAGGAGCAAGGGGTAGAGAACAGGATGGGACACAACAACAAAACCACCAAGCACAAGCATTTTGTAATGATTTTTTTTTTTTGTAATAAAGAGTTGTAATGAATTCTGAATTATTAGGGACAGTCTTAAATACCAAGTGTCAGAAGATAATCCATTTGGTAGAACTCTTCAGGAAGACAGCATATCCACCTGAACTACCAGCAGTGTTTTAAAGACCCACCTTGAGATACTTCTCAACAGGAACCCTCCCAGTGCTCACACTTTGCAGAAGTCAACGCACCACCCAAGCCTCCTATAAGGGTCTTAATTTTGCTAGAGTAGAACTTAAGCAGTGCCCAGGAATTCCCAGAAGAATCCCACTCGCGGGAACATAATTCAAAGTACTTGTGTCCCCCAATATATTACAGACAGAAACATCCAGCATCCAAGAAACAATCCAAATCACTCAGTGCAAAATAACATTGCTGAATTTGTTTACTTGGGCTTTAATTACCTGAATCACCACTCTGGGAGACTGGGAGAAGTACCACAGAGGAATTCCAAAGAGGCTAATTAATGCTGTTTTGGTCTCATAGGTTTCAGAACAGCGAGTACTCAGAATGCTGCCACCTCAAAAAAGATATCTCAGGTTAGCAGAAATAATTACTCATTTCTTCCTGAAGACTTAAGGCAGAGATTTGTACAAAGCTTAATGAATATACCAGTTATTTTCCTCAGAAAAAACTATTGAAGATACTGTTAAAGTCTAATAATTTTCTGGGGATACAACGCTTTTATCAAGTACAATGTTATTTTAAGAACATGTTAAAGGTTTCTCATTTAAGAAGGCTGAAAAATACATGTTTTCCCTAGTGAGTTCAGTGGTGTGTACACCCCGCACAAACAGATCTGTGGCTCTCTTATCCAGTTGAACACATGCTTAGAACTATTCTATCCCCATCCATGCATACCTAGGCATGTAACCAACATGCACAGATTGCAGCAGTCTGGCGATCAGGCAACACACAAGGATGCTCTACTAACCTTTAGCCTTCATTTCAAGATTTTTAGTAAATACTATAAATAACATGAATAGTAAAAATGGTGTTTCCTCTACTATTTACCTCCAGATTCCAAGGCGAAATCCACCATACCAATCTTGTCTTGAGAGTAGAGTTTCAGCGCATTGTTTACAATAATCTGTGCTTGCTACAGATGTACACACAGAAGAGGAGAATGGAAACAGAAAGATTTTAATAATATCAACTGATAAAATAATTGATATATACACATCTGTATATATGTATATAAGCTTCTTTTTGGAGATGCTGCACTCTACCACAAGTCTTTGAAAGCCTCTGTCAAGACAGAGGCCATTTTTAATGCACGGTTGTCTGGCTTAAAATACAAATTCATCCCGCATATTGACTGGTGTTTTCTTCAGAAGTTGCATTCTTTCCACCACCTTTCCAAGGCCCTGAGCTGCATTTCTTTCGTATACTTCTTTTTGGGAATTCTTCAATTTTCAAGATAGCATACTTTGGGAAAAAACCAAACATACACAACAGGCAACAAGCAATGCTGTAAGAATACACTTGATAAAGTATCTTCTGTAGTTCTCCCCATTTCAATTAATGTTCCCAACATCTTTGAAGTCATCAACATTTATATTGACAGTCATGCTCCACAAAATGCCTATAAAAGGACTCTTTAGGGTTTTAGTTGAACTTTTGAGAACTTAAACTCACTCACCGCTTCTGTGATTCCAGAAATCCCTGCATTAGTCACAGCATTTGTTACTACTTCAGGTGTTAGTTTTTGGTTCGTTACAGACATATGGAGAGTAACATTCTTGAGGATCTGCAGCTCTAGATCCCGCAGCAAAGTCTGCAGATCACTTTTGCTCACAAAATTGGACGTAAGCCATTGGAGAAGCGATTCAGGAAGGTCTTCTTGTTGATCACCAAAAAGCATTAGCTTGACAGATTCTTTGACCTGGGCATCTACCTAGCAGAAGCCATTAACAATAGAAATGATTAGTCTTTATAAACCATTAATTAATACCATATATATAATAGGCACACGTGAAATCAATACACACGTTCAGTACTACATAGAAGTCTAGCTTTCACAGGTGTTTTAACTACATTGACTTATACCAACAGACCAGTCAGGTGAGCAGAAGAACGTATGGGAAATCTGAATGCTTCATTGGTTTGGTGAACAAGACACACTTAAAGCCTTAGCAAACTGTGCAGTTTACATTTGGGGTCCAATACTTCAGAGTAAAAAAGTTGGCTGCAACAGTTCAAAGAAGGCACCGTGGCAACTCTAAAGGGAGCAGTGCACTTGTTAGGCTTAGTTAACAAGTTGCTTAATCATTCACTTATGGTATGCTTTGATTCCATACACAATAGCCAGATCATATTTGAGCGTTATCACAAGATGGTATTTTAGTCAAAGTTGATAATCCCGCACCAATACTTATTGTTGTATTTTGTTGGCTACATTCTAGTCAGACCTTATAAAAGGCTTCAAAAGAATTTAAGCCTGATCTTTTTAAAGTAGCTCTCAGATCACAAACCTAAATTCCTTTTACATAAGTTTCTTTTCCACATTTCCACGGGTTAGGCAAAATACATCAGTAAGAACAGCAAAATATTGTATAAAGAACTGCTATTGCATCATATCTCAAATACAAAAAACACTGCCATTGTAGAAAACAAGCTATAACCTCTTGTCTAGTAAAATGTTACACAGGAATGGAAGAAATTTACAGTACCACTACATCAAACACTACCATTCTTTAAGATGAGTACTACCCCCACATTACTTATTGCAGTGCATTTCAAGAAAGTTAATGAACAAAATCAAGTAGTACCAAGTTTTACTGGGACAGTTACAGAAGTTACAGAACCTACTTTTTCATGAATGACATCTATTTTCTCACAACTGGTCTTCACACTTTCCCCAGTTAACAGTTCCGATTTCATCCGAGACAACTCTAGTTCTAGGTTTTTAACTTTGGACAAAAGTTGATTATGTTCATCATCATCTCTGAAAAAACAAGGAGTCAATAATTAGGAAAGAGTAGCTTGAATCATTCCATCAAATTTCAAAGCGGTGAGAACATACTTGTCTAATGCAAAGTGCTTTCCCAGTTCAGTTATTTACCATGACAGACATTGTGAGCTTGCAGTTTCTTGAGGATGTTATCTAAAGCATACTTAGGATTAATATATTCAAAGCAAAGTATTTTGAAGTTGTGAATAAATCCAGCAGTGATTACTTTAGAACATCACCAGGCTTACAAGTTAACAAATCAAACATATATAGATTTTGGGGAATTTAAGATTTCTGGCAAACCAATCAAAACTTTATTTTCATGAGTTTGCCCCTGGTTGCAGTGAGTTTCAGGTTACCTTACTTAAACTCAATAACTTTAGAGGCAGGTGTCAAGTTCAGTTTAGGTAGCAGGTCACATGTGACCAATATAGATCAGTGTTCAGTGCATGCTATGGAAAAAAGTATCAGCCATCATTCTAAAGGCATTTTACTTTTAGATCTAATTTAAATGACACTTCAGCAAATAAGTGTTTCTTTTCCTCTTCCCAATGGGGAAACTACTTAATGAAGGGCTGCAGTTTTTACTCTGGCATTGCACAGTACATGAGTGGAAAGTAGTATAGCTGCCAAACCAAACACAGAGACAAAGGTTAGAATTGATACAATTCAAGTATTTAACTATAAAGCCTACCAAAAGCAGTTACTGTACACTTCACTAAGCCATTTGAGGAACAATTCTAATGCATTTGTAAGAGGATGAGAAGTCACTCATTCTCCTCCTCTACATAAACAACTTTCTCTAGCAAAAAAATGTAGTTGTAGGACTGTACACACATTGGAAGTGGGCCTTGTGCTGATGTTCGGCATCACAGTTAGTTAAAGTCTACTATAAGACAGAAGTACTCTTGCTCACAGCACAAACTCTTAAGGTCAGTTAACTGACACAAAGAAAAGGATTGTTGTATTTCAAGGAATAACATGTATATCACACCATCAGTTAGCATCAGGATTGAAAAAGCAAAATATATTTGAAAAGTGCTTATACCTTACTGTTTTTGCTTTGGCTATGTCAACCTCCTTCTGGATGTCCTAAAAAAATACAAAAGTTAGTTTAAACTTATAAAAGAAACACAAGCAACAGAAAGAGGATAAAAAAAAGTTACATGAAAATGACACATTTTAGCACCACCTATACAGGACTGTGTCCCTACACTTGCGTTTCTGCCTCTGTATAATAGGATTTTATTCCAAATAGAACCTGCCTCACTGGCCAAGTGAATAATTTTTAATCTTTGGACTGAAACCCTCTCCAAGAAGGGGAGCAAGAACACAAACAAGTTTTGAGACTTAAACAACTGTAATAGCTAGGGTAAAGCAAATTGGGATTCGGGATAGCCAACAAAAACCTTAGTCTATTTTATCCATGGGTTACAGTTACAGTGAGCTAGCAAAGCTAACTTTTAATACCTTGGATTCAGCAGAGAGTTTTCCAAGAAGGTCTTCCAGTGTCAGGATGCGCAACTCATGTTCTTGATGTAAAGCCAGGAAGTCAGTCTTAAAAAACAGGGAAGAAAAAGGTAGTGTACTTTCTTTCCGAGTACAAATAGCATAATTGAGATTTTCTGATTTTCTACAAAGCATGCTTTTTATTTCATTCTGTGAGGGTTTAAGTGACTTATCCCACAGGCAGTGTGAGAAATCATAGAATCTGTAATAAAGGCCTGATCCAGCAGTAGTAGGGGTTATATACAGGAACGTTTACCACAAAAAACCCTTCTTTGTCACTAGTCCTTCCTATAGTTTTCTTTCTCTGTATGAAAACAGGATAAATCCAGCATTTTCAGCAATGTAAGATTCTACTCTAGACCACCTATCTGGAATTAATTCTTTGTCAGCAATAACAAAGGAGGAACAAATGCCAATGACTACTCCATGGCATTTACTACCTATCAGTTAACTCTAACAGAAAAAGAATCCTAAAGTCAAATTGCTAATAATCTACGTTATTAAAACAGAATACTCTGATCAGTATCAGAAAGCATCAATAACTGATTATCTTACCTTTTCCTCCAGTTTCATATCTTTAAGATGTTGATCCATCACATTTTTTATTAGCTTAAATGTTTCACTTTTGTCGCTCATCTGGGCCACTTGATCTTGAAGATTATGGAGTAGAAGCATCACTTTGCTATATTTTTCATCATGGTGATGGCATCTGTCAGACACGAAGGCCATTTGCTTTTCCAGCTCACTTATACGACCGGAATCAAAGACATTTATGGTACCCTAAGGTATAAAGATTTTTTTTAATACATAAAAATCAAGACATTTATTTACATTACCCTTGCGTGTCAAGTAGTTATTGCAAAATATTGAAGACATGGGAGTTAAGAAGTCTTAGAAGATACGAAGTTCTTCCCTAGACTGTTCTCCCTTACCTTTGAAGGTTGCACAGAGTGAAAAGAATCAGCCTGTGGTTCAGGAACACGGACAGAGTCATCTATTCTCTGTATTCTATCAATTCTTGTCCAGTTCAAAGGTAATAATGAAATGAAGCCATCAAACCCCCAGAACCATATACCTAGATCAGAAACCAAAAGCAAAAAGGGCATTCAAGAGAATTCTCCCTTAAGATTGCTTATATCTACAAATTGTCTTCTTACTTAAGGCCATAAGCTACCTTAAGTTTGCAAGGTAGACACTACTTAAGTCTAAATAAGAATCAGCATGAGCCAGCTTTAAAATTATTAAGTCAAGCACTCAAGAATATTAGGAAACATCCATCAGTATCACTCACACAGTTGTATGGCAGGCAATTTGCACTTATATATCATGATATATCCTTAATCTCATACTACTGCTTCCCTGGGACCTAGATCTCATTTACTGATTAAGACAGGCCACGCTCACTGAAGACAGATGTAGACACTGCTTTTTATCTCAGTGGAAAATATCTTGCCTTGTACCCTACTTACTACGTAGCACATTACGTAATATCTAATAAAAGTTGGAGGAAACTTAGGCTTCCAGGCAAATAATCTAGCATTTCACAAAGATTACACTTATTTTTGCAATATCTTAGCGAGAAGCAGCAGCATTTTCTATGCAGGGTAACTTCTTCCTTTCTTATTCTCCCTAGTACAGAGGATTTTGAATCCTTGCTGTAAATTTCTGAGAAGCCTCATCTTCTCCCCAAAGTAGCTATACGTTTTTTTAGGACACGCCAAGATCGGAAACTGCTTTTCAGAAATGGCCCAGCACTTTCAGTAAATATTTCAAACTGAGTTTATTTCAAATTAGACAGCTGGCTTGGAATATTGGCAGCTAACCAGTCTAAGTATAAGTATTTTAAGCAACTAAAGCATGGCCTAGAGCAAAGGAAAGGTTTAGGAGGAGCTGGTAAAAGAACTTAACCACACTTATGGAGATTGACAACAGTCAAAGCAATTGGTACACAGCCTACTACTTATGAGCTCATTGCTATTCCTATGAAGGGAGGTAAAGAAAAAAAGAGGACTTCAGTACATTTACTCACTCACCCACCCTCTCTGTCGAAAGAGCTCTATGAAATTAAATCAACAGTATTCCTTTCATAGCAAGGGGAAAGTTCACTGGTTTGTCAGTACTTTGAAAGCTTGACTTACTGCCCTGTTCAGAAACAAACTTGCTCTTTTTTGCTTCTGCATCTTCTTCATAAACCGAAAGTTCAACTAAAAATGCTATTTTGGAACAGCTGTAGTAAAGCTCACACCAATTTGTATTATAGCTAAACGACTCACATACCTAGTAGAAACAGGAGTGGGATAAGAAACAGTAACAGCTTGTAGATCTTTGGAAGGCATCTAGAGAAAGAGACAGGAAAGTTTAAAAGAAATAATACATTTATCATATTTTATTGTTTTATATTATAACTTGGTAAATAATTTCCTCACAATTTTTTTCAAAGGATACACACCTTCTTAGAAGAAAGACCTTGAGCAAAGACATCAGAGTAACAAGTTGATACCACCCAGTTCTAAGCAACCTGAACATGCCAGAAGCTGCCCTCCCTAGAAGACAAAAAGTGGTAGTGTGAAGTGTAATCACTGCAGCACATGGTCAAAGAAACCAAGCAGAGGGACATGCAACTGTGGCCAAGAATACTTCGCGCAGCAGAGAAATGCATGAGTACAGGCAATGCATGCAGCTTATTAACATCTACAAGTATGACAGCATTATAACATCAGCTACTCAACAAAACCAATAGCCATGCAAAAAGATGAAATGCTCATTTGTTATAGCAATGCTATCTTGCTGGAAATTCAGTATTAATGTTTGAATCCAAGTTACCACACACCGAAGACCTCGGTATGTTTCACGAAATGCACAGATTAGTAGCATCAGTTTTTGCTAAGAAGAATACCAAGATAGGAAGCAACTACCAAACCAAACACATCCCATTATTCTTGACACCCCATATTCTGTGCTATTCACACACTCATTCCCTCATGAGACAGTCTGGTTAGTCTCCCATTATGCCTGTGAACAGAAGTATAGCCTCTCATTAAGCATATTTTGGTCAATAAAGAAAGTAAAGTAGCACATGCATTTCAAGATACAAAAGCTACAGCATAAGCATAGATGGATTAGTGTAAGGCAGATACTGCAGATTCCTAGTTTGTCAAAAGGAACAGGCAATGCACACACACACAGATTAGGATAGTAACCTGGAGAAAGAATGGCCAGCCAAAGTAGAGACAACACCTTCTGAGACACAAGCCATCCTGTTGCTCCCACTGTTCGCAACACGTGAAGCATAAAGTAACCTAGATTATAACAAATTAACTCTATGTGGTAACATACATAAATGATCTCAAGGTTCTTTTGCAGTACACACAGTAAACCAGACTCAATCCCCTGCCCATTACATGTTCTGCAGTTTTAAACCATACCTTTCAGTAATCTACAGACTTGCTTCTTTCACTATTTAAAAGCAAAGCAAGCCACTAATAAATATGAAGCCAAGTAAAACCAAGACAATTTAGAAACAGAATTCTCATGTATAGAGATAAACAGAATGATCAACAGTATCTGTGCACTTAGAATATCACTTTTCCAAAATCAACAAGTTTACATTTTATAGTATGGCATTGTTAGATAAACATGCTAAGTATAACAGAGAATAGCAAAAAAAGTACTACCATAAAAACAAGTTTTAAGCACATCATTACTTTAAAAGCATCTTATTTGTTCTTAATTATAGATTGGGTTTGTTATCTAGGTTCATGTGTAGAAGAGGGAACAATTAAAAATTAAATCCTATTGAAAGAATAATGATGTCTAAGAAATACTAATAAATAATAGAAAATATTCCCTACTAAAAGTTACAAGCAGTAAATTTTCATTAAATTGAATGTTCTCAAGGATCTTCAGTATGTCAGTTTTGAGTCTTTTAAAAAAAAACGACAACAACAAAAAACCCCAAACAACGCACTACAACAAAATGCTGTAACTTAAAGCTCACTGAAGCCAACAGTTACTATATCCAAGACTAGGACTGCTCATTCTACAGAACAAACTACGTAGTATACATTTAGAAAATAATCCTACATTTTTAGATCAGGAGATATGTCTGGGTTAATCTGAGGGATTGTAGATATACCAACCCAATATTTTGCAAAGCATTTAGGTGACTGAAGTGTCTCAAATCATTTTCCTTTGCTGAATAAAGAGCACTCAACAGATTCTTGATGCCTCTGTCATTCAAGCTAGGGAACGCTCATCTCATAGGGAAGATTCTATCCCTATATGAGATTCCTGTAAAAATTTACTATCACTAAAACAAAAATAAAATGTTAAAAACCCTTATTCAAATAATCTGCATACCAATACCTCATACCTTGCTTTCATTTAAAGGCAGCTTTTCAACCTACCCAGTATACAGCCTTCCCCAAAGTACAATAAATTAACAATCTGACTTGTTCTTTCTAAGGTACAAGGTGTATGATGTCCCTACACCTTGTTTTTACTAATAGGTAAGCAGTCTGCCAAGCTTGTACAAAAGCCAGTATCAGAGCAAGAAGTCAAACAGGAAAGGTGTTAAGTTAATTTTCTAGACACTTTACACTTTTAATTTACTTTGATAGATAAAAAACCAAACATAAAACAATATGTATGATTAACATTGTGAGATTGCGATGCAAAATAAAAGCAAAAGAAAAAAGGTCCAAGTCAACCTGCATAAGAAAAGGTGTGCCAAATGGTCCTTGCTACCCTTTTAGCCCATGAGGATTGCGTGTGGTCTGTGGTGTATATTTCAAGCTGTTTCTTCCCCTTACAGTCATCACCTGTTGGTTGTGGTAACAGTTGATTAATGGGACAAAGCCAGGATCAAGTCAAGATTGTTGCAAGATAACTCGAACAAGTCTATTTCATAACACCAGTTACCAACCCAAAAACCACTAAGCAAACTTCAGTGGAATAAAACTTGTTTGGGAAAATATTACAGTACAGTAGGCAACCGCCATTCTCCCCCCTACACCTAAGTTCCAAAACAAACGTCTACTTTGCACCTTCCATAGAGTCATGGGGCATCCGGTATTACTATTATAGCAACAACCTGGTATATAGCCCAAGGCTAAGAGACAACATCAATCATTATACTTACATATTGATTCTTCATTTACACCAAGATGGCTATCTTCTCTGTAAAACTCCTTTACATTCATGCTTCCACAGTAGTCCGAGTGAGCTGCAACACATTCAAAAAGCATACACGGAATGTAATTCTCAAGTTCAAAGCCTTTCATATATGCACATTTTAGCAATCATATGCAGATTTTAGCTAAGCTGGCTTGGTTCACTATTAAAGCCAGGTTAGCAAAGGAAACCTGAAAAATGACCAAGGAATAAGCCTACTCTGTGCAATCTTATATTTTCTTCTTTAATTAAGAGAGGGCCTTTTGGTTCAGAAATCTGTCTGCTTCTTTTCAGATAGCAAAGTTAGTAAAAAAAATCCTGAATAACAACTCATCAAATCTCAAGTCCCTATTCCCATCATTCTGTCAAATGGGCTAACCCTTACATCTTTGTGTTGATTTTATCAGAGATCTTAAAAGACTGAGAAGAGAGCATTAGTAAGTTGTAAGACACTGAGGCACAGAGAGTGGGAGAAAACAAAAGTTTTATTCACACACAGAAAACCAGTTACCTTCTGCCTATGGCAATTTAACTTCTCGTAGAGCATGTATTATAGAAGAGAAAGCACCGAAGCAGAATTGAAGATTTTCAAGGAAAACAAGATGTGCTTTAGAGTAGTGCAGAGTGATGACGGCAGCTTTAGTTTTGCAAGACAGATCTAATGAAGCTTTAAGAGCATAATGTGCTTAAGGGTAACAAGATAGTCCAAACCTAAAGACGTTGAAAAGTTAGGATTTGACACTATCACACCGAACAGTTTAAAATCAACTTACATTTCTCAATTTAAACATTACCTTCTACCACTTCCTAGTAAAAATCAACACGTGAATCTTAACTGTAACAGATCTTACATATGTGAATCCTGATACTTCCAAAACAGAGGGAAAGTATGAAGAGGGTAGCACCACTGAGATAGTTAACTAACAATAAAAAAGGGAGAAAGACAGGATCCAGCCAAAAGACTATAGAAAAACACTGTAGTGCCAAAGATAAAGTCCATAAGGATGAAAAAAAATAGAACCAAACCCCAACACACACATTGTGGCTTTGTGTGGAGACCAAGGAAGACAACTGAAAAGGTACCTTTAAATTCATAACCCAGCTTCAGCAAAACCATTTGAAATAGTTGCACTAATAGTGATGCAAAAGATGCTGCAGCATGTTTGACCAATCGCAGAATCTTACTCATGTAGAAATAGGTTCCTCCTATTGAAAAAAACAGTGTGAATACAAATTATTCACCTACATAAAGATGTACTTCTATTCTCTGGTGACCATTAGCTTGTGGAAGAGCGAGGACGAAGCATGAAAAGGCTTTTTTTAGCCAGGAGTATGAAACTTAAGCAAGCGTGGTTTGAAAAGTCTGGATGCATCAGATACAAAAGCTTTACTGTACTAAGAGCTACACATCCCAGGGAAAACACCTTCGAGACAGGAAGTATGGCTTCAGCAAGAATACCTTTTCTTCATGAGAATTAAGAACTCCAAATAGCAATGAATTCTGTGCTTACAGTACTCAGGATTTCTCAATGATGCAAGCAGTTGATACTGATTTTGTGGGTCGCAGCTCCAAAGAGACAAACTACATTCTTATTTTGGAATTGAAAGGGTGAAGACTTCACCTTCTCCGCCTTTGCATTGGAGGAAGTTACTGCAGTGGTCTGCCTCAAGTGCTAGAGACACACACACTTCTTCCGAGCCATGGGAACACAGCCACAGTCCATCATACTGCTGCTTTCCTAGAATCAGCCACATTCCAAAAGCCTGCCAAGATTGTGTGCCCCTTCCCCTGCCCTCCCCAAGTTTAAACCAAACTGCTGGATTAAAGTTCAAATGTACAAAGATGAGTTCCTTGTATAATTGTCCTGTGTGAAGACAAACTGAGGAGCACAGAAAATAGTTTTCATACAGTGTCACTTTTAGTTCATTACACCAAGCCAACAGAATTCCTACCTGTGTTACATGTTTACCAAAAAGAAATACCTGCCTCAAAGCATTCAAAGTCATACCTTATAGTCCAAACAGATTTCTTGCTACTGAAAACATACTTCATTCAAGAATAACACACCTACAGAATCCCAAAATTGGTTCCTTTCTAATTCAAGGCCACCCAAGAAACAACTTCTTCGTGGTAACTGAGGACTACCAACAATCACGAAATTCAAGATGCTATGCAAGAGGCAGACACAGTCAAGACACCGAGGACAACCATCCATAGAATGCAGATTGCCTTGGAAAGGCAGAACCTTATTTACAGCAGATTCATTTGGTTTTGAGCTTTAGGAATGTAGGCATTAGGAAGTCTGTTTGGAATCAATTTTTCCCCTTGGAGTTCAATTTTTCAAGTAGTTGAGGTTTAGCTTCTAAAGACACTGTAAAGACATACTGCAAGGTTAAATTAGGAGAAAAAAACCAAAGCACAAAGTAGGAAGATATCTCTCAGAGATTTCTTGGGTAATGGAAGCACTGCAAAGTAACAATTCCGCTCAATCTTGAAAGTTCAAATTATGTAAGAAAAAAAAGTAACTGGACCGTGTACAAAAAGTTTCTACCTAAAAACCCTGACCAAAAACCTACTAAACAGACACATATAGATCCAACACCAGATTAGGAGACTCTTACAGTCAGTGCTGGTTGGAACAGCCCATTGTGTTCCGGATCAGTTTGGAAATATAACTTGTTAAGATACCACAGAACTTTCATTTTCAAATTGTTTAATCCCTACAGCAGCATTGGAAAAAAGTTGATATTTATATATCAGAAGCTGAGAAGTACATAAAGTTTCAACTGATATAGAAAAAGGTATTTCATATAAGCTGATCTCTAGAACTTACTTAGTGGTAAATTCAGTAGGATAGGAAAAGCGCTTAAATAACACTACATGGAAAAATGCATCAACTAAACTGTATACCATTCTGCTATCTAGATAAAACACAAGAGAAAGTAACTTACTAGATGCATGCTTCTGGCTCCTATCCCTAGAGTAAATTCTGGAAGATGGCACATGAGAAGCCGAGTACGCTGTAAGAACCTCCTTCCGTTCAGAAAGCATGCTGCAGTCGCTGCAAGTGTAGCCATTGATCATTGAGGTCTGCGTTTCTGCTGTTGCTATATCACCATTTCTCTGCATCAGTGTAGTACCACTACCTAGCAAACACCAAGAGTAAAACATTTAGTGCACTGACATCAGTATTGACATCACTAGTTACCATTAAATAGAATGCATGTGGAAGGAAAAGGAAAATGTAGTTACCTTTAGGGTCACCTTCATCATCAAGACCTTCAAAGGAAATAGAAAGAAATAAATTTGTTTCCACATACAAGGAGTCCCATGATCAACTACAATATCTGATATGAAATCAAATTAAAAGTCCCACTAATTTTAAGACTGCAAAAGAAAGCCAATTTATGATCAGTATTTAACGTATTTTGCAGTCCACCACCACGTGAATAGATCCATATATTCAGACATTTATGCGGTAGGGTAACAGTTAGTGAAAAGCATTCTACCACGGAAGCAGCAGACAAAACAATACGAATGACAACTACACCTTTTCTTAGGTCCCATGTGACTTTAAAGCAGCTAACTACAAGCTTACGCTGTTTCTGTTGCTTGGTAACTACTTTGGTACTACTGTATTTTGAGATCCTGTTTTAAGAGCCAGGTAATCTGAAGTTTAGAACACCTACTAAGATTGAAACAATTCTTTACATTAGGACTCTGGGAAGGTCACAAGCATACTGACTAGAAACAAATAGTCTGAATTGGGAGATAAAATAAGTGGTTGATCTTCTCCTACCAACACTTTACGCTCCCATATTTTCCTTTTCAATGAAAAAAGTAGGTTTCAGAAAAGCATACTTGTATATACTTGCAAAAACAAACCAGCCAGCCACACGCAAACCCTCTTGGGAAATCTCGAAGTGTGACTAATTTGAAACTTTCAGATTAAGGTATGTTAAGTTGAAACACACTTCTGCCTATAAACAGACAAGAAAATGCTTTTCCTTTGGCTTTTAAAGACAAGTTACATGTTTACCATTCTTTAAATACAGTACTCTATGCACATTTTGAAGAAAGTAATAAGAGATAATTACATCTATACGATCTATGGTGTTGCATCACAAAATTGTATATGTTTGCCTGACATATTAACTTGACTGTGCAACATGTCCTGATGTTGACTATGCCAGTAAATCAAGTTTACACACTGGACTGTGAATTTCCAGTAGGCATCTTAGCAAGCAGACATCTACAGCAAAAGCGTAAGTACATGCGCGTGTTTGGGGGCAGGATGGAAAAAAATGGGTGGGGAAAAGAGGGAAGATGTGGACATACGTCTATACACACCAAACCATAAGCAGTTTTCACAGTTTGATACAAGCAATAGCAGTGATTACCTACCCCAGAAATGATCAACTTCTGTCTGCTCTCGAATCAAAGATTCATCCAATATAGTGGATACCATTGACGCATCACTGGCATGGCTGTTGAAACTGCTTTGGCTAAAAATGGAAGAGCTGGATAGATTTTTCCTTGGCGTGTGTCTTACACTGCCGGATTGTTTATTCATACTTTTGCGTTGCTTCGCCATCCTAGGAAACAAAGCAAAGGCAAATAAGACATAGCACTAAAGATAGATTTCTGTTAGTCTCTCATTTTATTAAATGAATAAACAGTCAAGGTATTTCGACACTGATGTGACTAGACAGATCAAATCATGTTTAAAAGAAAATCCTCACCTTCAAGCATCTACACTTTTACAAAGACTTCATTGCAAACCACATACTGAACATAATTCTCAAAGTACGGCAGTAAACACCGAGAGCAAAGAATGAAACTAGATAATCTATGTTTGTACTATTGTGTTCAAACAGGAAGTGTCAAGACTCCAACAAATAAATTAGCTTGTGATGATAAAAAATGCTTACTTAGAAGACTGGTCTCTGAAAGACATGGTTCCAGCATAAGAGCTGTCATGAAGGACATCATTTCGTGCATCATCTGATTTAAATCCTGCAGCAGCTAACCGTAAACTACGCCGTGACATTCTTGGCGAATCAAATACTGGATCTATTTTGTTTTCAGTCTCAAAATCCAAAGCTGACGAAGAGTAACTTGAACTGCAGCAAAAAACAGCAAAGTTACCAGGTTTAAGAGAAAATTCCCATAGTAACAAACATGCCCTTCAAGCTAGTTTAAGTTTCCTTTAAAAGCAGTTTATCCGGGGTTATGCAGCAATTCCCACAAGATACACCACGTAACTCAAATAATTTAGAAGTATGTAGAGATTCAAGATTCTCTTAAGCAATTCATATTGCAAGTTTAACAACTGAAAGCAAATCACAGTTAGAGAGAAACAACCACCATGGAAACCACATTTGAAGTTTAGCCAGAGCAAGCATTTGTTATACAGCCTAGTTCTTTGGGGACCAATTTGAGGGAAGAAGCCATTCATAAGACAGTTTCTTCACCACACCTAGTAGCAAATTAAAAATCATGATGCACTGGTTGCAAAGTAAACATTCATTTTTAGTCAAAGTTGTAGGGTTTTTTGTTTGTTTGCCAATTCCTTGTTTTGAGAACCCAAGATCCATATGCCACACTACTCTGAATTTCCATCTCCCAACAAGTAGGAACTTCCCCCCTTTAAGATACTTAAAGACTTCCCTACTTTAGCTACAATAGTTTAACTACCATTATTTTAAAAAAACCTGTTTTAAAAGATTTCTTAATTTAATGCAAATCATTAGAAATATTTTACTCTGAACAAATAAAAAAATGTTTTAGAGTCTTTCATCTGTTTTTCTCTGTTTTATCCTACAGAAGCAAGTTTACATGTAGACAAGCTTCACATCATTACCCCAGGAACTCTACTCCCCACTTTTACACTTGATTCTCTCAGAATCTCCATGAAAACTTACCATGAAGACAAAGCAGCAACACAAGGCAAACACAAACAGATTAAACAGAGGAGTCAGTAAGAAATACATTTAGTAAAACAGAGGATTAGCCTAAAGCAGAATACTCATACTTACAACCAAAGGCAACATTCAGCTACAGAGCTTGTGGTTACAGGGTACTGCGCAGCAGGAGACCAGGTTCTAGAACCGCTCAGCACTGTGACCCAAGTATCTAGACGCTAAGTGCTCTAGGCCAGCTTTCCTTAGAACTCCGTCCCCTCTTGGGCCACAGGGATATACAGAGCTGTAACAGCAGTTACTTCAATATTCTTCAGGTTTTTGTTTATTTTTTAAAAGAAGAGCTGAGCAAGGTATTGTTAACAAAAGCAGCTCCTCCTCCCCAAAATCCCAAACAAAAACAAGCAAGCAAATTAGGTCTGAATGAGTAGATTCTACTGTGCAATCTGTATTTGAAATGGAAGCTTTCCCTTTAAAAAACACGTATAAACAGCTACTATAAAATGTTATTTCTGCAAAAACAATTTAATGGAAATAGTTTTCTTACACAATCATTAAAGACCCCAGAACACTACAAAGTAATAATACGTATTGTATTACTTTGGCATACAAATAAGTTAACATCAGGCGGCCTAGCAGCTACACTTACAGCTATTTAATTCTGACAAGGTGGGTGCTTTTGAAGCGAGTTTCTTGATTGCTCCGCAATGCAAAGTAAAGCACACAAGATGGGACTGTGTCAGAGCATGTGAACTGCATTTCTTTCAGCTAAAAAAGCTAACCCAGACAACGCACTGCAGGCAAACATCTAGTTGCTCCAGCAGCAAATGGGCATTCAGCCCACAGGACCAGACCTGAGCTTGTCCAAAATAACTTCTTCGGTTGCCCAGAGGTGCACAGATTTGATGGCAGGTCTTCGGCACCACCTGCTTGATCTTACTGGTCTGCCCTGCTAATGCTGCTACACCCAGTGCAACCCTGTGCACAGCTTAACAAACTCAGCATACATTACTATATACATTATGCTTATTAATCCTTGCTTACATTTGGTGGAAAGGGGAGAAGTAGTAAGACAGGAGCCTCCTCATGTGAAAATGGATTTAGTCTACGTTTAGTTAGGTACAAAAGGATAGAGTTTTTACAGTTTTCAAAAATACTAAGTTTAGACAGCTTGCATTCTGACAGATGTGAAGTGAGAATACGGGCTAAATATGGCTTTCTGTTGTCCATTCTGAAAGGATCAGAGCTGCAGTAGTTTACTATTGAGTCCCTGCCTAAACAGTTGTTTCAGAACTCAGTTTTGCTATTTACACTTGCCACTATGCATTTGCCTTTCCTCATCTTCACCCAATGTTTCTTACAGATACTCAATTCACAAGAACACAAAGTACACAGGACAAGCTGACAGCTGTGACCAGCCTCAATTTGTTTCTGTTTATGAACACTTGCTGTTATTAAGTATCTCAATGAGCATTTATATCAATTTGGGTTGAATACATAGCTTGGAGTTGGGCTCTACTATCTAAAAAGAAAAAAAAAAACCATGGAATCTTTTCCTCTTTAAACAAAAAGAGATATCTTCTCTCTTGCTTATGCAGGATAATAATTCTCTTCACATTGAAAGTGAAGAGAATTATCTGTCCTCTGTCAGCAGGACAGTATCTAGAAGTCTCGTAACTTGTCATCTCACTTTCCACGCTTCAGAAAAAGTGTCCTTTTTTCTTCCACAGAAAAGACTACAGTAAACAAAAAACCCTGCCTTTCCTTTCACAGGACAGAAATGAACCTGTACATTGATGGTACTCCTATCCAATATCTATGGCTAGCAAAAAAAAAAATGTCTTAAAGGTGGGATGCAATTCGCCTACACTCCTAGGTAACCTACACAAGGAGTGCAGAGTCTGGTTGCTTTCCCTGACAAACAGCTCCTGTGGCTGCTGGCAGAGCTGCTGACTGGATCTAGTCTTACATTTCCAGCTTCTCAGCTATTACCTTGGTACCTCCTTCACATGAGCTTCTACAGAGCAAGAATGTCCTAGGCTTCAGCAGGTTAATTTTCAAGTTCATTTATAAGTGGAACAGGAACAAGGTCTGCCAATTTTAGCACACCTATAGCTTTGTCTGGAGAACCTCAAGTGTCATTTATTTTAGAAGTATTCCTTGGAATGAAATGAGCAGTAATGTTCTTGATTATTCAAGATAATAATTGATAAATGCAATACACCTAGAGAACTACAGCTAAACAGACATCTTCTAACATGGATGCAGGCATATAATCAGTATACGAACATTCATATGCTTTCTGACCAGGGCACTGCTTATAATAACTGACCAAGGACACTACCTTGAGCTGTTTAGCTATTGCTTCAATCAGTCCCAGAATACACATAAAAAAACCCAAAGGATTTTATTCAACTGTTTCGCAGAAAGTTACCATCCTGATTTAACGCTCTGACACAGAAAAAGAAAAAACAAACACAAACCACCAAAACAAATTCTTGTCAATTTAATCCATACTTGTGAAGAAAAAGTAGTGTTAAAAGTACCCAAATTGACAAAACCAACACAACTCAAAAGATGACAGAGACTAAAAGGAAAGATCAGCCTGAAGAGGGGGTTGTAAATTACATGTTGACAAGTGGGCGAGATTCACAAGTTTGACTTGCATTTTGAGGAGGATTATTTAGCTGTATCAGTTTAATGCTTTTCTGATTTGGGCTGGAGGAGTACAAGCACAAACCAGAAGCACTACAAGCACGTATGAAAACACAGTAATCCCAGTGAGTATTAATGTAAGTTCTATTAATAGGTCATAACCAACTCCATTAATAGCTTTGCGGTATCCAACTTCACTGTACTTCTTTCTGCAGTGCTACATGCACAAGCCAATTTCTTTAAAGAAACTCACAGATTTTGTAAAGATTGAACTGTCAAAGGCAGAACAAGCCAGATCAGAATATAAGCAAAACAAATACAGGTGAGGGGGAGAGGAGAAGGAATGAACTTCAGCATGAAAATATTTCTGATTAGCAACTCTGCCTAACTCATCCTTTCCTCAGATTCTTCAAACATTGCTTGACCCAAGGTAGGAAGAGCTACATCAATAATACATGGCATTCTGCACAGATTCAGCAAGCAGACACAGCAGGAATCTGCAGTTTACTCTGTTGACACTCTGAAAGCAGTGTACCAAGTAGTTTTCCCCCATTATTTTAATATTTGGGGCTTCAAGAATTTTTCAAGAGGAAATTTTAATGGAAGCGCTTCCTAATCCTTCCTTTCTACACAAGGAAGAATTACAATGAATTAATTTCAACCTAGTTTAACTATACTTGCCTTCATTCAGTTATTAAACTTCAGCCTATCCAGCTTTATCCACTTCTTAACACCTATACCTAATACAGTTTAACACAGCAAAATGGGAGGCCGAAAAGTTTCAAGGCACATAACCTTTCCCTTCTACAAAGGCCTTTTCACAAGTTCTCAGTTTTGCAAAACAACTATCTTTGTTTATGTAGGAAGTCAAATACTCCAATTGTCTTCTACGCAAAACCCAAAGTCATAATGAACTATACTCCAGATTTCAAATAGAATTTATCATTTTGCATCTTCCTTTCCTGGCAGGTTAATCTTTGCTCCTGTGGTATTCTTGTTTGCTTTAGTGAGAATCAAAACTCGTATCTGACAAAAGAGTGGGCAAAAAGAAAAACCCAACTCAGGAGAGTTTTAACCTCAGATTAGTTTAAGCAAGCCATTGAACTTCACTTTGCCAATACTCTTGGAAATACACTTAATTAAAAAAAAAAAAAATCAATTTAAGTTAATACTAAGACCTAGTCATTCCCTCTTGTCTGTGAGAAAGATTAATTGCTGTGGAGAAGATTGTACAGTAGAACATACTAGTATCATTTCAGACAAACATAACTAAGGAACAGAAATCAAATTAGATGACAATTTCACAGGTTGTTTTAAGAAAGATATGCTCACAGAGACAAAAATCACTGGCTAAACAACCTGAAGAATCAAAGTCTACTTCCATTCTTTCCACAATAGAGAAAGTTACTCTCTGTAAAAGAGTTAAAATATTTCAGCCAATCTCTAAGGTACATTTGCAACGTAGAGTTATCTCAAAACTCTTAGTAATATAATAGTGATTCTGCTTGCCGATATAAGGCACATAAATCATCTTTCACTGTCCAGCATGCCTCTTCTTGAAATTAGTAATCCCACTTGTATTTAACCAACGTTTTACCAATGTTTTTCTAAAAATTCAGGAAGAGCTGCCATTTAATTGATGCAACATAAAACACATCCCATTTTGCAACACTATGACATCAGGCTATAGCTAAAAACCCCATGATCCTCAACTAAAACTGATGGCGCTACAGTTTTAGAGTACACAAAAGCAAATATTAAGTTAGTGATCTCTTAATTTTACAGTTTTGCCAGCTTCTGTTTTATTGGCAAGTAGCCAAGTATTCTCCAATCTAAATACTATATTTTAATACACATTAAATACTTAATAATGATTTACAGGCACAGAATAGAAAAGCAATCTCATACTGCATCCTAATGAACACTTTTTTTTTAAACTTAAAATTAGCTAACCCAATAACTCAGGCTCATTGATGTATACTTGCTTCAAAATACATCTACTAACTCAACAACAGGAAAAGCTAGATAGATTAAATCAGCAGCCAATCTGCTCTATTATTAAAAAAAACTCAAATGGGCATCACAACATTTATTTTGAATACATAATACAAAAACTAGCAAGCACACTAGAGTTATTTTTAGAAAACTGAAGTAATTTAAGAAAAACAGTCTAATAATGGTCAGTTTAATAAAAAGATACAAGAAAAATGAAGTTCATTAGAACACAGATTTTACATTCACACAACAAGCAGTTTTGCTAAAAAAAGGGATAATATGCAACTTCCAGCTAAGTTCCACACTAACACCAATGAACGCGTATCAATAGTGTTTTAAAGTGAAAATGGTGCCAAGTTGCAGAAGAAAACACACACAGAAGTTACAAGACATACCAGAAAACATCTAAGAATTTCGATGACGTGTTTATAGAAACGTAACTAGGTGGAGACTAGTTTATTCATAGCAACTAATAAACACTGAGTCATTATTTTAGTCATTGTCCTGTTAGTTCAACATGTATTCTTTCCTCCATTTAGGACACAGCAGTTATTTTCAAAATAAACTAGATAAAGCATGCTTCTTCAAAGTAGTCAACTACTTACCATGAAAACTAAACTCTCCAGAACTAACAACATTCAGAGAACATACAGTTTCTCTACAAGAAGAAAAGAGTTCTCACCTGAGTGCATATGTATAGCCAGTGTTCTCTGGCAGACATTGGGGAGGAGTGTACGTGTGTAGACGTGAAAAGTCCATGTTGACTGTTTCAAATCATACTGTAAAAGGTGAAAATAAAGTAATGCAATGACTTAACATTACATAAAGTCAACGTAAGAGCCCTTGCATTGTTCAGCCTGTGTTAGGAAGTATTGAAATAGGAGCTACTGTTACCAGAAATACGGAGCTCTCAGTATTTCAGCAGTAATGCTGCTAGCGCTAGATATCCCTTATCATTACTGCATGAAGCTCAGTGTACTTCTGACCACAGTTTTCTTTATGATACTCTATTTTCAGCAGTTTCCGAGTTCTCTGGAACATTACTGTAATATGAGCCATGCTCTTATCACAACTGCACTCCAACACTTCCATAGGAACTAAGTTATGCTAGCATCCCCAAAAGCTAAGCATAAAGATTTAAAAAACTACGTGGCCATGCTTTCAGAGATCTCTTCACAATAAGTTTTGCTTTGAAAGCCCATTCAGCAAAGTACAGGCTGTCCTACGCACCAACAAAGTGTGGCACAGATGAAACCTGAAAGTTTTTACATATAGTCAAATCACTTTACTCTACAACCTTTGAACACCATCCACTAAGCAGCAAGGGAGTTTCCTTGGTTTCACATCAAATTGTGATATTTGTATCGGTTAATTTATTCTTGCCATAAAAACACTGAATACAGACCCTAGCAGAAGAGCCAACCGCAAAATGACTCGCATGGCTAGAATTAGGTACGTTTTCCAGAGTGCCATCCACTTCAAAAAAAACCCAAAACAACACACCAAACACACCACCACCAAACCAAAACCACCCAAGCAACACTTGGAAAACTTTCCATGGGGTCTTTGAAAGGTATTATAGCCTTAGCAATAAAAACTGATGTTATCATATCAAGAAACTTGCAGAGCTGCATGGGTGACTACTTGTGGCATTATGTACAATGTGACTTTCAAGTTCAAAATATTTGAAAAAAAACCTTGAGCCCTTCTCAGTTTTATTAGCCACAAGAAAAGTTTTGCCTTTCTAAAAAAGATTCTTTGATAGTAGGTTATTTGTGGTTAACAAATAGGGATTTGGCTATCCTGGATTTGCATGGTTAGCAAAGCAGAATCCTGGCTATTTTCAGATTATCTACAGCTCCTGTTTCAGCAGCAGTAAAAGATACTCCACACAACTGTGATGACATGCCTAAACTAAAGTAAAAATATCCCTAGCTACACTTTAATTCTTATAATCAAAACATCAACAAGCATCTCATTTTGAGGGTGCACTTTGCTGTGCTGAAGTAAGAGTTTTCATTTGTATAGCTACATATACATAAGAAATGGAGACAAAAAGCAGAGAGTCACAGGTACAGGTAATAGCAGCTCAAAAAGAAATCTCTACACGTAACATGAAAGTGCTCTTAGTCCACCTGTAGCCTCCAAATCTGGACATCAATAAGACAGGAGGATATTTCTGTTACTACTTAAGATAGAGTTTCCTTCTTGGTTTTAGAAATCAAAACTTACAGGCCTAAACATTGTAGCTTTCTGAATCCAAGCACCTCCCATGCGTTTGTGGGGTTAATGAAAAATAAGGTCTCACTTCTGCTATTTACAGGTCATTTTTTTTAATATTATAGCAAAAGCATTTCCATTAAGTGATCTTTCTCTAAACTTACTTCACTTGTCCCAGAGCCATAATGCTTTCACTGGCTTGTATATAAAATTTGTTGTTTGTTTAGAGGAAGCTGAAATCAGCAGTGCGGAAGTATTAGCAAAGCAGTCTAATTCTCTTGCTAGAATAAGCAGCAAATACTGCTAGAATACATAACTGCTGCCATACTTTAACAACAAACAGGAGCTCATTTTAGAACATAGGAAATGGGAACCAGAGAGTAATGATTCCGCAGTAACGAAAGTGGAAATACAGTGAATTTCAAGACGAGGGATGTTGATAACATCAGATAGCACTTGTTTTAAACAGCAAAACAGATTTCTCAGACATATGCCTATTGAAATTCAAAACTATGATTAAGGTTGATGTGTTGAAATTGGTCCATCCCAATAGAAAGATTTTGAAACCACGAGCCAGGGACACCTCTGTTTAGTTTCCACTGGAGCTGATCTTGACTGCTTAGCACATGTCATTTCATCAATAAACTTTTAACTGGCAACTCAATAGCTGATATCATGCTTTCCACACCCAGCAGTATTTTCCCACATGGAAAGCCAGGCTATGCGAGTGAGCTTCCAGTAGTGACCCAACTCCTCCCTCTGTCCCTGCTACCCGTATGGGCAGGGCAAAGGCAGACTTTGAAAAATAACATATAGGCTCAGCTTCTTTCCTGTTCTTTTCCCCTTCCCCACCAGTTCTCTCTCTACTCGATTTCTTCAGAAATCAAATACTAGAATTTACATCATATTCCTTATTTGCTAAGGTTTGAAATATATAATTAAATTAGTATTAGGTAAAATATGTACTTGACAATGGCACTGCTAACTGAAAAGCCTCGGAGGTATTTATGCGTACGTCTATTAATAGCTGGTTTTCATAGCACCAAGATCTCCGGTAAAGATAACAGGTTTGCCATCTAAACACCACGTAGTTAGAAATCACTCTTAGAAGATTTAGGGGCTTGGTTTGATTCACTGTTTGTCTGATGCTCTAAAATTAATTCAGACTCAAAGGGAAAACCTTTACTCAATTTTTCAAAGCAACAAAAGAGCCTTAACTGACTTACTCAAAACTTGAAAATAATCTTGAGAGATAACCACCACAATTTTTAAAACCCAGCATCTAAAATTTACTATAAAACTGGATTTTTTTTAAAAACCTGGCTACTAGTGCAATAGCTTAATTTTAGTTATCTATTTCTTCAAAACAAAATCTACAAAAGAAACAATCAACCCAATTTATTTAGAAATATGCTACATACTTATAGCACAACTTTAAACTATGGAACAGACCGGGGTGGGTGGAGGACAATAACTCCCTCTAATTTGTTCACTCATGTTTAACAGCACTCCACCTTTCATATATTATTTCTTCTCATTTATGAAACTTTCATATACAACTGGAACAGAAAGAGACATGCTAATAAAATATTTTGGAAATTCAAAACCACAAAACTTGGCAGAGAACCTGAGACGTAGATATAGTACTTAGTTCCAGTTTCAACACTTCTGGGTGCCCAGCAGATTTCTGATTTAGGTACCATAGATCTGTCTGAACTCAGATTCACGTAGGCTTTTAGTATGGGCTCTGTTGCAAGCATTACTGGGTCCAAACTTTAACTAGCCTTTTTTCCTTCTTCAGAAGTCCATAAGCATCTATTTCTAAGTACTAAGGGATGTATAGTGAAAGAACTCAGCATGTAGTTGCATAAGAAAATCCCAAGTAATAAGAATACATTTATAAGACAGCCTAAAGGCAATTAAAGAGAAGCACACATTTCAGCTGGAATGCAAGTGGACACTAGATGTGTCAAAACTTACAAACTAACTTTCACGTTCCTGCAGAGGACACAGCTGGATCATTTGCTTTTTTGGGGAAGCAGACAACAACAATCATCTCAAGTATCATGTCTCCTTTGCGATTCAACTGAAATCAGCGTTACAACAAATCAGCAGAGTAGAAGGGCAGGAGAAGACAGATTCCGACTTGGACAGAAGACAAGGAAGCAGAGGAACTCCTGTAATCAGTGCAGCAGAATTTACCTTCCCACAAAGCCCCTTGGCTGTTGCCAGAGGATGCAGACTATGAAGCATCTGCGTGACAAGAGGCCACACCACTACCTCATAGGCCTGTTTATCTGAAAATCACTTTCGGAATCAGCCAGCCTCAACAAAACCCTAGTACTGCTGCAGCGAACTTCCTGGCTTTCATGGAAGGTGATGAGATGCTCTGACAGTGGCCTTTAAGCACAGAAGCATTACAAGGGGGGAAGTAGCACCAAAACCACATTGTATATACACTACAAGCACGTGGCAAGGACAAGGATGAACCCCCACCTATGTCTTTTGGGGCACACAGACTTCCACAACATACTATCTAGGCATTTCCTCACTAGCACCCTTTGTGACAAAGGAAGTGGTAAATCGCCATTGCACAAACGGGACCCTGGCAGAGCAGAAATATTCACCAGAAGTCTGTCATAGAATGAGAACGTTTGCAAGACAGCATGTCTTATTTTATAATTTTTTTTACCCCTTGTAATGTAAAAAGTCTTAGAGAGATGTCAGTAGTACTACTTCAAGCAAACAAAGTAAGTTTAAGTCATTATGATTTAACATGCTAATGCCACAAAAGCTAAACAGACTGTTGGGAAAATTATTAATAACAACAAAACTGGAGCATGCAGCCCTACCAGTTCCTGAGAGCAAGCTATTTTTACTTGTGATTTCAAATTTTATTTTCTACTATTATTCAGAATAACCAATAAAATTAATCTTTTTGGTAAAAAAAAAAAGAGGCGAATTCCTAAGTAAATATACTCCATGAAGAATGTTTCCACATACCCAATTAACTACTGGTTTAAACAGGCTGAAGAGCAAAGAGCTCCAAGCTAAATCAACACTTTATTAACACACACATTCTTAAAACATCAGTATTACTTTAAAATAAAACCACAAAAGTATACAAACAAAAAAATCCCAAGTAATAAAATCCACATTTTAAATTAGATGTTACCATTGACTATTATGTCAAAGATCCCCAAACACAGGTGTCAAACCATAACGTTACTAAACAAAAAAGAGGTTCTTCACAAAGCAGTAATATATTGACATTAAGTATCCCTTCAAATGGCTTTTAAAAGGAAGGTTGATAGAAACCAGCTATACATTCAGCTACGGTGAAACAATAAACATATCTGCTCACTGTTTACACACACAGCACCTGAAACACTGCATGGCAACACACTGAGTCATTTTCTAAGCCAGGAACCTCCAGATCACCTCACAGTGAAATACATACAAGGAGTTCAGGGCACAAGCCGCACCAGGCCTCTGCGTTTAAAGAGATTCAACGCTTTGCGCAAGGCCTCCCCCATCAGACGCTACAAGCTGCCACAGAGCCGGGGAGCTCCAGGGCGCTCCAGCCGTTGCCCAGGCAAGCCCCGGGGCTGGCGGAGCCGCACGGGGAGCGCGGCGGGCGCGACCGGTGCCCAGCGCCGCGGGCTGCCCGGGGGGGCGGGGGCGGCCGCGCCCGCGATGGCGGCCCGGGCTCAGGGCGCGCTCCCCGCGCACGGGACATGCTGTTCCATGCCACACCGCAGGATCCCAAAATGGCTTCCCGGCCCCAACAAAGCCCGCAGGATCCGACTGCTCCGACCCAGCCCCCCCGAGCCTCCCTGTCACTCAGCAGCAGAGTTTGAATTCACTGGCCGCGGCCGCCTCAGCCTGCCCACAGCTGTTAACCCGTGGGCTGCCGCGCAGGGAGGGTCTCGGCCGTGGAGGGCTGCCTCGGCGAACGCCATGTACGCGCCAGTCCTGCTTGTTCTAACTACAAGCTCACTGGCAGATAACAAAAGGCATATCTGACTTGCTGTCTCGCGTTCCTAAAACGCTTCACTTGCCCAATAAAACCACCTCAATATTAATTGTCGAACAAAATAAAATCCAATCCGATATCCTACTCTTTACAACTAACTCTCCTACACCTGAATGCCTAAGGTGTCCACAACTCTTAAAATCACCAAGTCACAAGTCAGTCAAATAGCACAGATTTAAGGAGAGATATATATATATGCACGCCACATTTCCTAATATATCAATGTAAAAAGCTTACTAAGCTTGTCAATAAAGCCCTCCATACAGATCACTTACAACGAAAAAGCCTGCGGCTCGCTTCCATAACATTATTATGAAAAACAGCAAATAATAATACACCCCCATAGATGAGAGGAGAAATTAAACATTAAGATTAACTTGGAAATTCAACAGAAGCATTAGCCTCTAATAGTCAGTTGCAAAGCACGAAGAATTTTTTTTTTAAGAAACGAGCAAAGAAAGATTTCATTTCCTTCTTGTGAAATGTTAAACTGAAAACCAGACAGTGGGATAGGGGGATTGCAAGTATTGCAGAAACACGGAACCTGGAATTTGCTAGCTAAGATCTTCCTTTCCTACAACATATTACAAACAATATTATTTTTTTTAATAAATAAAGAAACACAGAATAAGGCAAACCAAATACTTTTTCTTTCCAGCAGACATGAAAGTTCTTGAGACTGTCAGAAAACAGGTGCTGCCTCTACACAGTTTGATCTTTCAGACACTTTTACCCCTGTGGTTACTGAAGAGCAACCAAACACAATCACCACATCAGGAACACAGCTCTACTATCTCAAAATGAGCACAGTATTGAAGTACCATATTTTGCAGTAAAACTACGAGCACTCACTCACTCAAAGGCAGGACTGATGCCAACTCTTCTACAGTAAACCCCTGCCTGTTTAACACCACTTCCCCCCCAGAAACAGTTCACTGACACCGGCCGCCCCGAGGTGACAACCGGGGGGACAGCGAAGACAGGTTTGGCACTGCTCAGCACCAGACCACACCATCGATTACAGTACATTACCTTTGCACTACAGCTCAGCAGCCGCAGTGGGTGCAGGCACTACAGCACACTTATCAATTCCTTCCCAATCAGAGTGGAAAGCTGCAGGTTATAGTTACTTCCGACAAGAAAACGCCCCAAGGGCCAGGCCAAGAGGCACCCAAGCAGGCAGACAGCTACGGCAGAGATTTGCCTCTCTCCTTCATTTAACAGCGCCGATCCAAACAACTTCAGGCCGCGAACAGAGGTCAGCACTTGACCCAACAACTCCAGCCCGCGCTCCAACGCGGCGTCCTCACGCCCTCCTGCCTTCCTGGGACTACGGGGCGGGACACCGTCCGAGCTGAGGGAGAAGCTGACCCCCCACGCCCAGCGGAGGATGCGGACCGAGACACAACGCCCCAAGGGCTCCCTGGCGGGCGGCTGCCTAACGCGGCCCTGGCCGCCCGACCCGCCCTGCCCGGGACCGGCCCTCACGGCCGGAAGCGGCGGCGCGCGGGCCGCGGCGGCAGCAGGCGGCAGCTGCCGCCAGTCAGCGGGTGGCGGGTGAACGGGGGCGGGAGGGCGGTTGGCAGCGCGGCAACGGCCGGAGCGGGCTGGCGCCGAGCTGTTTGCCAGCCCCCCCCGCTCTGAGGAAGGGCGGGGGAAACGCGGCCTGACCCCTGAGGGAAAGGGGAGACCCCCACCCGCCCCAGCGCGGCCGCGGGGAGGGAGAGGCTCCCCCTCACAGGAGGCGGCGGGGAGGGGGTACCGCACGCACGCGAGGCCGGGGCTGCCGGGGCGGTGGTTACCTGGCGCCGGTGAAGCGAGGGAAAGGCAGAGCCGCCGGCGGGAGCAGCGACGGCGGCTGAGATTGGCCTCTCCCCGCCCGCTTTGCTGAGGCCGCCGGGAGCGCCCGCCCCGCCCCGCCCGCGCGGCGCGTGCCGCCAGCGCCCCCCTCTGCGGGCCGCCCCGCCCACCGGTAACCGCCCCTGAGGGACAGGCCCCGCCCACCGGTAACCGCCCCTCACGCACCGCCCCTCAGCGACGGCCCCCCCCGCCGCCCCCCCACACCGCCCCTCACACAGCCCTGACAGCCGGGCGCACCGCGGCGCTTCCCTCCTCTTCAGCGGCCGCCCCTCCGTGGCGGGACCGCCTCGGCTCCCCCGGGGCTGCCCTTCCCTGCCCCGAGCTCTTCCCTCTGGCAGCACCCGCCTGCTGGCGGCCGCAGCCAAGCTGCCCCCTGCCTCGGCTTCTCCCTCCGCAAAATGGAGCCGAGGATGCCTTTGGAGTGAGAAATGCTAAAGAGATGAGGAGAGTTACCTCTGATTTTCACTTCAGCCTCTGTTGCTTGGATCCTCGTTGGCTTACTTTCCCAGTATTTCTATGTCTTCCCTCACTGTCTCCTTCCCACTCGGTCTTTTTTGGATTTTCCTTCCCTTTCGCTTGCCGTTCTCCTCTAAGACTTCTGGCGCTTGCACAGCACGCCCAGCCGCTCGGCGGGATTTAAGCGCTTTGGATCCCGCACTATGCACAAGCGAGCTTCACCGGTGCCAACACCAGGCCACAGTAACCGCTGGACGACCACACAAAAAAGAAATGTCACGGGCCTGCTTTCAGCAAAGAAGTCGTGGCGTGAAACAAGCCCCGTTGTTCAAATATTTGGGGAACATACGCAAATGCATTCAATTTGAAATCTGTGTCTGAGTCATGTTTTGTTAAACCTTTAGTCTCCCCGAGCCTGCAGTTTTCTTGTGGGCATCGCAGTGCTGTGCGCTGCGGGCACGGACGGTTCAAATGGCAGTAAACAGAAGAATAGGGAATGTGTCACTTGAGAAAGGGTAATCAGGCCAAAAATTCTTGTTTACTTGTGCGTGCAAGAGAAATGACTTAGCTTGCTGGGAAAGACTGGGTAATAAATATGTAATTATCAAATAAATAAATAGACTCTGTACTTGTTTGGATACAAAATGGGTAGAAGCAGCTAATCCTTAAACAGAAAAGGATGCAACATAAAGACATCCACATAGGACATTAGCTGATGTTGACGTAGCACTGATTTTAGGCAATTATAGTTTCTTTTAAAAGAGGTTTGCTTTAGTTATGTGAAAGTTTTAAGATGCTGCAGCCCAAGTTGAGCTGATCCCAGCAACATTTGGAAGCCAGCACATAATTTAGTCAGAGGTGCGGCCCCCCACCAGTCTCCTCTGCCCCGCAGATGGCCCAATACTTTGCAGAAATCACCTCGCTTTTCTGACCACCCCTTCTCTTTCTGTACTTCGCACCTGTTTTTCCTGACTTTAGAGTAGGTAATATTGAAGGGCTTAAGACAGCCAGGGCAAAATCACTCTTAAATCTCCCTGAAACTCTTTGGTGCTCCAAGGCCAGGCCCTCTCAGGCTGTTTCTCCCCGCTCCCTGGAGCCCAGCCAGGGCAGGCTGCGCTCCGCTCTGGCAGGACGAGGCATGCAGCGCTCCCCGGGCGTTGCTCCAGCTCCCCGGGCTGCTCTGACTGCTCCCCAGCAGTTGTTTTTCCATCAGACCAGGCCAAGAGGCCGGAGGAGGATGGCTTAGACTCAGCTTTCCCTCTGCTCCTCGGCTATGAGGAACAGCAGAGCCCTTGGCTTCTAGAGTTTAAGGGAAACTGGGTTGGATGTCCCAGTTTTGTTAAAAGAAGCTGGTACATATAGGGAGTTAATTTTTCCATGTTTCAGAAGAAATTGCTCCGAGGCAAACAAAAATTCTGTCAAAGTTTTTCAGCATCCAGCAATGAGCTCTCAACATAAAGTGGGCTCGCTTAATTTTATTGGCTAAGCTGCAGTCTGTAGAAAAACAGTGAATAAGAATAAAAATTGATCATATTAAAAATGTTTCAGTTTTAACACTCTAGAGGGTAGTTAAGAATTTAGAAAAAAAAGCTCTGTTAACTGGCACCAGGTACAGGGAACCCACAATACAAGGCCAAACCAATCCAAGGTCCACAGTTCTCTAGTCCTACCTCTTCTCCCCTTCTTCCTTCCCACATTCTTGCTTCCTTCCCTTTGCTTCCCACCGTGATTCCCACTCCCATTCCCAGTGCACTCCTGCGCTCACACCTAGCAACATCATTCCTTAGTGTGAGGAAGTGTGGTGACCTTTATGTCCAAGCCTGGGGAGATGATCATATATATGCATTAGTATGAAAATTGCCTGAAGTAGCTGGAAATCTGATTTCTTGCTCATTAAAGAAAAAGTTTCTCGCCATCTGCGTCACACGTTGTGGTTAAACCGATGAGGGCCCTTTCGCTACACCACCATTGCTGTCAGCCAAAGGCAGCGGGCGCTGCACGCAGTGCAATTAGGTTATCCGTTAAAAGGGGGCTGCAAAGCACTTCAATTCAATTTTGCCACTAGATCCTGCCGTCGTCCTGGCTCGCGGGGGATTTCAGACATTAACGAGCAAAGCCGATTACGCACAGGGCAGACCAACGGAGCAGCCGTCCTCCTCGCAGCTCTCATCTGCTGCTTCATCTCATTTACTGCATTCGTGAGCTTCCCTGGGGGATTGGTCTTGGTAAATGGACACAAGCCTGTTAACTGTAATTTTTGTGGCTCCTTCAGCTGCCTAATAATGATTTTTTTTGCTTTAATTTTCTGTCTCGCTTTTTAAAGCATGGTTAGAGCTTCACTTGAAGGGCTGAGGCACAGAGCAGTCCATTACATATCCACCAGGACCAGCTCTCATCCACTCTTCTAACCAACCGTGGCTCACCTTCCCGCACAGTGATCCTGACACAGATTCCGCAAATGAAACAGAAACTTGGCTCCTCTCACATCAGCGCTTGATTTCCACCGGCCAAGATGTTACTGTTTATCTGGGGCAACGCTCTAGTACGTTTGTGTTGTGCAGACGAGGGGCTTCCCCCAAGTGAGATAAAGCCTATGCAGTAACCCATCAGAACTCTAGCCTAATCTCTCTATATAGAACTACAGCTATGATAGTATAATAATGTAAATACAGTAAATAAAATAAAATAATAAATGACAGTATAATAGTACAGTAAAACTATACTATATGCTATACTATAATAGTTATTTCCAGTTACAACCGGAAAGTTATTATACCGTAATAGCTATAGTTCTATGTAGAGAGATGAGATACGAGTTCTGATGGGTTATTATAGTTTATAACAACTTTCCGGTTATAACTGGGGGTTGGTCTCCGGGGAGCACGCTGCGCTCGCGAGCAGACACGGTGCACTAGCGCATCTTCACAGTGCACTGCCGGACACTGCAGGCAGCCTGTCTGCAATCTGCCTAAAGCATTTCTGAGGAAACCTGCAGACGGCCTACAGGAACCTGCGTGGATGAGGAGTGGGTGGACCTGGGAACGTACTTCACCTCCAGTCTCTCCTAAAAATGCTCTCTGATGTAGACTTTCTCTCAAAGTCTAGATGCCTCGTTTGACAGGGCTCTCTCAGTGTCTAATTAATTGATTCTACTTAAAGTAGTCAACAAATATTTAGAAGATTCGATATTCAGTTAGACAAATGCATGCACTTACCAAAAACTTTGTTTTGCTGAGAATCCGAGTCCCAGGATCCTCCACAACAGGTCTTCGAGCTTACAAGGACGAAGACAGAAGCACATCTGTTCGTCACAGGAAGGGCAGGGCTAAAGCCTGCTTATCTGAAGAGCCTGAAAGTTCGAGATAACTGTTTTGCCAAAAAAAAAAATTGTCCTTGCTTAAACATTACATAATGAATACGATCCTAGTAACATCATGCAATGAATGCAAATAAAATCTAGTACATATAATAGCTGGTCTAGCAAAATAGAAAAAAAAAAAAAATCATACGTTTCAATTGTGTTCCTACTGATGTAGTAAAAGGTTGAAGCTGAGAAAGTTGATTCTCAAAGAAAATAACTTTAAAACCCAGGCTCATACACCATCCACAGGAGACTTGGTAATAGTACTTCTTTGTAAGGGATCTGAGAAATCTGGGCTATGTAAGTTGGAGTGTGGTAAACCATAAGCAGGGTCAGTGTATTGTTGAAGTCCTACGTCCAGAACACTTTCTAATAAACGAACGTAGTGGAGGGTATCTAGTTTGTCACACATGCATGAACAAGATCAGGTTGCTGTTTAACACATCTCCAGAAGGACTGTTAGAATATTCGATTCACACAGCTCTCCTGGCTCTGAAGAAAAAAGCTGGTTTGTTGGATGATGCGGAGATTTTTCTTTGGGAGGCATCCCACAATGGACTGTTCTGAAAGATAACACAATGCTCAACATACGCAGAAAAAACCCTTCCCAGCCTACTGAAGATACCAGGCTTGATGACTACTTCAGCTCTTACTGTTTGCGTACCAGCTTTGAAAAGCTTTGACTAGATTTCTCCTCACCTAAGGAGGTGCTCTTCTCTAATCCCACATTTGAAGTTGGGTTTTCAAATCTCTCTTCTTTCGCTCACAACAGTAATTAGAAACATTTGTACTGCAGCTACCACGAGGCTGCAGTCAGTGGTAAAGTAAAAGAATCTAAATTTTGCCAACATAGGAAGCAAAAAAAATTGTGCCTGTAGTAATGTCGTTAAGTAGGATTCATTTGGTGGACTTTCAAGGGAACATTACAGTAAGAACTGGGTTCTTGTTGCTGAAGTGAAACTTTAGGTTGCATTGGAAGAACCTGCTGCTCTGCGGCACTTTGAGAACAGAGCGTTGAATGAAAACTCTAAGGACGCTGCTAGGACAGTTATGTAGTCTATTTCCAGTCTAATTAAATTGGCTTCTTAGTCTAATCAATGATTAAGGAAACCATTTCACGGAATCACAGAATAGTTGAGGCTGGAGATGATGTAGCTCAAATCCCTGCCCAAGCAGAGCCAGGTAGAGCAGGTTTCCCAGGACTGTGTTAAATCAGGTTTTGAGTATCTCCAAGGCTAGAGACGCCACAACCTCTTCACTCCATTTACTGTGTCCTCAGGATTTTTATTTCACTCACATTGCACCTTCTAAGAATTTCAGCTGACTCTCCCGTTATAATGCGTTAAATAGTTCCTAGTTTTTAGTCAACTAAAATGGTGCTCAATAGAGGAATGGTTATATTTTGGCTTTTCATGAAGAGAAAAGCCTACTTCAAAGACAGTACATATGATCTAAAATAAGTATCCTGCTCTACAGCAATGCAAACCAGCTTTTGGATCCATAAGAAACTACCGTTATTCTGTATCGTTAGTATTATTGTCCCTTTTTGGTAGAATTTTCAAAGCAACCCGGTGTTTTGTGAAGAAGCGGCCACGAGTTTGTGTAACTTTGCTTTTAAGCTAGGAATAAGACTTGTTTTGTGTATGTAATCCATCTCAAATGTTTCTGTGAGAATGCAAGTAGATATTGCTGTAAACACGTCATGGTTTGGTTAACAATCATGTCACAAGTCTGAAAATGTGAGTTAGCTCAGACAGATACACAAAGGTGAGGACTTCCTACAGCACAAGGAGTATTACCGAACCCCACTGAGCCTGGATTTGGACTTGATACAAAGCCAAGGCACTTGTGAGTTAGAAGCCAAAGAGCACTTTTTGTCTGTAATACAGATAATTAAAAAACCCCAAACAAACAGAAACCAGGATCCTGATTTTCCATGATTTGTGTGTGCCATAAATGGCACACTACCCCACAATGATGTAGACAAGAATCGAGGAGCTCACTTACTTTATTACATAGCTGAGAATATAAGACGACACTGAAACTTACACACTACAAAGGTCTTTTAAAAAAAATAAATCAAGCTTTAACCTAATGTTGGAGAATTTTAATTTCAAAGGAATATGCAAACAAACGTTGCTTGCTTTCCAAGGCACAATGGTAGAAACATAAAAACTGCAGATACATTTAATACAAAAATATAAATACTGTTAATCTAAATGACAAACCAGCACATTTCCTCCCATGTGTAAACCTTAATTTAAAAAAGGATAGCTTTATTCTCAGTCATGAAATGTAATACAATGACAATAAAAACTATTCCTTTAGTGACACCTACTCAGAATATGTCCCTATTATACCAGTATGAATACTCAAAACATTTTAAAAATTTTGCTGCATTATGCAAGAGAAGTTTGGCTGTTTTTTTTCCTGATAAAACTGATCTTCACAGACCTGACTCTGCAAAGTCTGAATATTATCCAGAGTTTGAAATGCTCTTTGAAAGACTGAGTTCTCACTGAATTACATTAATAACTTTGATGTTAGACTATTACTTTGTTAAATAAATTATCTTTAATTATAAATAGTGTCAAGTTCCTGAAAAACATTCCTCCTTTAAACCTTGTATCTAAAAAACTTCCAATGCAAAGTGAATTAAAACATTGTTTTATTGCTAGCAAATACAAAGAACTGTTCAAACGGCCAAGAACATAGAATTGTGCCAATTTGACTTTTAAATGAGCTAATAGTGAACTTACAAAGAAAAACCAATCAATTTATTGCTCAGCCTTTCTTAAGCAAATGAAAATGCAAAAGTAATCCAGATCATACAGATTTCACACACAGTTCACTAAACAGAATTTCAGCATTGATTCATAAAGCTGATTCTTTGGCTGACTGAATGTGCTGTAGTAGTTGATTACAATAGACTGGCGTTTGATGCTTATGTACAACTCCTTCAATTTCTCTCACCAGCAGTTCTGGATATAAAACACTTCCTTCTTTTAAAACTTCTGTAAAACAAAAATATGTTTTGTAAGTCATTAGCCGCTCTGCGTTTCTCTATCCAAGTTCCCTGAAAGTAGCCGAAACCTAACCTGGAAGTTGTTGTTCTACGATTTGCGCAGTCATGACAACCCGATTCCTCTAATTTGCTGAGGTCTGCTATTTTGACATTTACGTGCTTGAACGCAGATCGATACACTAATAAATTCCCAAGAATCCATCGGGCGAGCTAGGATATGGTCACATCCTGCAATGGTTAGTGCCTCTGCTCCATATCCTGTTTACCATCTAGCAAGTCTTCTCTTACATCAGATGCACTGACGTTCCCGCTCTGGTAAATGCTAGACAAAACATGACATTCTGCACTCGGGTAAAAGGTCTGAGCTCATACTCGCCGAAAGCCAAAGGAAAGCTTCCAGCCCGTTAGGATTAGCCTCTAGTTGTATGCACTACTTTCATATGACACTGCAAAACATGATTTAAAAAGCATTGTTAAAAATACGTATGACTGAAAGTCTTACCTAGGACTGCATTTTGGGTATTTTGATCTGGGTCGTCGAGATGTATCAGCAGTTCTTGGTACAGAAACTCAACATGACTTTCCATCGCAGATTTCACATCACTGTCCTTTAAGCCTTTAAACCAATTAGTTAAGGTGTGAGCAGCTGCCAGTCGTACATCACATGAAGCATCATCCAGACGCTTTAAAACTTCTGAAAAGGAGCATATACATAACCCAATAGCAATGTTACCTTTTGCATTTCAAAAAAAGAAATGTATTTTCTCATCACTGAAATTATTGTTGCATTTATGACATACATCTGTCTTTTGAACATTGCGAATACACGTGGTACATAGTTCCCAAAAGCACGCAGTGCATTGTTACAGGATTGTTATGTTGCCAAAGACATTAAAAGAAATGTACGAAATTATTTAGACGAGTTGAACATTCTCTAGCACTCTTCCTAACAAGGTACTGTGACTGTCTATTAATGCATTACAGAAATACAGAGTTTAAGTATTTCTATGCTCTATAAAGCACAGTATTTCTATCAAATGTTACTGTTTCAGTGAATGACCGCATTGCAGGCGACTTGAATATGCAAGATGCAATGATTTACTTTGACGGTTGTCTGATCATGGATTTCCCTAAAGTAAAAATGTTTGTTGTTAGATTTCTGCCGAGTTTGGGAAAGTCCGATTTATTTGTATATATCTCTGAGAACATGGATTCTGTTACATAGCATGGACTGTATTTCTCCTGATTCGTTGTTTAACGTTTAAACATCATCCTAAGAAGCATTACAGGTAATAGCTTTCTTTGACGTTACAGCACTCCAGATTGGGGTTTTCATCTCTTTTTTTTTTTTCTTTTCTTTTTTTTTTTTAAATAAAAACCCAACCCACTACCTATTCAGGTCTATTTATGGCACAATGAAATGGTTTGCTCTTGGCACTCTGGAACACAGCAAGGAGAACAATGTGACCACCATTTATATAATACCGTACTGTTCTGCTTTCACTATAGTTAGAACATTATTTCACATAGTCTAAACTAGGCAGCAATGCAGATGAAATACTGGCAAGCCTTGCAAAGACAGTAACGCTGAGCGAAGTTCCATCTAGTGGTCTAACGCATAATAGCGTTGGGAATACTGCTCGGTTCTGCTCAACCGGCAGCGAGGGCATTTTAAAAGGACATTAACTTGTCTGCACTGCAACACCTCAGTGAAATGAAATCCTGCAGTTAAAAAGCTACTACAGAAAGGCCTTGCAAGAAGCGAGTGCTGTTGGAGTCACACTCAACAACACCTACTCAAGTGTTTAACACCTTGATTTTCTAAAATGTGTATGTGTACTTTATACACTTTAAGCAGTCTCACTTAGCAGTTTAAGACCATGTCTTAGTCTCTGCAGGATTAAGACATAAAATTGCCTCTCATACACAAAAATGCTGCTAATGGTATGATTTTGTGCAGCACTTTACTTTTTCCATTTCCTTAATATCTATAAAATTACTCTGGGGGAGAACTACCCAAATAGTTAAAATACCAGATAATAAAACACAGAAGTAGCATTAGAGTATGTGAATGGGAGTGAAATAAGAATGCCTGAGAAACTGAGACTACATAAAATCTGCCCCTATTCTTACCTCAAACTGTTTAAAGGCTTTTTGCCCTTTACAGGGGATTAAAGCCAGGTGCCATAGTGACATCCAACGGTTGCCATTCCCTAGTCTGTATGAGCACTTTCATTGCTACCAGCTGCAGTGAATCTGCAGATGAGGTGGACAACCTGCACTGCAAATCCTAAAGCTATACAGTCAATCTACCTACTGCTCCAGCACGATGCTCTTCATCCCTAAAAGCTAAGTGAACTATGATAATTCAGGTAAAAAAGAAACTGTAATTCTTCAACACAGAGATCTTGATTAAAAAAAAAAAAATTTACACTGACCTGTGTAAGTGTTGGTAAGTTTATCTTCATCAAACTGCCTCCCACAGACTTCTAACAAAACACCAACAATACGACAAGCCATCAGTCGAGTAATTTTCGAGTCTTCATCCATGGCGGCAATGATTTGGGGCATTAGCCCATCTTTGACTTTTAAGATCTACAATTAACAGGAAAAGCACAGAAGCACAACAGCTTTTCAGTTGCTCTAAAACAATGTGCTTATTGGCTACATCAGTTACCATTAGGTCTGACTGATACTGGCTTGCTTAATTTAAAAAGTTAGCTATAAAAGTTAACCTAAATCTTGAAGTTACACAGCTCTATTTTTGCCTCTAAGCAAGCCTGGAAAATGAAAATCCACCAATCATCCAGTTCATGAATGCTCAGTATATATGCAGATGAGTTTTATGTAACTCGTAAAAGCTTTAAACTTACTTGCCTTTTTATTTAAAAAAAATTGTTGGCAAGACTTTAAATAATTGGGAGATGAGGACTAGGTACATGTACCAGTAGATGGTGCTCTTGTCCTAAAAGGAAGCACTAATAGTGGCCGGTATTTTGTGTTACAGAACTGATGTGGTGCTAGAACAAAGATCTACAAAATTTGACGATGGTGAATCCTACAGCTCACCATGTTGCTGGCCTCAGGTTTCTTACCAGGATATCATTGTCCTTGCACTACTGATCATTTCAATTATTAATACTCAGTTACAATTAATGAATTTTATGATGAAAACTATGTGTCCATCTGAAAACATTACTTACAATAAGGATTTATTCTTTTTTTTCCCCTTGCATTTATTTTGTCTTCCTGCCTAATATTTCAAAGTACATTTAATGAGAAAGAGAAAATTTACCTCTTTTGGTGAAAGCATTTCACAGTGAATAAGAGCCCAAAGGCACGATACAGCTGTAGTGCGGATGGCAGCTGCTGTTCTTCCAGCGTGCCACTGCAGATTAGGAGCCAGTATGTCTTTTATCACAGTCTCAAGGTAGCTAGGAAACAGCCTGAAGCCAAAAATAAGAAAGCAAAATAAAGGTTCATGAGAAAGTGATAAAGAGACTGACAGGATGTAAAAGAATTTTCTGTTATAGAAACATAGGCAGAAAAGGAAAAAAAAAAAAGACTCTAAAAAAATAAAAAAAAAATCTTATAAGCCAATGTGATTATAATATATGTGATAAGCTTTTCATAACTTAATTTTTCTAGATAATATTTAAACAAATACCTAACATTCATGGAAAGGGAAGGCTAGACTTTCTCCCACTTCAGACGATGCCCATGACTCACTGTGTTATCTCGGTAAACTACTTACCTTCTCTCTGTCTCATTTTCTCCGTCTGTGAAGTGGAGATAACACCCCATATGAACGCGGTGAGGATTCATTAATATTTGTAAGACCCTTTGAGACTGTCCAGTGAAAAGTATTTATAACGTGAAAAGTATGAATGCTATTGATGAGACCTGAACTACTGATACTGCAGGGAGTCTACACAGAATACTTCAGCTTTCCCTTGGCTCAGAAACTCGTCTCCCTCAAGGATGCGAGGTCTGTAGGCTTTTCTAATGGTGCCAGCCCCAATACTGGTTTGTTTTCATTACAAACACACAAATCCATTATATTTTTGCTGATGTTTCTTCCTCCTCCTCTACTGAATGGCCTGTTATAATGCTAAAAGTTGTTGCGACAGTCAGCAATTGCAATAGGCAGTATTCCCTCACACCCATTTAATTCCAGCTCAAACAATTTTAAATTAAGAGAAAAAGATATAGATCTTACACACAAATTAATAAAGACTTTTCTGCATCAAAAAGACATGTGTGCCTGGCCTGTGACTACATAACTAAGGCTCAGGTTATTCACTGTGCCTTAAAAAAAGCAGCTGGCAGTGTGCAAAACAGATTGACAAATAACAGGCTAAATCTACCTTGACTCGTGTCCCACTATTCAAAGTTCCCGCAGACCTGGACTGCAGCCACCTGAGTGCGAAACAGCACATCACCACCCTGGTGCTTGGCAGAAAGGGAAGAAGCTGTTGCTGACTTTTTTTTCTGAAAGTCCTACATTTCACTTCCAGGATGAGTAAGTGGCTTCTACAGAGATGTGCCAAGCCACAGGAGGAACATAATGAGTAGATGTTAACAACAAACAATTATCACTAAGTACTTTTTAAAAAATCCCCACAACAGCAAAACAAAATCATCCAGCAATGATAATCCAGCGATAAAAAATTCCATAATAGTATTGTATCAATGTACTAAGAAATGTAATTGTATCTACTTCTTTCCTGTAACTACCCTTTACCCACCGCAGTTGGACTTTGTCACCCAGGTGTGAGCTGACTAAAGCATGACCAGCTAGCCTGCCAGGCCTTAACTAGCTATCGCACACACCCACACCTGAAAATCTCTGTCCTCAACACGATGTGAATACATACACCCGACTGCTGCGTGGCACCCAGGCCAATGGAGCACTCGGCGTCCGAGGCAGTCAGAGATCCACTCTCGCTTCCCGCCCAGCAGATGGCACTTAAGATTCAGCAATAACAAGAAACTTGTCGTCCCATTAGACACATCTAAATTTGTCAAAAACCTTTAGATTTGTTATTTTAAACACATTTCTGAGAATTAATAATTTTCTATTCAAAAAGTCGCCAGAAAAAAATATAACTAATGATCACCATCATTCCAAATTTCCTTTTAGCTCCAAAGCTAAAAAAAGCTTTGTGCTATCTGATCGGTAGCTGCTTCTGTTTTTAATAAAGCCTTCTGTTAAACTGCAAAGAAAACCCAATCTGTCAAAACATAAAGGTAAATTCCATCAGCATTATGTTAACCATAATGCTATGTTATTTGTGAGAATATTTGTTCTAGTGCCTTGAAATAGAATCAGTAAAGCAATATCTGGCAATTATCTGACTCAATCATGTCAGACTCAAACGAAATTAGATGACCACACAACTGTGTTTAGTATAATAACTGAAAGCCTTCCTATCTACGCTGTTAGAATGTTTTTAAGGCGCTAAACAAATTACTGCCAGCAGTGAATGCGATTGTGTAACCAGAACTTATTACTACTTCACTACACTATCTCTCATTACCATTAAGATGTATTTTTTGCTGTTACTGATGCAATTAAATTCTCCCTCTTTCCATTTTCAAATCTTACTGTTGTAAATCCATGTAACTGAACTCTAAAAGTGAGTAATTTCCATGAAAGAACATACCCTGTCTGTGCTATTTGCATTTACAGAGTTGAGACTTTATTCTCAACTGGATATGAAATAACTAAAACGTGATCTGTGCACACAATAATACCCAGCTCTTATGCAGACATAAAAAGCACACCTTGGGTTTACATTAAAATTGCTACCCCCATTTTATGGACTTATTTTTTATACATTTTTCTTCTGGATTGGCTCCTTTTCTGCTTTTATGGCACTGCTGCACTTGGCTTTATATGTTTGTATATTGTTGTGTTTTGGGTTTTTTGTGGGGTTTTTTTTTGTTTGTTTTTTGTTTTTAACAAAGTTAACATCCTAAATCCAGTTAATTTGAAACAAAATTGGATTTGTTTTTACAAACCAAAACCTCCAAAAATGTTTTACAAGCAACTCTTCAAACACAAAAACTTCATGTTACTTCCTACATTAAAGCATTTGCTGTGACAATGGAAGTAGAATCAAGAGTTCAGAGAGTCATTTAGCTCGCTCTGCTGCTTTTTAGTTTCTGAAGATAAACCTACTGGTAAAATTCATTGCATTGCTCTTGTTCTCAGAAGACAGAGAGCCCCAGTATGAGTTAGACTGGGCCACCCTTAGCCAGGAGTCCTCCTTCCTACAAACAGGTCTATTAACCTCACGGCATGTATCTCATCTCGACAAAAGGCCATTCGCTCACACTGAGCTAAACAGCTTCCATCATGTCTGTCTGTGGAGAGCTGGTGTGATGTGTGGCTACATTTGCCGAGTGTAACAGTTTGAAACATATTCTACTATTTTTTTCCACACTGGTGATTCCCCTTTCCTGGGAATCCTAGTGAAGCTGACAGCTCATTGCGTTGGTTTTCTTTTTCCCCTCTTTGGCTCCGTTATTTATACAAATGACTGAGTTGCAGATGAAAGTTTTTATTCATCCTGTTTACTTTGACTACTGCCAAAACAAAAGTTTAGTCTTTGGTGATGTTCTCCACGTGGTCCTGCACTGATCATCGCTCACTACCAGCAGTACCTCCACGACCTATCTTAATATACTTACCTGAGCACTTCAGAGACTTTCAGACAGAGAAGCGCTACCAATCCCACTGTACCGCTGAGAAACAACGAATGAATAAGGCTGCGTGTTAATGGAGACAGCCTTCCTACCTCCTAGCGACCCCAGTCAGGAACTCTACGGGTCAGGACTCTGCAGCATGCCACGTAATGTACCTGTCATACTGCTTAGATGCAGCCTAAATGATCTTCTGTAGATCACAATGAGAGGCAGAACAGAGAATTTAACTCAATTCTTCAAATTCTGTTCTGCTGTAATCTGTAAAGCTATTTCTGAGGAGGAAGAGCAGGAGACCAGGTAACTGAAAATGTACAGAGAAGAAATGCCAGTGAGACTAACTTGTTGACCAGGTCTGAATTTGATTAAATACTTTGAAAGAATGAACATATTTAATGTTTTAAAAACAAATGTAGAAAACAATAAATGTGATTGTTTCGTAGATGAACAGGAGCTAATACTGTGTTCTGCAGGAAATAAAGGACAGTAAAATTAAGCCATAAAAATAAATAGATAGGAGAGTCGCATTATCCCATTTTTAGATTGAAATACATTATTAAACACTTAAGCATAATTGTTGTGTTCAGGGCTTCACAGAACACATGAGATAACATTTCTTGGCTCCACGGTCTTTGCATTCTCAGTTAGATGATACAGATCTGAGATATAATGGATTAGCTTACAACAAATAGTCAGATCCTGGAACACTTGAAATAGTTTTCAAAGTGCTTTTCTTCCTTTCTTTTAGGAAGATTCTTGCATATCTAGATTGATCTTGCAACTACCACTCAGTTACATGATTATTTAAACAAGTAATCCACTGACTAAAACGAGATTTTTCTATGAATAGGGATTTTAATATTGGATCCTGAAAATATGGAAACAGGTAACACCATACTTGGCACAAAAGCTTTCAGTTAAAAAAGGACAGCTTCATTATATTCCATCTTAAGCACACACGCTCAAAATCTATCAGGGGATGTGTTAGCAGAGATTCTTCAGCTTACCTGGAATCCCCCACTGAATGGGAACTCCAGGGTTCCTCCTTCTCCCCCCATTATAGGATGTAGGCCATGAATATACTAAATATATCTAAAAATGGTAGATAAAAATACATCTACTTTCATACTAATGTGGCCTCATGGAACCTGAATGAATGTTCAGCACACCAGAATACCCACTGAGTGCCAACTGATCATCAGAATAATGAAAAAAAACTTTTCAGTATACATGACCATTGCTATCAAAGTACTTTTAGGAAGAATGCTTCCTGTGATTTTTTTTTTTTTTAAGAGTTAAAAATGAAAAAAAAAAACCCAAATGTAAATTATAGTTAGATTGTACATGCAATGCATAATTGGTGCTAAGCAACAGGAGACTTCCATCTTCAGTCACTGAGAGTAATAATAATTCCTTATCAAACATTTAATGCTTTTTCAACACCATGCTATATCATGGGCATTTTTAAATGCCCATTTTTGGGGGTGTTCTATTGTTTCCTTACAATGACTACAGGCAAAGTTTAAGGATTTAGGAGGTGGCTGGGAGAAAGACAAAAACCCAAAGAACAATGACCCTCCCCACATTTCTTTCTGAAGAATCCCCATTTTAGCTTTCAAACATGTATTTTTTTCAACTATAGCTCTTTATTTTTTGAAAACTATCCAGATCTGCACGACATCCATTTTAATTCTCCATAGTGGTAGAGGTAGGAAGACTACAGTGGAGGAAGTCAGACTTCAATTTATTTATATTTTTTTAAAATTGTTGCACTCCGCCCTTCTAAGCATTGTTAAAAAATACAGCAAGAAAAATATGCTGTACAAGATGGTGGGAAAGTTTTTCTTCTTCCAGACACACTAACATGGATACAATTATGGGAGTTAAATAACTACCATGGTCATTACTTTTTAATGCTACTGTAGTGTTCAAATAGCTGTGTGAAATTAGAACTCTACTTACCCCTGAGAATTGATGGTTTCACTTGCTTTCTGGAGCAACTCTGATAAAACAGTGAAAAGTTTTAACCGCATTTGGGGATCTTTGTTTGGCTGAAGACATGTCTTAAGAACGAGAATAAAGTCATTCAGAGCTTCACCTATGACAGGACCTAGAAAATAAATACATTTCAGAGTACCAATAAGTTCTATTTAGATGTTTAATATGCGAGTGCATTAAAATTTGTAATATGCCTGGTATTAAAACAGTACTTAACTTTATACTTTTGCCTGGCAGCTGTTGATGTATCCACGTTACATCGTATTAGGCAGTGTACAAATACCCAAGCTAACTCTCCACGGGCTCAGGTACCCACAGCCTTAGCCACGGCAGCACGGTGCTCCCTGGAGCCTGGCTTACCCCACATCTCATCTAGCCAGCTTGGTATTGCTATACTATACTGATATGTCCATGCTACATAATGCAGTGACATCCGCTAGTTGCTGGGACCAGCAGTACAAGATGACATTTTGGGCGGACGAACGCATTTGTGGAGGGAATTAATGCAGTTCGCTATGTAGCTCTGAAAGCTTGAGGCTGTGCACAAAGTTCTGGTTTTATTGAACTTAATGGAAAATTATACTGAATCTGGTATGACCATGACACCACTCCAAACAGCAGCATTAACTATGCTTTTTTTCTTCTTTCAAGCTTTCCCACGTGCAGCGTTCAATGAAAGATGTTCATGACTCCCAGAGGCACAGGAAAGGGCATGTTTAAAAGGGTCAACCTCAAAACTTGGATAATAGAATACTGCTGCAATAATTCTTTCTCCGTGTTTAAATAATGCTTATTTGCATTTTACAAGAGAATCTAAAATATGATGAATTTTAGAAGGTACTATTTGAAATAATATTTTAACAAACTAGAGAATGAATTTGGAACATTTTCACATCCTATGATGAACTCTGTTTTCACCACTAAACAATAAACAAACAAACAAAACCTCTAAGCTGTTATCCCAACATTTAAAGAAATGATTTTCCCAAAACAGAAGGAAGTTTGTGCCTTTCTGCCTGATAATGATTAACATCTGCATGGTTTTCAAGAGGAAGAATACATACAGACCATACACATGCTTTATTCTGCAAGCTTCTTGCTGTAGAATGCTCTTTCTGCTCTATGTTTGTAATAAACTACTTTCTCTAGGAACTTCTTCAGCTTTGCTTCCTTGTCATGCCCATTCCATTCAACCCCAGTCACTCAGAAAATCCTCCCAGAAGGAGACACAACACTGGCATTTCTGGTAACAAGAGTATTCCTAACACATGGAATGGACAGATTGAAGTATTCAAGATTCCAAAACAAGTTCAATAGCATTTAATAATATCTGGAAATTTAATGTTTAAAATAATAATAAAACCCCCTCAAATCTTCAGTGTCTAGACTGAAGCAATACAGGGTGTTGAACTGCAGTTTGCTAAATTTCTGTGCCAACAAATAGGTCTTTATTTTCACAGCATTTATTCAAAATACATTGCTTCATGTGAGTTCTGAGACATTTAAAAAGCTATTACTATTATATCAAACTGATAACAGTAAATTCAACAGATGGAAAATAAACAAAATAAACTACATTGTTAATTTCAGCTTAAGCATACATTCCTGAAAAACAGTAAAAACTAAGACATTTGTAATGAGTAAACCTGATTAAATTGATTAAAAAACATCATTATGTGTGGGAATGAAAAGAATAGTTCTAGGAGCTGCTGTGTCAGACAGTAAATACAGACAATAGCATATTACTAGTGTTGGGTGCAAGCCAAAATGTTTGCCCAGACATTTGATGATTTATTTAGCATTAAGGAAAACAGAGGCAACTGTCTAGAATTCCCTCAGTCATGGAAATGGGAGCACAAATATACAGAAAAGTTGGCTCCTCAGATCTTGCACTGAAAAAAGTTTTTGTTCTTTCCACAGATGAAAAAAAGTACTTATGCTGGTTGCTGCACAAACCAGCAAGCGGGTGCTTCAACAGGTTTGTTGAGGCTTTTTTGAGATTCAAGGACTAAATGCACAAGATACAGTCCCTTAAAACATACCTGTCCACATTTAACTATCTGTAGGAGCAATAATACTACTTCACCTGTAGCTGAAGTAGCTGTCTACATCCCCTTTTTAACTAACAGAAAAGAAAAAACAAATAAACAGGACTTTCCATTTTAATCACCTATAAATGAGTGTCTAGGTGAAAAGAACCGCCTGTAGATGCAACTGGGAGAGCTGCGTCAGAGGAACATTCGCTGTGCAGATCTGAAGTTAGATGAAATGTATGCCAAAGTGTTTCACTCATCTATACACAGTAATGTATTAAAGAACATAAGTGAGGAAATGTTTGTACAGAGAGATAGTATCTTTTGTAAGACTAGTGAATAGATGGAAAAAATAGATCAATTTTTGGACACATAAGCTACATCAGTTCATCTCCCCATAATCCTTACCTGTTTCATTTCTGTAAAAGTACACTTTCAGGTAAGTGCTTTCAGTATGCTCCTTGCAGACAAGGAGTCTTATGGAATTTGAGCTGCTTCAACATTTTTGGTTTTGCTTTCCATCATATTCTTGTGAAGTTTCTGAATATTACACTACTCATTATAAAACACAATGTGTCTGCAGGCTATGGAGGTTATTACTTTATTTTTTTAGAACTGGGTGAGCTATCACACTACTAAATAAGTCATACCTGAATGAGTTGCGATGACATCTAACTGTAATACTTCTGGAGAATAGCACGTCCAACCATCACACGACACTGATACCCATTCCATAAGCTGAATTATATGCTGTTTGTAGAGGTAAAGAAAACTATCCAATTGCTGCACTTCAGCTAATGAAGACATTGTTTCCTCTACCTGTTAAAACAGAGACAGGATACTTTATCTTAACTGAAACAATATTAAAAAAAAGAAAAAACTTTTAAAACTCATAATTATACTGTAAGAACAGAAGGGACACAAGATTTCCATAGTTTCTACTTGGACAATCGAGATTGATACTTAATGTCTGTCTATACTACATCCATTAACTTTAAATCAAAGGGAAACATTCCTCCTGATTTCAAAATGAAATCATAAGGAACACAGCAACGTAACAGCAAAATGAAAGAATCTCTAATCCATGCGAAAAACTATCCAAAAACTAACCACATCATTAAAAAAGCTCTTACTAGTTTTAAAGATGTAGCGATTTTTCTTCTTATTTTAAGAATGCTTTAAACATTAACATAGAGGGAATTTCTCACAATCCCATCTAGTGGGCTATGGCAGCTTCCAAAAACTATTGCTGTTGCAGCTCAGAGAAGACATGGTATTTCCCTTCTCCCTCTTCCTTCTTTTTTTTTTTTTTTTCTTCCCGATTTTAATTATGCAAGATGCTCTTTCTCCACAGTAGCTGGGCAGGTTCATTTTGAAATTCTCAACTTCTGTTGCTTAGAAGTACCAAAATTCACTGTTACATTTGAGATACCTTCTTCATATTTAGATTTAGACTATTCCATGAGACAGGCAAATAAAACATGCACATAAAAGAACTACTAAATTAATTCCAGACATGATCATGCTTGGCAAGGAAGCATATAGATTTTCTTCATCACTTGTAGCAGATAAATTTCAAAGCAAACGAAAATTTGCTTTTACAATTCCTGAAGACCAGAGGTACAAAACTTCTCTAAGGAAGAGATTAAAAGCATGCTGAAAGCAGCATCTATAGTCTTAGTGATTTCAGTGGACAGTGAACCAAGAATGAGGAGCAAGAGACCATTAGAAACCCCACCAAGAAATAACATACGTCATCAGCACAGCCAGTTCTAGCAGGGAAAGATGTAGTGCAGTGCTACGAGTGACATCATTTGACTCTAAGTGGTTCAGTAGAAGTACAAATTGTAGTCATATTTTTAATATTTTTAAACTGAACTCAACCGCACAAGTTGGCTGAAACATGTCTAGGACCTTTAGAATTTTACAGACTAATCACTTGCCAGACAAAGATGTTATTATGGAAGTACCAGATGTGGAGAAAATAAATGAGATTTTGGGGGGTGGGGCATCAGGATTTGCTAAGGACAAAGGTTACTCTTAAAGCAGGTTTGCCTGCCCTCAAGCACAATAGATTTCTCCTTTCTGGAAGCATTCTGCCAGCCAGCCAAAACAACTCAGAATAACTTATATGTAAAATATTAATTTATCTGTAAATTAATTGGAACATTTTACATCACAGAATGTGTCAAGACAGAAACTGTTCCCCGTTATTAAGCCCACCACAATCTGCAAGACATTTTTTTCCATTGAACAAGAGAGATACAAAATAATACATTGTTCATGGCTGATTTAAAATGAACTCTTTAAGTAGTTTCAAGAGTGCAATTTAAAAAAAAAAAAAAAAAAAGAGAATAAATTAAATATGCCAATAGACCAATACATATCTTCTCATTAAGAAGTGTCTCAGTTAAAAAAAATAGCAAGGGTGATTTTCTTTCCTATATTTGAAAGCTAACAAGTTTAATGATACATTATTTTCATGCTGACAATCAACGTGTGCTGAAAGAAGAGCCAAGATAGCACAGGCCACTGATAATGAAACAAAGTGTTACCTTTAGGTCACCAGTTAAATCCCTGACAAGCTCAATACATGCTTAACAGACTAACAACTGATACGGCTTCAGTCTATTTGGGGCTGTAAACCGTAGTCCTCATCATGACACTGGAGTGCTCAGTTGGTGGTCTCCATCTTTTTCCTTAGCCCTAAGCAACCAGAACGGTGATGAACACAAAGGAAAGGGGCCAAAAATCAAGCAAGTAGGAGGAGTAGCAACACTCACAATCAGGTCACATCACTTGTGGTCTCTGGTATCTCTGTGATCTTCTGCCTCCTTATAGTAAAGCCTGAATTGAAGTTCTATAATGCAAGTTTTTGAATAATTTCCATTTATACTCAAAATGTTTTGATCCTGAATACAGACTTCTTTCCTGAACAACAAATTCATACTTGTAAAGCTAGACACAATACATTTGTTCTATATGGTCTTAAGCTATTTTAACAGGGACTTCTTGCCTTCTGCAAGTTGTACAGCTCACTCTGAAGTTCTAGAATAGTCAGTAACTACGAGGGGGGGGGATATAACCGTATTTGTCTTTGTGACAAATCTGAAATATTGCAATTACATAATCTCGTCGCCAGATTTTCTATCTGCCTAGCTGAAAGAAAGGCTAATGAGAAAAAGGATTCTCATCCAAAGTACTGTCAACTTTAAAAATCATCTATAACTGCAGGAACATCTGAAACCTTTAACAATCTTGGGAGATTAACTTTTCTGTATATGAAAATAGGTCTTTATCTCCATGAAACTGCTTTCTTTGTAGGAGTATGAATTTGTAAGGTTTTAAATAGACATTGCTGACTTTATAGACCCCTGTAGGGCTAAACAGACAAGATACTGCAAAACATAGCAGATCTATCTGTCCAAAGCTTACTCGGACAGACTGTTTGTTTAAAAAAAAACCCCAAAACCAAAATACCCCCCCCAAAATCCCCCTGTCTCACTGGCTCTCCATGAGACAGATCTTCATGCCATACCTCTTTGACCTGCAAAGTCTTTTCAATACTTGTTTCAAGCTTTGTTCTATTTTACTTCTTTCGGAATAGTTTTCTAAGCATATGTCTTCTTGGAGGCAGCCTGTCAGCTATGGGGCCATAAATACTGATGTTATGCAGACCTTTGTATACTATGCCTGGGAGCAAGAGAAAAGGAAGTAGAATGGCCATCGCATTTAAGGCGCACGTTTGAAAAAAGACCACTTGGATAGGTCACAATTGTACTACATGAGGATGGCTTCCTGATTTATTTGATATTTAGCTTGGGGAAGAAAGGAAGAGAGAAATAAGGGAGTGAGATAATGTTTAGCCAAAAAAGCTCATCTATTACCAGGGCATCTACAGATCTCCTTGATTTTAAAGCATTCCTGCAACATTTAAACTTCTGGGTCTGGTGGGGAGGTAAAAAGGTCAACTACTGTAAAATCAGTCTGATCTTTGTCTAAAGATAAAAAATGATTATGAAACTATCACTTTTTTTAAGGTTAGTAGTGCTTCTAATCTGTAGGTGAATTGTTCTTTAATAGTCAGGAAATAAATTTGAGTTTTTTCCTGGCCACTTCTGTAGTCCTGTGTATAACCTAACATTAAAAATAATCCAGTGACTTATATCCACCTAAAAAGTAAGCATCAACAGTTCGACCAGCACTAACAGCATGCCCAAGGCTTTGCAGAATCCTGCGACATGCATAAACTCTTGAACACCTCCTGTCCCAAAACTTCACCTAAACCATGGCCCAATGATTAATATACACTTGAACAAAGTGTTCTTCTAGGTCAACGGCAGCCCTACTCCAACTGTGAGCTTCCCATGCTCCAGTAATGTACTTCAGGCCATCTATTCTGAAACCTAATCTAAACACACTTAAAAAAACAAACCAAACCAAAACAATCTAGTTGTAACTATAACCTACAGACCTATACTGGGTGGTTTTGGCCACAAAATAAAACTGAATTCTAGGGCCCTTCTCAGAACCAGCACATATTCTAACTCTGTGGGCCTTCAACAAAAGTTATGAAGAAATTTAATTCTCCAGGCTTTGCAGTCCCAAATTGTAAACCCAACTCCAAACTTAATTCTGGTGTTAATCACATACAGTATGTGCAGTGAGAGATGCACAACCTTGGACTGGCCACAAGCCATCACTCCCTACTGGTACAGCCCACAGCCAGTGAGCAAGCCTTACAAGATGTAGCAATAAGGCCAGCTCCTAAGTTTCTTACCTGAGAAATATCCTCTCCTGTTATGTCAGCCAAACTCAGATATTAATCAGATTTCTGCAGGACCACACTTATGTAGGAGCTAATATTTGCCGCAGAAACATCAGTGTACATTCTAGCCTTACAGCGTTTGCAAGATGCAACAGTACACTCAGCTCTTCTGGCACCACTGTTGCCCTAGACTTGAACCTCAAGTTTAGTCCCACCCTAGCCCTAGCACTACCCTGTCTTCCAGCTCCACAAAAGAAAGAACCTGTGAGATCCTAGTCTCCGTTGCTGCTAATCTTAGTTACAGCCCTGTGGATTTGCAGGATTCAACATTAAACTGAGATCTTCAAACTGTTGTCTGGAAATATATGTAGCACCTAACAACTATGAACTGTTTGATCTGGCAAAGCAGAAATATCAATATTTTGACTGACAAATGATAACATTCATAGATCTTTCAGCCTTCACAGTAACTCCTAAGTATTAACTAACCACCAGAACAGTGCCATAGGGATAGATCTTTGCAGAACAGTTTTATGACTAAACACAGAATCCAAGTATTCCCTCATGCTTGTTTCATTCTAACAGAGTGAATCTGATGAATTTGAAGTTATATGTATATCTAAATCTTTAACTATTATATTTCTATATAATTTTTGAAACAGATTGCTATACACACAGAGGTACAGACAAAAAATAAGCAATCCCCAGACAAAACTAGTAGTATTGTTCTTTGCTCTTACAAATAAGATTTTAATGATTTATTCTTCTGGAGAAGTTGCCTTTGTCTCTTTTAAACAGACTAAACCTGAAGTAATTTCAGCTATGGAAAAAGATGAGGAGACAGACAGAGGGTACAGTCAAGGTCGTGCAACACCAAATGATTTCAGACTCTACCAATCTTTGTAGATGAGCTCTTAGTTAAGGATTTCTATGGTTCAAACCTAACAGCAAGACAAATAATTATGGCTCTATATAGACAAAGTGTCTTATCAATAGTAAAAATCAAAACCGCAACAAAATATTAAACCAACTCATAGTTTACCTTTTCTTTAAGGTGCTGAGAACATGGTATTGCCATTATTGTCACCAAAACTTTCATTAGCTGCAGGCTAATTTCTTTGCAGTCTTCCTGGCATACTTCAATCAATGCTTGCACACAACAAAGTAACTGCTCCATATAAAAGACCTATTTTTCAATAAAAGCACAAATTTATTATGTTTTGTTAGAAAATATAACATTCTCCTTGAGAAAGAGATACGGGAAATGACAATAATAAAATCTGAGCACTGTATAATCCCCTAAATTGGTAACATATTGATAATTTCATGTTAGTTCTTTTGATTACCTACATTCTACTTTTTATAGAATACAACATAACCTTCCTCCCATACCGTTTGTTTGTATTTACCTTGTCCTGTTAACAAAATAAATGACCCTGCTCTTAATCACACAATTGCTCCACTGTGAATAAAAACATCAAAGCATTTTGGAATGCTTACCGATAGTACCTTCTCATTCTGAAGTGCAATTTGTTAATTAATAACATATTTGTTACAACTCTTTCAAATATTATTCCATGTTTGACTATTTTGAATGGAACAATAATGGTTAAATACATGAACCAAGAAAACCTGAGTGTCTGCTTTTATCTCAGCCGATTTATCTCATTCAATGCAATATAATGCACGTTATCTTGATCCAACTGATACCAGTTGAAGTCAATATTGTTGTCAGTTAGTTTGCAGTAACTTCTATGATAAAGTTATCAGATATTCCATGAAGCTGTCAGATTACATTTAATGAACAGAAGGGGCCATTGTTACAGATTTACTTCCAAAAAATAAATCAAGTCTAGGAATAGGTTAGCTATAAATGTTATTAATCTCATGGACACGGTCAATCCTTAGCTAAACAGTGTCTGTGCAGCATTCGCTGTCTAAAATAGAGAAAGATTGTTTTCCAAGACCAAAGGCTAGAACAATTCCGCCAAACGCTTCAGCTGCGGATGAATGTGTCTACTGTATCTAATGCCAAATGGAAGCGCTAAGCTTAAGACCTCATAGCAAATTTGCAGATACACTTCAGGGAATTATTATTTGAACAATCAGGTTATAGTGCTTCCAGTTATATGAGCTCCTAATCATCACAGGTTCATAGAGATTAAGGTTAATTCCTGCATCACTGGTACATATTCCATTAGGGAAGAAACCTAATGAGGGAAGAACTTCAAACGTGTATCTTACATTGGCTCAAAAAGACAATTATGCTAGATGCGGTCTATACACATGAATAACTGTTTTAAACGGAAGCCTGCATTTGACATGAAGTCAGAGTTTTCTGAAGGCACAGCACTGGCCCTTTTTTGGTCATCATAAGAGCAGAGGCTTAAGCTTTTGGTGGAAGGAAAGATGGGATTTCATTTGGGGGGGAAATTGTAGGGATTCCTCTTGCACATCTCTAACAGATCTATTTCCATATCCAAGCAATTGAAGGAAAAAAAATAATAATCCTGGAAGCTAACAATCTCTACTCCATGTTGAAGGGAAGCTCTCACCTCCTTATATAGCAATTGATTAACATTCTTCACATGCTAAAATTAAAATAGTCTTCAGGCTCAGCCATTAGTTAAGGACACACTTGGGAGCAAATTTCTGTTTGTAAAGGTCTTCCTCCTAGATTCTCACTTGAAGAAAAGCAACCATGCCCAACAGTTTACAAAGCATGCTCCTAAACATACATGTAAGCGTACTGTTACCTTTCTTTTAAGACAGAAAACAATAATAATACAAAATAAAAATAAGATGACTTTAAGAGGGAAATTTTCTTGGGAAACCTGACACGCCAATTACAATAGACTGTGAAAAGTTTTCAGTCATTTTTACTGAGGAGGATTGAAATATATGATCTTGTTTGGATTGTGAACACAAGGCATTTCAAAACATGGGTTACATTCTGCCTCTGGATCAGCCAAGGTAGTCCTCTACTAGTACAGTACATACTAAACAGCTTCTTCTCTCCCTGTCATGCCTTTTCATTTTCCTCCCACTATCTGAAGCTGTTTACAGCAGTTCTCAAACCTGAGCCCACATCTGCTGAGAGGACAGACCACCAGCAAGTTTTTGGGAATAGCAGATTTCACCAGGAGATGACACCACAGCTCAGGAAGGACGGGGAAGCTCCTGTTTTGTCTCACATGCCCACAACTATATCCTGAGATAGGGTGGGGTAGGTGTGCAAGGGAGGGATAGGAATGGGAGCATTTAGGGAAAACACGGGAAAAAAATAAGTTGGAGAACCACTGGTCTAAAACTTTGGTCTGTTGTGTATTTTCCAGTTATCCTTACCTCTTCAGATCGTTGACAAACTCCAGCTTGTGACAGTGTGTTGCCAAGATCAGTCAAATGAGGCTGTAAGATTTCTTTTGGGCTACCTCGAATCACTGCAGTTAGAACCATTATACAAGACGGCTTAGGCGTCTTCCCAAAGGCTGATGTGATTAATCTCAATGACACCTTAGGGCTGACAAATGTTCCAATCAATTCTGCTGCTTTCACACACTGAAAAAAGAACAGGAATAACTTGAGGATTTTCCTGAAAACACAAAGACTATTCAACATATCATGGACTTTTTCTTTTTATGATTCCAGCTGTTATTTTAAATGCTTCAGCAGTTGCCTTGTAGGTCTCTTCCACTCGCTAAGTAATGATTATATGCATGAAGAAATTTTCTTGACATGTGTTCAGTAAGCACATAATAAGGCATGCAAACACGCTTCTCAGCATCAGACCAACTTCCATGAGAAAGTAATGCACAGAAATGAAGTGTACAGCTTCCAGTGTAATAAAGTCTCTATCTTAGAATAACCAGATGTTGCAGATTTAGCGGTTTAGCATTTTGTCCTCCAAATGCTCTTCTGAGGAATGCTCTCAATGCACCCACCACCCATCTATTAAAAGCAACAACAATAAAATCCTAGAAGAGGAATTTTTTTGTTGTTGTACTATATTTTGACACTGACATTACAGATCTGGTTTAGTGTGGAAGCGCTGCCACGGGGGAACTGCCCACTGCTTTCCATCTCTTACTTCAACTGAAAAGGCTTAAATTACTGTGTATTCCCTATGATACTCGCGTCCTTTGGTCCCATCTCTGCCTTGCACACATATTTGTACGTTGTATTCCATGTAAAATATTGCCATACCAGAGCTTACTCCCTGACTGATGCCCAATATTTACAATCAGGTGCACGAATAAAGATACAGTCAACTACTGCGCCATTGCCTGTGCAACAGCAACATTTCTTCCTAACACCTTTATTTAACAGTTGGCTCATTTCCCCAAACATAACAGCTTATTTCCCTTTGTATATAATTTTTAGCCTAGTGATTTAGCCATGGATTTTTAACTGCACCTAATTAATACTTCAATCATCCTAGGTTTTTTAGTCCCAATGGAAGCATGTAGCCTGAATTCTATAGTTTAAACCTGCACTATATATAGCTGTTTCTTTTCACAAGGGTGAACACTCAAACCAGTTATAACATACTCTGTGTAGATGTGAACCCTGTCCCCCTCCATATTTGCCACAGAGAAAGAAAGAGACTCTTAGCGCTCTGAAAGCTGGAAAAAGACAATACAATTAAACAGTTCAAAAATATGAATTGAATTGTATGGATCAATTTATCTACTCATTTTAATGTGGGAAAAGAAAAAAAGAAAAAAAAAAGAAAAAAGTATAAGAGACCATCTGGTCTTTTATACATCTCATTTGGTATTATTAGGCTGGAGAAAGACATGTACATTTTCCAAGTTGGTGGCTGCTCTGAAATGGGATCTACAGTGACAAACGATAGGAGATAATCACAGTATCCTGGGAAGCAGCATCACTAGGAACATAAAAGGCATTCACAAACAAAAGTTGCTGAATCTTAAATGTTGACACAAGGAAGAGTACAATTAAATACAGAAACCATCATGTCTTAAATGGGAATAAATCTCTTGGAAGCACCTGTTAGTGGTGGAAGCACGGTTAGTGGTGGGATTCTAAGAAAGAGATGAGTATGGTCAAAAAAAGGAAAGGGAAAACTATGTGCTGCTTGAAGACATATTTTTGAATTTATATTTATAGCAACAAGTACTAGATAGTAAATTTGACCAGGACAGCAGGGCTACATGGGTTTATTCTAATTAAGTTTTCTTATATACTTTACACAAACACTAAGGAACTTGAAAGCTTCATACCCACAGTGGCATATCTCTTACTTCAATCCCAGGGCACTGATTTCCTAAGGCCCCTACACCCCTTTTTGAAAAAGATGACTTCTGACAGCATTCCAGGTTTACTTCTCTCTACTATTGATCGGTGTGTGCCTGGCTTAGTTTACAAGCTCAGTCTCACTGTAAGGCACTATGGTTAAAGGTCAGATGCTGGTTCTGAAAGGGGAGGTGGAAGGGGTGGAATAGCTAAAAGGGGATAACAGAGTAAGAACTGGGGGAAGGGGAGGAACAATTTAGGAAAAATTAGAGAGAGAGAGAACAATTAGTACTGAGAAAGACTAAAGACAACAAGAAATTACAGGAAAAAAAATAAGAAGGAAAAGGATCATTTCAGAAATGGATTTCACAGTCCATGTAGCTCAACTGATAGCAGGAACCTAAAGAAAAGCCTGATTTAGGAAATCAGCTTTTCTGACATTGGTTGAACTACTTGCATCCAGTAAGCAGAACACATTCTTCCAGTTTCCCCAAGCAATAACATTTGTACCTTTAAAGTAAGTTACATGGATTTTTTTTTGTTACATATATATTCTCTTGCTTGTGTAGAAATCAGAAGATTTTTCTCTTAAAATTGTAAACACATTTATATCACCTGTCTATCCTCTGCTCAATTTATCTAATGTCTTCAACTACATCTGTTTTATTGATTTATTGTTGATGAAAGTGTTGAGAGAATCAACTGTTAGAAAAAATGATACTAATTATTCCTCAGGAAAAAAAAATGAAAAAAAAAAGGCATTTTACAAGCATTAAGTCAAGTATTCAAACACTGAATATGGGTATCACATGGAACAAACATACCTCAATATTTGGTTGGAATTATGGTTGGATTATGCAGCAGGGGGAGATAAGTGAAATTAACTTGAAAGGGCATGACCTGCACATTTTTTTAAATGGAATTTGTTGCCCCAAGGCTTTTATACTTTAATCCACTGCTTATGATTTTTAAAGAGATCATTATCGATGCTTCATGGGGTTGGCATATAAACTACACAGTATTTAAATAACTTTACTATTGGTCTTCATACCAGTAATATAAGAATACATTTAACATAGTAAGCAAGTAAAATGTTCACATGTTTTTAACATCCATAAAAACCTGAGCCTGATCCTTCAGTCATGGGCAATTTCCAGTGACCTAAGGTAAGGTCAACACTCAGAAGACAGACTCAGGACTAAAAAGGACAGGGTCTTTACTCAGTGTACAACAGATACTTTAACAGATTAAACTTACATTTTTAACCACATTGCCTTCTTCATCCAAGCATGCTTGGTACAAAGTTCTAAGCAGTAGCTCCATGTGTTGCGTTATGTGATCCTCTGCATGTAGCAATAATGTATACAGGAGCTGGGAAGCTTTTATTCTTGTGCTTTCAACCCAGTCTGTTATATCATGACAGAGACCTGGAAGAATTTTGGAGAGATTCCTTGACACAAGTTCCCGACAACCTAGTCCTGGTCGAGTCACTAGAAGAAAACAATCAACAAAAACAAAACAAAGAAAAAGAAAAGAAATATCAAAGGAAAAGCCAATGCACATCAATTCTAAGAAAAGTTTAAAGGCTCTGACATAAGAGCTATGGGTGTCTGCTTCAGCATGGAACAAAATATTCCAAATGCTGCCAAGGAATTTATCTGTGCAAGCTGCATTTCTTTAATATATACTGCAGAATTTAAACTCCACACAGCTCTCTGAAAATTCATATATTTATTACTGGATAGATCACATGTTTTGAAATGTTTACAGAAGGGGAAGAGAAAGAGAACTTAAATGAATACAGGACACTACCCACTTTGGAAAACACAGCTTAATAATTTCCTTTTAGTTTTTATAGCAACACAAATCCCATTAAAAAATAAACTGAAACACACAGAGATAAAACAGAAGAAAGACTTTTGCATGCAAACGTTGTGGTATCACCGAGTTAAATGTAATTTGGAGGAGGAAAGAAAGGTAGAAGTCACAAAAAGTGCAGGGGACATAAAGTGCAGTACAACAGACAATGTCAATTGTGCCCCCTAAAGGAAAAGGTTAAAAGTGTATCCAGTAAATTAAAAGTAGAAAGGGTACTATGACTCGTACAAGTGCTGTGTAATAGATCAAGTCAACAAAATTGATATTATTTTACAAATCACAGCTATTACACAATCTCTTTGCTAAGCCCTTTTCAGGAAAAGTGGCTCACTCTGATATGTCTCTTTGATCTCTGTCTGTTTTTTACATTAAATAACACATTTCAAGACGAAGTGAAAGATTATACAGCAGTTGGGGGGAATCTTCTCCCCCCCCGCCCCTCAATGAAATGTCATTTGTAAAGATTTTGTGGAAAGTGAAGGTTTGCTGTTATCTTTTGTTTTTAAACAAAACCCCAGAAGTGTTACAAATACATATTCCCTACCTCAATAGAGAATACAGATTTCTAGAGAACTAATAAACTTAACTTCCCCAAACAAATGCTTACTGTCCTGTCTGGTAACCATCAAATTTACATCTTAGCTCATTTATAAATCACTAAGACTCAGAGAAACAACTTGACCAATATCACAAGCAACTATCAAACCTCCACTTTGTACTTTACACATAAAGCTATGACAGCGCTTTCCAAAGAACTGCAATAAACTTTTTTACTGACTTTTTCTACAGCAGAATTTTTTTTTCCTTTACACTGTACATGCTTATACAGACAAAATCTGAAAAGTTGTTCTCTAAGAACCACCAATTTATTATTGCCACTCACAATGTTCACATACTGTTTTAAGAACGAAACATTATTCATTATGAGGTGTCAAAAAACATCGAGTGTGCAAGTACATTTTTTATTTCTGATACAGAGATCTCCTGTAAATGCTTAGAAAGGAAACGACTGAGTTGTCTTAGCATAGTTTTCCTGCATTGGTCCATGTAACCACAAATGCTAAAAGGAAAACGGACTAAAGTAAATGGCCTGAAGAATACAAAAGGCTTATAGAAATGCCTACAAAATACCTAGAGTAGGAAAAAAAAAATTCAAACATCAGGACACAAATTGCTGCTTCTTTTGTCAATGGAGGATAATATTTTGGATTATGAAAACTGACAATGAATAGCAAAAGGTCAAATAAAGAAATCAGCTTGAGACAACAAATACAGCCTGGCATCCTATTCGACCTGAGGCAGAATTTTGTTCAAGGAATTTGGACCATTCTTTATCAGCAGTTCCTTCATTTCAGATGTTCCAATTCAGGCATTTATCCCTGTAGCTACTCCTGTCAAAGACTTCCCTGCTATAAACCGTCTGCACCTGTATCCTAAGGCAACGGCTGCTGTTGCTCAGTGGAAAGCTATTCAGTTGGCTGGATGACACCAGGTATGAGGTCTAACTCCACTCTTCCTCTGACCTGCAGTATCTGTCATTGCGAGATCAAAGCACAGGGGGGCTCATATGTCAGGTTCATTAGCCTGACAGTTGGGTGAAGATAGTTAAGTAAAATGTACTATAAATTCACAGTTGTAAAAAGATAATCCAGTACATTAAGTCCGAAGAAATGGCAACAAAGTGTTAAAATACATCATTATCATATTATAAAAAAAAATACAAATGTGCGTGGAGGGGAAACATGGGGGAAGGACACACATAATAACAACTCATCCATATACAATCTGTGCTAAGACACCACAAATTATTACTTGAAACTAAGATATACTAGTGTCTTTGATAAAGTTTCATATCTGTAAGATTAAGTAGCCAATCATCCTCCCCTCTCATTTTTCTTCTCTTTCGTCACATAAAGCCTGACTGTTAATAAGACACACAATTTGGAAGTAAAGATAAGCAGCAGGAAATTATACCTTAAAGTCACCATTCACTTGGGACTCAAGTGGAAAATTACCAAGTCATTTCTTTAAAATGTTCTTTAGTTATGTATATATATATATATATATATATATACACATGTGTGTCTACATATGTCACATTGGAGCCTTAACTGTATCATTCTACTAAGCAAGATGCATGAAAAGTCAATTAAATGCAGGGCTGGAATGTTGCCCAAATTCATGAAACATATTTATTGTGCTAAGACGACTATTTCAGGAAGTCCATATCATTTAATTATGAAGTAATTGATAGATGTCCCTTTTTAAAAAAAAAAAACAAAACAAAAACCCAAGCCGCAAAACCCAAAAAACCCAAACCAGTGTACACACACACAAAACCCAACACACACCTAGAGAAAACAGAACAAGATAACAGTATTAGCAATAGAAATGGTAGCAACTGTTTCAAGCACTAATACATGAGGCCTTTTATGACCTTCACTATATCATGGTCATTGCAAAATAAGTGACTGGAGCTTAGACACTCAACTGTATCAGTTTATGTATGTTAAAAAATTCTCTGACTGCCGAAAAAAAAAAGAACTATGTTTCTGCCATCACTAGTGGAAGTAAAAGCATTCTTTACCATTTACACACCCCTGAGGTAATATTATACATAAAATAAGGAAGAAAGAAAAAAAAAAATGGAAAGGATAACAGATCAACTTGACTGTCTTCAAAACTAAACAGTTCTGTCAAACCAGTCACCATTCTGAAGTGCTTCCCCTTCCATTCAGGCATTACTGAGTAAAACAACTTTAAAGAAAAAAAAAACCAGTGTAATTTCAAAGAAGAAAGGACTCCGGAACCCACTGTCATGGAAAGGATTTTGCTGCTGGGTATTCTGTGATGTGATTGTCAGGTAGGCACAAGTCAAGCATGAACCTGTTCTTTCACACCAAAAGAGTTTTTGTTCTGTTAAATATGAGTATAGAAATCAATAAATGACCCATTTAAATCCTCTCTCTCACCAACACCCATATGCATATTTTTAAACATTAACTTTATGAACCCGAGACAGGAAACAAGCTTCAAGCTACTGCAAACATATGGTTTTAAAGCTACCTATAAATCATACGGTACTAAAAAGTAATCTATCCATGCTGCGTATCTTGTTTTTTTGCATATAAAGGAAATTATTGTTTCTGTTCCCATATCTTTATGCACGCTGGCAGATTTCAGTTAGCATCCCAGTGTCTCATAGAGAAGTTTGAAGTCATTTCACTGCAAATTTTTCTTCCACGCCAATTGTGTGGCTCATTAATGTTGTGTCTAGTTCTCATTATTCAAGGACCCAGCTCACAGGTTCTTTCATCCTGCCTTCCGTTCTGGTCATTTCTATGCCCGTTCTCCACCTGGCTGCTGGCTAATGCAGAACTTTCTGCTGCTTCTGCATCACTGCTTTACCCCTTTTTCAGCATAGGCATTTTCATTTACTCTTTCTCCAAAACACATTTTGGGATTAATGGAAAAAATTAATGTAGTTACTGAACAAATGTTTTTTAAAATTTAAATTTAATATAAATAAATAAGTTTATATATGTACATGTTATAGATTATATTTTTATATATGCGCTATGCCTATACATTAACTAATATTACATCTTGTAATGAATATTGCACATCCTGCTCTGCTGCCATTACTGCACTGCAGCTCTCGGGGATTATTCAGGAAGTAAAAACCACTTTCAGTGCAACACTTACCTCCTTTGGGATAATGAGATGGTGGAACACTGAAATCCATCTTATCCTTCAAGTCTTCTTCATTCTCTTTCTCCCACTGCAAGCCTATCTTTTCCCAGTAGGTCCAAGCCAGTTTCCTAGACGTAAAATAAGTTTTATACCATCATGCCCCCAAAAGAAAAACATTCTAAAATGAGACTTCTGGAAAATCTGACTTCTTAAATTCAGCTGGAAGGATGGGAAGCATTCCTGCCACTTAACCTAGGCACACTAAGTTGAGAGTTTATGCTGCTTTTGTACTCAGTGGACAGGGGTCACCTCTTCCAAAGGATAATTCTGTCTCTGTCTCCCTCTCCGTCTTCATCTCTCTCGTACTTACTTGAATGTAGCATAAAAGGGCAATATAACAAAAGTTAATGAAGATAAGACTATTGTTTTGGGTTTAAAACAAAGATTGCTTGGAGGAAAAAAAAAAGAAAAATTTATCTGTGAACACAGAAATACTTCCATGTAAAACAACTATTGGCAGGAAGGTGGGGAGTGTTCCACTTACGTATTTTCAGGAATTTCATCAGTAAAGCTGCCAAGTAACAAAGGGATCAACTTGTGAAAATACGAGTATCTATCTCGTAGGTGCAACAGCCATTCTCCAATGACAGTTGTTACAGCATGTCGAACCTACACGGATAAAAAAGACTATTTTAAATATGTTGGGAAAATACCAGAAAAATTAAAAAATAGTATTTGCTTTTGGTCTATAAGACTTGGTAAAGTGCATTAATAGTCTCAGAAGAAGTGACAAGAACCCAGGATTTCCTCACTTGCAGCAAGCACCGTAAGTAACATGAGAGGTATCATGCTCCCTCTTGTGTCCTCGCTCTGCCTTAGTTAGTCTTAGACTATTTGCTGCACAAAAACACATCTCCAAGAGGAAGGCAAGATACAGACCTAACTCAGAACACGCTAAGTTCTCATGGTTAATATCTCTGAGAATGTAAGAAATGTCCATTTCTCTGGAATGTGAAGCTTTCCAAGCACATTTCTGGAAGATAATTTTCTCTGTTCACTATAAAGGAAGCCCAAGTTAAATAATGTGAATACAGCCACTCAAATATTAAAATATTGTAGTTATGATTAAGTTACACATTTTAAAACTACTGCTTATTAAGGGACCAATACCATAAGTGTTTGTTAAGCATCTGAAAAGCCCATGGAATCAAGTCCCAGAGAGATTTGACCAAAGAATTTAAGACAGAATTGAAGGCACTCATTAAAATGGAAAGGTGCCTACAACCTTCAACAGCCTGCAGAATTAGACAGCAGCTGAATAGGTCACCCACCTTGGTTTTAGACAGCTTACAATTGACAAAGCCTGTATGTGACATATTTACAAATCTCAACTGAATGAATGAAAGCTGAAAACTGGGGAGGGGTGAGGGAAACACCAAAAAACCCACACTGAAACAGATATAAATAAATCCAGAAAAAAAAAGAAGAAAAACACACCTTGGGAATCTCATCAAATAATCTCTGGGCCAGATGAGACAGAACATCATCCACAGATTTTCCATTTCCAAACTGTATCACTGCTCCAGTAGCCTGAATTACATCAACACGAACTCTGTAGTGCTGGTGTGAAATTGTTTGCATTAAGGGTTTTATCAGAGATTCTGACTGCATATGGAAGTGCTCTGTTAGGGCAGAGAGACAGAAACTTCAAACATGCCTTTCCCTATGTGGGTGACAGATCTTGAGCAACATGATTTCTGTAACACTATGAACAGCAACCTGATTAATGTCGCTGCATTTATGTAGCATGCAGATTTAACTTTATACTATATCAGAGCTGAACACTAGCCCACAGGCACTCCTCTGAACCCCTCCTCCCACTATTACCCACATGCTGTAACTGCTCAGCATCCATCCCTGGCATGGTTCTTCTCCAACAGATCCTGCAAGGCCTGCAAAGTACACCTGTGAGGGTGTGTGCAACTTCTCATCTCTCTTCCTCTCTCCTGGCTGCATCCCCGTAACCTCCTACCGGTCCCTACCGCAGCCCCTGCCCCCCCAGGAGACCGCAGGCTCACACCAGCCCTCCGCTCCCCCCCTTTGCCCATCCCCAGGCCCCACCTGGCATGGCCTGGGTGCAGGCCACGGCGCACCTGCAACTTTCCCGCCTGACCTCGGCATAGTGGTCGAGGAGGGTGGCCTGGAGGATGCGGATAACATCCGAGAGGTAGGGGGTCACGGAGGCCCCGCAGCGCTGCAGCAGGAGGCTCAGGAGCTGGACGAGGCCGAGGCGCAGCTCCTCACTGGGCTCGAAGCCCTGCGGCGGGCACAGGCGCTGGGCCAGGGTCGGCAGGAGGACGGGCAGCGCCTCGCCGGGCCGGTCGCCGTGGCTGAGTCCGTGGCAGAGGAGCTGGAGGGCGAGCTCCCGGCACCGCTCCGCCGCGTCCCCCGCCAGGCAGCGCGCCAGAGGCCGCACCAGCTGCGCCCCGAAAACCTCCTGCACCACGGCGCCCGAGAGCGGCCGCTCCTGCACCTCGGCGCGAATGGCCTCCAGTGCCCGCAGCCGCGCCGCCCGGCCGCACTCGGGCTCCTGCAGGCAGCTCAAAGGGCGGCTCAAGGCCTGCGCCACCTCGGCCACCCCGGCCGCCGCCATGCTCCGCCGTCGCCACGGAAGTGCGGTACCGTTGCTAAGGACGCGCGAGGCTTTTACGACGGCGGGCGAGCGCTTTACGGCGAGGCGGAGCCCGGCGTGCGGCGGGCACTGACAGCGCGGTAGGGGGCGGCCGGGCTCTCGCTGCGTCCCCGCCGCTCTGAGGGGACGTCCCGGGCCCCACCGCAAAGCACCGAGGAGGCTGGGCGATAGCTTCAGCATGGGCGATAGCTACCAACAGGAGAGGGACCCGTTATTCGTATCACGCGGGGAAAAGAGATGCAAACCGGAGAGAAACCCATGCGTGGCCGTAGATGGTGGAAAGACTGAGGGGAAAGGCAAAGCGACCTGGCCAGAGCCTCCATGCCAGCCCCCCCAGCGCAGCACACCCACGGCGGAGGAGGGTGTTGCTGTGTGGGAACTTTCACATGTAACACGTTACTTGCATCACTTTTCCCTTCTGTTTTTCATAGAATGGTTTGGGTTGGGACCTTAAAGATCATCTAGTTCCAACCCCCCTGCCATGGGCAAGGACACCTTCCGCTAGACCAGGTTGCTCAAAGCCCCATCCAACCTGGCCTTGAGCACTTCCAGGGATGGGGCATCCACAGCTTCTCTGGGCAACCTGTGCCAGGGCCTCACCACCCTCAGAGTGAAGAATTTCTTCCTTAGATCTCATCTAAATCTACGCTGTCAGTTTAAAGCCATTACCCCTTGTCCTACCACTACATGCCCTTGTCAAAAGTCCCTCTCCAGCTTTCTTGTAGGCCCCTTTAGGTACTGGAAGGCTGCTAGAAGGTCTCCGCGGAGCCTTCTCTTCTCCAGGCTGAACAAGCCCAACTCTCTCAGCCTGCCTTCATAGGAGAGGTGCTCCAGCCCACTTGTCATCTTCATGGCCTCCCCTGGACTTGCTCCAACAGGTCCGTGTCCTTCTTGTGCTGAGGCCTCCAGAGCTGGACGCAGTACTCCAGGTGGGGTCTCACCAGAGCGGAGTAGAGGGGGAGAATCCCCTCCCTTGACCTACTGGCCACGCTGCTTTGGATGCAGCCCAGGATACAGTTGGCCTTCTGGGCTGCGAGTGCACATTGTCACCTCATGTTGAGCTTCTCATCAACCAACACCCCCAAGTCCTTCTCCCCAGCACTGCTCTCCATCCATTCTCCGCCCAGCCTGTATTTGTGCTTGGGATGGCCCCGACCCATGTGCAGGACCTTGCACTCGGCCTTGTTGAAATTCATGATGTTCACCCGGCCCACCTCTCAAGTCTGTCAAGGTCGCTCTGGATGGCAGAGGGAGTTTTTTTTCTGGAAGGTTTTTTCTCTGGAGGGATCAATACCACGGTGGAAGTAAGTCACTGGTTTCTGTAACAGCGTTATATAATTTTTAGTGTTAATTTGTATTAGTTAATGTGTATATATATTGTGTTCATACTGTGTTTACACACGCTTTACACAACGTAACATTTTGTGTGCTATTCTGGTGACTGTGTAATCAACAGACATCAAACCGAAAAGGTCGTCAGGGTCTTTTTCTTGACTAATCTTGCACTTCATTTAAAGTGCAATAAACTACAGAACTAATTAAAATTATTCTTTTTAAAATAGCCTTGTATTTACCAGCAAGGAGTTTATTCTCTTGCTATGCTGCTCCTAGCTTGACTGCCAACCTCTGGAGTCCTTATTCGCCCTTTATTCTGTGGGAACCGTGAGTGTGAACTCCCTGGAAACAGGGGAAATACTAACGTGCATTGGAGTATTCCTGACAGCGTGCTGGCACCTGGCCCAGCAAAGGCGCTGGCCCGTGGCCGAGTCCCAGCTGCGACCACGCTCCCCACCCACCACAGGCCTTGCATGGAGGTGCTCCGGGGCGCAATGGCTTTGCTTTAAATACCCAAGCAACCGAGCTGGTGAGCCGCCCTGCCCAGCCCTTCCAGAGCGGTGGGGTGCAACAGGCCTGGTGACTCATATGCCAGAGAGAGCGCTGGGGCTGCCGCGCTCCTGCCTCGACACAGCAGCCTGTCCTTCGTGGCCAGGCCATTGTCCTTTGTGGCCAACCTGTCCTTCGTGGCCAGGCCTGTCCTTCGTGGCCAGGCCACCATCCTTCATGGTCAGGCCACCTTTCATGTCCAGGCAGTCCTTTGTGGCCATCCCGTCCTTCCTGGCCAGGCTACTGTCCTTCGTGGTCAGCCTATCTGTCGTAGCCATGCCCATCCTTCATGGTCAGGCCACCTTTTGTGGCCAGCCTTCGTTACCAGCCATTGTCCTTCATGGCTAGCTTGTCCTTCATGGCCAGGCCACCGCTCATGTCCAGGCTGTCCTTTGTGGCGAGGCACACCCTTCGCGGCCAGGCCGTTGTCCTTTGTGGCCAGCCCGTCCTCAGCGGGGCAGCCGGCCCGGGCGGTGCGGCGCGGTGCGGTGCGGGTCCGTGCCGCCTCTGCCGCGGAGGCGGCGGGAAGGCCGCGCCCGCCGGTGAGTGACGGCGGCGGCGCTTCCTGCGGGCGAGCGGCGGCGGGGCCGGAGCCTTTGTGCGGGAGCGGCGGGGTGCGGGGGGGAGGGTCCCCGCGGCGCCCCGCGGCCCCGGGCGGGCGGGCAGCGAGGGGAGGAGGCGGCGGCGGCGGCTGCAGTGCGGATACCGGCAGGGGAGCCCCTTCCTCCGCCTCCACCGCCGGGGAAGGAGAGAGGAGCCGCCGCCGCTCAGCCGGCTCCAGCCACCCAGGTATTTACCGGCCCTCTCCGTGCCCCGCTTCCCCGGCGGCCCCGCGCTCCCTCCGGCGCTGCCCAGCAGCGCTGGCCGAGCCCAGCCGGGCGCGGAGCCCGGCGGGGGCAGGGAAGGGCCGATCCGCCAGCCCGGGCCCGGGGGATGCGCTGCCTCGGGCGCCGGGGGCCGCCCGGCCGGCCGGGCCCGGCGGCTCCTCCTCGGCGCCCTCCCGCCTGCCGGGGCCTGTCCCGGGGCCGGGGGCGGCCCGGCCGCCGTGCCCGGTCCCTGCCGCCCCGCTCGGCCTCTGCCGCCCCGGGGTTCCAGCGTCCCGGGCAGGGGCGGCTCGGGGGCCGGTGTAAAAGCTGCCTTCGCGGTTGTTGGTTGTAACGGAGCGGTCCTGTGCTCGCTGGGGGAAATAAGGGGGCTTGGGGGTGTTTCCCCCCTAGTTACCAAACTTCCCTTGGGCGGCTCTGCCCCCTGCTCCCCAGCTCCCCCGGGACCGGGAAGGGTCGTTCGCTGTGAAAGGGGGAGATGTTAAAATTTACCAAAAATCCTTCTGTTGCAAAAAACTGGGTTTCTGGTGACGGGCAGGGAGTCCCCAAGGGAACAGAAAAGCAAGGCTTTATGCCGTCATTTAATAGCTGTCTTTGAAACTCACGGCCTTGTATGATTAATTGCACCGTTATTTCCAAAGGTTGACCACTGTCTAGGAGTTAAAATGCTTCTTTTGTACTTACGGGTACATCGTACAAAGATGACACGGTTCAGCATTTCCACGTACAACCCCAGAACATTAAAACGTTCAGAATCGGTAGCTCTTCAGCAGGCAACAGGCAATATTAAAATGTCTTTGCTCCTTCAGATCTCTCTGACAAAGGATTTGGGAACTGTCTCATATCTCTTTCTTGCACCATTTTCTTACCTAGGTCTGTTTTCTGTTTACAAGCCTGAAGATGGCTGCTGCTTCTTCCTGCAATGTGGAAGAAGATGAGAGCCTGAAGGGATGTGAACTCTATGTTCAGAAGCACAACATCCAACAGATTTTAAAAGAGTGCATTGTAAACCTTTGCATAGCAAAGCCAGACCGACCCATGAAGTTCCTCAGAGAACACTTCGAAAAATTAGAAAAGGTCAGTGATTTTCAGGTGACTTATAGTTTTCCATTTTTAAACTGAAAAAGATTGTTTAAAAAGTTTCAAATATTTTGGTACATTTTTCCTTTTAAATTTTAAATTGTCAGACTACTGTTAAAAAACAGACTATTAGAAGAAAAACCCCAACCCTTTATTTGCTGATGTCTACTATAATATTGGTTATTGTATAGAATTTTTTGTGCGTAACACCAAGATTATAATTTCTCATCAAACTGCACTTGTTAAAAATGACCCACAGAGTTAGGAGCATACTTTGTGTTATGATACATGGTGTCCTGAACTTTCATCTATGGGAAGAACCTGCCTGTGAGAGCAAAAGATGCTGTTCCCTGTTTATTCCAGTGTCAGGTGATGCGGTTTTCCGTTCCCCTAAAACTGAACAAAATCGGGGAACCAGCAAGTACTGAAAACCATTGAACAGTTTGCCATTTAATTTTACTGCTCTCGCACTTCTGTGTTGCTCATCCCAGGATCCTCCAACAAGAGAGACTTCATATACTGTGACTGGCTTCAAAAGCAATGTAGAGGGAGAAGCATTTTAAAATATTCCCAGACAAATTCTTACTAAAGCCTACGGGTGTCTTTTGCAGGAAGAGCACATTGTGCGAGCACAACTTTTCTCTGGGGGTGGGATTTCTCCAGAAATAAATGGGAGCACAGGGCTGCAAGTTGTTGGTTGTACAAGTCCTCAGTCTGCCAAAGACTTTATTCATATACTTAGTTTAAGAGGATTATTCGCTTTTTTTTTGAAGGAAACATCTAAAGTTTGTAGGCTTAAGCTATGAGTTTTATGTAGTTTTTTCCTTCTAGAGACAGAATTTTGTAAGGACAGAGCAAGAACAGTAATAACTAGTGAATAATACATAAAGCTGGTATATTACTGGTGATATAAGCATTTTATACATCTCATTGTCTGCTTTTCAGATATATTTTTTGTATAGACGAGTATATGCCAGATTTGTGTAGCTTTAAAAAAATGCAAACATTGCGTTTTGTTGGAAGCCCAGTAAGAATGCCTGAAACATCAGGGAGGGGTAGAAAGTACAAGATGTTTTTTAATTGTAATGCCTATTATTAAAAAATAAAACCCTCTTAGTTCTGCATATTCTAAACTTGTGAGAGCCAAGACGCATTTCAAGAGAGTGAAATCTGTTGAATTTCCTTTATCGTCATGAATTGTTATCCATCTTAATGTGTGCAATTTCGGACTTCCTGTCTAGAAGAATAAACACCCTTTTTGCAAAAAAATGTTAAAATATGCTGTAGTATTTTAGAATATGCTCCATAGCTAGTGGGATTACTTGAGTTGTTGTACTGCGGGAGTTTGGCTTTATTGGTCTGAACACAGTACACAGAATTGAGACAGGAGGGCAGTTCCTACCCTTGAGAAATTATATATTCTTTCATGTAATCTCCTGTTATTTCCCAAAGAACAGCAGATACCACAATTCTGTAGCAGGATATGAATCAGGATGCAAACACAGAAGCTGATGGATATCAGTTGTCACAAAACGAGAGGAGATGATTTAGAAACAACCAGTCTCAAGGTATCAAAGTCAGTGAATATCAAGCTTAGTATGGAAGGAAGCAATCTTGCCACTGACTCCGTAGAGCAGCCTGGGAGCTAAGCCTGCTGAGTCTGAAGGCTTTAGGATGCTTCTGGAGGTTTCCAGCACTGTAATTCTTGCTCCTACAGCAGTTTGACTTCCTTACCCAACCACCTCTGAGGACTTTCTTGAGATGAATTGCACTGTGGAGGATTTTCTGCTGTAGGATAATATTTTGACTTGGTTGATTGCATAATAACAGTTGAAGGAAGGCTTGTAAAGGTAGAGAAATCATTTCAATAAGTTTTAGCCTGTTTTTAGAAGACACTTGTCATGTATAGGTACTCTGAAGAATCTTAATTGAGTTGTGAATTTAGCAATTGCCTGTTACGTATTTTTGTATGTGAATGAGCAATACACTGATATGGCACGTTTGCTATTAGCTACTTTAATTTTGGTCTTGTGTAGGGAGAGGAGTGAAAATCCTTGGGTTTAGGCACGATTTTCTAAACAAAAAGTCATGCATTTTTCCACCGAAGTGTGGTATTTTGGGGTTATTTTCTAAACTCATTAAAATAGACAACACGTTCCACTGAAGAGAGCAGTAGAATAACAGTGTATCTGTCAAAAAATCATGTGGGCAGTTTAAGAGATGAAGTGTGGGATATTTTTCAAGTGGTTATAAAAGGAGCTTATGGAGAACCTGTAGAGCTTGATCCGCATCAATGTACTGGAGCTACCTCAGAGGTGAATACAAAAAAAAGTTTATTTCATTTTGCTAATTCTTAAATACATCGCATAAAATCAACTCAGAAAAGTAAGATTTATTATCATATGCAAGATCAGACCAGATCATAAATGCTTTTCGCCTGACTTCTGACGACATCAGAGTTAGGTCCATTGCCCTCAGCCTTCATCTGTACTGCTAAATGAAGAAGGGCCAGGGACTAACCCCTGACCCCACGACACTGACTGGCCCCAGATATAATTCGTAGGTCTAACACGTCTAGGAGCAGGTTTGTTTTGGCAGGAGCGAGTTCAAGCAGCTCGGAACAGAGCCAGGGAATGAGCTAATAGTTGAGGGATGTGGAGTGTCTTGGGCTAGTATTCAGGTCTATGGCTGGGCCATTTTTTATTTCACAGTATAGACATGGCCTGAGAGGGCTGTAAAGTGAGAACATGAATAAATACTTACGAATAAAGTGCTAGAGGTTGAGGTTTGATGTTTGATTCTGCAGCCATCATTTTCAGCTAGAGAAGTGCCAAGGTTAGAAAGAAACACCTGATGCCTTTTTAAGTTTGCAGCTTATAAATAAGTGCAATATTAAAAAACATAACTCTGAAAATAATTGTAAGAGAACTTTAATAGATATTTTTCTGTTCACTTAATACTGGCAGGACCTGCTTGTCTTAAGATGCCAGTAGTTGCTGGGAATCAGCCTAAGTTTCTATATTCTGAAGTTTGCAAGTCAGTTTTCATGTGCTGTGACCTACAAACTTCAAGATGACATCTACTCTGATCACATTAACAGTTACTTTGTATAAATCTCTAGTTCCATTGAGCATGGAAAAGAGTTGAAAAAGGTTTAGGTGCCTGAGATTTTAAAAAATATGTAATGGTTTTTTTTGAATAATTTGTTTTACGTTTCCCTGTGACTGTATAGAACTTCTTGTTGGTGGACGGGGTGAGGAAAACCTTTCCCGTAGAGGTATTAATTGGCTTTTTTAGAGTGAGGGAATAGATGTTAGCTAAAAAACCGTGGCATTATTTTAACAGCTGTAATTAGGTCCTGTTTGCTTGAGGACTAAAGAAGGCATAGCAGAAAAACCAGGGAACTCATCTTTTATCTCCAGCTCTTACCTTATGTAAAAAAGTTAATTACTAAGAAGTTACAGGCGAAGCCTTGTATTTTCAGCTGTGTTGAGACTGCAAAACTTTCATTAGTGTCAGGCTGTTTAGTGCCGTGATTATATGATCAAAGGTGGAGTTTAGGCATTACCAAGTACATTGCTGAAGCCATTTTGCATGGAGTGTATTTCAGAGCAGTGGCTTTGCTGGCTGAGCCAGGTGGTCTTTGACGGTATCTTCTGGACCTGGGCTCTCCCCGGTCCCTTCTGTTGCCCCGCGCACATACAAGAAATACTGTCTTGCACATACTGAACCTACTGTCTTGGATTGCTCTGGATTGGCAGTGGTTTTATGGGCCCAGGGTGATGCTGCATGTCTTAAGGTGCCATCCAAAAAGAGAGTTTTAGAAAAACCTGGACTCTATCGTCTGTAATGAAATAAAGCAAAATGAGATTATTTGCGTAGCTCCACCTGGTGATATTAGACGGGATTGCATGCAGACCTGGTCAGAAAAATAAAGGCATTTGTGTGACAGGTTTGCTATAAACTAACACTGAAAAGAAAGTGTGTAGTAAACTACAGATTCATTTACTGTTAGTAAAATACAGTTTATTTATTTATCGTAAGGAGTTTCAGAACCAAGGGTATTTGAGCATCAAAATTTGAGCATCAGGCTTTTCTTCTGCAACACAAGTCTCTCCCAGTATTTACATTTTGTCGCAACGAGAAATTTTTCAATCAATAATTTCCACCAGAACCTGGCCAAGACAATGAAATTCATTCTTATAAGCACAGGTGATTATGCGAACTATAACTCATTCCTTTAAGATAAGCTGGAGAGGGGTTATGGATCGGAAGGAAAATCCTACGGAGGAAAAACTATCAAAAAACCGCATTAACTAAGCAGTTTGATAAAGACTAATAAGACAAATATTTCTGTATCTTTCAAAGCTTGCAAAGCAGTGTCTGCTCGGTGGTCAGAAATGTTGCCAAAGCATGTGGGAACATACCTGAGCTACCTGAGACACTGATAGCAGCTCAGTGGTGGGAGCACCGGGTGCCCTTGCTGTGTGACTGCGGTTCTGAGTAGGCTGGGGCAGCCTCTGCTCCTGCCATTCCTCTGATGTCAGTGCTGGAGAGAGCTGGATGAAAATCAGCTCAGGTTGGACCTCTGTGATTGCCGTAGTCAGCCACCGGCAGTGTTATGAGGGGTGACAGTTTTCTTGGAACAGGTAAAGAAAAAATTAGGTGACTTTTTAAGATCCCTCAGGCAAGCTTTCCTAAATGCAGGAGGTTTAGGGGAGGGTGGAGGCTGAAAGGGATAGGAGCAGAAAGAGAAAAAAAGCTTTTTCCTAAGAAATAAAATTGGTTATAAGTGAAACCATGCTCTCACAAGCTTGTGCAGAACATGTTAATATGTCGCTGAGCTCCCTGTTTATTTTGTGTGTCTACAAGTGTGAGTAGCTTTCCCAGTCTCAAAGTAAAATACTAAGAAAAATGGAGCGCAGTGATGGAACGAGAAGGGAAGTCTGTCTGGATGTCGTCTTTGTTTCGCATCTCAAGCTGTCATGTTTTACATTCATCAGGATACTTAATCCATGTTAATCTTTAGGCATCTAAGTGGCTTTAAAGAAACAGGTTCATACTTAGCTTTAAACACATGAATGAAATATCTTGCCAAATTCATGTAAAGTTAAAAATGGTGCTGAGTCAGGCACTGTCTGATGGCAGATTTCACTAGATCACAACAGACTTTGGGAAAGCTCTTGATCCTAACAAGCCTTTACGGCTAGGGACAGGTACGTACGCTTATTTGCCCCCAGCAGACTGCAGCCTTTTATAGGCTCCTAAACAGATGTAGGGCCCCTCAAGCCTTATTTTACCAATCGATTTGTGAAAAAGAGTTTGCCCGGGCTTAAATCCTGCCTATGTTGAACTCTGTGGCTGCAGAATTGGCTGAGTCTTACCCTCCTGCTTGTTTGCAGCTCAGCAAATCCCTCACTAATCTTTTGAGAGGCCGGTCGGACTGCATAGCAACTCGCCTCGGATGAGGTAGAACTCCAGATTCAGGGATGGGAGGGTTTTGAGCTGCACTCCTGCAATTCCTCCTCATTCTCTGTTTTACAGTCATCAGAGCATCAAGCAAGGTGCTGTGGCAGCTACCGACCCTTTCCATTACAGCCGATTGCTTAGCCAAGGCGAGGCAGTAAGCTTTTCTGGAAGGCACTAAATTATCTTCAAAATTATTTCCTCTTATTCTCTTTCAGTTGTAGGAGGTGACTTGAGGCACAGAGGTAGTTAAACCTTGTCAGTCTTCCCACAGTAATTGTTTTAAACTGAGGGGCATACTGCATGGGAATGATTGCAAGGAGAAGGACTATATAAAAAATGATACAAATCAAACCAGATTTCCAATATCAAGATGAATTTTGGTTTTGCTCTTGTTTTTAAGTTAGTTTTCCAGTAGCTCCTCATTAATATTCTCCTAAATGCAGAACAAGTTGACTGCTTATTTTTAAATACCTTTTTAATGCTGCATGAATTCATTTTAATTAGGCATGTAGGATGGGGGTTGAGACTGTCCGACTGGACACCAGTAAGACTGGGTGGAGAACTGCAGTTTTCATAGCAGATTTAAGATTATTTGAGATTTGACTTTGTTTCAATTAAGAAAAGGACCTTAGATTTTGAAATGCTGTAGGCAGGGGAATTAATTGCTTTCCGGTGTGCTCTGCTGAGGTCTATGCCTCTGTGGTTGCCTGCTTGGCAGCCTGTGTTGGAGCTGTACCCCGACAGCTTTGTAAGCTCAAGCTGTTGAGGTTCTGCAACTCCCGGGAGCTCAGCCTGCCAGCTCCATCACCCCTGGGCAAGACGCTCGGGAACTGAGAAAGTGAGCGATGGGAAACTCGAAATAAAAACATGTCCATAATTATTTTAGTTTGGACTTACTGGCAAATTGTAAAGAAAAACATACTTAATGAGTTGTGAGCATCCCGCTGAAGGCTTAAGGGGCACACATGAATTCTTGCCTGAGCGTGCAATTCAAGTTGCTATCTACCCTTAATACCCCTGTATCAGTGAAGGCACTCATGGCACACGGAAGTTGTTTTGGGTTTCAAAAATGAAGTGCATGTGGAAGGGAGGAGGGTGAAGGAGAGAAAAAAAAGCTGAGTGTATATTTAAGGTGGGCAGCCCAGCACACAGATTTTCATATTTATATTAACATCAGATAATTTCTTAGAAGAGAGAATAAATTGAGTAGAATTTTATTGAGGAGTAGAAAATGTAGAAATGTTTTAGAGACAATTTCCATGCTGAAATGACTGAGGGAACACAAGATTTTGAATAACCATCCTTGCTGTCAACAGCACATTTGATCTAAGGGCATCAGTATTCTTCTAAATGTTATGTGGGCCTACACAACAGAAGTACTTTAAGGAGCAAAATGGCATACTAGCATTTATGATTCCCTCTTTGTTGATAAGCTCAATTAACAACTATCTGTTCTTGTGCCCTGATGGTCCATTTCTGCCTCTTACAAGTACGGCTCATGGAGATAGGTGGCGTTTCTCTTGGATTAAGGGTCTGCTGTGTTAGAAGGCTGGAATAAAAAATAAATAAGCAGCTTTGGCATTACATATCCAGTGATTAAAAACTTCAGAGTGACTTAGGTGTTCTGGTTGTTGCTGAAAAATATGGCATAATATTTAGCATTTTAGTTTAAATTATATTTATCTAGTAGAAATAGAGCTTTTCCGTGGGCACGTTTCTTCTTATACAAGGTATGCATGCATACATTGTTATTTGGCTAGATTTTAAAAATCAGAGGTGTTGGCTACGATTCTCTTTGCTTATATAAGCTTTTAAGTATTAAAAATATGGTCTGTGTTTTGTAACATAACCTCTCTTACTTTACTGTAAGGCGTATGTAAGAAAGGAGGGAAGAGGTGGTGATGGGTTGAGATACTGCAAGACGCTGGAGGGGAAGGCAAGAAGTGTTAACATGTTGCAGGAGGTAAAAGGACGCCAGTAAAAGGACTTAAGAAGGCGAGCGATGCAGTCAGAGCGGCAGAAGAGTAGGCGGATTTTTGGCAGGAGAATTTTGTCTAGATTGGAAATAGGGAATGAACTGAGATGCAGAGAGGCTACTGAGGATGCCGTAGTAGTAATTGAAGCAGTGGATAACTATGGAGTGGATAAATACGTTAGTAGGAGGAGTGGATGTTAAAGATATTTCTTAGTGATGTTGTAGAAGAAAAGGTGGCATTTCACATTGGGAAGGCAGTGGAACAATAGTTGGGATTGTCTGAAAAGTCTCCGATTACAAGGCTGAATGATCATAAAGATAGTAGAGTTGTCCAGTGTGACAAAGACAAGACTGGAAAGGCCATTAGGACCTCCCAAATTTCTCCCTCTTTCAGTGATGGCATCAGTCAGTCCTGTGCTTCCAACAAAGCAGAGTGCTTTGCCTTTGGCCTTTATTAGTTGCTATAAATCATTGTGTCAGCCTCCAGGAGTGATGGGGCGGTGTTAGAAACCTTCCTGTATTGAGAGCATCTCCTCTGGGTCAATTCCAGTGCAAAGAGAGCTCAGTTACATGCGCATGAAGTATCCTGCACATTTTCTGTGGATAAATAGAAAGCGGATTCCAGATCTGTCAGTCAGAAAACTTTATGAGTGCATTTGAGGAAAAAATAAAACGAGAAAATATTTCATTTAGAGTGTACTTTGTGTTGTTGCTTTTGAATGCAATGAATACATTGTAGGAGGCAGAGCAGAGAGAGTGAGCAGTGATACAGAATGGCTGACCTGCTTTTAAAAATCTCCTTGGGATGTTGTTGTAAAGCTGCACAGTGATTTGGAGCCTCCTCAGGTGATGAAACATCTGAGTTTCCAGGCGGTGACAAAGCCTGAAAGGAGAGACCGGGAGAGGAACTACTGGAAGCGAATTTCTGTTTGGAAATGCTCCGGCTGATAGAGAAGAAAGTTTCTGGGTCAGGAAGCGTGTGTGCTCTTCAGCAGCGATCTGAAAGCAAGGGTAAACCTAAAAACTGGCTCGGCATTATGGCCGCTTCACTTGCAGTGTTTAAACTTGTTAAAAACTCGTGGAAACATTAATCGGGAAAAGCGATGACCCCATACACTGAGGACAGCGTGCTAAATTCCTGTGTTTTATACCTCAGCCTCTTGTAGCACAAACGTCTTAGCTGAAGGTGGACATTCAAAAGATAAATGGGTTGCTGCAGTTGTATTTATTGGTTCTTCTTTCCTTTAATTTGAGGCAATGATGGTATATTTTCTTTCTTTTCCAATTTATTGTCATTGAAGTCAGTGATGGTATTTCAGTTTCACCATCTGTCTCCCCCAGAAATCCCAGGAAAGACTTTTCTTCACAACTTTAGCTAGGTTTTTGGTCACTTGCAACATGGTTTGAACAGAAGTAGGATTAGATTATGTATATATGAAATAGGGTGCTCCCGCCACACAGCAATGTCGTTTTGTAGATTTGGAGTGTGTAAATATATCATGGTGTTGGACTGTGGCAGTGATGCTGGAGGCTTCAGTCAGTGGCGCATACGTGGTCCCCAACTGCCACTTAAGACTCCCTAAATTATGTGTGATGTCCACTGGGGCTGGTAGATGTGACGCAGGACAGCATGAGACTCGTGTCCTCCTCAGCTGGCAGCTGAAAGCCGAGCAAGGTCACCCCAAATGGCACTGGACTATTGATAACTGGATCAGACCCTACATATCCTACAAGTCAGGAGCGTCTCCACTGAAGCCAGTGTGGTTACTGGTGTAAAGGGAAGAACAAGATGTTCACTGGGGCTTGTTCAAAGGCAATTACACTGTTTTGCAGTTGTGTCTCCCATGTGTTTTCTCATTTTAAGGTGGACATAATTGGGCAATATGATTGTGAATTATCTGTGCCATCCAAATAGAGAGTGAGATTGCTTGTTGTCATGACAACAAAAGATGGTGAGGTGTTTACTTGAAAGTGAGTTCTGCACAAGCGTTCACATCAAGCTGTGTCTGAAGATCAGTGTTTGAAGAACTATTCTTCAGAGAGTCCATTCCTCCTTTAAAATATTTGCTGTATTTGTGCAGTTTTACCCCAGGATATATGGAAGACGGCTTTTTGAAAGCTTAACCCAGGACAGAGCGTACGCTCTTATTTTCAAAAGGCACTCTTTAGTTCAGTAATGGAAATCCTACCTAGACTACAAATAGCGGCATATGGAAAAGCCAGCCAGTCAACTATCTGCTGTTTATATAAAAGGAGTTTGTAGCGAAGAGACTTCCTTTTAAAATGAATCATATGGTAACTCGCTTTTATAATCCTTTAATATCTTTTTGGCTTTAAAAGGTATTTGGGTTTAAGAGCATGCTTTGTGATATTAATTTTATCTCACTGAGCTTTCTTTCGTGTATAAATCTGTGCTGGGGCAGAGGAGATATTATTAATTCCTTGGAAGTGCCTTTTATACAATGTGTACTGAAAAAGAAGTGTGTTTTGATATTCAAATGGAGCAAACTACTACTCTTCTCTATGAGTAAATATGCTATGTATAAAAAGAACTGTGTAAGTGCTGCATACCATTAAATAGTTACCTCACTGCCTTCATGTTGTAGTTACCTTTTAGTATATTTTCAGCTGCTTGCTGTCCAGAACCTTTCAGTTAAGCTTATGAAGAAGGTGCATTTGGTTGTGTTCATTTAATATAAACAGAGAACGTTAACACTAGCAAATTGATACATAAGCTGCAATAGCCAGTGATATTATTGAAATTCTTCAGTCATAGGTTTGGTTTTGATGACTAGGTATTAAATATAATGATAATCTGTAGCACATGTATTTGTATTTTAAATATTTGTGTTTCTACAAGTGCATGATTGTAGTTAAGGAAGCTAGAGACAGTCAGAGAGGAGTAGGGAAGAAGTTGATGAGAATGCTTAAATAGGACCTGCAGTTCTTACATGATAGGAAAATCTAGCTGAGTCATTTTTTACATATCCAGTGCTGCTATTTGAAATTTGAATTGGAAATGAGAAAGTTTCAGTAAGGATTTAATACATCTGAAATAATTTTTTTTCTGGTTTTTCGTTACAGCACCTAGCTCAACTGTGTTATGGCCCAGGAGTTGCGGTGTTGTAATCCCAATTTAAAAAAAATAGTGATCTTAGAAAGAACTCGGCACTTTCTGAGGCAGGTCAAGACCTTGAAAAGTCAGATCTTTAGCCAGCCCTCTACATTTTATCTCTGTGCTTGTCTCTTAAATATTTCAGTAGTCCCTTAATCAAAACAAGAATGTGTGACTTGTTACTTTGAATTATGCAGCGTGGGAAATACTGTTTAGTTATTTATTTCAAGTAGCAATAATACATCAAAGATTGGTGTCAAAGGCTCCTTAGGTTAATGAGAGGGGCAATGTCAGTGATGGTGAAGAAAGAAACTGGAAGAAGACCAGAAAAGACAAGTGGCATGACTGGATTTGTCAGACATTTGTAAACATCAATGGCAAAACATATATTAATCATCTGTTTTTCTTGCAAGCTTAAAAATTGTGAACTTTTGCCAGTTTTCTGTACCGCTCTTTTCTGGTGTCATACCTGATGAGTTAACTATAACTCATTTCCTCTGTCAATGAGACCAACTGGCTATGTTGGTAATCCGCCACATGTCTAGCGCTGGTGCTCCCAGATCCTCCCTCCTCCACTGTCTCCATGTATTAGCTCTGATTGGAAAGTCTCGTTGGAAATTAATTGTGTAAGACAGAGGCCGGGTTCTGGCATCCCTGCCAAAGGAATGTTGGTTTTATGGGATGTGCAGGGACCCCATTACTGCCTTTTCTTTTGGGTAGCTTGCAACGCCGCTAATCTGAATTGTTGCAAAAATTCAGGAGTTGTTCAGGGAGTCGGTGGATGATAGCTGGCTACGTGTACGTCCATCAGCATAACCCCGAGACTGTCAGGGTGCAGGTTATGCAACGGCAATGTAATAGATGACAACAAATAAAGTTACTGGACACTGCTGCGTAGGTCGGCTTGCCTCCTTACAGTGCTCGCGTCTCTCCTGCACGTGCCCTTCAGTTTCCTGTATCAGCCAAGCTGAGGACCGGACACGATGTCTATCCCATCTCCAGTTGTCCCCTGTGTTGGGCAGGGTCAGCGAAGACTAGAAGGAACCAGCTAAGAAGGCACTGACGAGGCAGCAAAGGCAGCGTGGTGTGTTGTGAGCTGGATGCCAGGCTGAGGTGGTACCAGGGGCGAGGAGGTGGGCTGGGAATGAGCAGACAGGCCCCCGTTCCTTTGGCTGATAGACATGGATGACGCAAAGGGAATTTTACTCCTATGTGCTTTCCCTTGAATCCCAGGAAGCTGAAGAATAGGAGATGGGCTCTGGGAAAATACCGTAATTATGGGTAATCTTGTTTGTCTCAATTCTTTAGAAGTCAAATAATTCAGTGTATGGATTGACAACGTCTTGTAACTCTGACATCCTTTCTGGAAGGTTTTCTATACCGTTTCCTGCTCTTGTTACTATCTCTTCAGGGATTCCCCTTTGTATTTTACTTTCTGTTCCATAAGTGTGAAATTTGGAAAATATCCTCCCTATTGGCCAGCTGGTGCTAGGCCAGCCATCATTTTTCATAGTCCTCTGGAGCCTACCTTGGATCTTATTTGCTTGGAAGTAGTCCCATTGATTGTAAATCTGTTATATGGCAGAAACTCTGGAGTAGGGAGCATCTTTGTTCTTTCTGGTGATAGTAAGCCTGCAAAGCAGAGCAAGATGAAGAAAGCTACCTAATATATTGACATGTGACTTCTGATAGGTTCTCTGTACAAGAGACAAAGATATGTACAAGCCAACTGAGAAAATAACAGCTGTGATGTTGGAGAGTAAGCAAAAGAGGCTTGTTCTTTTGCTTTCTCAGCCAGGAGTAGCTGCAATGATATGTCTGCAGTTTATAATACATTGGTTTCCATTACCTGTAAGAAAGAGTTGAACAGGTCAAGTATTGGAGTGATGTGTCTACACACATTGTAGTTAGTGTCAGCCCTTCATGCTGCTCATATAAAATTTTTAGTTTTCTTTCAGCAGTGCATACGTGTAAATTGACAGTCATCCAAATGTAGAAAGGAAGCGGTTGCTGAGAGTCGTAAAAGAAGAGTGAGTTGACTGTATCCAGCAAGTTAGCTACATGGGTAAGCGATGTTTCATTGTCTCTTTTTGCCTTGCAGGAAGAATGCAAACAAATACTGGCTCGGCAGAAATCCAGTTCCCAGTCTGATTCTCATGACGATGAGATTTCCCCTCCTCCTCCCAACCCAGTGGTAAAAGCCCGACGCAGGAGAGGGGGGGTCAGTGCAGAAGTGTACACGGAGGAGGATGCTGTTTCTTACGTCAGAAAGGTAATGTGTTGCCGTCTGTCTGATTCTGAGATGTACAGGACAATCAAGTGACTCATATTTTGCTCATAATTTGGAATCATGGGTCAGCCTGTAGGAAGGTGTACTCATGCCGGCGTATGCATGGCTTGACCATCTTCTTCACGCTCAAGTTCTTTTGCTGCCTCCTTGACTAAGTACTTTCCCCATCAGTGTTCCTTCAGCTTTCTCTATTCTTCCCCTTTTTGAGATTTGCTGCTCATCTGTTTCCCCTTTTAACAGGGTGGGTAATTCTCAGCCATTTTCTTGAAATTCACAGACTCCAGCAGCTTCTGAGCTTTGTCAAGAACCTCACAGTTTTGGAAAGAGTCTTTTTCTATTGCTGCATTTCCTGCTTTTTTTTCTAAAAAGTCACTTCTAGCTCAAGCTTTGTTCTAACCTAGGTCGTTTGGGTTCTCTAGACCATTCAGGCACATGGTTCCCATGGTGATTGGGTACCACTTAACCCATGGGTTTTTGAAAGTCTGTTGACCATACTTGGGCAATTTTATGTGACCATTGTCTTTGAAGAAATGCCAATCCCAAATTAGGTAATTTCTTCAGTAGGAGCACTAATTTGGTCTTCTCTTTTTTAAACTGCCTTTTTCACAAAAGTATCTAGCTGTGCTATATCCTTGATATCTCTTAATAACTCTTCAATTTTTTTTTTAAACTGGCCAAAGCTTTCAAAGGTTGTTAAAAGACAGACATTACAATAGCGTATGTCGTGTTTGTTTAGGGAGCTAGGCTAAAAATGCATTTCATGAGATTGACAGATGCTACTAATGTGCTTTTGTGCATGCCTGGAGTAGCTTTAACCCAAAGAGCCTTTTCTTTATGGGAATACATTTTGTCAGTCCCTGTTTTTTGGTAGAGTACTTTTTGCCTTTGCAGTCAGATGTGCTTTTGTCATCCACTTATGATACAAGTTCACTGGCTGCTCTGGGTATTTCTGTCCCAAGAAACAAAGAATTAGGAGAGCCTTTCATCCTCAAAACAAGTATGGAGAAGTATTCTTGTGGCGGTTAAGTAGTACTTGCAAGTATACAGTAAATTTTAACAGCACTATGGTCAAGCTATTAATGCACTGCACTGTTAAAAAGCTTGCATGATATTTTAAAAGCCACTTTCAAACACTTTTCTTTCTGTGCATTTTGCAATATCCCCCTTAAAAACTTCAATGAAGAGATCACATTTGTCTCTGCTTAATATGGGCTCCATCTGACTCTTCTGAAAATCGAAGGAAATATTCCTTCCCACACCCCTGAGTAATTCTTTTATGTTTATAGTGGAACCTGAAGTTAACTTTATTTTCTTCCTTTTTCAGCAGTGATGCAAATAAGCCCTGACAGTAGCATGGGTAGACAAGAGCCAGAAGCAGCAATACAGATCATATTCTGTGTGTTCTGTGACTAGGGCTGTTATGATTTTAATTTCTTAGGAACTGCCTGAGCTTAAATAATAGTAATTTAGGGGATGGTTTCTTGTCAGGCTGCAGATGCTGCAAGGAATAGAGAACTAGCACTGGGAGGGTTTGTCAGTACTTTGTCTTCTGCCATCAGCAAACGAATCCCATGGATGTGTGTTTGTGACAGAGATTTCTAGAATACAGAAATAAAGGGAGACACTGAAAGGAAAAATTGTGAAACTAATTTAAAAGTGTAAAAAGCAAGGCAAGGGTTGTGTTAGACTATTGCAAACAGATGGGTTTTTAGATAGGAGCCAGGAAGAACCACTGGCTTGAATTCAGGTGTTGGATAGAAACACATCTGGGTCATAAGCCAATTTAAAGGATCCCTTGAAGGGGTGAGCTGTAGGATGAGTAGTGCTAAAGGCAGTGCAATGAGTTATGTCACTGGAGAGAAAATCAAAGGAGATTTAGCTTTGTGATTTGAGCAAGCACTTGGCATGGCTCCATTCTGAGGAGCACAAAGAAAGATCTCTGCAGAGGGTTATTTCATTGCTTCATTCCTGAAACTAGAGAAAGCAATATTTGTCAACACATCTGACATAACATATAGTTAACAACTAACGGAATAGGAATCTTGCTGTAAAGAGGGTTATCGGCTTCAGGAGAACATTCAGTGATTACTTGGAAGAGTGATGTAAGAAACGGTCAAGTGATTCTTCCCAGCATTTGATTTTGGTCAAATGCCTGGTTACTGTGACACCTGAAGAATCTCTCCTGTGTTTTCTGTGTCCATGCCCCAACAGACCCACTTTGGTCTCTGCCTTGTGGCTTTCATTGCTGCAGATTTAGACTGAGAAAGGCTGATATATGACTATTCCATAATCAGCCAGAAGGGTTGGAGTTGAATGTCTTAGTGATTTGATTATCTACCCTTTTGGCTCATCAGCAGTAAGCTGAACAGCTAGGGTATCCTTAATAGAGCAAGGGTTCAGGAGTGCAATTCAGTCCAGGGTTTGTTTGATAGGGTAAAAACCAAGAATAAACTGGCCAAATGCTCATTTTATTTAACATTGAGGAATTTAAACTTTTAGTTAAATTAGATTATGTTTCACGCTGACACAAACATGCAGTTTATATGCTTCTCTAGACTCAATTTGAGTAGTCTAATGACTGCAGCAGTCAATATAAGTGATGTCTGAAGCCAGAGTTTAACTTTAGATCTTCACAATGCAGTATTTTCCCTTGAAATAAATCTAGATCAATTCTTTGTGAGACCTGGTTCTACATCAGTTTTCCCATTTGAGACGTCCTTCTTCTGGTTGGATGGATAGCATCTTGCCTTTCCAGGATGAGGAAAGGAAACTGCCTACGCATCAGCATACGTAGTGACTTAAATAAGACAGAAATACTATTTCTATCATAAGAAAATGTGAAAGATAAATGTCCATTATCAGACCTTTTTTTGTACAGGAATTAAAACAGGCAAACAGACGTTGATCTTCAGATTGGAGTAAGGTTTATTTAACACTTAAAACTTTTGCTAGGCTTGATTCTGTCCCATTACAATGAAACTATTAAGGAAAATCACATTACTAAAGTCAAAGAACATCTTTTACAAGTCACAACCTTGTTACAAATTTCTTGCGTCTCTCGTAATCCCAGAGTCTCTGACTGGCAGAAGACAATGCTTGGCAAATACAGAGATATGGTGTCTTTACTAATATCTTACCAAAATGCTTACCAAAATGGAAAGCCTAACTTGCAAACGTCCTGTAAAAAAACTTCACCCAGTATGAAAACATGCTTTTGAATTTCAGCGTGTATTTTGAGCAAATTCATGTACAACAGGACTTTTGCCTTCTTCCCAGTTAACAAATAAAAATGCCTCTTCATTCTCAAATGCAAGTCCTTCTCGTTTGCCATGAAGCAAACACACAGGATTTGACCCAGGTGGGCCTCTCAGGGGCTCTGTTCCTTATACCACAACCAGTACTGAAAAGTATGGTGTAATCAACACATTTTTACCTTTTACCTACAGAAATGCTGCTCATTCCCTAGTTTTAAAAGTAGGTTGCTTCTGATATTGTTTGTGGGGGAAGAAGAATATGAAATGTTTTCCTCAGTCCAAGAGATTTGAAAGGAGACTACACAGCTGCCAGTACCTGCTAATTATAGTATTTTATGGATATCCTTCTCCCCACTCATCCCAGATCTTATAATTCTTTTCTGGTTGTCATATTGAGAACATAAATTCTTATCCACACATTATCAAAACTGTAATTTATTACTTTCTTAGTGGCTTTATATTATAGCCTAAACCTGTCCTGGTGTTTGAAATCAAACTGCATCCATTATCTTGAATAGTGGAATTTTCTATAGATTTCAAGATCTATGAAGAAATACAACCAGGCATGTAATTACCCTTTGTTCTTTTCTCACAGGTTATTCCAAAGGACTATAAAACTATGACTGCTCTGGCAAAGGCCATCTCCAAGAACGTGCTCTTTGCTCATCTTGATGACAATGAACGAAGGTATGAGGTGCTTTATGATTTAAAGGAATCTATAGCTTGACCTGAGGACAAGAAATTATATCAAGTTTTAACTTGGGTATCAGAACCGCTGTCACTGATGCATCTGGGTTGTACTAGATGCACCCTCACACACACTTATGGTATTGTGACAGAGGGTAAAATCACAAGCTAAAAAAGAGCAAGAACAGGTTAGAATGTATTCAGACATATTTAATATTTTCAAATCAGCTGTGCCTGATGAAATTTATTCTAGATTACTTAAGGCATTGGCTAAAGCACTCTCAGAAGCATTTGTAGTTACTTCTGAGAACTCAGGGAAGACAGGTCAAGTGCTGGAAGAGTGGGAAAGAAAAAACAAAACGTCTATAAAGAGGTAAAAGAGAATTACAAGCAAATTATTTTGTTCTTTGAAAAACTGGAACAAACAAATTATGTGTGAGCACCTGAAGGAGACCAAGGAGTTCAGTAACAGCCAACGTGACTTTTAAAAACTTGAAAATATCTTTCTACAGCTGAGTAGCAAGCCTTGTAGCTAGGGAAGGCACAACAGAGGCCAAACAGCTGGACTTCTAGTAAGGTTTTTGACATTAATGTGTATGACAGTTTCATAAACAATCAAGGGAACCATGTCTTCAGTGAAACCACTATGGAGTCTATGCAAAACTGATTGGATTTCCATATCAAATAGCAGTTATCAATGGTTGATCATTCTAATGGAAAGATATATTGAAGTGTGGGAAGGGTCCGTCTGGTTCTTATCATTATTGTCATTAATGACCTCAGTGGTGGAATAGAGTATGAGTGTTGAATTTTTAGATGACATGAAAATGGGAAGGGCTGCTAAAACATTGGGAGACAAGGCTAGAATTCAGAATTATCCTAACAGGTTGAAGAAATGTTCTAGTAAAAGCAGGATGGATTGTCACTGAGCTAAGTGCAGAGAAGTATACTTAGGCAGGAAGAACACCTTTATAAGAGTGTTTTGCAGTTTTGGTAGTTCCTTGAAAAACTATGATGTGGAGCTTATTGCGAATCATGGTCTGAACATTAGTTACTAATGTCAAGCTGTTTTGAAAATACTAATGTTTTACTGGGGTAACCGAACAGGAGAACATGCAAGACATGTCTCGGTGTTGGAAAGATTTCAACTGGAACACAGTGTCCAGTTTTGGGCACTGCATTTCAAGAATAAACAGTTGGAGGAAGTTCAGGGAAGAGCGGTGGGAGCGATCACAGATCTAGATAACATCACTTCTGAAGAAAGAATGGGATTGGTTGGCCTGCAGAAGAAAAGTCAAGGGCAGAGGGACGCAATAATAGCTTATAATTGTGTATGAATAATACACATGTATATGAGGAATAAACTGCTGTGTGTGCCAAAGGGTAAAGAATAATGGATTTAAAATGCAGCAGGAAAGAGTCAAGTCAGATACTAGGAAGAGGTCTCTGATGGCTTGGGTAGGTTGTGGAGTCTCCACCACTTGAAGCCTTTAAGAAGAGATTAGACTACGGTCTGCCAGGAATGACATAAGTAGGGTCAGTCCTGCCTTGCAGCAGATAGCCTAAGTGATGTTGTGAGGTCCTTGCCAACCCTACTTTTCTGTGCCTCTGTGGTTAGAAAGGACAAAGACCTTGTCTACGCTGATGTTTTTAGTACTGGCAGAACATCAGCAGTACAGTCCTTCGGTGGGGCTACTCACACGCTTCCAGTCAAAGCACGTTCCAAGCGTGCAAATTTTGTTCCCTCTTGCAGGCGTTTACACAGTTTAATTACTTTGCAATCCTAATTGTTATGGTATCACATTAGCATGCAGATTTCTGAAGTAATTAGAAGAGGATTAATTTTGCACGTCTTCTAGCTTTTTCACCCACAGCAGAGAATTCTTGTACAGAACTGCTATAAATCCTAATTATACCATCGGCATGCTAACGTGACAGGCACTGTCAGGTTTTAGGTTTTAGGGCTGGAAAAGGGACATTTTGGTAATATGTTATCAAAGTAGGGTGAGAGAGAAAAACTGAAGGAAAAATGCTTTTTCTTGCACTGTGCTGATTGTACTTCATGGTCATGGTCTCTCCTATCCGTTCCCCATGTCCCATTTACCTCTGTCAGCCAGACTGTCCTGTTATGGGCATGTGTTAAGAGTGAAGAGATGTGCACAGATTCCCGTGTGTGCGCTGCAGAGGGGTTGTAGACTATCTGCTTTTGCAGTCCTCAAACTATGGCTCGGCCAGGTGTATAGTGCCTTTGCTGTCAAAAGATTTAGAAGCTTCTTAGTTTCTGGGTTGTGCACTGGAGCATATTCAGCTATATACCATCTCCCCTGCTCAAAGGATGTGTCTAGGTGCCTCATTCAAGCTTCACGATGAGCATGGCAAGCTATTGCTGACATTGGGAAAAAAAAGGAACTCAGAGAAGGACACCTGCATTCTGCTTTTGCAGATAGGATTGCGATGAACGAATGAATTGTTCTCTCTTTGCATTTTACTGAGCTCACTCTTGACATCATGCTATTGGCCTTGTCTGGTTTCATTTGTCAAGTGTGGAGAAGTCGGCAAGTTGGAGCGTACCATTGCCATCACTTCCAGTTTGCATCTTGTTGATGCAGATACATAGTTCAGTAAAGTAAGTGGTGTATGACTTCATTTGGGTTCTGTCCTCTTGGAATGGTGGAAAGCTAGGTGAGGAGATTTCATTTTCTGTGCTGTAGTGGTGGTGTTGGTGTTTATTTTCCTCAGTGCTTTCTACGCTGAAGACAGTATCATTGTTTCATTTAATGTTGTGGCTGACCATTCACCCAGATGTAGGAGGTGTTCAGGTGGGGGAAGGATGGACTAGCAGGGCTTAATTCCTCATTTACAATGGATGACTCTTACATTTTTCCTTCTCCTCTGAGAAGATATTTATGTTAATCTGCTCTATGGCTGTGCAGTCCATGTGACTTGTGTTGCACTTGCTGCTTGGCAGCTGCGAAGGTCCTTATGTCTGACGTAAACCTGTACTTATAAAGGCAGGGTGTAGCATATTATCTCTGTGTCAAATATTCCATATGAGTGGTTAATTGCATGAGAAGTCATGATGAAGTTAAGGTAAACAAGTATCTTTTTGCACTGATGTCTGAAATAGTTTTGTTCAAATCTTATTTTAGATAGCATCTTTACATGTGCCATGCTTAAAAAAGGGTTGTCATCTATCTCATGCGCACACACACGCGCACGCGCACACACAGAGTCTCTGGTGTAAAATTGTACTGAAAAGTACAATAAAAGGGAAACTGTAGCTGCATCAGTACTAAAAGCAGTAAAGTTAGTTATCAGCAACTTTTGCCAAAATTTTCATTTCAAGAGTTGCTAATATTATGAAGAACAGTGCAGCCCTGCAAAGTGATGTGGCAGTCCACTGTTTTCTTGTGAGACTTTTCTGCTGACTTCAATAAGATCTTGATTAAACTCTGGAGTAGGGTCCTGGTTCTCTCAAAGCCAGTGGCAAAATGCCCATTATCTGAAGTGGAAATATGCTTTTAACTCTTAGGGAGCTGTTCTCATTTGCAAAATCAGGAATGCGTGGCTTTTTAATTGTGTTTCCACACATGTGCACCTGATGTGTATTTTCTGTGGATCCTCCTTTGCCTAGAGCTGGTCTGTTACATGCACACTGACAACAAAACCTCCAATTTATATGGGTGTATCACATACTCATTATCCAAAATTTTGATGAATTTGATTGAATTGATGAGAAATTAACTGTAAAAAGTTAAAGCAACATCAGGGCTTCACAAAATTATTTTCTTACTGTGTTTTAATAGATATAGTTTGATTTTGATTGTTTATATAATATCACACATCTAACAAAAGTACTGGACTATATTAAAAAATTCTGTGAAATAGTCACAAGCAGGGTAAATATTTATCAGCTGCGGGGAAAAGAGAGATGTTAAGGTGGTGATAGGCTTAATTATGGACTAAACAGCTTAGTGAGTTGCAGAGAGTACGTGGATGTGTGTCAGTGTGCCTACTTTTGGGCTCATCCTTGTTTCTTGTCTTGTTATCAGCCCAAACCCAGTTGCAGTCTTCTCAGAGTAGCCTTACGTCATATGTGCTTTGATGGGGTTTGCTTACCTGGTTGGGATGTGTGGCAAAGCCCTTTCACTTTGTTTCAGGTTTTGATGTATTTACTCTGCAGTTAGGGTGTATTTAATGCCTGGGTAGTTAAGCTTGGATTTTGATAGTGCTGTTGTATGCAGGTCCCTAGGCATGTGTGCTCTAACTTCTCTCTCCTCCTTTCCCCCACCCCATATGATGACATATTGGCTGGCTTATGTTCACATGGGGGTTTTGCCCTTCGTTCTGTGTTTCTTCTGTACTCCACTTCCTTCGTGACTCCACTCAAAAACTCTTGGAAGAGACTGTTCAAAGGGCTTTATTAGGTGGGCAGTGGAGCATGTTAGTTAAGCTCAGATGTGACCACCATAAGATTTTCTGGAAGAGCATAGTTCATACTGGTGTGCAGACATCATGCAGAAGCTGTGGAGATGGCCACCAAGAGGACCGTTTCCCAGGCAGAGAGCACTCTAAAGACCTGCTAGTTATGATCACCGCAAGATCAGCAGCTCTGGTCCTGGCTTGGTGCTCACCAAAGCCTTACATGTGTATGCACAGTCTTGCAAAACAGCTTCTCGTGTGACAGCTCTGGAGGAGCTCCGGGCAGCATAGAACAACTTCTGGTACAGAAGACAGTGCCATGCAGGCTGTGCACCCAGAAGAACTAGGAATTGCTCTGCAGTCTGTTCAAGGATGAACAGCCTTGAGAGAAAACATCGGTGGAACTGGACCTACAGCCAGGTAAGAGGCATTCACCCTCTCTTTCTTTATACTGGGGGAAAGTGAAATGGCAACATTAACTGTGAGGGATTTTTGCATTATAAACATACATTTATTTTTTATAGATGATGTTCTTTGCAACAGTTTGTCTTTAACTTCAGTTGAGGGCAGAAGCCATCCTGTTTCACTGCTCTTCGTTGCACCTGTGATCCAAGAGCAAGTCCCAGAAAAAAAAAAAATCGTTGATTATGGCATTTGTACCTAATAAAAAGAACTCAAAGATGAAGTTACAGACTTTGCAGAAGTGCATATTTCAGAAAGTGCAACTGTCTTTGTAATGTCCCTCCAGAATGCTGGTGGGAAGCTACACTTAATAACATTCAAGCGTTGTCTTAGGTGGCCTATGCTATAGATTCTAATGGCTGAATAAGGGCAAGAAGTTCCTTGCTGATCTTATCCCTCCTGGTTCCAAGGTGATCTCACGGTTCAGGTCCATTCTGAAGGCTGTTAAGAGTTTGCATAAACTTTCCCCCTTCTTTTGGTCTGTGACGCTTGAGAGTTTTGCATATGGGAGCAATCAGCAAGGCAGGGTGCCTTGTACCGATGCCCTCTCTGCTGCTTTGGTTTTGTTCAGTCAGCAGGCAGGGAATGATTTCTATCTATGCAAAGACAGAATTACACCCATAACTTGGCAGCATTTTATTTCCTCTCCCACTCTTGGATTTCCAGCAGATTAACATCCTCTAAGGCTTCCTAGTTGTGAAATGGTGTATAAAGTCAAAATTGGTGACAAGGGGATAGTCTGATTGCCCTAATCTCTTCTAACCTGGCACTGTAGCTAGCAAGAATTTTTATCGGTTCAGCATGTAACGCTGGAATAGAAGTACACCCACTTGGCTTTGCCATGATGTTGACTAGTAAAGGGGGGAAGAAAAAGGAAGAGATTGTTCATTTTCCTTCTGTGGATAAAAATAAAAGATATTTTTTCATCATTTCATTGACAGGATGTTCTGTCTCTACTGTGAGAAGGTTCAGAGGTGACCTGCTGTGGGAATGGAAGTTGGACCCAAAGCTGATGATTGTCAAGGAAAAGAAGGAAATATAACTGAAGCATAACCAGTGGGTGAGAGAGCAGGACTGAGAGCAGCAGCAGTGTCACTCTTGGTTCCAGGATGTCACCGGTGCCTGCCTGCTCTGCTGTGCGTCAAGAGCCACGTCAGTCAGTCCCTGTTCAGAAGCTTGGTGGCCTCCTGACCACATAAAGAAGTGGAACGGTTAAATGTTCACCATATCTGTATGTAAATGCTATGTAAAATTTATATGTAAAAGCTATGTAAAACTTGTTCATCAAGGACTAAAGAGAGTAGATAACTATTCAACATGCACTTCCAGACTCCACTTTTTGAATTTTAGATAATAGCATAATTTTTACAAGCATTTAGTGTTTATTACTAGTGTACAGGCAGCTGCAATGCCCACAACAGCTTTCAGATAACTTTTGTGTATTTTATCACTTGGATTAATAATAAATTGGTTTGTTTGAACAGTATACTGATGTGAAACTACTTTGGAGACCAGAGTCAGGAAATTGTATTTAGTGCTTTTACTAAAATATGGAGTTCTAATAAAGGTGCAAAAATAGCAACAACAAATGAAGTAAACAGTAGACAAAACTGTAAACAGCAGCACACAGTATTGCATTTACTCTTGTGTGCTGCCTGCATGGCAAAGTATGAGAATAAAGGGCATTTTTTATTTTCTGTGCTTGTTGGGGCCAAGATGTAAAGATGAAAATTGACATTTGCACTGGGCGCGCAAGCCAACCAAGAGTTTCCTTCAAGCAAAAGTTCTTACCCTTTTCACAGCATCCTCCCAACCATTGTGGAGGGCACATGCTACTGTGATACTGTAGATAAAATTGGAGACAAGTCGTTATAGATACCATCATCTTGCTGTTAGCATTTCAGAAAAATGTTCTGCTGCCTTCTTACAAGTGTGTTTTAAGTAACCTGTGTTCTGCAATTCAGGCAGTTTTGTAAGCCGTGACTGGTGGCAAAGTGGGATCCTGTAGGGACTTACTGAGCAGAAACATACGCTCTTTGAAAGACGTTAGTGTCCAAATTAAGACTTCCTCAGCATTGAGACACAGTAACATTCTTAAAATGTATTAAGGGCTGCCACACAGGGGAAATGAGTAATCATGTATCTGTGTCTGTATCTGTGTGACAAAACATCAGAATTAGGCTTAAATTGTACAAGATGGATGTAAACTAGACACGTGGTGATAACTTCTAGTGGTAAGGATACTTAAATAGATTGCAGAATCTATAATTGTTAAGAACAGGTTAGGCATATCTCTTTGAACATAATTTAGTTTGTCTTCAGTTTGGATGGGGGAAGTCTCTTAGCTCTATTTTTGTAATTCTTGGATCCTCAGTAGTGGGAAGCTAGTGTATTCTTTCCGTATACATTTTTCTTTTCTCTTTTGTTTTTATGTATTTGAAGGGTTATTGTTACTTCTCACACCTTCTGTTTTCTCAGCTAGATGAATCTAATTCTCCCCATCTTCCTTTGCAGATCAGGTTCCTCAGACCACTGACAATTTCTGTTGTTCTCCTCAATTTTCTCCAGTTGATCCACCTCTTTCTTGTTTCTTTATATTTTTCACAGCATCAGGATGTTGTTGACTCCTACTTAGCATGTGATCACTGGAATCATTGGATCCTTTCCTGCAGAAATGCTACCTTGGCAGTGATCTTCACCATGTATTTATGCTGTTGGTTATTCCTACCCAAATATACTTAGCTGTTGTGCCTTTATTGAAAGTATATCTATTTTCTCAGGCCATTTCTTCAATTTGTAATCATTTTACATCCTAATGTTGTTTTTTGAAGTGCTTGCAGTTCCTTTACAGCTAGGTATTGTCTTCAAATTCAGAGAACACACTCTTTATCCAGGTCAGTAATGACTTGGGTACTTTTTTCAGTACAGGCATAATCTGACATGAGAAAAGTGGTTTTCCATAGCTAACAGATCAATTTTAGTTGTTGACCTGTTGTTCTCATATTAAAATATTCTTGAAACTTGTGGTGATTAGTGAATTTCAAGGACATTATTATTGCTCTAAGCTTTATTCTCTTCTGCATAATACCATGTTTTATTAAAGCACTGGCTGCAGGCCAGCTGGAAAACCTTATATATGTGGAAGAAACCTAAGACGGCACCATCCAGGAGCAAGATATTTTAGAAACAGGATGCCACAGCTATGACATATTCATTACACATCCTGTATTTTCCTTGCATTTGTAACTTAACTCTTTTGTTAAAATACAAACACAGATCTAGCTTCTGCCTGTGCTTCATATATGCCTACAGCGTGCAGAACAGTGCAAGAAAACTTCCCTTCCCGTGATACTGTGTTAGTATTTCTGTATCTCCAGGAGTCCACGTTGTGCTAAAACCACATGGATGTTTAGGGGAGATATTTACTCTGCCTGCTGTAGGCGTCTAAGTTAGCTGGTGCTCAAAACACCTCAGTTAGGAGCCTCAGGGTATGGTTTCACCATTGATTTAAGCCAAATTCTGAGCTGGTACCAAAGGAGGAAGTAACACAGTGAGTGCCAAACCGTGGCTGCATGTTCCTGTTGCTCTCGTGGCCATGGATAGCCAGATCAGCCCTCTGAAAAGTGATCCTCCCCCCGAGGGTTAGTTTTCAGTGAGGTCAGGTCCTTCCTCCCACCCTCTACCTGGCTGCAGAAATACTTTGGCTAGCCGAAGGGAGGTGGTGGAAATGTGCAGCAGGGAGAAAGAGGGCAGGGCAGGACCTCCTCTTTGGGCAGTAGCAGGGGCCGAAATCAAATTAAGTGATGGCAAAACTGCACCTTAATTTCTCTTACTAGTCATTGCGCAAAGTTAGAGGATGGAAATAAATGGCATGAATACCTCTATAATGAGCAATTGTTCCTTGCCAAGAATGCTCAAAATGTAGAGCTAAGCCACTCTGAAGATGAGAGATGAAAAGAAAGAATAAGAGATGAGAGAGAAATTGCACAGCAAGGCATGGCAGAGTGGGGGGCGGAGGGCTTTGTTGAGTCAATAACATGGCTTCCTTGGGTTATATTAGGATTTTTTGTGACCAAAGAGTTGGACAGGTTTCTTCCCCTTCCTTTTTGGGAGTAGCAACAGAGAGAGGAGGATGACAGCAGCATCCCAATGCACTTTGTGCAGGGTGCACAGCGGGGTGGGCTGCATCCCATGAAGGTTTGCAGAGGCGTGAATGTCCCACCTGCGCTGGAACTCCAGGAGATGGTCAGCAGACCGTGGTAACTTGGGGGCAGAGGGGACGTGTGTATACAAGCTGTATGTACATGTAACAGATTTGGTCCTGAAGAGACTGGTGCAAAACCTCTCTGTGTGGGAGATTTTTTTCTGATCATCAGTCGTATTAGTTGATTAGCCCGTCCTTTGAATTCTACTTGTCAGTAACCAAGAAGAGGAAACTCATGTCTCAGATCAACTGAGGCATGCTAAACAAAGCTTCCCCTCTTTGGATACCACCAAGGTATTTTCCAGGTAAACTTCCTTTCAATCCAGCTTTTCTTTGTGCCTTTTATGCCTTGTTTATGGCCTTGATTCTGCATGGTGTTTGAAAGAGCATGTTTAACTGTGAGTTGTTCCATTGACTTGCTATGGATGTCAAAGGGACTATTCATGTGTTTAAATGGAAGCACATTCAGTCCTGCTCAATTGGAGCTTGCTAATGGGGAATACTACCTAAACTAGAAAAAGTTACAGATTTTGGAGACAACAGTCATCTGGCAGCAGAGATGGAAACGAAACCAGGTAGAATTGCCCAGCCGTTCGGAAAATAAATGATTCAATTCTCCATTCAAGGATTAGCCATGAATTTAACGCTGACTTTATTTTCCAGTACATCCATCTCATTTACCCAAGAATTATTGTCTTTAATTACCATTGTGGTGCCTGTAGGCAGCAGTCTTTAAATTAGTTATGCAAAGTTCTGCTCTCAGCACTCATCAGGAGATTGTATCTGCTTTAGTATTTTACAACAGCCTGACAGCGTACAGACTTTGTACTAGGGATGTACTTTTTGTGATGTCAATATTTGGCGTGGTGGATAGGTTACTCTCTTAAACATAACTAAAAGCACACCCATTTGGTATTTATGGATATTTTTATCTTCAGAAACAAATACTCTCAGTTCATAGCTTTTTAGAGGCTGTGATTCACCCTCAGTGTTTTGTTAGACAGTTTATATTCTTCATCACAAATACTAGTGGCGCCATTCCTAATGGTAGTTATTTTTAATTCTGCATAAAGTAGTGGTTTACATATGGGCAGTATGTCACCCATTCTGAAAAACAGAGTTAAAGTGGAGAAGTAATTTACATAAATCCTTTTTAGATCTAGAAAAAATAGCCTGAGACAAATAGTATTCATGCGTGCTCATAAAATAATCTTGAGTTTAAACTTATCTCTCTATATATAAAATAGAAAAATTAAGACTACTGCTGAATTTAACAGGCCTTGTAAAATTTTTCTACCACTGCAGTATATATGACCGTGCTATGACCGTGCCTTTATGTGCTTCTTTACACAACAATTAGCTGGCATTGGTTCTGAAAATGCGTTACTCAACACTAAGGCTTTCCAGAATTAAACACAAAGGTTGAATAAAAGAACATCCGCTCTTCTCAGCAAGTCTTTGTCTTCTGCATCAGAGCAGCTGGAAGCAGTAATTTGTCTTTGTGCATGGACGAACAAGGGTTTATTTCAACTAAAGCTCCTTAAAATGATGCTTCCTTCCCTCCCCGCTCCCCCCCACCCCAGAAGGGTTGTAGGTAACCTGTCAACAGTTACTCCTACTCTAATAAGTCTTCATTAGGTGACTGATTCTGCAACCTTGCACGGCTTTGAAAGCCTATGTGTCCTCAAGTGGGAGTATTACCAGTACCGGTACTGGAGGATCAACTGTATGATTAAGTTGCTTAGTTATGCATTTAGAAGAGGATGTTCAAAGAGCTCAAAGGAACTAGATATTCACGTTGATTGATATATAGTGGGAAGTGAATATTTAACTCCTATAAGATTCTCTTGAAAATCCCCATCTTATGTTCTGAATGGTTAGACCTGTGCACTTCCATTATGAGATGACATCTGCTTAGTAACACAACTTTGGAAAGACAGAAAGAAACCAACCTTCAAACAAAAAAAAAAATCTATAATACTACAAGGTTTAGTGGTGGGTTTTTTCCTTCTAGAAATAGAGGATTCAGCTCAGCAACCAGATGAAATTTCTCTGTCATTCCAGTGCACTTAATGGAAATACCGAGTATAAGTTATTTGACTATTAGGCTGCTAACTCTGTTTTAATGAAAAAAAATCTAACAAACCCAAACAATGATTTAGTTCTTGTTTCACAAGTTCCTGACTAAAGACTTTGACCTGACGTACATTGCATCTTGTGAGGTAACAGCTGGTCTATCATTGTCTTCGGGAAAAAGTAACAGTTGCTAAGATTTCAAGAAACAAAGATGGTCTTTGAATCAACTGGAACAGCTGTAAGAGACTGACACACCATGCACTGTCAGCTGCTAAATTCAGATATTCAGACTGCCCGAAACGGGATACTTTAACCCTCTGGCACCATCAGATTCCTTTTCTCTCTGTTTTTCTTTTAAGAAAAAGCCAGAAAAATAAATTGGGTTTTCAGTTTGCCTTTTGCTTTCAGAAATTAAAAAAAACCCACAAAACTATCCCATTCTTTGTAGGGATTTTATTTTTTACATTTATTCAACTTCTGATTTATAAGCAATATGAAGACATGTTTGTTGACAGATGAAATTTGCGTTAGGAAAGTATAACATGCTCCTCTGTATGGTGCATTACATAGAAAATGTAATAGTGCGAATCCAGAAAACAGCATCAGATGCTATTTTAAGGCGCAGAGTTTAGTTTAACGAAGCAGAATGAAGGTGAATTGATCATGTCTAGAAGGGAAAGGTGGGTGATAGCAACGGTCTCTTTAATAGACAGAGGCATGTGAGATCCAAAAGCTGGTGGCTGAGGTTGGGCACATTCAGACTGGAAAAGTTTAGTTTTTTCTTTTAGAGTAATCAGGGAACTGATCCATAATTTAAATTAGCTCGGGATGTGGCAGATTTTCCATTGCATGAAGTCTTCACATCAAGCTTGGCTCTCCGCTGTTGCTAGTTCTTGCAGCACTTTCTGAAGTGCTCCAGAATATTGTGGGGTTTTTTTCAAAGATGGCAAAATGTGATGACATGAACATTTATTTCACTTAATGAAGAGTCAGCACCCACGTCTTGTGAACAAAACGCTTCTATGACTTTGGTACGCCTGAAAGCCAAGCTGTTACAACTTGGAGCCTGACTGATTTTTGGATGCCTGAAATAGGCACATATTGGGTCTCTTGCTAAACTATTGTTTTAGTTCAGTTACAAAGGATGCGATTTTATTCAGGAGCCTCTGAGATTTTGTAGTCTGTGTTAGATAGTATCAGGAAAGCTGTAGTTGCCTTAGCATCTATTTGTCAGTTAACTCTCAGTGCTGCACAGCATGGCTGATCTTACTGCTGATGGGGAATGTGAAGCCCCCAGCAAGTGGTACCCTGAGCCCTCCGCTTTGCTTCGTGCAGAGTGCTCTTGATCGCATGATGAGACTGTTGTCTTGGCACTGAATGCTGTGTTTTCTTGCCCAAAGAGCCATGCTGGCTCAAACTTGCTCCTAAGTGATTTACTTCAGTATTTCCAAGCAGTTCATAGCGATGCCTTCTTATAAAAACTCTTTTACTGATAACATATAACCTACTTTCTTGTGCCCTGTACTCCTAGGTCCTGATCCTGTGCCACCTGAGTAACTAAAAGATTGGCAATTATCATCACTGTTTGCAGAATCAAGTTTAGTTTATTCTTCTTTGTGGATATGACAGCCTGAAAAAAGGAGATTTGTGTCATGACCACAGAGGATTTGAAAGTTCTTTGCTAACGTGAATGAATGTCCTAGAGTAAAGGCTGAGATAAATAGAATGATTTTCCAGATGTGATAATTGAGGTAAGCAGAATAAACTGCGCAATCTAGAGCTTTAATTCTCATCAGTAGGAAAGCACTTTACTGTCCTGATAGTCTATTTTATATTTACAGCTACTACAAAGTCCATGTAAGGGCTAGACCTCCTGACATCCCTCTCTCCATTTTCAATGAAAGACCAAGTTTCCTGTCATTAAGCCAAATTCCACCTCAGGTTTCCACATCTTTGTATTTTTCATATGTCTGATAGTCTGTGAGATCTATTTGTCATGAAAAGTCAGAGAGAAACAAGAGAAACAAAACAACACATTGATGTATTTTCTGAATTAAATTCTGTCTTTTTTTTATTCTTTATTTAAAAGACTCATAAGAAGACTTTGCTGCTACCTTTGAAATGCTCGCTCTTCTTTTCCCTAGCAGAGTCACATCACAATCTTATTAGGTGAATGGGAATTACTTTTTAATATGCAGAAACAGGCCTTGGCCTTTTGACATCCTAATAGTTCCCAGAACAGCCAACTGAACCTTCACCACGATAGACTGGATTTGCTATGTTACAATATTGTAGCGGTGCCCTGATTCCAAGTCCTGACAGTTTCATCACCACACTTGACCCGTGTTCCTTGTACAGCTGCTTTCTGCAATGTGGTTACAACATCGATGTGGATTTTTCTTTGCTTTTAGAAACCTGGTTTAAAATAGTGATTTGACGTAAGTTGTGTTTCGTCCAAGTTTACTTGCTGTTCCTTAATGGTATGTCGTGTGTCATGTTTCCTCTCTTATTTATTAAATCCCATGCTTTGACTAGAACTTATTTCCAACAATATGAAATTGTTGTTCTATTATTAGAACAGAGGGTTTGATTCCTTGACAGGTTGACAAGAGCTTTGCAGCACTTTGCAGGAACAGCCCTTCCTGATCAAAACTGTCCTCAGCAACGTCAGTCCTTTTATCCTGGTACTAAAATATAGCTGAAATAAAGCTGCTCAATTGCTTGGGCAATGTGTTGTGGCACCTGGGACTTAATGCTCTCCTTTTTACGCTCACTCCACCCTCTGGTACTGACAGTCATCTTCGGAGCAGGAGCCAGCACCACACACCTTTTTCATGTCTGATCCCTTACAAACACGTCCTGATTGAGTTCTTCATGGATTCCAGCGTCTATCAAGTTGGATATACCATATTAGTATAGGCTCATGGTCATCTGACTCCTGGCATTTTTTGGTAATAAGTAAATTGCATTTAGACTAGAAAGACAATAAACCTACTCATTTGGTGCACCTTGGGGTCTTCCTTATGTTGAACGGTTTTTTTCACTGGCTTCTGAGTGTTTTTATTTACTGTGCTCCTTGGCTTTGGGACTTCCTTTCTCTTCTGGTTTAGGATTTTAGCCAAATTAAGCACTTGAGATCTGATCTTCACTTGAATATGTTCAGTGTAGACTCTTTTTGATTACCTGGGCAATATATCATTATGTCAGAAAATTTAGGGTTTTTTTGCAGCGACTTCCTATTGAAACAGTTGCCTGACGAATACGGTTGTTGTGAATGTTAACAAAAATAGTTTCCTTTTCAAAGGATGCTTTCATGGAAAACAAGGTTAAATTGTGTGGGAACAATGGAGATTCTGCAAGCAGCTGTAATAGGTGTTCCTTTCTTCCTTCCAATACATAGTGTTAGAAATCGTATTAGAGCGCAAGAGATACAGGGAGGAAGAGAAAATACAGAGTTATATTGTTCTTAGACTCCAGAACCATGCTCTTAAAGCTCATGGGTGAAATTATGAAAATTCACGCGAAGGTTACATAGCGCTTATCTCTGCTAAACTTCCCCTCATTTCTTGTTTATCCGTTTTATTTGTTTTGTTGCTTTGTTCTAGTGCCGTAGTGACACCCTCTGGCAGCGGCAGGATGGTTTCATTGCCGTGAGGGAGCTCTTTAGCAATCGGTGAGCAGTCTCACTGGAGAGGCATTGGCGTGCCCTCTGCTTCCTTCTCTCTCAGCTAGTTTGGCTCAAGACTGAAAATCACACACATGAAGTTAATTAATGTTGTACAGGAACATGAGGGCTAATTGATACAAATTAAAGTACCGTGTAATAAACAGTGTTGGGCAGCTTTTTTTTTTTTTTTGTGAACAGCTTGAAAAGTCTCCCTTTGTACTTAAATTAATTTGTTTACATCAACTCTAAAGCACGCTTTCCTTTCTGGAGTGCAGCCTCTGAGCAAAGCCTTACAGATGCTGTCGCACCAGAACAGAGATGACTCACCGATCCGTTCTACCTGTGAAATAAAACAGGTTTTTAAAGATGGAAAAACTACTGCGAGTTGCCTACCTACTGTCAATTTTGTATTTTGCATTGGTAATGCTTATATTTGTGCTGGTTTACACTGTTTTGATGGATCACAGAATGCAAACTTCGTGCAGCTGAAATTTTTTCCAGGTGGTATAATGAGAAAAACCAGTAAGCTGGTTTGGAACAGCGAAGTGGGGCAGCTGAGGCTTGGAGAAAGGCCTTACGACACCTAAATCCTATTAAAATCAAAGTGTTGGAGAATACTTAATGTTTTTTGTTGGATCTAGGTCCATATCTCATTTTTAGAAGCAACTCCGTAGATGTCCCAGAGCAAGCTGGTAGTATGGAACTACCTAAATGATCGAGTTAGGGCAAAGCAGCTGCCTGGCTGCGGCAGCGCAGGATCTGTGCCGGGTACCTCACCCGAATCAGCCCAGATACGGAGGTTTGTGCCGCTGGACTCCTGCCAGCACTCAAGCACAGCCGAAGGCTGCGCTGTTAGAAGAACCTCCGTGGATAAATGGGGAATGGCGGTTCTGAGAGAAAAACCTTAACAGGACTTATTGCTCTGGCCTGTCAGGGCTTTTACTGACCTGCTGGGAACGAACCCTCCCCAGTCCCGTAGCAGGGACCGAGTTGTCGGGACCGGTACTGCGGTCTCTGAGTTAGGACACGGAGACTTCTCAGCCTCGTGATGAAATATGAAGGTTTGGCGCAGCTTCTGAAAGCAGCCAGCGTTGTATCTGCCACCTGGGGTCACTGTGTTCAAGGTTATTAAAAGGGAGAGGTATAAAGTAACAAAGAAAATATAAGCAGTGAAAACATATTTCCAAACCCTAACCCCTGGAGGCTAAAATTGAGATTGCCGTAAGTATACAAATTACTTGAAATTTTTATTGTGTGTGAAAAAATGAAGCCCTATATTTCAGTGTGTAAACAGAATTCTGCTTTAACAGGTCAGAGATTTGTATAAAGTAAGAGATAAACTAGCACAAGGAAAGCGTTATCTGTTGTAGACCTCTCCTTACTGCATTTTCTCTTAGCTCTTCTACCTGTTGGTTGATACAGTGTATTACAACTGACTTTAAAGATTTTGGTAGCAGTGTATTTTGTGGTTGAGAAATCTTCAGTGGTCTTGACACTGATCTCAGACTTGTTTTGCACTGGAATTACTGCACATATCTCAGTGGCTTTTCATATTATTTACACACCTGAGATTATAGGTGAGTCTAATACATATTTTGAATCTACACCCATCTTACAGAATTTCTTAAGTGTGCTATTATTTGAACCTTTGTCTCAGCTAACCCCACATGATATATTATGTACCTGCAGTACATCTTAAAAGCACTTTAGCTGAATTTTCAAGCTGGCTAGGCTTAACGTTGTCAAAATATGTATCTATGTTAAAACTCCTCGGGATGCTGTGTGGATGTAAATCTTTCTGTGGAGGTGCTGCATCGTGAGAGAGCAAAGGCTGGTTGTGCGCTGGGAAAAGAGCAGCTCCAGACAATGCAAATGCTACTTCAAACCCCATTTACCGTCAGAGCGGCATCAGCAGTGTGTGTGCTGCGCTGGAGCTGGACGTCCCCCGTGCGCTTTGAGAGCTGTCTCTGACAGCAGCTGCAAAATTGCTGCCTGGTAGCCTGAAAGAGAAAGTCAAATCTAAAGCAGGAAAGCACAGAAACCCTTTTTCCACTCTATTCTGCTCACAAATCCTTTTACAAAGACCTGTAGGTCCCCGGAGAACATGCTTCTCCTGCTGTACCTGGCCACTGGGTGGCCTCCATTAGCGCTGAAGAAGGTAACGTCTATCTATGGAGCGCATCTTTTTTTTTTTCCTCAGCTAAATATTGCTGAAACTTCTAGATAATGGGGCTATACAAGACATTTCATGAAATTCAGGCTGTTGTTTAGTATGGAAAATTGGTAAATGGATATTTTGACCCTTTTTTGTCATTACTAATTAGAAATTATGTGTATAATTTAGTTAATGCTTTTGTTGACATCTGTGCATTCAATTAGATAAGAAGTACTTCAGTTACAGGTATAGTTGAAGGAGAATAGGGTGATGAAAACAGTATTGCACATAGTAGCATTTCTTCTATAGCTCTTTGCAAATGGAAATCATCCATTCTTTGCAATACTGAAGGGTTATATAGTCAGAATTGCCTTATTCCTGTGCCTTTTCAAATGAACTTTGCATCACTGGCACCACTTCTAAATAAAATTATTTAGCATCCTTCATAATTACATGATCTTTAAAGCATCTGTAAGGGCCGCATTTTAGACCTATTATAATCAGTATTCTTTGGAGTAATTAATTACTTATAGCATCATGAGGTCAGAATCAGAACATTATGTTTTCCTCTCTTATAGTGAGATAGCTCCTCATACACGGTATCATGCTGCTGTACACATAATTAGTACTATATGAAGAATATAAATTAACATGTTAGTTTTGATGGGAATGTTGATGAGGTTGGAAAGGCATCATTAATATGCTCAATAGTGCAAAATAATACTTCTGATTTTAGCTTCCTTTGCTTTTCCTTTCAAACAGTTAAGCTAAAAATATGGCACAGCTGCTTTCCCTTTACACATGTGAAAATGTGTGGAATGTGAAGTAAGAGAGAGAACTGCAACCCTTTGGGTGAGAAAACACGACGTTCGGTGCCGAGACACCAGTCTCACCGTCTGCTCACGAGCGCAGGGCAAAGGGAGGCTCGGCGGTACCGCTTGTTGCTGGGGCCTGGGAGGTTGCTCCTCCTGCCACAGCGAAGCAGCGCGACTGCGGTACTGTGCAGCAGGGTGGGGTCTGGGTTTTTGTGACTCGTTGATTATGTTCAAGATCAGTTGCTAACTCCACTTGGAGTTGCTAACTGCACTTTTTCCTTCTCTGTGGCCTAAGTTGTTTTAAGCACTGTTGAACTTGAGCAGTCCCTCGAAAGCACATCGTCTAGTCCTCAGTTAACTGCTGCTAATGGATCAGATAGAAGATTAAGGCAGAAGTAGAAGATCCTTAGAGGTGTAAATCAATACTTATGAATGACATCTAACTCCGTTAAGTCTCAGGAGAAGGGAGAATCCAGCTGTAGGATCTGATCTGTTGCTTGATAGAAAGTCTCTGCAGGAGACCGGTAGAAAGGATGAATGGCAGTGAAAAGCAAATGATGGAAAGCTTTGTGAAGTATATTTATATTAATAATAGTTGACTCTTAAAAGGTGCTCTTTGCCTGTTGTGCTTTGGGCTTTTTATTAAGAAGAGTGAGTAACCATTATCTGTGTTGAACTCTTTTTGGATATCTTTTGCTGTTGTGGTTGATGAATAAAATTACAAAGCGAGTATCTGATCCTGAAAGCGGATCTATGCAAACAAGCTCTTATAATCTGGAGAAGCTCAGTGGACGTCAGTGGGAGCTACTACAAGCAAGAGGATTAATCGATATTAAATTGATGGCAAAGGAACATTAAGTAAAGGAGCTGTGGACTGGGAGCAAAACAACAGAAAATATTGGTATGAGAGAATTAAATTGTGCTCTTAGATAGCTCTTTTGTAAAACTAACTCAATCAGAAAGTCACTAATTAGTTTTTACAAATTCTGGGAGCAGTTTAAACTTGGCTGCCTTTCATAGTTACTGGAAGTCTCACATAAAATAGAGTATATTTCTAATGTGATTGAATTAACGTTTTCTTGTTACTGGAGTCTGCTTTTTCCTTTTCTTATTTTTGGTGATTTAACATGCAGGAGTATAATATTGCATCAGCACAACATTGCATAGATTGCAAGTATATTACTTTAAAACCAGTATATTTTCCTGTCATTTTTGAAAGTTTCTGTTTTTCCTTTTAGTTTTCTCAGTGTTTTTTAGTTCTTTGCTCCCTGATTCAGCCTCTTGGTAGCAGGGTGACCCAGCTTTCCAGTCACAGAGGCATGAAAAATCAGCATAATTAAAAGTCATATATTAAAGCAACTTTATAATAGTTTGCTTTTCTAAAATGCAAATGAGATATGAGAGAAGACTCACCCATGTTTGCTGGGTATGTTGCTTGGCAAAATCCATCTATTGCACTTGGAGATTTGGTGATTGGTAGGATATTGCAGTTGTTTTTATTGAAAACTCAGGGTTTAACTCACAGGACATTTTTAGGTCCTGACTTACATTATTGATTATAATTTCTGGTCAACTTGGATTCTCTTCCTATCTCTATTCCCCTGGTATTCACAGTGATGCCACTCTGCCTTTCCCTCTTAAATCCATCAGGTTTACATTCTGGTAATTTTCTTCTCCTCCTCCCGGCCCTCGACACGCTGCCTTACATCTTTCTTCCCCTTTGCAATTTCTGATTTATTTCTGGCATCTGTTCAATTTCAGAAAAAAAAAATAATTCTAGCCCATGAGTCTGGAAAGGCAATATAAATTCCATTTTTATCAACATTTGTCAATTAAAATCTGATATTACCAAGCCTGTTTATAAATAACTTGACTATTCCAAATTTATGTTGATAATACCTTATACCATTCATTCCATATCTATAACACTTTCATAGGGCAGATGAGGAGAGATGTTTCTGTGAGACTATATACATTTACGAGTACAGAAATAAAATCCATTGACTACACCCCAGTGTCACACTCACTGTGTGTATGCTCACACTTCTACACATGTGCGTATAAGTTGCTTTGAAAGATGAACTCGTATATGAATATCTGATAAGATATAAAACTGAAGCCTGAAATCTGGACTCATCTCTTGAGTTTCAGTTCAAGGCCAGATTCTGGAAAATGATTTGAGTTCCGATTCAGGCAAAATCCCTTGAATATGTTTTTCTGGCAATATTTTTGAGAACAGCTGATCTTTTCACATTTTTTCCATTCGGGTTAGAAATCTTAAGAGAGTAACCACGATGCCACTGAAATACTGCTGTTTGCTGCTCATTGAAAGGAAAATGCAACCCATATACATGGTGCCATAATTTTGGCATTGTCCTCTAGTGTATCTCAAAGCTCTAGATGATAGGTAATGACATTAAGGAGAGTGAGTTGAAGTTAATTGCAAAGCATTGCTTATTAGGTTTGAAAGAGATGTAATCACAGGGCATTCTAATTTCTTAAGATACTGATTAATATAACAGCTACAGAGAAAAAACTGGCAGTGAATATGTTTCTAGGGAGTTTGCAGGATTGCTGGTTTATGCATTTTCTTTTACAGCCTACACAGTTGGAGATAATTCAGAATCTTACTGTTTAAGAGTAAGCCAAGTATCTAAAATCTTGTGACCATATTTAGGGATGGATGAAATGTTTTGGTTAAAATAGCTCACACTCCCCTACACATGCCTGTATTTCTGTCCGGTCTTCAAACCGGTGAAAGGAAGAAACAGGGAGACCGCAGAGATTTCCTTTGCCTTTCTTTTAATCCCTCAGCTGGGTGTTAATGATCTCACACTGGTTATTCCAGTACCCAAACGCCTGCCTTCCCTCTTGACCTGGTCGAATCAGGCAGTGCCTTTACCGGTTACTGTATTCATCCACAACTCTATTTTGGTATAATCATCCCATTAGTTGAAGCTGGAGAAATACTTTGTGGCGTGCGGCACTGGTGTGTTCTGCGTCTCATCCAGCCAAGTAGGGTTGTCTCCTGGTAAGGGTGGAAGAATAGGGGGGAAATTCAGATGATATGGGAACGATAGCATTATTTGGGACTTAGATCTTTGTTCTTGCTGTCCTACTGGTACTGACCTTTCCCAGTTACTGTCATTCCCTGTCCATCCGGTGTGTTTGTCTGAATAAAGGCTGTCTGCAGCTCTGCTGGGAATGTGCAGAATACAGAGAGGGCTAGTGCAGTTTAAAAATAACATTTATTAGCAGATAGATTAAAGGCTAGAGAAGGATGCTTGGTGGAACAGTGAGAAAGGCAGTCCCAAGCTACATCTGTAATAATGAAATTCTTGCAGTAGTCATAGACAATCTGTTCCCAGTATGTACCAGGACATACAGCATTACCCATGGCTGTGCCAAGGGACCGAACTCCACATATTGCCTGATATTCAGTAATTCAGCACAACACATGCAGTTATACGGATTCTTCGGCTCTAATTGAAATCTAGAGGATACTCAAAAAACTCCTAAAGCAGGCAAAATTAAACAGGCTTCAGCTATGTAGGAGATGGATTCTGAAAGCTACCAGTGGCAAAATGGAAGATTGTTTTTGAAGAACAAGATGTCTCATTCCTGACCCCGTCACCTTCCGTGCGAGCCAGGGGGAGAGCACTGATGCCAATCCAATAGGCATGCTCAGCAGATGTCCAAGTCTCTGGTTTATATCCAGTGATACTAAAGGTTGTTTATAAAGGCAAGACGTTATTGTTTTGAGTGTTTGGCACTGCCTCTCATCTTTTAAAAAGTTGAGAGGAACAAATCTGATGAGGTTTCCAGCTATTTCATCTCGGTTACAGAAGTAGGCTGTCAGAAATCAGCGTGTCTTCTCTGACAGCGATCCTGCACTTGCTTTACTCTTCGTTGCCCTGCTAGGAAACATCTTTTTGCTTGTCCTTGGGAATACAATCTGAAAGGGTTCTCTTGAATCATTGAGTTCAGCCATCTGATACTGTAGAAAACCAAGTCATATGATCCTCAGATAACCCAAAAGAAGATATTTTTATTTTCTCCAGTTTATTGGCTACAGTTGTTGGAAAGCTGCTCCATAACACTAATGTTCCCATGGCAAGAGAGCATCTCATTTCCAGACTAAATGTTTATATGTGTTGATTTTTCATGCCCTCATTGTCTGTTAGTTAAAATAACTCTTTTTCAACTCTGATGTTCACCCTTACCCTTGCCTCTCATCTCTGTGTATTTATAAATTAAAGTGATATCTGTTCTTTACTTATTTTACTGCTGTAAATGATACAAATTCTTTTCTTCTTTTATAAAAGATAGGCTCTCCATTACACTTATCACCCCAGAATACCTTTTTCTACATCTTTTTGAATCAAATGCATCTTGTTTCTTTGTTTCTTTTGCACGTGGTTGATTAGAAATGTGCACAATATTGAAGTGAGATCATTTGCAGAAGTGCTTTTACAATGGCATTAACACTTTCTTGCTCGCTTGAAAGCAACCCAGTTTCTACTGATATAGGGTGGTTTGATTTTTTTTCCCAGCCAAGGGTAAAAAGGGTAGCTTACAGTTATCCAGTGATTTAATAAATTCAGATTAAAGTAGAAATTGTTGCCATAACTTCAACATGCATGGCCTTTCATTTAGATTACTGAATTTCATTTCAACTTCATTACTTCAGTCATCAAAAGCATCCATTTTTTTCTTGTGATACTCTGTGCAATACCTCCGAACACAGCATCTCCACTTCTTAAGACTGGGCCTTGAAATATTCTTACTAAAATTACCTCTGGGCTTGTTCTTCCACTTCCAATATCAACTGTTGTTAATCTACCTTAAATTATTGCCTTAACACATTATGGTTCTTCTTCTAATCAACTTTTCCATTTTAACCAGCAGTTTACCTCATAGCACTGAACATGCTTCCTTGAAGAACTGATTGATTTATTTTGTCTAGAATATCAGTTATCAAATAAAGGGAGAAAGCAGATATTGCACTGTGTCTCATTTTCCAATTACCTCTATGACTTTCATTATTCTTGCCTTCAAAATTTGTTTTTAAGCCTTGCATTATTGAGGTTGGACTAATGGTGAATCTAGAGCTGTGCAGGTTATCTTGGGATGACATCAATCTATAGCCATCAAAGATGATGAACAAGTGTCTTTTAGTTCAGTCTTTTCTGAGTTGATTAAGAAAAGGTCAGACATTCACGCTGCAATCCTGATTTCAAGGGATCAGGAAAGGTATACCTTCCCGAGCCTTTCGGAATAAGAATTTCAGACTGTAGGGACAGCTAACAGATTTAGTTTTCAACTACGTGAAACTACCAGGCTATCTATCTCCCCCCTTAAAATGCTAGTGAAGTAGACAGTATTTTAGTAATCTCTATTTCTAATTAAAAAATCAAACTGAAAGAGGTTATGCTTTTCCATTTTTTTCTCCCAGCAGGTCACCGAGTCACTACTTCTCTTAAAATCTCATTCAAAACTTTCCTCATTATTTCCTCATCATTTTGCATGCTGTGAAATAATTACCATATAAAATGTTTCACCATATAAATGAATTCATCATATAAAATATATATTGTATTGCATTAAGAATCCATAGTGGGCTCCTCGCAGCAGTCAAAAGAACTTCCATTTTAAGGGAAAATTTTTGGCACTATTTCAAAGTGGAAGTGACATTAAATGTAAATATTCTGAATATTGTTATCACTATTCACTGATAGTCCCTTCTATGAGCATCCTCACAGGGGTAAATAGATCGCACAAGACAAGATCTGCCTGTTCTGGACATAGCTTCTGCCCAAAGGAGACAGCAGTCCTTTTGCTGAGCATTTTGAAGTTGTGCTTATTAACTGGGTCTATTTTGGCATTAGATTTTCCTGAACAGGACTGTCCTGAAATTATCAGTTCTTCTGAAAACCTATAAATGTGGATTTTTGGCTTCTAATTTTGAAAATCTTGGCTATAAGTTTTATATAGCAATTCTGTCTGTTGAGAGAACACTTAGCCTGGATTTAGAAGACAGAGTACAAAGACATTTTGTCTTTTGCTTGTCAGTTTATTATCTTCCTTCCATGTTCCAGTTTTTGTAGAGCTGAAAATCACTTTTCCTTTCTTTGCAAGCTAAGAAATAAATCCTGCTTAAGAGTGCAGCCATTCTGCCATGCCTTGAATTACTAAAAACATTAATAAAATTTAATGAAATACGGAGTGTTCATATTAATGAGACTTCAGAGGCTTCTAAAATATTTGGAGCAATAATATTCAGTGGATCGTTTTGGAGTACTCTCTGTAGAGGTCAGCTGTGATATGATCACTGAAACCTGTGGCTATACTGTAGCTTTAGAAAACCTGCGTAAAAATAAACCACATCGCCTTGATAGACCAAACCAGCCAGCAGGAAACAAGGGCAGAACTATACACCACCGAACACTGACGGCATAAGAGAGGCCATTAAAACAAATAATATAAATGAGCCTGAGACGGCTATAAGACCTGCAAGGTGATTAATGCCTGTGGTGACAAGTTGGAGGCATAGGAGGAGATTAAAGATTAAGTTAAAGGTAACAGTGCTAACAGGCCTTTTCCTGCCCAGCGCTTCTAATTGCTCTTCCTTCCTGCAAATCCAGTGGACAGCACTGCCTGTGCAGCGCCGCATTCCTCCCTGAGACTTGTCAGACTGGTAGATGAATGCAGTTTTTTTAGAGCACTTTGTTCTGTCTTTTCTTCCATTTTTTTCCTTTTTTTCCCCCCATTTTTCCCCCTTTTTTTCCTTCCTTTTTTTTTTTTTCCCTGTTCTGTCATCTACTGGGTGCATAGGAAAAAAATCCAAAGTCATATGGAAGCTGTCCCTGTTGGCTTTAGGCAGTGTCCTGCATTGGGACGGTAAGTATATGTTGGTCCGAACCAGCCTCCAAGTGCCCAAGCTGGTGCAGTTTGCAAAGGGGAGGCCATGAGGAGGCATAGGTAAGGATTGCAAATGTCTCTCCCTTGGCTTTCCAAAACAATTGTTCAAAGAACAAGAAAAACCTAGAGCATCAAAAAAGCCCAGTCTCCTGAACCATTAAGGCTTAGTTGTAGCGTATCTACTGCCTTATTTGCAGAAGGTTTTAACACTTGACCTGAAAAGTCAACAAAAGAATCACCATCTCCCATCTTAATAAATTAAGTTCTATCTTCTCTAATCACTTCCTACAAACACACAAAGTCATCTGTTTCCTTTTGGCTTAGATCTTGTATACTGTTTGGAGGAAGAAGGTCTACTTTTGTCAGCACTCCTGTTAAATTATTTGCTTTTCTAGTTCAAGGAAAAGCCTATGACTCTGAAAGTCATCCAGTGCTCTTATTTATTTATTTTGCTCAATTTGATTGATACGTCTTTGTTCTGAGCTCATACAAAATTGACCACAACTACAGTAAAAGTGCCTCTTGGTAAAACACTTCCAGAATATCCACGTGTTCCCTTCCTGCGCTTGCCTTGCGTGGGAAGAAACTTGACCTTAGATGAAGGTGCATTGGATTCAGAAGTGCTCCATCAGAAATCTTTCTGGCTGATAAGTCCAGAGCTCAACAATTATTCAGACGACTTTGCTGCATGTAACTCTGCTTCTTAAGGTACAAGCATGGGTTCTCAAGCTAAGGTGGAAGTAGGGCAGCTAATTTGCACTTAAGGTCCTAACTTCCCTTTGTGTCTTAGAAACCTTCCACCCAGCTCACTGGGCAAAGGGAGCCCCTTGGAGAAGCAGAAATGTCACCCTTAGATATCATCAGGTCCGACACATGCAAATAGATGTACCTAACACTGGTTCATAATTGGTCAGTGGTTCTTTCTAGCATAATTAAGAAAACACGCTGTAAAGAATGATGTTGGTGATCGTTCTTTCCAAATAATTTGTGTAAATATCTGTAGATATACTTGTGTCTATGAAGTATATACATATATATTTATTTATTTCATGTTTCGTAGGCCACCAAGATTTATTGTCCTTGGTAGTAAATATTGACCTTGGATTTATCTCAGTCAATGTTTACCTCTTAGGCCAATAAATCTTGAGGTTCACCTTAACAGAAGTCAATATCTGCTTAGTGTTCAGCTCCATCATTAATATAAATATTTTAGTGACCTTTGCATGTATTAGTCTATTTTTAAAGTCAACTTAATGTTACAAATCCTATGGCACGTCGGTAGTTTATTTTTCAGATCTGTTTATTCATTTAAGATTTTTTTAATAACCTCTGATATACTGTCGAGGTGTTGCAGAAAGTGTGCGATACGTTTTTTGGAGGAGAATCTCAGGAATGTGAGTGCATGTTGCTATTTCAAACGAGGAGGGAGGTGGCCCGTGGTACCAGTGTATATTTGTGTGGTTCATTATGCATTTACCTGCTACCAGGGTATAATGTTGCTTTGATAGCTGGCTCTTTTCTGGTCTTTTTTCAAGACGTTCTTTGTATGAGCAAATCTTTCTGAGATCAAGTGTTTGCTTTTCTGTATCTGTCACTGAGTTTAGGGCTAGCAGGGACCTTTAGACCACCTAGTCTGACCTTTTTATCTCCTGCCATCTTATCTCCTCTATTTAAGAAATACTTTTCGATGCCTTCCTCCTCTCTCTCTTTTGGACCCTCACCAAGATGAATTCTCTGCAGTATTCTTAGTAAGTTTTCTTTTGGAAATTGCATTGATTTGGTGTGATAACGTCTCAGTCTAGATTCAAACTGAAGCATCCCGAAGTCTGGAGCGTTGCTTTGCGAGTCCCTCCAGCCTGTCACCCCTGACACAGACACTGCCCTTTCCTGCCTGTGTACTTAGACATGAGCATCGCATCTAAATGTTATCTCGAGCCGTGCCGTCGTGGGTGGGGTCCCTCCTGATGTCCTCCCCCTAAAAAGTGAGATGCAAAGTGGGATTTAAATGCCTATGACCTTCTTCCACCTCCTGTGGCCACAGGAACATGTAAAGGAAGCATATGGATGTGGGTCCACAAGTTGTGAACCCTCTCTTAAAATAAAGCAGCCTGAAGGCAAGATTTTTACAGGATCCAGGACATTTACTTAATTCAGCAGGAGCTCAAAATTTTCCCTTATTATTATTGCATTACAAAGCACATATATACTACTTATAATTACAAGCCACTTCACCAGCACAGGATTAAGAGAGACGTTCTTCATACCCAGACGTTCTCACTCTCCAAATCCCTGATTCTACCACCCCCTTTTGCATCAAATACTCCTTTGCAAGTCGAAGTGCTGACTGTTCACATGGATAAAAGCTTGCAGGGTTTAAACCCTTTGTGAACCTATAGAACATATACTGTAACGTGGAGAGGCTTCTATTATTCGTTATAAAAGGCTGTCGTGTAAATGGTTAAAAACATGTTGCTGTGGAGAATTCTGATCCCTGTCACATGAAACGGCATAAATGTCGGACAATGGATTTATATGAATATTCTTGAAGAGAAGCAAAGACAAGAATCGTGTTCTCTGGTCCTATTTATTCCCTTTAATTGGATTTATTTTAAGTGGGCTTTAGTATAGAAATTTCTGCTTCATTTCTTTATTGTATTTGGAATTTCTATCAACACAGATAAAGCCTGCTTGCCCTACATTAAAAATATATTTAAACCAATGGAGATATGTTTCTTAAACAGCAAAATCTTCTAATTTTTTTTAATTATTTTTTAAACCTAACCTAAATCAGTTCTCGGCTTACAGAGTATTTTAAGGTGCCAGTGTTGAAGCAGTTCACAGCAGCATACCCAGCCAGGATTCAAGATTCGGAGCAATTATACCTGCTGATACATCAAGTTTTTGAGAGAAGGAACCGTGAAGCCTTTTTTTTTCAGAGGGATTTGTATGCTACAGGCCATATTGTAGCTGGTTTATGCGTGAGACCTGATAGAGCAGCACAGCACTTGGCTGTTTTTTCGGTGCATGCCTCTAAGTCAGACTGAAGAGCAGCTTACTGTTGTCACGTTTGATTCATAGAGTTGTGTAAATGGGCAAAAAAATTCCTGTCGTCATGCCAGAGGCCAAATTAAACAGAAATCTGTGAACCGGGAGGGTTATTTAGTTGGGAGGAAGCAACATGAGTCGTGTGATAATGTATTCCTGCAAGTTTTTTGCAATTTGTTTCGGGGCTGAGTTTGTCCTGGTTTATTTAATGCCATAAAATACAATTCTTCCTGCTGAGAAATTGCTTAAAAATGATACCGGCGTGAAGGCAAAACATGGAGTTAGCAGAGCCAAGCAAAAGGTGTTTAAAGGTTTGGACTCAGAGTGACGACAAACGCCTGTGTTAATACTGATCCACCAGCCTGCCCGACGAATTCTTCATGTTCCTTTCAACCAGGCATTAAAAAATGTGCTGCAGATATGCAGGAAGGCATACACAACACTGCGTTTTCCCCTCTCCATCCCGGCAGTGCTAATGAAAGCCCAACATAGCTGAGATTTCCAGATTTGCTATCACCGTGGAAAGATAAAAGTAGACCCGTGCACATTACGTTGCAGAATTTAACGTTGGGCACTCTTCATTTTTTTTAATGTTTGCAGCAAAATGCAGGAGAAGAGAGGTTAGTGCCCTGTTTGCTAGGCAGGTCTTATAAGCCACAGCAACTGCTAGGGAATCAGTGCTGTGGGGTTCGAGTAGCAGGTGTTGCTGCCGGTAATACTGCTGGGTGTCTTCAGGATGTCTCTGATGTACATTTAGTGGTTAGTGAAGATTCAGAAAGAAAATTACTAAGATGGAACAAAGTAATGTAACTGCATCTGAATTTATTTATATAGGTGTGAAGAAAGCGCACCCTTAGGTCTGTGTTTGTGCATCCATAGATTTAAACAGCTCTTCACGGTTAAAAAGCTCCCTGTCCTTCAGACCCCTGCAAATACAGATCACGTAAGAAAAATGCATGTATCATCTGATCTGATCGATCTCGTGTTTTCTCCTTCTTGAATTAGTGGAGCTGTAAAAAATGAAGCTGCTTATTGCGATAGTTCACAAAAAAGCTCCTACAAAAAGAAGTATTTATTGACTAGGGAAATTTTATCTCTAGTTCGTTTTATTGTAAAAGATTCTATCTCAGAAATGCTGTGAATCAGAGACGAAGGGGAGTAATGATAAACTTAGGGAAAACATAAGGAAAACGTGTGGGTGTATGAGTTTGCACATGTCTGTAAGCTATAATAGATATGCAAATAGAAAAGCAAGTGCTTGTGGACATGTGTTTTGTGTCAGCTATGAATTTTACTCATCAGCTATTTAACACTAGATTTACACACTTTTAAAAAGTCATTCTGACTCATTCTAGAGAACCTTTATCAGCTATTTTATAATGATTTCATTTACTGATCCCATTAAAACTAAATTGAATCCTATCTGCTAACACAGGTTAAAATGTTTTTATTATCCGCAGCTGTTTGATATCTCCAGGTGTGGGAGCACACAACAAGGATGGAAATTAATTAAGCAAGATGTGGGAGATGCTTGCAGCCGTATGTTATGTGCTTGTCAGCCAGAGGAGACGCATGTCAAACACTGCTTGATTAGTTGCAGCATGCGTTCCTCTGTCTCGCAGCCGGCACGCCGCTGAGTGACTCGGGAGCTACAACTCTGCAGAGCCTTGGCTTCAGGTTCGAATCGCTTCTGAGCTTTGCCAGTGGCACTATATATTGATACACATATCACGAAAATTACCCTAGGAGTTTCCTGATGTACAAAACTATTTTACATGAACGTGAGAAAAAACCTCTCTACTGCGTTATATTGAGCATCGTGTCGTTCTTTAGCATCGTGTCATTCTTTAGCGTTACCATCTTTAGCATTCTTGCAGTGTCTGGATTTTTATGTTAACAGCAAGGGCACCAGGTATGGAAAAGAAAAGATTTTAACCTAATACCTGATAATTCTTATCTATTTTTGTGCTGATATAGTTGCCAGCACAGGTGCTGTCTTGTGGCACTTAGCCTTTCTTCGAGGTGTGGAAGCTGTAGTCATAAAAATAGTGCGTAGGAGCAGTAAGTATATGATTTGAAGGAACAATCATAATTATCAAATACAATGTATTTTCTATATTTATAGAGAACTGGTTAGAAGTGATTCTTGCACAGAATGCCAAGAAAAAGTAAAATAAAAGAAAATAATGAAAATAGATGAATATTGTGTTCATGTCCAAGTTCCACAACCACAACAGTTTGTTTGTAGATATGCGCTGATAGGAAAATCGGGTGAATTATTAGAATAAAACTTTCTCTGTCAACAGTTTGCTAATCATAGGGATACAAGAAAACATAATATATATAAGTTCATGTTCATGAAAGAATGTCATAGAATCATGGAATCATTTAGGACGGAAAAGACCTTTAAGATTATCAAGTCCAACTGTTAACCCAGCACTTGCCAAGGCCACCACTAAACCATGTCCACCACATCTACATGTCTTTTAAATACCTCCAGGAATGGTGACTCAACCACTTAACTGGGCAGCCTGTTCCAGTGCCTGACAACCCTTTCGGTGAAGAAATGTTTCCAAATATCCAACCTAACCTGCCCTGGTGCAACTTGAGGCCATTTCCTCTTGTCCTATCGCCTGTTACTTGGGAGAAGAGACCAACACCCACCTCACTACAACCTGCTTTCAGGTAGTTGTAGAGAGCGATAAGGTCTCCCCTCAGCCTCCTTTTCTCCAGACTAAACAACCCCAGTTCCCTCAGCCGCTCCTCACAGGACTTGTGCTCTAGACCCTTCACCAGCCTTGCTGCCCTTCTCTGGACACGCTCCGGCACCTCAATGTCTTTCCTGTAGTGAGGGGCCCAAAACTGAACCCAGTACTCGAGGTGCGGCCTCACCAGTGCTGAGTACAAGATCACTTCCCTACTCCTGCTGGCCACACTGTTTCTGATACAAGCCAGGATGCCATTGGCCTTCTTGGCCACCTGGGCAGACCCCTGGGCTCATATTCAGCCAGCTGTTGACTAACACCCCCAGGTCCTTTTCCGCCAGGCACTTTCCAGCCACTCTTCCCCAAGCCTGTAGCGTTGCCTGGGGTTGTTGTGACCCAAGTGCAGGACCCGGCACTCGGCCTTGTGAACCTCATACAATTGGCCTCGGCCCATCGATCCGCCTGTCCAGATCCCTCTGTAGCACCTTCCTACCCTCAAGCAAATCTACACTTTCGCCCAACTTGGTGTCATCTGCAAACTTATGGAGTGTGTCCTCGATCCCCTCATCCAGATCATTGATAAAGATATTAAACAGAACTGGCCCCAATACTGAGCCCTGGGGAACCGCCCTTGTGACTGGCCGCCAAATGGATTTAACTCCATTCACCACAACTCTTTGGGTCCGGCCATCCAGCCAGTTTTTTACCCAGTGAAGAGTATGGCTGTCCAAGCTGTGAGCAGCCAGTTTCTCCAGGAGGATGCTGTGGGAAACAGTGTCAAAGGCTTTACTAAAGTCTAGGTAGACAACGTCCACAGCCTTTCCCTCATCCACTAGGGTGGTCACCTTGTTATAGAAGGAGATCAGTTGGTCAGGCAGGACCTGCCTTTCATAAACCCATGCTGACTGGGCCTGATCACCTGGTTGTCCTGTACGTGCCGTGTGATGGCACAAGATGACCTGCTCCATAACCTTCCCTGCACCAAGGTCAGACTGACAGGCCTGTAGAGAGATGTCCTCCATCTCAATCTCAAAAGTAAAACAAAAAATGCTGTTACTGTTGTGGGGAGGAATTTCTCTTGACTGCAGACTGTGAACAGTAGGTGATGTACATAGTATGGTTTTGTTCATATTTACTTATGTACATGTGGAATACAATTTATCATAGTTCATGATTAAAATAATGTCCTATATTTCTATATAGGGATATCCTAGGGATATATGTCCCATGTCCCTATGTTGAGGGACATCTCCTCCATCATCTACTCCAAGAGATCGCACAATAGTGCATTTATAACTGCAAACCTCTGGGAGCTCTTTAAATCTCAGCATATACTATTATATTTTCAAATAACTTCAGCTGTAGTCACAATGAAATTGGGGGCACGGTGATCAGCGATCTGTATCAGTGCCAGTTACCAAGGGCTTCTTGAGTTGTATTACCTGATTACTAAAGTAAGGACGGAGAGGCAGTGCGTAGTAACTCTCTAGCTTCATTGGGATAGTCCAGAAGAGGGAGCTTGAAATTAAGGAGTGAAGAAATTTAAAAATACCAGAAGGAATAATTGTTCAAATATGGGAACTTTGTTTATGGTCACCCTTTATCCCTGGTGGAATTTGCTTCATATTAAAAAACAACAGAAATTTGTTTTGGGGATGATAATTATTCTTGTGGTGGTGTGTTTCTGTCCCACCAGAAGCAGTTTTCTTTCAGCTATTAAGTTAAAATACTTATTTTTTCAATGTGATATCTGCCATTGCTTTTCCAGAATGTTTGAAAAAATGACAATTAATTAATTGTGTGGAAAACGTAAATCTTATATACTCATCTGTGCCTTAAAGGGCCATTCTTCTCTTTAGTCAGCTCAAATACACCGACCTCATTTCGGTGACGCCAGGGATGAATTTGTCCACTTTGTCTGAAGTACATGGTTCGTCACTGTGCTAAGCGCTTCCCAGGTCGCTTCTGTAATGCCAACGCATACAAATAATGCCTTTGACTTCGTTACAGTGCCCTTCTGTGCTTCTAATAATAATGTATTTGGAGCTTTCTCAGAGTAAAAAGCTTCAGCAGAGTGTGCTTGCAGCAGTGCTGTATTCTTATAGTATATACCTCCATAAATGTCTCTATCTTTACATTAGAGTCTGGAACCTGCTGGCTAAGGAAAGAGTTCCTAATCACTATCCTGTACCTACTAAACCAGAAAGAAGCCTGTGCAGTCTAGTATGTGTGCTTCTCTATATGTGCTATATAATATTGTACATCATAACCAAGTAGAAAGTGTATTTTATTGACCCAAGTTTCTCTGGGGTTTTTTTGCTTGTTTGTTTTTCTTTGGCATTTAATTTTTTTCCCATCTTGAATCTTAGTTCCAAGATCAAAATCTCTTGATCTGTGTTCACCAACAGAAAACAAGCAAACAAACATGATTAAGTTTCATTGAAATACCATTTTCAAAAACAATGTCTTATTTTGATTTTAAACCTTTGCTAAGAAACGTAATTCTGAAATAATTTCATAGTGAAACGTAGATCCTCTGAAGATATCACAGTAGGATATTTAGACGGGTTTCGAAACTTTAAAAAACATTTAGTGGGAAATGACATCAGCCATTTTCCACACGAATATTCAGTTTATTAAACTATTTTTTTCCTGCAAAAAACTATGTTACCTAATTTCTAATCAAGGCCTCCTGATATGTACAGACTTCGTTGATGAGCAGCGATTATTAGTGATGTGAAGTTGGGATACAGTCTCGTTGCAGTTATTCATGCAGAAGCGCTCAGATATTCCTACATCAGTACACAGAGAGCATATTTCCATGCATTATGCATGGGATTTCCTCCAGCTGGCCTCCTGACTCACGCTCCCCCCCCTCCCGGTGTCTGCGGCTGAGCGCAGGACCACCTCATCTATCCCACTGGAGAAGCTCGGTGCCAAACCCTGGGCTCCTGGCGGGTGGAAGGGACTTCCAGAGATCCCTGCTCCTACCTCCTGCTCAAAGCAAGTCCGGTCAGAGTTGGCTGCTCTAACCAAGAGTCTTGCCCAGTTGAGTTTTGAAACAACCTCCCTTCCCTGGGCCCCTCTCCCAGTGTTTGACCACCCTCATAGTGAAACTTTTGCTTCTATATCAGGTGGGAGTTTCCTCTGTTCCCATTTGTGCCTGTTGCCTTAACATCCTTCTGCTGTGCAGCTCTAAGAAGAATCTGGCTCTGGTCGTCTCTACCCCTCCCATTAAGCACTTGTAGAGAGCAATAAGATCTCCCCGATCTTCTTTTCGTAAAAGAATAAACACAGTTTCTCCCACCCTCTCTCCACCTACTGTATGCTCCAGGCCTTGGACCATTTTGCGGCCACTGTGACTGGCTCCAGTTTGCCAGCGTCTTTCTTCTATGGGGGAGGCCAAAACTGGACATGGTACTCCAGGCTGTCTTACAAGGGCTGAACAGAGGGAAATAATCAATTCCTTCAACCTGCGGGCTACACTCTTGTTGGTACAACCCAGTCTGCAGTTGTCCTTGAACTACGAACTATGAAAATGTATGAAACTGGTCTGCAGTGAGTGACTCTGGAGAGCTGCCCTGTGTTCAGCTGGGTCTGCTAGAAGGGGATGCCGCGTAGCTGTAGTTTGGCGTTAGACACAGCGTGATACGTGGCTTAGCAAGGACATTGTGTAATGTCCTCCTCTGCCTCCCACCATCCATTGCGTGCCTTGCCACAGGGCTTCTTATGCAAACAGGCTGATGGGTCTGGAACTGGGACTAGTTGAAGGAAGCGTGGGTCTTCCCTCAACCTTGTGAAAGGTTACCTAGACACGATAGTAAGAGGTGGACCTGAGTTACATTTCCACCAAGCCCTGCCCTTTGGACAGGCATGGTACAACCAAGGCCTTGGCAGCATGGCTTCAATGAAATTGGTGCTTCTGAGGGGTGGACGGGAGGAAAAGAGGCCAAGGTGAAAGCAGTGGGGTAGGGTGTGGGATTGGACTTGTCACTCTTGAGCCACAAGGCTTTGCCCCTTTCTAGAGGGTCACCCCCTTGTTGCAGTTGGCCATGGCTAGATGGTTTTTGAGATGAAGGTCTCTGCACACGCTCTTTCTCTTTGAAAGCTATGTTAACATGTTGAAGATGATGTGAACCATCGACGTGTAGATGTATAGAGTCCGTAAAATGAATTGATGCTCTGCTCATAAAGTTTCATTCAGTTCATTCGGTGTAATAAGTCATGAACCCATAAAAGGACTTCATAAACAGGAAAAATGGAAATACTTCACAGAAATAAAAGATGACAATTTTTTATTTCTTTCTGTTTCACATGTCTGTTAGTTATGTGGACTTGTGACTTAATAAATGTTACGGAATTAGACACGGACTTTAATTTTAACCTGCCATTCAGAATGTCTTCTCATGTCCGATTTCAAAGACTTATATAGTCATTACAGTAAAATTAATGTATGTCTTAATTGTAATAATACCTAAACATTGCCCATCATACTGAAGTAATTAAATATTCTCAATTGTTAGTAGCTTTGTATGCTGCTGTAATTAATTTGTAAATAACAGAAGTAGATGGGTAATGTTTTTGTTAAGGCTTCAGTACTGACTCTCTCTCTTCGGTAGAGCCTGTGACACTACAGATTTGGTTATAGCAATTGTAAGCTCCAGGCTGTTAGTTTGAAATACCTCTAAAAGGAATCTTTTATTTTACCTGTGTGCATTGCTTTTATTCTCAATAGTCAGTAAATAATAGTAATTGTTTCTCAGTGGTTTCAGTATTGTACATCAGCAATGACACGCTGCGTTCCTAGGAGCAAGCAGTGTGGATCGAAGCCTTGTACTTACCCATAGCGTAGACCCTCGCATTTCATTCAGTGGTAAAGTACTGCATTTATTCCTTCACTACATAGATGTTAATTGAAGCCGTCGTCTGGTTTAAATGCTCTTCATCCTTACAGAGCAGGAGAAGCGGTTGTTAGAACAATTGCTAGAAAGTTGTTATCTTTTCAGGAAATGAATCATAAGAAAATATTAGACATACACAAGAAGAGACTCCCCTCCGCCCCCCAACTTCAGAAATCTTAAAATAGTACCCAGGTATAAGAGCTACAGCTAAAGAAAGGCAGAGTTACTATCAACTATGTTTACTAAACTTGAAAGGTACGTAAGTAGGAGAGGTTTAAAACACTGGAATCCTCCTGCTAGGGCAGCCTCACTCCGAGAAAACACTGCATGTCATTTGTTGAATTATGCCAGAGCAGCTACATATCTTTTAAAGCTATCCTCAACAATACAGGGCTTGCTTTGTTTTGCTAGAGAGATAGCAAAAGAAGAAAAAACTCTATAGTACACACATTGAAGGCTTTCTGAGTCTGCCTGCACAATGAAATTGTTCTGATTGAACTCTGACAAATTATAACCTGCAGGTATAACGAGGATTTTCCATTTTTGCCTAACACGTATACATTTTGTCTCTTCCATTTTTCCTTTCCTGCAATGCATTCAGCACAGCAAGGGCTGAAAGAAATCTGATTGTGAAACTGATAAATTGTCTTACATAGTTTCCCTATTTGGCCATTGCCCATGGTCTGGTTCTGAAAGTGCTTGGAATCCTCCTTCTCATCGCTTTGTTTTAACAAGCTGCTTCTTGGTTGCCCATTGCCAGTGCTATATTACCTACAGTGCACATTATTTTTTTTTTGTTTATCTCATATTCTATGTTAACTCTAAGCAGCCTCGGTGTAAAAGCAGATGAGATGATTATTTTTATCACTTACTTTTTCTCGTGAGAAAGAGAACCCTTGGCCCTGCCCTCTCTACTGGCTTCCTCTCAGCACAGTCATTTCCATCTTGGCAAATGGGGTCTATAAAATGCTACTGAATTAAATCAGCAAAAAGTGTTCATCATATTTATTTTGCAATCACTGTGATAGACTCTTTGCTGGTCTAAGTAGCTGCAGTCTTATTGATTTGAGTGGAGTTTTCCTCCTCTGCATGAAAGGGAATTGGCTCGACCTGGACAGGTGGCCAGAAGTCACTACAGATGAGAGACAGCAGAGCATCAGCCCCTGTGATTTCAGGTCTGCTCACAGTTCACAGTTCTCCTGTGCACTCATGGAAGACACTTATGTGTTAAAACTTGCTGCAAGCCTTGATATCTTTGACCTTTTAAAAAAAGTCTTTTAAATTTGATATTCCCTAAGAAGACAGATGGTATTTTTTGATTGAATAGATAGAGATTTCATGTCTAAACACATTGCTTGGTTTACTTTGTTGGACTTGTTAACTGCTCCTCTGTATGTTCTGTGCTGCTCACCATCTTTTCTTGTAATTTGTTTTTGAACGATATTATCAAAAAGTTACAAAGAATTAAATGTGCAGAAATCCCCCTGGAAAACATTAGTAATGTCCTGCTAACGGCTCCCTTTGGATCCAAATGTGGATATTCAGGTACATACAATCCCACCTGCAACATCACTTCCAAGCCAAAAATTGCCCTTGATACCTTCTGATTGGAACAAATGTTTGACTCCAGGCGCCATGAGTAACCAGATACAGATCCTCTAGAAGTAAGTAGGGAAGCTGCGAAAAAATTGCAAAGCCTGTCAAGAGCTTTTGCTCTGGAGAGGGTGAGAAGGAGCCCTCCAAGTGCTGATGCTGAACCCGGGATGCGCTGGGTGCCGTGCGTCTCTCAGGGTTGCAGCCTCATGAAACAACAGCTGAAATACCAGAACTGGTGTCCTGTTTTCTTCTTCCATCGCCTGAATAAGTCATCTGGAAACAGGGCAAACGATACATTTTCAACAAAATAAGGAAATCCCTCTGAGCAGTTCCCGTTTACAGCACAATCATAAAATTCCTGGCAAAAAATCAAGCCCTTTCCCTATCAATTCAGCGCACAGCATTGCTAGCACGGTCGGCGTCAACAGTTAAATAGCTGGTGCAGGGGCAGAAGACAGAGGCTGCTGTGTTCTTTCTTGGTGCTGCAGCTCAGACAGAAGATGAATCATGGTAGTTCAGCATTGGGTGAAGACTTAACTACTGATTCTCTGGCTGTCTGTTTACAGTGGAATAAAACCTGCTTATACTTGAAAAAAGTTTTGGTGTTAGGAATCTGTATGTGTGTGTCTGGCCCTAATTATTTAACAAAACCTTCAAACCCAAGAAATTCAAGTACCTGCTTTTGCAGAGCTGTAGAAGAATGTGGCCACAGTCTTTGCTTGATGGTGAGATGATTGCAGCACTGTATTTGTAAGGGTTTTTTTGTTATTGTAATGGTCAGAGGGTGATTTGGAATGACTTAAAAACAGGTGCATGGTACAGGAAAAAACAACAGGCCGTATTTTTGGCCCTGGCCGTATTATTTATGCCTTTAGTGAATGCCACTTCTTAACTCATTTGATATTTAAAGATTTACTTGTTTTCTCTACATAGTACAGACCCAGGACACATGGCTGAAACGGAATATGGAGCATAGGATGTTTACTGGGGAGGTGGAAAATATGTCTGTTCATTGTAGTTTCAGATTTTGGCTTAGGTTAGGAACAAATTTTTCAAATTTTCAAAGTACTTTGGCATGTTGATCCTTGGGACATTTTTGTGTTTATTTCAGACACTGTGAATAAAGACAATAAGAAAATTTTCAAAACAGATTCTACACTTATCCCGAATTAAATCAAAAGCCAGATTTCATACAGGGACCTTAAGCATTTGGTCCTTTAGGAGATGATAATTTCCAGAAGGGTGGTTTTCTTTGGTGGTATTCTGAATGTCCCCGGTTTTTCGGCTGCCAGACTTGTAGGTTGGGAAACTTTGAGGCTGCCTGCTGATCCATATCATCTGAGATCTGAGTCTATTTAATGAATCTCAAATTGAACATCCAAAAGCAGAAACACTCTGACTCATTAATCACTGAGAGAGATCTTGGCCTAACCATATCAATTAAGAACAATAGTTCCCTAGTAGAAAAGAAAGATGATGATGTGTTTCCAGTGACAGTCATGATATTATTGGTCAGTTGCATTTATTTACAAAGATATGCCCTTGTTTCATTTGGAAATGTAAATCAACATCACCATGGCTTGGGTACCTTGTGTGTCTGTGTGCTTATATGTGTTTTAGGCTAATGTTTGATGACATGTCCTTCAAAGGTCTCTTTAAAAATTTAAGTCTTGGTCTAAGAAGATGGAGACTTTGCTGAAACACGTCATAAATGCGATGCTAGAATATTTACACTGATATTCTAGGCAGCAGAATATTAGTGTAAAACTGCTGTTGCTGCTAATAGACTTTGGGTTCATTACACTGTCAGCTGAAAGTTTTAGTCTGTGAGTTTTGAAGAGGTTTTTTGATTAAACTAAATGGTGTTGTAGAAGTGAGATGTGGAACATTTTGGAGAAGGGTGCAGTGCTATACATAATTTATTGGGCACTGTTTGTACAGTCAATTGTTAAGTTATAAATAAAATACAGCCTTAAAACAAAGATGAAAGGCTGAAACTGTGGGTAGTTATTTCCTTTGTATTCCTATTAAGAAAAAAGTTTCCAAATTTGTTCAAACAGTCACATTTGGTTTGGTTATTGATATTCACAGTGTTGCGTCTATTTTTGGATGTATCGCATTGAAGACTTTCACCTTGCCACGTGGAGTGCCTTTTCCTCCGGTAAATCTTCCGCAGGCTGCAGGACAATTTCTAAAGCTCAGTGAGGTGCCCAGGCACAGCCAAGGGGAAACCACGGGGAGGCAAATGAGCCTCTGTCATACCAATTTCCAAGTCCCAGAGCTACTGAAGAACAGTTAGACTTGCCTTATTGACATAAGGTCCCTCGACCACTTTCCGTTTGATTCATTCCGGTTTGGCACCTACCACCGTGGTACTTTCCCCCATCCCAGCTGAACCTCAGCTCCCACCTCTTTTGGGCTGAGGGCACTGAGGGTTGGCACAGGGACCACCGCCATGGCCTGCACCAGACGGATGCTTGTGTTCTGCCAACAGAGAAGTCCCTCGAACTGCAGAAATGCTAAACCCATTTACAATCATTAAAAATGAGTTTAGTGGATTTAAGACTACAGTCCACATACTTTTCAGAATAATTTATTATAGATCTTTGCATTGGTGCTCAGAATGGAATGAGAAAGAGGTTTCTCCTTAGAGCCTCTGAGCAGGCTTTTTACCCGTGGCGGAGGTATTACCTAAATGTGAGTAGGAATAGCACAGGGTGGGCCTGATGAAACAAGAAGGGTAAAATATATAATTTTATTATAGGTCACGGGCTAAGCATCCTTTGCAGGTACTGCAGAGCAGCAGGAGGTGCCTGGTTTGAAACCTCCCAGTTCTCCTACAAGTGGTGCTGATGCAGAGCTGCGATACTGAGCAAAAACATTCTGGCTGCTGAAGAGGAAAGACATGACCAATTTGAACTTAGGAGTGAAACATTTCCTAGAACTGAGCCTGAATAAATTCTGGAACAGTTGAACAGGAAATAAGCTAATAATGGGATTTTACAATATGCATTTCCCATATAAGGAATTGAAATGTCTCATGGGTTTGTTTGCTGATCTTCTGGCTATTTTGATGAAAATTTTAGGTTTCTTCACTGTTTACACTCCGTTATGATCGTGAGGACTTTGCTCCATTCCAGGCTGAAGCATTTCATCTTGCTGCTGTCGTCAGTGGTCCCTGGATGGACCATTCCTAGACCAGACAAGGGAAGAGACTAGTTAACAATTCCTCCTTGCTGCCTTTTGTTTGTGTTGGGGAGCTATTTCCTTTAGCCCTTGAGAGTGATGCATAGGAAGGGGAAGAGAGGTGGGGAGCGCCCGTCTCGGTGCGGTTCATGCTTCTGAAAATAAGTTCCCCAAAATCTGATGTGGGGAAAGGAAGCCCTGGCTCCAGGGAGCCTGCTGTCTCCCTCAATAAACAAAGGACTGGATTTGGGCAAGTTGCCCAAAGTGTTGGTGCAGGGTGCGTTCCCGTCCTTACTGCTCTGCCTGGCCTTTTAAGGATATGTGACAGTATGCTGGAGACCACAGTAAGGTGTGTAATTCAGCGATGATTAATGAGCACAAGGCTCTTCTGCAGCTTCGGTGTTTCTGTAGCATTGGTCAAATTCCCTTCTCACGAGTAACTCACTAAGATTTTCAGAGTTTGGCCTCTTCTGCACTGCGAGTGCAATCTCTTGCCAGCTCTTATGCTACATTAATTTAGAGCCATCTACCTTTCCAAATGCGCTCTGTATTGTGGAACAGGTTTTGCTTGTAAATGCAAGGCCAGATGTTCAGAAGAGGAGAGCTCCCGTTTAGGCATCTAGCAATTACTGCTGTGACACATACCGATCGCATCTGAAAATCTGAAATCTGTCTGCTTAGACAATAAAATACTCAGGCTGGCTGGTTTGTGCAGTGCTATAAGAAGTGGCCTATATGCATATAATTCAGGAGTTCTTTCAAATAGCATGCACTGAATCACAGTCTCACTTAGTTTTAAACCACAGCTTGTGCCAAACTAGTTATTTTGATTTCTTGCCAGGCAGGGGCTCACTTTCCAGTTACAACTAACATTTTCCTTTTCTTTTTCTGCAAATCTGTTAATGAAGGCTAAATGAAATGACAAACGTAAGTCTACTAGCTAGATAAGAAATAGGTCTGATTCATTAATAAATGTTTCTTTCTTTTCTAGTGACATATTCGATGCCATGTTCCCTGTCACACAACATTGCAGGAGAAACAGTCATACAACAGGGTAATTCTTCCCCTCGTTTTTTTCCCTTGTATGTTTGCTAAGATTGTACAATTCACATCTTCTCCATTTAAGATTTCACCTTCTTTGCTTAACGGGAAGAATAACCATATTCCAAAAGCTTCTAAGTGTGCAGCTATATCATAAGTTCATGGATGCAGGTCTTTTGCTACATGTGCAGAGGTCTCCTACAAAACCATGCTGGTAGATCTCCAGCGTTTCAAAGTGCTACAGTTAAATGTAGGTAAATAGCACTTCAAATTAAAATGTTCATTCCTTAACTGAAGACAGTCAGGAAGTAAAGCACGCTTCAGAATGCGTAAGGGTGGCACAGGCTAGCTGAGAGTAATTAGAAATGGGGAAAATATTTTTATGGTTGTTGGGAATTTCAACACCTCATTGTGCTGTATCGCAGTTATCGCACTTGGCAACTTACCTGCGTGCCTGCAGCGTGTTTGCGGAGGACTTCATTACCCTCAGGCTATATTAAAGCCTCTTGTGTGTTTACACTGAACGAAGTGTTGAATCAATCAAATGAGTTAAATTAATGCAATTGAAAGATATTAATAGGAAGAATCATAGCGATATTTTGATTTATGAAGGCAATAGGCAAGGATATTTCAGAAAATGAATCTCTGTGTAGGTAATCTGGAGTACAAACCCGTGCAAATATGTACAGGATTAAATATAGAGACAGGAAATTATTGAATAGTTTAGTAGACCTTCAGGAAACAATCACCTTTTGTATTTTGCTTCCAGGTGATGAAGGAGATAACTTCTATGTGATTGACCAAGGCGAGGTGGATGTAAGTACAGTCTTACAGTATATGTTTATTTTGAAGCTACATAATAAATTGTATGCTCTGGCACACAGCTTGATCCAGCCATGTGCTGTGGTTCTGTCTCCTTTCTTCTTGAAATAGATTTCACAGATTGGTCTCATTACTTTGCTTTTGTTGTGTTAAGTCATTGTGCATAATTTTACAATTGGCATGTTTACATCCTAGCTTATTTGTCCATTCCAAGCAGGAAAATATGGTATCAAACCCAAGCAAATGACATTCTCTTCAGAACCTTAACCACACCTGGAGGTGGCAGTCTTTGGCAGAGCAGGCCACCATGCTGGAATGCACCCGAGGGTTCAGATCAACCATAAGGAAATATTTTCTTTAATCATTAGCTTAGCTCATGTGTGGTTTTTTTTTTTTTTCCCCTCCAAATTGAGATACAGCCTCAGGCAGCAAGTTTCATCTCAGAAACCTTAATTTGCTTTAAAATTAGGTCCAAATATATGAACATGCAGCATATTAATAAAGCGAAGTGTAAAGTGATCTGTTAAGACCACAAAATGTTTACAGGAGTATGCGGTGGTTTAACCAGCAAGTCTTTGAAACGAAGCTTCTTTCTGAACCTGCCTTCCAATCATAATCTATTCACCTCTTATCATTTTATCCCATATGAAACTCACCCTTTTGCAGTTTTGCTACAAGTTCCTCATTTGACTGAATTTTCTACACATATCTTACCTATCCACAGTTGTCAGATAGGACAGGCTTGCTCGTTAGCAACTTTGCTCTTCAGATGCCCAGGTGAATTTTGTTTGGTGTATTTAAAGAAGAAAGTGATTTATTTTAAATCCAGGCAGGAGGCATACAGTTATTTTAGTGAAAGTTATTTTTTTTAGCAGTCTGTTTGTGTCAGGAGACCATCTAATTGGTATTGTTGGGAATTGAGAAACCTCACATTCTGCCTCTGGAAGTTGCTCCTCAGGAAATCCGTCTGACTCACTGTTCCTATCAGGCATACCTCTCAATAGCAAACATTGCCACATCCACAGGGCCAGAAAATAAAAGAGCAATATTTATAGAACAGTGCTAAAATTTAGTTTTAAAATAATTGGTTAGGGCCCGATACTGAGCTTAATGAGTTCACTGGCTTTGAATCAGACCCACAAACATACGCAAGTGCACATACTGAAGTTATAGATTAATCCTCTTTAAAAATAATTTGTCCTCGCTCAAACCTTTAGGAACACTTTCTTCAGCGTTTGCTCAGGGATAGTGGGGGACCGAATGACATCAGAAAAGAGCCTGCAAAACCCTTACAGTTAATTGCAAAAGAGATAATCTTCCATATGCACATATTGCTCTTACAAAGCAGTGACAAAATGGGGAAAATAAATGTCCAGGGCCTAGCCAGCTTTGTGTCTGCTTGTAAAACCATTGCATGAGGTGGCTTGTGCATTTTCTGTGACTGGTGGTTGCCGCTAATGACGAAGGTGGCTGTGGCTCTGCAAACGTTGAGAAGGACTTAGAGCACCGGTTGCTGTATTCTCTGTCGGGTAAGATGGCATCTTAGTTCCCTTCCCAGGTATATCCTGGCATCTACTCAGAAACACCTTTACTACATCACATTAGTTGTATATCAGAGGTTCTCCATGGTTTTACGGAAAGTTGAAATCCTTTCATAAATAATCTTGACCACAAGTGGCCCAAGAAGAGACATGTGTCCAGATCGTTTTTCATTGATGGTTTCTTGAGTTCATGAAAGTTGTATTTCCCAGAACAATTCAGGGACCTGTGAGCCTTCTGAGATAGGATTTGGGGTAAAATTTGAAAAACTGCCACAGTGACGGAATGGCCTCAGCGCCGCTGCAGTTACTACTGCAATTACATGTAGTCCCTACTGCAATTACACATAGGGTCTAAAGCTGTATAGATGTTTTGGAAAATTTTATCCCAGCCCCCTGATTTGGCAAGCTACGCACCAGTCCTTCTTTAGGCACGTGAGCAATTCTGTTGACTTCAGTGGGACTCACTGTTTTGTTAAAGGAGAGCAGAGTGCACAGCTTTGTTTTACGCTATTAGAGTTGAAGGCAGAAGTTTTCTTTGTATTCCAAGTAGTTTGCAGTCCTCCAGTCAGTTATGCATGATATAGGATATACCTTTTTCCTGCCTTGTCTTTGAGACTTGCAACAGCAGATTTTCTAAGGAATGAATGAAATAACTGGGTTTCTTTGGGTAGATTGCAACTTCAATTTCACGAGCATTCCCAATCCCTACTCCTCCAATTGCCAAAATCAGCCTATAGCTGCTAGGACAGATCATAATGTCATCCTGACACTTCTCAGACACACATATGGACAGTTTTCTGACATGACCTGTGGGACAAAATACATCCTAACAAGACTTCAGAGATGTCATTTGAACTAGGCTTATTCCAGGGACAACCAAAGCTCCCGACCCACTAAGCCTTGCAAAACTCTTCTGTGACCAGCTCTCATGCTGTCCCACTTCAGCATCCCCCTTCCTTCATCCTGCTCTCCCCATCTCCTCAGCTGGGTGCTCTCTCCTTCCTAAGCTTCTCCTATAGCTTCAGCCAAAACACACACTGAATTCCTTTGCAAAATACTGTGGAAGGCACAAGAAACATTTGCTCATCCAGGACCAAGTTGCAACTACACCCTGGGAGCTACAGGAGTTACCTACATTAACTGCCTTTGCTGGGAAGCTGCGGGAGGCGAGCCCATTTTCCCCCTACAGAGGTAAGCCTGTACCAGGGTAGATAGTACAGCATAACTTGCTCCTGTATAAGGCAGCAGCTCCCAGACCCCATGGGTGTGCACTATCACACTGTATATAGTGCTCCCCAGAAGAGAGTTCTTCCACTTTCTGGGCAGCAGTGCTAAAATCCTTATTGTCTGAAGAAAATCCAGACCACTAGTAAGTGAGCTGCAGTTCATTTAAGCCTTGCCAGATACTTTTTTGGCATGCTTCCACCCTTCTCCAAGAAAAAAAGCGACTTGGAGAGTAGACAATTGACCCCGAGACTTAAAGCCTCAAGCCATTTTCTGCCTAGTTCAGCTGGTGTTGGCATACGCATGGAGGCTTTTAACCCCTGGCCAGGCTATCTGCCTTCGTCATTTCCCTGAGCTGCACAGAAGTGGCAGGTAGATTCAAGGAGCAATTTACTTTGAGAACATCATGACTGATAAGCACCCAGCAAAGATACACGTAAAGGAGGTTGCAATTGCCAACATAAAATTCCCATCCCCTGGAATAAAGTCATGGCAAAACTGAAAAAGAATAATCTATCAGCCAAGCAACCAAAGCCAAACAGAAACCACCAACAGAGTCAGAATAACAAAATCAGTGTGTGGTGTTTTGAGTTTAAAAACCAGCAACATTTAAAAGTAATTCACTGTTATAGTTATACTATATATAGTATATATACCCCGAAGAGTAAGTACAAGCATTCTAATATTTTCCCTTAAAAATAATCTGAGTCAAATTAGAAGTACAATAAAATATTTTTAAATATAATAACACTTTATCCTCAACGCTTACACTTTCTTAGGGTATAAACAAGCCTCGTTAGCATAGAATAAAGTATCTGTATGTTTCCTTCTTGGTATTACTATGGACAGCCAAAGAAGACTCAATACCCTTCCATTGGCAAGCACGCTCAACGTGGACTGTGGGCCAAGGGAGAAGGGCACAAATTTTCATATGTAAAAGAAAGGTTTTTAGAAATGAGGAAGAGGTAGGTCTTGGAGAACCTGGGGTTTTCCTCTCATATACTGTATACTACAAACCAGGTATACTTTGACCAAAGCTGGCATGGGATGGGAAAGGACATTATAGCGTTATCAGTCGCAGTCTTCCTCCTTAGCACTTCGGGGTTGAGGAGAATTGTTAACTCATGACCTGGCCCTGCATATGGATAATGTTTATACTAGGTAGGTGGCGGCATGAGGTTTGAAGTCTTAGAGGTCAATTGTCTACCGGAAGCTTTTCTGCTCAGACAAATGTGAACGTATGCCAAAAAGTAGCTGGCAGAGCTTAAATTATAGTTTCCAGTAAAGATGTTGAAAGTACCTGCTAAAGTATGTGTCTTGCAAAAATCTCTAATCCATACTTCTAAATATAAAAATGACTTCCTGTTTATTATTTTAATCTTATAACCTCACATTTTTTACTTTAAAAAGCACCGTCAACTACCCTTTTAAAACAGATGTATTTTTTTTTTAGACTCACAACTTCCTATTCTATTTAATGTCACAGCAACTTTCTCTACAGTCATTCTCAGGTTTTCTTCTTGTAAAACAACAGCAACCGCACTATAGTATGGTGAAAATCAAAATGCCAACTTTTCAGTATTTTTTCTTAAATAGGTTCTGTATTTACTGTATAAATCTATATGTGGAGCTATACAAGAATATTGTGGACAATAAATAAGATTATCTTTTGATTGTAGGTCAAATCTTCTTGAAGCCCTTATTCGTATATACAAACTGTCTAATTTGTATATACAAAGATGAAATTACATGGTGGTTTATGCGAGAATACCGTTGGATTTTAAAACTAGTTATATTTTATGGTTAGGTTCCATAGATTGCTTTTGGTTTAAATTCTTCCATCATTAATGATCTTTCTAATTTCAGAAGGATGCTTTTTGAAATTTGAAACAGAACATTTTAAAGTTTGGAGTTTTTCAGCTTGAATTTTTAAGGATTCTCAAGGCAGTCTCCAAGTTTGTGTATTTATATTTAAGAAAAGCAAATTCATACTACAAATAAAGCACTGGCTTGATTGAGAAAACTACCCACATATAATACACTACATGTCTAAGGCTTGCTTGTTTTTCCAAGAATAAATAAACCTCATTTTCATTTTTGGATAACAAATATTAAGGCTTGACAAGACACAAAGCACAAATTATTACAAACAGATCCGAGGGAGGGGATTTAAGATGTAAAAGTTACAATGCCTGGAACAAATTAGATTGTCTACGTAGGTCAGAAAGTGGTAGCAAAAAAAAATGCTAAAAGTTAACTTGAAATCAGCAATACAAAATTGAAGTAAAGGTAAATTCACTCCAATGAAGCTCAGAGATAGGTGTTCACGTCCTGCCTTCAAAGTAAAATGGCTATGTTACTGCTTGTGGTAAGGTTACTTGCTGCTTCTCTAGACAACACGAAGATGAGTGAGGCCAAGATGCATTCCTATTGCATTGAGCATTGTGTGACTCATTGCATTTTCTCTCGCAGTTAGCGCCTATGTATATCGCAGCCCATGAAGAAAGGAACTGCTCGTGTTCACAGGAGATTTTTCCCATTTGCCTCCTAAAAAATAATGAAATGAACCAAGTTGTGTGATTTTCAAGCCCGCAAAAATTGCAGTGCTCATACTACATGATGGAAAATAATAGAAATCTAAAGTACTTTTGATCTGTGGAAAGTAGGTGGTCCTGATGGCTTGGTCATATTTGGGCATCTGCAGTTCTACATTCCTCTTCAGCTGCATGAAAGAAGAAGGTTCCAGCTGTTACGGAGCTGTGATCGGCAGGTCAAATAACAATTAGGAATAATTCACTGATGTACTTGCCACTTTGGTGAGAGTTAAATGCCTAAAACTGCCTGAGCCAAAACCTTGGGCCAGCATTTTTTAGGATAAAGAAGGAGATCATCTGAGCTGCTGCCATATAACATTGTCTTTTATAAGCTGTTCTGAGCCTAAAATAGCTTTACTTCCCACACCTTACAAACAGAGCTACTTTCCTTTCTACTTCTTTTTTTAAAAATCTATTTTGAAGGGGTTCATAGTGGAGCTGAACTCTCTGATGAAGGGCAGAATGGCTTTGTAATGTGCCATCAAGGCACTTTAACTTCATCACAAAGACAAAAGTTGGTTGTTGACTTAGGCCTTTGCAGGGAATGAAGTGCAATGGTTTTCCTCCTAGAAAACAACAGTTATTCTTAAGCTGTTTTCTCTTTTGGAGATTGATATTGGAAATGGCATTTTTACTGGAAGAGTGAGTGGTGGGCCCAAAGATGGTCAGATCAGTGATTTTGTTTCACTTCGTAGTACTTTAAATCTGACACCCTTAGGGTGAAGGAATGGCCATCTGCATAGACTGTTTACAGGCGAGATGTCAAACACGTTTTGGGGAGTCTTGTCAAGTAAGACAGCAAAATTTAAGAAGTCTTAGAACAGTTCAGTAGTAGCCTCTCTGTATAACAACCGTGCAACAGTAAATGTCCATCCTTCACTTACCCTACCTTGAGTTTTACCAGCGTAATTCCCCTCTCTGGGCTGCAGTCATATCATGCGTACTGCTTTAACAAGAACTGTCATCATACTGCTTAAACAAATATGTGTTGGAATGACTTTATTTCCCGCTTGTAACTCGGATGCTTCTGCAATAACAAAACCTGTGCTTTTCAACAAAAGAGCATATAGAAACACGTGTATTTTTGGTGTGCTGAAAAAGAGTCAAGGATGCAATGTCAGTTGATGTTCAGGATGTGGTCCAAAACTCATTGAAATTATTGGAGTTTCCCCATTGTCCCTGTGAGTTTTTACTGAGGACATGAATTACTGTACTGTAGCAAGCCCTGGGTCCGTCTGGTCAAATCCCCACAGTAAGGGGGTATCCCTACATTCAAATATGCATCTGGACAATTTTGCAATGGATTAATTGGGTTTAAAAATTTTCGTACGTTCTCATTATGTTCCAAGCCTTTCAGAATTCTAATTTTATTCATCCATTTCTCCTGCTTGTCTCACAAAAAAAGATCCAGGAGCCACAGTATTACCTGCTTGTTTCACCAGGAAAGCGCTTGGGTTTGCCTGGCTTTTTTAAAACGTGCTTTCATTTTTTTTCGTCATGAGGAGAATCAAAAGTAGATTCAATGTTCTGTGAGATTTTCTTTCTGTGGTGAGTGTAAAAGTTTGAAAGGAAACGCTGTTGTTATTCTCGTCTGATTCTCGTATGTGACATTCATTCTGTCGTGGCGAAGAAATGAAGCTATAGCTTTTGTGGCTTGAGCTCTTTCTTGGCAGTCTGCTACCACCTGCCTGTTTGGACCTATTTTTATCCTTTATTTCAGCCCCTTGATCCTCAGATGCTCCAGGAACACCCAGAGCCACAACATTGCCTGGAGTTCAGCAGTGATGCTAATACTGCTCCTTTTCAGCTGATACCCAAGAGGTCTCTTCATCAGCTGAACTGCTCCATGCCCTCATCCATCTCCTACTGAACCAGCATTTCAATGACCTCAGCAGGAGCTGGATCAGATCTTAATTGAATATTGGGAAGATAAATTGGGATTGATTCCAGCTGTAGTTTGTAATGCACCTTTTCATCAAAAAATGAAGATAGAAGTAAAATTAATACTGACAGTTTGTTGAATTTTGACCCCAGTTCATTTATTTTGGTCACCATCCTTTCTCATGCCCAGCTTGAGCACAGCTCTAATTCATATATTTTTTAAAAACCGCTAGTCTGTTACTCAGTAATTGGTAATAGGTTATGGTCTTTCCCTTTGCCATAGATTCCTTCTTAAGATGAGAATACCTGCGTATTTTCTTCATATTATTTTTCTTCACAGAGCTTCCAAACAAATGAAATTCATTCTGGTTGATTTCTGGTGTTACTGGTCCGTAACAGGTTGGGATATATTCTGCACCGGGTAAACGCCCACAGCCTTTCCTACCCTCTAAACTCACAGACACATTAACAGAATGAAAAGGGTTTATTGTGTAGGTTTATAGCAGCAAGCTTACAAGAAAGCCGCAGAATACACAATCCATACCAGTCTTTGAATACACTATTATGTCTCATGAGCTGTGTTGTCCATGAATAGCAAGGAAAATGCCGCCCAGCGGAAAGCACCTGCACGAGTCCCCCTTTTTCCAGTGAAGGTTTTACATAGCACTCAAGCGTAGGAACTTTTCTCAAATTAGATGTCCTCCAGGAAGAATACCGTGGCAGTCGTATTGATCCAGACTGTGTTTCAAGAGGATATGTTATTTAAATAGGCTGTGGGTCAAATACTGCTTCCTAAGTTCTGTAGAGCTGCTGTTAAAGACGAAGGATAATTCTGTGTATAGCTTCTCAAGTCCAAAGCACTTAGTGCTCTTCACTAAGGGAGAAAGAGATCTCAATAGTTATTTAAATAGTTGTTGGAGGCACTAGGCTTAGGGAAGACAAAAATGTTCCTTTGCAAAAGATCTTTCCCTGTTTTGACTGTTTTTCATTTCATGGCCGTGGTGCTTTTCAGCAAACCTCATTACACATATCAACAAATCTCCTTCCCTTCAAGTTTGACAGTGTTAATAAAAAGCCAAAGTTGTGACAGTTCTGCTTGTTGACTGTCTGAGCCTTGAACACAAGAGGGAAAACACAATGCCAGTTAACCACAGGAGCTGAAAACTCAGAGAGTAAATACAGTCATTGTACTGAAGCAAGACGACTTGAAATTCTGTCCACAAAGCGGGTTGTTGCCCTCTTTGGGGACCGACTGTGGAAACTGTTACGCTTTTGTTTTCCTTCTGTATCCCCAGCATTGACGATTAGAAAGGAAATTACTAATAGCTTTTTAGGTAACTGGCAGTAGGAGGGAAACTGCAACTAAGTCCCCAAACTGGTTTTGCTTCTTGTTTTGTCTTGTGCTGTGGTAGGTTTATGTCAACGGGGAGTGGGTCACCAGCATCGGGGAAGGAGGCAGCTTCGGGGAACTGGCATTGATCTATGGAACACCCCGGGCTGCCACTGTCAAGGCCAAGACAGATCTCAAGCTCTGGGGCATCGACAGAGACAGCTACAGACGCATTTTAATGGTAAGTTTATGGAGAAGGGCTTGCTTATGGAATCGATAATTTTACTTTCTCTTGTAGTACCAGCACTTCTATTCTGTGTGCAGAGTACACTGGTGATAGAAGGCTGCGTGGTCTGTGTTTCCACATAAAAGAGAGAGGACATGCCAATAACATTGAGTAACTAAATGAAGTGAACTGAAGGAAAAGGGGACAAGATTGAGCAGAAAGATGCTGAGTCAGAAATACAATTGAATAACATTATTCATAACTATTATACATGAATGAAAACCTCAGGAGGCCTCTGTTACCCACCGAAGCTATGCAAATCCTCTCCTTCTCATCGTGAACCTCAAAATGTCTTTCAGCAGTACCCCTTGCCTCTGAGGTATTTGTCTGAACTTGTATTATACCCTCCAAGGCAGGTAATACAAGGTAAATCCAGCTCTGCTAAAAGAAAAAAGACTCAGTTGGACGGTGCCCTCCATCTTCGTTAGCCAGCACACAGCCACACGTATCATAGGATGGTAGCTGCAGAGTCCCTGCTAATGATTCATTGCTCTGCTCCTTTCAAACTCCCTCATCTCTGCAGCAAAGCTCAACAGACCTTCTGGGCACCTGGGGTGTGTGCTAGCTTATGGATTTGCTGTTGGTTCTTGAGTGGTGAGTTTGTAATGGAAACTTTGACACATAATTAACTTTAGCAATGTCCTAACTTTTTTTATGAGTTTGTTTCTGATAACCATGTGCATATCTTCCTTCTCCATAAAATATTCCTTTCTTTTTGATAATTAACAGACATAACTCTATGTAAAGCTTCTTTCTCAATAGAACTTGTCTCTAAAAGCTGCATTGTTTCATTCTGATCTGAAGGAAATTACACTATGCTCTCAGCATAATAAAGGAGTGTGCGTTTTGAGATCATCTGTGTTTCCAGTGGATGTCATGGATAACAGAAAAATTAGCAAAAGGATTGAGTAGATTTTACACTTAAATGATTAGTTCTTAAGCAACAGAGTGTAAGAGTGATCTTTATTTATACTGCGTGATGACTGTTGGATGTTTGTATGAAACATTGCTGGTTTTCACTCTGTGTTTCATGGGTTGAGTTCTGTATCACATAAACGAACATCACACTGACATCTGGGAGAATACATCTGATAGAAATGTACTCTATCCCAAAATATGCAACCTGATCGCTCCAAGACAAAGTAGAGGAATAATGATGAGAAGCGGACTGTCTTCTCTCTTGGGGATAAGCAGGATGAATAGTTTTTGAATGCTTTGCAGTGCAGGGAAGCAGGCAGTAGTAGCTGAGAGCTTTCTGCAAGGTATTTTTAAAACATCGAGTAGGAGAATTTCCTAGCGGATGTAAGAGGCACATTCAATTCATTTGTCCCATGTCTACATGGATGCAATGGAGGGGTGTCTGGGGTAACTGGTGTGGTGAACCTGCATGCTGCAATGAAGAATCCCAGGTATAAAAGAGAAGGAATGCAGGAGAGAAATAAATGTCAGGACGAGCCACATGTTCCTTAGCAGTTTAAGCATAGCTTTTTACAGCTGCCTATAACCTTGCTACTAAAGAATTGAAGGGACAGATTCACAGGCCTTGTAGCCTAGAGGTAATTTCAGTTTCAGTGTTGATGAAAATAGTGGTACCTAACATCATTCAAGCCTGTGAGCAGTTCAAGTTTGGTCATGTGTCCATTACCATCTGACAGCAGCCTTCAGAAGATGAATATTTGATGCAGAGACAGGATTTTACTAAAAGGGTTTGAAGTCTCAAGTGGAAAAGACTGTGTTTTTAATTCTAGCTTTAGCCATACATACACCTTGAGTATTACAGATATACTTCTATTTGATTCTAGTATAGGGCTAAGTGCTTTTCAAATTCATTTGCATATTCTCTGAACCAGTGACCACTGTACCTTACCTAGCAAGCTCAGTTTCTGCAGTTGATGAGACCTTTAACTTAACATGGAGGTTTTTTCTCTCCCTCTCTCTCTTTAGCATTTTTTTACAGTTGGGGCCATTAAAAATTGGTGGTCTGTTGCATTACATTAGATGATACCCAGACGGTGTAATTGTAGTATTCCCAATACTTAGGAAATATTTCAGGTAGCATAGTGAATTAATTGCTGCAGGTATCGAAAATGTCCAATTTTAAGTGCTGTCCACGGTGAATGCAATTTACCCATCCAGACTGCATGAATTCTGTCACCTTTTCATTTATTTGTAGGTGCAGCATGGATAATTTCTTTGCTGTAGGTGAAATGAGACACCTGTCTCTGTGCATTCGTGTGAGGGCAGGTTACAGTGGCTCTCTGCACATTTGCTCAAGCCTAAGAATTAATTACATCATGTTTCAGTGGCTGCATTTCATACTTGAAGCTAACTCCACCATTATGCGCCTGGTTTTGCTGTACTCAGTTTCAAGATGTAGTAGTAGCTGCCTTTCAAGTCCCAGAAACATGGTTTCCTGCCATTTAGCCTCTAACTTTATGTTTCTAGAAAGTTGCTGGGTATTTTGGATGTAGAAATGCATCTGCCTTTAAATAAGAGGTAGTAATGCTTAGGATATCTTTTGAAATATATCATTTAAGATGGTTTTAAAACTTGAGAGCAAGCAGGTTTTTCTTTTTTATTTTCTGTTTGCAAATACTTTTGTGCAAGGGATTAATCACCTTTTTCTCCCAAAGACATGATTTTTTTCTGTAGTCAGAGAAAGCCCCTCCATAACCTGAGATAGTTCTTTCTTTTGTCTGCTTTCCTTCCCGGCCATGACCAGCCCCATGTTTTCTCAGTCTGATGTTGAAATTTTATTCAAGTTGTAAATATTTATTTGCAAGTCATGCCTTCAGATCCACACTTGCCAAAAAGATTTTATCCTGTCATGAGACACTTGACTCTCTACCTCATTTCTCCTTGCAGGCTCTGTTTTGGTTCTTTGCTTTGCATTTAGTAATTTCTAGGTTTTATTTCTGCTTAGTGCCGTTTTCCCCACTTACATGTCTCACTGATCCTGACTGGTTTATGGAATGAATAAAATGCATCTCAGGAGGTTTGGAAGTTTGGGTTTTCCTTTTTTCAGATGGACAAAGCCTGATGCACAAAGTTCCTGCTGGCTTTTAGTTACACTTGTCATCCATTTATTATTTAGCCTGTCCTAAAGAAGTTTGTTAAAACAGATATCTTTCTTTATATTTCATTGTCTCAGCTGAGGTACCTTGATGACTTGAAGGTCACATTCAAGTTTGTTTTAGCAGCTGTGATGATTGTAAATGTTGGGATAGTTCTTTTTATCAGGAGTTGCAGTGAAATTGGCTTTCACTGCAGTCCTTGACAAAGTATTATAACATTAAATTCATTGTACTACATGGATTACAAAAAACCACTTCAACATACTCCCCCCTCACAAATTATCTGTCCATCTGTGTGTTCCATTTATTTCATAAAATTATCTGTGCTGAGTTGCATACTTTTCACGCTGTTGCAAATTTTTTTGTGTATATGTTCTCTGTGTGTGCACACCCAAGTGTGCGCGCGCGCGCGCACACACACATTTATGTATATGTTCTATATTTATTTACTTACATTCTTCTGGGAGAGATGCAAAGGAATTTTTTGCCATAGGATTCTCATGTAATTCAGTTGCTGAAATGTTGCTGCTCTCTTCTTTGCATTTGGGATTCAAGAGCATCACAGAGTGGGGAACATCCCAGGGTAGTACAATATTTGTATTCTAAATATAGCAAATACCACAAATACCAGAGAAGCAAATGTCTGTATCCCAACATCAGATTGATCCCCCAGACAATTCAGTTCCCAGACTGAGGAAATTTGAAGTATTAATTTCTTGTAATTTCTTCTTTAAGGTGGCTTGATTCAGGATTATTTAACTATCCTGTAGTTCCCATGGTCCAACATACCTGGCTCTGAGAGCGGAGTTGCATGGGATACAATATTTTTTGCCTATTTGGCAAACTTTACTCACAGAAAGTGAATTGTAATATTGGGATTTAAGTCACGACAAATCAAAGTTAGTCAGTTCCTCATGTTATGCCTCATTTTATTTATGCTATTTTGGCTTTGTTTTACCATCTTTTCACAGCTTTGAACCTGAGAACAAGTTCTTTTTCCTCTCAGACAAAATAAGTCAGCAGGACTTCACGTTTCTGTAAAATGTAGGTTGCATGGTGGCCAAAACATAAAGCGAATCCAAAGCCTGCAATCCATCCGACATCTGTGCAATGTAGCACCGGGATCTTGCAGGCTGTTTTGTTTTCATGGCCAGTATGCACGGTGACTCTTTCTTTCATGCTCCTGTAAGAATGTACACCCAAAGCATCATTCAATATCAGGTTTACACAGGGATTAAAAGGGGCTGGAGCAGTCCAGAAGGCCATTCCGGCACCTCCTGCCAGCATAACTCTTTTCTTTGAAACTTGAACCATGCTTTACCTTTCAGTAGCCATTTGTTTGGCTTCTTACTGAAGGTGGGAATTTCTGGGAAGGACCCGATCAACTCCAGCCAGCCCATCTGCGCACCCGAAAAAATGGAGCAAGAAAGAACACATGAAGAGTGCTGGAGGGACAAAGCAAAGAGGCAAGCAGCGGGGAAGACAGACAGAGACTGGACTGGAGGAGTGGGAAGAAAAAATGGAAGAAAACGGAAAGTGAAGAAGGGGCAGTTGGAAAAGAGATGCAACAGTCCTATTCAACAAGACCTGTTATAATCTCTGGGGCCTTCGTTTTTCCTAGCCCACGTATTGCTTAAGCTAAGCCTAGGGCTTGCAACATTTTTATGTTTCCTAAAACTGGCTTTGAGCTCTTTTCTGGGTGGATTTGGCAAATGCAAGTGATCATGTTTCTCCTTGGGACTGTTTCAGGGAGGAGCACTGCAGTTTAGCATATTAATGAGTCTTTGTAGTTAGTAGGAACCACTGTCTTTAAGAAGATGAGCTTGTGCATGACAGCTCAGAACCGGGGAGAAAGTGAACAAAGGAAAGGGGGGAGAGGGAGAAGCAGCAACTATTGAAATAAGATATTAATAGGTTAGAAAAAGCAGAATTAATAAAGACTTTTTAAAACATGCCATCAAGAACCTTGCCAGTGCAGAATTATTCATGTACATTTACTATTGTTTTTATCTGGCTCAAGCAGTAAGATTTCTACTGCTTCCCTTGGGAAACTTTTCTGCAAGAGAATAATTCCTAAGTTGGGAAAACTTTTTTGATACTCATCTTAAATTAGATTTTCTTAATTTTATCCTATTACTTTGAGTTATGTCAAGTTATGCTGTATTAAATTGCCCTCTCTTTTTATCATATATCTGTAGGTGATTATCACTATCTACTTAAAACGCTTGCAACAATGCAAGCTAGCTATGAGCATGACATATCTATGATCCCAGCATCGAGCTGACCTATACAAGCTGAATTCTTTTTGCTCCTTCCTCATCAGCTCTCCCCAAGTGTTTTAGCATTTCTTCAGGCTCTGTTTGGTTTGGGAGCACTTTTCTGGAGAAGTGGTACCCAGGCAGAGTGTAGCATGCCAGGCGCCGTCACATCCGAGCCATGGAGATGGAGACTCTAAACTTCATTCCTGGATGATGTCTTTGAGTATACAGACCAAAATAGCCTTGGCTGTATTCTTGTTGCAGTCTGATGTTGCAAACCAGGTCTCACCTACTGTCTGTAAATCTCTTTCAGCTTTACAACTTTCCAGTCTTCTTCCGTTTGTCAAACATCTGTGCTTTGGATCTTTTTTCCTTTGCGTTTCTTAGCTGTATTTTCCAAACAGAAGCTCATTCTGTTATTTTCTACTTCTATTTCTAATGTCTCTAGGTTATTTCTTGTTATTTCCTGCCCTGGCAAGCTTTCATAGTATCTACTGGTCTGCAGATATTGTTACTGTCTGATTTGTTGCTGCTTCTAGAAGGTCCATGAAAATATTGTGTAAGGACAGACTTAGTACATGTCGCAGGGCGCGCGCCGGTTGACACTTCTGCAGAAAGGACTTGATGTAGAAGAGGTTATGATGGTCTTCATACTCGTGGCCTCAACAATTTGGGTAAAGCGACTAGACCAAATAAAACAAGTATAAAAAGGACATCAGGAGTCGAAGGTGACATTATGCCTATGGGAGGGCATGAGAGGGGAGTATTAGGCTGATCAAGGAGGGTGGGAAGTAGGCATGTTCTCTCTCTGTTTCATGGGGAGGAAAATACGATTAATACCAATGGAAATAAGCACATGCTTTGGTTGCTTGTAAGATTTCTACTGCTGCGTTGTTTTTAGCTTATATTAGTGTCCTCTCAAAATCTCTTCCCCTCACTGTGGTTATGAAAGCTTTGGCAGGAAAACACACACAAGTGAAAACAATGTGCATGAGGGTGAGCCAAGCCTCACCTTTCTGGAAGAGAAACTGGGATCTGGTTGTGCTGATCGGGATCCAGCCTCTTGTGCTCTGATAATGCAGAGGCAGCTCCTGCGCCTGCCTGGGCACCCGTAGGTGAAGCTCTGCTGTCGGGTGGCTCGTGCCACCCCGGAGGCTGTTGTTTGTATCCTCCAGAAGAGACGGAGGGTTGGATGGAGCCATCCTGCAGGTTGAGTCATGAGCCGTCAGTTGGGTCACCTGGGGTTTCAGTGCATGTGCTGGGAAATCGGACTCCTAAGCCTCAACCACTGATTCTTCCGTAGGCTCTTGTTGTCCCTTACCTTTGTCCGTGGTATCATTCTGAGACATGGGATATTTGCATTAAGTGGAGTCCCACTGAGGTTCTAGATACTATCACAATACAAAAAACGATAATAGCACATTTAATTAATTCTTTCCACTTCAGTTTCGCTTTTGCACTTGTCTTCACGGTGAATTCTGTGCCGCTGCCCTGGCTTAGTTTAGCCAAGAACCAACACACCCATTTTGCTGTAGGAAGTGACGGGCTCTTGCTCTCCGGGCCAGGCGGGATGCCTGCAATTCTTACCTTCCTGGGTCTTGTCTGCGTCTCTAAATACTCAAAGCTGTGGTCAAGCGTCACTTATGGCTACTGATTACTGCTTCTTAAAATTCATCTGTGTCCACAAGTCATTTAAAAAGCATTTTCCACATCTGTCCCTGGGTGCCCCAGCCCATCAAACTAAACCACCAATCTGGTTTTCCACAGCTGTCAATTTTGCCGGTCTCGTTTCCACTCGATTGCAGGGAGGAAAGCAACAACTGCGCAGTGTCCAGTTTTCCATTCTTTGTCTCGCAGCGAGCTGTCAGGATGTGGCGTGGTTTGCAGAGCCTCCTCTGTTTGAAGTTCATTTTTTTTTTCTTTCTGGCACTTCAAATGCTCTCGGGGGCCCCCGAGGTTGAGAACCAGGTTTGTCAGACAGAGAGGTCAGACAAGGGTTACCGATGCTATCGCTGAGAGGCGAACTGTCATCACCAGACTCGGAAATTATGAACGGGGTGCAGAGGGGGAGAGCTCGGTAGCTGATGCTGCTGCTGATCCAGAGATACCTGGGAAGAGTGGCAGCTCCTGCCGGTGCTGTGGCTGTTTGGGAGCAGGGGTGGCCCCAGGAGAGGGGCGCAAACGGGAGCTGTCCCCAGAGGAGAGCACCCGGCAGCTTCTGCTGATGCCAAAGCCTGTTGATGTTGGTGGAAGGATTCACGTTGCTTTGGTGGTCGTTGGATTGGACCCCACGCCAAGTGTAGGAAGAGGGCCGATATTTAATTCTTAGTTATGTCATTGCACTTGAGTACATCAGCCTTTCCTATTTTCATACTTAAAGCACTTCTGAGTGCTTTCAGAGTGGAGAGTAAAATGTTTCTTCTCCTTTTCCTTTGTCTATCCCCACTTTCTGCCTCTGCTTCCAGCACTTACCAGTGCTCACTTGGAGAAGGAGGAATAGAGAAGTGGCTTTCTCTATGGCAGACGTGACATCTGCTTCTGTCTTTTCTGCCCAGTCTATAAATAAATGCCATCTTTATCTCCCCTTTCTTCAGAAGATGAGTGTATCATTTTATGCTGCACTCCTGCCTTGTAGATTTGACTAGCAGGCATCAGGCAGCCTTTGACATCCACCGGGAATCTACCCAGGCAGAAACGATGTGGGCTGACATATAACAGTGCGGAATAAACTGCACGGTACCAAGGAAGGCCCTGGAGTTCCTCTTTGGTCCCTGGGAAGGTTTTCTTTTCAAGTCATTCGTGTCACTGCAGGAGGAGTTAAGGGTGAATGAATTATTTTTGTATTGGTAAAACTGCACTGTATTTTTTTGTACCTGAATCGCCTTCAAAAATGCGTGCTGGAATGGCTACTTACGGTTTCTGTCTGTGGTGATCAAACACTATGTAAGCAGAAGTTTTCTCAGTAATTTATCACACAATAAAATCTTACTAGAGTGGGAATGACTGTGCTGGTGGCTGCACATACATTGATGGATTGTCTGCTCCAAAATGCTTAAATTTTGTTAAAATAATAATATGAATAGGTTGCTCAGCAGTAACAATACATACAACACTATACAGAATATAAACCAGGCTTACAGATAAATGCTCTTGGCATTAAAGAGGTTTTAACCTAAAAAGATGGGACCCATGAGGGGGACATTTTAAGTTTTCTCCTACTTTGTAGTTGTAAATTCCCTTCTAGCAGGGCCTCATTGGTAACAAGATATATATTGAATTAGCTAAACAGTTAATTGATGAAGCTCTGGCTTTAAAATGAGTGCCTGTAAATAATGGATACAATTCATCCACGGTGTCCAGTAACACCAGTGAAGTCAGTGAAATTACACCAGGATTGAATTTGATTCCTTCTGTCTTTGCTTATCAGCAATATAACTTGCCCAGACATTTTATGGGGAAACATTTGCCTTAGGCTGTTTATACTGGCTGTGCTTAAGATTTGGAAGGGGAGGGGGGGGAAAAAAGAGCAGCTGTAGGAAGAAATCACAAAAATACTTTGTGTAATGTTCTACCTCCTTTTTCTCTCTCCTTTAATAACAGGGCAGCACGCTGAGAAAGCGGAAGATGTATGAAGAATTCCTGAGCAAGGTCTCCATTTTGGGTCAGTTGCCCTTTGGACTTGCGTGTTAGTTCCTCTGTTACACGTGTTGGTGGAATGAATTTTGGTCTTTGATAGCACGATGAAAGCAATGTTGGTCAAACAGAAGGTCTCATGGTTGCGTCGTTTCCGAAGGAATGAAAGTGTAAAGGGGCCCTTTTTAGGACTTGTTTTTCTCATTCTTTAATATGCACTGAATGTGTTTGACGGGCAAATCTTTCCTTAAATATGGGAGCGGGCACGCACTGGTAACCTTTTGGTAGCTGCTGTTGCAGTAGAGATCATATGGACAGAGGAGAAAGCAGTGCAGAGATACGAATTTGTCATAAAGTCTAGTTACATCCTTCCAGGTGACAGTTGAGAAGCTTTTTCCTGTGAGAATACTATATTTATGTGCAGTAAGGAAACTAACCTCACAAATCAAAACGGACTGATTTTTTTTTTCTTCTGTGTATTTTACAGCCCCTGTCTCACATTCTTAAAACATCTGTTTAGCTTCTTGTCCTTGGATTTTGTTTCCCTTTGATTAATGCGATAGCCACGAAATTTGGACATGTTCTTGATGGCCTTCAGTAGGAAAAACAACAAACCCATAATGCCTGACCAATCAATCACCATTAGGAGAACAAAAGCTTCTAATAAGGAGGACAGTGTTAGGCAGTACAATGAAATGTTGATGCTGTAGAAGAAACATCATGTTTCTGCTGGGGCTATTTTGAAAAAAAAAAGTTCAGGATTAATTTGCTATGTAATTAAAGTATTTATATTTCTACTTAAACGATTTCCTTTCCTTGTTTATGGTATTCATCTACCATTTGAGCTTAGGTACCTGAAATATGAGAGTGTCTTACTGAAAATATACTTGAACTTCGGAGGGGCACTATGCATGAAATTTCAATTACATTTGTATGCTTACAGTAAGGCCAAGTATGTTGCTCACTTATTAATGAAGTTTTCATCATTTAAATGCCTTCTGTTATGCTTAATTTAAATCTTCCTAAATTAAGAGCACAGATTATACCAAATTACAATGAGTATTTAAAGAAAAAAGGATCTCTGCACCTGCACTAATGAGGAGCAATTACAACAATGAGACATCTCAAAACAATTTCAGAGTAGAAAGGTTATTCAAAGATGCGCTTCCTTAAACATGCGGTTTGCAATGTAATTATATCCTACTTTGTAGTACAGTTTTTCAATCTCAGTAAAAAATGAGGAAGGACTTCAAGATTTGAACCTTTTTTAAGTACGGAAAAGCACCAGACAAAATAATGCATCATTTCAGGAGCATCGAGAATTTAGGTGAAATGTGTAAGGATCTATTTCACATGTCTAAAAAGTAGATGACAGCTGGGAAACAGAAAGGGATTTTAGAAATCTCAACACAGCACTGAGAAGTCAACTTCACCTTATGCCTTAATGTGGTCAGAACTTGGTGATTTCGTGGAGGAAAAACCTCTACCTGCTTCTTATATATATTTTTCCAAGGCTTGCGTAGTGCCTGTAACTAGCCATATAACTGTAAGAGCAATTTTTTTTTTTTTTTTTAAATCTAAGGATTTTTTTAGATTATCAGTAGCTGCTTATAGTGTATTGAACAAGACATGAGAAAACTAATTGTTTAAAATCTTTCTTCTGGAGTTTAATTAAATGTAAAGTCATGAATTGATATGTACAATTTAGAAATTGCAAAAAAAATTGCATATGGTCTACTTTATTTGATGTTTGACTTTAACTCTGCAACTAAAACTTTAGGATTTTTGTCATGTACAATCTTCTATATAATGTTCTGTTTGCAAGAACCATTAACCAATGTATTTGTAGTGGTACAATTCCCTTAGACAAAAGAGAGATGCTTCGTGACTACAGCTAGAATTAGCTTTGAATTTTTCATAAAGCCAACTGAAGAAGAAGTTTCAAGAGACTCTTTCTTTTCATTGTTAATTACCAAGTTTCTTTTTTTTTTTTTTTAATGAAAAAGCCTACTCTAGTCTGTATGAAAGAGTTTTATGCTTATTTTTAGTCAAACAGAGCACTTTTTGAATGTTGCACTGACAATATGGGCTTGGTCTTTGATATTAATGCTTCTGCAGCAGAGGCCACAAATACACCAGGAAAGCGCATTAGTGATTGTAGGTGGGGAAAATATTAGAAATAATCATTTCCCAAACAGCAATAGAAAGTGGCATAAAAACATGAAGATGTATCTCAAAACCTACCTTTGGTGCATTGATCACTTCGATCTGGTTTTGTTACCAGACTCAGTGTGCACTTCTGAGCTCAGCCAAAAGGCTTTTTAACTTTTAAAGAACAACTCTTTCACCCTCACACAATCCTTCTAAGCAATATTTTGAACAAAATGGGAAAACTAGAATCTGAGAGAACAGCCCAGATCTAATCCTGGTGTCAGGAGCCGTGTCTTGACTTGCCATAGTTCAATAATTCCTGATAAGTAAGAATCAGCAGAGCTCTAGTACATGAATTTTAGCCCAACTTTTTGAGGCAGTGAAGGTTCTATCATTGTATTATCTGTTTCTTTTAATAACTTTTGAACCTGTCACTTCTTTCAGTCAAATCTGATAAAAGTACAGAAGTTCAAGCACAATTCATTGTCTTGAATTCTCATGCAAATGGTAGAGGAGAGAGAAGCAGGCTGGCACCCCTCCTCTCCCGAGGGTGGGACGGGTGAAATCCCCCCTGAGCCGGCGCAGGAGGAGGGGGGCAGCGGGGCAGCGAGCAGCCCTGGGCCAGCCACCGGGCAGGCTGTCGCTGCCGTGCGGGCACCGCAGGGGATTTGTGCCAGCTGTGGGTGGGTGATAGGACACAAAGGCACGGGAACCAGGCTGTATTCGCTCACGGAATCACAGAATCACAGAACGGTAGGGGTTGGAAGGGACCTCTGGAGATCATCTAGTCCAACGTCCCTGCTAGAGCAGGTTTACCTAGAGCAGGTAATGCTCCATAGGTTATGAGCTCCATTACTCATAAAACAGACTGTTAATATTTTCTTACTGAAGTTTACTTTGAAGTTTTATAACTTTTCTCGCTAAGTAGGGAAATGAAAAGAAAAACATTTTGTAAGCCATCCCACTGGCAAATGAAACAGAGTTTTTCAAACATCCATAATAATAACATCCAGAGATTCAAACACCCATACTGAGCCTCTGGTCCCACTGTCACCCAGGGGCCTTGCCTTGGGCTTCAGGGGTGCGTGGTCTCACCCACGGGGGAAGAGTCATCTTATGGGTTGGCACTTTTGCATCGCTTATCTAGCGGGCCATCGGTAACTGGCTGAGAGCAGCTCTGACGAAAAGACAGTAGGACTTGTTCTGACATCTGGTGTGGGATGTGGTAGGAGCGGATCTCGGCGCTCCCATGTCGCTGGTATCTCCAAACAGCTCCTAGGCTGCTCCAATCCGCAGCAGCATCAGGGCAGCGCAGATCAGATCACAGGCACAGGGAACCGGAGCCAACTTTTGCTGTCCAACTTTTAAGATTATTATCTGGGTGATTACTGAAGTCTAAGACACAATGAATAAATACATTCATGTTTCCCAACTGGAGGTTCGTGCAAAGCGCCTGGATGAAAGACATGTTTCTCTTATAACAGAACCAGGCATAGCAGAGCTGTCAGTTTAAATACAAATCTTCAGTCAAAGTTAGTCTTTTTATAATAAAGCTTTATGATCTTCAATATTTTAGAGTCTCTGGACAAATGGGAGCGGCTGACAGTGGCTGATGCGCTGGAACCTGTCCAGTTTGAAGATGGAGAAAAAATTGTTGTGCAGGGAGAGCCCGGTGATGACTTCTTCATTATTACAGAGGTAAGGTTGGCATCCTGATAAGCTCTGTCATTTCCTGGTAAAGATCAAGACTTTCTATTAAAAAGACATTTGGCTTCAGTTTAATTTCTTACTTCAGCATAAATCAAGGAGAATTGCTCAAAATTCAAATGAATTCAGATGCCAGTTCCATGGAAATGTCTTAAGTGGGACGATCCCTAATTTCCAGTAAATTGAAGACGCACAGGAATTTTGAGGTGTGTCTAGTGTCTTTACTGGTTGAAGATTTGTTTTCTACATTTGAGATTTTTCTTGTTTAGATCACCAATATTTTAACAAGGCTGGGCAGCCACACAGTGCATTGATCATTGTTCCCAAAGGGACTTGCCAGGGAAATCACAAACGAACGTCTGTAAACTGGCATCTTTTGGGGAGATTATCTGACACTTCAGTTCCGCCGTCTCACTTCTGCAAACAGATGCTGACGGGGTTTTTCCTCCCTCTGACATAAATATTTGGATCCCTGGTATCTCATACAAATCCCTAGGCACTGTGATATAACAAGTTACAAAAAGGTATTAGAGAGACTCAGACTAAGAATAACAAGACAGCATTAGGATATGATTGTATATGTATTGAAGTAGGAGCTTTTCAGTACCAGCTGTGAGTGTTCATACACAGATCTATAGACAGGGAATGACCAACCTATGGCTGTGTGGTGACAGTTCAAGTGCAAATCCCAGGCCAGCTGTTACATGACCAGCACAGCAACAAGGCAGTGGTGGCCCAGGAGCTGGGAGGTGATGTGAATCCCTCACTGTGGGAGAAGGAGGGTCAGATGGGTGTAAGGAAGCTGGTATCACTGTGTTGCCTTGGGATCCAGCTCTATGCATGCAGAACACGTCTCTGGCTCCATCAGGCCGCTGTGTTATGATGTGATTTAGGAGGAAAGAGGCCCTGCCCTGCTCAGGTGATAAAGGGCTTGTACAGCGCCCATTCCAAATGGCTTGGAGGCCAACAGGTTTTTATTTGATTGCTCCTTAGCTGTGGATTTTTGGACAGGTGCCTCTATCCAAGGCAGCCAGAATTTGGTTCATAATCAATATCTGACACTTAAAATTCCATCCTTCTTTCCTCTTGAGTGTTGGAAATACATATTTGATTTATGAACATAGTTTCTCTTCTGATGCTCACAAAATTGTCAGTGCAAATAACTGCACCTGTATATCACACAGTTAGACACCTAAGGAACTTTAAATATGTGACGAGCAGTGCCCCTTCAAAACAATAGTGTCAGAATAAAAGAGACTAGATATTAGATATTTTTTTGTCAACAAGATATTTAGTATATAAGAAAAACTCAGGAATTACAACTTTTTTTTTTCAGAAAGATGGAATTTGTATTTCTACTAGTGTTACTAAGTGTGCTGTTATTCCTTGCAGCAGCATGAAACTAGGAAAACCTAATTTTCTTAGCCATTGAATCCCATGTGGAAAATTGGCAGCTTGCTTAAGAATTACCAAGGGCCTTTATTTTCCCCCTCTTGATGGAACAGCTGTTAAGACTTGAATGAGTAGAAAAGTATTAACCCTGCATACTGCATAGTCATAAAGTATCTGCTCACCTCACCCTTCCACTATAAATCTAACATAGTTTCTCACTTTGGAAATTGGCTATATTCTTCTACATTAAAGAATGAACATCCAGTATCAACTATTTCTTGTGCTGCAGTAGTATTTGTGCCTGCTCACACATAGTTTAAGCTTTGTATTTTAAACCTGATTTCACAGGAGTTTACATCTTTGATGTTAAACTTTTCTGCAGGAGAGTTGATGCGAGCCGCCAGGAACACATGATTCTACAAACTGGTTGAAAGTAGTTTTGGCTGGTTTGTTGTCACAATACGTTGAAAAGTCATTAGCTTCTTTCATATGTTTTTTGATGTTTGTGGCCTTATAATCCAAAACACTCAAAATGCAGCCAGTTTGTTTGGCTTCTGTATATGCAGAAACCATTTCATGTATCACCAGAATGCAGCCTCCTTTGGAGTACAGTATGTCCAGTAGTACAAAGCTAAACTTTGCCACACAATTTTTGGGCAAGGCACTCATTTATTATAAACCATGTCATTCATGGCATGCCTTACACAAATCAGTTACCAATTTACAAAGCTGTGGTGTGCCAGCATCACGGATACTGGTTCCAAGTGGGATCTTGTGACTGCTGTCATAAAAAGGTTCTCTAAGACACCCAAGACGCACACATGGATTTTAAATTGTTAGCACAGTTTTGTATGAACTTCGTAAATTAATCAGTCATTTCTGGTTAGCCTGCAATGCTGCGTTCCTGTGTGACATCCCTTTGGGATACTGTCTTTTAAGTATATTGGTCCTGCAGAAGGACATAGCCTATAAGTGAATTGGCACCTTCAGGATTTGCAGACTGAAGTGTAACCATTAAACCCTTTTGAAAGGGAGACTTCTAGCCTAGGTGATGATCAGAACAGCAATTTCTGCTTTAAACCAAGATATATGGACAAGAATATTTAGTCTCCCCCTTCTGTCAAGCAAGTGGATTCACCTTTTCCCCTTTTTTCTTGGTATAACCTTTTTTCATGGCTTTCTGTCCACTGTCTTCTCTCCAGCGTTGCAGATTGTAGCAGGGTGCAGGTTATTGAGGTGCAGGCCGTATGCATGAAAATGCTACAGTGCCCCATGGAGAGCTAGGCTGCAGCAGGAGCTCAGCCAAATTATTAGAATAACAGAAAATGTGCACAGGGAAGAGTCACAGGAAACCAGGGCTTTTTAAGTTCACTGCTCACAAAGCCATTTGTGGTTCATTTTTTGTTAAAAAGTCTAATGAGAAAAGTATTACCCCGAGATTCTAGGACAGCTGCAGTTTTTCTGCCATCCTAAATCTTCACAGGCACCAGTAAGATGTTTACTTGCAGTAGGTTGGGTGCTTTTCCATTTAAATCTCAAGCAGCCTTCAACAAGATTTAGTTTGAATATTTAAAGGCTGTGATTTTTTTCCAAAGATAGATAGAATTATTTTAACGTTTATACCATATTCCTTAATGTGAAGATAGGATCAGAAGTGAATGTCTGCTTACAAAAGCAAAGTAACCGCTTCTGTGAGATTGATTTACTGCACTTGAAACTGGTAATTAAAAAAAAGAAGCAGCCCTGAAGTTTCTGTATTTTCAGATATTTCCAGATCTTATTTTCCCACTCTGGTTTTCACACAACAAACTCGGGCTTTCCCAGACCAGACAGATGTGGAATGTATCTGCTGGATTCCAAGGTCATGGAATTATCCCATATGAGATTCCTGGCACAGAGGTGAAAAACTTTAAGCACCATGAAACAATTGTTGCCATAAAGAATTATATTTTGGCAAGCGTAAATCATAACAGATGTACAGTTTCTAACAAATAAATTTGCAGTTGTATTGTACACTGCCACACTGTGTACCCAGCAGTAGGGAGGATTTATTCGTCTGACTTCAGATAACGCAAATATTTTTAGCTAGCATTTTAAAGTGGTAGCTTGCAAAGGCATGTGAGCTTTGCAGAGTTAAATATCCCAGCAAATATTAAGTCCATTTAAATGAAATGCCAGTTGAACGGGGGCTGATTTTATTCCCAACTCGTGCTTTGCCACTGACTTCAGCTTGAACAGTAGTTCAAACTAGTGTAGTAGTGCTCTGGAACTGGAAAGAAATGAGGTTTTTGCTGTTGTCTAGGTTACTGAGAAAGGTAGTGACAATAGTATTAAAAATAGCGGTTATGATCATGTACCACTCTCTTAAATTCAGCTTCGAACTTGGCTGGGTGGCACAGCACCTCGAAGAAAGTCTGTAACGCAGCTGCCAAAAATGCGGGGACCTGCAGCCGTGAAGCGCCCTGCTGTGTTCTCCAGTCCCACCCCTCCCCATGTCAGATCATTTGGATCTACTTGTCACGACTGAGCACTGTATACGGCACACGGATATTGTCACGGGACTCCACCGACTGTGCTCAGGGAGTCTTGTAATCCCAGCTGCACACTGAGAGCTTGCTGAACTGCTGCCATATGGCCCTAATACTCCATAAAGTTTGACATGGCTTAAGAAAAATGCATGCACAGACACAAACGTACGCAGGTGTAGGAGGAGAGAAGAGCAAAAGGTTTATAATAGTGCCACACTGCGCCCAAAGAGCACAGCTTGTAACTGTCCTTTAAATGTGCTCTCCGTAGCCTGTCATCTCCTCGGAGGACAGTTTGGTTTAAGTGGTGCAGAAAGCAAAGAAATAAAACTGCGTGAGAAGCAAAACATTTCCAATTAATAGTTGGTCGAGTTGCCCAGCGATAGCATGCAGCAGCCTAAAAATAAAAGACCTAAAAATAGAAGATAATCCACAGGAGAAAATTCAAGGAGAAATGGACCCATTGTATCAAGTCGTTTCACATTAGAGTTTTGGTTTTAACTCTAAAAAATAGTATATTTGATTGTAGATTAGTGCTAAGTTACAGGGGGTAGTTGCACCCTCCTCTGCAACTCCTTTGTGAAAAGCACTTCAAAACACCTGGGGATTTGTGTTCTTTGTTATTATCCTGCTGGATAGAGAGGAGGCAGAGTCAGGGCCTCTGATTTTCAGCCTCACCTGTATTATCAGTCCAGTCTGTGGGCAGAACGTTATCCTCCCCATTTCTCCATCAGTGGGAATAATCCTAATGACATTTCATACAGGTGAGTAAAAGCTTAATGGGAAAAGGCATAAAGTATCCGTCAGTACTAAAACCAGGCAATGGGAATAGCAAAATTGGCAAATAAGAGAAACATTTTCATTGATAGTGCAGAAATCCTTCCAGAATTAATGCACAGAGCTGCCTCATTGACAGAAATGAATCAAATTAATTGGTAATGATTATTTGCCCAGCACTATTCTTGGCTGATCACATTGAAAACAGTCTTGCAATCCTCGCGGGGCTGCTAGCTTTCATGCTGCTGTTGACATTTCAAGTCAGGGCCACAAACTGGTTCCAGTCTGGGCAGGATCCACTGCGAGTTCTTGCTGAGAGTGTACTTGAGATACTGTCCTGTAGGTGAAATCAGTGTTTCCAGCCCCGCTGACAGTCTTGGCACACTATGGAGCGTCTCTGCACAAATGCAGTTCAAAGCCTTGTTAGGTGGAACAGTGTTTGTAAACTCTTCCTACCATGGAAACATGCACCAGCGGAGGAAGGTCTTCGGTCTAACGTGGAAGGGTGCTCCGCTCTTCACAGAATTGGGCCTTTTTGTAGGAAAAGTCGACTTGAGTCTTAAATTGCACAACAAGCATCTGAAGATTTATGATTTAAAAGCTCCTTAAGAAGGAAAAGAAAAAAGAAAAATAATAGCCCAATTGTTTCCTGCTCTAAATTGTTGCTCTTTGACTTTCTAACCCAAGAGAGACCCCTTTGGCACCTACCCCTGCGACAGGCAGGAGAACTACAAAGTAAACTTCTTCCGTATGGTTAATGAAGTCACTGCCTTAGGCACACTCTGCTATCACACCTGATAATCTCTTTAAAAACACAGTGTGATTAATTATTAATTAGGAAGATGAATGTTGTCTAGAAAAGGAGTTTCAAAGGCTACAATCCGAACTGCTTAGTGTTACCGGGATTTTGTTGATACCGAAAATGTTTGTCAAAGGCAGTCTACAGTGACTCCTAATATACCTAATAAACAAAAAAAGCACCAAAAAAGCAGAGCCAGCAGTCACTGAGGGCTCTGTGCTTTGCTTATGCTTAACTGCAGAGACATTGTTTCCCATAGAGCTATTACAGGAAACGTACATTCAGTTTTCTTGCTATCACCTAGTTGTGTTGGAGCAATAGCGTTTCCATTGGCCCTGCTTCAAAGTTCATCTGTGTTCAGGATGGCATTTCTAATGGCCAGCTGATGTGAAAGATTGCAAGTTAGGTGTGTGACCAAGTCCCATCCTGACTAGGGATGGAGGTGAAGCATTTTGCTGAGTCAAAGGGACTAAAATGTCAGCTTAGTCCAGCTCTTGTTAAACTCAGTTTAACTTTGACTTCTGTGAGCGGTGGATCAGGCTGCATGTACATGCAACATCCATATGCACGCAATCTTGAGCGTATCCTTATCTCTCCTCTGTCAGAAAGGGACAGTGTTTCATAGGAAGCAACTGGCTGCTCCCCTTCTTCTTCCCACCAGCCATGGAGGACCTATCAGTGACTGCAGCTTTTGGCCCTTCCTTCCAACTCTTTCTCCAGCCCCACTAATAACCACCACAATGCAGTCACCTACGGTAAACTCGTCAAAATCTGAAACCTCAAGTGATGTACGATGGAGCATTTTCTTCACAATTTTGTGAAACTTCAGATTAGCCAATATTTCTAGCCTATTTTAGAGCTTTGCAGATTTTGTTCCTCATTTGTGGCAGAAACCAGGACAACTGTATGTAAATTCTATGAGTTGCTATGAACCCAGAGACTGGAGAATAATGTATAATGGTTTAAAAATGTACCGTTAAAAAAATACCGTCAAACCCAGTCATGACTCAATCTTGAGTCCACAATCAGAATTAAGTCCTCTTGCATCATCCTTCTCCAAGACCATTAAGATCAGCTAGCTCTTACATTATGAAAATGAAGCTTTTTTAAAAAGAAGTCTGATGGGTAGGAAAATGATGTAAAAGCAACGCACAAAGCCAATTGTTTGTTATGGAAAAAAATTCTCACCTGGATGGGCACACCCATGTAGTATGACCAAATAATTTTGGGAGTTGTAATGACTACGGTATATAACATATGTAACCTTTTAAGCGGCCCATTTTATCTTAGCTACTTATCTGTCTTACATGAGCATCTCATGAACTTCACGGGCTTTATCCTCACTACACCTGTGTGATGAGGTGCGTGAAGCAACCTCCACAGTGCATGTTGTGATCTGAAGCACAGGCACAAGAATTAAGATAGTTCTTCATTCCTGATGAAGACAATCAACGGGAATTAGGCACCTTGAAGGTCTGGACCTTCATGATTTCGCTCACAGAAGGTCTAAGGCAGAGAAGCATTGTTAGCCCTATGGACAGAATCCCAGGCTAATACATCAACTGACCATCCTTTTTCCTTTATGTTAAATCTTACCATCCAAACGTGGTGGTGTTGTTTTCTAACTGCAGGTTATGTGGAAGTCACTTGCACTTTGTATTGCTGACTGAAAGTTGTTTATTTCTTCCCTTGTTTTTGTATAAAAGTCTTTCATAAATCAAAGGTTGGCAAATAATAAAAGTCCAAGATTATTTACTGGCTAAAGGAATATTTGCAGTGTCTTTGGCTTCATAGTTCAAAGGATTTGTCTTCTCTTGGAAAGTAGCCCTAGAACTGCTGATCCTTAGCTGTAACATAAAAGCCATCCCAGGAATGATGCTATCAGCAGTCCCAGAGGGCTAAAATGGCAGCTGAGGAGGGATATGCTAGTGGTCTTCCAGGACATTGCGACTGAGAGCATTGCTATGCCAGCATCATGAGGTACATGCAGGACTTGCTGTGTTACTCGGTGTCACTGGGACATGGGTAACCTTAGGTCTTGAAGCAAAACCACTGTGAGGATGCACTGTAGCCTTACCATTCTCAAAGCCTTAAAAGTAGTTTTCATAACCTCTCTTTTGCACATGCTATACCCAGTGCAAAAAAATGTGTATGAATGTTTCCCCCGTTCACTTCTGACATGACAACTTGTGTAGGAGTCTTCAGTCTCATTCAGCTGTAATTTAAACCATCTGATTTGTAAACCCATCAAATTGAAGTTTTTGCTGGAAATACAGACACACCCTAGCCTCTTACCACTATAGGATACGTGGAAAACTGGGAGATCATTTGGTGTGCATAGAAGCAAAACCTGAAGTTAGTAATTGGCAGTTTTGTTCTTAATAGATACATGCTCCATTTGAACTTTCATAAAAAACAGAGTGCTAGATTTTCTCCGTGTTCAAAACAGCCTGTGACTTTTTATTTAGCTAATACTTGCTTTAAGGTATGGTTGATGCTTTGACTCTTTTCTCTTTAGTTTTGTCCAGTAGTGTCTTCCTACCGTGGAAGTCTGCAAAAGCAGCGGCAGTTCCCAGGTAACGAAATACCCCTCCGTGTGAGTAAGGAGAGCAGCACAGGCTGTTTACCCCTCAAGGTTTTCAGGAGGTTCTCAGGATCCTTATAAGCTCTTTTGGCACTGAAGACTGAGCTCACAAGCCCTGATTCAAAGCACTTAGTCAACATGACCAAGAATTTTATGGCCTGAGGCATGTTAAATCTAAACTGAAATTAAAGGCATCTGCTGTCTCAGGAGCTAGGAGCTCCGTCCTGAGGCTCACCTGAGGAGTGCTTCTCTGTCTTTAAGAAAAAATACTGAAATATAAGCGAGACATGAAATATAGTGGTGTCCAACCTGGTGGAAGAGAAATTGAGAATTTTGTAATCTCTGCTGGAGTTCAGCCCTTTGTGTGGATCATGTTAAAGCTGTCCCTTACTAGGATGGCTTTTGTCCCTGCTCTGCAAAGATACCGTGGAGATGACTGCAGATTTAGTGAAAGCATATGCTCCTTAGGACTCATTCATTAGCTGGGTAGTGTGGATTTTGGGGAGCATGCAAGGGTCTCCACAGTGTGCTTCAGGAAGACACAACTTTGAGCACATGAGTTTTTTTCTTCTGAATTTCAGAATTTGGTGCTTTGAATACACAAGATTCACCAACTGAAAGGACTTACAGAGCTTTCCATGGGGGATTTTCCTGATCTCCGTGACAGACTCCCTTCTCTCCTCCCAGTTTGCTCCAAGTTTTATTTCTTGCTCAGAAGCTGTTGCCCTAGCTGGCCACAGCTGCTTGCCCGGCCCTGGTCACAGCATTAGTTATGAGACTTCAATGACGATGTCTGTCTCAGCCTTTTGCTTGGTCTGGTTACTTCAGCATCTACAGAATGTTTTCACAAAGAAGCAGATGGTGGTAGGAGTAATTGGGCCGTAAAACAACATTAACAGCTAAAAACGATTTTCACCAGAAAGGATTTTGCGGGCAGGGTGAGGGAGGATCAGCACTGTTTCCTTGTTTTCTCTCCCGTACATTCAACCCTGCCCCTTCTGTAGGTGGTAGCGCTCTGCACTGTCTGCTTCCAGGAGATGAGCCCTGTCAGGTCAGTCACAAATATGAACAGTTGATGAATAACCCATTATAGAGTCACTTTTATGTTGACTCAGTGGACGTTTCCTGGCTTCAGAGAGAGTCGAGATAATGGCTAGCTTTGTAGAAAGAAAGAATCTCTAAAATGCAACATTTTTTTTCCTTTGTGACTTTTATTGCTTTGTACGCTGACATGTCTGAGGGAGGAAAACAGTGCCTTGTTGCCAATAATCCACAGCGCTTGGCACAGACGGTCTTTAAAATCTGGCACCGGGATGAATATTAATTCAGTTGTTTTCCCACAGAAGCTACTGATTAGTCAAGGCCAAGTATCACTGAGATGATTCATTAAAACCCGGCATCTGAGCCCACCTTTACTGAGCGGATCTGCTTTCTGTCACCACTGTGACAGGTGGACTGAATGTGTAATAAAAGGGGCAACTAAAATCCTAGAACGGAGTAAAGATAAAAATACAGAGCGACCCCAAAGGCTGGGCTGTGGTGCAACCGCTTCCCAGCTTTCTGGGCATGGAGCCAGGACAACTAGCCAAGGAGGATCACACCCCAGGCAAGGGGCTCCTCCCATGCCTCGGAGCTGGTATCCTTATCCCTCTGTCACCAGCCCCTCGCTCCCAGGCTTCCCAGTCCCACTTGGCAACTGGTGGCATGGAAGAGAAGCGCGGGACTACCGTGGCACTGAGGCTGGGGAGCACGGAGGCCACCGTGGTGTTCCCCTGTCTGATGATGGGGGATGATGATGACTGTCGATGAAGTCTCGAGTCCCCCAACACACGGCTACGCCTCCATCAGACACCTGCGTGATCTAGCCTGACGTTAGCTCTGCTGCTCTGGCTTAAGGGCAGCATTTTGAAGTCAAAAGTCTATGAAACTTCATGTTGTGATTCTGAAAAGCCTTTCAACTGAAAAGGCTTAGTGAAAAGCATCCCAATTTTTTATTCTTTGTGCAAATCCCACTTTGTTTTGCCTAGGTATTGCAGGGCTCTCCATGCATGAAGCAAATTGCAGTTGGTGCAGTATATTCTGCTTCTTTTGGCTTTTCACTGTGTTTACTGGTCTCGCTCTGCCTGAGTCTTGTCTTCTTCCATCTAATAACAGCATTTCTTTTACTTCAAGGGGAATACGTGAGGTACAGCACAGGTTAAATGCAGACCGTATCAAAGAAACACTGAAGGGGAAGATTGTGTGAGATACTGCAATAGGAAGATGAACAAAATGATTGAAAAGGTCTTCCTATGTCAAACGTCTATGATTTTAAATACTAAACGATCAAGGCAAAGGCGTTTCCTGGTGATTAATGACAGGCTGGGTGTAGTCATGTCTGGGCCGTAACCCTGGCCTCTCGTATATCCCTAGGAAATGCCCTGTGGCTCAGTTGTTTCTGCTGTTTTAAGCTACACTTGGTTTATGATTGATTGTCATTTTTAAAAGTACCTTTATGTTTGTGGCTATTTTGGTGACTGCTCTAGACAGCTTTGTTCCTCTCTCTTGGGTCTGGGTGTTATTTCTAAGCTAATATAAATGTGCCTAGGTAGCAGAAGTGGTGGAAGTTTAGACATACATATCGCAGGTGCGATATAGCTGGTACACACGGCGAAGTGCAGATTGTTTGATATCAAGCATGGCTGTAGAGCTAATGTATAGGATCCGTGCCAGCTGGGTTGTGATGTTTGCTTTCCGTCTTTGCTAGATTGGCGCGTGCATTAGTGTTGTTGAGAATTATGGCCAATAAGAACATGATGCATTAAGGGCATAATGTTATGATGACAGCGTAATGATAATCATATACACTGTCGCTGCAGTTGTTGCAGTGTAAAGCTGCTTTCTGCAGCACTGCTCTCTCTGAAGGACATTGTATGGGTACCGCGCTGCACCCATTATTACTCTAATGTTGCCTTTTGAGCTCATGTGACATTGCACTATTAATCCTAAAGATATTCCCAAGGTGCTGGCTTTCTGAAAATACGCTGAAATCGGTGGTACTCAAGATTTCCAGAGTCACAGCCCAATTTAGAAAGCTCAAATGCGCAAAATGTTGTATATTTGTTTTCAAAAGCTCTCAGTAGCCCATTAGCTTGGGCATTGTCTCACACTGTAATCTGCAGTGAGCCCTAATGGATGCAGAAAAGAACTCACTTGCTAGAGATAAGCAAACCAAACAACCACCACTTTTTCAGCCCATGCAAACCTGGGGACTGTCCTTGGAGCCCTTACCCACTCAACAGTCATTACAACAGGCGCATCATAAAGGATAGTCAGAAAAGTAAAGTTTGCCAAACTGGACGAAAGTTGTTTGAGATTTCACATCAGACAACCAAACTGATTTAAATGATCATTTTTTAAAGTGGAGGGTGAAACATTAGCTGACAGATCTTAGCAGGTCTCACAGATTCACCAGGCAATCACTATTTCCAGGAGTTTTGTAGCAGCTATAGCTTTTGACTCGCCTTAATTTAAGGGAATGATTTCAAGATGCTCTATGAATGATTTAATCGCATGCATGAACCAGTAAGCGGGCAGATATGATCAAATAAGGTGTAACTTATCATGGTTGTAGCAATGATAGTGTAAGAATATTGCCCAGATAGTGTTTGTAGATAGGCAAATGGTATCTTTTATTAGATATATCTGGAGAAATAGGTAACTTGGAGAAAGGCATGTGTGCCCCAAAGCTCTTCTCCCTTTTCTAGCTCTGCTAGTTGGTCTAATAAAAGACATTACTTCCACAAACCTTGTCTTGCCTGCAATTAAATAAAACACTCCCAGAATCATACTGTGCGAAAGATCTTTTAATTCATTTCAGATCTGCTATAGCTTCCGTCAAAACCAATAGGAGTCTTTACATCCAGTCCCGTCTGCTTCGCCGTGTGAACATGAGCGGTTTAGACCACTTCGCAGCCTCCTCCTTCGTCTTTTGTAGTAACTTAGCAAAGGTTTAATAGCGACATATAATGAGGGTTTGTGTGACTGTGGAGTGAGGGGAAACTTATCTTTTGAATGTGTGAATTATGGAGTGTGCGGATTAACAAAGAGAGAAAGAGCAAAGGTGTGTTCATAATAGCAATCAATGGAGTTAATAGCAATAGCACATGGATCTGCCTGACCTGTTCCCTCTCTAATTCTATAGACTGCACTGCTCTTTTCTAGTGGATGGTGAAGAGGAAAACAAAATAGGCTAGAAAAACTTTCTAAGCTCAAAACTAGGATAAAAATGTAACATTTTGAGAGCATGGGGAAAAAACTGTCTTCCATGCTTTTGTTTAAAAAAGCAGTAAGTAAAAAAGTATGAAGTACAAATGGAAACAGAAATAGTAACTTCCTGCTTATGGAAATTAAAATTCTTTTCTTTAAAAAGTAGAAATTTATTCTGTATACTTAGTGTATAAAAAAGGACATAGACATTGACTTTGCATACACTCACGGTAGAATAAATATTCTTCAATTTCAATAATGATAAATATGACCTTTATTACAGATGGTGCCTCACTGTATTTTTTACTGATTGCTATATCTTTAAAATGGGAAGTTAGACCAGCAAAACCAAAACATCAACAAGATCGACTTTTAAACCAAAAAAGTTTTAAAAACAGTGCTTCTGTTTTAAAATTCTGTTCTGAATTTCCCTTCCCACCCACTGCCCCTGGTGAAGGCCTGTACCGCACAGCCTGTCCCACCCAGAGGTGACATGGACACATCACCGTCCACCACATTTTGCCTTGCGCCACCTGGGAATGATCCCATCCGATCTGCTGAGCTGGAATAGAGGAAAAAAACCCCAGGATTTCAGTTTTTAGCATCATGAACACTTGCCTTTTGTAGCCAGGCTACTTAGGCCAACTGCTGGCTGTAGGATTCATACTTAAATATAAACATAGGGCTCCTGAAGCAATTAGTGCTTATAAGTACATGCAGGATCAGGCCTGGGAATCTCCGTGTTGATCCAGATGGGTCATTGTCTTTATGCTGTAGGATGTCTCACTCATCCGTACGGTCCGATAGTTTAAAAGCGGAACATCTATCAAAATCTCATTACTTTGGAGAGGATGGGAGCTCATGGATTATAAACCTTAATTTATTTTTTATATCTTAAATTATGGTGCCGTATCTAAACCATAAATTTTTACAAAACAAACTGCTGATGCATTTGAAAGAGTCGAATAAATACTGTCAGCACTGTGACACAGCAGTGATAGAGGGAGTGAGCAGGTGCGTGGGGTGAGGATGGCAGAGGGGTGGTGATGGCACATTGCTTTTGGAACTGCTACTCTTATTGTTTTTGCAATAAGATGCCTGTATTTACTTGGAGGAGAGGAGAGAAGGTTAATGATATCGGTTCCTGGGAATACAGGCACTCCCCAGTGACTGAAAGGGAATATTCCTGGATCCACCGAAGATCATCCTTTCACTCCCGAGTGTCTGCTAGCAGAAAGACACGCCTGTCTGCTTTCCGTTTAATATCATCGCACAGTGCTGATTTATTAAATGTTGTCAAACTTCTTCACAGTCGTTGAGCCTGTGCTCTATAGGTTTTGCTTGGTGGTGTAGGAGGCTGAAATGGTTATCACTGTACAAGACAGTATTTTAAATTGAGCAGCACTAAATAGCCTGATCCTGCAAATCTAGGATCGTGCAGTTTGTTTCAGAGAGACTGATCTTGCCAAGTTTTGTGTGCCACTTAAGGGGAAATCTTTCCCACCAAGACCAAATGCTTTTGGGAGTGAGACTGATAAGCCCCTTGAATCCTTGCTAGATAATGCCCATACCTCCCGGGACAGGGCTCAGGAGATTTATTCAGTTGTATCATTTATAAGAGGTAGGATTTGCTAAAGGACAAGAAAGACAGAAAGCTCAAAAACTGCATCGGAAAGATTTGACAAGTACAGTAAAATGAAATACAGCCATGAAACCTGTGATGGGAGCAAGGGTAGGGGTCAGCACCGAATTTATTTAGTATGACAACTTCATTAAGTATATGGGTAATAAAGGATTGTTTCTGTATTATTTTATTTTATTCTGTATTATTTTATTTCTGTATTATTTTTGCCCTGGTTACACTGATTGTGTACAATTGGACTCTTTCTCTGATGCAGTTAGAATAGCATTGTTTCCAGAGATGTAAAGTGAAGATAGATAGATAGATAATTATAAATACATCTTCTTTGTTTCATGGTGTGGACAGTCTTCCCGTGAAGGTCACTCGGACAATGCTCCAGGATGTACTTGTGGAGCTGGTGACTTGTGCAACGAGAGGCCAAGCGGCGTAATCAGATCTTGCATCTGGGTGCTCGCTGTCAGGGTTTCAGGAAACTTCTTTTGCTCCGTGATAGACCTGTTCTCACTGGGCAACGGGAAAAGCCTATGTGACTGTTAAAACAAGAGTGGAAAAATATGTATCTGGAATATGCATTGCTTTATCCTGCCAAGCCAAGTGTTTATTGTGGAGGCCAGACACATCTGTCCTCCTCCAACAGATATCATGGTGTTTCTTGGATTAAAAAGGCCGACTGTAGTGGAACAGTGGAAGAAATTGCTTCAGAAGACTGACTTATTGGAGTCCTATATCATATGGACCCTGTCAAAAAAATATTAGCCACAATAAAAGCTGACACTTGGGGAGATGAAAGCAATATTGCTTGATATTGTGATTACCTTTACGGCAACATGCTCAAGGTGGGCAGTGGGGAATTGAGTCCTTTCTTCATTTGACCTGGGCGGTCAATATGATTACTTTGGGGATTTTTTTGTTTTATGTAATAAGACATCTGTAATAAAAGTTTTTTTAAAAAAATAGTTTTGGGAAGGAGACTGGAGACATGGATTGCAGACAGCTATTTGGGTCAAGGGGTTAGGTTTTTGCCAGGCTCCAGATGGGGACGGAGAGGAGGACAGGGGCTGGAAGCGATTCTGAAGCTGATCCCGTCTACATTGCACAGGCAATAAGAACAGCATCAACTTAGTGAGGTGCACCTGATATGAAGTTTGGCAAGAGAGAGGTCGATATATACATTATTCCCTGTATGGGGTATTTCCGAGAATGCTGCTTATGAATGTGTGTTTGTTCTGAAAAATTGCAGTAAGTGTGAATAACAAAGCTCATTACACTATCTTTGCATTTTCATGCCCTTGCAGATTTACTGGAAGATCTTGGAAAACAGCAGCTTTGGCGGAACAATTTAGTTATTTCAAGGATAAGGAATTTTTGCTGGAAACTTGACAGGCACCAAATCACTTTCTTATATCCAGTTCTTCCAGTTACTTCTGTGGATAGCCTTACGCTTGCTGTGGACAGTTTTATGTGCATGGCATGTTTTAATGGTACATAAAACCCCAAACAAACCCCACAAAAGACCAAACCCAACCTTCCTCTGTATGTTTGGCTTATTTTTCAACAACCTTGCCCAGTTCAGGTGCCCTTGCTCATGCACGTTGTGCCAAGCACATGGTTCTGTATCTTCTGCCATCAGCTGCCTGGCATATTAAGAGTGAAAGAACTGAAGCCGAGAAGAGTTTTGTGATTGTTTTCAAATGGACCTGGATTTACAGCCCTGGTGTTTCCTCGGTGTTTTTGTGATACTGATACAGCATGTAGCTGATGGGGTGGAACGGTAAATTGTCGTGACCAATGTAACGTGTTGACAGTCTGATATCTAGGGATTTATACTAAGCACAGGTTACTGCTAATGGGCAAAATGAGAAATTATAACTTTTAATGTGCCAGATTGATTTGATATACATCCAAGTCCGTATAAAAACCATCAGCTGCTTAGCATTTATCAAACAATACTTGCATATTATTTGTTTTTTGTGTCTGGTTCCTGGCATCAGCAGAAATAAGATTTACCTCTTCATTTATGTAGCACATAAGTTAACCTAGAGAGTGGCCCAGCAATTTGTAAAGTATATGGGCTTAAAAATAACCCTGTTATGAAATAGGACATGATGCAATACAATGGTATTACAGCAGCTTAGTTGTGCTTGTTCAGAAGAAAGCAAATTATGATCATTTGCTACATAATAGTGGATATTCTACCGCTCTTGGTTATTCCTGGGCCCCCAGGTCCTAGAAAAGCAAAAGCCAGACCTGAAGCAGCCTTACATTGCTGTTCAGATTTGCGACTCCATGACGATGCTTGGGATACTATAGGGTGTATCTAAACACAGTGCAAAGGTGAAGGGCTGGTTCTGCAGGGTGCTGAGTGCCTTTAACCGCATTGCAGCCAAGGTGTTTCAGGGTGCTCAGTGTCTCCTCAAGCCCCCCACCATGCCCAGAGGCACGCAAGTTTCTTTTGGTGGAAGGAAGCCACAGGATATTTCCAGCCAGTGAACCTGCACTGAATACTCTGCGCTGGAGGGAGGTTTATGCTCCAAGCTGGGGGAGTCCTGCAGCTGGTTACAGGCACCGACAGCGCCAACGAGCCAAGCAATGCAAGACTTGGGTGTTCAACTGCGGAGTGAGGGCTGTGATATTTTCCAATAACTGGCATCAATCTTCCGAGCATAGTCCACACTACTGTGTTTCCTCCCCTTCCCTGTCCTGGTTGGGGCAGGATCGACCCTCATGTATTACTTTCCAAGCTGAAAATCTTAACATCGAAACATCGATGCTCTCCAACTGCACTGTCAAAAAATGGCTCTCCAGTCTATTTAAAAATCTTGGCTCTTAAAAATCTTTTTAATTTCAGTTAAAATCAAAATATGTTAACATTTTGCCTTTCCGTACTTTTGGGTTGGACTCAGAAGATAATTTCATGTTACTGTATTTTTTTCCCAGAAAAGCAGATACCTTCTCTATTCCTCTACAAAAGCTTTATGCCACAATAATTTAAGATTTCCTCCAGGTTAGAATATTTCTGCATGTAAAACCTCTTTGAAGGTTTAAATAGACTGTAACTGAGTTTTGACAAGTATTAGCATGTGTCAAGTACAGCAGTTATTAAGGGTAGTGGAGACAAGACACATTCCATCTCTCCAGTGACTGACTCGCAGGTGTCCAGATCACTACAGGCCACAAGCGGGCAAAGCCACTAAAAAAATATCACCCTTTGTTGCAACAAGCATTAAAAACTCCCGTTACCAACCATTTCAACAATAGATCCAGTGAATGATCAGGTGAGGAATAAACTCGAGTTGCTGTCTTACAAAATCCTGTCCCAAAATTGTGACTGGGAAAATTGCATTTTATTCCTTTTGATATAAATCTTCTCTGTGTCTCTTGCGAGGTTCCGCATCCACTCAGAACATATTTTTAAAGTATATTAAAGCGTACATTTGCACAGCAGGATGTGCCTTAGTTAAATAGGAGTTACTGAGTTCTGTCCTGTTCCTCTTCTCTTCTGTGTGAGCTGAATCTCTTTGCATCCAAACAATTCATAAGAGAGAAATCGTTTGCCATACTGATTGATAGATTTATTTTTTTTATCCTTTAATTCCTTTCATTCATATATAAGGAATTGACTGAAATTGGCGTCTCTCCCATAGCAGAACTAAAGGAGTGTGACATACAAAAGCAAATACTCAGGACTCGATACTTTTTAAAGCATAACAGGTTTAAGCAAAGCCAACTGACTTTCTGCGCTTCTCTTCCCAGGGCACAGCCTCTGTTCTGCAGCGCAGGTCTGACAACGAGGAGTACGTCGAAGTTGGAAGACTTGGTCCATCGGATTATTTTGGTAAGAAAATTCAGCTTAAGTATGGTTCAGAAAGACAGGCACGTGCAGTTGTATCAAGTAGTTACTGTCTTAATTAGTGTTCTACTCTTCTACAAGCGAGAGGTTACGTGTAGGTCAGCTGCTGCTTTCAGCGATACCGAGAGATTTCAGTGAAGCTGAAACCATTCCTTGGTTTACACCAGTGGGGCTGACAGGAGACAGATCCAGAATCAGCAAAACAGTCTGAAAGCATTTGTTTTCAAAGGCATTTTACACGCATGCATTATGCATGTGTAATGCATTTGTACTGTCAACAGAATTATGTAAAGTGTCTATCAAGAGATATATAAAGGGAGATGTTCTACAATCAAAGCAACTGGCTGGTGGCTAGAATATGCACCCTCTGAAAAAGAGGGATGGGTGCGTGACAGCGTATTTATCCCTGTTTCCAGGTGAGATAGCATTACTGCTCAATCGGCCCCGAGCTGCTACGGTGGTGGCACGCGGACCCCTGAAGTGCGTAAAGCTGGATCGGCCCCGCTTCGAACGAGTGCTCGGTCCTTGTTCCGAAATCCTCAAGAGGAACATTCAGAGATACAACAGTTTCATTTCGCTCACCGTCTAAACGATTCCTCCTGGAAAGCTGCCTTTGTGTGACCTTGTGCACTTAAATTTGCTCTGTGCAGCTCCATAGCTTTATGAAGAAAAAAATAAAAGATGTGCATTTTACGTGTATTTTTTCTGTTTATGTCACGTACTGGATGTCAGTTCAAATCTCATGTATCTTGTAAGTAGGAAAACAACTCTTTGGATAAGACTAGCTTTGGGGAAGATTAGGCTCTTGGCTTGAAGGCAAGATTTTTACCTATTGTTGGATCATATAGCTTAAAACTGTGTTTTTAACTATTTAAAATTCATATGAATTTCTCTTTCCCTTATTATCTTTGAAGTTGGTCTTATTCACCTTTTGTCAAGCTTCTTTGATCAAGCAATGTCCCTCTGCCTGTCACTTGTAAAAGATTTTCACTGGTTGTGGACTGGAGGTCTCTGAAATCCCATGGGATGAGCGGCAGTCACGCAGTTTAAGAGGGAGGGTTGGAGGAAGATTTTGATCATTCCAGCAAGCCAGGGAAAAGTAGAGCTTTAGAGTCATTTTGGCTTAGATAGAGGGGCCATACGCCTCCGTGTTACAAGCCCTTTCAGGTCTGCTTTGTAGGATATGCTAAGCCAAACAGCCTGCCCCAGTCTTCTGGGTGAAGAGGTCAAGGAACAATGTTTTGTAAGAATTCAAATGAAGCCTTTAGGACCTAAGTTATTTGTCCTCAGCTTTTTTTTTAAATGAGGGTTTGCTTTAGATCCCTTCAAAGTCCAATGGGAACTTCTCTGCTGAATTAAGTGGGCTTTGAAACATATTTATCTGCAGCAGAGCGTCCTCAGCCACTTCTCTGAATATTATATGAAATGCTGAAGAGATGGTGCCAGGTGTACATCAGCGGCAACAACAGCAGTTTGTTTTTAATAAGGTCCACTTAATTAAATTCAAATGCCTTTCTTTTAGTATATGACTAAATTTTAGGATTTTTTAGGATTTTCTGAAAGCCAAATACACGCTTCAGAATGCTGCCTCTCCTCCAAAAGACATGTATTGCATAACCAAAAGCACCAGGATCTTGCAAGCAGCTCCTAGAGCCCGGGCCCCTCCGGGGGCGTGCAGCCTCGCTGGCAGGTGCTGCTCTGCCCAACACGGGGCTCCTCTTCAGTGCAGCCTTTTGCAGATCCAGACCTCGCTCTGCCGCGCAGCCCTCAAGGATGGGATCATTTAGATTATGCTTTGCAAAGCTTTTCCTTCGAAGGAAAACTTGTCTTTGCAAACAGCAGCGAAGGTCTGCATCTCGGCTACCCTAAATAGCACAGCCCGCTTTTGGGCTGTGGCAGAACTCTATTTCTTCTTTACGATAACATTCCTCTGAGTAAATACGAACTTTCTGTACCTTTTACATGCCAAAGGTTATGCAACGAAAGAAGGCAGCAATCTCCCTTTCAAAACTAGAGGTGTTAGTGAAGAACAAGGCTAAAATTACTCCTACTGACACGCAATGTGCTTTCTTCTTTGGAATTAACAAAACTAACTTGGGACTTTCCTATCAGCTCCCACCAAGAGGGCCCAATATTCCAGGAGCTGCCCACCGTGGTTTTTACAGAGCTCGCTGCTTCTCGGCTTCAGGCTCCTCTCATCACTTCAAGGTGCTTAATTTATTTCAGCACATTTTCAGTGGTCCTGTCAGTGTATATTCGTTGCTACTATTTATTATGGTTATGTTATGCTTCTTGCACGTGTTATTAAATATGACCATTCACATTTTTCAACCTTGCAATTTTTATCACATACATTTATATAGGCAGACCTCCATTATATATATAGATAAATGTATGTGCATTTGCAAAACTTCTGATTTGCTTCACTGTTTTTGTATTCTCTTGTGCAATTTTTAAACGAAATATTTTTTAAAGGTTACCAGTCACTCATGTATGTTCTTTTACCTATTGCGTTTCTGTTGTATTGGTAAAAAATTGTGAGTGTTTCGCATAATATGCAAGATACATTTCTTGTTAAACACCAAGTGTTAGCCTCACTGTTTAGAATTTACTGGAGCACACACACAAAACACAGATTCTTTGCTTTAAACCTTTACAGCTCATGGAAAATGCATTTGCATTACAGTTCTGTTATAAGCAATCTCAAGAGAAGTGTAACCGTTTAACACCAGGATTCCTACGCTTTAAGTGGAACAAAATGGTATTCAATGACATTTTAAAGATAATGGTAATATGTGCAGTGGATGATGGGACAGGATTACGGTATGAATAAAATTCTTCTACATTATATGTGGCCGTTGTGGGTTTATTAATAATGGAATTCTGTATGAATATGTTGTGGTTTAACCCCAGCCGGTGGGATGGGGGAGAGAATTGGAAGGGTAAAAGTGAGAAAACTCATGGGTTGAGATAAGGACAGTTTATAGGTAAAGCAAAAGCCGCGCACACAAGCAAAGCAGAACAAGGAATTCCTTCACTACTTCCCACGGGCAGGCAGGTGTTCAGCCATCTCCAGGAGAGCAGGGCTCCGTCACGCGCAACGGTTACTTGGGAAGACAAACGCCATCACTCTGAACGTCCCCCTTTCCTCCTCCTTCCCCCAGCTTTATGTGCTGAGCGTGACGCCGTATGGTGTGGAATATCCCTGTGGTCAGTTGGGGTCGGCTGTCCCGGCTGTGTCCCCTCCCAACTCCTTGTGCCCCCCCAGCTCCTCGCTGGTGGGGTGGGGTGAGGAGCAGAACAGGCCTTGGCTCTGTGTAAGCGCTGCTCAGCAGTAACGAAACCATCCCTGTGTTATCAACGCTGGTTCCAGCGCAAATCCAAACCACAGCCCCAGAGCAGCTACTGTGAAGAAAATTAACCCGATCCCAGCCGAAACCAGGACAGAATAGAAGTCGTGTTCTAGTTAAAATCTGCGTATCATAAAAAGTCTGAACTCTACTGAATATAATCAGATGCAAAGGGACAAAAAATAGACCAAGAATCCCAGTGCTATATATAGTAATGGAAACCAAACTGGTTTTCTGGAGGATTAGCACAAAGAAAAAAATTTCTTCTGTTTACATGTAACCATATATGTCTATATAAAGAAGCAGGGGTTCAAGGTGTCTCTCGGACCTTCGCGTTCTTGTTTAGCCAGGCGTTTAAGCACATGTGGAACATGAAGTGTGTGAGCTGTCTCGCTGGTGATAGGGACCCCGCATAGAGCTTCAAAACCCACGGGACTGATGAGTCTGTTGTACAGCCACCGGGAGGACTTGGGGAAGAACAGGCTCGCTCTTTCTCAAATACCAATGCTGCTCCTTTTCCCCCCAGTATCACAGACCACACTGGGGATCTGTCCCAATCGTTCCTCCCAACTTCTGGCCATGTATGGATTTTTAGAAGTGCAGCTGCCCTGGGACTGAAGCACAAAGCCATTTTTGGCACCAGAGAGGTACTGTGCTGCTGCCATGGCTTGTGTTCACGCAATGGGCTGGCCAAGAACTACACTGAGGACAAACTTCTCGGAGAAGGCAGAGCCTCCAAAGGAACCACCTGTATCTCATGCATCAGGGTGAATGCATGGGTTGAAGGACTGCAGAGTATGGCGTCGAGGTGAGGAAGAGCTGTTCGGCAGGTTGTTAGTGCCACACTACCTACGATGCCCACCAGAGCTCTGGGCGGCCACGTAAGTTGTTACGTTGTGGTCCAAGCTTGGCGCTGGTGCTGGAGCCGGCACCCCAGAGCAGCGTGCAGGGCTAGTGGACTCACCCCGTGCAGCTTCTCTGTGGTGGCCCCCACACAGGAATCTTGGGCGGCTCCCGGCATCCAAGGGCTGTCCAGCTTTCCATTTTTGGAGCGTGTTATTTTTCCCCCCTTCGCTATGATTCAGGCGGGAAGGACTCGTCTTTCCAGAGAATTACTCACGTTATGTAGTAATCAAAAGTGACCACTCTCTCTGAGGTTCTTCCAGAAGGACATTACCAGCCCACGCTCCCCAGAAAAGAGCTTCTCACCACTCCTCATTGTCATTCTTTTTTCGGTTGGTTTTAATTGTGTCGCAGCCATTTCAGGACTCCCAAGACAAAAGAAAATACTTTTTTTTTAATAGAAACTAATTGTACCTCCAGGTTTTTTACAAGGCCCGTGTGGCTGACCGGGCTTCAGCGCGTGTATCAGATTACCGTGAGCTCTCTTGAGCATTCCCACTGCTTCGTGGCAATGGGTGCCTCAAGCTGAGGAGTCGTATGAGCCCCGTGAATCCTTGGCCCTCAAGCAAGCGCAGTCTGACACCACGTTACCTGTTCAGGCGTTGGGGGAAACCGAGAGCGGTTGCAGAGGAGCGAGTAATCCCAGCGCACGCCAGCTTGGTTGTTGGCTGCTGGTTTGTTGTTCTTGCCGTAAGTGGTCTTCAGAAGCGGAGCCGCCACACGAAGGGTGACATTTCTTCTCTTGTGAAGGTTGCACGAGGTGCGTGCATCGCGTTCAGTTTTAAGTCTTAAACGGTGCATAAATCCTTTCACTGACCTATTTATGGAAGAGATCGTGTTTGTTCTTTGCGCACATTTCTGTGTAGCAGCCGAGAGAGAGAATATTCTCTTGTGCAGAGGCAAAGCCATGATGATCTCCTTAAAGGGAGCCAGAGATCCTGTTGCCTGCTGTTCATTGCAGCGCCACGTGAACATCCAGCCACGGCGACTGCTGCAGGGTCCCCGTTGCGGGTGGACGGGAGGGAGCAGAGCAGGAAGACAGGGTAGGTGGCGTCACGCCGTTGACCCAATGAGCACGAACCAGTTTAAAAGCTCACACTTGATATTTCAAAGACCAGCTCACCATTTAGAGACCAAATGATCTACTCTTACATACCCAGGCATGTTTTTTTAATTTGTTGCTAATGATTTGGCAACTCTGACTGAAGCTCATTTTCGCCTTCTTCAAATGCGCACAACTGCTCAGAAACTCGCAAGAGTGTTTCCACAGCCAGAGTCACTTCTGTAGGTCCCCCTTCCCTCTGGAGAAGGAGAACATATTTGGATAGGAGCGTACGCGTAGCCTTGAAAATCCGATGTTACGGGAATGCATTGGCTTCGACGCTCCTCCTTCTCCGAGGATTTCTCCATGGCTCTTTGCTGCTCGGCAGAGTTTTATCTGGGATGCAGCACTCGCACAACAAGCCGGCCTTTTCTCTGAAAAAGCTGCCTGGCCAAAGGAGCTGGCATCTGCAGCCATCTGGTATTTTCGCAAAGGCTGAGGATGTTTTTTGTGCTTGATCAGGCTCCAATACCAGAGTGATTCTTCTGATGTCTAAAAATCTGGATTCAGCTTTTAGAAAAGAGGCAGCACTTTGCCTGGGAAAGGAAAGCAAAGCATGAGCATCTCCTTGGGCGTACTCGGACTCCTATCTCAGAAGTGCTTGGGGAACTTCTCGCCCCTGAGTGCTCCAGCCCCTCCCCAGCTGTGTATTAATCCTTGTTTTCAAGTCCCTCTCTGCAGAAGTGTCGCAGAGAGCCTCCGCTGCCCAGACAAGCTGCAACACACGTCCCATCCTCCTGTGCTTAGGCAGTTTTAAGCGTGCAGAGTTCTCTTTAAAAAAGTCATGAGCTCTCACGGAGGAAAAAAATAATCATTTTATCCAAGAAGACTGCTCCTATTCCAGTATAAACTGTCTCCAAACATGGAACAGCGGCGTGCCATGTTGCTGCATGGGCCAGCAGTGCTGAATGAATTGGCAGATGCTGCGCTGCAGCGTGATCTCTGGTAGCTGGGCTGCGAGAACGCGGCTCCTCTCTACTCACAGCTTCGGTTCGAAGCCAAAAGAGTTGATTTGCCAAAAAAGTGCCCCTCACCCAAGCCCTGATGGGATAAATCGAGCCTCGCGCTGCCAGGACTCGCCGGGTGCATTCACCTTGCCCTCGGTGGGTGCTAACAGCCTCCGCTCTTTGCAAGAACTGGCTGTTGGAGACGGGACGTATAGACTGATGATGAGGTAGGCATTTTCTCACCACTGCCTGCTGTTACTGGCGCTCTGGATGTTCATACTGCTGGCTCTAGGGAAATCAAGCCTTTCTGGGAAGTGGCTACTCCCTATCCTCTTTATACAGAAAATGTATTGTTATTATTTGAAAGCACTTTTGTATTGCCCTTAGACTACAAGCATGGCGATTGTTCCATTAGAAGACATCATGGTGCATAGCAGTGAAATACGACGTACAGTACCATGCAGTATGTATTTTCCAGATAAACTGGGAAAATAGTGAAATGGATCTGCAAAGTGGGGGTACAATAGCTGCTTTGCATTCCTCCACATGTGTGGAATTTATATGCGCTACAGAGTGACTCTGTTTCGTTACCATGTGTTTACGATGATCGGATGATTAGTCGTATTTCTAGCCGGTTTCATTTTCTCAGTTCTATTTGTGGGCCAAGCACAAAGTCGCAGCGACTTCAGATCGAACGCGGCAATGAATTAGTGCTGGCTAAACCCTCCCACCATTTATTTCCACTACAGCAGCGAGAGGGAACAGACTTAGCAGCTGAAAAACACAAGAGATCATTTCTCCTTCTCATCCAGGGGCAGCTCAAGCAATTTGCCAGATAGGAGTAGTTGGCTGTGTTTGCAGACTCTGGGTTATTTGATTGAGACTTTCCAGCCCGGAGGTGCATCTCCTCCGCACCCACCCTGCCCGCGGGGCCGAACGTGCCGCAGGAGCGGGGAGATGCGTCACCGTTCAGTTTAACTTGCGTAACGATGACTGCGGGAATCGCAGCCGGAGGCGAATCTGGTTCTCTTAGTGCCGGCTCCTGCAGAGATGGAAAGGCCCCGCTCTTGGTCCTGCAATCAGGAGGAAGGAGTCATGCCCCCGCGCACGGTTCGTATGGCTCTTGGCGAGGCCGAAGGTATCTGGGAAAGCAATAGAGCTGCTCCCGAGCCTGGCAAGCCTGTAAGTCGCTGCTAACAGCCACCGGCAGCATCACGAGCTCCACTCCCACTGACGCGGATGCTCAGATGCATCCAGCACATGCTACCATGGGCCAAATTCCCATGAGATGGCAGGGTGGTTCATATCCCTGACACGTATCCAGTAAAGCATCACACCCTCTCCTACTGCCTTGCATTTCTGGCTCTTAGCCCATGATTTAGCTTTTAGAGAAATGCAGGAGTAGCCAAGGAGGGCTTTTTAAAACTCGGATTTGCAAGGGGCAGGAGAAGGTACCAAAATGGCCAGAGGTTCCCGAGGAACACGAGAACCAGCCCAACAAAGGCGCCCTTGTGCGAGCGGGGAGATGCAGCAGAACCTGTGTCTGGATGAAAGCTGCCCTATCAAAATAGCCATAAACAAACCCGCCTCCTCTGCTACAGAAAAGCTGTTGTGCCAGGAGCATATTAAATTGTATATGCTTTTTCTCAAGGCAAAAGAATTGCAGCAGTGACGGCAGCTGTGTGTGCTGGAGCTGAGCCACCGTATTCAACTAATGAAGGCCTCGCTGAGGACGGGGTGGGGGAAGGACTGCGGATGAATGTATTATTCAGAGGGACCCACACTGAAATAATCTACCAGCACTGGGGATATGTGGAAGGGGAAAAAAAAGGGATTGCCCCGACACCGAAAGCTGGTGCATTGCCAGCGGGCAGCACAGGTGACGGGCAGGATCCCTTCCCAGGCTGGGATCTGCAGTCCTGCGGGTGTTGCTGTTTACAGGGTGAGGCAAGATGTGTTTTTCCTTCCCCGGGTTTCCCTGGGGAGGTTCTCGGTCTCAGTCCCCAGGAGCAGAGCTGGGCTGCAGCTACCGCTCTGACCCAGACGGAGGAGCAGGTTACGGGCAGGGGGTGCCCAGCCCGCCCGGCGCAGAGTGCACAGGAGATGGGATTTAAAACCAGGGAGGAGCAGGGAGACGTGCGCAACCCCGTCCTCCATGTCAGTGGGCTCTGCTGATGGCCACCTGGCTGGTCCCAGGTGCGGTGGGTAAATGGGAAATAAAGTGGCCTCATACCCACAGGGAGGATTGTTCCAGCCTGTTTCTCCCCTGACAGGGCTGCTCCCTGCCCGGCTCCTGCCGGCAGCCTGGAGAGAGAGAAGGTCCGGAGGGCTCGGGACTCACCCGTGCTGCAGCCAGTGCCTCGTCTCAGCGAGGCCACCTCTGTGTGAGTGTTCCCCGCACTGGGGATGGGGGCTCGGAGGGACCCCTCTGCAACCTCCAAATGTTGGTGTGTTGTGAATAACCATGAAATGGGATTTCAGCACCATTCACGCTGTCTCAGCCACGTGTGAAATGAACCTTGCAGCCAAGCTCAGTGCTTGGTTGGAGGAGGATCTCCGAGTCTGCTGCCCATGCCTTGCTCTTGACTCCTTGGGCTATTAGAGGTCCAAGCCTGAGCCTTGCAGCCCCCGCACAGAGGAGACACACAGGTCCCATGGGAGCCCAGATCAGCCAGAGACCTTCTGTGAAGTATGGTGAGTACCTCAAATCTTTTTCCACCTTCAGCTGCAATTCCCTCGTGAGCAAAGTTGAGTTGTGAGTAAAGAGTACAGGATAATTTCCCATTCCTCCCAAAATTTAGAAACATGAGGAAGACTAGCGGGATGCTTTCCTTGTTAACTCAGGAGCACGCTAGTGTAGAGGCACCTCATGCAGATCCTCCTTAGGAAGGAGCAAAATAAAACAGAATAAATTCAGAAAGGACAACTTCTGTGCAAACACCTTGCAGGTGCCTCATCAAAGATCAGTTTATCCCCAGGCGATGTAGTTCAAACGCTGCAGCGAGGAAATGGGATAGAAGAGCCCGACACCCATCTCAGCTTAAATTCAGTCACTGCAGCTGTCCCACTCTTTAAAGCAGAAGAGGAAATTTATGGCTCTCCTGCAATGCGAGCAACGCTCTGAGCGCCCACAAGGTAAATGCCCTTTTGTGCTTGCATCCGCTCCCTAGCTGCAGTACTGCGCGCATAGGGCTAGCATGATTCAGGGAAAGAAAACCCATTTCGGTTGCTTTTTAAGCAGATTACAGCAGATTAGTTGACTAATCTATATGGAATCCTCTCTCCAACAATTTCAAACTGTAAACAAATCCAGCCACTTTTGTATTGCATATAAATATTTACTGTGGATTATATGAAGATTAACTTCAAATGATATTTGCAACAATGGTTTTATTTTGTGACTTGCTACCTTTAGTAATGTAAAACCTTTTGAAAGAAATATACCTTCAACAAAGCGTGAACTTAAGGCCCACCAGTTGTACAATATCATGTACCAAAGCATGTAGACAAACAGAAATTGAATATGTTATTGCCAACAGATGAAGGAAACTAAGAATAAAAGCTACTGGTGCAGAATAAAAATGCCTGGGATTATCACAACATGGAAGTAAAATCTTCCGTATGTGATCTGGCTTGGCGTTAGTAGCTGACACCTCACTGCTACTCACAGTTGGTTCTTTAGCCACGGAAAAAACCAGCGCATGGTTTGCAAGCAAAGGGCACTTGATGGATGTTGTTTAGTGTCCTGAGGTGTCACCCTCCGTGGGGGGTCAGTGGGAGCGATCCTGGCCCTGCTTGCTGCCCAGGTGGCTGGTAAGAAACGGGGCAGCCTTTGTAACGAAGCAGGTCATCCTCCTGAAGATCTGGGGTTTTCATCCCAGTGCCCAGTGATTCGCGGCGTGAAAGCTCCTAGGTTTGATTCCCGAATTCAAAATGTCACTGGGGAGGCGAGGGGTGGGAACCGCTGTTGGTGTCGCACAGCTCGGTAGAGGAGGGAACCAAAAGTTGAAGACTGACATCTCTCGCTATGCCGCATCGCCCGGAGCTGAAGCTGGGTGCACGCCCCACGCAGGGACGGTGCGGGAGGGCACCGGCAAGCGGAGCGAGAAGGGGGTCGATGCGCAGTGGGTGCTTGGAGCAAAGTGCATCCTTCCAAAATACAACGGGCCCAAGGCCACTGCTGAGGGACCACGCACAAAAGCCAGCGCGGGACCGTGTTTGGCAGCACGTCGTGCTCCAAATGGGGTGTTCCAGGGGCAGCCAGCGCCAGCCTGCCCGCGCCTCTGATCCCCACGGGGCTCTCCAGGCTGGCCCGCTCGGGCACCGCGGCTCCGCAGAGAGCAAAGCCGGCCTTGCACGGCGTTGGGGTGGGACGTGGGGAATGTTGTGTCTACCAGGCTAGCGAAGGAATGCTCAGTTTACAAGACAATGGCTTTTTAGGAAGCCAGAAAAAGTTAAACAGCCTTCCCAGATGGAAGATTGTCCCTTTCCACCCTTTGTATAATTACGGCAGCTTCATACTCCTATAAAGAGATATCTGTTTAATATAAGAGATTTCCAAAGTCTTAGCAAATGAGTATCTGAGAACTGGCTTCTGATGTGGTTTATGTTCTTTTTGATAGATTTAGGTTATGGGAATGTTGGTTACAGAGGCAGTGAGTGATTCATGCTGAAACCATCCGGGTGCCATCCGATACACGCTGTCCACCCGAAGGTAGAGGGAGGCTGCTGCCTGTCTTGTATTAGTGCCTGCAGTTTGAGCTGTTCAGTGGTAAGTTATAATTGCAGAAAAATCACTACAGCAGAGAAAAAGAAAGGGCTGTGTTTTGCAGAAGAGAGGTAACCCTCACCGGATCAACGTTTCCACAGCAAGCTGGGGTCTCACAGCGGTGCCTCAAGCCCTCAGACCGATGTGCGCCGTGTAAGGAGCTATACCGGCACCTTGGAAAAAGCAGGTCTCCCCGGAGGGTCTCTGCCTGCTGCTTGCTGAGCACAAAGCAGCACAGACAGAGGCTGATTGCTCTGCGCTTGCTGCCCACCTTGGAGCTGTCTGGGAAAACGGCTTTCCCCCGCTGGCTGCAGTTTTGTCTCAGTAGTACTTGCAGGATCAAGCCCTTGAGCAGATGAGGGAAAGAAGCGGGGGGAGAAATAGCATTCTCCTCTACATTTTTTTCCCCTATAGTCAAGCATTTTGAAATCCTGTCTCCATCGGAAGGACATCAAAGCAAGCAAAAGGGCAGAGAGTGGTCTCTGAAAAATCTCAAAGGGGAGCTGCTCTTCAGAGAAGGATTGTAGTCCTCCAGCTTTGATGTGCTCCCTGGAGCCCACATCCCGCCAGGTGACCCTTTTTGGCTGGCTGAGGCTGGACCTGGCTGCTGCACAGGCTGCCAGCTGAAAAAATCACTCGTAGATGAACCTTAGCACCGCAACAGGAGAGTGGACACTGAGCACGGAAAACTGGGTGAACAAAGCCATGGGGTGCAATGTTGGGCAGCGGTGAAGCGGTCGCTGTCATCCAGCTGCCTTGCAGCACATCTCTGCTGGCTGCTGTCACGAGGGCGGGAAAGGTGGGCAGCACAGATACTCCTCATCAAAACTCACGGATTCCCCCTGGACTTTCATAACTTCTCCAGGGCTCGTGTGAGAGCAGGGTGAGGCCGCGAGCCAAGAGCTTTGCAGCATCGCATACCTTTGTTGCCATGTAATAAGCAGAAGACTTGAGGATACTATTTTTGTGTGGGGTTTTCCCCCCCCTATTGCTCATGTTTCAACTATACATAAATCTGGAAGGAAAGTTTGTGTCTTCTTTTATATCAAATTTGTAGCTGATTTATGGGGGTTCCTTGACCACTTACTCCGAGTTTATTCATGTTAAAATAAATTTGGAATTGCTAGGGATCAGTGGCTTGTGCAGGCATCAAGGAAGCCCTCAAAATGGTGTAGGAAGCCGCTAGGACCGGAGCAGCAGCCTCCAGCCCACCGAGCCCTTTGGGCGATGCGGGAGCACCAGGACCATGCTAGATGGCCTCGGAGTGGCTCCATAAGGGGCCACATGTCCTTCCCCAGTGAAGCCACCCCTCTCCACCTCCTGCTCCGCAGCGTTTTGATGGCTGCATGCCCGCGGGGTTAGTTCCGAAACCCCATTCCACCTGCCGCCGTTTCCCCAGGCAGAGCAGCTCTGATTAGGAGAGAGAACAGCTGCGGCTGGAGGGACGTGTATCTTTTCTGATTCAGCATCCCTTTTCCATCTCAAGCTGGTGGCCTTGGCTGAAGGCCGACACTCAGATAACCGGGCACCGAAGGAAGCCTCCCCGGGCTGGCGAAACGCTGGCCGAAGAGCAGTGCCAGCAGCTCCTGCCCGAGATAACGCAGCGTGCTTTCAAGATTTATTGCCTTTATCCCCATTTACTGCCAGCCTGAATGTTTCAATTATCTTTTTTCTGTTTTGGCATTTCCCTAACAAGCAGCGTTATTTTGTTGCTTCTGTTTCAGCAGGGACAGACGGGGCCTTGTTTTCCAAACATGACACACATACATTGAAAAGCAAGCGGACGACGGCAAAGCATATTTGGTCTGCCTTGGTGATTTGAAAGGTTATTATCTGACCTCTCTCTCGCCACCTTAGCCCCATAAATCTAGCAAAGGGGCCATTCTTAGCCCTTTAGAAATGCATCCTTTCCTCTGCGATGGACTCGTGATTTCGTTGCTGACATTACCAATTAATTCCCCTAATTCATTCACTCCGAGTTCCTTAGAAGTTAATCCGCTCCCCAGCTCCACTCTCGTGAGGCAAATTCAGCCTTGGGGCAACCTCGCCCATAGCTAGGGGTAACACCAGCGCTGACTTTAGCCCACGGTTCCCGCTTTTTGGTTCTAGCAGCATCTCAAATTGCTCATTGGCAGCGGGTGGTTGTTTTCAAGATCTCGGATAGCTTCAAGTCTTCCTCTCCGATGCTACGTACACTGACAACGAGCCACGTTAGCTAATCCCCCATCAGGATTCATAATGTCAGAAGAAAAACCTGGTAGAAAAAATGTTCATCACAGTTCGTTCTGCAGTACAGAAGGTCATTCTGACTGAATAGTTTGTCAGAAAATTTCCATTTGGTGTGAAAGTTTTCAGGGAAAATTGTGAGTTTCTCCTCTGTGACAATTAAAACATTTCATTTTCCAATAGCTACCAACTGTCCCCTGCGCCAAAGCGCAAAGCGAGACGCAAACGTGAAAGGTCACTTGCTTCAGAAGCGCTCATGAAAAGCTCTGCGCGTGGCTCCAGCAGCCCTTCTCGTGGCCGTAACCCATCCGTCACCCTCGGAAACCCCTCCAGATGGTCTTAGACCAGCACGGCACCCGCACCTCTCCAGCTCCCGCGGGCAGCACACGGATTTCCACAGGGCACGACTAGGGTGGTGTTAACTGGGGGAGGACATTCTGTATCTGGATTCCATGCAGCGACGTACAAAATTAGACTGTTAAAGGCAAGAAAAGCAGAAATACAAACTGAGGAGAACTCTCCTTATGTTGCTGCCAAATATGATCCTTTGGCATTAGCAGATTAACCTAAAAAAATTCTGGCCTCTGGTTTTTAACCCGTTTCACGTCCCACCCATCACTACAGGCGAGGCTGTCAGCAGACCTGGACGCGTGTCTGAAGCGACAGGACGGGCGTGTGTCCTCAGCAGGGGATGCGTGTGTCACGTGGGGGCCCGAAAAAACACCGTCGCCTTTCCACTGAGCAGCGTGCGACGGAGACGGGGCGCTGGGAGGGGAGTGGGTGAACCTGAGCTCTGACTTCAGCCCAGGCAGCAGGTGGGGAAGGAGAAATAGCCCACACAGGGCAGGAGGCTGCTGCCGTGCCGCTGCCACCGGCGCCCCGGGGGGCGAGGGTTACCCGATGTGCTTCGGACCGAGCAGAGCCGCGCGCTGCCGGTCAGCCAACGTGCATGAGAGCATCTCAGCGGACCCCCGGGCAAGGCCCGTCTGTCCACCATCCAACATAGCTCCCAAAAGCAGCCTTCCAACAACCTCTGGGAGCCAAAACGCTCTATTTTACCAACAGAAAAACAATTACACACCAAACCTCAGTTCCCAGGAGGGCATGATTAAAGGAATGCATTTTGGCCAAAGCGTGGAAACGGATCGAATCTGCGCGTTTGCACCCAGCGGCGTGGGCCGTCGGGTGCCGCGCAGGTAAGGGGAGGGCTCTCTGCAGAACAGGGTTCGCCTGGAGCTGCTGCTAAACTCATTTTTAATGCAGCATTTTCGATTATTTCCTATTCACTTGATACACCACCAAAATAGATCCAGTTCTCCCCTGTTTTAGCCTCTGCTAAAACCCTCAGACCACATCTTCTCCTATAACAAAAAGTATGTGGAATTGGCTAAAAAAGAAACATTCCTGTTCTCACAACACTTAAAAAAAAAAATCCACTCCTTTCCTAAAGAAAAAATAGCACTTATAAGACTTTATAAAACTGCTTCTGTCCAGAAGGCTCCTGCGTCAGATCAGCTTTGTCCCTTTAACCATTGCTGTGCCAAGCCTCGCTGTCAATTATTAATCATCCCAAAACAGCCGCTGAAAATAGAGGCGAAAGGGAAGGCTTGATAACAGCAATGCGTATGACATCATTTATTGTGATCTTACGGAAGGTCTTTAAGAAAATCTTTAAGAGTTCAGGGCAGGACAAGGGAACGATGAAGCTGTAGGGCTGGGAGCAGAAGCCCAAGCGCGAGAGCTCCCGGCCTGCTGGGGGACGCGCGCGGGACGCCGTCGTTAGGCTCGGCGAGCAACTGCGAAAGGGAGCACGAGAGAGAGGGAAATCAAGCAACGAGCTGAACTTGCAAATGTTTTTGGCGTGAAATCATGAGGGCAAATGCAAAGCTATCCGCCCACCAGCACACGCGTGGAGCTGCCACTCTACGGGGACAATCCTATATATATAAGGGAGCAAACAAGAGTGCCAGGGGCTGTCACGGCTCGTCACCGCAGAGGAGCAGAGTTGTGGGCCACGCTCGTGAGCTCCGCACAAGACGCAGCGCTGCGTAACGGCAGATGCTGAAAGGGCGACGTGGGTCTCGGGATGAAAGCTGGATAAAAGCACATTTTTGCAGCAATGCGGTGACTCCGGGCAGGCGCTCGGCCCCTCGCAAGCCGGGACGAGTCCTGCGGATGGGGACAGCGTGCGGGCGCTGTGTGCCCAGCCGTGGGGTGACCCTGTCGCCCGCAGTGCCGGTGCCGAGCAGACTCTGCCTCTCAGTCGCGGGGGAGTGTTGGGAAAACCGCACCCAAGCAGAGCTGCCGGGAGAGAGGACATTTTGTTGTGAAGGGGTTTTTCTTCTTCTTAGATATTTTTTTTTTCCAAGCTGCATTTCTTTGAGAGGCTTTGTGGACAGTGTGGGCAGAGCCAAGTGGAAGGAATTTAAAGGGAGAAGCCAGTTCAGGGTCATAGCCCGATACGCGAATATAAACCAAACAATTGCTGATGGTACAAAGCAGATCCCCAGAGCCAAGGCAGGGCCACGGACGCGCGACGTGGGACCGCTACGGGGGGCAGGCGGGAGCCGCGGCGTGCTGGCCGGCTGCGTGCCTCTAACTGCCAGGAGCACCGAGGGATGCAGGGAGCGAACGCAGCCAAAACAAGGATGAAGGCACGAGACGGACCTGCACGGGGAGGCGAGGCGGGGCAGAGACCTAAATAACAAGCCTGACTCGGCTGGTTTGGTCTTGGCCCTTAAGCCAGGGAGGGAGTTTCTGGGCAGCTTTCCAGCGGGGGCAAGGGGAACCCGGGAGAGAGCAGCTGCGTGAACACGGGCTGAGGAGGGACAACATCCAAGCCAAGAAGCCTTGCAAGGAAAAACAGTCATTTGCTCTGTTGCCTTCACATACAGTTGAAGACTTTTACCAGTAAAGGGTCTGATGCCCTATCAGACTATTATGGCTTTTGAGTAAATGACACCTGGAAGGCTGGATTGCTTTCCTCCTGCTCCGTGTGTAACGACCTCAGTGCCATTTCACAGTCACCTCTTCTCTGGCACCCGCTTCTTCCTAATTCATGCACAGCTGGGTTAGAAAATAACCATCATCAGGAAGGAAGACTATGCCACAAGAAATTGCAGCTTAGTTTAGGACGGCTTTTGGCTCCTGTGCGCATGGCAGATTTTGTTCTCACACTGTTTTTATCCTAGGGACGCTCCAGACACAAATTCCTTACTTGCTTCTCACTCTTTCTACTGATACTTTGACAAAGTGTCCCTCACCTCTGAGGAGTCTTTCATTAGGTACACGTGGGATCAAAGTCAGACCTCTGGGACTGCAGAGTTAGAGTCTTCATGGGACTTAGCAACAAGGCTATTTTAAAAATGGCTCAAGAGGTAATTTGGGAGAGAAGGAAATGTCTTTCCTGCGGAAGCCGGCCAGGTGGGCAGCGCTGCAATCGGAATTTCCCTTGCCACAGACCACGCGTGAGTACTGCTAGAGCCACTGGGACCATGTCACCCTCGAGCAGCAGGTGACATTTCACTTTGGTTTGAGGCGACCACCACACACCTCTTCGGGCCTCCCAGCCAAAGCAGGTGGTGTTTTATGGGGGAAGTCTTTTTGGCATGACCATATGCACACTAGAAATTGGACCGAGACCACAAAGTTCACTGTGGATCAGAGCTGCATTTTGAAGCAGTGATGTAAAAGTTAAAGACTCCATCGCTGATTCCCAGTCTCTTGAGCCATCTGGCTCCCTATCACTATTTTATCTTTCTCAAGTGCTGCGAATGCTGAGGCCCTGTTCTGGTGTAATGGCGTTTCACATTAAATCGACAGCCAATTTGGATTACGCAACCATGGAGCAAAGAAATGCAAGATGCAATGCAGAAAGTCCCTCCCAGCAAAAGGTTTCTGATGACATTTATGGGAGTAGGTGGCTCAGGGGCTTCAGGGGAAATTCCAGATGGATGGGAAAGTAGCAGTGATACAGCAAACCCCTACGGAGGGTGGGAGCAGGGGCACATGGTGAACCACCAGAGAAGATGTGGTTATGAGATCAGACAGATGGCCTGGGGAAAGTCAGTAGAGATGTGTGGAAACCCAGTGGGCAGCTAGCAATGTGATGCTGAGATGAGCATGAGATGGGAAGGGTGGGGTAAGGCAAACTCCAAAAGACTAAATGCTTGCTTAATGCCAGGAAAAGAAGCAGGTCCATCCTAATGACGTCAAGAGAACACTCCATGCTCTGGGTTAGTCATGCTCTTAAGTGCTGGGCTGAATATGGGCTGTGTTTGACCCTGCCTCTCCATCCCTCAGAAAGCCAGGGTGGAGTAAGACCACACATCACACCACGCACCTCACAGAGGGAAGTGATTAAGCCATGAATAAGAGATCCACCAGCTGTTGTGCTTTGTGTATGTGCATATGCCGTGGAAGTACTGCAAAGAACTAAACCTTAGGCCAAGAGAGCCTGGGACCAAAGGTGAGACCTCCATGAAGGACCATGACAACAACTACAAGACTAAAAGCATGAGCAATGGAAACGGACACCATGCTAGTGTGGATGTTTGAATTTGGCATCTTAATGTTAAACAAAGGAGGATAGAAGAGTATTTTTCAAATCCTTCTCTTAAGTGATGCCCCTAACTCCCATTTCAGTGGGAGCTGAACATGCACACCTCTTTGATGCCCTTGGGAATTTCTACCTAACTTCAGTGTCAGCCCAACCAAGACAAGTGGGTTTTTTGGTAGAAACCTATGATAGCTGGCTTCGGATTCGTCCCTTCCTTGTTTCTGAATGGCTTTCATGCCTGGTCACAGAATATATTTAACATCATTGATAATTACAACAGAAGACTAATCCCCAAAGACTACCACTGACGTCTGTAAAAGCAGGATTTTACACCAGGTGTTGCTAAGGGCACATATTTTCCCCAGAGGCTTTGGACTTGGACACAGATCCACCAGTTACGCTTGTTGTCTGCATCCAGAGTAGAAGTGGAGCAGGCACTCAAACCGCATCAGTCCCTGATCTGGCCTTTTTCACTTCCACGGCAGCTGCTGAGAGCATCCAGAGTTGAAATGGTGGCATCCCCAACCAGCAGCGCTCGTAGCACTACTCCTGGGCTCCAGACACACAGCGGGGCTGTCGGGGCGTGTTGGAGCAGCTGGGGCGGGCTGGCTGCAGCTTTCGTCTTCTCTGGCATCCACAGAAACTGAAACGCGACAGGAGAGCTATGGCAAAAGATGGAGAAAACAAAGAGACGGAGGCAATCGGGAAACCACAGACTGGGGAAAGGATGGGCAGGAACAAGGGAAAAATGCAGCAAGAGGAGGAAAGAAAGAAAAAGTCATAGTGAAGGAAGAGGAGTAATAAGCCCCGTGAGACGAACAGAAGCAGCGCGAGCAGTTTAACGTTTGTACGCATTGTGGCTGGGCTGTTGCCCATGGTATTTAACTTCACAAACTAACCCAGCCATTATGCACCGAACGAGCGTTAATGCAGCAGATGCAGCCAGACATACGTAGGAGTGTGTTAATATAAGGCCTGATGTAAAAAACACCTGCTAGTTTGGCAGGGTGTCTCAGGAAAGATACATGTGGCTCATGTGATTGTGCAGTATTTACAAAGGTATCTGTTGCTTTCTCATCACGCCATGTGTAATTCCCATTTGCCTTAACGGGAGCTTCACACAATGACGGTATAACAGAGACACCGGACTGAAGTTAAATAGAGCTGGTCCCGTTTACACTAGCAGAGAAGCTGACGTCTTAAATGTTCTTCTTCTTTTTCTTTTTTTTTTTTTTTTCCATCTGAAATATCTAGGACATGGAGAGGAATTCTCTCTCTACAGTACCTAGGCTCCAAGGCTGCCTTGTTTACAGTGGCTTAAGCTTTTATAAGCCTGAAGGAATTGCACCGATGCCACGAAGTTACACAGGGAAGAGACACTTTTGGAAGATTATAACAACGTGGTCCGCCTTGTCCTAATCCCCAATGCCACACCACTGAAACAGATGTGTGTCATTACTGAAGTCGTAGAAGAACTGACACACTCTCCCGACACAAGATGCTCTTACAAACTGAAGACTGGGCTGGTACCAGGCAATTCAGCAGCAATATGGGGCCAGGCTGCTTCCCGGAGCATCCCAGGGATGGAAGGCTCTGACTCACATGCAGAGAGCAAACAGCTGCAGCGGTTTAAGATGTTACCCCACAGCTGTCTGTCCGGGCTCTCTGCGGGGGGCTGCCCACGAGCAGAGGCGACCGAATGGGACGGATGCCTGGGCCTCAGCTGTCCCAGCTCAGGGCCTCTGGGGATGCACGGAGAGGGCAGATGGAGAACTGGAGCAGCTGCAGCGTGGGCACCGACACCTCTGCTGTGAGCTGGGGAGGCACCTCTGGCACAGGGGCAAAGCACGATGGAGGGAACACCGTGGACTGTCCCAGCAAAACTAATTAGAGCTCATTTGCTAGGACCCTCAGCAAACAGGTTTCTTCTCTGCTTCCCCGTTGCTCCATGGGATTTCTTTCCTAGAGTTTGCCCACTTTTGCCTCTCTCCTTGCGCAGTTGTCCTTGCTGGAGCTCTGGCATCTCCCACTTCCCACCGCTCCGCAAGGTGCGTGCGCAGGAGAAAGGCTCCAGCCCAGGTAGCCACGCCATGGGAGCAGGCGGTGGGCAGCCCGAGCCACAGCCAGCCCTAGCAGTTAGCTGAGACACAAAGCAGGGATGCAGAGAAAGCTGTTCCTTTGTGCCCTGTCTCTGGGCTTTCTTCTTCGCATTTAAACCTTTTCTGCTTACCTTTCTCCTCTCAGATTTTCTTGTAGCCCATAATAACTGCGGCAACACAACCCACTCCCTTGCATTTTGTTTCTTAGTCTCACAGTCGCCACTTTATTTTGCCTTTTCCCAGCTTCATGAAAGAACGCAGTCGCATGAATAACAGGATTATTTATCATCCTCTCCCTCCCCTTCCAGGATGACTTGCTGTTTATGGAAAGCACTTGAGTGCAGGAGAGATCGTGCTACAGTTAAACAGACAATGCTTAAAGGGCCATTGCCTGTGTGCTGGTTTAACATTCTGTTTCTCACTGATTTCCAAGAAAGAAGGAGTTCTGTATCCAGACTGACGGGTACAGCATCAGAAATCACTGCTGCAAGGGAAGCAAATGCTGTTTTCAATAGGATGGAGAAGATGATTCTGCACTTCACTTTTTGCAAGAACCAAGAAATTCACTTCTGGTGTAAATGCGGGTCCGTGTCCCCTTTCTAGCCCAGCAGCGTATCACGGGCATGAACATGCTCCTGTGAACACGCGATGGTGGCTAGCAGGTGACAGACCGAGCTAAGACATCTACCTGTGGCACAGCCACATGATGTGACCACTGTGTGCTTCTAGGAGGTATGCCGGACCGGGAACGTAGCAGGACAATGCTAAAACTTGTCCTCAGGTGGTGGGTGGCTCAGAGAAAAGGGCTTTGGCAATGGTTGCTCCCAGCTTCTTATCTGCAACTTGGCCACAGACACAGGGCAGGTTCCCTACGTAGCTTCACTGCGTCCTCTCTGCATTTCTGATTACTGATGTGCCTTGTGGTCATAGATGATCTCTATCAGCTTTTAGGAAGAAATTGCATAAGCACAAAGTATTGAGAATAAGCAGCTGGAAAGCGTTGAATTCCCTGGAAATTTCTGCTGAGGAACAGATGCCACAACGTGGGTTGCCTGCTCCGGTCTGGCCACCACCATCAGTGGGTCTGTGCGTGAGAGCGTGCCTCGAGAGGATGGAAGCGCTCAGAGAGGATTAGCTTTGGGGGACGCGGTTAGCGTGGGCTCCAGGAAGCCCATGGAGAGATACTGCACTGGACCGGGGACGTCGTGCGTGGTCCTTTGAACTATGTGCAGCCACTGAGACCATGTGAGGACCAGGCTGCTGTATTTCCAGATGTAAGAAAATGAAAAGGAAAAAGTAAAGAACTCTACACTGGACTTTCTGTTAAAAAAAAAAAAAAAAAAAAAGAAAGAAAGAAAGAAAGAAAGAAAGAAAGAAACCCAATCCTTCTATTTGTTCTTCTCCTTTCCCTGTATTAACTGGGTTTCTGTGACAAAAAGGGTCAGAAATTCAATTAGGAAACTTCACAGCCATTACAAACATCTGCAGTTCAAAATAAATTAGCAATTCCACTACAGCAGCCTTCGTCTCTCCTGTGTCCTTTGGGTACTGCTGGATCCTGCAGTCTCTGGTGTGTGCGGAGCTGAAAATGTGTGGATCGCTCTCGTGAGTTTTTATTGTAAGGGAGGGAATCTCACAGGACAAATGTGTAATGTTGTAAGAGCAACAAGGTTGCATGGATACAAGAACACAAACGGGGCGGCTTGCACTTTGAGAATACGAATTCTGCGGAAGAACAACTATCTCACTGTGTTTGGATGGAGCTTAATAAAATGGACTGCTCCAAGCTAGGCCTCTACAGGCTTCCAAGCTACAAACAATGAGGAATAATATCACAATTTTATGGTACTTAGCATGGCTGAGTTACATCCTGGATGGTCTCCACAGAATCACCGCGACTGGCTTTGATTTGAGTCAGAGGAGGAGAGCTTTACACCCACATTGCTGAGGCGACACGAGCACACCACGCAGAGGGCCCCGGGGGCCGGGCCCTGAGCGCACTGCGGTCATTTACAGCCTGTATCGGGATACCTTAAGCTGGGCTGGTACTTTTACAGTTATTCAGCTGGATGAACTAAGTATTACTGACAAAGCACAGCCCATTTTTAATAGCATTATCCGCAAGGCAGAGGATATCCCGCGCTCGCGGCAGCTCCGTTGTCCCACAGGGGTGGAGAGCAGGGAGCAACTTCATATACCCACGAAAATAGCGGCCCGTGCTGGTATGCAAGCGCCCTAGTTTAATGCCTAAACATGGTATCTTGCTACCCAGGCTGGCAGGGCTGCCAGTTCGCACTCCAGCCGTGAAGGTGAACTGCGTGTCACCCGGCAGTGGCTCCTGCGGCGGGGAAGGTCAGGCAGCCCCTCGGCGTCGGCCGTGCCGCTGCACCTCCTGCGTGAGAGCAGCCGCGGGGGGAGCGGAGCACGCCAGCGCAGGCCTTGCTAACCCTCCGTCTGTGCTATTAAACCCAACCGCTTCTCCGGGGAGAGCTGGGTCCACCCCCCCCTGAAGCCAGAGGGGCAGTTTTGGGGGGGTGGATCAGCCGTAGTGGGACCCTGCGCCGTTCACAGGAGGGCAAAGCCTCTCCAGAAATATTGCGGCTTTCGGTGTCAGCCCGCGTAGGTGGTGCGGGCCATGGCCACCCTCTGCGTTCAGGGCCAGGGACATCAGAAAACCTTCCGAGCCCCTTCTGATCACTCCGCTTAGCTGAAACCTTGTAGCACGTTTGCATCTTATGACTATTTAAGAAAACTATCAACCGTGAAAGCGTCTGGAAAGCTGCACCAACAAAAGTTTCAAAGAAAACAAAGCTCAGCCAGAAGGACGGAGCCAGTGCAAGGATCCAAAAGGAAGAGCTGGAAAAGGAGGAAATAATGTTTGTAGGTGTACCAGCTGGAATAATAACTGTCTTGCTTGTTCTTCTTGCAGCTTTCCTTGTTGCTCTTTACGGGCCAAGTTTCAGGAAAGGGAACGGTTTGCCGGCCATCGGCGCCTTCTGCGCTCGTAATCCATTGCCTGCGCGTCACCTGCACCGGTGACAGCTCTGTGCCCGCTTCCGCAGGCAGGCGCCAGTTGAGCAGAAGAGGGGGAAGGTGACCTTCCCCCACCACGGGCACGTGCCCCTCTGAAACTACAGGCCAAAGAAATGTTCAAAACCAGAGAGAAACCACCCAAAGCGGGTGAGCTGCCTGTCTAGCTTGCTGGATTTTATGTTCTGAACTTTTATCCTTCGTATTATACGGTGTGGCACTGACACTGAATGGTGCGGGTCCAAATTACTGAGAGCTCCCTTTCTGGAGCCAGGACACTCTCGGCTCTCGGTCCTTTTCCAGCGGCGGCGGCAGGATGCATCCCGCAGAGCACACCGACCCACTTTGGCCAGCCCCCAACAGCCACTGCGATAAAAGCAGGCCACCCTTCCACAAAAACCCTTTACCCAAACTCATTCTGTTTTGCTAATTTTAACGTGATTATCAACGAGGCAAAATCCCCGCTAAAATCAAGTCTGAAAAAGACTCGGACAGGTTTCCCAAGACTCCTTCAGCAGGAATGGGATTGCAATGAAACGATTCCTCTTGCAACTTTAAGGCTTGCCAGGAGGGCCGAGCAAGCCTCGACATTTCAGCCCCACGACTGAAACAGTTGCCGCGGGTTGCGGGTACCATTTTGAAGCCAGCCCAGCGCCCGCCGTGGCCTCGGCCCGCTCCCGAGCGCCGCAGCGCCCGCCTCGCTGCCCGCCCCCGCACCGCGCGTCTCCCAGCCACCTTCCCGCCGCCGGGCTGCTCTCGCCCAGCGCGGCCCCGGCACGCTTCTCTCAAACATCAGCTGGTCCCGCGACGTGGCTTGACCCGTGTTTATCACTGAGCCAGGAGAGACTTAAATGAGCTTGGGCGCCGGCGCTGGAAGCCTGGTGTGGGGCACCCTGCCTTCCTGCGTCACCGCCTGCAGAAAGCACTGGCACCACTCAAGTAGCTTCGCTTTGTGTCACGGAGCTTCTGCATCCTTCGCCCATGCCAAGTGCTGCGCAAACCCTGGAAATCCTCCCTCTCAACACTCTGTCATAGTATAATTCTATTATAATTCTTGACATTTGAGGGGCTTCTAACAGTACGTACTTTAAATTAGACAAGCAGTATCTTGCTCGCTGCTCTCAGGCAAATAAGAAAGTGCAAACCCTAATTTTCTGGTGCTCTGTTCTTTGTACTGATTTTCTTTTAAACCTATAAATACCATCCTGTCGCTCTTTCCACACGTGTGGCTTGTACGTATTACATAAAAGGTGGTATGTCGCGTTTGGTGCACGCATGTTTAATAGACTTGTAGACTGGAGGAAGGTGCCAAGCCGAAGTAAAGATGCACTTGTACGGTGTTTTTCACGCAGACGTATCTTTGCGCTCGTAGGGACCTACGCGGCACAGATGCATTTTTAGATCAAACAATAGACAAGGAGCAAATGTGTTTCGTAAGCAGACAGACAACCCCAGTATGAAGTTGTTTGCAGAATCAGTGTGAATTTTATTTACGTTCCCTGGTCTTTGGTCTCTTCTGGGATCTTACATATTTTGCATTATTATCAAATATTTGCAATGATCCATATAAACAGTCTAATGTTAAAAGCTACTCCAAGTGTAACTTGACCCAGAGGAAAGATGCTTATCTGAGCTCCACAATGACAGATTTAAAAAAGATGCTGATGCAGTACGTTTCTCATAAAATGAGGGAAATGTAGGAAAAAGCAAAACTGCGTAATTTTTTTTTACCAAGACATAAAGTAGGAGCTATCGCTATGTTGGCTTTCGTAGTGGAATACCACTTGAAACAGCTACAAATACCCAGCACTTCTCATCCCAGACACATTAGGAAGGAAGGAGAGGAGTAAATGCTCGGCGAGCCGGTACTGTCAAAATCTATTTCACTGTTTGGTAATTATTTTTTTTTATTACTATGACAACACAGACCGTAAGAATTGTTTCTTTAACCCCAGCAAATGATAAGTGCAGATGAGACTTTTTTTTTTTTTTTTTTTAGCTAAAGTCATCACTTTTTACTTCTGCAATGTCCAACCCCGTGTAAGAAAGGGATGGCAACTACGGGACTGACCTGGCCTGGTCCGCCTCCCGCTCGCCCTGCTGCTTGCCAGCGCAGCCTGCGAGGATGGCTCTGCTGCAGCGTGGCACTCGCATCCTTGTTTTTGTATCAGGAGGCATTTGAGAATGGCTCCACACTGGCTCAGCATTTTCTGCCTTTTTTTTTTTTTTAAAAAAAAGGGCATTCTTCTTTTTAAAGTGCTTCCAAATCTTTTACATCTCTTTTCCTTTTCTCTCTTTTCAGCCCCCACCTTTCTTTCCCCCCTTGTGGTCCTGGAGACCACCCTGTAAGCCTACATGACATCACGAGAGAGAATTAAACGCACTTGAAAGGCCACTTCTGTTTTGGTGGGAACTTCTATGCAATTGCAAAGTGCCCATTAAAGCACAGGTTGTTTCCTAGAAGCATGTCCAAGCCAGTAGCGTGCAAACCCCTTCAGGGCTTCTAGAAAGCATTCGCTTTTGAAATGCTGAAGGAAATTCAGAGATGAAAGGATAAGTCTCCCTGGCTGTGCATTTACAGTCTATTGTCTTCCATGAAGGATAGTATCACTCCTCAGTTGTGTTATTGCAGTTAATCCACTTAAATGCTATTGGATTTTCAGATGAGCTGAATTCTTTGCATCTGCTATTAAGATGCTTTGTTTAGATGAGAAAGGGCTGTTATTTAAATCACAATGAGTTCAGGGAGATGTCAGGGTGCAGCAGCACCTTGTGCCAATCCGCGCCGGGGAAAAGGGGGCATTTGCTCTCCGGGGCGGCGGGGAGGGAGGGTGCGAAAGGAGAGCGGGCTGCCGCGGGCCGGCTGCGGGGGGGCCCCGGGGCGCCGCGTCTCCGCGGCCGCGGCGGGGAGCCCCGCGCCCGCGCATGCCGCAGCCAGGTGCCGCAGGGCGGAGGGCGCCCGCTGCCCCCCGCCGCTTGTTATTTTGGTTTTTTTTGGGGGGGGTGGGGGTGGGGTGCTGTTGTATCTCTTAAGGGGGCTTTTCTCCTTCGCAGTGAAGGCTGCGCTGCAACAGCAGCGAAGAAGCTACGTTAAAAACCCCCACAACCGCCACCCTGCCCCTCCCCTTCTGCAAACGGCGAGCCCCCCCCGGCAAAAAAAAAAAAAAAAAAAAAAAAAAAAAGGATTAAAACCCCACGCGAACCCGCCGCGGCCATGGCGATCTCTTCCGCCTCGCAGAAGAGGCAGGGGCACAAGGTGGATCCCGTAGGTGACACGGCGGCGGTGGCGCAGCAGCTCCCAGCCCTTCCCCGCGCGGCGCGGCGCGGCGGCTCCCCCGCCCCAGTGCCGCAGAGGGCCGGGGCGGCGGGCGGGCAGCCGGCCCCGCTCCCCCCGGCCCCCCCGGCGCTCCGCCGCCGTGCGAGCAGGGGCCGCAGCTGCCGGCAGCCCCCACTACTTGTTGTTTGTGGGTTTGGTGCCGGGAGTACCGGGAGGAGGGACGGGGGAGGCGCATGGCAGGGAGGGGAGCGGTATATGCTGCTCCTCGCCGGAGCCACGCTCCAGACAGGCCACTGCTTCGGAGCGAGCCCGGGAGCCCTCCCTCCGCCAGGAGTTGCAGTTCGTCTCCGATCCCCTTGGGATTTAAACCTTCTTGCATAGATATATTTTTTTTTCCTTCCTCCTCCTCCTCCTCCTCCTCCTCCTCTCTTTTTCTCCCGTGCAAAGTGGAGAAGGAACTGCACCAAGGCAGCCCGCGAGATCTTGCAATATTGCTCCGATTTATCACTGCTATTATTCGTAATTAATTATTATTTTTAACCTCACCCCCGCCGGGGAGGGAAGCGGGACCATTCCCAGCAAGAGAAACATTTCGATCCGTATCAATAAAGATTTTTTTTTTTTTTTTAAATTTTTTTTCCCCCCCTTTTTGAGGAAGGGGGAGAGGGTGGAGGGCGAGCACCGCGGGGTGGGGGAGCGAGAAGCCGGCAAATAGCGAAACCCCTGAGTGCCGGCGCGGAGCGGGAGGCCGCGGCGGCGGGGGGAGGCGGGCCCCAGCGCCGCCCGCCGCGAGGGGGGCCAGCCGCCCCAGACAGGTGATGGGCGTTTCGGCTGCGCTCCGGATCGACTCCTTGGGTTTCACTTTGGTCTGATCTAAGCAAATATGCAGAAGTACCGGCTGGTCTAGTCCTAAGAGCCAAGAGGAGCGAGCGAGAGCAGCAGAAGGGAGAGCAGCCACGCTCCCGTAGCGAGGGGAACGTACAAACAGCGGCCGCGCCGTAATTAACCCACCGCCGCCCCGAGGCAGCCCCGACCCACCCTGGATGCGGAGGACCCCCGAGCCACCCCGCTGCCTTTCCCCTGAGGGATGGTACTGAATTTCTGCGCGGCAGGAGCCGGCCTGCAGCTCCTCTCCATCAGCGTTGCCTTCCCTCCGTGTCTAAAGTGCACTAGACCGCGATGAGGACCTGGGCTTGCGTTTTGCTGATAGGTTTTGGCTACCTGTCCTGTACCTTCTCCGAGGTAGGTGAGAGCGGCTTCCCGCGTTCTCGGTCCCCGGGGCGCGCCGGCGGCGGAGGGCGCGGGGGAGCGGGCTGCCCACGGGGGAGCGGGCTGCCCACCTGGGCTCCGCGGGCACCGCCGCGCCCCGGCCTCGCCGGGAGCGCTCGCCCTGCCCCAGCCCCGGCGCGGCCGAGGCAGAAAGCAAGTTGCCATTTCATGCGTGCCAGAGGCGAAGGGGAATGACCGTGCATTCCGCTCCGGGGCTGCTGGCTGCCCTTAAAAAATCCCAGATAGATAGATAGATAGATAGATAGCTATTCACGCCCCGCGGGTGCAAACGGGCTGCGGGTATTTGCAAGCGGAGCGGTGCGCGGAGCCGCCTGGCAGCGGCCGCCCCCGCGGCGCAGGGCGTTGCGCGGGGCCGACCGCGGGCACCGTTAGTGCCGCGGGCAGAAGTTGGTTGAATCCCCCCCTAAAACGCCCCTCCCCGGTTTTTGAAGAGCACCCGGCTCAGAGCGGGCGAGGGTCGGGCTCCGGCCCGCCCGCACACGGCTGCTCGGGGGCGGAGGGGGGCGCGGAGCCGCGGCTCGCGGTTGCTACAGGTGGCCCTGGTCGGGGCGAGCGCGGTGCTCGGCGCTGCAGGGCGACTCTAACTTTTCCCGGGACCGAGTCTGCTTGGCACCGGGAGCCGCGACGCGGGCGCTGGTAGGGTGGCGGTGGCCCCGCGGGACACGGTCCTCCTCCTCCTCCCCGGCTCGGGGGAGCCCGCGGCCGCGGTGGGCTTCACGCCCGCGTGGGCAAACTTCATCCGCCGGCTGCCCCGGGTGGGCTTCCAGCCGTCGAGCGGGGCTCGGGGCTCGGAGGCGCAGCTCCGCCGGGCACACGCTCCGCCAGGCCGGAGCCGAGCGGCGCTGCCCGCCCGGGCGAGCCGTGGCGCAGTTCAGCTGGCGGCGGGCAGCCCCCGCGGGCGCGCAGGCGGGGGCGGCGGGGAGCGCTCCGGCGGAGCGGGGAGGGGGGTGTGGATTTTTCCCCTGCTTCGTCCGAACACGTCTGGCAAACACCCCGCACCCTCCGTAAACCCCCAGAGCCCCAGCCCCGAAGCGCCAAACCCCCGGTGCTGCAGGGGCGCGGGGGAGCGCTGCGCGGGGCTGCGCGGTGACCCGCGGTGTGTGTGTCTTTGAAGGAGGCCGAGATCCCGCAGGAGCTCATCGAGCGGCTGGCCCACAGCGAGATCCACAGCATCCGCGACTTGCAGCGCCTCCTGGAGATTGACTCCGTAGGTAAATTAGTCCCGTCCTCCTTCCTTCCGCGCCGTCGGCCGCCGCCGCCCCGGGGGGGAGGCACCGCGGGCGGCCGCGGCGCAGCGCCCCGCACGCCTCTCGCCGCTCCGGCGGCCTCGCCCGGGAGACGAGAGCCGTGCGGGGACCCGGCCTCAAGAGCCAGGCTGCCCTGGCCCGGGGAGCTTTATTTCAAAGGGAGGCGGCGGCCAAGGGGCCGATCGGGAATTAAAACTTCGGGGGGTTCAGGGTGGAGAGGGACCCGGTGACCCTCCGTGTTTTCAGACCTCTCCGTCTCTCGGCGGAGAAGAATTTCCATAAGGTTTGTTGTTGGTCTTGCATTGCTCTGTTATCTTTAAACTACTGTCCTAGAGGTATTTAAAATATTTGAAACAATATTTATGAATGAAGTAATGTCTCTTCAAGCGCTGGGCTTTATTAAAAGGAAAATAAACCATCCACGCTGATTTTAAACAGGAACCTGCATATGAAGCTTACCGTTAAAAATACACTTTTTTTCCAAAAGAAAACAGTGCAGGGTTATTTTCTGCATCATTAGGCATGCAAATGGGTGTAGTGAGAACGTGCAGTTCAAACAGATCGTTGCAGCAGTAAATCAGATCTAGAAGCACTGTATTATTTTGTTTCTTATCGTTTGGTTTCACTTGATGCACTTTGTTCCTGGCGATTTCTTCCCTTAGTTGGGAGAGAATAAACTCGGCACCTTTGATGTGCCCAAGGGAAACCTGCATCTTTCTGAAGAGCAAATATGGAGAAAAATGAATGAGTCCTTGCTTGCGTTGGTACCGGGCCATCTCCTTTTTAACCATATGCTGTGTATTTTTGTAAAGTCTGTGCCAGGTTCAATCACCTTCATTCAGCGTTGCAGGATCCTTCTAGAGTTTAACTGACTGCTTTTTGTGTAGCGCTGTATTAATGAGCAGGAATGCACCAGGAACGTGTTTTACAGACGTAGCTTTCAATTTTCCTGTGATTAGGGAGCAAACAGTTTCCCATTACACTGAAAATGGCAATATTTCTCTCTTGCACAATACTTTACCATCGAGGGTAATTACTAATTACCAGATTTGTTGGCATTGGTTTAATATTTTTGGAGAGCAGCGCTTCGCCATTATTGCTTATCACTGCAATTAAAGCAGCTTTCACAACCGGGAAGGGGTATGCAATACATATTTCCCCACTGAAGGCTCTCTTGGACCAGACAAGTGCACTACTGCTAAAATCCCTTTCGCAGTGAACTCCGTGGAAGGCTTGGCTGCTGTTGCGGAAGGGCTGGATCTGAGCGCTAGCATTTTAAAATACTGCGTGTTTCTTGTGCGTTTGAGTCAGTAATCTGTAGCTACCAGAATGCATTATTTTTTCAAATACCCCAGTGTGACAAGCGCACGCTTCATTTTTAAATACCACTTACAAGGAGAGCAAAAGTTCACATGGCTCCATTGCCAGAGAATCAAGCAGACAAGTGGAGCAACGGTGGGAGCTGAATAAATTAGTGGATGTAGCAGAGGAGAGGAATTTATTTCCGAAAATAATTATTCGCCTCGTGGCAAATATTAACCGGAGGATGCATGACCAAAAAATTGAAGAGGTCAGCCACAAGTTTACCATTTCATTTTGCTGTTTTCGTGCAATTTGTCAGTTTAGAAACCATTAGAGAAACAAGACACATAAATATTTTACTATTTCAACATGAAACAGTAATGCCTTAAGACATGAACTCAATATTAAAAAAGAAAACCAAAATATTCCGCCTTTCACCCTGTTCTTGCTTGCGTGCTCCTTTTCTGAGCTACACAGGCAGGATTGGATCGTTGTAGAGAGGAACTGGGCTTTACTACCCGCGTTTACCTTTTTGTGGGCACAGTCCTGCAGTCTTTCCTGTCATGAGTAATGCTTACGAAGGGTTTATCAGAGTGACTAATCGAACATTGAAATTACCGTGTTTTCTTCAGTAAACAGGATCGGGCCTGTTTACTATATTTAATATTAGCTTGGATTGGCAAATCAAATGTTTTCTAGTTGTCACTGGTAAGATGATACTTCTGAAATGTATTTCCTTAGGGCTGTAGTGGCATTTAGGGAAGGGCTAGTTCAGTGAGGGCTTCTACAGTAGATATGTTTCTGTTTCATAGCATGTACTGATTTAAACTGAGGACCAGAATAAAACCACTCCAGTGATTATTTTCTCCCTCATTTTAGCGCACGGTATTGCCAGTCCTTCTGCATGTGAGTAGCCCTGTTTAAACTCAGTGGGTGGACTTGAGAATTAAGAATGATCTTGTAGGGGAAGAGTTTGCAGGATCAGGCACGCATGCAGAAAATGTCTGATATTGCCGAGTAACAAGGCAGAATCTGTGGAAAACGAAGGAAGAACAGTCGTTTTTCTCTCCTGCAATGCAAAGCATATATTTTTAATTGGAAAAGTAAGTTTTGTAAGTCAGAGTGGGCAGGTTTTTCTTCTATTCTGACAGATTTGGTCTCTATATTGTAGCGCAGAGATGACTGATAACCCCCTTCATAAAATTAGAAACCACACCCCCAGACCATCTGGCATATTACTTAAAGAAAAACACTACCCAACATGGAGCTTATCATTGTATTCAAAAAAGAAAATCCAGGCCAATTTGTCAGAGCCCAGTGCTGCATGTCCAATTGGGAGAGAAATTCCCGTAAAGGCAACATGAAAATTCTCTTTATAGCAGGAAACAGGGTCTTACGTTAATTTGCTGTGATTGGGATCCATAGTCAGCGACGGAGTTTCCTTGGCGTGACAGAGAGCAGAGTCTGACCCTATTTGAAACAGAAAGCAGGCGTGATCCCAGGAAGTAGGCAGCTGTAGCGTGCGAGTACAGTTTTACTACTAACAGACTAAATCACCGAAACGGGGGCATTTCCTATATTCCGCCTGTGAAGCTCTCTTTGGCTTAGCAGCGTGGTTTTTCTCCTCGCGCTTCACCTCTCCCATCTGTCCTGTGGGAGGTAGAGTTCATTTCATCACCTATTATGTTTGCCTCCCGCTGGGAACAGATTTTCCCCCAGTTATCTCCCTGCGTGGGGAAAGGCAGGGCTGAGTGTGCTTCTTTGCATGGTTTAAGGGCATCAACCACAGGGTCACCTTAGGCCATGTGAATTTAACGGCCTGTGATTAAGAACTAGCAGAGCAGCTTTTGTTAAGTGGAGAAACGTTCTAAATTCACGGTACACTTTCATGGAAAAGTGTTCGATTGCTGCAGAGCTCAATCTCTTGGAAAATCTTCTGTTGGCTTTGTGGCTTTTGGTGTGGCGCTCAAATTGAGGATGTTACAATGCAATGTGTTAGTTTTCCTTGCACCTCTTAAACATTCGGAGAGGCGGGCATCTGCCATGTGTGTCCTGTGTTTTCCCTGAGACAGATAGAGGGAATACTCCTCCTCTTTTACAGTTGGTTGATCACATCTAGGTAAAGGGAAAAAAAACCTAAACAAAACAGGATCTTGCAGGCTGCTGCTTATATTTCCTTTAATAGATCAAAGTTGAAAACTTAATGGCATCTATCTCTGCATTTGGATGTCAGAAGGGCATATTTTGCATCAGCCAGAAAGAAGATCAAACAAACAGATTGACGTTGCCTTGGGCTTTCTGGCTCTAGGACCGATTTTTAAGACAGACCATTTCAGTTTATTGTACCTTACGTTGAATTCCTGAAAAAAAAAGGATAATGAGAATTTCCTAAGCCGCTGCTGTTGGTACTAGAAGTCTTGGACCTATACTTCTTGGATGCACATCAAAGTGATGTCTAGAAGGGTTTATGTTAAGACTGCGTATATTGGGAATTGTACCTTACATAAGATTGTTTGGGAAGGAAGTGGCAATGCAAAAATATAAATTGATAAATATAAAATAACAGTAGTCTTAGGATGCTTTCCACATGCTTATTTAGGGAGAAGAGTAATCACATATTGGCAGAATGTCACAGGAACTCTATGATTTATACTCCATGACCCAGTGGAAAAATGCCAATCTGACAAAAAAGAACAATTTCAGCTACACTAATGGATTGACCAAGGCTAATTGCAAGAGTTTTTCTGCCCATCATTGATATGTTGTCAGTACATAAAAGATTACAGAGAAATTTCTTGATCAGCTGCCATGAAAACATTTTTTTATAATTAAAACGTTAAAAGAGAGCTGCATTAATCTGGCTCCATGCAGCATCCTCCATCTTCGCTTAGTGACTAGCAGTATTCAATTTCTAAACTAGGAACCACCCGTTTCTACGCTTTCTGCTCTAAGCCTCATTTTGTGAGGTGCTAAGCACCCGTAAACTCCCGTTTCCTTTGCTAAGAGCTGAAACACCTTATCCTGCAACTTCATGCTCCTAAGTCAGTACATTAGGGGGAAAAACTGATGCAAATTCGGTATCAGGCTTCTTTAAAGTCAAACTAGAGAGTGCTATTTGTAATTACCGCAGCACCGTTGTTTTAAGGAAATAAAAGAAAGTCTTCTGGCCACACGTCCAGAGTCAAGTGCGGGTTTCAAAGCTGACTTGCTGATTTTTCAGTCCTGCTCGGGCAAGAGTCTTGTTGACTTAAAGACTGCTTGAAGTGCAGTGACTTCCCCATTGACTTCACTGGGAAATGGAGCATCTTCCAAATGCCTGTGGGGATCAGGGGGACACCAAGTGCTTTTAGCATTATAGTGGCTTCTGGCACCAGCCACGTGCTCCATAATTCTGTTTATTAAAAAAAAAAAAAAAAAATAATCAATGCTGTGTCAATAGAAATAATACAATTTGTGTTGCATAATGCATTGAGGTTTGACTGGAACTTGTTTTGCAGTCTGCTGTGCTAGCTGTGTAGATCTCTTTTTTAACCCCCACAACGAGACATGAACTGACGAAATGATATACATGCCTAAGATATGTAGCGAGACAGTGAGATACAGTATGAGCCAGAGGCCTTCTTCACCTTAGAAATCGTCTTATAAGCAACACATGCTCCTCGACATGTCATTTTGCTTTATAAACATGATGATAGAATATGGCTAATTGCAGCTGAGTTGAGCAGTTATATATAAGCACATGGCTTAACATATTGGTTAGTTGATCATACCATTCCTTTAGTCTTACCAGTTTCTTTAAACAAGACAGCAAGAAATCAGTCATGTTAGAAGGGAGCTATGCCAGCGTGTTGAATGTGGGATTAGGACCCGTGGCTCAGGCCTGCCGTACAGCTGGCATCATCGACGGTTTCTCTTTTCAGCAAGATGTCTGTGCCCACCAAGCAGTTCGGATTAGAGGCATTAGTTTTGTGTTTAATCTTTTTTAAACACTGTTTGCATGTGGACAGAGATGCTTCTTGCTCTGAGCCTAGCTTGGATCTTGCACTGAGCAGAATTCATGCTGCTTTTTTTTTTTGAGGAGTATCACTTCATTGCCTCAAATTGAGGGAGAGGTTGTGACAACTCGAAGCTGCCAAAAAGGAGGTCAGGATTAAGGTGTTGGGTGGCTGAGCGTTAGGAAGCGGAAGAGGGCTGGAGGAACATCAGAGTGGATCCTCATTTTGCATAACACCATTTGGGCTCAGGTGGATGGCCTGGTGCCATTGGAATGGGATGCAGGAGGCCTGGCTCTGCTCCCCAGCTCAGTCGCAAACTTCTGTGGGGTCTCAGGCAAGCCATTTTATTTACCCCACTGATGAGTTTTCTGGAGTATGGGGTACAATAAAGGCAGAAATAAAATCTATTAGTTATTGCTGTGTTACATTACAGGACTGGGACTGCAAATAAGGCCCACTATCAGCTAATCAGGTTCCAGAATTTCCCATCAAAATCAATGGGAAACAAGCACGCTACATAGGAAGGAGGAGCCAACTTATTTGGGTAAATCGAGAGTCTGGATTTCACACTGACTTACTTCAGACAAGGGATCTGTTCAGCGATTAGGAAAATAGACAGGACCAGTGGCCACTACCTCTTGGACGTCCCATTTCATCTTCTCTTGGCTACCTATGATAGTGTTTTCCAAGGAGTGAAGATAGACCTTGAGGCACAGAGCTCTTTCTAAGGTGCTCAAGATACCACTGTCTTCATGTTGTACCAGGCTCTGGAGGAGATTTTACCAGCTGCATGCTCTTTAGGGCAGGATTTCTTGGAGGGAGGAGAAAAGGAGTTGGTTTGTTTGTAGAGCAGACCCTTCTGATGTGTATTACTAATAAAGATGAGAATAAAACAAGTTCCAGAGTCACAGTCAACTGTGGATGCAAAACGAACTGGAAGCAGGGAGCATCACAGTGCAGAAGACAGAGGAGTGTAGGATGTTGGTGCCATGTAGAGAGGGTAATTGAGTACTGTGTAATAACCATTTACATTTTTTGTTGTACATCACAGTTTTCTTTGGAGCCAGCAGTGAATCCTTGAAACTCTCCAGTGACGTTACAGAGGGCACTCCAAGCAGCAGCGTGCTAAAATCTTAGCTTTGGTGTACTGGAATCTGTATGCAGTCCTCTGCTTACATCTTCCTCATCCCCTGTTTGCAGAACCCCACTGCATGGGACACGACCTGGACTGCTTCACTTAACAAAACCAAATAGTTGGAGCAGTTATTTTGTTGTTTTTTTATGATAAATGAAATGCCAAGTTTTCCATCTTTGCTTTTTCTCATGGCCCTTTAACCCATGTGGTAGGCTTATTTAGGGAACAAGACAAGCCTGGATGCGGTCCCAGAGTTTGCAGTAGCTTCAGATGCCCCTCCAAAGGTTAGGATACTTCACAGGGGATTTGTTCTGCAACAGAGAGGCTAAAAGGAAACCCATGCTAGTTACTTTTTGCTTTTGATTCTGTCCTAGTACTGCCCTGAAAACCAAGCAAGAGAAAATGTACAGAGGCAGCATTGTTGCTGTTGGGTGTGTAATACCATATTTTCTACTGTAGCCTCATGCCAGAACTTCAAAAAACTTCTTGTAAGAAACATTTCACGTGAAATGTTATTGTTCTTATTTCTACACCTTTCCAGTAAGAAAAGTTTTATTATGCCTTCCACATAAAAATGCAGCGATTTTACTTTGGGTACGATCTTGTGTCACAGAGCGTGCACGGTTTCTGGGGGCTTTCAGTAAAATGGATATTAGAATTAGATTGTGCATGCTTGTACATGACATGTAACATTTATGTCTTCCCTGCCTGTGTCCTTGCAATTGCATTGACAGGAGTTACATTAGACTAATTGCAGCAGGATCTGGTCTTGTGCATATGAACAGCACGGATTTATATGTATGGAACAGCACTGTAGTGACATTCATGCGAATAACACAGCTGAGGTTTAATATTTTGTTTCCCGTTTTAGGATATGATGATGTTTCAGAAACAAACTTGAGATCTTACAGTGTTCATTCTGCTAAACATGTGCAAGAGAATCGTCCTGTGCCCATTCGCAGAAAAAGAAGCATTGGTAAGAAACAAGCTATTTGTACTCAGGGAGTAAAAACAGAGGGGGTGCTTTTGGTCAGCCAAGCAGGACATTTCACTGGAAAAATGCGACACGCACAAAGGAGAAAGGCCATTTCTAGTTTCTGCTTTTCTTTTTGCACAAAACGAGCCGTTGCCTGAGAAGCTGTCTTCTGGAGGATGTCCATAGGAGACAGACAAGCACGAATTCTTTACATTCACTTTCTTGTTGCAGCATGTTAGAAAGCTAGACCTTGGTTAGAAAATGCTGCGATATTCAATGTATAATTCATAGTGTGGGGAACAACTACAGCAGTGTGCTTTAAAAAACATCAACAGTTGGTAGAGTTTTCAGTACAGAAGCTCCACAAAAGGAAACAGCTTGACTCTTTATTCAAAAGAAAAAAACAGTTTATCCAAAAAATTAAAAGCCATTGACGGAAATGCTGGGGCATTGATTTCCATCATTGCGTAGGGCACCAGGCGTGTACACAGGGGATTTTTTTCTTATTAAACGATAACGATGGCGATCCAACAAAGCCCAAATATAAATTTAAAGAGTTGTTAATGAATTTTAGAATAGGATTTGTATACAATGCTTGTTCATCTCATTAGATCTGAGTGTTTTACCATTCCATTTGACTGTGGAAAACATCCATGATCTTATCTCTTATAGGTAATTCAGAGTCAATATATTTGTAGTTTAAGCTATGGTGGTACGCAGTAGATAGCACAGTATGCTGTCAGCGTGGATTTGCAGTGTGAATTGGCAAGCGCGCTCGTCACATTGAATGCCTCCAGAGAACAGCGGTTCTGAAACAGTCTGCTACACTTGGCACCTTACTCTGCAAGGTGTTGAATGCCTCCCCATAAAAGTCAGTGGGAACTGGATATGCTTAATAACTTGTAGGAGTTGCCAGCTATCTTGCAGTATTGGATCCGTTAATTTTCTTGAGTTCATGGCATTGGGGATTGAGAAGAAGAATTTTCACTCTATTTAGCTGACTGAAATGCATCTCTTTCAAAATTAAGCCTAGATTTTCATGTTACAGGCACAGGCCAGGCCTGAACTTCTTGTACTTCAGAAGTAACTGAAGAAGTGCAGGCAGTATTCCAGTTCCCTGACACATCTAACCCAAAGCTATCACGGCTTCTACTGTAAGGCAAAAAAATCCAAGCTGCCTTTGGAGAACTTATCATCAAACAAGTTGTCCCTGCAATTGCTATTATTTTCTGGACCATTTTGAATTAATTACCAGCTTGACTTCTTAGGCAGTCCCTGGGTTGAGAACGATACATGGTTTGGATTTTTCATGGCAGCATCATGCAGCAGCACAGAGCTACTCTTTATGATGCTCACGTGGCTGAAACTGTTGTCTACAAGCTCACCTTACCTGTGCCCAGAAGGATATTTGTTTAGCGGCAGGCTTTTCGGTCATGCTACTCTTGTGGTTTTGCCTCATTCAAGAAATAACAAATTAAATAAAACCCACTATGTACAAAGCTTTGATAACTTAATTCTGAAAAAATGGCTGTTGCCCTTTGGGATGGCAGATGGTCCAGACTCCCTGATGGGGATGTTAAGGTTTTGGAAGTGGAAACCCAAGACTTGGAAGTTTCAAGCTGGTGCAGGTTGTTTCCCAGCTCAGCCAATTTGGGTGTGATGTCAATATCCTCAGTGCAACTTCTGTGGTGGTATTTGCCAGGTATTGCATGTTTGCGCGATAATACGTGTGCAGTGATGACCCCAATATTGTATAATAACAGCTGCTGTTAGCAGTCGCTATGAGGCTGAATTGGAGGATCATCTAGTCTGGAGAAGCCCCTGTCTTGCTGTCGCTTCTAAAGAGCCAGGATTGTCTTATCATCTAATGGTATGTGCTCCGAGCTATGTTGGGAGCCAGGCCATTGTAAACCCTTATTCTAGGGCTGGGCTTTTGGGAGTGACTCAAGCTTCTCTCTCAGGTAGCACACACAGTTCAGTGGTAGGCAAACAGTACTCGGCACCGACTTGTCAGTAAGCAGTGGGGACTGAGAACATTGTCTCAACCCGCCAGCTAAGGGTGCCACTCATAAATCGGTGTTGTAAAGTATCTGGGTGCTCTGAGGTGAGAGCAGCTGCTCACCTGGAAGTGTGAATTTCTTCTGTTCGCAGAGGAAGCCATCCCGGCTGTCTGCAAAACACGGACGGTTATCTACGAGATACCTCGGAGTCAGATCGATCCCACCTCTGCCAACTTCCTGATATGGCCACCCTGCGTGGAGGTGAAACGCTGCACTGGCTGCTGCAACACCAGCAGCGTGAAATGCCAGCCTTCGCGGATACATCACAGAAGTGTCAAGGTGAGCAAACGGTGGCTGCAGAGCCCTAAGAGTCTAAAAACTCCGGGTATTCTTGTGGCTGTTGGGTGACCTGCATCTTTATTATCCATCCTCATAGCCGCAGGATCAGATACAATGCTCCTCTCCGTGTTGAGTGAGCAGATGGCCTTTTCAAGTTACGTGATCTTTGGAAAATCTTGGGTTTGGATTTGATTTTCACAGGATTCCCTTTAGGTTTTTCTTCTTTTGTAATGAAAATAAAGTTGATTGTGTCTTTCCCATGATCTCGCACGGTACAAATCTTAAAGTTAAGGAGATAAAATGACTCAAGGGGCATTGGACTTAAAAAAATAAATAAATCACAGTATGGAATGCTGTTTTCTTAATTAAATATTATGCAGCCTAAATTGGGCTTTTATATTTGACAACATAACACTTTTGATCTGAAAAAATGTGTTTCAAATTATCTTACCCCAGGGATAGAAGACTCAACGGCTTCATGCTGTATTTACTCATTAGACAAAATCCCTGTTGCAATTTTCCAGTAAATATTATGTGAAATATTTCTTATGTTCATTCGGCTTCACTGTGTTCTAATTTTTATCAGTATTTAAGCAAGTAATATTGATTTACATCTGCATGTAGGAGATTAGACTTACACTTAGCATTTGTATTAAGACTCTGAGTTCTTGTTGCCCTGAGTATTTCAAGAGCAGAATTTAAAAAAAAAAACCCCACATTCTTGAGCATAAAATTGCCCAGCACAACACACTGATCACTGTACTTGCAATGTATTTCTTACTGAGAAAGGTGCTGTTAATGTAGTGCTGTATGTCCTAAACACAGAATAAGGCATCTAAGCCATTTAATTGTTTTTCGTACACACAGGCATGCATCTGAGCAGAATTTCTTTTTCTTTTCCATTTCTTAACATCTGAAAAATGCTTTCACACCCAAATAAGCTGGACCTGAATGGATTCCCTCAGTCTTTCAAAAAATAATTATACTCTGCACTTGCTTGCTGCCCTTCCTTTCTGGGATATGCTTTGCAGAAACAATTAAAAATGAGGAAAAAATTGGGATCAGTAATTATTCGAGGGCTGAGAACAAACTGGGGAGGTTGAAGCACTACAATTGTAAGCCGTTCAGAACAGGAGCTAAACAGCAAAGTGCCTCAGGGTTATAATATCTAGTGCTGTTGCCTTTGGGTTTGATACAGCTTCCAGTTAATTTTGTGTAGCAACTAATACGTACAAAGCACCTGGAGATGCCCAGCAAAGGGTTGAGCTGTGTATTGTGAACTTGCTGTTGGTAGTTGTGGATGACATTGCAACCCTGTGCTTGTTTCCTACCCCTGCAGTGATGGGGCAGCTGATAGACAGAGGGAGGTTTGGCTGTCAAAGTCCCCTGCTGCTGGGGACACCGAGGGTTCTCTAGAAGCTGCAAACTCCGCAACTGGCAGCAGCTTTGCAGGAGGTCATTGCTGGGGCTGCTTCCCCAGCACACCGCCACGTTAAAGAAATCCTCGTTTCTCATTCAGTCCGCTGATACGGTTCTAGTGCTTTTAGATTTGCATTCATTTTAGTAGGGTGCAAGCTAAAAGTAGGCTCAGCTAAGCAGCTGCTTTTTGTGGCTGTGTAAATATATTGCCACCAGCAATATCAATATACGTCAGCCAGCTTTGGAGGACTTTTTTCTTCCGAAGCTCCAAGACTGCTCCAAACAGTCATTAAGTAGAAGGGAAAAAAAAGGACAAGAGGTCAAGCAGGAACAGGATGTTCATTGTAAAGGTTGTAGGCTGACCCCACCGTCACACCAGAAATCTCTGAACAGAATCCATATTTATGCCCTCCAGAGTCAGATCCTCTTGTAGCTTTGATATAATTGATGGTTTTATGAGGCTTTTGCCAATCCTACGTTGAGAGCTGAATGTCTGCTCATGCCATTAAGTAGCTGGCCCAGAGTGAGGGTCGCTGGAAAGGTAGGGGGAGCGGTTTTGGAGAGCCTTCTCAGCTGTTCCTGCAGTGCGGTTGGAAAGCTGTCTTGTGTTTTCCCCTGATGTCAGACTGCATAAAAGCCCTCTTTTGATTAAACATTGAAAAGGCTTTCCCCACTTCCTCTTCATTGACAAGGTAGTGAGATCATAGCTGGCCCATTCACACTAGAAAAATGTTCACCCAGAAAGGTCAGCAAGTGGGTTTGCATCATCCAACAGGCGAAAGCAAAGGGCGTTTTCTTTGTCTTACTGAGGGCCACTGTAGTCAAGGTTAAGAGACGGCCGTGGCAGTGTGGGAGGAGCAGCGGAGGTGCTTGTATTGGGGCATTCCTTTCTTGGGAACATGATTCAAAGGCTGTAGGGTTCAGGGATGTCCTTACTTTGCCTTCATTGAGCTTTGGCCAGTGAAGTACCGCTAATGGGCTTGTGGAATTGGAGCTGTAGGGCGGCTCCAAGCCAGGGGTGCTGGTGGAACAACTTCCCCGAAACGGCTCCACTAAGGTTTCCCCTTCATGGGGTAGATTAATAACAGGTAGGCTTCCCCTGCACCATAACAGAGCGAGCCCATGAGAGCACGGCCTCCTGGTCCTAAAGACATCTCTATTCACCAAGCTGTACCTGTACAGCACTGCAAAAATCGGACTGAAATAAAGCGGGTGGTTGGGAGTTGCTCTCTGATAGGAAGGAAGGGGTTGCATTTCCCTCTTGATAGAGAAATAGTGACAAGGATTGGTGAGTTAGGGGTGTTGGTGTCTATTACAGATACATTTCCTCCCCTGTCTGCAAAAGCATTTCAGTAACATCTGCAGATTCTGTTGCTTCTGTACAGCGAGATCAAGTATTTACCAAGTATCAGACGATAATTTACTTGGGAGGTTTCTGAACTGAGTCTTCCCAAGAGGTTTCTCATAATATTGAGCATGATGTTCTTCGTGTGTTTGGTAACGGCAGCAAAAACCAGTTAATATTATAGAGCAAATCCTGTCTATACTGCTAGTTTTGAATAGCCAAGCTGAGTATTATGGTTGTTTGCAGCAACGCTCATTTCCAAACTAAGAAACGAGCTAAATCACTCCATCTCCCTCAGTTTTGCCTTCTGCTTGGCCTTGAGCCATAGCAATACCAGCTTTAGCCATTTCTAAATATTCCATGTTGAGCTGATTTGCGGAAATTTAACCTAGTATATTCTTACAGTAAATTAATATGAGGGAAAGGCGCAGAGAAAAGGAGCTGGAAAGGAAGGAACGCAGAAGCAGCTCCTCCACTGTCATCTGGGAGCTGTTCAGAGAGGTTTCGAAGAGAGATGGAAGAAAATGCAGGAATTCAGAACGTGTTGCTCGGCAGAGCTACCCAGCCTCTGAAGAGGTTAAAAAGGCCTTGCAGAACAAATTGCGTGTGTAGGTAAAATGGTTGTATGTAATGTTTGCAGGTTTGAGAACATTTTTCTTCAGTGACTGTTTCTATCATTAGGATAAACAGCACTTTGATTTTAGCTGTGGCTTAACGGGAGATTACTGCCAGCACTTGGTGGGACCTGCAGGCAGGGCCAGCTGACAGGTATCAAACATCAATTTAAGAATGAGAGAAAGAAGGGAAACCCCGATACAGGTGAAGACAAGACAGAAAACCAGAGAGAGGTGCCCTCAGAGCGTGAGAGGAACCCTGCCACAGCAAGTTGCCTGAGAGAGGGCAAGGCTTGGCTGCTCCCGCTTGCAGGGAGAGGACATAGAGACTCCCCATCAGCCATTCCCCCCGGAGGGGGTAGCGGATTTGCTGCAGCACCCTCCAGTTCTGCCCCCGGACCCTTCCTCCAGCCAAAGCGCCCTCTGAGGCGGCTCCCGCCGCGGAGCCTCCCTGCTGCCCCCCCGCCTTCCCAGCGTGCCCCGCGGCCGCCTCAGCTTCCCGCGCCGCGGGGACTGCGTTTCCCAGCGTGCCCCGCTGCCGTGACAGGGCTTCCCGGGGCCTGGCAGGGCCGCAGCCCCCCCACCCCCGGGGCTGTGACAGCGCTTCCCGCCGCCTGCCCGGGGCCTGGCAGGGCCGCAGCCCCCCCACCCCCGGGGCTGTGACAGGGTTTCTCCCTGCCCCGGGCACTGACAGGGCCGCCCCCTGTCCCCGGAGCTGTGACAGGGCCGCCCTTCTCTGTGCGCTGACAGGACAGCGCACCCCTGGGCCTCGCTTCCCTGCAGGGAAAGCTCTCCCTACCCCACCCTAAATAACTGTACACGAGGCTTCTGTGAGGTAGAGCTTTGCCAGAGGAGTGCCTTGTAAATGTCTTTAATGGGTATTTCAGGATGGGTGGCTGCCAGGCTCCGAGGCGGCTGGCCTCCCCGCCGCTTCCCATCCTGCCCGTGCTGGGGAGGCATGCACAGCTGGCCGGTGTGTCCTGGAAGGCACCGTGCCAGGCCTGCCGTCCTGTCCTTGGAGCCGTGGCTCCGGTCCTGCGAAACGCTCGGTGACTTGCCAAGCCCCGCAGGATCCCTCATCCCTGCTCAGTCCTTCTGGTGCCTTTATGCCCTGTTGACTTACGTCTTCCTTGTAGACCTGAGGGGTGTAAAGATCACAGTTGCAAGGTGAAGGTAGGTTTTCCCTCCATCGTATCAGCACACATTTATTTTAATATGGAAGAAATAGATGCTTCCAAAAAGCATCCTCATTCAGTTGCTTTTTGGCTTTATTTCCCATACTGTATTTAGCTATCGGCCACATGAGTTCTGTTGTTAGGAGGAATTTTCTGTGCTGAGACTTCTCTTGCAAGTTCCCGCCCGTGTTAAATTTTGGCTTTGTGCTAGAGGTGTTTTGGACACTTCTGCTTACAGTCTTGTTTTTTTCCTGTTACTACTCCCTGATTTCATCTCTCCTGGAGAAGCTCTAGAAAAGGTGTTCCCATGATGTTTCTGTTAGGCCACGTTTTTATCAGATTTTCATTTTCACTTAGCCACCGCACCATACCGCAGGATAGTACCTAGAGTCGACAGTGATGTGAATATGGTGCCACCGATTATATACCATTTAGCTAAGCTAGTCAGTTTTTTCACTGTCTTTCTCTTAGAGAGTTTTTATATAGTGATATTTTGTGGTTTTGGAGGATTTGAGGATTTTTAGTTTTGTTGTGTTAGAGACAAGGAAAAGAAGCTGATGTTGGTTTGTTGAGGACTGACATCTCAAAGCATTTGGTAATACGCTTGGGAGTAACTGTACAAGATAAACACCAGGGAGAAAAATACAAAGAAGAAAAAAGATGCTAACACAAGGCCAAATCCCATGCTGTTAGCATAGCTATCCCTGTTTATACCCACTGAAAATCTGACCTGCAACCTTCATCATTTAGATTAGCATCCTGTGTGGCAGCAGGTGTTAACAGATGACACAAGCGCAGCAATTTATCTAGTTTGTGCTGCTTTAGTTTGAATATTTGCAGCATCTTACAAAACAACATTCCTTTAACTTGTGTAGCATGAAGTAGGGCAGTGGAACGTATGCTGGATTGTATTTTAACTACAGTACAGTAAAAAACAGCTTTAAATTGCTGCATAAATTCGTTACGATCCTATTCTTCAGAGTATTATCTTTTGTGTTTGGGTGTGGTTTTTTTTTTTTTTTTACTGTTGTTTAATACCAAATAGCCACAGGAACCGCATATATCTTTCAGTTTGGAAAACCAAGCAAAACAAGGACAGATTTAAAAGCTTGATTACAGTTTATTTTAGTTGTGTGTAATTTTCAGTAAGACTGGTTTATTCTAACAGCTGTAATAAGCATGGCAGATCTGAAAGCTGTTTCATGATTGCTCGGTCTCTTTCTTTGTCTCTGATGATGGAGGTGTCTTAATTACTGTTTGTTTTTGTAAATTTTAAGGATTAGTCATCCTTTGATGCCAGATGACTCAGTTGTACCATACATTTTCAAATCTTTGCGTTCAAAGGCTTGATGGAGTTGGGTTCTGATAGGAGATTTCGAAACATACAGCTTCGACCCATAGTTAGTCTTTCAGCAAAAGTGTTCTTGTGTGTCACGGCCAGCTCTTAATCTGTTTATATGGAGATCTGACAGTTTTGGAAGATACCTTTTAATGCGGACACTTCAGTTTCTGTATCTGTCTCTCGGCAACTTTTGTTTGCTGGGTAAATGAAAATCGTCTCCAGATCCTGTTGACACAAGAGGCGGTGACTAAAATGTGGATCTGAACTCCTCGCTCCCTGAAAGCAATGGCAGATCTCCCATTGACTTTAGCAAGGCCAGGATTTTGCTCTAGCTTCTGTTACTGTTGTTCAGAGTCCTTCGTAGTTTATGTCCACAGAGCCAGAACAGTGTTTCTGGGAACTGGGAATGTGATGGTTTTTTCCAGCCACCGCTCTCATTTTGTGATACTTGTTCCAGTTTTGGGAGGGCCAGGGAATGATTTTCATAGAGTGAAGATTGATTTGAAGCATTAAATCTCCACCAAACACACAAGCAAACCATTATGAGGAGAGTCTAGTGTAATTGTGGATGCTTTATTTGGTAGTAACTGGAGCTTTTGGTTGAGTGAGCCTTTATGGCTTTGTCATCTAACTTTTGTAGAGACAACCAGCCCCCCTTGTCCTTCTGCTCCCTCATCTATCTTATTTATAATGCATACCTGTACTGTGTAGCCTTCTTGTTTGCTGGGACAGCCACATTGCAGCCCCCTTTTGTCAAATGGTAGATAAATCATTAGTAGGACTGAGAAGCCATGATTGCATTTCAGTGATTTCCATTTCAAGCAAATGATCATCACCTATTAATGCAGTGCTTAATACAATTGTAAACTAAACATTGGACCCCCTTAACACCCTGTCTAGCACTCTCTTTGCCCACATTATGCTGTGTTCCCTTGCACGGGCTGTGACCATCATGCCCGTTACACTTAGCACAAGGCGGTGCCCAGCACCCCACAACCCATTTCAGCGCCCCAGCACAGCAGTGTTCCTGCCTCCTGCGCTGTTCCTCCTCTCCTGGCTGCTGGCACCAATTTGGTCAGGATGTCCTTATGTTCAGTATCCCTCCACCCCAACGTCTTTCTCTTCTGCGTTGGTTTCCTTCAGATGAGAAACCTGCATGTAGCCAGAGCTTCTCCAGCATGCTCCTTCCTCCAGCCTTACCTTGCCCTCCAGACTTGTTTTTTTAAGGATGCCAGTGCTTTGGCCCAAAGTGGAGCAGTGCGGTTGGAAGCAGTTGGATGGACTGGAGAGAAACAGCGTACCTGCCAGCTATCCACAATAAAGCCAAAGGCTGGATCCAGTTTGTGAGTGGTAGTTCCCTTGGACCTAAAAACAGTGCATGGGAGCTCTTGTAAACAAGTCCCAGGTCATTGCAAGAAGTGAGTGGGCTTGAGATTACTGCTTTCTAAGCTGATACTCGCACCCTGGTTCCGTAGGGTTGAGCACTTTACGTTCAGAGGTCTCTGGAGACACCAATTTGTAAGTTATGAAATGTATTACAAACCAACCTAATGCCTTCAGCTTGAGAACAGTGGTCAACATGTACAGAAGATCATGCTTAAAGTGGCAGTCTACAAGAACTGATTTGAATCCATATAGAAGTTTATTGTGATATATGTGAAAACTGAGTTGCTTAAAACTTCAAACTGAAATGAATGGGAAATTGTTTTATCTCTTGAGGGAAAAGAAAGTTGTTTCAAACTGCTGAACTTGAATAAACAAATAGTCTGTGCAATAAATAGTTACACGATGCACAATTAAGATAAAAGATGATTAGTATGCTAACATTTTATATGGGTTTGGCTGCATTAAAAAATAGAGGTATATAGTTATCTGTCTTCAGTTCTGAACTATAACTATGTTAATGTGTCTCAGTACATACCTCATCGTATTTTATAGGTGGCAAAAGTGGAATATGTTAGAAAAAAGCCAAAATTAAAAGAAGTTCTGGTGAGATTAGAAGAGCATATGGAATGCACCTGTACATCATCAAATACTAATTCAGATTATAGAGAAGAAGAAACTGGTATGTTTTCCTTTTATTTTTGCATTAATGCTGATTTCATATGGACCTTATTTTTATATTAGTAAAGAATGTAAAGCAAACTTTGCTTCCAGTGAACTCAGTAGAGACGCTCCCAGCTTCTCTGTGTGTTGAAGATGCAAAATTAGAGACAGTTTGTGCTGTATAAAGAGTTTGGATTTGAAGTTTAAAGTGTATCAATTCTCATTAGGTTAGCCTTTAAATAAATGTAAATGCCCAATAGTATTCAGGTCTTGCTTAACTAAGGTAAAGGTTGTCGTGTTGCAGCTTATTGGTGAACTCTGTTGCCTAATTTCTTTAGACGTTGTGGAGACAGGGCTAAGGCTGAGACTTTGTTGACCTTGGGGGAAAATATTAATGAAATGAGTATAAAGCACTTATGAATAAATTCAATAATCAAGAGTAAGGAGTTTTGAAACTATATTGCCCATTCCTATTGTTTTCTTATATATAGTCAGGAATTTATTGTCAGTTGCCACGTTAAACCTAAGTTTGCCTTATCAAGACAACATTCAAGTTACCATGGGGCATGACTTATGGGGAAAAATACTTACTTTCAATCTGACTTTCATAAAACCACCTAAAATCATTAGCTCAGATCCTCTTCCTAGGGTGCAATCAATGCAGAACTTGACACATACTCAGGAAACTCACTCCGGTAGAAAGGACACCTCCCTTTCTCCTGATTTTGGTTGAAGGCAGCCTCAGAAGTTTGTTTTGCACCTCTGCTGGGAATTTAGGGGTGCAGTAGACCCAGCCCAAAATTAGAGTCAGTGAAGAGCAGGTAAATATAGGAGGAAAGCTGCCCAAGGGCGATGGATTTCGTGGGTGGCTGGGTAAGGAAGGGTTTTCTGTACTGTCTCCATCCAGCATGGAGACATAAATCTGGGCTAAGCGAATGTAAACTTCAGTTGCTATGTACAGAGCAGAAGAATTAGAATTTGTATAAAAGCAAAGTTAGGCCTCTGCTGTGATTTTATTGGACGTCAATTTATAATCTGAGCTGAGTGTTTTAGCTGAAACTAGGTTGAGTTATGAGTAGACAAAACCACATTTAAAATGGTTATTTTTGTCTGTGTATGGTTTGATATTTTTTCTATGTCTTCTATTTGGAAAAAAGTTCCATTAGATCAGTTTCAGTTTTCCAAAATGTCTTTAATCGCCAAAGTCTAAGCAGTTAAGATGAAAACTTTACTTTTTGATGTGTGTGAAAAATGGAGCAGAATTGTCATGGAAGAACATAGATTTCTAGAATTTAATTACTGATAAGAACAAAACTTGCACCAGCAAGTGGATGGTGAGCTGAAAATAGCTTAACTACAGAACTGAAAGCAAATGTTGAATCCTGCATGGTAACAGTAATTATAGATGGATCTTGGAAATGACGTGTGCAATGCCATCTTCGTTTATTATTTCTTTACTTTTGTATAATTACTTTGTAAACGGAATGTCAAATCAGACGTTATAAAGTTATTACTTTAATGCAAAGGATAATGAGATTTCTTTGAAATGTAAACGGTTTGAGTATTTATTACTTCAGCGTTCAACGAAATGCATTACCTTAGGGCTTTTTACCAGCCCTGCCCTTATGTTAACAGGAAGGCCTAGGGAATCAGGTATAAAACGGAAACGAAAAAAGTTAAAACCAACATAAAACCTACTGGAACTATTTGATATTCAGGTAGGACCTATATGCTGAACACCCTAATAGCACAAATACTGGAAAACTTAATCAAATATCATCACTTCAACTTAATCACTGTTCAGAATCTTGACACTTGCTACCTCAAGGCTGCAAAGAGATTAGACTTGATTGGCTTTGATAATTCTACCTGCTGGTATTTTTCCTTTAAGCTCCACATCACCATCAGCATCTTACATTCTTGAGCTACTTCCTTTTCTTGCCTTTTTTGTTTCTTTTTTTTTTTTTTTGGAGGGTGCTAATACTTCAGCTTCTGAAATCTCAAGTTCCATTGCCTCTGCTTTTGTTTCATTATTATTGATTTCTGAGGTCAAAGCATCACATAATAATGCATGAATGAATTGCCAGGTTACAAATTGTTGTGTTCCCAGTCATTGGCTGTAAAATATTGAGTGTACATACAGCAAATACTGTTATGTGCATGACCATCAAACCCATGTTTTGGCGTGAACTGGGATTGATTGTACATGTGCCTGAGACAGTCTGATGATCTGCCTCCCTGACAAGGAAGATGCTTAGAAAGAACATTTTTTGTGTTGCAGGGCCCTGTGTTACTTACACCAGAAAATTAAGATCTTTTTTTTGATCTGTTCAGTCTCAGTAGGATGATGACAGTCAGTCATCAAAATTTGTGAGGTTTTCAGTGTAGTGAAAAACTAACACCCTCTCAATGCGAAAATGACTGAAATCCTTTGGCCAACGTATTAGCAATGTGTGATGATGGCAATACACATTCCAAACTAAATACGGAATTTCCATTTCTTAATGACTTGAAATTATGTGAACTGCAGCACTTGCAATTGATTCTAGTATTTGGAGTGGGAATAATTTGGATTTTACAGTGTATGTGCCTAATGCCTGGATGATGGTAAATTTAATTTCAAGCACCTATTTTTGCACATAAACTCCCAATGGCAATTTTCATTTATACTGATGTATCATTTCTAAAGAATGCTAAACTTGATATCCTGTTTCAGATTAACAGGTATTTATTGGGAGTAGTATGATAGAAGCAAAGATTTTCTAAAATTCAACTTTAAAAGTGAGCATGTAAACTCAATCAAAACAGCATTTAGAACTTCTTGTCCCAGGTTAGTGACTCTTCATGCAGAACAGTTTTTTTTTTTAAGTCATCTACTTAGAGGATAGGACCTTTGATTCTAATCATAGAGTTATTGTATCTTTTTTCTCTCCTGCAGATGTAAGGTGAAAATAAGCTAGAAAAAAAACTTCTCTCTGGGACATGGATGTACATGGTTTGTTACATTCCTGAACCTACTATGTATGGTGCTTATTGACTGTATACTTTATTTGTTCTCCTATGTGAAAAAACTGGCTCAAAAGAACACTTAATGAGAACAAAGAGACAATGTACATTTGTTTAATGTGACATCAAAGCAAGTATTGTAGCACTCTGTGAAACAATAGGAAGCTTCCCTGTCCAAAAAAGAAAAAAAATGAAAGAAAGAAAAACAGAAAAGAAAAAAAGACAGTTGAATGAATGGAGGATACCAAAAGTACTCAAAAACATGACAAAAATCTAAGTGAATAGTGGATTTCTGTCAGAGCAGTCAACGGTGCTTTACGTCAAGAAATGTGCCTGCGTTCTTGATGAAGATGGATGGACACTGGTGGACTTCAGGCACAAAAAAGCAGGAATGTATGAAATGATCAAATGCCACGCAAACACTATAGAACAATACATCCTTGCTTGGTGGTGTTTTAAAAGTCTATACAAAAAAACCTTCTGGGGAGCCTTAAGTGGATTTTTTTTTTTTTTTTTTTTACACCATAAAGTGATTATTAAGTTTTCTTTTTACTCTTTGCCTAGCTTTTTATTATCTCTTGGACTACATTTGCCAATAACACATATAAAAGACTGGTATAACAATAAGCAGAACACAAAACATTATGGTATTTCTCCTAGTGGGATGCAAACTAATGAGATGTATTAAAATAAAAATGGTATACCTATGCATAATTTTCTAGATGTTTCTTGGTTTATGTTCCCCAACCTCCCCCGTAATTTAAAGCATTACATAAAAAGAAAAAAAGAGAAAAAAAGAGAGATGTGCGTAAACAAATCATAGGATATCCATGCAAAAATCTTTTTTTTTCCTTTAAGACTTATGCCAGTTGCCTACTAGTGATATTGTGTTAGCAATTGTCATTCTTATCAGTATACAGATACTTTTATTTCACATGTTGGAGCTGTGTGAAATGTACAAATTCTTGTATCTGCATTGTACAATGTCATGGTGGCATGGGAACTACCTTGCTGCAAATATTTGAACAAAACCTAAAATTCTTTATTTTTGGTAAAATGTTATGCTTTATGTGTATTCAACAGAAATATGTGTTTTTGTAAAGGTGAAGTTTGTATTTTTATCTAAAAATTAACAGTTTTATATACCTGAGAAAGCCTGCTATGTTTTCTTGAACCAAAAAAAAAAAAAAAAGAAAAAAAAGAAAAAAAAAGCATTTTGTGGTCATATTTTTGTAGTAGAATAGCCCAAATAACATCAAAATCTATTTTAACTGTAGCAGGGCAGATAAAATACTCTGGCACCAGCTCCTATGTTTTCAAAGCGCCAAAGGATTAAATGTTCAGTTCCCCACAGATTGCAGTGGGAGCCACATGGCTAAATCCTTCTGTACTGCTTTGGAAATTTAGGGCTGTGCCAGATATGACATGGCTACTCACTTGGCCAAAATCACTGCCCCACCCCAGTAGTTTGGATTATATACCCTCTGTTTTATTTGGATTATCACATTGGATATGTAAAATGAACTACTGGATTCTTTTATTTGTGAAACATCTACAAAGAGATGAAAGAGTTTTCTTAGTTTGGAACAACAAAAAAGTTTGTCTTGAAGACAGTGTTTCCACTCCAGTAAAAAATATCTTCAAATGTGAATGAACTGCAGAACCTTAAAACAACAAAAGAGAGAGAGATTTTTTAACCTTTCCATTTCTTTAAATATAGTTCAAACATTCCCCTCCTGTTCCTGTAGCTATGTCCAATTTCAACCAAACAAAGCAATGTTAGCTAACAGGCATTATTGGCTTCAGATGCTAATGCAGAGATAGAGTTAGTCACCGTTCTATTTTGTGATCATTTTCCCAGTGTATTTGTTGAGCACCAAAACTGGAAATACATTTAACTAAGATTGTCTGTGCTTGTTTTCCACTAAGTGTACTGTTCACAATGTTATGCACATGAATGTATGTGTCTGCGTTTAAAAAAGTGTATAAAATGTAATTTATATATTTATGTTTCAGTGGGATGCCAATAATGTTGCTCCGTTCCTTTTTTTGTCTAAAAGATATCTAATGAAAAAAACCCCATATATCCATTAAAATCATGTAGATGAAAAGCATTATGTGACCCACTCAGACACTGTGCAGGTATGAAAGGATGTCAAAGTCACTTACGTGGAATAATTTGCAAAACAACTGTTTGAGAGTCCTGTGGTTGCACTGGCATAAGAAGGTTGCGTTCAGATCTCTGGGCCAGCTTCCCTGGAGTAACTCCATTGAGCATAATGGAGCTCTGCTGATTTACATCACGAGTGAGTCTGGCCCTGTAGTAAAGTCTTGGAAAAAAAAGCAAACTGAGAGGCATGCATTTTATTGGTGCCAGCAAATAAACGTGTTATGCCAAATTCAGAAAACCAGGAGAGAATGAGGACTGAATGGAGTCTTTTCCAGTAGTCGTTTGTTTGAGACTTGCAGTCTCGAGTTAATTTTGTTACTAGGAATGAAACGCACATGAGTCTCTGTTCTCAAGCACAGTGTTTATACGGCATGAGCAGAAAACACAAAAATCTCAGGGCTATATTCTCAGCTAGTATAAATTGGCAAATGTTTTTGACTTCAGCCGCCCTTAAGCTAATTTACATCAGATGAGGATCCAGTCCACGGTTTTTAAAATACGAGGAGTAGTGTCACGACGTGAGCGTCGCTTACCGTAGTCCAGCTGAGATAGTACCTGCCAGCCTTTCCAGCGTTACAGGCTGTGGTATTAGTCGTCCTTCTTCAAAGCGGCAGATAGAACCAGAAGGAACAGTAACATGAAAGGTTGTGACACAGGAGACGTTAATTCAAAGTTAAGTTGGACATTTCAAGGGCCATATCCTCAGTTGGTGTAAATCACCATCACTCCATTGCCTGCAATGGAGCTGTACCAGCTTACACCACTTGAGGGGCTGGTCCCTCATTCTTGCTCATCCCTTTCGCTACTCGGTCCTGCAGGGATCTCAGATTGTTGTGTACTGTTAATGTAATCCTGTGTTCTCTAATACTTAAGCACAATAAGTGAATATAAGAATGAGTGTCAGACTTAACTTTGAATGTCCAAGCTCTGAAATGGTTTGTTTCACCATTGTGGCTGTAAATTAAACAGTTCTCTGTGCATTTGTGAATGCCGTGTCATATCTTCTTCCGCTGTCTACTGGAGATGGACTCCATCTGGACTTCTAAAGTGCTGCGTTTGGAGTGTTACAGGGAAGGGTGTGAGCAATTGGAGCCGCAAGATGCCTAATGGACAGCTCTGTTATTTGTGGGGTGGGGTCCAGCAGGGGGCTTAAGGAAGGAGTTGAAGATGATAGTTGTTGTAAGTCACATTTCCATGCAATCCTTTAACACCTTGTTGGTTTTGTCCTTGCACATACTAGGTAGCGATTTGGAACGTTTTTCTGTTTTACATTCTGCAGTCACTTCCTCTGTCCAGAGATTCAGAAGTTGTTGGTCTGATTTCGTATTTTTTGAGGTCTTTTCTGGTCAGAAAGTCTATGTGTAGGGGACTGCCCCAAAACAATCTCAGTGTTACAATGTAGTGCATCATCGCTGATTCTCTAGTCAATTCATTACATTTAATTCTGTGTTTCATCTTTCCAGAGCTGCCCTTCAGTTGCTTTTGTTGAGTGAAATCGAGGATTACATGCCAGTTTGCTTTCCTTTTCTCCTGTCCTCCGTCCTGCTTGGCATCTGCTTTGTTAGACAGTGCGTGGTGACTACAGGCAGTTGCTCCTCTCCAGCCCTGCAGGTTCCTAGGCAGCTCCAGCGCTTCTGTGTCTTTGAGCTTAGCCTTTTTACTCTGCTTGGAACAGCATCTCACGCGTCTCCTCCCTCCAACAGACTTCAGCATTCCAGCTATGAGGTTCTCTTGGCGGTCCTCCTCGGGTCCGTGTTGCCTTTCTGTGGTCTACTTTCCAGCTATTCTCTGCCTGACTTTCCCATCCCTCTGTTTCTATCTCAAAAATGATTTTCCTTCCTAGGATCTGTCTCATCATATATCTCTTCTCTCTCCTCCTGCCTGACAGAACAGCCTTTGATCTGTTTATCTCCAAATCAATTGCTTTATCTAGGCATGTGCCCCGAGATCCTGCCTCCCAGGCCTACAGGCCCATAACTGACCCCCCCATGAAAGACAAATGCTGTTATATAGACATGTGTTTGTGGAGAGAAAAAGATTCATCTTTGCATTTGGAAAAATACTAATTACTGAAGGCTCCCTGCTAAAGCTCTGTCCAATTCCAGCCACAGTGTAACTCTGGAATAGTGGCATTGAAGCTATTCCAGACATCTGACAGTTCAATTAAGATCAGTGGCCCCGTTTATAACTTAATTTGAAAGTGTACCCAAAAGCAAAGATGAAGTTTCAAAGCTACCTCGGATTTGCATGCTCATATTTTACCGTAAATTGAAGGAAATCATGTTTGTAGGCCCCGTCCATGGCTTTGAAAATCTTGCTGTGAATATTTATCTGACCCTCTCTTGGGCTGGAAATCGTGGTTGCTTTAAGACAGAAACAATGTGGAGGTTTTCAATGAAGTCATTTTCTTGGTGTTTCTAACACACAGCTTCTAGTACTAGCAGATCTCAGAAATAGAGTCAGGTAAAAATCATTTAAACCCATAAGAATCCCACTTAAGTTTGCTTTAATTTCAGGTAACAGAGAAAAGCCTATCAGTGTTGCATTCCTCAAAAATCAGCCTATGTTTTGTATTTATTATTCCATTTAATTACTGTGTGTTTTCCCACATTTTAATAGCAAGGTATTATTCCATGTCTGAGCTTTTCTGTGCCTCTCTTTGCTGTAGCATCTCTGCGGCACAGCCTTGAACTGGTTTGTACCCCTATCTCCTCTGAAATAAAGAACTATTGTTATCCCATTTTAGGCGAGACCGAGGCATGGAGAAATGACTGTGCAAGGTCATACAGCAAGGCTATGGCAGAACCAGGGATAGGACTCAGATCTGAGTGCTCATCCAGTGCCCTAAATCACACGACCATCTTCCCTTTCCAAGAATGAATCCTTGCACCCTTAGAGCTAAATACTGAAAAGATTGAGGGTAAGTCGTTTTGCCTAATTATTGTGCATTGGATACATGATCAAAACACACTGCCATATCGTCAGAGAATGTAGTGACTGATGAAAATCCAGCTTTCTGCCCATGTAATTATGCAGCCTTTTATGCTATCGTGCGCTAGTCATTTCCTGCATCTCTAAGGAGTCAACCTTTCGTGACTTACAGTGAAAATTATGCATATAGAACAAATCAAGACTCAGATTTTATGGGAATTTACAAAAATTCAGTAGACAATTTCCATTGTACTTCCCTTCAGTTCAGTGTCATTCATTCCTTTTATGGTGTGGGTAACATTTCCTAAGGGAACTGTTTTTATCATGGGCCCAATCCGGAATTTTTTTCCCAGGCCCTAATGTGGAAAAGCACTTTAAGAGGTGCCTGTGTTTGCCCTTCTTCAAACTAGTGCCTAAGCATGCTCGTAACTTTGGACAGACATCCCATTGACCGCAGGCAAATGGAGCAGAGTTGATGCTTTATTACTGTTTTTAAGTAGGCTGTGCCTTCCTGACACAGGATCCCAGTTGTGGGATGGTGGTCTTTGTGCTCTTAGAGTGTTGAAGTATGTTGTAAGCAACCCCAAAGATGAAGTAACAAGGCTAGAATATACAACTATAAAAACAGCTGGGAGAATTCCACTCTCTCTTACTCCTGTGGAGGCTGCCATTTTGAAATACATATTTGTTCTTTTTTGGGAAAGTACTTTCCTTGGCACAGGCAGATTCAGGACTGCAATTACTAATGCCAGCGAGCTCGTTTAAGATTATCTGTGTGGGTACCTCAGAGAATATAATTTGAAAACTCACAGTCATACCCATAACAGACAAATTTGAGATAGGGAAAAAATAGAGCAAATTTCATGTGAAATTTGGCAACTTTTAGTTTAGGGGAAAAAAAAAAAAGGAATTAGAAAATAGAATGAACAGGATCAAAAGCTTGATCATTCATTTTTCAGTTGTGGAATGTTACCTGTGCCTTTAGTCATGCTAATTATTTGCTGCATCAGGCTAAATTATGTGCTGAAGTAGCTCAGAATCACTACAACACGTAAAAAGTTACGTCTGGTTCTCGTTGAACTGCTACCTATTATCATGGCATATGACTGTGAGGTGGGGCCTGCAATCACAGTTGTAAATCAAAGAACAAGTCATAGGTTAGGTACTGTTTTCCTTAGATATTGTCTCTAAGTTTGTTTTCTGTATGCTGGTCTCTTGAGGGACGTTTGGTGAGCTTTTCAGTTAGGTGTAAAGTCAAGAATACCAACCTTAGTTACTGAACCTGAAAGTGAGGAAGGGCTAACTCTTAGTCTTGTTCATAATCAATAGGTGAAATTCTGGCAACATCCTGGTGATAGAGTTTCTGTCACTGAAGGCTTCAGTGTCACATTCTTCCAGTGTTACTTCTTCCCCTAGACGGGAATCCAATCATTATTATATTTGACTCATTAGCAGGCCATCAAATCTGACTCGGTTTGAGTTTTTAGCATCTAAAAATTTCTGTTTGGACTGATACTTGTGCATGCCAGATGTCTTCCAGGATCTTCGATAAAAATACATAAAGAAAGGCTGACTTGTGTGCCTCAACAGAAAAGAAATCCACATATGAAGGCTGGAGTAGTCCCTCAAGCAGGGAAATAAGGAGCCAAGTTTGTAACAAGTGTTGCACACTCATCTTCCCAAGATCAGGCCTGGTGTTTTGGCCCCTGTGTACTATCTTTGATCTTGCATAATGAAGGCAACTGGTTTTACTGTCCATCTTTGAAATTGAGAGTAGCTGTTAAGATCAGGTATGCAAAAACCAGAGCACCCAGAGATGCAGTTGAGCCCATAGCACTTGAAATCCCCTGGGGATTTTGAAAACATCTCGATTCTTGAAAGCAATCACAAATAAGTAGAAGAAAAGCATTTTAAACACTTCTGAAAATCCCACTCTGGTTTATTTGGCAGGTGAAAAAAGAATCCAGGAGATATACTACATATAATGATCGTTCAGTGACAAAGTAGGTGATCACAGAAAATGCTCATGCTTAAATCTTTCAGCAGTTAATGATCATCTTTACAGACCATAATACTTGAATACTTCACTTATCGATACATCAGGGCTTGGATGAACTTTGAGACGTATGAAAATGGGACACTCCTTAGGCCAATGGTAGCGCCGTGTGCTAGTCACTGATCAACCAATTACATAATTGGCCAGATCAGTAACTTGCATAAATAGATACACCTCCATTGCCTCCGCTGGAGATGACAGTTACCTGAGAACTGACCCGAAACTCTTGCCACGGAGCAGATAATGGTTTCATATTTTGCTGCTTAGTGTTGTTGTAAAAATAGACTCATTTCCTGGAGCAGTTAAAACAAGAAAATCTGGAAAAGCAATTTCCCACAGAGGCTCATCCACACTGGAATTTGCCGAGGACCCCGTATGTGAACATGTGCTGTTAGAAAACATAAAACAGCAACTTTGTTTAGGGAAGCCTCTGACCTGTCAAAAATGCAAAGCATTTGTTACCAGACTTTTCCTTGGCAATTAGCGGGTAGAATTACTCATAGAAATTGTTTTGTTTGCTCACAAGGGGAAGAAGCAAGACATAAATTCAAGATATCCCCTGTTTGACCACAAGAAAGAAGACTCTGTTCACAGAGGGCCTGTGGGTGAAGTGCTGAGCGGCCTCAGCTCCCTTTGGGGATGAACTCAAAGTTGTAGACCTCAGTGAAGTATGAAGAGCGCTCCAGACTTGCTGGACATCCATGGCTGTGATTGTTTTCAGCAGTCTAAGGGATTTGGGCATCCAATTTTAACTCAATTTTACAAGACTTTCAATAAGCCTCAGTTGGCTTCAAACCCCCTCTGTCTGTGTTCTACGGAGAGACTGATTTTGACCCAGGAATGTGGCCGTGAGTGTTGCCTTCCTTTCCTAGGTAGTGGCACTCAAACCCCAGGTTAGCTTTCTGCTGTTTGGTGTAGGTGTTTCCCAGCAGTGACTTTTCAAGTGCCTGTTGTGTGCCCCGTTCACTGCTGGGACAGCCTGACAGATGAGTCCTCCTTACTCCAGCCATGCTTCGCCTTTTCCTTAGCGCTTTGGTTTTACATGTCTTTTCTATATAAAGGTGGTGCTGGTTTAAGCTGAAGACCAGGGAAGTTTCAAGAGGCCAGATTTTCTGCTACGGGCCCTGTTCTGCTGGAGCCTGTTGCCCAGCTGTGCCTGCTGTGTGGGGCCAGAGAAGGAGGGAGAGACGCTGCAGCACTTCAGGGAAGTCAAGATGTGCCTCCTCGTGCTCAAACGGTCCTGCCTGAAGACACATCCTCCCTGGCTGCCAGCAAGCACTGTAGTTTCTCCCTTTCGCCCTTGCCTTATGGGCTGATGTTTCCTTGTTGCATACATGTCCCTTGTGCTGGGGAGGGTCTCACGCTGCATGATGTGGCTGAGGAGATCTGGTATCTGCTTGGCAGCAAGATTCCCATGCAGACTGGGGGCTCTGTGCTCATACACTTGGGAGTGAAGACCCTTTTTGATCCAAACTCACAGTAAAATAAGCTGCTCAGAGGTCTCCTTGAAGCCAGGAAGCTACTCAAATACATCTTCAGGATCTGAATTCTCCCTTGACTGCAATGAGTTTCCACAGCAGAAGTGACAGAAGCAATTTATCACAGATAGAGTGGTTTCTTTAACAGGCCGTGTATGAGTCCTGCAGGTTAATGCTCAGCTTGCGTACGTTACTGATTGCCACAAATACTGCTTTTAAATCAAATAGTCACTATTTATTCAGGGATATCTGTTTCTTTTACATGCGCTTCAGAAGAGCTTGCCTAACAGCTTGTATCCATTTGTTGTGAAGAGCCTGCTGGCCGATCCAAAATGGTTAGGCTATGTCTGCATATCTAATGGGGGTTTGGGGACCTTGCGCTGGGGTTAGCAAGTGCAAATGTTTCCCATTAGCTCCCTGCATTCCCCTAAGTTGTGATTCAGCAAGAGAGCGAGTGGAAAGCTGAACTTGAGGCATGTGAGATGTTTCTTTGAAGTTACTCGTGCTTAAAGTTAGGCATGATCTGAGTTGGCTTGCTAAGCTGAGGCCCTGAAGAGCCTACTGTGCTAACACAGTGTAAGCTTCGTCTTTTCCTTTTATGCATTGCCTGGAGTGATGCTAGTTTCAGAAGCGGTCTTCAGCCTTTCAGTAAACTATTCCATAGTATTGAGGGAAAGCTTTAACTATTCAGTCGCTTTCTATCAGCAAGCTCAGCTCCACTAGAAAGCCCGTAGCAATGCCTGCCCTCTCTGGGCCGCTGAGCTTGCTTCCTTCCTTATTTTCTTCAGCATGTTTCTTTTCTGAGGCAAGTGAAAAAAAATAATCTCAAAATAGTACCTTAAAAAGGTGGGAAATTAAGCAGATCATATAATCTTGATTCCTTTATCTTGCTTAATTAAGAAGAAGTTTGCCAATAGTGATCTGCTATTTCCTAAAACAAGCATACATGAAGAACGCTTCGAGCAACTTCAAAAAAGTTTTCCGGCTAGATCAGGAAAAGATAAAACCAGAAGTGGAAACTTCTAATACACTTTATAGCTCATTACTTACAGGAAGTACATTGTTGCACAGGATACTAATGAATTCTGCAGGATGAGGTTTCCAAAAGCAAAAAAAAATGGCACCTTCTGTATCTTAGAGGAAAGGTCTCAGGGCTTTTTCAATTACGGTCGTTACGCAGTGGCTGGGTATGGTCATATCACCCAGAAAGATTCTACCTCTGGGAAAAGGCTTTTTAAAGTTTCAAGTGTGTACACTATGGAATTGCTGTAGCAACTTCCTGGTCTAGCTGCGAAACGTGATAAAGGGAATGGTAAAAGTCTATCTTGTTTTCAGTTGCCCTGTTGTGCACCCTGGGAGGCAGAAATACTGCGTTGCGTGTATCGAGCTGCAGGGAGGACAGAACACATGGGAATGACCAAGGATGAACGTGGTAAAGTTGGTGCTGATGTTCTCGATCAGGTAGTGAGGCCAGCAAAGTGAGAACAGCACAACAGCTACTCAGATTTACCAGTGACACTTGTCTGGAAAATTAATGTTTGGCAGACTCTTAATTAACTCAACTGAAGAAGTAATCCTAAAATCCTGGGTTTGGACAAGGGCCTGAATGCCAAGCTACTGGATTTACTGTTAGTGAGTTGATGCTCTCAGAAGAGGTGTGAAACAGGAATATTTCATATTTGTAAAGCACCCAGAGGTCCTGCAGATGACAAGAAACAATTTTCCACTATTTAAAGAGTTCCCTGGTGTAAACAGGCCCCTCTATGGTGAGTCGAGAGCTGAGGGGTTGTACCCCAGGCGCAGCTTGTGGTTTCAGGTCCAGACGTACTGTCCCCAAGTCAGCACCAGCCCGTGTTGGGCGCACCTCTGCCACGTGCTGGTTACCTTGCTGTCCTGCACCGCGGGCGATATGTACGCACGCCAGCTCTTGTATTTCACTCAGACCGTAAGGACAACTTTGCTGTACGTTTCAATGTATTTTAGGCACGAAGGCATTTGCATCAGGACTGAAGCACATGGGTAGTGAAGCTTGAGCATTTTTTTTTTAAATGCAGGCGAGATATTTAAATATCGGGTTAGTTTCTCTTTGTATCTTTAGGCACCTAAATACTTCTAAACTTGTCACTGGAAGGCTGTCTTACTGAAAATCAAGAGGTGTTTGCCCTTGTGAAAGTCCCTACTCATGCTTCAAAGTGAGATTTGGACTCCTAAGTCACAAAGATGCTTTTGCAAATGTTGTATCTGTCTTTCTGCTTCTCTATAAATCAACCTGCTTGGCCTGAACTGAATGTTTAAATAATAAACAGCTGAAGGACAGTCTGATTGCTTCTTTCTGAGTGTTTCCCTTATGGAGCGCTTGGGGTCACATGGCATCTGCTCTGACCTTACGGACCTGCTTTCTGGAGCCTTTTTTACGATGCTTACAAACCCCACATTTTAACCAGCCGTTAAATAAGCCAGTCAGTGGTAACTATTCAGGACAGGGATTAGAAGAATATTCTTACTGGGATACAGGATGGCTCTGTCCATGTGCTGGCCAGGGATGAAGGGCTGGAAAACTGTGTGGTGGAAGAGACTATTAATGTGATTTTCCACAACTTTCCTTGCAGCTGCATTTTTGAGGAGAGAGAGAGAGAGATGGCTAGGCTTGCAGTAACATGTTGTGCCGTCATAAATGCTACAGCCACCATCTGTTTCCAGCCCACGACTTGAAAGAAAACTGAGCAGTAATCTCATAATTCACATGAGCATTTTACACTTGTGAACCCTTCCCAACCTTTGTCTAATAATGAGGGGAGTGCATGGTGCTAAGGTTTGTATTTTTCCTGCACGTATTAGTGTTTATTTGTATGTCTCTTTCTGTTTTGTTGGGGTTTTTTGTTGGTGGTTTTTTTTTTTTTCCCCATGGACCCATAAAAAATTTCTCTGGGAGGAAAATCAGACCAGTTCCATGGTCAAAAGAAACATAATAAAGGCGAAATCCCAATTCCATTGACCTTGCTGGCAGAATTCTCCAGGAGGAGGTGCATTTAACATTCCTCGCTGTGTCTGTCTTGGTTACTTGTTGATTACAAGAAAGACATTAGAAAGTGAAGAGGCAGGTTGCTGAACTGCCCTTTCCCTGCAGAAACAGAGCTGCTGGAGTAGCTGGACATGCGCATTTTAAACCTGCACCATCAGATAGGATGGTAATGGTAGGTTGGATTTTAATGAAAACAAATTCTTCTGCTAATCTTCGCTTCGGGCAGCCCTCCGTGGGATTAAGGATACCACCTGCTGTGCCAAAGACACGCTCAGGTTCGAGGCTGCTGGTGGGTGGGAAGAACACAAACATCTGAGAGTGACTCTGGTGAGTGATGGCAGTCTGTCCTGCTGCAGTGCCCGCAGGGAAGCCAAAGAGTTGAGATCATTTACTTGATGGAAATCCTGCTCCCCTCCAGCCTGCGAAGCAAGGCTAACGTCATTAAGGATTTCTTTTTGACTGTTCTGCGAAACCAAGGGCTGCTGTTTCTCTGGGCCTCCTCTCATCTTTGGACCCGATTTGCACGCCTCCTAGCACAGCCGAACCGGCTGAATGAACTCCTGCTCTCCTCTGGCCTTAGAAACAACGACTTGCATCATCTTGACCAGACTGTAGAGCCGTTTAAGGATGAAAGGGCTTCTCATTTCATACATCCCTCTGCTGCTAGAACTATAAATCCTCGATGGACTAAGTTTATAGCAAACTGCTACTGCAAGCAAGTGAAATTTATTTTGTGTTGTCATATGTATGGTCAAACTGTCCAAGAAGTTGCCAAAGAACTGAGCTGCTGATGGGCAACCAATTCAATCTCTTCTCATTTTATTTAAAAAATAATAAATAACTGTCAATCAAAGGAACTTACTTTGACATGTGCTACCTGTTGGGTGATCCTCATTACCTCCAAAACGTGTCTGTAAGTGGAAGAAAGCTGCCAGCTGTTGCCAGGTCCAGCAGATAGGACATGAAGTTCCACCAAGAAAAGGTTTGTGGGCTCACTAGGGTTGGGGACAGGTTGAGGGACACTCCCTTTTTTAGCGCTCCTGGCTGCTCTGAATGTGTTTGATCGGGTAGCGAGGGTGCGCAGAGGCCGCGTCCAGCCACGCCGACCTCTGCTTCAGTCAACGGCAAGGCTTCACTGGCCTGTACGCCACAGCGGCCCTTGTTCTGCCTTGCAGTTTGGTCAAAGATGGGTTGTTGGTGGATCTCTGGGGTCTAGAAAACCAGCCCATGGCTATTTTGGTGCCTTGTGATGGTAGATGAGCTAAAAAGGAGATAGTAGAAACTCTTCAGGCTGATGGGGTCTGAGTCACATATGTTTCTCTATCATTTTCTTACAGAGCGAGCAAGCCTGAAAAGTTACCTTATTTTTATTTTTTACCCAGGCTAATTAATTATAGCTGGGGGTGTTGGGAGCTGTCGAATTAAACGGCCTTTCCCCGCTTACTCCCATCATCCTGCCGAATTCAATCCCTGCTGCCTCCCACCCCCTCGTCTGTAGTTTGCAGCCACGTCTGAAGTGTCTGCCCTGCTCACGTGCTGGTAGGAGCCTCCTCCCCGCCGGCGCACACGTTGTGGCTTTGGTGTCCGTGGAGTCAGAAGCATCTTTCCCGACCCTTGTTTTTGCGTGAGAGGGAGAGAGAGAGGGGGCACGGCAAGGGCAGTGGCAGGGAAGGCCCCTGACATGAAATTCCCAGGAACAGGATTTGCACATTTTATGACCGTTCAGATGGAAATGCAACGGAGCTGAATTATTACTCCTTAATCCTGCTTTCTCACTTTCCTCCCAGCAGCCTCCTCCCGTCGAGCTTAGGTAATACAGAAGCTTATAAACAAATCCCGCCGCGTGAAAAATAGCAAAGGGTGGTGGGGGGAAGGACCTGGGTTAGGGCTGTGATGGATAGACAGGTGGAAGGCAGGCACCAGAAGGGAGGATGAATGGTAAAAGCCTTTGATGGAAACACTAAAGAGCTATTGAAAATCCAAGGGGTGGGGGGAGGGAGGAGGAAGAATAGCAGGAGGAGGGAAAGCAAGGGAGCCGTGCCCCCCTTCCCCCCGCCCTCTTTCTCAGGATGTTGAAAGTATTTGTCCTTCGTTACAAAATGATTGAACTGCCGCCAGGCCAGGCCACCCTTCCAGCCATTGCACTGGGAAACTGGCACTTCTGAAAGCCTCGTCGCCTCTCAAATTTTATAGCTTTCCCTTTTTGTGGGAGTTTTTGTGTTGCGCTACTTGCAGGATCGTTTTCAGATTTGCTGCGTATCAAAGAGACTATATTTTGTTGCTCTGACAAACACAGAGTCCAGGTAATGAAAGGAAGAATTAAAAAATAAAGGCCCATTTTTATCAGAATACCCAGCTGTCTGCCTTTTATTGAGTCAGAATTTCATGCGTTTGGTATTCACGATGTTGCATTAATATTCGTTTGGTTTATCTCTAGCGCTTTTTGAAGGAGGAATTTCATCCTGTAAATAAAGCTTCTACTTTATTGATGTCTCTGCGCACAAAAGCAGCGCCTGTTCTTCGTAGTCAGAGTAGTGAGGATGATCCTGTTCTATCATAATTAAAATGTTTTTTGCATCAGACAAATGCAGACAACAGTGGGAGAAGATAATCTTTCCCCTTTTCAGAATGATCCCTGAAGTTCTGCCATGTCTTTGTCCTGCGAGATCTACAGATGGGAAGAACTATTGAAGATCTGCACACGAGGTGGTTATTGCTGCCAGAGGCTGTATTTATATGTTGTATTTATATGTGTATGTATTTATATAAGCTTGGGAAGGACTGAAGCCGTGTGTATTCTCAAGAATTAGATCTGGGTGTCTGTAGATGCACCCTCCACCCAGGCCCTTGTTGACCAGGGGAGGACCCGGGGCCACGGTGCCTGCCCAGGGCCGCCCACGTGCCATCGCTGTCGGAGAGGCCGGCGAGCTCGGGGTGCGCTGGCCAGGCGGGGTGAGCAGGGTCCCGCCTGTCCCCCGCGCACGCGCCTGCCTCGCCGGGCCCTGCGTGCCGGGCACGCGTCTTCCCTCCCCATCGGCCGCACGGCCCTCAGCGCAGCCCCAAGGGCACTCCCGAGTAAACACTGCGGACAGTCAGCTGTCCGATGCCTCCAGGATTAGATCCTGGGATTAGGTCTCTGACGGGCTGGCTGTGCCATATAATTAAAATAGGCCTAAGAGAGCAGAGAGGCAACATGCAACCCCTACACGGCTGAATATCGGGGGGGCTGTGCTTGCTCACAGACCCACTGCAGCCGAACGCAGAGCTCTCCGCTAACATAACTTTGCAATAGCACTTTCCCTCTGAACATCTCCAGTGCCCGGTTGTAGTCATTAATGTTTGCAGTGCCCCAAGAGAGGTACCACTGCCTTTATCCCCATCTCTGAAGGAAGAGAAAGGGTAAGTGACTTGCTCAAGGTTAGATGGGGAGTCGCTGGAGATGGAGCTTCAGTCTCCTGCCTTCAAAGGAATTCGCTGCAGTGACCAAAGCAAACAGCGCCTGCTGTTTCAAAGCCGGACCGTGGCGTGTCATTCGCACTTTGTATCTGAGATGCTGCGTCTGGGAAGGTATCGCCGTCCTTGAGAACAAACTTTTAGGTCTTGAGCGTGGGTGAACACTTGTCATCGTGCCAGGATGACACAAAGTCTAGAAATTATGATGGCAATTCAGGTCATGGTATAACGGGGGAAAAATGCTGCCTCAGAAGCGTCCCCGTCTAATGTCACTGCTAGTGATTATTGAAGCTGCAGGACATGGCTGTGGCAAAGATCAGGTTGTAGCTGATATGAATCATGCCTTGAAATAACACTTTCCTTCTTACATTGTGAAAATTGCAGAGGTATGGGAAGTGAAGGAAAATCGGATTTCCCTGGAGGTTAAAGATTTTCCTTTAATCAGCTTTCATAATATTAATTAAACGTTTGGAACAATGGCTCGGTCCTGGGATCCGCCCGCTCTTGCGTAACTCTCTCACAATACCGTTTTCACTTTCATGTTTATTTGCCAGCATGATTCAAAGCGAGAGCTGTGCGACTCCCGCTCCAAGGAGCTACTTGGGTTTGGGGAAAACTCAACTCCCTCTCTTACCTCTCCTAGGGAGCCAGGACCCCAACGCTTCCCTCCTGAGAAAGAGCAGCCTGGAGGGATCACAGCACTTTGTCATCATTACCCCATCCGCAAACGGGGCCAAGAAAAACTTACTGGTCTTTTGAGACTGGTACATATAAATGTATACCCACCCATATGGAGAAATGGGTGTGTTTATAGAGATTGGTACCTGGACGTATTCCGGGTAGGTAAGACATATTACAGTGCCACTTCTTCCCTGAAGTTTTCACTCTTTCTGTAGTGTAGTTGCTACGTGCCCATGGGAGCCGTCGTTTCTGGTCCTTTGAGCAATGGGCTTAATATAACCCGGGCTTGTATCACACACACACGGAGCGCTCGGGGGATGAGAAAATTTGGGGAATGGTTCCCAGGCAGGGGATGACATTGATTACCCCGGGGACCTCGCCCCACGGGAGGGGGAACTGCGCTGTGTGTATTTCCACAGCCCAGGAGGTCCTCTTGGTGCCAGACCGGGGTGTCTCTCCTGGTGGTCTGAGATGTGTCGGTGCGTCCGAGAGCCCAGCCGCAGGCGTGCAGGGGGGTGCGCACACACAGACCCGCAGCCTGGCCACCTTTGTTCAAGTTAGAAAAGAGCCTTTTCAAAAATAAGGTTTTAAAACTTATGAGTGCCAGACACTATCAGAAAAAAAAAAATGAACATATTGTATTTTAGGTCAAAGTGTTATCTAGCCCAAGATTTTTAAATATGCGCAAAATGCAGTTTCTGCAGAAGGACCATTAATCAGCCGCTGGAAGAACTGCTTTTTTTAAGCTGCAAAGATGAAAACAAAACGCTGTGAGCACCGGGGCAGCTCCATTTTCCCATTGTACGGACGGCAGGTCTCGGTGCAGGAGGGCACCTATATCTGTGCAGGCTCTTGCTTCCCTAGCAACATGTTAACATCTTTGCAAAAGCTGTTTAAATACGCCGAGCCGCTTGCCACGCAGGCTCTACATGGCAGTTTCCCTGTTGACACATGCTTTTGTCTGCTTGGAGAAGGTGCTCTGTAAACAGAATTGGTAGACGGTTTTTATGTTACTTATTTCTGATTCATTGGTTCTAAATTAGTAGCTCAGAGGCACATACCTTTCGTACAGGTAGGGAAGGGATTGCCTCTCCTCTCCCCGCCTTTGGAAACTTTGACCTGCTAAGATCACAAACTGTAGGAAATCTCGGAGGCGAAGTCCCAGGTACCGCCAGCAGTAAAAGCCCGGAGTAAACAGATTAGGTGTGTTTGAAAGACGTCTTAAGGGAGCTTGGACTATCTGGCTCAGTTTCCATATACCGCAGGCAAGATTAATTTCAAGACTGGTTTTGATAGCGTGAAGGCTTCTTCCTTGATATAGGAATTGGCTGTGTAATTTTTATATATATATATATATATTTTTTTTTTTTTTTTTTTCTGTTTGGCAGTGCGGGACACGAGGGATCGAAACTTCCTCTCCACACCCCTTTGATTAGCACAGGAGTGGCAGGAGGAATTTTTTCCCTCTTGGTCATTCTGGGCAACCTTTGAGCCCAGCTTTCCCACCCTGTTCCCACTGAGAAGCCGCAGAGGCCACGCGAGCGAGCCCCTAGCCAGCTGGGAGCCGTCAGCTGCCTTCAAAGCCTCAGCCAGCCCTTCTGCGATCAATCCCTGGTGAGGTGTGTAATGTGCGTGGCATCAGCCCCGTATCCCACACAGTTCCCATCTCAGCAGGGACAAATTTTTTTTTAAAAATTGGAGTACAAAAGGGAAAACCCATTTCTTGAACTTTTAAGTCACTTTATGGAGCAGTCAAGGGTATTGGGGTTGGGTCTTTTCATCCTCATCGTTAACCGAGGGCTGCTGGCCGTAGGTTTTTCCACCCTTTTGCGGGAGTGGGGTGGCAAAGCCCTGAAAGCTGAGCTGCTCCCTCCTGGATCCTCCCTTGCAGATGGCAAAGGACATTTGTTAATTTACACACGAAAGAAATGCAGAATCCTGTCTGCACATTTTGGACTGAGGCAAATGAAAATTTTGTTGTCAGTCTGGCTTGGCATCACCTTTCCAGTTCTCTTTTGTTTTCTCTCCCTGTGAATCATCTCTCCATTCCACTTCTCTTTTGTTTGTTCCATAATTGCTGGCTTAACCTGGCGGCACGAGGCTTCCCCGTGGAAACATCACCACGCTGTCAATCAGCGAAGGAGAGGTGGTACAGCTGGTACGGTCCTTCCTCCCTCTCAGGAGTGAATGAATCATCCCTTGAATATGCAATATCATCCAGGACAAGAGCCAGGATCCTCAACAGGCATCTCTGGAAACATTATTTCCACATTTTGAGCAGACCAAGAGACAATAAGTAAACAAGCAAGCTGTGGCATTTGCAATCTCTGTAGTTTTATTTAAAGTGACTGCCTGTGCTCGAAATGCTTGTGTGGGTATTAAAAATACAAAGAGAAAAGCATGTATCCTTGGTCTGATACCGCCCAAGGCAGCCTCACAGTATGGCCCATTTAATGCTGTTGAGCAGTCCATTGAACGAGGACCCGCCAGAAACAGTAACTGCCTGCTTTCCTCCCGAAAACTCACGCAGAGCGACACGTCCCAAGCCCGCCGTCGCTGGCCTCGGTATTTCTGCTTCGAAACGGTGTCAGTGCTGCCTCCTGGTCGCGTGTGGAGGTGGTTCACATTGCCCTCGCACGGAGCAGCAACCGGCACAGGGCTCCTTCCCTCACCCGGGTTCTCGTTCCAAAGCGTTTCCCTCCGAGGAAAGGCCGGTTTCCCATGGTTGCTCCTGGGCCGAGGGTGGGCTGTAGCTGGGGAATCAGGGAAGGTTCACTGCACGATCAGGTACTGCACGACACAGCGGTATACAACATCAGCTGGTTTTCCTAAGCTCTCGTGTGCTGTGCTCATGAATTTGATGAAACTGCCCCTGAATGAATATACAATTAGATTTCAGTGTTGAATGTGTGAGAAATACAATGGGAGAGGAACACTGATCCACTCGAGCAGAGAGGTCAGGAGGGCTGCAGTCTTGTTTTCTCTACTCTGTTATTAATACCAATAGCTAAGACTTCTTCTGCTTTATTTTTGTGCAAAGGTTACAGCTACATGTTCACCTTCATCAGTCTTTCTGACGATAGCGCTGAAAGTGAAATACCATTAAAATTATCTTCCTATACGTTTAAACCACTCTGGCACTTTTCCAGGCAGTATTTGTGCCCCTGTTTATGCTGCAGACCCTGGTGACCCTAGAATACTTTTATTTACAACAGCATAAGCATCATTTCCATGGCAACATGCTTTTCAAGCTGCAGATTGAGGATTGCAATTTCCTAAGCAATAGAAGAAGCAAGGGTGGATTTTTTTTCCCAATCAGCTAGTAGCAACTTTCATGTGCAAAACGATCAGCCATGACAAATCATTTAAAAGCTACATTATAATCAAGGCAATTTTAAAGCTCAGCATGGTTAGCCTAAAAATGAGAGAGCGTTAGATCCAGTTGTTCAGTGGAAACGAAGACCATGCAATGATATCCTCACTGCTGCTCTAGGAAATGGGCTTCCACTCGCTCTGCGATGCAGCCTGATGAGGAGCAGAGCAGTTCACTTCACTGGAGTGACACATTATTTACAGGAAGACTACTACATAATTATAGTCCTATATGGTTTCGGACAATGCTTTCCCATATTGGAGGAGATGACGAAGCGTGTTTGAAAATGGTCCAAGCTATCAACAAAGGAATGTTATTAACAGATACGTTGGTTAGCGGCTCATGTGAAACTGCACTCGGTGCTTTCTGCCTTCAGAGAGCACCGGGGTGGAGCTGATCCCCGGGATGGAAAAGCCGCCTGTGCACACACATACGCCAGCGGAGCCCTTCCCGTTGCTGGCGGCGTTGCGGACAGAAATACAGAACCGAGTCTGTTGGGAAATATCGCTCAGCAGCGCCACAGCGTTGCTTCCCTCCCCAAAATCAATTTTCAAAAGTGGTAAGCGTTGTCACTCCACAAATAGGGAAGCTGAGGTGCAGAAAGATGCAATGACGTGTCCGAGGTTGCCCCGGTTGACGGTCAGAGGTGCTCCCTGGAGGCCCAGGACACCACGCTGCCTGCCAGCGGCCAGGACCCATTTATCAGAGGAAGGTGTTTGAAGGCTCGAGCCGTCCCTGCCCAGCCAGCTTGGTGCCCGGCACCGCTGGGACCTCTGCTACTCGCTGGGGGACAGCACTTCTCACCCTGCTCTTCTCACCATCTCTCACTGGCAGAAAATTTGCATTAAAAATACCGCTTTAAGGAATTCAGAAAAAGGTGAGGATTTCCTTTCCTGTTGGATTGTCCTTGAGAGCAATGAAATCTCGCTTCGTATCCAGGCAGGATTTGCTGCTCACCTGGCCGAGCCCGGGAAACTGGTATGAACCCGAATGTGTCAGCTTAGCAGAACTGACTCAAACCTCTGAGCGTTATCAGTTACTCATGTCTCCGATTTCCAAGTTAGACCTTAATGGTGAGGGTGTCACTATAGAATTATCAAAGGTAAATTGTCTGAGTCATGCTAGAAATTATTTCAAAGAAAATAGGAGTTGCTGTTGTTTTTTTCCCCCAGAATTATTTTGGGTGACAGGTAAAGAAGTATTAAACTACATTCTGTAACGGTAGAGGTACATCCCTATTTGGTAAAACATGTGTTCGTACCGATTTGCTTTGGGTCTCCAATATTTTTGGGGGCAAAACTTCCACTGGTTCTGAAAGCATTAGGACAGCAGAGAGGGTCTCCAGGCTCAGGGGACCCCCACGTCCGGCGAGGTACGGCTGGTCATTAACTCTCCTGGGGGAAGCTGAGTAGACACTGCTTTTAAACACTAGATTTTCCATACCAGGGACCGGTTAATTTAGCATTCTGGGGTGTTAGATATTGGCCCAAGTATGCCGCAGAGCTCGACGTCAAAAGCTTTCAGGACATCAAGAACTGCAAGAACCCCTTGACTAAAGCCACTGCATACTAATGCGTAAGGCCAGCCTTAGCACCCGGCGTCCTCCTCCCTTTGAAGTCAGTTGTCAGGCTTGATCTGGAGTCCGAGCACCTGGGTTAGGGAATCAGGGAACCACTAAATATGTTCTACCCTAGGGAAAGTGCTCACCCTCACGTTGGCTGGCGGTGGAAGAGGAGGAAGGTTTTTCAGCCTGCTCTTATGGTTTCAGACTTGAACTTGGAACTGTTTGTTTTTGCTACGCCACCCCTTCCGCCCTAGTTAATAGTCAACTTTGAAACCCAGCTTTATGTCCCATGTGTTTGATTTACATTTCAAATGCAGGGCCAGCAGGGCAGGCTGTCTAAATCACTTGTCAGCACAAGGGAAGGAGGTGACACAGTGGGAGGAAAATGTGAGACGCGGCTATGGCCCAGTATAAACGCTCCCGCAGCTGGGTGATGCTGCTCCTGGGAGAGTCCCCAGCAAGCGACAACTGCTCACCTTGCTCAAAGGTTGAGGTCTAACCCAGGCAACACACAGGGACCAGCTTGTCTCCTTTGATTTACGCCCGATTCCTCCAACACTACAGCCCTGCATCCTGTTTTCCTTATCCACTGCAGCTGTATGTGGAGGTGAGGGCTTGAAAAGACCTAGCGAGAGGAGTTTCTTTTGAAACCAAAAATAACTTGTCATGATTTTATTATTTTTTTTTTGGTCAGCATGTTGCAATCTTAAATTTGTCACCGATCTGTAGCTGAATTGACATACAGGAAACCTATCTAATGGCGAGTCGGAGGGCACAGGGCAGAGCGAGTTCACCGGCCACTCTTGAAAACCGTCTGGCTGGAAATATCATTTTCAGCTGCTCTTTGATGAGGTAAGATCAAGGAGCAAAGCGACTGCACACACCACACGGGCCAATGCCAAATGGTTTGCAGGGCCAGTCAATGCGGCATTGAGGAAAGGGGAAACATTTGCAGAATCGGTCAAAAATGAATTAGATGTGTTTTAAAGCAATTACTTTCCAGACTGTTTACTCTGAATGACACAAATGTGATCGGCCTGTCCTTAGAGACCTTCACGGGCTTGACCTGATGGATGTGGTGATGCCTAATCCTGCCCTCGCTGATGTTGCCTGGAGTGGCACATGTGCGTGCTCCGACAGCCCGTGAGCAGAGCCTTGCTGGCTGCCGTGCGCTGCCCTGATGCGTTTGTGCAGCAGGATGACCTCTTCCTTTCATCTTCTGAATGAAACACAAGATCCTCGGGCTGCAGAGGGAACGACCCCTTGTCGAGATGGCAGGTGGAGGAACCAACGCGGAGCAGCACGCCCAGCACCATCAGAGGCCGGTGTGAGCATCGTGCCTCTCCAGCGAGCCCACACCCGCCACAGCTTCCCAAGATTTTACTGGAAATAGCTGCGTCTGCTTCTTGCGAGCATGTTAAAAACTACCTGCCAGGTTCAGCCGACGTAAATCCCCATAAATTCATTCACCAGCCTTATTCCCGGAGAACTGCTGCTTAATGCTCTGTTTCTTCATAGCTGCAATTTCTCTCAGTTTATTTTAACGACGGTGCCTTACTCTCGGTTTCACCACACACGTCCTCTATATTGCTAAAAAGGTACTGGTGAACATGAGCTGTATTACCAGAAATCACATTCCTGTTCCTGTTCCTTGGCTCATTTCTCCCTCATTTCCCATTACCTTCCTATTTTAAGACTTGCATGCATGACATACCTGTCAGCTAGATCCACTCAAATATTTATCCAGTAATTTAATCAGTGAATTTCATAGTAGGTTGCTAACTACATTGATGATTTTCTCCTCATTCGTATAGCTTGGCTTGCGGTGTGTTAGGGAGCTGGAAGGCCGCAGCTTTATGGGGAAGTATAGACTCAATGAAGTTTATAAACTGTAAAGAATTTCTCCTTTTTCTTGCAGCCTTTCTGAGGCCTGTGAGGTGCCTCGGCTGCGTGCTGCACCGAAGGGGAGGGGGAGAGTGCCCAAGATTGCTGACACTTGGGCATCGACGTGACCCTGCGTCGAGCTCAGCTGTGGGCCAACCTCCGGCACACACCGAGGGAAAAGCAAACATACGGGGGCAGAGTCCACTGCTCCCCCCCACTCCCCAACCCGCCTCTCCTGCAGTTTCAGGAGAGAGGAACTGCAGTCTTTCGTAGGAGACTATTCCTCCCAAAGCAAGCTCTTTCTTAAGCCAATCCCAGCTTCCAGGCTAGAAGAACTTTAGGACATACACCAGACCTCCAGACTATGCTCTTGAAGCCCACCGTGATCCCAGGCTGGAGCACTCCCAGCCGGAATGAGCTCCCCAGAGCCAGGCACCAAGGCTGAGCCCCCCAAACCATCCCGCTGTGTGCCCCAGGGTCGATCAGCCCCAGGGTCTGGTGATTTGGCCCGTCAGCCCTTTCCTCACCTCAAAACAGGGCCTCAAAGAAAGGGAGGAGCGAGAAGTGGCACCCTTTTATAGTGTGAGTAACAGCTCCGCAATATGTTCCCCCCGGGCAAGGCATGCTCCACACTCAGTGATTTCAAAAGAAGTTTAAAAAAAGAAAAAAAGAAGGAATGAGGAACTAACTCAACACACCCTGTAGGTAGGTTCTGGCTTCCTCGGGGAGAATGATAGTGTAAACGTCCAAACAGTATCTGTTTAATGTGTTATAAACAGCTTTTCCTTTTTCTTATTCTCCCTCCTCAAACCTGAAACCACTGCTTCTTTACCAGATAACGCTCTGCCTTGACAGGACGGGAGAGAAGTTGTATATGTATAGATATAGATATTCTATCATCTATTTCCATTAATAGGTATTAAGAATAGGGATAGAAACGATAACCTCACTCTGCTGCATCCTGTACCCAGTCTCCAAGAATCCTGTTACTTAATGTTTGAAACATCCTTTGGAGGTAGACGAATATAATCGCCCCCCACTCATTCCTGGCTCTGGAAACGACAGTGCACTTAGAAACACGCTTACCGCCCGCACGGGCTTCGCATACGGCAGTTCTGCACTTAACGTGCGTATGCTTAAGGGCTTTGCTGGCCGGGCTGAGCTAGTGTGCTTGATATCTTGCAGGATAGGGTAGGAAGGCAGAGAGAGATTAAGGATTTTATCATGTTCCCAGGAAAGTTCAGGACAGAGTTTTGCTGATGTCCGTGGAAGAGAAGCTGTCCCTAAATAGTTTGCACAGCTGGGAAAGAAGCCCAGGAGATTCTAGTGTCCCGTCCTTTCCTCTAACCATTAGGCTACGCTTCTCCGCAAAGAAAAATGGGCCATGGGGGACTTTACACTCTCTTACAGCCGTGCAGGTTGCTCCAAAAAGAAGCAATATTATTACATAATAACTAATATAAATCTATAATAATTGCATAATAAGATAACTAATCCGCAGTAAACTCTGCAGAAAGGCTGCATTAAGTGTAAGTGCAAGGCTGGAGACCATGCCTTTCAGAATACCTTGGCAGTCTTACCAAAACAGCAGATAAGTGGAGATTGATACAACCTTGTCAGAAGTGTGGGGTTTTTTGTTCCCTGTAGTACCCATACTTAGCCGAAATTCCAGAACTGATTGCATTTTACTTGGGTGTATCTCCTGCAGAAGTGGCTCAAGCTGTATTAGGAAATAACTTCAAACTTATTGAAATTCAAAGCATTTTTAGTATATCAGTAAACTCAAACAGTTCTTGTTAATTCCTGAAGTAATACTGCCTTCACTCCTCGTACGGCACTAGCTGATTTTAGCCAAGCTAGGAATATGAAAAAAATTCTAGGCTGGAACATCTCTTCTTAAGGCTTTTGTAGATGCAGTCAGACTAGGTAGTGCCCTGGCTTTCTCAAAGCTCTCTGAAAAAATTGTAATAATAATTGCAGTATATTAGTTGGTCCTCAGGGATAGCTCCATTTTCCCTGCATGTAACCTTTACTGCTTTGGGATGCAAGCTATTTGTTTTGGCAGCCTGAACGCCCATAACTTCACCATGATAACCATTTTTAGTTTGGCCTGTAGATTTTTTTTTCTTTTTCAAATCCATCTGTCCTGAGAAGTCAAATTCCTGATTTTATCTTGCACCACCCACCCTCTTCACTTACAATGGGGACCTCAGAACAACCCCTCGTCCTCTTGCCTTGCTCTCTGGCTTTCCCTTGCCTCATTCTCAGAGATTCGTGTTTCTGTTTCATTCTGTCTGTGTTAAATACTTCTGTCCCTGAAATTTCTGGACTCTGAGGTAGGGAGGTTCCATAGTTACTACCTTGCAATAACATCTGTATTACTTTTGTTGAATTTACAAGTTTTAAGAACAAGAAAACCAACCCAGAAATCACCTTCCTGCCTGCCAGCTCTGAGTATTACATGTAGGATTCGGGTTGTTAGTTATTGCATCGTTACTGGGAAGAGAGATTCTGTTCTTTGGACTTAGCAAAGCTGTTGATGATGGGTGCGTGCATGCGAAAAGAAACCAGCTCTTTCTCCCGTCCTTTTATATTACTTTCAGAGGAGAAAAACAGCAAAAACATCTCTGCAAGAAAAATCATTCAGTGTAGCTGGCAGTGGTTTGCCATTCAGCAGGTTCATTCAGGCTATTTTCATGGGTGACTCTTTTTTCAGATGTCCAGTATCCAAATATAGCAGATGTGGGTGTTTTCTGTCTTTGAAAAGAGAAAAATAGCCATTTTGACGAGGACAGTGGGACTGTTACGGAGCGTATGCAAAGTACGGAGTGAGACCTGGGTACCTGGTGAGAGCCCTCAGCTGATTTTGATCTTCACATCATCCTGGAGGCAGCAGCGGGGAGGCTGTAATTAAATTATAGCAGGACATGGGCCTATTCCGCGCTGCACCAGGACCAAATTCAGGCCAGACTCTGCATAAGGTCGAAGGGACACAGGTCTGTCTTTGCCCTGTTCCTCTGAGTGTGTCCCCCACGAGCTACGCGGCCGTTGCACTGCGTGCTCTCAGCAGCTGCCCAAGCGCAATCAGACCTGCGCAAACCCAGTGATGGGGGGGAAGAATTATGTTGAGGAATTGTCTTAGGAGTGCTGGGAAAGCAGCAGGGATTTGAGAGACATGGGAAAAAATGCCTCCGGTAAAACATGTATTTCTTCACCAGTATTTTAGGTGTAGGAACAAAATGATGTTGTTTCTTGCTTCCCATGGAGTGAAAAGCTGTTCCTTCAGGTTCATCCCAAATCATCTGTGTGACTAATTCCCTCTTGGAGTTAGCAGGGAGAGACGCGTTGGCCTGTTACGCAGAGAGTTAGCAGGGATTATTTGGTTTATCACAGTCAGCTTTCCTACACTCCAGAGCCGCTCTTACTCCCAGCCAGATGTTCAGAGGTGGGCCCGGCATCTGCGCAGTGTTTCACCAGACCCTCTGAGTCCTCGCTGACAAATACCTGCAAAAATACTTTTTATCCACTTGGCTTGTCACGAGGAGCGTACGAAACCGCCTCGCGGGCTGGATTCAGCTACTTGGACTCCCCCTTGGCCAGCCGTGGTGGGTAGTCAGGGACTTCTCTGGGTTTTGAACCTCTGCCTCCTGGAGGGACTCATGCCATCGCCCCGGTTTTGCTGACAAGCAAGACTGCTCAACAAAATGTGCTGCTTTTTGGGAACTGATGCATAGATATTCTTTGGTAACATTAATGGGTTTACTCCCGTGATGAGGAACAGATGAACTTGAAAATAATAATTATTAATATATTTCAGATTTTAATGTTTCCAAATACATATATTAATGAGTTAATGTGAATTTCTAGGTAATTAGCATCAGGTTTCTTTGCTTATGGGCTTTACTCAGTTGAAAAGTCTACTGCTTCTGGGAGTTACGTTTGAAATAGACTTGCAGGATCAAAACTTTTTTTTTTTTTTTTTGATAATTACTATTGTTTTCAACATCCCAGTCTGAGGCAGTGTCGGACCAATCTCTCCTAGCCATAGCGGGAAGGCGTCCTCTGTCCTTTGAGGGAGCGTGAGTACAAGCACACCACGTCCCAGGCTTCCCTGCGCGTCAAGGGGACGGTTTCCACCACACGCGTAACGGCGGAGTGGCCGTTACCCCAAGCAGCGAGGGAGAAAACGCTCGATCCTCGTCCTGGCCACAGGGACACGGCGTCGGAGGTGACGGGCAGCTGATTTCTGCACAGCGGAGCTGCCGGCTTTGGGGCTGCCCTCCCATGTCCTCAGTTTCCTACCGCTTGCTTTAGTGCCTGCCCCCCCTTGACTGTTTCTTTTCTCTCAGGGAGAAGTATATTTTGCCCCTAGTATTTAGAAATGACCTCGGTTTTATTTAAATCTGTCGTTTCCCATCCCCATGGTTACTCCTAATTCAACACTAAAGAATTTGCCTCCTTGATGATGTCTAGGAAATATCTTTGTTTAAACCTGCTCTGCCAAGCCACTGACATAACCTAAGCTCTCAGATATCTGTTTCCTCGCACACAGGTGTCATTCTTCTGGATCTTTTCAATTCTACCACTAAACTGTATCCCATTTTTTCTGGTTATCTAGAAATCCTCCCTTCCCCTCCAGCCCAGTCCACCTTTCATCCCAACCATCTGGAAGACTGCTGTTAGGCAATGCTATCTTGGTCTAATTTGTAAGAAATAATTGATTTATTACTGCTACATACCTTTCTGATTTTCCTGGGCATGGCAGAAATAACAGGCTGTTCTAGTCCTAAGCAACTTCATATAAATTGCCTTCACATACAACATATCTCAGCGATAAGGGGACCTGAGCTCAAAGGAAGCCGCACCATATCTTAACTCTCTGGAGTTTTGGGGGGTTTATTTTAATAATATCCTGACTTTAGCATATACAATCCACGGTATTTGCCAAGCTTAAAACAACGGCCACAGGAGGATCCTGTCGTACGTTTTGCAACCGGTTCTCACATCAACAGAGCGCTGATCCTGCATGGAATTCATTCCACATTTTATTCATTATCTGAATGAGTTATCAAGACAGCTCTCTGCCTGGCTGGAGGTACCAACATAGTGCAGACAGATTTTTTCCCACAGAACTCTCCGAAGCGATACTGTCAGCATGGCTATATTTAATGGGCTCTACCCGTGCAGTCAATCTCTCAGTGCAGAAGAAATAGTTTACAATCTCTGAAACCCTACACTCCTCCCTGCCACGGAGCAGGAAAAAGTAACATCTACCGTCATTCCTTTTGCATGTCGCTGGATCCAGGGGGAAGGGAAAGCTAATAAGACAATGAGGACATTGAAACAATATTCTAAGAGGCAGAACAAGGCAAAAAAATAAAAATCAGTAGTCAGCATCTGCAAGCAATCTTTAACCACAGCTAAAGACTACCTTTAAATTCACATATGTCATGCCCTACTTACCTTTGCTTTAGGCTTAGTATTAGTTTAGAATAACCTGCGATCTTCCGTGTGTCATCGCTATTGCTGAGTGAAGAGTTAGGACAAAGACTGTTGCATGCAAAGAGGTTTCCCCCCAAGTTAAACGCTGTTAGGCAGAAAACAACTGACATTTTGGGAAGATAACGTAGGGCAGCTTTACGTGCCCTCTGAGTTTTCTGTGACGTGCCCCTGCGGCGTGCCTGAAAGAGCTTTGTGCACACGCGTGAAGGTAAAGGTCATCTGTCCTGAAGTGATTTCAACGAAATAAAATTGCCTGTTTCCCAATTTTAAAAAAGGTCCAGTTCGTGAATATGGCAGAGAAATGTCATTACACGCTGATCGGGGGACTGAGGTAAGCGGCGGGGTAATGGTGTGACCTTCCCTTCACATCTGAAATAAAAACCTCTCGGGATGTGGAAGAGGGGCTGGTGAGTGATGGCTGTGAAACCTGGGGCCGGGGTATGGGTCTGCTCCGCACTGCGCGTGACATAAGCACCATGGGGGGAAAGCAGTCATTTTAGTGTGGCTTGGTAGGATTTAGCATCGGAATAATGACACCGATGAAAAAGAAAATGACTGGATGACACAACACAGCACAGCCAGCAGCGGCAGGAGGGATGGAGAGCGCCTTACCTGGGAACGAGCAGCGGCACAGCTGTGTCGGGCGGCTCATCATGGTTGAAAATGCAACACGGTCACGGCAGGGAGAAGGTCAGGAGGTTGTATGAGACATTTTCCATCTCTGTAAGTCCAAAAACCTATTTCCCATGCCTTATTGTTAGAAGTGTTACTGAGTTGGGAAGTGCGGAGGTCTTGAAATAAAAACATTTAAAGACGACCTTATAGCTCACAGCTTTAGGATCAGTGTTCATTACCTCTTACCATGCTGTATGTGGCATCCCTATAAGTCCCTTTTTTAGTCATAAACCGCATCAATTTTAATTGCCCGACTCAAGATTTGACCTTCTACAAGGCATAGGTATAAAGTTGATTGCTCTTGTGACACGGTTTAATTCTTAATTCTTCAGTTAGACTGGAAAAAAATCCAGAGTCTTCTTGCCCACTATGTCCTCCTCCTCCCCCCGTTATAAAAAAAATACCAAATGTGCAGGTTATAAATAACACAAGTTATCTAACATTTCGCCATATAAGGAATGAGCAGAACTGGAAATGCTGATTTCTTTTTTGCCTTTAGCATTTAAATTAAATGGACAATGTAGCAAATTGAATATTCCCAGCAAAAATGGTTCATGTGTAGTTCTGGTCTTCTTGTGTCTTGCTCTGAGCTTTGTTGGCCCGTTTGCTGGTACTTCAAGAGCCAAGAACCGTAAGTTTGGCATTATATTGCTAAAACATATCAGTGTCTGACCAATTTGAAAGCAAGGGAAACAGGTCTCCTCCACTCTTGTGTTACATCCCGTGTAAGGGTGGGGAGTACATAGGAAGGAACTGCTTGTTAAAGCTTATGGGACATGTATCTACTCGCTGAAGACTATCATGAGCTCAGTAACACTGTCTTCATAGCTGTCTTTAGCCAGAGAACAGATATTTTGAGGGCAAGCACAGGCAGTTAGATTTCTTGTCATATAGATTAATCTTGGGGTAAGGACTGAAGCCAATCTAGGGCTGGAATTGGAGTCTGAAGTAATTGGTTGGTTTACACCATTTGTTTCCTTATTAAATAACAGGTATCCTTCTAGACCCCTTTTCCCCACGAACAGGGGCTGATTCGGTTCTGGCAAGCAGTCCCCTTCCCTCTGCGCTTCTCCTCTGAAGCCTGAGCTGGCCTCCACTTAATTCATATGGAATTAAAGAAGAGGATGAAGCTATGAAGCTGTTCTGAGCCTCTCTCGCTCATACAGGGCGACATCAGCTACTGAAAAGCAGTTTTGTATCCCCTGGTAACACCAGGCTCAAGAAACATTTCGTGAATAAAGAATCCAGCTACCTGGTTATTAACAGTCCAGCGCTCAGTTGGAGTTATCTCCTACCCTATTTGCTCATAACCAGGTATGAAAACATTTCTGTAAGTAACTGAAAATAATGGAGAAATTCACTGATTTTGGAAGCAAAGTGAGTTAAAGCAGTGAACTGCAGTACATGTTCTTTATGCATGTACAGCAGCATAAGGAAACTGTGGGAAGCTAATTTGCAAGCCTGTTTACTGAATACCTGGAACAACTCCCATTTCCCATTTAAATTAGCTACAGGAAGCCAAGTGTCTAATTTGCTTCTCCAGTACCTGCTTGTTCCGCTCATTTATGTCCTTACCCTCATGCATTTTAGTAGACCATCTCTCCTGGCATTTCAGATGTTTATTGCTGCATCTACAGTCTATAGTAGCCTCTTCAGGGAAAAATAAATGCAGACTGCTGGCGCACCGGGCTGGCTGGCTTTGTACCTGCTTTGCACTTCGTGGGCACAAACAGCTATTTGGAGTTCAGGAGAACAGCAGGTCAGGCTGATAACATCCAACAAATCCCTGGGCCAAAACCAGGATGCAGCTCTTGCAAAAGCAGAGACTTTGAGGAACAGTCTCCTTTTTGCGGTCAAAGCTAAACCTGTTCTGTATCCGGAGATGTCTGGCTCTCCGGTGTTAAAGCAAACGACACATAAGGAGCGTAATAGTAGTATTTAAAGTAATCCCTTCCACACACAACAGCATCGTCTCAAAGCTTCTTTCTCTCCTTGGAAAAGGAGGGGACATGGCTTTGGATGTAAGAATTGCTTATGGAAAATGTCCTGGTTTTAGTCCCTGTGCTCTGGTCTCCAGAGCCCGTGAGCTTGAAAGCTCAGCTGTGCGTTTCTAACCAGTTATGGGCTGTGTTAACGTTGCTGCTTGCTTTTCCAGAGGTAGATTTCTCAATGGAAAATTGTGAGAAGTGTCAATAAATAATGACAGTTTTGAGAGCACTGGGCCAAGGTTTCTTCTTGCCTCATGGACATAGTTATATAACGGTTCTTCATCGTCTGTGGCCTTTCTGAACCCACAGTCAACTTGGAATATGCTTGTAATGTCGGCAGTGGAAGGTAAATGCCTCTTGTTTGGCAGCTGAAAACTCTTGTTTACTCAGGAGTAAGATTTGCAATGGCACAAAGCGTGTGGAGCAGTGTTTTGAAGGCCTTCTCCAGCCACTGCTGGTAAGATACTTTCACCGGCCAGCCTGTCCCTCTGATTAGAGGTTGCCTTTTCAATAGAACGATAAATGCCAGCTCACCCTCATACATTTTCTGCATTTGTTTGTTTACTATTGACAAGAGAAGAAAATTCCTTTATTCTTTTCTCTCCTCTCCCTCCAGAGAGGTCAGGATTTATCCCTGAATGATTACATGATCTGTTTCATGCTAATTAAATAGAAAGCAAGTAAGAACTATCGTTTATGGAGTCCTTAAGCCCAGAGGTCTTATTTTACATTTCAGTACAAGACTGAAGGAAATTGAAAACATTATTCCTTAGAGAACTGAGATATAAAAACACTGGGAAGTATTCATGTAAGCAGAGCACACAGAAATATCTTTCATTTATATTCCCATTTGTTAAAACAAAACGGTACTTTTTTAAGCAAATGATGAAAATTGAATACTTTCCTCACAGTAGGAATATCACTGGTATCAGTCTTACAGCCAGAACGACCATCTCCACCGGGCCCTGGAAAATATCCTTTACAATACAGTGGGGTCACAATTTGTCCCAGTAGGTGACCTATCTTCTTAAAGCCATTGTGATTTGCTCAGTGTTCTTCTTTAAAATAATCATTTAAAGTAGGATTGGAAAAAGAACTGTCATTCTTCAAATATCCACGTTTGATCCACTGTTTTGACTCTTCTAAGCACATATCATTATGTCTTCCTCAAATACCATACTTACTGAATGAAATCCCTAACCAGTAGTTAAGAACGGCATATTTTTTAATTCAGTCCTGAACACTAAGTAGTTCAATGGAGTTCTAATAAAAAACCCTCCAACAGCTAGCAACCTGGAACCTGCAGCTGCTTCTTTTGCTTCCTCAGTGATTTAGGATTCATTTCACAGGCTTTATTACATTACATGATCTCACCCGCTCCGTTCTCCAGGTGGGTGGAAACACGTTCATTGAAATGATCTTCCCGTGAAGCCGCAGAACTCAGTTTGGTGGAAGAAGAATGGGGCATAGGTGGTAAATGTTTCTAGAACTGAATCACCTAGCTCTTGATACTACTGCTAAATTAAATTAAATTACAGTTCCTATGGAACCTGCCTGGAGAGAACAATTTTAAAGTAAGGCTCATGGTAAGACAGGTAATCAGTGGCAGGAAACCTTGGGATCCATCAAAATACTGCTGGAGAAGATGAATTATGGAGAGACTTTGTCTTTAATTGGCTTTGGATACAGTTCTAGGTAAAATTCCCCTCTTACCTACGGTCTTAGTTGACATATATGAACAAGTGATTCAGTGGAAGGTGTTGGGGAAGGCAGCAACAACCCATGAAGGCTACACGAAATAACCAAAGCCATTTATCTTAGAGACGGTCTTTAAAGAAGGACCAGAAAGCTCCTTTCTCCAGTGGATGGTCTCAGCGAGCTTTGGGATACCAGTGCAGTCACCCGTATCGTCCCCACAGAGCAAGCTGAGGGTATTTTCAAGAATAACACAGGGTTGAATGAAGCCATTACTGCGAAATTTCACAGAGTTTGGAAAACTAGACGGCGGAAATGTCCTTCCTCCAAATGTGGGAAACACTAGCTCAGCCACACTATCCTCCATGGCACCTTCTTGGAGGATTGTGAATGTACCTATCAAAATCCCTTCGATTTCATGGTTTTTCACTGGCTACTGATACCAATGAAGTGCTTCAGGAATCCTTCCATGCCCAAAGCAGCTGTTTTGCACCTGGTTTTATGGGAAACTGTGAAATGAGATTTTCTCAAGATTTTTTGGGGGTTGAGGGTGGGACGAGACCTGATGAATTTAAAACAACTATATGAAGCTTTATTACTCAATGTATTACTCATACGTTCTGGAAGAATTCATTACTAGAAGTCTTACGAACTATCAGGACCTCATATTTCATGTTTTTATCTTTTAGTAATTTCCAATGAATTTTTTTTAATCAGGAAGGCTGATTACAGTGACTAATTTGGAAAAATCTTTCATGTCGAGAGTAAGCCACAAAAGATACGCTTTTCCGTACACAAATAACTCACAGAGAATAAACATAATACTATAAACTGATTTTCAGTTATACAAAATGCTGTGCTAAGGCTGCTGGAAATTTTTCCATCAAGATGGAAACTTAATTGTTAATTGAACATTTTTATTGGTATCTGCTTCAGTCACATTTCCATTTTCTGTTAGAAAACTGATATTTTTTTGGCTGAAAGTTCTTCCCTCCTCCAGTTCCCAATGCAGAAATGTCCAACCATGTTCTGCTAAACAGGTTTTTGGCTTTCAGGTTTCCAAGAAACAAGGCAAATATATCCACCGTATCCCTTGTCTAAGCCACTTGCTTTTACTACAGCACTGGGTAGGTGCACAGCTCAGAAGAGCAATAGTGCGCAACGCGTGCCAGCAGATCTGCAGGAAAATCATGTCTCTGCCCCCACAGCTTGCAGCGTGCAGGGGAGAAAGGGAGCGGGGGGAGAAAGAGGAAAGATGCGCATAAGCAGACCTTTAGTTATATTTTGTGAGTCCAGCCGTCCTTTCCTGCGCAAGAGCTCCAGTGAGAATATGCGCCTGGGGGCGAAGTTTGGAAGAGGATGATATGGGTGAGGTAGGGGGGGAGAACGGTGGGAAAATAATGGTGGACAGGAGAGAAGGAAATGTGCGAAGGGGGAGAAAACTGATAGAGAAAGGGGAGAGATCAGAAGAGGGTAAAAAAGCCCCCACAAGTGAAGAGAGCAATGGCAGGTGGTGGGGGACCTGAACAGGTAGGAAAGAGAGGCCGGGGGGGACCCCACAGCCAGTGTCACTGCAAGCAGGGAGAGCAAAGCCTGGGGCTTGGGAGCCGAGGAGCTGGCAGGGGCCCAGAGCCATGCTTCTCCCCACGGCTGCTGCTTTGCTGCGCGTGGGGTCACTCAGCTCTGTATCCCGGCCAGGTTTCTCGAGGGGGGAAGCTGGGAACGGGAAGGCTGTGTCTTTTCCCCCTCCGCATTCGCTGCTGGGAAAGCGGCGTTGGTCCCGGGGCTCCTGCCCCTGCGGCAGACCAGCGGAGGGGTGGCTGGGGGCTCTCGGTGGGCTCCCTGTGCGAGCGGAGTACAGGGTGCGGTGTGATTAAACTGGTAGCTGCAGAGAACGTATTTACTGCGCTGGAAAAAGATACACAGATGCATTTCATTCTTCTACTATTAAATCGGTAACAGGCAGCACGGCTGAGCGAGCCGGCGATCCTATTACATTTCAAAAGGTAGCTCTAAGGATTCATCTTCCCTACGCTCCGCGCTCCCATATGTTGTGTGAATGAGATGGCTTTGCTGAAGCTACTATCTCCTGTTGGCAAGATGGGTATATTCCAGGAAAGCTATTAAGTGAAACGTCTAAGTCCAGTGTCGGTGGTATTTTTCCTCCCTCCCCTCATAGAAGTAAACTTTCTTTCCTCTCTCTGGCTGTCTCGTGTATTAGCACACATGAAAATTTTACTGATATGAATTATATATAAATCTGCTGGAGAGACTGCTCTGCAGTAGCACAGATTAGGGAGGCTCTGTTGTAACACAAAAGCACATCATGGATGAATGAATAGAACAGAACAACAGAAAATCATTAACAGTCCACAGGCCAGCTAAGTGTGCCGACCATAATTTATTCATATTTGCTTAGGTTTCTCTTCTGATTCTGACTAGACATAAATTAGAGAACCTGTTCAGCCATATCATGGATCCCAGGCAGAAATGCACCTTAAAAACGGATGGCGGAAGTGCTTTCTCTTCGGCAATCCCCGCTGGCTTTGGGAGGGTGACAGACATCTTTTGGTGAAGTGCATCCAAGTGGTGTAAGATGTCGCCACCTCTCTGGTAGCAGAAGGTAGCACCATCGGTCAAGTAGTTCCCAAACCTCCATGGGCCTCCTTCATCGCCTTGTTCTTGCTGATATGGCTCAGACATGGTGGAGCACTGGAGTGAGAAAGAAAAGAGGATGAGTGGAAGACCCTCACCTGGCAGGTCTTGGGGTGCTTGAAGACTAGAGGTCAGGGCCCAGATCTTCAACATCCCCTGGCAGAGCACAGGCGGCCTGAGAAGAATTCCACAAGCAATGGTGGAGGAAAGCCCCATCCCAGGTGGGTGTTTGGGCAGGGTGCCCTTGTGCTCCCCACATATCCAGCCTGCAGGAGGAAGCAGAAATGCCAGGAATGTTCCTCGGAGCAATGCTAGGCCAAGTAACAGAAACACCTGGTTGTAAGCCATCTCCCTGAAGCAGGTTATGGGGAAAGAAGCAGCCGTGGCTCTTGCCAGCGCTGCCTGATAGGTCATTGAGTTGCTCCTCAGCTGTCCCCAAGTCACATTCACTCAAACCCCACTTAGACACACCATTAAGGTCTGTTCCTCACTAAACATTTCCTTCTTCAGGAGGAGACAGAGCCCACCCAAGTCTGCCCAGACGGTGAAAATTTGCTCTCTGCTTGGCCGTCTGACTCAGATACAAGAAAAAAATCATTGTGCGCATGAAAGTCCTTTTTGTCTGGTGTGTGGGGGTGTGGGGCCCTGCTGGCATTTTGATGAGCTTTTCTGTTTTCTTGCTGAAGTTCTCATTTCTGTGCAATACTCTATTGATAAGCTGAGGACACTTCTGAGAAGCATCATATGGAGACAGTCCCATTCGTTTCCTGCAAGATGGCCAGACAGAAGTAAAGGGCTGTGGCATCAGTCTTTGCAGAAGATCTCTTGCTTGCGAGGGATTTGGGATTTGGTGTTTCCCAATCCGGTTAAAACAAGCAACCCCTTTTCCCCCAAAAGGAGACATCAACATAGATCAGTGGGGAAAGGTGGCACTGGCTCTCAGAGCTCCATAGGGGAAGGAGGTGCATTTCATATTCGTGTTCTTTCCCCTGTATAGGAGGACAGCTGCAACATTTGAATGATAAACATGCTATTAGTTCTGGGTCATGAAAACCAAAGTGCAAATCTACTTTTTCTGAATGTAGAGTGCCCTCCCAGGGACTTTTTATGTTTGCTGGACACTTTAGTTAGTTGGGTAGGACCACTGAGGAGAACCTGGCTTATGTTTTAGGTGATCATGCTGCAACAAAATCCTTTAAAGTTAACCAGCCTGTGGCATCTTCAGCTTTCTAACTTAAAATCCTCCATGTCTGCTGAAAGAAACAAGAGGAGCATATGTGAGGGAAGAACTGAAGTGAAATTTGAGCTAAGTTACCGAGTGGTTTCACGGTCATCTTCCCCTCAGCTGAGGTGGTCAGAGAACGATGTCAGTGTCAGTGACACTCTCCAGCTAAACCTCTGCTCCTTTCCCTGGAATGAAGCCAAAGGCAGAAAGGGAAAACCAAGAAGGCATCAACGCTACAGCCCTGCCAATAGCCGTGTGGCTGTGCACAGGCAGGAGACCACGAGATGTGGTGGACAAAGAAGAATACGTGTTGGCAACGAGCGCTCGATTCACATTTGAAACAAAACACAGCAGGCGAGTTTCCCAATGAGTTCAACATTTGGTCAGGGGATATGAGTTCCTATAAACATATTTGTAGTTATGCTAGTGACTAAGTCACCCTCCTCCTCTATCAGCAGGCTAATAACAGCAGAGGAACAGCCAGCTCGAGCTCTTCTCGGAGCCGCTTTCCCAAATGGAAGACGAGGGTCCCCAGAGGGTGCAGGTCAACGGCTGCACTGAGGCCAGGATGAGGCCAAGGCAAGGAAATAAGAGATGCCACTAAGATAAAACGTGGATGACTAGGTTGCTCTGGTGATAATTGGTGTGTAGGGTCTTAATTGCTTTAGGTGACTGATGACACTATTTGGGGTGGCACAGGTAGTCAGCAGCCTGGTTCTCATTGACTTTGAAACCTGAGCCACGGCATGAAGAGTTGGGCTGCTCTCAGCTGCTGCTCATCTTTTCAGCAAGGCAGTCCTGATTTCCAGGCCTCTTTGGAAAATAGGTCTTGAGAGCCGAGATTAACATTTCCCAAGACATTTAAATAACTTAGGGGCCTATTTTCTAGTATTAACATTTTTTAGCAACAATAGTTGTAGCTTGGGTGATAGATTATTGCTTTTGATTAAGAAATTCCCTACGTAAGTCCTCCAAAAATCTGTGCAGCTATCATTCCAAAGTACTACTGGATTTCCAAGGAGTTCTGCTACAGTATCCTCTACGTGGGATCTGCGGTTCTGCATCCCCAGGGAGCAAGTGACCACCCTTCTTTTCTTGATGGTTACATGGATAAAGTCCCAAATTTTTCTCTCTTCAAGTATGGGGTCGTGGTACAGAAGAGGCTGAGAACCACTGGTCTATATTTATAATTTCCTATTTTGTGCCAATCCTGTTATCGTTCTCCTAATATACAGCACTTTTATCTTCCCAGGGGTCTACTTCCTTTGAAATATTTTCTTGGTCTTTTTTTTTCTTCTTCATATTTTTGCACTGAGATCATCTGATTGAAAATAAGCTTTTTTATTTTGTTTTGTATAAAACTGGCATTTTTGAAGCAAGATACAGCTATATTTTCTAGGACTTATTTGTATTTAGGTCTGATTGTTCTTTATTTAAAATCCATGGCTAAACTCCTGTCGACCCAATAAGAGCAAGTTCTATAAAGAAAAAAAAAAGATTTATAGGATTATGAAAAGAATGGATTATTACATAGGCTTTTTCTAAAATGGAGAGAGGTAATTAACCAATTGGATTGGGTTCGCATGGCCTATTTATCTATCAGGTATTGTGAACGTTTCAATACGTTTCCCTTATTCATTTCTAATTCCCTGCCGAGCCAATAATATTTCCAAAAATACTTAGGCAGAGGGTGAATTCAGCGGTGTCCTACTAAATGATAACTTGCCTCTATTTTTATGTCACAGTAGGAAAGGTAGCATCATTAAAAAAATAAAAAAGATGCTGAAATCTAAGTGATTGTTCCCCGGCAATATCTAGGCCAGAGAGGGCAAATCACACACTACGGAAACCTCCTGGGAGAGCCGGGGAGGAGCAGGAAACCATCGCAGCAATGCTGCGCTCTGCCCAGCAGCGGTGTCGATGATGGCAATCGCTGCGAGGACCTCTGACATCACCAGTCACTCCCAAAAATGCAGCTAATAAATATTTATGACGAAATCATTGCTGAGTCACTGTATAAATATGTGTCCTTTGGCCTCACCAGGGCAATCAGGAGCCGGCCACCGCTATGCAGGTTTTGGTCTAAACCAGTTTGCCAGAAGCAGGTTGCCATAAATGAATTAGCTGTGGAAGGGTACTCAGAGACAAATTTTGGCTCCAGTGACTGCACTAGACCTTAGCTGTGCGGCTGTAGGTGCAGCCAGCTGGTTTGCTACCTAATAACCAGCGAGGGATTGGAGGTAATTAAAAAAAAAAGTTAGAAAATGCCTAAATGGGGAATAAGTATCAATTTTCCATTACAGAGGAATTAATTAGGAGAACACAATAAACTCTCTTGCCCGCTTTGCTTGCCATTTGGGCTTGCTCTTTGGGTGAAGAGCTGTCACTTCCAAGGCACGGTGGGTCCCTGCATTTGTGTCTGGTCTCCACGTGCTGCCCTAACACGAGCGGTTAACAGTGACAGCAGCGAGCAGACTTAAACCGGTTGCAGCCCAAAATACACGCCTTGCATCAGAGGCTCTGTGTTGCAAAGGGGATACCACGTTGCTCAATGTCCTTAGTGACCATCGACTTGTAGAAAGTTGTAGCAATACTCAGTGTTTGGAGGTCTGAGCTGGCAGCTGGACCAAGCGCTGATTTACCCTTCCCATGTGTGGGGATAAGTCTGCCTGTGTCTTTTGTTCTAAATTTCCATTTTTCTCCAGTAGCATCAGCCACACTTGGATTACCAGGACACAGCGTGACAGCGTAGCTCTAAGGACAGAGCTGCTTCAGACCCAGGGCTGAGCATATATGCGTAAATAATTTTCTTTTATCCAGGAATGATACTATAGTATTAAAACAAAGTCATGTCACTGGTTCACTGCATTCCCCAGTAAGTCCTTCAAGCAGGCTTTGTTTATGCCTCATGGAGGTGCTCACACACACAAAACCATTAAGTTTCGAGATGCCAACACTGGAACGACCTTTCCAAAGTGTCTGTAGATAGGCTGCCCTTTTGTTCTCCTCCCTTCTCCCACCCCTTGCCATTCCTTAAGCCTCCAGAGAAACAATGCTGTGAAAGACTGCACGGAAAACGAGCTGCGGAGACCGTTTTCACCTGCTGTGAGGTGCACAGCAGCCGGAGGCTGAAAGGGCTTTCTTGGTTCTTCTAGGAGGAGAGTCTCACATGAGCTCTCAAAATAGGACTTCAGTGGCACGCAAGCCAGAGCTGAATTTCATCCCGGTCCCACTCTCTGCTGGAGAAGGAAAAACTTGATATTATTAACGTAAGAGGTGAGGTTAGCTCAGGAGTCTGTGCCAGGAGGGGCTGAAATCCCTGCTGTACGTTTTGGAGAGCTGGAGGATGATGGTTACAGGATGGAGTAGGTGCCCAATTCTGTTGAGTTTCAGCTGGAACCGAACGGCTAATGTGCCCTTGAAAATCCGAGCCTGCAACTCTTCCCTGCTGCAGTTACAACAGCACAAAGCCAATGTGGTAATGTCTGCTGTGTTACAGAATCTCTTTATCTGGAAAAAAAAAAAAAGTCCTGTCAGACTAATCTGGGAATTAGCGGTATTACAAAAGTGCTCCTCACAAATGCTAAAATGCAGACATGACTCAGATTAATTTTCAGATCAGGAAACTTATCTTTCTGGTGTGCAGCACTAGCCTGTAAGAGAGGTTTCTGGCTTTAATACGGATTTGTTTGGTGGCACTTGGCAGAGAAACAGAGGGCTTTTTTTAAAAAAAAAAAATTATTATTATTATTTCAAAATCTACTGGAAAGGATTTAGCAGCCTTTTGGAAACATTACATTTTCTCTATTTTTGGGAGATTTTTGACCTTTCTTAAAGACTTTAATTGTCCAGGATTGTCACATCTGATTTCTTTAAATACTCGTAAGGGGAAAAACTCACAAAGCAAATGGAAGGTTAGTGAACTTTGCTTTATTTTGCTCACAATGCGAACTTTCAAACGATTGGAAAATGATTTCCTTCTATTTTGAATGATAGAAGTTAAAGATAGGAATGACCTATTAGATCACTGCGAGCATTTCCTTGACAATGCGGTTCTGTTTCACTCATCGGAAGAAAGGAACACAAATTTCGGAGGCTGAGCAGTTCCAAGGGCCAATAGTGGTGTATGGAGACCCTCATCGCGAGGAAGACCTGAGCCAACTCAGCAGGGACCGGATGCCTCTGCCACCCGGCTTCTGTTTGGTGGCCTTATGAAATGAATGAGTTGCGTCTGTCCGATGTAGAGTGACCGGGGATGAATAGCACAAAAAGCACGACTATGACTGCTCCATTTATTGGCCGTTTTGGCAGCATGGCTGAATAGCAAATGGATGTGGAAACTGCTCAGAAACTCCCAAACAGGGACCTAGCTATGTGGAGGAACCTGCACTTCCTTCACCCTTTGACATTTTATTATTAACTACTAATTTTGAAATACATAGTCCATTTGATGAGCACAAAGAGAGCTAGCTTAGCACAACAATCATCTTGTTGGTTAAAAACACCCATCTATGCTCCAGCGCTCACATGACAGAATTTGTTTTCCACAATGTTTCCTGGGCACGACTTAACTGGAGGATAATTTTTTTAGTACTTTTTTTTTCTTTTTTTTCCCTAAACCAGTATTACAGTAGTAGAATGTGTTTCGGATGGCAGGAAAAGACTTGTTCTTGTCCGGTTTGGAAGTAATCATGGAAAAGTCTCCGAGCATATCTCAGAACTGGAACAAATTGTGGCTCCGCAGCGTGCAGCTCCTGCCCACTGGCTCTCCAGCAGCTCCTTGGGACACTCTCATTCAGCTCGAGGATTTTCCACAGCCATTCTGCCCTGCACTTTAAAGGTCCTTAAACAGTACCAGCGGGTTTTGCTTTCTCTACATCTCCAGAGGGTGACAGGCACAATTACTGCTGTTCTGGTTAAAATTTATCCTGAGCCTTCATGGCACTTTATTGACTTTGGCTGAGGCGGGCTCAGTGCTACCGTGTAGCGGGGTAATGTATAGGGCATATATTGCAGGCTGTCAGTCCAATACACTGCAGAAGCTATGAGGGCACCTCCTCAGTGAGCTGACTGAGCATTAGGTATTCAAACACTATTAATGTTAATCTTCATAAAGCTGAGCTGTATCCCATAAACACCAGCAGAGACCTGTCTCTTCTTCTCATGGATCCAGAATAAAACGTTCCTTCTTTTAGGACATGGGAGAGGAGTCGGACTCCGTCCCAAGTGTGCCAAGGGTAGGGAGAATTTAGTGGGAGCGAAACTGTCATAACGTACTGGTTACAGCCAAATGCGAGAGTTGCAGAAGCAGCTGTTTCCTTATCAGAGACTTGAGTGTTATATGCAGAGTTTGGATATGTAATACAGCTGTAGAGGATCACATCTGAAATGTAATAAGATCTAAAGAGGCTGAGGTTGTTCGGGCATCATTTTGTCACTGGGAATGTTCTGTTGGGTTAAATCCAGACCTGTGGGCCACGCTGCATCTGCAAGCACCGAGGAGTGAAATGGAGAAGAGGAGGACGTCTGCCGAGGGGTGGGCAAGGAGGAGGGTGGTGTCCAGCCAGTGCGGTGTCCTCGCTCAAGTGGCCCACTGCATGCGACATGGGCGTGCTGACTCCACACATCCCTCACATGGCCTCCACCATGGAGCTTTCTCTTTTAAAAGTGGTCTTCCCTTGGAGGCTATCACTTTGGTATCACTGCTTGCCCTAAGAGGGGCAGTTCCAAAAGCCATAGAAGACACAGCTGACGTAGAACTTTTCTCAGCAGCTTGAAAAGCAAGCTGATGGCAATGTATGTCCTAGGTTCTCCTCCCTGGTGGCCAAATCCAGGTCATGGTTAGAAAGAAGAAACAGATCCACGGGTACTGAACCCCGCGAGAAATGCAAGGCTAAAGGAATTGAGAAACATAGGAGTGGAAAGTCCAGCCTCCTGCTTTCTCAGGTATGATACCCAATAGTCCTCCACTGATTTAGAAATGAGTTTCTCTCTGTGCCCTCTCCCTCTGTCTCCCTTGAGCGTGGTGCCAGGGAAATGCATGAAGACACTGTGACAAGGCAGGTAGCCGAGCTCCTCTGAAGCCGCGTGTCTGGCGGGGTGTCAGTCCAGATTTGTTCTGAGGCTGGGAAGACATCTCCACATGTTAGCTGGTGCATCTGACAGTCTTTGGTGGTAGTGCCCCATGTTGTGGGGTAAATGCCACACAGAGGAAGATTTATTTCCATGTGTATAACGCCTCCTGAAAAGACTCAGATGAAAGAAACAAACGTAATAACAGAAAAAAAACCTTTTAGCCTGTGCGTGCCCATTTATATGCCTGAATAGAAGTGGCCAGTGACTTCTGAGATGCCTTTGGAAACTTTGGCCAAACTGTTTCTTAAAAGGCCTTATAAAGAATTCAGTTTGACTTGGAGTTTTCCCAGCATGGTCTTAGCTGCAGAACATTTAATTCTCCTGAAATAGGTAGAATTCATTTAGTCCTTCTGTATTTGTGGAATTTTGCATGTCCTGGAGAAACCCCTCTGTCTCCTACGTTTTGAGAATGCTGTTCTCTAATCCATTTGTGCTATATTTATCTCGTCATTTGTATTTTCTCCTTGTTATTCTTTGCCCTGACACAAGTTGCTTTCGGGTGGGTCAGCCCTTAGAGCTCTGTTGCTTTCCCTCTGTTTCCCAGTGTTTCTTTTGAAATGATACGCAAGAGCACACATTTCACCTTGGCGTTTGGCAGCCCCTTCCCCTCTTATCTTGTATTCATGAGCTTTTAGAAATGTCCCACAGTAGCCTTGCCTGACTGCTGGGCGTCTAAGTCCTTTAATAGTTCTGCTAAGTTTAATTTTACTTGATTTTGCTGCTTCGTTTTTATATGCATGCCAGACAGCTCATCCCCTCAAGAATGTCCTGAAGGCATCCTCTGCCATAATAAATAACAGAAGTGATAGTTAAAGTATACATATATAAATAATGTTTGCTCTAGTGTGTGAGTTTGCCTTGCAAATATGAAAATGTGACTGAAGGCCTGCACCTCTGCATTCAGATCCTTGCTGTACAGTGAAATGAACTGGAATGTGCTACAGCGATTTTCTTTGATAATGTCTGGCTTATAATTTACTTTTGGCTGAAGCAATCAGCGAGGGAAATCCATTTGAATAGCTTTGTAAGAACGCTTTATTTTTCTGGTGCTGCAGGCTGCAAGTTTCACACTCTGAGACTAAATCCCTTTCGTATCGTCCAGGTCCTGGGGAGAGACATTTATTTAAAAGTAGCTGAAATGAAGCACAGAAACAAACTGTAAGTGATTTTTGGCATTAGAAGTGCAGTGACTGTAAAGCAGTGGCTCAGCTCCATATTTTAATAGGCTTTAACATATCAATTATAGTGCTGAGTAGTAATTAGGGCTATACAGCAAAATGCAGAGTGACCTCTAAACCGTTCCAAAATTGTGGGAGCTGGTGGGAAGGGGGATTTGGGAGCAGACTGAATTCTGGTAATCATACCACAGGGTACAAAAGAGAAAATGTGACTATTAAAAGTTGAATTCTGTTTCAGCAATGCAGGCAAGCCTCGCCTACCCTTTGAAGGTGAATTGTCCCCACAGCATGAAGCTAAGTAAAGGGGCTTGGGCGGTGGACAACTCTTTTGGGACCACAAGCAACAGCGTGCTCGTCCTACCAGCCTGCACAGCCCCTGCCTGCTCCGTTAAATGAAATGCATCTAAAAGCCCTGCACGGCTCGACTGTGCTCAGCTGCTCGGGAAGCCTCTAGGGAGGGAGGGTGAAAGCTGAGAGCTGGGGAATGCTGCTTCTCGTTTCAGCATGGCCTAAAGACACCCCCAAAATTCCATGGTACAAAGGGGTCCCGGTCTCCAGATAGATACACTCCTTCCATGCTGCACTCAGCCGGCGAAACTGCGCTGATTCTGGTTCAGAAAGGGCACTCTGAAATTTTGGAGGACAGGGGCACTGCAGCTCCTTAATAATAATTATGTTAAGAGTGATCCAAACCACAAAATTACAAGTTTTCTTCCCTTGCTGGTTGTTTTCTGCTCAAATTGCCCTGGAGACAGAGTGAAATGTCCAGCGGTGCTCTGGATGTTTGGTAATAGGGATGGCAACCTATATCCACGTGAGGCTGCCTGGTCAGTCCCGTAATCCTGCATGAGCCAAGCCCCAAAGCTTCTCTTGTTTTCAGGGTGGAGTCAAAGTCACAAAATGCTTCTCCAACATTTGTAGCCAGTGATCAATTGTAAGCTAAAGAAATATTTATTTTAAAGCGTAAGCTGAGCAGTGTGAAATTTTTGCCCAGGATATTCCTCTTGATGTTACTATTTTGATATGCCTAAGTTCATTGGTATAAATAGGGTGCAGTTGTCATCACATTTAACTAAAAAAAGCCCTCCTCAGTTGACAGTATAGGTATCATAAAGTCACGTCACCCTCTACTAAGTAATTTTCACTAGAGCCATATGCAAGCCTCTGAATGACAATTCTGCTTTTCTGGCCTTGGCTGGCATATGATTTAGGAGCAAGGGAAGGCTTTCAGAAGCAAAGATTTGTAGGCTTGACATAGAGCACCGATGAATCATAATCTTGAAAACTTTATCCACCATAGTTGAAAACAAAAATCACATAGAAGCCAAAAATGCAAAGTGGGCCCCCTGGATGTGACATGGCTTGGCTCGCTGCCAGGAGGCTTCAGCAATCTTCTAGCGTGGTTGGAAACACGCCAACAAGTGTCCTTCATGAGGGTGGATGGAATGAAACATTCACAAGAACTAATTTCTTCGTGTAAGATCCCACAGAGAGAAATGGCTGCACTATCCTCATGATGAGCGAGATGAAAGTTTATCCCATTTTAGGACTCGGTCTTGTCTATCCAGCAAAGTACTTATATGGGCTCCATTACTGTCCTGCCTGAGTGTGTCGTAGTCTTTAACGCATTTATTTTTGTGGGTAGGAAGGTCTGATATTTGTGCTTCAGACAGTGAAGACATGAATGGGAATGCAGTATTACACCCCACGCTGTGAGAAGGGATATTAGTATTTCTAGTCTCAGCAGCAGAGTACGTCAGGAGAAGTTTTACTTGAGTGTATCTGAGCATAAAAAACTGAAGGAGAGGAGAGTCGGTCTGTATGAGGGTAGGGAGAACAGCCAAGACTCAACTGGATAAGTAACACGTAGTAAATGCTTAGAGTCACCTTGCCAGACAAATATTTGCCTTTCACTTTGAATGAAGACCAAATCATGTTCTAACTAGTAGGACCAAGAAATTCCACACATTTTAGCAAGCTGAGTGTCCTACAGAAACTCCCGTGGTAAGTGTATGAGGGCAGACTTTGGGGGGTTGCCGGACAGACAGAAGAAAAAAAAAACAACTCGGGAAGACATTTCAGTGTAGGAAAAAAATTGGAGGGAATACCGGAAGCTGGGAACAGGGTGGAAAAAAGCTTTGTAAATGCGTGTGGCTAAATACATCACTACACTTGGTGGATAAACTTCATATTTAGTGATGGTCAGAGGGGTGGAATCCAGGAGCTGAAGAGGTCAAAGTCTCTGGGGAAACACTGGAGGGGAACTATGTCTCCTCCCTAAATCAGATTAGCTTTGAAAAATATGTTATGGGAAGAATTAAAATCTAGAGTAAAGACCACAGTCCCTGGACATTTCCAGTCATTTCTAACAACCATGTAAACTTCGTCTTGCTCAGTGAACCACATGCAGAAGACCATGGTAAACAAAGCGCAGCAGTAGAATTGTTCTTTTTGTGACATATGTGACCTTGGTGTCATTATTTAAGGACTACACTTAAGGGCAGTACTCATTGTTCTTGGGTCATTTGCTCTGTCTGCTGTAATAGCCTTTTATGACCAATTTTTGGAAATCACTGATTTTTTCATTTGCTACTAGGTTGTTACTAGGTGAGCAGTTCTGGTTGGACTTCAATGCAACTAACTCAGTTTTAATGAAAATATAAAAAATAAAGGGGGAGGAAGGCTGAGATGGGCCAGGTACTTGATGACTGGGCTAAGCAAGAGCAGAATTCAGCCACTGCTTGTGACCCCTGTTCGGTGCAGACTTCTCCTCTACAGATTTTTGTTGCTTTAAAATGAGCCAGAAGTGACGCCTTCATGATTTCCTTTGGGAAACCTGGGATCCAGAGGTCTCTGCATTCGGTAGGAATCTTTCCATTGACTTTGATGGCCTTTGGACTAGACCCTGTATTTCCATGGCATTTCTGGGACGTGTGTCTGAAATTCACTTGCTTTCCTTGAGCTTTCTCATGCATCGTTCTGGCTAATACATTTGCTGCCGTAAATACAGCATGGTGCACAGGTAAGAAGTTCTGCGGTTTTTCGTCAGTAGGAAACACTGTCTGACAGTCTGCTAATTCGCCTTTCCAGTTTCATCCTATTACACCTCTCTACATCCCCTTGGGCCCCCATGATTCCTCTCCTTTCTAGCACCTGTACAATCATGTTTTGTTACCTTGTATCATGTGTGTAAACATGGAAAAACTTAATTAAAATGAACAAATATATCAAATTGTTTCACAATATACAATCTAAGTACTTATGTACCCTTCAAAGGCATATCTGAACCACCTGAATAAAGCACTGTTTAGCAGCTATTAATTAAGTGATGTTTATACAATGCTTTGAACATGTAAAGTGCTGAGAGTTTCCAAGCGTATCACGAACATTGTTATCACTCTTATACAAAAATCAGGAATGTACTGAACTTCTGTGAATCCCTCCCAATTACCGAGCACTTTGTGAGTTGAAGAGAATCAGCCTAACAGTCTTTATTCCAACCGGGTTGTCCTTTTGTCTCCAGAAAATGGTATAAAGTGTAATTTTTTTGGGCCATCTTGTTTATTTAAGCGCATTTGTCAAAGCCTACTGCAGAATTGTTATTCTAGCTTGAAGAAATCCTTCCAGGTCAGAAAGTCCTTTGGATGGCTCAGATCCAACTGCTCTCCCTTTCCATTCCTCCCTTTTAAGTCCTGAAAGTCTGTCAAAGTCTGGGCTGAATTCCTGAAACCAGTTGGAGTGTAGCTCTTCTTTTGTTCCCCGCTGCCAACTGCAGAAAGCTACGTTCCCCGGTTTTTGTAGTCGCCAGCTTTAAAACCCCTAAGTCTCCTTGCTTCCTTTGAATGGGCAGATGCAAAGCAATGCTTTAAACCTAGGAATGACTTTGCGGAGCTTTTCACTTGTGGTGTTGGATGGACTGCTGTGCTGTCTCTGATTTCAAGGAAGAATGCCTTAAGCAACCTGTCTGTTTCTTAAGACTATGAGAGGTAAGGCTAAAACTTGCAAAATAACATCTGGAAAGCCCAGATCATTCTCTAATACAGAAACACTATTTTCATCCTTGAAGTTTGAAGGCTATAAATATAGTTTTCTCAGTGTAATTAATTCAGCTTAAAGGGATGTCTTCCGTTTTTAAGGTATATACATTTCTTACAGAACATGGTTTAAATGGAGAACTGCTTCAAGTGCTGTAGGGCTACTGAGTTTTTTTGCACTTGAAGGTACTAGATGTTTGGTTAATTTTTGTCCTCTTACTATTCATCAGTGAATTAAATTACTGTTCTGCTTATGGATAGAAGTACAATCCAATTCATTAATCATATTGAGATTTTTAAACCCGCACTAGTCTGTTACGACTTGTTCTTCATAAGGCTGGAAAATATTTCTTTCATCAAAATGGCTTAATGCCTATAAACATGTTCTAATTATATTTTCTTGGAATTAATCAAGTTCATTATGTTAAGTTTGGGATCTACATCTGAAGTGAATCTGAGTTGTGAGTGTCTGCCACATTCCCTTCAGACATTACTGATAAAAATAATGGTGTGGGATTTTTCAGAAGTACTCATTTTCGGCCTAATCCTGTTCCTCGTAAAGTCAATTGGAGTTTTACCTTTCCTTCAGTGGTGTGGATTTCAGCCAAATCTGAGCACTTCTCGAAACCTTATGGTTTTGGTAAATTTTTTGAAACAACCTAAGAGAAAAAGTCTACATAAGGTGTCATTCGATTTAGAATAAGCAGTAGTTATCCCTGTTTTTTTTCCCCCTCTCTCTCTCTTTTTTTTTCCCCCCTCTTTTTCCCTAAAATAGAGGCTTAGTGAGCATTTGGGATGAAAAGTGATTAAACTTCTGTGTAGTCTGCTATCAGAGGTCTGGGGTTTTTGCATGAGAAAATCCTTCAGAAACCTACAGAATCCCTTCCAGACTCAAAAAGACAATGGGCTTATATAAAGAAGCCGCTCTTGTACAGACACTAAGACAATCTTTTTGATTAAAAGCCCTCTGAGAGGGTGATCGTTATCTCATTAGTTCAACCACAGTTGCTTCCATTTCGGTTTATTCACAAGGACCAAGTCTTGAGGTCCTTAACTCAGAGTTTGGTTAGGTCAAAGAAAGCTTTTTCCTGAGTGACGGCCCCAGGATGTGGCCTGTCACCGATTCCTGATCTTCCTCTTGAAGATGAATGAAATCATACTTTCAGCACTGGCAAATGTTAAGGATAGTCCAAATGGAAATGGTTGAAAATGAAGGAAGAAACTCTTTACCCACCAATACATTGTCAATGTTATCAAATTCCATATTTTAGCAAGCCCAACCTCATGGTGTGGTCAGGCAACATCCAGAAACACGCTGTCTACCAATTCAAATGTTTCTTGCGCTTGGTTTTATTTGGTTTAAGTGTTACGGAGTCAGCAGTGGAAGTGATGCAAGGGGGTGCAATTCTGGGAAGTCAGGGAGCCAAAAAAAATTCATTTCCCACAGACAATTGGACCTGTCAACGTTTATGAGTCTTACTAATTGCATTCCAGTAACACTGAAGGCCCCTAGCCGAGATCAGTGCCTGCCACTGTAGACAGGTACATGGGGTGGGTTTCCTCTCACTTCACTGTCTCAGAAGTGGCTGTGGGGCTGCAGGTAGGTGTCTAGACCCCCATTATAACTCGTGGAGAGAAATACCTGCCTCCAGAAGCCAACGCACTGCGTCCTACCCGTAACTCAGGTATGATGAATCACCCTCTGGCAATTCTTACCTCTCTCCACTGATGACAGGGGAAGCCCAGATGGGTAGACACCTCCGTGTTAGGCAGCTGAAGTTGGATGAGATGGATCCCACCCAGGCTGCTCACACATCGCTAATTGCAGTGACAAAAGATCTTGCAGATATATGTACATTTAAAACAGCCAGCTCAGCACTGCAGGGTGGGCAGCATGATGTGGGGGGTAGGTTTAGGGAGTGGGCCCGACTTGAGCTGTTGTTGTTGTTGTAGACCACGCTGGGAACGTCCAACCGACCTTACTCAAAATCAACACGGCCACATCGCTGTGTGCTACATTGCTAGTCTAGCTGCTGCGGCTCACCTTCAGAGACCGTTCCCCACATCCACGGCGGAAAGGGACAGTAAGGGGTGAGGGAAGGAAAAAAAAGCCCATGTATGTGGAGGTGACAGTGGCAGCGGCATCCAAATCCCTCAGCTGTAACCATCAGAAAAGGCTTTGGCTTTGCCTAAGTGGCAAGGCAGTCGCAACCGAACGCAAGGGCTCCCAGGACGAAAACTCTTGTGATCTTTCCAACGCAGAGCTTCTAAGTGGCTTGGCTGCAAACAACTTATACAGCTGATGCATAATTAAAAAGCCATTTTCATTCGTTTCACAGGCAGCGCTCAGATTTCTCAAATGTCCGTTGGTTACAGACTATCACTGATAGACCGTTACGCTTGGCCCTGGTCTTTACTTCTGTGCCTGCCTTTTTGTTAAGCACATGCATTTCGAGAACTGTCTGTCAATAATTAGAAGGAATTGAGTCTTGGTTCTTTTCTTCTGGGAGCTGGCCTGCTGCTGGAGAAAAAATCTAACAGAAAAATACTACTGCAAAGCGTTCAACATTGTGACATTGCTTGGCATGAGAGATAGCTCTTTCTGACAAGTTAAATGCTAATTTTTATTGAAGGTAACAGTAAAATGTGAAATTGGTCTCTGCACTTCACTTATGCAAGAAATTAGGAAGAAAGCTGCCAGCAATTGCTGTTTCGACATTATAAACTTTACTTTACAACACACTGCTGAACCAGAGGAAACCCTTTGATTATTAGAAATCCATGTGGATTGCTGATCACTGGGGAGAATACATTATTTTTTTCCTCCACAAAGAGACAAATACGGATTTCTTTGTGGGGAACCGAAGCAGTAATTATCATAGTTATTGCAATGCGGGAGTGGAGTAAGCTTGGGTCGATGATCCAAGATTTTAATCAATCAATGGCAATACCTTCTGCAGAAGGAATGAAGTTTAAAGCAACAGTCAAACCCCAGGAGTTTGCTAGCTGAATCTGCCTCAAAGTCCTTTGAAATCAGTGACCATGGGTTGACCTGTGTGCTGGCGTGCGCGTCTGCTCGGTGCAGCTCCAGCACCCGGGTTTCTGCTTGGGTGCTCAGCAAACCCCAGGAATACTTATCCAAAGTGCCAGTTTAATGCCTAAACTGTTTATTCCCTCCATTTGTTTTACTTCGTGTTTTGATAATTTACAATGAATATTCACATCTCATCTGGCAAGTTTCCGAATATAATGGGATGAGCCTAGAAAATGGAGACAACAAATCCAGGCTGTGAAATACGGGACTCCTTTTATTCAGCTTCTGGGTTGTTAGAAATATCATTCAGGTTTTTCTTCATAGGCACGAGGAGTTAAAAACTTAGTTTCTTCTATTTTAAGGAAAACCTCTGATCCTCATGCAATCACTTGTCTCCAGGGAGACCATTTAAGAAAAAACGATGAGGGACAATTCCAAAGAGTTAGAAGCAATGTATGTGTGTTAGAAATATTGATTGGTGTTTTTGGAATTTAATTTTCCGTTCAGCACTCCAAAGGCCTTAGGTACAGAAAGGTGCTCTATTACTCATTTTATCTATAAGCTCCCCCCCAGCTCTCCCCCTCACCACATCCTGTAAAAGCACTCAGGGTGTTGTATGGTAATTAAAAGGTGATATTAATATTTCCTGACATGTACTATAAAACATCTCCAATCAGCTTCCTGTAACTATCACACACATAAAAAAGGAAAAGGAATATAGTATAAACAGAGAAAGAAAATGATTGTGAAGGTGGTTCTGTATCAGACTCTGCAAAGATTCTTCTGACTTTCTGCTTGAGTGTCCTTTTTTTTTTTCCACAAAAAGTAAATCATCTTAGTTTCCCTGTCTGCTCTCTCTCTTAGGCCAAGACAGCTAAAATCTCCAGATGCTGATGTTTTTCAGGCTTGGTTCCCATTTGGAGCCTCATGGGCAAATTACCCTGTCATTCAAAGATTTTCTGTAAGAAAATAGGGGAATTTATTCCTCAGAGTTCAGATTTCTCCAGCCTTTGTGCTGTCCCAACCACTGGCATCCGAGACACCCGATTTGAAGTGCAGCGGTTATTTTTTGTGCTTCTGTTGTGACTTTTTGTAATCTGGGCTGTAGGCAAGGTGACCTGCCAGATGTTTGCATCACTTGGCCTTCCTGATAGAGAGAGAGAGACGTCTCCCAGAGCAGGGCTCTGTAAGAAGAGCATCATTATAAAATAAGGTCACAAACCCAAATTGGTAGAGCACCCAATTTTGCACAAAGGTCCTAATGCTGTGTAGTGCAATTGAAAGTGGTTTTTGCTGTGGGATTTGAATTTGAAGGCCCATCTGCCCTGGGTCTTCTGCTTGTCTCACTTGCCTCTTCTTTGACATTTTTCTCCTTATGTTCAGTTTGGTACCTGCTGCCCTCCTTTCCCCGGCCACTTCCACGGGACCTGCATGACATCTATCCGTCAGCAATTTGCAGGCAGAATGATGCCAAGATCAGAAAAACAACGGCTAGGAAAGACATCTCAGCTTGCCAGAGCAGGTTTGGTCGCAGGTACAGATGCATGCAGACCTGAAACGTGCATCCACATACAGAACCCCCTGAGCTATTGCTTCTGTCCTGCACTTCAGGAAACAGTTAAGATCTCCCTTTTATCGGCGTGAAGGGACTTTGGAGGAACAGGGTATGTAAAAGGTGGAGGTATCGTTCAGGGTATTTTATAGGCATGAACGTTGTCTCGCTGGGCTTACTTTACAATATCAAGCCAACCTTTTCTAATGCACTGCTCTGCTCCAACCAACACCCATTAATTACAGGAAAGCTTGAGATTTAGATTTAGATTTAAATTCAGGGGGAGTTCTTTAAGTGCTGAAATTGTTATAGGATTTTGTACGTACCAAGGTTCAAAAGAATGGCCACAGGGATGGATCCACATGCCAGTTCAGTGTGAACCTGACAGTGTGGTTGGTACCAAAAGCTTGAGAGTGATGGGATGGATCTCAGCGTAGGCTGCCGTGAGGTTGCCTGCCCTCCCTTGCCATTTCCTTGTGGGTTGCATCTTGATTTCCCAATAGAAACTGGCTCAAGCCCTAAAGAAGGATGCTGAGTAATCACACCATGATTTCCCCTCTTGTTATTATTTTTGACACTCTCTGGATATCCTCAGAAACATTCATCCCCATTTTTGATACTGTTAAGCCCTCTGTGACTTCTTGCGGTGGTGATGTCCATAAATTCATTGCACTTGGATTTAAGCTAAATTTCCTTTTATTGGTTTTGGATTTGTTGCTTTTCCATTGCGTTGAATGTCACCTTGTTCTTCTGTGGCAGCAACACGGAGGGCAGAGCGCCTGCTCTTGACCACTGGGAATTTTACAGATATCAGAGATACCACACAGGGTTGTTCCTAATCCTTCCAGTCTCTTTTATTCACCTGGGAGTTTCAGCCAGCTCTTGAACATTGTCTTCCCTCCCTTACCCTTCCCTGAATTCCTCTTTCTTCTGAGCTTAATGCTGTGTATTTGGTTTCTGCTCTGCTGTGCTTCATCTCGTCAAGCCTGACTCCATGCTCCGTGATTCAGCAAAGTACTTAGGTCCACGGTGAACTTTAAACTCAGAACATGCTGAAGTGCTCCACTTAACAGAGATCAGATTATTCACGTGCTTAAAGATAAGCATTTGCTTAAGTACTTTGCTGAATTCAGGTCTAAACACACACATTAAATTCATCAGCTAGGACCCTCGACAAATTTACCACAAAGGTGCCTGTCTCTCTCCATTGACTATAAAGGCAGTCTAGACGACTAGTTTAAACTAGATAGCTAATCTTTAGACAGATAAAATTAGGTGAGAGGAATCCCACCCTCTGTATCTATCTATGGTGTCAGGCGCTGATCTCCATTGGGGGCCCTCCATATTACTGAGGCAATTAATGAGAATAAAAAATGGTGACGAGCCCAAATGGTTGTGGGGAGCGAATTTCTGGCTCCCTCCCTTCAGCAGAACGGCACTCACTTACAGCGGGTCTGACAAGTTAGTGGTTTATTTAATTCTTGGACCTGAATTCTGCTCTGCAACAACGCTGGGTAGTTTTTAAATGATCCTCTGGAAAAGACGAGATGTTGAAGTCTGTGTGCTTTGAAGGGAGCTACATGCTGTCCTTCTGAAAAGTTCCCCAGAAAACTTTCAGCCTTGACCTAGTGGTTCAAAGTTACGGAGATTGAGCTGAAACGTGACTTTAATGTTATCTAAGCTTTTTGTTTCAGTTTTGATCATTAAACTCAGGATTGCCACATAGTCAGGAGTGATATTGGGTTTCTGCCAAACCTGCCAGTGGCACAAACATATGAGCCATTACATACGCAGTAACTCAGGTGTTTTAAACGCTGATGTGCCTGCAGAGTTGCCATCTCTAGAATGTAAAACGCAAGTGAGAGTTGTCAGCTACAGACTTACAGACCAAGGCTTCAGGAAATGTCCCTATGTGAAAGATCATGGTTTTGTGTTGATCAAGGTTTGCACCTTGAAGCCCAGGCTGATGGAAGGGAGGTACCCAGGTTTGCACTCTCTGGCTGTAGGGTGATACGCTGCACCCACGAAGCTGCTGAATTGGTGTGTACATGTTTGTTTCCTAAAGTGAAATCAAGGGAAATTAAAAAATAAATCCCGAGCCAAGACATGGGGAGTGACTCCCTACCTGGCTTCCTTGCTTTGGCTGATCTCAATTGCCTTGGGAGATTTATTGCAGCCCAAGCCACCCAGGCCCTGACTACCCAGTCTTGACTTTGCCTAGCACTATCTGCTTCAACGCGAGCAGAAGAGACCAACTCTGGTGCAAAGACAAGGAAATTTCCCAAGAGATTCCCGTTCTCCTTCTGAGTTAATTGCTTAAGAGTGACATATCTCATTAAGCTTCCAAAGCTATGTCACAGCTTTAGGTTGGTTCCTTCATCTAGGGCTGCTCACCAGCTCGCTTTTGGGTAGGACTATTAATCAGTAGTCTAGGCGTGCGACCAAAGCCATGGCTTTGCAGCCATGCTGCAAAGGACCAAACCCAAACACAAAGCCGTCTTACATGGGGACATGCCTGCAAGGTGCAGGGGAGCCAGTCCTTGCAGCGGGGCTGTTTCTAGCCTAGGCATGCCCTGCTTGCAAAGGTCTGGTCTGTCATATCTCCATGGAAATAGGAGTCTGAGTTTTATTTTGCCTTGCAGCAACTAGTCTTGCTGCGTTTGCAAGCCTGAGAGCTCAGTGGGGCCAGGGGAAGTGGATGGTCCATTGATCCGTCATTGGGAGTTCACCAAATTTTTTTTCTCTCTCTTCCCCCACCCTTCACACTTTCCCTCTCCTCTGCATGCCTCTGCTTCCTTGTATTCACTTTCCACATCTGTCCTTCTCTCTTCCTTTCTCCTACCAAAAGCCCCTGCTGTCCAAACAGGAGCCTTCCCTCTTCTGTGGGCAACGGTTGCATCATGAATCTAGAGATGATGCTCTTCATCTGGCCCATCCTGGACAGAAGAACCTCCCTACATCTTCTTCAACTGGTTACCCACACAAACCAGCACTACCAGCTCAGATCTGAGATAGTACTTTGACCTCCAATAAAGGTTTCCCTTCTTTTGTGATGCTCAACGTTCCCTTACTACTCGTCACTAATGATAATGGCAACCCTTGGGGTGGAAAGACTTGGGGTTTCCACCATGCAATGGTTCATTTAAAAATAAAAATGAATCAGAAACTCACACTTCTTGAAGCCAAGAACATTATGTTGGCACTGGCGCCTAAGAAGGGAATTAGGGAAGTCTCTCCTGGGCTGGAGTGCTTCCTGGCCGATCTGAGGGATTCCTGCCTGTTCCCCACTGGGTCCTGCTCCAGACACAATCGGGGTAATTTGACAGCAGAGGATCAGATCACTCGGTCTGTGCCCTAGGAAAGAAAAACTTGTGTCCTGACAATGTGTTTGAGCAGCACAGAGTGGGCAATACATCGAGATATTAAGCTGTGCAAGAAATGGAATGTCATAATTACTCAGATTTGGAAAAAAAAAAATCAGCAAGGGAAAAATTAAACCCCCTCCTCCCCCTCTGAAAAACATGTCATTTTTTAACTGCGCCTCTGAAGTGTTAGTTTGCTTTTGGCATTTTTCCCCTTTATCTAAACCTCTCAAATAAGCCATAATGACAGCATAAGTTGCAAGTTACTTCATGTACTGCCTTGCAAAGCGCTGGAATTCTTTAGGTGTCTTAAATTATGGGCTCCCTTACGACAAATGACTTATATTCTGCTTGATATTTACTAATATGCTGTGAACGGCACATATATTGGATAGAGTTCATATCATTATTGCATTGACGTTCATTAGTCTATGCACGGTTAAAGACTCACGTTTTACTGAAAATGGATTTAACAGTCTAATGAACTCTCACATGGGACAAATGCAATGAAAATACTTGTAGATTTGTAAGTGAGAACCAGCACAGCTAACTATATAAAGTAAGGAGGAATCTCTACCAAATCTTTACCCCTAATTTAAATTCAAATCTGAATGAAAGAGTTTTTGACGTTACGTTAAAGTTCTTAAAATTTCTTTTCATTTTTCTACTTGGATCTTGCTTCTTAATTTAATGGAAAAATCTGACAAAAACTTTTGTCAACGTATTTTCATTGGGTTGAGACCAGAATTTATTAGAAATAATACAAGAAAAAGCTAATCTCAGGGATTTTTTCTTCCTGGGGAAAAAAAAAAAAAAAGATCTGGGGAGTTTCAGTTAAACAACTGCGATTATGAGGCCGATTGTCTCCTGGCCTATAATACATTTTGTCATTTTACACTTTTGGAAACTGGGAAAGCAGGACTATTTCTCTGACGCGATAGAAGTTTATACCTACTTTGCACGTGTCTAAATGACACAGTGGTGGGAGTCTGGACTGTGGATCTTGCACAGTCTGGACCACTAAGCTTTTCGCTGATTCCCAGAGTGAGGAATGATTGCTCTGACATTTTTTCCCTCCTTTCAGTACTGGAATTCTTGTGAGAAATCCAAAGCTGCTATTTTTGGCAGTCATGAATAGTATGATTTTTTGGTACCTTACTTACAAATGTAATCAATTTTTTTTTTTAATTGCAACAACAGCTTTATGGTCCTTGGCACTATTAAAGTGATTCAAGTGTTAAAAAGAAGTCTGTAAACGCAGAGAGCCCTGTGCGTAACGTCCTGCTCTCCACAAAAGCGTAGTCGCACAGAACATTAAGCCCTAAGAGATCATACGCTTAACGCTTTCACTGATACGAAGCCAAATTCTGCTCTCATTTGAACTACACCAAATTTAGACCAGTGTACATGAAAAATACCCCAAATCTGTAGTTTTCATGCAAATGCAAATAACCCATACTACACGAGCGATCCTTGCAAGCGTAAGCCTCTGGACACTACTTCTAGACCCCTTCTTTTTGAGTTCGATCCTGATTCAGTAACACCGAACGTGGTCTTAACTGTGCGGAGTTGCCAGCTGTGCCTCTAAGAACTCAGGTCATGAAAAGTGCTGCTGTTTTTTCTGGGTCTACATATTTATTTCAAATAAAAGAAACCAATAGGACTTAAGCACGTTTTTTGAATGGAAACGATTGTTTATGCGCTGTGCTGTGCTGATTTGGGGCTAAACGGGAATCTCAGGAACTTGCCATTAACGGGTATTGACATTTTCTGAGGTATTTGTAGGTGAGCTTTTATTAACAGCTCTGTCCTTCAATAGTGGTTAATAAATCACCGTTGAAGTTGCAGGCACTCTCAGAATAGATAGGAAGCCAATTGGGCTCTGAAAGATTACTCTTTATTTGTTCAGCCACTGGCTCTTTGCTTGTAACCGATAGGTTTAAGAGCGGGGAGCGCTGCGTTTCCCTGTATGCTGTAGTTGGCTTGTTATAGTTGTTTGTGTTTGATAAGCGAGAGGATGATGAGGGGCTGGCTAAATGCGATGGGTCTTTTTAAGCTGCAAAGGTTAGGGATGGGAATTCCTCAAGTAGGCAAAGCCGCTGGCTTCTGGCAATGAGTAACTGTTTTGTCTTGGATGCAACCTGAGCTCGTTAGTGCTCTCTCTTCCTTTCACACATGCACACACCCCCTCTTGGGTCCGCTCCAGGTCCGCGATGGCTTAGGGGCAGCCAAACTGCTGCTTCTCTTGCCTTAGAAGTCTCAAAGTGTGTAAAACGCACGTGTATGTCTGTGAACCCCCAACTGCTTGAAGACACAGTTGATTACACTGGAAAATGTGCAAAATTGCAAATGGAAATGTGCTAAATGTGCAAAAAGTGGAAAACATGGGGAAAGTGAAGACCTGTCTGAGGGAGCCACTATCGATTAGTGAAGTGTCGAAATGGACCGGGCAAGTTTAGGGGCCAGATTTGTGTTCACGCTTGGTAAACACGTGAGCAATTACACGCAGTTTGCTGCAGCAGTAAATGGAGAATAGGTATCTGGGCATAAATAGCTGCGAGCGCCTGGCTCCCGTGTCTTGACTGTCTGCATGGGGGTTCATATGTGGATACCTAACAGAAGAAATTGTGTGGCCAAACTATTACAAGGAGTATCTTGGCTTTTCTGAAAGCCTGTAGCTAAGTGCACGTCATGGGAAACATTTCAGTTTAAAAATCCCATTACAAATGCTGGGATTCTAAGCAACATCTCTCTGCTCTGTTCTTGCAGATTTATATTTGTGGCACCTCTTAGCTGAGGTGACTGGAGGCGTTTGCGTTGGGTGCATCCAACCCCAACTATTTGCTGATTCTATGGCCCTGCTCTTGGACATTGCTGTAGTGTGAGACGGTTTGAATTTGCAAGTTGTCTTCAGTTTGGGTTTTCTGGCTTGCACAGAGGTTATTTTTCATAAGTGTGTAATCTAAAAATAATGATTTGAATGTTACGATTAGAAGTGGGTCAAAGAGACTGGGATGTGTATTGTGCCATGGGAGCGTTTGGAGCTAGCACATTAGCTGGTAGCTCCCCAAAGGCTCTTTGAATAAACAGGCGGTTACTGTGAAAAGAAGTGGCCAGTGATCAAAAATTGTCCCCTATCATTATTGGTGGAAAGGAATGGTTTGAGTTATGCTGGGCTGCCTTAATTGTAATCTGTCTTAATGAGGAGTAAATGCATAGTGTGAAAAATGAAATAAAACAGCTTCTTTTCCCTCAGGGTTATACAAAAAAGATTATTTCCCTGTGGAAAGCAGATGTTTAATTGCCCAAGACCAGAAGCAGAAGAACACATGGCTGGTCTATCTATGTACGTTACAGCTGCGTGTGCTGCATACTTAAGCTGCTGTGTTACAGCGGATGGCTGCAAACGGGATTTGTTCATAAGGTAACTGCGAACATGGCATATTGTCTGAAAAATCAGACTCACCTGGTACGGTGGGTGAGCAGGGAAGGGAATGTAATTCTTGCCATTATTATTACCTGCATAGGAAGAGGGGGAGTAAGTCTAGTACGGTGCCAAAGGTTCCTTCTGTTATCAAGTACAATGGAACAGCCCTAGTGCACTATGCAGAGCCGATTCTTGAAACCTCTCTCCCATCCCTCCGCTGCTTCATGAACCTTTTGTGAGTCTGCCCGGAGCGTGGGGCTCCGCACCCAGCCAGGGCTGCGTTTTAGCAGCACTGAAGCTCTTCCACCATAGGAACCTCCCGCGGGTTTGCAGGACTGCGGGGTAGCGCTGCCAAACTCGTAAGATGTGTTAAAGCAGGTGAGGGAGAAGGAACTTCTTTGGGACAAGTAACGTGGCCAGAGCTCAGAAAATCCTACGTCGGTTAAAATTCATATTAGCAGTTTGCTGTTGAGTTAATCTGGCAGCTGAGCTGCAACCACTACTGTTATTGTTTGTAACGGGCAATGGCAGACAGAGCCAGCATAGCACTTACCGAGGCAGGACTTTCATGCCAAATATATTCCCTCTTTATTTCTTCTGTGTCTCTCAGATCAGGGCAGGGAGGAGAAGCCACTTGTCTCTCTGTGCAGCTGGTGATGACATTACAAGAAGCAGAGGGACATCTGGGACGCTGGGCACCCTGTGCGACTCTTGCAGGGACCGAGCCAGTAAAGATTAACACCTGTTTCCAACAACCGTGTTCTTAATTAGCAACTTCCTTCCACAAAAGCTAACTTTGATTTTTTCACCTGTTTCTTTTATTTTGTTTCTAGCAGTGCACAGTTTTGTTGACAGTAGAGGCTTGTGTGTTGCAGTGAAGCACAACTGGTGTCCCATATGCCCTGGTAAGTCTCTCAAAAGAGCAAGCAGACTTGGTTCCCCTTGGAAACTCCTCCAAGACAAAAGAGCCAGGACACTTTGGATGTCATCATGACACGTGGTTCGTGAAATGGGATCTCTGAACTTCAGGTACAACATACATAGAACTCCCCCAAGCCTCCAATTTAGAAAAAAAAAAATCTGTTTGAATCTGTTTGATGAGTAAGCTGGCTATTTTTATTTGAAAAGTGTGTCCAGCTTGCTTGGGTCTGAACCCCTGGGAGAACCTCAGGAAAAAAAGCAGCAGGAAGAGGAAAAAAAAAAAAAGCAAGGGCTTGTGGAAGCCACAAATGAGGGAAAATATGTAATATGCAATTATTTCTAGTTGCAGAGCTTATTTTTATTAATGCACAGTCCCAACAGCTGGTTGCCATGATACAGAGCGGTTGCGAGCGAAGGTGCAGAGTGAGGAGGGGAATAGGATTCAGAAGACTCCAGGGAAGTATAAGCTTTTTATGGTTTTATGATGTCTGACCTCTTAAAGTCTCTCTCTTTGTGTTGCCTTTGATGGATGGACATGAAACCCCACCTGAAGTGAGATGCCGTTGGCATTGCTCTGGCATGCAGCTTGGTAACTGCCCTCCCAACTCCCCTGGGATTAGTAGTGGTAATTAATATTGGGGTTAATACAATAACACCAAGCCCGCTGGAGAGCAGTGGGTGTTATAAAGAGCATCTGCTTCTGGAGGGTCTTGGCAGGGTGGTGATGGAGAGGAAATGGGAAGGGAGAAATGTCTCAAGGAGCTAATGAGAGCGCTGCCCTGTCATGCTTTAATGACATGCACATTGTTTCTGAAACAATAGGATGCTTTGGCTGGCATCCTGCTAGGCTTATTCCTATGGTTTTTAATCCTCAGGTGGCATTAATGGCAAGGAAGGCAGCTCCTTCTGGCTTGCCATTAAAGCCTGACGTTTCTGTGTAGGTGAGGATCTGGCCATGGGCTTGGAAAATTCATCAAAGCTACCCTGTACACTCATAATTAGCTGGATCTGGAAACGAAGGCAGTGACAAAGAAGGAAGTTTCGGAAATAATGGATGTTGGTGCCTCACTTCCTTATCGGGAATATGAGAGAGCAGCAGAGCCTCAGTGTCCTTCTGTTCCCTTCAAGGTCACTACTTGTGCCAGCTCAACACCTCCACCGTACTCTTTAAGCTCTTGAGTAAGCTGGTCATCTCAGAGATTGCTCAGATCTTTCCTACCCTTTCACAAGGCAGTTTTTCTGTGGTACAAAGCAGTTCACTAGACTGTGAGGAGCCCTTCTGAGCTGCAAAGCCCTTGGTGCTTCACAGAAGCCCCCAAATGTGTAGCAGTGACAAAGAAAGCATTGCAGAAGTCCTATCTTGCACTAAATGAGATTACAAGCACGGAGACAACAGGAACCTCACAGCAGAGCTGCCCATATCAGTGAGGGATGCTTTGTGCGTCTGGCTGTATGTACCTGGTGAGCCAGCTTGAGTGAGATGAACAGAGCTCCTGGTCAGTTTGGGGGGTCAGGCCACCTGCGGTTTTCTTGAGTCCTCTTCGTCTCCTCCATTTTTCTCTTTTCCAAGCTGAGAAGCCCAATTCCACCTGGGCACTCCTCCATGCTCGGGATTTGGGCCCAGCACAGGTTTAGAAAATGGACATTTATGGTTCTATTATATATTTCCTCACCTCCTGTGAGGGTTTGGGAGAGAACTCTTAAAGGCTATTTTGCACACATGGTCTACCACCTGACAGTAGTAAATAAAAAAGTGGATACAACTCCGTTATAAAGGCCAGCCAACATCCCTTTAACAAGAAATGGGTTTTCTGTTGCTGTCTCACTATCGCATTGCTGCCTGTGGCCCTTCCCAGCTCCGTCCCTCTGCAAGCTTTGGCCGCAGCCGGCAGATCTCGCAGGGCTTGCGTTTCCCCTACCACTGCAATATTGCTCTCAATGAAATCAGGACACAGCAATCCCCTTCTGAATGTGACCTTTCCTTTCAGCTTCTCCCTAGCGACCATACTTGCAAACGGCTCAATTTCCTGCTGGCTCAGTGTAAATTTTTCAGTGGGAGGGTTTCTGCCTGGTATTGCTTTGCAGCATGAAGCTCACAGGAGTTTATGGCTCAGGAGGGGCAGCAGCTCTGCCAGGTTAAACCTTACATGTATGATCCCACCAAGTGGCAATCAAAATAGCTTTAGGGACAGGAGACTGATTTCTTCTCCTCTTCTCCGCTGGTGATAGATGGTAGTTGCACCCCGCCAGGTAAGCACCTAGAAACCCCAAATACTTCAGCCCCGTATGTAAAGAAAGACCAAATATTTCTGTGTGTCGGCATTCTGCTACTGTTATCAGTGGAGCCGAGGAAGGGTAGTGCAAGGAAATTTTGCTGACAAGCTCAACTCATTGTGCGAGTAACTGGCATAGCCTGACACCTTGCATTCATTTGCATATGTTGAAATGAATTAGGCAAATATTAATGCTGAAGCTAGCACCCAGACATTTGTATTTATACAAACACACCCACCTTTGCTAAAAAGGTCATTATTGTCGGCATGGACTTTGTCTCTCTTTCATTTGATTACACGTATCTCCTCATATAGAGTGTTTTAAATTATTTAGAGAATATGCCTAGATCCTTATGATATTTCTAAATGAAGCATAAAATCAAACATTGTCTCACATATTTTAAAACACACAAGCTCCATTACTGTTTTATAATTGCTAATTAGCAGATAAATGTTTCATACTCCCACATTTTTTATTCTCCAGATACAGCAAAACAAACAGATTAACAGAGGAAACCTGAGGACTGCAATATCTGTTTTATGATAAGAGCATTTAGTAACTTAATCCCTCCTATGCTCCGCTCTCAGAGACAATGTACTGGTGGTTGTGTGATACAGAATAATGAACCAATACAGAGGTACAGTTGTGTTGTTCTCTGGTTAGAGTGGGAACTGAGATTTAGACTGCTTGGGTTTTATTCCTGGGCTTGCTACTAATTTAAATGACTTGTCTAAGGCCGTGGAATAATTTCAACAATTTTATAAGTCTTGCACTGTAAAATGGAGAAAATACATAACAAGCTCTCGGATGTGCACCCTTGTGTATCATTGCATGGGAGTATCATCATTATTAGATTAACATAATAATCTAATGTAGAAGTGTGGTATAAAAAATAATGATAATTAGCAGTAACACAGGATATCAAATAATCATCTTCAGGTGACAAATACAAGAAATCTGAGAAGTACCAAGAGGGGAGTGGGACTTCTTCAGTTGCTACTTAGGACTAAATTACCTAATAAAAACAGGATGTGATTGTATGATACTGAGTCACAGATTCAATGTGAGACGCTGTGCTATATTAGAAGATGAAGTAAAAAGGTATTTTGAGTCTCTCTGGCTAGAAGTAAGTCTCTTATCTAAAAAACCACATACATTATGGTTTCAGATATCTGCATTTTTCTAGCCTAATTCTTGATTATTGCAGAGGAGGTATTTGTTTAGCACGGGTCTCTTTCCAAAGCACCACCGTTTAAATTCTCCAGCTTGCAGCGATACACTTTCTATTTTGGCAAGATGAATCTCCTGGTATCTGCATACCTCTCCTGTTCCTTCCTTCCTGTAATTAGGGCTAAATCTGCTCCAGGACCTGTTCTTTTGTAGAAGGCACCATTTTTAGAGCAATACATCACTGGCAAGTCATGACACTAACAGATCCTCCGAGAGGGCTGCCTCTCCAAAGACATACAGTATCACCTTGATCACTGCTAAACACCGCTCGGTAAAGAGCTCCATCAGTTGGTGAAGAAGAAGGAATAAACTCATTTTAGCTGTAAGGATGCAGGTGCAACCTACTTATCAATTAAATAACCTCAACATGGCATCTCTATTTTACCATTTCCCATTTCCCTCAACACTGCCAGTAACCCTACTTTGATTTTAGGGATTCAAGTTGAGCTGGATGGATAAATAATGTGTTTGGTCCCCCCCCGCCCCCGCCCCGAAATATGTATTTGCATCTGAAAATGAATCACTTCTATTTTTGCACTTCCTGTGCCTTTGCTTTCCATGAACATTGGAGTGATAGATTTGTACTGACACAAGTGTTTGCAGAACGCCGTTTGAAGAAGGAGTTGTGTCTGTGACTCCTTTCACGGGACTGCGGAATCGCTTATGTTTACATGGCATGGCTCTTTTTCTCCGTCTAAGCACTTGCCATAAAGAAGTTTGTGAATCGGTTACTGATCCCAGCCTAGCTGAGAGAAGCCAATGGTTTCAGAAACTGCTGGTTCACAGGCGAGTCTGGTCCCCATCTTTATTCAAGATGAAGATCAGCTGATCGAGATGCTGAAAATAAACCACACGACAAAATTGACCTATTCACCAGCACAGTGTAGAATATTCCCCAACAACTGGAAGTCATTAAAAATACTCAAGCCAGAACTGGAGAAACTCAAATAAATAAATGTGAAAAGAGCCACAGGTCTGTTCATCATGTAATAACATTGTTTTGGTGCTTTTCTGTGTTGTTGTGGGGCCAATTCAGAAGAGCTAAATGCACATCTTCAAAGGTTTTTGCTTAAGGAGCTCAGTCTGAGTGACAAAATTAGATGCCTAAAGCTAGAGACTCTGAATGCTGCCAACCTGTTGGCAAACTTGGCCTTGTCTTTAGTTACCCAGTACCCTCCTGAGGAAGTGGATGCTGGTAAGTGAAACCAGTCTCCCTGTTATGATGATATTTTCCCTTCTTACCGGTACTCGGAAGGAAACCTGATGGATTAACACATTGGTTGTACTGTCAGGATGACTCACAGACTTTGAATTGTCAGTGTTTCAAACGTTTGCAAAGAATGAGAGCTCTTGGCTCAAAACTTACGTGTTGTTCTGGCTTAATAAAAAAAGTGGAAAAAAAAAAAGAGAAAGGGGTACAAAAGCAAACCAAATCAGGTTTAATCTGAGATTAACATCTGACTTTTGCGTTTCCTCAGACACCAGCAGTTGTTCCTCAGCTTGTCTGGAAGCTGAACTCCAAGACCAAAGCACAGTCTTTCCATGCGGGAGCGTTGCTGTAGACTCGTACTAGCACGACTAGCTGGCTGGTGGAAGGCCCAGGGTGGCCCTGGTATGTGCTCCTGCATAAAGGGAATTCGTTCCCAACGTGTATACCCAGGTTTTGGTAATGTGTGAAATTTAAGACCCGAGATCTGTTTCTTATTAAAAAAGAGAGGTAAAGCAAATATGCTAACTCAGCTAACTTTGTAGGTACGTAAAGGAAATATACAGGTGCAAGAATGTGTGTCCCTTGTCCACTGCCATCCCAGACAGGATGGCAGGGAGGCCATGTCCCAAATGCCCTAAAAGCAGCTAACATAAAATTCACCATCCAGTTCAATCTTTTTTTTTTTGCTTGGCTATATCCTTTGAATAGGGAAGAGGAGAGAGATTTGAGGTGCAATTCCCCAGTTCTATTCTCTGAGGAGCTGCACTGGCACCACTGGGAACCAGTGTGCCAGCTGTAGCCATCTGAAGGATGCTCTGACTTGGCCCAACAGAGGTGGCTACGTCAGTTCCCTGCCTTTAGAGGATCCGTAAATTGTCCTGGTCCCGTATGCTGCACCTCTCGTTGCCAGCTAAAATAGGCTAAATTAGACAATGTGATCATGTTCCCTCCGGTCCCGCTATGTGCCTTGCTGCTCCACCAGCTGTGCTGCCCTGCTGTCGGTCTGTCCGTCCATCCATCCATCCATCCATCCATCCATCGCAGCAGTCTGAGCTGAGTCGCCCTCGCTGGAAACACCGCACTTGTATTGTTCTCAGCTGAGCTCAGAGCACGTTCGGAAGCAACACCCAGAGTCGGGATTTCCTTCATGTCAGCACACAGAGGGGCTCTCCGCTGACTCACTGGACTGGTCCCAAAAATAGCAGGTTCAGAACAGAAACCTTCGTGCCCTTTCTGTCCTGGAGAACAATGTCTCGCACTTTTTTTTCCCCTCTCAATATGAAAAAAACCCTTTTTACTTCCAACTTGGCAGAGTTAAGCTGGAAGGGCTCAGTCCAGTGCTCAGAGCACCTGACTGTATGCTTTAAAAAGAGAGGAGTCAATCACTGGGACTGTTATTTGCTCCATTCTCAGCAGGGCTATCTATTTTTTTTGTCTGGGGAGATGGAAACTTAAAATGGAAAGAGATTCAAGCAAAAAGCTCTCTTCCCAGCCTGTTTTTTTGATATTTTTGCAGGGCAGTTATAAGAATAGGGACAGAACCATCACTGAATCCAACAGGAAGGCAAAGGAACATTAGTGAAGTGTAGGATCCCTCACACAACTGAAGTGCCCATGGGGTTTTGGAGTGTTTGCTTATTTTCTGTTATTATTTATAAAATGTCTAAACATCTGTCAAGCCCATCTCAGAAAGAGCAAGACCCCTCTATGTATAACTAGGTGTCAGCACTATACAAACCCAGTAGCCAAATCTCTGTGGGTCGGCAGCTGCTGGTGGTCCCTGCACCAACTCAATTCCTGTCGGGTCGCAGCGGAGCCCTCAGGGAACCACACTAGCAGTGGGACCCCAACCTGTCAGCCCTTCTGTTCCTAGCACCCATCGCTCACGCAGCCTGGCTCCTCTACAAGCTGGCAGCGCTCTGATTTTGGGAACTGATCCGCTGGATTTTAGCCACTTGCCATCTGTAAGGGCCTTATCCAAACTGCACCACTTCAGCTGAAGACCGACTGGGTTGCCGGGCTAAGCCATGCACTCTCTAAGCATTGGGTAGGCAGCTTAATAATTTCAGAGAAGTTGAGGAGCTTCTTTTTTTAAGTTATTCTGAAAATCCAGATCTTTCAATCTCACCTGGGAACACTTTCAGGGAGCCAGGCTGTTTCTTTAATGGGGACGGTGACCACCACCCAGCGAACTGAGAAACGGAGGAAACCATGCTCCCACGAAAAGCAATCACGAACACCGGAGAAGTGCATTTTCATGTACGCTTCCCCAAACAGAAGGAGAAGTGAGATTCAAATGGTCTGGTTTTTAGAGAAAAAATCCCAAATCATCTTCTCTAAAGTATGTGTTGAGCTTTTGAAGGTTTTCCCCTTCCCCCTCCTCCCTGCCCATCTCTACAATAAGTACAATTGTTAGACAAGGCAGGTCTTTGTGCTCCAAATTTAATACATAGTTTTTGACCCACGGAGTGATAAGCTGGAAAATAAATGGCTGGATTTTCCCCAGTGTTGAAGAACGCCTTTCAGATTGACTTGGGAACTTGCCTATTCTCGTCTGCCCACCTGGCTTTCACTTTGATATCCCTAACATTATCATAACTTTTATTGTCTTTTCGTGTCAGTCAAACCTTCTTCACTAAATTACTTTCATTTATACATCCTCTCCTACTATTTGGTCTCATCATCATCTAAGATTTAAGGTGAAAAAGTTTCTTCTATTTGACAGGGTGGGAGGTGGAAATTACTATGTGAACAGTAAACTACAGGTTACATAAATAATATGTCATTGTATATCACCCAGTGGAGCCTTAAATCAATTCATTAGTTTGTATAAAGCTTTTGTGTGCTTTTTAACTGCATCATATCCAAGCTGATTGCACATTTGCTCTAAGTTCCTTTTTTTTTTCTTCACATCGTCAGCTTTCAGGATTCTTACATAGTTACGCTGAGTGTGTTTCTAAAGATTGTTTTTCTTTCTTTAGAGGCTTGGTTTATATTTTTTCCTCCACTTCTCGACACATCCCTAGCCCGAGGCAAAAGTGTGCATTTTGTTCACGGAAGGTAGACACAGGGATATTCTTCACTGTGCAGGGAGTGAAAGGCAAGCTGAGATATGCTGGATTAATGAAAGAGGTACTGAAAAGCAGCTGGTTGATTCATAGCGAGCCGTTCACTTGCTTTCATGCTGCTTCATAGCAAAAAAATCTATAGACTGAACTGTACTATGAAGATAATTTATCCCGATGCCAAGAAGCCTCCTATCCTTTTCATGGGCTGAATTTGCTTTTACAGGCATGCCAGGAAAGATTTTTGGTTGAAATTCAGGAGATTAAGGCAACCCAGGAGATCCTGGTTTTGGAAGGGGACAGAGTTAGTAGAGTAATATCTTTTTTTTACAGTCCTTAGTGAAAAACCTAAGAAGTTACTAGTTTGGGGAAATAAGGAAGAGAAAGACAACATTTTATTACATTGTCAATAACTGCCCATGCTAAAATACCTGTCTAGCCTGATTGCAAAGTAAAACCAGACATTGCTTTGATACAATGATCAATTTTATTATTCTAGCTGAGGTTTTTCTCTTTCATTTTTCTGCAGATCTCTTCTGCTCCGTAAATCAAGAGCTGCACAAAGGTCCTTTCCAAGGTAGACTTGATGTACAACAATATTAGCCAAGGCAATATTCAAACAGTCCTGAAACAGTCATCAAAAGTACTGCTCCTTGTTTCAATCCCTGCAAGAAATCAACACCTTTCAAACGTAGCCAGATTTTAATGAAGGGTGGCTGTTTAAAGCTGAGTTACCAAAAGCCTTGGCTGTACCTGGACTTTTATTTTAAGTATTTATACTATTAAATATTAATATAGGTCAAATAACTGAACCCCCTGAGCAGATGAAATCTGCACAATGAAAACAAACACGCTGTTTAACATGAGCCAATGTTACCCACAATGTTACTGGATAAATATGCAAATACAAACCCTGATTTCCCCGAACAAGTTTTCTTACTGATGTTCTGGGAGAACGAGAAGGAAAATATAAAAATAAAATAATAGTCATGGCACTGAAACTTTTAAGAGCTGATCCAAGGCTCATTGACTTAAGGGAGCTTTGTCTCTACTACCTTAAAGAGCTTGCAGTGCTGCAAAACCTGAAACACACACAAGGACATCACAAAGTGGTGCCACACAGACAAGGCAATGTCACATCTGGCGGCAAGTATGTCCTTAAGGACATATCGCTACAGGAATTAAAATGAAAAACGTGGAGCAGATCTGCTCGTTTTTTACTGGGATCTCCTGCATAATTTTACTATAGGCTCCCAATTTTTGCAGAGGTCCTGGGTGCAGGACCCAGCCAGGCAGGCTCTGCAGGTCGTCAGGAATTGTGTTTTTGTACCTTGGACAACTGGTGATGATGAGAATACGGGAGATCCTACAAGAATGTGGGAAATGTCCTAGGTCTGGGACCTTGGTGAGGTCCAGGCAAGATGTACTCTTTGTCCAGCTCATAATCAACATTTTGAGCAATATTGATGAAGAACATGCAATAAAATTGAAAAGGAGGAGAAGTACATAGCAAGGATGGAAATTGAGAGTTTCTTGAATTGACTAGTATGTATATAACCTTAAACAATATTCTGGAGGGGTAGCAGTGGGAAGCCCTTGCCCTTGATCCTTTGATCTCATTTGACCCAGTTGTCACAGATGGCATAATTAAATCATAGAATCATAGAATCGTTTAGGTTGGAAGAGACCTTTAAGATCATTGAGTCCAACCGTTAACCCAGCACTGCCAAGGCCACCACTAAACCATGTCCCTAAGCGCCACATCTACGTGTCTTTTAAATACCTCCAGGGATGGTGACTCAACCACTTCCCTGGGCAGCCTGTTCCAGTGCCTGACAGCCCTTTCAGTGAAGAAATGTTTCCTAATATCCAACCTAAACCTCCCCTGGTGCAACTTGAGGCCATTTCCTCTTGTCCTATTGCTTGTTACTTGGGAGAAGAGACCGACCCCCACCTGGCTACAACCTCCTGATTTCAGGTAGTTGTAGAGAGCGATAAGGTCTCCCCTCAGCCTCCTTTTCTCCAGGCTAAACATCCCCAGTTCCCTCAGCCGCTCCTCATAGGACTTGTGCTCTAGACCCTTCCCCAGCTCCGTTGCCCTTCTCTGGACACGCTCCAGCACCTCAGTGTCTGTCTTGGAGTGAGGGGCCCAAAACTGAACCCAGTACTCGAGGTGCAGCTTTTAAGGAGCATTTGTGCATTCAGGAGCAACCTAAGTGCTTGAAGCCTGGTTGCTCTGAGATGTGCAAGCACTTGGAGGTGCTTTGAGTTTGAACTGGATAGGGTAAAAACTTAAAGAAGCTGTAAAAAATACCATGGACCAACTTCTGACCCTTGTTATGTCTCAGCAAATTAGGAATAACTTTATTAAAATTATGGCACTGGCATTGCAAGTTTAAAATAGTGAGTGAGGTTTCTCCCCTAGTTACAAGATCACTTAAAATAACAGAAATCTTTTTGACTTCTGGATTTAAGGCTTTAAATTATGCTTAGTAATACTTTTTGCTTAATTCAATGTTTTAAGGTTTTCTTAAAAAAAAAAAGAAGGTGTGAATCCTATCTAATCCCATGCCTACAGCAGCTGAAGAGTTAAGAATAATATTGGTACTGTGAAATTTAGAAACCCTCACACAGGGAAATGTGGATTCCTGTAGCCAGAATATTCTGATAACACACACAACAGTGGGTGTAAAAGTCTAACTTCAAATTTTAAAAGCGAACAGTTCAGCCACCTAAGCTGTGAGTTACCATTTTTGGCATGAGGAACATACTATTATTCATCTGGAAGCTAGCAAAAATTACTTAAAATCATTCCCTTTTTGACTCCAATTTGACTGCAATAAGAGATCATGTTTTGGAGCAAATACTACAGGAGGACATGTATTTACTTCAGAGGGGTAGAAACTAGATTTTCAGCTTCCTATGACGTTCTGCAGTTGTGAAATGTTCTGACCCAGTAAAGAAACAAAATCAAGACCATAGAAATATTTCCTCCAGAAAGACCAGTTCAGGTTGCTCAAAATATTTAAAATATTAAATAGAAATATTTCAAATATTAAGTAAAAACATTTACATAGAAAAAGCAATAATTTTTGTTTTGAAAGTGAGGTCTAAAAAAAATTAAAATGTTCAAGAAAAGCCCATAAGATAGAAACTTTCCATGCCATTTAATTTTTTTCATATAATATTTCCATCTTGTTGAAATCTATATTTAAGGGAATTTTTCTCATTTCTTGTATTTTAATTAAAATTTTTAATCAGATTTTCTAAAGATGAGCACCATTCTGGAGGCTGCTTCTTAAAACGTAACCCAAAAATGGTCCAAATATTGCACATTAGCGTGCGGATGTGAATGAGACAATGCTCGCCTGGCTTAAACCCAAGTGCTCAGCCCTTCCAAAGCACACTGATTGGAGTCACAACCATCCAGCTAAACTGAAGCTGGTAATTAAAAATATGCAAAATGGTTTGGAAATAATGTGGATCTCTCTGAATGTGGATTTTGAATATGGGTGTCTCTCACATGGGTAAAGTGGATAATTGCCTGCCTATCCCGCTTCTATTCATTGTGAATAATTGAGTTGTTGTCAAACACTTCTAACACTGCCTATCACAATAAATAGGAGAAGACAGAGGGGCTCTTTGAACAATCTCATTTTTGTGGCTGAGGAAGCTGTTTCTTTTGCATTTGCCCGGGGAATGGCATAGCAACAGGAGATGAGAAAGACAGAAAGAATGGAGAGAGCACTGCAGACTTGGCTTTGTTTCTTTATTTTGTATCACTACATTGCATATAGGACTCCAGTCCTACACCTGTCTTTCTCCAGGGCCTCCTTTTGTGCAAAATCCTGTGGCTCATTCGTCATTGGAGCAGTAGCATGAGCCTGGTTGATGGGGACGGTGGGGTAGGGACCAGGGATGCCAAACGTACGTGGGCAGCTTTGCACAGGTCCCCAACTAAGGCACCTGTAAATCACGGGGTATTTGCTAAGGAAGCCGAGTGTGTTTGGGCAATGACTGAACAAACGCCTGCACAGCACTCTCAGGCTGCAAAATTTCACCAGTGTGACTGAAATCCCACCAGAGCTCAAAGAAAGCTTGCTTGTGCGTGGCAAATGCAGCCTGTCTCCAGGGGGCGGGAGGTGCTGTCTCCAAACCATCTCTGGTGCTGCTGTGGGCTTTGCCCTCGTACTTGGATCTGCAGAATAGGAGGTCTCGGGTGACATTTCTCACTGCAGCAGCTCCAGCGATGGCCCATCTCTAACAGACCACCATGGCTTTGCTTCTCCGACACCCTCTCCTGTACCACCTCCCTCTGCAGGTCCTTCCACCACCGTGCTACTTCAGCAGCACTTCCTAAGCCCCACTTCCCTGCCCTGTCACAGCTCTCCATGTGCTGCTGCTATTCCCCTTTCCCCATCTTTTCTTTTATTCCTTCTTCCAACAGGCGAATTCCTCGCTGGCTTCAGCAGCTCTTTGAAGTTTCCTTCGTGATGGTGCTTTGGGGGAGTTATCGTGTTTTGCATGCTTGGACTTTTGCGCAGAGACATGCAGGTGACGCAGGTTGGGTAGCTGGAGCATTTAGAAGGCAAAAGTGATGCTCCCAGGGATCTGAAGAAGACAGGTGTATTCTTTTGCCTCTGTTGGAGGCTCGCTGGCACGCAGCGTGGGTGCAGACACCCTGACGTCTCCAAAGAGCCGCAGCAGGTAGTGTCTGCTCTTCCCTGTGTGCTCCCTGGAGAAATCTTAACATTTTTCCTTTCCCTTCCTCATCTCATGTTTGAATTTTAGTTTTGCTCTGAGGTGTCTGTTCTCCAGCCTCTCTCAGTCTCTTTCATATGATTTCTTAAAAGCAGGCTGAGCCTGAGGAACGGCCCCAGAAAGAATCGTTCCTACATCTCCATTCGCAGATTTTCCTGAGGAACAGGATCCGGCCTGGAGTATGTCTGGACACATGGTGATGAGTTTCACAAAAATTCCCTTTCACCATTATTATCTTGACGTTTCTGCTCCCACCTTTAATGTAACGGAGAGGTTAACCCAGAGATACTGCAGCAGAAATCTATTGCGCGTTGCGGCAACCAGAACAAACCTTTGATATCTGGGAGCTGATTCAGCCGTCGCCTTCAAAGGGCTCTCGCCGTCAGACCAGCTTTTGCCACAATAACAATGCAGCAGCCTGAGGGCCCGGAGATGGTTTTGTCTGTGCAGCGTCGCTTTTATAGAGAACAAGATGCACTTGGGACCTATTAGAGTCCCTGGCAATTAGACAGAGTGCAGCATCTCCAAAATGCCATTGTCCATGCAAATTAATTAATCCTATACCCCTGAGACGAGTGTTGTTCCTCGTGTTTTGATGGCAGCGGTTAGCAATTGGCAGTGCAGGCAGCAGTGGAGGCAGCGCCGAGCTGACCTAGCCAAGTGTGTTAGCCGGGGCTGCCGGAGAGAGGAAGGGGGGGCTGAGGCCACCGTTCACCTGGACACCTCAGTCCCCAGAGGCCAAGTGACTTCCAGAGGCCACACAGCAAGTGCGCGGAGCTGTCAGCCCTGGAGTTCAACCGATGCCTGCTGCAAGCAACAGGCCACAATATCTCTCTCCACAGTGTAATTGTTAGTGCGTTTTAATAAATTCCTCCAGGGACATGTGCCACATAAAATGTGTAAGTCAAACAAACCAGAAAGCAGATCAGCTTTGCACTGTCATTTATATTGGAAGAGTAGGCATGTTAAATCCCTTTTTCCGCAAATCCCTTTCAATAAATCACTTTTGGAGCAATGCAGCTGGTTGTCGGGTGCTTTAACGGTGCTGTACTTTTCAATGACTCTCTGTACTAAGAGACGTTCTTGAAAGTCACGCTAAAATAGACCAAGCAGTTTTGGAAAAGAGAGGTGTGTATCCAAATAGCTGGAGTGAATGAGTTCATTCTATATATCAGGGAAATGCACAGCAGGCAAAGGGTGGCCAAAATTATAGGCCAGGTAATTTCAAAATGTTCTTGGCTTGCTCCACAAACAGGTGTAAGTCTGCTGGATGCATTAGAAGCGAGCGCAATTCAGATGCGAAGCAAGGGCCTTTGAGAAGCCCTGGGTGAGACACGGTAGGAAGGCCTAGCTCTGCTCAGTAAAGTAGCTGGGCTCGGGAGCTTGCTGGCTACACCTGCTCTGTCGGAGTACTGGCAATGCCTTCTGCAGGGCACGGGCTGTGCACCATGTTTTGCAAGCAGGTATAATGCTCAGAGGTGCCTCCTAAACTGGGCACGTGCACAAGGTGTCCCAGACCGTGCAGAGCGCACTGGCAGGGATTTGTATCACTGGGTAAAAGCACTACGAGGAAAGCATGACATGGATGCGATGAGAAAATTTGGCAGCCCAGTGTTGTCAAAATATCTTTCACTGGCTCTGTTCTAACCAATAACCCATGGTGGCTGCTGAGCTGGAAGGCTCCATCCCTTTCCACTACCCTCACTCCCCTTAGTTTTGCAGGGCTTATCTTTTCACGTGGTGGAGCAGAGTCCCAGGATTTTAATTTGGCTACAGATGATCTGGGAACATTATCATCCCCTATTAATACTCTTCAGGGCAAAATACTTTGGTTGCCACTTGGCCCTCCAACTTGACTTAGAGGTGTTCGAGCAAGGGGAAGAAGGAGCCAAAGAACCCCAACTAAACCTTGCAGGATTTTGGTGAATTTCCATTTTCTTTTCTCATTTCTGAACCTTAAGGATCTACGTTGCATTCAATCACATAACTACACAAATTAAAAACTCAGCTTGGCAAAAATCACCCCAGAGTCCTTTATTGGCATCTTTCCTGGAATGCCAGCTGTTTGAACAAAGCAGAGGGGCCAGGCTCTGCTGATTTCCTTACCCTTGCAGATACCTGCTCCAGATTTGTTTTTTTAAGAAATAATTTAGCATACAGGTGGTTTTTGGGTTGAAAGTCACTGTTTTTTTGTAGATTGCCAAGACTGATGCGACATCAGGTTTGGATCCAACTGCTAGCATCAGGGAACTGAACTCCGTTTTTAGCAAAAGATGCGGTTTGAAGTTCATCTTTGAATTTAGTTGCAGGTATTTTGGGACAGAAATAAAACCAATAAATGTTTTCCTCTGAACTGCAGTTCAAATGAAATAAGTTCTGTATCATGAATGGTGATTAGCAGAACTGATGTTATTATGACGAAAAAACTAGCAATGAAAAGTACCAACATCAAAGCCTGTGAACATTTTCTAGGTTTGCATGTTGGAAAATATACATATTTTTAAATGTTAGACATTTAAAGGGTTTGCAGGTTCCTAATGTACAGCAGAACGCAGTAAATCACTTTGGATACGTGGGGCCACAATGCCCCGTGATGCCACTATACATTCATTACCTGCATAACAGATACCTCTGCCTGAAAGTTGTATTTTTGTTTCCCCGTAGTGCACATTCCTGGGGCCTGTTGATTGACTCCCGTTACTGAAACCTTCTGTCACGTAACATGTATGCAAGAAAATCATCCCTAACTGAGAGAGAGGAGGTTCATGGGGGAGCATGAGAGATAATGGTGATAAATTGAAGGACGGGTGGGGTGGTTCTAACTGACAAAAGAGTTTAAAAAAAAAAGTCACCCACCATGAGGACTGTCCCCATTGGAATAAGTTTCCCAGAGAGGTTACGTTTGGAGGGCTGGGCTGGACAAAGCCCTGGGCAACCTGGGCTGAATTCAGCGTTGTTCCTGCTCCGAGCAGGAGGCTGGACCAGAAATCACCTGATGTCCCTTCCAACCTGAAGTGTTCTCTGCTTCTGCAAGAAATTGCCAGCAGCCAGCTTTTGCCCTTTAAAAAAACAATGGCCAGATTTCCAGGTTTCTATTACTGGGAGTTCAGCTTTTCAATACAAAAAGCCATTTTTTGCAGAAGGTTTGGGAGATAAAGTCTTTAACAGGTGACCCTGACCGTACCCCTACACACCTTTCTACAGCTCTGCATGAGCACTGTATTTACTCCTCCTTCCCGGCCACGATCTGGCATCTCAACAGCAGCCACCCACAGCGATGTGGGAGACTCTCGCTACTACATGTAACAACATTAACTTTTTTTTTCTCCGATGGCGTATTTACCTTGTCAGGTAGGTACCTCTCCAAACCAGCAGCTCAATCCTTACTATCAAACTTGTACCAAGGGGTGTCTTAGCTCCATTCTGGAGCTCTACATTTTGGGTGCACTTAATAGATTAGCCTGGAAGTGGCCAGCTGTGTATGTGGCTAGGTCCCATGTTTATCACAAGATAGTCCAGGAGGCCTTGCAACCGTCTACTTGACATTATGGACAGTAGATGGACTAGGGTGAACTTCAGTAAGCTACTTGGGTGGAAAGCTCATGAGTTTCTGCAAGCAGCTTGTTCTCAACCACCCATCTCAAGCCTCCGCTTCGTTGAAGTGAAGGGGGAATCAATGCAGATGCTGCATTGGCTCCCATCAACGTGCACAAGGCATGGCTTTCGCAGCAGTTGCTGTTGAGCCATGAAGTCATCACTGAGATCCTCTCCTCATTTTCTTCTGTTCTCTGCCCAATTTTTTGCTCTAAATTAAAAGTGCTGATGGGCTACATTTGGCAGGATAATAGGCAAGCAACACAGGTTACAATCTGAATATTTGCTTCTGATCACCACTGCCATAATTTTATTGTTGCTGTTGAATGAGGATGTGGGTAAATTCCAGCAGGGAATGTACAATCTACCTCTGTGTTAGTAATTGCTGATTTGATTTCCAGGTCTCCTACAGCCAAGTACTGTAGTTTCATGTTGATATAAGCTTTCCAGCTTTCTTTGTGACTTAATTGTGTAACATGCATACAAGAAATCAGCCATGAAAACCATGGAAATTCCCAGGTCTTCATCTCCGCTCTTTTGTTCAAAATTCTGTTGAAAAGGTGGGATTGGGTGGACACAGCTAGGACAGGACTGAGGATTTTGTGCAAGCTGAAGTCAACACACAAAGAAAAACCAGATGAGTTAGCAAGACCTCTATCCTGACTGCCACAGCACGAAGTTCTCTGTCCATGACGCTTATGAAAAAGCCCTGTGCCACACGCTGGCAGAACTGATCAGGGTGAGGGCGTTTAGTGACAAGGATGGCCAGGCTGAAGGCACAGCCGTTGCCCTCAGAAAGGCTTTGGCATAATAGCTTTTAAAAGGAGGAAAATTTGTCTTGATCTAGACCAAGCAAATACTTTGCAGGGCTTGCTGTCTATGCCTCACAGATACGAATCCTTCTTTTAATATGCAGCACTGTCAGCACAACCAAAATGGCAAGAAGATACCATGAGAAGTGCACAGCAAAAGGGTGTGAAATTATTCTTTCATTCCTCAGGATACTTCTTCCCACTGAATCTACCTACCATTTTTAAAGTGACACTATGCTTTTAATGAATACTTTCTTGCCTTTGGGGCTGCTCTGGGTAGGAAGGCAGGTGAGGATTAAACAGGAGGAGGTCCTTGATATTGACAAAAATGAAGGCTTTCAAATCTGACATTCCCTCGAGCAGCCTGGCACAGCCAAGGGGATGCACCAAGTCCCCCTCCTAATACTATGTCAATGTGAGCATAAGGGTCAGAAAGGTGACCCATCCCACAGGCACTTCAGGCAGACCAACCCCTGCAAACAGAGACTAGCTAGGGCACACGGCAGGGACACACAGCCAAAAAGTAGCTGGATCCTGCAGGGCCCTAGTGCTGTCCCAGATAAAAACCCGAGCCTGGTTTCTCCCCGAGCGTCTGCTCTGCTCCGCTGCCACCCCCTACGGCTCCAGCAGAAGTGCTGCTCTCTGAGGCCAGCTTTGTGTTGTGCTTGGCATGCAATAAGGCCCTGAAAATAATCTCTTGTATTAGCTGAAACCCTCTCATGCCAACTTCGTGATCCCTCTGACATATTTGCTGCCAGCTTTTGGTGTCAGTGTGTTGGCCCGTGCCTCAAAGCAGTTACATTTTTAATGCTGCACAATGCGTACCTTCTCTCTGTGCGTCCCTCTTTTGTGGATGAGCAGGACTCGGGGAATTTGGCTGGATCATCGCTTTCCCCAGTAAAGACTGGGAACTGATGGAGAAAATGATCTGTTATCCCCCACAGTGTGTACCAAAATGGCATGTGGTAAGTCTCATTCTGATTTCTAAAATGCTGGATGAGAGCCACCGTCTCTGCTCCTCCAGCCCCATACAAACTCTTCGGGACTGTCAGCTCTCCAAGGCCTTATTTGAACAATTCACTGAAGAACTGGAAGGGACAAGGTGATCTAAAACCACAGAGAAATTCTCCAAAAAACCAAGGAAGGTTATTGTTGTCTTTTACCATATTAAGAAATAACTCCAGTCTATAGAAAAATAGTATCAAAATATTAAAGAGAATTAAACAGCCATCCTTATAAAAAATAAGCTTATAGTCATAATCAGCTGAGCACACCTTGAAGTAAAACCTGAGTAAGTGTAGGAAAGCAAATGATTTAATGCCCTCCTGTAATCTTCTGCTCCCAGGGGCCAATTTTCACTCCATCTTTAGAGAAGCCAAATGTTTTGCCTGGGTGGGTTTTGCTGGGCAGAAACAGAGGGCCAGGCAGGAATCCCATCCCTGTTGTGGACCAGCAAAAAAGGCCTTTTAGTTGTTGGGAGGTGGAAACTGGTTTCAGTCCTGTGATGGAGAGCACTTGCAAGTCAGTTACTGAAACCACTCTCTGCTTTGACCTGCAGAGCTTTGACGTCGTGTGGTGCCAGCCATCAGCGTGCCAGGTAGCCCGGGACCTCGAGGCACAGCGATGACTGCCGAAAGAACAAGCTTTGTAATAACAGGAGCACACCTGACAGCAACGAAACGATGAAAGCATCACCAGAAAAACAGAAGGTGGCTGCAGCTATGGCACAAAGCCGTGAGGAGCATCGCTGACCGGAGAGCACTGTCCAGACAGCACTGGCCACGCACCTGCAGAGCAACCCAAGCCATTCATCAACTGGGAAATGAAATAACATCTGTGTCTGCCTTCAGCTCAGCCTGCTTTCCTGTATTCGAGCCCAGCACTGAATCTTTTGCTACAATGGATTAAATATCTCAGGTGGCATTTCACTGATACAACGAAACCAGTGAAAGGTGTTCAGTGCTGGAAAAATTCTTCTGACTCAGCATCTCAGCTGTGCTTCATAGTGTTGGTATTTTTCTACCAGATACCATTTGGTCTCCTGAATTAAGAGATCAATCTTACTTTTGTCCACAGATGGGGAAGTTTTGCTGTTTCCATTTTGTCTACATGCACAAAATAAAAGCAAACTGTAATTTATTTTTTGTGGACAAAATGAGTTTGGGTTCTTTCACTTTTCTTTTGGCATTCTGTCCTGTTGACAGCATGATTTGCACAAAATTACATTCTGTTGATAAAATTGTGCTGAAATGTCTTTCAGTTTCATTGACTGAATGATTTGCAGTAAGAGGTTTGACAAAATGCGTGTTGTTGACAGAATGAAATGGGGCGGGTGGAAGGAAGAACACGCTTCAGACATATGGAGCGAGCAGTTACACACTCCCTTGGTTTGTTAAAAACTGCTCACAGACTATGAGGAAGGATTTTGTGGGATCCAGAGAAGACAATAGTTACTTTGGAAAATTTCACTTGCACAGATACATCTGGCAGTGGGGAAAGGCATAAAGAAAGTTAATGGGTGCAGAATTTGGCCAGAGATCATTGCAAGTGCTGTTATACTTCTTCAGATGTCTTTCTATCCAAATAAATTTCCTCCATTAAGTTTACAGATTTCCTCATTGAGCTTTTAAGGGAATACTTGTACTGGAAATGAATGAGACAGGGAAAAGAAGTATGTTAAAATTTATGAAAACATCTGTTGGAAGTTCTGAGAAAGATGCCTTTGTTTTAATCATCTAAGCAAGATTGATGGATTTTATCAGAGCTAAGTACCGAAGAGTCCCAAATGGGCTCTTTATCCCAAAGGCGAAGCACTTAAGCATATGCCTAATTTTAAGCATGTGAATAATGGCCTCATCGACTCCAGTGGAAAACTCAAGTGCTACAAGCCGAGTATCTTGGATTCTAAGATACTTTAGGTTAGTGTTAAAATCATGACCGAATTGTATCAAAAAAATAATCTTGAGTGTAACCTTACAAAATTATTATAGTTAGGAGCAAGTGTTTTTGGTAAAATAAATCACATTAGGTATATGCAGCTTGTTTTGATATGGTCAAATACAGTAGGATAGAAAGATAGTTACTGATAAAACAGGGGTATTTATTTGATAAGCCTTAGGTGCGGTAAGACAGAGAGGATCAGCCTTGTGGGTAAGCAAAAATCTGTTGTCCGTAGCGATATTGCTTCACTTTATACAAACTTGTTCGTTACACAATATATTTACTGCTTTAAGTCAATTCTGAAAAGAACTTTAGCACCTTTTTTTTTCTTAGCTGTTTTCTCACAGCAGCATCCTTTTGTCGAGCACCAAGTCTGGCTGTCAGTCAGAGAGGAGGAGGAAGAACAAGAGTCGGATCTGCGCTCTCTTTCAAGAGTGCTCTGTAGGTGTGGTAATGAGCTGTGGCTTCTTCTGGGAAATTTGGGTTGTGAATTAAATTGTAGATGGTGCTAAGTTTCCATTGCAATGTCCAGCTCAATTTTCTTTAAAGGTTGCTATGGCTATCAGAATATGGTGCCAAACTACCTTAAACCACTATTCCAGACCATTATCCTCATTTCAGGATGTAAATGCCTTGATTCCACCCCCACACTAAAAAATCCCACTGGCAGGAGCTGGATCAGGGAATAAACAATTGCGCTTCATGTGCACATACTCAGTTCATTTCACCCTGCTGTCAAAACCGATTGCATTTCTCTGTTCAAACCACAAATGTATCAAACCAAAGGAAACGCCTGTGCAAAATGCTGCTTACACAGGGACAAGCTCCTTGTGGCTGGATGCGCTGGGGCACTGCAGAAGCTGAGGAGCAAAGTGGGCTGTAGTGGCCAGGCTGGAGGAGCAAGGGAGTCCAGCACGCACCTCAAATTAGAGTAGACTTCGGATTACTCTGATGTTTGTGGTCCTAAAAGAGCTGATTTTTAGGAGTCCTAGTCTGACATAGTATTTAGTCTGGAAGCTGGGAGAATAAGCCGAGGAAGGACCAGACACGTAAGTTAGAAGCATCTACATGGCACCTATCACCTCTTCTGTTCTGATGAGGAGGCCAATGTTCATGATCTTTTCAGACAGTCATTAGCCAGGTGACCAAATGCTGTCGTGCTTGACTCCTTACACACTTGCACCTGGTGACTATTGATTCCTATTTTTAGAAAGCCTTAATATACATTGCACATGCCCCTTTTGAAGGGAAATGCTGGTTAATGGCATTTAACAGTGCAGGAGTCACAGCTGCACAACAAAATGTTTTACAGAAATTTTGGAAATTACTTTTTTTTTTTTGGCCATGAAAAAGCTTTTTCTGTTTTGCTTGAATGATATCATCATTCTTTTAGCTCTTAAACAGTAATTGTCATCCAACTAACCAAGAGTAGTTGCCTTCAGACTTAGGATGGGATAGTGGTTTATGTTATGACGTATGCACATCTTTCCACTGAAAACTGCATGTTCTTAGGGCTGGCCCTACATACTGGGCAAATGTGGGTGCTCGTCTCAGGAAAACAACAGTCCAGGTCGATTGCTGTCCATGAACTCGTGAAGAAATCAGCTGGAGGGAGGATGTAATGCAGGTACTATTGTCAAATACATTTTCTAGAAGGAAATTTGCATGGCAAAAAAATGATACACAAAAAAGGTGGATTTTCCAAAGCCATGGAAAAAAATGGGAGTAATAGAACTGAAATGAAATGGAGAACTTAGGTCAAATTACTTCAAAGCATATAAGCTATAAGCTGCCAAAAGAAGTCCATCAAAGCAAAATTTACACTTGAATTTAAAACACAGCCAGGCAGACTTTGCTGGAAGAGGGACAACGCTGGGGTACAGTAACCAAGCACAGAGCTGGGGCTTACCTAACCATAGAAGAGGAGAGAGTCTGTCAGAGCATTTTCTAATTCTGTTTCTATTATCTGAGAGTAGAGCAGATGACAAATCTGTTAGTTCAGAGTGTTGACACAATACACTTTTATCACTTTTTGTCAACAGAACATAATTGTGTTCAGATTACCCCGTCACAGGGGAATAGCCATAAGATCACGCTGTCCATAAAAATAAATGTCATGTTCTATTTCTGGGAAAACAAGAGGGAAATAGGAAAAGCAATGCAAGAAAAAACTTGAACAAACTCTATTCTTTGGACAGAGTTTTAGTTATACAGCCACTGTGATAGAGCAGTTGTTCACCCAAATCTGACACCCTCCGGCCCCTATGTTAGATGCCAAGCTCCTGGGCTTCTAATGTGTTTCCCTCCCTGCCACCCTATCCCATCGAATCCAAAGACTTCAGTGCTCTCTTCCAGCAGTCTTCTGTAACCGGTGCCCACTACGAATCATGAGCAGTGTGTCAAGAGCAGGAATTACAGAAAGACATGGTCTGTAGGGCTTGGACGTGGTCAGGGAGTGGAGCAGCGAGCCTGATGGCAAGGCTTAGATGACAGGGAGGTCTCCAGTTTGAGTTATCTCCCTGACTGCCTTCGTTGTTGGACTTTAGGGGTCACCTTGCCAAAAACTGGAAGTACAACCCCTTTGGGGAGACGGTAGTTGTGGGGCTATCAGCTTCTCTCTCCCAAGCTGGATGCCCTTTAAATTGCACCTTACTCAGCTCCCACAGAAAATCATTCCACCTCAGGCATCCATTTCCTAGACAAAATGCAAACTCAGCTGCAGAAACATGTTGCATTTTTCAAGATTAAGCAAAGCGAGAACTAGTATTTTTAATAAAGCAGATGGAAATATTCAGTTGGCTTCGTTCTAATGGAAATAAAATTCTGCCCATCCATCATCTTTTCTTGCAACACTCTGGAGACAGCTGGAAATGGAAATCTGAGGGCTGAAGGGGTTTCGGGCAGGTAGCGGTGTTTGTGCACAGCAGACAAAGGGGATTAGTCAGTATGGGGAGGAACCAGCATCACTTTGTGCTCTCTCATGGTCCGGCACAGGTGCAGTCCCTCCTGTAGCAATTACAGTATGAATCACAGCAATGCATTCAGATTTAAAAATAGAAACATATGCTTAGGGGGAAGAAACAAACAGAAAAACAGAGTCCCTTGTCAAAATCCAAACTCCATCTCCCTTGGCCCAAATTTTCTTTTCTCGTAAAGTCATGTCGCGTCTCACACCTTCCCATTAGTTTTTGACATGCTACTTTACCAACCGAGAGACCCAGAGGGGATGGGGGTTGTAGAAGCCTTAAAAAAGGAATAATTAATCTCCACTGAGAGTAACGTGCTGCCACATATCACTCAGCATTGCATCAATAGCCTGATGGAGTCAGGAGAGGTGACTGAGAAGGAAACAGGAACTAGCTTGCGATGTTTAATGATGAAAACTGAGATATTTAAAATCTCCAGTGCCCATTTGCTATGCAGTCTGCTCAGATGCACTCAGTGTGATTACAGCACCCAGACAGAAGAGGTTCATCTTCTGCGCTCTTGGTGCCACTTTTACGGCAATTTAGAAAATGATCACATAGAGGCTGAAACACTGATTAGTTAACACACCCAGCCTTCGTGTATTCTGTTCGTGCAAAGCTTTGAACTTCTGGAAGCTGTCGTACTGAGAAAATGTCTGTCCCAGAGGTAGCTATGGTTATATTGCTGTCTTTATTATTTACTGCGTGACACTGTATGTAAGCTTTGTGCATGACACGGAGGCTCTCCAGCTACATCTTAAGTTAGTTGCAGAGGAGGTGCTCATTAAAGCAAGAGGCTGTTGGGAGAAAGCATCTGCCATCCTCCCCTAATTGCTGTCAGCTTTGGAAAAGAGGGGTTGATATCATATCTAAGCCTGAAGCCCGACAGGGCTGCTGTTTTGGTTTCAGTTTTCACTCCTGCAGCTCAAAAAAGTCATTTAGGCTGAGATCCAGAGTGAGGGCTGACCCTGGCAGCATCCCACAGATTCATTGTGAGCAGGTAACCAAATAGACTGTCCTCACTACATCACCCAGCCCAACTCTCCTCCCTGACCCTGCCTGTGTCTCTTTTACAGTAGCATCACACAGTGGTGGATCTTGGTCTTCTGTGCCGTTTTTCCACTCACCCAGATGCACTGAGGCTGCTTGGTAAGGGAACTATTTTTTGCTTGCACAACTGGAACAAGGTAGGAAGAGTACAAAAACCACCCAAAAGCCCCAAAACCTGAATAATGAGCAAATCCTAGAGATAAGGGACAGTATGCCTTGCTCTACATGGTTTGCAGGAGGCACACAGCCATAGCAGGGAGGACAGCAGGCTGCAACCCATTGCTTCCAGTACGTTGCTCTCACTGACCAGGTCCCTTATTCTGTCCTAGTATAGAATCATAGAATCGTAGAATCATTCTGGTTGGGAGAGACCTCGAAGATCATCGAGTCCAACCATTAACCTAGCACTACCAAGTCCCCCACTAAATCATATCCCTTAGCGCCACATCTAAACGTCTTTTGAATACCTCCGGGGACGGTGACTCCACCATCTCCCTGGGCAGCCTGTTCCAATGCCCGACAACCCTTTCGGTGAAAAAATTTTTACGAATGTCCAACCTAAACCTCCCCTGGTGCAACTTGAGGCTGTTTCCTCTTGTCCTGTCGTCTGTTACTAGGGAGAAGAGACTGACCCCCATCTCTCTACAACCTCCTTTCAGGTAGTTGCACAGAACGATAAGGTCTCCCCTCAGCCTCCTTTTCTCCAGGCTAAACACCCCCAGTTCCTTCAGCCACTCCTTGTAGGACTTCTATCTCCACACGCTCCCATTCAGTGGGACACTCAACCTTGGAGCTTCACTCTGTAATTTGCAGCCAGGTTTTTGTTTGGTTTCCCCACACTTTCCATCAGCTACAAAGCAAATTGTCTAATCCCCCCTTGATTTGGGTGCTGAGATATTTAGATGAAAGGATGGGAAAATGGCCATACGCACAGCTAGATACTCAGAGGAATGCCACTAGCGGTGAGGATTCAGTGAGCGAGTAGCTGGGAATTAAACTGGTGTTTCAAGGAGAGAAGGGGATAAGGTGTCATCTGGTCACAGCTGTTCAGCTGCTCAGATGAGACGCAGAGGGTTTCTCAGGTGGAGCAGGCAGGAGGGAGACACTGAAACATGTTTTCATCTTTGCTTCTGGAGAGTCTAAATGAGATCACAGTGGAGTAGCAGCAACAGATGTTTGCTCCAACCGCTGTGTCAACATCCAAAAAATCAGTATGACAGGTAGATATCACCCCCTGAAGTATCATATTTGACAAAGTGGCCCTGGAGCAGGTGGGTAGCTTCAGATAATTGTTTTTGCTCCATGACGGGTGAGAAGTGTCCCAGCTCTCAGGAGATGCATTCAGGACTGGCTGCCATCTGATCCTGATGAATTATGGCTGAGTCTTAGACACAGCCCTCACATTGACACGGGATTGAAATGTCATTAGGCAGATCATGGCAGCTCAACGGGGCGACATAGGAAGTGTCTGAAGTGTTCAGAGTACAACAGCGTAACTGGTATACATTGAGAAAAAAGCAACATTCCCCATCTCTTGCTTTGCTACTTAAAAGGGAAAACTTTCCTTTTAATTTGTGAAACAAACATTCCCGACTTTTCATTAAGTTTAGCTTACTGGAAATTTTTAAAGAAAACTTTAGCTCAAAGTAGTTGAATGCAATGCCTTATTTTTGCATAATTGCTGGTGCCAAGGGTTAAAATACAGCACTTGTTTAAAAATTAGAGGCTTTAAAAATATTTAAGACATCAACATGTCTCTCCAATTTCACAGTCACCATTGTCCTTCTACCCTAGTTTCTGTCCTTATTAAAAAAGACTGCTTAGTTGTGTCTCCCTGATATGACGTGCAACTTCTCTTTATGAAGACTCTAGTACAAAAAAAAGAAGAGGGAGAGAAAAGAAACTAATAAATGATTCTGCTTGACACCTTGGCTAGTAATACGAATGTCAACACAGCCACAGTTCAGTGAGACACTTACGTATGTGCTTGTATTTAAGCGTGTGTTTAAGTCTGTTCGGAGTCAGCTTCCTGCCAAGGTCACTTGTGGGACATGTGTGACTTAAGAATATGTTAAGTGTTGTAGTGATTTGCTACCAGACCAATAAATGGCCTTCACAAGTAGCTGACTAAGTATGTGCAGTTATTGCTCAGATAAAGGATGTTCATAACTATACCGTTTGGTTGCTGTGCTATCAGCCCTGCTGATCTTCAAGTTTTGCATTGATTGAAGGACATTGAGGGATAGAAGGAGCCTCTATAATCTGTCACTGCATTTACCTACCTAGACTTCGCTTTGTGAGTCCTGGCTAGCTTGCTTCAATGGCTAAGAAGAAAACCAGCAAATCTGCACCGCTAATTTGTGAGTTATGGATGGGAATGAAGTGTTCTGACATGAAGGGCTCCAGTATTGGCCAAGCATGCTGTGGCAGGGCAGAGGGAAACATGAGCTAGACATGTCAAACAAATGTGTGAACATCTTCAGATGTAGTCTGGCATTTTAGTAACGATCTTTCCAATGAAGATGTCAAGGATCACCTTGGGTTTCCCAGGGGTTACCTGCATGGTTATAACTATGGTGCTCTGGAAGGAAACAGAAGACCTGCCTTTGATGCAGCAAAGAGAACTGATGTTCTAGAGTCGTTCCTGAGAATTCCAGGAAAACTTTGGAAAATTATGCAACTGACTGGAATCTTACAGTTTTGCGAATGACATTGCTTTGCTTGTGGAAGTCACCCCAAGCTGTGCTTTTTCCATCTTTTTTCCTCTCTAGTGACTACGTATGTGGCCTCAGCGTTAAGTATGCAAGGGGCCTTGCTGGGCAGCTGTAGGTGGTCCTGCTGCTTGTTAAACATGACAGTTGAATGTGTGGATGCACGGTGAAGGAGTGCAGTTCATCATAGCCTTTAGAAAGCTAATTGGCTACTAAGCTTTTGAAGGGTCAAATACATTAGTATCTAGCCCCACTCTGCTCTTTGAGCAGCGAGCCTGATTAGCACGTCTCTTCACTGTCTTCCACTTCTGATATATACTTATGAATGACCTTTTGCTGCAGTGTGTGCGTGAAATGGATAGAGAAAGACACAATCCCTATAAATAGCTTGCAGACAGAGTTAAAGATGGTACTTAAAACAAAGTGCACAATGTTTTTAAAGTAAATAATTACGGCTAGCTTTGTGGGTCTGCATTTTAGAGTTTGAAGCAGATGAAAAGCATCAGATTTGATTTTCAACCCTTCTTTCAGCTCCAGTACGAGCCATAGACAAACTTCAATACAAGTGCATTTGTATCCAGGCTTGTTCAGTCTGTTGATGGCTGAAAATCCATCAGGATTATTTTTGCAGGATTTATTTTTCACAGTTTCAGACTTCCTTGCTGAATAATGTGTTACCGATCAATTCTGTAGTTTCAGAAATGTATGTTTTGGGGTACTCCCCTGTCTTAACAGGACAGACGGCAATAACAACGCTAGGTGAAATTATTTACTTGTGTGTTTTCTGAAGAGATGGAAGAACATCTGAATTGGCTCCAGGAATGCTAGTTATTCTCATTGTTTCAATTTTGAAAACAATTTCTTGTGGCCTGGCTGCAACTGGATGAACTGCTGTCTTGAACTTTCCCCAGAACTCAGATAGATACTTATTTATTATTTAAATACGAGCTAAGAGCGGGAAACTCTTGAAATTCCCCAAAGCTCTACTCTAAAAATAAAGATCCATTAGTTCATCCTTGATAAATAATTCTTAATTGTTCCCCTGAGTGAAATCAGACTCCTAATTTCTATCTCCTTGAGTTTCCTTCTTGGCTTTCTCTGACTGTGGGTGCAGCATTTTTGTCCTGTCCTGCCAGTGACATTCAAGTGTTAAAGCCAAACTTTGTGAAGCCATGCAGAGGGCAACGTCGGTTCCTGATGTAATTCGCGTAGTAGCCTGGAATGACCCCCATCCACTCACAGTGACTTGTGTTTGTTTTGGCCGGTGCCTAGAGCTCCATTTTTCCCCCTCTATCTGGAAGATATCTTGCATATCCTCCCTGTTTATGATCATACTCGCCTCTGATGTTTCCTCTTTAGCATTGTTATCCATCTTCTGGAAGAGACATAGACCCGAGGTCCTGAATGCTCTTAGTCATTGAAGATCTGATGGCACTTTTCACAAAAGGACATGACTAACCTCCATGTCCTGGCCACAGGCCAACTTGGCTAATTACGCTCTGCCTACCAGAAATTCCTCCCGCCATTTCAATGGCCACGTTGTTTTTCACTTTCTGTCCCAAACAGCTATTGAATAGACGCTGTTTTCCACTCCATGCTACAGTTCAGTAGTGAATGACACTTAAGCTGGTAGCATTTCTTTCCACTTAAAAATGCTTTGGGTCTTGCGGGCATGCTAAGGTGCTACATTTTTATTTTCAGGAGAGGTGCCCATACAGCAACAGTCCCCAGTTGCTCCACACTTTGCCGTGGAAGGGTCCTGTGCCAGTCCCCCATTTCTCCTTACTAGCTATTACTACCTCTAGCTATGCTTATCTCTCTAACATTTTATTGAATGATTCCAGTATTTATCCATTTTCCCATCTTGCTTTTCTTGATGCCTTTAGAAAGAAGCGCTGGGGAAGGTGCTCAGCTACTATGGAACAGCCTATGGACTGAGAGAAGTTATGTGCATTTCCAGCTGCTGAGAAACCCGGCCAAGGACTTTTTCCATATATGGGAGAACTTCTAATTTAAATGAGTCCTATTAACTCTGGTTGTCTTCTGGTTGGTTTTTAGTTTAAAATTAACTAAACATATGACTGAATTTTTCTCAGAGTGGGTTCCAAAAGGATCCAGGGGACAGGAGACTGTGGTGAGACTTGGCAGGTAGGAGGGCTGCCCCCGTGAAGCCTGCTCGCTCCCACTACAGAGCCCTCTCTCATACTCACCCTAGTACCGTCTTCAGAATATTTTCAGATCTCCGCTTTCACTCCATCAAAAAAGAAGCGGTGCAAAACAAAGGATACCAGGTCATGCCAAGATGTATGTGGGAAGGGTAGAGAGGATGTGTGAAGCACCAAGAATTATATGCCCAGGGATAATCAGATTTGTACCATCTTTTCTATTCTTTTCTGTTCTATTTGATCATGGTTTGACAAAATCAACCACCTGATTTTAATACAGGTGCCTTTGTTCCCAGAAATGGTCTGAATGAAACCTGGGAGTACGAATTCTTTCCCACAGTCACAGTGAACCTTGGGAAGCTTTCCATGCTGTGGGTAGTCTTTTTATTATTTATTTTTACTTGCTCCGTTTGCTGTTATTAGGGTCCCCTCTCCAGCTTTGAGACTGCTGTTGTAGTATTTTTCTCTGCTACACCGTGGTGTAACAGACAGGCAATACCCGTTACAGACGGATCTCGTAAATGTGCCTTTGATTGCTAATGTGTCTTGGAAGGTCAAATCCAAATAATATCTGAGACGTTAGTATTACGAATGCTGTATGGAGGGGCTGCCAGCCTTAGTAGAGTCGAAATTTGGGATCAAGGCTGAAACAGAAAAAAAACCCTTGGAAATCTGCGAGTTGCCTTCCACGCAAGCCCTTCAGGCACATTCAAACATAGAATATGAGAACTAAGTATGAAAATTGAAGTAATGAAAAAAATTGCCCCAGTTTCACTTTTCCTTTAAAACTTGAATCTCAGCCCAAGATCACAAATAGGTCCTTTCAGGTTTATAGACCTATAAAGAGACCCTGGGCACTGTTTTGAGTAAACCTGGACTAATTGATGGCTTAGTATTAAAAAAATACACGAAATCTGTGGTTCTGCACAGTTCCAATGTGAAAGCCGATGAAACTTGTTAAAAGGGAAAGGTGGTTGGTGGTTAATCCCATACCTGAGAAGCAAGCAGCGAGAGTCCCTCTTAGGGAGGTCTTTTGGGACAAGTCATGTCACATCTCTGCGTATCAGTTTTTCCATCAGTAATGACAGGATGGGAGGACTTATCTGCCCTACCTGCCTGTCTCATTTGCAAAATAGTTTGAAAATCCCTGGGGATTGTATAATAAGTGTTAAAATTGCTTCATTCAAAGCCATTTAAAGTTTCTGTCTTTGGAGGGGTAGGAAATCTCAGCTTTCCTACAGTGAAGAGGCAGCAGCTGACCTATAGTCTGCGTCCTATATATAGTGATCCATCAACACCGGGATCAATTTCCTGAAGGTCACTAGCTCTTTTAAATCCTGCCATCCTCTTTGAATTCAGATAGCATGGATTTGCCTTCTCTCTTCCTCACCTGCATTTTCCCTTCTTTCTCTTCTGATAAACACAGGCATTGCAGCTTTAAGATTTAAGACCTTTCCCAGATGGAAAAGGTCATTTGTCTTTCGCTACTCAACACTTCCTTCATGAGTTCATTTAAACATTGCCAGACATCAGAAGAACAGAACTCAGCTGTAGGGTTATCTATGTCTTATTCTCCTTTTGTGTAGGTGGCAAAACTGATCTAGAACAAAACTGTTTGGTTCCCATAGCAATTTACAACATGTAGCGACCATAATACTGTACTCTTCCCACTCCTTATCTACACCTGTTATTTCTTCCTTTGCCACCCAGCTAAGAGCTATAATGCCAGCATTATTTTGAATGGCATTAAGCAGGCTATTCCCTAGGTTTCATGCAGTTTCTCACTGTTTTCGGTAAGGACAGGATGTACTTTTAATCTAAGTAGTAAAAAGCGAACACTCTATTAATCAGCCACTTCCAGTTGGAGTCTCAATGAAAACTTAATTAAAGGAGTGGAATGAAGGGATATTACAGTGCATCTACTAATCTTGGTGCATTATTTATATGAAATCAGTCATCAAAATTAGTCATGTGCATTATCTTGCTGTGTGTGGTCTGGTTTGAGATGGCGTGTTTGTTTCCATTCAGCTCCACTGGATACAGCTGAGACACACATTTGATGTGTTACGCAGTTAGATCATATTTTGAAAGTTTATTATGCTCTCTATCTCTCTGTATCTGCAGGCTCAGCATCAAGGAACCATTAAAAGCTTTCAGCTGAACTTTGCAGCGTGTCTGAGATGAGACAAGTGACAAAAGTCATCCTTTCCCATAAGTTAACAGGCACAGCTGCCGAAACGTCCGCTGGCGTGGTGCTGGCTGCCGGGACGTCACCTCCCAGCCTTCTGCCGTGTTTGGGCGTGCCGGGTGCTGGCGGTGCATGTGGCAGCGGGCTGCCGGGGACGGCGCTTGCAAGCGGGGAGGTGGCCCCTGGAGCCCCGGGACAACAGCGGCTCCGGTGAGAACAAGGGCCTCGTTGTCCTCCCTGGCAGCGGCAGCGGAGGAGCATCGCTTGCACCCGGACCCACGCCAGTCTACAGAGTGCTGCCCGCTCTGTCAGGGAGCAAGGTCCCTCTGGCTCTGCTGTTAGACACTAGTAAACTCTTATCCACTGCAGGTATCACATCTCCTGCTTTTTCTAACTTTTTCTCTTACTCTTCTCCTAGGATGTGCTCCAAGAAGAATCAAGGCTAACAAAGTAATTTCAGGTTCTTCCTTCATTCTGGGTGGTCAATGAGCTGCTCCTTCCCTCCCCTTCTTGTCTCATCCTTTCCCGCAGAGGAAGCAGATAGAGTTACGAATTTCAGGCGAGGAGAACAGTTAAATGATCCCTCCTTAAGGTCACTGTCAATGCTGTTGCATAAATTCACCTACTAGGGGCTGCTGTAAGAGCAGTGCCGTTAACCGGAGACGGAGGGGTGTAGCGTTACAAAGCGGTGCATAGAAGTTGCCCACTTAAATCACTGAAGCATTTTAATTGACATTCAGTAACTCTCTCCTTTTCTGAGGGCTGCCTTTAATAGAGTGAGCACCGCTAATGTCGGTCATGGGGTCGCTCCGTGCTCCCTGCTACAGCTCCCGGCTTGAGCCGCAGTGACAGCACCGTCCCCGAGAAGTGCATCTGAAAACCTCGTCTATTCACTGTGACGGGGCAAACGTAAAAGCACAGCCACTCGCTCAAGCACAACACATACTGCGAGCAAGGTCAGCTTTGACGGGAAGAGCGGGCTAAGAAATAAGTGGCTGCGTTGCCTGTGGGCTGCCCGGCGCAGTGGAGAGTTGAGGCTCTCTGTGAGTTTTTCCCAGAAGCTGTGGGAGAACTTGCCTGCTCATTTTGCGGAGCAGGGAAAGCAATACAGGGAGGTGGGGAAGTATTCCAGCTGATCCCCTTCCCTTCGGTCCTTCCTCACCTTTCCTCACTGATGTCCTTCAAATCTATGGCATTTTTAAACCAGTGAAGGGCTTTTCAAATTTCACATCAGCATCTACTTGTTTGAAGACAATACGTTTTTGCATACACTCTCATAACATGGCAATAATTTCATTATCTCCAGCCTCACTCTGCAACAGCAAGTAGGCAAATACTCTTCCACCATCACACTGCTTTGCTTACTTGTAGGCAACTTAGGGGTTGATATAAGGACATGATAGAGAATTCGTCTTGCAGTCCCAGACCAGATATACTGATCCTACAGAATGAGGACCTGTGCTCTGTGCTCTTGAGCATCTTCTATTAGGTACATAGCTTGTCAACTAACTATGACAACGGCGACCTTGTCTTCAAGCTGCAAAAGGGCAAAATGAAAGAGAGCAAACCCCAAGAAAAGGCATGGTGAAAGTCTAAAATGTATTTTAGACCAAGATACATTTCTGGTCTCTGTATATATTTTGGAAATTTGTTATCTTGAAACAAATGAACATCTATAGTTGAGATGCACTATGCTCATGTGGGATTGCAAAGTGGCTTAAGAAACCTGACAAATCTGGTGAGCTAGATAGATACAGCCACTCTTGCTCCTGTCAGGTAGTGCCTCACTGTGTGAATAGCCTAATTTTTCCCCAAGGTTTACCTCCCTAAGCTGTTTCTCCCAGTGGGTGAAAACCATGATCCTTTTTCCTATGCTTCCTATAAATGGGGCAGCTGGGGGTGAACCTCTCAGCTGCAGCGTGAATGAATGGGGGGATGCCAGACATGAAAAATCCTCTTGAAGTTTCAGTACAGCTTCTAGCAAAGCTAGGAAGCAAGCCACAGTCTAGATTATTTTCCATATTTTATAACCTTTTCTCATTAGCTTTCTGGTTACAAAGAGTAAGAACAGGGTCAATATCTTCAGTTTCTCGTGGATGCAAGATTTGCCCTACATTCCAGTATGAACTATGGCAGTAAGCATAAAATGGATATATCTTGATCAAGGATACATCCCTTCTGACATTTCTCATAAGATATTAATAAGAGAGAGGCATTATCACATTCCATTTAACAGGTGTGTGGAAGAAGGGGAAATCTCCTCATCATTTAATACCTTCTACAGTAACATCCTTCATCAGCTTTTGCTAATTATGAAGCTGAAGCCATTTTCTATTTTGTTTTCCATTTAAAGCTGAAGATGAACTTCAGAAGACACCAACAGCAATTTATTTTCTAGGTTTTGCTTTCTTCATGCAAAGGAATGCCAAGGTAACCTCACAGGGTTTCACTTAAAAACAAGAATTCAGAGGAAAAATACCATGGCTTTAGACCACTGTCTCTGTTAGTTTATTAAAATATTAGTCTTGTAGGTGTGTTAGATTGATTTGCCTTCCGTGGTGTTTAAAAATAGCTGTGAGAATAATGGGTTTCATCAAAAATCATTAACTGGGACGTTACTTTCATTTTTTAACCACAGAACAAAGTGTCACAGCCAGATTAAACAAGCCAGAAAGCATTTGGAGTGCACACAAACAGCTAGCAATTTTTATATATACCTTAACCATGGAAAATCCTGAAAGATATTAGCCGTCTTCCACTGCAGATTGGTCAGAATCTCCAAGAAAGGTCAGATTGTTCGAAGTGGCTGGTATTTGTACCAGCTGACATGAAAAGGCTCAGTTATTTATAGTGGTTCGCCTGCGTCCCCACAATGCTAGGGGACTGAATGAGATTGCAGAGATGAAAGGACGTTTCAGTCTAACAACTGCAAATAGCTGTAGCTCAGCAAACTTGTAAATTATGGCATTACCAAGCAGGAGAGTTGCCCAGCTTAAGCACAGGTTTTAATCCTTATGGGGGTAACGAGATCCCATAGGAACCTTTTTTTTGGAGGGGGTGCATTTTATTTTGATAATGTTTAACTCCCTGTGTAGTGCAATCCGAACTTTAGGGCTTCCCTTCCAAGTTTTCCTTATGAGCTGTGTCGTCTTTATCTGGTTATGTCAGCTAACCACCGTGGTGGGGTTGGTTTTTTTAGCTATACGACTTGGACAGGGAAAGCAGAAACTGAGGTCGTATGAGGAGAGTGGTGGGACTGGGAAGAAATGTGGATCCAAGTTCATCAGGGCGAATGCTCACCCGTTTGCTGAGTATTTGGTAGGCAAGTGACCCACCAGAGATCAAGAGGGAGAAAAAGAAGACATTTCTGATGAAAAGAAAAACATTGATAACACTTATGGGAAAAGATAAGAGCAGTGACCATGGCCAACAGCAGCAAAAGCTCCCGTAAACTGGCATGAAACTCCAGGAGATCTGTCCTGTAGAAAGCCAACCACAGCTTCCAGTTTTACTGGGCTAGTCAGGTCAATGGAGAAAAGGTGATTCCTTCTCACTGACAGGCCCCAAATCAGCAGGGAATGAAAGAAATGGAAGGTTGGCCCAAGCAGCCAAATGAAAGAAAAGGGGCCCTTTTAGTCAGTTCAGCCTTGTGGGAAAATTCCCATTTTGCACCAGACGCAGCAAGGCACAGAACAGCTGAGCTGTTGTTTCTTTAAAGCAGCGCTGCGGTTTGATGTGGGGTGCCCTTCGGAGCACGGCTGATGAGGCCAACTATGAACAGGGTGTTATCTTCGAACAGCTCATGAGCCTTCCTGAACAGATAGCCTAGAAACAGCCCCAATGACTGGCCCTCATCCTAAAGCCTTCCCTTGTGCAGATAAACTCCCTACAGCTAGAGGGACAGAGGAAATTACTGATATTCACTCATCTATTTATATTTAGACAAAAGATTAAACAACTTGGAACTGTAATGATAAGTCCATGGCGCGGCTCCTGCAAACATGTAATCACTTGCAAAACTTCTGTGCATAGGCTTCACTGGAAATGGACTTGAGCTTGTGGAAATTTTCCAACAGAGTATACTTATTCAATGAAGGAAAGCTATGGCCAAATCGATTGTTTTTTCAGGGGAAAGTTACTGAAAACCACTATTTTGATGAAAACAAAAGATTGCATTTTCACTCAAAAATTCCTATTGGACTTGTGTTTTTAGAAAACTCTAAACAATTCCATGGAAGTGAAGCATTGTGATCTTGTGAAGATTGCAGGTGTGCGGAAACAAATCTTTGCAATAGGATGTTCTGATGGTGTCAGAGCAAAATCACTCAGGATTTCCATTTCATAGGAAATTTCAACTTTTCATGTTCTTTTTCTGGTAAGGTATGAAAAAAACCCCCGGAAGATTGTAATATCCCTGGCTGCAAAGGGAAATTCCAGGTTTCAACCAGCTTTGCTAAACACCCCTCAACTGTTGATTGGCACTGGGCCAGCGCCAAGGTAGGCACCTGAGAAAATCTATGGAATTATCATGTTATTTCATGTTCCCTTCTCCCACCTTCTTTCTTTAAGTAGACATTTCCTTGCAAATAACACCCATTTTGCCGGGTGATGACAAAAACGCATGAGAAGCAGCACCTCTTCTCCTGCTGTGTCCTTCCCCATGACATGGCACGGCACAAGCAACCTTCGACGAGTCCCTTGGAAATGCTGTGCTTTCCACCCTCACATTATTTTTGTCAAGCTAGCTAGGCAGAGTGGTAACTTGTGGTTTGATTGTGTTTAAGTGGTTTTGAAGGGTAGCTCCAAGAAGCAATTTCTGACCTGCTGACTTCCCTAAGAAGAGTTTTTAAAGAATTTTGGTGTTAGAGATGATATTAGCATTTGGTTTTCAGATAACATTTCATGCTCTCTTATGGGAGACTCACACAGACAAGACTGCCTTCCTTGCATTACTTTGTGTTTGTAAGATTGTTGTTATGGTCTCAGTGTAGTTCCCAGCCTCACTTTTCCTTCACCTTCCCTTTGAGTCCAAAACCTAGACCAATAGCCTGTGCCTCGGATACTCAATGTACGAAAATGAAGAGTGACAACTCCCACACCATGGGACACTTTCTCTACCAGACCTGTCTCTGCAGGACAACGGAGGGCTTTCTTCAGAAGGGTCTGAAAGGGTGGGATGAACCTCTACAGGAACTCAGAGTCATCACTGATGTCCTCAGTTTCTTCTCCAAACGCCTGGACTTTTAAAATATAAATACGCAACAAAATCACACTGAACCAGCAATTCAGAAATCCAATCTAATGATTCAGGTTTGCCCTGGCCTCACAAAACACAAAGCCACAGCGGAGCTTTCTTCCCCGGGAAGGGATGAGGGAAGAGACTGGTGACAGATGTTAATTAGGCTGTAAAAATCATCTCTGGAAAGAGCTCAGACATGATGGGGAGCCTTCCAGTATACATTTCTTTCCTTGGAGCTTACTCATGAGTCCTACAATTAGCGTGGAGTCTGACTATGAAGTGTGCAGCGTAAGAGAGGTGGCATTAAGGAGTGCCTGTTTTCTTAGCCCAGTTATTTTCCTCCTTGCTTTCTGCAGTATATACTTTATGTTAATTGTAGCAATACATCTGTCCTCAGAGTTTATCAGATTCGAGGAGATAAGCTATTGCCATCAAAGCCTATTTTGAGCTATGAGCTCCTAAGTAAATCAATGTTACATGAATTAAGATTGCCTTGAGATTGTCTCTGTAACATTTCAGCTGCCCATATCTGAAAAGAGTTTCTGATCAAAGCTCTTTGTAAAAGACGGCTTTAGGAATTTTCTCATGCAGCTTATAAACTCTGTGGCCGTTCCATCTCAAACGAGTTTTAATTACCAGGACTTTAACGGCAGCGGTTTTATGATGTTTCAGAAGTGAAATGGTTTATACTCTGGTAATAAGGACTGCATAGGAGTCAATGAAAAATAAAGCAGAAATCCACAGCAGGGGATCAATTTTTTTACAGATTTTTATGGATAATTCTTAGCCTTTTCCACCAACAGTGAAGAGAGAAAATGTGTTAATGGGCAATTACGTCTTCTTTATTTTCAGTAGTTTTACCTGTTGCTCCTGCCTTTCACTTTGCCATTTTTATTCACAAACTCCACCACAATTCTGTCCATTTGAATATGAAAAATGCCAAACATACTTCCACCTACCACAAAATCTACCCTTTTTAGAGACCACCTATAGAGAATCTTTTCCTTGACTGCAGAGGACAGCTGTCTCCACAACACAAGCCCTACCACAAGCTCCGCACAGTTCGGAGTGATTGGCGTTCTCTACTCACATGATGGCCACAACGGAGGATAAATATGGAAGGGTGGTCTTGCATGTCAGAGCTGAAGTAAACATGTGGTAGCGTTGGGGAAGGCAAAGACTGCCAGTGCGTACAAGAATAACTTCAATTATCTAGTGCTGCTCAGCTCTGGACCTCTAGAAGAATAAATATTTACTCCTCTAAATGAAATATATATGTCACATGAGTGTTTATTACAGTCTATCTTGGATAGGTTAGGGTAGGCTAAGAATTATATCATTGTCAAGTGGTTCCTGAAGTAGAAGCACGTAGAGAGGTGCTGTTTGGAAGTTCTACCACCTGCGAAAATCTTCCTCTCAGTTAAACTCAATCTCATCTGAAAAGCTCAGATCTGTCTAACTGGCAATGCTGTTCTCTCTGCAGGCATTGGGGCACAGGGCAGAGCCTAATAACTGACTCCTCCAGAGCCCTAAGTCCTGTCCTCACCTTTGCCGCCCATCTGTGGTGTGAAAATGGGCAAATTGTTTGTCCGCTGTGACTGTGTCAATATTATGTCTGAAGTGAAGGCCAAACCTCTGCTCAAGTCCCAACTTGTTCAAGAAATTTGGATGCAGGTGCAGACGAGTCGAAAGCACAGGAAAGAAGTCAAGTTTGACTCTTCTGGGCTGTGACTTCTTCCGCTTGCATGGTGAAATGACTCTAGGAGCTACTACAAAGCAAATTAGGATACCAAAAATTTTTACAGTTTAGTTTTAGTTTTCTTGAAGGACTGGATCTGACCTAGTCTCAGCCTGGACAAGCCTCTGTCATGTGAAGGTTGCTTTGATTTATGCCTGCACTTGACAGGATCCAGGTGGCCCAAGGAGAGCGTTAAGTCATCGTTGCTCCCCGCTCCAGATGAATGCTGGGCGTTTCTCAGTTGTATCCAGGTCACTCAAACAGCAATATAATGTTGGTCGTTCCATAACATTGTAAATCAGGCCGCAAAACCCCACATTTGGAACAGTTAAGGTCATTGCCTAGGGCAATACCGTAGACAGGACTTTATTTGCTTTGAACAAAATTAAAACGAGAAATAAAAATGCTGCTTTTGACAGCAGTTTAATTTTAAATGGATGGCATATTAAATACTGTTTATTAGGGCAGCGGGTTAATTATGCAACCTCTTTCCATTGCATCTTGTTTATAGGAACGGACTGAATCACCCCAGCTTGTTGTGCTTCACATGTTAGGGCTGGCTTTCATTTTGGCAGAGCAGTTACCCCTTTGCAATATTTTGATACACATCACAATGTTTTTGTCTGTAAAGCCATATTATCAGACTAACATTCTCAGACAACCTTTGGGCCAAGTGGGTTTCTGAAGCTTGGCAGCACAGACATCTTTCTATTTACCATCTTCCAAAATAAAAGTTGTTGTAGCGGGGATAATTAATTGTACTCAAGAAACATGCTGGTTTACTTCTACCACAACTTCCTTAACCCTTTGGCTGGTTTGGGCACTTCTGTAATCCGCAAATTGTTGTGCTTCCATGAAGTGAGTATTTTTTTAACATCCAATAACAGTCCTGTGGGGAAGCTCTCAGTGACAGACAAGCCACGTGCTGATTTTCTTGGCAAATTGTGGTCTTGCTTGTTAGTATCAAAATTGAGTCGATATATCTGGTCATAGGATTATAAAAAAAGAAGCTGTTTTAAAAATAACATTAAAGAAGTGGAAGCCAATAAAAACACCTGAAAATCATATGGCTATGGGCCATCACATTGAACATATATGTATCTAAAACGATCTGGAGAGCTTTTCTGGAGCAGTACCAGAGTGGCTGTGTTCATACACATGTGTGTGCACATGCACATACACACACTCACACTTTTGACTCTTTTTACTGGGTACCTCTCTTTTTTAGGAGTGCAAAGTACGTTGAAAAGGCTTCATTTTCACTGGCTGGAGCTCAGTATATTTGCACAAACCAGCTTGTATCAGAAGTTGGCCCTGAATAGCTTTTTTTTTCCCAATGATACATAATAAATCTTCCATCTGAAAGATTTTCAGACACGCTGCTACTTGACTGAGGAGTAGTATTCATTTGAAAAAAACTTGATAGAGAAGCGGTTTTTTTTCCCATCAGTAAAATGCAGTAGTGCTAAAATAATAATAATAAAAAAGCAGTTTGTGAGCTCATGTTGCTTTTGGGGAAATTTCATTTCAAAAAAAGTGATAAAAAAGTTCCAATAATGTTGAAACAACCTAAATTAGCTCCATACTTGAAAAAACCCAGATATATTATTTTCTTTTGAAATTGTGTAATTTGTTTTTAAAAATCAATACTACGTTATATATTACTTTAAATTAGAAAACAGCTATGAGTGAAACACAACTTTTAATTTCTATCATCAAAGCAAAAGTTTTCCATGTGAAGGAAAATAAATTTTGCTCTGAAAGAGAATGATATAATTGCTGAAATCGCCAAATCTCTGTGCAATGAAATTTCAATTCCCTGCTTCATTTTGTTCAGGAACAAAATTATCAGTGGTGAAAATGATCCTCAAAAAGAAAACAATGTATTGATTCATCCAGCAACCCATTTACTGCCCTGAATCTGGGTTCCAACCTCACTTGCTTTGTTTTAGTTCCATTGGCACAGCTCCTGTTCTATGGAAAGCTTTCCTCGTCTAGATTCAAGACCTGGTGGCTGAAATTTCAGAGAGCATTGGTCCATTCCCTTCTCTTGACTCCAGCATGTTTTCTCTTCAGGTTTGCTGTATGAAAATTGTGTGTATGATCAATGAGCAGGGAATCACGCTGTTGATAGATACATCCACAAGACTTTCTAAATTTTACGAAACTCAAAAGGCGCATTGAAGGTGTGACATTTCCTGCTGGGGTCACGGCCTGTGATTCCTACCCTCAATTAAGAACGCTTTTGTTCACATTTCTTTGCAAGAACTTGCTCTATGCTATATAACAAGCAAGGAACGGTCGGTTACAAACAAAATGTCCCCAAGTGAACCCTGTCAGAAGCAGCCTACTTACGGAGAGCCGCAGCAGGGGAAAGTCCTGAGGGCAGCAGACCAGGTGGCACCTGGTTGGTGACTGTCTTCATGAAATCACTGGCTACAGTTTCCTGAGGAGACTCTTCTGATAGTTTTGAGTGAGTATGGGGAATAAATAATTGGTGATTCCTCTGAGATCTTGCTCCAAGCCAGTAGCCTTCTTTCATGTACAGAAAACTGATGGGACCACACTAGTGTGGAGCTCCAAGGGTTCCTCCACTAGGAACAAGCAATAAACATTGGCCAGGACATGAGGTAAAGGCTTATTTTTTTCTGTCTCTTGGAGAGTGATCTCTTAGAGGGAGCAAAAGTGGGACTTGTTCATCCAACGATGGCAAAAGACTTTTGGTGAACGCTACAGTGCAGTCATAGCTGAGGCTGCACAAACTACATTGTAGCAGGAAGGGTTTATGAACAGGAGATGTAGATTAGCTTCCAAGTTGAAGTGACTGAAGTCTTTAATCCTGTTGTCATAAAAAAAAACCAAACAACCAACAAGAGAGGCCCAAATAAACAGCCTTATTAACCAAGGACATTTTTATCCCTCAAAGGTGCTTATCTTCGGGCTCTTGCCAGGTCCTTCAGGCTCTACATCCTGTGATTGTGGATGCCTCTCTGTTTTAGAGTGCTATGCTTACTGAGTGATATCAGTCTTCCTAAAATGGCCTCCTTCTGGAGCAAAAAAAGGAGAACTTGTCTTGAAGGTATCTCAGCCTCCAATTCTCCCCTGTAGATAAATGTGGAATAGTCCTCTCCACACCTTCAGTTTTTCCTTCTTCTCTAAAGGAGAAAAGAACAACACCACGGGGAAGGACAGCACACAAATGAGGGCTCTGTGATGAAAGAGAAGTCCAGACATCACAGCCAGCTTCCACCAAGTGAGGTTTCTGCTCGTGCCATCTAGATAACTGAAGGTTGGTACACCTTTCTCAGACCTTAGAGTTGGATTTCAGCAGCTTAAACAGATACCTTCAATGCATGCCCCCTTCTTTTACCTCCAGTTCTCTCCTAAATAATTTGGACAAGAGAGAGCATGAAACTTCACAACTTGTCACCTGAGAGTGAGTCAATTTTCTTTGCCTGTGTTTTGAGATGAATAGGGACAGAGGGAAAAAAAAAATGGAGAGGTCTACATGTTTAATCTAGCAAAAATGCTACGGCCAGAGAAGTGACAGCGCTATGGGAGAGAGAGCCAAGACCAGATATTGAAGCCAGGACTGCCAATCTGCACTGCACTCTTACTGTGGTAGCTGGAGGGAAGGTAACGTTCACAGGATGGCCAGTTTTCCAGCTGCACCTTCATCTGGTTGTGCCAATAAACCCAGACTCTGAGGGGTGACATGTTTTCCTGTTTACTATTTGTTCTCAGTCCTCCCAGTCTTCCCAAAACTACTTCACGGGGAGAATTTCAAGGGCAAAGCATTTGATTTTTCCAAGTACTGGAGTTTTCTGTGATCCTGCTCCAGTTTGAAGTGGTGTCAGTGGATGCATTAAAACATTCCCTTTTTTGTGTGCTTTCCCATTCTGCTTTGGCAACAGACCGGCTTAAAAATCCAAAAACGATCCTTCCAGTTGTTGTTTTTGGGCACACAATGCAAGCATTGTGCATTGCTTAAATGGAGCACATTCCAGTTGTTTACACTTCTTCATGTGGCATTGTTAGGCTTAAGCAATTTGTTTGCTGATAGCCCCATATTAGGAGTTCTCATTTGCAGTATAACTGGAAGATATGATCAGAGACAGATCCGTGGTAGTCCACACATCATTGCCAACTATGTGGAGTGATAGGCAGCCTCATAAAAAGGCTACAGGGTGAGCTGAGCCAGAGATGTTTTGCTAGTCTGAGTGACACTGTTGTGTATGAATGATTCACGTTTGTCATGAAAGCAAGCACGAAAATGTGTCAGATGGCATCTCAAGAGAAGGTAGATAAAGAAAAGATGTGACAGTACTTCCAGCTGGATTTTCTTTTTTGGACTTTGGAGTCTCTGAGCTGAAATGCATTTGACTGCCGTAAGATATAGTAATAATAATAATAATAATAGCAATAATAAGCCATTTCAGGTGTGTTGGTGTTAGTCATCTGCTTTGAACTCTTAATTTTGCTTCTTTCTCTAGAGAAGGACATGCTGTGAACAAGGGCAATTTGATATGGCTTTCACTTTGGAAAAGCTTTCTTGGAGCTTTCCAGTTTCAGGGAGCTGTCTGTGAAGCTATACATATGGTCTAATTAAAAGCTTATGTGACTGAGGTAGATAAATAAGAGGAGGTTTTATTTGAAATGAACACTTGCTGCATTTTAGCAAGGCTTTTAGCTAAAAGACATTTTGATTTGCCACATCCCACAAATGTTTGCACCTTCATGCTGGCCCGCAGACAGGCTGCACTGATTTCCGTTCCCAGCCCTTTCTGACACTGGATCTGTCGTGCTGCCCTCCTATTTACATTTCATAAACTTAAGTTCTGGTTCGCACCAACATGCCTTGCCTGTTTTATCAGTCCTTGCTCTGCAGCTCACGATGAAGACAGCTCACCTTGAGCTTTCAGGCTCTAGTTTGTTGAACTTGATTTGCAGGAGGCCAGGCTGTTTGAGCATAGCAATCTTTTCGGGGAGGAAACCTCTGTGACTTTGTAATACAGATTTCCTTCTTTAGTTCCATCTTTACAGCTCATTACAAGTGTAAAACCACTTATTTAAAATACAACCGTGGCCTGTCATGTTACCATTTACTAAGAAAAAGTTCTGTTTTCTGAGCGCTAACAGAAGTAGCATGCGGCACCACTCAACAATATCGGCTCCTGATGTCGTTCCACATGGAGCTGACACCAGCAGCTATCGCTGCAGCAGCCTGACCCTTCCTGTTAGTGTTTGGCAAAATTAGAAAGAGTTGGTAACAAGGCCTTGTAATGGTCTATACTGGAATTTTCCACGCTGGGTGTATTTCTCTGCCTGAATATTTTGGGGAATGTTCTAGCAAAAATAGTTCATTTATTTTGAAGGGATGAAACATGAGGAAAAAATAATTTGAACAACTTTAAAACACTTTTTGCAGCTATTTCATCCAGAAGTTTGCAGTGCTGTTTCACTTTGGAGTAGGAGCTTGAAAATGAGCTGGGGAGCTCACCAGAGGACCGGGATATCCCTTTTTAAAGGAGAACTTTTGAAATTGCTGAGCATTGATGTCTGCACGTTCTCAAACTGTGAAAGTCTTGAGGACACCAAAGTGATCTCGAAGACAGTAGCTTCAACAATCAGACCATGCAGTTGCAAGTGCTCTTCAAGGCTGATGAAGACCATTCAATATGGGGTAAGGAACACAGAGTCTTTCTCTCACTCTCTCAACTTACCCTATAGCACTGAAGACAAGATGAAGATGCTGGTTGGTACCCGAGAGAAGCAAGAGGCAGCCTGGGATGCAGCAGCAGCACAGAATAAGGATTGGATGGGTTAACAGGACTTTGGGATGTCATCATATCCTGTTCCAAATTTGGAGGCCAGTTTTTCCACGTCTGTCTGCCACCTTGCAGACTGTCTGACAACTCGCTTGCCTCACCCCTCATCAGGGCTCACCCACAGAGGAAAATGCTTCATATGTACCGATATCAGTTCCTCTCTTAGCTCAAACAGTAGAGGTATGGCTTGTTTCTCCCAGAGTCCAGTCTTGCTGGTTGGATAGGTGAAACTCAGTAGGTTTCCACCAGCGGGAAGCCCCATATTTTCATTTTTCTTCTTAAAAAAAGAATCCAAGGGTATTTTGTTAGCAAACGTTAGAAGAACTGAATCGTAGCATCTGGCATTTTGGCCTGTAGCGCTATTTGAGAATGATACTGAGGAAATGAATCATGGTTTGTGCTGAAGGAGGCTGTTGTCAGCCAGGCCATTGCCTCACACATCCCAGGAGCTGGAACACAGACAGTAAATGAGGCAGAGGCCTTGGTGAAGAGTACAGGTGATGGTGAGGTTGAAGGACCTGAATCCCTGACCAGAATCATTGATTTTCTCCTGGAGTCTGCCAGGGAGCTCCGATGTGATGCTAGATAAACAACTTAGAGGAAACTTTCCATATGACTTCACTCATGGTGAATTCCTCCTTTCCTAAATGCCCCTGATACACAGAAGGATCCAGCCTGTCAAAAAAAAAAAAAAAAAGGATCTCGTCTAGATCTGGAACAATGAGATTTGTATTTGTACGTTTCTACTTTTGTCCTAACAAAGTGCAGGATATTTAGCTAGTCAGCCTCTATGTGACTCACATTAGAAAACGTGACAAGTTTGGGCTTAATCCTTCTGGGCCTTATCTCATAAGGGTGTTGGAAAGATTAACTGATGCTCGCGGAATATTCTCAAACTATAGTAATAATATAATTGGAAACTCAAAGAATATATGAACACACCTTGGTTCAGTACAATGCTTGGATATAGAGAACAGTAGGTAAGACCTGAAAACGCTGTTGAAAATATGAGGTTACAAGAGAACACAAACCACACATGGATTCAGTGAGCCCCAGCCACCCTTTGTGCTAAATAAAGTGAGAAAAATAGCATGTGTTGAGATAATTCATAAAAGCGCTATAATGGGCATGCAAAAGGGCAAGCGACAATTGCACGTGACACTTCAATGGACATTTCCTACTGTGCAAGTGTGAAATCTGCCAACCTTAGCTTTTGGTAGTATAAAACTGCATGTGGGTGTTATTATATAAAATGTATGGATTTTGCTCCAAGCAGTGTGGAATACCTCAAGGTGACCTGAATCTGTTGGCACGTAGAAGCCTCTCCCATGCAGTGTCGTTCCACAACACCAGGATCCACAGCCCTCAGGCACTGCAAACCAGTGCCTGTGCTTTAACCCAGCCCAGGAGGAGCCCCTCAGGCTATAGTCTTGTGAGCCATTGGTACACGAGACATTTTAAGGAAAGTTTTCTCCCTTCGTGGAAGAACCATCGCTCCAGAGCTGAATGACTCTCCCATAGCTGGCCAGAACAGCACAGAACAACTTTGGGAGACACCAAGGAAGGGCTATTAGAAGATGGCGCTTAAGAAGGATTGGCATGATCTGAAGAGGGTTTAGGAAGTCCTTTTCAGAGAATAACTGGAATTTATTTTCGCTTGCTAGACTTCCTCATCCTACACTTTTCATTCACCATGAGCCAAAATAGACCAGAATACTAACCCTCAAATTATTGGCAATTTGTTCAGCTCTCTAGAAAAATGCCTCCAATAAACACAAACCCAGCAAGACAGTGTAGCATTAAATCAAACCTTAAAAGATGAAAAATGCTTCTTTCACTGTTTTATCTGAAGCCAAAAAGGATATTGCTTTACATTTTTTCGAAATAGAAGTGCATAGCTTTACTGCTGCCTTCCAGCATCGAGAGATGTTCCCCCTGGTAAGAGCTCATTAATTTGAGAGTAGGCTTGATTAGACTAGAACTGAACAAGACCGAAACATTTCATGTCATTCTTTCACGCTAATCTCTTGGCAGAACAAACCCCCTTTTGCCCATCGCCCCCACTCAAAATACAAACAAAAATAAGAGCTCCCCCTTCTTCAAAATCTGTATGGACCACAAAATAGCCTGAAGGGCTCTTTTGTTATTACCATAAAATGCATTACACAAGTGAATAAAATAGCTGTTGGTAGCTCAGGTCTATGGGATACTAGTAATCCTATATAATTGCCAACTTGTGGGGCGACTGGTGAAAGAAACCTTAAAGCCTTTTTATTTTATCTTAGTAATGATGAGGGAGTTACCCAAAACATATGAATGCACCTCTCCTCCTTTAGACCATCAAAGGTTCAACAATGAATTCCTTTCTTTGAGAAAGCTGGGCTTTAGTCTGCCATGAAACTCAATCCACGGCCCTCTAATTAATTTTGCTAAATAGATTAGCCAATTGGAGTTGGTGCTTCAGAGGAAAGCAACCTCCAAAACAAGTTTTTCCCCATTCTCAAGGTGAGATGTTTTGCTCACAGGACATCCTTTCAAGTGCACTGGAGTACTTTTAGACTGGATTAGCTGAGGCAAATGGATTAGTCTTTGTAGGTATTAGAACCAAGGGCCTTTAAGAAAGGAAAACAAGGTGCCTAGTTTCACCAGTATGCCACTAAAAGCTACTTAGTGCAAACATCCGTAAAACTGTCAAGAATGAGGACTTGTAAAAGCAACTGTAAGCACATCCTCGAGCTAATTGTAAGACACACATTTACACAGAAATATGCAAACTGCAAACACAGGTTGAATAGGGACCGTCACACATGTATCTGATCTTAGTGAGCATAAAGAATTTTTACTGGTTTTGAAGGACACTTGAAAGTGCATCTGCTAATTTCTCTTCCGAGCAAGTCATTTGATTAAGGCATTAATCCTCTCACAAAAGTAACCCTAAATGACACTCCTTTTTACTGGCTTTCTGAGGATCCAACCCAAAAAAGTGCTAAGCTTTACAGAATGGGGGACTCCAGACGTCAGTGGCAATCTGCAGCCCTTCAGGGTTGGGTCCGAGACACATTTCTTGCATTCACTTCTTGCCCAAGTGTGAAACAGTAAAACAGCATGAGGAGAATGCTTGTGTGAAGCTCAGAAAGTGACTGAAGAAGGCAGGAATTTAAAATACTTCTTTTTCCTAAATGGTTGCCTCCCTTATCCCAACAAGCATTGACTTGACTTAGCATTAATGAAGGACATGTTCTTATTTCTATAGAAAAGTTTAAAAAAAACCCCAAACTCCAACCTCATAATTTAGATGGATAGGCAATACATACCACAAAAAATAAACCACACATAAATAGAGGTAGAATACAGGAGTTATTTGACCTGCTGCTCAAACATCCAAAGGTTATTAATCTCTGTAGAGGGTTCAAACACTGAAGAAGGAACCTTGGCATGCTAATAGGCCATTTGAATCATATCCCGTGTTTTTATTATGCATCTCTCCAAATCACTGCTCCTCACATGGACAGCGTCTCATGTTCTTGGTTGTAAAGGAGGTAGTCACCTGTGTTTGTTCCCGGAAAGACTTCATATGAGGAACATCTTACTAGGAATTGCTATTCTGCAAGGAAGCTGGAGTGCAACTCTTTTCCCTTTTCTTTCAGCTGCACAGATCAAGGAGAGCCTTGATTTAATTTCTGTACTCATGCAAAGGAAGGGACTTACTGAGCCTTCTCTAGTTTTTCAGGAATTTTCCTCTTTTCTGCTTTGTCAGTTGAAATATGCTTTTTCCAGTGGTGCTGGTAATCCTTCTACTGATTTTATAAAGCAAAAAACCTGAAAGCCTGTCTCATTGCCCAGTATCATGGGTAGTAGCCTTTCTTCTGAAAGGGTATGGTAATATTTTACTTAAATGACAGTGTCAAAGTTGAGAAATGGAAGAAAAGAAACCCTTGTGAATGGTGGCTAATCCTTGGTCTTACCGAATGGGTTGAATAGGGACCAAATAATGAAAAGGATAAGAATGAATGGTAAGTACTAGAAATGCAGTTATTAAATATAAAAATGCTTGAGAATTATTGTGTATCAGTAAATACTCTACATACAAATTCAGTAAACAAACTTACATGTTATGTTGGGATAGTAACACCTCATTTAGTGTCCTTTGAAAATCTGTCTCTTCTGCCAACAGGGTGAGAGCACACAGAAATGACACGTACATTTGGGAATGTGTTCACAATATAATTTTCCTTATTTATTTCATGAGTACTGTAGAAATGCCTATAAAATCCACCCAGAGATAATGATCTACTGTTCAGTAGCACCTTCCATTCAAGGTCTCACAATGTATTCCAATTATTTGCAGAATCTTACAACTCTCTGAAGAAGGGAGTAGGTTTCTCTGATCTAGATGTGTCCTTTTGGCAGCTACCCTGGGAACAGTGCACTTATCCTAGGGATGACATTGGCCTTTTGTCTGCTTTCGGAGCTGAGCCTGCAACACTCAGTGGGGCACAAGGAAAGCTGTAAGCACCTAGACCCCTTCCAGAAATACCAAGATAATCTTCAAGGTTTTTATTCATGCAGATCTAAAAGGTTGGTCTAAATTGTCATTGTTGTTTTCAGAAACACAGAGGACCTACACGTCCCATTGTGAACAGTGGGAGCCTTGGGTGCTCAGTACATCTGAAAATCCAGGCCCTTGGGATGCAACGTTCCCCGATGTAACCTGCAGACAGCACTACCACCCAGCATACAACTGAAACAGGGAAATCAGAAGAGACCTTTGCTATCCCACAGCTCTGTATGTGACCACACTGCAGAAAGCAGAGTTGCCATCTCCCAAGTATGTTTACATCACTCTAGATGTTAGAAAGATCAGTTAGCTGGACAGTGAGCATCTTCGTAAAAACAAACTTGCTTTTATGCAGACCTCTAAGCCACCAGAGCTCCTGGAAATCCAACAAAGGTACCTTATTTACAAGTCTTGTCTAACACGCGCACTATTTGTTTGTGTAGTGTAAAGGACAGCTTCCCGCTAATGACATATCAGGGTTTATGTTTATTCTCATTGCTGACCTCAGTGAAAGAGGAACAGGCTTTTGGCAATACTCGGAAAACAGTCATGAAGCTGTTTTCCAGTATAAGAAATTTGCATCTGAAGTGTACCAGCTACGTTGCAGGTCAAGGACAACAGAAGTGCCACATGCAAGCTGATGAGGAATATAAATACACTGCATCAGATCTGCTAATAGATCTGATCATAGATTAGACCAGCAAGCAGGGACAAGCGATAGCAAAGTGACGTGAATGAAGGTAATGAAAACAGACTGGAAGCAGGTTTAGGATGAACATAATTAGAGTTAATGTTAGCACTGAAAGCAGAGATTTGGGGGTTGGTGGTGCCTGGGGCTAGTTGACGTTTATCAGCATAGCTTGACTGTCTCTCTAAGTGGGGTTTTGTACCTGGGAAGGGATTCTGACATTTTGTTCACAATTGGACCACCTGCTCATGTCTCATCAGCTAAAAAGAGCTTAAAGGCTTCTTAGTACACGGGAGGTATGGATCAGGCATGCAAAAATATTTAAGTTTTGGATGCAGCATCTCGAGCCATAGCCAGAGGAATAGGTGACTCTTATTTACGCCTTTATTCAGTATAATCAAGGCATAAATATCTAAATAAAGCCCATGCCTAGCTAGAAGCGTGTGAAGAGTTCCTTCCTATGTCTGGAATTGAAAACATGCTGAAGTGCTGGGATGTATCAAGCTCTCCTGAGCTCTCATCTTTCCATGCTTCTCACTTACCCCTAGCCGCAGTGAAATTCTGCTGGTCAGCACAGACCAAGGGCCCCACCACGTGTTTGGTCTGATATGTCCAGTGCCAGTTCAGGGAGTGTGTCACAACCCAACTTTGGAGCGTAACCGTGACCATTAAAAGTCTGAATATGCTGGGCTCGCATGCACCTTTGCTTTCCTGTCAGGTCTAAAGGTTGAACTCACTCCTTGACTACTCCTGACCTGATGTGGTGGGCAAATACTTCTGGGACGATGAGGGCACATGTGCCCCCACAAACCCAGTGGGAACAGGTTCTCTTCTGTGACACCTACGGGACGGTTTGGGGCAGGACGGAGACTACCTGCTTTTGGGACCTGACCGGTTCATTTCACATTTTTCTCTTACTTCTTACTCCTTCCATTTGAAGCTGCTGGGATAATCTTGCTAACAAGAAACCGATTATTTTTGTGATACCAATCATTGGAAAACTGTTATAGGGTAACAATTCTAGCCCTGGCACATTTAACAAATACACTAGAGCCAAAATGGACAGGCTTGGATATTTATTTCTGTCAAGGGTTGAACAAAAACTTCCAGTTGAGCCCCTTGAGTACCTCCCCCCCCTCCTTTCCTCTCCTTTCTCCCCCCTACAGCCTTTGCCAAAGTTCAGCTCAAGTTGATGAAGAATGTATATTTTTGAATGGTAAATGCCTGGCAGGCCTAGGAACTATCTGTAAGACAGGTGTGTGGCTCAGGCAGCTTCCAACTCCCTGCTTGGGACTGATAGTGCTTTTGTAAGAAAGCAGCTTCAATCCTGTCCTGGAAGAAACATTCCTGCCCCAGGGGGACAAGTGATTCATTCAGTCAATGAGGTCAGTTCTGCTGCAGATCTGCCTAAGAGAAGCTGCCAGCTATATTGAACTTAACTCATAGTCACAAGCCATTATGGAATTTGTGCTTTCTACTGTTTTGCAAAATGGTAGAAACTGTGACCTTGGACTGAGCTAGGGTTTAAAATTCAGTGTCACAAGGATGAGACATTAATGCAGCCTGAGTGGGAGAGACTCATTCTTGGCATACGAAAGCAACCAAACCTGCAAGGGAATGAATCTCCCCAAAACTGAAAGAGAAATGGAGAAAGGAGGAGAAGAGGTGAAGAATAACTTGAATCAATCTGCAAAGTTTATGATTGCTGTTTCCCAGTAGGAATCTCCTCACTGTGAGGGAGTTCCTAGCTGAAGGGGCTGCTCAGGTGCAAAGAGGAGTGAGTGGGGAGAGAGAAGACCCTAAAACAAAAGTAGCATCTGAAAAGCTTTATGGAGTGTGTGATGAAAACATAGCTGCCGGTGGGGAAGGGAGAGTGTCTCCAAGCACAGGGTATGTGTCACCGCAGCAGATGCATCAGAAAGGAAGAATGTGTAAAAAGAAAGGCTATAAATCTCTGGGTCATGGCCCCCAAGGTGTTGTCGGTGGATGTCTGGGGCTGTTAGGAGTCTGCTCACATCCCCCTTCCAAAGACTTCCCAGGAAGCATTTTTGCCACATCTGCTCACAACCTGCCAGCGCCATTGCAGGGGGTCTGGAGGACTGTCCCCACCGCAGGTGCCCTCCCTGGCTTGGCCCTACGAGCAGCTCACTGCTCTCTGTGGCTCAGTGTCTTCTCCTCGCAGGCAGAAAACACATCAGGGCTAGGCAGTCTCTAAAGAAGGCTTCTACCCTAATCCAAAAGCCAGGTAAACATGGTTCTGCTTTCTAACTGAGGTCAAATAATCCAAATAAACAAAGACACTGAAGGAATGCCAAATCATAAAACTACTTAAATCACTGAAATTATACAGAAAAAAAAATCAACTTTGATAAACAGGAATTTCAGGAGGTGTGTGTCCATCCAGCTCCACTTCAGTCAAGGAAACTTTCTCCATCATTGTTTTATCTGGCTTCCTGGATTGATTGTAACTACCTGACGATTTCCTCGCAACAGAGATTGCATTGAAGACTTTGGCCAAGGTACCTCATGAGTATAGACACTCTTGCTTAGTGAACCTACAGGAAGAAAATTAGAACTTTTTTGTGATTACCCTTTAAAGAGACAACATTTGATGTGATTTATGTGTAAGGCAATTTTTCTCTGTGATGCCTTTGGAAGATCTTACAAATGCTTCACACTCCTTTGCACATCCAACACCTGTTACTGACTGCCCTCCTCCCTTTGCACCCTCGAGTAAGAAACATTTAAGATGTCTCTTACAGTTTCTTATACAAGGCCAAACGTGTCAATGGGAAAACAACTGGGTAAAGAGGAGTACAAAATTTCCAGATTCATGCCAAAACTGTGGGATGCAACAAAATACGGGGGCTTCCTGGTTGAGGAAACTGGCCAGGCTAGTTTAGGTCAGAGGAATCTTCGCCTTCCGCTTCTTCGGAAAGCCCACGGCTCTCATGTGAAAGAACATAAGGCTTCCTTGTCCTTTTGACCCCACTCTTATAGCTGTGAGCCTTGCTTGCTTCATCTTTTTGAGTAACGAGGAGTGTCAATGTCTTTGTGTGTTATGTCCCCTGGCCAGATGTAGGGTAGCAGTTGCGCAGGGACTGCTGGGTCATCCTGAGCTCCTCTATTGTCTCCTGGGGTCAGGGATCAATAACTATCGATATTTTGGAATGGAATTGATATGGTCAAATCTAAGCCAAGTGACACTGAAATTAACGGCACCCTGGAAAATTCCTGTCAGAATTTGCCATTTCATCAAGATGTGAGTCATTGCAAGTCACATGTTTTGCAGAAACCTAAAAAGAATGGAAATGGAAATTAAAAACAGGAACTGGCTTTAGGGAAGTTTCTTTTACCCACACTTCCGGGGTAGACAACCACAAGACACTGTATGACATCGATTTCGGGTGCAGGGCCTCTACAGGTGTCTAAAAACAAGCAGTTGCCTAATAAAATGCAACCTTTCAGACAAGCTTCTCATGCATACCTTCATATTCCTTTAAATAGCCCTGAGCCACTATTCCTTAGTCCTTCCACATCATTCGGGTCTGGGAATTGGCACATACACATTATCAAGATAAGGGTTTATGAAGACCATTGGGAGTGAAGTTTTGTGTTTCTAATACATCTATAAAGGTCAGAATTCACAGCACAAATTCACCTAAACCAAAAATAATGTAAATGGGGTTTATTCTGTTCTTCCTGCTAGCTAGTTCTCTATTGACGTGCAAGCCAATTTCTAGATCATTGTGCAGGCCACGCTTCCTTTCACCCTCCATGGGGCTTCCTCCAGACTCTTGCATGGTCCCAAGGCTTCAGAGGGGGACCGTTGATGGTTCAGTGCACAACGGGATGAATTTTTGGTGGATCTGGGTCATGGTGATGCCAATGTGGCTACCCAAGAGTGGGTAAAGCAGTGGTCCATGTCCCTTTCAAGCTTTAGAATACATTTTAGACATTTTGGTTGCAGCTTCTCTATATTAAATTTTCAACAGTTAATGGGATTAAGCAATTTTCAAGGCAAAAGTTCCTTTATGTTTACTCTCTTTATCTTCCATGACTCACATCAGTTGTACCAGGCCTGACACGACTGAACCATGATCAGCCCTCGCAACGTTTCCTGAGCTGTTTATCAGCATAGGGCAGGAGGGTTTAGTGAGGGCAGAGAGCAGCACATGGCACACCACACTTCACAGCTACCTCTGGTCCGTGTCAGCGTCAGCATATCTGCAAGGGAGCTTGGCATTCAGCCATGACTGCTAGTCAGCAGCTCTGGTCCACGGGAGTTCTGGCTAAAAACCTGCTGCTACTGCCCCACAGGTACGCTGGGGTCAGACGACGGCAAAACCAGGCTCCAAATATGACCTGCTCCTCAGGAGCATCAGCAGAATCTCACCCATCGACCTGAACACCAAAGCCTGTAGGGAGCCAGAGAAGACGCAACACTGAGAATTTCCCCTCTCCTGTCAAATTTCTCACATGCTTTGTGACAAACACATTGAACCTGAAACTGTCACTCTCCTTTGTGTTCTCCCACATCCTCCTGTGTCCGCAAAATGCCTGAGTTTTTCCTCCAGTAACTCTGCCAGCCCAGCTCCTGGCGACAGTGCATAGGGACCTCTAAACATTGGAAATATCGATTGACATCTGAGCTCAAGAAGAACATTTCATAGATGCATCACACAGATTTTGTATTCCATGTAAGCTGAAAATTCAAGAAATTAAATACACAGAGAAATAAAATTGTTTTGGAAAACAAGAACCTTTCTGATTGAAGTGAGTCAACATTCTAGTTCCCTTCAGTGTTTCTCAAGAATCCAGCCCAGGTCAGCCAAAAATTTTTGACTCAAACATGGAGAAAGTATAGATCTTTGTCTGGAAGTTCTCCTAAGATGTTTCACTCAGGTATAAGCTAAAGGACAGTTCAACAGATTCAAGAATAATTCTGGTAAAGCATGTCTATGAGACAGATGCAGACATTTCAAGGAAAACCCTGTAGTTGCCTGAGTGCTCATCAGGAAAGCAATGCTACTCAGCGATGGGACGTCAGCTTAGAGACAGTCCAGTGAGGCAGAGAAGGAGCTGTCTGCCTCTTTGCCTCTTTCATGTGTCAATAGCTTATTTTTTCAAAGAAGAAAGACTTGAACATGAACCAGTGGCCCAGCAAAGAAAGACTTTAACATTCACTGAATTTCCTGAAGATTTTTTCCTTCTTCAAAATCCACTAATCCAGGACCTTCTGACAGATTCCTCCATCCCATAACATTGTCCTGAGATTGAGCTCAACCACTAAGTCAGAAAAATAAACAAATACATTGCCAAATGACTCTGAGTGGGCTGCATTGAAAGGAATGAGCTGAAGAGATAAATGGTGCACACACCTCAAGCAACAAACGGAGCTCTGAGAGACCAGTAAGCGGTTTACTTTGATTTGCTCACCCGTTTAAGAGAAGACAGATGTCTTGAGGCTTTGCTGGAGAAGGGGAGGCAGCCTGCAAGAAAAAGGGCTGGAGGGAGGCAAGTGGTGCCTCCTTTGCCTTCCAGATAAAACAGAAATAGGTGTCTGCATTACTGCAGGAGGCAACAGAGAAGCTGCTATTCTCTGGCATCAACTATTTGCTTTTTCCAAAGCTACTGGAGCAGGGTAGGGTCTTGGCATCAATTCAACCCTGTGGTCAGTAGAAGGAGACTTGCCTGTGATGACTGTTCTCATTTGTTACCCACTCCCATAGATCAAGCATGGAGCAAAGTGCAGCGACAAGTTCACAAGAGGAGCTTTTACCCTGTGCAGCCTTGGCCTCAGCCTTCAAAGACACCAGGAAATCTGTCAGTATGGGCTGGTCGTGACGGATGATGATGGCCACTACCCGGTCCCAAACTAAAACCTCTGTGAGTGGGGAAATGTGTCCTTTCAGGGATCATGGAACAAACCTCGGCCTTAATGCAGTCAGCTGAAGTGATGCCATTGATTCCTACTGGGGCATGGTGAGAGCTGAAAAGACTCTGCATCATCAGTCCAGCAAGCCAGGGTGAAAGATCTCCTGTTCTGCTAGACTATTTTGGGTGTATAGGGACTTGCACTCCATGCTGTGCCACAGTGAGGACTGAGGGACCTCGTTAGACGTGAAGAGGATGTTTCTTCTTGGCAATAAAATGCATTTGGTTCCTATCAAAGCATGTATCTAATGCAAATGTCTTCCTCGGAACAAACCTACGGCTGAAGATGAGTATAATTTAGGAGCTCTCTGGATGACGACAGCTTTCCCAGCCATGATGTCTCAGCCACAGAACAGTGAGGCATCAGTGCCCAATAATTTCTCTAAAATAGGGCCCAACTGTGACTTTAAAATAGACTCACTCCCACTGATGTCCGCTATGTTCTGCTGGGCTGCAGGAGAGCAGGATCTGACCTTCACCATTACGCTCCCTGTTACATACCAGTGCCTGTGAGGACAGCCCTGCGATCCTGTGGAAAACCTATGAATGAAACACATTGCAAAAAAGAAAGTGGTTTTTTTCCCTAAAGCCCGGGAAGGTTATCAACCTCAGAATTCCTTTCCCTTTTCCTCCTCTCTGCTCCCTCCTGCCACACGCTCTCCTGCCCTCTCCGGCCTGTGCGCCCCGTGCAAGCAAATCGGTGGCTTGAAAAAAAAAAAAGACGACTGAGTCATGAGGTCATACCATTATCACATTTCTATTCCAGTGCTTTCTCTCGCTGCCTACAATTATCACTCTTTTATTCTTGTACTTGGCTTCTTAGACTTTGATCTAGTCCTTTGCTTCATATCCTTTGATGCATTTTAGCTTACATTGTCTGTAACCTGACCCCTTGCCATCTAATTCCACCAACTTCTCACAACCCATATCAACCACTCTCTCCCCCCTTTCATCTTTCTTTTGTATAAATGTATACAGAGCTGTAACAAAGAAACTACAGTGTAGTTGTAGCACTTCCAAGACCCTTAGAAGTGCTGGATAAAATCTCTATGCATTTATTTTGCCCCTCACTAGGTCATTTTGAAACATCTTTGTTTATTCCTTTTTTCCCTTGGACAAAATAAAAATGCTAAGGAAAGAAAAGCTAAATATGTCTTTTTTTCCTGAATTTGTTGTGAAATCCTTTTAAAATTATTTTTGTTGTAAACCTATCTTCAAGTTCATTCCAATGACATTAAGACTGTAGAGACACGGTACATTTTCATCATTAAATACTGGCAGGCTTTGATCATGTTTACTTTCATTGACGGAAAGGAAGGAAAGGCCAGTGCTTACATTGCAAATACCAATTAGTGCAGAACTACAGTGTGTGCATGTGTATTTATAAATATATATTTAGAGGAAAGAAAATAATTTGGTTTCTGCAAAGTAGGAAATGTGGGCAAAAATATATGGCCGTATTTTGCAATGTCTAAGTAATGCAGAAACAGACTTGCAATTCTCAAAGGTGATTCAGGAGCATGAAGTCTTTTTAAATCAATGGATTATAGGACTTGATCATGTCTGAATACTTGTGAATATTCTTAACTGCATCTTCAGATACCTACATTTCTTTGGCAGTCAGGTCCTAAATTCCTTTAGAAATTGGATTTTGAGTTCAGAGTCAGTGAGGCAATTTTATACACTTTCGTCCTATACTTCTGGGCGTATATTTAGCAGTGAGTTGGAACTGAAGGAACAGAGAGAGAAATGAGATTTTTTTTTTAGATGCCTCTGCATATTCAGAAAGATATTTACGATAATATTTCTCTCTCTGCATGATAATAATAGACTTGTAAGGGCAGAAAGCGGTAACTGAGCACAGTTTAGCACAGTGGCTGTGACTTCTAGCTGAGGAGAGCTGGTTGCTTTATTTTTGGCTGCTGGGAAGCGGGGAGGAAGACAGAGTGCCCTGGGCTTGAATAGTCCTGGTACCTCCCAGGCAGGTCAGACAGGCCCCCTATATTTAGGGAAGAAATGCTGCTTGATACTTGCGTGTTCTCTGGCCGCCCGATTGCAGGTGTGATCCTGCCGAGGGCTGATACTCTGTGGGCTTCAGTCCCTGCTGAAGAAGAGCTCTGCTCTCCTCCTAAACCCAGCCCAGCATGGAAATCTGGTGCAAATCATGCTTTAGGCAGATGCTGCTACTCCGCCAATTTGATCCACAGTTTTCAGGCAGGACATTGGAAAGGGCCAAGATCCCCTGCCCGTTTTCTCCTGCCTTCCTTCCCCAGCAATACTGGGCTGTGACTGCCTTGGCAGAGCTGCACATCTAAAATGTACTGCGTTGGGTTATATACATGGTGTCTCCGTTCAGAGAGTCAGTCCAGCCTCAGAACCTGATTTTCAGTCCCTTTCCCTCCTGCAAGTCCTTTTCTATCTGAAATGTTGCAACTGTGAATAATATTTCCTACAGATACTTTGGGAATTTTCTAGCTAAGAAATTCCTCCACTGCCAGCAGTTCCCAAGGATGTCAGGCAAGCAGTATTGCAGGTGCCGGGGGGGGGGGAGAAATAACAAAAACAATAAAAAGAAATAAAAATAGAAAGAAAACCTTGACTTTTTGCTTTGTCCTGCAGTAGCTAGTTGGTTAAACACCTTTTCTTGCCGGCTGATTTCAATCTCTAAGCTCATATTTTCCGTAACTGTGGGCCAAATGGTTCCTGGGTAGTTTGAACACCTGTGAACCTGGCATGCTGAGCCTCCAAATAATGCAGACACTGCAGTTTGCTCAGCACCTCTCTCGTCCATATCCTTTCCTAGCTGGCAGAAACGTCCGATAGGAACCGTATTTTGCAGCTGGAAAACAGGTCACTTTCAAAGCTATGTATTTATACACACACGCACGTGTCTCTGTGTGCGTGGATGTGCCCCGCAGTTGAACAAGTAAGTGGAATAGTTACATTCAAGGGAGAATTCCAGTTTTGCCCTTCTTGAAAATTCCTGAAGGGATGGTGGGATTTAGTTGGACAACCAGGGTTGCAAATATGGCAGGAGGCTTCAGAGGGAACCCAAATAAACTGCTTTCTTGGATTAGAGCCGTTCAGGAAAAAAGGGTCTATCAATAGATAAAGGTATGGTTTCTGTTTGGTTGAGGTTTGGGGGTTTCACCAAGAGTGTGTTCATGGTCGCATGTGTGTGTGCATGTACTCAGACAGAAAATATGTCCTTGAGACAAACTGCAAGAATTCTGCCTCTGAATAATCAATTATTTTATTTAGAGATTTCTGTGTACAGTGGTGAACCAGGAAGTTTATTTATACTGAAGAAGTTTCTCACCCATAATTGATGCCTAAATCAGCTCTGGTCTTTCCATGGCCTGCAGCTCCTCTACTGTGGTCGTGTGTATGAAGCAGCTTTGAGTTCGGCATGAATGGTTTGCTTACAATCAATTATGCACGTGCTAGACACAAAGGCACCGTTTAGGGGACAGAGGGAAGCTTCTCCTTCAGCTTCTGTTTTCAGGGGCAAACACTTTGTATCAGAGGACTCAGTCACAGAGTTCCCATCACCCCATGCCTTCTCTTATAGCACTTAGTTCTCTATCTACGCAGGAGCTGCTGCTAATTCAGTGGCCATAAAGTCCAGGAGAAGCCCTTTGGCTTATAGTTAAAAGGGAGGTATTCATTTTGGAGCTACTGTCCATGATGGGAATACACACTTTTTTTCACAAATGTATTGTTTAGTGTTGTTTATTATTTACTCTGCTTCAGAGCACCACTGCCATTTCAAAAGGAACATCATTCATGTAATGATTTACTGCCAAATATATCTATAGTTATGTGAAACAAAACATAACCTCAGCTTTGCTTTTGGAATATGTATGAGGCTGTAAATATATGGTGCATCTGTGCATAAACAGTGTAATGAACTAAAATTTTTCTGGAAATCGTCAGGAGTTTTACATTTTGCTTCCAAACGGCAAGAAGACCCTAGCTCCATGTAGCATGGACACCACCAGTGCCTGTTCAGACACGCATTTGCATTTTAGCATGGCTACTAAAACAGCTTACAAAGAAAGAGTTAAGGGAATAGGAACCCAAAGGATGGGACCTCCTGCTTGAGCAAATCTATCCACAGCTGTTTGGTCCAACTCCTGAGACCTGTGCTGACTTACACCTCAGAGGTCCTAGTCAAAATCTTTCCTCTGCATAATTGATGAACATATGGAAAACTGCTACATTTGTTGGGTATATCTTCGATCCAGGTCCGTTTTTGTGTTTGTGCATCTATCCCTCCTTTTATCTCTACAGGGAATAGTCTTGCAAGGGAAAGAGAATCAAACCAGACAGAAGGCATTCCCTCTTTTCTAAATCCCATGGTGTTTTTTTAAGCTCCTTTTCTGCTCTTTCTTGGAAGGGAGCTCTTATTCTGCATCTTAGTCCTCATGGACCAGGAGGTCAAGAAGCATGCTGAGCTCCACAAGACCACTGACATTAAGCGGCTGTTGGCCACTTTCTTTTCCTGGTATTAGAGAGGATTGAACTGAGCTGTGGCTGCTTCACAGAACTGTAGCTGAAAGGACATCTATGCGGCAATAAAAACTTAACCGCCCCGGCCATTAAATCAAGGAGTATCAGATCCTTTGATGGAAATATGAGTGTCTCTAAACTGGAGGTAATCGAGGACTGAATTTGACACACATGGTACTGACATCTCGTAAAATGTCATGAACGCTTGACCTGAGATTTTCGAGACACAGCTGGTTCTCCAGGGTGGGATTTATGTGGTGGTGGGAGGTTGGGGAGGTGATGGTTAATGTATCTTAAGAACTTGGTGAACCATTTATAATGCTTAGGGAAGAAAAAAAAAGGCAGTTACTCATTTAGATGAGTTGGGGTAGCATATTACAGCATTTCTTACTGTCTGAGCCATGCCATGTGAAATCTACCTTGAATCTGTATGGGGCAGTTAGTTAGTGCAAATATCATTTTAAAATGAGGGTGGAGGTTTTTTGCATTTGAAATAACCTATTAGTACTAACAGAACTACGAACGCAGCAGATTTCAAACGGCATATAGACCTCTAGGCTGAGATTTTTTCCCCTTTTAACAGATCTAGATGCCAAATTCCAATTCCAGTTATTGGTAGCTTTTTATCCAAATCACTTTAACAGCTTTGAACATCTCAGCTATAATATGGCAGATTAATATGACCATGAATTAACTGTGAGGAACATGGAATAAGAAGAGCACAGCAAACAAAATCCATCTGTCTTTATATGATCCTCACCCTGCCAGATCACCCAAAAAGATGGGGCTTAGCAGAGGATGCAGCTTTCTGACGGGTGTGAGTTTTGTTTGCTCTTGAAAGCATCTCTGGGAGCATTTCTCCCCACTAAGATCTGCGTTTTCTGCTCAGTGCTCGGCCTGAGTGGTGTGGGTAGACACCGAGGGATTCTGCAGTGGGAAAAAGGGGCTTGGAAATTTTTTTCAGCAAAACTGGAAGGAATCCAACTTTCCACAGCGCTCAGAGCAAGGGCCGAGGCAGGTTCCACCGGCAGGAGAATTAGATGACCTCAATAGCAACATGGGATGATCCCGCTTCATCCATCCCCTTGCACCTCCCCATCTTTGAAGGGCCGTATGTGTTTATGCTTCACCAGACCAAATGTCTCGTTCTTCCCCTGGAAACGTGTGTGCATTTCAGCATGGTATCAGTTCCATTTTCAGACCATCCAGAGTTACTATATTCTTCTTTGTTCTTCACAAGCAGCAGCTCATGGCACTGTGAAAAGCTACATTTCTCGGCTAGATGGCAGATAGCAAATGTTTCCATTCAGAGCACCTCTGCCTTCTTGTAAAAAGCAGCCTATACATGACCATTTCTATACATCTCTATTTTTAACATCTAAAAAAAAGCAACCCCTTCTATTTTTAGGTACAGTTCAGTTCTGTAGGCTGGCTGGTTCTAATAAAAAAATTCCTCACTCTCTAAAGAAAACCCTGCATTGAAATCACAAATCCAGGAGAACGTCCTGTACTATTAGCAGACCTACTAAGATGAAAACCTCAGCTTGTTAGCAAGCCCTCCAAACAAAAACATTAATCCAGGCCTGAGAGGAAAAGCGGGCAAGGAAGAGGCAATAACCTCAGCGAGTTTTCTACCATGCTCCCACCCTGCCATGAAAAACAAAAAGAAAAACATCACCAGGTCAGAAAGGAGGTCAGGACCTCGGGCATCTTTCGGATCTCTTTTTGTCTGGCCCACTTGGCTTAATTGCTAGGTCTGTCTCTGAGAGCTGTTTCTCTTTTGGAGATGATGCCGTACTGCTCTCTGCTGCTGGCTCCACAGTCCCTGTGCACCACAGGCTTGGAAACGAATGTCCCTTACTGCCTTGAGGGAGTCACTGAAGCCACCTTGGGAAGGGTTTACCTGGGCCTCAGTGCTCTGGTTTCTGCAGCCTGGAGTATTCACGGTTCCTCAGCCTGTTTGGTTAGACATCTCACACACATACTACGGAAGGATCAACAGTCCTCCTCCTCCAAATTTTTCAGAAGCTGCAGTTCAGGTCTCTGCTCTACCACTGACTCCTAGTGTGACCTTGGGCAGGTCATTGAGAGCTGGGTCTTCAGTATTTTCAAAAGTAAACTAGATAATGCAGTGTAGAAACCTAGAGGTCTCTGGAACTCCATTCTTCTTTGAGTCTTAGTTGCAAATCTGTAAATCTAAGAAGCACATACTGCAGGGAGAAACATCTTAAAGAATTTGTGAGCAACTCTGAAACTGGAAGCGGAGGCACTATGAATACGGAGATGAACATATAGTTTCTTGATATACATGCTGTTCCCCGGGGTACAGAGCAAAGCACATTGTGTTTCCCTGTATCAAAACCGCACCTCAGGGACATGAACAGGAATGGAGTGCGACTGACAAGTGATTGCCCTGCAAAACTTGTACAGCAGAAAGCAAGCAAAAGATTTGCTCTTCCTTTGTGTGAATGTGGCCATATATATTCGTCTTTCATCTGTAAATCAGGTGCCAAGGAAGCGCACCAGGAGCAGTCAGAGGGAAACCTGCTTCAGCAGCCCTGCACACCTGGTCACGCAGGGTGAGAGGGAGAGAGAGAAAGATCAAACTGAGCTACGGCACGCTATGGTGTCTGCATATTATGGTGATTGACAATACAGAAATACCTGAGAGAGATACCTGACCTGTCAGGGTATCACCTGGATACACTCTAACTTCTAAGTCATTTTCAGACAATTAAAGTTTTCAGAAGATAAGAAGCCCTGGGAATAGCACCTTACAATGAACATGATGTGTCTGGCATAATTATATCCAGTTTCTTGCTATATCTTTGCACCGTCAGCCTAATCAGTGTTTCGCTCATGCTGCCCACCAGTTTCTTCCCCTCCTGGGAGTACAAATTAGAAGCATTTTATTCCTTTCAAAGGAAAGAAATCAGTGATTTTTTCAGCCTTTACAGCATGAAGCATTGTAGCAAGGAGCAGGAAAAATGAAGTGGTCTTTTTTTCTTTGTGTGGGTGAGAATCAAGAACACATATCAAAATGTATCCCCTGTCCAAAGTGGCACTCTGCCCGCTCCTATTTACACATGTTAACGTTGACTCAATGGAGCCCTTTGTTTCCAAAACGCACAGATTATTCCAATTGTGTGCGGAGCTTGGGTTTGTGTGTTACTGTCCACCGGGGGCTAAGAAAACACCAAAGACGTTATCCAATACCATAACTAACAGAATGGCATGAAGAAGAATTCAAAACCTGTGAGCAAAAGCAGTTTTTTCACTCTGACCCTTGGACTGCTCTGGCTTGTGTTTCAAGCGTCTACATTTTTATCTGAAGAAGGAAACTGCTTCTGTTACCTACCAACTTGCTTATTTTCAAGGTGTTACACACAGGCTTCATAAGCACTCGATTACAGGGTGGTCTACACTGTAATTTGTAACATTAATAAATCAGAGCCAAATAGTACAAAACACTCTTTTTAATAGCTGCTTCATCAAGGATTTAAATGTGAAAAATTGTGCTGATATGAAGATCTCCACCACTGTAACCTTTAGTTTTACTTTGAAGTGGTCAGGAAGTGTCCTGAAACCGGTGAGTTTGTATAGTTATTCTCTGGAATGAAGAGTATAATTTTGCATTCTTGCCCTGTCCGTAATTCAGACTCACCTATGGAGTTTTTCGCTGGAATCATGAGACAGAAAGCGCAACGGGCACAGGCGGGAAGGAACCTGCTCAAGGCATTAACGTGTTCGCTTCTCCCAGGGCTGCAGGGCCGGTGCGGACAGTGTGCCTGGGGACTTGGCGCTTCTGGTTGAAATGGAAGTGGATTGGGGAGACACCCCCCCCCACCCCGGTTTCTTTAGTCAAAGACAGAATCGGTGGCCAAGGTTAGTCTGATGATAATTTCTCCTGGAGATGAACAAGAGGAGAGGAAAATGCTAACAGGTATAATGACCTACCTGTATGCTGGAAGATTTTATGAATTACCTAGTTTTATACAAATCATACTGAATTCTGTGTCAGGATGGGAGCTGAAATGGGAGGTGAGGATGTGTGACCGAAGAACTTTCTGTGTTGTACTTCTGCTTTCTGTGTTTGTAACCACACGGCTTTACAAAGACCTGCATGTGACAAAGCCCCACTTTCCTTGCATCATGCAGAGTGCGCAGTTAACGCTTAAATGCACTAAAATGAAAGTTTTCAGGATTATGGACAGAGCGAGTTAATGGCCTGATGTTTGCTTAGAGCAGGACAGAACTTTTAAGAAAAAATAACCATCCTCCAACCTATACCTTCATCTGAAATGCACGCAGATGCCCTCTGCGCATGAAATAGCAGCCCAAAGCTTTACAAACAGCTCTGTAGGGCAATATGCCGGTTGAGATGTCTTATTATGTGCTCTGTTTCCAACCTTCCCTACCGACGGCTGTCTCCAGCGGGACTCACAAGCCTGCCGCTCCGTGAGTAAGCAGTGCAACTCCTTTATGGTTTGTCACCACTGTTTAATAACCTCTATGGCAAGAACAGGCGTGGGTCCAAATTTTGACTGTACAAAACTGAAAGCAGGGAGGCTGGATGCGGCGTACGTTTTGGTCTACGGAAGGAGGCACGTGCTTTCTCTGCTCTCGTACCTTCCCACTAAACAATGCTGCATGGTCAGGATCTCTCTGGCTCGCTGCCAGTGCTTTGACAGACTGGATTGATAGAAGATGCTTGATAAGCCTTTGGAAATGCATCTACCTGAAGGTAAGGGTTAGTGGAGGTGTTAACACTGATGCCGTATCTGACATCCGCAGCACAGAGAATCCTAGTTCTTGGCACCTGTGTTTTCCCATCAAGTAACACTCATTTGTTATCATATACACACTACAGATTTACATAGCTTGTAGGGGTGAATCATGCATAATTGTGGCTTCTTACATGACAGTTCATATATTAACAAGTAACTTATTTGTGCTGCGTGCTGAATGAGTATAGCAGGAGCATGTGGACCTCTGGTGTCAGAACCATATTCATCATTATCTGGAGATAAAACAGGAGTTCAGTGGTTAAAAATGAAATGAGAAAATAATTGCTGGTTTGATTTGCCTGTACCATGGGAAACATTGCTTTGATTTATGTATGTATCTCTAGATACCTACTCAAAATATGATGGTAACCAGGAATCAACCATTCTTACACAGAACATAATGAAAAGCATTAAGAGGCAGGCTCATAACCATTTTCCCCATGTTCTGCAGTGCCTTTTTGGATGAGAACAGGAGACCATGGGCACAAAGAGAAGGTATTCTCCATGAACTGGGGACTACTACATGGCATAGGCTTGAGGAGGTTCAATAGGCAGTGGTGTTACATTGGGCTGGAATGGTCACACATGATACTGTCCTTCAGGGCAGCAAAGGACAGGGACTTCGCCTGGGTGCAACAGTGTCTGGCACCTTGTGTCTCAGCATCAGCTCATTACAGGTTATCCTACCCCAAAACGTCCCGGAGCTGTGGAAAATTATGTTCACAGCAAGTCCTACACCAGTCCCACTAGGCAGCATGGGACTCATTTCACAGGTACTTCTGATGTTCATGTCTCCCGGGAGGCTGTAGCCTGTAGGATTCCTGTAAAAGGGCTACAAACTGACGGAGATTTTCTCTCCTGCGAGCCAAGCGGAGCAGAGCGGGCTGCCAGCACTGCTCCCCCGCCAGGTCTGACACCTTGCGCTCAAGCTCCCAGCTCGCGAGGTCTGGATGTGAGTGCAGAGGGAGGGGTGGCACAGCCGCGGCCATCTCCCCCGCTGATGAAGTGTGCAGAAAAGATGCAGCGTGCAGGACATTTGGCCAGAGTACAGGGAGGAAAAAAAAAATATTCGTTGTGGAGAGACTCGGTTCCCGCAGAACGAGCAAGGGGAGACACCTCTGCACGTTACTGTTCGCTGGGTAGGGCAATTCTGGCCACAGCGCATAGCAACCTGGGGAGTGGGACCCTTGGGGTGTTGAGAGCAGGTTTGTTAATGGATCTCCTAGGGGTTGATGGATTTAATGGGTGAAGTAAGTCTGCTTTTATTTATTTTATTTTTTTGGCAGCTGCTGCAAGTGGAATTTTATGCATTTTTCTGGCTGTTACTGCTTGTCTGGGCTATTTAGATGTTGAGCTACACTTGTTTCCTTCGTGGTGGACCTTTTTTTCAGAGCAACTGAGACACCTTCTGCAATGGCACATTATGGTACACTTCCATTTATAAAATGCTCTGTGCAGTTTTAGAAATGAGCTCTGAAATGGTTATTAGGCACTGTAAGTGTGAGCAGCATTTGATCAGAAGCTCAGCAGTAGATGACAGAGGCTATAGAGATAAGCTATTGTTATACACAGTCTATTGACCTGTTAGCTTCATAACAAACAATCTGCTAAGGGTTGGAGGGGGAACTATGAATATCTGTACATGTGGGTGCTGCAGACCTCATTTTCCCTCTCACTTTAGTATTATCTTCTATACTGCTGTGGCTTTTCTTGCTTTTGTCATTATCAAGGTGTTTAGCTATGTTTCTGCTGCTGGGTGGATGTTTGTATTACACAAATTAGGTCTAAGTGGGATACCTTGCTCAGCCTTAAACACGACCAGCTCTTACTCAGGTCAGTGAACCTTTTGGTAGACAAACAACATTCCTCAATTTTAGGCCTTAAACAAATCCCAGTGTTTGAGACCTTAACTGACACTTTGCATGATTTTTTTCCCCCTCTTAATTTCTGCAGAAATCTCTGCTAATGGCTACAGCTTTTTGTACTTCGAAAACCAAACTGACTTCCTCCTGTTGATAATCTGCTAAGATCCTGTTCTGATAAGAGGCAAAACATTCCCTCTGACTTCCATATAACCATCCAAGGACCAAAATGTTCTGTGCAAAGTGAATAAGGATATTAGAAGCTAAAATCTTTGCTAATATAAATCAGTGCAACTCTGTATGTGTAAAGCTTTGCTCTAGGCACAGACCTGGCCTAGAGCAATATTTCATTTTTGTTATAATCTCTCTCTATAATTCAATTCCTCTCACCTTGTAATACTCTTACTGCTCTCTGTTGAACAGCCTCCAGCTTGTCACTACCTTTCTCGTCATTAGTTACCCAGCATAAAGGCTGGGCTGGGTACTGAAGGTCTGCCAGCCTCTATTGGTTGTGGGCTGGCCTCTTGGCCAGGTGAGGCTAGACCAGAGCTACACACAAGCAGCCTGGTTTTTCTCTGCCTCATGCCTGCGTGGTCTCTGTTGAAGGAAAACAGCTCTCAACAGAATCGCCTTTTCTGCTACCTCATCATCTTGCAAATTCTTATCCAGGGTGAAACATAGCTACCCATAAATCTCTCGTTCCTATCAAGATTTCTCCCTGACCCCCTCTCTGAGATATAAGATGGTTTATAAATACACAAATCAGTAGATAATTTTTCTACTCCTCTTGGTAAATATCAGAATAGAGTGCATATTTGTCTCGACTACGTAGTAATATCAGCTAGCAGTCACAGTCTGTAGTATGTAACATCTCTTCTGCTGCTTCCATAAAGGTTTAGAAGGCAGAGTCACATCTATAGAGAGTTATATGAAAAGGTAATGGCTTTTTCTGACATTATGAATGCAGTAACACCCAAAATAAAAGCTGTACTGAAAATTTACATTTTCTCAGTCAGAACACTTAAGAAATTGCTGTGAGATTATGACCTTGTAGTGAAATAATGGTCTGGAAGACTATCTTCCCTCTGCTGTTATGCACCACTGAATGCTACTGATTTTCGTAGTTAATCATAAACTCTTGCCCTGACTTAATTGATGTCCTCATTATGTCATACTTAACTGCAGCTTAGGAGAGTTTTTTGCCATTAACTTCTACACCAGTTAGCCTTATGGCATCAAGCAGCAGAAATAATGAAGAAAGGATCCCCAAACCAAATTGATCATCAGTGCGACCACCACATCACCATTTAAATTTGCAAAGGTCAGAAGAAAATGTTCCTGTCAGCCTACATATTTCTCACTCTGCACATTTCATCAATACCACAGGCTAGAGTGATCTTCATGGACACCTCCAGGTAGTAATTAACAGCAAACCAGTGACTGCCTACCAGTGCCAGTCAAAATGCTACGGTTTGGGCTTTAGTATTTAGAAATGCCAAAGAGCTGAGGTTTTCACATAAAACTTTAGACTCCTGAAGCTATCTAAGAGACGTCGATGCTCTCATGATAAAGCTTCAGATCCTCACTCTACAGCTTCTTTGCAGGACTCTGTGTGTTGAAACTCCAAGACAAGACCATAATTCCCACTGCTTGGGCGGTGAAGGTTAAAGGAAAGGTGATACTCCTTTACCTAGAATGACAGATTTTGGGGTGGGGGGTGAGAGAAGTGGGAGAATGGGGTTGTGGCTATGGCAGAAAGTTACTAGTTCTTGTTTTCATAACTAACAGATTCTTGTTTTTTTAAAAAAATCTATTTCTTCCAAACCCTCTTTCTATAGCAGTAGTTGAAGTATTGCTAGAAACTCCAGTTAGGTGCATCTCTCACGACATCAGACAGGTATCCTCAGTTCTCAGTGCTCACTGGCCTGCCTTGCTGGGACAGCCACCAAGGAACCCCCTGCTCCAGAGCCACACTGACCGACCCTCTTGTCGAGTGCTTACTTTTGCTTTTTCCTCTTTTATTCACCTCTTAATCCTAGTTAAAAGCTATTCAAAGGTTTGATCTTCGCAAGCATTTTACCTAAGGCATGATTCCATCTCAAACCTTAATCCCAATAATCTTGGAAGCCAACCTGTCTGACCGACCTTCTAAAAACATCCCCTGTGTAACAAGACGACATGGACACTGCAGATCAATATACTTATGGACACCTGATGCTCACTCAGGGGAGTCAGCAGAGGCCCTGGCCCAAGGCTTCTCAGCAGAAATTCCACGTGGTTACCCCAGAGATAGTTAAAATTGCATTTTGAGATGTTGCATCAGGATGCAGTCTATCACTAACATTATCTTTCAAAATTCCCAGCCTTACACATCATGATGTGTCATGTCTGGTGAAAAGCAATACTTGATTTGACTAATGTGCTGTAACCGGGGTGAACTTATTAGTCATGATGAGCCTATTAGTCATGTTGCATCTGCCTCAGTGCAGGGAGGTTCCTATGCAAGTACAAGAAGTAACTTCTGTGTATAAAGTACAGTGGAGAAAAATCTTCCTTTGACAACAGACATCTTCGGTTTTGAAGTCGCTTATGGCTGATATAGGATATTTCAATGAATGCCCTATGTATTAAGATATTTCCAATAAACTCACTAGAATAAAAAACACAAAATCAAGCTATAAATCTTTCATCAGAGACAGTTAGTGGGAAATACATATAAATCTGGTAACATGTGAAATTGGCGTCCTTGTGGTTTGAAATACCCCACTAGAAGATGAAATGTCAACCACAAGGGTATGGGCTGCGATTTCAGGGTATCTTTGCCCAAGATAAAATTAGGCTGAATTTCAAGGATCAAGCATTTTGCCACAAAGACTATGTGAAACAGCTGAAGGTTGAAATCCAGCCCTGGCTGGAAGACCAGCTTCACTTCTGAAAACACATTTCTGTGAATCTGGGTCCATCACCAATGAATTTTTTTTTCAAACTTTATCCTAGACCCTTCCCAACTCAGATATTAGCAGGTAGTCAGAGGAATGTGTATTACAAGTCTGCTGATACATACTGAGCCCAAGCTAAGAAGTTCCAATGGTTAACCGGCATCGTTTAAAAGAAGAGTCTTATTTTTCCATTGGATTTGTCTGGATTTGATTTCCAATTGGCAATTTTTAACTGGCTGGAAGCTGAACCCTTATCACATACCAGTGGATCATGCTTTTCAGCCGTGAAGGGAAGCAAGGAGAGAGGGAGGAGGAGTTGTCTGGATGTTTTTTTTCTCATTTTGGCAAAAACTCCCACAGCCTAGTCACTAAACAGCAAAGATTTACGCAATTGTGTAGCAAGGGGCTGCTCGGCATTGGCCTCTCCTAAGAGATGATGCAGCAGCGAGAGGTACCTGGTTTGAACGGCAGCTGGCTGGAAAGTGGCACTCAACGTTGTGCATTATCCATCCTTTTCAACTGCCCCCAAAAGAAGCTACGTGCCAGTTTCCCATGGTCAACACGCACTCCGACGGGAGCTCAGCTTCTGTCCGTCTGGTGCACGGCAGGCCATTAGTATTAGTCCTACCAGGAAACCCTCTGTGGTTTAGTATCAGGTTCTGCTGCCGGCTGATGGCAGTTTTTGAGGTGGCTTTGGTATCCATAACCCTTCGCAAAGAGGCATCTGTGAAAGCCAAAACTTCACCTGACTCTGTTGATTGCTTTCAAAATCTTTACAGAAGACATCACTGCTCGCGCACCTAGGAAATCTGAAAGTTAAACTGATGTAAAATCAACTACCGACAACACCATGCTTTTATTCCTTTTAAGATTATTCTCTCCAGGCGTAGATCCATGTCTTAGTCATTTAGGGACTGATGTAAAGCCCATCCCAGTGATTAGAAAGATTCCTATTATCTTCCCTGGCTTTAGATGGTGTCCTCAAAGTTTGTTCTTGCTGCTGTTCAAGTCATTGGAAAAACTCTTGTTGATTTGAGTGATGCTGGATTAAGACTGTCTATTGTTCTGGGGAGAGCGGCACTTATATGATGCAACGTGACCTTTTCTTCTCAAAACTTGATCTTTAGCTCTGCCGACTTGGCAATTCCAAGTCAGCAAGACAAGCTCATCCTCTGCCTCATTTATGAGGCCATCTGGGAGGATGTTGCTTTCATAAGCACTACCTCTGTAACAGCTCCATCGTTTCGAGCTGAAAATTCTCGTGCCAAATATAAATGTGGGGAAACATCCCCCTCCAGCTTGTGATAAGAGGTTGAACCTGGCACAGCCCGACGGGAGGGAGAATCTGCCAGAAAAGCTTTAGAGTGTCTAAAGAGGAGAGAACTTGGATCCTTCTGATCTTGGAATGACGTCCTCCCGGGGAGATGGGATGTGTTTTTCTCCCTGAATTGCTGGCTTATCTATTCCGGATCAGTGCCTGGATGTCGGTTGCTCCTTCTGCGTAAGATGGTCTTTGTGTAAGTGTATTGCACCCAGCAGAGGCTCAGGATTTCTTCCATAACTCTACAGCCACTGACCCACTCTACCTCCTGGCTTTGCTCAATGAAGAAAAATCGTTCCATCTTTTGATTTAGCCCTAATTAGGACAGGTGATGGAAGTCCTATTTCCCTAAACCTATCCTTACAGACTTTTTCCAGCTGGCGTAGCAGTTACACCAGTGGAGATACGTGTAGTTTAACAGCTTTATTTGTGGAGTGTTGATGACGCACTAGTTGAACTATTAGCAGGTATTTTTGCATTTCATTTTGTTCCTTATAGTAAAGTTTCCCACCTGGACTCCCGAGGCAGGATGTGTTAAGTCTGGCAGATTACTCAGGCGCTGTGCACTATTTCAGATAACAGCTCCTCCGTCTGACTTCACAGATCAGAAACTATGTGCTTTTCTGTGTCAGTTTTAAATCTGAAAACTTGGACTCATTTCTGAGCCCTTCCAGTGAGATCACTAACCCTCAAACAAAGATGCTTTGTTGGGTGACAATCAAGGTGCCATTTCTTACGCTCTGTAGAGCTCCAGTTCTTGAGTTCTTGATTTGGGTCCCCATTCCATCACCATAAATGCAATAACTTATGCTCTCAACTATTTGCATTTTCCTCATAGGGCTATAAGATGACTGGCACCTAGACCAACCTGTCATGAGTATTTCAGTGTTTCTTGTAGTAACATATGTATATGTAATTGAGGGGAATTTAGTTTTCCCTTCTCAAGGAATCAGAAGATCGACTAGTTTTTTTAGAGCTTTTTTGGTAATTTGAGGAGTTCTTTATCCTTTCATAACACTAGATCTTGAGACTCTAATGGACTTTTTGGAATGAAGTTTTTTGTAAGAGACCCAGGACTAGAACAGGTTGGAGATTGATGGCAAAAAATGTGGACTCTTTCACAAAAGATAGGGTTATGATTTGATTTGTATTCCAGCCAGGTTTTAAATTCATGAAGAATCGAAACTGGCATCAGTGGTTGTTCTGAATATGTAACGAGCATTGAACTTATGTATTCTCCCCGTTAGCGAAGCAAATAGCCAACTGGGATGTTCAGGTGCCGTAGAGGATCCTGAAATCACCATGTGACATTCTAAAGGTGAATATTGATCATAAATAATAGGGTTGCTTCTCCAGTTTGCAAAAATATAAATGCAGCAGAAACAAAGTAAAATATCCCTCTTCCTTCCTCTCTTCCAAAAACAAAGCCAAAATTCACCGATTCAGTAAATTTCACATTTGACAGGATTGTTGCATGAATGACAAACTGACAAGTTTTGTCCCTCTTTACTTGTTCCAGCCTCACATTTGCTTGCTAATTCATGCAAAGTTTTTCTAAGTGCTCCATCCTGGAGGATGTTGGCTCTTCTGTGAAAAGCAGTTTCTCAACCAACCTATTTCCTCCCTCAGACTCAGTGATCCGGCAAAAGAGGGAAATGCTGCTTGCTTCGCTCAGGCCAGAGGCTCTGGAAGACGAAAAGCACAACCTCCCCAGCTGGTGTGAATGCTGGCTTCTTGATGGCACTCCAGCAACCCTCTCTTCCTCTGTCACCTCCTTTTATTTCACATGATTGCACGAGGTTTATTCCTCACATGAAGTAGAAGGGGGCTAAGCAATTAAGTGTGCTTAATTTAGGAGCTAATAGCAAATTATTTGCAGGGGAGCACTGGTCTGCAATGCTTCCCGTTGCAGACGTTTCTCCCTGCAGCTCTCCAAGGGACTGTAGGGTCAAGCTACATTCCCTGCAGGGTACCTTCAGGTCCTGCATCCTCTCAGCCAGGTTGGCCCTACCTGGACAGCCCATCAGCACATTCCTGGGTGGACTTGAGGAGAACCACTTGAAAATGGCTGCAGATAGTCAGTGCCCTTCAGGAATGTGCTAAACAAGCGCTCTCCCCTGCTCTCCGCAGCTGCCTGTCTGGAGATCCTGGTTTCCAGCCAGGGCAGTGGGGAACTGTAGTTCCCTTGACCTGATTTAGATGCTGCCTAACTGCTCAAATTTACAGACGTGAACCAAGCAAAACATTGATGTGCACTCGCCACAAAGGCAGATTGACAGTCAAAATCAGGCCATCACAGACATGTGGACTGATGTCTAATGGCTCACCCCTGCTGTGGGCAATCAGAAACCTTGGTATCTCTTTTTTAGAGATACCATATCTCTTTCTTATCTTTTTTTTTTTTTTTTTTTTTTTTTAAAGAACACACACGTCTGAGATGCAGTCCTGATACCTGCCTGCCTAAGAAAGGTGGATTAGTAATTATATACTCTGTGTGCTGGTCAACTCCTCTCTTCACACATTTGCTTCTCAAGCTTGTGGACTTTTCTTCTAGCACTCACCGGTGACCCTCCTCCATCTTGAGTTAAGTCGATTTTTCTCACAAGCCCCCCGGAGCTTTGGCCATCCTCATTGAGGACACCTTCCCACTCATGCCGAAGGCTCCTCTGCTCAAGCGCTGGGACTGTACATGTCACTTTACACCAGTCAGCGCATGGAAAAGCAAGAGCGAGAGCAACGCTGTGGTGTGCAGATGGAGTGATCATGCCTTCAGTAGTATGTTGGGGACTGGATGGATTTACACCATGCTAGAGAGGGATCGTGGCCATTTAGGTACATAAAACCTTTAGTTAAGGACTTTCTCTCTGGATTCTGCCAATAATCTCTTCTGTAAGGGTCACTCCTAATCCAATCTTTTTTTTCTTGGATCTCATAGTTTCCTTAAAGCACACCCCCCCTCTCCCCGCTCTTAATGGAGCTCTGCTCTATTGTATTATTATAATGCATTTGGGTTTGTTTTTTTTTTGATACTCACACACTTAAGTTTGGGGACAGGCTGCCAATACAGAGCTCCTGTTGTGCAGTTAATGAGTAATACTTGCTTGAGAATGAAACCCAGACTGAAGTGCTCTTGACAAAAACCTGGATTAAAGGAGGAGTTTTTCAGTGGCTTCTTAAGCAAAGGCGTTTAACATGCAGATTCTCACCGTGGTTTCTTCACATTCTCTGCATCCTCCAGATCAAATCCTCTGTCATTTGGATGCATCGCTTGTCTTTTGCAGGACCCCGATGTGGTCTTTCACTCACTAGGTCTAATATTTTCTACTCATTTAGAGAAGAGAAGAATTGCACAGAAAAAAATTGGTAAGATTCTGCCGTATTAAAAATCAGTGTTGCATTTCCACCTTTTCCTTCATACTTCTAGTGAAATATCCAGCTTTGGCCAATAGAAATTCCAGATTCCAGTGTGTTAATGGCAATATTTATTTAGTCATCAATGTCAGCCTTTGTTTTTCTAACCTTGTCTTGATCATTAACATCCCATAATTAATGAAGTTGTTCAAAATATTTTGTGGTATCAGACAGAGCTAGGAACATAACAGCTTGATCAATACCTTTCAGTAATAATTTTACTCCAAACCTGTGTTTTGAACATGAACCTTCTAAATATTTTATTGGCCAAGACAAACGGTGTCTGTGCACAGTTATGTTTTTACAGTATTTTAATTCCAGTGAATCAGTACAGTAAATATTGATACACTGTTTTGCCTTCAGTATTTTTGGACTTCTGTCAAATTAATTAAAGAGTAAATAGCAGAGTGGATATCCCAGCACACTGTCCTATTAAATGCTAAGCAAGATTAGAATGTCTGATAAAAAGATCTTTATGCTACTGCAAATAAAGGAAGGACGGGGTGTTATACCAGCCTTTGTTGGCATTTCCCCTGTGGTTTTCTGAAGTGAACATTTACTTTGCGTTGTTTAACAGATGAGAAGCTTCACTGTTGTGAATGTGTGCAACACTTTTATAATTATCTTTCCATCCTTGGTGTTTATTTTCTCCTTTTTCACTGTGACTCCTCCAATTTACAGGGTTTTTTTTTCTTCTTCTTCTTCTTGTAGAACTGAAAGAGACACCCGTAGGTTGCTAACCTCCATCTGTGATGGTGTCTGCAGAGTTTGCAGCTGCTATTTATCTGCCTGCACATGGATCACTTTACATTTCTCCGGGATAGTCTTCAACCGCACATAGAGGGAGCTGTCCTATTATCCTTGTTATTGTCCTTATCCTATCGAAACCTTCTATGTCAACATGCAGAGAACATCAAGCAGAGATGCTTTCTCTAGATACTGCCTATCTCCCTCACGGTCCCCTTCTGCTGGCCAAACCACAGGTATGAGTTTGCTTTCCGGGGCCAAGCTAGGAAATGTGTGTGCTTCCTCTCGGGCGGCAGCGCCGCGCTGGGAGCGAGCAAACACCGCGGGGCTCTGACAGCCAGGGAAAGCTGCTGCCGCCACAACCGTTCTGGTGATCAAAACAGCAAAACATGTTGTCTGCAGCATTTTGCTTACTCAGCATCGGTGCTGGCCGGCCAGCAAACCCTGCAGGCTGTTACAGTAGAAGTTCACGCTTTTCAACCTATTTATTGACTACATTCCTGACCCTGCAGGCATCTGCTTTAACAAAGGCATGTGACCAAGGAAGCAATCGAAATCCATCGTATTATACAGCTTGGTTTTCAAAGCTGATGACCTGGGTACCTCCATTTCTCTTTCGCACGTATCTGTGCATGTCTTCTGTGCTTATCTCTTGTATTGATTGGCTTGAGAGATTACAAAACTCCAGCTCTGGCTTTGCCTCTCTGAATTCACAAACTCGGAAGATTTAAGCACTTTGGTGCCAGGTTTCTCCAAACTTGCTTTTTTTCTGTATGTATAACTTGAGGATTCAGTATAATTCAGCTTTTAGTGCGACTTGCAAGCAAAACTGAATCTATATTGATACCGAAGAATGAATTGGCTTTTATTGATAGATACTTTAGCTCACATTCATCACATCACAACGTTCCCAAGTAAATTTTGTTCATAAAAACAGATTGAAAACTTGACCCAGATAGACTTCACAAGAACGTTTGTTGTCGCCAGGAACTGAAAACAAATCTCATGGAATATGAAACAGACTTTTAAATAGATGGGAGTCTGTATCAGTAGAGATTCGGATAATTGCATCCCAATATCCTGGATTATCCAGTTTCCGAGGAGGATGAGATACCTGGAAGAAAATCTGCCTTGGAGAAAGGTTACAATAACTTTCATATAGGTACGTAACAGGACATACACTCTAGTGGATCCAGGTCTCGCATAGTAGTTCTCATTAGGAGATATAGTTTGCTTGTAAGCATTAGGTATGACCCCTTACAAAATCCTGCAGGTCTTACCCCCCCCCCCCCGAATTCCTCCTGAAGTGAAAGAGAAGCCTGCGATCCAACGCCGAGTGATGTTTCCCCTCGCACACAGGAGCTTCTTCCCCATTGTTCAGAGCGAGCAAGGCAAATACTTTTGCAGAGCCTGTTTGAACACGCATGTTTTTTCTGAAGGGAACATAAAGCAATTTGACATGGTCTTGTTATTTTCTTTTGGAACATTGGAACTGTCTGTATTTTTTTTTTTTTTTTGTCTTTTCCTTTCTTTCTTTTTCTGCATGAACTAGTTCAGGAGAAAGCAAGAGAAGTCCTTCAGGAGAAGGAGGCACAGTGTGTGCTGGAGTGACCTTGGGGATTTTGCCTCTGTCATTGCCCTCCCCAACTCTTGATAAACAGCAAGCGAAATGGATTTACAAGCTTGCAGAAATCATTTCATTTTCTCTCATTTTATCAGCACAGATGGAAAGCAGGGCTGTACCTAATCTCTGTCCAGAATCAGCTGGAGTTGGACTGATAGTGTATAAAGACAGCAAAAGCAGCAGACTTATAAATTTACTGAGCTGTAACTTGTGCTGTGTGAGCTAGTAAGGCAGAGCTTTTCAGTAGTTTATGCTTAAGGAAGATAGAGATACAAAGACATTTATTTTGACATTCCATTTCTTTAAAATACTCCCTTGTCCTGTACCAGATGCTACGTTTCCTGACATTTCTAGTTTAATGCTTGCTCTAAAATCTTTCCTGGAAATGTAATCTAATAGGGCCGAATCCCAGGGTTCTTCCTCAGCCAGGGTACATGGGCGTGAGTGCGTCAACAGCTCACTACCAGCCCTATTCAATAGCATCCACCCAGATGGTCCTGAAGTTTATTCCACAGACTCCTTTTAACTTTCTCCCCCCTCCTCTTATTTTTTTTTTCTTGTCCCCTGTGTTCTTTCTGCCCCATTTGAAAAATCAAAAAAGTTCAGTGAGTCCGACTTAGTGCTTTGCAGGCAGCCAACTGCACTTCTAAACCACCGCCCAGGTATGTGTTTGACCACATTTGGCAGCGCTTGCTGCAGAAAGGAGCTATTAAGACTGGTTGAGGACCGGGACTGAATTGCCCTCTTACCTTAGACTGTAGTTCTTGTGATTCGGGGTTAAGTGGAGGGGGATGTCAAGCATACCCGTTAGGAGTAAATTGTTAAGTTATACATTTTGTCTTTGAACAGGGTAACGAGCTGCTGCAGAGCATTCCAATGAAAATATTAAGGGGACACTTAGTGTAACGTGTACCTTCGACATATGTTCATTCATGCACAGAAACTCAATTAGTACAATACCTCCACAATGTAGCCAACGTCTCCCAACAGCAAGGGCTTGTCTGACACATTTCTGTATGGATGAAGAATCGAGAATCATGTACAGTAAAGAGAAACATGTAAAAGTAGCAAGAAAGGTCACTACTTCCAGGGAAAAAGAAAGCCTCGCTGGATGAACTACCAAACTGTTGAAGCACTAACAAATCAGTGTTGCATCTGCACCAGTCAATTTTGTACTCGTTGCTAAAAGGTTGGGTTGAAAATTAATAAATAATCTCCTCTATGAGTTTTATAGCAAGGTTGTTAATGTGGGCGCTCTGGAAAAGCAATTCAGCCTTTGCCTTCTAGACACATGGATCTAAATCTAGGGTTAACATGCACTGGAAATGAACACTGCGACTTGTCCGCTTGCTGCCTGAAAACACCAATTAAAGAAACCCTCACAAACAATCTCTGCAGCTGACGGTCTTTACATGGCCTGGATGCTATTAATCCAAATTCTGGTAAGATGTAAGAATAAAAAACGAGCAACTGGGTACCCAGCTAGGAAAACCAGTGTTGCACAGGAGGGAAATCTTCAGTTTCTCCGCCTGCTGCAGACTCCTGCGTTCGCTAGGTCCAGCAAGTGTTACACCACCAGGTATAATGCTTCGTCTGGTAGCGAGACAAGGGTGATGTGGGAGATTTGGGGTCCTTGCCTGGCTCTGCAGCAGTCTTGGGTGACTTTGAAACCAAACAGCTGAGATGGAGAACAGAGGCTCTCAGGAGTCTGGCATCCTCAGTCTCTTTTAAGTCATTAGACTGTAGGAGCTGTAGTGCTCTTGCAATTCAAACAATACCAGTACATTAACTCGAAACAAAGCTTTCTGATGCTGAGGTTAAACTAACTTCCTTTCAGAAGCTTTAAAGTTTCACCTCATCTTAAAAGAAAAACACATCACATAAGGGCTTGAGAGTTTTTGCTAAAAGCTGCAATGTTTTTCTTCTTTTTTAACTTGGTTGTATTTAGAAGAAGAGATGCTTTTTAAGGAAGATAAGTTAACAGGTGTCAGAAAGCGTTAAGCTAGAAAAATAGAAGTTGAAGAAGTGCATAAGGGCCCTCACATGAGTGAGTTTGTCCTTCCTGTAATATCTAACAAACATCCTCATTGTCTGGTGTATAAAATCATTTTTCTGTATAAATATATACAATACACTTTTTTTTTCTCCAAAGAGCTCCAATTACTTTAATATCTCTTCAAGGCTATAGTGAATGTTAATGTTCCTGCAAGGAAGCGTTCTCCTTACACGACTGAGTCAGATTTCTATTGCCTGCTCTAGTTCCTTTCTGGCTTTCAAGCAGCAGGTAGGAGCCAAATATCCAGCAGATCTCTCCATCTGATATTCAGTGGGACGTTATGGGGGGAGGCAATATTGACAACGGGACGTGGTGCAGTCAGGGCCAGCGGTATGATGTTAAATGAATGTCAGTTGTTTCCGGAGGCGTTGGGAGGTTGTACGTGCGGCCTGATTTTACCTGAATTCACAACGTTGTAGAATAGCATTCATTGATTGCAACAGAACGAGAGACCCTTCAGGCTGAGGGCTTACAAATGGCCACAGCCCCGGGGCTGTTGGCTGGGTAGGTGCAGTTCTGGCTTTCAAAGCAAAAGCCCTGCATTGGTACCGGCCACTGCTTCGGTCAATGGCCGTGCCTCGGGTTTCCAGGCTGAGCGACCCCAGGGGAGCTGTTGTGCTGCTGCAGGGTCAGCAAACCCCAGATCCAGTGTGAAACCAGCCCAAGAACCAGAGAATCAGAGCTGGCACACCGGCTATTTTCCCTCTCGTTCTGCCTTCCCCCTACAAGCAATGGGTTGCGAGGGGAAACTCCCGTGGTTGTGGGCTTTATCGTACAGGTAAAGAAAAAAGGACGTAGTGAATGGTAAAGTCTAGTGCCATAGTTTTGCTCCACTTTGTGCCTTTATTCTCATTTCTCTTCTTGCTGCTGGATCCTGCATCAAAGTGCCTTCATCAGACAGATATTAAATGTAAATCTGGAGCAATTCAGGTCCCCAAGGAGCCCAGTGGGAACTTTGCTTCCTTTCTAGCAGCTTCTCACCCCTAATGCGAAATTTGGGGAATATTCATTTTCATGCTTCCCCTTTCAATAACCACGATTTTTTTCACTGCCTGTCAGCAAAATCACATAGCACTCATTTCTGATCTAAATTTCAGACTTCTTGCCTTAAGACCCGAGGATTACATCAGCAATTAGAGCTTTAGAGACCTTTTGTCTTAAGTGATTATTACTGCAGAGTTTATTCTAAAACTTTATCTAGCCTTACCCAGCCCATATACATCTGGACTGCATTCCAGGAATGCCATTCCTTCTCCATTGTTTCTCTTGTGTTTTTATGTAACTATTTGAATCCAGAGATGCACTCACTTTTACATTGTAGACATGGTTTTAACTGGCACAGCAAACATTTTCCTACACTTATCTTTAAAAAAATATATGTAAGAGATAATCTAATCTTAAATTTAAAGTTTAACACAAATACAGGGAGAGATGACAACTTGTGAAACTATTTCTCTCTAAGACATGCTAACACGGGTGATAGGACAGAGTACACATTATTTCTCAAATGGGGAAAAATGAATATTTAAGACCTACTTAGAAAGTTCTGCATTGCTGTCGACAGCAGTATTGTGTCTGAGGATGATCAAATAGAGCTCATTGAATAATTCATTAAGTGCATTTTGCAAAACTCTTCAAAATGTTTGTTTAAATTATTTATCCAGTTCTATGTGGTAAAACTCAGAGGAATGAGCCCTCCCTAAAATGCTGCAAATGTTTACCGTATTTCCAAAACAGAACGACCTTCCTATAACAATTATAATAGCTTGATGCTATTTAACTTGCCTTTTGTACAATACCTGATACTGAAATGAAATGCCATCTATCACCACCATTTATCATGCACATCCCTGAAATGGACACTTGGCCCGACGCAGGGATGTAAATGGGTTGTGGAAAGGTCTGGGTTAGCACATCCAGTCCTCTAAGGGCGTAAGTGGGTGAGGGAGCTTCAGCCAGTAGCTGCATTATCTCGGTAGTGCTTTCCATCGGGCAGTGATTGATGAGGGCCATGGGCACAGAGGTCTGTTTTTCACCTCCAACTTTGCCCATGACCTTGGCCAGTCACCTAGACCTATGCGCTCAAAAACATTGAGTAATCGGGAGTGCTCTGAATGCTCTCCAGAAGCCCGATTTGCAGAAGATGTAAAAAAACCCAGTGTGGACTGGCAGGTACTCCTCAGGTGCATAAAAAAATGAGGTTCAGATTTCAGAGGTCCCCTCTCCTCAGCCCCTGGTTGCACTTCTCTAATTTTCTGGTGATGCCTGGTGCATAGTCAGAGAACTAACACCCTGAACGAAAAAAAATGGCATGCTTATTTTCTGCACGTAGGCTTCAGTAACAGAATAGGGAAGAACAGCATTAGAACAGGCCCACGGTAAGGAAATGCAAAATGCACCTAAAACAATTCCCCCACCCCCTCTCGTGTATGGGTATGACTTGATCTAAAAGTTTATTAAAATACAGATAAGTGCATTTGGCTTGTCAACATGATGCTCTGTTTACCCCCATCTGACAGATCCCATCTCAGTCTGGCAGAAGTTTTCATTTGCCGTCACTGAGAAAAAATAACTCCCAGAAAACCGAGTCAAACTGATTGCAAAGTGGATATTAACAGGGACACACTGCTGATTTAAATCCTTTTAAAATACCACTGGATGTTCTTGCAAGCGAAAGAGAGGGCTATAAATATTTGCTGCAGAAAGAAACCAAAATAAAAATTAAATGCCTGAAATGCAGCAAGCTCTTCAATTACATAATGAGCATCATCTTTGCAGTGGGCAATTCTGAAGGGTGTTTTTTTCCCTCTCACTCCCCTTTTTTTCAGTTTCAGAATATCCCTGTAATTGTATTATATTCTCTTTCCTTCTGTCTTGTGTTATACTTTCCTATATGGTTATCAGACTGTATGTCTCGTTAAATCAAGAAAGCCTTGTAAACCGCATGAATTTGCATGAATAAGAGCTTTCCAGAGGTGTTTAGTCCAACAGGAGTGGTGGGAAGGCTACAAATAATGATTAGTCAAGGTGCTGCCATCTATAAACAGTTTAGCTTAACTTTTTCCTTTGAGCTGTTACTTTAATATTTATCTTCATGACAATTTAATTAGCATGAAACTCAGAAAGGGTTGCAAGGCTATCCTTCCCATAGGGCAAGATGAACATCAGATTGTGCAGTCAAAAATACTCATGTTTTATTCATTTTTTATGCAGCTAAATAGCTTACAAGAGAAACGCAGAAAAGGTTAAATCTTCAGAAATTAACTCCTTATGGTCAGACATAGCAGCTTGTAAACCTCTAAATTTGCTGTTTGATCCGTTTTCCTGCTGGTTCTGCCTGTAAATGTCTCCCAGGTTGATTTCCTTTGAATAATTGTCTGAGTACTCAATACTGGCTCCAGTACTGGCGGTACGCACACCGACAGGCGGTAGGAGCTATTCTTCCAAGCCTGCAGTTTGTTCTCCACCCCAGCAGTAAACCAGGCTTTGTGCAGGGCTGAAAGCCGGCACAGGGCAGTGGTTTTCCCCATCCCGCGGCCTCGGCTGAGCCGTGCCCGGTGAGCGGGTCCCATACACGTCACTGCGCCGCTTCCCATCAGGAAAGGGAAACGAGCTACACTGCAGGCGATTTCATCCCTCTGCCAAAACCTGCCGTGCTTGGGGCTCACGCAAGGCAACCTGGAAGTGCCTCGTACCCAGGTGTCCCCGCTGTAAATGCATGGGCCAGTTTTGCTCTGTGGGATTAAATAGAGAAGAATTTGATTCTTTCCTTCATACTAAAATTCCCGGGCTATAACGACACCACAGAGTAGCTCTATATTCCCACTGTCCTCCCACTCGCTTCAGCCGTATAGTGGAATAATTTATAAGTATCACACTGCTATGAAAAAATCTATGTAACGCCTTTAGGAGAGCAATAGTACAATTTTTGCTTAAAATTCGTTAAAGATCAGTTAATTTCTGACTTGCCCTTCAAAGTTATGTGAACTGGATGTATAGTATTTTGCTACAGGATATTTTCCCATGCTCATTTGGTTCTTGACTTACTTACATAGAAGCAGAGAAAACAGGCTGGAAGGGACCTCAAGAGGTCATCTAGTTCATCCCTCTGCCCCAGGGGAGGATTACTCGTCCTCTGTGCTCTGCTAGCAGTTTGAAAACCTCCAGAAAATGGGAACTTCACAGCTTCCCTAGGCAATCTCTTCCAGTGCCAGTTATCCTTACCACTGGAAAGTTTTCCTAATGCCTGAGCAGGATGTCCCTTGCTGCAACTCATGAACGTTTCTTCTTGTCCCATCCCTAATGGAAAAGGACAAGAGTTTGTGCCTTCCCTAGCTCTCTGACATGCTTGAAGACTTTTTGTCTCCTTCCCTAGACTAAACAATACTCGAACTTCAGTGGTCCTTGTTTTCAAGACCTTTGGTCATCCCTGCTCTCCTCTGGACTCTCTCCAATGGCCCAAAATAGGATGAAGTCTCTCAGCCGAGATCTTCCCAGCACGATGTGGATGGAAATGATTTTGTGTGTGTGCATGTTAGAGACAAGACTCCTGGGTATTATATCTCACGAGTGTATTTGTGCATTTGTTGTAACAACATGGACATTCCTGACCCATGCTTAACTTGTGATCTGCTATAAACCTCAGGTCCTTGCATGCAGAACTGGTATGTCAACTGTCAGTCACGTCCTGTATTTGTGCAATCAATTATTTATACCTAATTGCAGAAAATTCTATTTGTTTTATTGACCTTGATCCTTTCTTAGCCACTTCCCCAATCTGTAAGGTCTTTATGAATTTCCAGCGCATTGCAGACCTTCTAGCTTGATGCCATCTCCATACTTGATAAGCATATTATCTAGTCAATTGTACGAGTTATTATTTAAAGTACCAGACCAGTAACAGGCTTTTAGAATATCCTAACCCTTACACTTCTCTTCTAAGAGTAATCTGTAGATAGGTCTTCCTGAGAACAGTTTTTCACACTTTGCGTTCCCATCTTGCATAAGTTTATTTTCAATCTGTTTCTCAAACTTGCTGATGATAAGAATACCACGAGACAGTGTCAGAATTTCACTAAAGTCAAGGTATCTCTTCAAACAGTCTGGAAGACTTCAATCTTTTATTTCTAGTATTTCTGTAGGACACATGATCATTTTTGGCCCCAGAATTATTCTTCTGAGCTCAGACCAAAAGCCCTGTCCCCAGAGTGACGACTCTGCCAAGCTGCATAAAAATGCACTTAGCTGTAATTCTGCTGCTATATGAACATTTTAAATCCACACATTTAATAGAACTATCATTAATCTGTCCTTCCCGAAGATAAATTATTTGCCTCATTAAGGGCATCGCTGAAATACTGAAATAAGGCCTCCCTTCCCTCCTTCCTCAACATTGTCAAATGTAAGGGGTCAATTCGTGGTTGTCCAGGAGCGCTGGAAACTCTCCCTGGCGTGAGGTCTTACGTATCGCAGGGTCCAGAGGGACACGGATACGTGAGTTTAGGGGGAAGCTGTGCTGATCCATAGCAACTGAAAACTAGAAAGGTGAAAGCCATCTCACAGCCAGCCTCCTAGCTGAAGAGATTAATTGCACTCAGTGAGACTTATTTGATTACTTGGTCCCATGAGTAATAATGGGTTTCCTGAAGACTAAAGAGAGTAATACAGAAAAGTCAGAAAGAAATATGGGGAGATATTAAAAGGTAACTATGAAAGGGAGAAAAATATATATGAAACCACAAGGCATGTAATTAACTTAGCATGGGACTAGATTTGTTTGCTTAATTATTCCATGCAGCTTCATAAAGCTCTGAAGGAAGTTCATAAGTGGCTTAAAAAAACAGAATTCACTTTAACAAAAGGTCGTTAAATTCATGAATGAAAATCTTGATCTTCTTAAGCTCAATGGCTCCTCTTGGTTCATTAATACTGGGACCTCTCCTTATGCTGAGTGTGGTGTCCTTGACACTTTGGGAAGTATTCACGTGGCTTAATTTAGGACCTTTAACTTCGGTATCCTGAATTGCTCTCTGGAGGCTGCATTGACACTATAGGGAGCTTGGCCTTGAGTTAGACCTAAAGTTAGAAGGTGTCAATGCTCTCCTCTGTGTATACAAATCTTAAAAGAAAAATACTCTGCAAGAGACCAATGCCTCTGTGAGATTATGCATTCCACAGAGAGGTGGCACTGTAAACAGGAAAGCAGGGAGGCAACTCGTATTTCCATAGATATGGTAAATGTCAAATGCCTTGTAAAAGGTGTTATACATAACTTTGTTACTTCTGGGGAAAATAAAATTCATGGAAAAGAAGCATAGTGTGACAAGCCAGAGAATCTAAATAGAGGTTGCGTATTTTGTACAACTCTGCCAACTGTGTTTTCCACGTGGGAGACACCGACTTTCTCTGCAGTCTCTATCTCCTTGTAGTAACAGAAGGTCTTACACATGGGCGATGCTGTGAGCACTTGGAAGCGCTACTGGTTGGGGAGTCCCCCAGTGAAACCAGTCTGCCTGGGAAACGCAGCACTAAATATCAGATCACATCCCTGGAAATTAGGCGAAATTAGGCAAAATTATTGATGCAGCTTAGGATGAGAGCAGAAAGGAACATAATCTTACGAGCTAGCTTGCAGAGGAGAGAAGACCTTAAGCAAAGAGAAACAAGGCAGAGGGAGGGCTGAGTTGACGGGAAAGCCCTGTGCAGGTGGAGAGACCGCAAGCACCCTTGAGGACTCTGACCAAGGAATGCTAAGGAGTGATAAGGAAACTCAGGGCTTGCAGGTGCACTGGGGAGTTCGGATGTTTTGTTAGATCTGCATATTTCTTTTAGTGTCTGGCTCGCAGCAGAATTGTGTTACAAAGTCCAGGTGTTATGTGCTTCAGCCGTTACCTGCATCTGGAGAGGTGAGCTGTGAACCAGGGAGTCTGCAATACCCCGGACCGGTGAAAGGACGACAACTGGCACATGGGGACGTGGGAAGGAGGGGGCTGTCCCTGGGCTTGGTGTGGCACCTCTGCTGTAAGACTCAACTTCTGCAAAGGGGAACGGAGCCTGTTGCAGAGGTAATGCCAGAGAGACCAACTGGGGATGTCTCTAGAGTCACTGGGTTGCTGCTCTCAGCATGGAAACCATCAGACAGTGATCCAGCCTGCCATTGGAAAGTGAGACTGGACCCTGAAACAATGCATAGGTTTAGAGCAATAAGCAGTGGATCCCTCCCCACTAATCTCTGTGCAAACACAGGGTGCTAAATCCTTCACAAAATCCCTCTTAATCATAGTAAAAAAAAGTCACCTTCCTTACTAAAGCAATCAGTTACTCAGAGGAGGCTGGACGTGCTTGCATGCACACACACGGGAGATGGGAAGGTCCAAAGGACGCAACATCAGTGCCGCCCAAATAAGCATCGGCACAGCAAGAGATCCATCGTGCTGCCGGCCGTGCTGAAACCCGCTGTCAGGGACTGTTCATCCAGAATAATGCCTTGGCAGCGGGCCGACTGTTTTGTCAACACTTCTCCTTGCTGAGGCTGAGGTTACTCAAATCTGGCCTTGCCCCATTTTTCATATCAATATCAGCCTCTCTCTCCCTTCCCCTTTCCCTCCTGCCGCTGCCTGGGGTGAATGTGTTCAGGATCTCTTGCTGGAAAGCCTCGTGTGGGTCACTGGTAGCTGACCAAAGCGGCATCCTGATGATGGCCAGGAATATGTGATGGGCAGGAGGAAGGCTTAGTTTTTCTCTCTTGTAAGAAAAGTCAGAGTCTCACTTCAATTGAAGCCATGGTGAATTTTGCCCCCTGACTAGGAGTGCAGAATCGAGTCCTGTAAGAGACAGGGAGTTTGTATGATGCAGTTTAAGCATAAGGAAAAAAAAAAAGAAAAAAGAAAAAAGAATGACAGGCCTAATTCATGCCCTTCCAAAATTATTATTATTTTTCAGCTGGGGAAGGAGGAGACAGGATGTGGTAGAAAAACATTTACAGGAGTTTGGCGTGTAAAAACCTGAATGATGGATTAACAGCTTATGCCAGATTTTACCTGCCTTTAAGCAGGTAACATTTCTTAAAGCTCAACAAGCTCCTGCTTGCCTAGAGCTATACTTTTCTTCTCCAGACGAGTGAAGCCAAAGAACCTTGTGCAGCTTTCATTAGCTCCAACTTTCTCTCAAATGTTTTCTTCTGCAAGTTTAATTTCACTTGGGGAAGCAGTGGCACTTGGGAAGGATGTATCTAAATGAGGATCCTTTTATTCCTAAGGGTTTGGTCCTGGGTTTTATTGGTGGGGGGGACCTGAGCTCTCCGGGGCATGTGGCTGGCAGAGTCGCATGCACACAATCACAAGGCTAAGGGCAGGAGCTGGAATGCAGAGGATAAAGCAGAGTGTAAATCCATTCAGTGCAGTAATTTAAGGTGTGGGAGGTCTCCTCTTATGCATAGAAAGGTCCTGTCAGTAAACGAAGCAGGAATCTTTAGCCTGCAAAACAGAGCTGCCTTTTGAATCCCTGGTTTCCCTTCTGCATTGTGCGCCTGAAAAATAAACGTAAAGCGGCTCTTTTTCCCTTCCCCGCTTTTGCAAAATGTCTACAAAACAGCCTGGGATTGCAAATGGCCACTGTGTGTGTTGGTAACAGCGTAGCCTTTCCCGCTGCACTGGAAGTAAATGGTTCCTTTTCTGCCTTTTTTTGGCATGTCTCGTGGTATCTCTCATAGGAATGGAAGTTTATCCTCCATGTCTTGCCTAATTTTCCCCTACATGATTTTAGTTTTCCCACGGTAAGATTAAGCTATTCTATATACCATCAGTCCCATAATAGTCAGTGAACTTTAAGTGAACTCTAACATCTAGACTCAAGTCATTGCATTATCCTAGAAAGTTCATTGGATAGCTGAGTATTTTAATATTAATCTCCCTACTAACTGCCTATATACACTGCACAGACTTCCCTACAAATGGCTCTCTCCTCAGAGCGCAGGGCGTCTGAAAAGGCCAACTCACTCTGAATGTGGCACAAAGTGATTTAGTAACACACCCGAGGAATAAAGTGAAATTTGTCATCTGAACCAAAAATCAAAATGCAAGGAACTCCAGCCTTTGCAGGCTTGGAAAACTGGACCTGAATGAGCAAGGAGCGGGGTCTTGGCTCTGATGGGGTGAGCGAGCGCAAGAAGCAGGGCTTACATCATGGTTTTAAGGATGTTTCCCTTCTCTCCCATTCTGAAAACCATTTATTTGGCATTCTTTCATTTTCATTCTATAAGCAGATGTTGGTGTCCTCTGTTTCCTGACAAAATCTCTCCCAATTCAGTAAAAAAGTCAAATACAAGAGTGTCTTCTTGGTTTTTACTGCTTAGGCCCTTTCTTCTGAGGGGTGTGATAGCTGCTTGCTGCTGAGACTCCGCACTAACACAACTCCGCAAACAAGGTCCCTTTATGAGTTGGCCTATGCGAGATGTGAATAGTGTATCACAGCGTTTCCCTTCAGTAAACAGGACAATTTCTCACCCCCATCACCATCACTTGTGCCTTCTCTTCCCTCCCTCCAGTCTGGATGGAGTAAGACAATGAGTGGAAATACGTAAGACCCAGCACCGATTCTCCCATATCCCCATCGTGGGCTCATTGCAGAAAGGATGGTTTGAGACATGACCTTCTCTGTCATCTTGACCCAGGGTAAGTATTTGCACAAGAGGCAAATGAGTGGGTCTGGAGAGGCAGCAGCGCCGTTTGACCCAGGCTGCCCGCTCAACGCGGGGAGCTCCAGCGGTGAGGGCTCCTCCTCCGAGATGGGCAGGCACACGCCAAACCCTGCCTGTTGACAAGCAGGTTTGAAATTAATGTCCTTTGCTCTGCCTTTGGAAGCCTCCAGTATGGACTCCAGTACTTTTTATCCAGCTACGTAAAGAACACAGTCTCTGCAAATGTGAAAGGTTACGTTTCAGCCAGCCAAGGAGTAGTATTACTTTATAAATATTTTGGAAAAGCCCAAAACTTAGTTAAAGGTCCAGAAAGCTATTTGGGCTTGATCCAAGACCCATTTAAGCCAATGGGATTTTTTGGTATTGATTTCAATGGGCTTTGGATTTGGTTGTCTGCAATAGCTACTACAAACCAACTTGTGAATGGGTTGGATGAAGAATTTCCTGCTTGCCCCATTTTGTTGAAGCAGCAGAGGAGGAGAGGAAACACTGCTTTTAAAGAGATAACTAACAAAATCCATTTGGCTTCAGATGAAGGATGGCACAAGCCTACCGTTTTAAGTATGTGCAGGACTTAGCAATTGCACCAAAACATTGGCAGGAGCTGAACTCACACAAAATAGCAAAAATATCTTTACTACTAAAATGCAATTTAAAAAGATACAGTGCAAGCGGGCAAAAAAGGTTAGGCAGCACAATTCTGGAAAACATGGGGATTCTTCCTGGAATTAAACAACATATTTGTGGACAATTTAGTGAAAGATGACCATTTGTGCTCATTCTTGGGTGGAATAGAGAAGTTTAACTCCTTCAGTTCTCACAGCATATGGGCTTGTGATGGTTTGTCATGATGAGCAACAATATCTGGCACTTGGTTTATCTGTATTTCTTGCCCCATGATTCCTCATGTGAGGTTCTTGATCTGCCCTCGTACTTACTGGTTTTATGCAGTCTAGAAAGAAGAAATAAAGCATGGGAAGGCCTATATTTTCCATTGGAGGCAACAGCAGAATTGATCAAGATAGAGTAGATGTTCTCCATTATCTACCCGGAGGAAGGCCTAATTTCCCTAGTGCCCTGCAACTCCGTGTCACCAGCCCATACATAACCACCCCCTAAAAAGTCCTGTCAAGTTTGGATCTCATTACAGCTTGGCCCGGGCTTGGTGGAAGTTCCAATCTTTTGAGTGAACATGGGTCCAGTTTAGAAAAAAAGCCTACTTGTTAGTAGACTCGCACCCAAAAATCCCTTTGCGGCACAGTCTGGACCTTATCACGCACAGAGCTTAGGCCATTTTATTCTAATGGAGCTGTATTTTTTTGGCAGTTCAGTTCAATCCCTCTGCTTCAGTCAGTGGCTCGAGGCAATCAGAACTGCAGAGGTCTGGTTTGTGCCCATGGGGAGTCATGGGACAGGAGTGTTTCTCTGGAGAGGAGTCTTTCTGCACAACGGTGTAAATAAACATGAGCAGGAGTAGGACAGATGTCAGTTTAAAAATATGCCACATCCTTACAGCTCCAGATTGTGACCATTACAGCAGTGCAACCATAACTTTTGTTATACTGGATCAAGAAGATAAAAGGATGCCTATGAGTTCAAATTAATCTTAGAAAGTCTGAATGACATCATCTTGAGCATCCCCTCAGATTTGGCTCTTTCACCATCGCTCTTGCTCTGTCTCCAGGCAACGGTGCTTGGGCGAGTGTCCCGGTGCCACGTGCCACCACGGCTGTGTGTCGCCTACCGGGCGAGGGTTGAGTTGCACAAGGGCACATTGTTCCTCCTTTCCTGTAACGGGGTCCAGGAGGAAGGGGAGGAAGTGACTAACATGGCTGGTGCACTCCAGCTAAAAGCTTAAGAGTAAGAATAAGCCAAGAATTGCCATTTTGGGTAGTTCCAGCTCTCACAGGCCATATAGAGCCATATCCTGTTCCTGACGGTGGGCAGAGGTGGGTGCTCACGGGGGACTAGAAGCAGCATGGCTTTATGGAGATGTGTCCCTGTGGATATTCTCCTGCGTGCAGCAGCAACCGGGATTTCCTGAGCTGGAGGGTGCTGAGGCTCTTGTTCAGGTCTCTATGAGCGTAGGGCTAGCAAACGCCATGAGGAAATCTGGATGGGTGCATTGTTCTACGTGGGCTGGAACAGGAAAGCCAACAACTTTCCTGGAATTAAAATATAAATGAACACATTGCTTATAAAAAATACTTCCGAGATAAGTCATTTGTAAAGCGTAGAGAAGTTTATGACATATAAGGCAATCTGTACCGAGGCAGCTGTGAGAAATGCAATTAGCTAATTGGCAATGTTTCTCCTAATTGCTACTTTAGTAGGAAAACGATACCAGTTAGAAAAGATGCGGTGCTTGGCTAAGAACAAACTGGAACATCCCCAAGAGAGTTATTTAGGGTAGGAAGTGGGAGTTCCCCCGTCTCCAGTGTCATTATATGTTTATAGTGAAGCCTATTACAAACCACCGCAGAGTGAAGCTGATCCTCCACTCTTGCTTTGCCACCTGGGGAAGGCACCAGCGTCTGGGCACGGGGGTAAAGCACGTTATCAGCCTCTGAAGGGAACAAGCCAGGAGAAGCCAAGGAGAAAACATCCAGAACTCGGAAAACAAAAGTTGCTTTTAATCCAGATTTAACCTAGATTTCCTCCTATATGGGAATATTCTTGCCTTGAACAAGCGTGCCATTCCCAGTGTCTGTACATCCCCCAGACTCTGTAGCTCAGACTAAATACCTAAATTGTGAAGTGGTATTAACGTGTTCCTTGCAATAATTCACCGGGGGGGTTTCTGTGCGGTAGGCATCAAAAGGAAACATTCAAAGGCACCAACAGGAAGATAGCTGATCTCTAGGCCGTTTTATTGCTTGTAAAACTTTATTGGAGGTAGAAAGAGCAGGGATAGATAATGTTTTCGCTGTGAAATCATAGAGCATTATCTTAGTGTCAAAACAAAAATGAGTTCACTTCTCTGAAGATTAACACTTGGTACCAGCTGGAGCAGTATCTAGCACCTCCAGAGGATATTATTACTTTTATTTTTTAGTTAAAGAATTCCCTTTTAAATAGTGTCTTCTGGAATTTACAGACCACCTATGTCTGGAATGCTTGCACAGAAGTTATAAATAAAATTATTTGCTAAAAATGTTTCCTAGTACAAACAGACTGGGTTTACCAATGTAAACATACTATATGTATTCACACATATTTTAAATTGGTTACTGTGGTTCTTTTAACATTTGCTTGCAAGATAACATGGCATGAGTACATGATGTATTTCCAACTTTTTCTTAGTGTGGAGTGACAATTACAGACCGGGACACTAATGAAATAAGGAGTTTTAATCTTCTTTTCACTTATCTATCCACAAACCCATCTAAGCGCCTCATATTCATTAACAGATTTTAGCCAGCCAAGAGTGCCATGGGATGGGGCGGTTATTTTATAGATGGGGAAATCCCAAACTGGGCAGAGAAGAACCATGCAGGGTGCATGTTGCTCACCTAGGAGCTGAATTCAAGTTCCCGTAGCCCCAGCACTGTGTGCCTTACAGAACACGTTATGTCTGTTGTAGCTCTGGAAGAACTGATCACATCGGAGTTACTTGCCGCTGCTGATATAGCTAAAATAAGGCAAAGATGCTTTATCGGAGGAGTCCAGTTTAATTAGATGTGACTCGTGTTTTTTTCAAAGTATAGAGCCGAAAATGGAGAGCTAAGGAAAAGCAGAGTGGTGAATATGGATCTTTTTTCACAAAAGAATGCCACACATGATTTCCTTAATTTGCTGAAACTGGTTACATTGCATACCAAATTAATTCTCATGGTTTTGTGAGGAACCATTCGTTCCTTTTAAATAGGAAAAATTTACAATGATTAGATGTGTTTCTTCTTGAAACATGTTAAGTTGAAGTTGTTGGAGAGATAACAGTATGTGTACAAAGTCACGTTTTTTCCTTTTTTATTAATTTTCCTCTTTGTCCTGCCTTGCTTAAGTCTGTATCTCCAACCTTGCAGGGGCTTTAAGGAGCACCATTGGCTTTACTTAGTGGAAGCTCCACTGACTAAAGATGGGACCTTGTGTAGTCATGATCAATTAGAAAAGAAAAGCTCAAAAATAATCAGTACACTGTGGTAACATTCTCAAGCTTTGCATAAACTCTACAGTCCACAAGGTGTGTGGTCATCTCCTACTCATTGCATGGTTTCCATCCCATATCCCCACATTTTTAACTCAACCACCATACCAGGCATCTGCTGAATAGACTCAGTGAGTTCCCCGCCCTGGAGTGCATTACTTCCCTAAATGGGAATATTTTTGGCCAGTATTTTTGTCTTTTTCTCCCGCACTAAAAAAAATACCCCTAATTTTCTTTGCCTTGCACATACAAAAGAACAGCCAAGGACTTCTTTATTTCTGGTCAAAGCAGTGGATACTGGAGGCAATACAGCTTTGCTAGTTTTCACTAGCTGAGGGTCTGGTTGATGCAATCACATCGTACGTGCCAATAAAACTGAAGGGTAACCAACTGTTTAATTCCAACCACTATGGTGTTTTGTTTTGTTTGTTTTTTTTTTTCCTGGAGGAATTTTGCAATATGTGATTTGTAAAAATTACTTTTATATGTAATTAGTATAGCAATGAATATTTTCTGAACTGTAACTCTTCCTCTAATTTTGATTTTCTAGGCAAGCCTAGCCAAGTCATAGCAAAGAACATAGCATCAGAAGAAAGTTATTGCAACAAAGCTGGAATCAATGTCAATAAAATAATGCCAATATCATTTGTTAGGAGCAGAAATGCATAGGAATTTCCTCCTAAATCTTGAAAAAGACATATTTGTAAGAAACTAGAGGACTCAAAATGAATTTTAAACATTTTTATAGAAGACTTTTAGGGTAATAATGAAAACACTATCAGTTTAAGAAATCTGAGTCAGTTCCTTATATGAATAAAATTCATTCAGCATACACAGCATGCCTTACTGCAAAGCAAAATGATCCTTAATACATTACATGTTAGTTTTCATTTGGAAAGAGACAAAAGAAGTTGATGGCAAAGCGTATATATTGTAGTAACGCACACACACAGCTCCACTGTACATGCTCTGAAGGGCAACAGTTTCTCTGATTTATGCAGCAAGTTCACTGGTCTGGTCTCTGTAGGGACACGAAAACAAACCAAACGTGCTGTGTTTCAGAAATAACATATATCTCATAGACCATGATAGAAAAGCAGCTGCTAATTCCGCATCGCAAAAAGTGTGTGAGATGCATGAGCACTGCCTGGTGGGACAGCCCGTCTGCGGAGCCAAGTCCAGCCTTGGACAGCCATGACCCACATGGTAGAAGACGACCTGCAGTGGGTCAGACCACAAAGACCATCTTGCCCACCGTTGTGTCCTGCAAGCACACACGTAGCAAGGGCAGAGCAGGGCATCGTCCTTCCTCAGTTCTCCTTCAGGTTTTGGCTGAGTTGTAGCTTTGGGACTGCCGAACTCCAGGCAGCACGCGAACCTTTGTGTTTAACAGCCACCGGTGGACAGATCCTCTGTTAGCTTACTGAATTATTTTCAGGGTCTACAGCCTTCACTGCTTTGTGTGGCGCTAGGGACTTGTTTCCGTATTCGATTATTAGTGCAGAGAAACTATGTATATACCAAACTTTTTCACTGATCCAAGGGAAACAGCTCCTGAGCTGTAATTTGTCTCTTCATGATTTAAACAGAACATAAGTGGCTCTGAAACAAAACACCGCAAAGACTTCCCTGGACAGCATTTTCAAGACACCTCCAGCTGTGAACATCCAATGACTTATGTTTGAAGAGATTAAAATATGTGTGCCCGTAAGAGATAAGCCCTGATGTCGCTTTGGATAAGCTCTTGGGCATGGTGGTCAAATTGCTGAGCTTTGTGTTCAAAAACCAGGAGGCACATCTGAAACTGGAGGTGAACGGGAGCTCCATGAAGCCAAAGCAGGAGTCCATGCATCAGCTAGGACTCATCTGTAGCTTGAAAGATCACAATCCTGATGGGATCTATGCCAGTTTCTGATAAGCAAGCTCCATTTGATCTCAGCTTTCATGGACATGAGTCAGGCAAACAGAATGGTTCCTCTTCTGTTAGCTAAATTTGAAAAAAAGAAGAAAAAAATTGACCAATTTTGAATGATAGGCAAAGATAAAGAGAGATGCAGAGAAAACATATAAAGAAAAAGAAAAAGTTTATTTTCCAGAATGTTATGAAGTCTTTGGGCACGCAGAGAGCTTCCTTTTGCCTTCTGAGCCATTACAATCCATTAAGGCAAGACCTCAGGATCTAAAAGCTGTAAATAATTAGGCATTGACCAAAACAAACCATTTTGCTGCTGTGTTGATTGTGTCAGCAACATTCGCATTAATGCAGAAGGACCCACCAGAAAAGCTGATATGGTCAATAAGTCATGAACTAAAATACTTTATTCTTCCATAATTGCTTCTTTATGTTAGGAATTTGCATTTTAATAACTCCCTAATTATTTATTTACTCAGTATGGTCCATGGTACGCAATTGAAGGTGTTTTAACTGCACATTTAATTGACTGTACATAATAGCTATTGGTGAAATATATGTAATTAGGAAGACTATAAAATGTCTATTATATGTAAGTAATAGTTACTGTTCTATTTCAGGGGTCTTTTTAAGGAAGATTGCAAAAGTAATTAAAAACCTAATCTAATCTAATCGCAAGAACTGCTACACTTTTAAGTGCCTTCATTTGCAAAACAGAGAAAAACCAAGACCTTCAAGAGTTAAATCACTTTGATCTCCGTTTATGTCGTTGTGCCTCTTTTCCACGAGCCATTCTGACAGCAGAGCTTGGGTTGTCAGTCTGGACTTTTGTCCTTAACTGACTGTCCTTGCTATTGTAGTCTTAATCCAACCTTTTAATACTACCTGAAATACGCTTACTTGTGGTTGAATTAATGATAATTGTGAGCTCTTTGGCATCACGTATATTCTACCTTACTGCTACTTCAGTGTCTGGAAATTCTAGTTCCTGGCGTCAAGGGGCTCCAGTCACTTCCACAACTTCTAGAAATAGCTGTGACCTGCATTTTTGCACCATTTCTATCCTTTCAGGCTAACCTGAGCTCCTAGAAACAGAACGCTATTGAAGCACGAGTCTTTTTAGTGCTTACTGCTTGGTAACTTCGTTTTTCCTATTTAATTACAGGTTTCATGTTTAGAGTACGAAGAAGAACATCTTGTAAAGGCACCTTTTCATGTGTGCACAGACCATAAAAATGTAGGTAGGGGCTACTTTTCCACAGCGGGTGCCCCTGTGGCAGTCAGAAATGCCTCGCTGCTCTGTTATCAAGTGGACCTGTTTAGAAAAGAAAGAAAAAGAACCCCTAAAGTACAACCAACTCCTACTTGGTTACCTCAGACCAGACAGTATTTGGTCGTGTGGGACCAAATGTCAAGCTAGACAAAGAAGGCAAGTATACAGTGAGTTGGGCTATTGTGGAGAAAGAGAAGGAATAAAAACAATGTGGACAATAGTGACATTTCTGTCAGTCCAGTGGGTGCAAAACACCCACTTGCTTAGTCTGAAAAACTTGTGGGGTGCAAATTCTCGTAGTTAGCACGGCTGTTATTAAAATCCACTACAGCATATATGAACCATTAGCTTTCTTACTGTTAATAACTGCAATTTTGTGAGTCAATCTAGATAAAAATAGTTTAATTAAAAGTTGCCCTAATTAGTGTGATTATTGCACCAAATAAAGAGGATAACACATTAATGCTCCTCTGAAGCATACTTCTTTTTCACCTCTCCCCTTCTATTGAAAGATTTAGCATTTGACTGACTCAGTAAATTACTGATTCATTAATTTATGCTTGGGGGATGAGAAAGTTATTTTCAATAGAATATAATCTACAACATACTGAGGCAAGAGACTCCTTGTGAGATTCCTCATACTGTAAATCAATCCATTTTCTCCCAGTTCCGGGCTTTGGAGCACCAGCTGAACTTGCTTTTGTACCATGAGGGCTCAAGAATTGTTTATTTTTCTTCCAGATAGGGTAGATGGTGCTTGTCATGTCAGCTGAGGTGAGGAGCTGGGGAGGAGGCAGAATGAATGTACAGGATATGAAAGCTAATAAAAACCCTTCTTTAACACAAGACGATGAACCACTTGGCAATATAAGATCAAATGTACAGCCAGGGAAATTCCTACTCCAATCACATTGGCTCTTTTAAAAATTCTTATTTATTTATTTATTTGTTTCATGGTATCAGCATCTTCTTATTTAGCTTTACACTATAAAGGTATTCATCATACTAATCCCATTAGGCAGATAATATTCCTGCCAGCGTTCCTGGGGAGAGCTAATCACCACTCCTATTGTTCCACTCCTTTTGATTGCTTAGGAGACAGAAGTAGTTGGCTCTTCCCACCAGTAGACTCAGTCTCTGAAATTTAAGACCTAATTAGATCCTCACACCTTGGGTCCAAAGCAACTTGGAAGTATTAAACCACTAAGGTACTTAAGCTGATGACTCATGTAAGTCAAGCTCTTCTTTTGCAATGAGGGTTCACCTACAACACAAATACGACACTAGCAAGGGATCTACTTATAACAGAGCTGTTACTTGACCAGGTAAGAAAACAGTTAAAGCATGTAGGGTGGATGGGTTGTGTCTAGTTGGATTTCCTTTCAACTGCAAAAAAATATTTTTTCCATTTGTTCTTTCTGAAAACTCTTCAGAAGAGGACTCCAGAATTCAAAGAGAAACATAAATGTACTTGGAAAAAGCCAGACAAATTTGGGAATCTTTCTGCTCCCACAGACCTCTGTTTACTGAACAGCATCCAGCCTCGATGAGCTTGGAGTACCAGTGAAAGTGTGCGGGTTCGTTTGCCAGGTACCTATTGACATCTCAGTCAGGTCAGTGAAGATAATACATCTTTCCCTGTTTTCACGTATGTGACCACAGGGTGCTGTGCTCAAAGGTCAGTTGTTTTGGACTGTATGCATATTTTGTGTAATTTTCCCTTTAGTAAATGTACCAATCCATTTCTTATAAAAACCTCCTGTGTTTTCTTAGGCCCTCTTTAAAAGGTTGTCCTGACATGGGATTAGATGAGTCTTCATGTTTTGTTTAACACCATTTCTATTCCATTAGTAGCTTCATAATCTGATGGTAAAACCATGCAAGAATAAGACTGGCCCTATATCTAGATCACATTTTAAATCAGAAAGCCAAAGTGGTCTGCAAGCTGCAAAATAAAAAACCTAATACACATGAAATCCTGTGCAGCTCAAACAATAACTAAAGGGATATTTCAGCAAAGTCCCGAGGAAAGACCGGAGTGAGGGTAAAAAGGTCTCTCTAGTTGAGAGCAGAGGACAGAACTATTGCTGCTGCTGGACTTGCTGGAGGATTTGAGGTCAGCTCCTGCGATAAAACCCAATCACACCCCAGGAAGGGCAGGGGTTGGGAGGTGAGTGGTGGTGAGTCTGGATTTATGCCTTGGATTCAGCACATGTTCCCAGACTGGACTGGAAGTCTCCTGGAGACGTGGCTGTGAAGATGTTACAGACTAGTCAGAGAATACCTTTAGTGTTTTGGGGGTTTGGCGTAGTTGTAGCCTGAGGTGAAAAGGGATTAAGTGGTTTGTGCAGGCTCATGCATGAAATCCCTGCAGGTTTCGAACTTTTTGGTCCCTATCCAGTGAATTTAGCTATGAAGCCATCCTCTTCTCTCAGGTAGCCAGCAGTCACTGCACACATGGGATGCTGCTCTGTTTGCAAAATATTTGCAAGCACTGAAAGGACCGGTGGAAGTGTCTCATAGAGTGTGCTGGAAAATTGACATCACGTTCCTGAAGAAAAGTCAATTTATCAACAAAGTGGACTTTAGAAGGACAAAAAGTCTGCTTGTTTCATTTTCCCCGACCATTTCTGTGAGTCACTGAAGCTCATCAAGAAAACACATAATCAATTAAAGTTTAATGCCTTGTGGTTCACGAAGGAGTACAAAAATCTTACAAAAGACGTTTTAAAAATTGCAAGCAAATTCCGACTTTCCCCACAGTTCAGTTTCCCAGTAAGGTCAGAGCAGATGTTTAGTCCTGCATTAAGATTTGTAAAGGCTCCTAAAAGGGCTGGGCTAAGGACAAAAATGGCGAGGTGCCGATGGAGAACTTGGGGCAGCTGCTTCACAAACCATTTTGATCCAGAGACTTTCAGAGGGAGGATTGCGGGAAATGGAGTGGGTGGCTTCGGCCCTGGTCTCCCTCTGAAATGGCCTGACAGAGCTGTAGCAGCAGTGCAGCTATTACGGCTTTGCTGTCCTAATGACGAGAGATAAAATTAGAATTTTGACCACTACCTCAACAAAGCCCCAATACACCCCTTCTCCTTAGAGTCTATGTCTGATATACCTCAAAGGAGGAGTCTCTTTGAAGGTCCATCAGCGAAGAAAGCTGTGGCACTTCTTATTGTGGCTGGGCTCCATTTCCAAGGCAAGGGAAATTCCAGTGAAACTTCAAGATCCATCAAGGTGGTTTAGCTCTTATTCATCACCCTCCTGGCATCCAGGCTTGAAATTCTTAATGCGATTAGTGCTGGGGAAACAATTTTCATCCTCCTCAGCTTCACTCACAGCTTCTAGTAGGGCGCAAGACTTGATGATCGAGAAGGGAGGGTTCACTAAAAGCTCCCCTATTTATAGCTGTGGTGAAATGGCAGGGCTCTGTCCTCAGCTTGTGGTTTCATGGAACATGAATGTCCGTTTGTTGCATGGCAAACAGAGCCCGAACAATTACGTAGATCCACAATAAAAACACTGAAAAGAGAGAACACAAAACTTGAACTATTGTGGCAGAAGTAACGTCTTGTACACTAGTGATATACAGTCAGTCAGGAGGAATGCCTGCTAACACTTTAACATTGAAGTTCTAAGTAATTCCATTTTTCTGTAAAGTCGCTGGCATCTGGTATGTTATTAAGTAACTCAGTAGAGATCTGTTAAATGCATAACCTCCCCGCACAAAGGATGCATTCTTTTACTAGACTTCTCCCTTTAACCCATACTTCCCTTTGATACTTGCGTCCTCCACAGTTGCCAGCCATGATTTTGCAAACTTGGTTGAAACATTTCAGTGGGACAAATCACAGTTACTCCCTGCCATCCTCACAAGTTTACAGTCAGAGCCTCTGTTGCTTTCAGTCTGAAATTTCCCCTTACTTTCCTACGAATCCTAATGACCTGGGACTTATTTCATAAGATACACATAGAGATTTCACTCCAAAAGAACAAACTTCTGACAAAAGGTAAGGATTAAGGTCGGTCAGCCATGGCAGGTGACCATAATGGTAAAAAAAGAAAAAGATTAAGCAGATGACAGGACCGAGCTGCATTTCATTCCCACTGGAGTATGAGGGGAGGGGTAGCATTCAGAAAAAAACGCAAGATAACCGTCATGGGGAAAACTGTAGGGAATAACTGATATAAACTCAGTTTATTGAGTTTTACTTATCAAATACTGTAGCAGATGCTAGGGGTGTCACTTTGACTTGGATTTAAGCAGGTCACAAGGGTTTACAGAGAGCTGGGTTCAGGAACATGGCTGTAGCCTATCCGAACACCATAACAGTGTACAGCAGTGCACCACCTTACCTAAACCTGAGGTTTTGGTTTGGGCTGTGGTGAAAGTAAATGCCACACTCATGATATTGATTTAGGATTAGCTTTGCCACAAAGATAAAAAGGTCTTGGATCCAGAATGGGTCAATTAACATCAACTCAAGTATCTTCCAGCTAAAACCATGGTCAGAGCCTTAGACACCGTGTCTAAAGCCATGTGACAGCTTTGGATTTGAAGTTTGAGCTGGGGCTAATGTGGGGGTATAACATCCTTGTCACTGTCCTAAACAGTGAGTAAATCCTTCTGCCTGGCTCCCTACGGTGCCGCCTCTCCACGGTTGTATTTGTTTTACCCAAGCAGCCCAGGAGCATCCCTGCTGCCCTGCAGGCTGGAGCCTCGCCTGCTGCCCACGCACAGCTCTGCCCCTCCTTTCCCTGCTGCTGCAAGACCTGCTTTAAGCTCCGCTTTGTAACAGTTTAATGCTTTGTAACGGCATTATCTAAATTAGGGACCCTCTCAATTAAATTAGCAACAAACAAAACCTAACTGCATTGTAAATAAACACTTTCTCCGACAAACAAATAGGCAGCACACTCCCGAGATGGGCAGATGTCCCTTGTCTTCCCCTCTCCCTGCCACCTCCTGCTTTGCTTCAGGGTGTGGGAAGATTGGTAGGAACCTCGGAAGGGTGGTACCAATTCCTCACATTGCCGTTGTCACAAGGATAGGTCTTCCCTCGCATGAGAACAGACAAATACAAGAGCCTGGCTGATGTGAATAACTGAATCAGCACAGCGAGTAGTGGAGGGTTTGTGGCCTCCTCAGCTTTTATCTCTTCTTGCTTGCACAAGTTTTGCAACAAAGGAGGAATTTGGATTTTTACAATATCCCTAACTCCCAAAGACTTTTTCACATGGCACCTACCATCATGGCGAGTGAAAAAGAAAAGCTGTAGATCTCAGTATTATCTGAAACAGTGCCAGTGGTAGCTGGTGCCAAAGCAGAAGTTGCGTGAGTGGACACGGCAGCTCAAAACTTGGTTTTGCCTGAGACAGAGATGGCAGGATGTTAATATTCAGTCCTTGTCTCATCCTCTTCCTAACAGGAGGTAAAACTGATCTAATTATCACGTGTTCGTTATGAAAAAGGAGAGTGTTATAACTATACAGTTGGCTGTAACAGTGACCCAAGGAGTGGAACTGCCCCTGAATAATGCACTCATACAGTATCTATCTTAATACAAATACTGCTGATTTGGCTGTAGAAGAAAGGAAATCAAGATCATTAACATAAAATATAAGGAAAAGAAACTGCCTTTTACAGCCGCATACTCCTACTCCTTACAGTTCCTACAACAACCAATACTTGTGGTGTTTATAAGAGTTATCTGCACAAGAATTAAATAAATCAGAGAAAATCCCAAAGTTAAACATATACCTACTAATAGCAGAGGACTGAATGCACGTAGGGAGGGAACAGTGCAATTTACTCTAACCGTGGAGTGATTGGAAACAGCTTGCTCAGTGCTTCTGAGTGCTTTTCCAGCAGCATGGCATGTTTCCTTAATAAGAAATCTTGTGTCATCCCATAATATGTCTTCAGGCTCTTCATTCTACCACACTCCAGGGTTTTAATGCTTCCATTTGCATACCTCAGAAGACCTTGATATAAGGCTATGGAAGTTAAAGTGATTCTTTTTACTCACTTCCCTAGGGTTTAAATCAGGCCCTAGATATCTTCATCTCCTGACATTTGCTTTCATAGAATATTTGATTTTTCGTTACTTCCTTGTGTGTTCCAGACCCAGCTGATGTGGAAATCTCTGCTTCCCCAGGCAGGGGAGACCCACCTTCGGGGACTTTATCTTAACTAGAAGTGATCATCCAGGTTATTCAGAAACCTTTCTGTAAATACACTCCTGACAGATGTCTGCATAATTAAAGTCCCTCATGAATATGGTATCTTGTGGCTTAGGATAAAGTATTAATTGATCTATGAAATATTCTAAAATCCAACTGGACTGAAGTTTATGTCCAGTGAGTTTCTCTTTGTTTTTTACTCCTTGCATTATATTCAGAAAACTTCATCACAACCCTGCTAATCAATGGTTCCTTCTAATGAGATTGTACTCCTCAAAATTCACAGCACTAGTACTAAGTACTATCCAGATAGCTTTGACTTGTACCCTCTACTGCAGGGCATACATAATTTGCTCATTTAATAATGATTTTAAAATGTTTAAAATCTAAACAAAACAACAAGTTCCTACTCTTGTATTCAGGTGTGATTTATCCCTCTTTCATGATGAGACAGGCGTAATAATTATATAAGCCCTCGGGCTGGTATACATGAGCATTAACGTGAATTATGGCATGATCAGACTGCTAAGGAAAGCCACAGTTATTTTGCAGAAATGGGGCCAAATTCTGCTCCCCTGTAACTGATTGCAATGCTACAGAATTCAGCAGAGTTACCTTCCTGCAAAATTTGCTCCATGCAACCTGATGTAAACTTGAGATTTTAGAGTTGTCCTACTTGTGCACTCTGCTGCCAAGATGATAACACTGAAACAAGACGATAATTGTTCAGCTTTACATTGTAAGCGCACCCCTAACACTTCGTGAAACAATGGGAACAAAACAAGAGATGACTCGAATACACAGATTTAAAATATGTGTGGTTTCCGGATGCAAAGCATAAAGGGGGAAAGTGAAAGAATTCTACAGCTACAATAGCTTGACCAAAGATCAGAGAAGTCAATGGGAGTCTTTCCATTTTTCTTTCAATGAGATTTAGATCAGATCCCTTTGGGGAGTCATAATGAAGTTTATTTCCATTATAAATATACAGTTAATATGTCAAATTATACTACCATCATGAGAAAAAGATTACACACAGAGTCACAGCCCAGCTGAATTTCACATGAAAGAAAATTACATTAAGTTACTATTGCCAAATTCTAGAGGGAATGACATTTGACAAGGAAAACATTCATACTTCTTAGATACAATCACTAAATTTTATTCTTTCTGTGGTGATAAGTCTGTTGCATTCACTAATGAGCAATCTGTCCCTTTTAAAGATTGATCCTTGCTGCCCTTTCTCCATATCCTCCTCCTGATCTTAGCGTATGTCTTAACGAAAGGAAAAAAATTATGTGTTTTTACTCCAAAATAGTCAACTGCTATTGGAGATTGGGTAGATGTGCTAGTTGTGCCTAACTCATTTTGAGGTAAAAACTGTTTGTTGTGTCCATGAATTTCTTAACTCAATGACTAGCTTGATTTATAAATTAACTTCTATTTTCCTCTAGTGAAGACAAAGCATTAGTGCAAAGGTGATCTTTTTTTTTACAGTCATAGACTCGACTGTCTGATTTATGGCTTTCATTCTCTGAGTATTATGTGTGTATAAACCATATCCTACATCGAGAGGAACCACAACTTTTGTGAAGACCTCTGTACTTAAAAATGAACAAACCCAACCAACATGTTGTTAATTAAACAGAAAATTGGTGTGGAAAAGAGCCTTTGACAATATTTACATCAGAATCTGTTCTTTCCCTTTTGAAAAATGAAGTGATCAACACAGTTTCATCAAGCACTCAAAATTCAGAATTTTCAACCATTTCTACTCATTATAAACATAATTTGGGTTTGGTGGGTGGAATTCTCATTAGGCTCTGAGCTGGTTGACATGTTTGGATAACTGAAAAACAAAGTCAAAATCTCAGCAATGTGAAAATAAGCACATTTGTTTATTTTCCCAAACGACCCTACTGAAATTCTCTCCCCAAATTAAAAGCATTCTCATATATACTGATAAGTTTCACATGTCCCTAATTTTGAGGGATATCATTCATTTTGATTCTAAATTACTAAGCTCTCCCTATATTTCATATTATCCCATTACTGTATGTACTAACAGGTTGGAAAGAGGACATGACAGAATGAAGTCTAAGGAAAATTACAGCGAAGGGATGGAGGAGTGGTTTTTATCTGTCTGTTTCCTGAAGTCTTCAGATGGTGACTAGATGCCTACAGATAAGACATCTTTTAATCAAGGAGTTAGAGAATTCCGTAGTTGAAATGACATTGAGTGAGTCATACGGTAGATCAGACCAGATCATCTAATGAAATCTTCAGCCGTTAGAATATATATCCATCTGTATACAGGAAATAATATTTTCCAAGAGCCGAAGACCAGATCTTCCTAAATCAGTTATTTCAGTGGGAACAGGAGCTTCAGGGGACATACATGTCATTTTTAAAAGACCTGAATGTTAGAGCTGACCTAGGACAATGTGACAGAAGATGCTGGCTGAAATTCTGGCTCCACCGAGCCCAGGAGGGAGTTTGAATTCAGTGGGGCCATGTTACCACCCAGTGTGTCAATGGGAAAATTGCCAGTTTAAAACAGGAGAAAATGATATAAGATATTTAACTCCAGGAAGCAAAATAGAAAAGCTATTCCAGTTCCCAGTCCCCCACTTCCCCTCAGTCACCCCCATCCCTCCCAATCCCACCCCAAACCAACTATTTGGGCCAAATGGAGAGTGACATCAGATTTACTGGTCTGTCTCAGCACAAGAAATGTGTGAGGCAAGTCTCAGCAGAAGACACGTGTGAGGCAGGAAGCCCTTTTTTCTTCTAATACATAAAATGGGAAACTAAGGGAGTGAGAAATTGCATAGATTGGACAAAATGAAGTTCATCAGTGGGTTCACAGCATCACAGAATGGTTGAGGTTGGAAGGGACCTCTGGAGGTCATCATGTCCAAACCCCCTGCTCAAGTAGGGTCACCTAAAGCAGGTTGCCCAGTACTATGTCCAGATGGCTCTGATTCACAGAAACATCCAAGAACATATTGTGGTCTTCCCCATCAAAATTCAATGGCGATGCCATCAGACCTTTCTTCTAGATGCAAACTCTTCTCCAGCTCCCTCAGTACTGCTGTTTCTCATTCACCATGGATCCTGCAGGAATTTCCTGACATGCGGGTAGCTAATAAACCCACAGTCGTTATGAGAGTCAGGGCAAAGTAGAATTCTAATTACAGGAAACAGGAGGAAGAAGGGGGGACTTTCAGAGTGTTTTATTGTAATTTAAGTAGTCTTCTAAGATATGAGAAGCTGGCAATCGTGTCAGAGGTTATGAGGAGTTTTTGTGCAATCACAAATCCGTATTTCTCTGTCCTAACACACAATCCGGGAGAAGGGCAGCCAGAGGTAAGTGGCAGAACCAGGAGGAGGAAGAGAGCTGTTAGCCGGCTCTGGTTTGTCTCTCCCTCTTATCAGATCGTAACTTCACAGTAGCAGCTTCCACAGCAAACTCCTTGTAGCCCTTCCAGATTAACTTTCAAGCCTGACTCCCTAGCAATGGGAAATTTCAGACACGCGAGAGCAGCTAACGAGGCAGGGGAGCGGTTCTTTCTGGCCGCAATGAACCGCGTGGGATCCTTCCATGCCGCAGCTTGGTTTCCTTTGCATACAAGCCCTACAGGTTCCCCAAGGAGCTGGACTAGGTTAATTTGTCATTTGTTATTAGGAAAATTCTGACAAAGATCAAGACCATGCTGTGAATGTTTGATGGGCACCTGTCTGTGTTTTTTTTCTAACTGGCTAAGATTTTCCTGCTGGATACGTATTTCAAACTGCTATAGAATCAATCCCCACTCAACTGTTTCATGCTGGTAGACATCCCAAAGAATGTCACTGAATGAACTGAAGTAATTTGGGACACAACTTGGCATAACAGAACACAATTGCTCTTCTGAGATTATTCCAATTTTACATCCATTTATGAAACTACAATAGAAATCTGTCCACTGGTAAGATTTGAATTATTATGTTCTTTTTTTTTTTTTTGCTTGTCAATCAGCTTTTCCAAAATCTTAGATGATATTTCCTGTTTTAATCCATCCGGGGGACAATTGATTTTTTTTTTCCTTGCAGTTCCCAGGGCAGAAGGAAGAAAATGGGCATCAGTTTAGATTGTCTCTGCCAGGAAATATATAATAATGCTGTCATTCTTAAGAAAACTCTGCAGCAGCAGGCTCAGACAGCTACAAAGTAGAGCACATGCATGGATTTGTCATTCTTCCTTACTCTTAAACAACATTGGCTTCTTTGTCAATTGTGAGGAAACAAGGGGGAAAACCCCTTGGAGGTGAGCCACACATTTATTTGTTCCTGAGCTCTGATAGCAATGTTGGCTGCAACACAATCCTTTTTTTTTTAGAAAGGAGAGGTGAGCATCTGTGCAACTTGTTCAGAGAAGTCAACAGATACGTTTGACAAATGCATTTTCTTGACACATGTTGACTTGCGACATCCAAGGACAGGATGTATGTGACTGTGTAAGTCTGATGTTCATGACAGATCATGAGTGCTGCTACCTGTCCCCTCCAGCTCCACTTCTGGTATGAAGAAGCCATCAAATGGGGGAGTGATCTATGGGCCAGAGGTGCCCTACCACACTACTGACACGGAGTGAATCAAACCTTGGTGACTAGGTGGGCAGAAACATCCTTTTTGCTCTTCTGCAAAATGTCCACTATCATGTTTCTATTTAAATTAGTGATTTAGTAAGACTGGGTCTTTCTTCAATTTTAGCCGAGTGTGGCAGGTTCTGCTGAGAGGGGACACGCCTGACTTTGCTCCATCTCCTTCTTTTTCACTATACTCAGGGGATAAAGGGGTTCAGCTCTATCTTTATCTTGTGGCCAAGCAGATACTAGATCTATGGAGCTAAAGTCCTACCAGTTCCCACAATGCCTATTTCCAGTGTGTCAGTGGGAAGAAGATGCCTTCAAAAGTCCCATTATTTAGTGTTGTAGATTATTCAGTATTTTTGCCTTCACCAAATACTTGGGAGATATAATAAAAATATTTGTTTCTAATGGCAAAGAGAAATGCCTTTTCCTGGTAGATTCTATGCTTTTCTCAGGCCACGTGTGAGAAACAGAGCCCGATGCTTAAAGATACCGCTTAGGTGGTTGCATTTCCCATCCTTTACCAGTGCCAGAGAATGGGCAATCCCAGAGGCTGAGCAGTGCTCTGTCAAACTTGTGCCACGGGCTGGTGGTGACTTTAGAAACATGCTATACAGGTCTTTATAAAAGGGTCCAAGCAGTCTAAATCCTGACACAGGAGCACAAAACCAGCACCTCAGGAACTGTACTTACACAGAGACATGCACACAACCTCTCCAAGTGCTGCATGGGGGGGATGGTAGTATTTTTTATGCCTCCCAGCAAGCATATGTTAAGAGGTTTTGTAACCCAATATGAATTCTAAAATGTACAAACACATCTGTGTCAAACCCTAATGAGAAAGTGCCTCCAAAGCACTCCAGTAAAACACCTGCAACCTGTATGACTGTTTTATATTGCCTTTAGATAATCACATACTGCCTTGTAATAGCTACCTTGCTGTTTAAGTTGATGTAGTTGCAGCTCATGGAGTATGAAAATGAGTCCTGGTAGTACTGCTGCTATAAGTCCTGACGGCAAAACACATTTCCCTTGAAAAATGAATGTCACAAGTGGTGGATGAAATCTAGTTGAGTGACGCACTTCCATACACATTAGCACATACTTTGCTCAAAATAGAACTACTCCATTTTAAAGAAAATCTCTGCAAGGGAAGGGAAGGAAATACCCTCCTTCCTTTTTGGTGCATTAAGAAGGCTTGAGGTTTCCCCACTCTCCCACTTTTTTCTAGAAATTCAGCTCCTGTTAAAGTCACAGGCAGCAGTGAATGTCCATTTCCAAACCTCCTGTATAAAGGGAGATTTCTGTGCAATGCCCCATTGGATCCCAACAACAACAGATGACTAATGAAACAAATACATTTAATAGCACACAGCTCAGAGAACATTTGATGAAGCAGGCCGGCTCTTTTGCTGTTGCTTATTCACCATAGATGTCCCTAGCAAGAGTGCCCAGAGCTACCAGAGAACCTTGTAAAGCAGCTGAGGCCAATTGCCAATATTTAGGCATAATTCAGGTCATCTGATACTAAAAAAGAGCCCAGGATGAACTGCATCAAGTGCTGCCTCTTCCCCTTGCCCACCCTCTCCTGGACCTCCACAACATCATGCCACCTCTCCAGGAGATGCTGTGGTGCTCCAGAGCTCGCTCCCATCAGCTTCACAGCTAGTCCTAGCCTCCATTTAATAGATTAAAATAAATAACCATGATAGAGAATGAATAACTAACTAACCAAGGTTTAGAAAGACCAGCAAAATCATCACAGAGCTAAGAAACTTTCCATAGCTTAGGTTTGAAAAAAAGTTGACACATGAACAATATTTAGCTTCTAATCCTCCTCTGTCCCTTGCTCAGTCTCAGTGAGACAAACATACCTTTGCACCTCTCTTCTCGTTTAGATTTTGTAGTTTTCCTCATTAATCTTGTAGTTTTCCTTGGATGAGTCCAGCTCTGTTGCCGTTCAGCCTCAAGGCTGGGACCCTGGAAAACACCTTCTGAATCTTCAACAAGTATTTGTCTCCCTCATCACAATTCTTATTCGTCTGTTCCCTTAGGAAACATAACTCATTAAAGATCAAGAAGAGTTTAATTCAAATATAGGTTTTATGTATAGCATTTCCCCTTCCTCTCCCTCCCCAACTCCATTGCATTTTTCTCAGGATTTTCACCAGCTGGACTATCCTCTCAAAACCAACTTTCTGACTCTGCAGCTCCATCAATGTTAATGGAATTATCCTGCATTCGCAGGGAGGGTAAAGATCCCAGTTTTATTCTTCTTTATGATTTAACCATTAAAAGCTGCAGTTTACAGGTTCTGCAATCTTTCAAGCTTTCCTTAATAAGGAGTACTTATGCTTGTCACAAAAATGTAATCTTAGGATTAGACAAGAATAAAACTTTCTTTTGTCTTTTCTTCCAGGTGTCCATATGTCTGCAATGGGGAATCTGGCCAGCTCGCAGAAACTGCCTCTCCTCCAAGAACTACATACTGAGGCGAATTCCCAGCTTATTAAAAAATAGTTCTGTTATTTTGCCATCTTGTTTGTTCTGCAATTCCACCGTATTTTCCCCTCTCTCTCTTTTTTTTTTTTTTTTTTATTTTGCCTCTGGCTTTTTTGGGGGAAAAAACAAGGAAATGGAAAAAAAAAACACCTCAAACCCAAGAAATTCTTAAACATATCTTTATTTTGGTCTTCGTGTCACTTCCAAAATTCTGTAGGAATTGACAGGAACATCCCAATATTCAGATATTATTTGTCCAGTGAAGAGCTGTTTGCATGCAGAAGCTCACAGGAGCGTCCAAAAAAACCCTAAAAACCTTAAAGTAGGTTGTAAAGTGGCTCTTGAGCTTCTGACAGAAGTGCCTTAACTTCACTGTTGCTTAACTCTTTTCCAAAGTAAATTAAATCAAAGCTGGAATGGCTAAAACTTGAGTAACGCTGCCCCAGAATTTAATGTGGTCCAAACACTCAATTTCAAAATTCAGGTGAGTTGTTTTCATTTTCTTGAGTGACTCCTGATACAACTTTTCAATTCAGTGGGGGATTTTTTTGTTTGATTGTTTGTTTGTTTGTTTGCCTCAGCTTATAACTTTCAGGATGTTTTTCTAGATTTCAAACCCAGTTATGTTGAGATCCGGGAAGCTGGTCCTTCAAAATAAAGGAAAATGTTATGGTCTCTGTCTTAGTTCACAAAGACACTGAGTTGACCATGGCAACTTATTACATGTTTTTAATTATATTCCATCCTTCATTATTTTTTTGAAGGAAAAGATTAACAGACAGAGAGCAGAATGCCCTATATCATTTCTTCTCTGAATGTTATAAAAGAATTCTAGAATTTAATTTTTTTTCCTAATATACACTTGTGAAAAAGTGGAAAAGACAGTGTAATATTTGATCGTGAATCATCAAATGGCACCCAGACTCCCTGCTCCAACACAACAGACAGTTGCGTAGCTATTTGCAACTTCACTTAATTGAATTTTGCAATGCGGTTTCACAATGCCACTTTCTACCACTTGGTTTTTAAGAATCGGGTTGCGTGCTGTTTAACAGCCCCAGTCAGGCTTCTGAGAGGAGACCTTCGGTTCTGCCCACTCCTGGCTTTTCATAATCTGTCAGCGCACTGCATCTCCTGCCCGCCCCAGGCTAAGCTATCTGCACAGCTCATCCAGGGACGTTGTTTGAGTGAGGGAGTTACGCCTCCCAATCATAACACATTCTTATCCTTTTACATCATGCAGGGAACCGACAGCCCGACTCAGTCATTGACAGCCTTTGGTGTCTCTTCATTGCACAATGGTTACGGTTTTGATACGGCCTCCGCGTTTTTCCTGCTCTACCATAGCCGAGCCACAGAGACTCCTGGCCTCCAGCAGCAAACCGTGCTGTTTTGGTAAATTTTCAACTCTCCTGATGTGCTGTAAAGCTGAACGGAGGGAAGAGCTCGTTATGTCTTAATGGCCTGCGATTCAGCGTAGGGCTGGGAGTATGAGTGTTTATGGAAGGAAGAAAAGCAAAAAAAAAAGAGTTTTACAGAGAAGTATGATGTCACCCACATCATAGTCTATTTCTGGAATTAAGCTGTGAAACCCATGATACATTTTGACACATACATGTTGCCAAGTAAAACTGATAATATAATTGTTAATACGGTCACAGCCAACTGTTTTTCAGATAAGGAGTTAAACTCCTCTATGCAATATAGTGTTTGTGGAACGTAGCACCTAGTCGGTTCCATGCTTTCATTGGCTCTGGGATTACTTCCTATCATATTTAAATAAAAAGACTAGATTATTGGGTACCATAAGAACAATGGGCTGCTTAATGGTCTTGCGGCATTTATCTTAAGTCAATACAAAAGTTTTGAGTTCCTAAGCCTATGTCAAGGGCAGTGAAACAAGGGCTGCATTCAGTGAATTAGTCATTTGTTTATTTTTTAATGCACAGAAGTATCTTATTTTGGGGACTCAGATATACTTAGACGATTCAGTTAAATACAGATTAATTTTCCAAAAAATTGTGTCTGTCTGAGGAACAAAATCTGATAGAAAATACTAAAGGTTATTATGTGCAATTTGTTCTAGATAAGAGTAATGATCAAACAACTTCCTCATCTCTTTGCCATAGCGCAAATTCCCCTGTGACAGAGGTCCATTTTGTATAGCATCCTTCATACGAGCTTTGTTCCTAAAAGCTTGACTGGGCTCCACAATATAATTACAGTGTTATTAGGAGTAAGTAATACCAGAAAAGAAGAGACACTCTAGAAGTGTAGATATGGAAAGGAAGGGATAGGTTCAGATATGGAACAGAGTGAGACTGTAGCCCAGAGACATAAGAAAACTGCTGAAAGGAGCTCAGGACGTGGAGGCAAAGAACGAAGGCCAGGACTCCGGGTGTGCAGGGAACAAGTGGGGGACTGAAAGGTGAAGAATGTGCTTGAAAAGCAAAAGTGGAGCATCTCTGCCACCTGCAAAAACACAGACAGGCCAGAGTTTAAGAGATATTTAGGTGACCACTTAAGAGTTTCAGAGAACCAGAAGTCTCCCTGGATCTTAGACTCCTCTGTGCTCCTCAAAGGCTCATAACGTCCTTTTTTTCCCCATCTTTACAGACAGACACTTTTAAGTATAAGGTTATAAAATCTTATAATGTTCCATTTTTTAAATTGATGCTTTCTAATCCTTCACTTCTGAAATTTATGATTAAAATGAAATAAAATTAAATTTTTGCTCCTGGTCAGAAGTGGAGCAGTTGCAGTTGCAGTTCATTTGCAGCTATGGTCAATTTACTGCACTATAGAAAGAAAAATAGGTCTCTGGTGGAGTGTTTCCTTCAGACACAGAATAATATCTCTTTACTGCTGACCCTTCCCTCTCCCAGTGTGAGAATGGAGTGAATGATTTTGGCCACAAACACACTGTGCTTCTGACTTCGATGGTGTCTGAAGGTCCATAAACAATTCAGACGGGAGCGATTTGTGTTGGTGTTATTCCCATTTCCTTCAAAATGGCTTTTCTGTGATGATATGAAGGCAGCAGCGTGGAGGCGATGCCGTGTTATCACTGGAGCGGGGTGCAGGGGTCGCTGGAGGCTGGGGCTCTGCGGCCAGACCCACATGGGAGGATGGTGGTGCCTGTGCGGAGCTCCCTCAGCTACGGTGTGTTTTGCCTGCTGCTTGCTTGGCTTGCAGCACCAGCTCGCCGTGTTCACCTGTCTTTAACGCACAACCTCCCTGAGGTGGAAGCCGTCTGATGGCGTGATCACTCAGCTCCATCAGACCATGTTGCATCTAGCTAAGGAAAGCACATCTAAGGAAGAACCACTATATCTCCTTGAGCCCAGTTCTTCGCCCCAGCCTGTCTCTTCACCTTGCCCAGCAATGCGTGGAGGAGAGCTTGTCTTTCTCCTTTCCCCTGCTCAATATACAATATCACACCGTTTTACTAAACTAGCAGATAAGCTTGGACTCTGTTGTCCTGTGATTCCCTGCCTTGAGCCAGAGCTTTGAGTTATTTTTCTACTGTACACTGACTTATCTTTTGTTTTCTCAAGTAGCAGTTTCCCAAATCATGGGTCAGGGAATGAATGGGAGCATGGAAATGGGCTGCCAGAAGATATTTATATATATTGTTTTTCCTTACCGAAGACAGAACATGAATTCCAGAGGATTCAGTATTGCTGCCAACTCAGCTTCAGCTCAATCCTAACCTTCACTACGCATCGAGCAGCCATGGACCAGCTAACACCAGAGTGCAGTCTTGCCTGCCGAAGCTTGGATTTCTGTGTAATTGGTTCCCATGTTACTGAACTTACAAGGTCAAATTACATCCCCTTGCCTTAGCAGGCACCTTTCCTTTGGCATGGCGCCGAGTCTGACAGCCACGCGTCTCCCTTTTGTTAAGATCTGGAGGGCCGAGATCATCCACGGGCGTTCTTGGGCCTCCTTTCTCATACTAGTTGGAGATCTTCAAGTCTAGGAGACTAGCTGCAGGCCTTCGGGTGCTGAGCCCAGAGGAAATGCTCATCGCAAAGACTTGGGTAGGAGTTAGGCCTGATGAAGGCAGACCTTATTAGAGGGAGAAGGGCATGATTATTTGGAAAGCTTTATTTATTTGTTGGTTGAGGAGGTTTGATTGGGGACAACGCAGCTAATGTTGCAAAGCAGAGATGGAAAATGTGCATTTATACCCTGAATATCAACTGTTCGTGTCAGTTAAGGGAATCATAACATTTGTGGGAACAGGTGCTTGTTTGCGCCAGTGTTCACAGAAGGACTCTCTTCCCTACAAGAACCTCAGTTTGCAGTGAAAAGGCTATTTGTACCTAAATAACTGCTACCCATGTTCCAGATTCCTAATGTCTATGAAGTTTCGATTTCCCAGTAAAGAAGCAAAAAAAAAAAGACTATCATGTGACTGATTCATTTAAGAAATTATATGACCCCTCAACACTTGGAGATCTGTGTGTAGCTGGCCCTACTATTCTGGTTTTCCTCCCATTATTAACCTCTTTGTACAGATGGGGACCCGAGAAGTGAAAAGATGAAATGCCGTATGACAGCCAAGGAGGGAAACCGTGGCCGAGTCACAGAGACAACTCACATAAATGCCTGAAGCCATTTCTAGGTGACAGAGAACTGGGCAGGGAAAACCCTAGCAGACCACAGAAAGTCAGAGATAAGGGAAACATCTTAAGGACTGGTGTAAAGGTAGCATGAACCGGTCTCGCTGTGTGATTAAACGATCCCCATCAGCGGTAGTGTCACAAACAGAAAACATGTGGGCATTTCTGTCATTCCTCAGCCCTCGGCAGCCTGCTCTCTTTGATACTTCTCAAGAGTCCCACCTCCCTCTGAGGCACTTGCAAAGTTCACAAAAATCAGCAGGAACTAAGGTTGGTCACGTTTGCCTTGTGAGCACAACAGGTAATTGATGCTGGGGAAAAAAAATCAGGAAGGAAATGGTAAAAAAAAAGCAATCCCAAATACGAGCTTGCCTCTACCCTTGCTCCCCCATCTCTTGAGGTGCCTGGTGGCCAGCGTGGCAGTCAGCACCATGGATTCAGGATTCACCACCACCAGAAGGGTGGGAAGCGGTCAGCAGCAGCGGCTCTCCAGGGTGGGATTCGTCTTGAATGGAGAAAGTGTCTGCTTTGGCAGTGACTGATCTGTCTGGCATGGCTCTCCCCCATCCCCATGTCTCCATCCCGCTCCTTTGCCAAGAGCCAATTTCATCACTTGTGTGTCCACAGCCTAAAAAAGCGGGTGGAGGCCACAAGTAGGGAGAAGATAGGAAGATAGGTAGGATTGGTGGAAGATAGGATAGCATTGGTGACCAGAGTAGTGGGGCTAAAACCCTTAAAAATAATAAACCAGTTATCTTTGCCCAAACCGCCATTAGTAATCCAGTTACCACTGGGCAGCCCCAAAAGGAGCAATTCCTTCGGGACTGTGTGGCCAGGCCATGTGTTGGCAGGGGACATTGCTGAACTGAGGCCACTTCCCAAGTCTCACCCACAACCTGGATGGGAACCTCTTCCTCCATGTGTCAGGGGAGGCTTCAGTTCAAAGGCAACGTCAGCCGAGCGCAGGTTTCTGTGCCACAGGAGCGTGGGGATCACGCTGCTTTCTTGTGGCTACGGATGGTGAAGGAGAAAATAATTCGATAAGTCTGCAGAGTGTTTTTATTGTCATGTCAACAAAATATTTTCTGCCTCCACAGACTGTGGAAGTACTTAGCATGCAGCATCCATCCAGTTTTGGAAAACACTTGAAAACCACCGACAGAATCTCACTATTCCTTTTTTTAGCTACATAATGAAAAAGCAAACAAGAAATATGCTGATTCCCAAAACGAACTAATTTTTTTTTCTGAAGCAATTTAATTTTTTAGCTTTGATCTGATACCAGAACCCAAAGGACTTACTTGCTATTTCTAAATAATGAGTCTAATGTTTATGCTCTGAGTCTGAACTTTTCTGGTTTTGGAAAAAATGTGACTTTACATAAAAGTCCTTTGATTAAGAGATCTGCAGTCAGAGGAGTTTTCGATACAATAATGAAAAGGCCTTTCAGATCGCTAACTCGAACACTGCTCAGCACGATATTACTCAAGAAGGGGAGAAGCCGACAGAACAATCACACTATTAGTCTTTGCTTTGCCAAGTGTTGTGTTAGTCATATTCCTGGTCAAATCTCCCAGAAGTGGCTAAGAGAAGCCTTACATCGCACGGAGTGATGCACGCCTGATAAACGCACCCTGACCTGGGTGGTCTGCCGCACTGGCTCTCGCCTTTTATTGTTTTTTAACCCTGTTCCATTGAGGCTTTAGTATGTGATTGCTATACAGAGGGAAAGTGCTTGGAGGAGAAGTAGAGGCTGTTTCCTCTCACTATGGTCCAAATTCCCCTGCAGCAGGGATGGTACCTACAGCAGGCTACAGCAGGCTTTTCTCCCAAGCAAGACGGCAGCACGGAACACAGCACTTTCTTGCTGGCACAGCGAGGATCCCATTCCCTGCCCCATCCGAGCATGCAGGCATTGGGCAAAAGGGCTGCTGTGCACCCATCTCTCCCTGGCGCCGGGAGCACCCAACGCCTGGGCTCATCCCCGCTCCCACCGCTGCGAAGGTCACCCCGCTGCCCTGGTCCCCGCTTTCCTAGACATGAGATGGAAAGAGTGACTTTCACCCCTGCTAAGTAGGTTGGAGTTTCGAAGCTGAATGCCTGTGTTATTTACGCAGAACTGACACGTCTCTTTGTCCTGAGCCATGTGGCCCGGATTCCAGCCCTTGTATCTACAAAACATTACTCATGTGCGCGCTCCTCTTTCAAGTCCTTGATTCCGATGGGATTACTCACATGTGCACGCATACCGCGACTGTGTGCCTGATCGCAGCTCACGTCTCTCCAAAGCAGGGGTAAATCCTGCTGCTTTCAGCTGATTTACACCAGTATGCCGGAGATAAAAATCTGAAACAGGAGCGGCTTGCTGGGAAAAGGAAGATCAACCTGATGATACCTATTCCTCCTCCTCCTCCGTATTCTCCTTCCACGTTCCCATCTCCACTGTCGTCGGGGCAGCCTGTGGGAAGGTCTGCTCCTCTGTACCATCAGGGCACTGCTGCATGCTAGGGGTTAAAATGAGAAGGCACTTTGTTTTTGGAGATTTATTGCTTTCCTCCTGCTATATTTGTAAAGCTCATCATTATAGTCAGCCATCCCCACCCCTGCAGCTGTCTGTGCATTTTTTCTCTGGTTCTAGAGTTGTACTTTACTGAGGAAATTATAATTATTAAAACACACAAGGTCACGCTCTAGATGAACTTGGAAACAGTTCAAATATGTTTCAGGTTTGAAACTATTTAGCAGCTATGGCCAAGTGGTGAGTTCATAACAAAAGAATGGTTAATTTCACACTTCAGATAACATTTCCCCCGGAAAGCGGTAAAGCATGTTGGTACAGAAATTATTAAAGGTCGAAAAGACTGGAGACACATAATCAGTCATTAGTCCTGATAATTAGATATTAAAGGCAGGCTTAAGGAGGGGGCAGAGTGGTTCTCCCTGAATAAGCCAATGTCTGCCCCTTACCTTTAAATCACTCGTTTAAACTTTTTCATGTTCAGAAAGGCACCGTGACTTTGTGGACTTCTAACACGGGGCATCTCGAGAGCTACTCCACAAGCGGCTCTTCTCCCCCTGCCGCAGATGACACAGTTCTGGTTGTACGTCGCTGGACAGCATCGTCAGGCCATCACTAGAATTAAAATTTGCAAACCATTCACTGAAATAGCAGCAAAGGAAACACCAATATCCCTCTCCCCGAGTTACCTTCCCCTGTGCATTGGGATGGTGGGAGGAAGGCAGTGACAGATGTTTGTGGCCTCCCCAGCAATATCTGCATCAAAAATAATCACTGCTTTTCCCTTGCAAACTGCGAAAGGGATTTTGACAAAGCAAGTTTTGAAAGATCAAACCTCCTTTGTGCAGACAGCAGCCTGAAGTGGTTCTCTCTAAGCCTATGTGAGATTTGTGGCTAAAGCAGGTTGATCTTTATGGGTTTTCTTCCAAAACTCAGGCTCTCCCATGCAAACATCCCCTCCTCCATTAAGCTGGATTTCAGTGTTGAGGTTTATCAGCAGCCCTTCAAAAAAATCACTTAAAAGAATGTTTCTCTTAAACAAAACAAAACAAATCCCCCAAACTATCTCTGCCTTCCTGGGCACTGACATCCAAAAATGAACGCTAGATGTTACAAATCCTTCCTCAGTAGCTTTCCCCTAGAAACAGCAACGGCCCAGCCAGGTCCCCCCGACAGCCTCAGCCGTGCCCCCAGGTCCCCAGTCTCATCCTGCACCAGGGGAGAACGCACAGTGCGTTTGACTTCTGCAGCTGGAGTTTGTGAAAATCTACTCAACAGAAAACCAGGAGGTGACTGGCTTTATGAGCACACCTCGGAGGCGTGTGCTCCTGCCACCTGCATGTCCCACTGCCATGACTGGGGGTGACACTGGACTCTGGTCGGGGGCTTTGAGGAAATCAGTGACACCCCTGGCTGCTGGGGCGGGGGGGAAAGGTGATGCTTTATCTGGGCTATTGCCCTAGCTGAGGGCCTTTTATTTTCTCAGCTGTGCGCAGCTACGGACATGCCCGCAGACTCTCTGAATCATGTCCTGGTGCTGGCTACTCAGCTGCACAGTGAGGAGGTCACGAGGCTGAGCCTTACCTCTGAATTTTCCTTCTTTCCCAGGTATCATATTTTATTTTTAATTTGGAAAGATCTTGCTCATGTCTTTGTGAAAAAGAAAAAAAAAAAGGAATGGCAGTGAGCATTCAACACTAGTTTCATTTTTCATCACCATTATCAAGGTTTGGATTTTAACTTTGGAATGTCCTTATCTAAAATGAAATCAAATAAGCACTTTGTGGCAGGGGGTCCTACACTCCCTCCTCAGCTGAGGGAGCTTGTGCAATGTGTAGCATTTGCCCCACCGCTGCATGCTTGAATCAGTTCACCGAAGTTGACACATGTACATGTCTACCTACATGGAGTGCCGCATGAGCATATGGCTGGCAACGTATATTATTCATGCTCATCGGTTTACACCAGAGCAGGCTTCCCAGCCTCCGGGTATGGATAAGGATGGCTGTGAGTGCAGTTAAGCTCACGGACAGATACCCAGGCAAGGTAAAATACATGTAAAACCCAAAGCATATTTTTAATGACCCTAGTGTGGCACACGGCAGGACACAAGCAGGACCCCATCCTTGGGATTTACACAGAAGCAAGCTCTGCAGAACAGCAAGCCTGGCTCTCACAACTCTGACCATGCTGTGAGGACCTAGGAAAGGGTTTCACTTCATCCAGCCTCATGACCTGTGTGCTTCTAGAGCACGTTACCAACTCCAGCTTCTGTCAAAAGCTGGACACAGGAAGAAAAGGGCCCAAGGACCTGAAGATGGACTGAACCCACCACATGACCAGACCATCCAGATGGGCCGTGTGTTTGTGTGCCCACAATGTGGACAACTGGCAAGTTGGAACTGGAGAGCAGCTTTGGGCCTGGGCTTTCTTGCAAATATGGATGCAGATACCTAGTTTTCTCCCAACTCCTTTCATATTGTGAAAGCTCACAAACAAAAGCAAGCTGATTCCTGCCTCTGCTTCTACCACATGAGGGATGGATAGAATGATCCCAAGTGTTATGTCATCTGCTTTCCGTGGGGTGGGGAGAGCTCCACTGAGTCCCACGCTTGGATTTGGGAGGGCTGGCAGCCCTCTGGTTTCTCAGCAGCTTCCAGGCTTTCTTTTCCTCCTGAAGCTAATGGGTGAATGGCAACAGAGTTCATGAGGATTTTCAAATAAGCTCGGAGGAGCTTCTTCATGAGAATTTGAATCCTTGGCAAATAGCCCACAATAGCTGATATTTTTCCAGTTTATGGGGGAGAGTGTTTTCCAGCTATGTGTATTTTTCAACTCCCATAACCAACACATTACTTTAATGCTAATTCCTCCGCGTCCCCTTTGGAACCACGTGCACTCTTTGGAAAGACACATGCCCCTGTCTGAAAGATTCATGGGCTTTTCACATGGGTGTCCTCTCTCTCACTCCCATGTACGAAGTTTGGCTCCTGGATAACCTAAAACTGGGTTGCACGGGAAGTGGAGCTGCCGCAGGTTGGCAAAATGAAAGGAAGAAACCTCTAAGATACGGGTTAATGACACATCGAAATTAATAGTTGAAGGACCTGTCATACCAAATAAACAAAAATAACAAAAGAAGGGAGAGGAGGAAGAGGGAGCAAAGGACTGGTCCCTGTCAGGCACGTGTTGACATTGCTCTCCTGACCAGTTGGCTGCAGACCGCAGTGAGCCTACTGCCCATCTGCCTCCACACCTCAGTATCGCCCAGGCTGCATGTTGTTGTCTGAGTAAAGCTTACTCCTTTTGTCTTTTATAAACATTGGGGTTATTATCTGCAATATTCCACCCTCATGTCATTGAAGAAGAATGTTCCGAAAATGAACCGCTGAAGACTGTAGGATTTATAAATACCAAGAGCCAAGAGTCAGCTCTCGTGTAAATCCATTGCCTTGGATAGAGTTACTGTAAGGGTGATGCCCCCCCACCCCATCTTAATCAGTACCATTTCACTCTAATTTCTGTAATAGTTTGGAAGTAGCGCTGGGAACAGCTCTAGCTGCCTTTTTTTTTCTTCTTTTTGGCAAAAACGTGGATTCAGCTACATGAAAACGTTTTGTGAATTTGTCTCATTTCTGCTGAATTGTTCCTGCTGAGGCAAACAAACAAACATTCAGAAAAAGCACCCTTCAAGACAGAATGTTTTGATTTTACGGTCAGAACAAATATCTTAACACTTGCCACCATCCTTAATGCCAATTAAAAAAATAAAATTTTAATGAAATTTCTCAAACTTGAGGGCAAATGTAACATTTTGTCCCAGACAAGCTATTCTGTTGGTCTCAGAGCTGACTATAAAATTAATTTGCTTTTTCAGCTTGCTAAAATATGTAAATCTTTGTTTTCTGGGTTGATCCATTAATTTCAATACTGCTTTACAAAATTCTCAGAGGCACAAACCAGTAAATAATAACAAGCAAACAAGCAGTGATCTCATCCGGCTCTACATGGAAGGCTGGAAAGAGCATGGATGAGTAAACTGAGTTCAGGTGTTGACTTGCACCACTACAAATTCAGTGTGCAAGTGAAACGGAAAGATGAGACCATCTGGTCCAAAGAAGACATCCAGCAATATGCTGCCTTTACAATGCTGCTTCAGCTTTCAGAATCCTCCAGTCGTGTCAGGGATCAGAATTTGCCTGTGCTATTTCAATATATTGATTTTGTACCTTCTCAGTTTGTGAAGGTTGCACCTGATCTGCTGTGTTTTCTTTCCAGTGTGAGCAATAAGCAGAATTGTGTTGGTACAGGGTTTCAGCAAGCCGTGGTCTCATCACTTCTACTGGCCTGAATTGTAACACGACTGCTACAATCAGGGTAATATAAAATAACCTCAGGGCAGTCATCTCTCTTTCTTCCAAAACCAGGGCTGGAAGTTCAGCAGCAGTGCCCTGATTTGGGAAAGGTTGCTTTTTCTTGGATCTCCTCGCATGCCAGGAACCAGCTTGAAAGCCAAGACCTCACCCTGACTCGCACACACAGGTTGCTTTGTTAAACAGTATCAAAGTTTCACTCCATTGCTTCTTCTTCCGGAAGCAATGAACCGACTACTTAAAGATGAAAAGTTGTACAAACTTGTACGAACACCACAATTTACAGCACAATTTACAATGCTTTAGTTCAAACCCAAAGATTTCCCCTCTGACTCGCACCATGGCTCCTTCAGTATCTCTCTTCTGCACCATATCCTTGGCGATTCCCACCAATATACCTCGATGGCAAGGAGTTGTCAAGATTTTCAACTGGTGGATCACAAAACGTCTTTTTTTTTCATATCTGCATATCTTTTGACAGTTCACAAACTGCTCTGTTGAAACTGTGAATTTGTGTTTCATGGTTACCTTTGGTGGATTCTTTCAGGAGACTGCAAACACCAAGAAGGGGGGAAAAATTGATGGAGCTGGAGAGAACCATGGTGCAGATCTGAAAAGGAGTGCTGGCTCGCTGCCGCACATCAAAACCGCTGTCACTGCATGCCTTTATACAGCACTGCCCTCTTCAAAGAACATCCCAGCCCCTTTGCAGCATAAATTAACAAGTTTACCTTGAACTGCAAAAATACGTGATGAGGACACAAATCTGATCTTGTTTACACTGCTGAGAAGCAAGACCCTTTATTCACTGAAATCAAACCATTATTAAAATAGTGTAAATGAAAGGGCAATCTAGCACTATCTGTTTTGGTAAGGGCTAAAAAATACCATTAGTCTGTCAAATGATGGGCTACTATCTGCTGTTAGAAGAACATCCGGGTTTCCAGTTGGGCAAAATATTGGTCAAGTTGCAAGGAAAATACTATCCCATGGCAGCTTCTTTCCCGGTTTCCTGGTTTCACGTTCACTAGAAGAGCACGCTGGAGAGAAGCATGGCAAAGAGAAAGTGTCTTTGCAGTCCATAGTCCAATATAAGTTGACATAGGTCTACTATTTCTTTATGGCCAATTTTGCATCAGAACAAAATGAGTTGATTCAACTCATTGAGGAGGTGCTGCTTTACGTGTGGGACTAATTCAGAAACCAAAGGAGGGAGCTACTTGCTTGCTGTGAGGAGATAAAGCTCCATTCAAGTTAATGGAGTTACACTAATTCACTTCCACGGGGATTTGCTCCTGTTCTCAGAAGTATCAACTCACAGTAGTTAATGGGCGCTTTGGCATGGACTTAGGAAAGCCTGAATATCGTCCCCGTTAGTAGGTGGTGATATTAAAAACAGGATAACATTGAACAGGTAAGCCATGATTTTAGTATTATTCAAGACGTGTAATCTGCAAGATAATTAGTTTATTTAAAATATACTAGAACTGGATATTCCAGGTACAGTCTGTGTTGTGTCAGCCTGATGACATCTAAGTGGGTTATGCACTTCATGACTTGTCAATCCATAGTCATTCTGCTGTTATAAAGCTCTAAAATTGATCCAGTTAACTTTATCATTATCTAAAGAAAGAACTTGAGTGGCTGAACAAAGTGCTCTGAACTCCATGGCTCCATCCATCATCTTGTCCTAAGGACCTTGCTGTCTTGCTTTCTTGGAACTGGCTCCTGTTCAGAAAGAGATTAAGCAGCAAGTCTTCAAAAGCAAGATAAAAAGCAGAACTATGGGCTGTGCTTGGCTTTGTTCAGCAAATTCTACCTCCCTTCTTTGGATAAAGGAGGAATGGCTGAAGAAGCTGGACTCGGCAGCTGAACAAGGCATGGGGTAGAAGAAATCACGGCGTCAGAGAGAGTAGTATGCGCTGGCATGCGCTCAGTTACAACTGTGTTAACAAGCGGATGTTGTTCAGGGGAAACGTGGTAATCGGGTTTATCTGCACACTGTCCCTGTTTAGGTTTCACAGCCACGTCCCTTGTCTCTGCAGGAATTGGCTGAGACGCCAGCTACTAACAATGGGAATAACCGCACACCGTGCACTCCTGGTGTCAGCCTGACCCTCCTTTACTCTTTTATCACTACGTTAACTAAACATATTTACTGTAAGGAAGTTCTAATACATGTAAACATTTCCTGCTGCCTGAAATACTTTCTGTCAAATACAGCTGAGACAAGAGCAAAACTAAGAGAAATGCCCCAAGAAATGAGGAATTTCTAATGCCCTATGTGATGGCCAGTCAGATAAGGTGTTCATTAAGGTCTTGCGTACTGGGAAGGGATATAACGCTGAAGACTGGATGTTGCTTAGCACTGTTTGATGTATGAAAAGGCAAACCTTTTGGAAAGGGTCACTTCTGTCTACTGAAAGACCAGCAGCAACATTTGTAAAGCAGACCAACAGCACAGCTAATGATATATATACACCAATAAATCATATGATGGGACTGATTTAAATGACACTCAACTAAATGGTGCTGCTTAGGACAGCCCTAGGCGTGGGTAGTGGGAGGCTGTGTGACCCTCCCCGTCTTTCTGTCAGGATGCAGAAACTGGGGGCACATTGCTGACTCACAGCACTGGTGGGTGCTGGAAGCACAGCAAGGAAAATATTCCAGGCATATAAAGGCACCGTTGCTCCTACAAGCATCAGTTCAAGGCATAATATACCTCAATGCATTTAAAAAAAAAAAAAGCAGGCACAGCAGCCGACCCCTCACTTCCACCTTGCTATCTGGTTTGGGGGCTGAATTTTGTCTAGCCCTCCCCGGGGAAGGGCGAGGCAGCTCCTACTATGTCTGCCTGGTACGCTACTCTGTATACGGTTTGGGTTGCAACTGTTGACTATTTCTCCTTGATGGATTTATATGGGCTCCTACAGTAATGACTATGGTGTCTAAGGAGGAAATGAGGATGAGGTCTACATCTTCCTTGAATGTGTTGTTCAGTCAGCTAAATGACGAACAGACCATCAGACACCTGTTAAAGTGTGATATAAGGCAACAGCCCACTAAATGGCCTTACTGATTTCTTCTGCTATTTGAACACCTTCCATGTAGACTCTCCAGGATATTCACAGCCGTTGGAGAAAGAAAGGATTCATTTAAAAGCACAAACACTAGACCAAGGGCACACAGAAAAGATGTGCCTGAGGGATTTGTTCTGTCCTGAGCAAGGATGAAAGACTCCAAAGCTCCAAAGCAAAGGATGTCTCCAGGGATGTCCAAGCCCAGTAGGATCTTGCCTCTCCTTACTCAAAAAGCAACCATAAAATCCTGAAGGCATACCCCAGAGTTTCAGCTCTTGCATGTTATTTTCATGTGTGATAATTGTTAACCTGGTTAAATCAGGCAGTTTCAACACGAGATTCCAGCACTATTTCTTTCTGGTCCTTCCTGAGTGATTTATATTAATTGTTCAGGAAAACCAATACAAAAATACGTGTCCCTTGAGACTGGAGGCTTTGTGGCAGTCTCAAGCAGAGTACAAATGACTAGTTGTATATGGCTTAGCAGCGGGCATGCACTCTTATGCAATTCAAGTGGCCAGGAGCGGAGTATTTTACTCTTTCAGTTTAGGGCATCTGTCCAGGAATTACATGTTAAAGGGTTGAGAAATGAAATCCACTGGAGTAACTGATGTGCTGTTGTTGTTGGACTCACAGGGAAAGATTTCGGCCAAGATTCCTCCTCAGACATAGAGATCAATTTAACTGATGGCTTGTTTCTTGGAATCATGTTGCATCGAACATTTGAACTGCAAACAGCTTTGTCTCTGAGACAGAGCCACCGGATGGCCCGAGCAGCGCACGCAGGCACAGCTACTGCAAGGAAGGCTTTGTGTCGGGCATGACGCAGTCACGGATGCTTGGACTGAGTGCTCAGCTGAGGTAAACTGGCACGGTCCTGCTTGCTTCAGTGACATTATTGCACTTTACAGCGGCTGTTTGACTTCTTCGGGGCTGCCTATGGAAGGAAGGGCAGAGCACGGGGTTTGGGAGAGAAGCGATGGATGGTCGTGGTGGAGTGGTGTGCTGGGAGTTGCTCGAGATGGTGCAGGCTGGGCTGGTGGTTCATGTGTTTGCCTCCAAGCAAAGGCAGCAGTAGATGTTGGCACTGATAGACTGTCCTGCACCATCTGATAGCGGGTCCTGTTTTTTATTCAAGGGCTATTTTTAAAAGCCCGACTCAGGTGACATCTCATTTCACCCAAGCGCCTTGGTTACCCCCAGAAGGTGATGGCAGCAAGAGGTGTGACAACCATATCCTGCCAGCCAGGCTGTACGTGGCTGCCACCAAAACAGTGGCAAAAGGGACTGGGCAGCTGCCAAGTGGTCCCGAGTGATGCGGCGGAGTGTGCTGCCCTCCCTGTTAAAGCGAATGGGTGACAGCAGGGTTAAAGTGCTTTACCGCGGGCTTTCCTGCTAAATCTGCACCTGTCTGCTTGCACATATCTACACAGTAGATTGAGTGCCTGGGACATATAAATAAACTGCTTCCTGGCAGGTCATTCGAGATGGTGTAGGATGGTATGTTTTTATATCATTCCTTCCAGTCCTGGAGATATGAGCTGATCTAATCACCAAAGATAAGCAACTCAGGTCTGGTCAGTATGGAGATGAGAGACCTCCAAGAAAAACACAGGTGCTCCAGGAAATGCCGCTGCTGATCCAGCGCTGCAGACAACGCTGCATGGGGCTTCTGGAGCACGGCTGCAGCGGCAGCAAATCCCCCGGGAGAGCCATAAATCCCTGGCACTTCTCATGGGAATGGGGTGTTAACTCTTGTGTGTGTGTGCTGTCATGTTGTAATTCCTGCTTGAGAGAGAGCTCCTGCTCTGTGCTTCTTCTCGTGCAACAACTGATGTACCAGTGCGACCACAGTGAGTACTCTTGGAGCCCTTCACCACGGCTCTAGGGTGGTTTTAAGGGGCACAAGTCTCTCAGACGAACCACAATATGCATAATTATTTGACTACCTAAACCACGACCTGCACTCTGTTGTTCCTTGTGGCTTGTTTCCCCCCCGGCAAAAGCTGCACACTGTGCCCGGTGCAAACCAGCTACCCTGCTCCACCCCGGGGGTGGGTGAACGTCAGGCCTGAATTTGTATTTCTGCAGAATGAAAGATGACAGGAGTTTGTTATTACCTCTAGAAATGATGTTGCAATATTGGTCAGTCACCACTAGCAACTGACTCTGGATTTATTCTCCTTTCTTGTTTTGGGAGGAATGGATGGCAAAGCAGTACTTTAGAGATGAAATCATACTTCATCTCTAAAGTACTGTTTTTTCATACTGTTTGGTGGTTGTTGGTTTTTTTTTTTGGGGGGGGGGTGGTGGGGGGGTGGTGGTGGTGGTGGTGGTGTCTGCTGCTGGCAATTAAACTGGTAGACAAATATCTGACCTTACTGGAAGATTTAGGCAACCCTTGTGTTTTGAAGTCTCCCCCGTTTGCTAAAGAAAACTTGAATGTTGCAATTTTCCCAATTCTGAGAATACAACCTTCTGTGAATTAACATTTCACAGAACCTGCAGTTATATGTTTTGGAGGAGGAAATGGTGGGAGGGAAAAAAAGAAGAGAAGAAGATATTCAAAGAAATTTTGTAATTGTCTGTAGTCCTCACCAGAGGCGTGAGGATGAGAAGTGGACGCAATTTCCAATAAGGGAGCTGTGGCGGTTGATTTCTCCACATAGAAAAATATAGCTATATTATGCCACAAAGTAGACTGAACAGCAGCCCAGTTTATAGTTTAAATGGCTTGGGAGCTTCCAGAAAAATCTTTTGCGTCAAACCTTTACTGCTATTGCCACCATGTGGTGAAATCCGACAACAGGCTCCCCTAGCTGCCACAAAATTTATTTGTTCGTTATGATTTGTCTCATATCAACTGTATTTGTAGAGATTTAGAGACCACTATATTTTTAGTAATGACAGGATTTACGATCTTCATTTTGCCTTCTTGCAGAAAGCCTTGCATCGGATGCAGCAAGCTGCTCTGGGTTTTAAGTCACAGCATCTGTAGTAAAGTTGCTCAAAAGGAGTTGGCATTTTCAGCTGGACCCGGGCTCTGGGGACAAGGGACCCTCCAGCTTTCCTGCGACGTTCCCAGCCTCTTCCTAAGTGTCTCAGGCTGTCAGTAATCCCCCTCTAAGCAGCAACGTCATGCGTACTTCAACAAAAAAATGCATTTTCTATCCAGGAGAACTCCCCTAACCTACTTTCCCTGAAGACACGGATGGACACAGCAAGCAGCCGTTCCTCTGGCAACCCCCTGGCACCCATCGTGGGGACTCGTAACGAGGCTGGAGAGTTTAAGCTGATGCAATAACCCTCATCACACGCAACACCATGTTGTGCTGCTTGGATGAAAATACATTGGATGAAAGGTAACCCGATGGGACTGAAACCACAGGGCAATTCTGGTAGCTGTCTGCCGAGTTGTACTTTGCTTCCCCTTAAAATATGTCTAATAGAGATTTTTCAGAGAGGAGGAGAGCAGCCAGGCTCCTTACTACTAATGCAAACCTACAGGACTTTTTTTTTAAGCTCACAAAGCCTGTATTTTGGTTATTTGAGCAGTTTGCCTAGTATTTTAGCCAGTAGGTTAGGGAATTCTCCTGTAATGTGTGTCCCAGTTGGACTCTCATGCCCATTTCCCCTCAGGTCTGTTTCCTCCACTGCTATTAAGCACATTTTAGTAGATAAAACAGTTATCAAGCGTTTGATCCGTACCTATCCCCATGCCATTTTCCTTCCTACTTAATCCTGGCCTCTGTCGTGCCTTTTTTTCCTTCATCATTTAAACCATCCTGGTTTCAAACATTTAATCTGGGGTACAGGTTTTGCGTGTCTCCCCTTCGTGTGGCCAAGGGCCTGTCCTGAGAGCAAGGGTAAGAGCAGGGGCTGTGGCCAGTGCCTGTATTTGCCTGTGCTATGGGTTAGGTCTGAGAATACAACTACCCTCTAACAGGTCTGACACCCCTGTCCCTGCAGGTTGTCTAATGCATCTACCGTTTTCCCCACTCACAAGGCAGATTTACTGAAGCCTGTTCAGGCTCTGTTTAATGGTTCCTTAGGTTTTTTTGGGAGGAAACCGAGTTCATCCCAGTTTAGTGTCTACAGTTAGTCACCCTACGTCCCCTGTCACAGTCTGCTTATAGAAATGAGCACTTATGGCACCGTTCAGCTGACCCGATTGAGAAAGCTGCATCAACAGAAAAATGTCATGCTTTGACAGCAATGAGTATTTTAACTACATGTTGCTTGGTAGTGAAGGAAACCCAAAGGGCAAGCTTGTATGTTGACACCATACAGATGCATATATCACCATATATATACATATATCTCTGCATGTAGTCTACTGCAATGAGCCCCATCTTCAGCCAGCCTTCTCCTCCCCTCCTTTGTGAGGGACGTCACTGGGAATCTTGGCTGCTTCGACTTTGGCTTAACTCAGACCAGACCAGACCATGCTGAAGCTGCCTGTCCCTCTCCTGAACAAAGAGCTCCTCCAGGCATCAGGCAAGGATGGCTCCTGGGCTGCCGTGTTCCTGCCCACCATGGGAACAGCCTGTCCCCCTCGCCGCCAGACAGCCCCAGTGACCGCCCTCCTTCCCTCTTCGAAACTTCGGCACGCGGGAGAGGAGCCCCTGATTGATAGACACGGGGCGTGAAGGACCTGTGGTGGTTCTGAGGCCAAACTGGGAAAAAACAAGCAAAACTGGGGGAAAAGTTGGGGTGGATTGAAGTGAAAGAGGCTTTTGGAAATTTTTGAATGAAATTAAGTAAAACACACACCCCCTCCCCCTTGCAAAATTTTTCATTTTGGTTAACCAGGCATGTTTTTGTTTGACTGAAAACACAGTGTTGTCTTTAATTTTCAGGCTATTTATCCTTCTCAAGGCTTGTGAAGTGATTTTTGTAAAAAGAAAACCACTGTTTGCAAAACAAGAAGCCGAAGAGTTTAACTTTGGGAAGCATCAAAACATGAACTGCAAAGGTTTTCAGAATAAAATATTTCATCTAAGAAACATGGAAACAATCTATTTTGAAATTCATCAGAATTATTCCCTTGGCTTTATTCCTTCTTTTTTGACTGAAAAGATTTCAGAACAGTTTTTGTTCCATATTTTATTACTCATTGAAAAAATAGTCATTGACTTGTTTGAAAAATGACCAGATTGGGTTTGTCTAAATCCTCTCATCCTTTAAACAGGCAGACATCTGTGTTATAGCCGGTTATAGGTGCAAAAGAACAAAAGGATACGGGGAAAATAAAACCTCTCCACTATCCTGTATTTGTCTGTCTATCGACGTGCGCTGCCATCCACGCACCATTGCTGCTGTAACAACCTTTGCCTGTGCTGGCTCATTCGTCCCTGTTAGAGCGGCTGATCATTCCTCAGCCGTAGCAGGTGGCTCACCCGCGTCCTAACGCACAGCCTTTTGGCCAAAAAGTTGCTTTGCTGCCCTCACCTTCCCCTTGCCTGATGACTCCAGTGGTGCCTTTTTCATGGCTCGTGTTATGTCGCTTCTTCTGCCAACCAGCAATTGCGCTTCTGCCCGAATCGGCTCCCCACCCCCAAAGCTTGGGGCGCGGGTTGAATGTTTTTCCTTTTATTTTATCAAATGTATCCACGGAACCCTCTGAGTACTTATAACAACCACAACCCCCCATCAGTTTACCGAGAAAGCCTGCCACAAGTCTCGTCAAAAGATAATAGGGCTTTAATCACAGCAAGACTCACCCTTTTGAACTGCGCTCTTGAGCAAAAAAGTACATGAGGCAAACACAGTCTTTGGCACATTTATATGGAAAAACTTCAGAGTGCTCCACGGCTTGGCCTCCCGAGCGCGAGTCTGAGCTCTCGCTCTGTCAGTCTGATGGGATTTTTACTACATTTTTTTTTTTTCGTTTGCTCTGTTGTTGAGAGAGAGGGAATCTCTAGTTGCCAGATACCAAATTGTGTATGATCTTATTGAGCAGTCAATGAAAAAACATTTCCTTTTCTATACATGGTAATGAGAGAGCTGTTGCTTTCTCCAGGCTTTAGTCTTCTCTAGGCTGTAATTTAACGATTTTAGGTAGGCTGTAATGCCAGTCATTGAGGTTTGTGATGGAAACTCGGGTCTAGATTCTCAGTTAGAAAAAAGTTCCTTGCAATTAATTTTATCCCAGGATCTCAGAAGCATTGACCAGGCTAAAGATACTGTTCTCAGCAAGGAAAGCTGCTAGTAGTGATTTTAGCAGCTATTCCAGCTGAAACAACATTAGGACTTTCTTTTTCCTCTTTACGAGCTGAACTTCAGCAGTGTGACTCCAGCATCTTTCCTTCCAGTGTAATTCACTCTGTTTTTTCTGTAAATATCTGTACATATTAATATGAGAGACAAAAAGTATGTTAAACTAACATTAAGAGTTCAATGCCAGTAAAAGCAAAAAAAAAAAAAAAAAGAGAGAAAGAAAAAAAGAGCGTTGAAACGATTACTTGACTTTAAACTCACTGCTTGTTCGTGGCAGGGTGCCAAAGCATATGATTACCAAGGTCACGCACTTTGATGAAGTTCCCTGGCACAGTGGGAGAGTTAAAATAATGTATCGTAGTTCCTTTTGCTGTGGGGTAATATTACAAACATTGTTTATTTGGTATCTCGCCTGCCTCCAGCCATCCCCACTTCAGACTAGGAAGGAATCAGCTCTCACGAGGTAAACAGAGTCAAAGCTGGTGAGGTGTTGGGCCGTGAACTGGGTGAATGTTTGTGGTCAGATATTTTACTAGTAAAAACAGAAAAAAACGTGGATGTGAGTCCCTCTGACAGGCTTATAAACTAAAAAAAATTCTCAGGTTCTTCAGCCAAGAGAAGATGATAGCTAACAGTAATTCAAAATAATAATTCATAATGCTGTAATCTGTGCTTTGCAAGGTTCTCAAGATGAAGCTTTGCTTTGCTTTGCTTCCAACATTTTTGTTGGAACTTTTGTTTAGAGGTGGATCTAAACATGCCTGTGCTTCAAGGAGAGAGGAATAATGGAAATTAAATATTTCATGGTTGATTTTTCCTTGGAATGTTTTGTTTGAGTGAAATTTAAGGTAATTTTTTTCAGTTCCAGTTTGTGTATGTTAAAAAATCAGGTGGAACATCATCTTGTAGGGCTGGTTAAAAAACTGAAGTCCCTTTCTACAACTTTGTATGGCAGTCCTGCTTCCCAGAGGGAATAGTCTTGGAGTGCTGGTAGGTGGACGCTTTCCCTTAGATGATGTTGATTCACTGCTTTGGGAAGTTACTCCCTGACACCTGCTGTTCAAAACTAAAAGTGAGATGCTCTTTGCCTGTAGATATTCATCCCCTGGTACTTCTTGAGAAAGCACATTTGCTGACCAAATACTAGTGCATGGGGGCTTCACGACATTTCTCCAGTATCTCGCTTGGTTGTCACTTCCTCAGACCTTCCAGCTCTTTGGATCTCAATGCCAGCCTTGTTGTATTTGATGCACAACAATGTCCCAGCTCCTGGAGCTGAGTCATCATGTGACAATTTCGGCTTTTCATTATGAGAACGTCTTCTTCAACCCTCTGGATTTATGGGGAACAAAACTTGCTCAATATGTCCCAAGTCACACCTCATTCTCAAAAGCCAGATGGAGAAAGTGGAGAAAACCCAAAATGTGGAGAAGGTGTTGACCTGGGGGGAAGGATTTGAGTAAAATTGCAGGTATTTTAACCAGTTTTTTGGTTTTGATTTTTGAAGTTTTGGATGCTGTAAGGCAGGCAACTCTCCATCCTTCTCCTGGCTGCTCCCTGCATGTTGCTCACTACACCTAAGGAGATACCAGTTGCTTGCCTGGAAGTGGCTGCCTTTCAGCACCCTTTCCTGGTTTTCTCGTTTGTTGAAAGGTGCTAGAACGTACCTTAGCACGGTTAATTTATATTTGTTATTGTCTGTCATGGTAACTTTATTTATAGTTGATTAAAGCTCTTGGTTAGGGAGGCTGAATTCATACAAGCAGCTCTTGGCTGCTCTACATTAAAGCGAGGCCAATATTTATGGAAAACAGAATATGGTAGAAAACTTGGGGTTTTGTGGTTACTACAGAATGTCCCCATTGTTTTCTTTTCTGGTGTGCTTCCTTCACCGCTTGCCTTCAATGGCCAGGTTTGCTTTTGTTTCTTGACAGAATGGCTTGCCAAAATCATTGTTTTCTGATTAGTACCACAGTCTGCCAGCACTCTGGATGAATAGATGGAGGAGATCTTCTCTCTGCTTCTTAAAAAGAAAACAGCCCTGAAATCTCCATGCTGATCCCTTTCAGGTGAATGGTGCTGCAAAACAGCCAGTTTTGCATACAGTCAGAATCAAAACCAAGAGCCTGGGAGGAGTAAGAACCTTTCAGCCTCTCGCAGGGAGAAAGATAGCACCCTCAAACCTAGATTTTTCCTGGCTGGAGCATTGCCTTTCCTCGTATTTTGCCTTGCAGAGCTGGGGAGGAGCTGGAGATGGTGTCCCAGCTCCAGGAGGATCATGGAGGAGGTGGGTGCCTGCGAGGCGTCCCTCACTCTGCGGGGGCTTGATGTGGGGGCTGTGGCTTCTGCCACCTCTCCACGTGTGGGTGAAGGACATGGTGGATGTCCTAAGCGGCCCTCTCTGGAGATACTTTCCTTTGAGGACCGTAGTGGGCTTTGCTCGGCTTCTGTTCATACGTGGTTGGGATTTACTGCAGGCTTATGAGAGCAGTTGGGTGCGTGCACATCCATCACACACAGCACGCTAACAGCCCTGCCCCCTTCCTCCAGCCTGCTCCCACCGTTTGCCCCTGCTCTGGCACCAAACCCAAACCCCTTCCTGCCCCACAGGCCCCACCAGGCTGACTCAACCCCCAAACTCAGCAGATACAAACCAGCAAAGCGAAGTGACCCTGAGAGCCCAAACTGGGGGCCCTGCTTTTAATCAGAGGATTAGTCTGAAGGAGGAGGAGAGATCCTTGCAGCTCTCCTAATTTTAACCATAGTTAGCGCCTAATTAATGAAACATTTAACTTGTCTGGGACATGGGCTTGGTGGGGGGAGGGATACCCCAGGCCAATCAGCACCGATGTATTCTGTTTCTCTAGCACTGAGGCAGGGCATTTCTAAGTGATGTGTGTGTGATTGCTTCCAGATTTACGATTATTTCCATCCTTTTAATGCTGGATTAAAAAAAAAAATACTCCAAAGGAGTTGGTTTGGCATAATCTAATTTTCTCATGTGAAACAGTTTGTAGACCAGATGACCCCAAACAATGGGAGAGTTTGTCTCAGCCTGGCTGTTCTTGCTGCAGGCAACCTTCCTCTCTGCTGCCCTCCTGTAACCAAATGTGACAACTGTCCCTTATTTATACTTGTCAGCTCTGCTGGGGCCCTCGGTGCTCCTGCCTTAACCAGGTAGCAGTGCTGGCAAGTGATGAGCACATTACAGCAGGCGAGACTGGATGTGTCTCCTGCCAAGGAGAGGACCAAAACCAGTCCGAGTCAGAATTTTTTCCCCACTAAATAGCAAATTTTGGAAATTCTCTATGAGGCTAGCCAGAGGTTAAGGGACATGACCTTGGACCGGTTAAGATACAGATGAACTCAAGAGCTCTTAAAACCCATCTAACTGAACTGTAGCTTAAATATCTCAGTTCAGATAGCTTCCCTCAGCTGAAAATCAGCGTTTCACCCAAGGAGTTGCTGAGAGGCTTTTATGCGGACTTCTTGGCTGGCAAGGAAAGAAAGGTCTTCAGTGCTTTGTACTTGTGTCTGGGAAAAGAAAGAGCCTGAGGTGTGGGAAGGCTCCAGTAAGCTCTGCTCACAGCACAGACAATCTCCTCTACCAGGATATGACCCTATTAGTATATGGAATTAGTTTAAAATGGAAACTAAAACATTCATAAGGCTAAAGAACTGCATACCTGCCCTGCCCCCTCCCCTTAATTTGTTCCACATATTTATTGTGTGTTCCTCGGTTTTCATGCAGTACCTCTGACATCTAAAACCGGGAAAGGGATTCTGTTCCCTGCAGTAACTTCGGACACGGAGGAAAGGGCTGGACCTCAGCGTTGTGCTGCCCTCTCGCACCTGGCCTGGCTTTGGCCTTTGGTGCTGTAGGTGTCATCAGCAGTGGAGGGGAAACAACAGCTCAGAGAAAAGAACTGGCAAATAGAAAGACAAAAAAAGATCCAAGTTGTTTTTAATTCCTAACGAATAATTTAGATCCAGTTCAACTCCTCTGTGATCAGAGTATAAACATGAAATGGGCCATTAGCTGTCCTCCCGCTTCTAGCTTCTGTGCCTGTGTGTTCTGTTCTCTTTCCTTTGTGGGGTTTTTGTGCTTTTTTTTTCCTCTGCTCGTTGATTTATTTAATATAGAAAATAATTCAGCTAGACAGAGGAATGCATGGTTTGTTCTAAAGGGAAAATATTCTGGATATTTATATTCAAGCATCCCAAGATGACAGCAGCCGGGCAAAACCCAGTGTTACTCTTATCTTCACACGCTGCCGACGCTGGTATTGCCACACCGTATAAAACTTCAGATGGGGAGTTCTGCACATCATTAAATGGGGTCACACCAGAGCAGGTTCAGCGAAGCAGGCGATATCACTCCTGGTGTCTAGCGTGAGACTGATAGGAGGACTAGTTTGTGGATGACTGTATAGTTTGTGGTAGAGTTCGCTTTTCTTTACAAGTGGCCAGATGTAAGCAATGTATAGGGTACAGATCCTTACAGGAGGAATCTATACTTTCTAGTCCTGAGCTGGCAAATCCAAGGGTTTGAATCAGTGCCAGAGAAATCAAGGAAACAATTTTCCAAAAATTAAAAAAAAAAGAAAGCAAAGCAAAGAAACAGTCTGGTGACATTTAACTTGGAAAATCTCACCAAAGCATTGCAGTGATCAAAATGTTTCATCTGAGATGATCCAGGGGTGAAGATGGAGCAGGAAGGAATTTTGCATCATCTTGAGCTGACTGCTATGAAAGTCTGGTAACACCTGCCTGCGGCCGATCAAACTCATCGCCATGGGGCAGAGATGCAGCTCAGCTCCCAGCGGGGCACTCCTGTCCCCACCTACGCGGGGACCTCAACCTCTGCAGGCTTTCTTGCCCTGTTTGTGTTACCCTTGCCACTTGCACTGGCCCACGGAACACGAACATGGCCGTGATAACTGGTAAGAGAGCTGGCCTCTGTATTGCATCTGTGTGACAGTCGGATTGTCGGAAGAATTCCCAAAAGTTGGTGGTTTCAGAGGTCCCTCTCCATCCAACACTCTTCATTATTCATGTCCTTGAGATTTACCCTAGCCACACGTCTCTTTGTGTTTGTCTTTGTAGTTTATTTTGCAATCCTGCCAATTAGCCTACGAGTCAATGACATTGTGAATATTAATATGATTTTCATTTATTTCCAGAGACAATAGCCGTGTGAATCAGCAGGGCTCCACTAATCTACGCTGAAGATTTCCGAGTTGTTGAAGCTAGTTTAAAAGGCGTGGGAACTAGTGGCTGTGGAGTGGCTCGTTATACGCTCAGTACAATTCCATCCTTGAAGGTGAGGAGTAGTGAACATTTGATTAGAACGCTGTATATATATAGGGCAAACGTAGCTGAAAAATCTGTGAATTGTAATCTTACATTAGGAGAAAAAGCCAATAATAAAAGAAAGCCCCAGACAGAGTGTGGGCAGAGAGACGGACTTATGTTAGCAAAAAGAGGTTTGCTCTTCCCAGCAAAATATGTCGTAATGTTTATCAGAATGCCTTTCCTGCGTGTGGATCTGTGGTTCATATTTGACTGCATTGCTTCAGATTACAAAGACATTTTTCCGCTTCCTTCTGAGGACAGAACGCAGAGCCGTGGGAGCTGGTTGGAGGTCAGGGTGGTCTTAATCTCCTTCTGCATCTTTCCTTCTCTGCCCTCTTCTGAGGACCTAATTTAGATAGCCATGACAGACTGTCCCCAGGGCTTAGTGAATGCCAGCACCGCGCAGATCTCCCACCCTGCTTGCAGAGCCACAGCACGATGTCGGAGCACATCACCCGCTGTCCCTGTGCTCTCTACCTTTTCCCCAGTTCATTCGGCCCCCACAAGCTCCTTTGAGCTGCCATGGGAGGGCAAAAGCAGAAGATGCAGCCAACTGAGCTTGAGGATATTGTCTTTATTTGCTGCCCTCTTACCCAGGTGCCTAACCTGTGCCCATCATGGCCTGTGCCCCGGGCGGCAAAGGCCAGCAGGAGTTGCAGAGAGGGACTCACACGTGTCCTGGAATTTCCCTCCTAAAATTTCATATATAGGCCAAGATCTGATGAAGGTTAAGTGAAACATTACTGAAATGTCTCATTACATTCATGAGGCATTTGCAAGCAAATACGAAAACTAGGCAAGCAAGGAATGTGTTTTCTCTCACTGTAATCTGTGTGCACAGACGGGGAGACAGACAATAAAATCTCCTTTTTAATGTTGATCAGGCAGTGGCTCAGAGCTTAAAGCCGTAAAGAGTTAACTGGCGTATGCACAGGGGAAGGCGCTGCCTGGCCCATCTCCGTTGCTGAAATACTCGGCTCCTGTCGCTGAGCTTCGAAGAGTCCCGAATGAAGAACTTCTGGGGCATTTTTAAATGCCAAATCTTGTGTCCTTACAGGTCTTAATCTCACTAGAAGCATTCTGGACACCTGTTTGGATCAATGCCCTTCAGGAATTTGGGGGAAAACATTCCCACTGTTGGCTCTGCTAAATTAAGCAGAAGAAAATGATTGTGATCTTCTACCTGACTGCCTTTGAAATAGTACTCGCGTAGACTTCTTGCAGCGATTACCCTGTTAAATCGTATCATTCGTGATTCTCTCTAAGAAAGAAATATGACGCAAAGATTGAGCCAGGGACTCTGCAGTGTTTGGAAGCGCAGAGTACTCCCAGCTCTGGCAGCCTTCAGCACCCTGCCCACCCAAGTGACAGCCAGTGAAAAAGCTCGGTATCTTCCATTTCTGGCTAATAGCGACCTGGGAGTGATGCTCCTGTTCTTGAGGACTTTCTTTTGCAATTTCCTTGGATAGATAAAGCTAGAAAGGTTGGTGTAATTCGTTTATATTCTGAGGTCTGGTGACCTGATTCGCATTTGCACCGAGTGAGGAATTCCCCGGCCTCACGTTTCTTTCTTGAAGAGTAGTGGAAAGAAACGTTTCCATGAGTGACCATAATGATCTTCCCCTTGCTGTTTTGGCGTCGGTTACTGTATTCCATTCTGATCTAATTTGTGGCATTTCCTCCTCATATTTGTTGTTTTATATTATATATTTAAATATGATATATCCATAATGTAGAAAATATGTTCTATACTTCTGAGCGCATTTATACAAAGGCTAATTCTTATGCTGTAATTTGAAAAACATGAATCAAAACCAAAAATTAAAAGGAACAACTGCCTTAAACATATTTAAGGTAATGGCATACTTTCAGGAAAAACAACAGCGTATTCATTTTCTTACCAAGTCAAATGTACCCTGAAAGAAGATGTGGATAGTAATATTCACTTATTTTAAAATCGATGATATATCGTAACTTAAAACAGAATGAGGTAATCAATCTTTATATGGTTATATAAATAAAACAAACTACTTAATTTGTTTTAAGTTACAAAGACCTGGACTCCTAACAGGAATCGAGTGCATTTGTGAATTTATGTAACAAACGTATCACTACCAACACCAAATTACATCTCAATCAATGTTAAAAGGCATCTGACATTTCCCTTTGATTTATGGATTAACCTTTACAGTTAATACAGTCTAGCATTTATTGTTTTCATCAGTTCGTGGTTTGGTAGCAACCCCAGAGCTCATTGCAGGGAACTGACTAAATTAATAGCTTTTCCCACCGTGATCAAACAACTAATGAAAAAGGTCTATTTTGCACCGCTGGTGGATGCTAATATTTAAACAAACAAAACAAACCTTTATGAAGGACAAATGAGTCTCGGGTCCTGATTCTGCTCAGTAAAGTTATTTATCTTGGGAAACCAAGGTGCACCTATTGACTGGGGTTAAACCTGGCTAAAATGTAATGTATTAAAACCAAAGTGACACGAAAGCAGTCCCGAAGCGGCAGACAGAGGAATACATTTTATTTCAGGATCAATTTGCAGGCAAAAAATAGAAAGTTTGCATACCTCATTGTCTGAGATGTTCTCTCTTTGGCATGGAAAAGATTGGGAAAAAAGATTATAGGTAATTTTGCCAAGTTCTGCTCCCATTAATACTGTTCAGATGCGGAGGGATTATGTATTAGAATGACAAAGCATTAAGCAATTATCTGCATCACTTTGTGGAAATAATTCAAATACAGAAGAGCTTTCTTGAATAAAGCATAACACTGCCTTAAAATAACCCAGCTAGTCCTCCAAATTACCCTGATTGAGGACTAATCATTTTAACAAGAAAAACATTATGCAACTTAAACTGATTTTAGTGATGAAAAGTCAGTTAACTGGGGACTTTTCATTTCAAGCATCATTTTACACACATTTAATCAACATGAAATTCCCATTAACTTTTGTATTGCAAGCAAAAGGGGATTAGCACCTGGCTGAGTATAACACAGCCTGGCTCCACATAAGCCATGGAGAAGATATGATAGGTTTGCCCAGTTGCCACATACACTCATCTTCCACTTCGTCATGATCAAAGATAGACTGGAACTAAGAGCTTTGAGAAAATTGACAGATTTGATTACATTTGTACAACTCTTCTGAATTTCTCTTATTTTTTTCCTAGACACCTCATAGGAGCAGTGAAATTTCCACTCGGTCCCATTTGGAGGAAGGAAAAGTTCACTAAGAAAAGTCACTCTCGTCGTATTTTGGCATGTCTGCTTTCTCGCTCTCTTAAATATTTATTTTTCTTAAGGTTCACAGGTGGTTTCCAAGCCTTAAAAGTCAGGGTTCATTACAGCTAAGCTTTTGTTTGACTGGCAAACACCTGGCATTGCAGAGAGACAGAAAGTCCTAGACTGTATCTTTATTACAGCTTATAGTGGCCCCAACAGATGCCACCTTACACCTTCGGCAGCGGCTGCAGGTGGAGGATCTCTGCAATTCTGGCGCAGTTTTATCTGTTTTACTCACACTCACAGCTAGTTTTTGCTGCGGCTTAGTCACACATGCAAAGCCCCAGGGACTTCTGAAGGACAGAGGAGGGCAGACCTCATTAGTAAAAGCTCTTTTCTCACAAATCACCCAGGCAAGTTAAAAAAAAAAACCACAACCAAACCCAAACAACTTTCCCACTTCTGCTGAACTTTTCTTCTGAAAAGGTTGGCCTGTCGAGAGGCCACGATCCATGACAATCCACTTTTTCTCAGCCTCTGCGTAGCGGATGGCCACGGATCATTACTTCAGGATGGCACCAAGACTAGGTTTGTAGCAAATGCTAAGTAACGAGCTTGTTTTGGCCTGGGAAATTTCTCTGAAGGCAAAATGAAAGCTCTCTTCTTGTCGAGCCTGTATAATTGGGATATTGAATACTCCCCGCTTCGAATAGGGCTGGGAATATCACAAGAAGAGCCAGGCTGGATTCTTCAGGAGGTTTTGCATCCAGGGAGCATCCACCGTGGCAAAATTATTTTAAGCTCCTGCATGGATTCCTTGGATTTGAACCAATATCTTGGCAGTATAGAGATCCTTTGAAGAGAGTGGTTTAATAACCTGTTGCAATACCATCGTCCCCAGTGCTAGAGACTCTTCTTGAAATTACAGGAGTTCTCTGCTCATTTTTACTGCCAGCACAAGTTTTTTTTTGTGGACCTTTTTGGAAAGAACTGAGTGTAAAATGCTTCCACTTGCTATAAAGGCACAGAGTTTGCTAATGCAGGTGGCAGTGGGAGTCAATATGTGATGCAAGTTGGAAAGTTTCATTCATTTAGCTGGAGATATGAGTGTGCTTTACCTCATCGTGGAAATGAGGAAGAAGAAGATTATTAAAAAAAATTAACAACATTTCCAAGCCTTGTAACCTGACCCCAGGTCTCTTTGTATTTTTTTGTGTTTCATAAAATTCCCACGCATGTGTCACGTGAAAGTGGGAGAGCTGGTAGATTTACACATTTATGCACAGCTCAGTCCTCTACAAAACTGATCTGTGGCAACTGGTCAGTGGCAGGATGGATGAAATGTTCAAGCACTAGAGAAGAGTAAAGCAGAGCCAGGGAAGGTGACAGCAAATGAAGAGAATGCTGAAGGTCAATAACACAAGCTTGCTGATATAGCATATTTCTAACAAAATGCTTTGCAAAGGTGAACTCCCTGTACTGCCCTGCAAATGGGGGTGTGGAGATACAGAGACATAGAATGACTTGCCTCAAGGCATTGCCCATGTTGGAGACAAAATAGACCTGAATCTCTGGAGCCAGAAGGTTTTCTTCTTAGGCTAAGCCAGAGAAAAGGCTGAAATACAGAAGCAAACAAAAATGTTTTCTTGGCTGTAGTTTAAAAAAGAAATACAGAACTTCCTGCTATCTCGAACGAGTGCATTATAATCAGAGTATGGTTAAATCTAATAAAGGAGCCCATGTGCCACCATCAGCAATACTCCTTTTGTAATTGCCTCCAGCTATTGCTACTAGTAGTTCAGATTGCAATTTCCTTGTCCGTATGTCAATATTACTGGATCACAAGCAAGGAAACAGGAAGCCTGATAATCAATTTTGGTGGCTGTACAGTCATTTAGCTTGTGAGTTCGGCAGTTGGAAAAATTTTAAACTTCAGCTCCAGTAATTGCGACCCAGAATTAAGAGAGAGGTATCAATTTCATATGTGCTGTACATATGCCCACATGCCCGTAGAGCCCAGTACACGGAAAGCTCACTTGCTAATAGGAATATTCCTTACAGGAATAAATTGCAGTTGGGTTTGCAGCTAAAGTGTAGTCTTTGCTCTCCAAATTCAGCTTATGCCGTTGTCATGGTATAAATGATTCCGATTCAGCCAGGCTTAGGAGTAAAGAAAAAAGTTCCTGTACGCTAAGGTATATTCATTTCTTCCCTCTGAAATGAATGTCTGGTGTAAGCAGCAAGCTGCAGCTTTATGACGCTGTAGCACAGACCTACCATGGTTACTCATTTTGTGTTACAAAACATCCACTAAAAGGAGAACTGAGCCTCCTCTCAAATAAACATCTGTCAAACAAGGAGTGTTTCAGGTGAGAGCGCTTCGTTACAGACCCTCCTCTGCCAGTGAGTGTCAGTGGACATGCTGGTGGTGCTCACACCGAGCTCCACCACCTGTCTCCATCATGGGTGGGGATGGTGCGTGGCCTGCACAGCACGTGGGCAGCAAAGGTCTCACAAGGAGAAGATCCTACTCTGTTTTCAACCGTGCAAAATGTGCTACCATTTTTCCCTGAGGAACTGAGACCCAGGCACAAATCAGGCGGTGGTCTCCAGAGATGAGGTGGTCTGCTCCTCACACATCTTCCCCAGCAGCCCTGTGTCCCTTCTGCTGTCACCTGATGGGAAGGGACATGGGAGAGAGCAGGCTGCTGGGAGCAGGGATTGCCTAGGAGCTGTTGATGTGGCTTGTCCCCTCCATCCCCTCTGGGGAGAAAAGTCAGGTGAGACCGGGCTAAGGATGGCCTTTGAGGGATACATATCCTGGGTGGAAAAGATTGCCCCAGGTGTCTATGAAACAATACAGGAGACCATGCCTGTGGAAAATGTGTGTTCCCCATTGCAGAGATGAGATTTCCTTAAAAGCAAAGGGCATCTTTTCTAGAAAATAGCTCCACCTCTGCCGTGTCAAGGTGAGTGTGCATCAGCACAGGACAGAGATGCTTTGACATCAGTCACTCCTTCGTGTAGCTGAGGTGGGAAATCAGGCAGGTTCCCCAGCGCTCTGCTGCCCTGGGGGGCTGCTTGCCTTCCCACTGGGCCAGCCCTGATTTCAGCGCTTCCCCAGCTGCTCCCCCGAGCACGGGGGAGGACCAGCAGTGAGGAAGCGCTGGAAGAAGGACTGAATCAGCGCCCCCCCCTCTTCGCCTGACCCTCCCATCCTGGAGGCAGGCTGCTACTGCCTTTGGGTCATTTCTTCTGTGGTTGACAAGAAATCTGTCTTCTCTTCTCCCACCTCAGCAAACCTGTTTGGAAGTGCATGCCTGGCTGGGTTCTTTCCACCTGGTCGAGGTTTGTCTCGGTTTTAGGCACTGGGAAGCAGAAAGAGCCAAGCTTCCTCTTGACTTTAGGATCAGAACCTAAACTGGATCAAAATGTTGCTGTTTGAATTTTAAAATGTTGTTTTCCATGACATGATTATGTGACCTACCTTTGTTTATTATAAATCTAATACCACAAGTTACAGTTCAATGAATTCACATTTTATTTGAAATTTTTGTCTGAAGTAGCCTAAAGCTCTTCAAGAAACAATTGCACAAAACCATATGAGAGCTGCTAATTTATAATCTGCAGCATCACAGCACAACTAGTTTTTCATTTGCTTAAAAGGAAATGGTTACTTAGAACAACAAAGCAAACCATGTGTCCATGGTTTATATTAAACGCCCTTGGTATTTATTAGGAATACACTATGTATCATCTTGAAAATATTTATTTTCCTGTAATTTCAACAACAGCAAAACAAAATAGAAAGTAATACAGTGTCATCCCTTTGCCAAACTGTAGCAGATCTTGGGACAGTTTCCTGTTGAAAGAAAATTTGAGATCCCAAGCCTGGCTATTAGCTTAGTGTAACTTGTTTATTTGAGCGTGTATACCGGCTCCAGAACAGAGGTGCTCTCAAAGAACATACAAACATCTTTGCACCAGGAATCTCACCCCAGATGCCAACATCTGGTTCTGCTGTGTTCAGCCCTTGGGCTTTGGGGAACTTCTTCCCCGTTTGGACACATTTCCCATTGAATTCAGGAAGTATTTTGTCTGGCTGAAAGACAGAGCCAAAGAAACCTGTGGAAACAAGCTGCTATTTTGTCTTGTGAAGACCCCCAGTAACTGCTAGAAGGTATTTAATTTTCTCTGCAGTCCACATGGCCTTTAATCTGGTTAATCTCTGGTCCTGGCAACAGAAGATGAAGCTTTGGTCCCTCGAACCCAGTGGCAAAACTCCCATTCATTTCACGAGAGTTAGGATTCAACTCCTGAAGCCAGTCCCAAATGCTCCAATGCAGAACAATGTTACGGGCTGGTTAGTACTGAAATGCCTCCCAGGGCTTGATAACTGCTCACATAGCCCTCAGCCTCGGAAAAGCTCGAGACAGATTAATCACAAAACCCAGCTCATTGCACCTGTTATTTTCCACATTCACTTTTATGGAAAGAGCTGGTTCTTTTTCCCACTCTCAGAGAGGCCATGCTGGAAGGAGAGGACGGCGGCAGAGGATGCTGGTTGCAGTCAATACTAGCACAGCGTAACGCCTCGAGGCAAAGAGGGGAAGACAGGGAGCAATTTTGATGTAGGAATAAATATCTGTGGCATGAAACCTCAAAAAGGATTTTCAGCTAGAGTGGATCTTGCTCGGGACAGATGGCTAATGGTCAGCAGAGCCTTTGGGCTCAAAAGGAAAGTTGATTCTATTCTAATTTTTTTCCCGGACAAAGGAAAACATGACAGTGTTTCACCATTAGCAACTATGGAAACTGCAGCTTCTGGGGGACAGTTAGATTCACGTACACGGGGCTGTAAGGGCAAGTGCTAGTACTAACACAACGTTTTAATGATGGAGGGAAAGAGTAGCATTGTTGTAGCTGTGCAAATTTCAGGAAGCCTAGTTTTTATAATTACAGCCACTGATACCACTACGAAAATTGAACAAACTTCCAAGCCTATTAAGTCTTCTTCATGTCTTCAACAAAGACCTAAGAGGGAGCAGCTTTTGTGCAGAACAGTTATTTTGTGGAGCTATAGCAACAAGAAAGCTGCACTGAGCTGCACCATGCAAGTTGACAAGTCAAAAAGCATTTTGGTATCTTATTTCCAACCTGGTCAGAGCAAGACAAGATAGTTTGTGCCTAACGTAAACGCTGATGATGGAGAACAACAGCTCAATTCTGAAGTGCAAAACTTTTTTCTGAAATACTCCAGCAGAACAACAACCCCCCAAAGATGAAAGGTTGTTCCCGTTGCTGCGCGCTGCCGACCCCTGCTATGAAGTGACAATGAACACACAGAGAAACACTTATGGCAAAAAGAAAGTTGGTTGGGCTTACTGCAACTTCTAGTTTTCTTCTCTGACAGTACTCTGCAAGTGCTATTTTCAGTTTCATAATTATGGTGAGAAACATGGTGTGTTTTGATTCCTAATTTAGCCTGTTTATCCTGAGAGATTCCAGGATCTTCACTTGAAAGATAAATTCAAACCTTGTTTTTCCTTTGCAGCGCACATTCCATAACAAAAACATTGCATGCCATACTTCGTTACAGGGCTTGGAAGACCTTCATGACCATAAATTTAGGAACTTGTGGAACACAATGGACTTCAGGATGGAAACAAGCCAGTTGGCCTATCTGGTCAGGTCCATCCCTTCTGTTTGAATTAACAGCTGGATTTCACAGTGGGAGAAATCCGGCAGTTCTTTCTCAGGCAAAATTCTCACAGTTGGATTTGCCTCCAACCGTTGTAGCTAGGGTGGGAGGGAGCACAACTCACTTTGTTATTTTATGTTAGCTCTATGGGTAAAAAAATTCCAGTGCGACTTCCATAGGACTTGGACCTACCCTGTTCTTTAATTTAATGACCCTAAAAGTGCAATAAGAAAGACATTCCCAGTAAAACAGAGACAGAGGGTATGTACTAGGTTCTTTGTGCATTGCAGTGCATATGGTACCCATGTTCTGGAGAAAGCAATTACGAGCTGGATGCCGAGGCAAAATAAAGAGGCAGGACAATTTGTTGCTCTGAGAATGCTATCTAGGAGATGAGCTGCTGGCACAGTTTGGAAAACTGTGTGAGCAGAGATGTTGGGTATAATATACAAAGTTCAGTTTCACATGTGCTATTTCAATCCCAAAAGTAATTGTACCAAAGTTAATGGATTTGCAAGGATTTACGCCCGCACAGTGGGGAGGAGAACGCGCCTCAGAGGAGACAGAGAGGGGAGAGGCCAGATGGAATGAGCAGTGCAGGATTTCATGCCTTGGGTTTGGGATCTGAAGTGTTGATCACGGACAGGGATTTGTGTTACACTGCCAGAGGTGAAGATTAAAGCCCTGTTTGCTTAGGGGCATGTGGGCTAGGCTCCCTCTTTCACCTGAGCTTGAGTGTGGTGGGATTATGGGGAGATGCTGCCCTCAATTTACAGTACAGGGTTAATACAGACTGGATACACAACCCCAAGGGCCCTTGCACCATACCATTCGCCAAGTCCCAACCAGTTTCATACTACTGGAAGACATGTAGCAGAGCTATTTCCCCAGGGCTTGTCCTGTCCAAACCCCTTCCCTCCCAGTGTGTCCCTTCTACACACTGGGAAAGGACACACAAGATTTGGACCTGAACAGGCGATCACTACCCAAAAGGAAAACCCTCTGCGGCCAGAAAATGGTGCAAAAATCTAGATTCAGCTTTGAGGGAGCATGCAGATTGCTCTGCAAGGTAGCTGAGGATCAACCCGCTGTGAGGCTGAGGAAGGCTGTGGCAGCCCAAGCAACAAGATGAGGCACACAACGAAGCAACGGCGTGGGGAGAGCCAGCTCTCCAGCAAGGTTTGACCTTCAAATGCTCCTTGAACACAGCTTCTGTTTTTACTGGGAGTTAATGGGTCTCAACTAATACGATCTATCTGATTGGCAGGAAAACAGGGGAACTTGGCTTTACTGACAAAGAAAAGGTTTGTTTTCAGCTATCCTAATTTGCATTAACGCTCCCATAATGAGGAGGAGGTTCTGCTGAGGGAGAGGTTCCCGTAGGTGAGGTCAGCCACTGGCCTGCATTGAGTGTTATCTGGCCTCTCTTCACTGGTGGCGGGAAAAAAAAAAGTGCTGCATCCTTGCCCAAGTACTTTGAATTTCATTCTGAGGCAGAGCATCATCTTGTTGCGCAAAAACCACTTCTGTGACACCAACGACAAAAGCCTAAGAAATTAAGTCAGTAGAAGTCAAATCGCTGCAGAATAACCTGGCGTAGCTCCATCAAAATCTTTGTTTTATCTTGGGAAGCCTTCCTTTAACAGGATAAATAAACAAAACACCCCAGGGTCCCTCAGTGAGGCCAAGCCTAGCTTCTCCCCAGAAAGAAACCTTTCATCTTTCCATTGCAAAGGTATTTATGATCCTAAAAGGAGAGGACAAAAGGCTTGTTCTCCCCCCGCCTTGCCCACCAGCCCGGCAGGGAGGACCTGCTCTCCCGCGCCCGCCTCCTGCCTCGTCCCAGGCTTGGGGCAGGCAGGGTCAGCCCCCCAAGGGAAGCACCTCTTTTGGGGTTAGGAAATCCACGGCTCATTCTGGGTGTCTCTTTGCAATCAGGACGACCCCTCGAGATGCGGAATTGAGCCAAACGCCAATGCCTTCTCTCCCGTTGGCTGCTGTGCACAGCCTAACCAGCCCGGTGATGGCTCTGGTGGGGTGCAGACCCCTGCCCGGCACTGCTCACCCACGGCTTCAGCTCAGCTTTTAACCCGCGTACCAAACCAGCTATGTCTGGAGAACATTCACCTGCTTCGACACAGGGCAAAGAGGGATGTTCCTGTGAGATTTTCTTTTTTCTTTGGTTATGGCTTTACGTAAGTGGCTGACAGGCTGTGGTGGAGCTGAAGAAATAGCTCTAGACTCAGAGTGCAGGGGTAAAAAGAAAAAAAACTAGACTTTTTCCCCCCTTCCCTGAGAAAAGGTAATTTACGTAAATTTATCCACGACCGGCATACGGCAATAGCTCACAACTTTGTTAATGGAAACCTGGTGATCCATAACACTTGTGTGGGAGACATTTGCTCGGGGGTAATACAATATTAATGTTAATATCAATGATCGATCAGAGGATTTGCAAGAAAGGCATAAAGTATTTAATTATAATTACATTGGGAATGGCTTTGTAATGGCTACGACATTTGAATAAGGTCACGTCTAGCCCTCACCCCTGTTATGTTGTTCTATATTAAATGCCATTCACTTTAAGTGCTGGAAACCTTTCTGGAGTCGTCAGAATATAATATACTGGGTAAATTGAAATATGTCCCTTCATTTTTTGAAATATGATTGATATCCTTTGCAAAACAAATGTTAACACCTATTTGTACACAAATTTCTTTGATTATGTGTTAGGGAAACTCAAGTATGACAGTCTCTCCTAGCAGGCCCTTTACTGTGAGCAAAGGACATGGCTATTTGTGAATATTAATTCATCTTACTGAAAATGGTTTTGGATCTCTGCTGCAAATCCACCTGGGTGTATTTCTGCCTTTCCTAGCACATTTATCCTATATTGCTTAGTAGCCATAACTGTGTCTGCATGGGTCTGAGCAGCCCACTGTGTTTACCTGGGTAAGGTGTTTGCTTAGTAGGAACTTTTGCTGTCATGGAGTTTCCTTTTGCTAACGCCATTAACAAAGAACACGTAGGAAGAATCATATTCGCACATTTCACAGCAAAAAATAATATATTTCAAATATACTGCAGATGTGTACTATAACTATCAGCCTAACAGCAGCATTGCCATGTTTAAAACAATCAAGAAAAAATCTGCATATAAAGCATGAATATATAACTGTAGGTAGGATCCCAGAGGTGCACACATACCAACCCACATGTGAGTGCATGCATACATTGAAGGACTAAATGAGGACATGCTCTTCCCACATCTATTTACTACTGAACATAAATACTAAAGGAGCAAATTCTTGTCCCTCTTCAAATGAGAATCCATCTGCCCAGTGACCCCAGAGGTTTTCTTTTTCTATCGTCAATGTGAACAGCAGATCAATCGGGTCTAACGAGTCAAATTTTGCTTTCAGATAATCGCCCAGGATAACCATTGATTCACAGAGAATCGAAAGCTCCCCTTTGAAGGCAGAGTTTGGTCACAAGAAGTCATCCCTTCAAAGTTTGGAAGATATGCAGTGATGTAACCGACATGATTTTCCATTTTGTCTTTTCTGAAGAAGAAGCAAAGACTTTCGCATGCTATGGAAATGCCTGAAGATAGCAAGTTTTATAGTTTTCCAAAAAAATGAGCATTTATTACCAATCAGCGTGAAATACCACTGATGGTAAATTTTAAGTATATGGCAGGAGTTTCAGCATCATGACAACATACATCATGCATTTTTACAACATTTAAGTGCAGTGATATTGCTCCCTTTCTCAATAACAATATATAAGAATATATAGTATAAATGTACAGTATATATTAGACACAATGTAAAATAACTTAGTGAAATGTCAAAGCTTCTGCATAAAAATTCAAGTCATGCCTGAGCATACCTCTAGCACAATTTTGCTTAGTCTTATCTCATATACCTTCATTTACCTTTAGTTCATGTTGCAAAGATATTTTTATCTCTCTGTATATCTTAAAACCACCAGAATCCTTGTCTTTTTTTCTTTTATCTGCAGTAGGTGAAGATTGGAGTAGCCAAGCCAAAACCAAGGTTTTGTGGAGTCTCTACTAATGCTGCCATTAGGTACTGGGAAGCAATTAATCATGAACAAGTTGTATAAAAGCAAGTTCTTAAATGCTCATTACAGTTCATCGTTGTCCGTCAGGTTCGGTTCGGAAATATCCCACCGCATGGAAATGGTAGTGAAACGGCTTGCTTTCGAAATGGAGCTCACGATCTAACACTGCTTTCTGTAAATTATAAATCTCGCCAGCTTTGCTGAAATCGTATCAAGTACCACTTTGGTAATTGCTTGCAAGAAGGATCAATAAAAATCTATTTAATAGGAATATGTAACTTGTCTCAAAGCAGGCAGGTGGAATTCTGGCTTGGGTCAACACTGAACACAGCTTCTTGCAAAGCCGGGTCTCCCTTCACACTTGCTAAATGAAATATATTCAAGGACTTTCCTGCAGCATCTCAGGAAGGTTTCTGATAGCACAAGGGGAGAGGGCTATTTTTTTAAAACCATGGCATTAAGAGGCCCTATGCCTCTGTCACATCACCCCTCAGAGTCTACCAGAGTTCAAGAGCCTTGCAATTAGCTTGCTTGGAATTATTTTGAATTCAACTTCCCTTCAACAGTTTAAACAACTCTGCCCTGAAGAGCAACAAAAATATACTTTAAACACTTATTAATAACTACATTTTCTAATTAACGATGAATTAAAGCTGCACAACAGTTTGAAACATGATGTTAAAACAAAAAATAAGGGAAGACGCAGTGATTTTCTGTGATTTCTTTTAAGAAAACACACCCCCCCCTTCTCAGCCAGCTTAAGTCAACAGAATTACACCGTTTCAGATCAGCGTAAGTTCTGACCTATATACTTCAGTGGAATTAATCCTAATTTCCACCAGTGAAAGTGGAATCAAATTCATTTTGTCTTTAACAAAGCAACGCGTGATAAGCAAGTCTCTTTCCTGTCGGATTCTGCTTGAGAGAGGAAATTCTTTGTGGTGCTAAATGATGCCCACGACAGTTTAGAAAACAAAGCTAGAATTTCATTAATTTCAGCATAGCGAAAACCGATATTTGTAACTGTTATTTATGCTTTAATCTCAGCAAAGTTCTTTGGGTAGAGGCAGAGTATCGGCTGGTGAATTGGTAAGCCTTTCTGAGTACTGCTCAGGAAGAAAACGAGGAGGCAGGCGGCTGATTTTCAGTGACGTGAGGCTGCTGAATACACTGCAACTCGGACTTCGTTACCACGAATAAATAGCATCACATTGTCCAGAACTGGAGATTAATTTGCTGGGCCTCCAGTAGATGATATTTGTTTTCTTGCATATTATATTGAGATCTCAGGACAGGCAAAGGGTCGGGGGCTGAAAGGATGTAATCGATGCTGAATTTAATTTCAGAATCCGATTTTGCTAAGGAGGAATTGCTTAGGCTCTGCCTGGTGGTCACACTGTTTGGAGCGAACCCGTGAGGCTCCAGTAGTCTGGGTCCCGATTCAATTCTTTCGTGTTTACTTTCAGAAGAGGAAATATTCTTTAAAGCAGAGTCCATAGGAGACATATCGGGTGATGAAGGACTTTTCCCTCTGCTTGGTCTCTGCTCCTTATGTTCCCTTTTTACGTTCCTCCTCCTCCGTCTTCGCCTGTAATTCCCATTTTCAAACAGATCCAGCATGGATTCGCATCCCGTTGCAAAGCTCCAATAGTTTCCTTTCCCCTTCTCATTCCCTTCTGTTCTGGGAACCTGTATTTATTTAAAGGCAGTTCAGTATTTGTATGTGTTACAGATGCTGCTGCTTAACATCTGCATTCATTTACATTCAAGAATGGTGTAAACACATATGACAAGACTTCTAAGCCTATTCTCTTTCATTATACGAATAGGATGTAAACTCCATCCTCTTCAATTTGTTATCTATTAGCACGCATCAGACAAGGACATACTCTTTACCTCTGTAATTGACAACTCCGAGAGATTTTAAGTGATTCGCAGCTCGGCTGCTTGTTTCCCTTCTTTCCTAGCAATGAGATTATTCCTGCATTTATTTTTCTTAGCCATGCACAGTGTGTATGTAAATATACAGTTACTGATCTTACCTTTACAAAACAACTGTTAAGCGATAAGTTATGTCGGATGGAGTTCTGCCAGGCTCTTTGATTTGATCTGTAGTAAGGAAATTTCTTCATTATAAAGTCATAAATGCCAGAGAGGGTGACTTTATTGGAAGGACTTTGCTGGATGGCCATTGCAATTAAGGCAATGTAGCTGAAAAAAGGAAAACTTGCCGTTACACCGTCGCCTCACCCACATACTCAGTTTTTAGGACCACCTGGGTACATGCGTGCCTATATCCTGCTTCCAAAAGTTCTCCTGGTAGATCTGCACCCTGAGCCGAGACGTCCCAGGGATAAGCCCCGAGCCCCCGGTGTGATACACGGGCGTTACTTCCAGGCAATCGAGTCCCGACTGGGCTGCTTGCCCTGGCACTCAGCAGAGGGTGCTTACATGCAGGAGGATTACAGAAAGATCACCCACCTCTTGAACCCTGTCAGAAAAGTTTCCCTGAGCTGGAAGGCTACAGGGAGACAGACCAGGCTCAGAGACACTGTCACTGGAGACCTTGCCTGCTCGTGGAAAGGACCTCAGCTGCCCCTGCGAACATCTACACCGCGCGTCTTCCCACCACACCGGGGATTATCTGCATCCGATTCACCCATTGGCGCGTTGCACATTTAATTCCCCTTCTCCCGGGGCTCCTGGAGGTCGGAGGAGACCATCTGAGGTCTGCTGGTTCAACGGCATGCCAGAGTTGCTGTGACCCCGCACGGGAGGAAACAAATCATGAACGCTTCAAACACGGAGCGGGGGGGAAATCTGTCCGCTGCGGTGCCTGCGCCGGGGCCAGACGCACTGCGCACACCTGGGGAGAGGTCCCGTGTTCCCCCGAGCGCTGCGACCCCACCATCCCAGAGCTCAGAAACCTCCCCAGAGATGGGGGGACTTGGAAAAACTTCGTCTTACCTGTACGCCGGTCTGGTGAATTTTTTCTCTTCGTCAGAACTACAGGTAGGATAATCATCCCCATCATAATTAAAGCAGTTATAGGGGTACTGTGTGTTGTCAAACATCGTCCTGCTCCTTGCTCAGCTCCTGTGGAGTGAGAGAGATGGAGTGATGTTTCTCAGAGCTTGGACTCCCTCCTCCCTTCTTCCCTCCCCTCTGTCTGTCTCGTTCCCTCTCTCCCCCCTCCTCACGCTCCCTCTCCTCCGTGCACACATACTCTCCGTGATGGGGTGGGGATTGTTTTTGCAATTCTCACGTCCCAGACAGCCCGTCTGTTCGGATATTATTGGGGGGGGGGGGGGGGGGCATTGTTATTGTTGTTATTGCTGTTGCCTCCAATGGGGTGGCGGAGCCAGGCGGCTGGTGACTGATGGAGCTGGTGAATTGGGGGTGAACCTTTGAACCGGGGTGTGCGCCGCCGGTAGCTCCGCTCGGCTCGCTGGGTGGTCCGGGCTGGAGAGGGGCCAGCGCTTCCCCCGCTACATCCACAACGTGACAAAAGCAAACAGCATGATGTTAATAAATCATGCTCCAAGGTCTCTACTTGGAAATTAAACTTTGAGAACAGAGTGCAGCTCCCCCCAGCCCCCGAGTCCTCCCCCTTCGTATTTTTCTCTCCCCAGCGAAGCAGGGTGGCTTTCTTATTTATTTATTTTTAGAAACCCGATGTACAATAAACAGACATTCCAGGCAGTAATGCACGCTTGTCCTGATCTGCAATCTATAATACAGTATAATAGACATAAATTATGTTTCCATGACTAAAGGAAAATGTGTACGTTCAAAGAAAGTAGAACAGAGGGATATGAGGGACTACTGTCAAGCAGGAAAGTAAAAGGAAAATAGCTGTAGGCAGGAGAGCTGCCTGTGTGGGCTTTGATCTGAAGGATGAATTAGACTAATAGCCCTGTGTGTTGGCATCCAATACTGTAACAATTTAATAGTTTTTCAATGCTTTGGAGTGTTTTCCAACAAGTGATGTAAACCAAAGGCATCACGTACCATTTCAGGGGGGACTAAAAAGGTGTATGCCACATGGTAATTAAATTATTTGAAGGCAGCTCTGTCCCAGGAGCTAGCCCCAGGAGGAGATGGGTACTGGAAAGGAGAAAGCAAATTGGTGTGCGGAGAGTTACCTGGATGGAAATACAAAAGCAGAACCACTAGCAATGCAACTTTTGTTTTCTATAGCATCGTTCATACAAAGTATGTCCCCAAACCCCTTTTGCAGTTAAAGGATACAATTAGGGGAAAATTCATCCGAGTGACAAAGAGCCCTTTAAAGTGATGCTTAAGCGGCTCCTAGAGTTTTGACAAAGGTGGACATAAGAAAGCTTTTTCTGTGGAATGTAGCAATGCATTATAGCAGGGAGTAGGGGGAAAGACGTTGCATGAAAAAAGAGATACAAGAGGTGTTTTCTGGGGAATATGAAGCTAGAGCAGATACCCAAAATAAAGTTTATCTCCACTCTAGAATACATCAATAGGCATATGCATGAGGTATCCACTGCAGAGGGGATCTTAATGCAAAGGGTCAGCTACTGCTGCCTGAGGCGTTAGCGGGGCTTTAATACTGAGTAAGATAGAGCAGATTCAGTGGTGGAGAATGAAATATATAATGTCTGATCTTCATTCATACTCTGTCCCGCTGGACCGAGAAGGTTTAAAGTAAAGAAGCAGCTGGGCCACAGACTTGGGAAGATTTTCTCTCACTAAAATCGGCGATCCTTAAGACACAAGTAAATGTCCAGTTTGATTTTTAGCAGTGCTGCTTCTCTTTGGAGGTGTTTTACCTCACTGAAATTCCGGTAATACAAACAGTCTTGCTTCTGATTTATAACTATTTTTAAAAAGCAGAACTGGGTTAGTTGACACTGATTTTGCACAACCTGTTAGCGCCCTTTTTTCAGCTCTTCATACACTCTTTATGAAAATTGCCTCAATAAGAAAGCCAGACAATACACTTTGACCAAAATCTTCACGTGTTTACTGACAGTATATAAGAGGTAAAGTTTTCTGTAATGGGAATTAGAGCAAATGATTGCAGTGTCGTACATTTAGTAATGTTATTTACCTCGATCCCTGTATTTTCTTGCCGTGGCGGGTGTAATCAGCTGACCCATGTCCAGCACGTCTATAACATGCGTTACCGCTGGTGGGTAGCTCTAATCTCTGTGCAAGAGCTCGTGGCCACTGTATTCCTCACCCGTTTCAGTGGAAAATAACACTTAGATTAAATTTCTGTCTCAGCGGCTGGTTTGTGAGTCTAAATTCAGCCAATGGAGGTGGGTCCTAACAACCAGTGCTGGTGTCCTTGAGCAGCATCTCAGGAGTGAGCGGGACCGTGGGTGGATGGGGCAGGGGCAGCTTGGCAAGGCACATAGGAAACTCCTGCCATTGCTATTTGTGTGACACATAATCTGTGGATAAATATTATTATTTCCTGATAGCCAGCAGTGGGCTGGAGGATTTAGTTTCTGGCTCTGTAAATGTCACTAAATTCATCTGCTGCAAATTCATATAGACCATAAGAAGAACACAGATCATTTTTGAGTGCTACAAGATCAGAAACAAATTATATATTACCTCTCATAAACTTCCTTCTGAAATCCAGATATGCAAAACTGGTGGAGTATTTCTCAAGGTATTTTTTAAAGCCTGCATACTGATATTTTATCCCCAAGTGAATGTTTATGGTCCAATTATAATCCTTGAAAATAATATTCATAAAGAAATGCTAACATGCTCTTATATGTGCTGTGGTGGAGTTAGCAGGTGCCATGCTTATGGTGGCAAAACGTGTTGTACAATAGCTTTTTCCTAGCATCTGTGCAGCCATTATAGTTTAACTAGAGTAACTATAACTCATCCCTGTCATTATCATAAAAGCATAATTTTGCCAGGCTAGTGTTTTCTTACGTTGTATATTTTCAGAACACAAAGTTGTAAACCATTTGATTTGAGATTGTAAATAGGCAATAAAAATGCTTTGAAAGGTTTGCCTATTTTTTTAAAATTGATATTAAAAAGTTATTTGCAATTTTTGTAATTATGACACAGATTATGAAAATTGGACACGAAATTCAGACCTATCATGAATCCAAACAGGGCTGAATTACTAATCATTATAGCTGCTTGGAATAATAGCGGGTATCTCAGGTGTAGGACTGCGCGCTGACATTCCAGTCCTCTTACTGGTATAGACTGGTGTTTCCCAGCAGCACAGTTTCTCCTGCTCTCTCACTGACTTGGGAGCCAGAGCTGGATGCAGTTTAGGACTTTATCCTAAACCTTTTAAATTTATCATAGAATCATAGAATGATTTGGGTTGGAGGGGACCTTTTAAAGATCATCTAGTCCAACTCCCCTTCTGCTATGGGCAGGGACATCTTTCACTAGATCAGGTTGCTCAAAGCCCCATCCAACCTGGCCTTGAACACTTCCAGGGATGGGGCATCCACAGCTTCTCTGGGCAACCTATTCCAGTGTCTCGCCACCCTCATCATAAAGATTTTCTTTCTTATATTCAATCTAAATCTACCCTCTTTCGGTTTAAAATGGTGGAAACAAGTGGCGGCCTTCAGCAGGCTTTGGATCACTCAACGGTAGCCTACACCACCAGTAAACTGCTTTCTTTTTAGTACAAGTTCTGTAGCTCTGGAAAACAAAGAATAAGGCGGGGAAATGAAGGTGCTGGTAATTACTCTCCCAGTTGCTGTGATATGGGATAAGGAGAAGGAGAGATCCCCAGACTTGGCCGGGTACTTGGCTGCGATGGCACCTGATACTCCATATAAGGGATCTGCTGACATTCAACTCAGTGACCCTTACTTCTAGGAAAGCGATGAGTCTTGCTACACTGTCCGCCTGCATTTCATCCTAAATTGCTCTCTGCTTCACCCATGGCCGTCAGCTGAATTGCTTTCCCTTCTGCTTTTCTTTTGTGTTCATACGTAAAACTTCATGGAAATACAATTTGCATCACAATTTGTGGTTTCCTGCTGGAGCTCAGTGAGAATTGTTTATAATTCCTAGCTAGGGTATTATTTGGAGAGGCATTCCTCATCTGCATGCCTTCTAGCTGCAGCAGTGTAAAACTCATGCATAAAACACAGGACAGGTTTCTACCGAAACAGGGATGCGGATAAGAAACCTTCAATAACAATTCATCACATTAGAGGTGGTAATAAGAGAGCAACTAGTTTTAGCTCAGATATATTATCCCTGCCCTAGCCAGATACCGAGATTCACGAGGCATATTCTGGAGACGCTCAGTGTGTTTTGGTAGTGAAAAATAGGAAAAGAAGGGGTTTCAGGGTGAAAAGCCATTTCTCCTACCTACTCCTGGGCTGTGACTATTGGTCAAAAAATAGTTTTGTCAGAAATTCCAGCCAGCCAAGCTGAGGTCTTTCCACCATCTTGTGAAGCCCCATGACCACATTGTCACCACGATGGATTGTATCTCCCTTTGGGCGGGGGAGGAGTTTAGATGGTACTTTCTTATCTGCTTGATGTGCAGCCCTGGTATCCCACTCCATCATTCTCCAACGCAATGGACTGTTCTTTTTTCTAACATTATCTCCCTTTCCCAGAGAATAGCAAACCCTTTTCTAGTGACAAGCTCTCAGACAAATGAGGTGACAACCACCGAGTGGGCGAGAAGCCACGAGCTGTGGAGGAAGCCTGCAGGTCTGCGAGACCAGCTCCTGGTAGCACTGGGTTTCCTGGTGGAGCTATTCACGCTGACGTTTGAGGGTTGACTGGAAGTAATATCACACGAATTAGCACTACAATATATTATTTCTCCTTTGCTCCCATGGGATCATGGCTTGAAAAAGAGTGGAGGGAGAACACTGGCAGCTCGCTAGCTTTTAGACATTTATTAAGCAAAATTCTTGATTTTTTTAAACCCATTTTCTACTTAAAACCAAAAATGATGGAAAGAGAATTAAAAAGCTTTGCAAAGAATTAAAAAAAAAACAACCAAACTCAAACAGTTTACATTGAACAAAATGGTTCGGGTTAACTTAAAAGGATTTTCAAAATTTTACATTCTGTCCTTGGTTTGCCCAGCACCTTTCTGCAGGAGGGATGTTGGCAGTTAAAAGGCCACATCCCAGTTTGTCTATTTGACACGGATACATGAGGCAGAGATTCAGAGTTTGCCTGGTTGTGATTTGGTATTCTTCTTCTCAGTGGCACAAAATTAAACCCTCCTCTTTGACTTCGCAGATAGATGGGATAAAACACGGTAGGGATGTGGAAGGTTGCACAGGAGACCTGGTCTTTATGTTGGTGGGATTGTTCCTCCCCCAGCTGTGAAAGTCTCCAGAATCGCTGATCCGTGAGGCTTTTGGAGACAAGTAGGAAGAGCTGGTGGGTTTGAAGAGGGGATAAATTGAGAGGTGATGCCTATTCTTTGCTGTTACAGTGCACCTCCTGGACCAACACAATGATCGTGTCTTGACTCAGTCTACACTTGTTTACCAAAAACGGATATTATCTTGGCGCAGCTGCCATACCTCATCCATCTTTGGTCATTTCTCATTTCAGCTATGTACAAAATCATTTGGCTATAGGCCTCACTTCATACATTGTTTGAATTCTGCACCAGACACAGCTAATAGCTTGGGCCAGGAAACTTGTTCCAGATGTTAATTAACTCCCTCTGCATTAACTGGAATCACACAATTAAGGCCTGATTATTTATAAAACCATTTTGTCGAGAGAATTAGGAGAATGAACGCAAACATCCTGGCTCACACTTTCACACAAATGTCCATGTGCTGTTAAATTGTGGAAACTGGCACAAGTTGTCCCACACATTTATTTTCAGCCATCATAATTATTCCAGAGGAGAAAGGACAACAGTCAGCCAGGCGTGGAGGAGCAAAGCTGGAGCAAAGCAGCTAATTCCCAGCCGAACTAAGGTCTACTGTTGTGGCACCAACAGGCCTCAGAGATGCCTATCAAATATCCCATAGGCAATATGGCTCTCCTACTGCCATAAATCTAGATGACAGAGCAGCCTCATTTTACCCAGTCACAAATTGCAATATTTAGGATTTTGGTAGCTACTCGGGGGCTGGAGGACCTGGCCAGTGTCTATGGTGCTTTGCCTGCTCTCTACCACACGTTCCTTGGTTTAAGGGATTTTTGGGGCGTCACACAAGCACTTGACAGATTCACGACACAGCAAATTTGAACTAGTTCAAACCTGTCTCTCCCATCTGCCTTGCACACAGCTCGCAGTCGGTGCATCAGGGACTTGCAGTCAGTGAAACGGGGACTTTTTATTATCTGATGTTGCAAGTGGACAAACGCAAGGCAAGCAGATACAAGGTGCAAGCAAGCTTTGCTTGAGCTGACCGAACACACATGGCCCCACGTGTGCCGAGGTAACCGTCCCACAGCAATGAAGGCCACCGGCTTCTTGACGGATGAGGAGGTGAGCGCTGAGTTGCTGGAGTTGTCTATGATGTTGTCTGTGTCTCCAACCACCAGAGACGGTCACTGTGAGAAGCTGTGACCTGCCAGGGACTGTTTGAATCAAGTCTGAGTCAAGGGGCCATTTGAATCAAGAGTCCCCTGACTCCTGGTGCCTCCCTTGGACAAGCCTGTGAGATGCAGCGGTGTGTGTTGAGCCAGGACCCACGGCCGCAGGGCACGGGCAGGCTGAGAGCTGATGGTTATTTACTGCTTCTTTCCGCACCCTGTTGGCACCTTTACCATTACGAATCCTGCACCTTGGGAGAACAGAGGGGTAGGGAGAGGCAGCACTGTTAGGCTTTGCTGATTTTGTTTTCATTTGAAAGTAATCATTCATTCCGGTTCACTTAGTCATGACTCTCACCCACGCAGAAGTTTTCTGGGAGCTGCATGAACAATCCCAAAACAACGCAGATCAAACTGGCAAGACAAAAGTAATCGGAAACTGGGCCCTAAGCAAGAGCTTTTGCTGAAGAAGGGGATGGTAGGCAGGGACTCCACAGTCGCTCGTAACTGAGCTGCAGGATTGCCTCTCTCCAGGTCCTCCATCTACTGGTTTCCCTTCAGGCATAATCCCTTCTAATTTCTCCATAAGGTGCAATTTATGGCTGCATAAACCTCCTAGGATATTCCAGTTTTCCACAATACTCATCTTTAAAATGGGATCACACTTTGTAAGGTGTTTCCTACCTCTTAGTTACCAAGTGGTAATAATACTTCTCCATTACCAGTACGGCTTCTTTTTCCCATAACCCACCCCTCCTAACTCATAGATCTGACTTGGTGTACTTCTCCCTGTAAGTAAGTTCAATTGTCAAAGCTTTTCATCATTCTGAAAAAATTCCATGTTTTGATAATACCAGTTAAACTACTCGACTTCATTCCAGGATAAACACTTGATGGTTAATGTGTCAGGGACATATGATTACATTTTCCTCAATGCCAGAAATAACCCTTCTTCTCTTCCTCTGAATTAGAATAATCATTCACAGTTCATCATTTATCATCCTTCAAGTATTTGGCTATCTATCCCACGAAAACCACTCTCAGCAGAGAACCATCAGCTAACATTGTATTTTGAGGTTTCTGCTGATAGCTCCTTAAAAGGGTGTAAGCTCCCTTCTTGCTTTTCCATCCTTTTCATCTTATGAGAGGCTTCCCAATGCACACAGCGGAGTCTAAAGAGAAATAAGCTTTGATCTCTGCCACCTGAAGTGCATTCTCACCATTAGTAGTTTCAGGTGAAAATATTTGTAGGGTAATGCTAGTCTTTGGTTCTGCTGTCTCTAGGAAGGTTGGGAGCTTTGCTGTATGTCTGTTTGTGAAGTCATATTTTATGTTTGAACTGGGTAAGTGTGATAAAAAAATAATATATATATAAATATAAACCAGCTTTATTGCTGCTTTTTCTCATTAAATTTTGACCTCAGATTACTTTTCTTCATCAGCATTTCAGTTTGATCAGTTTGAAATGTCTTTGGGATTTAAAAGTGTCTGAAGCCAAATTGTAGCACTAAAAGTTGCTCCCTTTCCTTATGCCCAGTGTGTAGCTGACTGCCTTTAGACAGCTGAATTTAATGAAGTGAAGCCTTTAAGAAGCTGAGTATTTTAATGGAAGCTCAGCTTCTTCCCATTCATCTGGTGCATGGTGCTTGCAGGTATAGGTAGGTAAGTTCTCAGTAAACCACGTATCTTGATTAAGAGTTGAAGATTTCCTTATTTGAGAGTCAAATCCTGTGTATTTTCTGTCTAACCTATTTTTGCAGTAGCATGATAGACTGGGTGTGTAAGCAAAGGGGTGGTTATTTACACGCATACCTCTCAGGTAATGAATAGTTGTGAGAGTAGTTTCTTCTTTAGTATCTTCCTTATATTCCAAGTTGTTCATCAATTCCTATGAATAATTCTCAGAACTTCAGAATTTAGAAATATAGGCCCTAATTCTTGATCTCTGGATAGAACACTTTTGGGGAAATAATAGCAGGTGACTTATACATCTTTAACTGCTGATGTGAATTTCTAGGCAAACAGCAATTTATGAAACTTCAAGGATTCAGGGACTCCGTATTTGGCTGTATGCTCAAAAGCTAATAAATAGGATCTCAGAAAGCACAGGGGAGCAAAGTCAGCACTTTTACCATGCAAAAGATGTTCCTAAATCCAACTGTTTATGTGCTTATCTGCTCTAATAGTGGTGAATAGTCCCCAAAGTGAACACAGCACATCTCTCCTTAGAGCTGTAGCCCAGCCATATGGTGAAAATGGTATTATAGGAGGTGTTTTGCAGCGTGAAGCTTCACAGGGAACAGAGCGAGGTTTGTGCCCTGCTTGCTGCCCACGCAACAGGCTGCAGCCACAGCTGCAAGGGCACCCAAGTAGCCCAACGTTGTACCTGTAAAATAGAGCCACAAGCAAAGGACTTGTATCAGTCGACACCGCAGCAGCTGCTTGGGGTGAGCGGGAGCAGAGGAGGAGCGTGGGTGGTGACAAAGGTAGTGACGTGACCCAGGAAACAACAAGGAATGTATCTATATTTGATTGCAGATCCTGTTGTTCTGATAGTCTCAAGTAGGAACTTCAGTGTTACCATTTGTGGACTGGTCCTTAAAGGGGTCATCAGTGGGTGGAGGTGAGACACAGGGATGATTTCAATTGTTCCTCCTATATAGCTGCCTGGGAGTCTTGGCAAAACACGTACTGCCACTGCCCGACACGCAGCATTGATCTGAAAGGCAGCAACGATACAAGACAGTCTTGGATATGTTGCTTCATGTCTCTAGTTTTAGCCCAACCAAACAACACTGTGCACATGCTAAAATGAGAAGCAGAGATCCGCAGTAGAGGTAACCCCACTACATGAGCTGCCTTTTCCAACGCAGTGTCCGACAGCAGGACAATAAGCACGGTTCTTTGCTGACTTAGCCAGGCTCAGTGGTGCTCGGTGTTATTTATCCAGCATACTTGGGAAAGACTTGAAGCAGCCTCTTACCTGGTATGGGGCTCTGGGCTGCTAAAGGCAATTTATGCTGCAGAAGCAGCCTGTAAACTGAAACAGTTTTCAAAATTGCTCAGATGTGGAGAGATGCATTGGTATTGACAAGGGACATTGGGGTAGAATTAGGATTTCTAGGAAGCGGGATGCAAAGCAGCCAAATTATCACTTAAAATAAGCAGAGAATCCTATTCTGGCATGTACTGCAGAGTTATCTGTGGGCAGCGCATCACTGTGCACTGGCAGTTGAGAAAACTGGAGCATGGGAGTTTTACGGGTCATACAATGTACTTCTGAGCTATTCTGCAATAACTAAGCTTGGGCAGAGAACAATTCTTTTTGTTCGTTTTATTTAATAAGTAAAAATCGGACACCAGGATGAGAAGATCATGGAAGGGCCGTCTGAATCATGAACTCTTATTTGCATTTTGAAATAGAACTCAATAGAAATCTTAGATCCCAATAACACTAAATTTGGAGCATGCATAATTCATCTCAGCCTTTTTGTGGTTAAGGGCCTATATATCTCTTGCTGGCTTTTGTGGGGAAAACTTCATCTAAAAAAAGGCATCACAGCTATTTATGTTTGTTTGGTATGGGGTTGAACAGCATCAAGCAGAGAGCCAGAGATGTATTTAGATTCATTCCCCTGGAATATGTGTGGGGATGGACATGTTCTTGATTAAAACTTGGAGTTCAGAAGATTGTTTCCCAAGGTTATTTTTGGTTGCTGGAGTCTGGATCTGAAGCTTGTCGCCTGGCTCCGACCCCAATGCATTCATATCTGATTTGGGCAATTTAGAACTTAATCTTTATTTGGAAGCAAAGGAGAGCAACCGTTCACTTTGCAGATTTCAAGGGATGTCCCCAGTTTTCCTTAGGACAGCATAAAGCTGTTTGAGCAATCGGAGTCTTACAAACGCGTCTGTCTCGCAGCTTGTCAATGCATTTTGTTACCAGACGAGGGGTAGATTGGGAAACCTCTGAATTTCCTGGGGTGTCCAGGGAAAGGACAACACCTCTGTGTAAGAGTACCCATCTGAAAAGTTTTCTCGCCCCGTTGCCCCGCTCTGGCATCAGCTCCCCCACGCGATGGTGCTTGATGGCCTGAGCTGTGCTATGATGGGAGAAGTGATGGGAGGCGAAATGGTGACATGTTGGAACAGGAACGAGGGGTTGCGGGGACAGATCCGGCGGCTTCACATCAAGAAGCTCCTGCTCCCCTCCATCCGCAACGGGAAAGGCAAGCCACAGATCCTGCAGAAGGCAAACATGACATGAGTGATTATCCATTCAGGGGTTATTTAACATGAAATCATTCTAAGACCTGCATTACATAAGGTCATCGACAGCAATTTGGCTTCAAGTTGTGATGTCAAAGTGCATTCAGAAACTGGCAGTATTGCAATGCGGGAACAGCGCGTTGTTCGGGAATGTGTTGGGAATGTTACCACGAAAATGTCCCCAGAAAGGTACCGTGTCCTGGGCCACGGTGTCAGGATGCTCCCAGCGGAGCACCAGGATCTGGCAGGACACAGGGACCCGGCGAGGGAGCGCAGAGCCCGCTGCCTCGCTGCTCCCCGCTGCCCCATGCAGGGCAGGGCTCCCTGCCAGCTTTGCCCCCTCTGTGCCTGCCTGGGTGACCCCAACAGGCTCGTGCAGGTTTGATGAAGGAGAGAGCACAGGGTGTGCCAGGCTGAGCAAGTGCGGAGACTCCCTTGCTGCATATTCCTTCAGGGCCAGCTGCTGTTCACTGCTCGGGATCAAATCCCCCTTCATCCCTTGGAGGAAAAGACCCCAGATGCTGCCTGTGTGGTTTCGTTACGCAGGAGCAGAGCTGAAACCATTAGAGAGACCATTTCCAAGCACAGCTGCCTGAAAAACTTCATGGTGCATATTCACGCCTTCCCCCCCGCACAGCCAAGGCGCAAGGACTTTTTGTGCAAAACCCATTTAAAGATTTAACTCAGCTTCTGTGCTGTGCTCCTTGAGGAGAGAAGGAGGGTCAAGGACCTGCAAAGATTAGAATGATGCTAAAAATCATTAAACTGCAAAATGAGGGTGACCATCACTGTTCTGGCCATTTAGTTTGCACATTTTATTCCTGCTTGCCCAACTTCTTGCTGTTAGGCTGGTTGCATTAGAAATGAGAATTACATGAAGACATTGTCTATGTGCAGACATTTGTGCATCAGCCAGTTTCTTGCCTCAATCTCTAGGCTTATTTAAAACAACTTTTGTAGTAGTTCAGAATTTTATTTTATTAATGATTTATTTATTATCTGATGGGAAAGCTGAGCTTGGACTCATCTCTTGCTGGATGTCTGAGACATCACATGGACCTGCTCTTTGGAGGCAGAAATTGGTGGCTCTGCCAAGCCTCTCTGCTCCCTGAATCATCCCCTGCCATTTGTAGCAGCATCCCAGTCCTCCCCCATGTGGTAGCACCTAATGGCCATCGACCGATAATGCAACAAGTCAATAAGGAAATTATTTTCCCACTGCACCATTAGATGCCCACCTTTCTAACTAAGTGGTCCAGAGACTGGAAATAGATTTTTTCCTCTTTGAAAGATAAGTATTCTCCAGCTGTCACAGTGTTTAAGAGTGGGTTTTGCTTCACAGATGACCTCAGTTCTAGCTAAGACTTCATGGATCACTATGTACCCTGGCAAAAACATTCACCCTCCTCTGAACACTGCATTGATTAATGCAGTGGTATGTGCTAATAACCTAATAATAAACTGATTAATGGTTTGATAAATCAGTTGTCACAAAGCAAGCCAGGAAATACTTCCCCTGCTGAATAAGAGGTCACTATCAAGCTTAATGTGAATTTGATAAGAACATACATGCAGCGGCTGGCTCCTGAGGGTGGTCTGCTCAACTGCAGGACACGCTTGATCACAGGGAACTTTCATGCAGAGGTGGGGAGGATATGTGTTTAAAAAAAATAGGTGTAAGCAGAAGAAATGAAAGAGGTCTGTGTACATCATATTGTGTAAAGGCTTCTCACTGATTACAGGCTGACCGTACCAGCAAAGGGCCAAAGGAAGAGCCTGATGCTAATGAGGGCAGGGAGGAATTGACACGTCAGGGTTACGACTCTGGAATTATTTCACCCTTCTGTGGCACACGCAGCTCCTCGCCTTTGTGCAGCTCCGCAGCAATTCGCGCAGAGCCAGGAAAATCTTTTCGTGAGCATACGTTCCTGCAGAGCTGTGCCGGCTATAGCTAGGAGGCAGTGGGGATATAGAAGTATTTTCTATACAGTGGGATAGAGAAATATCTTTGCAGCACGGGTACCCCTCCGGGGGCGGCTCAGGCTGGAGCTGGGTGATGCTGCTGCCGCCCTCTAGATGGTGCAGTCTGATAAAAAATTTGAGAAAAAGACTGTAATTTGCTTTGATTGGGGTCTCTCCCTCTTTTTCTAGGCAGAGATTTTTTAATTGCATTTACCTGAGGTCATATTGCCAATGACTGGGAACCGGAACATCGCACGGCTGGTAATTCCCTTACGTGTTGGGATGAGAGCCAGATCCAGTATGGTATATGCATATTTCCTAAAACCTGGCGCACTGTGCTGTATTGTACCTTGAGCTGTTTATTTTGCCCATTAGGTTTCTACCTAAACCATTCTATTTGATTTTTTATTTTTCTTTTTTTAATCCGGGAGTCTGTGTCAGGAAACGCACAGCATTTCGGAGGTCAGACCGGGAAATATCACAGACCCGAGTAAGAGACCTGGTTCAATAGTTTGGAGTATTTATAGCTCAGAACCACAGGTTGCTGGCTGCAAAATTTTAGGGAACAAAACCAGTAGTGTATATGCTGTGCTGCAAAGGAGATATTTCACAAAGCTGATCACTGTCAAGTGGAACTGATTGGAAAAAAACAAGGAAAGAAAATGGGAATAAAAACATGCCAATTCTTAAATGCAAAAACTCCACCTGAGACAGAGGACAGCAAGTTGAGGTGAAAGCCCACTTTTGATTCACTGATGAAATAAATGCACCAGTTAGAGTGAAAAAAGCAACATACACCACATGAGGAAGAGTGTGTGTACAAATGGGCAGCAGCCAACACAAACTGGAGACCATTTGCTCCAGAAAATAAATGTGAGGAGGAGATACATATCCAAAAATCCAGAGCAGGAAGGGTTAAAGAAAATAAAAAGGAGATATCTTTTGAAGCAAAAACATATCCTAGCAACATCACAGGCCTAATATTAGGTGGAGATACTGCAGCTGACAGAGCCATGGGAAAGGGAGAGGTATCCAATAGATACCTTCTGTATTTGGAAAGCAGCTCTCTTCTCACGTGAGCTTGGGTGGTACCTCCTGGTCCATTCAGCTAGGAAAATGTTAGACATCATCTGCTAGTGAAAAAATCAGACTTAAATATTCTTGCAGCTCAGCATCCCATGAGAATTGGCCAAGGAAGTTCCTGGCCCATGAGAATTCATTTTTGGGTAGCTTGAACATGGTGAAGTCCAGGACTGGAAGGATGCTACTGCTACGTCAGTACTTGAGTGGGGCCAGCTGATCCTGCTGGTGGGACATCTTGTCATTCAAGAGGCGGATAATGAATCCTACGAAGACAAAATGCATGGACAGCACTATAATGCTAAACAAATAGAAAACAGATTTTCTAGATAAGGCCTAAATTTACAAAGTTGGTAATTGCATAGATGTGGTCTGATTGCTGGGCTGGAGAGTAGGTAGATCGTTAGAAGGAGAAGGTCGTTCTGCTTCGGTTCAAGCACCGGTGATGCCAATGATGGGACTGCTCATGTGTTGAAGGGTTTGGGAGTGCTGATGGGAGCTCAGAAAAGACTGGCAATGCCAAAGTGAAAGAGCTTAGCCGAAGGGAAGGTTGCAAGGGAACGTGACTGCAGTATATATATAACGTGGCGAAAAAGGATGTAGCAAAACAAGTGACACGTTCAGACTGGAGAGAAGTCACCCATGTTAAATGGAGGGCATTAGGAGAAGCTGCCAAGGGAAGCAGATCGCTTTGCCATTTTCTCGTGGCTTCAAATCAACTGTAGTTGCCTCTCAGGCAACTGCTTTGGTCAGATAATTACTGTGCTGAGTCCGGGGATACCTGGTGAAACGCTGACATAAGGAAGATCAGGTCTGAGGTGCCCTCCTGGCCTTTAACTCCAAAGTAATGAAAATTGCCTCTGAAGAAAGATTGAGACAGTGTGTGAGAGGAAAGGATAAGCTGGGGATTTTCTTCTCCCTCCTTGTTCATGTAACGAATTTAGTGGCTTCTTATCTCAAGCTTGGTAGATCTCTTACTGGGCAGAAGAAAATAACAATGTTTGCAAAGGAGAGCCCTGAGACGTTTTTAAGGACGTTCAGCACCTGTGAGCATTTGAGGACATTCAGCACCAGCTCCGACCCAGCTGCCATCGGGGTGCGATACAGCTGTGTTGGCACAACGTTACACCTGAGCTCAGAAGCCGCACTGAGAGGCTCCTTCCCACACTTTTAAGCAATTCACTGTGTCCTGCAAGGTAACACGTTCCCTCCAACACCTGGCAGGTCAATGTGCCACTGCTGGGGATGGAGACGTCAAATCTGAGTCTGTGCCCAGGTCTGGGGAGCTGGACAGACCGCTTGCCTGTGGACATCCCTTAATGGGGTTGGAGACGTCCGCACCAGCACCCATCCTGCCCAGCTAAGAGCTCTGGTGCTGGAAATCTGTCTGTATGAATTTTTGTGGGTGTTTTTTTAAATCTTTACACTTTCTTCTCAGTGTATAATTGCTATTTACAATGAATTCTTCCTCTCCTGCCCTTTGAAGTGACCTTTGCTCAGACCTGCTGGCCTCTTCTCCAGGCTGCAAGGGAGACAGCATGACTGGAGCAGCTGGGACTTCTTCAGATCAGGGAACGTGGTGGCAAAGAATATAGCTGGTTTTTTGCAATAGAGTGTAAGCTCCAGTCTAGTGGGTTTTTAAAAGTATTATCAGAAGTGAAAGGCTGCATTTAAAAATGTATAAGCAGGGACTTTCAGCACTGCATGCATTCATTCATAATTCACCAGTGCTCATTTCTAAAGAAGATTTGATATTTTTACAAGGTAAATGTACTTTAAAACCTTTCTTTACTTTGCAGTGAATGTGCGATTAAGTGAACTTACTGAAAAGGAGGAGAGGGAAGCAAGGTTTAGAGTAGGGTCACCCAGATAGCCATGAGTTGATTGCAATTTTCATGTAATTCAGCTGTGATTGGGAAATGTTGTTGCATTCCTGTTCATAGTACAGCCATGGGTTTGGTGCTGGTAGAGTGACTTTTCTGAAAAGATCTCCAAATTCTTGGCTGGTGATTATTATTATCTGCATCTTTATGCCTGAAGCAAAGGAGCTGCTTGGTGGAGAGGACATCATTCTCATCTCTCCCTGACGTGCCAGAGACCCACATTGCTGAAACCAGTTCAGCAGATTGGCCTGAAAGTTGCACCAGTGTCCTAATACCTAAACCCCAAAGACCTGTTGATACATAGGTAGGAGCGAGAGCTCTGTAGATGCTAAACTAGACTTGGCATGGAGCAAATTGTTCACTGAGTATAAGACCATTTTCTCAGCAGACCAAACAAAAAGGTGACTCCAAGTCCCTGCCTCCTACCCACAGCCACGGGGTCTCACTTTGCTCAGCTGTGGTGGTGTGCTCAGCCTCGGCTTGCTGATTGCTGCAGGCTAAGAGAGATTAACTTGTGCTGCTCACTTTCCTCCCATGCAGCAAGGATGCAGGCCAAAGTTGTCCAAGTTTTAAATGATCTTCCAATGTGGTCCCTTGGAAGTAGAGACAAGGTTTTCCTATAACTCAGTGGGAAAGAGTCATAGCACACTGCAGGTCACTATAAGCCAGAAGCTGAGTGGACAAGCTCTTGAGAAGTTGGGGCAGACATCAACTTGAGCTAAGCTACCCCAAGACACAAGTATGTGCGTACTCGATTTAGCTCTGTTGCAAAGACGCACTAAATTGATTTGTCCAAAGTCAGTGTCTGTGGCAGAATAGGGAACGGGACTGCAGTTCAGGCACAAGCTGGGTCCGACACGCGATGTTGCGAGCACTAATGCATTACACCAACACGTAGTAGTGCTCTGGCTCTGGGAAGGCTTGTGCTTGGCACAACAGACCGGTGCTGTCATACATTGAGGCTAAGCTCCAAAAAAGCTGGACTCGGGTCCATGAAGGCAGAAAGACTCTGGTGCAGGGCGTGAAGTCCCCTGAAGTGAGGATGCTTAGTGCTGACGGCAGCACGTAACTTTACTGGAGTCCATCATGCTCAGGCTCCTGCTGGCACCAGCCAGCTGGTACCTGCTATGCTCCCACCTGTACGTGGTCTGCTTGCCCAGGCCCAGCACTGGCGTGTGCATAGATCTGAGCTGGGGGAAGGACGGAGAAGCTGTTTACTCTAACAAGAGATACCCACCGTTTCAGTCTCCACAGTAATTAGGAGCAAAGCACTTTTAAAGCACCTTCCCTGCACCTATTATACAGGCCCAGTGTGAGGTGCAGCCATTAATCAGACAAGCTGCTGGAGATAACTGCTAATTGAGAGCAGTCTGACTCCCTGAAGTTTCCCTCCCTCTTTCTACCCATGCTGAAATATATAATTTGTTCTGTACACTGGTGATCGAGAGCAGGTTGTGGTTTTTCACTTCTGCTGTGCAAGAGAGAGGAGGAGATAAGCAGTGTTTATACAGTCACAAAGCGTGTGTGTGCTACGTGCCCCCGACCACAGCTATGCAATAGTGCGGATGCTGTGTGTTCCCAGCCCAGTTCTGTAGGGAGAGGTAAGAGTGGGTGGCTGATAGGAAGCAATTAGAGAATTTCCATGGACATCTGACTTTGAACATCCAAATCGGTGGCCACCAGCTCACCGAAGCAGCACCAGCATAAGGAGTGTTTCCAGCTGGTGTCGGAAAACTCGGCATACTCAACTCGTTCGCTTAATGCAAGATTGTGTTGCAATATCCAGCACTTCAACATAAGGAAGACTTTTTTTTTTTTTTTTTTTTGCACTAGCAATCCTTTTCTTAAAGTCCGAGAGTCACTTATGGGTGAAAGTGCTACTCACTGTCAGAGCTCCAGAGCAGGACTAGCTGAGACTACACAGAGAAATTAAGAAAAAAATGTAATCGTCTCATGTATGGCTGGATAAATTGGGTGGAAAATTCATGGAAAGCACTGGAGTTGCAGCACAGTGAAACCAGAGTAAGAGGAATCAGTCAGGCCCCATGTCCCTAGATGTGCTACACCACACTCAACAACCTCCAGACAAGGTCGCTGCTACCCCGAATGCTGCGAATGAGCACCTGCTGCTTCATTTTCTAGCCAAAATCAGCATTTTCATCCTCATTTTCTGCCGATGGATGCATTTTTTTCCCCCATCATGATCATGCACAAGGGGTGCTATTAAAAATTGCACTAACTCAGAATTGACTGCGAGAGACTCTTGACTTGGCATACCCCCCTCAGGCGCTCTCGTCCTTCCTCTGTGGCTGGCTCAGGGGGTGCAGAGAGGCATTACCCGCTTGGGCTCCTTTGTACAAAGGCGGACGGGACAGTGACAGTCCCCTGTGTTGCAGCTGGAAGAGGGCAGGGAACCATCGCTGGCTGGACCCAAGACAACCCTTTGTGTGGGATGTTCCTGCTTGGTTTTGTCCCCAGCACATTTTTATTATCCAAAGGGAAGTCTTTCTGGGGGAAACGTAAGGAAAAAAGCCTCTCTCCCTAACAAGGCCATTTGGGGACAGTCTCTGCCTAAGCTTGTTCCCGTATAATCCTCAACTGGATCTGGCTTTTTTTCTCCTTCACTGCTCAGTTCTTCATCCTTTAGGAGTTGCCTAGGACTTAGCGATGAAAGCCTGCCTTGTTCCCTCAAAGGATCAAATCCATTTGGCCTGTTTTCCAGCCTAATTGATGTTTATATCTATTAATTGTTTTCTCTCTCATTTTCTGATTTCCTACTGATATCACAGAAAGCCTGAAGAGAGCAATCTTTGATGGAGAATAACAAATTTCAGAAGAAAACTTCCCACCTCCAATGTTTGTGGATAATTAGAAGATTGAGTATAAATGGCTTGCAAAGCTGCTTATTAATGTATGTTTCCTTCCATTACCTAAAATAGTTCATTTCTCTGTGCATTTTAGACATCCCAGGCTCTTTTCCATGCAAAAGACAGAGGCGACCGCCTCTACGCCTGTTGTCCATGTCCTGCCAACTGTGATTTTAAGCAATATCAATCTTTTCATATCTACCGCAACGATGACTCCTGGCGTTTACGTACGTACTGCTTTATCTTCCACACGCATTAGCAAGCGAGAACAGATTAACCCACGCGCTTCCCAAGGCAGACAGGTCCTGCGAGTTTCCATAGATGGGCAAATTGAGGGGAAAAAATGCAGTGACATCATGAGATCACAGGAGGAATCGAGGTGAATTCTGGAACTGGAGGTTCTCCTACCCAGTAACTTTTGGCTCCAGATGAAGGTACGCATCCATCATGGGACGGGACCTTATCTGAGTCAGGTTAAGGTTTTCAACTTTTAACAAAGCCAGAGCTGGGAACTCAGTGGAAAAAGCCTTTTGAGTCACAATATATGGCAAACTCATATTCAGGACAGATGGTATTTTCTAAAAGTAGATGTTTACTCCTAGAATTACTCTTCTTCCTTCCTGTGGCATTTCTTCCTCATTCTGTGGTGCTTCTGCCCACAAACTTGTCTTTTTCAGCGTATTTCTGGTGGCAATTTTAACGATCTTTAAAAAAAGCCAGCTATAAAAAACCCCTCTCTCCCTGTCTTTGTCTTCTTACCTTCATGTTCCTCTCTGGCAATATCCTGTCCTAATTATGGATAAATGTACAATATTTAGTTATTTTGGAAAATGTCTTTTGTCTTCCTATAAGAGGTATAATTAGCAGCTTAGTTCATCTTGCTTTTTGTTCAGCTAAATGTCACACTCTCTATTTGTGTTGTTGCCTTTGTTTCCTAAGCTGCCTAAGTAAGGAAATCAAGAATAGATCGCAAAAAGAAATATATCTTGGTTTGTTTTCTTTTAGAAAACTGCTTTCAGCTGCACTCTCCTCTTCTCCTTTCACCTTTCGTAAAGGACGGCAGCCTGTTTCAGACGTCTGCCGCCCTGACCTCTCCCTTCTGACAAATCCCGGCTGTCTTTATGCCAGGGTGCACGTGGAGAGAGGTGAGGATGTGGGCCAGCAGACCCAGCAGGAACCGTACGCAGGACTTGACCCAAATCGTTAGACACCTTGTGCGGCAGAACTAGACCCAATTAAATACCTTGACGGTGCCGTTCTGTGTCGGCCTCGTAGTCCTGTGACAAGACTCGGCTTTTGTATTCCTCAGTCACAATCTTGAACGTTAGATTTTCTGTTATTCAAGCCATATTTTCTTTCAGTTTGGACGACAGCGACTTTCCACTGGCACCATATTCATTAAACTGCCTCTAAGTCCATAGCAGTATTCACGAGTGTTGCTCATTAAATCTTGGAAAGCAGACAACCTTTCCTCTTGTATGTTGGAGGGGATGAAAGCCCTTGCAGAAGTCTTCCTTGCAGAAATAAAAGTAGTCCCAGAAGCGCAGCATTTTTTTTCTTCCTATTCCGCATAGGTTGCTCTACTAACGATTGCAACTAATATTGCCTTATGTTATTTCTGGATATATTTACAATAACCCCAGACTAATTTAACAGAGATTCTTCTCGTCACATAATTAACTAGCATTCTTGCTCTAGTGTCTTATTGGTACCCATCACCCTGCTTTCAACACACTCATTTCAGAAATAAAATTAGAGGCGCAGACGCTGAATTTTGCACCGTTCACAATGCTGAATTTTGTTTGGTCTGCTTTTATCTTTTAACTCTACACTTGTTATAAAATTCAAGACATCCTAACTCTCAAATTATGTAGTTGCAATTATTTTAGGGATAATGGAACTGCAAATGTAGTTATTAACTTGTTTGCTTGAGAGAGAGAGAGGAAAAAAGTAAGAGAATTATTGTTGGTACTGCAAAAGAAATATGGAAAAAGTGCTGGCTTCAGATTACACGTATATGTGACCGAAAAAATGGAGCCAAGCGGGAACCTGCAGTGCCAAACTGTTTGCAATTAATCCCGTCTCACCAAAGCTTGAAAAGCAGATTTTCAGCTGATGTGTACTACATAGCACCCTGGAATAGGCAGGCAGCAGCTCCATTCCTCTGGCAAAAGAGTTGTAAGAGAAGAGTCCCTCTGTGCAGGAGACGGAGCTCTCTCCGAGGTGACGCACTGTGCTCCGGCAGCAGAAAGGGGCTGGGGGAACCCCGCTGCGTTCTGCTCTGATCCTGCACGTGGAAGTGCTACTTCTCAGGCGTTGCCTTCTCCACTGGAATCAGAGTAACGAGATCAGTTAAAGGCAAAAAAGAATAATCTTCAGGCAAAATGCATACTTTGCTACGTGCATACGGCCTTGGTGGAGTAAAGCCACCCGTGACAGACGCCGGTCACGCAGTGGGGTACTGGAAAGTGCCCAATGCTCTGACGGCGGCGGCAGCATCGCAGGCACAGCGGCACAGCTGAGCAGGCTGCGCAGGGCTGGGCCAGAACGGAGAAATAACAGGTTTCAGCTGAAATGTTGTAAGGCCACTTTTTAGGAAATAGTTGTGTTTATGGACATTTTCAGCATTTTCTTCTTGTTCTTGTTAATTTTTCCCCTGTGAAAGACAAACTCTTTTCCTTACTATTCATTTGACTTTTGGTCTTTGGAGTGCTGTTTTGCATAACCACTTTGTTTAATTTTTTAAAAAATGGTTATGCTTTCCCAGATGGTGCAGGGATTGGGATTTCAGGAGAACACAAATCCCACTTTGACTGTTAATTAAAAAGAATTTTGAACCTATTTTAGGACACTCCTGCTGCTGAATTTCCAGTGGAAGACTTTGTCCCTCTTCCTCGCCTGGGTGGGACCATTCTCCAGGTCTCTTCCCAATGTCTCTGTCCTTGTTTGGGTTTAGTCTTATATCTCCCCCTCTATTGTATCTGTTGTTGAAATGAAAGCATATAAATTCTCTGTTGAAGTCGTTGCTTAGACCCAGTCTTCACCATCACAGCCTTCTAATAAACTTGGGCATATAGAACTTCAGCAGTCTTTAATGCTACTTTAAGGGTAGGAAAGAGCAGCTTCTTTCATTCACAAGCACCAAGCACATTACGGCCGTCAGGCACAGACCGATGGTCTCATGAGCAACACTTATTTCCACTGTTGTTCATGCTCATGCCAAAGATTAATCTCTCTGCCCGCAGCAGCCTACTTGTCGGATTTATTTCTGTGCGTGAAAGGGACCCTACCCAGGGCTCTAGCTCTGTGCAGTCGTTGCAAGGACATCCAATTATCAGTTCGTCATTTTAGTTTGATTAAATGATAGTTCTGAGGAACAGCCCCACTTGTATTGCGTCCCCTGATCTTTTGTCTTGCTATTAATGCACACTTAGCACTGGCTGCACAAGAGACCAGCCCTTGCCTGAACGTGAAGCCAGCTGAACTCAACAAGAGCCTTTTAGTGACTTCAGGGGACCTTGGATCCAGCCTCTGGGATGAAGTATCATAGGCCGGTAGTCATAATAATTTGCTTTTTCAATCACAGGAAACTCCATGCTTCTAGATACAGCCAGCTCAAACAAATACATATTCAAATGAGAGCACACCATAGGTGGGAAGATAAATGTAATTGCACCCAATTTTGCACTTGCACTTGTCCTCTAGGAGCTAAAATGAGATTTTTAATATACTTATTATGAATATGTGCATCTGCTCTGCCATTTTTGCATAATGAGCACATTCCTGATACTTAAAGAATTAGCTTCCTCTCTCTCTAAGAGATAGGCAAAATGAGGCATGCTGTTATTCATGTATTTATTTATTCATTCATTATTTTTTTGCCTGAAGCATACTGGGCAATCCATCTTGTTCCCAAGAAAACCCCAGGGGATATGGAGAAGACTCAGCATTCAGCTCTGAACTCAATTATCACAAATCTCATCCTATAAATTAGAACATGTTACAGAAAAAGAAGAAAATGCAGCTCCCCATAGTACATTCCCCGAAACAGAGAGAGAAAAAAATGCTTTTGGACAGTTGCCTTGAGAAATGCAGGGGAGGGAGATTATCCAGCCTCCCCCAGATCCCTGCCGGAGGAAGGCAAGGGGCTGCTAGCTGCACTTCCAAATGCGTTTTGCCACATCATGGTTTCATGTTCTGAGCAAAGTCCAAAGCAGCAGGGATAAACATGGACAACATACATCAGCCTCGACTCAAGTATCTGGGACTCAGACGTGATCCTTCCCTGAAAGGAAAGCAACTTTTCTTGCTCGAGCGAACCAAATAATGAGCTTTTATTTCCCCCTTCAATGACTCAGAGGATAGTTCGAAAAATATATTATTTTCCAAAGTAATTCAGATGCTAGAAAGCCATCAGGAGAGCACCTGTAGGGTATATTCCCGCAGCATGACTTACGTCCGTTGTAAGTGACACGTATCGCTTCCGCAGTCTGCCAAAACCTGCTCCACAACTGCACGATGTGCACCAACACCTCCGAACGCTGCAAGGAGGCCAGTTGTCCAGGAAAATATCGCCAGCTCATAGCTTTTGAAATGTTTGGTACCACCAAACTCCCCACTTGCTAACAGATTGAGATAGCCAATATTTTCCTTCAAGTGATGTTCGTAAGCAGATGTGATTCGTAACGAGGGTGACTGTTGTAGTCCTCTCAATGACTTCACTTACAGCAAAAGCTAGACGCCCGCTTGTGCCTGGGAACAGGGGAACAGGGCGTGCAGGTGGTGCCGACGCAGCACAAAAGCTGTGGAAGTAGGAGCTGCCCTTTAAAACTAACTGATATTGGTGCATTGCTGACCTCTTAATGACCTTGCTTTATTTAAATAGTGGTCCTATTTAAACATGTTTCCTTGTTTTATATAACTTTTTAAACTTATCTGGGTTCTGACTTAATCTGGACAACTGCAATGGTCTTTGTTGCAGTGAGAGCGCTGGTGCCGGTGTGTCTGCAGCTTTGCACCGAAGGCAGAAACCAGAACGCTGGGGCTCAGATGCTCAAATAGCACGGATAACCCACCCCCCTACGCTGTGCAAAGGGGTTTGAAGGCTGATGGATGAACAAGAGCTTGTTGCCTGGCTGAAGTGGTGCCTAACCAGTCAGTTCACCACAATTTCTAGCAACGCAGGGGGCTGTGTAAGGAATGGGCTCTCAGGCTGCTGTGGGATGCTCTTAGACAGGCAACATACCCGCGAGTCGCCAGCACTCAACCTCTGAGTCATCCAGTCCCAGGTGCAAAGTGTGGAGACCTGGTAAATAAGTGTCTGAACCTGTTAAAGTGCTAATCAAGCATGACAGGCTTGAGGTAGGATGCTCTAATGAAAGTGAGGATGTGTGAGATGCTCTCATAAGCATGCAGCAGTCTGCCAGCTGGTTTGTAGCCTCTTTGCAGACTACACAGGACTGTATAGTCCATATATTTTCCTTCTGATTTCTTAGCCTCCCTCCTTGGTAGGTAACATTTCTTTTCACCTGTTGCAAAACTGAGCCCCATGTAAATAGCTAAGGGGTTACTGTTTAACCAGGAACCACATATACCACCACCAGGTCAAATAAAACACTGGTACAACCATTAAGTTCTTTTAATTTTTAACACCCCTATTTCCAGGGTGTTTCTCAGAAGCTCTGGCGAGCAGCTCTGTACCACTGGCCCTCCGCAGCTGCTCTGGGCTGGATCCAAGGAAGCTTGAAACCACTGGGAAGGTTTCCATTAACTCCACTAGATTAAGTCCTCTAACAGGAAAATACTAATAATTTCTGGTGAGCAAGGATGGTGAGCAAGGCGGCTTCCCGGGATGACTCTGCCATTGCCTATTTAAGAGGTTAAAAAAAAAAATCCACTGTGGGGACCACACATCCTGAACACTACAAAAACTATTTTCCCACTGGAGCTATCACTCGAACACCCGAGTCATGACACAGGTTTTCTAACCTTATCTTGGCTTCTTCAGAGAGAAGAGCTTCCTTCCACTTCTTGCATCAAACCTAAAGATAGCCACCAGGCTCCCATTGCTTACCCTGCTCTTAGCAAGGACAGCAAGGAATCAGGGGGACTCAGCTGAATTTCTAGTTACTTTTTTTTACTTCATCTGTTGCCAACACATGGAGGAAAAAAGGCACAACAGCCACCGTGGCAGAACCACCCCTCCAAACACTTCGGTGCGAGAGCAATGCTGAAGGTCCAAAACACCAGTTTCAGTGCAGCTTTCAGGATAACAGCTGAAGCCGGGAGGATCCGTAGGTACTGCATCAATAAGAATTGGTTTTTTCTTACACCAGACAAATGGGTTGCTTGTGCCAACAATACTTGCAGTCCCTCCTGATGAAGAAAAGAAGGATTTTGCTGTACTGAACGTAAGGAGCGAAGTTCAGCAAGGCTTTTCGACACGTACAGAGGCAAGGTCTTCGTCTGTGCGGGTACAGATAGCACAGAAGATGTCCTGAAATATAACCCTCAGATGGACAATGCGGGTAAAGCACTTGGTCAGGGCCTTATGAATGGGCTCTGGAGCAGTAAGTGATTTCACAGGAATTATCACACAAGCTCCTATAGAAGTCTACTAGATGTGTCACAAAGTGAGGGCTCTGTAGATATGACCAACACAAGGGAACTTGCTGCAAACAGTTGAGTTTAAAGGCTGCTGCCAGCATTTAGCGAAGCTGTGATTACAATGCAAAGACTTGGCTATAGATGCCTCAATTTATAAATAATGAATTTTGGAGTTTATTCAGGATAAAAAAGCATCCATTAAAAATGGAAATCCGGTGCAAATCAGTGAAGCAAACTGCTAGCAATATAGAGAAAAGATAAACAATAATAATAAATTATTTAAGCTTATAGCTAAAAAAGCCATGAAAAGTCAGAGAGACTATTCATCTGTAAATGGGGCAGTGAAAGAAGATAATGGGCCGAAATTCTGGTTCTGTAAAACTCTCACTGACTTCACTGATTGGGAAGGAGTTGCTTAAAAATCAGCAGAAAGGGTTCTGATTTGATCTGGAAAACGATGCAAACTTCCCTCCATGGACTAACCAGAAAAGCCTTTTATCTTCACTATGTATAAAGTGCTGCCTGTGGCAAAGATTCCTAGTGCTACTCTAAGAGGTTGCACAAACTGTAATGGTGAAGGACTAAGGAGGATATGCTGGAAGGAAAGCTGCTTCCAATTTTGGATAGCCTGAGTTGCTTAGTTTGCAAATCAGAAGAGGATTTGTCCCTCATTTCCAAAGCTCAGCCTGGGATCAGAGCAGTAAGTGGTGCTCCTGGCTCACGTATCAGCGTCTGCAAGAAAGGATTTGACCATCAACTTGCCTTTGTCATTCTGGGTTTGGTTTTTCCCCCCCACTTGGGCTTCCTCAGCTGCATTGCTTACGTTTCGCTGACAGCTTTAACTTTCATTTGTCACTTAGCTGTGCATGAGGATTCAGAAGATGCATGCAGATTGTAGTCCTCGCTTGATTTATGGCACCTTCTGCAGGCATCCAGGTGCTCCAGCGAGCAACGCGGACGTACAGAGATCACAATATTTTAGCAGACTCCAGCAGCCACCTCTGGAGTGACACATGGCTGGCGTGAGTACAGCACCAGCAGTTGCAGGGATGAGATTTTAAATTGTCTGTCTTTTGGGTAGGATCTGTCTTAAGTCACCCTGGGATGTATTTTGAAGTTATGTCAGGGTCAACTAAAGCATGTGGGTGGTTTGGTACATATGTCTATCAACCGGTGAGCACCTTTCTAGAAGTGGCAGAGGAATTTATGTAGGGATCCTAATGTCATTCATTACTGTGGCCAAGGCACAACATGACCCAGATTCCCACATTTATAGAAGTGGAGAGTGCTCTGATCTGACACCTCCAATTTCGAGATATTCTGCTTTAGCTCAAGCTGCCCATTCCATCTGCAAGCTGCTGGGTTTGGGCCTGGAACTGAGCGAGATTCAAGGCTTAACACTTGCTACTTCTGACAGGGGACAGGTCATTGTGTGTGAAGGTCATTTGAAAGAGAGGAGCTGATCTCCAGCACAGAAGTCTTCGGAGAGTGGATTCAAAAATCCCCTTCCTTCCTTCCTCATGTCAACTTCATCACAGGTGTGCAAACAGACAACCTTGGAATGTATTTAATATCTCTAAAAAGAAGGAGGCAGCAGACAGCACGTGTTCCAGCAGCTCTTGAAGACAATCTCTAGACACAAACTTCTGCTCTGACCTTGCGCTAGAGGAAGAGGTCCTGGTACTGCCAAATCAGTAGCCTCCTTTTTGCTTATGCTTCATTTTTACCCATGACCAGAGCTGGCCTGACCTCAGTTCTCAGGTCTTTTGACCCACCAAATTGAATTGCTTTTCATTTTTTCCTAGACAGTTCCCAAAAGCATCGGATTGGTACTTTACTGATGAAAATGTAGAAGCAAGCAGATAATTCAGTTTGATCTGGTAACAGACTGAGTTATGGCTGGAGGCTACCTATGAATCACTTTTAGCGTAAAAAAATATTCTCAAGAAATCCAGCAGCTTCTAACCGGTAATAACTTGAAATTCCACGTGAAAACTTGTCCCAGGCAACTCAACATTTTCCTCAAACACTCAATTTACAGTTTAAAAAGAATATTCCTTGTGCACGTTCATTTCTGCATATTGAGCGCCAAATATTTCAGTAAATGATTACTGGCAAGAAAGTCCATAGAAACAACCAGTATCTGGAATAATTTCTGGAAAATGAATTTTGCAGTCATACGTTCAGTACTAGAGGAAAGTTTGCTCCCTCAGGATGCAAATTATCAAGGCTCTAGCATGTGTCCAGCTCCAGGCTGGAAACTCACTACGCTTAGGCTGGGGCCACAAAAGCCTTGACGCGGGGACAATCTTCAGGTGGAGTTTGGCTGCGTTAAGGGGACGATGCGGTTGCTGCAATGGAAGACAGCAGGACATCCCCCTCAGACCCATGGGTACCACGCAGAGACCCACTCGCAGGAGCCAGAATTCCCTCTGGACACTCCTCCCTTTAACGCCCACGTAAGACAAGTTCATTTTCAGTTCAGTGCCCGAAGGCAACAGTCAGGCTGAAATCCCAGGTTCCCTCCTCCTACGCAACGCTGCTTGCTGTTGCTTACATTGCGGTCTCCTTCAGGCGCGCGGCTTGTATATACATCACGGGCTCTGCCTGGTACTGCTGATCACAACAGTGATATCTAATTCAAACAATGAGAGCTTTTTTTCTTTAATTTGTGTGAATTTCCTTTGATGCTTAAATAACAGAAAAAACAGCAAAACAAAGTGAGGCTCTCATCTGAATTACTCAGGAGAATACAGTAAGCTATTCGAGGCTGTCAGATGCAGTTGTAATTAGGTGCTTTTAGAAGTATATTATCTATTTTTATCTGTTATTTATTGTGCATACTATATTTATTGTGCTGAACACGTTATGCCCCTGATTGATAGACTCCTGCAGGTTTCTTGGTATGTTATTGTCTAGGTGCTGTTGCTACACCCATTTTTGAGATTTGGAGATAAACCAATTGGATTCTGACATTTATTTATCTTCTTAGAGCGAATCTTTTTGTCCAGGAGATATGTAGGACCCCTAAAGAGATGTTACACCGCGCCATGCTAATCCTCCTTAGTTCCTGGATTACTGACCTAATGCACAATGACGGCCCTTTCCGAGCCGCCGTCTCGCACCGCGGTAATCTGCTGTTACACGTGCGTGCCCAAGTGCACCACCTCTGCCCACCAAACCCACTGCGCCCTCCCTACAAGAACCCCCCAAAACAGCTGATGCTGTGCAAAGGCACCCTCAAATCGTACCCACTGCTGAGATAGCTCGGAAAGCTCTCCCTGCCCGTAGAAGGACGCATTTCACCCTGGGAGAGCAACGCTCTTTCCCTAAAAGCTCTCAAAACCCCATGAGGTTTTCGGGAGAAGAAATTCAGGACAGCTTCTAGCTCTGTCTTGGGGCAATGCAGATGCACCCCAAAAGCGGAGGTTTGCCCCTCCCTGGGCTGTACAGAGCTGTTCTCAAGGCTGTGTTAGCCCCAGGAGCGGAAAGGCAGAGCCACAAGCTCACTCCCCGGCTCCAGTTTCCCGTCTGTCCCACCCACTCACCCCTGCCCACGTAGAAAAGAAATAGCGGAACAAGGCAATAATTCTTTTCCCTTCCCGAACACCTAGAAAATTAGTGTGAGTCAAAGCTCTAGCTACCTGGCAGCGTGAGTGCAAACACACCCGAGTTTCCCGGTAGATGCCGAGAAGCAACTCCACAGCTTGTTTAATTAATCAGCCCTTCCACCTCTTGCAATATCCTCCCCATCAGCCCTGTGTCCTCAGCTCCCCCGGACACACCAAGGGCTTGAACTCGGCTCTTGCCGTTCGTTGCCTGAGCACCCTGCCGTGTATTCAGGCTCGCACTGCTCAGGTGGGGTTAATTCACCCCAATTCCTCATCGGAGGCACAGAGGAAAGGAAACCTCTCCCAGCATCTTAGCTGGTATCTCCCTTCTTCCAAGATGCTCGTATGTCTCGTGCCAAAGAAAAGCCTCCCCTTCAGCTTTTCTGTATGTCTAATTTAGGACTGGAAACAAGAATTATTTTTATAGGTCTAGAAAACCATAGCACAGAGCTTGCGAGGGGAAGCATCAAAGATCAGGAAAGGAAAGAAACCGGAGACCCTACAGAGCTGGTTACAATATGGCAAGGATGAGTGACCTTTAGTTAATTATTCTATAGAAACACGACTAATTCTGCTTCTAGAAATTCAGAATCAGATTCATAACAGTAAGTTTATATCCCGCAGCCTTCTGCGGAGACCTTCAGCTTCAACCACCCTACCAGGAGCTCCTGACCTACAGCTCAGCTTCTAAAGAACAAAGGCCTTCGCTATACCTGCTCCTCTCTGAGCTAAGAGGCTGCCAAGTGCTGCTTTCCAAAAGACACCCAGGTTTGCAGCCCCAGAGCCCCTCGCTGACCTGACCCCAGAAGCACAAAGCAGAGCTGCCTCAGGAAGGTGATTTTATAGCCCGTCTGCTGTCCTGGCGCAATCTCATAGTGAGAAAAAGCTGCACCTGCAAGAAAACCACAGCCAGGCACTGAGGATAAAGCAAGGATAATATCACCCATCTCATCTTTTTACAACCCTGTGGTTTGGGGGTTTTGGCTACTGGGGAGAGTGAGCTGCAGTGCAAGTGCTGCATTACAGAGAGCGTCCTCGCTACCGCAGGTGGGTCTTGGAGACTGAAAAAAAGCCATGGGGTAACACAGAAATTTGCCAAGTTCATGGACAGTTGTATAATCTGAGATGTTCTGTTGTCTTTGTATGCCATGTATGTGAGAGTCATGGGAATTTGAAATGGGCAGTAAAATAGTAAAAGACATATTTTTTTAGTGATGATATATCAACCTAAGAAGTGAATGAGACTATATAGCATCTCTTTCTCTCATTCATAATTTTAATATGCTGAAATGCCTACATTTTAGTCTATCTGGCTACAAGCTTTTAAAATATATGTTTATAAATCCCTGAGAAGAAAGACATAAAATGAAACAAATGACAGCTTTGAATTACAGTTGTGATGAATATTGTCATAATAAATTCTCTCCTCACCCAAAAGAGCGATGAGGGATTCCTTCTGTACTCACACCATGTTTTCACAAGTCAAATGCAGCCACTTGTTCAATTTATAGCTTGCTTTTGGGCTGAAAGTATCCACACATATTACCTGAACTCAGCTGAATGTGATTCAAAGCTATTTGGTTAAGAATGCCATGTTTCTAGATAATTTAGGCTGAGATTTTCTGGGTTGTGCAAGGGCTTTTGCTACCCAAGTCAGAGGAACTGATGTATCTAAATCCTCTGGGCAGCGTGTCAAGCCATAATCTTTCAGAGGTGTTGCTCTGCAGCTTGTTCCTACAGCTACAATTGCAAGAGGAAGGGATGCTGAAATGGTAGTCAAAACACTGCTTTCATATGAAAGATTAGCCATTTTCAACACCACGGTCCTTATCGGAGTTGTAATGAGTATTAATCACCAATTCCCTGCTTTAGCTCAATTTGCTGTTGCTACAAAAGGGGATGACAATTTAAACAACCACTTCTGGAATTCTTGGCTGGTGTGCCCAGCTTTGCTCTGAACAAGATTTCCAGTGAAAAATGAATCCATTTAGACACGATGGCTACACATTTTGCCATATCTTTATTGCACTTTTACCACGTTGCAAACAATTCCACAAAAATGCTGCAAAAGTAAGCCTAGAGCTGCTGAAAGCAGCTTTTTACCCATATATGTATATATTTACACAAAACTATCAAAAGCAAAGTTGAAAAGTAGCAGCTCAGCTATGATAGTCTAGAAAGATCAGAGCTGCCACCTCCTTATGGACAAATAGTACAACTTGTCATTTTACATCACTTTGTAAAACCAACATTCAAGTATTCCTGTCAATGCACAATTAGTGAGATTCCCTTCTGGTAACCACTGTATTTATTATTATTATAATAATTATTATTTTTTGCCTTTAAAAGTTCATAATGCCTTAACCCTTTAAATGCTGAGTAGCTGGGGGAAAAAAAAGCATTCAATTTAAATAAGATACAGTGGATTAGAGCACTTAAAGGGTTAACACAAAATACTAAGTGGACTGTCACCACAAATAAAGTGTGAGTCACAAAACTATGCCGTCCCTCTTAGTTAAATTTGGTAGGTAGGTCTGGGGTTTCATAGATATACCATATATAAATACAAAATATTAAGTAAAGGCCTCCTTTCTATACAAAAAGGACAGGAGGTGTTTTGCTATCAGACTGTTGTCTGGCAATGATCTGAGTATTTTCTGAATCTTTTCATAATCTCTCTTTAGGAACTAATGAAAAGCATCACATTAGACGTATTTTTCTTAATGAACTAATCCTTTGCAGAGTCTACACTTTACCTACTTTGGGAACAATTATATCTCATTTCTGAATTCACTGAATTCACAAAGTGGCATACACAGTCTTTTGCAAGACTTTTTTTTTTTTCTTTTGCCTCCTTGAATCTTCTTTCCTTGGCTGGTAAAAATGTAGTCTTGCGATTTCACTACCTCTCGGTTGTAACAGTGTTAACATCAGTGTTAAAGTCATTTTCAACCACATTGTCATAACCATCCTTTTCTATACAGTCGCTAACAGCCTTGAGGACAATCCGCAGCCGCCTGTCCATTGCCTCCAAGTGAGGCTGGTAGAGAATGGGAGCTATTTTATCTTTTAGTAAAGATTCCTTCATCAAGAGACTGAGTTTGTATTCCTCCTTGGCTAACAACTGTAATCGCAGATAGGTAGACTTCCTTATTCTAAGAGAAAAAGGAGAAAAAAAATGCAAATCAGTATTTTCATCACTATTGATCTTGACGGGGCTAGAATGCTTGCAGTCAGCACAGCGATAATAGTGTGAAAAACGTATTATGTGATCTGAAACGATGACAGCCAGGCACTGCCACAGTCCTAATGAGCAGCTGGCATTGTCACCCGGCCAGTGATCCTTGGGAGCCCTTCGAGGGGGAGAGGCAGCCTTCATGTTCCTCCGCTGGGCAAGGCACCAGCCGGATCGGGTGCGGCATTCATAGGGTCACGTCCGCCTTGGCAATGACACGCATGACGCACGTGGCGTCGAGCTGGGGCATGGGCGACGGCAGCGGAGGCTCCTGCTAGCTCACACCCTCCGCAGACACAGAGCTCACCCTGTGTCCCAGCCGTGCAAAACTGAAACTCGAAATGTCAACCGTCCTCTCTGAAAATGCTGGCACGGGCACCAAGGAAAGCTGCTGTGAAGCACCTGAACAAGCTGGGCTAAGTTTTGCCACTGGGCTTCTATGGGATGTGTATTTTGTCTTAATAACGCCTCTCACAACAGCTCACAGCCACGCTCCTGCAAGGTCCTGCTCTCAGCAAAGCACTTAATGCGTTAGTGCCAACGCTCAGGGCCAGCTCGGGTCAGGTTCCCCGGGCAGGATCATACCATCTCCTCCTCCCCACGGTATGCAATACAAGATTCACTTGAACATTTCAGTCCTAATAGTGGAAACAACTGTATAAAATGGGAAACCACTCTGGAGGTGACACGTACCTGCAGCACTGGTTTAAAGGCACCAATATGGAAAGTTCGTCATGGGAATATTTTCCAAACCTGTTTAAAGATAAGAGCAAGAACATGACAAAGGCTGTTTTAAAGACTTTTTCCTTTTTTTTTTCCCCAGAAAGATTATTAAAGGTATTTACCCTCTTCCGTTATCTAAGTGGATAATAAATGTTTCATTTCCAAACTTCTCAAAGGTTTCGTAGTGATGTCGATCCATGTTACCTATGGAATAAAGAGAAAAAGACCGTTCTCACTCCAGCTTGCTGCTGAGCCTGCAGGCCAGGACAACGCAAAAGCCACGGTGCAAGAAGCCCAGTGCTCCCCAGACATGATGGCTGTGTAGGGCAGAGAAAGCAACGGATCTACCGAGCTCGTTTGCTTCTACTGTGGAAACCCTGAAGTGTGTGATACTGGAAGGTGGGCTGTTACGCCTCTGGGACCTTTTCAAGCTCTCTGTAGCTTTTATACTTAAGCTCTAGAGGACCCATCAGGAGACAAAGCCAACCTTGCCACCCTCCAGCAACCCCTCCTGGGGTACACCAAGGAAAGCCCTCTCAAGTATGATGGCATCTCAGCTGTTTGGGGAGCCTGGTCATCCATGATGTAGCCACGTCCTGAGCCAGCAGAGCTTCATCAGTGCAGACGAGCCCTGCTGCTCCAGCCCTGGGTCAGTATGGCGTGCAAAGCAGCCACGGTACCCGTGCCGGGCATGAGGCTTAGCTTAGGGAGGGGAAAATGCATCCTGCAGGCAGAGATGTTAATCCATGTGACTTTGCTAATATCGTATTAAACTTTTTGAACTGAGACCAAACATTCTGGTTTTCCTCGATTAAGAACTTTGTCCAAATTTCTGGCTGCCTGAAAAGCCAAAACAATACTATGGCTCTAACGTATGGATCAGGATGCTACTGCAGCGGTGCAGCTGAACAGCTCTCTTTGGGCACCCATGGCAGGCAGACGCGTGATCTGCTTTTTAAGGTCAACGTGCAGAGTATCGGTGCCAAGCTATGAATTTTGTCTTCATGGTGGGGGTCTTGAGCCACTTATAGATGCCACATATGGCTCCTGAGCTGTGATTTGGCCTCTCCTGCTGCAGTCCATTGCAGAAATCTCAGTAGTGGCAATGGCAGACGATATGTCCATGCTGGCATGTGGCCGAGGATCAAGTATATATGTTGGCACCTTCCGGGTATATTAGCGGCAGCAGAACAGGTTTCCTATGAGAACGTCGCAGTGCAGACACTCAGTAGGCTTGGAATAGGTCACTAGTACCTGCTTGTTAATAATTATTTTATTCCGATCAGGTTACATAAACAGAAAAACCTTCCTGATACATACCACAGTTGCCTTTGTGACCAATCAATACCTCTTCCTCCCCTGACAGTTTCCAGAGCAAGCAGCAGTGAACACTACTGCAGGTTGAAAACAACGTGGCAGTAATGAACAGTCCTTGCACGACCGTGCAGGAGCCGTATGTTACGATGGAAAGGCACTCAGTAAAGCAAACTGTGAAGCCCTTAACTGTCGTGAAGGAGACTAGCCTGACCTGCATTCATCATCACTCTGCATTTCTGAACATCTTTGTTCCTTTAATCTCACTGATGGGAATACGTAACCATGTAAATCTGCATTTTCTCATAATCATCTAGAACAGCACATACAGTAAATGCAGCTTCAGCCACGCTTTAGCAAACTGCTGAGCTATGCAGAGCGGTGTAGAAAGAAGTGGTTCGTAGTCTAATTAAATGTTGCATTTAATTTTTGAAAGAGATGAAACATACCCATTAGGAAATCGAAAACTGTCATATCCATTATATCCAGAATTCTGGTCCCACTGTCATATGGGGGTGTTTGTTTAACCTCTTCACAATAATCTGGATCAACTTCCCATCTGGAAAAGCCAATATTTTGATATTTTATGTGACATACAAAGCTTACTGAGTATTAAAAAAAAAAAGTTATTTTGCAAAACTCTAGTTGTATCACATTCGATTGAGGGCAGGGTCAGGTAAAGGCAGCAAATTCTTCAGGCTGTTTCCAGTAATGCAGGCCACCGATAAAGATTGTGACTGATGAAAAAGGAAGAAAATCACAAGACTGAGAACTATCTGGCTAATAGCTTCAAGATTTAGGAGACCAGCTGCACCATCAGTCATATGATGAAAACATCTGAGACTTGTTTAGGGCTGCTGATAGCAGTGAATCTTTCTCCCTCTGATAGGACTTAGACAGGTCCCGTTGCATCCTGTCAAAGCCACCGGAGGTATCTGTCTCGCGAGGGAATTATGCCATTGAAGGTCCTTTCAGGTTCAGGACCATAAGCTGGAGCTCCCTGCAAGTGTAAGTACTCTGTCCCTTCTCAGGAGCCGGACCCGCTGAAGAAATGCAGATGCTCTCCTAAGCCCCAGTGCTTTAGATCAGGCAAGGGCAGAACCTGCAGCACTGTTTTATTTTCCTATCGCCCTTTGCAGCTGGCGAACCCTTTCCTCACCACTACTCACTCTGCTTTCTTGCGCTTGTGGTAGGAACGTCTCCAAGGGTTTCTCCAGGTTTTCCTTTTAGCTAAAGACAAATCGGGTAGGAAAGCAGCCAGAGACCCTTCGATCTGGTCTGGTTTTCCACACAGGGCGTGCTCTGTTGAGCAGTAGTAGGAGCATTCCCCATAGAAGCAGATGTTGTTGGCTGGCAAATAAAGGAAAAGAGTTTTAAAACCTACCCTTAAATTAGTGTTCAAGAATTCATAAAAGCACTGATGTATGTATGAGCAGAAATAAATCTCAGACCCAAAAGCCCGTTACCACACATAGTTTTCTTCCACTGAAACCACTAGAAAGACATTCATTTCAGTGGCTGGGATCACGTCCTGTGCTGAGCTCTCTCTGACTATTTCCAGTCTATTTATATTCCAAAAAGCCAAATTTTATTATTATTTTTTTAATCCTTTCCCTTATCCTTTCATTTTCCCAGACTGATACATCATTTGGGATATATTTGTTACCCCAGGCTGGAACCCCAAATGCCACAGCTGAACAAGGGGCACGTGCCCAAAATTAAGTCACCTTTCAAAACCTTGGCTCGTTTCTTTAAGAACAGACAACAACATTTCATTCATTTACTTGCTGGTATGAGAAGAACTGGCAGTTTTACTAAGGAGAATTATTTACCATGAAGACTCATGTGGGGGTGTGTGTGGAAGGTGGAAACAGCACAGATGTAACTCTGTCAGCACACATCCCAAACACAAATTTCTTCCTCCACACATCACGTTACTCCAACAAGCACAGAAAAAGAACCTGCAGCAGGTTTTGCGGCGTGTGTTACCTTAAGACCTCCCCAAAGCTGCCACCACATATCGCTGTACCAGGAGGAACACCCACCTCTTTACAAGAACCCCTTTCCCACGGGAATTCACGGGAGGTGGGAGAGAGCAGCTCACCCCCAAACCCCACCAATGTTGGACTACGAACAAGAACAGGAGCACAACGCTGATCTTCTTGTCTGTGTGCTACAACTCTTTTGACATTGCTTTAGGCGCATAAAATGTCATTAGAGGAAGGCTGTGCCCTTTCCTTATGGTAATGCATGAAGCTGAGAAGTCACATTGCTTCCTAATGCCCCACAAGGCCTCTAAATTCAAATATTGCTTCTGAGCTACTCTCCCTTTGGGCAGGATCGGTATAAATGAGGCAGAAAGGGCTGGTGAACAGAGGGAGGTGATTTTCTGCCTGCCACAGACAACCCCGTGGCTCGGAAGGGTAAGCTGGTGGGTTTTCTTCGCAGGGACGCCCTGCAGCACGCCGCCCTGCACGCTGCTGTGACCTCCCCCCGGTCCGGATCCAACCTACGGCCGGCAAAGCGCCCGGCGGAGATGGTACACGGCCGGTGGGCAACGCAAGGGAGATGATGGGTCAAGAGGACAGGGAGCGATACCGGCCCCGGAGCTACGCAGATAACAGGAGGGAAGGAGAAACAGGGCAAGGAGCTGTGACTGGGGAAGGAGGAGAAGGAGAACATGGAAGAGCAATAAGGTCTCGTGATGTTTTTGATTGTATTAATTAACTGTATTATCTGAGACCAACTGCTAATTCTGGAATTACATCATATAATTGGACTAAAAGGCTAGTGTGTTACTACTTGACAGTTTGTCTCAGCTCGTCGTTTACCAAGCCTCTGTCGATAGCCATCAGATTTGTCCATTAAGTTGTGATTACTTTACTCTGGACACAGCCTTTTCAAATCCCTCTGTTGTGACTGACTCATAAGGGCCACCCATCTATCTGTGCTCAGGAACAACTCCAACTCAAACTGTATATTTACATTCACAGGGTTGGCTCATACCAGTTAAATACGTCCTGACTCAGTCCAGAAATATTTACCCTGTGGTCAAAAACCTCGTTGACAATTACTGAAAGAAAAGTGCTTCAGGGAAGAGAAAATGAAGAACAGAAATTACAAAAGGAAGGAAGGGAGCACTCAGCATGTCTATACTTTTAATTTTGTAATTTAAAGTGTTTTACCATGCAGAATATCCTTTCTTAAAAATTATTTTAAAAGCTTTTTCTTACATATAAGGCATACTTAGTCCCTTAACATTTTAATTAAAGGAGCAGTAGTTTGAGACTTCCCACGGGCTAAGTGACTACGTCCTTGGCCGATAAGTCACTCAGCTTGCCCATTTCCTATGAACCCCAGCACGAATCTTGGCGCTGCTCATCACACAATACGCCTATTAACTTCTAAACAGAAACCCCACTCATTTTTCCTTTTAAGCAACTCAGAAATACAAGTCGTATCTCTGAAAGTGAAGTTTTGAAACCTTTTTACAAATTGCATGGGAAAAGAGCAATCACGGTTAGGGAAACTCAGGTTGGAAGGGACTCTGGAGGCCTCTAGTCCAAGCTACAGCTTCAGGTCAGCACTAACATCAGCGTTGGACCAGGGTTGCCTTCTCTTCCCCAAGTTAGAAAATCTGAAACCCTCAGCTTCTCCTTGTACACCAGATGCACCAGCTCCAGGACCATCTCAGTGGCCCTCCTTCGGACTCACTCATTTCATTAGTCTAAAATCAAGTGTGAAGTCAACACGTAGACAAACCCGACCTAATGCAAGCCCTGGGCGCGCTGCCCCGCAGTCTATAACCTCTCACGGGTTTCCTTTTTAAAAAATGCCGTCGCAGCACGGACTTGGCATGGCTGTTGCAGGGCTAACACAGGTGCCTCAACTTTGCCTTTGATCATCCTGGCAAAACCAGGAGGGCTTCATGCCTCCCTGTGAACCTCTTCCATAATTCAGGATGAAAGTGAAGAGTTGTCCAAGCACCTGCGGGCAGCACGGCCAGCTGCAGATGGTCTGCAAACGGGAGGATCGTACTGGGCCGTTTGGAAGGTTGGGATACTCTCAGCCAACAAAAACTGGGGAAAAACATCTGTGATTTATACCCTTAAAAGAAATTATTGCAGACAAAGTATTTCAGGGGGTTCCAGGTTGCCACACGGGATGATTTACAAGAAATCACATACAGATGCTGCTTGCTGCAGGCTAGCACAGAAGAGTTAGGAGATGCAAAGAGATCCCTTGTTTCCCGGGCACCTGCTGCCTCGGTGGGAAGGCAGGGCTCTCCCCCGCGCTGCAGCGGGGGTTTATGTTTCCACCGATTCAAAGCTGCAGTGGGGCTTGTGCTTCAATTCAGCTGTGTCAGCATCACCTGCTTGTCTGCGGAGGGAGGGAACCCACGCAGATTTATCTTGATCGCCTGAGACAATTTATCTTGGAGGGTTTCTATGACCTGACTTCCACCTGGCAGCGGGAAGCTGATGCTCAGTTATCTGCTGCCGTAACAGTTTTGTAAAGAGCAAAAGGCCCAGCAATGCCCCTCCCACGCCATCGCAGCCTCTGCTGCTCACTATGTAAATCTGACCTTTCAAAAAAGGAATTATATTAAACACAGCATTTTGCACAGTGGGAAGATAAATACTGTGTTTAATAGTTTGCTTCTGAATTTAACTTTGGGAACAATGAAACCCTGCTCCATATTGTCAACGAAAGCAACTGGGACTAATCATTTGACAGTAATCACATATTTGTATCCAGATAAATCTTCAGGAGAGCTGGGGGCTATGGCAGCGACGGCGCTCGCTGCTGCAGCGACACAGCTAGCACGGGTGCTGCCTGCACCACGCCGGGCCGGTCGGCCCCGCTCCGCCTGGGCTCCTCCAGCTATTGATATCCCACAGAGCCTGCAACAGGAGTCCGGTCCTCCAAGCGATGCTGTCACGTCATTAACACAGCAAACTTGTGGGAAAACCACTGCGGTGAGAAGTTACTTTCAATGGCAAAGCTCTTCCCGCCAGTTGTTATTCTCCCTGTGGGCTCAGACCTGCGGTACTTAATCTCCACGGCTCCTGGCCGGTTTCTGGGGGTAGCGGAGGTGAAAGGATGCTGTATCTCAAGTTACCGTGAAAGAAATTAGCTGCTTTGATTGATACAGAGTAGATATCCTGATATGTCTACCCTAGTTCTTATACAGAAGTGAGATGAGTTCCTATTACAGGCAGTGAGCTGAAGCAACCTGAATTATCTGGGGAAACATTCATTTTTAAGGTTTCTTAAAAACATAGAAAAAAAAGAGGTACCAAATATAGAAAACCACAGTTCTCATTTAAGACTTCAAGGTGCAGTAGCAAGCCCCTTTGGAACCTAAGTAGGTGACCCACATTCTGCACAGCAGGCTGAGGGTGAATTTCCAGCCAGAGCCATGAGCCCGGTGCTTCGCCGGCAATCCCACGCTAAGAGCAGGGTCTGGCCTGTCGAAGGCAAAAATCAGAGGGAAAGGGGAGATGAGGTCTAACTGGAGCGTGGTCCTTCTCCTCCCATTGCAATTGCCCAGCCCATATGTTCCTCTCTCATACGACGCAGGTGTCTCTGTACAGACCCCCGCCCCTAAGCACACCTGCAAAAGAAGCAACCGCCAGGAACTGGTGCTCCTGCAGAGTGGGTAGAAACGGCAACAGCAGCAGCGCTGGCAAACCAGAAAAGGAAGGGTGTTTATACATGCTGAAATGTTCAAATGCCGCGAATTTGCAACATGCGAACTCCTCCTTCATTAAAAACCAGAATTGTTTCCCCAAAGCACTAGAGGCAGGAGAATCCCGAGTGGTGTTGCAAATGTCTAATTTTCATTATCTGAGGATGAATGGATACAATTCGTAATGAAATCCACGCAAAAATCATGGTCTGGTGATCGAAACTCCAACTAATTACAACAATTAAGAACCAGAGTGTCTGTGTACTCATCTGCACATTTTCTGTGCGTCATCCTGATAGCTGACCAATAATTCTTCGCAGGAAGAAAAGGAACAAGTGGAGATACCTTAAAGCAAACTGCTTGGCAGAGCAATTCTTTTACTGAGATTTGCATGACTGTTAATAGAGGACATTTAGCAAGCCTGTGCAACTGGATTACCGGAAAGAATCCTGAATATTTACTGAAGCAATGCATGAAAAGATCTTTCTTTTACCTGCTCAAAATAATAGCTAATTCAGAATTGCTACTGTTTGCTGAGAGGGGAAAAAAAATCCATAATCCCTTGGAATTGGTTAATACAAACAAAAACATAGCGCTTACGAGCTGTGTAACATTGATTTCTTTAAGCTGCTGCCTCAATTACTTCCAAAACGAAGGCTGACATCATTAATATGTCTCTTTTTTCCTAGCAAATTACCATTCATTTATAAGAGTAGCAGGGCCACTGCAGTCTGCCCCACTGCAAAGGATGTAAAATTAATTTAAATAATTACTGACCTAATTCCATTTCTCATGTTTAGTCCAAACTGCCTGGAAGTGCACTTTTCTGCAATCTGCTTTCTCTCTGACTGCAGCCTAATGCATCGCCTGACCTGGCTGCTCGCAGCCGTTTCCACTTTCCAAGGGAAGAAGAGATGCCGCTCTGCAGCGCGCTCTGAAGCCACAACGGCCTGCAGCTTCCTGGCAGGAAGAGGCCCTGGTTTCCACGCCCGACGGGACGAGTGAGGTGGCCCAGGCGTGGCAATGCAGTGAGGCTTCTTCCAACACATCCCCACGCTGGTCCAGAGAATAAATGTGTGTATTGACGAGCATCATCAATATTTACCCTCTGCGGGTTTCTACTGCAAACAGTGGTCTCCCAGCCCGAGGGGAGGAGATCTGTATAAAATCAGTTACATTTAGCGCTCGTTTAATTTTAAGAGATGTATAGGGATGCATGGAGAGGGATACGTTGCCAGCGGACACAATGTGTCCCCGTGAGCATTAACTGTCGCTGAGCACTGCTGGGGGTGGAGATGCAGAGACAGAGGCACCTGAAGGGGAGGCCCAGAGGGGCCTTGATAGCTTAATGCAGGTGCACAGGTTGGTTCTTGCAAGTATCTATACGTCACGCCACAATTTCTCAGCTTTGTAACCAGCTCTCCCTCAAAACCAACGGAATTTGCTGCCCCCCATCTGCCAGAGGGGACGGGTCAGCCCCCTCCAGCCTTCCCCAGGCTCCCGGTCCCTCTCCATCCTCACCTCCCCAGCCCCGGGGCTTGGCCCAGCACCCTCCTCTTTTCCCTTTTCTGCCCTCAATCTGCTGCTTGAGCTGCCTGCTAGGTTTGTGAATTTGTTTCTAAATGCTTAATTTAGGACCTTTATTACTTTTTCATGAAGCATTAATTAATGCCTGCCTTATAAGGTCAGTATGAAATACAAGACAGAGGTTGGGCATATGTTAATGAGAATCCAACTAATTAAACGGGGGACTTGTAGGGAAGAACTCTGACAAGTAACCAACATGATTTAAGCAAAGTATATTGATTTAGAAAATGTAAAATTGAAAGACAAATTAATTGCTTAAGCATTTTATTCTCCAGAAAAGCCTGAGTCATAGTTAATCAAATATTTTAACTGAATTTGTCTGAGGCCTCTAAATAAATTTGAATAAAGGATTATGCTTGGATCATCCCTTGGATGCCTGGAATTTCACAATGACAAGGTAAAGATCTTCATCCGAACCGGCAGCCTTAGCTCTGCATTGCCATGCTCTGGCTGCTGTAAGCTCCTTGGTACTTGAGTACAGTTTTGTAATTCTCAGAAATCACTCAGGTTCACCCCTAAGCCTTGATATATAACCTGGGAAGACTAAAAAGCAAGCAAACCTACTAATCCGTGTCTTACTTGCTAAAACGAGAATAAAATGCCTCATATTTCAAATGAGCCAAAGCACCTTGTGCACATAAACAGTCACAAGATTTTTTTGCCATCCTTTGTGTGTGATTGTTTGCCTACAAAAAAGTCAAGGGAAAAAAAAATGTAGAGAGACGGAGAGAGAGAAGGAGAGAGAGAGAGAAAGCTACTGAGATACAAGTGCCTCGCACACGGAAACGTCTGCACATCAGGCTTGGTGAGCACTGTCACCGTATCCTGTCACCACGTACCGTCACCACTGTCACCACGACTGTACATGTAAAATTGGAGCGCTCATAACACGGGGTAAGATGAAACCTCTTGTAATTATGTAATGTATTTTACAAGTGAAGTTACTGGAATAAATAACTGTCTGCTCAACTGTGTGTCCTGCAGAGCTGAACATAAATATTAAGCTAAAAATAACAGCCATAATAATGACTTTATTGGTGATCGCAGAAGTGTGATAAACATTTTAAGAGAGAAAGCTCTGCAATGACAGGGCTCTGGTTTCTAGCTAACAGCAATAAATTACAGTTACATCGGGAGAAACTGTAATTAAGTCTTTGGATCTTGACTTTAGGGATCTGAGATAAACAGCTGCTGGCCAATAACACAGAGAGCAAGGCAGAGATCTCCAGAGATGTCTGCTCCACATTGCCTGTTACACAAGTCACAGCCCAAGTTCAGCAAAGCACATTTGCGTGCAGCTGAAATAATATGAGCTAAGCTCACTGGAACACAGCTACATGCTTTAAATTGAGTATTTCCCTATATATTCTTTCTCTAAGAACGCACTTAAGCATGTATTTTTGTGTCTGAACTCAGAGCCTTAATTTCTCCATCTCGGCATCCCAGATGCTAAACAGAGATGATACCACTTTCTCCCACCTTTTGCCCATCTTTACCTATTCTAGATGTATTTCTAGTGAGCAGGGCATGGTTTTACCCTGGGTTTGTAAAATCCCCTCCCTGTGGAGCTCCATCCTTGGCTGGGGCCACCAGACGTTGTGAAAGAGTGAACGGTAATAGAAATAGAGAGTGGTATCGGTTCCCGGGGTCAGCCCTCAAAGCAAGAACGAGGACTGGGAATGAATTGTTCATTTGAATTGGTCATTTCTACTCTGGCCTCTACCCAGCGGAGAATTTGAGCTGGAAGCAGGATATGTTACACATCTATTTGCTTGGTTTTTTTCAAACTCCTTGCTGTGGTTTAACCCCAGACGGCAACCAAGCACCACGCAGCCGCTTGCTCACCACCCCCCCCCCAGCGGGATGGGGGAGAGAATCGAAAAAAAACCCTCGTGGGTTGAGATAAAGACAGTTTAATAGGACAGCAAAGGAAGAGAGAATAATAATAATGATGATAAAAGAATATACAAAACAAGTGATGCACAAAACAATTGCTCGCTACCCGCTGACCGATGCTCAGCCTGTCCCCAAGCAGCGACCTCCCCCAGCCAACTCCCCCCAGTTTCTATACTGATCATGACGTCCCATGGTATGGAATATCCCTTTGGCCAGGCTGGGCCATCTGTCCTGGCTGTGCACCGCCAGCTCCTTGTGCCCCTCCTCGCTGGCAGAGCATGGGAAGCTGGAAGCCCTTGACTTAGTATAAGCACTACTTGGCAACAACTGAAAACATCAGTGTGTTAGCAACATTATTCTCATACTAAATCCAAAACACAGCACTATACCAGCTACTAGGAAGAAAATTAACTCTATCCCACCCGAAACCAAGACACTCCTGTTGTAACAAAAACTGAGGTTCATGACTCTGAGAAAATTAGGTCTTGATCCTCCAGTCAAAACCGAGAAATAAATGCATCTGACCAACAGAACTGACGGATCACACTGCAGCAGAAAAAAAAGTCTAAATAACTAATGGGCTAAGTAATAAGGTTTTGCGTAAACTGAGAGCAACAGAAGAAATTGCTTTAGAAATTACTCTACATAAAACATTTAGTTGAATACACTGCTTTTGTGAACATAAAAGCCTGTCTCTGCGGGTAAGTTGTCAAGGGGAAAAGGCACTCAATTCAAAACAATAAAGTCTTCTTTGTAGGCTATGTCTCCACATTTATTTTTATTCAAAGGTCTAGAAGACAGTTCTATTAGAAATATCTGAGCAATTAAGCAATCTACACATCGTTCCCTTAAGTACGTGTTCGACGGGATAGAAAGAATATAGTGTTATTTCCAAGACTACCTGGTGAGATGAAAAACGTTCTCCACAGTTTCTTGTCACGAGTAACATCTCGTATTTCTCTCGTCATGTTAACCAGTCTACCTGCAACCGGTGGCACACGACGGAAATCCAGGATCCTGGAAGAGAAAGAAAAGAGATAGTTTATGTAAAGGATTAAAATATAATGATAGTGATAGGTTTTAGGAAGGTTCATTACACTCTGAAGGCACATTTATCTGTGGTCTTTAAGGAGTAAAAAGCCCATCAACTTTAAACTGGATAATCCTTTGTATAATATATTACAAAATATGTCCTGAATATGATCAGCTCTGACTTGCCTACATAGTATGAAGCAGATGCAAAATACAGAAGAGTATGGAGACACATTGTTCCATGAAAAAAAATCAAGAATTCCAGAAATAAGAGACAGTAGAAACTTATTTTTGACTTTGTTCTACTTCAGGATTGTTGTAACGTGTTTTGCTCACCAATTTTTTAAGTGACTTGAGGAATGGGATTTCAGCCTCTTTCTTCCATAAACACCATCTAATAGATCTAAAAACTAGTAATTTTTTTTCCTGACAGTCTTAGTATTTGTTTCATTTATTTGCTTCTCCTTCTCTCTGTTTTAATACCCTTACACCAACCTCAACAATCTCCCGGAGACTAAAAATTTTCCCATGGGCAAAGGCTGGATGAAGAGCCTTTCTCTACCCCAAACTCCCCCGCCTTAGTAGATCATTTAAAACTTACTATGAAGCATTGCTATTAGATACAGTAAAAGAGCAAAATCCCCATACAAAGCCTCCCCAGAGGTGGGATTTTTATGTCCAACGACTGCTGATAAGATTTTCTACATTGGGTAGCAACTGCTTTTTCTGCTTAGCGTGCGGATATTTAACATACCTCCCTGCAGGAACTCCATTAATGTTTTTTCCTACAGCACCATCTGCTTAAAATGGCAATATAAAATATAAAGCAGAAGGGATCAACACCAAGGTCAACAACAATAAAATATAGAAGATCCTTGAAGGATCTGACCAGGATGGCTTTTAATGGCAAATCTACTCTGTGCCACCCGCTGACAGGTTCCCGTATCCTAACCATCAACCCAGAAGGCAGCAATACTACACGTGCCCCCAAATAATTTGTGGCCCCAAAGCTTGAAGCTTTTGAAAGGATGTTTCTTGGCACTTCAGAGTGTGAAAGATGCTTCAGTTCTAACTCAGCCTGTGAAATGCCATGGTTTCCAGCCACGCTATTAGTAATTCATCATTAATTACTAATTCCTGCTCCTAATCTGGGCAGGCTGAGAGGGCTGCAGTCCCTTCCCAGTCTTGGCGTATCCACCATACCCTGCACTAACTCTGCCTGAGGGGACATTTTCAGCTAACAGGAGCACGGGATGACCACCACTGCCCTCTCCTTCCCACTAACTTGTGGCCTAAATGCGCTCCTGATATGGGATGGCCCCAGGTTTTTGCTGTGAAATCAGAACTCCTTCCCCATCTCAATTATTCCTCTCTGAGTCCTCACGCCATTCCCCATGTCGCGCTCGGATTTGCGTGCCCTGGAGCTAATTGGGGTGAGCCAGACTCCCGTCATGCTTATGCGACATATTCCTCGGGAGATGGGTCCTCTCCGTATGCACTTCAAGACCACAAGGGAAATTCATTTCTCAGCTTCTCTTCAATATCATTTCTCCTTCTTTATGAGAATTACTTATTGCCAGGTTTCTCATTCCCAGAGCAAGTGGCATTTCCTAATTATTAATCTACCCTTTCATCATCTGCCATTTCATTTATTCATTGCGTTTGCCCACCTTTGTTCCGTTTTCCCCCTTTTTAAAAGTAATTCAGTTACAGGGCTGGCCAAGTGCAGAAACTTATCACAATATTTCCACTTTTCTTTTAATGCAAATCCATTTTACTTGCCTGTCCAAATGAAATGCTGCTATTTCTGCATTATGCCTTTCATAGTCTGAGAAATAAAAAAAGTCAGGCGGGGTTTCTTGCTCTCTGGTTTGTCTGCAAAGAAAAACAAGGAAAGTGTTTTAATGAAGGGTTAGCATTTCTAAGGAGCAGTACTCAGTCATCAGCATGGTATTCAGGAGTTCAGTATTGTTTGCTTAATGGACGGCCTTTAAATACTTCATGTGTGCATTATTTGCCATGTAGCCTTCATTTTATCTTCTTTTTTAAACTACTGTAACAAAAAAACAGGAATTCAAGACTTGTGCATGCAGGCTGCTGTCACAAAGCTATTCCACTCAAGACTCTCGCTCTATTTAACAAGATCTGTTTTATCACGCTCAAACATTTCATTAGTGATAGCGGTGAAGACAATGTCATTTCATTAAATTATCATTAACTGTAATTATGAAATTTCCAAAAGTAATAACATTTTTCTTTCATCTCTGGCAGCCATGCAGCTCCTATCTAAAATATGACTCTCCCTTTGTATTACTTAGAGCCAAAAGTGACATGTTTTTCTCATTTCAGAAGAAATGGGATCATTGCAGTTTGACGGCCACGACACATGTCATGTTGCAAAGAACATTAACAAGACCGTGCTCCAGAGAGGATGCAGAATTTGTTGTTTCTTCAGTTTAAGAACCAATAAAAAATGTCATTCTGATGGAAATAGAAATGCTAAAGCTTCAACACCGAACTCCATGGAAAACAGAAAGCTTTATATAATGGAGGAGCAAATATTGGTCTCACTTTAGGCAATTTCCAGTCCTGATGGCTTTTGGATGGAGCACAACTCAGGCAGTTGACCAGTCCCATGTCTGGGCCTCACTTCAACCTGCATCATGCCCTGGTTTGAAGTCTGAAATGGCAGATAAGCACTGCAAAGCTGCTCTGCAGAGCATCTGCAAGGGAGGACAGTTCCCCAGAAGAGGAAAACAAAGCTGTTTCTCATTCCCCGCTGTCACAGCTGGCCAGCTGACAGCTCCTGTGTCTCCCATGCTACACACTGGCAATTAAAACACAGCTTCTGTACGGGACCTTGTCGCATGAAAGGCTTTGAGGTGGTGCAGGTGCAGAGCTCAAACCTCCAGAGAATTTGCAGCAAGCCCTAATTATGGGGCTTGCTGGGGACCCGAACCTGTGTCCACCCACGCTCATTCCCACAAAGACCACCGTGACTACTGGGACTGGTATCTGCCTGCGAGCCCTCCTGTATCCACCTTGCTGAAGAAAGCAGATGAGTCTCATGGTTTTTGGCTATATGAAGATTTTGCCATGCAACCAGCAGGGTTTGAAAGGCTGATATCTTTTCTCAGACATTCTTCTTTATATTAACATCTTGGCGAGGTACTCTGTCTCGCCCTAAATGATGAACGATTGCCGTCATAGAAACGACATCAAGATATTTCACTAGTGTCCAATATAACTCAAGGTTGGAGAGGCCTCCAACACCCCAGTGATGCTCTGGCCAAAACAGCACCGACCACTGTCATAGCAGTGGTCACGGAGGCGGCCAACACTTGGCAGAAGTCCTGCCAGGGCGCTGCCGTGGCAGCAAAGGATTCACAAGGAGACAAGCTAAAAGTGAGCCTGGCATAAAATAAAAAACAATATTTTGCTTTGTCTCCATAATAAATGCTAAAGGGGAAGGAGCACGCCCACAAAGAGGAAGACGGGAGAGCCAGAAACCTATGGCACGTCCCACAATACACCATGCAATCAAGACGAGGAGAGCTGCAACCTCGTTGTGCATATTCCCCTCAAAAATGAAGAAATGAGCCCTGAATATAAATTCAAAGGAAAATATTAACGTATTTCTGTTGGGCAGAAGATTACACATCTGTATATAACTTTCCCTCCCCTCCAGATTTTAAAATATTCAATTTCTTCAACAAATCTAAGAGAGAAAGATTCATCCCAAGCTTTTGCAAACTTTACACATACCAGCACAGCAGATAAGTTGCAGAAAATATTACTAATTAGCTAATCAATGCCATCTGCTTTTTATCTCCCAAAGACTTTAAACAAATCACGGCTGTTCCTTTACAAGAAAATCTTGCTCCAGGAAATTAGACTTAAATAAGGGCTAGATCTCAATCTTGCAAGCACAGCTATATCCCCAGCCCAGCTCCTTTGCGCTGCCTGCTCGACACGCCGGGCAGTCTGTGCATCACCGCTGGGATAGTCCGGTCTCTCTATTTTCGCTTTTCTATTTGCTCCCTGCCACCCCTGGCAATGGCTGGGGATATTATTCATTTGGGAGTAAGTATAGCTGTCCTGCAGGCTTAGACTTGTTTGTACATATTTCTCTCCTGTCATAACGTATTACTAAGTGGTAGCGCACCCTCCTAGAAAATCATGAACTTGATTGTCCTAAAACCTTCAAAAATGGACACCAAATCCACACTGCAATCTAGACAATGGAAATACCGGCATTTTTTAAACCTGACTACACATCATGAAACAAACTTCCAAGTTTCTTTGGTGCTTCAGGTGTTTCCCTCTACTTATCTACAGAAAAACACCCTCCAGCACAGTCCCCGTGGTCCATGCCCATGTCAAACAGTTACGGCTCCCACTTTTCTGTCTCTTGGAAATACTGGGTTATTCTGAACGCAGACTGGAAGGAGTATTTATCAAATCCTCAATCTGCTTTACATTGCTTATGTTCCTTTGCAAAGCTCTGCAGAACTCGGACGTAGCAGATCCAAATGTGAAACCCTCTCTTGAAATAACCTTGAAAAATCCTTTCTGCTGACTTACTCCGATATCCCATAGAGAGAACAGGAACCTTGTTCCTTGGATCTGAGTTTAGCTGGCAAGAGTTTTATTCAAACATACATTTATCGTTAATTTGATGTCTGCAGCAGAACCTGAAGAGATTCGGTGGTAACTCCTCAGCCACAGTAAGCTGACGCTAACACGTGTGATGATCACAGCCTAAGGTACACAACTGAATTTAAAAAAGCCACATGAGCCTAACACAGCTTTGAATCAATGGAATCAATGGACAGTTATGAGAAAGGCTTAACAGTGTTAAAAGGGCACCTGTATCATAACCTACATTTTTTACTTTATCCAAATGTATTTATACATTATTTTATTTTATCCGCATTAGAAAAGTTGCTATTTTTTAGTGTGTGCAATTTAATCAATGCATTGCCTGGCTTGGGGCTAATTGTTCTACTGATGTATTACGATGTGTTTGTACACAGAGGTGGAAGATCAAACTCTGCTCTCAGCATGTGCAAAGTCAGCAAGTCCTACCAGTTACTCCGGCTTTAGATGGTGGTAACTGGCCCTCAGCCTGGAAGCGACAGGCTGGGAATGGAGCACGCACTCCGAGTCCCTTCCAGGTCAAGTCAAGTGTCTTAGAAAACAACACTGGAACCCATCCATCCCACAGCATGTTTTAAACCAGAATTGCATTTTAAAGGAGAAAAAAACCCCAACCCTCAAGTTATTTTGATTTTATTACCTAATGGCTATTGAAGGTTATTTTCTAATAAAATGGCACACATAATGAGATATTTGAGTAAACAGACCAATATGCTGAACCCTCTGCAGAAGGGCAGCTTCTGACGGACAATAAATTAAAGCAACGGTCAGAGCTCCTCAGTGCCAGCAGCAACATCTCACAACGTGCAGGGGACAGGTTCTGCACAGGTTGCAGACGGTGGGAGAGGATTTCTGGCGGCGGCTCTTATTTTGCAAACAGTTGGAATCTGGTGATCCTCTCTTTGGAGAAGGATTTGGCAGATATTTATACCGGCAGGCTGGGAAGCTCTGGAGGAGAGACAGATGGAGGGCTGTTGATACTGCACACAGTTAAAAATTACACAGTGGCACCAGACCAATTACAGCACGAGGAAAAGACAAATCAGCACGGTAACACTAGCAGAGGAGAAATAAGAACGAACAGGAAATCAAAGCCCATGAAAATTTCCCCACCATGGCACAACTCGGAGAAAACACGGGAAGTAAAGAATGATTTTAAACAGGACAGGGACACATTTGCATTGACACAAGACAAGATGCAACTGTGATCTGATCTTGTGGCTAGAAAAGCAAGTCATGCTTACAAACAGAAGAAATAAAGCTGCTCTGATAAATGAACAGTCATGAATAAATCCGGTGAGTCAGCTCCATTCTAGCTGTGGTTGGGACCTGTTTTGGTGTTCAGTAGGATTTGGATAAACCAACATAGTGATTTACGTGCAGAAATAATTGCAAAGCCTCAGGCTTTTCTTAAATGTTTCTGTAAATATTTTTTGGCGAATTACTTGATCCCCCGAACCCAACATTAATAATTTCTTGGCATTTTTTTCTGCCATTCATGAACCTCATCACCACATTGAGACTGCAGGCTCTGAAGACTCTCTGGCGTTTCAGAAAACGCCTTTATAGAAATTAAACCTTTAACATGGAAATCTATATTTAGTTTCCAGGATCCCTCGCATGCACCTGCCTAAATTACCAGGATTAATACCCACCAGGGCCATGTATTACTCGAAAGAATCCTGCCTCGATGCCAGACTTCCTCCGCACTGGAGGGGTCCTATTATCTGTACAGCAGCCAAAATGCTAGAAAATAGGGCAAACAGCCCAATCTGAGTCAAGTGTTATCCTGACAGACACACGCTGTCTTCCTACGCCGCAGTCCAGAGACATTTCAGAGACACCTTTTGTGTCAAGCCCGTGTACCTTAACTAACGAAAGGACGTGCTGCTGATGTGAAAACAGCTCCTTTTAAATAGGTTGCACTCCTGTTCTGACACGTAATCAGGGGAATCAGCCACAGGGATTAGGGATGATTATGGATCACAACAATGAGCTTTGCCACAGCAGGGACCGGGTTTGCTTGGGTCAGACCATTTTGCAGACAGAGATCCTGACCCTCTCCGGCCAGGGAAATTAGGCAGCAGCAAAATCACTAAAAGAGACGTAACAGGCCAACGAGGCATGGTAATTGCATTGGCAGGGACACGACTAACATTGATAAGAGCGTAATTTAGCTATCGGAGCAGATAACTGGAGATTATCTGGGTCCACCCACAGCTCCAGGTCGTTCTTCTTCTCCTTTGGAAAGCAGCTTTCCTATCTTCCCAGGGAGTATTTAAGGTGTTTAAATACCTGTCCTGGAGCCGAGTTGCAGGCTCAACAGTTACTATGCAGTGTTACCTAAATGATAAAATATAATTAATACAAGACTAAAAAGCTGCCACTCAGCAGTTTGCTGCTGTTTCAATTACTTGGTGGCCTGGGAGGGACTTGGGGACTTCTTGCATTTGGAAGCACCACGGTGGGGCTTTGTAGGCAGCCCCTTGCTCCAGCAAGCAACTGAAGCACAGATGCTCCATCAAGTCCAGAGAGCCTTTCTTCCAACACAGACAGCCATGAAATCTCCCCAGCCCTTGCCTAGGAACTAGTACGGCTTTGTACTAGTGGAAAACTCAGACTGAAAGTCCAGTGTCTGCTTGCAAGATTTTCTCCCCCACCTTCCCCCCCGCAACCCTTATGTCAAATTGGATTGTGCAGCCGTGGGATCTAGAGTGCCCTAAAATAATCTAAAGCTTATTATTCTAAGTGAAGGAGGCAGCCCGTGGAAAAACACAATGTTTCTGAGGCAGCTGCAGTCCTTAGGAGGGTACTTAGATTTTGCATGCAGAGTCATATCATCCGGGAGGGCTTTCTATGCGTTTGGCACCAGTTAGAACAGGTGGAAAAAATGCCACTTAATTTTAGAATACATTTTAGTGGCTTAGTAAGTCCTTAGGAAGATAAATGATATTGCTAATACAGCTACATCTACAGTAGCGAAGATATCTGGTGCCTATTTCTGACTCCTTATGGAGTCTTGGCAGCTGATGGCTTTGGCTTTATCAAAGCATTCTGCTACAAAGAGCACTCCCAGGAACGATACGAGCTGTTTACAAGAGCAGAATGCAGTCCAGAAAATGAGCGGCCAATCCAGGAATGCAAAGACATGCAATTTAAGTGGTACAGAAAGGATATTTGGCCCGTTTCATCACTATCATCCAAATGACAATATGGGCCTCTGCAGGATATTCAGGCTTCTCCCATTTAACTAGCGGTTCTGCAGCTAGAAAAATGAGAGAATATTTACTGTGGCAGAAAGACAGAAATCCGCACAGGGATGTGATAGCAATAGGAATAATTAGCAAACCGCCAAAAGGATAAATACCGAGATCATGCCATTGCATGCCAGCCCCGGAGTGCTTTTCTCCTGAGCAGATGAAGAGAGCTTGACAACAGCACATGCTCAAGGACCAGTTAGCTTGGTATAAATCATAAACTTCTGATGCAGAGAATGACAATAAGCCTCCGAAAGAGCATTTGTATATATAAATATCTTGTTACCTGGCACAGGAGGACAGTGGGGGGAAGGAGAGAAAATCCACAGGGAAACAGTATATTAAGGTAGGTTTTCTTTCCATTTCCAGTTGCAGAGTCAAAGAAAAAAAGGCTCAGGAGGTCACCTAACCCATCCCCTGGCCCCAGGGCGAGATCAGCTAGACCTAAACCATTCTTGACAGAAGTCGCTAGAACGTGATCTTCAAAATGTCCTTTTGCAATCCCTGGCTACAGCCCTCTCCTCCTTGTCCCCATGTGCTGGCCTTACTCTTCTGCTAATTTCCAGTCTCGCTTTTCCTCCCTGCTCCACGATCAAGGCAAAACCATCACAGTAAGACCTACTGGATTTGATCTGAGTGCCTTTCTGCGGAAGGAATATTTGTGACAGACATACCAGAATAACTGGCTCCCATTCCTGAAAAGAGCATCCCTAAGCCAAGACCTGGGAATTACGCCTTAATGCCTTTAAACCGAAGATTCCTCAGCTCAGAGGCCTCTTCTTTACTAAGCAAAATTAATTTATTTTTAATTCATTAAAACCCAACAAACCCAAAGCCTTGAAAGCCCTACTTTAGGCTTTCCCCTTAAAACCAGCACTGTTTCTAGAAGACAATGAAGCAACCTCTGATTCCTCTACATAGGTCAGGGTGTTTGTGAAAAGGTTGTGCAAAACCAGTCCCTTGCTCAGAGCAGCACCAGTGAAAGGGTCCTGCCGTCCCATGCATGAGATGTAGAGAGAGATACATATATGTGTATATATATCTACATAAAAGCAGATTTTCACCTGAGCAAAACATGAGTTACCACTCCTGACCACACAAGCAAATAGGATACGAAGGGATGAATAATCCGGGTAACGAATATGATCCAAGAATATGAAAAATTCATTTTATTCTCCACTAAAATATAAAAATAGTAATAAAACCAGACATTTTCCTCCTCTTTGGGGCTTTTCTGTTCCTTCTAGTGATTCGGATTTGGCATTAATATCTCAGAATGTACCCTCTCTATACCGTTGCCTTCACTGACATTGTGCTGACAGTAAAGTCAAGGCATAATCTTACTAATCATCATTTCATTGTCTACCAGCACAGAAGAATAGCTCTTTTTTCCATTCATTCTTTTGCACTTGCAGATACATAAGACATGAAGAGAATCTTTGATCAACACAAAACACATAAGAGTTTGATCAACTGGGAAAATTTCCTTCAGCAATTCAGAATATTACTTCCAGCTCTGCCTAGTAAGTAGCTGCCTGTCACCATGGGAAAAGCAAATGGAAAAAAATATTAGCGTAAGCACATTTGTCAGGATGTCTTCCCCACCCGCGCTTTTCGGCGCGACAGCCGGCGGTCCCCTTCCCGCTCCCAGGGAACGCGGCTGAAGAGAGGGGCTCCCTGTGCTGGGGGCTGCACTCTCAGCCTGGTCAGATCTCAGATTCACAGATTATTATTATTATTATTATTATTATTATTATTATTATTATTATTAAGATGGCTGAAAAGAAAGCAAAAGGAAATGCTGTTACAAAGCAACTAAGCCATACAAAACCAGAGAGATGAGCTCCAGTGCTACCAGACTCTAGCTGGATGTATGTAGGTGCACTTAATGTATAATCCAACACATACAGCAATATCTAATACCGCCTGCTGCGGTACTGGGCTTGATGTGACCAGACAAGTAGGATCACTCTTTATAATATTTACCTATATTTCCCCTGCACGCCACAAACATCTCAAATTTAAGAGGCAGGCACAGTGTTGGAAAGCATGCAAGTTTAAAATACTTGCGGTGAGATGAGTTTTTCCAATATTACGGGACAGAGCCTGATCTTGGTTATTACCGAAAAGCAGCACCACTGAACGCGGGGTAAGTGAAATAAAGATGCTTTTCACGACCGCGTTTGTAAGCTGTGTACAGGGCTGCTTCTGTTGTAAGTAATGACACGCACGGCTGCTTTTTGGCCAGTAGTGAGGATTGAAGTGTGTATTTCCAAAATTAGAAGCTCAGGTCTTCATACCTTGATTTAAAGAAGCCCACCCTCTGCGCAGGGAGCTCAGCGGGAGGTATATAATCCATATTGGTATGCTGATTGCGCAGGAGGCAGCGCACGCACGCAGAAATCGCAGGTGTGCAAATGTGTGGGACTTGCTGCAAATTCATCTTCATCTCCCTCTTTTGGGATGCTGGTGGGAAGACGGGATGTGGGACAGAATAGATGAACGTTGATGCCACGGTGGCTAAGTGGCAATTCTTGTCGGCTAGAAATTTTTTTCTACCATCCAGAAAAAGCAGGGCTTGTACAGAAAAACAAATGAGTCACGGTATGAAAAGAAAGGCAAGCTCTGGGAAGCTCCTGTCACTAATTTACTTTGCAGATAAAAAAATTCTTAACCCAGAAATAAGGTTTGATTCATCTTTGAGATGGAAACCTGACTTGACATACAGGAATTGAAAGATTAAGAGATACTTGACAGCACAATAAAAGAGTTCCCAGTGCCAGCGTTAATACGGTCAATGCTGTTGCCACAGCAGGGAGAAAAAAGCCTCATAGCAATTAAATAAGCAGGAGACATCATTAATGAGGTGCTACAATGATATTTTGTGCCTTTCTTTAAGGTATCTTCCTTAAGAAACTATATCACTACCAGTATTTTCTGCCCCTGTATGGCTTGGATTGCTTTGTGCTCTTAAACAAGTGGTGTGAGCATTTTTGCCATGCCAAGCCCATGATATCTGTCATCTTTCCCCTTGATTTATCCCTTTGAGGCTGTGTTGTACCTAGTCTGCTAGCCATAAATTGCAAACATGAAAAATGATATGGCTGCAAAAACTATTTCTGAAAAACAGGCAGTGCAAACAGAGCTCAGTGTGAGCCCAGGTACCTTCAGCCTTTCTTCAGGAAAAAGACTGCAGAATACTTTCTACAGAGGTTTTTCAATATATAACATTTGTAGAGCTCTGACAGCGCAGGAGGAAAAATATGTGTAAAATTAGAAGTCTGAAGCATTTCTTCAGCCCTGAGAATGTTATTTAATATGTCTGGGGTCATTAAGGGTAGGGATTTAACAGAACAATAACGTTAAACATATTAGAAGCATAGCAGAGGTCAAATTTCTTTCAGCTTGTTGGATTTTTTCTTTTTGCTGTACGTGACGTATGTGCCATTGAAATTTCAGGGTTCACAACAGGTTCCAGTTCAAAACAGGTTGGAAAAAGTAATTACTGTGAATCTGATGTATGGATACATAACTTCTTCCTTTTTATTCATGAGTTTCCTTCCCGTCATTACGAGAACGATGAATCCTAGTAAGCTTGTCCTCAAAATCTCCCAGGAAGCAGGAAAATATTCGCCCTGTTTTTCAGCAAAAGCTGCAAAACACGGAGCTATTAAGGATTCAGCTCTGCCCTAAGCGAAGCACTCTAGCCTCATTAAGCACATGCTTAACTTTGGGCACACATACAGCCGGTGAACTATGTGTGTCCTTGACAGTCAAGCGTAGACTTAATACTTCCTTGGAGCTCTTTTGGGCTCAGCACTTCGCAAGAACAAGCCAGTGATAAGCACCAGATCCCTGCAGCAGCTCTGGATGCTCAACCCGTCCGCTTCCAGACTCACAGTTGGTTTTCCTTCTTAGTATTCCACCCATGATAACAACTACTTCGGGAAAAAATGCGTCATTCTGCCAAAAGTACAAGTCAGTTTGGCCGTGGGCTTTGGTAGAGCCCAGACGTCACCCTTCAGGTCGACGCTGAGGTCTGCAGGTCCTAGGTGTGCCCGAGACTCCTTGTACCCAAATAACTGCACCACGCAAAGCACTGCAACTCCTCTAAACAAAAAAATAATTACTTTTCTTGCTTGTGTTGCCAGACTAACAAGAAATAAGGCTAAAATCCTGCTTTCAATGTGTCTCCTGCCCCACACAGGGAAATACAAATGGATCTAGTAAAGCTCAGACAACTTTTATGAGCTCTCGTGTTTCAGAAACGCTGTTTGAGCTGTGTCGGCACAGAGTGGGCTGAAGGGCCACAGGCAGTACGCATGAGCAATACAGACCCAACATTTTCCACTCCAGCCCAAGTGGAAGAAGTTGTTTGGACTGAATATTGACACAGCTAGAAGCACCACAGTGTTTGCACTCTGTATTCACCGCATTTGGTACAGGCTCCCTCTTTCAGTTTGTAGCTAAGAGTTTGAATTTCTCCTCATGAAATGTTTGCAGTCCTTAAGATCATATAATAGGGATAAAATCTAATACAATCACACCTCTCTATTAGCCATACAATGAGGCTGTCATTTTACCATGGCTTGGAAGAATAAATAAAAGTATGCTCAGGCTCCAGCTATGAAAGTGAAAAATCCTTTCAAATTTCACTGGTTTGGGTCATGGGTGACCTATATATCTGCATTTGTACTGAGGAGCTCCACTTTCCCAAGGACCCCAAAGGAGTAACCATGCTAGCTTACGGCATGCTCCCTCCTCCCTTCCCACCTATCCATGCAGAAGTCAAACACTTTTGGCTTTTTATTTACAGTTTACCATTCGAGAGCTACTGGATACTGAATTACACTGAGTCAAGTGCCTAAGATTTTGCAGATAAATAATTACCGTCAAAATCATTAACAGGATAGAGCCTACACGGTGTGTATATGTAGACCAATACATAAAAAAAAGAGCATGAAATTCTCATTTGTACAGCGATCTGCTTTTACCAGCTATGGATCTCAAAGTCTGGATACTGTTCTCACATCCAGTACAAAATGAGAAACAGAACAACGAAGCATCTTCTGCAATTTCCTCCTGCAAACCCCAGATCTTCTGAGTGCCGGCGGACGGCTCAGCTCGAGCCACTGCACATCAGTCCCCCCAGGAGTGCCCCGCATCGGGGCCAGAGGATGCGCTGGTGCCCAGTCCTTGTGCGGGTCGGAGGGAGATATTCCCCGGGAGAACGGCAAGTTTTGCTTTTCAAGCTTGTTTCAATCCCAAATCCCGAGAATCTTCCATAATTATGCCACTGAGGACAGGAGGCACGCGGTTACTGCGAGATAATCGCTCCCCAGGGCTGAGTGTTTCTAATTCCTCGGAGGTGTGATTTCCCAGTAAAGCACACGCACCCCTGAACTCGCCTTACTGCTGCTATTAACATTCCTTAATGTGTGGCAAAGGCTGATGAGCCTCTCTGAGCTGGAAAGAAGATGTAATTGCCTGTTTCAGACTACTTTGTGGTTACGAAAGAAATGGGAATTGCTTTGATATGGTGTGGCATTTCATTGCTCTAATAAAGCAAACTATGCAACCTCTCTCTTTTTTTATTTATTTTATTTTTACTCCTGTCTCATTACGACTCCTCCTGTCAGCAAACACGATCTCCGTGAAGGGTGCCTAACTTATTCTTTGCCCTACGCTGGTTCCGCGGTTCACGGGTAAACTTCCATTTTTTAATGTCTTTTCTTCTCAACCAGAATTTTGCCTAAACAAGGAACACAGAACAGCACTTTGCTGCCCGTCATTCCCCGGGTGTGCGTGGGCACCTGCCCCATCCCGCTGCAAAAACCAGCGGCTGATCAACACATCTCTGAGGCCAATTTTCCCTGACAGACACGTGTCCCACCTGGGTTATTCCCATCTGCAAAGCGCTACATGTTTGGGAATGTGCTGACATCGCCGCTTTGCCATTTTGAGCATTTCTCAAGGTGTTACTTTCTGACCGGCGGCTGCCAAGGTGATTTACAAGCGCAAATACTCCAGGGTGCTCCTAAACCTCTCGAGTACTTGGGAACAGCGTTTCTCAGCCTCGGTCAGAGGATGCCCTAACTTTTCAAGAAGAAAGAAAATCCATGGATCATCTTAGTATTAACCCCAATGTTTCACCCTCCAGCTAAATTTGAATTAACTAACTGGATCTTTCTCAACCTTGGTTGTTCATTTATTGCATGAGTAAGAGTGTACCGGGTTGGGAGCCCTTTTTTGTAGCCATTTCACAGATCAATTGTGCTGCCTTACAAAATCATAAAAAACTTTACCTTCTCTCTAAACTTCTCTTCCAGGCGGGAAACCCCCACCACTAATCCGCGCTTTACATTAAGGGCACCACATGAGTCACAAATTACATTGGAAATTACACATCAGGGTCCTTTTAGCTTGCAACTGTCTGGATAAAGGGTGGGTTAACGCTCCGCAGCCCACGGGGAGTCAGTGTGCTACTCCCAGGGGAAAATCAAGCCATATTAGCATCTCTTCCCTCTTCTGCATCTCCACTGAGAAGAAGGATTTTAACCTCCCGGCCTCCACATGGGCTCTGCTGCGGGGGCTGCAGCGGCGCGAGGGAAGCAAGCGCAGTCCCTGCTCTCCGCAGAGCATCATCCCTCTCCTCCTCTAATCCTAGTTAAAGACACAGCATTTTAGGAAAAAAACTGGAGGTGCAGGTTTTGAGGAGCATCACTTAAAAGGACAGTAGACGCAGGATTTCAAAAGGGGTCAGTATTGGCCTAACGTTCTCCTCTTAAGTAAAAGAAGACCTGTTGAAATCTCTGAAAAATATCCCATATGAAAAAATAAAGAGCAGAAGGATGTGAGGGGAACCGCTCCGCGGCACTGCAAGGGAAGACAGACTCTCGCTGGCTTGGCTGCTCAGGGCAACTGTTGTTTTACAGAGACATCTCCCGTCAAGTGCAACGCGTTTGGTGAACTCCCATGCTCAAGGTGCAGAGAAATAGTCACCCTTGGTGGATCGCAAAAGCGCATCCACCCAAACCTGGGGTGAAGATAAAGAAGGGTATATATGCGTGTGTATGTGTCTGCGTGCGTGAGTGCGGCATAGAGAGGGGCTCACTCCTCGCCAGCGAGACCCAGCTGAGTTAGTGTTCAGCGTGGAACAGGTGTGCTCCCCTTCACAAGACTGAGAAATTAGTTTCGGCTAATTTAAACTGAAAAGCCTACCTATGTTGAAGTTGCTTGGTAAGATAAGGGGAGATTACAATAAAGTATGCGAGGGTTGATAATAAAAGCAAAGCTTATTAAAAACAGCACAAGAAAAAAAGAGACAAGAGTAGAGAACAAGAGGAGGGAGGAAAAATCTGCAAAGGATGTGCAGTAAAACCTTTAGTGGAACGACATTGTTGCCAAAATTTTTTTTATGGAGCTGATTTATGACATGCAGCTGCTTTTCTCTAACAGGGCATGTCTGGCTACTTCTCCTTGATTTTTTAACTGCGTTTAAATGTCTACAAAATATGAAGCTTATCTATTCTACAGTGCGATAGATACGTGTGTGCATAGCCCACAGGAGTTTTGTGGGAGTCTGGTTTCAAAGAGAGGACTATGTTTTTCCTGGAGCCAAGGACGCTTGTATTTCAGTTTTCCTACCTTTTAATATGAACTGTGAGTATAAGTATATGGCGGAGCAAAGCGATCGCATGATTTAAGCTTTGAATTTCATTGTCTCATTCCTTCAGCACTTACTGGTTTTTTTTTTTCTGGGTCTGATCCAAGTTTCCTTCTACTCAGTGAAAGGTGTCCCACTGAGTTCAAGGTGAACTGGATGAGGAAGGACAGAGCCAGTTCATAAACTGGGACCCAACCTGCCCATACTCAAATTTAAAGGCCAGAGAAGTCATGGGAAAAGCCTCCCGTTGACTTCAGTGGAGTGTGGAGCAGATGCAGATTAAAGTAAGTAACTAAATGAGTCATCTGTGACAGCAAACACCCCGTTCTTGTCCATGCCTGGATGTGGGGGACAGAAGACTTAACCTCCGTTTTCAGCGTTCAGTTTAAATACGTCCATGACATCTTCCACAGCTCTTGCTAATATCAAGGCGGATATTGCAGGATTAAGCAAGAGTAGGAGTAGAAGGGTCTTAAATTAATATTGGAATTTCCACGCTGTCCAAAGCACACTGTGTGTCTGACACTTTCAGGACTGAGATCTTGGATAAAAGAGAATACACAAGCCATCTTCTTGTGTTTTATTACAAGTCCTTCAAGTTCCCTCCTTAGCAATCTCCAGTAGGCTGCTATTACCAAATGCCTGAGTAAATTCCAATAAAGTTGAGTGAAGATCTTCATTTTATCACAAATATTGGTAAGAATGAAACCTGGGTTTTTCCCCCCCCCCCCCCCGGGCACTGTTTTCCATGCAGCTCACAGGCAATGATTGTATTGACACAAATGCTCAACAGCAATATGAATGTCAAGGAAGTATTATAGGATTAGTTACAGACAGTCAGACTACTTTCTGACTGAATCGGCTTATTGGTTGAAACGGGTAGAAGATGAAAAAAAGTAAACAAAACAAAGTGGGTTCATTGCTCACCTACAGGAATACCTGCAAAAGGACCCAAAGGTGCAAAGCAGGATTAAATTTGCCATTCCATTTTCTACACATACATAGATCTTTTTAGTCACATCTTTAAAAATATTAGCTTCACCCTTTGATTTCCAGCATCGCATACTCTGGTGCCATACCATCACATCAATCACATTCTTTAAATTAGGGATTTCACCTACGTAACTGCTGTGCAGTCTGAGAGCGTGAGACGGACTGTCCTGGGAACCTCGGGGCATCGGCACCTCCTGCTCCCACCACCCAGCTCTGGTCCACCTCCGCTAACAGGGAGCAGAGGACAGAGTAGTGCCAACAATGAAAACCAAAAAAACCCCTTCAGTAAAGTCCTATGAAATTAAACATTCAATTGTTCTTAATCTTTTACACCCCAAGGAGAGAATCAGAAGAGAACAAACCATAGCTGGCAGATATCAGCCTCTCGGCTCAGTGCTATTGGAAGGCATGGGAGAAACCCATAGAGACTAGACTAGAGCAAAGCAGGCTCAGGTAGGGGTGGAAGCCACGCTTTCCAAAAGCTCTGCACTAGTACAGGCTGCTTCATCGCTTGCTGGAAAGGATAGGGGAGTGGTGGAGCGAGTCAGTCTCTAAGAAAGTGCATTCGGTACAACGTTCATGCCCAACAAAAATCCAGTTCATCCCCACTAAAAACTCTTTACTGGACACCGCTTGTGAAGTCAAGTCTTCTAGGATGTATTTCCAGATACACCTTTTTGTTGCTCCAACATACAATAAGTCTTTACACTACATCCTAAATCTGATTTCCTTTGTAGCAGCCCAGTGAGCACCGTAGCCAAATAGCAGATCTATTTTTGATATGACCTTAATAGTTAAATCCTGCCATTAGGTACATGCACATGGCTCCCGGGGACATAGCAAGACTTCCCTTGCATCTTGCAGTGCTGGTTTTGCTAATGATTAATGTGCAGTTTTGTAAGTTTAATGAAGACATTGTTTCCACTTATCTGCAGGTCAGATGGCAATTGCAAAACAACTTACTTGCTAGATGGCTGCGGATTCCCTGCTGATGCGTCTGATTATTTATGCACAGTGTGCATTTCCAAATAGATGACCATATTAAATTATATGCTTCTGCCTTATTATTTCATGAGTTTTAATGGTTTTCCATTCCTTTTTTTATTAGAAAGAAGGAATAGTCACTCATGCTAATAATGTGCTGTAGCTATGTTTTACACCTGCATCTCTAAAGCTATTGGAACTTCTTTCTAAAGGCGTATCAAAGACCAACTGCCTGAAATTGTTGATTTTTATCATGAAAATAAAGACGAGAAAACAGATCAAGGCTTTTTTTCAAAGATGGTAAGATTTTTTGGCTGAGAGATCCAGCAAAAACTTTTCACACACGAGCCTCGTGCTCAGCTGAATTCACTCCTGTACAAAGTCCCTTTGTGCCGGTTACACCTAACTCCAACTCCGAAAACTAATCTCTTCCAAAACCAGCGGGCAAACACACGCACTCCACATGGGTACCACCTTTGAGGGATGGGAAAACCTAACCTGGGTTGCCAGAGAGCGGACACGGTCCATTTCCAAACCAGAATGGGTGGCTCCAAGGTGGCAAAACCCATTCAAGCGCTCTGCACGCAGCTGGGAGGGAAGAAGGAAAGGCACAACGATACCCAAAGCTGCTTTGTGGGAGTTTAAGGTCTGGCTCTGAGCTGCAACTCATTGATCCGCAATTAGACGGGCAGCCCTGCAGCATTAGGGATTCAGCTTCTCCTCCAGGGACACTGCGCGTGGGGACATTACGGTTCGAAATAAAACCCAGCAAGAAAGGTCTGTGAATTGCAGGAGAACTTTCTTGCTTCTTTATAAACGCAACTACTACTGCAACATTATTTAACTAAAAATAACCAAGTCAGTTCTAGCTCAAAATGTGATCAGCCCATAAATAGTTAGATAAACTCCTTCCAGGCACATCATGTACTTGATTTCCACTTGCAACACGTACTAAAGCTCTGCTTATGCATAAGTAATGCCTACAAATGGTAGATGGTAAATTTTCCTTCTTAAACATACAAAACACTCCTACCTTTACCGAGCAAAGGGACACGACTGTGCTTTTATACACCGGCTGATCTTTGCTGTCTGAACACTGCAAGAGTGACTGCTATTTTTGCAGAGGAGGTATTTTAACACCTAAATTGCAGATTTCAAATAGCAACACATGCTCTCAAACAAAAACAAGTCTGCACGGAATTTATGAGGACCTTTTATTTCCAAAACTGCTCAAATGAAGTTCCGTTTTCATTACGGTTACCGACCGTGCGTGTTTGGAGTGGCGGGGGAAGCTCCTGAGCTCTTCATTTCACTTCACCTTATTTTGCACCTCCGAGTCCGAACCCTGGGTTACAAATTCAGAGCCCACTTTGATGGATCATAGTTTGACTGCCACGATGTTAAGTTAAACAACAGTCTCATTCCCCGCTATAATTACTGCAAACAATTGCATCGTCTGAGGTGTGCTTTGCAGGGTTATGTATTAGCTGATGCCGCTTCTGTCACTGTTCATCACATGAATATTCTCTTTACCCGCTGTGTCTGTGTGTGCCTGAAAGAACTGTGGCATTTTTAATGGCATAATTTCCTGGGATGAACTGAAAAGCAGCACAGCATGATCTGCATTATTTATATGCTGAGTCCTACAAATAGCAAGGAAAATACTGTAGATTTCCTGGAAATAAATCTATTCATTATACTGAAGCCTTGTGCATAGTAGACTGTATGTCACTGAAAGAATTTAATTACTATCTCAAAAGTATCTTCATTTTGCTAGATTTGTAACAAAAAAAGTGTCTAGACACATTTTAATTCAAAGACAAAAGACTCCTTAGCCATCCAAAAATATCCCATGTTGATAAATCTAGAAACATGCCCTACTGTTGCTACTAATCAGTAGAAAATTCTTAGCATTTTTACAGCATGAAATAAATTGTAGATTGAGCCAATTGGGAATACTAATGACAGAAGCCATAAAATATTTTGTAACATCAATTACGACTAAAGGAAAAGGACTTGCACCAGAGATCAGCAGAATATTTTGCAACCATGCTTCATTTAAGACTATGATTCCTGAACATGATTTGGGAGTTGATTTGCCAAGAAGGATGTTCAGGAATACGTAATTGGCAGCTATGCAATTGTGGCGCTCCTGCAACTCAGCTGCAGCAGCAGAATTAGCTCAGACGGGAGGATGCAGGTCTATTGAACCTACCTGACAAACCTCCCGACCATTAGCTGAGTTTTCCAAATCATATTGGAATCAATAATAAATAACCTGATTTTGCATAAAGCCTTAAAATGGTATGTTAGGTTCAGTCTGGACCTAAAAAGTGACCGGAGAACTAACAAAATCCTCTTTTTAAAGGTCAGATTTGTTTTCACGCGTTCCTTATTGTTCAGCACAGACTATCTCCCTGACCACGCTCAATAGTCAGATTCCAGGGAAGTGACGATTTCTGCCTTCTGACATGCAGGATTTACCGGAGGCGGCCACCATTTTCTGCTTTACGTGCTATCGTATGCAGTAAAATTAATTTCAAGTCATCATTGTAATTTCACCAGCTTGTTTTTAAAAGCTTGCTTATGAGGGTCCTTCCATCCAGATGGAATAGCCATTTTAAAAACAGAGAGGATAACCAGAGGAATAAATTGAAATGGGGGCGGTGACAAGGAGAAAAGTTACAGGGGAAAAAAGCAAGAGCCAGGCTTAAAATTCTTTCCCTTCCCTCTTCCCCATTTTACAAAAATTATCTCCTTGCCCCAAAACAAACAAATCAGTGGATTCTAAAACAACGTATTTGAGAGAGAGTGTTTCCATCCTGATGCAGAATACATTTCCAATAGCTATACACTACGGGAAAATAATTTCCCACCCGGATACAGCTCGTATTCCTCACGCTAGACTTGCTGCAGCTCCACGCTCAAGACAGGCAATATTTGGTCACAATGTGGTGAAATTAAATCTCTCCTCAAAACAGAGGAGTTATCCATGTTCAGCCTACAATGTTCCAGCCAAATAATGCTTTGCTAATGATGTCTGCAGTTAGATGACAAATCAGGCTACTTAAATTGTTTCAGCACATACATCCTTTCCAGGCAGGGTATCCAGGTAACCATTCTAGCACGGCTTCGAGGTGGGAGAGAGAAAGCACTAGCTAATTTCTTCAGCTAGGTGGAAAATTAATCCTGAAGAGATTTGTCTGGTTTGTTATGGTCAATTTGACAAAAAACAATTCAAAAATAATTATTTTTAAATGTATTTTAAAATGTGTAGTTATGCAAGAAAGGACAAAATAATTGTCCTTCAAAAATACAGTAATGGCTAGGTTTATTTCTGAAAATAATTGAAAATATTTTAAAGCCTTCACTAGGAAGGTTTTCTGTACTTTAATACATGTTAGTATCAAAATGCTTCAAACGACACAAAAAATACCACTTCAGAATTTCAGGTGCTACTGTCAATCACCTTTTTGTAAGCTTAATGTTAACTAAAATATCAAATACTCAATTGTCTTTTTTTTTCCCTCCTTAAGACAAGTTCAATAATAATTTTAAACCCTGGTTAAGGAAATGTTATTGCTGACCAGTATTAGATGCTGTTATGGCTCTGCTTGAGGGATGCCTGCTGACATCCTTGAGAGCCTTCGGAACGGTTTAGCTCCACCGGTGACGTTGGTTTGGGTGGAGATGGGGGATACGGCGCCTTTTTCCTGCTCTGGCCTGGGCTGAGGCTTGTTCGGGGTTTCAGAAAGGGTTTCTCTGGCGAGGAGCCACGTGGAGAGGCAGGAGACGGGACAGGCTCCCATCTCCACTGTGGTCTCCAGTTTGAGGGTCCCCGAATTTCTCCTTTTCTGTGATTCCTCCCTTGAGCATCCTGAATATTTTAGGTCAGGGGAAGGGGATTCCTCTAGCTGATTCACAAACAGAAATGCTGAGATAAGAGGCCGGATCTGGTTCCCTCTGAAACCCAGGAGCGTCCTTCCACTGTGCCCGCAGAGACCATATAGCCCCGGACATCTGAAGATCGATGCGACCCCTCTTACAGCCCACCCAGGGGGGAAGGAGGGGGAAAAAGCCTTCTGCTCTGCCTGCAGGCCTGCCCAGGGTAGGAGACGCGCTGCTCTCCTCCACCCTTCACGCAAGGAGGATGCTTGGCTCCTTCCCCACACCAGTCCAAGGCAATGGAAATATTCACACTCCGGTGGTGTTTCCCTTGCAATGCAGAGCATTTTCAAGTAGTCACCAGATCTATTAAACAGGAAAATACAAACAACTTCTGATATCCCTTTCCTTGAAAACTATTTTGGAAAATATGACTCATTCACTTCTCTTCTAAACAGGAGAAGTAATATTTTCCAGCACTCCCTGAGGATGCATTTAACCAGAAGCTAAGCCAGATGTAGAAATGTCTGCAGAGGTTTTCGTTCCTTTCATAAAAAAGAGAAAAAAAAAAGAAAAGAAAACTGTAAAGCAAGAGTCAAGGTATTATTGGGTTTTAAAGCACGGTTGGCCTTTTGATTACCCTCAGAATCAGATCAGATCACAGAGAAAACACAGCATATGACCAGCTAGAGAAGGTCACATTGCAAAAGAATGCAGGTGGTCTCATTTTTTAACAGCTAACGTAATAGAAGCACAAATCTTCCAGCCGCCAAAGAGCCTCTCCTGGTTTGGCAATTGCCACGTATAATATCTGATGAACTCCGATGTCTCACTGCTCAAGGATAAAATCCCAGCAGGCAGGGGCCGAAGGAACAGCTACACAGTCAGAGGGAAAAAATCTTGTATTATTATAGCAGCCACTTATTTTATTCGCCAGAATTAAAACCTCTTCACAGATAAAAGTGGGGATTTTTTTTTCATCCCACAAAGCAATTTTAGATTTCTATAGAATCATTCAAAAGCAATTAAAATCCCGCTCCTGTTGATGGATTTGTATTCCTTGCTCGCAGTGATGTCAGGCTTTGAAATTCAGGGCTATTGAGTGTAATTCTTTGGGGCTTTGGAGTCATTGCTGAGTGCCAGAAAATACCTTCCGTAAGTTCACAGATATTAAATGTCTTTGGTAACACCAAAATAGTTTCAAGGCCTGCAGCTATTAAAATCTAGAAGATGTTGCAATAAAGAATCAGTGCAATATCAGGCAATTCAATACACTGCAATTTCACCCTTTTAGTGAGTGAATTTTTAGGGGAAGGGAGAGAAGAGGGAATCCAATAATCTAATAACAGTACAGTTAGATAAGAGGGACCAGAGAGCTCTTCCAAACTGTCCTACTGCATCGAGAGGGATAGACTTACATTGCCAGGGAAAAAAAAAAAAAAAAGAACAAAGTCCTTCACAAATAAGCAAGTGAACAACCCACAAAAGTATCTACACTGAAGTGATTCATAGCCCTCATCCATTTAAAGGTCTGTGTTATTTAAACCAGAAAGTGAGCCTCCAACACCAGCGTTTGTTTTGGCTTTGTTTTATATAACAAAGGAAATTGTTGTTAAAAATGTAATTCAGATGTCAGCAACGTGAGGCCGTTCCCAATTGCAGATGCAAAATGGCAGGATTAATACTGCTGTGCCTGAAATTGCACGGGAGGGATGAACCCTGGTACACGACACTGAACAAAAGGAACAAGCCATGCCAAACATAATGGGTTTTAGGCATCTCCTGCAATATAGGTACCATTCTGATCCCCAAGAAGGTCTTTCTCCTGCCAAAAGATGCAGCACATAATAGGAAAAGCATAGGGTCAACAATATTGGACACAAAACCTTGCCAAAACATCAGCAAAACACTGATCAGTGATTATGACTATTGGCTTATCAGCACCACTGATGTCTTATCGAGTTGGCATCACCCCAAGAATCTGGTGTTTGTGGATAAACAGGACAATTTATTTTCTTAGGCCACATTTAGTCTACAAAATTGCTGCATTGTTGCTCCTTGAAAGGCAAATGCAGACAAAGTAAGTTAAATAAAGCTATAATCACGCTGCTGCCTGACATATGAGACTGTTAAGAGGCCACCAGGCAGAACTGGCAGAAGATACGGGCTGGCTCAAAATGATCAGAGCAAAATAAAGCCTTCAAGGACACCAGCAAAGCCCAGCTGAAGTCAGCACAGGAAGAATTTGTCCCTTCTGCTGCTGTTCTGGGTGCAGCTCGGCCCTTTAGCACGGCTTGGGCTATGGAGCGCAGCAGGGAGGTCACCACGCTGGAGCTAAAATGGAGAGGCAGGAATGGTTTTGTGTCTTAACTTCGGGCTTTCGTAGCACAGCCAGCCTAAAAGGAGGTATGTGACCATCCACACGCAGAGCCAGTGTTATATTACAGACAGATCCCATATCCTTCACAGTATCATATCCTACACAGCAGGGAACAAGGGGAGGCTGAAAGGCAACAACCGATTTATTTTTTTTCACGTTTCTCTTCCTCTAAACTCAGAGTAAGAGATACAAATAGTCTCGCTCCTGCAAATCATGTTTGAACTGCAGCTGTCAGGAAATGGAGGCGGTTGAAGGGGGGGCTATAAAAGGTTGTTCATTAGTCCTGCCTTCTTTATGAGCTTCTTCGGTCCCAAAGACAGATGGGTTTGGGAGCGCAGCAGAACAGGGGACTCGTGTGTTCAAAGAAATGACAGGATCCAGGCCTGCAAGGAATTCTTCCCCCATCCCTTCAGATTATGGGGTTAATTAATAACAGTTAATTAACGATGTGCCAATCATCATGAAATGCATGCCTGCGTGAGAAAGGCTGCCCCTCGGGGCGATAAGCATTAAGGCCTTCCCTGGAGTTATGTTTTAAAGAAAGCCCTTGTGACAGCTTCTGTGAAGCCTCGAAGAGGATGTTTTAATCCTTTTATCTCAGGATTCACTTCTGGCAAGAGCCGGGCTCTCATAGGAAACCACCTAGCAGAGGCAGTTAAAAAAAAAATTGCTGTGCTGTTGCCTTCAAGGTGAGTCTCTGGAGGACACAGGACAGTGCCGGGTGCTGGCTGTCCCCAACAAAATGGGGAGCTCGGGCCGCAAGCACCTCAGAAACTACCTCGTCCTCGGTGATGGAGTAGCAGGAACCAGAGGGAGAACGTGCAGGGTATCATGTCTGCTGTGAAACACCCCGTGCCCAAACTAGACACCCCATTGCTGTGCCCGCTCTTCCCATGGTAACTTCAGGAGGGACGGGCATTTGGACACGAGCACCGAGGAGCTCTGCTTTCGCTCCCCTCTGCCAGATGAACATCCCAGGCTCTTGGCTGCCGGGACATTCATGCCCATCTGCTTGCATGGCACGGTGCCCGCTCACAAGTTGTCAGACAATTTCACGGGTGCCAAAAGAGCCTGGATTTGAATAGGTGGCCTGGATATGTTGCAAAACCCATCTCTTCTGCATGGCCTCGCCGATGGCTAACAGAGCAGGACCTGGCTGTGCTCACGCCGCCCAGAGCCGCGGACTCGCTCCGGATTGGCACTGCCCCGCGGTACCACAGCACCAAAGTGGAGGCTTCGCTGCTGCTTCAGGCGAAGCGTTAGTGCCCTGAGTGCTACAGAAGCACATAAAAGCACGCCAAGATAACTTCAAGGCACGGTGATACAATCAGCAGCACAAAAGCCTGACTCTCCGAAGCAAAGGCACAAGAGGAGCAGAAACCCCCGTGGCTCCCCACGGGCAATGACAAGTAGGTCAGGCAGAGCAAAAAAGGGCATGTTTGGGGCTAAATTCCCAGTTACCCAGCTCTTGTACCTGGAGTCAGGAGGCTGCAAAAAGAGATGGTTTCAACTTGGAGCTGGCTCTGGGATCAGGAAAACTAGACAAGCAATGGGGAAAGCAGGCTCTGCCCTCCTTGAGCACCCTGTTTTGCTGGTGTCGGAGCCCTGAGATGTCAGGTTGGCTGCTGCTGCGAACGGGGGGAGCCACGGAGGCTCGTGGTGGCACTGGGTCTATGCCGAAGGGGACAGCTGCTGTCCCCACCTTGCCCAGGGCTGGCACTAACCCTCCTCGCTGCACCCTGTCCTTCTGCCAGCAGCAACCCCCGGCCCCACATCTCAATCTTACGGAGAAAAACAGGATTTTGCTTTAAGCTGTCTCTGCCATCGTCAGCCCCAGGAGGCAGAGCTGGCGTTCGAACCACAGCGTCGCTCTCCCCTCCTCCTGGCTGAGGCTCACTCAGGGCCCTGACACAAAACCTGGGCTTGCAACATGAAAGGCTGAAAAACCTCTGGGTTTTATGCCTCGGGAATCAGATTTTCTGCTTAATAAACCCCTGAAGAATCTGATGCAAAAGAGGTTTGTTTGAAAATTTTGGCCAGATTATCGTATCACGGTGATTCAAACAGGCACAAAATACAGGGAAACACAAATATGCCGGGTCAAAATTCTCTTCTTGTGTATCATGAGACAGAATGAAACAAAATACAAGTCAGTCACACTGAAAACTAAAGAAAATAATACCAATCATTGCTCGATTTCCCCTTAAATCTTACAGATTAATTTAACATCTTCATTTCTTTTGCTGCTTCATGCCAGCTAATCAAAGCAGTTTAAAATCCATATGCAGACTGCGTGTATCTGAAGTCTGTGTGCAATATTTCTGCTAACTATTACAGGTCTCCATGCACAGCCATGGCGTTATTTGTCCTCTGGCCAGGTGACCACCCCTGCATGAAGAATTTGGACCACCGATTAGCAAGGTTTACAAAAGGGGCTTGAAGTGCTAACAGGATCAGCCGGATGCTGCTGCTGAGAACAGTATCTGGCTTATGTGCTGGCTTGGGGTGTTTTATTATCCGTAGCGCATAATCCAGCACTTTAAACTGCTTCTATTTACAACAGTTTTGCTGTCCCCCCCCACTCTCCAGCTCCCACACATTTGCAGATGCTATTTACTCTGTGTTTCTGCTACTTCTTCACATGCAAATGAGTCTTTTAGGCTTTCTCACTTTTATTTACCCACATAGAGAACGTTACAGCAGGGTGGAAAATTGTAAGTTAACAAGAAAAGTCCTAACACTATTGAACCAGACACTGAAAATGAAAAGAAGTCGTCAGAAATGTCCAGCGTGTCCTAAAGCAGTGTTATTAACAGCTATTAAGGCTATTTTAAACACACTTTTTTTGTTTGTTTACAGCAGTGAGTCACCAACAGCACCACGCCAGGGGCATAATTTGGACGAGCGCTCTGCGCTCTCTCCTAAGCCTCTCAGCATTGCCAAAACCTTCCCGTCCGACCTGCAAGACACTGTTACTTCGGTCGTGGGTCCCTCCCGAATGCCACCCAGCTTTCGCATCGTCACTGACCACAGGACTGTGTTCCCTGAACCGGTGACCTCCGGCAAAGTTGGACATGGGTCCTCAGCCGCTAGACACGCCGTTTCATCAGACCCATTTCACGGCTGCTTATCTCCTGCCCCTTCTGATAGCCAGCAGCCCTAACTCAAGAAACTTGCAGACATGTTGAGGGCTTTAACGAGCGGGATGTTAGAAGAGCAAACACACTTCAAACAAATCTTGGCACAACTGGCCAAATCCCCATCTGCACCCTCCAAAGCAGCGGGGATCCCCAGAGCTATCCCTGTGTGAGATAAGGACCAGGGGCAGAGGAGGAGCAATTTAGCTCCATAAAACATCCAAAAATAACTCCTCCCAAGGGGGGAGATGAGCACAGCGCAACTTGTCTCCAGGATAAAGCTGGGCGTCCTGCTCCGGAGAGAAAACAGCTTCAGCCTCTGGTTTATGCCACAAGTCTTGCACAAATAATTTTCCCTCCCTGAAATTCAGTCTCTTGAGCCTAGTTTAAGGATTATAAATTGTAGAGAAACAGAGACAAATTCCCATGAAATATTTCAGGGTAGCGGTATCTGCATATCCCACTGAAAACATTTTGGACATATTTTTTTGCTTAGATTTACTAAGGACATCTTACCTCACCGCTACACCACCGAGTCCCCCGTGTGCCAGGCCCTGTTACTTAGCAGTAAATTACAGGTTATGCATTTCATGCCAGCTCTTCCCTTGATAACGTTTGCTGCTTTTCTGCACTGCCGATACAGGGTAAAACATGTGAAATAATAAACTGAGGAACTGAAAGCGGGTCTCTGATTAAAAGACAAAGCCATAGGACTGCACTTCTTGGTATGCAGAAAATGAAAATGAAGAAGTAGCTTGATTAAAATCAGTCACTGAAGATGCTTCTTTCCTAATACACTGTGGTAACATGTAAGAAAAAAATGTCAGCTGCTGTAATAACTGGCTTTTAAAGGAAAAATAAACACCAGCATGTCTTTGTTCCCAAAGACTAATTAGCAAGATTCTGTAAGCACTTAGATAGAAGGCGGCTAATCAAGCAGAGACACTTCACTACTGTAAAATATGACTGCCCACTCAGCTCTCTCTTAAAACGCGATAAGGGGCAGGTACAGTCAGTACCTGTGGCCATTCGTGTCTGTGTAAGACAAGACCAAAAATAGATATTGAGCATCGTGTTATCATCTGCCAGAGAAACCCCAAGAAATGAGCTGAAGTAAAATGCAAGGCTTGAATTATTTGTCACAGAGACCGTGGGTCTGATGTTTCTGTGAGCTGTGGAGTGAAATCGTCTCCTGTCAGGAGCTGGAGATGCCACGGGGAAGCCAGGGGAGAGGGATTTTGGGGAGAATTCACAGGCGGCGGTGGATGGCAGCTTCCCAGTGCTGGGGAGTGGAACGGGATGGGGCTGAATCCCATGGACATGGCGATATCCAGCAAAACAGCCCTGGTTTGCTGGAGGAAGGTCTACTCCCTCCCACTGCTGGGACTCATATTCTCCCGCCCTGGCTCAGAGCAGCTCCTGCCCGGCCCCAGGAGGGGACAACCTGGGGCAGCTCAGCTTGGGACAGGACAACAGAGCTGGTGCAGAAAGAGAGGGAAAGAGGTTTGTTTCCCCCTTCCTGGCTGCCAGCACAGTGAAACGCTGCTGTCACGGATCCCTACAGATCCTAATCGAAATGGACAACCTTTGAGCTACCTGGACTTTGCAGACTTTGACTCTGGGGTCATTTCATAAACATGCTTGCAGAATTTGAGAACAAATTTCTCCTGGGCTAGGATTGATCAATATTTCAGTCAGCAATTGCTGAGCTGTGGCAAGGGGAAATGCAGTGCCCAGTGACAGACAGAAGACTGGATTTCGTTGCTGTCCAGGGCCATCAGTCAGCCTCAATCCTGATCCACCTCCCCTTCAAGTCACCGCAAATTTTCCAATCTGCATAAATGAGATTTGGACCAGAGGCACTGCTGAGTCCTAAAACAAAATTTGCATTGAAATACTGAAGAAGTCTGATCTGATGAACAGGATTAGTTATAAAAGAGACGCAGTTCATGCATAATATACCAAACGTTAGAGAACTAAAATACTACATGGCAACCTCTACTGTCCTTATTTAGGACCACATTCAGATCTCATGTACTTTACATATCAAGTGATATAATTCATCCAGTTTACTTCAGATTTATTCCTGATGTAAGTACAATCAAATCTGCCTGTCAGTCTCACTCGGGTAAATGTTTCAGCAGGGATTTGGTAAGTAAGGATTTGAATGTCCTTAAAAAGCCCAGAATCTCATGGATGAGGTCCACAGAATATCTGATTACTGATTGTTATGTCCAGCAGCAACGAAAGCATTTCTTCTTCACGATGTAACGACACAGCATTCCTTGCAATTTTAAAATACACCTATATAAACTGAATACTGGGATTACTAGCTTCAACCTTTCCAACCAGTTTATTCCACCTTAGGTCTCCAGTAACACACCTCGCGCAGAACCAGCGATCTCCAGCGACCCGTACCGTAACACGGCTTAAGCCGAGGGACAAAACATAGCGGCTGGGTTTGTACTTTGACCAGCGACTGCTCAGTCGGGTTTCGCACAGCGCATTCCAGTGTGCCGAAGTGTTAATCCTGGAAGGCTTCTAGCATAGCAACTACTGTATGCATATCTCACTTCTCTAGCTGCTCAGAGAAAACATTGCAATTTGATTTAATTGCTATGTTGACTTATAACAGTATGTTTATACTGGATGCCTGCCAGCTGAAATGCAACAGGTTTGCAAAATGTATTTCCTCAAAACAGCATGATATGCAATGTAATAAGGAAAGCAATCTTCCAGTGGCCCCAATTCTGAAGTTCATTGCAACTCCTCTGACTTGGAAGCAATGCTACCAATTCGGAAGAATTACACCAGCCTAATTGATATGATAATCAGGCCTAGGGGCTGCCTTTCGCAGGTACAACAGTCACACTGCAGCTTCGGAAAGGGAATATTACTGTAGGAAATGAAAGCGATTAACAGTTGTTTGTATTACGGGGATTGTTTGGCCTATTTAATATCCCTATCAAAAGATGCATTATTTGTTGAGCAATCCTAAAAGGAAATCAAAGAGGAACTTAAAGAACGTTGCTCATCCTTTGTTGCTATAAGTATGACATTTAAAAGCCAGTAAAAAGCTGTGCTTTGCCAATCAAAACAAAAATATTATCATCTTCTCCATGACCTTGGCTGCTAGATTTCAGCCCAGCTAACAGTGCCCATGTCTTTGAGCCAAAAGAGATGCTATAGGAGCGTCACAGAAGCTGCAAGGTGAGTGTATTTTCTGTAGTTTTATTTCTGTAGAGCACTAGCTTTGCAGCAGCTTATTTTGTGGCTGGCACTGGGACGGGTCGTGTCTCCGAGGGCTGCGGGAACCAGGAGACGCTCCCAGTGAGCAGCAGCATTTCTGCGGCAGCGGGTTTCAGGAAGCACAGCAGGGCCAAAAGGCACAACCAACGTGGTCAGCAGTGTTTGATCAGTTAATGAACGGGATTTCGTGAGACAACCACCTGTGATTCAAGGAGACTGGGTTTTGTGACCCCGAAAGCCTCTTCTGGCCTGGTATCACCTTGATGCTAATTGGTTCTACTTTATTAAAGGCTTTAACTGTGAACTTCAGCTACTGAAAGAAACAGCCATGTGGCTCTTACCAATCCTGTACTGTGACTTGTAAAAACAGAAGAAAAAAGATGTTAAAAAATATCAGGCAAAATCTAAAGTTGGAAAGGAACTGGCTTTTATCTGTTTCAGCCAAAAGTGAGTTCACTAGACACAGCAGTATTTCTTTGAATGGAACAAATAAACCTCAAAGATTTTATAATGCATACCCTTTCTACACATTTCTACAAAGCAGTCTATAAAACTGGGAATGAGAGATGTCATTCTTAAACACATACCGCAGGACACTTTTCTCACAACTCCAATAACAAGGTATCATTTTCTATTCGATCCTATTTGGCTTTTCCATAAGGAACTGTAAAACCCTCTCTCAAAATCCTGGCACCAGCATATGCAATAGGAATCCTAACATTGACTCTGCTGGAGCAGAATCTCCCCCTTCAAGAATAAAGCCTTGGGAGGAAAAAAAATAGCGTGTTGGTTTTGTTGCTGAGCCAGCTATTTAACTCCACCAGCTAGCAGAAACAAAGGGAAACCAAATAAAACTAATGTCCTTTTGGACAAATAAGCCAAAACCTTTTGAAATTTATGGCTCTACACCATCCGTACCTGATAAGTGATATAGAAAGCTGCGGCTGCAGATATCAGCGATCACGTAAATAAATTTTATTATGCTGTACAATACTAGTACAGTTAGACAGACACACTAATCATGGGAGAAGGGGAGGCTGCTGTTTTTTTCCTGTCCCATATGGTAATAATTTTGTATGATTGAACTGTTATGAGCTAAATAAAACTACACATTAACTGTAAGATACATTGCAAATACATTAAATCTTCCCTGGAGTTTTAGCAAATACTCGCTTTTTCTATGATGCATTTGGAATAAGCAAAGGAATCTACACTGGGCCATAGGATTTATAAATAGATTTGGCTTCCTCTGCAATACTTTATGGGCAATTATTTCAGAAATGAAGATGCAGAGCCACAAATAAATAAAATAATTGCAGCTGATCAGGTTTCATTTACCACTATCACATTTCCCTGACTGTTAAGCTTCCCTCCTCTCATTTGCTCCACTAGCCTGAATTAATGACCACATGAAGAGTTGTCAGTTAATGTCAAATGCTGAGCACAAAAAGTGCCAAACGCAGATTCTGGTTTCCCCATTTCCAAATCCTGCCTGGGCCTTTCTGGAGCTGGCTTGCTCCCTGGATAAATTCAACGTGGAATTGGGAGGCTGGGAAAGGGCAGAGCAAGTTAGATGAGTTCTGCAGGGTTTCAAGCAATTTGCCAGGGAGTACATTTTGCTGTGACGCCCCTGCAGAAGTCACTGCCAAAGGGCTGGAGACCTCCCCTTCCGCTAGCAGATGCCCGGCTGTGCCAGGGAAGGGTTCGCATGGTCTCCCCTATTTGCCGCAATCCTGCTCAAACAGGTATTAATTCAGTTTGGAAGATATTGAGTACAGCTATGTATAGCAAAAACAGCTTTCCAGGTAGTTCAAATGAATCAAACCCAGGTAGAGACTGGCCTCACGCCTGCATATTACCCTATATGTACCTCACACCATTCAGCTTCCAGCACTTCGGATCTCAGACAGGGTGGGAAACTCAGGATTATCAATTTTCCTTGAGATGAGGCTTGAAATCCTACTGATACCAACTCTATTCTCTAAAAAACAGTGGCTCAGTTCAGTTTAACATAGAGATGCAACTCATATTGCCCCCTCCAGCACTGAAGAGATTAACTGAGGCGCCAGTTTTCATTTGCAGCTGGGCACTCAGTGCTGTTTAATGGTTACCTGGGATTCATGAAGAAGGTTGCTTGCATGAAGAGGCTTATCAACTCAGGAGAGAGAAAAACATAATTTCTCCTGCTTTGAAAAGCCATGGAGCTGATAACCCAGTAACAACTGAAACACATAGGATGCACCGCATGGGGATGTCCTGACTATCCTCCAAGGGCTTCCTTCAACAAGCTGATCTCAGAAGTATCCACCAGGATGATGTTTCATTAAAAAAAAATAACCTATTTGGAAGAAAATGTCCTTTACACCACCAGTCCTGATGGTCAGAGATGTCCAGCCTTGACCTGTGAGCATCACATAGCCTCCTGTCCTGGGAAGGCACACCCAGCTTTGTGAAGTCTGGATCAGAAGGGTACCCTGCAGAAAAGAGGGAGCACCAGAAACAGCCTGGAAGGTGTCTAGGGCCTGAAGAAGGTCCTACAAGAAGAAGTCTCATAGCTTCAAAGCCTGCTAGGCTGCTTATTTCTGTATAAAGAAATGATGCTGCAAACCTCTCCAAGAACTTCATCAACAACAGTCCATAAGCTGGTGAAAGAGGCCAATGGGACCAGATGCCAAAGGAGCTGGGAAGATTTACGCTAACTGAGCATCTGGCTCCCTGTTCACTGTTATCAGAATGAAGACAAATGCTTGCAAACATCCTCATTCAAAATCACTAATGTGCTCAGCGATGCTTAGCACAAACGCAGCAGCGTTGGTACGGTAAGGAGTGGTGCCTGGGAACACAGCTGCTGAATGCTCTAGGCCTGCTTTTTCCAGTGGTGTATGTAATGTAAGAGCAGTGAGAAAATAGGGTGTTGCTGCCCTTCAAATCAAGCAAAGACAATGATTAAGACATCATCATTTTCTGTTATTGTTCTAGTGGATGGTAGTAATTGCTTCTACACAGGAATGTGGCTATACCTCTGGTGTCATCCATCATCTTGCAAAGGCTGTGCATAGCACAGTAGAAACGGTAAACTTTTGATATGACCTCATTAGCATTCCCAGAATTACAATGTCATATCAATGATAAAGATTGAGATTATCTGCATCTCAGCAAATGGAGAAGAAACAAATCACACACTATGTAAAAAGCCAACAGGGCAACCGCGATTCTGCCAAACGCTCAAAGGCTGCTGGAACTCGCCTAGTTCTTGATTTTGCATGTGGGACAGGACACAACTAGGAATTGTGCCTATATGCATCAAACTTGCAGATGTAGGGGCATGGACCCATGCACTGATGAACTGAGGATCTGAGGATTCAGGGAGAGGGCGGAGAGGGGAAGGGAAGATGTTGGAGTAGATGCTCTCCAATACCACCTTCCCTCTGACTTGTCAGTATTATCTGTGCTTCCTCTGACCTCTCCCAGGTAATCAATGATCCACTAGAAACATGGAGAAATTTGTGTGCAATTTGGGAAACAACGCAGAGGCATTTGGCCTTTGCACAAATGCCTTGTGCTGCCTGGAAGTTCACAGGATTTCCTTGTGATTCCTGGGATCAAGGTACATAACCTGCTCAAACTCGGCTTGAAGGAAAGTGGAACCAATTATTTGGCCCTTCTGGCAGTCAAACAAGACCAAGTCAAACCTGTACTTATCTGAGGTCACTCTATAGCAACACCTATAGAGAAACAGGGAATTTCTCAGTCTCCAGCCAGCAGCTTACCCCCTGAGCTGTGCTCCCTGCTACAGCTGTAACACAAGGCCAACACACATTCCAAACCCCTCGTTCCCAGTTACTTTAGTCTTTTATGGACCATCCTAGAGGAAATTAACTGAACTTCCCTACAGTGGGAACAAAAGAAGGAAATGAATTTATTATTCCAGTGGTACCCTTGACACAGACATTGAGTAGCTTCATTAAACATTTTGCAGCACCGAGTGTCTTTGCTAAACCCTCTACAACAAGCAGAGTGACTTTCCTTATGACAACACAAACATACAGGTCAGGATTCAGAACTCATTTACATCTGCTTTGTGTCTGAACAACTTCCCTCCTCTCAATGGGATTTGGGTAGGTGCAAATCAAGGCTGCGTCATCCCAGTCCTTCCCTTTCTCTCTAGATACATTACATTGCAGCACCACTCTCAGATAAACTCATTTACATAGAGTCAGCATAGCCACAGCCAAATGACTAATACAACCCTTTAATACAAACAACAATAAATCAACGGATTAAATTATGATTTATCAGACAAATACTATTTAGCTCTTCCAAAAGCTGTTCTGAACCATCATCTCTCTTGTCTGGCCATATTCCAGAGGAGCACTGACACTAGATAAAGCTCAGACCTGCGGAGTAAGTTTACATAAGAAAGAAATGCTGAAAACATCCTGTATTTATGATGGAAGATTTCACAGAGATCAGAGTGAATAACATTCCTGAGAAGACTGTAATGTATCTGAACCCTCCTCAGTATCTCTTCCAAAGACCAGTCTAGCAGGGCAAGGTTTCAACAGACCCTGAAGCTCTACATTGAGCAGCAAGCCTACGGAACCAGACACATTAACCTGGAGAGATATGACAGGAAACTTTTAACGGCTTAGAAAATAGCAACAGGCTATTCCACCACAATTTCACTTTACGACACAGACTTTTTTTACTTACTTCATTGGTTTGAACAATGCTTGTCCATAGTTCTGGAACGTCATGATCAGCTTCAGCTGGGTGCCTCCTGATTTCATCGCTGTGGGGAAAAAACAAAACTGCTTTAAAATGCTACATGTGGATCTACTTACGTTCAGCTTCCTTGAAACAAAATCATATATGTTTTGCTCTGTATTAGATTGAGTGCTGCGGTATCTGAGCACCAAGCGGGGTAATCCTAGCTGGACAACAGATTATTCAGCAGATGCAGAGTACAGGGGAGGGCTTTGAGCTGCCGACCAGGACTAAAAATGGATTGTACTCCCTGACATGTCTTTGTCTTCTTCAATTGGCCACTGTGGGCTCCATAAGCACCCTAACTGAACGGCATGTATAGCAACAGACCATTGGAGTCTTGTTTTCTCCATCTGCAGTCGCTTTTGGAGTTCCTTTTAACAAGGGACACACATTGGGAAAGGAGACGGGTGCTTTCGAAGACAACTGCAGCTGGGATGTACAGTCTAATGCGCAGCAGACATCTCCTTAATTAGAAGTATGAGCAGATACTATAGCAATCTCTGAGCTCTGCTGCAATTTTAATCATTGTTGCCGAGCAGTAGAGATATGTAAATTCATCTCCTCTGTGCACAATAGATACGTATCCAAGCCCATGCACTAACTTCCAGGGATCCCAAGGTGGTTCGTACACGAGAGCGGAGCTGCGCAGAGCGGGTCGCTGGCTCTGCGGGGAGGGTAGGAGAGGGCACGTGGAGGCGGCAGGGACTGCGGTCCCCGCTGCACACCGAGGCCACCTTTGCTCAAACCTGAAACGCGCTCACTTCCCAGCTGAGAGCTAATGGGAATTTAAGACTGACATTTATTCATACCAGTCTGAACAATTGGGACAATATCACGTTAACAGCCAGATTATAGTGTTTCTGAAGTGCGAGCAATTTTTTTTTTATATATAAGAATTCATAAAAATGCATTTTACTTGATGATAAGGCTACTTAAAAAAGATAAATATATACTTTGGCAAACCAGCTGCTTTTTTCCCATCTCAATCAACCCTGCTCTGAATACATGAAATGACCTATACCCTGACTCCTTAATTCACTTCTGTGTTCAGAGAGACAGGCCATGGCAGTCATGTCTGTGTGGATGAGTCAGTCCTTTAAAAATGCTTCCTACGAATGATCAGATAATCAATCCCTTTCTTTACAGTTCTGACAAAACCCGTGTCAACTGGAGAACTACATAAATGTCAAGTTACCTTGCTCTGTAAATTTTGGCTTAGAGCTGCCCTTGTTCCACCTATATAGCTGGTACATTTTTTTTCTCTAACCAATGCCATTAGCCGCACATCCTTTTAATTACTCATCTCTGTGCCTTATTACTGATAGGTCATCAGCTCTCTTTCAGCACTTGTAATCTATATTTTTGCAACAAAATGCTATGCAAATCTGATCAGTGTAATTATACTTCTCCTGGAATAAAATCCCTCCTGCCTTGCTGTTTTGCTGACCCCAGCCTTCTCTTGCATTTCCAGTTTATCCCAAAGGAACAAATAAATAATTAGAAATTAAAGGGCATTAAGTAACTTGCACCGAACAGGTAAAGCAGAAGCATGTGGCTTTCACATATTAAACTCCCTCTCTTGTGCAGAACAGGTCGGTTGATCTGCACCTGAGGGAAGAAGTAGCAGCAGGCCTTTTCATACCTAGCCCAGAGCCTGAAGGCAACGAAAAGCAGCAATCCTCCAGCCAAAAACCTCCATGTGCTGTCCTAGGACCATCACAGCCCAGCTATGCACTCTGGAAACACTCCTGGTTAGTCTGGACAGCAAACAGGCAGCCGGAGCCCGCAGGGACGCACGGCCATGCCCAGGACCACCCCCCACCACCCTCCCTGCCCAGCGCTGCTGAAGGTGCGGGGTTTGCCCAGCTACTTACGGCATAACCTGTATTTGCACCCCTGTTCGTGTGGGCTGTCTCCATTTAGGTCGGTAATATCAGCCTCCGTACCAAAGGGCAGAATTGCCTCCTGTCTGTCAGATATAACTCTCCCCAGCTCCACCGACCTCAACGCGACTGCTTGCAGACTGCTCACACCAACTGAAGACTGAATGTTTTTTCTCTAAAACTGATGTAATTTATGCTTTTTCATTCAATTCTGAGGAGCTCAAGGCTTAGAGATTGGCTCCCTCTCCTCCGTGAGACATGTATGTCCAAAATATACCAAAGATCCAGTAAGCCCATCAGAGAAAAGGGAAGGATAGAGCCTATTCTGAGGTACAGCTGGGAAGTCAAGCGTTTGGGAAATCACAGCAATGCGAAGAAGAAGATAAAAGGATGTTCCAGCATGCCCTTTTCTAAGCACAAAGTTTCAGATACACTAAGACGACTGGTTTCTCAGCAAATTGAAGCCATTCGACAGATAATGATTTGTTAGCAGCCGAACTCAACAATGAGTGTGTCATCACCAAGCAGGGAAACGTATGAAGAAGATTAACAATTCAGAATAATTCTTCCATGAGACACAAAGGCCTGGTTTCCTGTCAGAAGGAATTGAGCTGAAGTAAGACAAAAGCATCTCCCTGGTCTTTTTAGATCCATCTTATTGTATTGCCTTAATTGGTTGCAATAGTAGCCTCAACCAAACACAAGTTTTGCTGGCATGTTGTCCCCTCACTGCTGCTAGGAGTAAACTTTGGACCTCCCCAAAACAGAGGATGACATTGGTGGCAACAGTGTCCCATCATGCCGTACGGCAGGGCATGCTGGAAGCCACGTGCATCGTGGACAGCAACCCGTGCCAGAGCTCCACGTTGGCTTCCCCCCACATCATCCAGACTCGCGTGCAGATGTTCCCACTTTGGCTGCTCGTTCAGTGCTGCAGATGTGCCAGCCAGGCTGGAGGTGATTCAAAGCCACCCTCCAAGTCCAGACTAGCTGGAGTCTAACATGGTAATCCCTCCAGAGAGGGAAACACCTGAGCTTAAACTGTCTTTTTGAACTCAACAAGACCCTTCATGCACCTCTAAACTAAGCAGACTTGGGAGCAGGGTGCCCAAATCTTGCGGGTGGCAATGCCAGAAAAGAGCAGGTCTCATTGGAGATGATTCACTCAGACCTCTAGGACAGATTACTTCCCTTGGCCTAACTTAGCGTTACATCTGCGTACTGGCTTCCCTCTCATTTTCTGAGCTGTATTCCTTCAGGAACTCCTGCTCAGACCTCAGTTAAACATGTCCCTCTGGCCATTATGGCCAAACAGCGGGAGCCCCGTCATCTTCCAGGAGCCTACCCCGAGCAAACACTGTTTGTGTATCTGGAGATGCCCTTGTCCCTTCACCTACTGTCCACAGGAACATTTCTGAAGAATTTATAATACCCAGAAGCAGCATATACAATTTACCAAGAAACTGGAGGATGCTACACCATTGCAATCTGTCACATCTACGATCAGCAGGCTCAGGTATTTTTAAGAAGGCCTTGCAACATTAGCCTGTACTGACTTCAAGGGAACCACTAGTCACACTCTGAATTCACCTTTTTTTTTAAGGTTTCTGAATATACTATAACATCACAGGTCACGAACAGCTCTGTAAAAGACTTTATAAACCCGCTAGCTCCCAGCAGGTACCTCAAATCAAGTCTCATACAGCTCCTGGACGTACTGGCACAGTGTTAAAAACAATTCCCAATACAATCATTACTTTTTATCTTCAGGCAACTCAAAGCCTCTCCTTCCCCCCCAAAGCAGAAGGAAATGGAAAGCAGCATTAACCTCTCCTGTTAACTCAGTGCAAGGGCTTTTGGGTGTAATCAGAAATCTTCCTAACTTTAGGAGGCTTTGCAAAAAATTCCCTGAGATATCTTTCTGCTTGAGTGTCTGTGGGATTAAGGTCTTGTCCAAAGACTAGTGAAGTTGGTGGGATTCCTTCTGTTTTCTCTGACAGAGTTTGGTTCAAGCCTCCGAAAATCCCCGCTCCATTTATATCTACGAGCCTGTTGTCACAACCACATGCCATGTCTGCTACTTCCCCATCTTGTCCCCTTACCAATCCAAGACCTGAATTACCCTCCTGATCCACAGACACCATCCAATATAAAAGATGCACTACCTATCAATCATCTCTCAATTACCTTTTCATAACTGTGTGCTACAGGGTTTCTGACTCTCTCTTCTAAAGCATCTGGTACTAACCCCTAGCAGAGACCCAGTGTTGCCAAAGGGATTTGACCCAAAAGGATCTGGAATTTGAATTGGTCTGGCTTTCCACCTCCACTGTTTTGATGCATGATAGCCCTCATCCTACTGGCCTGTATAGACCGTGTGGTCTTCTGATGGACAGCGAGAGTCCCAACAGGACCCCTGAATCTGGCTTTTGGTCAGGATCCAACAAACATTTTAAAATGTATTTAATTATGTGATGCTAATGCCTGAGAAGTGAGATCCAGTCAAAGCCTGGGATGCAGCACCATCTGAAACAGAGGACATTCAGATCCATTTTGGATTCCTATTTATAGATTAAGCTTAAATCTAACATAAACATGTTGATTGGCTTTAACAAGTAATACTCTGCCCGGGGCTAGAGACATGGCCCTGTTCAAGCTGTAAAGAACATATTTCAAAACAAATTCAAGCCCTCATCGTCTCTTAATTTGTTCTTGTTCAGCCAATTCTGCTAACTTGTTTTTAAAGGCCTTTCTTGGTTTAGTCAAGAGAGTAAAAGACTTCTGGAGGGGAAGAGATCTGTGAAATCATTCAGAGGCTTTGTTGTACATTTTAAGCCCCCTCCTTTCATCTGGAATTGTACATTAAATCAATCTGTTGACTCTTGGCAGATTCATTGTTTTCTTATACAGTAAATCAATGGTGCTACATTTCATTATGTTTTTCACACGTTCTCAACAGCACTTTTTCCCTTCCTTTGGATGAAATTTTTATAATTTCCTTTAGCACCAGAATTTAGGTTCAATATTTAGTGTCTTGTCTTTTTCTTTTTTTTTTCCTGACTTGAAGCAGAGTCCACCTTAGTTAATTGCAGAATTTATTCACTGCGTGAGTAATCTTGCGTGCTTGCTTTCTAATTACTGCCTTACAAACTGAAGGCATTGCAGGTTCAGAAATGAACTCACTCACGTAATGTTTCCAAACCTTTCCAACCAGAGAATTTAAAGAATCAAAAAATAAACCCCAACTAAACACAGGAATTACAAAAGCCTATTCTGCTCACAAGCAATCCCACAGCACAGCTCCTCTGGACAGCAGTACAAGCAAGATCAAGACCACATTGCCTCTACAATGTACCAGCCCATATTTGTTGTTAAACTGCTGACAGTGCTGCCACAATTACGCACAGACGTCTTGTAAATATGCAAGAAAATAGCTAAGTATGGTTATTTATGCATGCAATAAACAGCTATGAAAGGCAAAGGAAATGTGCAATTGCCTGTGCATGTGCTGCTTCTGAAAACTAGGTTTCGGGGCTCAGTGGAAAACCAATTCTCTCTAGGCTCCTATTTATGGCAGGAGGAAATTTTCAGTGAATTAAATCGAATTAAGAGCTATCCTTTATGCTGAACAAAATGAATAGGAAATACATATATTGATGCAGGGCACAGAATACATCCTCAGCTTGAAAGCTCTGGGTAACCCTGTCCTTTTCAAGGCCAGCTGTAGGTGTCACTGTGGGAGCTGAATGTGGTGCTCCTTCCCATCCATGGATTTGTTCCATTTAAACTTTAACATCAAGAAAATGTCACCTTGGTGCTCCCTGCTCTTGGGAATTGCTTTTGTCACCGTTTTCATTTTAAAATAACACTGCACATTACAGAGTCGTGTGAGCGGTTCTGAGAGATGGCAGGGGATCAATCTGGTCACCGCTCTCCTCCATAAATAATGCAAGCTGAGCAGAGAAATTGCAATGTGGCTAAGAAAGCTGTTTAGCCGCAGTTTGGATCTAATTACTGTAGGTATCAAGAACCCGCAAAGCAAATCACCTAATTCTGTTAGAGCCAAAGCAAATCTGAACACTGGGAAGAAACTGGATAAAGCAGTATCCCATTTCACCTAATGCATGTAAGCCTGTATATTTAATTGTCCTGCTTGCAAAAAGAAGCCTGAAGATTGGGCATTATGAAGATTTCCATTTATTTTATACTTCTAACCCAGCATCTTTGCAGCTGCCTTAAAAAAAAGGAAAACAAAAAGCAAAACAACAAAAATTGAGCATAAGGAAAAAACCCAGACAAATTAGAAAATATGCAGGAGTATGCAAAAGAATGTAACAGCCCTGTAAATGTCCTTTGGTTAAATATATTACTCTTATTAATCAGCTTACATGCTTTTGAATCCCTGCTGCTGCTCTGCAGTAAAGCTGAAAACTGGCAGGCATTATTTTAAAACATATATTTTTAAACACCCAAAGAATTTGCAACATAAAATAAGAGATGCTGCACCATGTAAAAAAAAAATATTATATTAACAATATGCTCTTTCTTGCTTTGTAACCTGACTGAAAGCTCCTGAAACCCCACAGAGGCAGACAGTGGATGCTACCAGCAAAATTCAGATCCTGGAATCTTTACATTGGCAAAAGTCCCCTTCCATTTCCATACGCTTGATTTTAGACCGGGATTTATGTGTAGGAATCATTCCCCATCAGTTCCCACAGCGACCGATACCAATACCAAATGTACCTCATGTTTTAGTTTATGGAAATTATACTGAATCATTGATAGAAACCATGGCTCTATGTTTTTGTTAGGGGCATAAGAGGCCCTACCGTGCTCTGAAGAGCCTTGTTCGAACATTAACAGAGAGACAATCCCATAGGAAATCGCTAATAACAATCATAAATCTTCCTGTGTGGGCCCGTGGCCCTTTCCCCCCGTTGATCTGAAAGCTCTATCAAAACCATAATTAATGGAAACCTCGTGACACATCTATATGACACATTAGGTGAAATCATGGCCCCAGGGAAGTAAATGGCAAAACTTCCACTTACGTCACCAGGGTGAGCATTTCACTCCTATTTTTTATGATAACCATTTTGCTGCTAGGTTAACTGAAGCATGGAGAGGTTAAGCAACACGCCCAGAAGCACAAGCGAAGATCAAGCCCAGAAGATCAAGTGAAGAGCGAGTACTAAACTATATTTCTCAATCCTACCTCCCTTCTTCTCCCACCAGCTTCTATGTCCCTACCTTAACCTTAACGATCTCCCTGCCCTGCAGAAGTGACAGACTTTAAGGCTCGAATGCTGCCGAGTTTGCTGCAAACCCCGCTCTCCTGCACAGACAACACCGCCGAGCTCTAAAGTGGTGAAGAGGTAAATAGAGATCGACACGCTTCGCAGCCATGCAGTACCAAACACCGCTACGGCCAGTGCGTTTTGCGTAAACCTCGGTAGATGAGCCAGGAGATGGTTTGGTTGAGCATCGCCTCAGCACTGAGCTGGGGACAGCCTGGGCACTGCTGCTCTCTGCGGGGGGCAGGGAAGGGCACAGCCTCCATCTTTTCCTCCTCTATGGATATGCTCAAAAAGCAACATTAACAACGTGTTACAAAGTGCTGGCTCAATCCCCATTCACATATGTCTCTAATATTCCAGAAATCATTTGGTTTTGAGGGGGGAGGTCAGGAAAGGTGACGGCTATGTCAAGGAGAAAATCACCGGGGCCTTGTCCGTACAGTGCCCTCGTTACCCTCCAGCGCAGACCAGAGGAGCACGGGCAGAGCCTGCTGCTACCTGCGGTGCCACATCCGAGCTAGAGAAGGGAAAATACATGCCTTAATTGTCAAATCCGAGCTCCTTAATGAATCACTTTGACCCAGAGTTTTGGGAGCAGAAAACTCATCACAGGTTAATAAACAAGCCTGTGTTTGTCCTCCTTCATGAGCTAAGTGTCCACTGGACCCTTGAATCCAACATGTGGGATGGCACCTGGGTACCGCAAACTGCTTTATCCAAAATCCTGCCCCGGCAGAGCTCAGAGCAGAGCCGCGTGCCGAGTACAGCCACAGGGCAGCTCACTAAGGAGGCAAAGTTCTCCTGTGGCGTCCTGCATTTTACACCTACTCCATCCGGATCAGCTAAATCAGCCCACTCTTGATGACTGAGGATCTCCCTTATTCCTGCTCAGCAGCCGCTGTGATTCACACGATGGAAAATGTAAACCTTAGGGCTGCTCGTGCTATTCTTGCACAGACCGTTTCCTGCTGAAGCCAGGGGAATTTTTGCCTTGCAGGGTTAAAGACCTGCTGACCTCATCCTGCGGTGCCAACACACCATCAGCACTTTTACAGAGCTCCTGCTATTTCATCCCTCTGAGACGGACTTAGCAACTTTGTGGTCAGCGCAAGGAACTTAGTTTTCTGCGCGCCCGACGGAAACCGCTGCCTGCGCTGCAGCTCTCTACCTCTGGAAACCACGGGGTGTGCGTTTGTTTAGTATCCCAGGGCTTTCGTTTGGGGTTGTGTTTTTTTTTCCCTACCTAGCTACGCAGCTAAATTCAAGGAGACACACATTGTTATTAAACAGCCCTGGAGAAAAGCCCCGAACGGTGTCACCTTGTTTAACCAGAGCCAAAGGTTGACATAGGCACATCCCCGTTGTGGATTTACAAGCAGAATAAACAGAGCTGAACTCTGCTCCGCGGGAGGCCGGCTCGCCTGGAGCTCCCTGCGCGATGCCCGGGGAAGCTGCAGCTCCGCAGAGCCCCGCGGCGCCGGATGCTCCCGCAGCCATCGCTGCAGGGCTGCAGGTCAGCCGCCTCTCTCCTTCCTCGGGAAGACGAGCGCTGCCAGACACAGCCTTTTAAATAATAATCAGCTAATAATACAAATCTAGCTCGTGCAAGATGCTATCTGCTTTTTGCCATCCTGTTTTTAATTATCATATTTATTTTAAATAACCGAATAGGGCACTTTCAGCCTGATCGTGACTAAAAGATCTCTGAAATGAATGGGGCTGCCTTGCTGGCAGACTTTTCAATTATTCAGGTAATACAGAGCTGGCAATGTCTCTTTATGTTTAACTGGGAAAATGAGCACAGAAGGCAGGAAGCAATGTTGTAGGCACGCCGGGGAGAAGCCATGCAAAATATTCATTAATATTCAAACAGCAACGAGATCCTGAACAATGAGCAAACAATCATAAAAAATGAGATATATCCGAACATACCAACACTGGTTATCTTTTGGGAGACCAGGTCTTGTAGTAAAGCCTCAATTGCAGGATTATGTCTGGAATACAACTCGTACCGATTAATGCCAATGTGGAATTTTAACCAGTTTGGGTAGGAGTCTATGGAGGTTTCTCCAGTTGGCAAAAATTCTTCATTATCTTCGTTTTGCCTACCACCAAAAAAAAAAAAGAACAACACAACAAAAACCCAAAAATGAGGAGAAAGAAATAATGTTACAGTTTGTAACAGGCATCAAGAAACAGGGCTTCAAAACGTGACAACTTGGAAAGGCAAAGCGCCACAGAGGTGGGAGAAGTCCCGGTTTGTCCCTGCGCCGGCGGCACGCCAGGGGCCCGCTCCCACCCGGGGCGAGGGGGAGGCGGATTTTCACCCCCACTCTTCGTGCCTGATTTAAAGCCCATGGAAGTGAGGAGCAAAATTCAGAGTGACATCACTGAGCGTTAGCAGAGGCCCTTATAGAGCAGAAACACAGAGCTGCAAGTTTTACATTGTATTTAGGTTGCATTATGTTGCACGTATCTTGTACAAGTTTGTCCCAAACCACAGCATCATCCCGAACCTTTATTTAAGGGGGAGCTGGGTCTGGAAACGGAGCGCGCAGCAGTGACTTGACCTGTTGTACCAAATGCTCCCACTCTCTCTTCTTCTCTTTTTTTAAATACAGAGAATGAGGAGAAACCGGATCACTCCGAACTGGCTGCTAGAGAACAACTCTGGATGGGTTTGCCCCTTCCCTAGCAGTAGGATACTATTACAGAAAAGAATTCGTAAAATGACTTTTCACTCCGAAATTTCATGTTACTTCTGTGAACTTTGGCTGCAGCCACCAAGGAAAATATGTACAACAGGCAGCTGCATTGTGGACATCAATGATAATTTCACTCTTCACCTACTGAATATATTATCACATATCCTCGATCCAGAAGTCCTCTGTGTTTTTAGTCATCTCCAGATGTTCATGCATTTGTGACTCTTTTTTTTCTTTTTTTTTTTTCTTCTCTCAGAGAAACCAGAACTTTTTCAGTTATTTCACTTCACAGTCAGTTTTGATTATTAGATGGAAGGGGCCTGGACAATTCACATGCTCATGGGGCGGAAATCGGAAATATTTATCCTCTCTTTCTAAAGGTTTAGATCATGCTGGCTGCTCTGCGGCTTGACAGAGCTTTTGCACGGTACAATGCAGCTGTTTAAACATCACAATGTCAGTGTGTTTGGAAGAGGGTGCTGTTGTATTAGACAAAGCTTTTGATTTTTCAGTCATTGAAATTTCTCAGCGTTTCTTAGAAGCCAACAGGGCATATGATTCACAGAGGCAACTGACTGCTTTGAAGGCTGGAGAGCAGCAGCGGTGCTAAGACACTGGGAACTAATTGAGGATGAAAAATGTAGCACAGATCAGATCCCGAAGGCAGAACTACCTGCCAGGGCGAATGCCTTCGTGAGGCTAGACCTTGCTTTTGAGAAAAGTTAATGTGTTACTGCCTGGTCTCGCTGCTTAGCCCCTACACCTCTGAGTGGGAGGCCGGGAAGGTACTGGAGGGGGAGGCTCTCGCCCTCCTTCTTGCACTGTTCTGGTAGCGCCTGCCTCTGGCTCCGGCTGGAGGCGGGACACGGGGGCACACGGACCCTCTGGGCTCAGTACTCCCGCCTTCCCGTGCTCCCGTGTTCATTCTCTATTCCATGGCTTTTTTTTTTTTTTTTCCGTGAAGGAACACAACCGGTCAAGCCTGTGTACGATTCCTCTTTTTCCCGCTGACACCGAATCGCTCTGTTTAACCCTCTGCCTGCTCCAAACCAGCCATTACATCAATTCTCCTGAACGCCCGGGTAAAAACCTACGTTATAAAACGGAAGGCAGCGACCCGGGGAAGCGGCCCCGCCACGTTTCCACACCGACCGCCCTGCACCCCGCCGGGCCTCCCCCCCACCCCGGGGGCACCCCTGCCCGGGGCAAACCCCTGCTCGGTGCCGAGCCCCGCCGCCCCGGGCCGAGCCGAGCCAAACCGGGCCGGCTCCCCGTCCCCCGTCCGTCCGTGTCCCCCCCCCGGTACTCACCACTCGGGCTGCTCGGCCGCCCGGGGGTTGAACCTGATGTCGCTGTTGACATTGAAGAGGAGGTCGCCGTCGGCCAGCGGGGGCAGGGCGGCGCGGTAGAGCGGGTGCTGGAAGAGGGCGGCCAGCGGGGCGGCGGCGGCGGCGGCGGGGGGCGGCGGGCGCGGCGCCCCGGGGGCGATCAGCCGCCGCGTCCGCGCCGCCGCCGCCCCCCCGCCGCCCGCGCCGCCGCCGCCGCCGCCGCCCGCCGCCCGCTCCGCCGCTTCCCGCGACTGCGAGGAGAGGTTGGAGCCCGGCTCGGCGCTGAAGTCCTGCAGGATCCGCAGCGTGTGCTTGCTGGGCCAGCGCGGGGCGGCGCGGGGCGGCGCGGCGGCGGGCGGCGGGCAGGAGCAGCCGGGGCGGCCCTCGGTCCCCCGCCGCTCCAGCCGCGGCAGCAGGTCGATCATGATGTGCATGGTGCAGGCGACGAGGAACACCATGAGGATCAGCACCCGGAACTTGCGGACCAGGAGCATTTTCATGGCCGGGGCGGCTAATAAATTACCGGGGGAGGGGGAGGGAGGGGAGGCGGCGGGGTCGGTCGGGAGCGCTTTCGCGGAAAAAGCCCGGGCGGGCGCGGGTCTTCCAGCCCCCCCCCGGGGCTTTGGCTTTCTCCTTTCGGATCGGGAAGCGAGCGATCAAGTCAATAAAGTTATCTCCATAGGCGCCGAGAAACAAACAGGCTAAAAACAATAGGTCCTCATTTCTCAGTATCATCAAGAACTTAGGAGGGGGAGGGGAAAAAAAAAAAACCTAAAAGGAAAAAAAAAATTTAAAAAGGAGCACCGGACCGAGCCTTTAAAATCAATAGGAAAACAGTGCCAGCGGCACTGCAATATATAAAGCCATCTGTTCACGATTTCTCTGTCTCTTTATTACAGGGATCACAACAAATAGGGAAAACTGGTTCTTGAAGAGAAACCGGCATCAGACACTAGCTCTGATTAAATAAAATTTAAAAAAAAAAAAAAAAAGACGGGGAGGAGGAAGGGGGGAAGAATAATATTAAGAAAACCTGTACGGAAAGGCGACAGAAGAAAAAAAATCATCCACAATATTTGGCTGTGCTGGAAACGCTGACTCCCTTCCTTTGGATCTGACCAGTGATGCAGCAGAAGCGCTCTCCCGCTCGCTCCTCTCTTCTCTGAGACTGTTTAAGAACATTGGCTGGAAAATAATTTTCTTAGAGCGGTTCCAGTTTCTTCATCCATCGCGTCCAGTGCTTGGGAGAGATTAATATGTTCAACTGAGATCAAGTCTGGGTGGCTGCTGTATCCGAGCTGGGCTTTTGCTTTGGCTTGGGTTGGCTTTTTTTGGCTGCAAAACTGTCTGATGGCACAACTGCAACATAAAGGTTAAATATGGCACAGAAAAAAAAAGGGGGGGGGGAGGATTAGAGGAAAGAAACTAATATAAATCAGTAGAGGTTCTTTTTAGCAAAGAGGTCCTGTCTTTGATCTCTGCTGGGTCTTACAGATCTGCCTTTTAGAGGGAGAGAGAAAGGAAGAGAGAAGGGGGGAGCAGGGAAGAGGGGGGAGAGATCTTTGGCAGGTGCAGAGTGAAAACCTCTTTCAGCTACACTGAATTCTGGAGACTGGTTGGACTAGTAGCTCTGCAGCTCCAGCTTTCAGTGGGTGTGTTAAATATTATGAGCGAGCCATGATTCCTGCCTTCCTCACGTCATAGTTAGGAGATTGGCTAAATAAACGCTACAGTGATAGTAACAGGAAAACCTCAACCAAAAGCATTTTTTTTTTCCCCTCCTCTCCTCCCTCCTTCCCACCCCCCTTTTCATTCTACTGCAGCTCCAACTGGGGCAAGGAGAGGGCGTCTGTTCCACAAAGGTTTGCAAAAAAAAAAAAAAAAAAAGAAAAGAGGTGGTACGGAGAGGGAGAGGGAGAGGGAGAGGGAGAGGGGGTGGTTAGCGGCGCTGGCAGCGCTGCAGCCCCGTGTGCCCGGCCGGGAGCGGCGGCTCTGCCCTGTCCGTGCCCGGCCGGGGAGCGCCCGCCGGCCGCCCGCGCCGGAGCAAGGTCAGCACGGAGCCGTGCGCGCCGCGTCCGCCGGGGAACGGCCTTTAGGTTTAATCCGAGGTCCGGTGGGCTGCGACCGTCCGTGAGCGCTGCGGGGTGATCCGCCCTCCCGCCGGCTGCTGGTCGCTGCGCGGGCCGCCCCCTGGCTGGGGGGGCTAATGGCTACCGGAGCCGGTGGCCCCGGGGCCAGGGCAGCCGCCGGAGCCCAGCGAGTGCTGTTGGTGGTTGCCTGAGGTTGAGGGCGGTCTGGAGGAAGGGACAAGCCATTCCAATGGTCTTCAGGTGGCCAGGCCGGGACGCTCGGGGCTGCTGATTCTGTGTTTGGGAGGGGGGTTCCCCTGGATTTTGTGGTCCTTAGCAGGGCGCAGTCAGTCATCAAGTGGGGCTGCAGGAGGAATGAGAAAGGCAATGTGCTTCTGCCTGCCCACCACCACCTTCCTGCTGAATCCTCTCAATGCTGATCATGCTGGCCCATTTTTCTCTGGATTAAGCAGCGTTAAAGTATTGCTTTCCCCCTGAAAGTATTCTCTCCCCCCAGGCTCCATCCAGCACTGTTCCCTCGCAGCCCTGTGCCCTGCACTCCCCTGAAGTACACCCATGCACCGTTACAGCGTCACCGTGTTTTGCACAAGAGAAGTCACTGCTTTTCCAACGGGAGAAAAAGACCGAAGAAAAAAAGGAGCTGACAGGGCCATGATCCTATGGCTGCTCTGTACCTTTGTGGAGGAACAAGACTTGCTGTCCTAGGGGGCCCTCTTGGTCCCAGGGTTCAGAGGTACAGCTCACTGTACATGCAGCACTTTGATTCCCATGGAAGCCATTATGTCACCCTGGAGCTTTCAAGTACGAATGTACTTAATCATAGCAAAACATTTTGCTATGGAGCCAGAAGCAAGACTTTCCATCTTTTTCTGCTTTTTCACTGAGATCAGCTCAGTCAAAGGATGTCTGGTTCGTTGGCTGTGAGGACAGTGACACTGGTTCCTTGCGTGCCATTGCTTCCCACCGCTGCTCCGTAGCAGGTCTATATGGTTCTGCTTGGGAATTTGAGTTCGGTTCATAAGTTAACTACCTCTCTATGCAGTGAGCTAAAGTTCAGCTTATTTTAACCTAGTTTAGGAACTTTGCATTTTAGGTCCATCAGGAATAGCCTGCAGGTTTTTTTTCATCTGGGGAACCCACCACTGCTGGAAGGGGATATGATATGTGATGGGGGTGCAGCATGAATGGCATGTGGAAGACTTTGGGTTTGGGTTTTTTTTTTGCCTGCCTGTGGCTGCAGCCGTTCTCCTGCTGAGCTTCTGGTGCTGTCTCTTAGGGAGCTCACCTGGGCTGGATTACCAATCAAGCCCAAGGACACAAAAGGAGGCAGGTGGGAGCGAGAGCCTGTGCCCAGGGAGTGGGGCGGTGGAGGAGAGCAGATGAAGCTGGTGCTCCAAGAGGGTGAGTGCAGGGTACACAGTTCCCTGTGTATCACTTGTGTTCCTTTTGATATGGCTTTTTTAAGGGTTCTGGGTGAGCTGCTTGTAGTGCTTCATGTAAGGACAGATAATATGACACTATCTATTTTAGCATGCTACAGTAGGGTTTGTAGGCTACAGGTTGTAGCTACAGGGATTTTTTTTTTTTCTTAATGTCTGACCTACTAAATCTGAAGGCTATGGTATTAGGCAGGGAGTGAGCCTTAACAGGTATGATGAAGAGAAAGCTGAAAATTACTTAAATGAGTTCTTTAACTTAAAGTTGTTTGAATACTCTATTACTTTGCAGTAGCAGAACATTGCACCAAACATGTCATGGCTCCATATGCAAGAGTTATATAATGAAAGTGGGTTTAGCTTTGAAATATAAGCAACTAAATGTAATGAACTACATGGCTTTTAAAAGGTGAAAATAGCAGTATCATGAAGAAGCAACTGATTCCTTGAAACTGTGGTTTTTTGTTCTCATCAGGATGACCTTTGGGTGCATCTTGGCTATCTGGTTAAGTGTGGTTTCATCTAAATTGTGTCTGCCTGTGAACTGAATCTCCCTAACTCTCTTCCATGAGCTTTTTGTTCCTTGAGCCTTTCAAACACTTTTGTTTTATCTGAAGATGGGAGACTGGTGGATGTACCCCATTCCCCTCTGTAACTGACCTTTGTGGCCAAGTTTTGCCAGGACCAAAGTTCCCTAGAGATGTGAATAAAGGAGAGCTGTCTTAATTCTCTGCATTTCTTCCCTCATCTTCCTTTTTTTTTTTGTGGAATTCAGAACTGAGTCTTACTTTTGTAAGATTATGCTTACTAGTTTGGGGGAGCTTTTCTACAGTGTCAATAGCACCCATGTGCTAGTGAAGTCAGGATGTTGAAACAGCAAGTGTCATCAGCAGGAGAATCTCCTGTGATGATCTACAATGGAGTTCTGGCTCTATTGGCCTGTAGCTAACTGCTTGGAGGTCCCCATCAAGGGCAAGGGCCACCTCCCCCCCAGTTTGCTAAATAAGCAGTAACACCTGCTTTAGCAAGTGTGATAAAAAAAAAACAACAACCCATGGGGTCTTTCAGTACACTGTTCTCAGTGCCCCTCATTCTCTGGTGATTTAGGATGAAGAGTGCTGGTAACCCAGATGTGGGCAGCTCCTGCTGTGATCCTCCCTTGTACCTTCTGTGGGTCACTTGAGCTGGTGCCATCCTTCATGGACAGGAGGATGTCCCTCAGCTCTGGTCCCAGCCTCCTCAAAGTCTTGGGAAATATCTTACAAACTGGTTAACTTGGGCTACCTTCTGTGTGAAGTTTGCTGTTCCTGTTGACAGTCTGCAGGTATATTTTTCCTTAAATTGCCTGATATCTTTCAGGCTTCAGTCTTTCACAGCAGGGATGAGCAGATGCTGTTACCTGAATCAGATTTTTCTTTTGTCGTCTTATTCAATGCAATAAAGCAAGCTTTAAAGGAAAATAACATCAGATAATTCTTTGTTTCTCAATTTCAGTATCTACAAATGCCTTTACCCATTGATGTGGTCATCTGTGAAATAAGACGCACTGGCTACTTGGCAAACACTAGCAGAGAGCGAGCTTGTGGCTTTGCTTTGGACAAGGGGCAATGTGTAATTCTGTTTCCCGAGTCTTTCTTCCTCCATCCTGGAGACTGTTGGTTAATGATCAGCACCAGTAGTATATTACAGCCCCTCTGTGCCTCTAAGCTGCGCTGGTTGGTAAAGCAAGGGAATGAAGCCAAGACATGTCTAGCTTTCCCTCTCTGGTGTGGGCTCCATCTTTAGCACATCTCCACACGAGGAGGATACCAGCCTCCCTGCTTTCCTATTGAGCTTTCCCATGAATAGGTGCAAAAATGCAGCCCTCATCTTCTGGAGCCAACGCACCTTGGGTGTGAGTGAAGGAGCTCCTCCCGCCTGTCTAATCGTCTGTTTGGGAACAGAGAGTAAGTGACAATCTCATGTTTGCATTCCTGTTGGTGGCCCCGTGGGGCTGGCAGAAAGCCTGGTGTTTGGGCCAGGCTGGAGATGGGAACCTGAATATCTGCCGGGTTGGGAGGCCCGAGGTGGCTCGTGGTCAGGAAGCCACTGATTGTAGATGTGTGAAGCCAGTGAGATAAGTCAGGAGCTGGGCTGCAGGTCAGGATAGCCTGGAAATTGGGCAGCAGGTACAAGATAAGGAGCAGGCAGGCTCAGGGACCAGGTCTAAGAGCTACCAAGGCTGGTGCAGCTTCCAGGACAACCTCTTTGCTTGCTCTGGGCAAGTGTGAGCTTGATGCAGGAGAGCTTTTGTGTTTGTACTGGGATCTGGCGGGTGTGTGACCCATTCCTGGTAAGGAATGGTTCCCTTTTCCTGCTGCAAGGGAGGAAATGGGGATTTGTGTCCAGCCAGCTGGATTTCAGCTCTCCCTCCCCGTCTGGGTACCTTGGTGCCTCGGCCCCTTCGCTTTCAGTGCAAGTGCAGCGTGTGAATGCAAGTTGCCTCCCCCTGGTTTCAGACATTTGCATGCAAGGTTTGGAGTTGATGGGGAAAACAAATTTTGGTAACTGCTGACTGTTGTTCAACTTCTTCTTCACACAAGCTTTTAACCACAGAACTGGGGTGTGTAGGGCCATAGGGTCTTTGTAATAATGCCTGATTTGGGTAGTTTCAGAAGTTGTTTATTATTTTACTTTCCAAGGTCTTGGGCTCAGTAAGAAAAATGTAAATATTTCTTCTTATCTAAACTCTGTCTTCATATGGAATTTCAGTACATGGCCAACAGCTTTTCATTTCTGCTGTGCTGTGCGTTGCACCAGCATTACCCCTATAATTGCTAGCATTATGTAAACAAGGAAATAATAAGTTCTTAATGGAATATTATGACATTAATAAGTTATTGCGTACAGCTCATTTCAATAATTTCAATGAAATCAAGTCCCGTACATCAACTCTTTATTTTCTTTTTTGGCCATTGAATTAAAATCTTTCCTCTGTTTTCTTGGAAGTATTTGAATGTTATTGAATTACTACAATCACAAGCCAAGATTGCTTTGGATCTAACAGGCTTTTTAATTTGGTATTACAAATTAACACTGGGCGCATTTTTTGCATGTTCTACCTTTTGCTTTTATTTAATAACACAATCAAGAATTCGGGAGTGGTTATTGTCGTATATCCTGGCATTTCTTCATTGTTTTGTGCATGAATTAATACCTTATCCGCTGGTGAAATCTGCGTAGATGTTTATTTTCCCCATTTTTCGCTGCTTGCCTCACTGAGCAGTGACAATGGTCAGTGTACGCGATAAAGTATTCGGGTAAATAAATGAAGCATGGTTTTGGGTGAGTAAACATACCCAGCTATTATTTTCTGTTATAACGGTTTACAGCCGTCTGATGTACAGCCTGAATGCAGCAGGGCAAACTGTAAGTCAGGCCTGATTGCACATTTTCAATCAACGCAATATTTTTATTATTATTTCTAATGGAAAAATGGATTTTCCTTTCTGAAAAAATCTATCTATGATGCTGGAAGTCCTGAGGGCATCGCATGCCTTGCCTGGCCCCTGCGGTGATGCTGCCTGGGGTGCTCTTTCTGCTCTCCCTCTGAAGATTCGTGTGCTGACCCAGTTTATTGGTGCTTTGCCTTATAAACACAGATCACACTGCCGATCTAATGGGTACTGCATATTAGCCTCCCACACTGGGAAAATCACCTTTGTTGCAAAGGAATATGCTTGATACTGAACAGAAGGCAATTCCCTAAGCTTGACTTCATAGCCAACTTCTTGTTGGTGTATGAAAGATCAGGGATACCTGTTTGAAGTGGTGTGTTAATCCATCTTTAAAAAAAAAAAAAATAAAGCAAGCCAGTGTTGTCTTGGTTGCCTTCCAGCCCAGGATTTTGTTGGCTATGTGATGTTTTGAACACCACCTGACCAAATCTCCTCCCCCAAATGAAGCAGGCAGTGTGGCCAGCCATTCCTTCCCATAATGGTTTGCTAAGGTTGACTGGAGGGGCATTGAGCAGCAAGCTTGAGTTAAATAGTGATGAAAGGAGGGATGTGTGATTGGCTTCGCCTGTTACCAGCAGAACTGGCTGGTACTGTCAAATCATCAGTGCTGGGCGAAGGGTAGCTCATCCTGGAGGTGCATCACCAGCCTCAACTGATTTCAGAGAGCCAAAGCTTCCAGCTTCAGCCTTTTGCTTTGAGTGCTCCCGTTCTTTAATTTGGGATACAGTATTCTGTATGATCCAAAACCCCAGGGATTGCTTGATAAACCTGTTGAAAGCAGAGAAGTTATTATTATCTTAAGGCAATGAAACAGAAGGCTTTTCTGTGGCTGTTTATTACTCCTCACTGTTGCTGGGGCAGATCAAGGGTTAGCTCCTCAGCTGGTATCAGCTGGCCTTGATTTCAATGAAATACTATCTAATTATATCAGCTGAGGATCTGGTCCACAATGCTTAATTATTCCATTGGCCGGGACAAAGAGCTGCCTGGCAATGCAAGAACAAACCCTGTTATTGTTGTTGCTGGAGCAATGTGATTGGCCTGCAGAGGGATCGCATTTGCTCTAGTCCTTCAAGTGGAGTAATAATCTTGCGTATAGCTACATTACGGAGGGGCTGAGAAATTACATTCTTCAGTGGCAGGATGTCATAAAGAAAATTAGCTGTTGGGAGGTTGTGTTCTTATCTAAAAATGATTATTTAAAGTAAGTCAAAACAAATTATCTTGATGTGTGTGACATAAGAGCGTGCACATCTTGTTATCATAATTTCATCTTCTTATAATAACTGATTCCTTTAAAAAGAATTGTGATCAAATAACCTGTATTCCTTGTGGACTTTCTGAGTTCAGGTACTAGTGCATGAATCTTTTAAAGGGTATAAAACATGGCTCGCTAAATTACACATAAAATCATTTTGCAGATTCATTGAAATCGATGGAGCTACATGATTTATGCCTGGAGAAAATGGGTCTTGATGCTAAAACAAGATGTAGTTACACATGCATGCAGGAAGCTTCTGCGTGCTGGAGTGTGCACAGTTGCACACAGACCCGTTTGAGTGCGTATAGACATGAATGCATGCACACATGAACAAGTTTAGTTGTGTACTGAAGAAGCTCTTCTGGGAATTCTTTTTTTGTTGCTGTCTAATTTTGATTTGTATGGATGTTTTGACTTGAGCTTTTTTCCTCTTGGCTGGCTAAACTTTCAATCAGATAATTTTAAACCTGAGGAAGTAAGAGCAAACCACAAAGATGTTTTAAGCATGCCACAGCCTGAAATAGAAATTAAAATACTAATAAAAAACACTCATGGGAGAGTCTTACAACTAGGCAGTGTAACCTAACAGGCTGTGAATTACTGTGCCCCCGGGAGACACCAGGACTCTCCCCAGCTTGGATGCTCCCTGGCTATGTGATGCTGGAAAGTTGCTTCAGTTCTGCTTCTTCATCTGATAGGAAAGGTACCCTAGAGCATTTTGAGATCTATTAATAAAAGGCACTACAAGAGAGACAATGATGATATTTTTAGGTCTCACTTCTTTGGAGAATAATTCATACTCCTGACTTTAACCCCACAAGAAACTCAAACTCTTAAGAATATTCTATATAGGAAGGCCTGAAACACTGGGACTTCAGGTGAGTCCTTAAGTCACAAAACCTATTAAACATAGTAGTGTCCTTAAGGATAATGATTGCTTATATCCCTAAGGAGAGCATGATGTGACTTGAAGTGCAAAGCACAGCGAGTTTCTCTAATGAGAGAGGGGCTTGCAAGAACCCCCTTGCACCTCCTCTTTTCCCCAGTCCCCTCTGTTTTCCTGCTCTCCCGTGTTTTCTTGCATCCTGTCCTTAACGTGTTTTCCTGAACGCTGTTTGACACCATCACAGATCCACTTCTGGTGATTTGATATTAAAAACACTGAAAACTTTGACCGTAGAGGATGCCTGTGCAATAGTTGTCACTTAAAAAAAAAAAATTCCCTCTTTTCCTAGCAGTTGATGTTTTTGTTGTCTAATCAAACCTTGCTATAAAACTCACTACAAGCTTAGAGAAAAGCATACGAAAGGCAGGTGCTTGCAAAGGGTGCCTGAGTTTCTAGCAGCGCTCTTTCTTTCCTACCTCATGAATTGTTGCTCAGTAGGTCATAGTGAAAACATAATTTTGTAAAAAATTTAAATTTAAAAATGTACCCTCTCTGTGTTCCTGGTCTCTAACAAATGTATTTTTTTAACTTATTAGCTTGGTGTGAGATGCTTTTCTAATGAAGTGCCACTTGCCCGTGGTTTGGGCCGCTCCTTGCCCGATTCTGCCGAGGTGTCCTGGTGCTGCGCTAACCCTGCCAAGGCAGCAGCTCCGATCCCAGCGCGCTCAGTTCCTGCTGCACACCCTTGGCGTCTGAATTAAACCATTCTAGCCTGGGTTCAGGTGGGCACAGGGCTGGCTTGGCCTTTACCTGGATGAAGATGAGTCCACCATTGACTTGCCAAAGAAGGTGGTGAGGGTCTCCAGTGTCTGTCTCCTTCTCTTCCCATCAGCAGGATGGGGTTTCCTGGAACGGTTTTGCTGTCAGTGATTTCCGCTCTTCTGGTCCTAAATTTGTCTTTGTTTCCCTGAGGGTTTTTTCACACTGTCTCACTTTCTGGGGTGGTTCTATTGATATGTTGCAATAGTAAACTCTAGTGATTAAATATGGTTATTTTGCATTTGCCGTTGCGGGTGGGAGGATGTGTGTAGCCCGCACGGTAAAGTAGCTGTGCTGTTAGAGGCAGGGATGATCTATGAGTATGGGAGTGTGTCAGGGTGCTGGGGGCAGGTTTGTTTTCCGATTCTCTTATTTCTTGTCAGGTCTTGGGCTTCTCCGAGGGATGGGTTCAAATACTTGAGACAGCTTAGGTGCCTGAGCTGGAAGCATAATTGCCATAGACTCCCTTGCAAGTCAGACCTAATTGTCTTTGGGGTTGTCATTTAGTCAAGAGAGACTAACGCAGATTTCCATATATAGGCTGGAGTAATAAGACTTGATTTATCTGCTCTGTCTTCTCAGAGGGGGAATGCTTTGAGGCAGGGCCTATCCTTTATTCTGTGTTTGTACAGTGCCTGCAGCAAGAGAGCAGTGTCCTCGAGCGGAATACAGGTTAGAAGAAGGATGGGGATAATATATATGCACAGTGCCTGTAATCCAGTGGTGAAAGCAGTTGCTCACTTACCTTCTCTGCTGGAAGATAAAAACTTTGGGCAGTTGCCAAGAAATGTGTCAAGGTTATAACTCTCGGGTGGGCTGCAAACATGAATGTCAGACATGCACAGTGAAAGTGGTTTCAAGTGCAGGCTTTTCCTTCTCTGGGTCTTTGAAGACTGAGGTAACTTAAAAAGAAAAAGGTTTCCATGGAAATTTTTGAAACCAAAGGAGTGAATATTAGTGCGTGCTTTGTTCTGTGTTCTTCACAGCTGATAGAAGTCACAGTGTAAATGGACCTAACTGCTGAGTGACCTTTGACAAAACCAGCTAGGAAGTCTTTGTTGTTGTTGTTGTCAGGGATGGTGATTTCTTTTTTTAAGGTAAGAAGTCTTTTTCAGTGAAGCGATTCTCTGGTTTTAACTGAAACTTTGAGGCAGGGACATGGTGACAAGATAGAGATTGCAGTGAGTAACAAGACTCAGTCAATTATTGACTAGCCCATCTCAGCACCTTTGTTTTCTTTGCTGACAAAATATCACGACCTTTGCATACAGAGCTGAGCCTGCAGGAACCAAGCATTGACCGTTCTGGGTGTCACTGAGAAATGAACATTTTCTTGTTATAAAGTGAATTGAATTCTCTCCTTGCAAAGCTTTTCCTATTATCTTTTAGATTAGCGTTCTGTACATGCCTGTCTGCTCTGATTTCTGTCCTTTCTTATAGGAAAACACGCAGAATAGGTACAAGTCCATGCAGTAATTGTTGTCTTGTAAAATATTTCAGAAGCTCAAGTGAAGCTAGCTAGAGCAGGGCTGGTGTGACCTAGATCTCGGCTGGGGCCCCTTAGACATGACTGCCATACATACGAATGCTAATATGGTGACCCATATAAATATGGATCCTTGTTCAAATGGCATATCTTCTATTTCTACTGGAGCTAATAGTTTCAAGAGCACAAGGGGTTTGTAGTAACAGTGACTGCAAAGATCTGCTGTGCTCATGTTTTGCTGTGTGAAGGTATGAATCTCCCTCTCTCCTTTCCAGCTGTCTTCAAATACAGATCATACCCTTCTGGCAAGTTAGTCAGGGCACAGGGACTGGGCTTCTCTGTGCCTTTTGCATAGGTGTTACTCCTTTCAGCACTGAGGTAGCCAGAAAACTCTGAAAAAGGGCTAATACTTGAGATCCCCAAAGGGGCAGTGTCCTGCCCCTGGAGCTCCTTGCCTTGATGTGATGGGGAAGAGGCTCTTGCAGTTGGCTCAGTTCCCCTCAACTTGAGGTGGCAGCAAAACCTGACTGGCTGCCTCAATAGTCAACCGAAGCTCTGATCGTGGATCTTGCTTGTCAGCTTGACATTTGGACTGAAGAGATTGAATTGAAAGGCTGGTGATGGCATTATGCACAAGGGAGTAGAGGTCCTGCTCAGCTCATGGTGGAGACCTTGTATGTAACACCATCAATGGGAGTCAAGGTCATGCTCAGCTCACTAATGGTCAACAATTTGCTGGGCGAAGTTCTGCAAGACCCACATTCATAATATTGGAGACCTTCATATACTGCAAGGTTGCAAAGAGTATTTTTTTGCATGTTAACCATAAGGTCCACTTTAGAATTCCAGCCTACAAATGGAAATGAGGTAGGTAAGTCAAGTGCTAGGGGTAATAAAGTGAAAATTAAACTTAATATTTGTATTTAGTTAAGATGGGGAATGATGCAGTAAGGTTCCTGGTATCTGATTGCTTCTGTGCCACAGATAACAAAAGCCAGCAAAAAAAATGAAAATTGTATGAAGAGCAAAGAGGTAGGAAATCCAAAAATGCTTCAAAGACAGCACATTGAAACTGGCAGTGCTTTAAAAAAAAAAGCTTTTTGGAAAGAAACATTAAAAGGATAAACATCAAAGGAAGAACAAAAGGAAATAGGGACAAATAAGTTAAAGAACCAAATTATGAAGCAAAAGAACAAAATCTTATACAGAAGGACTGAAAATGAAGGACATTGAAGAAATAATGAAACAAGGGAATAACAGAGTATGAGATGCAGCTTTGAGTATCATTTGTGTAGGTGCTCACAGTCCAATGTGAACATTTGCTTTATACTTCCTATTTTATTTTCTTTCATTTATTTTATTGTTTCTTAACCCAGAGAAGACAGTTATAGCTTCCTTCTAATAATAATTATAGGTAGGCTGTGCCTTCTACCTCTAGTCTCTAGGGATAACACAGAAATAGCACTGTGGGTAGCCAAGACCTGCTTGGATGTTTTGCGTTGCACCACTGGCAGTGGCAGCAGTGGAGAGGGAGGTTGCAGATGGCAAAGGGCAGAGCACGAGGATGTGCTCGAGTTTGGTTGGGACTTGGGGGTGTGCATAATGGTAGGGTGAAGGCTGGGTGAGGGTGGGGAGGAGGCTGCTTTCCCCAGGGAGTCTTTGATGGAGATCTGACAATATGTGACTTCTCCTGTCTGCCACCTATGGAGAGGTGCAGAAGAACATAGGGAGTACCACTGCCAATAAAGTCCATAGGGTTACTTCAGGCACTAAGGAAGATGCTATTTCCCAGCCTCTTGCCATGTAGCTGTTACTTGAAAGCTTGATGTGGAGATCAGCCTATAAATTGGGGCCAAAAGGTCCTGCTGTGCAGCTGCTCCAAATGTGCTCCCCCTGCACCGAGGCTGAGGGCACGGTGCCGGGAGCGCTGGGGGAAGGGACGAGGCGTGCTGCGGACGTACGGTGTGTAACAGACGCCCAAGCACACCCCAGGGTGAAGCCATTACGGAGGCAGCACAAAAGTCACAGAGCTTAATCGCTCTATTTCCCACCTGTTTTTGTGTTCTAAACCTGTGGCAAAATGGGAGTGAAATGGCCAATGGATCTCGGGTCCAGCCAGACCCAAACTGTTTTCCTCACAAAGGACTTCAGAGAAACCGGCTGAATGCCCCCTCCATACTTGGTCTCGCATTTTGGTTTATTCTCAGAAGGGAGACATTGGCATTGCTGCAAAACACTTCAGGAGTGGCAAGGATGCTGGAAAGCACTGAAATAGTAATAGCTTTACTCCAGAGGGAAATATTGGCAGTTTGTATGCCCCTGTAGCCTCTTTTCTGCCATTAAATTTATAGAGGCTGTGTTCCGATGCAGCAGCACTTTCTCATCTGCTGCTTCATTGCAGTGGCAGCAAGAAATGGGTGAAGACTGCAAACGCGCTCCTGTTTGTACCCCACCGTAAGTGCCATCTGAAGTAATTTAGTTCTTCGCTTACTGGCACCTGACAGCCCAAAGGGCTGAGAAACAAACAGAAGAAAAAGAGCACGGAGAAAAAAGGACTGAGGCTTAGAGAGGTGAGACACAGCAGTGGCAATCGCTTCTGAAGTCTTTTAACAGGAAGGTCTGTGGAAAATTATTTTCTCTTTTTCTTTGCTCTCCAGACCCCAGAGGGCAGGTGGCGACTCCAATTGCTGCCAGCCAGATCCTCCAGAAGTGCTGTTCTTTCGAGTTGGGCAGACTAATGCCAGTAGTGGGACAACTTGCCCGGAGTGCTGAATATGCACATTTGCATTCTTGAAACCCAAGCTGAACTCTTTCTTAGTCTTTCTGAGTCATGATTCAAAAAAAAAAAAAAATGCAGGGATCACAGTTGTGGAGAAAAGTAGCAGAAACGGCTTTCTGGCACAAACGTATGCAAGCCATATTTCTGCAACAATAATTTCCCATGGAAGCTTAACCTCTGAAGGACACTAAACTTAAATTGAACTGTAGGTTTTGTAACATAAGATGGTATTGTCGGTCTGGCAAGTCTGACAGCCATAGAACAGTAACACAATATGAAAGAAATGGTACACCCATATTTAGAGTAAAAAACAAGGACTTCTTCCCAGAGCCTGCATTAATGCTGCCATCCCTGTGTGACTATGGCCATGTCATTTAATTTCATTGCATCATCTGAAAATGGGTGTGAAATTAGTACCATATGCGGCTGGCATATAAAGGCCAGGGGAATAAATCATAGTGAGAGAAGATCACATTGTCCTTAAAGAGGAAGAATTTGAGACTGCACATCTGAAACAACTGTGCTTTCTTATCTGCCCAGTGGTGAGTGGGCATGTGGTGAGTGCTTGCCTTGCTTGGGGTGAGGGAACCCAACGGCACCTCTGCATCGTGGTCTGCTGCAGAAGGTAGATGAGACTTGTAACTCGCTCTGTTGAGGACTGTCATGGGCTGGGACCTACATGTGCTAGGGGCTGGCTGTGGCTGGGATGGCCTGGCTGGCCAGATGTGCTTTTGCTGATAACAACAGGAATTGCCTTATGAGCAAAGCTCCATCTGGGTCGCTTGCGTAAGCTGCAGGGTATCGGCTCGTCTTCCCCTGGACAGGTTATGTAATCGCATCAGAAATAAAATACACAATTTGGATTTCACCTTTTTCTGAACATCTGGCTGTTTGCATTTTAGGCCTGCTGATTTTATAAGGATCCCAGTTAGAAATAGGTCTCTGCACATGCAGGCATCGAAAACAAATGCTGAAAGGTTGCCAAGACAATGACCTTGGAATTAATTTTCAAATTCAAGTGAATATCTTCATATTTTCTCCACTCGGCTCAAAGTTTTGGCGAGAGAAGTGTTGTGGTGTGTTGACCTCTCTAGCCCTAACTCAGCGCTTATTTGAAAGAGTCCCTCTTTTCTCTGACGCTGCGTTGCCACCTTTGAAATCGGCAGCGAGGAGGGCACTGGAGCCCTGCGAGGAGCCAGGATGTGACCTGCAGCCGGTGGTGTGAAGGAATCCAGTTGACTCCAGCAGGCTTTGGAGAGAGCTCATAAAAGGCTGCTGGCAAGGCACTCTGCAGTGCCCTCGCAGCGTTTTAATTTCCTCCCTTTGCTGGTCTCAGTCTGAACCTCCTGACCTTTGGTGCATGCTGATCATCTTCTGTTTTTCACCAGGGAAGCAAAACCCAGGACAAGTTTTGCTGGAGAATTGTCAGAGAAGTGATTGCAGCTTTTAATTTGCTTGACTTACTGGCCGAGGTCCATATTGGCAGGTATTTTGGTAGCTCATTCTTGTTGGAGGCTTTTCTTGATGTGTGCTCCTTTAAAGCTACATTTGCGGTATCTGGTACGCCCTGATCTGTGTCCCCTTTGCAGCCGGCTTCAGGCTCCCCTTCTCGAGTAAGTGAAGTCAATGGGATTGTATGTCACAGCAGCAGCATGTAAACATAGAGTAAGGTTTCATGGCCTTGTTCTTAATGTTTTTAAGCCCAGGGACTTCGAGGAAATTAGATAAGTATGATAGTCTGTTCCTTCAAAGCCCCCTCGGCATTTTTAACTGCATTTCTAATTATCGTAGCAGATAATAAATACAATACATGCACCCATGCACATAAAACAGCATTATTTTGTGCTTAGTCCATGTGTTTCATGTAGAAATCTGGATGACAGCCAGATCAGTAAATGACTCTGATTTTTAATGGAAATCAAAAACACAACAGATGTACTGTATACTGAAAAGAGTTAAAAATAACTGTTTGCAATCTCCCTGCTTGCCTTTAAACAAAATACATAATATACAGAGCAGTGGTTGTTTAGCATATGGAGGCTTTAACATTAATAATTGCCTTCACTATTTCTGAGAGTTTGCCAGGTTTATGCAGGGGGGCCTTGAAGTTAATGACAAGTTTCATAGGCAGGATTTCTGCTAACATTTTAAGGACTCTCTGTGCTCAAACACTGACTGCTATGAGCTGTGAAAATCTCTGACCACTTGCACGTTACCGTAACTTTTGTGAAAAGATGTGCAAATACCTAATAGAAGTTGGTTCCCATCGCTGTCCTACTGGGAAGCTGGGTATTTTTATTTGGTTTGTGTCTGGGTAAATTGAGAAGTTAATTCTGGGTCACACAGCAAACTCTTGTTATACGGGTGCCTCTTATGACTGGTACCAATTCTTCCTCATTACAAATCAGAATAACTAGTTCAGCATTACATGGAGGATTGGCTGCATCTGGCAAAACTGGATTAATTCCAATGTGCTGCATAACTCCAGACTGACTGCAATCCTTGTGAGAAAAGGATTTGTCTTTAAGAGTTAATTTAAGCGCTATTCCAATGTGTACATCTTCCAGCATGCTTGGCCTCGTTGCAGCTGTCAAATGACTAGGGGGCCTTTATGTAAATCACTTTGACAATACACATTTGTAAGCTGGTGTAAAGAAAACATTTTCTTCCTTTATGAATATTATATAGTGGAAGAGCTTCATCTCTGCATCACACTTATGCTTTAATGCACGACAGTTTTAAATAGTCTCCATGTAAGATACTCTGTGTAGACTCAGAAATGAGTTTTAGGGAACAGTTAACCAAACTATCTGAAAGGTAAAATTCCTCTAAAAATCAGCCTATTTCTGCCAACTTCTATATAGTACATTTTTGATTCACTATGTTGCTCTTGTTTAAAAAAGAACTTGCTTTCTTAGCGTGCTAAAAAAAGACCTTTGAAACGCCATGAGACTATAGTGATGAGTTATGCTGGTGAAACCAATATTATATCTTTCATCATTTGTCTGGTGTCCTTGCCAAACTTCTAATATAGCAGCGCACAGTAGTGCACCAAAATGAGTCATGAATTCTTCAGTATAATTACCACGCAGTGCAAAACCGAGGCTACAGAAGTCTGAACCTTTTCCTGTCTGTCGTTTTTCCCTTCTACTCACTTTTCAAATACCATATGCTTTGCAGGAAAGCTGCGCGTTGCATCGCAGCTTCAACCCTGTTCTGAGCAGATATGATTAAAAGCTAAATTTTGAGTTAATAAGTAAAAGTCCTTTTCTGTGAGACAGGCACAAAAGAGAAAAATGTGGTGGGTTTTTTGCAGCTGGAATGTGTTTGTAGGGAAAACGCCCTACCAGAGACAACCACTGTAGAGCTGTAGGACTTGATATGAGATCTGAGCAAATGCTGAGAGAGAGTTGTGTTGACATTTTAAAATCAGTTTTTCCTTGAATTGATTTTTATATCCTCGTGTTTGTCTTGCCCATGCATTTTAGAAAGTGATTCTTGCACATGAGGTAGTTACAAAAGGGCAATTGGAAAGCTCGTGCGTTTGTTCAGCGTCTGACCCCACGAAGAACTCAGTTGCAGAAGGGTCCCAATGACTTTGTGTATTACCAGTGAGTCATGAAGATGTACCTGCAATCTGGGGTTCCAAAATTGCTACTGTATCCAAATTCATGTGCTTTTAGGTGGGTTCACTGAGATTCCCTAATTTTTACCTGTTTTATAAATGGATGCAAGGACTTTCAAATTATAAAAGGTCTTTACAGAAGACAATTCTTTGCAAATTTGCTAACGAGTGAAGTCTGTCTTCGAAAGAGATTCCAGTTCAATGTCAGGGTTTGTAGGTAAGATCTCTTACTAAACCCACAGGTACAGTTGCAATCCATTCTCTGCAGTATCCGTTTTCACAGGGCAAATATCTATATCTTTTAAGTTGTTTTTGAAGCTTGACATCTTCCAAGTTGCTGAATGTGACTTAGTTTCAACAGGAGTCTGGAGTGGGTAGGAACTTAGAAATTCAATGCAACTTCTTCAATACAGGGGAGACTTTTGTTTCTTCAGACTGTGCAAGATGATGAATCCTGTCTCCAAACGTGCCAAGTTAAATGTGTTGATATGTTAAATATTACCTCTGTATTTGAATTATCCTGCCTGCCTGCCTGTTCTGGGCTGATTGCAGCACAGGTAATGCTGGAGCATAAAGACTTGAGACCCTACGGATCTGGGGGATTTCAGTTCCTTCAGCCGCTGTGAGATGGTCAATGTTCAGCGGCATAGCGTTTCTAGGTGTTGCAAAAAGCGGCTTCCTGAGCTCTTAACTGCACAAATTCACTTCCTGCAGAAAGCACCGGAAAATGTGGTTGCGTATCTGGAGGCACAGTTACGTTTTGGAGAGCTACTGCAGAAATACTGCCATTGCAATGTCCAAATACATGACCCTCCTCACCTCCTTCTTAATATTTCCCTATTTGTGGTAGGGAAATGTGCCTTTCAGACAGAGGTCTGTTCAGCAGCTATAAATGAAAGATGATTACTTTCTAACTGTGACCATGGAAAAATGCAATGACAAAAGTTGCTACAAACTCCCCTTGCATTTCTGGAGACTTCTTCCCCTCTTTCCCAATTACTGTTTTGGTTGCCTTATCTTGATTCTGGCTTGCGGCTTGGCCCTGCACTTTTTTTATGCTTGGATAAAGGCAATTAAAGCAAAGGGCTTGCTCATGTGAGTGGTGGTGTACAGATGCGGGAACACTTGCACTTTGCTGTCACCATGCTCTACCCACACGACTAACCAAGCTCTCAACCACCCTTTTTCGTAATTGCATTAACTAAACTCAATAGTCTGACAAATTCCCAGATGTGTCATTCTTTCCCTTTCATAACTATGTTTATAGAAATACTGTGGTGAGAAGTTAATTCTATGTCCATGCTGAATTAGATGTCTTGTGGTTTTTTGCTGAAATGAACTGTTTCAGAACTGCAGTGTTGCTGTTGTAGGAGCTTATAGAGAGGTGAGACTACCTAAGCTAATGGGTCATATGTACACACTATTCCTTTGCTTGGAAATTGAATAATAAGTTAGATATCTAAAGAGTATTGTTCTTCATGTTATAGAGGTGTTAGGCTTGTCTGTTATGGGGACCGCTCTCTTCAGTTGCTGCAGCATCAACAGCGTTTCTCATACATCCCTGATTTTTTTTTTGTGTGCGGTTCCATAGTTGCATGAGGACTTCCAAAGCACAACTAAAACCACCTTCTAAATGAGTCCACAGCCTAAGTGTGAGCGTACATCAAGAGGAGATAACAGCAAATGATAGAATATACTTGGTATGAAAGACAACATAGTTATGCAAGAAGTCAGTGTAATCATTGGGGGGGGGGGGGGGGTTTGAACAATCAATTATTTCAATAAGAGCATGTTGGATGGAAAACTTAGATGAGAGTTGCTGAGGAAGGGCTTATACCAGAGATGAGGCATGGTGGATCAAATCCAACAGGACACTTCAGGCACTGGGACAGCACAAACCAACCCTGTCCTGCTCACTGTGATTATAATAGCTGCCTTAGAGATGGGTTCCATCTAAATGCTGCCATTACTTTGATTTTTGTCAATTAAAGTCTGATGCAATTAGATGAAGCCCTTGCTCTGTCTACTTGACACTGCAAGATGCTGAGGAGACTGGCCCTGATCCAACAAAGCACTTAAATGATTCCATTAGCTTAAATGGCACTACCTGTATGCTTAAAACTGAGCATGCACTTAAGTGCTTTGCTGGGTTGCTGCCAGCGTGTGCAATGGGTGGCAAGATCAGATTCGTGGTGATCGCCAGAGGCTTGCTTTGGTTTTTGCACGCAGGAGGTCTGTATGGCTTCGTTTATTGCCTCTTTAGGCCTGCTCTTCACGTTGTGATTTTGATAAAAATAAGTGGCAGCACTAAATATATCACCTCCAAGAAGTGCTTCTTTCACAGAATTTTTACAATGTGTGCTATCAGGGACTGTTCAGCCAGCGTAATGCCAAACTGAGCCGTGCCAGTTAACGACACCGAAGCGTCTGAGGCAGTTAAACGCAGACTGATACCTTATAACCTGTGAATGTTGTTTGGGAGCAGTTGAAGAATACTATTTGAAATGGCTGATGTTCTTGACTGAATGAAGGCTGCATAGCCAGATGCCTAATGACATTCTTGGATTAAATGGAGCTATAGTCTATGTATAATTGTGGCAAAACTATATCATAAAATACTATAATTATTATTACTTGGTTTATATACTGCTCTTAAAAAAACCCCAAAGGCACTGTTAATTCAGAAGTAAGCACATCCACTAAGTCTGGAAAGTTAGAGGTTGTACAGGTGCAAGAGTCCATGGAGAAATTTGAAATGATTTACCCTAAATTAAAGAAAATGGGCTTGGAAGGGACCTCGGGAGGTCATTTAGTTCATCTGTCTCTTTAAACCACCAGCACCGCATATTCCCCGGTCTCCCTAAGCTATCTGTTCCAGGGCATAACAGTCTTTACCGTTAGAAAGTATTTCCTGATGTCCGAATCGAATTTCCCTAGCTGTAATTTTATCTCATTACTTCTTGTCTAACCTACCACGCACATGAAGAATAGATTATTCCCTTCCCATCTGCAGCATCCTTTTACAGCAGTCTCAGGGCAGCGCTGAGCTACTGTTCCTCCATGTGCGTCTCCCTTACTGCATATTTTTGGCAAATTTTCACACTTCCCTCACTTTCATCCCTCTAGGATCTTGCTCTGGACAACCACCTGGGAGGGATTAAGAAGGGAGCTGAGATGATGCTCCTAGGGTTTTAGGCAACAAGAAAGTGTGGTGGGTAGAAGAAATTCTGTGTCTCTGCCTTGCTGCATCTCGTCAAAGGGTATCAGGGTGGCAAGTCCCAGTGTACAAGCCTGCGTGTGTGACTTTGAGATGGCTTTTTTATTAAAGAAACACTTAATTCTTAAACTTTTACTTAGCCATAAGTGATAGAGGAGACAAAGCTGCTGTCAAACGCAGCCGCTGCTGAAAGGTCTGTGTTTTCCCCGGGAAGCGGGTGGTGGATTTGCATTCTTGCTCTTTCAGTGGGGCTGCTGACTCGCTCCTCACAAAGGAGTCTCAGTTGTGATGCTGAATTTTGGTTCTGTTGGGCGGCGGACAAAAGGCTAAGACTGATGGAGTTTACAAGCCACGCTGCAATTTCTGCGAGCCTTGGCTAGTCAGCTCTTCAGGAGAGACCTGAAAGCTTGAGAGAGGTATAAAACAGAAGATGAGGAGGGAAGCAGCTCCTGAAAGTCCTCTGCACTGCTTTAGCTCAAATCCAAGAAAGCCCATTTCAGGCTTAGGATGTTTCAGTTGTGTTCCAGTGATTGATTTTTAATTTTCTATTAAAGAACAGGTTTTTAACAGCTTGGCACACTTGATAGCCCTATCTCAGCATTTGGGCACATTCTAGGTGCAAAGTTTTCCTCGACTGGCTCTGCCAGTATTAAACAACTCTTTTTCCAGGAATATCCCTGAGGAGAGCCTGGGGACATCAGAAATTCTTGCATTGCACGCTCGTGCTGAGCAACCCTTTCCTACGTATGCATGGGTACTGCTCTTTATTATTCCCAGAGCACCTCAGGAAGCTTCGGCAGCGCACGGCCCTGCCTTCCCTGCAGCTTTGACAACGCTCCCGTGTCGACAGATGATGCTCACGTGGGTACGAAGCCGGTTATATTTACACTCTCCCAGAAGGCTCGGTGCAGTTGTCACAACTTGTCAGTGGTCAGGACCAAACAGTTTGTGGTCCGTGTAAAGATACTTCTCTGTTACGGAATTTGACATGTTTAAAAAGGAACTGGGTGACTGTGATTATTAAGATGTAATCAAATGCATTAGGGCAATGATTTCCTTTGCCATTAATAATGAGAAAGCTGGCAATATAATCTTCCCTTTATTCTCTCGTTTCACTTTTGTGGTGGGAAATGAAATGAAAGCAATCGGGAGCTCCAGGAGCCTTTTTGCACTGTGTATTTTTGTTGTCATAAAAATAAAATTAGTACTTCTGTCATGTAATTTTAGTTAAAAATTTTCCTGGAGAAAATCCTTCCTTTAACATAGCTCCCAAGTGTTCCCATAAATGAGAACTAGGTTCTTAATTCGTCGAGGTACTCTAGAAAACTCTCCCTTAAACCTCACTTTTGCAATATGTATGTTTCCTTCTCAGGTAGTCTGCTTCATGTTTAGTTTCCTATATGGTATACTTATGTGTTTACTAAAGCTAATATAAGTTATTTTAAATCCTCCCTAAGAGTTAAAGGATTAGGAAATGATGGATTATAGCAATAATTTTAGATCATGTTTAATATCGTAAATGCTTTTCCACTACAGCAGGTTAAATAGTCACCAGCCCTTACCTTATAAAGCCTCATTTAAACCTAATGCTCAAAGACAAGCGTTGTAGAAATTACCATTTAACATTTGTTTGACATGGGTTTACAATGTTTTCTCAACTGAGGAAAATGAGGAAAACTGAGTTGAAATGGTTGAATTCCATTATCTTGGCTCTTTTTTTTAAAACTGATGATCTCTTCAGTTTGTCTAATGACTCCCTCGAGTTTGTTAACCTTTGTAATTATACCATTTAATTTTTCATCTGTCTCAATTTATATAGTAGATTCAAGACAATTTCTTCATATTCTAGATTAAGCACTCTGTTCCCACTAGAACCTGGAGTTCTAATTAGTCCTCCAAGGCTGAGGTCTTCTGATGTGCTTTGCCCACTCTCGTCTTAGACTGATCTAACTGTAGTAACAGATTGGCAATTTCCACTGGGAGACCTCAGAGAAACTGGGAGATCTCAAAGGTAATTCAGTAAAGTAGTAGACTTTTATTCTCCCTTTCCAAAGAGATAAAGGGAATGAAAGGGAGGTGAAATAACTTGCGCAAGTTAACAGGGATAATCCAGAAGTCCTCATCGTGAGTGGCAAGACCCCATTCATTTTGGTGATTTTAGAGCCATCTTCTGAATCAGGGCAAAGGACGCTCAATGGCTGTATCTTCAGAGCCAGTGGAGGATGTGTGCAACCTTTTCTCTAGCTTAATTTGACTGCTCTTCACACGGCTTATGTGCATGCAGGTGCTCAGCCAGGCAAGGTGAGCTTGCTCGAAGGGGAGACCCACCTCCTGTGTGCTGGGTGAATGAGATCGGAGTTTTGCATCTACTTCTTCCTTACTTTTCTAGTTGGTTAGGAACAGAAGAATGAAAAGAAACCTGGAGCTTTGAGGTGTTCTGCATTTTGACGTCTGAAACAACTAATTCAGTGAACCATAGCTGAAAATGAGGGAATAAGAGGTTTATGATTGCAAAACATGGGAGGAAAATTCAGGTGATCAAGTGAATGACAGTTTCTTCAAATCAGACTTTTCATTGGCTTCAGTGAAATCCTAGACTGGGGCTGCAGAATGATGTATTTTCAAAAATAGATATAAAGTAGCTTTGTCGGGAATTTGACATGCACATGACTGCCATCACTTCATGTCACAAGGCAACTCTGAAATCCAGGTCTACAAACAAGTAGCCAAAAATAAGATATTTTTGTCATTGTGTGGAGCCTTACAGTCCATGAAACCAGGGTTAAGAATGTCTTGTGCTACACCGCTAGGGACATGGGTGATTTTGCTAGCAGATTAAGTCACTTCATGGTGTTTACTATCACAGTTAGTTGCATCTACACATATCTATTAAGGGAGCTTTACTTCCAGCTGGGAAGTGTCTTCAGAAACATGAGTGGGACCCAAAAGTATTCTTGTGGGAGTAAAACTTGAGTTCGGTAAGGGGTAGAGATGTTAAATCTCCTAGCTCTTGAGTCCTGTTTTTCTGAGAGCTCACATGCCCCAGCAGAGAAATGTAGCACCGAGTGCCCTGATGAGTTGCCCCTGGATCTTCCCGCTGGTGTCAGAGTAATTGCCCTGGGCACCTTTTCTGCTTTGGCTCTCCCAGCAGAAGTCTTCCCTCCTGGCTGCTTGGGTGATGAGGCTTGCAAGCACAGGGTGAAAGAAGTTTTATAGCACCTGCTTTTTTTGACTGTTATTTCTCAATTACATTTGAGTAAATGTTGTAGAGACAGTGGAAAGAGCTGGAAAAATATGGATTATGGAAACTTGTTCTTTCAGAGACTGGTGAAGTGATCTTTGGTTAAGGCTGCTGAACTACACTCCGGGGCAAATACACAAAGCTAGGTCTGAGCTAGCCTTATTAACGCTGGTAAGAAAACTGCTGGAAAAGCTGCTTTTTAGGCTGAATGAGGAAAGCCCTTGAGATACAACCAGGCCGCTACTTCTGTGCTGCTGTAGCTTGCCTTGTGCCCATCCCTGGCAAGCATTTCTCATGGCACCTCTGCCAAAGCAAAGGCTTATAACCCCCAGGAACATGTTCTGTATTTCAGTGCTTTTATGGGCTCTCAGTTCCTTCTCATTGGTTTCTCCTCTCAGTCTGGGGAGGTGAGAGCATGGTTTTTAGTCCTCCAACAGGAGCATCTCGCCTGTGTGCACAGCACACAATATGTTAAAGCCCTTTATTCAAGGACAAGCAAGTGTCTTTCCTGCAGCATGTTGCTTTGGACCTGTGAGCTGAGGGTCCCCAAAGCTGCCAGCATCTCTTTTTATGCTGAGCTCCTGTTGGCCTGGGGAAGAGGACCTGACTTCTCATGCTAATCCCTCCCGAGGTGATGCCATGCTCAAAAAGAAACATATGGAAATAGGCCTGTTCCCAGCAGCTCCCTTGCTGCTGCCTTTCCACCAGTGCCAAGTTCACAGTGGCAGGGAGACCTTGCTCATCTCCCTGTGTGCCACGGTGATCTCCTGTTTCTGTGAAGCTGTCAGGATGGCTCCTCCAAGCAAATCATCTGTGTTTCCAGTGATAAATCCCGCAATCCAGCTTCACCCTCCAGCAGCTGGCAGGTCTTGGAAACAAGCTGACTGATCCTTGAGATGACAAAGTCTCTCTCCGCCTACTGCCCCGTGCCAGAGCCCCCTACACAGGGGCCAGGGATGTGTTTCCCTCCAGCTTCCTGCTCCCCAGCTCACGTGGGTCATGTCGCTGCAGAGCTGTGGCTCCTGATGTGGTTTTCTGCCCCTCCTGAGTTGAGAAGCTCCCCCCATGTCTTCTCTCCAGTCCTTCCCAGGTTACCGCTGTTGCATCTTCCCTGCCAGACCAGTATCGCCCTCAGCTCTTCTTCTGTTTTGCTCCTTGCCTCTGCTGTGGCTGACTCTGCTATCCCATCCACAGGCCCTTGGAGCTGCTCTGGAGGTGGGGTGGGAATTGCAAAGGGATTTTTCTTTTGGAAGAGGTCATCCTAACTGCGCCCTACAAGAGAAGCAAAAAGTAATGTGGACTTTAAGTCCATATCTCTTGATCCTTGCATTTGGTTCCCAGTGTAGGGAAGAGCTTTCTTAAAGACAAGACTGTCCTGTGCTCTATCAGCCCTTGCCTGGAGGGTTGTACAGAAGTCACGTCGTCCTTCTTTCAGTGCTGGCCTAGGGGATGGGCTTTGCCTGGACTTTTTCTCCTTTACTCTACTCTTCTCCCCCAAAACCAAATTGCCAGCTCTGCCTCTGGAAGAGGAGCAAAAGAAAGGTGCTTTTTATTAATTGTTGTGTAAAAAAAATCAGTGGCAGCACTGCAAGGATGAATTTAACTTCCAGCTCTTCAACTTGTACTTTAGTCATACTTTGTCAACCAGGCAAAGCTCATCACTTATATATAAAACCCTTCCAGAGAATATTCAAGTAAGGAGAGTACATGTATAATGAAATAACAAGTCTTGGCATTTCCTACAGAAGCAGCCAAACATTCAGCTGTGATCAGTTTTATTAAGAGGAGAAGCTGCTAGAAACAATAGTGGCCCAAATAATTAATGAGAGAAGAATTTGATCTCTGGCTGGTGGCTGTAATAAATTTCTCTTGTCGGCTCAGTTCATTTACTGCAGGTAGGAGCCCTGTGCAGTGATTAAAGCAGCAAAGTATTTTAGGCACAACAGAATGTAACAATTCTCCCAGTGAACTGGACAAAAATAGCTCTGCGGGTAGATAAATTGAAGAGGAGGTGCTTTTGTTTGAAGCCCGTATTAAATTAGGGAGCAGTTATTCTTGTTCCTTACCCCTTGCAGGTGGCAGTGAAGCAAAATGGTATTTCTGGGACTATTGCCTTGTAGAGACTATGTCCAGCCTCTTCATTAGCAACTGGGGAACTGAGGCAGGGGAAAGGAGAGGCCTTTCCTTGGTGTCATTATCGGGTAGGAAAATTTGGGGAGATGCCCAGGCAGGAGGAGACGGAAGGTTGGGCATTGCTGCAGGGGAGGGGAGGGAAAGCTAATGAACACTCGTATTCTGGTTTGCTCTAACTGTGGGCGAGGTTCGTGACCTGGATCGCCTCCCTCCTCGCACCTAGGGCTGGTCGGTGCTGAGGGGCAGAGGTGGGGAGCAGATAGGGCATGGGAAGGACCCTCCCAGAGAGGGGCAACGCCTGCCCGGGGCCCGCATGACCCTGGCCCTTGTGTTCACTCCTATCATGTACGTAAAAGCATCCCGGTGCTCTGTTTTAAATGTGAAGTTGCTTTTTGTGAGGACGTTTGGATAGCCTGGCTTGGAGTCACATATTTTAAAGAGTATTAGACCAAGGCAGAGAGAGCCCCATCGCTTTTCATCAGGGCAACGTAAGATGAGCAAGCACCATCAGGGCAGAAGACAGCAGCAGTTATGAATAAGTCATTTAATCTGTGCAAGAAAATGAGTAAATAACAAAATTGTCCTAAGAAAGAGTTATGTTTAATGTTTCATTAATGTTTCATGAATGTTGATAATTTTTTTTAATATAATTTAACATGCTGGGCTTTTCCATCCCTGGAGTTCTTTCCAGATGGGATAGCGAATGCAAGAGAAAGCAAGCTGTCACAGCCATCAGCGTGTCGTTAGAGTTAACGCAGGAGTTGTCAAATGATGCCTGTTTGCTGCCGAAAAGCTCTGTATTAGCACGAGGCTGCAAAACTGTAACATTTATCACCAGCGAGTATTATTTGAAAAGATCATTTAGTATCTGTCAGAGCTGCTGTAATATTTTTCTGGCCAAGGAATTTAAGTGGGAAGATGTGTGTGTGAGCGCGCCTGCACTTCTGATTAATTGTAATTGTAATTTCACATAATGCACTCCTCAGCTTGACATTTTTAAAGTAAGGGTAGGTTGGTTGATTCCTGAAATTAATTATAATTCAAATTTTGGAGTGTGAAACGGATAGAGAGCTTTCTGTAAACCCTTTAGACACAGCTAGAATTTGGACTGATTTATTATGCACTTCTACTATGCTCTGCTGCTTGTGTCACGAAATCTTTAGGAATTTATTGCAAGAAAATGGCTGCTTTTCACAAATTTGATGCAAGGAAAAGATGGAATTGATATTTTAATTGCATTTTGATAAAGGAAAACAAAGCCTCTCAGGGCTGTGGCCCTTGGTACACCTGATGAATTGATTCTCTGCTGTACCTGGTTCAGAAAAGGTAAGAAAGATTTATATCTACGTGAATCCCTGTGTGGAAGTTTTAAAAAATATAAAAGCTAACATATGCTGGGATAGCTTATTTGCCTTCCCTTACAGGAATAAATTAGCAAAGTCAAAATACTTCCCAGCACTTCAGCAGGAACAGCCTTTCAGTGGTTCTCCTTTAGGTGTTAAACTTATTTATGCGTTTCTTTAGAAAGATTAAATTGTCTTCTAGTTATCCTGAAACTGTGGCGGCAGAGATATTAACTTCTGGATTCAATGAATGCCCCAAATAGAGGTCTGCTCTGGAGAGGATGTTTTGGAATTACAGCTCTTGGCGCAAGGAGTTACTGAGGAACAGTATGACAGGATGAAGACTGCTGTCTTAATCCGAATTACCTTTCTTGTGTAAACACAGCTAACTTTATGGCACTTAATCTTTAATATTAATGAAGAAACTTTCCAGCTAAGGATTACGTGATAGTAATATCTTCATGCTCAGAAGTCCAGAAGATGGAGGAAAAATGTAGTGAAATGCTGTCTGGGCTTTTGTAGAATAACTCGATGTGTGATTTGGATCTAAAGAAACGTTAGTAGCAGTGATGGGTATCAGTGTATCCCCACCGGGTATCAGAGCCTCCCTGGGAGCTGCAAGCAGACTGTTACAGAAGAACAACAGGATTTCTTTCATTAAGTTCTTCCCTGTTGGCTAAGAAAGATAAGGAAGCCTCCTCCCATACTTGACTCATGCAGTAGATAAGATATAGATCTTCATATAAGATGAAACTTAAGTGCAGCAGGAACTTGAAGAGCCATTTTCTAGGAGACAAACCTTAGCAGGCGTCAGATTGAAAAAGAAAATAGACATTGATTTATACTGCGTTATAGAGGAATTGTGTTTCTGGTAGTAAAAGCAAATCCCAGTTGTTGGCTCCAGATGTACTTTCTGTTGGAGACTGTGGATTGTCACAAAGGCATCATCTGCAGGTTGTAATTCTCCCCTCCGGAGCTTTTGGAGGCTGGGGAAGTTTAGTTGTTTGCTCCGAGATAGCCTTCGTGCCATGTTAATGTGCATGGCAATCATCAGCAAAAATTGGTGACCTTAGCAGGCTGTGAGGCTTGTGCCTTATGTGGATGAGTATTTCTTGAATTTCTGTTTTGTGGTGAGGACGAAAAGACTTTTTGCAGGTTTATCGTTCTTCAGCCTTACTTAATCACTGTAATGACAACATCCCCAGTCATGAGGATAACTCCAAACCAAGCAGGAGGGTTTTCTTTTCTTGGAACACTCCGTCTTCAAAACAGTGACAGAGCAAGAGAGCTTGTCTGTGTTCCTCCCTTGCAGAACTTATTTGCCCTTTTCCTCTTAATTATCTGCATTGCTGGTCTCTGTATTATCTACCTCACTTGCTCTCATGAATATAGATTCTAGGGATTGTGCTAACACTTTCCCTTGCATTCGGAAATCCAGTTGGTGCTATGTGCAATGCCCTAATAGCATATATGGGTCAGATCATGTTCTGAGTTTGCATGACGAGCTCTGCCTGAAGTCCCTAGGGACAAATGACCCAAATACAGGCCCATATTCCTCTAGTAACTTGGTTGTAATACACTGCTCATTACATGACTGCTTGACTACCTCTGCTTTCATGATTAATGTTATGCAAAATATAATTTAGGTGTTTCCACTGTATGCTATCTCCGGGAATATTTCCCTTCTAGGTAAATAAATTCTTTTGTCTGCAACTTGAATAATGCAGTTGCAATTTTCACATTATCCAAATTCTTCTCCACCACCCTTCCCTTCATATAGGCACTCTGCAGATTCTCTAGAGAATGAGAATTGCACCCTGAAACTGAGTAATCTTCAGAGGAAAAACATCTTAGTATTAACCAGATTTGAACCGAATATTGAAACACGTACAAAACTCTCTTTTAAGCAGCTTTATATTGAGACCTCATTAAAAAATGCCCAAAGATCCTTTAATGGAAAGGAATACATGAACCAAAGGGGTCTTGTACGCAGTGCAACGCTTGACCGAAGCAGAGACTTGGGTAGAAAAGGTATTAGTTCTTGGTCAGGTTGGATGTGCCGTGTGTTAGACGTGTCCCTGGCTGCAAGGAAGCCGGGTCGCCAGCAGCTGGCTGGCAGCCAGCGGGGCCGTCTCGTCATCAGCCTTGGGACACGCGCTCTGGGTCTGCTGAACCGGATAATTAATCAGAGGATGAAAGTGAGAATGGAATGGAAGGGTGTTCAGGTATGATCATCAGGTATCTTCCAAAATGGATTGTAATAGAAAGTGGCAGAATATGCTGGCAATAAAATCCAGAGATGAAGTGCGTTCATTTAATCAATCAAGATCGATTAGTGGAATCAAAGGCGCTGTATTGGTTGCAGCTAATGCAGAGTTTAAAGCATTTCATCACTAGTAATTAAAAAATTGGCTCAATTTCCTATTTCAAATCTGTTCCATGTTTTTATTATAAATAATAAAATAATAGTAGTATGAGTTATTTAATATTTATCACCCATCTTTCTTAGTTGCTTGAGTAAAATTGTACCGTACTTAAACATGAGTGTTTCTCTCTAATTCTAAATAGCCAATTTCTACCACCTTTTTGTGACCTCTCTTCAAAACTGTTTCATAACTGTATCCACCCATGATTTCTTTCAGTGAAGTGAAAAATGATCAGGATTATATATATATTTCCTTCTTAAAAAAAAAAAAATCTTTTTCTCAAATGCTGACCTTTACTTCTCCACAAGAAGTATTATTTTTCTTCAGTTTAATTTTGTAGAAAAGCCTTAATGGAGACACATTTATACAGCAACAACATCCTTCTGTAATAGCTTGTTTGCTCTGAGAAGCAACTGAAGCTACGCTGAGAAATGAATTCTTTTATGGGTGTGAGCTGTATTTCCCTTAGGGGTGTGTGTGGCCAAGTTGTACCAGCACATCCTTCCTAATGCAAGCCAGTCCCGGGCTGGGAGGGATGAGCTGCACTGGGACAGGGGCTGCGAGCAGCGCGTAGCTGGTGTGGGAACGCGGGCTCCGAGGGTGCCTCGCAGCGAGCATCTCGCACAGGCCCCATTAAAGCATCTCCCATCTTTCGGGCGGTATCAAATAAGAAAAGTTTGGCTCGCAGAGAAAGATGTTTTGAAATGACTCTTGGCTTTCAAACCTGGACTCCACCCTGTTCCGAGGGTGGTGATTTAAATGCAAATATAAAATTGTACTGAATGCAGCTGAAAAAATATGGGCGACTTCTCAGCTAGAGCAAGGCTTTTTTTCACCTGCACAAACATTGTTTCATGCAGACCTCTTCCCCTTGCTGGCTCCGCGAGGCGAATGTTTCTGGTCCAGAGCGTTGTTTGTTCCCAGCCCAGGAGGGGTCAAACAGCTGGTTTGTCCTGCAGTTGGTCAGGGCGGAGTGTTAAAACATGTGGGTCTTGGAAGAATCGCCCAGAGATGGGTTGGTACAACCTGCCACCCGATGTGCCGTGTGCTGAGGTGGAGCTGTGGTCTCTGCTAAAACAGATTGGACCAGGAAAGTAAATAATCATTGCATAATCTTTACCCAAGAAGAAGGAAACAGTGCTGTATGCCACCATATTTTCTAAGCTCTTTGTATATAATTTTTGTTTTCATGTAGGTGTTGTCTTTTTCCATTTGCTCTTTCTTTGGATCCTGATACTCTGAGGGTAGAAATCTGCCTCCCATCTTTGACTCCTGAGTAGCACGGGAGGAGCTTTGCCCTGATCCAGTAAGTACAGCAGGAACAACTGGAAAACAAGCTGTCAGCCATGGATTGCTGCAGGACCAGAGCTGCAGCGCTGGCTGCTTTTTCTTCTCTGGTGTTCAGACTTGAGCACTCAATATCGCAGCCTGCTCAGAGGAAAGTTTGTTTCAGTTCAGAACCCAAACCAGTGGAACATATATTCCATGTTCCATAAAGCAGGATAGTCCCTGATAAATTGCCAAACCATTACTGTGATATTTTTGAGAAGCTATTTTCCACTTTTCTGTTTAAAAAAAAAAAAAAATCCATAAAATTGAGTTCCCACCCCAACTGATAAAACAACAAACCACAAACTTGTAAATAAAACATGAGGCGGAGGAATTTTCAATGGCTTTGGGGGAAGGAAGAGACAATAGCAAAGTATGTGGCAGCCTACAGCAAAACACATGGGCAGCAATGCGTACTTGATGCGCAGTAAAAATCCCCCCCCCAAACCCCCAAGGTAGTTCATGAGTACTGTGAAACCCTGTTGCAGATCTGACCTAACAACTTAGGTGGGCCCTTCCTAAAGAGCAGCTGAGATTCTTGCTCATCTCCAGAAAGTCAATTTGAACTGTATCTGCTTCATCTTACAGCAAATACGTCTTGTTTGAAATCCTTGTTCACAATCTGAGAACCCCAGCACTTCCAGGATCCTGCTGAACTTGACTGACTCAAGCCTTACATCCCACTCTGACACAGAAAAGTTGTGTTGATGGGGTAAAGGAAGGGGAAAAAAAGAGAGAGGCAGCGGTATTACAGCACCCCTGTGCTTGGGCAGTCCGTGCACATCTGCAAGCAAAAAAGGCAGGGCAAAATCTGCTTGTTCAGCTGCAGATGTTCAGTTAATTGGTACCTCTGACAACAAGACAGGGCTGATCATAGGGATGTTCATTGAGTATCTTTCTATTGGGGACCGAATTCCCCCAGAATCAAAACTGTTTGTGAAATCATGTTTAGTCTTTTTGTTGTTGTTGTAGAGGAGGAAAAAAAAAGACAAGAAAATTACAGCATCAGGATGGTCCATGTCTGCAGTAGTAAACCAAGAAACTTTCCTCTTAGGGGAATTTCAAATTATATTTTTCCTACTGTCATAGAAACTGTCAAAAATAAAAAGTAATTCATGCAGAAGACAAATGTTTTGATAAATCCAAAGCAACTCTTTCCTCCAAACTTTGTATTACAAGGAATTTTGAAATGTTGATGTTTTGTTCTGATGTGGAGCCGAAATTCATCTGAACGTATCCTCCATGAAATGTCCAGTTGTGACCCAGGCCTGCAATAAAATGCTCTTACAGGTGAAATTCCGGTGGTCTGAGCGCCATCAAGGATTTGGTGGATATGGCTTTAAGTCATTTCATTAACACAGACTTTCTTATATTCAAGTAGTTCAGTCTTTTTGCACCTCATTTATCTAAGTGGAAATGATCACGACTGTGTAGATCTTAGAGCGCTAGATGAAAATCATGAAAGGATCTAAAGATTTTGAGTAGAGCTGACTTACCAGAAAGACATTTTTCTATAAAAGTAAGGTGAAATCTCAGTTCTGGGATGAAAGGCTGGACATGGGGTTTTGGGTGGTTTTTCTGGGGGGTGGACATGGTTCAGCACAGATAGAAATAGTCTCAATGGTTGACTGGGCATCGTTATCTTAACTGCAAAAAGGGGGGAGAGGGAAAAAATCCAAGGCGTTGAGAAAGGCCCATATGTCTAAAACACACTGGATAAAATCCTGATCTGTCTTGTTGATTGGTACAAACATATTTTCTCATTTTTCTCTTTCATCTGTATTAAAGCGTAGCATAGATCTTTCCTCCTGCCTTTCAAGCAACATATACAGTAATCAGGATTATGTTGTTTTTGTACGAACATGGAAATTAAAGTATTGGTCGTCTTTGTTCTGTTTCTGCAAGAAAGACAAAGCAGATTGTGCTGTAGTGTCCTCCTTGTAACACCCGCTATGTGCAAACGCCATCAGGGTGTGTATGCACACGTCTGCAGAACTTCCACCTTCCAGAGATAAAGACAAGTCTTGGCATTTGTTTTCTGATTCACAACTGCACATCACTGAACCTTCTTGTGGTCTCCAGGCCTACAACTAGACTCTGAATCTTTCCCATCAAAGTCAATGGGAATATATGCAACTGGCCTGGCTTGCTGGAGCTTACCTTTATTTTATCTGAGATTAGCATTTCTGAGCATCTCCGTGCTCCTCTTGGGCAGCACCTTGGAAGGGGGACGCTGCGTACAGGAGTTGGGTATAGTTAGGGTGTCCACAGGCACGTTCCTCCAGCTGAGTATCGCTGGCAGATGCCTCAAGGGAGCCCAGCAGTGCTTCAATTCCTTTCTTTCTCCGAAGTGTCATCTTCAAAAGGTGTGTGTGTTAAACTTGGGATCTCTTAACCTCAAGTTGTCCCCTCTAACGGTGTTTCTCAGCAGCAAATAGCTGGACCCAGTAAGATGGAGAAAATATTTAACCGCGTTGTTCCAGGTTTGATTACGACGTGATCTATTCTGGGAACAACGACCATTATTTTAGTACGTATTTATGAAGATGGCGAGGGGCCCAACAGGAAGCATGACGTGAATCTCGAAAGCAGGGCAGCCCTCCAAGTTACTTTATATTAACTCATGTATAGCATGGAGAGAAACGGGGAGGTGGGAGCAGCAGCCAGTAGGAGTGAACGGATACATGCGGGAAAGAGGTAATTTTCCACTCCTGCTGCTGAGTCCGTTCTGGCTTGAGGCTAGAGCTCAGCAGCCCTGTTTGTCTGGACACGTCCCAGGTTGGGCGTTCGAGGATGAGCAGCAGCGCAGTGAGACCATTAGCGCTGGCAGGGCTGCCTGCCCGGAAAGCCGGGCTGTGCCAGCAGCGCGTGCTCCAGCCCGCAGCCCAGGGGACACGCTGTCTGCGTCACCCCGCCGGGGACTGGTCTGATGCAGACTGCGGGTGTGCTCTGCACCCTGACCTGCTCGTGTGCTGTATCCAAACAGTTTGAGTCTGGGTTTTTTTTCCCCTCTTAAAAATGCTAGGTAGAAATATAGCCGTTTTGGTTACGAAGCCTGTCGCGCGCTCGAGCCTCCCGTATGATGCCTGTGCCACGGGGCAGTAAGCTCAGCGGCGGGGCTGAGCCATAAGGCCACCGCCAGGTCCAGCCCTTGCCGTCGTCGCACTGCCCTGGGTGCTGCACGTTACGCACTGCTTGGGCGATACAACAAATATCCTGATGTGAATCTGGCTGCTTAGGTGCAGCCTGTGTTTTTCGGTCGACTTTCTTCTGTCCTGTCATACCCTTCAAATTGCCAAGAGTCGTGATCGCTGCTGCGTGCACAGGTAGGGACAGGCAAGTGCTCAATTGCTTCATCTCCCCAGGAACCGCAAGAGGGGCCGCGGTCCCAAAGAGCATGTAAATGCCTGCGGTGGGAGAGCCGATCTGCGTAGCGCCTGAAGCCAGGCTCTGGACCTTGTTTAGAGAAGCTGTTGTTTGAGGACTGTGTTTTCTAAACACAATGTTTAGAAAATCTGTGGCAAATTTAGGAAGAACGTGGAGATATTAGCCAATATTTCTGAAAAGTCACAGAGTTTCAGGGGCGGTTTTATGACTCCTTTCAATGTTGTCTTTATTGCGTTTTATAGTAAAAGAAGGATTATAGTGTCACCTTATAAATTAAGTAGATGCATTGGTAAATATTAAACAAAAAAGGACTGCTTTTACTGGTGCAGATAAGTCTTGAATCTCAAATAGGAAATACTTCTTTTCAGAGCGATAACCAAACAAGCAATAAAATGGGTGGAAAGTTGCACCTTGTTTTATAAAGTATTTGCCCATTCTTTTAAAGGCAGTCCCAAGCAAACACTGCGTGGGAATTTCCATGTGCCTGAATTAAGAAGGAACAGTGTTAAGTGTGGTAAAGATGTGGGAAATACCCTAAGGCCCAGCTGAGAAAAAGAAACCACACGCTATGCTTATCGTCTGTCCTGGGATGTTCTACTCTTTTCTTTACTACAATATCCGAATGAAAGCATTTGCTTATAACCTGCAGCACTGCGCATCTGATTCTGCTTTTGCTGATGTCTGTGGCAAGAGTGCATTAACAAAATTTGGCTCCTGTCCATTGATATGATCCTCCAAGCATTCGCTTCTCCGTGAAAGGCAGGGAAAAGCAGAGTAGCCTCGTAGGCTCCAATGACCCTTCTCCAGCAGAAAGCCTAATGCGATTAGTCTCCTCTGGTGTCTATTATAGTGAAGTCCTCCTGCCAACACAGTGCTACGAAAGTGCTGCAGCCAGCGGGGGTGCCTGGCTTGCCCTGATATCTTGGAGAGGAGCAATGGTGTTTAGGATATGTCTGTACTATGAGATGCAGCTTGCAACATAGCCAGGGCAAACAGAAGTGAATTTAAGGCGATGAAATGGGCTACTACAGTCCTGGGGATGGCTCAAAGTAGTTTTCAAGGACTTTGCCAAACAGTATGTTCTGCACGGACTTACCCGTTGCTTGAGTCTGATAGCCCTGCCTCGCACGACAGCGTGGTGGGACCCAGCCCAGGGCACCGCGTGGTGCTGGGCACCCTCCTCTGCTGTCACTGGAGGCCCTCAGGAAAGCACGCAGACCACACCACGAGGGGGTCTGGGAGGGACAAGGGTCTGTCAGCCATGTATACATTTCCCCCATGGCTCTCAGATGTTTTTCTGATCCTCCCCAGATCTTCATCCATGCTCCCAAATCCCACTGGAGCCGCTGGAGGAAGACGAGTCTCTGGGAAAGGCCTCCAACAGTGGCACAAATTATGCGAGGATTCAGACAAGTCCTAACCTGACATTTTTCAAAGTGAAATGCAAGACCCGCTGCTTGCTGATTGCTTTTGCCCTGTAACAGCAGCTGAAGCGCAAACATCATCATTCGCTATGGATGATGACAAGGCGAGAAAAGAGAGGGATGGGGAAGGAGTGAGAAAAAAGTATTGAATCAAATTATGGAGGAAAATAAGCTTCTCCATAGACAATTTTGATGAAACTATTAATTTTGTGTGTAGTGCTTAGAAATTATCATGATATATCCACTGTCCGTGTCAGAGCTAGAGAGCTAATTATATCAGGTACAGAAGAAGATGGAATTATCTCCCCTTCCTCAGCAGGGCTTGTGGCTGCCACCAAGGCAGGACAACGTGAGGGCTTCCTGCAGTCCACGGCGCTGGAGGCGGCCAAAAGGAGCCCCCGCAGGATTCTCCAGGCTGGGATGCTCGGGGCTGCCTCCCCCAGAGGGGTCTGGGCAATAGGGTCCGTTTTATGCAGCCCATCGTGGACATTTCCCCTCTTTCCCCGACCTGAGCCAACCAACATGCCAAAGGGCTCTGCAAGGTTATTCCTCGTGAGATTGAACCTAGAGTTAGGTGGGGGTTTCTCCCAGTGGTGACACACCTCCAAGCATTACCCAAACCTTGCAAAATTAACTTCTGCAGAAAACCCATAAAAAGTAGGGAGAGGGGGAAAAAAAATAAAAGATTGCATTCCAATGGAGCCAAAGACCATGGCCTCTTTAAATGTTATTAAGTCAATAATTAAGTGAATTTGAAGTGTGAACTGTGTATCCACTTTAAATGGATTAATGATATGAGAATTCATACAAAATTGCTGTGTTGATTTTATGTTAATGGCTGTTTGAATATAAGCTGAACTATTAACCAAGGATAAGTGGAACTAATGTGCCAGCATTACCATAGAAATATAATTGAAAGGATGGTCTGCAATTTGCAAAGGGCTTCGTTCCTCTGGAGTGGGTCGGGGAACAAAGGCTCCCTTGGACAGATTGGAAGGATGTCAGTTAGGGCGGGAGGGCTGTAAATGGAGGGATGCTTAAAAGAAGCCTGAATGGTTTAAATAAAAGCGCGAGGGAGGGGTATAATTCAGCTGTCAACAGTAACATTGGAGACACCCAGCAGGGCAGGGTATCTAGTTTGTTAAGATCACCAGTTTGTGCTGTAAACCTCGCAGGGCAGTCCCAAGACTGCTGTGTTTCATGCCAGCAGCCAAGGAGCAAATATTCCCAAGATCTTGGAGATAAACTTGTGCTTAAAGCTACGTTTCACATGACTCAGCCTTTCTCCTTGCTCCATTCCATGCCGACTGCAGTGTGGCAGGGACAGGGAAGCTGCTCCAAAAGCACGGGAAAAGTGGTGGGGGTGGGTGGAAGGACGCACTGCGAGTAGGAATAGCACGAAAATGAGCAGAAGGAAATGTAAGCTGGCTGTCAGTGTGTTTTTCCAAATAGCAAAGTCTAGTCAATTGTGGAATTCCCATTACTTGAATCATTTAAATATAAGCTGGATAAAAGCCCTCAAGAAAATACTACGGAGCGCATTCCTGCTTTGGCAGGCAGTTGACTAGGATGACCTAGTAAGTCTTTCCAGCACTTAGTTCTCGGGGGCGATGGTTAAAATAAAGATAGGATTGAAACAGCTGCTGAATGACCTCCTTTGTTCTCAGCCTTTGATTTTTCCCTCCCCTCTCGGAGGCAGCCTCCAAGGTGCTGAGCGGGCAGCCTGCGTGCAGCCCACAAAGGCAGGAGCAATTTGGGGTACCCAGGGATCTTGAAGCCTTGAGTCTCCCCTCACTTACGGCTCTGTTATGTGTTAGTGTGGTTCCTCTTGATTTGTTTGATTGCAGGTAAAATCAGGCTCAAGGCTTTTGATGCTGATAATTTTACATAATGTTGTGATAATATCATGGCAGTCCCGTGCAATAAGTGGGCTTTGGAGGTGGAAAAGTGTGGGTTTAAGGTAACTGCTGCGAACTTCCTAACAGCGTGGAAAAAGTGGTTAGTTTTCTATGGCATTAGTGGGTTGCACTGGCTCAGTGGGGTGTCTCGCGAGGGACAGACTGTGCGAGGAGGACGCTGGAGCCGCTCAGGCGGTAGCAGGGGATGGGTGGGAGGAGCAGTGACGGCAACGGGATTCCCACGTTTAGCAACGGTGAACTGATGGATCTGCTCAGGCACGCCGTGTAGCTCCATGCTTAGTTTGCCTATCTGAAATTTGGGGATAAAGATGCTTCCTCTGTACACTGATTTCAGAGCTACTGCTAAAAAGCCACCCGCAAGAGTAGGTCTGCTCTTTGTGAAAGCGGGTGCATCCACCTCTGCCTCTCCAAGGACTGGCTTTAAAACTATAGATTCAACATGACTTTTGATTTTGAGATGAAGCTGCAAGTTCTCGGTTGCTCTTGTGTGATTGCTAGTGATTGAAAAAAATACCACTGGGACCTGGTTGAATGCCCAGAGGTCTATAAGAGCCATTGATTCTTGACTCTAATGAGCGTTAGATCAAGCTCTGTCAGTTTGCACATAAAACCAGCAATGCTTTGTCAAAAAATAAAGCGGTGCTCAGAATTTATGGGCAATATTATAAACACAGAATTGGGTAGGTGATTAAAAGCATCGTTCATAATATAACGCTGCTGATATTTAAAGAAAATGTAAATAAATCCTTAATCATGTTTTTCATCCTTTTGAGGCTTGGCTGGCAGAGCTACAAACAAACAAACAATAGCAGCGTATAGATATTTGGAAAATAAGCAGCATGATTAGCTGATCTCATCTAACTGAGGCATAACGATAAACTGGATCGTACATATTTTGTAGTTTATTACTATTAGTATGAATGTGTTTCAAGGTCAGAATTTTTATTCCTGTAACTTCATAAAAATGCATGCTTGGAAGAAACTAAAGTTCTTTATTATTATAGATTGCAGGAAATACCAATATTCATTCCTTAGAGGCATGAAAAATACAACACATCTTACACTTTTGGGTGAAATTCTTCCATTATTGGTTTGGGTCTGGTTATTAATACACCAAATCTTGATTTTTTTTTTTTTTTTTTTTTTTCACTCAAAGAGCCAAATCACCACATTCCCGGAATATCCAGTACACTTAGTCTATATCTTTGTGTGCAAATTTACATTTGCAAATTTACAAATGCAGATGTGAATATTTCCATGTTCAATTTGTCAAAACCCTTCTCCCAGTGATATTATATATATTGTCAAGCTATAAGGCTTAGCTCTCCGGGTCTCTCTCCTCCTCTCTGGGGCAAAGCTCAGTACAGCTGAGCGTAATTCTCCATTTGTACTGGGACGAGTGTTTCCTTAGTGCTGCATTTTGATACGTTTACTCGTCTTCCTTGAATATCACTTTATTTCACTAGTAGTCCAATCTAGTAATGGGCACACCAGTAATCTATTTTGTGCTTACAGAGTAACACACCACTTGACAGATGGAAAGATAGGTGAGTAGTTATTCATAAAGGGGAGGAGGAATGACTGCAGGTCAATCCAGTAGCCTGGATGAGGAGCTTGGCAGGGTGGAATCGCCGGTGGAAAAGGTTGGGAACAGCTTATCGTTGCAAGCCTTTTTTTTCTCAGTACCAGAGCTATGTATTCTTTCACCGCCAGACATATGGGGAGCCCCTAATGAGGCTTACATTATTGCTGCTTAATATGCAAGTTGTTTTAAAGCAAGTGAAACTTTCAATGGTAATGAACACTGAAGAAAAACACATTTTTCTTCACTGGCCCATTACTATTCAGAGATAGCTAATATCTGCTAAATGATTTTTCTCTCAAAGATAATGCCCAGATAAGCCGTTAATGCCTCCTCCCATGCAAAAATGATGTCAGGTCCTCTAAAAGTAGGAGGTTGACTTTACAACCACAGTATCTGAAAGCAAAATACAAAGTCTGGCAATCTTTCCACTTGCCTTTGGTGCCTACAGGGAATGCCTGGGTTATGTTTTTGAGGTTTTCTCCAAAGTCATCAGAGCTAAACAGTTGCATTTTGTTTTGTTTATTCTGAAGGTTAAAATTATCAGTTAATTAAATGTTTTCAGTAGGTAACACTTTCCGAAAGAAGCCAAGTATAATAGGATTCGTGTTGTGGCCGCCAGCTAGTGACCGTGCTACAGCTCAGCAAGGGAACAGACTCCCACAGAATATTCTGCCGCGATGTTTTGGGCAGAGGCGCTTCCTTTACGAGCAACGGTCCCCGTTGCCTAACCGGTGTCAAAGCAGCTCTTCTTAGAGAGGAAAAGGCGACTTGTGCACAACCCCCTGCTTACCCCTGAAAAACGCAGCGGCTCTGATGGTCATATGCCTCTTCAGGGTCAAATCTGGTTGTCCCTCACAAAGCTCCCCTTTATGGGAGCTTGGCTGCTGTATCAACTACATGGAGATTCTGGCCCTGTCAGCACCATGGTTTGGCCACAATAGACTTCAGCAAAACCCTTTCTGAATGCCTGAGAAGAGAATTAAGAACCCTGTTTCTTTGCAAGCCTTTATGTTTTGAAGAGCAGTGACACTGTGGGTGCATCCGCTGTGTGCACAGCCCCTGGCACCTGGAAAGGCAAAGGAGAAACCCAGCTTGGAAGCTGAGGAACTGCAAGAATATGTATCATTTGCCCCTGTCTGCGTTCAAAGCTGGTTAAATACAGACTCCTATTTGCCCCAAGAACAGTGTTTCCTTGGCTCTGAGCTGGCTCTAGTTGCAGTCCTGTGGAAACCAGAGGAAAACCAGACTCAGCCATGTGCGTGGGGACCTGCTTTGCAGAAGGTGCCTTTGCTTCTTGCCAGCCCATCTTGCCTCACCCTGGAGGAAGCAGCCAAAGAGGCTGTCCTGCCTCCGGGAGGCTGCATGGAGGGACGTTTCCTTAAGGGAGGGCAAACTCATCTTCTCTTTCTTTTCTCTGCCTTTCCAGTCAGGACCTAGCTTCTTCCCATCTCCTCCCCACCATCCTGATGGCCCCGTTCCGCATCCAGTACTGACAAGCCCTTTGCAAGCAGCTGAAAGAAGTGACTCAGGTTGTTGTTCTGCCTCCAGATACAAAGAGTTTGTATTCCTCGTTTCTTTAATAACCTAGACAGTTAAATTAGAATAATATTAAGGAGCAGTTTAGTGAGGATGAAAAGCAAACAGTGCTGCCAACTTCAACAGAAAAATATCGAGTCAGGTTTTCATGAATTACACAGTAATCTTAAAAATCACAGTTAAAATGACTAAATTGTCCCCTTTTTCCTTTGTGTTCTGATTTCTGGGTCTTTAGGGTACAATCATAAAGTCTAGAAAATTACTATTAATAAAAATTAAGAGAGGAGCTAGCTGCGTTTCTCATGTCATTGCATGCTTCTGGCAGCCAAAGCTGAAGAACGCTCGAAAAATCATAAGACTCAAGATAAAAATCATGTGAGTTGGCAACGCTGTTCCAAGACTCCCCAAGAGATCCTGTACCTCCTTCAGAGAGCGTAACTGTGCTTTTAAAATTACACCATTGCAAAATTAATCAGGGGAGAGGATCAGTTGAAAGAAATGGGAGTTTTGCAATGACTTGGATTTATGGCCGGAGGAGGCTGACTCATGCCTCGCTGCACGTCCCGTCGTGCTGCTTCGTTCAGGGCTCCGGACACGTCTGAGATGAAGGCATGTTGCATGTCTCGACTTCCTTCAGAGAATCGGCAGAGTCAGTGTTCCCTGGGTCAGGGAGATTAAACAGTCTCTTATCAGGAGAGCGGCGCGGCAGCAGGGAGGTGAAATCTCTGCATGACCACAGTGCAGGAAATACTTGTTTTCTTCCCTCAATAAAGGAAAAGGCCAATTTTCATCTTCATCCAGCCTAGGTAATGTTTCTGAAGTTAGTTAAACTCATGTTTGCGACCGCAGAGTTATACTTAGTCTGTCAGACCCTATTGATTTCCAAGTATCAACATTTTGTTGCAATATTGTTAAGTATATTATAGCTGTTCAAATAGTACTTTCCAAGGCTCTGTTCTCTGGTTGATCTGTGAATGATTTACAAACTGCTTCTAGTTTCTGATCTTACCATTAGGTGCTGAGCCATGTAGTTATTTGGAAATGGGTATGATTCAAGCAAATCATTGACAGCACATGAAGCGTTCATGTACAGAGGGAGATGTTCAAAAGCACAAAGGATACATGAGTGACAAACAAGTGTTGAAAGACCAGACAAGGACAGCTTCCAATTCCTTTTTGTACCATCTTCTAGGTTATTTGATTATTTATTATTTGTGGAGTGTAATCAGCCACGTTGGTTTTTACTTTGTGATTTGATGGTTGCAACCATCGCCCACCAAGAAAACGATGCGAAGGGAAGAACGAATGGCGAGTCAGACCACTACCAGCCAGGCAAAGCCTGTGTCTTGCTCCTTGAGGTCCCAGATTTAATTTTCCCATAGTTATGACTGATGCTTTGACCAGGAATGTGGAATGAGTTTTGACTGTCATCAGCAAAGCCAAGGAGCTGTGAGCTCCCTTGTGCGTGGAAGAGATGTTTCCAAGCATTATAAGTGCTTCTTCACATGTTTATAGTAAAGAAGTTGAAATATAGACTTGGCTATTTGACAGATTATCTTTTCAAAGTTAGTAGATGGGGAAAATCTAGTGAAGGTGCCCAAGGTTACTCCAGACTGACACCTCAGGTGAAATTTGGCCCCGAGTCCTTCACTTCATTTGGAGGAAGGCTGGTACGAAGCGTGCGGCTCTGACTGTGACTCTGCTGTGTACTTGTTTCAAACATACCTTAAGCAAATGTATGGAGCAGGATTTTTTTTCTTTTTTTTTTGCTTTGTGAATATAGTGCTAGAAAGATGAAGAGAGTAGCTGTAAATGCCTGGCGTGGGTGGGAAATGGATGGAGGACATGTTGGTACTTGTTAGGGAAAAGCTTCGGAAACAAAGTGCACCTAATTCTCCTTTCATTGATGTTAAACAATTCAGGAATAACTCCATTACAATCAGCATAGCACTGAGAGGAAAACCGAGTGAAAAATCTCTTACCAAAAAAAAGGCATTTCTTGGCAGAAGCGTACCGGCTGTGGCCTGTAGGTTGCAGCAGAGTGTATGCTTTTCATTAGGAAATACCACTTCATCCTTTGTTTTCCCAAAGTGGAATTCCCCAGTGAGATAAAGCAACTCTTATTTGGCTGTATTGCTAAAAAAAACCAGCCTTGACCTTGCTGGCCAGACAAAAGGATGTTGTTTCTTTAGGTTTTTGCTACGTGGGTGTGAGCTATGTCGAGTGTTTCAGACCACGTGAATCAGCGCCGCACACTCCAGCAGCCCAGCGCCTTCCCATCATGATGGGAAAATGATGCGAAGGACTAAGACGTACCATAAGTAACAGTGGGAAACACTAGTCCTGGAGGTCCCATCCCATTAGGTCAATTAAAATTCTCCTTTTTCTTTAGTGCACTTTGGACCCAGCTGCAAAATTTGCACAAATCCATGTAGTTGTATGTTAAGCTGATGTATCATATGGCAATGGAGGTATGCAAAAAACATGACACCATATACGTGCTGCAGTGAGAAACGGCTCCACGTTAATATGATCCCGTCATGTGCTACAGAAATGAAAAACTTTAGCAGATGGCACCGATGTAACTCTTTCTGGCTGCAAAGGTAGGAATAAACAACCACTTCGTACGTCAGGTTCATTCACTTCATTGATCACTCACAAAATATTAAATAAAGGTAAGAAAAGAATACAAACCAAAATTGTATGGACGTCTTAATGACAAAGTGTTCTGGTTTTCACCAGGAAATGCTAAGAGGAATCCAGCACTTTGTAAAGTCAGTCATAAACATATAAAAATACATGAATGCCAATGGAAATTATTGACTGAACTATCTCCTTTTTGGTGGGAAATATGTTTTATCAATATTTGTGCTGATCTGCTTGAAATACTCAAGGCAGAATGGGAAAAGCAGTCAAAACTCTGAAAAATCTAAAGCATGTTTTCAACTGGCTGTAAACCAGAAGTCATCATGTGAATTTTTACAGAAAAAATAGTCTCTGTTTCTTCAGAGATTTATTTGGTTTAAGGCCAGAAAGGACCATTAGATCATTTACTTTGACGTTTTGTTTAATGAAGGCCAGATACCCCTATATTTAGCCTGAAAACTTATATTTGGTTAAATTTTTTTCCAGAAAAGCAACTAGCATCTAGTTTTGATTTGTATATGCTGAGAACTGCAGAATCCACCATTTCCTCAATGTTTTCTACAAGTGGTTTATAACTTTCCCTGTTAAAATATGTTCTTAATCGCTCACTTACAATTGTATGGCTTCGCATTTCAGACCTTGCTTCTTGTTACGCTTTGCTCCTTTAGATGTAAGGGTCCTTTGATACCCAGTGTTTTCTTCTTTTGTGTGTACAAACACACTGCAATCAAGTCACCTTTCCATTGTCTTGCTGATTAATTCAACTGATTGAACTCCATAAATAATATGTGAAACATTTTACTTAAATTATTTTAGACTCTTGACTCACTCCAATTTTCAGCAGCCTTAAAAAATGCAAGTGCTAAAACAGGATAGTTTTACGGGTGCAGTGTGCAGAGGTAAAAATCCATCCCCCAATTCTCTTCTTTCAGTATATCCAAAGGTCAAATTTGCTTATCTGCCTTTTTTTTTAACCTTTTCCTAGAATGAGGGCTCATATTCAGTTGCTTAACTCTGTCCCAACTCGCTGCTTTCCATGTAGTCTTCCTTGCTGGAGGTATGGCCTACGTTCCTCAAAGACAGCTGTGAAACTCTGCACTTGGCTGGGTTAAAATGCATCTTGTTTTAAGTGCCCCAAATTGCTAAATAATGCACGTTGCTCTCCATGATCAACCTCTTATTTTCTGATGTTGGATTCCTCCGTGTCAGGTTGCTGAAGCTTTGCAACCATTGACTGTGGTTGGCCCGCAACCATATCGTGCTACAACCAACCTCTCTTCTACAGGTGTTTCATAATGTTTTTATAATCAGCATGTTGTGTTCTGCTGAATTCTATGACTCGCCAAACTCGAAGTGTGTTGCATCTATGCAGATATATTTATCGACCAAACTTGTAATCTCATCAAAGGATGACATCAGAGTTACATGATGAGGCCTGTTTTCCATAAAAAAATGATTACTGGCATTAATTCTATTTCTATACTTTATTATTTTAATTAATTATCTTTATTAATTGACGTTTTTATCAGCTTTCCGTTGCCTTGCCTGGCATTGATGCTGGCCGGCTGGCTCACACTTCAGCTCCGCTTTTGACTCTTGGCACCACGCTAGCTGTCGTCCAGTGTTCAGGAATTTCCTTTGTGTTAGCATATTTATTAAAAACTAATTTCAACAGGCTCGATCTTTGTGGCCCAGACACTTAATGTCACTGGTATTCTCAGTGCTCTTCCTCTTCAGTGGCAATAGCTTTCCTATGAAGTGTTGGGAGCGGGAACTGCTGTCGCAGCACTATGTCACCCAGGAGTTCCTCTATGTCATGGCAACTTGCGTGGTAAATTGGCAGATATTATCACCTTTGGGCTCTTCTGTCATGATTGAGCAATTGTTTTAGTTCTACCTCTTATCATATGGATAAAATCAGATGGGAGAAGCATTTCACCTCAAACTTCGGGACAGATATGTGTGATATATGTGCATTAACAACACTAGTCTCCAAAGTCATCTTTGTGTATAGACTTCTGTAGTTCTGCCATAGTCAGAGAGACGGTGAATTACTAGAATCTGTCTTATATGCAAATTGAGGCTGGCATTACTCAAAAGAGCTAAAAACCCAGGAATCTCCCAGTTATCCGTACAGACTGACATCCATTACTCCACCAGCACAGGCCTGAGACGGCATTCCTGGGGAGCAATATCGGTTTTGCGTGGGTTACAATGGAGACTTGCATGGTGTGACGTTTCCATGTGAGCAGTACTAAAAACAGCCTTAGGCACGCTGTAAGTCTTTTCCAAACAGAGCTCGTATTTAATTTGGTGTGTTGTGGAAAACTCTGGGCAAGTTTTCCACTCAGATACATTGTATTTTACAAGGGCACTCTGCAAAATACAGCATTCTCTATTTTTTATCATTTATCTTTAGGAAAATAAATAGAAGTCCTTATAACAATTAAGTCTTTATAACCCGTCTGTTATTCCCGGGGAGCTAGGGTTATATGCCAGAAAAGTAAACCAGTTTCTTTATCAGTTATTGGATATTTGGATTCAATGATCAAGCAGCCAGTTCAGTGCAGCACATATTCTGGTTTATATGACTAAAGGAGAAGGAAAATCGTGATGAAAGAACAGCATTTGGGTCCAGCTGTCAGACATGATGGAAAAGAAATTAAATGCAAAATTGTCCAGATCACACCATGGATCCATCCATCTACAGATTAATATATCTCTTTTTCCCTCTTGGAAGTGCAGATGACATTGTGGTGCAAATGGATCTAGCATAGAACGTGAGATCAAAATCAGCTGTGTGAGTGAGAGTGAAGAATTTTGCCCAAGAAGCAGGTAATTTAGCACAGGTCTAAAAATCTCCGCCTTGGGAAAAAGCAGTAGTGTCATTAGCAATACGTTCACCCACTACGTATCCCTGTTGCCCAGTGTTCTGTGAAGCCCTTAACAGAAGAATCTTATGCATAAGCAACGGATGCACTGATTTGGACTGTATTCATTCAATAGTTTTAAATCTGGCTAGCAAATACCAAAATCTTGGCTGAAAAGTTGTGATGGAAGAAGCGCTTATTAAAGATGCCTGCAAACACATCTCATTGTCCACATTTGCATACCCAGGGGTTAGCTCAAATAGTTGACAATAATGTCAAGCATATCTTATTTTGCTATAATTATTTTACTCGCATATGTCACAGAACATAATTGTTTTCTCAGTGTTTTAAGATTCCTCCTACAGATAGGGAACCATAGAAATGTCTCTCTAACATGAGCTCAGGAGGAGCTGGGAGAAGCTGCAGCTAAAGAGAGGCTGGGATATGCACAGCTGTTCTTATTTCCAGCTGTTTCTCGTATGTTCTCCAGGTGGAGCAGACATTGATAGCTGTTCCCTTATAAAATATGTAATAGTGTACTTTATGACCTAATATATTTTCCAGTCCTAGAGCCTGATCCAGAGTCCACTTAGCTCTCTGAACAGGCTTCCAGTGGCACCAGTAGAGCTCTGTCAAATTCTTAATGAACCAATGCACGTGAGAGGTAATTTAGGGCCATTATCTTTGTAGGGTTGCATATAGTTCAGTGACGCTCTAGAATTTGCCTCCAGTTGTCTCCCTGCTGTTTCACTTGCTTCCACTAGCTGTTTTTCACCAGCCTTCGGAGATTTATATACAACAGCTCTGGGCCTTTTACGCTGTCTGCGGCTACTTGCCACCGAGTAGCAGACGTTGTACTCTCTTGCCTCCTTGGCAGGCTTCCCCAGGAAAGCACTAGGCCCAGCGGTGGTTGATAGCGTCTGATGGCATTTTGTGGCACTCCTTCGGTCTTGTCATACTTTCCTATGTTATGCATCGTCAACCGCAGCCGCCTAATTGTGACTTGATATTTAAGTTCATTGGCAAAGGTTGTTTGCTTATGGGTTAGTATATCCACTTCAACAGCCTCGGAGAATAGAGTGACAGGGAGAGCACACTGGAGCTTTTTGTTACGGGAGAGTGCTGCAAATCCTTTCACAAGAGACTAATTTCCACATACAGGGTGTAGGCTGTATTTGGGACACGGGGAATGTGAGTGAACGCAGGAGCCAGACTGCTGAAAACGTACCGAGACTAAAGCCAGCCAGAGGGAAGGTGAAGATTCTGTGCTTGCTCCTGGGCTTGGGACTCAAAGTCCTGGTTGAGACCTATCCCTGCCTTCTTAGGTTTGCGTCTTTAGGTTGCAAAAAATACGGCTTCAGAAATAGGATCCAGCTATTCTGCCAGCAAGTTGTGTGTGCATTGCTTATTTATGTGCATGGGCCATTGGAACAAACAAATACTGCTTTGTCTCTTCTGCAGAAGAGGAGATTGTACTGGCTTTTTCCTACTTTGGGTGTGATCTAAAAGGGCTAGAGCAATTTCAAAACTAGTACGGATGTGCCAAGTACATATATATCTCACTAGTTTGATGTGGTTATGCTGGGGACTCCAGATATTTCACACCTACTGGATGTTCCTGGGAAATGTTGTTTCCACTCCTGCAATTCCTTGGTTTTGCTCTTGTTTGTGCTTGTCCCATTAGATCACATGAAGCTAATGACTGAGGCATAGCCATGCTTCCCAGGGATTTGAGGACTTAAGTGCTTGAAAACTATTAGCAGACATGCTCTGCTGTTGAATACGTTGGAGCCTTTTGCTGCAGGGGATCATCCTAAAGGCTGTAAGAAAACAACAGTTCAGTATTTTGACAACATCAGCTCACAACTTTGTTTTGGCTAGAACAGTCTTTTTCTGATCCTAATGTAGGTCATGGCTGCAAGTTAATTTGTTCCATGTGCCATTATGATGTAGGATACATTCAGAAAAACAAGGTTCTCCCAGGGTGAGAAAAAATTATGTTTACTAAGCAGTTATAGCCCGTTTTATTTTTTTTTCCTCCCAAATTTCCCATGTGCTTTCCCATGCTTTGCTTTACCCTCCTCCCTCCTCCTCGTTTTCCTGCATTAGCAGCCTGATTCCACATCGCTGGTGTAACCAGTTTAACTCCCTGTGCTCTCCAGACCTCTGGGTGTGCGGGCAGAGAGCAGCCCCATCCCCGTCCCGGTCCGGGCACGCGGCTCCTCTGCAGCTCCCTCTGACTGCACTTGAATTTGCAAGTTGGAGCAGGGACTGCACGCTCACCCCCTGCCAGGCGTTTTGAGCCTGGTGGATCCCAGCCTACGTGGCATTAATCGCCTGCTCCTCTGGATCCCTTACAAACCTACCCCAGGTCCTCTTCAGCTTCAGTGGGAGCTGGGAGTATTGGATGTCTCCTACGGCTTCTGGCTTTGCTTGAACTTCACCCAAACACTGATAAGAAAAGTGCTTGTGTTACTCTGTCTGGGCTGCGTACGCCCCAGATTTATCTCCCATCTGTCTGTCTGCTGTGCGGTTGGAGGAGCGGCTGCAGGGTGGACTGGCATACCTGGGCATAGCTTTACCATAGGTGACTGGTAAAACCATATTCCTAAACGCAACTAGCAAACTGTCCTGAGCAGGGGCCTTGGGCTTTAGACACTGCATAAACTGAGGTAGTGCCTCATTTCAATAAACCAAGTATTTGGTTAGTAGTTTTTAAGGCTGTTTGGTTGGTGATGATAAACAGATGGGCTTTGCATGCGGCCTCCCCAGTGCTACCGCAGTGGATTTGCTCCGATATCACGTATGCGTGCAGAAGAATTGAAAAACCCAATTAGCGTCACCTGAGATGAAAGCTCTGTAATCATGACTGCCATCTCAGAACAATTAATCATCCACCTACAATAAGTCACCAGACTCATTCTTCTATTTTGTTTCTAAGTTCTTCTGCAGATTTAAAAGAGCTACTGGAGCAAACGAGATGATGTGGGGTTTGGGATCCCAGCTCAGTACAGCTGGCTGGTTAATCGCAGTGGGAGCACGAGCACCGAAAACAGCCAAGGTGGCTTAACAGCTTTTGTCCCAGTCCCCTGCTGCCACCGCTCAAAACTTCACCTACCATTTTACGAGCTCTCTATGTGCCTGAAAAGGCTATTTCTGGTAACTTGAACTAAACTAGTTCAGCCGCTTTGAAGACTGCAGAGCCTGGAGAAAGAATAACTTTCCCATACATATATATATAGGTTGAAAGTCTGTCTATATAGGTTTTTCAATTTTGTTTTAGAGTGGTTGTGCTAAAATGCCACGAGACAAAAGCATCGTAGTATCAGTTCTCACTGTGGAAAAAATTATTGAAAATGTAGAGAAACTGGTTGAGACATGACCAAGTTGAAAGTTTAAGCCTATTGTTTGGAGCGTCTTTTTCAGCTCCTAAACCAGTCACATAATGATTGAGGGTTACCATAACGCTGGGTGCCTTATGAATGGCCTGTGCAGTACAAAAGGCAGTGAAGGATCACATTTTCCCTGTTTAGCTTGTAAGTTCATTGTAGTGCGTTTCCAGGAAAACTTGATTTTCACAGCACATTAGAGACAGGTCCTCAGTTGTTACAGAATGATGTAGCTCCACCTAAGTCAATAGATCTCCGATGCTTTGTGGTAATTAAGGGTGGCACTGAGCCGCCGACACTCTGTCAGAGAAAGCAAAACGTTTAGTTTCTCTAAAGCAAAATAGCAATTTATTAACTGTTAAAATCTGGAAAAAAAAAAAAAAAAGAAGGATCTTGAAGTAAATTAATTTGACGTGCTCTTGACACCAGCAAAAGGGGAATTTTATCACTTTCACCCTATGTGAGAAAATGTTGTACAGTTTTACAAGCAACGAAAGTGTGTGACCAACAGTGAGACTGAGACGGTGTGACCTATACAAAAGAAACAGCACTATGAGAAAATGTAAATATTTATAAAAAGCCAAAATAGAGTCTGTAAAATTATCTTACATTTGAGACATATGGATATTATCACCAAAGATACTATAAAGAGAGAAAGAGAAAAAAAGAATTAAATTCCACTTATAGGGGCTTTGGAATAATCTAATAAAATGTATGTGGCTATACAGTACAATTTGATTCTACAGTTTTAAATTCAGGAAAATGTATCTTGGGATTATATTAGTGACAGCATCTCATACCTGTGCCCAGCAAGATACTGCTTTTCCCCCCTCAGATCTGTCTCTCGTGTTGGACCCAAACTTTCATTGCTTACTGAGGCAAACTCCCGTCGCACTCAGTGGGCTAAATTCTCTTCTCATTTACATGGAAATGGGAGGACTGAAGGATATCGTACACAGGTCGCAATGTCAGATTTCCAATCAGATCATCAAAATTAAAAAGCAGTTTGATAAACCCAATTTTCCAGCTGAAAACACAGTATTTCTGACAGCTGCAATCTTTGTAAGTGATTTCTGACCCAGTTTTCATATATAAATCTCCTTGCAGCACAGGCATTTTTTCTTTCTTTCGCTTTTCAGTGCCTATTTGCAGTTCCTCTCCGAGACATAAAACATTATCATGTAGATGATAGTTTTCTTAGAAAGCAAATCCACTGGGATTTTTAATTAGAATATCTTCATGAACATCTGAACCAAACTGTAGCACACTATGAAGTCTTGAAGTGATGCTGAACAGTACTGCTCACACTTTTATTTCATGTTTGCTATTAGAACTATTTGGCGAAGATAATATTTCAAAATACACAGCTCAGTCACATAAAAGTTCTTGCAACTGTGAGAAAGGGAGGGAGCTTGAAATACATACAAAAACCTTCTTTGGAAGAAGGAGCAGGGCAAAACGTGCAATGAGAAATTATATTATAAAAAATCTTTAATTTATTATGAGGGCAATTTTCAGATTACAATGTCAAGGTTCTTCATGTTTATGAATATTTTCTGCACTCACCTAATAGCTGAGAGTCAAGGAGATTCTATCAAATTAATTTTAGTTTTGGCTGGAGAGTTAGACTTTTTAAAGAATGTTAATGATTTTGTCCAGACATTAATAAATCTGCAGTAAAACCTAGCATGCAAAAGACAAATGAAGGGGCATTTTTGTCCTTCATTCCCTTTCTCTTCTTGGGAGGCTGGAAATATTATTTATCTGTGCTACTGCTGGTGCTAGGGACAGGTTTTTGAGCACATGGGACAAGATTCAAATGTGCAGTGCAGGTGACGGGGACAAACCAAAACGGCGAGTGTCCTCCTTTGTCTGCAGGGAGATGCCGTTGTCCCGTGAACATGGAACAGACTGGAAATTGGAGAGAATAGCATCACCTTCACAGAGCAGAAATAAAGCTCTGGATGGTGGCTGGGAGGGTGTATCTAGGAAAGGTGGGTCTATACGGACCCTCATTTTTAGCGACTTTTCCTGAGCATCTTCTGATGAGCATTGCTGGAAACAAGTAGTCCTGGTACGTTGTTCTGGTGCAGCCGGGCTGTTTTCAGGAGCTTTTCCTTAACTGCAAAGCAACCACAGCCGTTGGCACTCCCGCGGGAGCAGGTATTGCAGTCCAGCGGCTGTGTCCAGGCAGAAATCCATTTAACTAAAGTGAGAACCTGAGCATCTCCAACTCCCATTTGCCTCACTGGCAGCTGAAGACATTAATCATCTTGCACAGGACCCTGAACGTCTCTCGTAATCCTAAATGAGGATAAACAATGAAGTTGACTTTGTTTTTTGCAGAAAAGAGGATGTTACTGAATGTGAAGCCCAAAATACAGTTTAGTCTTGTTACCACCTCTGCGGGGAAAAATGTAATTATATTGAGCTCTAAGTAACTTAGTTTGGGACAACTTATTTAGTCTCCCTGAAGTATCAGTCCATTCCCCAGAGCATTAAAAAATGAATGCTGGTGTCCAGCCTATTGCCATAGCAGCCCTGTGAGGGTTTATGTGATACATAACACACCAGAGTCTTCCAGTAATTCCTCTGTAGGTTAATAATGAAAACAGAGCGATGTAAGTCTAGGGCTAATACAATATGCAGAGATACAGCAGAGCCTGGGCAAACATTTGAAGTGAAGGGAAGTAGTGGACAGAAGCCAAAAGCCCAGCTTTTCTCCATTTTCATTTCCCCATAAATACAAATACTCAACACTCATTGCTCTCTCGTGCAGTGTCACGTGTTTGGATTGAATGCTGAGTATCTGTTTCTGCTATCAGTGATGGATAAATTCCTAATGAACTGCATCAAGACAGCACGTGGATTTTTCTAGGAGGCATCATTCAAGAAGCGTCTTGCAAACTCTATCTCAGTTTAAGTGACTAAAGGATTAACAGAGTGAGACATAGCAAAGAAAGCCAGCCCTGGAATTTGAAAGCAACCAAAGCAAATGTCTTCTGGAAAATAGGCCTGAGGATCTTTGAGTAGGTTTTTTTTTTTTAAGAGCTGGAGTGGTATTTCTCTTAAAATGGGTTATGGGTGGGGTTTAGGAATCTTTTTCTGGACTCCAGTTTTCCGTATAATGCGTTTTCTCCCCATAGATACAGCATATATTCTCTTTCCTGAGCATAGTGAGTGAGGAGTGTAGTCTCAGGATGAAATCTTTCCAGCATTATCTGATGTAAAAACCACAGCTGGATTGATTCCCAGGTCCGATCTCATCTCTCTTGACTTGCAAAGCCATGGCAAGACTCCAGGAAAGAGGTGGAGCACCCTGTAAAAATGCAGAGTGCTCACTGCTCCCAAATAGCTTAAAATCTGAAGGTAATGCCTAAGGAGCGTGCTGTGGAAAGGAATTATAGTATAGGAGGCCAGAAAAGACAAAAAAATTTAAGCTGATGGACAGAGACATTTATAAAACGTAGCTCCTTTTTATCTTGGTGTAAATTCTCTCTGCTCCCCTTTCCTAAGTTGAGGTTATGGGCCTAAATGGAGCAAAATACTTAGAGCATGTTCCTTCACAGATGCTTATGTAAATGAAAACTTCAAAATACGAGGTAAGACCTTGATCCTGCAAGGACTGACACACATGGAGCTATACGCTAGTGCGCAGTCCCTGGAGGTCGGTGTAGCTCTGTACAAGAAATGCTGCAAAGAGATTCTGCCCTCAAGGGATGCTATCACCCCAAGAAGCATGAGAGAATTCACACTACTCTTCTACTCCTATAAGAATTTACGCAAAGAAGAGCTGAGTAGGAATTTTCCATCAAAATGCTTTTTCAACAGAAAATATAATTTCTGAAGGTGGAGGAATTGATGCCTTTTTGCAGTTTTTCATTGGAAAAAAAATTGCCTTGAGAGTTATAGGCTCATGCTGCCTTGATAAACACACACATACATTCTGGCAAACGGTGCGATACTGACACGTCATCTCTTTGTCTTGTGAATAAGTAGCAGATCTCTGGGTATCGGTGAGAAGAAACAGATGACTCTTTTTTGGCTACTTCATGCTAGTGAAAATTTCCCTACTTGAGCATCTTTAATAGGCACTTCAATACTTTCACATAAACCGTTTAGAGTTTATAGGGTTTTCTTAATGCTTTGAAAAAAAGGTGGAGGGAAGGAACCCTTATCTGGTACTGGTGGATGTTGCAAGAATTTTGCCTTACTAGATAACACAGATGAGGCCCAAACTGTCTTGTGGGTCTTTACATGAGAGCACCAGCATTCAGTCAGTGTGCCAAACTACGCATCTGGCCAGCAGGTTAACGCATTTGTGGGAAAAGGCACATTCCATTCCAATTTATAATCTACAACAAATGCTTGTTGTTTGGGTTTTGGGGTTTTTTTTTTGTTTTGTTTGTTTGTTTGTTTTAAAAAAACACAAGTATTTGCTATTCCAAAAATAAACTGTGAGTGAAAAGGGGAAAAAAAAAAAGAAAAGAAAGGAAAACCTTGTTTTATTTTTGTATGGAAACCATAATCCTACATGATGGAAATAATAAAAAATCAAGCTCATAAGGATTTCTGATGATGGGATAACCCTAGGTTCTTTGTTCTGAATATAAATTGATACATTAAAATGTGCTCGTAAGAACTGCAGATTTAGTGTGAGTAGCCAAGAACAAGAAACTCGGCTTCATAAAATGGCACCTAATGTGAAAGCTGTCCAAAAGACATTGTTCTATATAGACCCCAAAAAAGGCCCATTTGCTTTTGAAGGAAAAGAATGGGTAAAAAATGCAGACTGCACCAGGAGCTTGTTGTTCAAAACTAGGCTCGTATACGTGTTTCAAAGTTGGTTCTTCTTTATTACAAGCCCTTATAAACCCTGTCAAGCCAATTCCAATGAAAATTAGCTTTTGCTGCTTTTATTTTCCTTTACGGAACAATACGGGACATGAAAACACCCTTCTAAGCTGGTGGAATCACTCTTTCTTGCTCCAGAGAAAACTCATGGTGAAATTATTGCCCTATACATTCAACTACAAAGTTGAAACCAGGATTTTACCCGCTTTCCCTAGATACAGATGTATTTGCAGGTTTGCTTTTAGTTATACTAACACATCGGGAGTAGTTCTACCTGCTGTACTGAGAATACTCTGTATCTACTGCTTAAGCTGCACAGTGAAGCCAAGATTTTGATAAACAAAATTTTAAATGATATAGATTAAATTTCCATTAAGTGATTCTCACTTAACTTACGCTGATTTGATGTCAGTGTAGTTCCAGGGATATACAAACAGAATTTGAAATGATGAAAGTCTTTTGGGAGATCAGAACTGAAAGCAAAGTGTAAATTTTTTTCCAATGTAAGTAAAGCTGGCTTGAAACTAAGTGTATTAGGCTTTACACCCTTTCTGCTACAGCAGCTGAGGATATGAATGTTTTAAATTAGTGAAGGCAATTTCTTAGTGGAAACGAGCCTTGGTGGCCAGTTAGACAGACACGTAGGGAGAATAAGCTCAACACGTTTCATGAATGTAGGCGGCTGGGTAAGGAAGAGAAATCCTATTAGTGCCCAGTTAAAAGAACGGCTCTATCATGAATTCAGTGCTTATTAGAGGGCCCAGAGGGACTCCTAGCACAGAGATGCAAATTCATAGGAAATTAGGTCCCTGAATTCTAGTGCTCAAGGAATCACTGTTTTTGTGGAGGTGTTCTCAAATATGAATGGTGAGAAATTGGTCTCATTTATATTTCTGTAAATCAAGAATAACCCCAGAGCAAGGAGGTGGAGTCATCATTCTTGGATATTTCAACAGCTCCCATGGCCTCAAAACCTGAGTGCTTTCTATAGCTACATGGATCAGTTATTGCCTGTGAGCTGGGGCCATGCTAATATCCTCATTTCACAGATTGCATCTGAGCCAGAGAGAGACTGGAGTCTTGTTTCCTAACAAGATTTCAATCTATAACTTCTATTGGTTTCATTACAAATCAAGGGACTTTAGATGCTCTGTACCAGGCAGTTGTCTCCAGAAAATATGTGTTGGAGGACGGAATTGAGCTGACATGTTTTGCATCCATGGTTACCTCTTCAATCACAGAGCCTTCTTCCCTGGCTGGGGAAGACTATGGCTCTTCCTCACCATGTAGTAGCCTGCAGAGATGATGCAGGAGGTAAATGGGAACGGGAGGGAGGGGGAGAAAGGTGCTTTTATTTTCACTTTATCGTTTTGGTAGGTGATCAGATGCTGTAGTATTCAGCAAGAACTGGGTAAATAATGGAATCCATCGTCTGATGGCAGTTGCTCATTTGCAGTGTCTCACTTCAGGGCGTTGTTTCTTTCCTGTGTTTCCAGAGAAAATTCCTCCCGGGGTAATGATGAAAAACTAGTCACAAATCAACACAACTCAGAATATGAGAGAATCATAAAATATTGCAAAATCAAGCAAACAATACAAAAGCCCAGTGCTTTCATCGTGCAGGGAAAGACCTCCAGAACACCAAGGAATTTTGGAACTATTTCAGAGACTCAGAAATCATGAAACTTGGACATTTTTCCTCTCAAGGCTTTTTCTTCTCTCTTTCCTCTCTCCTCCCCAATGAATCACTTGGTAAAAGAATACATTACCTGGAAACACAGCAGGAGTCTTGGCCTTAGTATAAGAGAGCAGATTATAATGAGTATCATACTAAAGAAGAGGGAATAGAGAGCATCAGCAGCCAAAAAAGATATGCAATTTGTGGGATATGATGCAACGCAGAGAAGATGTCAGTGATGAGGTGGAAATAAAACAATGTCAGTCACTGTGAATTAATTATTCTCCTATAAAAACAAATCAGTGGAGCAATGTACCACAGTTGTATCGAGTCACGAGGTTTGGCTGTCATACGGGAAAGTGGTCGTTTCCTACTGCCCGAGGGCATGGGCGCTAGTCTGTAGGGTACTGAATGTCTCATTGCAGGGCAGGTGGGCTCTCGGAGTTGAGGCAAAATTGCAATTTCTATTATAATCCCTTTATATTGAAGAACTTTTAAACCCAGCCAGAAAATTTTGCTTTAGGCTGAAACTGAGCTGACAAGGTCTCAGCACAAGAGCAAGTGTATCCAGTGGGGAATACTCTTCATTGTGCTGAGAACAAGGTTTGATTTAATGAATGAGAGGAGGTAAGACCATAATTATGCTCTTAGAGGGAAGGGGAACAAGCAAAACATTAAAATGTACACAATACCAATTCATGTGACTTTTTGGAAGCGCAGATACACATTATATCAGTAATAGATACACCTGCAAGGCAGCAAAGCTCTTGCTCTGCCTCATGGCAGGGTTCAGTTTCATGCACTATATTGGCACTCCGAAATGTCTGATAAAGAGTCCTTATTGTGTCCAGGCCTGAACTTCTATTGTCAAAGCTGGACTCACTCAACCTTTCTGTTGCGCCCTCAACTGCATAAAATTCACAGCAGCGATAATTTCACCTTCCTTGAACGGTGAAAGGTAGAGGCAAAGAATCCCACCACGAGTGTCCACAGAGCAAAATTTGTCATCACATCTTGCTGTCACTGTCACCCTTTGGGTAGCTGTAGCAAAACAGCCTATAAACGGTGCTGGAGATCGAATCGCCTACAGCCCTTGGAGGTTTGTAATGATGCTCCAGTATTTTTTACAGATAATTGGGAAGCAAATCTGTGTCCTTAATCATGACTTTTACTCCATGCTGACAGTCCTTCCCATCCTAACAGTCGACATTTGTTAAAAAGCAACCATTAACTGGAGAAGAGTTGAAATAGGGACAGGAGCAGATATTCAGTTGGGTGGGCAGAATGGGTGTGAAGTTTCTGTCTGTATCTCTTCTAAGCTATCACATTTTTCCCTCTTCGCAAAGATTTAGCCTGAAGAGGTGGGTTCAGTCACACCATAAGTCCCCTTGCTGAGCATGTGGCTTGTGCTGTTAGTGAACACTTGGGGCTTCTGGGGGCTTGCCAAATGCCACAACTCTAAAATGAACTACTGCGAGCACAGATGTAATATTTTACATTAAAAAAAAAACAAACAAACAAACAAAAAAAAAAAACCTCAAAAAACAAACCAACACCTAGTGGAGTGACTTTTCTTAGTGGAGTTTCCATCTTCTGGGCTTACGCTGTAAATGAAACAGAACAGTTGATCGCCAAAGGAGGTGACCATTTTGGCTAGGATTTTCAGAGACGCTCAGAGGAGCACCATTACCAGTTATCAGTGATTACAAATTGCTGCTGGAGCTGTAACCTTCTTACTGAACAAGGAGCTGAACAAGTCACTGCAGTGAAAATGAGGCATTGAAGTTGCAGCTCTTTGACTACCCCTAAGAGCTGCTCCTCACCAGCTACCCAGTAAATGAGCAATACCTCAGTTAAGAAGTGAACTTTCTTATACGCGGGAAATGCTGTAGCAGCTAGAAACAGGCAATTACTGTGAAATAACTGAGTGCCCACAGGTTCGTGCTGAAGGTAACCCTGCGGTGACCCCTGCCCATACCCTTTGAAGATCACAGCCTCTGGCTTGCTGCACGGATACCACGGACTCGGAGATATACTGAGCTCTCAGAGGCTGTAGTCAGCACACCATCTTATTCTTTCACCAAAAGCTTCCTTTGAAATTTTAAGCAGAGGCAGATCGTTACATCAAGGTGTGCTTTACTGTTTTGTAACATTCACGGGTTTTATGACGTTCACAGGGGTGAGACCATATGACTCACTCACACCTTCCTTGGATGAGTGGTCAAACACAAGTTCAAACTCTGGAGGTGAAAACCGGTTTCACTAATCCCCTGTCCTGCTTGAACTTGAAGGAAGAGCTTTCTCTAGCTCGTTAACTTGCAGGCATAAGGGGATCCTCTTTTGCTTGTGCATAGCCTCAGAGCTAATGCATATAGCTACGATTTTACAACCTGCTGTTTGCTTTACTGAATGGTGCCATATAAACTAATTATATCTGAACTCGGCAGAGCATGCGTTTGCTGACTGTGTGTGTTTTTACACACATTTTGGAGTCCTGTGTGAAATCTGCTTCAATATTTGCCAATTAGTAATCTAAAACCATCTTGGAACTTTTTCAAAGGATCACTAGCGAAAAAGCTTATTTTACCTATGTATGTATTTCAGTCTACCATTTGGAAACACCTACTGTACGCACTTGGTCCATCTATACATCCTTCAACAGTTTCTCTCTCAAGGGGTCCCTAAAGGCTGCCACCAGCTCCGTCACACTGGGATTTATCCGTGTGGAGTGTTATACCCCAGGGTGGGATAGTCTGATGCTAACAGCGTTGAAAAGCTCACCTGCAATGATAACACGCTTGCACTAAATACATGGGTCAATGGGGCTGCTCGCTTGAAGATATTCACATCCCCGTGGGTGACATTTGGGCCAGGCTATACGTTAGGTTAATGCTAAAACCATGGGGAATAAATGTCAGACATTTCCAATGGTGTGTCCTAAATGAAAATACTGTTTTTAAATGGAGCATCAGTTACTCTGTCTCAGGCGAGGACAGAGGGTAAATTTTTTTGTGAATGATGATTGACCTGAAGTACTATCAAAGGTTCCTTTCAGGCAGATGTGCAAAATCCCTCTATTGCCCCCCTGAACATAGATATTTCAAGGTTATAAATGGGGAGAAAATCTCTGGAGAGCAAGATATTGCAAATAAAATTTAATCTATAAATGTCTCTCTTCAAAGGCACAGTCCAAGCTCTCCATTTTATCTTCTTGACAAAGCAAAACAACTCAATTTTGAACTTGCTCACATTGATTTTACATCAGGGAATTCCACCAATTTCGGGGAAATTATTGATCTAAGTGAGATCAAAATCCATCCTTTTCTTTCTTTTCCTTCTAAATTTTTTTTTCATCTATTGATTATGGTTGTGTGATGGGGCTTATTGACTCTGAGCTAATAATGACCAAGTGCTTTGGGACAAACCGAACTAGCTTAATGGGCCACAACACCAGAATTGATTCCTATAATGACCCAGAAATTAATTAAACTAATCATTCCCATGTACCATTGCACAAGGAAGCCTCTAGTATTGTCACCCACCTGACTACAGTATTTAAGCCCGCGCAAGTTCCAGCTGCTGAAAAATATGAAGGGATCATCCACCTCTTATATCTGTAAGTGGGGTCAACACGCAGTGACACGCGATGTAACCCTCATGGCATCGGGTCTCTGTGCAGCGCAGCTAGGATTAAGCCAACTCTAAGCAATAGCAGTTTCTTGCCCTTGTTTGTTCTTTTTTTCTTTTCTGGGGTCAGATGGTTCACATTTATGAAAGGGCATATTTCTTCTTGATCACTTGGAGACAGTAATCATTTCTTGCAGCGTTTACAAGTCTTGGTGTTTTTAAAATATATTTACAGTGCTTGACTTCCTTAGCGAGCAGATCCAGATGTAGGATAAAAGCTGCAGCCCAGTGAGGGTGTGGGCTGAGTACAGTTGTAGCTTGTTCTTCCCAATCCAAAGGGAGCAGGCTACAGATTAATTGTGTATAATGACGTAAACCCCTGCCAAATGGCATGCAGGAGCTTGCAGGGCAAACCGGAGTCCAAAATCAGATCTGAAATGTGCTAATGGCAGATGCAGCTCTGTCCTGATGGGAGAGTGAAGGTGTCTGGAGGCCATATGACTGCTACCATGTGAAGTGAGAGTGTGTGGCAGCTGGTGGCACTAATGGGGGACTAGACCCCCCTCCTTAATGCCTTTGGATAAATCCACACACACATACTGGTTTTTATGAGGCTGAAAGGTCTGCTTTCTTCTCTGCCCTGACTTCTGTCCGTTTAACTTCACCAGCTTACCAAGTTTCTCCTGATCCACACAGGCTACAGTAAGCTTCAGGCTGGGCCCCATGTTTTTGTGAGAATTTTTTTTTACGGAATCCTTTTTCTGTAATTCCACATAGGGCTCTTTGTCCTTCCAGTAAACCCGCTGTAAAACAGTGAATTTCTCCCATGTAGACTGGTGTGGTGGAGAACTAGATATGGTCCTTGAAGAAGATTCAGGTCAGGAGGCTTAGAAGTGAGCGTATGTGTGGGAAACATTGAGGCTGAGGGAACAAAATGCCTTCACAGAAGGTGGGGGATGCACGCTCGTGGACAAACCTCCCTTCCCTCTTCAGCTAGCACATTAACCTGAGCAAAGGGCATGGTCCATTCCAGGTCAACACCTACCCCCTCCTCCTCTGCCACCTAGGTTTTGCAATTACTGGCAATACCCGTGCTATTAGGGAGATATTTTCCTCTGGCACATGGAGCGATACTTCTGAGGTTACCCAAACGATCCAGTTCACATGACCCTGCACCTCTCTGCAGAGTGAACCAAATTTGGGACCTTTGGGACATTGTCTTTAAAGCGTCTATCTGATTTGAACTATCACACTAATGCAAACTCACCATCTGTTATCTCTGTTCTGTATGCTGCAGAGCTACCGAACTCAGCATCGTTCAGGAACCTCTGGAGGCTGTGTTTCACTGCCAGGTGATGAAATCCCAGAAAAGAAGAAATTTGAAATTAAAAAGGGAAACTAGAGTGGCACGTGGTGTGGTCACTCTGGAGGGGAAGAGCAAAGTCTGGCCGTTGTTTCTGTTTGGAAATTGAATCTGTTTCAGCTGTGAAGTTGATAGCAATCACATACACAAGGTTTCATAACAAGCCATCAGTCTCCTTCACTTTCTGCCTGCTCTAGTGTCTGTGGCCTTCATTTGCGATTAGCAGGGAAGGGGTTAAGTGCTTCTCTTTAGCAGAAGAGAGACCACAGCTGCATGCCCTAAGTACACGGGGGTGTCAGGGCAGGGACAGCTGTCGTGAATGAAAGGATTCCCTTATGCATAAAATGACTTTGCTCCAGCGAGCTTGCTTGGCCGAAACTGGGCTGTGTGGAGGCTGGACTTGGTGAGGACTTGGGGTAGGGAAAAATTGTGCTTTCTTCCTTCCTCTTCTTCCCCCCCCTGCCCCTTATGAGGGCAGTTGGTGTTAGGGAAAGTAGCAGAGTCTTTTTTTGGAAGTTTGCCTTTTCTGCAGTGCTCTAAGCCTAGCTGCCTCATTTTTTGGAGGGGGGGGGGACGGGACTATTTGAATGCTAATTCTAGGAAGCTCTGTTTGCTTCCTCCATCTGTGCCTTTTCCACAAAAGAAAAACATCAAATGGGGAGAAGACATTTCAGGAGATTAAACCAGAGAAGGGAATGGGAGGAAAAGAAAAAAGCACTGATGAAACAGTCCAATAGATCTGAGGTAAGTTAAGGCATCTTAATAGAAAACTTTATACAAAAGTGTCTCCAGACCTCAGATGTCTGTTTTTAATAAGTGGTCCTTGTTGATGTCTAGATCTTTAAGCAAAGAGGTAGTTTCCCCAGGGTGGGACTCAGTCCAGGCAACAGGACCTCACCGCAACCCTTCTGTGCTTTACCTGGCCTGCGGGAAGGAGGCCGGTGTCCACCTGGCTGCTCATTTACGCAAGCAGAAAGCAGATTTTCAAAAGTGCTCTGGTGTCATGGAGCTTTATAAGCTATGGATAAATCCTCAGAATTGCTGAGAGGCTGGGAGCAGGGCTTTGTTTTAACTCTTCTGGCCAGGTACTGTCTCTGCCTTGAAAACACTCTGCACGGTATGAATGAAGAGTGAGTAATCTTGGGGTTTTTGTCTCTTGGAAGGAGCAATTGACTGCATAGGCCTCATTAATTATCAATGCACACGTGTAAGAGGGAAATAGGGAGATTCTTTGTCTCTGTGCGGAACAGCTCTACAGAAGGAAGCAGATGCTGTATGTGTCTGTCTAATCCCACCCTGGGGCAGATGCCCAAGGAATGGGCTGAACCTTGTGTCCGTCTGTCTGGTGTGCTGTAGGCACGGGCCAGCTGTGGATTAGCCTTGGGCAAAGAAATAGAAGAATAATTGGGCTTTGGATGGCCTTTTAAATCCTAGACCACCCTTGCCTACCGCTGCCTTAAACACAGGTCTGCATTTCATCTAATGCTAAAATGGAAAGATACTTCAGTGGTTGAAGAGTTTTAAATGAGCAGCCTACCATGGAGTAAGAACTGGGGTGCTGCTTGGGATCCTGCTGGCGTAAGCGGAGCAGCAGAACTAGTCTTCTGTGTCCCCCTGGGTTGTGTAATGTGCTCAGACAAAGAATAATACACTCAGCTGACCTCAGTTCATGAAGGTCACTGGGGGCTGCTCATTAGGAAGCAAAAATGAAAATGCTGTTACATCCCTTAATTCAAGGGCACTAGATGAGACTGGAATCGATTGTTCAATAACGCTGAAGATAATAAAATTGAGATCTCGTAGTGTCTGCCTAGGTTAGCCACGGCACACAAACCAGTGCAGAGCTTTAGCTGTGTGTGCAGTGACGAAAACTCTTCAGTTCACTGAAACCTTTGTTCAGTAAGTGCTGCTGTTCCCTGAATGCTGGTCTGATCCTGGATGTCTGCCTTGATGCAGGCACCTCTCGCGTCCAAGGGGTGTAAATAATTTTAGAGGGGGCGACTCCTTCTCAGAAAGGTCAGGCAGCAAGCACTTGGAGCGGGTAACCTTGGAGGAATTAAAAGCAAAGGTTTTGCATGTTTCTGTCTTCAAATATATCTTAACTCTCCTGTGATGAACAAAGGCTTCTTTTAATTTTCTTGCTCATAAACATGACTCGCTTTTAAAAACAAAAGGAGAAATCATATTTCTACTCCTAAATCTTAAACTGCAATTATCAAAGCCAATTCAAGGACTAGTTTGCCCAGTTCTCACTCAAGGCTAATGAGCATTGGCCAATTAAATCCCTTTTGCTTTGAAAATTCCAGTCAAGATACTTAAACACAAGGAAAAACAGTTTCTGCTGTCTTTTAACCCTATTAAAAAAATTTAGAAAGCGTTTAGTTTAATTTGGCACCAATTCATTTTAAGGCAATTTTATATAAGCCATTTGCAACTTTAAAATCTCCTTTTTGGAAAAAAGTTATCTATCACAGCTGTTGTACTGACACACTCCAAGACTAATTTATGTTCAGTCTTTCTGTGACTGGCAAAGGCCTGTGTGGTACTGTCCATGCATTGTGGCCGTAAATTAACGTATGAAAAGCTTGTTTTTATTGATGCTGCTGTTTACTGACGTTGTTACTTTTCTCCAGGGGGGATATGTGTGTGTGTAAAATCATAGCAGTATTATATCCTAAGAGATGGGATTGGGTGTAACAGAAAAATGACCCAAGATTTAAGCCAAAGCCAAGACATTGGGGCTTGTGACTTGTGGAAACCTGGCTTCGATTAAAATGCTATTCGTACAGCGTTAGCAGCACACATTGCCTTCTCTGCCAAGTAGTTTTCTTTGTTGCCAGCTTTGCTATGCTGCTTACTGTATTGGTGTCGCTGAACTGTGCTTAATTAACTGGAACTCGTACGTATATTCAAACTTTTGATTGTACAGTGACGTTACACAGAAAGATGGCTTGAGCGGTTTACTCCTAATTTATACTCATTTTTAGATGACGTTAGCTAGATTCAGATTGCTTATCTGGTAAATGCAAACACTACACGTCCAAGCTCTTGAGTTTCTGAATGACCGCTTCAAATGAATGTGAAAGAGGCGGTAATAAGAGTGGCTCTTGGGTCCTACAAGCAGAGGTCTAATAGGACACCTCTCATCAGTCATGTCCACGTATAGCCAAATAATAATTCAGAAAATGCTCAAGCATGTAATTACCAGGTCCCAAGGAGAAGGAACCTCTTGTTTGCCTTGATATAATGAGAAGGAGAGTTTTTTGGCCTGTTAAAATGGTGGAAAGCCTTCCTGTCCCATCAAAATGGCTAGGCTGTCCCAGGCCACCTGATCTGGTCAGAGACAGGCTTTTATAGGACAGGCTGTGACATGCGACGGTAATGTCTTTTTCTGGGATTAGCCGAGCAGATTTCCCTGGGAAAAGATCAGAAGGGTCTCCTGGGTCATCAGGTGTAGTCCTGTGTAATTACACTTGGCTTTCTCCAACACCTTTCTTTCAAGCTGTGTTCAGCCAGGAGGAAGATTTGGGGGGGAAAAGTTGGAGGAAAGACATCACTGTAGGATATACTTTGTGTTTCCATGCGAAAGAGGTAAAGACATCCACACAAAAATAGTGAATGGCTGCCCCCTTTAAGTTACGCCTACTGTTGCCGGTTCTGGAGCAGAGCCAGCGGCCAGGGGAGCTCCTGGCCTCGGGAGCGCCCTGTCCCAGGCTGCAGCCTGGAGCAGGACTCGGGGAGCGCAGCAGGAGCGAGCTGCCCGGCTGCTCCTGCTGCACAGCCATCGGAGATGCGTCGCACAGCATAGCCACCAAGGAGTTAAACAGAATGCGGCAAATAATGCCTCCCTTATTTTTCTCTTTCTTTCCCCTCCTCCTCCCATGTGCTTTTATTTTTGTCTTGAGCTAAGTAGAAATGTGGGGTTTTTTTCTTCTTTGGCTGAACTTATGGTGGTGGTTGATTTTTATACGATCCCCAGGTACCTAATGAAATTGCCACATGCTCAAGGGAAAACAAGTTTCATAACAGAATGACAGTAAAATGTTGCTAAAATCCTCCAGGATAGAGGAAGGATTAGAAGAAGAAAATGCAGAATAACGTAGACATTAGCTTAAAGACAACAAAGGGTTCCTAGTCCACTGACATACCAGAATCCAACAGAAGTATTCATAATTACTAATAACAAAAGGCTGCTCTATTATAACAACTCCATTCAAACTAAAACACATGTAAAGCTTGTGTGCTAGTGAGTGTATTTTGATGATAGGTCTGGTTTAAACCTAATCTGCTGAAATACAGACAGGATAGGAACAATGCTTTCTCTAGGGATCAACAACTTTGTCCCTGAACAGACTGCCTTATATAAACACCCATAATTGAGTTAAAATTCATGCAGACAGCTTGGATTAAAAAGAAACAAATATCAAGCAAATAAACAAAAGTCATGAGCAACAGGGGCTGGTAAAGCCATTGTGGGGAAAAAATACTCTTTGAAGCATACGCCAGTGTATACTAAATCAAGAAAATTAATATTAAACACTACAGGTCACAATAATGAACATATGTTCCACCTTCTGAGAAAGTAGCTAGAAATCCTCCCTTCAACAGTGGACATCTTGTTTAGTGTGGTTTTTAATCTTAAAAAAAAAAAAAAAAAAAAAAGAGAAAAGAACTGTTAACTTAGGTATTCACTACCACTTTGGCCTTCTTCACTTTCCTAAACACCGTACACAGAAAAATGGTTCTTGCTTGGGGCTTGCAATGCTTTCAGCTGGCACTAATTTATTCAGCTGGGAATAAAGGTGATTTATCCGGAAGACTTAGGTAGCTGTAGTTAGGTGGGTATGTTCTAACTCAGTAAAGATAGAAATGAAATCACTCAACTGTTTATTCCCTTCCAATGTCTCTTAATTCATCAAAAGGGACAAAAGCCTTGTCTCTTGGAGTTGATACAATGGCCTAGGAAAGTCTTAGACTCTGCTTTACCTGGTGGCATAGGGGAAAAATTCCTTCCCCATGAGGGAGACTGTGCTCAGCCTTGCAGAAGAAATCTCTCCTGTCCTACGCTGCCTTTACTAGGCTGTCTTGGATTGGGTTTGGGTTTTTTTTTTTTTTCCTCTTTTCTCTGCACTCTCACAATGAAATAGATGATGGGGAGCTTTGGAGAGGTTGACATTCCCCATGTTCCCAGTGAATGTGGGACCGTTGAATGTTCCTTCAAATTCCTGCTCTTTCTGCTTCGGCCACGTGCCAGGTTTTTTCCCCTTGTTAAAGGTTCTGGGAAAGGTGGTGTGTGAGACATCTTTGAGGCTTGACAGGACTGATTTCAGCCTTCTATTTTTAGGGTAGGCTTTGAGATTCTGGGCACCCTACTTGGATAGCCTCTGCTACATGACAGATCGGCTTTAATGTGGGCATTTCAAGAGATATTCCCTACCTTTAGATGTAGGGACACGGAGAAAATCTGTAGGAAGCTTTCCAAGCTGGTGGAAGAACATGGAAAAAGAGAACTGTGGCTCTGAAATCAGCATATGGCCAGGGATGTCAGGCTGAGGAACTTGCTGAGGGCAGACTCGGGGCTTTCTGAGCCAAGAAGCTGTTTGTTTTTCCGACTGTGTTCAAAGAAACCAAACTCTGTATGTTTGCAAATAAATGGGATTATACCAAATGTACACCTGATGGGTACTTGGTTTCAGTAACAGAAAACAAAAATAAAATCTTACGAGGCCTGACTAATTACAACAGTTCAGATAATACACTTGAAAGGAAGAAAGTTTAATAACTCTTTAAGCAAATTCCTATTTAAAGTGCTTTCTCTTTCAAAACTTCTGTTCAGTGGATTTTCATGGATTTTCCTCCTTGGAACCGTTGCAGTGAGCACAACCATGCAGAAAGATGACTACCCCTGACCCAACAGCCTTTCAGTAGAGATTTTGCCAACTTCTAGTTCTTGACCTTATATCCAGCCCCTATTAGTGACCTTTGGACAAGACTCTACTGTGACTCAAACCATGATTTAAATCATGCATGAGAGCTCTCTGAAATAAGATTGAAAAGAAAATTCAGCTAGCCTTGAATTCAAAAAGCATTCTCTAGGGGCTTGGTATTTAGCTCAGTTTTTAGTTTCAGCACTGCTTACTTGTGTTGGAAAAGTTATTTTTGGTTGCTTTCTGTGCTTCATTATAATTCTGAAAATGACTAATTTGATGTGACATTTACTAATGTAGTATGATCAGACATAATTTGATCTTATTAACTTAGATTGTACCATATTAGCAAACATCGAGTTCTATTTGAGAAATTTACACATGCTGCAAATGTGGATACACCTTGAAATCATACTGTATTAGTATAATTTGTCAGCTTAATGTTGTATTTGGTAAAGAACGTCAGAATATACTGCAATTTATAGCTACCTACTTATAAATCTGCAAAGATTCAGATTGGCTGTGCTGTTGTCATAGTTTTATCACTTAAAACCCAAACTTCCTCAATGATACGAGACCCCTGCAGTTCAGATACTTGATGTCTTCCTGTTCTTTGGAAATGCTTTCACTGCCTTGCGTGCTGGTGTCTGAAATCCAAGTTAGCTAAGTGGAGTAAAGAGCTTATCCCCCCACCCCGTCCATGTGTGATGGTGACCAATGTGGCCTGAGAAGTTTGCATGAACTAAAAAGCAACAGATAATGAAGTGGTGCAGCTATGTCAGCTCTAAATCATCGCATTAACCTGTATGATACGGCTTTTTGTTTTCCTGCTAGGCACCAACTAATTTTTTGAAAGACTAAATATTTGTTGATATTATTTATTGAAGGAATGGCAAGGCTGGTTGCTTTTTATAACCCTATGTAGTTGAGCGAATATACTCCCATGTTCGCTTCTTCCCTTCTGTTCTAGAGCTGTGATTTCTCTTTGCCAAGCCAGGCTGTAACTAGAAGCTTATCTCCTGTGTTCCCATGGGAAACTCTGTCTCCCTGTCTTTTTTTTTTGTCTTTTTTTTTTTTGGTGAGGGGGAGGAGGGTTTTTCCTGGTGTTGAGGAGTACCAGCAGAGCATTAGTGCATTCCCATCTGAGCCAGCTGGCCTTTACTGCTAAGGAGACTTTGGGAAAATCATGCAGTGGGCTGAAGGGACAAACTGAGCATCCCTCCAAAAGCTGGGAAGTGCTTTTGAGTCAGCAGTTGTATTAGACGTCAGTTGTGTCCTCTGGGAATATGTGCCCCTTGTCATTTTGGGTTAATTTCTTCTCGTGGCACCACAGATTCCCCAGTAGGGAGTTTGGACAAAAGTAGGATTTGGGCAATTCTAGACCCTCCAGATCAGATGTGTCCTTTGTAACCAGACTTGGGCAGAATTAGGGTGATGGAAGTGTGGTAACATTTGAAGGCATGAACACCATTTTGTGAAGGTGAGGTCAGTGAAGCATGTGCCTGACCATGAAAAGGGCCTTTATGTACTTGCAGCCTCCACTGGGCCTCTGTAACATCACACATCTGCTCTCCAAGAATGTCAGGGACTAACTCTTTTTGGTTTTGATGACTCAGGATTTTCATTCCAGGTGCCCTCCAAACTCTCCACTTAAAAAGTGAAGGAGGGCATGAGCAATGTCTAAACAGCCCTGGAGCTCCTGCTTTCCGAATGGTTTTCCCCCAGTCTAGATGCATTATGGTGTCATTATGGTAGAAAAGGAGGCTTGTAGGTGGAGAGAGGAAGACCGGGAATACCTGAGTTTCACTGCCCAACAGCCGTAGTGAGTGCTGGGATTGAGCGTGTGGCAGGACAGGAGGGATAGGGGTATGGCTTTAGCACCAGAGCTGTTGGTAGTCCAGGATGTCTAACGGAAGGTGCAAACTGGTTCCTAGTTGCGGTGGAAAGAATTAATAGAAATAGTTAAAAACTCACTGTAAAAACTCTGGTTCCCACTGCCATGATGTACTGGCATCTGCTGCGCTAGAAGGGGCCAGGACGTGCCCTGCGCACACTAAACCCCAACCCGCCAGGCAGAGCCTTGCTGGATTCAGAGGGAATCGCTTGTACACACCTGACTACACGAGTGTTGCAGGATGAGGGCTGAAGCTTAAGCCTTCAGCTTCAGACTGCAGAGCATGAGTGATATATGGTATTTTGACTTGTTTTTTGTCTGTCAGAATACACACGAGCTGTAAAAAAAAAAAAAAAGCTTTCATTTTTCCAAATTTCAAAATCTTTTTGCTTTAGATGTCAGGTTACCCCTTTGATGTAACTTTTACAAAAATCCTCAATAAGATTATTAGTAACCCTTACTAAACTAGTAAAATTTTACTGAATAAAAAAAATGAGCAGAGCACCTACAATAAAAAGGGTGTTTGAGCTGTTTTCATTGCCCATGATTTTGAAATAAAATATTCAGTTTTAACTAGACAATGATTTTGATCCAAAACTGATAGTGTTCCATCTTCCCCAATGGATTCTTCTCTTTTGTGTTATTTTTTCATGCTCTATTTGGAAAATAACAATTAAAAGCAATTCCAGGCTCTAAATTCCTTTTGTTTCCACCAGATTGTTCCAAATACTGAACAAATCCAGCCAGTTGTTAGCCTGAGTTTCTGTAACTCTGATGCTTTACTTCTCTGAAGGCAACACTGCCTCCTGCTTTGCTCTTCAGGTATTTTAGAAATGTGATGCTGGGACTTTATTTCAATAGATGGAAATGGGGGGGGATTGTCAGGGGATTTCTGTGTTTCCAGGTATGCCCAAATATAAGTAAGAGGTCTTGAATCTAAACTGCCTTCGCCATATTGTTCAGTGAGGCAGACATGTTAAGGAGCTGTTGGTACGGAATATCCTCACTTGATCACATAATCACACATGGAATAACTCAGGCATTTCACCCGTAGGGAATTCCACAGATGAATAGAAATAGGCAAGAACTTGCCTCTTATTTACACCAATTCTCCAAATCTTCATTTCAGTAGAACCTTGTCTTTATTGTTCCTGACTTTGCCTTGTATATAGTTATCTTCAGACGGTCTTTACAGGTATTGTATTTGTACCGTACTTCAGACTGAGGTACATGTTTTAGGTGGAATGGCTACTTCAATTTAAATCAAAGTGCGCTATTTTGCTGCAGATTAGATGCTTTGTTGAAGTTAAGTTTTGACCACTTCTTGTATTGTTTTTTAAGATAACAGTTCTGGTATATGTGTAAGCGTGGATAAACATTGAGTGCATCAGCTACAGCGTAGGTAACGGTAACTAACAGGGACAGAAGTTCAGGAGGAATGTCACTAGGTTTTTTGTTCTAGTTGTTCTTCCTCTAGAGTGGTGGATTATAATTTCATGTGTGTGTATACATACAAATACATTAAACATATTTATAAACATAATGCATAATTTTCATTATGAATTTGTAATTTCATTGTGAAGGCATGTTTATTTCCAATCACTTGGATTCAGTGTTTCTCAGAGTATCAGGTGAGCGAAGGCTGCAACCTGTATTGCAAATTCAAGGTTATTAGGCTGATCCTTCAGGCTCCAGTCCTTGCTAGGACAGCAAACTCTATGGTGTGATTCCTTCGCAGGGAGGAGCAGGCATGCGTTGTATTTTAGTTTTTCTAATGAAACGAAAAAAGGTTCTCTGGTCAACGTCTAGCTGGCTGCTTCTAATCTGCTAATAGAAATAGAGGACTCTACTACTTATGTTCAGATCAGATGGATGGAAGAATAAGAGTGTACTTTGAGAAGTGCAAGCTGTCTAAGCTCACTTTAGTCTCTGGACTTGCTTTGACTCTGCCTAATGCTAAAGAAATCTATTCTTTTTCCCCAGACCAAGTGGTAGGTAGTGGTACATGTTGCTCGGGAGCAGGCTGGCAGTATCTCCAGTATTTGGAGCTTTTCCTGGCTTGATGTGCGTCAGGCATCCATGCCTATGTGCTCATATAACTCTCTAGTTTGAAACACGTGGCTTCTTGCCCCTCAACTGCCCTGCACACATCTTAGGAGCATAACAGCAGGTCCCATAGCAGCGGGATGTAAACAAGAGCAGCATAAATGTCACCTGCTTTTCACCTGTGCGCCTGTCCCGTTCCCCGGACTGGGGATCAGGAGCATTGTGTCAGGCAGAACAGTTGTTCCAGCGCTCCAGATGAGGAATCGATGCCAAAGGCATGGACTTCCCGGTGGTGACGGCAGCGTCATTCAGGAGGGCCATATGTCTGCTCCTTGTGTCTTTCTGACTCAGGATTGTAGAACCAGGAACACTCACTGGAGAGTTAGTGCAGTCAAGGCTACATCATTCGCCTGTCTTTGAGTTAATGATTGACCAAAGTGACCAGAAACCAAAATGAAGGGAGCATTCTCTAACTGGTTCTGTTATTCACTCTCCAAGTTTTATGAGGCTCTTTCCGTGAGATCTATAAGACTCTACTGGAAACTTTTTTCAGGAAAATACACTATTAAGAGACTATTTGATCCAGACATTTAAAAGTTGGTTTTTTTGGAGGTAGTTGAGTCGTATCAGATCTAATTAAGATAGGTAATAAATCTATCCTGTTAATGGAATACAAAATAAAGCAAATTGTGAACATAAACAAAGGCTATCTTTTTTTTTTTCCTTAAAATAATACAAGTACCCTGTTAATTTTATCATGGGATTAATAGTTCATCCACTAGTAGTTCAATGGAGAGAGTATATTCACCCAGGATTTTGTTTTATTCTGGTATTCCATCAACCTTTATAGCTGTGACCTGCTGTTAAATACAAAACAGGTGTTGGAATGGAGTTAGGTCTTTAGATTACAGACATGTGGACTATTAATTCGACTTTGTGTAGCCAGGCTTCTATAGATTCATATTTAAATGCTGCTAGTGGCCATTTAAATACCATTTAAAATTAAATCCAACCCGTAGCTGGTACATGACAATGAGCAAGCGGGGTTGGGATCTGGTAATGAATTGTATGTATTGAATGGGCAGCCATGCGGAACAGTTCTGAATTATAAAATCCCCATTTTGGACTGTGATTCTTTGTCTTGTGCTGCACACAGAAGTGTCTTCAACTAAAATTCACTCTCTCAAAAATAAATATAAGATGACGGGCCAGAATATTTCTTTTAAAACCAGTGTGCTTTTGAGCAATGATGTAATGTTAACTGCCTCACATGGTAACATCTTAATTATTATCTATATAGAAAGGTATGAGCAGTGTAATAAAAACCTACTGGCAAAATCTTCTTGGGTAGTTTGGATGGATCTTCAATCTTCAGGTTAAGAACTAAGATTCCTTTCTACTTTATGCCCTGGAGTGTGAGCAGAGCCCTCTTCCACCACAACTACACCCTTAAATCTAAGTGCTGTAACATATTCCAACATTGCAGTAGCTACTGGTGGTAGCAGTGATGATGAAAAGGTTGGAAGGATTTGTGTAGTATTACACCTAGCTGACCCTATTCCTGCCCGGCTGTACCCAGACCTGCACTCGAGTGCATCTTCTAGTAAGGTGGGAGCAGTGCCCTGTACCCACGCGCTGCTGTTTGCGTGGAGCAGTGTTCCACCAACCACTCCCAGTCTCTCGGTTTAACAGTTTGAAGCTCACTTGTATTACTAGCTTTAAAAATACCAAATGTGGACTTGTGTCAGTGAGGGAGAGAGCACCATTGCCCTTGGGGGGCACAAGAAGTGAACTGAAACACAAGTAGAGAGGAGCTTCTGATGGGTAGAGATTGAACTATCCTGATACCAACGCTGCTGCAAGAGAGTGAGTACAAAAGCAAAACATTGAATCTGCCATTCCTGTCATCTGCCCTTTCTGGAGTTACAGGACTCTGTTTCTACTCCCCTTCTCCAACTCCTCCCCTCTTTTCTGCTCCTTCTCAAAAGTCACTACTGGCAAGGAAAGCGGGATAGAAACTCTGATTCCTTTTGATGCAATTAAATTAATTCCACCTCTATAGAAAAGTCAAGGGGACTTTATGGACTTTCTTCTTTTGAAGCTGCGTTTGTTCAGTTGTTAAATTCTGTACTCCTCCTGCCAGGCAAGGCACTGGAAGGCTCCGTTGCTTTGTAGTGCTGGAATCTTCAAACAGTTCTTCATTGCTCTTAATACTTTGAAAATGGACTACTGTAACTTGATATTTGCTGGGCTGAAAAAAATCATGTTCTTTGTTTGAAAACCGCAATTCCCTTACAGCAAAGGTACTAGTTTGCCCCGATATTCAATACTGGTATTACAAGAAAGGCAGTTGATTGAAATTAAGTTGTGAACAGACTAGAGTTTCTGTAGTAAACTGTGATCAAAATCTTCTTTTTTTTTTGGGGGGGGGGGGGGGGGGGGGTCTTTTTGTTTTTCTTTAAAGTTCACCTAAATCTTTCAATCTGGCTGCGGGGCAAAAATCTAGGTTCTTAGTTGAACTAAAGTCATACACTTGGATATTCACTTTTAGAGGTGCATCTTGTTTATGCAGTGACTTGCTAATTGAAATCCTTCATGCGCGATACCACATTTTAAGTCAAGTTTTAACTATTCTCTTTTGATGTACACTTAGCTACCTCTGTCTGTTAATACAGCTTGCTTAGTATGATTTGAAGGCCAAACCACATCGCATTATCCAACTCTTACCAGAAAAGGGTTTACACAGGCTGTTTGGAAGGCATCCTCGGGATAATCCCAATGTCAAACATGACACTGAATAGGCACAGTTGTGTTTCCTCCATGTGACACTGCAGTCCAGTCAGGATTAAAATAATGGCCATTTTGGCATTATCCATACAATTACATATAATTGGCTGGATGGGCTGTTCTGGGTGATTTTGGAGGAAAGCAATCTTAAGCACTCGCTCGCTTGCTTAATACCTTCAAGATACGCTTGAGTGACGGAGACCTCTGCAGTTGTTCTGCACAGGTATGGCTCAGACAGCCACTATAGCCGAGCTGGGTAACCTGTACCCAAGGACGATTCATACTCCTGTAGTTCGCTTCCTGATCTGAGGCAGCTTTTTCATCCAAGTCTCATAATTAATTGTGCTGGGTGACTAGGATGCTACAGACCCTTCCAAAATGAGGTTGTTCACCAGTATGAAAACACCCAGTTCCTTCCAAAGCTTAAGCAGCTTTGACCTACTGGAGAGAACTTGTATCAAAATTGTGCCAGACACATTTTACCCCCAGATCTTCCCACTAGGTTATAAACCTACCTGATGTCTGCACACAGCTGTTTTAGATGGAAATGTTGATTTATATGTTCGTGCATTGGTATATGCAGCTTTTCATTATGGGTTACAAAGGGTGTAGCTGGACAGCTGAAAGGATGGTGGCTTGTGCAGGCTGTACTGGCTGCTGCACTTTGGGTCAGGGGAAACCTAGGGAGGAAAGAAGAGTCTGCTGCTTCACGGGGAGCAACTGGATGCTCTTTGGGAGAAACTTCTGGAGGCAAATGGAGAGCTTTCTGCAGAAGGATATATGGAAAAGCTCACAGTGTAGAGCAGACACCAAAGTAGCCAAGATGATGAAAAAGGAGACTTCTGCAGGGGCCTACAGGGCTCTCTGTAGGAAACTGTTGAGGTTATACATAGAAGGTTTGGAGGAAAAAAATGCAGTTAACTTTTTATTAGATTAGATTTTAAAGCTTCTTATTTTAATCATTCTTCTGAGCTGAATTTTCCCTTCTGTTTTATCCATCTGCAGCTGTAGTCATCAGGTGCTTTTGGTACCACATTTGGGAAAAGAAGGGACAAGTTAGCTTCAGGGCTGTAGCCAACCTGGATAACTTGCTGAGAAGTTGGGTGTCGCTTTTGTATCTACAGGTAGCGTACGGGAGATGCTGGCTTAAGGGCATGGGCACAGCGCTGCAAGAATGGTGTCCATCCCCTGGGGATGATCCATGGGGGAGCAATGGATATGTTGAGGGGTCTGGAAATCATGACCTCCAAGGAAAGACAGAAATAGAGGTTCTTTTACCTAGAGAAAAGATGGAGAGCGACCTCTAGTTACATAGAGCTTTTGTTGAGGAGAAAGGTGGTTATTTGTTCATGTCCTCGATGAATAAACCTGGAGGTATTACAGGTGATTAAAGCAAGGAAGACTTCAAGTTATGCAGTAGGAAAAGTATCCTTTGCAGGAAGGGTTGCCAAGGGATGTCCTGTCTGAGAAAAGATGTGGAGCCTCTCTCTCTGGAAGTAGTTAACATTAGATCACAGATGACATAAGCATGATTCATGCTTCATCCCTGTATCTGTATGACCTCCGTGACCTCTCCAGGTACTTTATGGTCCTATAAGTCTGTGTTGTAGCAGCAAAGCAGAAATGTGGATGAAATACCAGTTTTACAGCAGCACAGGTATTGACTTTTTCCTCCAAGGTCATGGGCAATGAAATCGGGAACGTTGGACCGAAAGTGATCCCCTGCATCAATGAGTCTTGTCACCTGCTATTGAAACGCTGAGTTATATAATCACTTTTGTGAGCTTTATAGAGTTGATCTCTAAATATAGTTAGCATCTATGATGGATATATTTAAGACAGATGATTGGTGAGGTAGTAGAAAAGAAATGTGTATGATGTCCAGTCCTCTATTCTCTATGCTGAAGCTAGCAGAATTACTGGCATATGTAAGAGCATTCCTCTGCAGAACTTTTCACATGCAAATATCTAATTCCTGGCTTGATCACAGGAGCTTTAAAATACAGTGAACCTGTCAATGTATTGTCCTTTTAGAAAACTACATGATGATAAATGCTATCACTTGAAATTATTTTTTTTTTAAAAATCACTACAGCTGGAAAGAATGAAATTTGATTCCACCTCATCTCAGATGTTTAATATTATGCAAGTGAGGCTTTTCATGGGTGCAGGCTTTTTTATTTTTATGGTGCACTTTCATTAAAATGTATCTAATGTAAATATTGGAAACACTTTTCAGATGTAGATTTTCTTACATGCAGATATTGTATGATAAGGTAGTTTTGGACCTACTGGAGCAAAATCAAATGTGCCATTACTTATGTCATGCTGTACAGCTGGAGAGAAACATGTTTAGGATTCTTGGCCACTTTGATTTCAGTGAATTCTTTTCAGCTAGACCATCCTTGTTTGTTAGAAGTTGAATAAAGGCAGAAGGATTGTGGGAGGCCTATTCTAGCAGGGACAAGGTAAAGATCACTGTGGCATTCTCTGTAGATTAATCCATTAGTCTCTATTCTTCGTGTTTCCAGGACATGAATGCTACAATCCATTTTAATGAGAATTGTGTTTCAAGTACCCACTATCTAACATGAATTTTTGGTATGGAAGGAGTTCACTTGTCTCTTGCGGCAGCAAGATCTCTTCCATTTTAGAAGTAACTACATTCAAAAATTGTGGCCGATCTTAATTTGAATTCAAAGCTGAGAGGTACGTCCTGATCAAAATTAAATTGCTTTTCTGAATGAATGACGGTTGTAATCATTATTTAGTCCTGAAATTGGCTGGTTCATTCAGAGAAATTAAGGTTTAAAAGAGTCTTCTGTAGAAGCACTTCAGGAAACTGAACATTCTGCTTTTTTAAAAAAAAAAAAAAAAAAAAAATTAATGGCAAGATAATTAAATAAATATAAAAATACCTTTCTGATTTGAAACTAAATTTGCTTGTTTTGATCTGGAAAGCTGATTTGCCCTACACCCTCTTCTAAATGAACACGGCCTTGAGCTATTCTTCTGCTCACATAGACCATCGCAATAATAGCTAAGCAATTCAAATGTTATTCATTTTATCTTAATGACCTATTTTGAAAATTAGCTTCTTTCTCCTCTGTGGGAAACTGAGTCATAGAGAAATAAAATGGCCTGGTCCGAGATCTGTACAAGAGCTAAGAATCAAGTGCCGATCTCCTGAAGCCTAGTGTATGAGACTTGAATCACCTTTCTATTTTCACATATCAAGGCTGAGTCGGTGGCTAAAAAAAATAAAAATAAAAGGATCCTAATCTCTGTCCTGAGTCTTTCTGCTCTGCTCCTAATCCTAATTTCCACTGTCTGCTCCTAATCAAAGAGCCAGCATGAACATGAGGTGGGCTAGCATTTTTGTTGAGGTGTTTGAGTACTGTGAATAATTCAAACTTTACTTCTACATTGCTCATGCGCAGTCATTGCTTGGGAACAACTGAAAACAACAGTGAGGGTGAGGATTACGCCCTGGGGTGACTGCATGAATTGTGAGGAGGCTTGACTGAGTTCTAGGTGCCTGCAAAGGTTTGCAAACGTAGCCCTTGAACTGTATTTTCTCCATGTGGTTATTTTTTGGTATATCCTGAACTCCTGCCCGCATGCTGGTTGTATCGTCTTTAAGGGACAGAATCCTGCCCTGCGGTGGCGTGGCTGCAGTGAGGCGAGCGAGGGACTGTTCTCCCCCCTGCTGTTTCTGTCTTATTGTTACTACATTGGCTTAGAAAAATCAGGGTGTTTTTTTTTAACAGACAGTCCTATGGGATGTGTCTTGTGACTCCTGCTTGGATGACACATCCATTTGAACACATTGGTTAAGGACTTGATGATCTTAAAGTTGTTTTCAAACCTAAATGATTCTGTGACTGGAGGAGATATGCATTCATGCCTGTCTGCAACACTACCTTGAAGTATGCGCTTTTTCAGGATAAACCGAACACAGGTTGAAGTCCTTCACAGTGGTTGAGAGCAAGGACGGAGCCATTGCTGGTGTGTAATATTTAGTGTTGATTCGCTTGGCACGATGAGATGGTGTACCTGCCCAGGGATGGGTAGCACAGCCTCTGGGCATTGCCCACGAGCTCTCCTTTTTCTTGAAGGAAGCACCGCTTGCGTATCTCAGACCATGGAAAATGTTCTTGGGAGAGCTTTAGTGCAAGAGAAAAGGCCTTTGGGGGACCCAAAGCAACTATGTGAGCCCTGTAAAACTTGCATGTGTTTGGTTACTAACCTCAACATACAGGCTGATGGAGGCCTGTGGAAGGAAGATGAGAAATGCCTCGCAGGAGGAATGCTTGAGCCAAGCTGATTCCCTGCAACTCGGGTGCTGCAGAATGACAGCTCTCAAGGTCGTGCCAAAGACATGTGAAACTGCATGGAAACAAACCCAAACTGTAATCTCTGACAGGTTGTGTAGAAAGCTCCAGTTGTATAAAAACTCCAAGGTAATATGATGCTTTCCATAAAGCAGAAAACCCTCGCTGGTGTGAGGAAAGCTTCTGAAATAATCTCTTCCTCTCTGCTTTTCTTCTCCTTTCTCCACTCGTTTCAATGGCCATTAGATGATATGTTACCCACTGGCTTCAAACCACTGCAGGGATCCCTGTAACGAAGGGCAGACGTTCCCACAGCAATTCTGAAGGGCTTAGCAGAGCTTGTTCACTCTGAAGCATTTCTTCAAGGCTTTTCTCTTTTTCCCTGTGGCAGCCCTTTGCCTGGTGCTCTTGCAGACACAGCCCGCTCTTAGCGTGTTTACTGATTTCCAGCTTTTCCACTGGCAGCACAAATTCAATCAGAATTTCATATTAGTTCAGCAACCCACAGCAAAAGTAAAGGCCAATAATATTGGAATATGATAATAGCCCTGTGCACAGGCTTGCAAAATTTGCTGTAGCAGCTTGCACGCTGTTTCCTAAAATCTCTTAACTTCTATGCATAGCCTAACCAAGTAGGGCAAAAAATACCTCCATCCTCAGAGCTTTTTAATGGCTAGATCAGACAAACATCTGCTAGGAATAGATTTGATGTTGATTTGGGGTTGAGGACACATATTTGATGACTTCTCAAGCGCTACTTTTCTATGATTCCATGTTTCTTCAGAGGGGAACACAGGAAGGGGCATTTCCCCTATCGTGGTGGTGGTGGTGTAAATAGGTTTCTCTCACTTAACTCCATTTGTGAGTGTGGCTGTTTCCAAGCACCATGCAAGGGAGAGGAGCCATTCCCTCAGCTCCTGGATGTGGCCCAAGAGACTTGCCCATGAGACTCCACTCCTTCCCCAGCACTGAGGTTGGTTTCCATAAAGCATCCTGGAGAAGTGGTGGTCCTGCACGGCCCCTCGCCCCTCTCCAGGAGCCTGTCCCCCGCTCTCCTGACTGCTTTGTGCCCATTTGTGGGGGCTACTGTAAGGGTGATGGAGAAGGCCAGTGGTCACATTGCCTCTGTGGGAACAGAAAGATCAGAGGCTGGCTTGTATGAACTGGGACAGGGTGCTTTGGCCAGAAAGCCAAGAGGAGGCCAATGCTGACCCAGAAGCATGCAGCACTGCTGGCCTCTGCTGCAGGAGCCCTGATGGTGCACCTGAAGGCTGGACTGCCCAGTGCATAGGGGCTACGGGACCAGTAGGAGCCTCCAGAGCCCCCACCTCCTCGCCCTGGCAGGGAAAGGCAGAGAAAGCAGGAGAGGGCCATCAGTAGACTTTCAGGCTACTGAATATCAGCTCCTAGCTTTCCTCCCATGCCCTGACTGACAGTGCAAATACAGCCAAGCAATCTCCCGACTACTAAAATCAGCCTTTCAGTAAGGGAGCATCGTGTCTTGCTGTCTGCAGATTGTTGCTCCTTTGTGTCTGGTGGCACTTCCACAATCTCCCTGCGCTGTCTGGGAAAACTGGTTGTGTTTGTCCAGAACTACTCCCCTCCTCCGCAGCACAGAGCCTCACACTGCCAAAGAGGAGGTTAGGCACTTGCCCTCCTTCATTCCTCAGGTCTTCTGGGAGAGAGTAGTTGTGGGTTAGGATGCTGATGCATAGTATATGGCATGCAGCAAATATAAAACTGGCTCGAGGACCATGCTTCAGTATGCGTCCAGATGGGTGGAGATAGGTCTGTCGGACTGGTAGGGCAGTAAGATGTCCTCTGTAATGTCTGTGAGAGTATTGCTTCTTGAAGGGAGCAGAGGCTTGGGAGGGCAAAGGAGTGGGAGCAGAGGAATTAGGAAGAACCTTTCATGGGTAGGAGGAAATCAAAGGCAGAGGTGTCTAAGCTGAAACAAACTGAGAATAGGACAAGCAAAAGCTGTGCAGGATGCCCGGAGACAGCGAGGAAATGTAGTTACCATCATGCTGAAAATAGCAGTGGGTACAGCTCCTTCTGGATGTGTGTTGCTGGGTCAAGTCAGTGGTATTTCATGCGTGGCTGCGTGAGACTACGTGGAGGGCAGTGCAAATTGGGCCTCTTAGTTTTTGTGCTTCGATTACTGTCTGTCCTAGGCAAAGCCAGGATGTCAGATTGAGGCGGGGAAGGGACTCGCGTGAGTGGTGGCAGAAAGGCTCTGCTGTGCTTGCCCTAGTGCCCCGAGTTGTCTTGATGTTAGCGTTGCTGTGTTCAGCTATGGATCTGTTTGAGCTTAAGGCTATGTGAATGCAGCACAGTTTATCCTAAGAGGAAAAATGCATTATTGTTAACCTATTATTGATCTTGTTAATTACAGTAATTGATCCAGTATTAACTTTGCACTGGAGCTGTAACTTGTGAGTTTGCAGCTAGAGATAATGCTGACTCAAAGATGCAACCATGTGAAACACTGACTGGCTGGAGTTTCTATTTCTTAATAGATCACCAAAGATCTGAATGGTGGTGACAAGTAGCTGATTCACCTGGCTGTGTTTACGGAATTGCTGAAAAACTAAGGCTGTTCTATAAAGTAAAGGGATCTTATGTTCCCTTAATGAATATTTTAGCGATGCATGTGTAATTATTTGAACTTTCTAAATTGTAAATTATACTGCTACAAATTCATCCTTTCTAGTCATACAGGAGCCTCGTGGTATTTTAGAGTTCATTAACTCCCTTGAAAATCCCTCACTCGTTCCTGTGCAATTTATTCTCCTGTTTTCTGTAATGAGTTAATCTATTTGGAATGAAGTTGAGTTGCTCGCCGTATGACTACACTGTAAAAGCTGCTTCCAGTTCCCGTATCGGCTGGCTGGCCTGGCCCCACGTCCCGTTCCCCAGCGTTACTGCTGCTTCATGCTCAGGTCTGCGCGGGAATATGTGCATAGCTCTTACCTCACTGGGACTGTTAAGAACAAAGACAGACAAACCTGACAGGTGGTCTTCAAAGATTTGCCAGCTTGGAGAATATCTGCATGTAGAATTGCCTTTAAAACCCTTGCTGAAGTTATTTAGCATTTACCACTGCCCAGCCACAGACCAGGCTCCCACCACGCTCGGTGCCTCCCGGACCCAGAAGGAAGTTCTGCTCTATAGATTTTATGTGATTCAAGTCTGAGGAAATCTTTCCTATTGACATTTTGGGGGACAGAGGGGACTTATTCAAAGGTCACTATCTAGAGCAAATCCAGACTCCTGGGCAGGTGATGTATGTGCTGCATCCTTGATGTTCTTGTTATTGGAAAATGATGAAAAACTAAGGTAAATGACACAGACCCTGGCATCCTACCTGCAAGGCATGTAGGGTGCTTGGAATATATAAGTGTTTCTGCTAATGATAAGCCATCATTCTAAATGCTGCAAACAGCTGCAGGTGCTTTATTATTCAAGACAAATCATCGCCTTCATTTGTTTCCATCAGAAACCGACTTAGAGAGCACATCTCTGAGGATGGGAAATGAAATAAGTGACTCTTTTGACAAGAATTACATATTACTGTAGCTTTGGCATTATCAAGATCTGGTTTATCGGGGTAACAAAATTATGTGTTTTTAATATCAAGCTGAGATATATTTAGTTTGGAGGGAGTATTTTTGAGAAACATGAAGAGAGAAAAAGAGTGATACAGGGGAAAAAAAAATTGGAAAACTTCCTAGCAGCACTTTATGTATGAAAAAGATGCCTAGCTTTTGCAACTAGAAAAACAAATAATGGGCCCATAGTTTGCTATCGGATGCTTAAACTAGCACTTGGTCTGACACATCTGCTGAGGTTTCTAAAGCACAGTTCCAGGCCAACAAAGCACAGGAGGTTTGTGTTCAGCTCAGCCTTCAGTCGTGTACTGAAGTGTTTTGTTCAGTCCTGGTCTGCAGTCTGATTTCTAGCTCCCATCTTTACCAGGTACCAAGTGCCTTGAATACCCTAGTGAATAGCAATTAATGACACTCAACTACTTCAAATGCTGGGATAAATTGCAGCATCTCCCAAAGGTGGCTATTAGAGCTAATCAGAAAATGCTGTACTTCCTGCAGAAAATGTCAACTTCTTGTTTTTGTAAACCAAAAGCAATCAGAATAAGTTCTTTCTCCAAGGAAAGCTCCTTTAAAATAAAACCGCATACTTTTCATAAATATTCTCTCTGGTCAAACCCCCAGACTTCTGTCGAAAGATTTTTGGCTGGGTTTAATGATTATTGCTAATACTGCCAAATACTGTGATCCAGTTGAAAGGAATTTTAGTAGAGGCTCATTTTGAGAACTGCATCCCCTCAAACTGACTCTGTGGTTAAGAATATTACGGCTTGTGAGATTCTGGGGAGAACTATTGCAGAGCAGAATATCAGCGTTTAAAAAGGATGACACTATAAAAACCTCTTGAGGCTTAAAATTTACGGCCATCTATACCACAGGGGAGTTGAGTCAAAGGCAATATTTCAGTGCAAACAAATCAAATGTGATTATTTCACTGAACTTGAACCAGATTTAGATGTTTTTCAGATCTGGCATGAGTTCAGTTCTTATTTTGATAAAATTGTGAAGTTAAATGAGTTTAAAGAGTTCCTGACTACGAATTTGGCATACAGAAGTGAAGCACGTAAGCAGGTGCTGCTATTGAGCACTATGTTTTTGGAAGGTGCTACAGCTTTCATTTTATATTAAAGAAGTTGAAATGAGATTTCTTAACACATTAATAATATTTTTCAACTGTTTCTGAAATCCAGCTATTTGTTCCAGTTCTGTTTCTATGACTTCTATTTACTGCTTCAGACTGGACATCCAGAGGGTATAACTGTGTTCTTATTTAGTATCATTAATATTTTTAATTTCTTCTGGGACAGTATTTAGTTGCTAACAAGTTTTGCCTTTCGCTGACATTTCTAGAGCAGGTTAGGTTAAACTTGCAAAAGGTATAGTTGATAGTAATTTAGCATCCCGGGAAGGCTATTTTACAGCATTAAATAATATTACATTGCATGCTATCACAGAAATAAAATTGCACACTTAAAAAATTAATCTGAATAAGCCAAGTATTCATGCTGCTTTCTGGCAGCTGTATTTGTAAGGGAGAAGCGTATTTGACCATTTTATCAGACTGTTTTCTAGGGACAAAATGAGCATCAAAACTTTCCTGTCAGCCAGTAAACAAATCCAGAAGTCTCAAACTTCACCGCTGGCTTAAACTACAAGAGGAGTAGTACTAATGTTAATGGGAATAAAGTTTCATCTATATTCCATTGAACTGTTTGATATCTGAGGTTGTTTGAACAATTCACTGGACAATATAAGCTTGAAAGGTTGATTTTTCAAAATAAATATCTCCACCGATGACACTACCTTCACACACAGATCTGCTTGGCAGAAAGGCAGTAGCTTGAGTCCAAGTTTTTTAATGAATATGCTAAAAATTCACTGGAGCCAGCAGCTCTGAAAAGCGGTAGCCAGCAGAGAACGATGCCATAAAGTGCGTAAAGAAAGGAGAGCATCAACGTGCGGGCTCCAGCTGATGGCTCCCAGGCAGCCGCACGTCCTACGTCTCCTCGGCATCTTGGACAACGTTTCTGTGGAATTCATATGCTTTTGTACAAGGCAATTATCAGTCATTTTGGGCACGGCTGGGCAAGCCAGCGTGGAGGTTTGCTGCCAGCGACGAGCGCTCATCGCTTGCTGCCTGCCATTCTCGTGTTGGCAGGCGCGAAGCCAGGCTGAATTTTTGTGGAGGACAGCGCGGCCGTTCCCTGAACCCAGCACAGACGGACACTGTTCTGTGTAACGTGGCTCTTTATATGGGGTTTACGGGTCTTCCTATTGCCCGTCTGCTTCCAGGTGGCAGAGGGGATGCTCTGCTGTGTGTGCTCTTTAGTGATGTTCTGGGAAAAAAGGAATTTCGTGGGGGGGGGGGGGGGGAATACGTTTTTTAAAGCTCAGATTCTACTGCCCAAAAGGTACAGATTTCCTGCGGTGCCATGAGATAATCGAATCAAATGAACTCAAAGCCAGCTCAAATTCTGACCAGCTAGTTTATACTGAGAGTTAGCTAAACCATGCAATGAAAATGAATTCACTCCCAATTTAGTCTTGGTTTTCTGTCCCTCTGATGTTGACCCTGATTTCAGCAAAGGGATTATTTATTCCTAGGTATTTGCTGCGTAGGTCTTGTAAATAAAGCTTGTAAGTTGTTTGCTCTGACTATTTGCTGCTTGTGAGATGTGGATGTATTATTATGTTTAATCAGAGCATGCTTGGAAGCAGAAGTATTTTTCATGAATAATGGCTTTATCCAAATATAATGAATATGATTCTTCCGATTTCAGTGCATTTTGGGTTAGGTCCGAAATGAATGGCATATAGAAAGCATCAGTGAGGATTTATTTCAGTGTGTGCATTTCTCATTTTTTCTTCACCTCAAGATATTGTCATATCTTCCACCTTCTTAGATACAGGAACCGGACACACCTGTAACTTTGCTACCGGCTTTCAAAAATAACTGAGAAGTCAAATGACTCTCAAAAACTTAGAATACAGAATTCAATATGATCCAACTGGGAAGGCTGCTACTTAATAGCAGTGTCTGGTTTGGGGCAATTTTGTCTGAGCCGTCAGATGGGTAAATACATAATACTGAGAAATATTTAGAGGCGGTTTCTTCTTAGAATATGCAAGATGAAAACTGACATTGGGAAACATCAGTCAGACTCAAGAAGTAATGTGCACCTCATTTTCAGTTGCTTGTAATTTTGGCAAACTTCTACCAGCTTGAGAGGAACTTCATTAGTTGTCTGTCTTGGGCCAAAGTTTCCTGTGAAAGTTAGCCAGAAAGCCTGGTGAGAAACGGTGTTTTTTCTTAAGGTCAAAATCGAAAGCTCCTGTGAAGGTCTAGTGTAGCCTGTTGAAAATTGGCAGATATTCTGTCCTCATTCCAGTGATGTACTTACTGTTGCCTCACGGAGAATAGGCGGGTGTTATTCAGATAAATACTAGAAATATTTGCAGGCTGAGGAGGATAGGGCAGGGCTTTCTGGCCATGCTTTGAGTGTGGTGGTGGAGCAAATGAGCTTCAGCAATACCATCCAGCCTAAATTACTCCAGCTTGATTACAGTCTGGCTAAGTATGCTTTAGTTCAGGGTTGAACAGGATTTTTCTTTGTTTTTCTGTTTAAAGAAATACCTGACTTGTTTTTTTTAGGACAAATGCGTAGAGACTTAAATTCTGTCTTTGACAAGCTCACACCAAACGTGCGCAAGTGCGGACAGTCATTTTTGTCTCAAATCTGTGGCCGACTCATGGTGTCGTTGCGGGGAGATTGGCAGGGCTAAGACTGATGGGAAGAGTGATTGAGGGTGAAAAGAAAATAAGACCAGGAGCTGGGATACCGGGAAGCGGGCAGGTCCAGGAGGATCATTGAACTTGTTGCAAGGTTCAAAGTTTCAGTCGGACCAGCTGTTTGCTGCACTCGCGCAACCTCCCCCTATTTGCTAAACCTGAATGGAAGTGGAGCCACATGGACACATCCGTGCATGTAGTTCTACTAAAGAAATAGGGTTAGGAAAAAAGGAAAAACCTGCCTGGCCGGTGGTGTTCTCTCTGACATCTAGGTTGCGGAGTGTTTTGGATGCTGGCTGAAAAAGCTTATAGCAGAGGATAGAGGCTTTGCAGACAAGGTGGGGAGTGCTCTCCTGCGGGTAGCTCCTATATGGAGATGCCCTTCTTTCCTCTGGAACTTGCATCATGTTCTTCACTGATTATTTTTTTATTATTTTTTTCTGAAGTGTTAGCTGCACACGCAGCATCCCTGTTAGTAGTTTTTTAACTAAAAAAAAATCAGTTTAGCTTCACGGGAATGAAACTTTCTTAGAATACTACTGCCTGGCATGCAGGGTACGAAACACTGTTCTGTATAATGTACTTTGTTTCACTCCTGTCCGTCACCAAGAAACCAGCTTGGAAACGACTGCCTCTTCCCAGATAGCGGTTTCCTGTTTAGAGTAGACGTGTTTGGAAATAAGTAGGACCTTGGTGTTCGTGAGGACTGTGTCCTGGGCTGTTTGAAATGGTAGCCCATGCTTCAGACGTACTGAGTGCATATGCAGTAGGTATTCCCTGCAGAGCCGATAAATCTATCAACTCCCACCACATGGGGTATGAGGAGAACTTGCTCCATATTCTGTTACGCCCGTTCTCCTATGCTCTGTGCTGGCTAAATTTTATTCTTCCAATTTCTCACACTCCTGGGTCTTAGCAATTTCTATAAACAAACAGATTTATTCCCAGCATGTATATTGCGTGAAACTGCTGTTTTGTTTTTTAACAAAGAGTAGGCTGATATTCTGAAATGAGCAAAATAAAGCAGCTTTTTAATGCAAAGAATGTAGAGCTACCAAAAGATTCCACATGTGATAGAAAGGAGCCTTGAGCTCCCTTCCAAAGGCAACATATACTCTCTATTCCTTAGGAAATTACCACAACTGGCGTAAACCTGATCCCACTGAGATCAATGGAAGTTTTACTATTGGCTTTGCCAACAACTCCTTCCTATTTTTTTTTTTTTTTAAATTTTACATCTAGGATACAGTAGACAGAACAGTTTGGGGTATAATACTCTGAGTTTGGGGTGGGTTTTTTCCTTTTGCTAGGGAGAATTTGCATTTACTTATGCCATGGATTAAAAATGTCATGGCAAAGCACTGTTTCAATCAACAGTTTTAATGATGTGTGATTATTCATAGCTTTCTGAAAATGTCATAAGTAGTTCCACTTCACATGATAACATACGCTTTCTCAACAAATACCGATAAACTATCTTGATTCGCAATTTCTTACAGTAGAGTTACTGGCTCCTGAGTAAAGAAGGAAAACAATATTTGAGATACAGAGAAAAGTACAAGTCCAAGGAGATTAATCATTAAATAAATGCAGATATCTAGTCTTCAAAGCTGTTGTCCCAGGATTTTATCTATACTACTTTAACTACTCTGATCTGAAAAATGCCTATTTTACTTTTCTGTATGAAATATAGTACAGATCTTAAGTGTAACAGATCTCCCTCTTTAAATGTTACAGCAGACTGAATGCTGGCAAAAATGCATCCAAAATAAATTTGGGTCTAACGGGAAGATGTGGCTATCTCTGGCGTTGGTATGAGTATCTCAGCTATGTGCCAGTGATACCAAGTAATACTGCTTACGCCATGCTAAGATTTTTAAAAAACAAACTGTCAACTCTGAACCAAAGATTAATCCTGTCATCTGCTATATATAATAAAGGAGGGTGACAGCAGTCAGACTGCTACAGAATGATGAGCTGAGGGGGAGAAACACTGCTGCAAATCATCTGTGTGGCAGTGACACTCTCACCCTTTTTGTTTGAAAGACGGCTGGTCAGAGCCGGAGACAAGTAGGTGGGAGGGGTGGCAGGACGCGGGGCTGAGCGGTCACTTCTGAAGAGCTCCATAATTCTGTCTCCTGGGAGCTGAGGATGATGAATTAAATGTCACCAGCTGCATGCAAGACGCGGTCAGGAGTGCCAGAAAGAGCTGCTAAATGATCTAATCGCTCCCAGTGGGCCAAGGGAGCCTCAGCATCAAACTACACCCTGTGCCGGACCGAGCCGAGATCACCTATTACCAGGTGAAATAGGAGGGAAGATTTAATCTCTTGGTTAAATATTTTGCTTGCACAATTCAGGGAGTAGCAGCATTTCTAAATAGCCTAGTCTGGACCAGGATTTTTTGCAGGTTGCTATTCTTACAGGGTCATCTCCGCGTGCTTCACTTCCACAATAACTTATTCCTCGTGGGATTGAAGCTTGCTCTGTTTAATGATGACAAAGCTGAAATGCTTTTTTATGTGACACAATAAACATAGAACCAGCCTCAACAGCGTTTAGGGCAGTTGCATTGTATCACAGGTATATTGTTTATATTAAAATCTCAGTGCTTACTGCAACCCAGATACAACTGTGTGGAAAATACCTCTCCTTGTCTGTCTCATCAGAGTAAACTGTAGTAAGAGAAGGTGTTTCTATTTGATGAAACAATCTCTTACAAGCCCAAGGCAGGGGTAAAAATACACCACCCGCAGTCATATAACCTCCAACTAGATTTCCTAGGAAAACAGTATAGGTGAGAGTGCATTGGCATTTAGAGAGCAGGATTCTGCATGTGCCAGCTCACTACTCAGTACCGTTATAAAGCCTGGGCAGTTGTTGCCGGAAAGCTATAGGGAGAAAAATGTCACTGATATTTGGTATGTTTATAAATAGTCTGGATACTCGCAGTTGATGCACCTAGCCTCGGAGAGCTTAGCCTGTGGGTTTCCGCCTAATTAAATGCAAAAGTCTCTCTCACATTTTCCATGCAGGTTCTGCTAAGGATTCTTGTGACAAATATTGTGGTGTATGGGTTAGATGTCTAGATGGTGGGAAAATAGATATGCAAGCCCTAGTTACATAAGCCTTTAGAAAGGTTACATTTCATTGCTTTTCACATTTCATCCAGTTCTTACCGTGGAAACGCTGTGCTATAGAAAAATCATTATGCAGATCAAGAAACATGAGCGTGTTGCTACTGTAGGAGGAAAAATATAAATAATTAAACCTTGTGATACCTCTTTCACAGCCCTAATCTCATTAATATAAAGCAATTTTAGAGATGGAGAAGAGCCGATAACAGCATTGGACTCGTGAGATATTTCTGTTTTCCATCCATCAGGCAGGTAATTGTGGGAGTTATGACTTTGTTAGGCAGAAATGTACAGCTCTAAAGAACCGATAACTGAGCATCTCTGCTCAGCAGACAATGGAGCAGCATCCAGTAATTGAATACATCAATAAGCTTTCACATCTCGTATAACTTCAGTGCCCTGGACAGGATAGCATTAGACATAATCATATTTTGATCAGGAGAAAATAGAAGTTGGATGAAATAATATCAATTTTATTTACAGGGCAGAGAAGAAGCCATCCAGTCTGTGACAGAAAAATGATTTTTTTATCTGGCTTTGATCTGGCTCTGGGCTTTGATTTGGTGGCAAATGGGTCTATAACTCATTTACACCAGCTGCCAGGCTTTTTCAAAGCACAGAACATTAAGCAGAATCCTGCTTCGAGGAATAAATACACAATCAACATAATAAATGGTGACAAAACAGCCCCAGCTCATTCTTTACAGTTTTAAGTCGCTACAGCCTAAAAGGAACACTAAATACTCAGCTCAAAAACTGCGTATTGATTTGTGACCCCCTTGGGCCAAAGAGCATCTCTTGTGTAACATGTTAGAATAAGAGTTTAAGGGGGCTGGCAGGGGACGGGGTAGTTTTATTTGAATTTTTATTTGCAACACCGCTTGCAGTGTGTGGTAAGAAGAGGAAGGATTATTGGGGAAGAACAGGAGGGAGGGCAGAAGAAGTCTTGTTTGTGCGCAAGTGAGACAGGCCGCTTTGCACCGCAAGGCTGGCAGCCGGCGTGCTCCGCTCGGGACCGTCAAAGGAGACGGGCAGCGCAGGGCGGCGCGGGGGGGAAGCTGACAGATGCTCAAATGGGATTAGAGCTGGCATGGAGCAAGAGAAATGCTATCTGCTTGCATAAAGCCTGAGTGGTTTGCTTCCTAGCATGGGGAAGGGCAGCAAAGAAGCACAGTCTGAATCCTCCTTGGCAGAGCCTGGCACTTTTGGGGAGCTGCGCCTGCTTCCCGCTGGCCTGGGGTGCAACGCTGCATTGGTTGCAGCAGGCTTTGAACGCCCTGGTCCACGTAGAGCTGAGTCTGTGGCTGTGGGTCTTTGAGCAGCGTGTTGTATGGAAAACTGGGGTCTGAGCCCAGACCACCCTTTAGGCAGCCCCGTCAGTGTGGCTCACTTTCCTCCAGTCCTGCTCAGAGCTGCATGTTCCCTTCAAGGCACTTGAAGTCCACTTCTTATATAATGACGCACTTAACTGGGAGCTGTACTGTGCACTGCTGTGTGGATAAAATGGGCGTTGTCATGATGCTGCCTTGCAGGGGCTGACACCTATGCAGGAGCAGCGATGCCTGCCTTGCCTGCTGGAGAGTAAACGGCTGGTGTTCAGCTGTTGAGGGCATCGAAGGCTCGAGCGGTGGTTTTCAGGCCGGGAGACACGTACTGAGTGAGGACTTCTTCTGAAGTTGCAGTGGATTTACATTTCTTACACAAAGTTTCACAAGTTGAGGAATTTTTTTTATTTATTTGTGCATTTTATTCTGTGCTGAACCTAAGCAGTTGTCTCTTGCAGGAGGCAATAGCTGAAAGATGAAGTCAGGCAAATGCCAAGAAATCAGGCACACTTTTAATTTGAGGTGGAATATCCTTGATAACAAGCTTGCAGGTGAAACAATAGGCTTCTGTGGCTTCCAGTCAAGACAGAGCCAAAAAGGTTTTATCCAAGCACAGGTTGTGCCCTTAAGCCAGAGCACTTCATTAGGCTCATGAGTAGGAAAACAAAGTGAAGTTTGATGGTCCATATTACTTAGGTCTGACCAGAGGATCCTCTTAAAACATGATTGTCTACGTTAAAGCATATTTAATGATGTAAACACAATATCATAGTTATCTGCTCTGCTTTAGAGCTACAATAATTGGTCTACATGCAGTTTCTCTCTTTTCGCTCTCACCTCTGTTTCATTCTATTCTGAGATGTGGATCATTATCTTATGATACAGACTATTTACCTTGGCAGATTCTAGCGAGGAAATAGTTCAATTACTTGAGCTGTTTTGGATAGGTAGTATAAGTTTCTGTGAAATCTTTTCCACAGTTCCTGATTTTTTTCAAAAAGGAACTCTGTTTGAAGTAGTTGGCAAGAGACAAATCAGGATTTAAATTTGGGAACAATAATGGACATGCTTCAGCATCAAATCAAAGTATTATTCAAGGGCTGAAATTTTTTAACACGGTTAGGTCTTTTATTTCTATGAGTTAGCTGTCTGATGGGTGGGAAGCTTTGGAAGTGAAGTTTGCTGTCCTCACAGCCAGCTTGACCGCTTCAGGGAAAAGGATCGTCCAGCATAAAAGGCAGAAAATGGAATAAAAGGCTCCTGTGAGTTGCTGGATGGGAGGAGAATTACTTTTATATTGAGGTTTCTTGTCTCTTTTTGGCTGGGCTGTGGTCTTCTGTTATGTAAGGGGTGGCAAATGAAGTTTTCAGCCCCCTGTTTAAAACAAAATGATTCCAACCTGTTTTCCTGAATCCCCAAAGACAATTACCAAAACTAAGCAAGCACTCGGTTTCAATGAGCACCAGCAGACTCTGGGAGAGCATCTCAGATACCACCATATGATCTGTAAAAACACTCATTCAAACAGGTAAAATGCATTAAGTGCATTGAGATCACTGTGTCTGAGGCGTAGTTCCTACTGCTTACTGTTGCAATGTAAGAATAATTAATTATAGCACTGCTCTGGCACATCCCTGCTTAAATTATAATGTATTAGCTACCGTAAACTCCTCGGGTCCCACCAACGGAGGTGACACTGCGAAACAATGAATCAGATTTTTGCAAGCACAATGTGAGTGGGTGATAAAAACTTGACTTTTGAGAGTCTTGCTAGCAGGAGTGCATTTTAACTGTACATGCTCAAAAGCAACGTGCTGCTCAGGTAGGTTAACACCGAGTGTTTGGCAGGGTATTTTAACACAGCAGAAAGCCTTTCCCTTTTAAAGCTAATAGACAATGGAAATCTTGGCTCTGAATCAGTCTATCACACCAGGGCTTCTGGATTCATTTGTTATTCATCTACAACTTTGCTTTTATCAATACAAATTTTCTCAATACCGTATGCTCACTTCTTACATTTAAAATACAAAAATACGGCAAAATGGTTGTACCAGGTTTTCTACCTGTCAGGGGGTCCTTTCATCTCATTAATCTGTGCAACAGATTAATTAGCTTCAGAATGTCCTGGGGAAAAAAAGAAATGTCAGCTATGTTATCGCGTGCTAGGTGAGGGATAGCTGCCTGGCGAGGGATAGCTCACAGTGGTTTATGAACGGACCTGTGTTCCCACAGTCCCCCTTACGCTTCAGTATGTCGATGTGAGGGTGCTGAATTTTGAGTTCCCACAAAAGGGAACTTTTGTGGGAACTTTATCTTGGCCATAAGATAAAACCTTGACCATAAGATAAACCCCTCCCACTTTATCTTGGCCATAAGACAAACCCTATGTCTTACTTCAAGCAAAATGTTTGACTTTATTTTATGGATTCTTAAAAATAATCTGCCACAACGTGCATTGGAGATTGGATAAAGGTCAGGGCGGTTTAGGTGCTGTAAACCAGCAGAGAGGAAGCACTCTGTGCATGGTGACGAAAAGCTGGTCTTGGCTGCTGAAAGTAGAAGGAATAGGTCATCTAAGCCTTCCCATCGGGATGAGGCTTCTTCTCATCGCCACGTTAGCTTCTCGCAGCCAGAGAGATGCTCCATGCGATAGGAATTCATGTTAGATGTTGGGTTAAGGTGTGAATTTGCGTTTGAGGGAACAGATCCTGAAGACTGCTGCCTCACGTACCAAGCAGGGAGTAGTTTTAATTTGGGTACGACAGTAAGTAACATCGCTGGAGTGCGAGGCATGGATAGGGGAGCGTGTCTGTGAGTCTTGGCCATACTGCCTGCTTTTCTTTGGGTCCTCAGCCAGGTCATGCACAGCGGTTAGCTGAGCCAGACACATGTACGCCCATCCCAGGAGTGCTACAGGGACTTAGCGTTCATCTACGGAGAGTACCTTAGAGCTCATAATAGCCAAGATTAAATAACATCAACTTAAGTAAGGCAAATAATCCCTATGAATAAAATTCACTTTAAATAAACTTTAGAGGTTTTTTATGTTTTTCCCCATGTACATGTTTTTCTTAAATAATGGAAAAATCAAGATGTGTGGTTTAAAAGCTGGATTCTAGCTCAGATAATTACAAAATTTCTGTCCATTTTTGTAGTTTAATGAACATGCTTTCTGAACTGACAGTTTATATGCTGAGTTTAAAATAGCTTGAAATTAAAATTTAAAACAGAACATTAAGTCAGGAAATAAATCTTAGCAATGGTAATATTAATACTGTATTGAAACTGGTTAAGAAATCATCAAGCTGTGGACATAATTAATAGTTTTAGTAGCTACATTAATACTGGTTTCATGCTAAACATTACACTGATGTTTATTTTCTCAAATCTCTGGCAATGTGTTTTATCAAGGCACCACCCTTTATTCTTGCTTTTGGTGGTCCAATACATAAATCAGCACAACTTTTCAAATTAATCTTGGTTGGAATGATCATAATATGGCACATCGACGTTCAGCTTTGCTTAGAGATTTCTTCTGTTAGATTTCATACTATTGATGTATCTGTGGTTGGTACAAATTTTTCCCAATGAAGTGAATAAGCTTGAACAAACTGGGGATTTTAATCTCATTTCTGTCCACACTAGATGATACAAGCGCACTTAAAATATTGGCTCAATTTAGTCTGTATTTTGTCTACAAGTGCTTCAGACTGGAGGGTAATCTGTAATTAACTGAGTATTTGATGAACTTTCTACTTGGTCGTTAGTTTAAAGAGTTCATTTTAGTAAACTGAAGAATGTAAAGATCCTTGTAAATGAAAAGCCAGGTGTAATATTCTTTTAGTATTACCCTTATTACTCATTCCCACAACTGCTTTGTTTGAGGCTTTTTCCTTTTTATTTCAACACCTAGCAAAGTCATGCTTCTCTTTATCCTTGTCTGCAGAAAAAAATAAATTGCAAAAATCCAGACTTCTTTTAGCAGAAAGTAGACCAAAAAACTTTTTTTTGAAAGAACAGACTTTGCAGCTTTTTAAATCTCCTACAATTTGAAACTTTGAAAGATATTTACACACAATTTTATTTTTTACAAGTAACAGGCAATTGGAGGGGCACCTGATGACAGAGCTAAAGGGCAGGTGCTCTGTAAGTGAAGGTCACTAGTCAGTTTGGGAAAATTAGGGCAAGATTTTCAAAGGAAATGTTGCGTAGGATTTTAGGAGCTACTGAAATTTTGGAGTGTCTTTAGAACAGGAAAAAATAAATATGCAATTCTGTGCTTACCTGTTAAGTATTTGCTGGGGAAGAGAAAAAAACCAAACTTGGATAGGAGTTGGATTTATAATCCTCTTTATCACCCTGTAATCAGTCAAGTAAATACCAGCCGCATAAATGCAGGCGTTACCAGAGGGGAAGCTTTTGCTAGACACACCTCACATAAATGAGGCTCATCTGTCTACAGGCCAAGTCAGTCCCCACCACGCTGCTAAAAGTTACTGCTAAATTTCTATATATGTTGTCTTGTGTTGCTTCAGAGGGAAAAGTTCTTTTTGACTCTAGTGTGTGGATTTGCCTTTTGAGGCATGAACAATGTAAAATGCTTCTAGTTTAACTGCTATTCACGCACACAGCCGGGCATGCACACAGTTAAAAATTAAACTAAGCACCTGTCTATTATTTTTAATTACATTTTTCCAGACCTGGAAGAGAAAACTAAAACATCCAACCATTTTGACCCTCATGTTAATTGTTTTCAGTAAAAAAACAGTACCACCTGTCAACTGTAGCAGAAAACATATGCTCAGTACAATAGCATGCGAACCGGGTGCTACGCAGCTCACCTTCCAAAGCTAGCCCCATGCGATTAATCTTTCTCTAATGAACATATAGCATACATTGCCACAGAGTATGGTTTCAGTTTTCAGAAGAGCCCATTTGCTATCTGGTGTGAAAAATGCGTTCTCCATACATAAGCAGTCCCCAAATTATTTCTGTGCACGTGAGTCAGGAAAGGAAAAGTTGTCTGGTTTTTATGGTGAAAAGCCTCTTTACTGGGATTTAAATCTTTGTCTCTCTTTATGTAAATGGGAATAATTGTCAAGGATGTCTGTGAAGCCAGGATTTCATTCTCCTCCAAAATCCCTCTAAAGTGGTTCTCTTTATGTACCTCTTCACCCAGAGGCTTGAAGTAAAACATCTTTATTACGTGCTTGTGACTAGATAACATCTAGGAGCATGTGTGCTAGGTAGGTCGCCTGCCTCTGGAATGAAAAAGCAGGGCTCCGTTCCCACTTGCACAGCAAGAGCCTTTTGGCCAGAGGTAAATAATTTCAGACGCGTCTTTCTTCTTCATCAGCAAGGGTGAAACCTTATGGAGAAATGGGACTTTCCCTAAGCATATTAAATACAAGATCATAGCTTTAAGAAATGAAACTCTCACAGTATAAAAACATTTTTCGTAGTCTTTATTGTCCCAGTTTGTGAGGCTGAGTAGAGAAAGGGCAAACAGGGAAAGGCAGTAATGGAAGAAGTGGAATAGCAGACAAAGTACATAAAAAAAGAAAAAATACAAAGGAAAAAAAAAAAGTCTAGATTGTCAGGTCTCAAAGACTGTGCTAACTTATGTGCTAGTATAGCACCGAGTGCATTGGGATTTAGGTATTGATTTAAGGGATCTTTTGATTCCAGGATGGTCTGATGATAACATGAGATTTGAAGTTTCTTTTGCTCCTGTTACCATCACCAATGTCTGTCTTTTGTAGTGATGCTCTGAGAAAGTGTGTGTGTATTTGCAGAAGCATCCAGCCCCTATAGATATAATTGCGGCTGAGAAAAGGGACTTTTCTGCTCCAGAAAAGGATGACTTGTGTGCACTCCGCTGGTGGTTAATGGAGGGGGGCTGCAAGGGCAGCCCCTGTCTCTTGGTGAATCGTGGCCCTTAGGATTGAAACGTGAATGGCCTCTTGCAGTAACACGAGAAGAGAACGTGTGATAGTAATCAACTGAGCTGCGTTCCTGGAGACTATTTCTGAGCAACGCTGAGTGAATTTTCAATGGGTAGTAAACAAGTGTTCCACTGCCTGTCAGACCATGGAAGCTGTCGTTTTGATTAGGGAATAAACCCAATCATTTTTCTGGCAAGTATACTTCAATTCTGAACACTGATGTAAAACACATTCCCAAATTCATGTTGTTTGATTAGTTAAGAAGCTTTTGAATAGTATTTGTTGATGGACATCAGCAGCACGTGCAGGAACAGCACTGCGTTGTGAAAGACACGTTATTTTGATACTGATCAAGGTACATCTTGTGTAGCAAATACTAAAATGTAAGATATTATTCAAGCTTCAAAGCAAACACTGGCCAAGTTCATGCTTTATTCAGTGTCTTAAGTTACTTTTTTCAAAGTCCTAGTTATGTTTTTTATGTTTTTTCTGTCACTGAAGCTGTGGAAGAAGCTGACTCCAGGTACACACAGCTGCCATCACAGCTTATTTCTTACACACTGATCTGCATCCTGGTAATGGCACAATTTGAAAGGATTTCACACTGCTGTGTTTTACAACTCAGTCAAAATACCCACTAACAAATTCATAAAGGATATTGTCCACTTTTACTGACAGGTTAATGGAAATTTCTGTCCGTGATGCAGTAGAAACCCCATATGTTATCCTTTACTTAACACATTCCCTGCAGGGAAGTTCTCTAGATGTTAATGTATGTGAGCCAAGGGGAGATGGACTCAGTTTCTGTGGACATCAGCTAATTCCCTCTTTTTTTTTTTTCTTTTTTTTTCTTTTGTTCCTCAGATTTTCCGAGAGAAAAATACTGAATTCGCAACGCCCCTTGCTCCCTGTTGTCCCAGCCCATCTAACTTTAGAAGCCTGAATGCACACAGTTTATATTTCTTTAATGAGTTTGTAAAGAGAAGCACTTACAGGCTCATATCAGTCAATCTACCCCTTCATTTCAAGAGCAGAAAGAAAACCAGTCCCAGGTGGATGTATATTGCTGTGCATAACTGTATGATCTGTTTGACTGTGATGTTATTTGAGGCCAACTAAGCTGCTCTTCTAGGATTTAACCCCAGAAAATGCCACGTGATACTAGGACAATTATTTCCATGCTGCTTATGGCATAGGCTCAAAGGATGCATGACTTCAGTTGTCCTTGTTTTGCTACCCAAGCTTTAGAAACCTATCTGTACTTGACGCGATGTTGGAAACCTAAGAGAAGCAACTGTAATCTCTTAATCCGGGATTAAGCATCTTCCGTATCTCTAGGATGACATCCCATGTTAACATTGCAGCTGTGAACTTGGTGAATTTACCCCTGAGGGACAACTTGGCACTTTGTCTATTCCCACAATTGCCCCAAACTACATTTAAATGTCCCCTTCCTGAAGCAGCCTTGTATGTGTTGGCAGACTCAGGAAATGTCGTGACATCTGTGGCTTGCAAAGCTTTCTGCCCTGACAGTGTAGGCTATGGAAATGACCTTTATCCACTTAGTCCCAAGTATGAGCACCTGTAATATTTTCAGGAAAACACATATTGCAACAAACAATGACCTGGCACAACAAAAAATGTTCGGCTGAAAGGTGCTGTCCCGTTTTCTGAGTTCATCTCGCTGTGTACCCAAATGCCTTGGGGGTGATGCAAACGGCTAAGAAATGAGGTTTTGTTTAGGAATGGATATGGAGAGAAGTCAGCTCTCTGGGCATCAATACCGCAGTTGCCACAGGCCATGAAACAGCTTCTGTGAGAAGGAAAAGTCAAAGAGAGGAAACCACATAGAGGAAAAAAGATGAGAATGTGTTTATATTTTTCCTTAAAATCAACATAATGTAGCAGTGGTTTGTCCAGCCAGCAATTAAAAAAAATAAAGACCTAATAATCCTTTTACTTTAAAGCCAACCCTAAATAGCTTTTATGAATTGTTCTTTGTGTGTTTAAGTTCTCCTGTTCTTCAATATTCTTCATGTCCTACGTAGTGGTATTTTCTGGTGCCTGAGTCGATATTTTTTCAGTGATCAAGTGCTTTTGCTATGAAAAGGCTTTTAGTACTGTTATGAAGCAGTCAATAGCCATGACTGACCTTTCCAAACTCGCAGACCTTTACTCCAGCCACTTTGAAAAAGTGAATCTGTATAATCTACTTGTGTTTCTTGATAAGTGGGTTTTAAAAAGAGTGTGTAAACAGCAGCAGAGACCCATCCTTTTGGCGGAGCCTCGTGTATCACAAACAGGCAGGTTTTGTTTGAGTGTACCATGGTTGTCCTACGCGGAAGATGATGTTCATTAGCATAGGTGATGAAAGTATGGCAGAGCCCTGCTCCTGTCACTCCTAGACCCATGCTCCCTGTCCCCAAACCAACTTTATTTTGAAAACTAAATTTGCTAAGCAGTTTTGAAAGAATTTCTGACCATTCCTGGAGTATTCTGCTTTGGTTATATCTGAAGGCATTTGGGGAGTTTAAGCATTTCCATTTATCCAGGCAGTTGTTGGTGCCTCACAGCAGCTGGTGCCTGGGCTGACCTTCTGCAGGGCACGTGGTCGCAGCGGCAGCGTTGGCTGGATGCTCTCCCTTTCCCCAGGAGTGGACGGGAAGAGGTGTTGGAAAGGCGGAGCAGAGCTCAGGCCCTGTAGAGGGAAGGAAAGGAGGTGCTGGTTCTGGAGGTGGGACAGGTCTGCAGGGGGACAGCCTTTTTTGCATGTGTGCCTCTGGAGATCAAGCAAGATGTAGAAAAACACATTCCTCCAAAAGGATAGCTTCTCCTACGCCACTGGCTCTTGATTTGTATTTTTGCTCTGATTAGGCATACAAACTTTACAGGCCCAAATTTTGTTTCTGCTGGGCAAACGGGCAGCAAGCACAGAGGACTGCAACTGCCCAGTGCAAAAAAATATTAGCAACACTTCTGATCGTGCTAGCAAATTCCCCCGACAGCTCTTGGATGCACCGTCTTCCTTCCGCACCAGCTTTACTGCTGCCCTTATCTCCCTTGTTCCCATAAAGGGGCTCTCAGTTTATGCCGCCTCCTGTCCGCAGCCTTGGCTTTGCCATTGGTTTGCAGTCTCATCAGCTAGAAATTTTTTATTTATTAAATGGTTCACATGCAAATGTGTGCTAGGAGAAGGGCTGGGAGAGAGCCCTTTCCATAGGCTGCTAGGGAAAATAAGCCCTTCTTAACAGCAGGAGGAAAAGCTTGCCAGCCTCCCAAGCAGAGAGCAGAGTTATAAGGAGGTCCCTGCCCTAACAAAGCTTTGAAGGGTTTTCTTCATATTCTTCACTTCACACTCCATGCTTCTGTTTTGCTTTGAGATCTGGGTAATTCTTTATCATGGACAACAGCTATATTTTCTGAGAAAAACATTTTACGATGGCTGCCTCTTCCAGAAATAGCACGTTTCTGCAAGGGGTCTTGCATAAATAAGGGTGGGTTTTTTCCTTGCCGGTGAAATGCTGATTTACTGATGCTGAAAGCACCATGCTTGAAAACAGCTTATTTCAGTAATATTTCACAGTGGCAGGTACACAAGTAAAAGGGAATCATCACATTAGATATTAGCGGTGGGTATTTTATTGCTTATGCCTCCTGTAAAATCAGACTTCGGTTTTGCTCAGCATAGAAGAGGTATCTCCTTGCAGAGAGCCTATTGATTAATGGCCTGCTAGCCTGCCATTTACCAGTGGTGACTTTGCTGCAGCTACATTGGCTGGATTTGCTTTCGGGATATAATTAAAGAGAAAATAAAATATTACTGGAGACGTTACTGAAGCAATGACATTTTCCACACTCTCCTTTCAAAGCTGTGATAATTAATTGATACCTCATTATTAGATTATTATGAAAGATGGACTAGAGCATGAGTTGCAACTAAACCTACAGTATCATCAACGAACGCACTAGTTCAATGGTTCATAAACCAGCTGTTCAATTATCTTAACATGACAGATAATAAATATATAGTGTGGCTCATTCCTATCAAAGGTGATCACATAAACAAGCTTTCTTGGAAGAGAGGAAGGTTTTTTGGCTCCTCTTTTTAGAAGAGTTCTCCCTTCTGCTTTCTTTTGTGCAAGTCGCTGGATATAATACTATGAGCTTAAATGGGAGATACGTTCTCAGAGCGTATTCAGAAGTAAGTTATTTGCATTCAAACTGCTGTTTTGTAAGTTCACATCAAAACTTTATATCTGATTTACCTGTATAAATCTCTGAAAAGCAGAATTACAAGAGTCAGGAAAGGCATCTTTAAAGGGCTTCCTATGGCGACTGTTGCTAAGGAAACCTTCATATTGCACCAGGTTTTGAAATGCCGGTAGCATCTGAAATACACAGCTGAATCTCATACATTCAGACCAAAATTAAGGGTGACAGGTAAGGGGGTATAAGTCATAGTGTGTCCCAGTTATGGAGAAATAACAGATAGGAGTTGAATGCAAAAAACACGCAGGGATTCATGATTTGAGATACTTGGTGCTTTCTGCTCCTGAGATTTTTAGTTTCCGAGGAAGGAAAGCTGCCTGAGTTTACCAGATGATATATCGACCTAGACATGAATGACTAGCTAGGGGTCATATCAACATCTGGGTACAAAGGGCGTTTAAGCGCAGATTAGTGAGTGTTATTAATTAATGTTGTAGTAGAATTATGCAACAGAACTGAGGAAGGTTCCCGAAGTGGGGCAATTTGCACAGATGCTACTAGTGACGTAATGCGTTTTGGCCGAAGGCTGGGCATTTGATACTTGAATTGGTCTTTCTTTCCTTCTCCTCCCATTTATCTGCTTATCTTAGATGCATATATTATACGGGAATAGGAGTTATGTGGTGGGCTATGTGTTACCCCCATTTTGCACGCAGCTGAAAAACAAAGGGCCTCAACTCCTGGTGATGGCTCCTCCTTTCCCTCCAGGCAACACTTTCTCCCATGGGCTTTTCGTGGCCTCTTCAGACCTGTCCGATGGGCAGAGGCCAGCATGCCTGTTCCAGGGCTGTGGTGTCACTGGCGGCCACCCAAATCCAGGATGTCCTGGCTTGGCCCCTCCAAAGACATAGAAAATTCTTAAAACGGGGAATTGCAATTGAAATGCTATTGCTGCTATCCTACTGCATCCCTCCTCTGTGGAACCTGAGCACAAGCAAGTCAAAACAGGTCCAGAAAGACAGAGGGCTTTGGCAGCTGCCTAGAAAGAACAAGATCATTTAATTGTGTAAAGCACTCGTGCTTGTCTGAGAGCGCCTCTGGACTTGCATTTACAAGAAATCATTTTAAAACTGGCCGTAGTGGCCTAACAAGGAATAAAACATCTACCTGCGTATCCTCTCCGCAGGTAAACTCTAAGTAGAAGTTTGCACTGAGCTAGGAAATAAAACTTCTGCTTGTTGGAGAGGGAACAGTTGCATCTGATTGGAAAGTGGCTGTCAGAGAGAATATCTTCTTAAAAAAGAGTTTCAGGTGTACTTCTAAATAAGGCATAATCCATGGAACTGGGACAAGTACTATTTCCAGAGAGTTTCTAGACCAGGTTTATCGATCGTTAGAAAGTTTCACTATCATGGAGATAGAAATAACACCTCTTCAACAAGGGATGGCAATGCAGGTTCTTCAGAAAATGCTTTTTGCCCATTGCATCCCCCTGAAATATCTGAACTGTTTCCTTAGAGATAGCGTTGTGTCGATGTGCAAAAGGCACCGCTAGAGCCTACTTACTTGAGTCTTGAGTTGCTGAGAACATGTTGCTGCTCGCAAGGATAAATGGTAATAAAAGCTATCTTAGAACATCATAACTAATTGTGTATGTTTTTATCTTTCCTGTTTCATTTCTTTTTTAATGTCACTTCACATAAACAAGCACCAAAATAAAATTCATGACAGCTGAGAAGTGTGGCAAATTCTCAAATATATTTACTCTACACAAATGTTGAAATGCATGTAATGTGAATACAAATTTCAGGGACTTGCTAAATGATTATTGCTGCTTTGTAGGATGTAGCAACAAATTTTGGGTTCTGTGCGGGGAAGGCATGTTTATCTCTTAGATGTATAACTAGCCATTTATATGTGTAAGTAGCTGACTTTGTGCTCATGCAAATCAGGTACAAAATCAGAGTGTTTTCCATGCATGTCATGACTTCTCACTTTAAAAGCTTGGGATTTTGCCTTTTTGCAGAAGCATAGATCATATTTTCTTTCATACCAGTGTAATCAAACTAATATTTTCACTGCTTCTAGGAACAGTACATTTTTTTGTTTGTTGCCAGCATTCCTCTGCAATGGTATTTCTCTCCTTGAAAAAAGCTAAAAATAAGTTGCAAGACTGATCTGCTGACTGTGAAAAAATTGTTGCCCAGGCAACCTGATCTTTTTCATAACTTTGTGGCTTCAGCTGTCTGGTGGTTCCAATGGGTAAAACTGTAAAATCTTCACCGTTTCCATCCTATGGGAACTCCCCTCATTGTGAACAAGTTTTCATTCAGAATTATGATGAAAATGAATCTGTTTTCCTTTGAGGAAAAAACGGTCAAATTTTTTTTTGAGGCTGAAGAAAGCAAAATGTTGGTGGTTGTTTCCAAAGCAAAATGGAAGTGATCTTTAACTGCCTGGGGAGGTCAGAGTTTTCTTCTGTGCGAGGGGGAGTCCCGAAGCATTCGGAGCCACGAGGCTGGACTCTGCAAGCTCTGCCTCCACCTCAGAGCAGCCCGAGCTGTTTGCGCCAGGGATGCTGAGTTTGGTAGCAAACTGGTAGTGATTTCTCAGGTCATCTCTTATGGGAGCCTCCCTCTGTTTTCCCTAAAACTTCCTTGCAGTAACACTTCTCAGAAAACTCCAGTTAGATCTCCCACTCTCAAAAACTTGGACAGAAAGCAAGCTTAAGAAGTATTGCAGATTAAATTGTGATTTCCAAAGCCCTGTGGATTTATGCCATGAGAATCAGCCACAGGCTCTCAGACGTCACCATCAATGAGAAAATGCCCATTGACTTCATGAGAACTAGATGGGCCGAAATCCACCAGTTTCAGCTGGTGCACAGAGCTGCGCTTTTAGTAAGGGAAAATACTGGCAGTGGAAGCGTCAAGAATCCTGCCCCTTTTTTTCTGGAAGTAGATTAAAGAAACAAGATCAATACAGAATGTAACATGTCCTGAGAACTTACTAGCTAGTTATCCACCTTATTAACAGCAAGAATGAAATAAAGCTCAATTTAATTCTGCATAGTTTATTCAAAGTGAATAAATGAGCAGGCGAAGATTGCTGTGTTTATACATATTTCATAGAGGCTTTTGATAAAAAGCAGAACTAACCATTTAAGTTTAATTGCATCCAAATAAAGAACTATTTCCCACGGCTACTGAATAATACAACATTGTTTTTGTTCTACTGTGTTGAAAAACAAAGGCATTTCATAGTAGCTTGGGAGGCAAGATGTAAAAGCCTTTATTTATATGTGCTGGGGAGGGGGGCGGAAGGAAAGTAATTACAACATGCCACTTCAGACAAGACTTGCTAAACCTCAGAGATACTTGGAGATAAATGTGGTTTGAAATGAGAGCATCAGATGAAGGGGCTTTAAAGAGTTAACATTCCTGCCTGTACAGTAACTGCATTAAGATTTGTGCAACCAGAGGCAGTTATGATTTTTTATATTGATAGCTTGTACTGTGAAGGATGAAATTCCCCAAAGAATCGCTCTATACAGAGTTAGTACGAGACTCTACACTGTTAGGTCCTCCCGGGAGCTGCAATTGTTGCTAACAAGGCATCAAGAAGTGAAACACTGAAAATTGGGTTACGCACACACTCTCTATAATACCAGAAAAACAAACAGGACGTTAGAAATTTGTACCATTTTTATGAACCTCAGCATATCTCGGGACATGGTGGCATGCTCTCTTTTGTTGCTTGCTTATGCCATTTAATACTCAAGGATCTGAATGCTGAAGCTGGTTTATGGGCGCTACTGGTAATAAGATAATTTTTTAAGCAGAAGGGAGAGAAAGAATGTGGGAGAAAACTCTTGCCAATAAGCCTGCTTATGCAGACGGTCTTCTCTTTTGGCAAAAGAAAGTTTTCATATTTTAAGGTGAACTGTTGAACCAGCAAAGCCTGGTTTGTCAGCATGAGCAGCATGTGTCTTTGTTTTATGTTTGCACCTGAGTGTCCCACTGTAGGAAACGCAGAGGGCGAGACAGTTATGGGACTGAGATTTCAGCCTGAAAGCAATTAGACAGAGATACAAGACGACTGAGAGCTCTGACTTGTGCTCCCTCTTCCCTGTGCCTGCGTGCTGGGTGTCACCACTCCGACTGCAGAGGTGGCAGAGGGAACCACGTGTCCCCTGCCAGGCACTTTTGTCCAGTCCCTCCTGTCGAATTAAAATATTGCTGATTTTGGCTCGTGCTGGCAATGGAAGTGCTGAGCTTGAAAAGCAGATGTGGTGCCAGTTTTCCCGCTCCTGTAAAGAAAGCGGTTGCCTCTGGTGCCCATGCCCCATCCATCCACCACCGCTGCCTTTGGGAGGGCTGGGAGCCAGCTCCTTCGATGTCAGCTTTGGTGATGGGTGTCACAGCCCAGCTACTGCAGGAGGGCAGGCAAAGACGCTGCTAAAGCCACTTGGACCTGGGGTTGCCTGGGTTTGCTGATGCAAAGCAGGTCTGATCCAGGAGCCACGTAATCATGTTGTCTTGGTGCAGTTGTAGCAACTGAGTCTTGCTGAGAGCCTGGGATTAGCAGCCCGAGCCCAGCAAGGTGCCACGGGGCTTACATGGCCTCTGGGTTGGAGCTGGCTCGTGCTCTGCCTGCAGACCGTGTAGACCAATTTTTCGTATGATTAGGGGTTGTATACAATCCTGCTCATCGATATCTCAGTATTGTGCCTATTTCTCTTCTTTAGTTTCCTTTTTAAAAATACGCTGCAGAATGTAATTGTTAGCCCCCGTTTTGCAAATGTTTTTCTGATCATTCACTTGAGTAAATCAAAGCCCAATGAAATCATCATTATTAACCATCCGTTTGATTGTTCTGTTGGATGCCAACGTGGTGGTGTACCTTGGCTTGGGGACTGCAACTAAAAACTGAAAAAAAAACCCAACCCAAAAGGCCTTTATTCCTCACAGAAAACATCTGGTGCTTTGGGCTGATCCATTGAGATGAAGGCAGGCTCTATTCACATAGTCTATTGCCTCAACAGGACATAAATTATACTCTTACAGAAAGACTCTTAATTAAAAGGTGATGGAAAATTTTACTTGCAAAGTCCAAAGCGAGTCCTATAGCATAATAAAGCATACTCGCTACTAAAATTTAACAGATTGTCTGTAACATTTAAATCTGTGTTTTAAAAACCGCTAGCAGTACAACTGTTTAATCAAAAGTATTTTTTAACACTGCATTCATTTGTGGAAATATTGATCAGCACATCGATTCTTACAAAAAGGCAGAACAGAAATGTAGAGATAAACACTGTTAATGTTTCATCTGTTTTTTTCCACACAAGTATGCAAAACGTGAGCGTGGCAGTTAGCAGACTGTGGTGTGAATGCTGACGCTGCTCACAGGCAGAGCAGCTTAGCCCCGTTGAAGCCAGTGCATTTAATTATAAGAGGTGACTTTGTTTCAATAACTTCTGCGGTGGTGCTCTTTTTCTTTGCCTGGCAGTGTGTTTAAAGACAATTAAGGGTAAGTATGCTGTTGCGCTGATCCCGAATGCGGAGGGAAAATATATCCGATCTGTCCTGACTTACTAGAAAAGCAGTCCTTCGCACATCTACCAGAAGGCTCACGACACACTGCAGAGTATTTCTGCCCAGAAAACATCAGTTATTTTACAATAATGTGCAAAGATGTAGGAGAGCTCTGCTTGGGTGAGCTATCCCCAACGTACATAAATTAAATTCCGTTTCAGTGAGAATGGTTGGGTAAGTGTAGGGTTTGTTGAGATTCAATGAGAAATACAGATGCGCTCAGCAAAACAGTAAAACATCGGTGGCATCGAGGAACTGGAGACAGACTTGCAAATAGCCACAGTTCTCAACTAATTACATACTGCCTTTAGTATTAAGTAATTAAAACTGTCTTCCTTGTCTTGCTTTGCGTCTGGCTGCTGTCAGGTCAGGGCCTTAAATTCAGTGCATCGACCTGCACGTCCTGAGCCAAACTCCTACAAACCCCCTGTGTGCTGATGGCTCCCGGCGAGGGTGGGCTGGGGCCTCTTTGCCTTCAGAGGCAGAAGTGGCTCTCGGACTAACCTGCGTAATGATACGCAGAGCGGCCGGTCCCTTCGTGCCAGTGCAGTTGCGTGAATTTTACTGGTTGCCCAGCTGACATTGGTTTTCAATTTTCTCTAGATCCAAGTCTTGAAATTGTAGTTACTAAAACAATTCTGTTAAAAACAGAGGTACCTGTCTTGGACAGAAGATAGAGTATGGCCTAGAAGATGCCTAACAATTTAGAGATTGCCATAATTCAGTCCACAGCCCAATTAAAGAGGAGACTTTACTCTGTTTTCAATGTTTTTAATTCACTTCTGGTGCACTCTGAGTTGGTGATTGTCTGAAGAGAAGAATACGTTTGCACCAGCTTCAACCGCCAGCCATTTGAGTAGCTACCCCTATTTTTAGCAGGTGTAAATGGGTCAAAATCCAAAGCCTCTGATTCAAATGGTTTTAAAACATAGCTTAGAAGTATTAATTTTCCACCGAGTAGCAATCCATTCCTATCTTGGAGAGAGGGATTTACTCATAGAAACTAGAAAGAATAATAAATAAGACCATTTAGAGAAACAACTCTGACCGGCCCCAGGGAACATTTTGTGTCCACTGTGGTTGCTAATTCTTTGCAGATTTTTGAATGACCCTAAAATGTAGATATTAGCATTAAAAAATTACATAACCAAAGAAGAATCACATACTTGTGAGACCAGAGACAAACTGTGGTCGTGTTGCTCATCACAGACTACTATCTGTTGTCTTACTGAGTCTTCTTTTAGAGGTGATGGATAAGCTGCCTTCCAAGGACAGGGACAGAGTGATAAAAGAAGGAGCAGTGTTTTCCTTCCTTTGGACTCTCATCTGGTTTGTGGGCAACATCGCCATGGCTGGGCTCAGGACTGCGTGCGTGAATTTGATTTCTCATAGAAATCTCGATCCCTTAAAGATTTCCAAATTGCACAGAAATGTAGAATTTACTGTTTTGAGGAATACATCAGAAAACTCATAGATTTCTATCTGTATGGAGTTAAGAATGCTTGTATTTGTGTAATTAGCACCTGCCAGTCGTCACGGTGTCTTATGAGCTTCAGAATGGAAATACAGGGACTCTAAACTGGTTTCTCCAACAATGACTATATTGTTTAATTTAAACTGCAGGTTTCCTCCTAAAGAGGATTTCAAACCAATGAAAGCTTTACGTGGAGAATTGTTGGCAGTATTTTGTTGTACTTTTTCTGCTTGTATCTGCCTCATCCGCACAATCCTACAGCATTCCCATTTGTTACTCTGGAGCAGTCTTTTTTCCCAGATCTTCACCATTTCCCAGGCAAAGGTCCTTTTCATTTCATATGTCCTTCAGTCCAGCTAACACCAGTTCCAGCAGCTTTGAGAGGTATCAGAGGTACAGTTCAGAGTAGCTGGATCTGAAATATTTGCCAGGAGTATTCTTCGGGTGCTATGGTCCATATCCTGACAAATCAGCGTTGGATTAACTCCATGTACTTGCATAGCAAACAGCTTACCCAGAAAAAATACTCTCTCCATAAATTACCGCAGGTACATTTAAGCATCGTGCCTGCTCTTCTGATTAACTGCTCACGTCTCTCCATTTTGGACTGCACTGTGCTTGTTTTAATTCTTTCATCTCCTTTTCCACTGAAAATTAGAGCACTTTGTGTTGTTTTCTTTCATGTGCCAGCTGTAAGCTTTGGCCCAGGGCTCTGCCTGACAGGAGCCGGCTCTCAGATGGGCTAGCTAACCTCACCGAGCTGAAGATACCATAGTGTTCCAGCTGAAGCAGGAGGAATTTCAGTACCGTAAGAAACGGCACTGCACGTATGAAAGCACAGCCTGGTTAGAGCTACTGAATCCCTTTGGGACTCTTCGGAACAAACGTGCTGCTCTTTACAGCTGTACTTGCTGAAGCAGCCCAAAAGGATGCTGAAGGTACAAGTAACAGCTAATAGGAGCTGAGAGGGCTGGATGTGCTCTCTTCGGGTTTATGAACACACCGAGAATGTTTAGTTATGTTTTCTGTTAATAGTTAGAATGTTCTTTGACTTCAGAGTATGAATCCCCTTAGATTTCCTTGGGAAAGAAATGGGTTCTCTCAGGCAACATAAAGCTTTTTCAGCGTGTGTTTAGTAAGGAGGCTCCATCCAGCTCCCGACTGTTGTTTACGTGGACCTTCTTGAATATATCAGTCATTCACATGCTCCTTCAGCTGCTGGTCCTCAAAACACTCCATGTAGCAACTGCACCAAGGTTTCTCAGCATCATGGAGTATTGTGGAGGATTCAGGCTTTTCATAGAAAGCTTCGGTAGGACAGATTGAAGATTTTGATTTTCAGATGCCAGCATTCATATGCCAGTGCTCTGGTTCCGATTCAGATTGTTCTGAACAAAATTTTTGGATCTCATCTAAATACAGAGCACAGTGAAAAGCCCAGCTTCTCCAGCAACAGCCACACTGCCTAGGGAAGGTATAGTTTGTACAGGAGATTTTTAAAATCTGATGTTTGAGACAAAGTCTGATGTCAACTTTGGTACTCTGCTGTACCTGCAAAGGTTATGACTTTCTCTTATAATTCGTTGTAAATCCAGTGCATACACTTAGAAATACAAATGATCAAAATAGTCCCCCATGGTGCTGGTTGTCTTTCAGTGAGATGTTCAGAGGATGAACGCCTCAACAGTGAACCAGGAGTGACAGATGTTGAGGGAACTTCCAGCCTTGCAGAGTAACCAGAAGGAGCTTTCAGGCTGTAGGATGGAAGATCCTGATGGGTTTAGTCTGGTGGTTCACTGAACATAACAGAACAACCCCAAACCTAAGCGGTTTTGGTTCTTGTAAGTGTGAAGCGATGATGGCTACAGGCCAGCAAAGTACAGGTATGTAATTGACTTCAATGGGACCACTCGATCGTTTGAAGTTAAATATGGGCTTTACCAATTGCAGACGTTAAAGCACACGGTTTGAGCTTGCTCTGCTGTCAGGGGAGCTCAGTGGGCTTTTTTTGGTCTCTGCCTGAGTGTCTTGTGTCTAACTGGAAACACCCTCTGCCGTTGCAGGCCTGCCTTACTCCACAGCAGTTGCGCTGATCTCTGCCAAATTGTGCGTCGCTGCAACTTTGTCTTTTGCTGCATGTACAAATAGAAAACAAGATGAAACCAGTAAAGTCACTTTCATGTGTGACCTCATACAGTTTCCACAGAGGCACTAATGCTCTTTCCTCCCTCACACCATATGAGTTCCTAATGAGACATTAATGAGACATTAATTGCTTATGCAAATTTAGAGTAGTAGACAATGAGAGTTGTTGTACCAAGAGTTTAAGGGCCATATAACTACTCTGGATGTTCACATAATTCCCATTAACATTAATTGGAGTCGTGCGCAGATTAGAGCCTGGTATCTTCAAAAGTTATAAAATAAACCGCTGAATACGAATAGGCCAACTTGTAGCTGTGTATCTTTCTTATAAGCACTTTGGTTTTTATACTGGTTGCTAGCAAGTCATCTAGTGTTAAAATGCTCCAGATGGCATTGGAAGTAGTTTAAAATACAAAAGAATTGTTTTCTCTTAATATGTCAGGAATGTGAAACTTTATTCCACGTGATTATAAATAAAATATAGGCACCATATATTTTAACCCCTTGGAAACTGCTGTGGAGTGTTTTAAACTTTGCTGGCAAAATGGATACAAGAAAAGGTACCAAAGTTGCATTTCTAGAAGTAACTCATGGAGAGGAATTAATTCAGTGACTCGTGAAAGGAATTAATTCAGTGGCTCTAGTCAGGGTCTGCTGATGAGGAACTGTGAGAACAGTGACTAAAACTCTTTGACCAACCAGCTATTTGACACATATGCTGGTAGCTCCAAGGCTATCTCGGTTGTCTGCCTTAATAACATCTCTGCTCTCATTTCTGTCTCTCCCCTCTCTCGCTGCTCCCATGTCAGTTTATTTACCACGTTTCTTGCAGCCCACTTCCCATGCGGCTCAGTGCATCTCTGTCCGTAAGAGCAATAATGCCTCTGCTTGGAGCTTGTTTTTGCCATGACAGATTGATAGACAATCCGTGTTCATTCCCTGCTGAGAAGCCTCATTTGGCCTGTTTAATGCCAGATCTTTTTAGGGTGAGCACTGGGAGTCCTTTGCCCTGCTCCACTGAGTACTAACTCAGTGTATATATCCCCGTCTTGTGGAAACACCAGGGCCCATGAATTCAGCAAGCAAGGCACAAGCTCTCACGTATTTATGAATGCTCATGTGTTGTTATAAGCCTCTGGCCACCTGGGAGATGTTGCAGTTGTCACAGGATCGTTATAATGGTAGAAATCCAAACTTCAAGTTGTGACAGCGTGCTGCTCCCCGCCGCTGGCTATCAGCATGCAGTGATTGGCACCTCGTGCTCGCGCACCTGCAGATAGGGCACTTGCAAACCTCCCCAGTCCGTATTGCCTGTTCCGGCCAGTCCGTATTGCCTGTTCCAGCCAGTCCGTATTGCCTGTTCCAGCCAGTCCATTCCACTTTAAACTGTTTTGTCTGATTTCCAGCTTCTAGTTAGGCCCTGCAATGCTGGGCCACTCCAGGAGCGGAGGTGTCGCTGGGGACCTGAGATGTTCATGAGGTCAGTTAAAATGACCTGCAACACTAGGGGAGTTAAATAGAAGGTTTAGCAAATATGTACGATAATAAACTATAATTGTCTGCAAATAGTAAAAAATGTCTAAAATAATGTTATGTATCAGTTAAATTACTTGAGCTGGTTAAATGCTGAGTGACGCAGAGTGCTTGGCAGCACAATCAAAACATCTCACCTATAGTGGTGCTTTCATTTAGAACAGCAAAATAGTGGATTTGCCTCATGTTTCAATGCAGTTGAGAGTTCTTAGAGCAAGAAGATACGGCCATTAACTGTTATTTTCTTAATAATAGCGTCCCATTGTTAAGCAAAATGCTTACCCCAGTTGCATTCAAAGCACTAGAAATCCAAAGTTAAGGCAGCATAAAATGGGTTCTCATTGCATTCAGATGGTAATGTATGGCAATTCTTCTTTTTGCAATCCTAGCATGTACTTAGTATGTGAAATGAGGTGAAATAGAAGGGGGGGCGGGGGGAGAGATATCAGAGGAAATACAGTACCCTCCGTGGTACTACATGATACTACACTTTAGGTAGTGTCAAAAAAGGAAGGGTGAGAAGCTGTGATGTGACAAATGAGCTTTTCTGTGGCGTTAAGGCAGAAAAGAGTACTTTTTTAACAAATATACATATAATATTCAGTTAATAATAGCAATTTTAGTGATTTTTTTTTTCAGTATAGAACCTTTTGTAAACAGTAACCGATGAAGCTGTAAAGGCTTGGACTGATGTGCAAGGGGGAAGACTTGCTCTGAGACCTTCAGACAGTCTATAGTTGTTCTTTTTTCTCTTCTCTACCAGTGGAAATTAACGGGAAAGTGATGATGACCTGTTTATCTGTTTTTGGTAGCCCCAAAATACATTCTATCTGCAAAACATGGGACACTTGCGGGTTATGTTTTCCTAGTTTTAAGTGAGGAAAGCTGGCAGAACAGGGAAACAAGGAAATGTTTATATTCCTAAGCACAATAAAGCAATTCTTTCTTATAGTAAACAGCTTAGATATCTTTCCTATCTTTCAGTTACACAGAATGGTGTGAAAAAAATTGGAGGGGGAAAAAATAAAGAAGAAAGTTTAGCATTTACCCAGAGGAGAACATTGCAGCAACTTGGGTAATGATACAACAGCCCTACAAGGTGCTGGCTCCAGAGGAGCTGCACGGTAGAGTTCTATTAAAAGGAAGAGAAAAATGAGGAGTTTGTCCTGGATCTATGAAAACTCATTCATCAGGGAGAAGATTAAGCCAAACAGCTCACAAACATCGTGCAAGTCCTTAGAACATGCTGTAAACACCGGCAGTAAGTCATTTCAAAGACTTCATCTGTTCAGTCCTAGGGTTACCTTGATGCCACACGAGCCGGATGCCTCCCTGCTGTTTAATCACTGAGATTTTACATCAGAAATGACAACTCCAGGCAGGGAGGAGATAAGAAATGAGATTCATTTAAGAGAAGAGGTTCACAATGTTTTAACTTTCCTCTTGCTCTGATGCTGTGGATCGCTCAGTTGGCGTCCAACCCTTGAACCCAGGCAGGCAGAGAGGTGTGGTAGAAACACAGTCACGAAGGAACTGAGTGCCAGCCTCTGCCTTTCTCCTTCCTCTACCCAACCCAAACTGTCCCTCTCATGCTCCCAAGAATTTGTAGCACCTTTATAATGTGGGTTTCCTTGCTACAGGCCATCACTTGCAGGCTCCACAGGGGCACTTTGATTTTTCTTGTGAATGCTTAAATTCTACTCTCCCCTTTTCCAGACTTCAACCTGGGGGAAATAACCCCACATGCACAGGCTTTGCCTAACTCAGTGAGGCTTGGAGGGCTCTGTGCTGACATCCTACGTGTCTTACCTGCCTGTTCCCATCTCCTAAAAATATTTTATCTGTGACAGCAGGTTTCACTAGGACAGTGCTCTTTAAGTTCCCGCGTTTTTAATATTTTAAGAATGAGAGGGGAAAGAAAATTTGTATTTTTAATAGAATAAGTGTAGAAAATGGCTAAAATATGATCAATATTGAGAACAGTAATTAAAACATTGATGAGAAATTAACATGCTTTGATTGACATTATTCACAGCTTTAAAGGTCGGATTGCAACAAATATATAGGATGAGTACTAGAATAAACGATGCTTTTAATGGTAGTAGTGAGAATTCAATGTGCAACTATCATTGATCACTACTGTTATTATTATTAGTTCCCCGAAAAAGAACAGTATAAGCACTTAGTCTCTAGGGGAGGGGGAAGAGAGAGAGACAGAGAGCGCGGGATCCAGACCAGAGAGGAGAAGGCACATCTGCAGTTTAGTTTAACTTGTCTTCTGCTCTGCATCCCAAAGTGCACCAATCCACACCCTACTTCCAAAGAAACAAGAGTGTTAATAGTATACAAACAATCATTTTCCATCTTTTTCACTCCATGCTCTGCTTTTTTCCCCTGTTTCCCTCCATATCTGCATGAGGCACTGCAGTGTATGATCAGAATCTTATGTGATGCTTCAGAGACAAATGGTAAAGCTCTCCCACGCCAGAGGAGCAGAGGAAGGTGTTACACCTCATGAAGTTTTACAGAGAGCGATGGGGTTTGGGGAAGAGCACCGGCTGAGGGTGGGAGAGCTTGAGACATCTCCGGAGAAAACGTCACAGCATAGACTTGTACTCTTCCCACCCTGGCAAGAGGAGCCTCTTCCTTTTTGTCCTGCCGAAGTGCTCCATGTATGTCTCTCAGTAAACCCTTTTTCCTTTCATTAGGTGTCAGTCTCCCCAAAATCCAGACATGTTCCTACGTGGCACCGACTCTGTCCAAAGGGCATCCCTCCTTTCCGTGACAGTCTCTCAGCAGCCCTGCTGGGTTGTACGGTTTGCAGGGCTCTGCGTTAGAGCATCGCTGAGAGCCACCTGCAAGCGAGCTGCAATTCCTTCAGCCGGCAGCCTCCTGTCTCGGCTTTATACCTCTTACAAGGCTCAGGAAATTGATTTAATTTACTTTTGGGGCAGATAAGTATTCCATTAGTGCTTACTCTGACCTTTGCGCACAGCAAGGTATTTGCTTTTCCTAATTCTAGCATCATTAGCAGTGCATAAGTTTTGAAATCTTCTTACACCAAAAGCAGTAATGGTTATCTGCTATACTTGCTTAATGAGTCATAAAAATGAAATGGCAGGTGATTTGTTCTGCATACAATTAATCCAATAGTTAAGTAATGGCCAAGACTGCTGAAAAGGGACAATAAATCTGGTAACCTAGACAACGTCTCAAAGTATTGGCTTTACTAATCACAATCAATTAGACTTTTTTTTCCCCTAAGTTAAAAAAAAAAAAAAAAAAAAAGGAAAAAAGTTTTAGCTTTTTTCTTTCCTTTGTGAAGTTTCAATAGCAATTAGGCTTGTCTCTGTCATTCTGAGGAATGCTGGCTGCATTGATCTTTGTTTATTTTAATCATGTTAAAAGGGTTAAGCCAAAGACTCAAAGAGCGTACTGTGGAGCGCTGAATGCAGCAGAGTGCTTTTATCCCACTAATGAAAAGAAATTGTTGAACAAGATTAGGTGCAAGTAGGCACTCAAGTCTGTTTCCATGATTTGTGTGTTATAGGGGTTCATGCAGGCAGTAAAGATGAATTAAAGTGAGAAAAACTAAATTAATCAGCTTGGCAAACTACTACTAGTAATAAGCAGTAGTAGTCCTAATATTATTGATCCCACACTTTTTATGAGCTTCACTCGTGGGACAGAATCCGATCATTAAAGGCATTGTACAAACGCGGTTATTGAACCTAACAGGTTTCTGCCTGTTAGGCAGGAAAAAACTTTAGTGTCCTGAGCACGTGCACAAACTTGACAGTAGCTGTTTCGGTAGCGAACACGTCGCTGACCTGGATGTTGATGCAATTGGCTTTCGCCGAGCCGGCTCATGGTGGTGTAGTGCTCCTTGTAGTGGGTTTCAAGATGCGAAGCTGAATGCGCAAATCCAAAAAGGGTATTTCAGCAGCCAAGTGATACTATAACGGGGCTACAATAGAAGTAATGAATTTACTCAGATGGAAGCTTAAGTACACCATGTTCCCGGCTGAGAAGAAAACTTGTGTCCTCCCCCTTGCCCCAATCCCAAAAGTTGCCTCTCCAAAATTGTCACTAAAATCTGCACGTTTGCAAGGCTGGTGGAAATTTATTAAGCAGATGAATACATAAATAAACAGCTGGACGCAGACAAAAATGGGTTCCTCTTGTCTGGTGATACTTTATTGCCACTTTTATTTTAACTGATTGAATTTAACAAATCTGTTGTTGTATACCACATACAAATGACAATTTGATTCAGACTTTAACTGTGTAAGTTTCACTACCTGTGTAAATATTTTAAGGCTTAAAAATTACGTTTTTCATAACTGTGTGTCAGAAGAATTAGATTCAAGTATTGCTCAATATTACAACAATGCAGGATATATAAAGGAAAACTAATAGATTACATTTGTTCTCTGGAGAAGAGCAGTTGCTGTGAAGGCAGATGGTTATTTCTGAGAAATGATTTTTAATAAATAAACTGTAGAAAATATTGCTGTGTGTTTCAGCATTGCTCCTCCCTCATGCTGTATGTGATTTTACTATCAGAAAATTTCTGTTTGTTCCTCTCGGTCTCTAATCCTGCACCTTTTTCAAAGGCCTCTGTCATACTGGTCTCTTCATTCAGCCTGTGCTACACCCCTCTCTCAGCAGCTCTCAAACCCTGTTCCCGAGCCACACGCAAAGCTCTCAGTCCAATCTTCCCCCTGTTCCTGCCCATTTCACCCTCCGCTTTCCAGGCCACCAGCGACCTCGGCTCACCCTCGCGCTGGCAGCCGGGGAGGCAGCGGGGTGTGCAGGGTGCACAGGGCACTGGTTTGACTTGGTTGCGCCAAACCAAACCTCAGCCCCGGCCTGCCATGAAATGTGGAATCAAGGAAAAGTGTTTTGCAGGGAGTTGTCACTTCGTCACATCTTTGGGGTATGTAGGCACTGGCTGATTTCTTCTCATCTTGGGCTTTCCTGGCGTGTCGGACTGGCTCTCAAGCAACCAATTGTATGTGTGACCTTGGGCAAACCACTTAAATTTTTTCAATCATTAATTTTCATATCTGCACAATGCGCTATGTTACCTGTTTCAGCCACGATGCCACGTACAGAATTGTTTTTCACCATGTATATTTTAGATCATCACAGACTTCATTGAATCCTCTAAGGCCATACTTTCATTTTATGGGGATTTCAGCAACAGTGCGGGTTCAGGCACTGTTACGCAATATACCCCAAAGATAATATTGTGAACGTACTCAAGGATAGGGTGAAAAGGCACCAGCAAATGGTCAAGATTGGGAACTCTGAGGCAGAGCTATCAATCCACAGTTTGACACTTAGTTGATACAATTTACTGAAAGGATCTTTGATTCCTAGAAATGAATATTAGAACAACATTGCAGTACTTTTTTCCCTAGGAACAACTAACAAGGATAATTGCTTTTATAGTTTTCATCAACTCCATTAATCTTTTTTTTTCCTCTCTCTTTTGAATTCATGCAATTTTTTGAAAGTTGAAATTTTTTGCTGCATCAAATGCTGTATTTATAAGATGGAGGGATGCTCAACCTTGGTAATGAACTAATCTTTTAAAACCATCCAAATGCGTGACCAGGATGGGAACAAAGAATCTCACAACTTGCCAATGAAAGCTGCAAATATATGTCTTCATCTGAGGAATGGCTTGATTGTGGCCTGGTTTTACACAGAGATATTTAAGCTGCATTTGAAACAGAATGTGAGCCCGTGTGCAATTGAAATCTCTCTCTTATTTCATTTATTCTTTTTGTGCTTGTGTAGCAGTTCAAAGATCCAGTAAAGTTTTAACGATGTTGTATCAGGTACCCGAGAGGTAGAGTTGTTCTCCTGCACTCTTCTCTATTGTCAGCTGCAAAAGCTTTAAAAATTAATGTCCACTGATATTGTTCTGTTTTTACTACCACCTAAATCTAATTTGTTCTGATTTACACCCCTGTTAACCAGGTCAAGACTGATGAGAAACAAGACCAATATATTAAGTTCATATAGAACAGTTTGTGGACATAAACATTCAAGAACACGTGTTCTAGTGCACCTTATCACCAGGCAGATGTTGTTTATGTAAAACGAAAAATGGGCACAAATGTTCACACTAAACATAAAGGAAACTGGATGTGTTTTGAGCGGAGATCCAATAAGAGGTGTTGGGTTTTGAATGCAGGTTACTCCATGTATTTTTATTTTAAGAGAAGACTTATGCACAGCTGTCAATTTTCGAATCTCATTTATGTCTGGGTTATATCAGGGCTCATTCTGTAGACAGCAGCCCCTGACATTGTTGGACAGTTGGATGGATGTGTCTCCAAGTCTTTCATCTTTCACACTCCACACATGCTTTCAAGGCACCAGCACTTTACATTTGCTTTTGCATATTACATTTTAAAAATACATATTCTTCAGGAGTCCTATGAACGTATTTCAATTGGAATCTGGATAACTAACTCTTAAAAGGTTACTAGGATCTGCCTCTACCTCTGGCCTTTTGAACTTGCCTCTTTCCTTTCTACTTCTTTTCCACTGGCTCAAGGTTAGATTATAAAGTTCAGCAGCAGTTTATATGGTGGATTTTACGATTTCTATTCTACTTTGATTTTTTGCTATTTGAACAACTGTTGTTTGGAATAGGAGGAAATTTTGTATTGAGACATTGTAAGGGCAGATGCTGGCAGGAGCAGAAAGCTGACGATTGCTCTTAGGAGGATATGGATCACTGAACTCTGAATAATATTTGGAGTAGGGCTTGGTGTCACATCTTCAGGGTGTGAAGCGCTCAATTCATATTGCAAACCCATAAGGCTCATACAGAGTCTGGTGCAAACCTGGGTTATGATATCTGCATATTTCATTTTGGGGTTGAGGTGAGAGGCTGGAAGTGCAGAGGACCTGGTGGGAGTAAGAAGATTAAGTAGAGGCCTGGAGTTGTCTCTTTTACTTAGTTAGTGGGCTGCTGGGCTGCGTTCAGCGTGAGGTTGGTGTATCCATCACCTGCAGCTGAAATGCTAGGTGTGTTGTTGGATACCATAATGCCTGCAGGACTAGGGTGGGTGAAGGCTGACAGCAGCATGGGAAAACAGCACAGACTTGGTTTTTTTTGAAGACATGGATTGCTGTGGTATAATTAATGTTTTCCCACTCTAATGTATGTGAAGGAATTGCCAAAGAGGAAGATCCATGGGCTACTGGCTCCTGTTCAGATGTGGCTTTTCAATTTCTGTTGCTCTTTATACTAAGCCTCTGCGTTTTCCAGAACTGCAAGTTGTTGCATGTCCTGCCTCCCTGGCTTCTGCACTAAAACACTTTCAGGAGCTGCTCCACCTGAGCCCCGCGTGTGCTCGCTCTGCCCTCGCTCCCCCGCCCTGTGCCGTGCCCCTGCCCCGGGAGCAGGAGCCCCCCACGCAATCGCGTGCTTGCCACATGCAGGTGGCGAGAAGAAGAGCCAGTCTGCAGACCTGTCTGCTGTCTTTCAATAGAAGCAGTCTGTAAGATGCAATCAAATATACCAAAGATTTTGTGCATCTGCTGATTTTTACTTCTTCAGGTCCAACTCCACATTCCCCCACTAAGGAATTCGTAACATAACTGTATAAATAAGTGTTTGAATATTCTACTCATGTCTTTAATTACGTGTTTGCCTTGAATCACAATGGCAGTCTCATGGATTAGACTATCCCTGTCCTTATTGACCTGGTCTGTTGGCTTTAAGTGCTTCTGAACTTGCCTTGCTGGATTTATTCAGGCAGTTCCTGGAGAAGTTATTTTGCAATCTGAATTTGCATAATGGATGTGAAACATTACACATCTCCTGTAAAAGAAAGATCAGGAAGCTTGCCACGAGCCCAGCTATTGCACGTTTTCAAAGGTTAGAAAGCTGCTAGGTATGTGATAACGCTAGAAGAAACACTGGCTTCACTGCGGCATGAGGGAAATTCTTCCCCGGAGGAATTTTCTAGAGTTCCCAAAGCTATGTGGTGACTTTCCAGCAAAGATTATTGTGAAACATTTGTGTTGGGATCAAGTTGTGTTTTTTCAGCTGGGAATCTATCTTGTAACGTTGAACTGCAACCAGCAGTCAACACTGACGCTCAATACAGCTACTTTACGCGTCTGTCATGAGGCACAAGCAATCTGTATACTTCCCTTTGCTTTCCTTGAAAGGTCATTTCCTTTGCTTTTGCTCAAGCAGACTGTCCTGCAACCCACTGAAAAATCTGGGACAGGGAGCTCTAAATTGCTTGGATGGGTCCTGGTTGGAGGCTTCTCTCCAGGACCAGAGGTCTCCTCTGGGTCCTTGTGGTGAGTAGGGTCCTCCCCACAGCTGGAGCGCAGAAGCAGGGACCACTGTAATGTCTTTTAAAACACTCTCTTGTGGGACAGCCAAGGAGAAAAGTGCTTTGTATGACTCTGATTCCTGGTTAGGGTGTCTGGAGCTGGATCTAGCGTGTGGACACAGAAAGGAAACTTCAGCCTAGTGAAGTGTAGCGGAGCTCTGACTTGAGCATTGGTCTGAGAGAGGCTGAACATCGGAGAGGGTGAACATCAGGTGGGCACTCCATCGAGCTGGAGTGAATAACAGAGGGATCTTCCTTTTTGGTGATTCTTTCCGTGAGAAAGCTGAGAAAGACAGCATGTTGGCAGCCACTGTTGAAAAGCAACCAAAAATATGTGCGAAGAGATTATTTTCATTGCTCAGATGGCAGTAGAGCCTCAGGATGAGTCAGATGAAACATTCAAAGGAAAGCAAAGCTCCCTCAGACCCCAGCTAGTGAGGCTCTCGGATTCCCAGTACAGGTGAGTCTCAATTGCAAGGTGATCCTGTTGTAAGGTAACCGGGTAAAGGTATGATTTCAGGTTTTTTCCTTCAGCTTTGCTGCTGGAGGTCCATGTTGGAGCAACTGTGAGAAATTACAGGGCTGCAGAAAGCACTCACTGTAGAGGTTATCTGGTTTTAAACGGAGTTTGGGGATCTGCGGTTAACTGCAGCGCCCATGTTGTATTGTATCTGTGTCCACTTCAGCTACAGTCTTTGAACTGTGCAATTTTCAAATTCTTCCCTGCATAATAATGGGATAGCGTGGGACAGAGTTCGTGCTGTACGTTGATGGCAGCAGACAAGTGAAATTGTAGCTTTCATTGTTTGTGCTCCTGACAGTGCTTGTAAGGTCCTTTTTTAGGAGAACAGAAGCGCTGACATTGTTGCAGATAAATACTTCTCTCTAAAAGAGGCACTGGTAATGTGTTGAAAATATAACTTTGCATTCTTCCAAGCTCCTCCCGTTTAAGGAGCTACACATTTTCATTTTCTTTTCTGTCTGTTCCTTCCAAGCTTCTTCAGTTAAGCAACTTGAATATTCAAAGATTTGGATGAGCAAAAAAGAAACTTGTTTCTTTCCACGTGAAAATGAAAGGGGAAGTTAAAACATACTTTCCACGCTGCTAGTACACATTTCAGTAAAACATCAATGGTATATATGCCTGATTACTTTCCTGCAGAATAATTCTCATGAAATTGTTGATATTAAAATTCAATATACTGTTTTGACTAAGCATCACTGGGGATCGCACAATCTCTCATTATTCCCTTTTCAGCAGAGACACAGCTTATAGTATGGATATGCAGATTTTTAATGCAGCAATGAAATTGTGAAACAGAACTATTTTTCAGGTGTCACAGAATTTAGCAGGTCTGGTGAATTATATCTCATAGTCACTTTGTTTTCTCACTATTTTTTAAAGATAAGTTGGCACTTTCCTGCGCCAACTCATATCTTTTCTGTCAAATATGAGACATAGGGAAGCATTCCCATGAAAAATTGTGTCCACCAGCCTAAAGCTTTGCTTTGCAAATTTCATCTTTAAAGCCACCTGAGCTATGGGGTAAACGCTCTGCATTGTTTGCACTACCTGGCAGTACAGGGGGCATGAAGCAAGGGGAAGCTGCAGTGGATGAAGACGGAACAGCAGCACTTCACCTCCCTGTAGCCCCTCCAGCAATCGTCTCGGAGCCCACCTGCACAGTCCAGAGCCGCCCCTGGGCTGCCCTAACCTGCAGGTGATGGGCAGGAGCAACGCCTGTCTGACAGCGCTCTTGCTTTCTGCTCGTCTGCTTCCTTCTGTGCGCTTGGTAACTGGCATTTGGGAAGGACCTAAGATGAGACCCGCTCAGCTGTGCTCATCGCTTGCTGAGGAGAGGGCTGGAGGAGAACAAAGTGCTGTTCTCTGTCCTCCCCAGTATGGCCCGTGTGTGTGGTGCATCCCCAGCCAAAAGCATGCTTTTTAGGCCATTTCCGAATGCTGAGGGATGCCGATATAAGTCGGATGAGGAGAGCACCATGGGCTGCATTCACCCAGGCTGCTGCTGGTGTTTGTGCTCCCTCGCGTGGGTCTAGTGTTGGCACTTCACTTGGGATGCCAGAAACTCCCAGGGACTTTTACAAGAAATTAGTGTTGTGGCTAAAAACAAGAGGTTTTCTTTCTTTGGTGAAGACACAGAAAAGGGAAGACAGAAACAGACGCCCACACTACTCTGCAGCTCGCCGGCCAGCCGGTGTTGGCGTTGCAGCCAGCGTGCAGGCTGTCCTGGAGAGCAGCGCTGCGCGCAGAGGAAACTGTGAATCTGCACACAACTGGAAGCTGTGAATTTTCTCAGTGAATCATCATTAAATACCTTTACCAAATAGCTTTGTGCTAAGCTGGGAAGGTTCACCATTGTTGGTTAACTACCAGAAGTCTCCATTTCCTATGTGGAAAATGGTCTCCAGCTATTTACTGCAGTCCATATACAGATGATTTAAATTGTTGTGCTCTGTGGGAAGTTGTGCAGCCTTTAAAAATACCTTTGCTTATGGAGAATTGCAGTTCTGTCTAGCTCACAAGGCTCCGTATAGACTTGTCAGTACGAAATCTGAGCAAGTTCCATTCACTTTTTGTGTTCTTTCTCTGTGGCTGATGGATTTGGGGACCAGAAGCCCCTCCAGGTGACTCCCAGCACCTCGGAAAGCTGGTCTGGCAGCTGGGAGGTGGGGTTTCAGTTATCATCCCAGACTTTCCTGTCTGGAAATTGTGGGGCACAGCTCTGCTCAGCCTCTGCTGCGTCACTCCAGAGGGTCCTGGAGCAGAGGTGCAGCATCTCTGCACTGCTGGAAGGATGCGGCCAAGGGAAAGCAATGCAGGGAAGCATCCAGCCCTCACTCTATGTCCTGAGATATAAATCACTGCAGAGGGAGACAGGTAGCAGAGCTGAATTTCCGATTTCAAGGATTTGGTCTGTCAGAGTAAATATCTAGCAATTCATAAAAATGCATTTTAGATGCTTTTCTTTGCAGGTGAAATGTTGCATCATATCACCACATATTTGAAGTATCTGCTTCAAAAAGCTGAAGTATTGGTAGCAAATAGTTTAAAAACAACTGAAAAAAAACGCCAACCATTTGTCCTGTGTCAATTGTATGGATTTTGCAAAGATTTGGGAAAATAAAACCTTTCCTCATGTAACCAAAAGCAACATTACTGCAGCAGATCTCGTGGATGATTACTGTGGCTTTTAGTGACAAGGGTTAACCAACTTAGTAAGCTGGGTCTGACAGAGCTTTGTGGAATAATCTCAGTGCTTTAGGACTAAATGCTTCACTTGGATTCTGGGAACTCAAAAGATTGATTTTGTTTGCCTTTTGATTAAGAGAACAGGATTTGGACATGAAAATCCAATTAGATGATTGCTGGGGTGGGAGGGAGGCAGGGAGAGAGGGAAATGAATGGCATACAAATCGCCTGCAAACAGACCTTATTCTGAAATCTGGACTGCATCTCCACTGGCTTTCAATTAATTGTAAAACAGCTGTTCTTCTCTCTCTGTGCACTGAAACAAAAAGTCACAAAGTTTTAGGATTGCCAGGTGATAATACTGAACACTCCCCAAAAGAAAACTTGAAACCATTGAAAATAAATAACAAGAGTCTTAAAAAGTGAGAGAAAGTAATATGTTGTTATCTCCAGTATTTCTTGCAGTTAAGTATCTTGAACAGTCCTACGTGCTTTACTGTCAATAAGCCTTGCAGCAAACCCCATCTGTCTGTCATTCGTAAAACGAGATGTTACCGTTTTGCAGAACCGTAAACCACATTGGGAGTTTATCCAAAAAACAGATGATAAAAGTCAAAGTATAATGATCCAAACACTTTCTAAGTGAAAGACTATTTGAAGCAGCTGTTTTCCTTTATTATTAGAGATAATTATACTGTCACAACAGCAGAATATTAACTTTTCACATGTCTGGTTCACCTGTTTATAGAGTGCTATCCAAGTGCAGACATGCCAGATGCACCGTGCCAAGAGTGATGGTGAACAATAAGGCTTTGTACGAATCTGGAGATTGCTCTGTTCGTGCAGAGCAATCAACCGTCTAATCCATCCAAGAGCTAGCAAAGGCCTGGGGGAAATGGTTTAAAGGAGCAAAAAGCTTGCGATGGACCCTTACGACTCTGTCCTTGCTTCATGATTTCCTTCTAAGTCCCAGCCCTGTCGTGCTGTCTTGGTGTGAAGTACGCTGGCTTTGTTTCCTCTAGCAAATTCTTTTTTGGTGTTTATCTCTGCAAATTCTTGTTCAGCGAGCAAAACACTAACCTGTTTGAATGCTGCTAAGCTCTTCAGTCTAATGAGGGCTTGTGGCACTAAGTTCCATGGAGTTGTTGGTGTCTTCATGGGGTAACAGCAATAAAATAATTGTTGTTTCTATATCCATAACGTAGACTTAGGAGAAAATGGACAAGACAATTCCATTTCTGTTGAGATCATTGTGACTGCATGCAAAAAATGACTTACTGGTGGAATTTCAGGGGTTATTTTACAACGATAGATAAAAAGGCAGCTGAAATACAGTTTTAGTAGACGAAAGACAAATGCACATGTGAAGGAATCATTTCAATTTTTCATCTATCTAGTTAGGATATAAATCAGGTACAATTTTTCACGAGTGAGACCTGAGCATTGCTGTGCATCGCTCAATTAAAATCTACCAAGTTTTACACTAATTTCCTTTTGAACCACGTTTTAGGAAAATAGCTATGTTTCTCTTTAAGTGTGTCTTTAAAACTTTCTGTGGTTATTAAGCTTGCAACATTATCTCTTATCTGGGGAATGCTAACCATGATAAATAAGGAAATAATCAGGGCCAAATGTGAGTTTTGGCAGTTGTTTTGGATTTTCAACATTTGGTACATTAGGGACGTGCACAGATCAAAATCCTGGAGGCTCCATAAACATTGTAGTCCAGAAGCTAATATGTATTCTGAAGGTTTTATTTTCCTCTGTGAACATAACCTGGTTGCCAGTGATTAGTGGTGGTTATGATTTCGTCTAGAAACCACTAACTGCAGTTAAAAAAAAAGGTAATAAATTTGCATATAGCACAGTATGTTAACAAAAACCATAACTGTTTAAGGGTAGCACTTCTCTTTTGCAGCTCTGACTGAAATTGTTCTCTATGTATATCCACATAAATGTGTGTGTGTGTAGGACTATGTGTACGGGATCCTCAGCCGGTTGAGTCATTCGAGTCATGTAACCGTGGTCCAAGCCCGGCACAGGGATGCTGTTGGGCCACTTCGTGCGACAACAGAGCAGGTCACCAGTGAACTGCCTGAAAAATTCATTTGCTGAAATCGGTGGTTTTGTTTTATCTGTGTTTTGAAAAGGACTGAACGCGTCTGTACCCTACTGGAAAGGAACAGGCCGGACAAGAATTGCTTTTAACACAAGAGAAAAATTACACAGTTCTTGTCTCGAGTACATAATTTGCCTGATGTGACTTGAAGAAGCCTCTGAAACTCTTCTCTGTCCTCCTTTATAGAGTGAGGATTAAAAGCTGAACTGTGTTAACAAATGGCTGCTTCTGTGACTGTCGTGGTTTAGCCCCAGCTGGCATCGAAGCACCACGCAGCCGCTCGCTCGCCTCTCCCCCTAGGTGGGATGGGGGAGAGAAGCGGGGAAAAACACCTTGTGAGTTGAGATAAAAACACTGTAATAGGACAGCAGAGGAAGAGGAAATAATAATAATACTGATAAAGGAATACACAAAAACAAGTGATGCTCAATGCAACAATTGCTGACTACCTGGTGATCGACAGCCTGTCCCTGAGCAGCGATTCCCACCCCCCGGCCAACTCCCCCCGGTTTCTATACGGAGCATGACGTCCTATGGTGTGGAATATCCCTCTGGCCAGGCTGGGCCAGCTGTCCTGGCTGTGCCCCCCCAGCTCCTTGTGCCCCTCCTCGCTGGCAGAGCATGGGGAGCTGGAAGCCCTTGACTTAGTATAAGCACTACCCAGCAACAACCAAAACCATCAGTGTGTTAGCAACATTATTCTCATACTAAATCCAAAACACAGCACTATACCAGCTACTAGGAAGAAAATTAACTCTATCCCAGGGAAAAGCAGGACAGTGACCTATGCAATACTTAGTGGTGATACTTAAAATACAGTTTCAGGTAAACTGGGGCCAGTTATGACCAAGTGAGATGAAATATTTGTTTTCTTGGACTATGTATTTTCTTGAATGAAGAAAGTGTAAAACCAGATATAAAAAGCACGTTCTCTCCTAGAGGACAATGCCATTATTAACTGAAAACTCAAAAAAACCACCAAAACAAAAAAACCCCACAACTCCAAGCTGTTTTCAGAATAATGAAACTGAAGTTGTTAGTGAGGTATTATTACACTCAGAGGACCCAGAATCATGCACTTTGTTTTCCCACATTTCTGAGCAGGGGTAAGAGCCAGTTTACCTTAGACTTTACACGAGGAATACAAGAATAACAGACCATTCGGGGTTTAAACCCTTGGCAGCACAAAGTGGAAGTTTGCGTGTGTGCTCCTTGCAACCGTAACAACTTCTAGGCAGGATCTGGGTCCCAATAAAAGCTAATCTCCTTTTTGACTTATCTGGCGGACTATGTTCTAAAGAGAAAAAAAAAAATCATGTAAAAGAGATATTTACACAAAGGAAACATTGGAATTAACATTTTTTTTTGTCATTTGAATGCAATGAGGAGGCTAACTTATGTACAAGAAGTCAGCAATATTTTACTAAATCAGCTCTTAATTGATTGCCTTTCTCTTTTTCCCTTGTCATCTCTTATGCAAGTCAATAACCTATCCTCTGATTTTTAAAAGACTGCATATCACTACACTTCTGTTATTTACCAGTCATCTGGAACTCCCACCTACTACTTATTCCCTTCTATGTGCTTAACTCACAACTCCCCAGCATATATGTCAAAATAGCTTTTCACATTTTCTTTAAACAGCAGCAATTAATTGCTGTAATTCTACACGTTCCGAAAAAGCCTAGAAGGTATAAACTGAGACTTACTCATGTTTGCTATGTGTACGTGGCAGATTGTGCTGACATCTTAGCAACAAAATTAATTGGATCTTTCTTAAGTGTTTTCCACTATAGAAGGAATATGTGGATTGAAGGAATGCCTTCTGGTTAATACGATGTATTTAGTATTTTCTGTGTTCAGTATTGCTATTATTGAAAAAATAATATCCAAGACAACTGAACATGATAGTGATGTAAGTGAAATGGGCACCTTCGTAGTGCTGTGATATCAGTATAATTAAGGCCTATTGAAAAAAATTAACTAACCTGTTGCAAAATAAGTATTCAGATCAATATTCCACTGTGTGACTTTTACCAATCAAGGTTTACAGGTTATTTGAGTGAATGAATTTAGCAGATAAACGGATACGCAGGTTGGGGAAAACTTGTATGCATTTACTGTCATTCAGGCTTACAGATTTCCCATAAGAGTACATGGCTTGTGTACGAGCTGGACATGCTGACCATACACCTGAATCCTGGAAACTGTATCATCTCCAGGCTCCGGGAAGGTTTTCCAGCCATTGGCTTTGATTTCAGCCAGCTGCCGGAGATGTCAGCTCTCCGAGAGCACGAACTCCAGTTGCTGAAACTACTGCACAACTTCAGCTTTTTTCCTATCTGTAATGGCTGGAACGCTGTACACGGAAAGACATTTGGATGATGAAAGGATCCTGTCTTTTGAATTGGCAGTATATTTAAATAGAAAGAAAGCAGAAAATTAGTTTTTCTCTGGTCTGTTTGTTGCATATTTTCTAAGAGATAGTTACATTAAAGGAGCGTGTGCCTTAAGGCCTCAGATGAGAGCAGGGCTCCATTGTGCCAGTCTCTGCAGGTGCCCACACAAGAGAAATAAGCAATCTTTTTTATTTATTTATTCCCCCCCAAGATAAGTAGTCACACCAAAAGGGCAGGAGGAAAAAAGAATATATAGAGATTGGAAAACCTTCCTGTGGGGATGGTGGCAGGATCAGGAATGGAGATCACGGGATGGGCACTCCTGGCCACCAGCACACCAAAGGGTTGCCATGACCATAAGAGCTGGGAAAGCTTGTGAGCGTGGCCGAGCTGGGCTTGGTTAGCAGCTCTGCCAGCTCCTCAGCTCTGCACCAGGGAAGATGATAACCTGGAGCTCTGCTCTGAGCCGATACTGTTAGCAAATTTAGGTTTTCCCGTGTCCTTAACTCCACTTGGGATTCACACAATTGCTGTCTCCCTTTTGCAAAAACCAATAGCTGAGCCCTGTCTTTATGGGCTCCCAGAAGGAATCTGGTAGCTCCAAGGGTTGTGGTTTCAGTGAGGGTGTGTTGAGGTTTGATGGGGTCTCACAAGGAATGCTACAGGGCCAAGAACTAAACGGGGACGTCCCTCTTCATCTAAGCTTGTGACTGGGTGGCTGAGGTGGTACCGCAGGTCTGCAGCCATCAGTCCTGGGAGTCCTTCAGACCCAGAAGCCATGGAGGCAGTAGTTAGGATGGTTATGTGGGAGGATATTTCTCATAAAAATCGCTCATTACCAATATGTATCCAGAAAAAGAGATTTTTATGGCCAACCGGCATTTTCTAGCAATAAACCGTTCATCAGAAAATTCCTGCTACACTCTATTTGTGGGATTTAGCCTTCTTAATCAGAATGTCTTGTTCTTCCATGTGATTCTGCAAAATGCTAAACTACTGTTCAATTTTGTTTTTATAATTCCACTGTAAACCGTTCCAAAAATCCTAAACAACAAAAAGCCAACAAAGCAAAACAGCCCTATGCTGTTTTCATTTAAATATTTCTTAACCGTGCAGATTTCCAGTAAGTAGAATCCAGAATTATTTTGTTTTAGGAAAGCAAAACAAATCCATGAGCTAAGTAATCTCTCATTTTCTCCTCCATTTATTTTTTTTTAAATGACTGGGAGAAGTCTTAAATCTTGCACTTTCCCTACAATGGAAGGGAGTTCAGCCATTCAGTGGAGATGTGTTAAGCTGATGGCAATGGATTGTACTGGCATTTGCATAAAATAATTGATGTACATACGTTTCAGGGTAAAAGTGGAGCCAAAACATTAAAAAAAACCCAAAAGTGCTCATTAGATGTTTCTGAGACATAGATATCTTTGAATATCCAGGCCATTTGTCAGTGAGCTGAGTTTGTGTATTTTATTTGTATGAGCTGGGAATGTATAAGCCAGAGCAAAAGAATCTGTTTTCAGCAAGGAATTTGTTTCCTAATATAAGAGTTCAAATCCTGTCACCCTACTGACCAGCAGACATGATCCAATTAATGTTTTGTTTATTCAATGTTCAGAATGAGTTTTAAAAAAAAAAAAAAAAGGCAAAAAGAAGACAAAAGGAATCTTCTGGCCTCTTTCAACATGTGAACTCTATCTTCCACTCTGATATTCAAATAGAGTAACAGCGGATGTTTAAAAACAGAGATTTCAAGCCCAAACACTCCTTGTCTGTTTGTTTAATTACATTTCTGGAAGGTTACAGCTCTCCAGCACATCTGAACTCTGTTTTTATAGGCTTCTTGAATTCTCCACTTTCTTTGAACCCTGCAGTCTTCGATTCAATTCAATTACTCGATACGGAACAAACCCAGTCACCTCCGCTGAAGCCAGCGCCGGCTTTGCTCGTGAATTCACCAGGGACTGACGGGTACATCAAGATTTTCCTCTTTATTTTCTCGTTCTGAACCTTGCGTTACAGCTCACAGCAGTTCTTAAGCGCACGCCCTGACGCCTGGACGGTGGCCCTCATCCCTGAGCGCCGTGCAACACAGAGCAAGCGCCTCCGTTTGTGACCTTACCCGAGCTCGGCTCTGCTCGCTGCCCTGCCTGCTCTCGGGTGCGGTGGTGGCAGGTCTGCACGGGCAGATCCTCCCCACTTCGATCAGAGCTGCGCCCTCATTCCTTCTGTTGTTCTTTGCTTCTCCAGTCATGGGAAAAATCCCCGCCGCTACCTGATCAGTCCCTCAGTATAGAGTCATTTGGAGGCCTGACCTGCAGAAATATCCAGAAGTAAATGTAAAAAAAAAAAGTCAAATTCGGGTGTCTTTAGGTTAAAATCTCTGACGGCATGAAACATATTGTGACAGTGTCTATGGTGTTTCTCACCAGCAGCTCACTGGACTGACTTCCTTTTAGGCTGTTATCACATTATAGATACATACTTTATTCTCACAATAATGTCTGTATTTCAACATAATTAAGCTCACTAGCCCTCCATATATTTTTCTTCTTTCTTCATTTGCATGGAGCTTATCAAATTATCCTGGCTCTCTTCTAAAGGGTCTTACAAATCCATGGGAAGGGGAAGCCTTTTATGTTAAAAGCACATATCTAGATCTTTGTAAATTGTGTATATGTTTCCTGCTGAGGTCTGAGTAAACTTTCTCAAATACAGTCTATTAGCATTTAATAGCATGCTCACTCTAGGAAGTCTTTTTGTTTCACTGGCCAAATATGAAAATATTCTGTATTTGCAAAACACTGATTCGGTGCTATTTACCCATCAGATAGGATCCCCATCACATGGAAAGTCAGGCCATCATAAACATTAACAAGAAATAAATAGCTATCAAATGATACACAAACCTCTGCTTACAAATCCATACACTGACACCTTTAAATAGTTTCACGGTTCTCCACTCTATGCTTATATTTGAATTGCAAACATTGGTAAATGTTGATGTCTTAATATTCATAATGCAATTTAACACCTCACTGTAGGAGCATCCACGCATTTTCAAAGCTAGTTGAATTTTTTTTTAAATCTCCTGGGCAAATGTTCTCCCCCAGATTGTCTTACTATCAAATATTTTACACTTATGAGATCATTTTGATTCCCCTTTGCCCACACAGAGAAGGATTGTGTTCAGTGAAAGATCACCCAGGGAATTGCCTCTGTCTGATTCCTTCTGGAAATGGATATGAAAAGGGAAATTCTTCAGTTCTGCAGATATACTTGCCCCATTTATCAACATCAGGGCAGACGTTTCTTTTGCCCAGGCTGCTACAGCCCTGCAGTAGCAGAAAGCCAATGAAAGGAGTGGCATTTTGGCATCTGAAGATGAAACAGGACACATCATTGGTTTTGTTGATTCAGTCTTTGGTATAAAACATATTTGTTTCTTGGAGATTCTTTGTTTCAGACCTACCCACTTAATAAACCATTTTGTTTGTAGTCTGAGCAAGATACGCAAATGTGGAAGAGCTAGAAATCCCTTTTGCTTTCCTGTGATCTGATGACACAGAGCCCTACGCATTATATATGATTTAGAAGATGAATCAAAACTTTGTTTTCCTGTGTTAGTTCGTATGAAAAGATATAATTTCTATAGAAAAATACAAGTCTTCCTCTTGCACTCCAATTCCCCAAGCTCAGCTCTGCTGTAGGCTACACTCAACCTTGAATCGATAGCTGAAATAGAAAGGTCCTGAAAACCATCAAAGTAACAAGTTACACTTTGCAAAAATGACAAATAACTTTGTCCTAGCAGAACATGGAAACAACTTTACAAGCGAAGCAATAAAAAAATGCATTGTTATTGCTTGAGTATATTATAACCCTCATTTGAAAAGAATCTCAGTCTGGTTTGAAATCACTCTGTGCATATGTTACAGAAAGTCTAGAGACATTTTGTTCTTTATTAATGAAGCATGAAGAAAATGGTACTGAGCATATTTTGTTAGAAGTTCCAGCTTCCTTATGTATGTTATACATTAAGTCTTCCCTAATTAGACTTTTGTAAATTAAAAGGCTCAAGGGGGGCAAACACACATGACTATTTCTATAAACACATTGTTTCCTCCCCCCAAAATCTTCTCTGATGTTTGGCACACTCTGTCCTAAGACATCATCCTTCTGGAGGCACAATGGAGACAGGAGAAGGCTTGTGAAACACATCAATCTGTTTGCTTACAAACATGGAAAGAATATTGGAAAGCGTGCATGTTCTGGGGCTAAAAAAGGTGGTTTCTTGCATAGGCCTATTTATACAAGTGTGATGTGAAGAGGAGTCCAGGACCTCTCAGGGCGTGCAGATTTGGCCGGCGCCGTGTGTCAGCGCAGGTGCTCGGGAAGCTCTCCTGCACCCTCGTGCATGCCAGCACAGGTCCTGCATGGCGGCGGGCAGCTCTCGCCGTGTCGGTCGATCTCTGTTGCCGTCCTTTTTTCTTTCTTTCCCAAACTATCAGTTCTTCAAGGAGCTGACCGTCTCTGTACTCTTTGACAGTGCCCGAGTCCCTTGAGACCTCTCCTTTCAGCTCCTTTGCTGAAAGGACCCACAAGTCGAATACCGAGGGTTTGGCCTTACGACAGGAACCTAAGTCATTAGAAAGCTAGGGGCTTTGCCCCTGAAGAAGCCAGCACATTTCTACTGTTACTCCTAATGTTTTTTTGTGGTGTAATACTAAAATAATGAGAGCTTTGACATGATGCAGGTCAGGCCCAGCATTATAGCCAGCAGTTATAATCTGGCAAAAAGAAAGCTCTATAGCCTGGTAGTTTGGGCTCCGGTTTCAATCCTTAAGAAACATTTGGGGGTGAAAAGGTCTAACTTAATCTCCTCAAGAAGGAGGAATTTTTCCACTGCACAAGCACCAGGACTGTGAACTCAGTGCAACGACAGAAACCAGAGCGTTGCACGGGCACGTTTCCAGCTTTCGGGGTTTGAGGCATTGGATGCACGTCAGACAGCTCACACAGGCAGAACTCCGCAACGGAACGGCGGCAGCACCGTTATCTGGAAGGAGACAAAGTCACTCGTTTTCCAGTTCAAGAAATACTAAACGGAGGATTTGCAGAGTCCAGTGAGCCAAGGGGCAGGAGAGGAGGTGGGCGGCCATTTCGGGGCTGCTGGCCGACCTCCGGACCAGCACCGCTGTCCCCTCTCTCTGCGCATTAACAAACTCTTTGGAACCGCCACGTACGGTTTGTGTGCTTTTGTGTTTAACATGTAATCCCCAGAAGCTTACGCCTGTGTTTATAATTCAAACTATAATGAAAAAGGAAATTAAAGTCTTTCTAATTTATCAAAAGAATGAAAATTGCATTGAGAAAGGGGAAAAAAAGAGTTTTCACTCTTTGGGGATTTGAGAAAATTAGTCCTGCAGTATTTTTTACTGAAGAAAAGGAATATTAGATATATTAACTTAGTTCTTCTGTCCTTTCCTCTTCAACGTTCTACATTCTTTGTATTTAGGAAAAAAAGGTGCTATCCAACTCTTAAACTGATCCTGTATTTCTCATTTTATAGTATTTTATAGTAATTTAATGCATATTTTATTGGTTCTGCAGAATATTTTTCTCAGTAAGAAAAGCAGGATTCTTATAGATAAAAATAATTGTTCTATAAAAAGCAGCAGAAGTAACACAGCTGACCTGTGTGAAAACCCTGCATGTGTGTGAGAAGTGGGGGGGTGTATGTGTATTTATTTTATATATATGAGATACGTTTTAACATTCTAATTAAGCTAGTACTTAATGTGTGTAGCTGCAAGCTTTTTTCAAGTATCGTTGGCTGATAAAAATTGAAAATGATTACCTGAAAAGGGTGGAAGTTCAGATTCCTGAGTGTTTGGTGGTTAAACACACAAGAGAATTCTAGGTCTGTGGGTTTTAAAATTTGTTATTCCTATTCCTTGTATGTGTTTTCTAGCTCTTTAATTCAGACAACTGTTACTTTGGTTGTTTATTACATAGAGAATATGGGAATACAACATTTGGCTTTGCGAGAGTGGGATTCTGGTGCTCCTGAAGCAGCGGGGCTGCTGCTGCACCTCTCTGTGCAACGGTCCTGGGGACCTAAAATCTGCGTGTACAAGGGAGCGGGAAAAGCAATTGTTATCCCTACTCAGCTGCCAGCAAACTGAGACACCGACAAATTAAAGGACTTGCCCAAAGGAAATTTGTAGGAAAACTGAAGGTAGAAGCCAGTTTTCCTGAGGCCAGAACTGATGTTTCTGCCACAGGGACTATCAGCGACCGTCAAGGACCAGTACGATGTGTAAATAATTCTTGGTGTTTACTTCCTCAGCGAACTGGGCCTGGGGAAGGAGAGACCTTACTCCCCAAGTACCCTAATCTGCTTTGCTTGGCTGTGCTGGGATTTTTGGAAGGTGAGGAGGAGTGAGGAAGGCCAGTTAAGCGGTTGCATCAGCCATTGGTAGAGGTGTTAAGGGGACCGGGAGAAAGATTGACCTCAATAAAACAACAGAAAGCCTCTGCAGGCTGAACACAAAGATGGTGACATGTCTGTCTTAGCAGTCCTGTAGTCAGGCCCTAAGAGCTTTTTGTGGATGGCCTCTACATTATGACTGCTGAAAGAGATGGCAGTGGCTGCTGGTACCCCTAGTGACAGAGGGGACATTACTGGAGGAGAACTGGGCACTAAATAAAAGGGACATGACGTGACAGAGAAGAGCTTGGCTGTTTGTCATGGCAGGGGGTGGTCTGAGGCAGGACGGGGCCAGGACATTGGGCTGGGTGTTGCTGCAGGTCCTGTCACCAGGAAGGTATGGGCCCAAATCAGCACGTCTTGGAGATAATACACAAGACTTGATAGGGCCACTATTTTTATGAGGCAGTTTTCAGGAAACAGAGCCCAGTGATAGGAAAGAGATGAAAAGTATAATAGAAATTTAGTGCATATAATCAAAATTTTTATTTCCTCATTTTGGAGCTCTCAATTTATGACCAGAGCTGCGAGGAGGAGGACAGCAGCTCTGCACATGAAGTGACCTTTGCAAACCCGGCTTTGAAAGTTTACCTTCAGAGGGTATGGAAGAAATTCCCCTTTTCCACTCCTTGGAAGGAGGTAAGGATGTTCTCTGACGTGTAGTGGTTTGTCAAGAGGCTCCTCTCCTCGGTGCCAGATTAGTATTTAGCCATTTGGTTCTCCGGCCTGTCTTACTGCAGGGCAGCAGGAGTGGCTGGCCAGGGGAGGGACCAAACGATGGGACTGGCACCTCTTGGTCGGCAAGAGCAGGACTGTCACCGGTCCTCTGATCACTGCCTACGATAGTTACTGAAGTTTGATTTCCTGCAGATCTGAGTTGCTTCTTTCTCTAAAGAAGTTGCACATGATTCAAAGCTACAGCCAAACAACCCCGTTATTTCCCCCAAAACACAAGTTCTAAGTGGGCAGAAATTATGCTCAGATTTGTGCTGAATTAAGCAGAAAGCTTCAGCCAGAAGAAAACGTAAATGAAGGCATGATGGTTCATTTCAAAATGAAGCACTTCGAACTTTCCTTTTGAGGAAACATTGAGAGCAAAGTAAAACAAGACCAAATCAAAAATCTCACAAAAAATTAAGCTCCATTTTGCATTCAACATGAAAGCATTTTTAAGATCTTGTGGAAAAGTACAATTTGCTTTAGGTTAGCCCAAGATCTACAGCAGTCCTCCCCCACTGTCTTGATCCAGCCACTGGATCAAGAAACCAGCTATCGACATTGTTCAACTCTTAGCGAAAATCCCTCCACTAGTTCCTTTCAAGTCCACTTGTTCACACACAAAAAACACCTAAAGATACCTATTTCAAACAGACATTCAGGCTTGCTTCAAAGGACCATAAACTAGGCCTTTTGTAAGAGTCTTCATGACACTGTATATAAATGCTGGGTCTTTCCTTCATGTTCCAAGGGCTGTTTGCAGCCTTTGGCCACTTGCCTTCTGCTAACTGCCATTAGCAAGACCCCATGGAGGTCTAAAAGCACAGGATTACCTGAAGCTGTCCTAAGGGCAAAATTCCAGGTTAAGGGAAACTGCTCCAATATGCCCGGCTTTGAGAAGTCAGAAGGGGCTAGAGCTTTTAATAGACATCTCTGAAAAGCAGGCTCAAGATTCAAAACCTGGGAATGAGACCCCCAATCCACCTGAACCAACCGAGATTTGTCCCTGATTTCTTCAAGTTTAGGCTCTGGTCCTTGTTCTTTGCATTTATGTTGTGCTCTTTTCCACAGGCCAATAATCCATCAGGCTTTGAGGTGTTTTAAGCACAAGCTTAAATTTGAGCATATTCATTCTCCAGCTGAAATAATTCCATTCTGGTGGCAGGAACCTGTCTTTTGAGCAAAAAAAAGAATGAACAGGGATGAAAGAATAACGCCTTTTATGACTTGAAACATTTTAGTGCTTATGCCATTTTTTAGACCAGCTTCTAGGATGTACACATCCACATTGTCTTTGTGTCTGTCTGTTGGTCCTTCAGTAATCCATTTAAACCCAATAGCTGATTTCAGCTACATTTGGCAATGGAATTGTGTTAAACTCCTACACCTTTTGTGAAAATAGGCAGCTGGGCTTGGGGAAGAAACTCTATTAGTTCCTATGAGAGGCAATGGTTAATAAGTTCACTTTTTCCAGATATCAGAGGATCCACACGTGGAAACTAGATCACTTTAACTCCATTGCTCTCAGAACTGTTTCATCTTTTAAACAATGCCAGTGAAGGTCTGGACTCATTATTCCTGAATCTTCTCTTCCACATCTTGTGTAAATCAGCCCATCTCCGTTGCTTCCAGTGAAACTCCATTGATGTCCACCAGCTGAGGATCCAGCCATACCGTTGTGGAGGGCAGCAAATATTATAGTGTTTTCCTTCTGCTTCCACCCAGCCAGTGTTGAGGGGAAACACTGGGAGTCTCTCCCCCTTTGGGCCCCCCAGGCTGCAAAGTGATGCGACTTGCCCAGCAGCCTTTTGCATCAGTGCTTTCTCCTTTTGGCTGGAAGAGTAACTCTTTCCATTGTGGCTTTGCAGAGAGCTCGCGTGTCCTTGATGGGCTGCCCAAGCCTGCAACAGCAGTATCTGCAGAGAGAATGTTTGGACGGTGCTATCTCCTAAAGGCATCGTCAGCCAGAGCAGGCGGCTGAGGTAGGTCTGCGAGACTACGGGCACAGTCTGCCCTTGATAGACTCGGTCTCGGTGCGAGTACTCTGCTTTTAAATGCTTGCTGCTTCTGTACAGAGCTTAAAAAAAAAACCAGCACCACCAACAAAAAAGCCCAAACTGTGGAAATACTTGCATCTGTGTTTGAAAAACTCTGTCTCAACATGCCCAGGGAGAATCCACAGCGAACATGCTAGTGCGTGGCTGAGCCGTAGGATGTCAGCTGAACCCTGAGAACAGGCCACAGCAGAGCTGCTATTACCTGCGCCCGTGATGCACGTGTAGACGAGAGTGGGTGCACTGAGTAAAAACGCACCTGCAGGGATAAAACCATCCGAATAAAGCTGTTAACTTACAAACGGAACATTGAACTCACCTAGAAGTGACATAATAGAGAAACAGGGACCATATTGGCATTCAAGTGGCTATTTTTAGTTTGTACTTACTAATTGCATGGAAGTAAGAAAAGTAAGTGTAATTACGAAGACAAATGTTCTTGGTAAGCGGAATAAGCTTTTTCTGCACAGTGTCGCCTTCAGAGGAACCCGTACATTCATATCTAGCGTTTTTCTAAGAACAGAAGGGTAAGCTTACTACATAGGTAGTAACTGGTATGAAATGGGCAGGCAGTTACAGCTGAGAGCACTTGTACCCGCTTCCCTCTTCATTATATTTTTTGTGTAATGTAGATCACAGAAGTGCAATAGCCTGACAATTTACTTGATTAAAAGTGACACTGTAAATATAGTCAAAGGCAATTTGTATTAGAAACTATTTCTGATAAGAAGGTTGTCAGCTATAATGTTATTAGCCTTTATGAGATGAAAGACAATGAAACCCTAATTTGCATATAATTCAGCTTAGTATTTTTTAATAAGGTTTTGTGCATTATCCAGCCATGGGTTTTGATTTGCACAGATGGAACCAAGATGTCGTGGTTCAACCCCAGCCGGCAACTAAATACCACGCAGCCGCTTGCCCACTCCCCGCCTCCCAGAGTGATGGGGAGCAGAATGGAAAAAAGGTAAAACTTGTTGGTTGAGATAAAAACAGTTTAATAGGACAGCAAAGGAAGAGAGAGTAATAATAATAATAACAGAATATACAAGTGATGCACAAAGCAATTGCTCACCACCCGCTGACCGACGCCCAGCCCCTCCCCGAGAGGCAACACCCCCTGGTCAACTCCCCCCAGTTTCTATACGGAGCATGACATCCTATGGTATGGAATATCCCTTTGGCCAGGCTGGGCCAGCTGTCCTGGCTGTGCCCCCCCAGCTCCTTGTGCCCCTCCTCGCTGGCAGAGCATGGGGAGCTGGAAGCCCTTGACTTAGTATAAGCACTACCCAGCAACAACCAAAAACATCAACGCGTTATCAACATTATTCTCATCCTAAATCCAAAACACAGCACTATACCAGCTACTAGGAAAAAAATTAACTCTATCCCAGCTGAAACCAGGACAGAAGAGCTCAAAAATGTAAATGTAAGGTTCGTGTTTTGGGCTGGTTTCACTTTTCATTTCAACAGCATTCATAGGCAGGGAGAAGTAAAGCAGAGGTCAGGAAAAAAAAAATCCATGGGCTATGTAATGCCCTCAGACCAGGCTCAGGTCTGCCACTGATTTCACTCTCTCCTGGCAAAGGAGTTATTGAGCCAAGATGCAGAATGTATATTGTTGTCCCCAAGGCTATGTTCATATCCATCTTGTTTGTTTGTTTGTTCTTTTTTTTAAAAGTAAACCAAAACACGCCTTCCCCCCCCCAAAAAAACCCAAACCAAAACCGAACTACCCAAAACAAGTTCATGTGCACGTTTTAGAGACTCGGCAATTCCAAACAACGGTCCAGGTCCACAGGGCCATCATAAAGAACTAAATATTAATCATATTCCACACACTATTAGAGAGACTGAAACAACCGATATAATCATCTCAGAAAGTGGTACTTGTGAGGCTGTGCAGCAAGTGCCTTTCTGTTGCTCCCTTATCAAATTTGCTGTGTTTATTAGTCCAAGGACATTTTTTCCCCAACTGCCAGCACTTCTAATCAAATTGGGAAATATTAAAATCAAGCTAATGGACCTGACATTGGTACTCATGGCTGAGAAAGGCACTGCAAAATCCCTCTCTTTCTCTTTCGTCTGGGTTGACTTGGCAGAGGTAAAAGGCATGAAACCCTCCTCCCACCAGGAATATCAGATAATTCTGTTCCAATTTTACACTCTGGAAGTGCACAGCATACGTATATATACTCAAGACTTCAGAATTCCACATCAGTAAAGAAAGAACAAATCCAGTTTTCCATGGCATAGCAGGTTACTTACTCTGGAAGAGTTTATTGAATTGACTCACGTTGTTTCTCCGCTCCCTGCAAAACCAGTCCAGGAAATTCATTGTATATAAATATACAATAAAAATACAAGAAAAACCAACTAAACAAAAGAGCTCCATTCTTTATGTTTGAATAGATAAGCCAACACCTGAAAGATACTCAAGGAACAGCGTACAAAGTAAGTGAGGACCACTGTTACGCCTTTTCCCGGCTTTAATCACAGTTCAGAAGAGGCCGTTGCTGTTCCCTGAGTTCTTTTCTCTAAGGGATGCCTGTCTCTCACGACTGGCAGTGTGAGACGGGTATCCCGCTTGCGCACAACCACAGGATGGCTTTGAATATTCTTGCTATTGCCCATACCAACTCTTCTGACCTGTGTAGCCACTAAAATCCAGCCCTTTGCACGATTCCTACTGTGCACGGGATTTGCACGGGCAGCTCTTCCGGTGCTCAGGAAAAATGTTTTGTTTCTCAGCAGGGTTGCAGCCCGGAGAAACTGTTTTGGAGAGGGACATGGAGTGGAGGACTCCAACCTTTTAATGGAGAAATAAACTGATTATTCCTGGAGCGTGTAAGTACTCAAATGAAGATCTCTTGGTGAAAAATGTCTATAGAAATTGGTTTCAAAAGATTTCCCATTACACAGATTTGTCATCAGATGCCATCCTCATTTCTTTTATTCCTCTGCTCTTTCACTCTTCATGAACCCAGCCAGCAACTTCAGCAACGCAACTGAACCTGTGACCCATCACAACCTGCCTGCTTAGAAGAAAAAAATAAACGAGACGCAGAAACTTTCTCCTTATTTTCCTTGTCCCTGTCCTCTCCATGCACTCATCCCACGTTAGCATTGTTCTATGCAAGTGGCAGTGGTCGGAGAGGGAATCAGGTGCAAGCATGTGTGAATTTAGGTGTGGGTTTGGTAGGACACAGGGGAATGGCAAATTCAGCAATGCAGGATTAAGCAAATGAATAACGGAGCAAATGCAGAAGACAGACTGAAAGGGGAGCAATGCCTCATGCTAAATATGCACTTAAAATGAGTGGGGAAAAATATAAGTATTACTAAACAGCTGCTGCTGGACTACAAATACAATGTCCTGCGAGAACAGCAATGCGCACCTCTTCAGTACATGATTCCAACATCACCACCTGTTGTGGTCAGGGAGGTTGAATTAAAACCTGAACAAGAGGGAAAATGACTACTGAGTATGCCCAGATTTCAAGGAAGGATAATATCCAAGTCGTGTCTGTTGGGCAGAGACCAGGAAAGAGAGTCTGTTGGCAAGACAGCATTAGTTCCTCAGTTACCATCCCAGGGGAGACGCCTCCAGCCTTTTGGTCGAGCAGAGCAGCCTCAAAATGTCATTGCCCATGACTGCTAAAAGCTGCACGCTTCACAAGCCATCCCCTGACTTTCTGCTCTATTTCTTGGGCTGGTTCCTTCCTACCCCTGATATGAATATTGAAACAGAGTGATAACAGTGTGAGCTGGAATATATGTTGGGAATGCTGAAACGGATAAAGGTGGGTTTGGAGCTCGGCTCGGGCGGGGGGGGGAACTGTGAGAAACAAGGTGACGCCAAAGTAACTGGGAGTGAAGATGGTGGTGCAAAGGAAACAGAAGAGGAAATTCAGGCTGTTCACACCCAGAAAAGCTGACTGACAGCAAAGAGGATGGCATAGGGTGAATTGATAACAGAAGACAACTGAGAGACTGGATTAATGGCTGAGCAAGGCAGCTCATTTTGGGGTTGTCACAAACACAAGATGGATAGAGCATGGAAATATTTATCGGTCAATGCATTATTTTGGGAAATTGTGAGGGAAGATGATAGCCTATGGGAAGATAATTGATCAGAAGGGGCTGGAGAAGAGGAGGAATTGGGGTGGAAGATGCTGAGTGTCAGAACCCACCTGAGGAGTAGAAGTAGAAATTAAATTAATAGGGTTGGGAAGGAGGAAGAGTTGGAAGGAAATGGAGTAAGAGGAAGGTATCAGAGATATGGGAGCAGCACAGTCAGACACCAACAGGAAAAGAGTATTTGGGAGCAAACCCAGTAATGGGTAGAGTAACTGAAGGTGGAAGAAGGAAAAATAGTAAATGCATGAAGTGGCATGAAAACGCGGAAGGTAGAAAATGGAGGATGAATCTTACAGGTTATAGTAGGAGAAGATTTTATCAAAAGAAGAGGCACTTGGAGAAGGAGACAAGAAGCTCACTACAGAACACTGTTTTCATATCTATTTGTTTTTATTTTTTAAGAAAAACAACAAAGCAAAATGGAAAAAGATAAGCTTTTAAATGTCATGGCTGTTTAGCAGAATGGTTGGGACATTACAGTAAGAAAATACCATGCCCTTGTAAGGGTATTTGGAGAAATCTCAAAGGGACTTACATTGTACAGGACAGTAGCTTGACAGTCCCCATGGAGGAGAAAAAACCTCTTCATTTTAAAATACGGAATTTAAAAATGAGAAGCTGGCCCAGATTCCTAAGAGTACCTCCACACTGCAGTGTAGCATCTACTTTAAGAAGAGCTGAAAAGGTTTATTCAAGAGTCACGAAAATTATGTTCCCTTTAAAGTTATTTATATTTAAACACTCAAAAATCATTAGTCACTTTAAAAAATCTTGGCTACTTTTTGTATACTACATTTTTCTATGAGTATTTGTGTATTATGCAAAATATACAGTGTTTCTGAGCCAAGGGCTTTTGGTATAAATTGAGTGGGTTCTAAACTAAAGCCGATTTATAAATAAATGTAATTTATTGCACATCTTACGTTTTCTCTCTTCCCTTCCAACTCTTAGTCAAAAAAATCTAAACCACTGAGGATTGTGTGCTCCAGAGTTTGACAGAGGAGGACTCGCGACTCCTGCATGAAAGGATTTCTTGCATTTCCACAATTCCCAGTTTGTATTTGCAGGCAATGGTACTGGGCATCTGGATCTTTGATCTTTATGGAGCCAGAAACTTTGAAGGCAGTGAATGACTTCCTATCTGCTGGAAAATCATGCCCATTCTCACTTCATGAATCTACAACAGACAGTGAGTTCCTTCATGGCGTTTCTGTTTATTCCATATATAATAAGGCTCTGTTGATTTTTGAAGCTCCCGTTTATGAAGCCAGAGCATAACAAGATCTTTCTTGTAGCTTAGATCCTCCCTCTCAAAACAGCGTGTCATTTGCACAGGAAACTGCAAAAGGAAAATAAGTATCTCCCAAATTAGTACCTGTCGAGAGAGAAACGCTAATCCTCTCCATTAGCTCTGCAGCCTCCGGCCAAACTCTAAGTGTGTGTGATGTGGACACAAGGGTAGTTTGGGTTGATGGGGGGTTTTGCGGTTTGGGGTTTTTTTTTTCTTTTTCTGTCAGCTGAACTATCCTTCCATTTCACAGGCTATGAAGTGGCACAGAGTAAATATTATCCCGTAGTACTAGACGAGAAATAAAACAAGAACAAAAATCAAGAAACACACCCGTTTATAAAACATACCGGGGCGAACACACGCTTGTAGCACTACTGCATGGTGGATCTGTACCTTTAGACCTTGTCAGTCATTGAAAACACCCCCTTTCTCCTCATAATGAAGGTTCGGTTTTGAGAGTTAATGCAGAGCTCATGCATACACCCAGATGGAAATGCAACACATTTTGATAACCATATGGTGCAACATGAAAGATAGTCGAGGATAAAGATTGTAACAACCCAGAAATTAATTTAGTGTTGAGCTTGATCTAGATCCCACTAAAACCCAATGTAAGCTTTTTCAGTGACGTTGGGGTCGGGTCTTTCAGGTCTTTCTGTGCTCTTTGTGTGTGACTTCAGATTATTTTTCAAAGGTCAGCATAGCTGAGCATAAATAATAGCTAGCCTTGAAGCATTGTCTCCCTTTAAATCTGCCTCCAAATCACCTTTTGAGATTTCAAGGGTTTCTTTTACTGGTTTGCTCTCCCTAAAACAATAATTAGATAATGCTCCACTTGCAATTGTCATTTGTGCTGGCAGATAATGAACGGTGAAGTGTTCCTCTGTGAATGACCAGGTGAGACTGATGATATATCTGCCCAAGATAAATATATATAAATATAAGATAAAGTACAGCAGATTACAGACTGGCTCTGATTCTAGGGCAGTCTGTATTCTTTGCAACCAGGAAAATAGCATTGGTTATCTAGAAAGCAGGTAATTTTTCCCCTAGGTTTTGGAATATCAGTCATTTTCAGATTACTTTGGATCCTTCCTAAAAACAAGGTGTGGTGATAAAAACACAGGCCTTTAAAAACAAAAGACAGGAGCATTGCACAAGTGAAAGCAATTGCCAATAAAGAGGCATTAGCTGAGTAAATATTACCACCCAGCTCCACTTAATTAAATGCTTTGCTAAACACATGCAAGTACTTTTATAGACACGAAATATGCAGGGGAATACCAACTGACTTACTGGATTTTTATTTAGTATTTCCTGTTTTCTGGGCTGAAGTATCTTAACAGAGCTGCTTTGTTGCACTTCCTTGAGATCTGTTGAATGTTAATGTTCACGGACCACAGTGTTGCTACCAAGCAGGCGTGTGAAAAGTGTAGCAGGTTTCGCACTCCACAGGGCCCTCAGCAACACCTTCTATGGACATTTACAGATGGAATCACACTTTCTATGCTTCTGCATTAGTCTGGGGTCAAAGCTATGGATGTCAACCAGTTCCTCTGTCTCTAACGCAGCAGCTTCTGTTAATACTCTGTATCTCTCTACTTCCCAGTTCATCCCCTCGGAGTGCTGCAGAGCAGCAGTCTTTCCCTTGGAGAGGAGCATCCAGATGGCTGAATTTTGGTCCTGCCATGCTGTGTCTGGGGACCACCGTGCCTGTGTTGGTTGCAATCACCGTGGCACTGCCTTTTACCTGGAATATCTCTTGGACACAGGTTCCCTCGTTGCTTTTGCCTCCTGTCTGTTTTTAGCTTGTCTCACCCTGTCTGCCCAGCCTCCTCCGACCAGTGCAGCAGGTCGAGCGTTCAGAAACGGTTGCCTTGGACAGGAGCCAACTTTTTGACTAAGAAAGATCGATTTAAATGGATGTTCATCAGAGTTTAATGATCCTTGTTAGCTCTGCGCCAGGGGCAAGATCGTCTCCTGACACCTCTGCGGGTGTTATCACTATGCGGAGGTAAAAGACAGCAGGAGAGATCCTCATCCAGAATGGAGTTTGCAGTCTGACAGAGTCCCTGTTATTAATCACAGTTCACCTGTCTGCATGCAGACAGATTGCCACCTTTCCCGTATTTCTAACATGAGATATTCCGAAGGTCATTGGTTGTTCTTTTTCCTAAAGGGGATCCAAGTTTTATTGTGGGCATTTATTGTTCCTGAGGATTTCTAGTTTTTGTTATGGATGCTTGTAATCAACCTGCACGCTATCTTCTAGCTCAGTAACTAGCAGAGTTTGCTCAGGCTGCCTGTTTTCAGAGAGCAGACAGTGTACCTGCCACCCAAAACACGAACAAACTCGTTCCCAGTACAATCATAACCTGCAGATGAGGGAGTCATTTTTTCTGCAGTAACTTCAGTTTTCCTTGGAGTCTCATTAATGCACATTTTGAAAATCTGCACAGATGCCTGAACGGGCATTAGGAACCTCAGAAAATCCAACCTTTAGTTTTGTACTCAGTGTGACTTGACTTTTTGTAGTATATGATGCGGTGGTGAGACTAATTGCTGTCAGAGTTGAATTCATCGGAGTTCTGCAAAACATACAGATCTGTGTGTAGTGTGGCAGTGGAAAATCTTATGCTCTGCGTGCAAGTGTTCACAGATTCAAGTCTCATCAAATTCAGAATTGGTGGTCCTCTTGAACCTGTAAACTTTTCAAAGCTATTATTTTTTCTAATTTACTTATTTATACACCAGGGTCATGGTCCCTTGTGCTTGCCTTTCTGCATCAGGGCTGTATTCAAAAGGGTCTAAGTATAGAAATGGTCCATAGGATCTGAGCACCGAAATGACTTTCCTTGAAATCTCCACCTCCCAGCTTCTCTGGGTTTTTTTTGCACATCTTGGTAAAAGAAAGAAGGTATAACAGTCTTTTTTGCTCCTGTCCTTTTTTTTTTTTTTTTAAAATCAACAGTTGAAAGTGATTTGCTCTGATTAGGCTCTCAAGAGGCCTTTATGTTACAAGACTGCTGGATTTAAAACAGCGGATGAATTTTGTGTGCCACTTAATCCCAGCAGAGTTCACATTTTGCTTTCTAATCCTGAAAGACCCTTTCTCCCTCCCGAATCTCTGCTGTCGTTCCTGCTGCTGTGATGGTGATCTAAGCATTGGGTGGGAACTACTGGGACTCCGCAGGACCACAGGTGGTATTTTTGGAAAGTTAAGTCAAGCCTTCATTCTTCTGAGGTGAATACATCCAAATTCCCCATAATTAATGGTGGATGGGATTTTCAGCTATAATCTTAAAAGCTGAGAGGATCAGGGAGGACTGTCTTGGCACAGGACTGCCCATCAGCTCTGCGCTGCCTTTCCTGCGAGGGCTGGCACGAAGCACGCCTGTGAGAAGGGCAGAGGAGAGGGCAGAAGTCCCCAGAGCAAACTGCCTGTAACAGGGCAATCGGGAAGCGAAAGGAAGTTTCCCTGGCGTTTGCCATTTATGATGGGGGTTCTTTTAGTCCTGGGACAGTCTTGAGGTACTCAGTAGTTTTGTACCCTGCCCTCCACCGGGTTCAGAGAAAGCTCGTGGGCTCTGTGCGGTCTTTAATTCAAAGGGAAAGCAGTACCTCAACCTTGCAGCCTGCAAAGTCCTTCACGATGTGACAAGTGACAGCGTGCGACTACGTGCATTGTTGTCCTGAAGGCTGGCAGCACTGTCCTTTGCACCCAGACTGCTCCAGGGAGGTTTAATTTCTTCTGATAAATGAAAGACATTAAGAAACGTCTCCTGCCCTTTGAAGATACAACCAAGAAATTTCACTTAGCTTAAGCACAATATAATGGCGTTGTTATTCCCAGAGATTACCCTCAAAATATGCCTTTTAAATGGTTTGAAAGTGCACTGCAGAAAAGTCACCAAAATGGCTTGTTAATAAACAGACATTTCTCATCATACACCAGAACAGAGAGGCTTAATTTCTCGGTGGTTAAATAGTAGCATTAGAGATGAGCTACTCTGTGATTTTGTTTGCAGGGTGAGTGAATTTCCAACTATATTTTTACCAAGGAAGAGCTATCTCACCATTACTGATAAATAAATGCAAATGTTAGAGTCATAATCTTCTTTAACCAAATAATGCACAGCAATTAAGTTTTAAATTATTGATGTTACAAAAGGCAAAACAGCCGCTAGGCGCAGGAGTTTCCATGACTTCAGTACCGAATAATGAAAACTCTTTTTTTCCGCATTTTTGTCGAGTGCATTATTAAAACGCAATTCTTCATTTATTTTGTCTTTTGAACTTTGAAGTCTATTTAAGCAAGGCCATTGGGGAAAAGTTAATTAAATTGGGAAAGTTAGCTGGCACGTTTACCATTTCAGGGGACATACTGTATTTTTGCAGTGAGAGGTGAATTGGGTTTGCTTTCAGAAGAGTGATCTATGCAAAGGCAGCCCTGAACAGCAACAAACCGCGGAGGCAGAATTTGCTTATTGAAAAATAGGTACATGGTTAGAGAGGTTTATATTTTAATTTCATCTTTAAGACTAGTCAGTCTTTTTGTATATTGATAAATAGCTCTGAGAAGCCCACTTGGGATTGTTTCTGTGGGATAGCATTTTCTGTACGAGGAAAAAGAGAAAGTTTGGGGTACAGTGGCTTTTTTGTTTAGCATAGAAAAACTAGCAAGGCTCAAGAACCGGAGGCTGAAAGCACACAAATTCAAAACAAATTACACGCTTTAATTACGCAACTGAGTATTGAGGAGAGGTCTGAACTCTCCATCTCTGTGTGTCTTCAGGTCTGTACCACGGGAGTCCAGACTGGGTGATCAAATGGCCCTTAGGGACTGGGACCAGGACACGCGTGGGATGGGAGGGATGTGGGGCAGCCAGGGAGGAATAATATCCTGAGATTTATGGTGCAAAGCTAGAGTTTGTGGCAGCTTGAGAAGGTGGGATCTGGCACAAAACGTGACGGCAGGGCTGCGGCAGGGTCTCACCACCTGTTTTTTCATAAACCTGCAAACGTGCTGTTGCACGTCCCATGAGCACAACCCTGCCTCGGGCAGGATCAGGCCATCGGTATTAACTGCTGCCTTTCGGATGGCAAACAGGCTCAATGCCTAGAGGTAGTGGGCACAGCTATAAATCTCTCACGAGAAATAAGTAACGTGTTGGGAATCTTTGATAAGTTTAATTTAGTAACTGCCACAACCTCGATGGGGGTTTTGTTTGTTGGATACTTGTTTATTTTTTCTTTATTTTTTTCATAAGTCTGCTAAATTATTTAGGGGCTGAATTTTAAAATTAGCAGATGCAGCATTAAAAAAGCAATGAATATTTTATGAAGGGTTCTGGGATTTCATGGTATCAAAATACATGTTGCAGCCTTGGAGACTCCAGTACGGAGCCCCACGAGCCACTCGCTCCCCTCCGTCTGACCTGCGGTGCCCATCGCAGCCGCAGCAGAGAGCAGAGGGGTCCCTTTGTTCCCCAGTGCAGGAGGGAGCCTCGTGTTGCCCAAGGAGCCCAAACTGCTGATCCACCTTGGAGCAAGTTTCAGTATTTTTTTCTTTTTGGTGGTAACTGGGAAAGCAGTATTTTATGTCAGTGGAGTTCCTACGTATTTTGAGAGAGTGATTTTTAGGTGGCACATGCGAAACTTGTTTTATATACACAATGGGAGAGGTGCGGGGGGTTGCGAAAGGATTTGAGACTGTTCCCAGCAGCACCATGGGATCAGCAAAGCCGCTGCAGAGTTCAGGGGACACTGGAGGAGCAGGAGCCTGTGCAGAAACTGCAGAAATGGGAAGCACAGGCTGGTAGGAACAGAATCTTGAGAGGTTTCTCTGCAAAGAGAGGAGTAGCAGGAATAAAATACATGAGCCTTTCTCGAGGACGACTGGTAGGTATCCTAGAGGGGTATGTTTAAGCAGGCTGCTGCACATTGAGGTCCATCTGTATCTCGGTGGATCCCTTAGCAACCTTTCAAGTCAGATGAGATCTGCAGTAAGTACTAATGGCTACAGTCAGGCTTTCTCCAGTGTAATTTGCCTGTGTCTAAATGTATGTAAAATAAGTTCTGATGACACTTTTTCTTACGAATTAGCAGATCTTGCTGACACAAATCAGGAACTCAATACAATATTCAGCAAGCACATTAAATATCCTTCTAACATGCTGCATGCTGAGACACTCTTCGTTATTACCTTAAAGTACGCGAAGCTGGAGAAATGCCAGCTTCTCCCCTCTGATGGCAACAACAATGACACAGGCAGAAATAATTAGCTCTCTGCTACACGACTGGCATGGATGATGCTGTTCTTCAAAGCACGTTTCTCTCCCTTTAGCTGCTATGCAGAAATCCTTGATAATTAATCAGCTCTTGGTGACACTGCAACACTAATAAATCCTCAAGAGTTGCGTTTAATGTGTTGTGCAGATACGCAGACCTCAGTATTGTCAAGACAGTGGTGCTGCAGCTTGAGCCTGAGCTGGGGTAACAGCGTAGGTTAAAGGAACTCGGGGCACTTACCCACACTGACGATCTGCCTTCGTGTGCAATGTCAAAGCAAGTCCTGGTCCTTAAACCTGAGAAAGCAAGAGCCCTTTAGGTTTTCTACAGTCTTGGTCTACAATAGTTGGGAAGAAAATATTTTCTGGCAAAGAGAGCCTATTCTGATTCAGTGGATTTTTAAAGGAGCTAAATTATCACCCCAAAATACAAGCTGAAACTTTTTCTCTTGAAGTTTACAAAAATCTGACTATTTTTTATTTAATCCCCTGTTTCATTATTATACACATCTACGTTTCCTACTTTGTTTTCCAAAGCAGGAGACCCTCAGCTCTGTGCAAGGCTGATCTCGGTGGGATGCTCTCGCAAGAAGTTCTGGCAGTTGTCTGGGGCTCACCTGTGAGTGCGTCACTCTTTGATATTAAACAGGCACCGAGGGCTGACTGCACACCTTTTCTTCTTTTCTTTTTTTTTTTCAGGAATGGGTCCTTAAGAAAACACTAATTAAAGTTCTGCTCTGAAGGTCTGATTCTGGAAAGAGAGAACAATTTCTTGCTGAGAGATGACTTCACTGAGTGCATGGCCCAGGACAGGCAAGCTTGTAAACTCGTACGCTTGGGGTGAGAGAGCACCTCAAGCTTACCCAAGCATGTCTTTATGATAGCTAAGGCTGTTCATGGGAATCCTTCATTACTTAACGCCACAAATCAAAGCATCGTTTCATAGCACTGCAAAACAATTCCTTTGACCATATCAGAAGAAGGGGTTAATTTTTTCTCACCAAATTATGTTGCAATTATAATCTGCACCGGAGAATAATTTATTCCTCCATTGGAATGCTGGAGATGCTTTCTCACTTTTACAGCATCAATTTCTCCTGCTATTGGCAAACACTGTAACAAAGAGCAGGAAATGGCTTCAAATGTGTCCATCCTACTGACATGGATTGTAATGAGAGTAGAGAGTGGGCCAACATTAGCTCTCACAGTGTCAGTAGCATAAGCCTAAGTGCCAAGCCATTTTAATTAATTATGTACTAATAGTCTCTGGGCTGATGCAGCCTTCAGCATACTCTATGTGTACAAGTTATACTCATCAGTTCTATTTTTCCTTTTTGAATAAAAATTAGCAGTAATCCTTCAATTCTGTGGAAGCCTTCTGTTGCAATCCAAAAGTCAATGCAGCATTCAGGCTTCATATGCACTTTACCATTCCCTTAGGCCATTGTTTAGATGGCATTTTCAGGAAAGTTAAACACCATTAGTATCCTGTGTCCTGCTTTGGCACAGCAAAGTCACTCCAGAGCTGCTATGGGTAAGGTTTACAACTACTCTGGGGCACCAGGCAGCCAAAACAGCAGAAGCACAATGGCAAATAGGATCCTAATAGCCAGAAATTTGTAAGGAAGACTTTTATTTCGGCAGATACTTTTTTGGGTTTGGGGATTTCTTAATGTCATCTCTTTCCCTATGGAATGCCTGTCTTGGTCTCTCAGCCATGGGCTGATGGAAAGTCCCTTGTTGCAGTGAATGGAGGGATGTCCTCTGTGGACCTTTTTCACTGTGAAACCAAATATTTCAGAAGTGCCTGGAGTGATCTGGAGAACTCAGCGTGATTAAATATAGAATTGGAGGGAAAGCAAAATCTGCACATGGTGCTGTGGCAAAGTCCCTGGAACTGATGGTGGTTTCTCTGGTAGAAAACAGTCCTGGAGGAATGCAGCTCACAATTCAAGGCTGATTTGGAAGGATTTGGGAATTTGCTGTCTGGCTTCTGTTTTAATTGTTGTTTAGCTGTAAACACTCCCTCAACCCGGAGTGGATGGCAAATATAAAAATCAGAATAATTAAATGATTGCAAGTACTAATGAAGTTCCTAAAGAAGCAAAGACATTCAAATGCAATAGGCTTTAAAACCACATTGGGTCTTTATATCTATGAGACTGCAGCTTAAAAATGAGATACACTTTTCTCCTAGCTCACCAAAGCACAGCTTTTCTTCAGACTAAAATGTCTCTTCTGTCCAGGCAGGAGAGCGCTGTAATACTCAAGGTATTTAGTAATATAGTAAATGTACAATAGTCATGGTTATTTTGACTATTCTCTCTACCAATTAGTATTTATTTTGAAAAGACAGACGGTAGCTTTCTGTGCAGGTGCCATAAGGTAATGTGTGCTATAACCTCATTACTAGATTATATTCATAGCTTTCTCATGCAAGATCACGTACATACAACCCAAGAACAAATTCAAGCTCTTTTCTTTTGGTGGGCCTACTTTATGGCTGTGAAGAACACAAAAAGGACTGGTTAAAAATCTGCCTTCCTGATCCACATATTCATTCTACATGAAATAAAGTCTCTTCGATTTTAACTCTCACCCCTACCTCAGATACCGCACTTTGTCCTCTGGGTACACAACCCCTCGGTACTTACATTTTCTCATGAGCACATGGACGTCTCCACAGAGGCAGGCATGGTATGTGCCGACGAGACCATGAGAAAATCACGGCCCCACTCATCGAGGGAGAGCTGTAATTTCGGTTAAGGCTGCTCTCTTTGCTGCTTGAAATGAAGATGAGTAGAGCAGGAGGCTGACTTTGGAAGTTTCTAGTGGTAAATATCCGGAGACTACTATCCCTGTCAAAAGGGATGGATGTTTCAACAGCTAGTCAGCCAATTTCACGCTAAAATTAAAGTTGTCAGTCATCAGGTGGCCTGCTTGCTAGATAAGTGATATTACAGTTTCCCATACCCAACCTTTTTCCATTGGTCAGAATTTGATGCAGAATCCTTGCTGGCATGCCATTGACACATAAAATGTAGCAATTATTGCTAGCATTTTTATTTTCAAGGTTTTTTGGCACATTGAGCTCAGATTCCCATTTGCTTGGTTTAATACATGTAAACAATCCAATTTTTCATCAGTTCTGCTCAAGAGCTCATCAGTGACTGCATATGGGTGTAATCAAGTAAGCATCGTTTACTAAATTCAAGGCTTAGTTCTTTCATTTCCATCAGTTCCCACTTCTTTTTAAATTTCCTACAACAGCTCCACATTTTTAAATAGTGTTAGTCAGGATTCTTTTTTGTTTGTTTGTTTTACTCTTACCGATGTCATTTCAGTTCTTCTTTTTTCACTGCTTGAAGTGTAATTCTACTCTCCCAGCATAATTTCTTTGCAAAGCCAGATGGACAGAAATGGTCCCATGCCATGCTGAAATACTCCGTCTTATTTATACAAGATAAATCTTGCTCCTAAACAATTCTGAAGAACGTGTTCGTTATATAATATCTACTGAATTTGTCATTCAACTCATTCTTATTTCATCTTTCATCATTCTGCTGTTCTTCTCTATACACATGTACTGAAAAAGGGGAAAAAATAAAAACTGTAGAGAAGAGGATGACAGGAATCTTGTGAGATGGATGAATTTGTCTACCACTGGTTTGCCCCCATGACAACAGATTTTTTTTCCTCACCCTTTTTTCCTCTCTCCCCAAAGTGTACAGAGCTCCTCGGGTTAAGCAGAAAAGCTGCTTGGTGCCACTGCTGGGGAGCAGAGTACAACGCCTGCTGCTCGGTGTCAGGACTCCCAACCGACTTGCTGATTTTCTGTGCTCAGGATTTCATGTGTCTAAATACTCCTGATGTGCATCTCTGGAAATCCATCCATGGAAAAAATACATTTATTTCATCAGGAGAGCACACCAGACTTTTTGGGAACATGTATTCATAGCAAGTTATCTGTGGTACATATCTGATATCTTTACTTTATTCAGGTACGGCTCTTCAAAGCGGTCTTTCAAAGGGCAGAAATCCCCAGTGTGGTGCTCAAAGACTGAGGCTTCAAGGCAGAGGGAGTAAAAACCCTCCCGCTGCAGTCAGACATCTCAGTGGACATCAGCATTTCTTCCTTCTTCATGCAGTGCGTATTGCTGCACTGTTACGCTAATCACGCTTGTGAAGACAGACTGTACTTTTCATGTAGTAAAAAAAAAAGCCATTAGTACGAAGATGGTGGCTGATTTTTTGACCCCTTTGCCTCCTTTGTCTTTCAAAGCCTTTTAGGTTGGCCTCTTGTATTCTCCATGCCATCGCCAATCTCAAAGACCAAGAGAAAGACCATTTGGACTGTGCAGCACTAACGAAGCGGCACAGTCTTTCTGCTCGCGCTGTCGTCCCAGCCCACGTGCACAGGAGCGAGGTTGTACGCCAGAGCCTGTGCCCGGGCAGGAGGAGACGTGCTGGGGAATTTCACTCTCAGCTACAGATATTTTCACGCACGCCTGGATCAGCACTGTCTTTAATTGAAATCATCCTGTCCTCAGTATGCTAATCCTACCCTTTGTGGGAGTTCCTTCCCCTCCCTGTGCTTTCTGCTTGCATGTTTGCAGCTGAGTGTCATCGTTACGGGAAGCGGCATGCTGTCTTCCAGTTTTTTCTACCTCTTTGAACTGAAATATTAAACCTTTTCCCCATAGGCCTTCCTATTTCTCCTATTTACTGCATAAATGCTGTATAAAATGCTGGGATCTCCCTCATCTGTCCCCAAGTGCTTTGTGATGACTATTAAGAGATATCTTACAAATTACAAATTTTCTATTCTATTGCAATGGCAAAGACTTCTGCAGTTTCACTTTTTTCCCTCGTCTGGGACAGAGCGTCTCCTCGTTTTTATGTATCTTCTTGACTTTAAGGTGCTTGAAATTTTGCTTCCAACAGCAGAAGTTAAAAATTGAGTTAGAAAAAGAACACCGGTTCCTCCTGTCCTGTAGGATCAGACTCTGTTACTTTGATCATTGTTTGTTTATTTGTTTCACCATAATTCCTCATTTGATCTTACAATTCGCACGTTTTATTTGCGGGGCTCTTGTGCAGGGCAGCTGTTCCAAGGTCCACAGTAGCAGGCAGGAAATTATGTTCTCTCCACAACGTTCAGAGTTTCCGGCTCCAAAAGGTCATCGGTAGGAAAAGTCTGTGTGAGGAATTACAACAAAGGTGTGGAAATGATTATCTAAATCAGTGTCACCGGTTCGTAGAGGGCACACAAGAATAGCCATCCCTGTTGGTTTTAAGATGGAGGAGGAAAGACGGCCCCTAGCTCATGAGTTTCCGTATTAAGCAAGAACAGTGTTGTGTCAATTAGCAGAAGTACAAAATGAGCTTGTACTTTTCAAATTACTCATTTTGACCAGTCAGTCCTAAGGCCCTGATTCAGCAAAGCAATAAAGCTGAAATCATTCTCTCCCAGCAAGCCTCACCATCCCAGTTGCAACACAGGCATCTCGAGAGCGCAGCTCTAACACATGCCTTCATTTGCTATCATGATTGAAGAAAATAACCTGATCCTTTTGCTTCTTAAAATAACTTCAAAGGGCTTTTTACATGGAGAATTTCTTGTGGGGGCACACTACAACCAAACAGCAATGTGGTTTAAGAGTCCTCATCTCAGAGATATGGCCATGTTGCAGCATCATATCCATGGTAGAGCCTTTACTCTAATGTTCTAGAGGTCAGCTTGAAAACTCTGGTTTGCCTTTTAAATCCTATGTTTATAACTCGATAACAAAGCATTTTTTGAGCAATTTGTCATTGCAGTGATTTATTACTTAAGCGATTGTGCAGATAGTTAATTCAGCATGAATGCTATATTAAGGAAAAAATCATACAGTCTACAGAGCAATATGATTGAAAATCATTTTGCAGTAAGACGCTAACATAGCATTTATAATATTGGATGAGCTAGTCATGTCAAAATGGTAATGTAAACGTAGAAAACTACCATCTTTTATGTTATTTCCTTCCCAGTCATTATTTATGCACCTGTTGTCTAAGACTCCAGTTATTTGTTTAGTAACTGTAAATATTAGGAACTGTAGTTGTAAAGGGACCTTTACCTTTATGAATTGTTAGGCTTGGATCCAGAACAGAGTAAAAATAGAGCTTTATCTAGTTATACTATCTTGTATCAATAGGCTAAGGCAGACTTTTTTTTTGTTCTTCCTCATCTTTAGCTATGGAAAAACATTAATTAGTCAGAAGAGGTGGTGAACAGCACAGCGGAAAGTTCTTACGAATCAACTCTTTGGAAAAAAATGTGACCTTAGCAAAACAGAAGTTGGAAGCATTAGGCACCCTGTAAACAGTTTAGTTTTACAGCGGCTAAAAGGGTGGAAGAATAGATTGCAGTCCCTGAGCTAAAGCACTGCCGTGGCCAAAATTGCTGAGGAATGTAACAAGTGAAAGATCTTCCCTTAAACACCCTAAACAGCGTCTCAGGAGTCCCAGGAATAGGCAGGACAGTGCTACGGTTGCTTCCACACATGGCTGTAAGCGTCTGTAAGCGTCTGTAAGCTGCGAGGCCAGTGTGCGGTGAAAACTGCTACAAGCAAAGGCTATTGAAGTGCTGGGGACCAGGAGACGTTCTTGCAACATGGACAATGGTTAAACAACATTAAAGTGTGTTAACACATTAATACGGTGTAGGTTTCTTCTCCGAGTTTCACACACGACAGTGTAAGGTGGACCCCATATAGCTATGGTAAATAACACAAAGCAGGGGTGGCTGAGGTCTCTAAACGGGTAAGTCAAAATCCAAGAGCTAAGCAGTAAGAACTGTGGCACTTCTGGTCTTATCAGGTGCCCATAAAAACGTGACCTCTTGCTGTGCAAAGGTTTGCATTGTTCGTAGCCAAGCGTGTGAGAAGGAGAGAGGCTATTTGGTCAACGGAGTTAGAAACTATGATGGATGTTACTGCTTTGTTTAACAAGAAGTACAGAGAATTGTTTCCTGAGAGCGTGTTAGAGCTGTGGTTTGATCATGCTGATAGTTGGTGCTTTAAAAGTCATCGGTATTAGCAATTACTTGTAGTTGCTAGGACTTCCTGAAAAAATTTTCTTGCCTCACACAATTTGTTGAGAAAGAAGGCTGTTCTTTGCTGGATCTCTCAGCCTGAAAAGCTCTCCTCTCTCTTGAAGTTTTCTAAGTAATGTTTCAGATGCATGAGACAAAAATAAGCAAAAAGGATAGTGATTTGTTTGGGTTTTTTTAAAAAGTTTCAATTCAAGTCAAACACCTTTCTATGTACAAAATGAAACTTCTTGATAGATATGGACCAAGATTTTTTTTTATTGCTTTTCAAATTTTTTTCTTATTTGCAAAAGGGAGTTGACATTATAAAATTGCATCTTGACTTTGACAGAAAAACTGTCTCCTGCCCAAACCTGGCTATTATCTCAATATGATGATAAGGTTTTCATGTCATTCCGTTCTTTGAGAAACAAGTGTCAGCTCACTTTGACTCACCACCGAGTTAAAATACCAGTTCACTTCAAAAGAAATCTGCACAGAGCCGCGGACACGGACGCTGCGAGTTAAGCACAGTGACCCCACCATGCTCAGTCAAGCTGTGATTTTACAACAGCAACAACGTGCCCATGTTAGCAGAGAACAGGTAATTCCTGAGCATCTGATCTGTGTCTCTTTCTAAGATCTCTTGCTATGTAATTTAAGAAATGAATTATTTTTCATGAGCAAAAAATATTAAACGGGAATTTTGAGTTCTGTGACTTTAAACACTTTGTTAAAAAAAAACCAAGCTACAAACACCCAAACCAACTTTTCTTCCTGATTCCAATTAAGAGCTCAAATAACTCTCTCGAACAGGATTTTCCCGGGTCAGTGTTTCCGTCTCAAGTGCATTCCCCCGTTTATATCTCCTCACCCTTACTGACCCTTTGCAGAGGACGGTGCTGGTGTCGTACAGCGTTGCTTCACCTGGAAGCCATCTCACACCTTCATGCCAAATCGCTCCCGTGCTGCCTGACGTCCAACCCTCCACCGGCACGCACAACAGCACGCCTGCCTATTGATGTGGTCAGCGTCTTGCGTGCGGTGATACGAAGGGAATGTAAGTCCACCGACCCGTGACCACATTTTACAGATCTCCCTCTCTCACCAGCACTGCCTGGTTTCACTTCCGAGAAATTAGATCAAATAGAAGTTCAATTGTTTTGCAATGAATTGCAGCGAGGCAGCACTGTCAGTTTAATTAACTCTTAACTCCAAACTCGAAGCCTCTAATAAAGGTGCTCGGGAGCAGACGGTTAGTGGAAACAGAACAAATGATGGCAGAGTTGTTTCTGACGGGGCTGGAGTGGTGTTCTTCAGGAGGGAACAGTGTATGGAGACTGTCTCTGTGACTCACCAAGCCTGTAACCAGCTCTGCAATCCAGGGCACAGAGAACGGGGAAATCAGCTGGAAAAGGTTACACGTTGTGGCGGGTCTCGTACAAATTACTTTAGGAGGAAACTTCCTCCCATACAAAAGATCAGCTTAGGCTGCAACACAACGTAAGCCTTATTTTTCAAAGTTTTTAGTTGATTTTGACAACAGAGACCCTGTGCTGGCCTGCTAAACCATGTCAGATATAATCTTTAAGGACTGTAAAGGAAAGATTCCTAGAGGCATGTCCTGGATAATAACAAATCTCTTAAGAGGGCTTGAATCTGCAGAAGAGGAATCGACTGAAACCACCAAATTCATGACTGCTTACTTATTGACCACAGCCCATGGGTGTTTCAGCCCCTGCTGTAGGCTGGGAAGGTGGAAATTAAGGCAGGAATTTAATTTCTCTGACAACCCTGTCACTGTCAAGGTTTTCTTTTAGCTGATGCAAATCTGAACTACAGGCAGTGAGATCGTGAGAGTGACTGAGCGCTGGCATGGGTTGCCCAGGAAGGCTGTGGACTCTCCATCCTTGGAGACATCCAAAAGCCATCTGGACACAGTCCTGGACAACTGGCTCTAGGTGGCTCTGCTTGAGCAGCGGGGAAGGACCAGATGACCTCCAGAGGCCCCTTCCAACCTCAGCCATTCTGTGATTCTGTGGAGTGGAGCAGCAGGCTCAGAAATCCCTGTTCACCCCTGTAGTAATGAGCTGCTCTGTTCAGTCCCCATTTCCTGAAGTGGATCTGCTTTTAGCTGGAAAGCCTTGGACATAAGTGACCTGTTCTAACATCATGCTGGCAGGTGGGTGGTTTGGGGAAGTGTGAATAAATATTGCTCCGAAGGAACAAGGTCTTACTCTACTTTTACCTCTCTTCTTTCTCCCCGTAGGGAATAAGTGAGGTGTATCCAGCCAACCGGGTCACCTCTGTGGATGTCAGAAGAGGGTGAATAATTAGTAATTTTTATTTGATTCATTCTGCACCTTTTCTCCCCCTGGCCACCTGAAATTCTACTGAGCAGCTGATAACTACCCGGAACTGAGTCATCTAGCAAACCCTTCTGCTAACAGTTTTTGGGCTGTAGGTTATGGTACATAGATCATTTATAGCATTTGTTGTTCAAGATTGTAACTGGTTTTATTGGGCTTTTCAGTCTTGGGCAATACTAAGACGCCCTCACTGGAAGGACAGTAAATATATAAATCAGATGTTTACCATGATGAATCAACCATTATGACTTTTAAAAACTTTGTTTTCTGAAAGTATTTGCTCTCTTTGCTTGAAACATATTGTTCATGCCAACACATTTGCTAAGAAGTTTGCAAAAAAACCAAAGACAAAACAGATACAAAGGAGGAAACACATATGTTTTAAAATGGGAGACTCATTCTTCTAAAAACATTTGTACGTTTGTCTAAGTCTCCAAATATGAGCAATTTTTTCATTTTACTGAGACAGACTTGCAGCCCAACTAGACTTGACATGAATTAGTAAGAAAGACCCTCCAAAATCTGCTGCTACAGGAGAAACAACATGTTGCTGTATCCAAAACATCCAGAGGGGAATTATGCAAAGAGATTACTCATCACTGAGCAAAGACTTAATTTCAAGTTCCCAGCACTGATTTATGTCTGGGCCACAGCACCAACTTCTCTCCCTGTGTGTGTTCCCTTGCGCAGTAGGAAAAGGCTTTTGCCTCCCCTGCAACTGCTGTTGGCTGAGACTTCAATCTGGTTCGACCCCTGGTGAATATGTGTGTATCTGTGAACTGCAACAGCACAGAGCTGATCTGAGGGTGGTCCCGTAACACCAGCCCAGGCTGGTCCAGCAAGAAATCGAGCCCTGACTCAAGAACCGAACCATATGCTCACCTTTCAGCTGTGACTTTAGTTGGCCATATTCACGACAACATCTATTTTGCTGGATGGGAGTAAACAAAACACAGTCTGAATTCCTGCATAAATGGAGATGATTCAGGATTACTCTCTGTCACAAACCTACTGTGAACTTTCAAATATTGACTGACAGCGCCCATTTCTGGAACATGCAATAAAAACTGTAATTAAAAAAAATGCTTTTACCTTTGTAGTTGCAGAGAAAAGTGTGAAAATGTGACATTGGGGTATGTGGATGGCTGAGAAACTGAGAAATAATAATTAAAAAATCAAATTAAAGGAACCACAGGCTGTGTTAGCCTTAAAAATTTCATGACTTTAGAAGAAATTTGGAGATGGTCAAATTCTTGAAGCAGAAGTTAGTTACTGACTCTGCTAGTTTGCTTTTCTTGCAGCTGGTGTTGACAACAAGCTCATAAAGTTGTACATCATTTTAGAAAAATAAGCAAAACGTAATTTAGTACGTTCCGTAGCTTCTATTGATTATTTCTGAGCTCAAAAACAAGCTATAAAGGAGTTAATGCAGTTACTACAGAGGCGAGTCCATTGTCTGCTTTGTGCTGCTGGAACCGCTCCACCATTCCTGTCTGCGACCCGTCTGACTCATGCTCTATCTGGAAAAGGAGAGTTTCACATCTTTATTGCCTCCCACCTCAGTTTAACTGCTGCTGCACAGCAACATACGCCGCTCGGGGAATTCCCTTCTGCCTCGTGATCCTGGCGGGCGGCACATTTCGGGCTTGGTGCTTTCTTTTCCCCCTGCTCTGCCTGGCCCAGGGAGCAGCCCAGGATCTGCAGGCACGACACGGGGCGACCTGCGAGCACGAAGGCACATGTGGGGAAGATGAGGAAGATGGCACTTGGCCACAAGCAAGCACGTACAAAGCAAAACACCAACAGGGAATGGTGAGGGGGTGTTCCACAGCCTGGGCCACCCAAGGGCTGGAAAAGAGAATTCATTAAGGAGGACGGGAAGGAAAAATAACCCCTTAATTTGGCTCTCCTAATCCCCCCCAGCAAGCTGGAAGGGGTTCCCTGGGGGCAGGGACACGCTGCTCCCTTGGGAAAGGGCTGTGCTCTATGGATCAAGGAGCTTGTCCCTGCATGCTGAGAGGGTGAGAGGCCTCGGCACCCTGAGGCGAGAACAGAGAAAAGAGAAAGTGAAGCATAGAAAAACAAAACTGAGAAAGGAAGCTCAGAGAGGGAGAAACGATGGCAGCGCTGTCAGGAGCTGGAGACCCAGAGACATCCATCTTCCTCATAGAGGGGATCTGATAACACAAAAGGTGGTTAAAAGCAATGTCTTTGCACTCTGTTCTGCGTCCTCTAATAGGTATACGAGAGATCCGCAACTCTACAGTTCACATTTGGGGTTGTCAGCCCAAGGAGCTTTCACTTCCCATTCATTACTGCCCGAGTGAGCTGCTAGGAAGCCAGGGAGCACAAAGCAATGCCACTCATGTTGCCATCACTCCTATTTTCAGCTCCATGAGCTCCAGAGGAGCGAAGCAATGCGAGGGGAGGATGGGGGAACCAGGCTGCCCGGACACCTCATCACAGCTGTGATTTACCCTCCTCTAAGGCAGCTGATGGAAAAGGTTATGGCTGGGTTGCTCTGTGTGAGAAGCATTTGGATTTGGAGAATTCGCTAGTTTGGACTTATGTGTTTTATTGAGTAGCAAAAAAAAAGAAAAAAATCTGATTTTCTGCTGTGCTGTACAAGCATTTCTGAAAAAAAGGTGTGGGGCTGGTAACAGCCCGCAGAGCAGGAGAATTTCTGTACATAGTCCATATAGGACTGGAGTGGCACATGCCTTTCTCTCCTGCATTGTTGCAATGGGCCATTTTGCTTGTTTTTTGGGAAACAACAGGGGGGTGGTTTTCCCCAATTATGTGAATAATTACATCTGTTTCATTATTTCAAAGAGATTGCTAAACACTTTAATATCAAGAAAGCCAGGAGAGCCAGCTCGCTTGGGGTGATGTTACGAACAGGTTGCAGCCATATGGGTGGAAGAGAAAGGCCTGACTCAGGTCCGTAACAGGGACTTTCTCAGCCTCCTTGAGGGGAGTTAATCAGGCTCTTAAATGTGCTCAGGTGGCCTCTGACAGGCCCAGCTGCCTAAGGTCCCCCATTTGCAAAGGTATCTGATCTCTGAAACTGCCCTTTAGCCAGTTGCTCTATTCTGCCTACCAGACCTGGTACGTTCTAGAAATTGAGTCTTTGTTTGCCACCTGTAAATTAGGAGTCCCAGCACCTCCCCGCTTCAGGAGCGTGCTGCAAACTGAGTGGTGGTGGAGGCTGTGAAGTGTCACGGTGCATAAGGTAAGAGAGATATTGCCAGTATATTTTGGTTTGTTTTGTTACAGGCTCTGCTCTGTGCATTGCTGGAGGATGAGCTAAGGAACAAAAAATTCAATTATAATTTTAAAAATTATTTTTGTGGAAATTACCGTGCATTTATCAGTTTTATGCTGCTTTCTCTTGGCCCTGCACTTCTGCGTTTTGTTTTGTGGCATGGGGCCCCTTGTCCCACCTTGTGAGACTGAAAACTATGACTGTGCTTACAGACTTGCTGATGCAATATGACCTATGGGGCTTAATTTTGAAGAGCCTTTATTGGTTTGTCACTTAGGAGAGAAGTGATAAGCTATCATTCTTACTAGTCGAGATCTTTCTGGCTCTCTAGCCTCAGCACAGCATCTGTTGCAGTCACGTCTTCTGCAAAAAGGTGAAAGTTGAATGTCTTTTTGGGGAAGAGTCTCAGGGTTTCCCAGCCAAACCTCATTAGCTCCTTTCAACAGGCAGTGAAAACGAAATGTGAGATCCTTAGGACTGGGATTTCTTTTGTTACTTGTCCATGACTCTGGCACAGCAAGACCTCGCTCTGCACTTTGGGACCTGAAGCATCACCCGAACAACCAAGGCATCATGGAGCTGCACGACAGACGCCAGCAGAGTCATGCCTAACGGCCTGCTCAGCTGCGCCTACACTGCTCCTCACTGTTGTTTCTGTTATCTGTCCTCAGAGACATTCTCCAACAGAGGCACTGGTGGTCCCCTCGGCCGGGGACACCACGCTCCAGTCCCAGAGGCAGGGAGCACTGAGCCAAACTCAGCAGCTTTTCAGTATCAGCGCCTGCTTCACCCAAAGTGACGTGTCTGCTGGAAGTGCAGTCCTTATGATGTATTTATGGTGTGACGCCAAAGGAAAAAAGGTTGAATTGAAGCAAGAGATGTTGTGATTGTATTTTTTTTTTCTTGGAAAAAAACTATTTGAGGCAAATTTGCAAGCAGTTTCACACAAGAAAGCTGGTCAAAACTTGGAAAAGAAAACAAAGATTTCAGTCCTCCTTTTTTTCCCATTCCAAAATACCCCATTTTTAAGTGTGTCCGTGATATGTTTTTTTCTTTTTCCCAGAAGATCAAACAAACCAAAAGTGTTTCAGCTTGGGGCTGAGCAAGAAATCTTTGGCCCCAAATGATGGTGTTTTGTTGTTCAGTATTTCATTTTCCTGAGGCCAGCAACACAATCATTTGGCATCCATCAAAAAATGCTTTCAATTCTTTGCCCATTTGTGGTCTGATGGATCCTCCCTGCTTTCCTACCAGTTTGGTCTGTCACGCTGCAGGACCTCCACATTTTCAGGGCTTGTGCCTTCAAGGCTACAACAGCTCTAGGATTAGAGAAGCCGGCGTTTCCAGACGCCTGAGGCAATGGCTCCCTGTGCTGCCTGACTCCAACACCCAATTTGTTCCAACCATAATTCCTTGTGCCCCCGTCGTCCAGCATGAAGGAATCTCACCCGTTATACAGTAACAATATTTCTCTCTTCATTGCTGCAGGATGTAGTAACTTTAAGAAAAAAAAAAAACACAACTTCTGAGAAGGAATTTGTTCCATTGTTATTCAGAATAGTAGTAGCAATAATAATAATGATGAAAACAAATATTAATAACCAGACAGGGCCAGTGCTAGAGGCAGGCAAAATGACTGCAGCTGCTGGGAGCAGCAAAATAGCTGTGACCCAGCTGTTTTCTGCCCTGGTTAGCAGATGTCTGCCTTGCCTGTGGAAGAGCCCTGGAAAGCCAACGCTGCTGTGGCTGCTACTTCAGAGAGAAAGAGAAAATGGTGAGGGGCACCAGTGGCTGCCAGAAGTGTGATCCCTCTCAGCCCCCTCGCCTTAGGGAGATAAGAAACAGTTTCGGCTACTTGGCCGTGAAGCCTTGAGCTGCTTCCACTTACGCAGTGTTTTGCACTGAGGAGTTTTATAGACTCACATGATAATCCCTAGACCTGAGGACAATAAACCAGAGCATGCCTCAGACGTACATCTCGGAGCATTTTGCAAATACATCTTTTTTTAATCATTCCCTTTAACATAGGAAGTCAGGTAAAGGAAGGGCTAATTGGCTGGCCCAAAAGAATCTACCAGGCCAGTGGCAAAGCTGACTGCGACATTATTCTTCATTTATAGAGCCACAAGGGCATCTATGAGTCAATAGCAGTGTATATATTCCCATCCTACAGATAAGAAACAGGACAGTCAACCAAAGTTTTTCCTTATTTGTACAGCAAACTGGAGGTATTACTTATTTTTGGGTGTTGTTTTCAGGGCGGAGGGAGGAAGAGTTCATTTATAATACATCATCCAAATATTAGTATGCTCAATGCAGAAGTAACTGGTCAATACTCAAATACCTCAGTGTGTAACCTAAAGCAGGAGTGAAGAACATGGTCGTGCTACACGGTAGGGTGGAAGGGGAAGGGAGTTGTGCAATTAAGTGCAGTGGATGATGTATAAGGGTTTGTTTTTTCTTTTCCCCTCTCCTCCTGGACATAGCAAAATCTCAATAGATGTCAGCCATGGGCAAGGCAAACAGCTGATCTCTATCTGAATTTTGGGTGTAGCTCTCAGTGGGTGGGTTTTTCAAAATTAGTCTATATTTGCAGAGGAACACAAGTGCAGAAAGCTCCTGGGAGCTCAGCTGGACCATTTCCCTAGGCTGGACAAATTTAACAAGATCAAATACATGTGAACAGGATGAGAAGTCACAGGCTTAAACTGCCTCTCAGGAAATTTAAGTTAAACATTAAGGAAAACTTTCTAACAGTGAGGACAGTTGAATATTAATAGAAATTGCCACGGGAGGTTGTGCCCCTAGTGTCACTGGAGGATTTTAAGAACAGGTTAGAAAAACATCTGTCAGGAATGATGTGGGCAGAGCTGGTCCTGACTTGGGGAAGAAGTATGAATTAAATGACCTCCCAAGTTCCCTTTCAGCCCCATTTCCTCTACTTCTGCATTGTTGCATAGTAGTGGTTGGCAGATAAATTATAATATTACACTTTTTTCTTTTCTAAAGTAGATGTTTTGAGTTCTCTCTCCAGTGTAGCATGAATACAGGTTTCAGTCAGGAAATGACCATGAGCAAATAAATCTCAGCGTTATTAAACAGGCAAGCAAGAGGAGCACCCCTCTTTTTTTAAAAAGGGAGTGAATTTTCAAGAGGAAAAAAAGAGGAAAAAATAAGGCCCCAAAGAAGATGCATTAACTTGGGGATGTTCATTGTTAAATTAAGAAAAGAAATCTAGAGTGATTCAAAAGTTCATATCTTTGGGGAGAAAACAGAGGGAAAGAAGAGGAGGAAAAGCACAGATATCATTAGAACAAAACCCTAAAATAGGAAAAAGTCCTAAACAAATTAAATTATACATCTAACGAGCACAAACAGACATCTACTTTCAAAAGAGTTTTAACCCAATTCTTCAAAGAACCACAACCCAGCAGTAATTAGTAAGTGCTTTTATCTCTTCTGGATTAGAGTATCCAATAAAGCTGAATTCCTAGAGGTGATGTTCCTCCTCCCCAAAATATAAATCATTAGAAGATGTTGTGCAAGCCTTTTTCTGCTTCAGCCCAATAGGATGCCACTGAAGTCGGACAGCTTGGGCTGTGCTTATTTTGCTTATCAGAAAAATCAGCTGTGACCAGGCCCCGAATGTAGAGATGAGAAAAAGAACCTCAGGAAACTGGGACTTCTCCTTTGATGTTCCTATGAGTTACGAATCAGGCCGTACAATCCTGTCGGTCTCCAGCGTTCTGAGACAACACTAAAGTTTTGTAACGAACTTCTTCAGGAGAGTGAAGTGGGAGTGTAATGTGGGAAGGAAGTATGATAAGCAATAAAATTAAGTTTCAGTCTCCCTGCTTGGGTGCATGTGCCCTGGCCACGTAGAGTGAATCCAGTCCCTTGCTTATAAAGTGCACATCATGCTACGGCCGTGACAGGCAGAAACATGTGGCTGCAGAGGGCAGACTTTTATTTCAGGTTGCTTTAAAATCCGAGCTCAGTGCTCTCGGGCAGAGCAGGATGCAGATCCCTGTCATAATCCCAAGGCCTGGGGAAAGTCCTTATTTACTTTTTGTGGGAAGTTTCACGCTAGGGCTAACCCACGAGTGACTTCTGTCTTCCACTCAGGAGCTCTTTTTATGACATCAATAAATAGGCCATAAATCCCTGATGGAAAACTCAGCACGTCTCACACTCACATGCACTCATGCAACAAGTTTTTCAATGTGTATTTGACTGTTATGCTTTTGAAGTTTCCAGGACATCCCCTGACCCTGTAAGTGAGATGGGAGGCCGACAGTCCAGGAGCGATTTGGCCCCAGGGTGCGATCATGGCACATGGTGCTGCCTTTTTGCCACGCGGCAACAGGCAGCGAGGGTGGGAAAATCCAGCTGAGGCAAAGCTTTTGCAGTCTGCCGTCCTTTGAGGAAAAAAAAAAAAAAGAAAAAAAAAAAGAAGAAATGAATCATCACCAGAAATATAGGTCGGGGTGGAAAAATATAATTCAGGAAATTTTTCCAAACTACTTGGGGAAAAATGAAGATCAATTCACGTGCTGCTGCCTTTGACTTTTCAGCCAATAGACGTGATACTGGTGGCCCAAAATCTGCAGGCTGAGCCGAGTGGCTGTTAAGCACCCAGATAAAGAGTGGCAAATATTGCCAGAAGTTTTCTCTAGCCAATTCCTTCAGCCCAAACATGCTCATCACTCTTCTATGGATTTAGATGCTTCCCAGTGGGCAGCTTCTTTTCCTTTAGTTCCCATGTTTCAAGAGATGAAGTCAATCTGTTTCAGCAGAGGTGCCCAGGCTCTGAGCTGTCAGCAAGGTTCATATTGGCAGCATTAATCATCTGGTAGTTGCTGGGCCTTCATTTCCTTTTGCTAAATTGTGTTCTCAGCTGTCTTTATCTGCTTTGAAGGCAGAGATCTCTCTAACTGACGTGTATAAGGAGGAATGAGGCAGCTTCAGAGTGAGCGTGGGGAGGGAGACCTGCCACTGCTGCGAGGGCCTGTGTGGGTCCCGTGGGGGTTTTAGCTGCGCTTGAAATGTGGGGCAGCTCCAGCCACCACAAACTCCTCAAGCGCTGGTGCCTCCGCAGCGCAGGACCTTGCCAGCGACGCGATGCCGTGTCTGAACTGAAAACTGGTCACTTGCCCAGGCTCCAGACGTGTAACCTTGCTGCTGTTCAGAGTGTTGCAGCCTCCCACGCCACCAGCCGGGTCGGTCGCGGCTCCTGTAAAGCCAAAGAATACCCTCACCTTTCTAGCTTTTTTCCTTGCATAAATACGTCATGTATAAGTTAGAGTTTGGGTTGGTATTTTTTTTCCACACACCTGAGCAAGAAGGCATGTTTATTTTTTTTTTCACCAAGGCTATTACAAAGAAGACATACAGTTCTTCTGTGATCCTTATGCACACCTTTTTTTTTCTATTTCTACTTCTAATTTCTTTTCCCTTCTTATTATTGAGATAAATTCTTGAGACTAAATGAGCTAAAGTCATCTTATTATCATTGAGATAAGTTCCTGTCATTAGTAACAGGGGTAATTATTAGTAATAGTGTCATTTACTGTTTAGACAGTGTTGTGTGTGCACAGTACTTTCCAAACAGGTAAAAATTATTGTTGTTATTTTATTGAGATAAAATTCACAAACTCAGCAGCTGTGATCACTGCCCTCTGTTTAAGGATGAAATAACATTTGTGTATAACAATATCCTCTTCCAAACTGAAATGAAGCATCATGAGACTTTCCAAGCTGAAGGCACACGTAAGGCAAGTTATGAATCCGCACTGTCCTGGAAGCACACTTGATCACATATAGTATTTGAGAAGTATAAAGGCAGGAGAATGGATGAGTGAGAAAATCACAGGATGAGATACAAGGGGGAGCAGGCTAGAGCTCAGTGCTGAGCCTGGACATGCAATGGGAACGTCTGCACATTTTTTCTTTCCAAGTCAAAATGTGTATCATCAGAACCAGCAGTAAATAATTCATTTCTTTCTGTGCTTTCGACTTCATAGCCGAAGTAGTGAAAGGCACTGAATGGCCGTGCGTGACAGCTGTCCTAATGAAGCATAGGGTTGTCTGCAGCAGAAATGCAGAGCTGTGTCACAGCCCAGCTGCACCCAGATGCAGGGAGCAGAGCCTGGAGCCCTGGGTTGCCGACCCACCTTTAGTCTGCTAGCACTGCTCCTTTCTCTCCTCCTCTTTCTTTTTTCAGGAGGTATGGCCCCATCACGCTGGGCCAGAGGCGGCAGCAACCTGAGAAAAGGTCGGGTGAGGATGTCCTGGTGACAAGCTGAGCAGCAAAACGGGAAGCAAAAGGGAAAACACCCATCGGTTCACCACAGCACACGTAAAACTAATGCTCTCTGTATATCGTAGGTATGTCTCTAAAGCAAGGCAGCTTCCAGACAGAGGAGCCCATATCCATAAAAGTTATATGTTCTTCACTGTCACAAACTGTTGAGCTTGATATAGCCATCGCTAGAGTTCATTCCCTGCCCTGGGTTATGCACGGAGGCAGCCAGGACAACCACAGCCTTTGGTCCTGCAATTACAATGTCTGGTATGGAGTGTTTGTCTCAAGTGCCTGGGAGTTTTTTTATTTATATTTCTATTTTTATTTGAGCATTGTGGTATCTCTCCAGTGCATATATCAGACCAAAGTGGCACTACTTCTGCAACAAGAAAGCCAGGTCTCATTTAACTTTGTCTGAAAAGTAAAATTAGTAAATAAAAAACCTTAACAGACTAAAGGCCATGAAGGTGAAGGCAGCTTGTTGAGATTTAGTGGTCAGATGTGTCTGTCGTAGCTACTTTAACTATATTTCAAAATTAAAAAGTAGAGAGCCTAAAAATACGTTGCTAAAAGCCTTTTCTTCTTATTCCTAGGCCAGCTTCAGAGAGGCAGGAACTAAACTGAGACCCAGCAAAAGGGAGTGCCACGTTTCTGAACTGTACCGGGAGCTCCCTTGTTCCGAGGCCAAAGCTGGTCTCAGAAACACAGACCAAGCAGGGTTAAGCCTTCCCAAAAAAGTCCAGTATTCCTCTGAAATGAACTGAAGTCCTGGTGAGTGGTCAGCAGTCCTAAGCAATGAGCTGTTGAGCTGTCAGACCCGGTGCTGCCTCTCTTTGCCACATCCCTACACTTGTTAGATCATCTGCAGAAGGCAGCGTTTCTGACTCTGCTGCAGCATTAGCTAATGCTCAGTGGCTGCTGTTGCTGCTCTCCCATAATTACCAGAAACATTGCTTTAAGAAGTTACAACTTCCTGGAATGATGTGAAAAATGAACCGTTTAGAGCACCAGTGAGTAATAGGTAATTGCAGGCTGGAGCATCTTTAATCACTTTCAACCTTAAGTACATTTTTGAAGAGTGTGGCTCATTATTACCTTGCAGATCTTGATGGAGTTGTACATTTCTGGTAGCCTAGATTACAAATGAAAAAAGAATTTTGCATACAGGGGGTACTGGTTGGCAATTACAGCACAGCCTGGACCGTGGGAGCAGAGGCTTAGCTCCCTGCTATGCTGCAGGCTTTTGGATGACTGTGGAAAAGTCATGGGGATGTTCATGTATGAAGGGACTATAGTGCTGCAGCACGTACCATTTCAGGTCCCCTAAAATCTAGGTCCTGTGAAATCTGATCCCTAAAGCACGTAAACGTGTAATGAGAAAAAGAGTGACCCATGCGAGGCTGTATGTAGCCTAAGAATTATGGATATTAGCCAGCAGAAAAGGCTATGCATCAGCTTCATCGCTGCCCGGAGAAAGGCGCTGAACTTCTTCTGGGACCTCAGCCAAGGGCCCACTAAGTCCTGTTGTTGATTTAGCTCTACATTTCCAGCGGTACAATTTCTGATCTATAAAATGAAGATAATAAGTGTCTTCTCATGTACATAGGTAAATACATTGATACAAGGAGCTCAGCTCTAGCTTGCAAGTGGTGTATATGTAGACATTTAATAGAAAAGGGGTGAAATGGACATTTTCTTTTCAATTAGTATCCACACAGCATGCTTTGCAGAGCTTGGGCATGCTCTGTCCCTGCACAACACGGAATCTAGGAGTAACCAGGACTGGAGCGACTAAGTTTCCTTTGCAGGAGGCTCCCAGTCCCCCAGAGCAATGCCCTTCCCACACCTTTTCTCAGCGCCTACCCCTATCTTCTCCCATCTACTGGCTGCTCTTTCTCACCCAGCACGACCATTGGCCAGCATGTTCTCCGCTAAGGCGATATTTCTGCCTGAAACTTTGAAAGCGAAGAAACCACACCACCTGGCTGTAGTGAAGAGGAAAGATGAAGCTGTGCTCCAGCCACAGGCAGATGCCATCATCCTTCATTGCATTTTCCTGAGAGGTACGTCTCAAACAGCAGGACACCCAGTCTGTATACTGTGTGCGCTCCAACTCATTGGCGTAAAACCTCTGAAGCTGTGTTATAATCCCCATTCTTACCGTTCATCTGCAAATGCCCTGAATTCATTACCAGCATGTTGATGAAAACTGTTTTCTCCCACTTAAAATATTTCCAAATACATTTTCCCATTGTATGCTCAAGACATTTCGTGCCAGCAAATGGAGTCCTCTTCCCCCTCCTCTTGTGGTAGCTGAAAGCCTGAACGGGAAGGACCGATCCTCTGCCCATAGCAGTGCACGGGGCTGTGCGCTACCTCAGCTGAGCATCTGACCCCATATGCTATGTTTCCAGGCATTCTATCCTGCACAGTGACCTTTGGGGGAGCAAAGGGAGGGACAGCAGCCCAAGGATTGGAAGAATTATATGTTTTTAAATAGGACTTATATTGCAGGGAGCAGGGAAGGACAGTGTTTAAAGGACTCCCTGCACCATCAGGAACCCGGCCACGTATATGATTGGCATTTGCACTGCTAATGAGACCATTTCTATTGTAATGAGCTCATTACTATTTTTATTGCTATTGTATTTTGCATGTTTCACAAATCATGCAGGGAGCTGCTTTTTATTTCCACTTTCTCTTTCTACCTTGGAAACTCTTAGGGCAATTCCAGTGGCTGCATAACACAGATGAATGAATTAACCCCTGTGGAGAGATGGAGGAGGGGTGGCTGCTCTTAACTGGTCATAGGGGAAGGAGGAGAGAAAGGAGAGGATTGAGTCGTGCCTGGAAACTAATTCAGTACGCAGTTCCCATGCTGTTCTGAAACCCAGTGACAAGACATTTTTATGAATGTATCTCCTATTCAGGAATGTCTGCACAAAATTAGTCTGTTCCTAAGAGGATGCTTGTCATACATATTATGCTCTTTGTCAACTGTTTCTTCCAAATATTGATTTGGATCAGACTTTGTTTCTCTGCCATTTTGCAGTATTTTGCTTTAATAAGCTTTGGATATGATAAGGCGAAGAAGTTCTGGCTTTGCAGCAATGTTCAAGTTCCCAGTGTTGCTCAGCTAGTCTGATTCATGTCCCTTTAGATCCTTCTTTCCCTTTTTGAGCTCCAAACGTATGTGCAGTAGGGCGGTCCCTAGAGACAGCTCACGCTGGCTTCCAGTGATCCTGTTGGCTTGGATTGCTTTGGCTTCAGCTCCTTACCATTACCTATTCCAGTTGGCTTCTCAGTAGCCACTGCCTCAGCTTTAACTCTCAGTGCATAGCCAATACCCTGGAAATAATCCTCTGCTAACTTTCAGGCTACTTGGCTTCAATGGTGCACCACGAGATGCAACTCAGAGAGGGGATCAAAAAGGGGTAACGCCACCACGACCCTGTGGAAGTTTCCAGAAACCTCTGACATGGAGCACAAATGAACCATCACTCTGAATTGCTGCCACTAATAGGTGTAACCACACCAGTTTCTGACACAGCAAAGAAGACATTAGGATGCATAGTTACGGAGGTGGTTGAGCCTTGCTCTGAACTTGTGCTAAAGGCTGTAATTCCAGGGATTTGATTAAGAGAGGACATACCTGTAGGTTTGCATCACCTTGGATGTTATTGACTGTAGGACCAGCATGCTCTAACCTCACCAGACAGGTGAGAGGTATCCAGCATGGAAATGGCTATCATCTGCCAGACGGGATTCTTCGTCACAATGACATATCTTTGCCTTTGGCTATTAGTAAGGAAGAAGACTCTGCCTATATCTGACTTCATAAAAGGATTTGTCTGTGCATGACACCTCCAGACCAGCTTTTTTTTCTTGCCTATACAATTCAGGCATATTCTGCAAAAAGTCATGCGCCAAGTCCAAGAATTGCTTAAGAAAATTAATTGCTACCAAAGAACACTAACTAAAAAAAACTTCTGTGTGTACATCTGCTTGTTGTTGGAGCTACCAAGCTACATTTTGAATCTCAGGTTTGTTATTTTGTTAGTTTGAAGTTGTAACTCTCTGACAAGCTCCTTCTGTCTCACTCATTTCCTCTGTGTCCTCTGGCTGCTGAGACATCATCGCTCTTTCAAGCCCAGGGTTAGGGCTGGCCTGTTTGTAATACTCTGTAGACTTTGGTGGCATCTGGCAGTAGTACTGCCAGCTGTTGCAGAGAAGATAAAGAAGAAAGCAAGACATCAGAGTTAAAAAAAATAATAAAACCAGGCGACTGGACATGCTCAAAGACTCAGTCTCACAAATTTATATTGAAGGAAAATTTGGATGCAAAACTTCTGTGCCTTTCAGATGAACCTTCTGCTACCTTGCTTGGATAGCTCACCAAGGGCACAGGAGATAGAAATAATAAAAATATGCAGAGAGACAGAAGTACATGCTGCATCTCCTTCAGGAATTGAGTAATTATTTAAGTGAACCTAAAGCTTTTTTTCCCAGCATCTTAGAAATGTCTCTGTGTTGTTGTTCTTTTGTGATCCTTGTGCTGCGCTGGCATTTTATGTTTAATAATGTGTGGAGTGAAATAGGAGAATTAGCAAGAATTTTGCTTCTGGCAAGATTATCTCCACTATCCGCCTTTGGCTGGATGTAACAAGTATCTTTTCTGCAGGTGTCTGTGGGTGCTTCGGGGTTTGTGACAAACTGCTGAGGGATTTGAGTTCTGGCTGCACAAACCAGCAGGAGCCACCTGAGGCTGATTCCTTCCTTAGGAAGTTGTGAGGAGGGGGAGGAAAGAGAGGGGAGCAAACTGTCACCCTTTAAACTGGTCCCATACAACCAAAATCCCAAGGGAATTCCCCAAAATAATGCAGTCATCCGTCAGCCTCTCCTCCATGGAGCTGCTACAAGCTTCAAAAAGGAGCTTTTTTTCTTTCAGCTACTCTCAACTTCCACCTTTTCTCCCTGAGTCTGATACCTCTTGGTGGGTTCCCGTCAACACGTCAGTACTTTGCAAGCCAGTGTTGGATACCAAGGTCACTATACAATATTCATACAACTTCTCTCTCACTACAGGTTGATAATAGCTATAATACAGAAAATGCAAAAAAAGAAACTTTTCCAGGCTGGGTTTTTTTTTTCAGAAACTGGCAAGTTTTCATATGCGACTGCTATACTGAGAACCTCAGTGTTTGATCCCAGCTGGAATCTAGAAGGATGGGGTGGTGGTGTCCAGCACATCTTTTGCAAACCACAAGAGGGTTTTGGTAAAGGACATGTCAAAGCAGGAAATCAGTATGGAAAAAAACCCCACGTTAGCGGATGCTGGTTAAATCTTCCTTTCCACTATTTCTTTGTATAGTTATTACAGTTATTACCAAATCTCCCCAAGTTATCCAGCCTGTGGGGTTCAATACATCTCACACTGCAACTTATCTGAAGTGCTTGTATCACACAGGACACAGGAGTGATGCAGAGGATTAAAGTGACAGAGTGGCCAGCATATAGAATAGTCAAGAATTCCAACAACTTGATGACAGTTGAACTTTATTTTTAGAATGTGATTGACAGGTGATGATTGAGTAGTGCTGTGTCCAGTTAGCTCTGATGGAGCCAGTAAAACAATGGTGAAGACACTGACAAACTGATGTCATTGCTGACTGAAGACAATATTCTGGTCCTGTATGGCATTTCTGACATGCAATGATCCAAGTATCATCTTTTGCTCATTTTTTTATGGCTCATTTCTCTTTTTTCTGGTTCTTTTGCCTCTCAGCTCATGACAGAAGGAGGATAAAATGTCGCCTGAGGATACTTCTGTAATAGTCCCTATTGTGCTTTTCTTTTTCCTTTGAAAGAATGAAAGCATTTAACAGAACTAAGGTATTACTCAATGACTGCAATAAGAGAGAGCTCAAAAAACAGGCTAAGCACCAATATCAGTGAGTGCTAGTGGGCACTGATTCTAAACACTCCTTGAGAAGATGAGGGCAAAAGATTAAGTCAAATGAAGTTGACAAGAACAACCATACTTTTGCAAAGTCAGTGCCCCCTGTGTTTTTGCATGGTTTGTTTTCTTTCCTTTCATTGTCAGTGAGGGAATGGTTTGTTTTCTCTATTCCTCTGAATTACAGTTGCGATTCAGCTGTCATATCAATTTGGATTTGGGGCAGTAGAAAATTGCTGTGCATTAATGCTTATTGGACTTGACCTGATGACCCATGATTTTGCAGAAGATGGCTTACAGCTTTCATTCATGACCTGGACTGGCCTAATTATTGCAATTCTAAGAGAAGCAGTAGTGTAGTTAGGGTCCTAGTTTACATTTGTTCCTTTTCTGTAGGTCCTCAGCAATGAAGAGATATTCCAGTGCAGCATTTCTCTGGATTACTCTGCCACCTATGTTGAACCAGAACATCAAAGAGATAAATCTTCCATAAACTTTTGGCCTCGTTTCAGCCAGTTTATGTGTTATCTGAAATACACTCAGCAGCAAATTGCACTGGAAGCTGTTCTTTTGGATTTCCTATTTGTGCAACTCAAGATAATGTGAATTTGAAATCACATCAATGATCTCGTCAGGTTTGCCATAGGTGATTATATGCAGACATATAATGTCTTCCTCTAGAACATACCTATGGATGGTCTGCAAACAGAATTGAAGTTTACCTCCTACAGGTAAGTTCTTTTAGACATGGCCTTATGCATACAGGTTCTACATTTTGCATGCTTAATTCAGCTATCAAAATCAAACACGTCTTTAGTTCCCCCAGACAAAACCACCTCTCCAAATTGACTCATACTGTGATACTAAGTCACAATGTTGAATCTCCTAGCTAGCCAGCTGCGCTGTTTAATTAGGGTGCCTTTCCAAATCACCTTCAATAGCATCGTTGTAACATATGGGTTGAGATTTCGCCATACGGTCCAAACACAGAAACAAAGCACACCACTAACTGAACACACGGAGAGTCACAGCACACAGGCAATGTGCTCAGATAGGAAGACATGTCCTGTTTTGTAGGAACAGCATATTTATCTAATTTTTATATAATTTATACGTTTGTAATGAACAGCAATGTTTTATTGCTGGAGAGAGACGTTCAGAGTTTAAAATCCACCTGCATTGCTCACTAATCCACTTGACTTGGGCTGTCCTGGGAAATGCAGCGCTGCCTTTGAACTAAGCTCCAAAGCACAGAAGGAAGGACAGACACAGAGCAAAGGTTTTACTTTGGGTGGGTCTTTTCTAAAGGATCCAGTTTCCTTACACTTAGAGTTTCAACTGAATGAGTGCTGCCAGGTTGCAAATAGTCGTTGCCTTTTCCTGTACTCATGGCAGCCCAAATCCTACAACCCTCTGCAAAGCACAGTCTGCACTTACTTGTAAACACACCTTGAAAGTGGATGGTTTATTCAACAAGATAAAAATAATCCTTAAGTAGAAAATTTCCTTCTTTATGCATAGGTAACCATTTATTTTCTTCCAATATGTAAGACCAAGAGACTGCACTCCAGTCAGTCAATTTGGTAGGATAACAGAGCGAACAGGTAGTGACGGCAAAAGAGAAGAAGCTGTTACTTCAGTTAAATTAATGATAGTTTTATAAAGAACACGGAGCTGTATGAACCACTGAGGTACATATGGATCAAAACCCACATTAATCCGAGTAGGTACCAGTCCAGTTTCAGGGATGATTTGTGTGCAATGCACAATCAGCTTTGAGATTAATATGTACTACTTATTTATATGGGTTATGGTTATCAAAGAAGTCTGAGGGTATTTCAGTGAGACTGTGTGTCAGTAAATGCCTATGAAAATCTTTTCCTGATTTATTAATTTGAAATAGGGTTCATGTCAAGGACCGTTTCTTATTAAGTATTTCTAGAGCTCCCTGGTAACGATGTTAAGTACAAATATCTCCTTAACAGGACTTATTTTTTACTGTGACAACATAAACTGTTCTTCCCCAGACAGGAAGAATTAATCAGAGTTCTAACATCAAAGAGTTAATCTTATCTCAGAGTTGTTCATTAGACTCTTTCACTTTAAACTTGTATTGGAAAGGGATAGGGAGCGCTTGCCATATCTCTCAAAATCAGACCTTTAGTAAAAATCTGGGATTGCACTTGAGACATTTGCTTTGGAAATCCCTGTGTATTCATGAAAGATTTTTCCCTGTTTTAAGATTGGTGTCTTTATCTGAACTAAGCTGAAGACAGTAAACACGCCCCAATTTCAAATTCTCCAAATAACTCCCTCTCTTTGTTTTCCCTTTGCTATTAAACACAGACAGAAGTAGAATAGAGGCAAAGAAAGCAAATCCAAGCTGGAAAGTTTGGCCTTTCAAGGAAGGTTAAATTTTGTTTACCTGCAAGGCTGCCGGCTGTCCCACATTCAAAGGGCTGTGGGAACCACTGAGACTTTGGGGCTAGAAATCTCAAATCCCCTTTTACCAGGAAAATAGATGGCATCACATGCAGACCCCGCTTGTGTGGAAAGTTTGCTCTAGCCTTCAGTCTCCTGGGACAGACCAGGAAAGGGTTTTGCGTGTGGCCCTGAGAAACAGAAAGCCCAGCAGGAACAGAGACTCCAGGGACCAGGGATTCCCTTCTGTCCAGGTAAGAAGGAAACTTTTGTTCAGTTTTATGGGGGAAAAAAAACCACCTCTTTTTCCTCTACTTATTGCCCTGGAACGGAGAAACCAGGATTTCCCTACTCTTTTCTTAAGTATTTTTTCAGATAAACAACCCATCTTTCTCCCTCTTGCAATCCCACTGGTGAGCTTCATTTGGCCACGCGGGAGCTCAAGGTGTACCGTGGGGCTCCGAGGGAGGAACAGGGGAAGAAATCCTTCCAGGGAACAGAAAGCAAGCAATAGGACTTCATCCAAGGAGTTCCCTGAATCCAGGAAGCATATGGTGATTAAGTTCTGTAGCAGCTCATCTGAAAGATATCAAAATGACATTTTTTCCAGGAAAATCTCCATGCCAGCAGAATGGAACTTGAAGGTAGGATACACTGGATATATTTGACCAGTTAATTACTTGTGATTCAATCCCAGTTTCTTTCAAAAGTAACTAATGTGGAGTGCACATGAAACCATATTTGTTTCCTGCCATGGCACGTGCTGGGCAAGTTTTTCCTGCTTCAGTTCCTTGGCCACAGGAATTCTGCAGTCGTCAACAGATGCGGGTCTTAACTTCACATTTCAGTCACTTCATTACCCCTCTCCTGGCTTTGCAGTCGGCACGAGCCAGGAAAGCCTTATTGAATGTGACTAACATTTAAAAACATAGCTGGATGTTTCACAAGGTTCGGAGCTGTGAGCAGGATTTCAGTTCAATTAATAATAGACCCCCTCCCACTGACTTGTTTCCACAGCCTAATTCAAATTTTAACCCTGTAATGCTGATGCTGTGGATTTTCTGGCTGATTTTTTGGTTTTTGTGGTAATGTATTTGTTCAAAGAGAATAGATTTAATCTATAGATCCAAACTGGGATTACTGAAAAAGGTCACACACATCCCCTCAATTCTGCTTATCCTCCCAGTCTCTCCTTTCTTCTCAACATCAGCAAAGCCCGAATTTTAATATTATTTGTTATATTTAGGGCAGATGACCTAGCCAGTCAGAATCAGGGGTTAGGAATTAATTTTGTAAGGCATTATGCAAAAATATAGCAAAAATCTGACCCTGGCTCAAACTCTGTGAGTCCACTTGTATGTGATTGTAAAATCAGGACCAGAATCTGAAGAGAAGAAAATACAATTGATGCTAGCAGACATCTTTGGATTTTCATGATTTTTTTTTTCCCTGCATGAGAGCTTCTGTACACAGAAACCTTGAGACAGTGGATGGCTCCTTTGCGAATTCTGGTATTTTGTACCAAACAAGATTACTCAGGAGCAATAAGAATGACCCCAGCTGTTGACTGCTGCTAGGAACCTTTTAAATGGATAAGGACATAGAGTCACTCAGTAATTACAAGGAAGGAAGACCACATGGCTTAAAGTCACCGGTTAGTAATCAATTCCTGCTGTGAAAATTTTTGTCCTAGCTATACAGTATGTGTGGAAAAATGAAAAGCGTGCGTAAAAAAAATCAGCATTGCTTCGTAAATGGAAAAAACGAAAGTTCATTCAAAAATGAATAATGTGGCCAGCATGGTATGAAATCCCACTGTTTTAAAATAATACCTACTTTAATTGTATCAATCTTTTAAAATAATTAAGAATGTGAGAATAACCAGTTTTCCTTTCATTGCAGAGCTTTTTTGTGTGTATTTTGAAAACATTTTTTATCTGGTTTGCTTCCACAGCTTCAACTTTAAAGGTCATCTTGTTTTATCAAGATATCATTTTGTGACAGCTTTTTTAGTATTCTCAGTGGTACTAACAGCATGCAGTGATCTTTCTTCAGCAACAGTAAAGGAAGTAAGTGGTGTATACATATAACCTAAAAATAATGGATATTCCTTTCGCATTTTAATTTAGCACTAATTAGCTGATATTTTTCGCATATGTATTTAGAACACAAGGAACAGCTCTGGCCTTCCGAGTAGATTTTGTCACTGAGTTTCAGGAAATAAAACAACTCTCTCAACCTCAGAAAAAGAGGACAACTGAATGCAATAAATGCTGCAACAAATGAAATTGTGATTTTAAAATTCAGTGATACAGAGAATGACAATAAGACTAAAACATCTCTGACGTGTTAAAGAGCCCAGATCGCCCGTTGATAGCTGCATACATGAAAAGACAGTACAGAACCCAAATATAGAAATACTGAAAATGTTCTGGATTAGTGGAAACAGATCACCCTTTGAGAAGAGGAAGGCAGCATCTCCTCCTCTCCTCAGTGGCTGCCCACTTGCCATTGATGGAACTGGTGGCTGCAGAGCAACACGCACTTCACAGTGTTTCAAAAGGACATTGGCGTGAGGTCTTCTGCGTAAGCAGTAACAGATCTCAGGTTTCTCAGCAGTACTTCCAGCTATGAAACTTATTTTTTTTCCTTCTTTAAATTCACCTGCAACATCATTGTCCCTGCTTATAGCCAGTTCTTTCTATCCAATATCAATAGAATTGGCTGCAAGAAGGAGCAAGGCTGAAAAGAGAATCGAGAGGATGGTGTCCCAGGGCATACTGCACTGCCCGGTAGTTGTTCTCTTACCTTCAAAGGGACAAAGTCAGGAGTAAATGCTTTACAGCACTGGAAAAGTTACCAAAGCAGTAGGATGGAGACTATACTATCATTGCAGATCCCCTGTTGGACCTAGCTTTTGAAGAAAGGATGGCGGGACAGAATAGAGACTGTGGAAATCTTCAGTCTGTTCCCAATGCCAGCAAGGGCTCTGTGTGTCACAGGGAAAAAACTCAGCATCTCTCTATTCCGTTCCTCATGCATAAAACACATAAAACTCTTTGGAGTAGGAGTGACCTCCCATGATTTGCTTTGTTTTGTTTTTCTCAAGGGAGATTGCCCCTTGGTTGAGCCCCTATTATGACAGCGATACGAAATAGTTTGCTCCAGAGCAGTTCATAGACCCAGGTATTTGTGTTTCAATGTTCTTAAAACATTTTGAACACTTTACTTTTCTTCAAAGGATGTTTTTTCTTTGAGATGAAGCCATTTGCTTAAGGTTTACGAGTATTTCATATCCTCTGTTTTCTCCCCAGAAAAGCTCTCGATAAGAGTCATGATATAAATATGGTTTGTAAATGAAACATAGGCCTGGATCAGTACCCTTCTCCTTGCTGCAGGGTAGCATAACAACTGAAAGATGTTCTCATAATTGTTATGAGGACAGGGGATTGTTTCATTTATGCAAGTGAAATGTGTTGTTAAGTCATCTGATGATATGAGTTGCCTGTGAACTCTCTGTACTTGCAGCAAAATGTCAATATTCCTAAAGTGTCTTACAGTCAGCAGTTTCAGAGGACAGTTTTTTTGCAAAATAGCCTCCACATTATAATCCAGTGACACATAAATCTGCTGCTCCCTAACTTCCAGCACTGGCCTTTCCAAATCCAAAGTTAAATGGATTCTACTCCAAGAGCTGAATCGTCACCTAAACTGCAGCGCTTGAGAGATTTGCTGTTACTGAGGAAATTGGTCTCCTACATATTTCTATTGAATAATTTCCCAAGGACCTATCTTCAGTGCATGGTAATACAGTATATTGCAATGTTGTAGCTTCTGGATAGTCTAATAGACATGTAATCTTATTTTAGCAGAAACCCGGATGCTCATAGACTTACTCGTACAGAGCAGTAATTTGCTGTACAAATAGTCCCCCTGAAATCAATAGGAAACCTTGTGCAAGTATTGTTTAGTATATGAAAGTATATTCACACCTCATTAGCTCATACCGATGCCTTCAGCAGAGTTACTTCTTGACTTCTATTACAGTAAATCTCAAGCCCTTTTCTGGTGGGCAACATATTTTTTTCTGTGTGTAATAGAAAAACGTGAAAATTGCATTTGAGCACAGTGACTTTCCAATACATTTCAGGCCTCCTTAACCCATGTTCATCAAATCCTGCCTGCTCAAAGGATCTTACTCACAATTACTTAATTCTATAGTATTCATACTTGCAGTCAACTCTTTGGTACATACGACACCACTCCTGCTCCCTCATAGTGAGCTATTGGCCAATTTTTGTCTTGGATCATTTTGGATAGGAGGGAAAAAACAGTAAACCACGTATATTACTTAGTGTAACCGTGTTCATTTCTTAGACTGTGCTACCCATCTCCCGCTTCCCTGAGCAAATTGGAAACCAGCAGCAGACACCATTTCCCCAGCTCGTGCTCTCACCAGCTTCCTTTTGCTCTTCCATAATTACTTTTTTCTCCCTGAAACTTCTGCAGATTTATGGATATGGGGTACGCTTTGCGGCTGAACAAGATAGAAATAGACATCTCTGAAAAACATGACTGCAACGTGTCACTGGCTTTCATTTGCGGTAAAGGATGAAAACGGAGGCAGTGACAAGTATTTACCTCGGGAGATGGAGTGAAGATCACCCTTCGCTCTGTTGTTTCCCTTACGCTCAGCACAGGAGCTGCTAACGTGAGTGGCTTTTCTTCAGCATCGCTATTGTACTGTGCAACACAGCTGTCATGTTCAAATGTTATCACAAGTACCATTCTTGCCATACCTGGACAATCCACTCATATCAAAGAGGCTTTTCAACACAGATCTGCAAACAATCTCAAATGGGACCTTTCCCTGACCTGTGACAAGCAAGTGCACGTCTTGCCTATTGCATGCTGGGCCTTGCAATTGCCTGAGGTGCGATGTTTCAGGATCACCTTGGCCTATCAAGAAGGCCTGTCCCCGGCCGTTTCGCTCTGATAAGCAAGGCCAGGGACCTTGTATAGCAGTCTGACTATTTGTAGATGCACTGCATGGACTCAAACCCATGTGTATGCTCAGCTCTCACCCAGATAAAATAGCCTGTGATGAATTCCACAGTAAGAACGGTAAAGAGAAGCAGTGTGAATAGAGTTTGGAGGACCAGATCAAATAACTCTAGAGAGCACTTGAAGCAGCCTGTCAAGAAAATGCGGTCATGCGTGAGTTTCGGCGGGTGTTTCAGAAGGCTCACTGGCCTGTCTGTTGCTCCTTACAGCAAACTGTTCTCCCTGCGACAAGCGCTCTGCAGGCAAAAGATGTCAAAGCAGGTCAGGTGCCAAAATCAACCCCCGCTCCCTTTATTCGGTTTGCCAGATACAGCTAAATAATGAACTGCATTCATGTTGTACAAGTCTCTCTTACCTCTTGTTTGATTTGATGTAATAGATGTACTGTAGATAAAATAGGTGCAAATAGTACTTCATTGTGATCCAATGGTACAGAGAACTCAAAATAATACACTAATAATGAAAGCAGCTTTAGATTCAAACCCACTTAAGGAATCTAGGTATAAATCTCCTTTTGCTTGCATTGGTATGTGTATTTTACCCTTACTTATTAGGTAAGATTCACACTTGTTCAAACTGTCTCTCTTCTATTTATCGTGACTTAGTTCCTTTACCACAGCCTCCATCTTTATGGAAAGAACTATTGGACTATCTCTCATTCAGGAAAAGCAGAACACATTAGGATTTTTGCAGCCCCGGTAAGTTGAAACAATAGTAACTCTCACCCCCCAGCGTATAATACCACCTAACATTCACAAATGTAAATGAAGGAGTTTCACCACCTACTGTATAGGAAATGGCTCTGTGATATTTTCTGCCCAAATATGTGAGAGAGAGAAACATAAAGAAATATTTCAAGGAAGATATAAAGACGCAACCTGAATAAATAGTGGCATTGCGGTCTTGCTGAAAGCCTAAACAGAGAGCTTTTTGGGCTCAGTGCTGGCTCAGGGAGGCTTGGTGCTGTATATAAAAGTACTTTCTCATATTACTTGATTTCTGTGCTAAGAATTAGGATTTTATATTATTTTCAGATAAACAGAACTACATCAAAGATACCTGACTCTAACATCATTTTTTTCTTCTTAAGGAAACAACAGTGTCTTGTCTAACCTTTAGGGGCAAAAAGAAGTAATGTTATTGAATAGCTCACCGTATCAATTTCCTGTTTTGTTTGATGGGATGACTATGATTTACAGGATTTCTTTATGAGACCCAATTAAATATAGAATTTATAATATTCATGCAGTTTCTGTGCCAAATATACATAGTGCTGATACAGCAGGGATCTCAAAATATCAACCACCTGCTTGGAAGGAACAGAATTATGAATACATCTCCTTAAACAATAATTCATCATACTCAGAAGCCTAAAGTTAAGCTGCTCTAGAGCCAACACAGCTGCTTTATCATCTTATTTGGGGGATACTGCTGACTTACAATGCTGGCTATCATTCTTGCAACTCATGACTAAGACTAAATTCAAGGATTTAGAACCTTAGGAAGCAGCACTGACTTTGGCACGAAGGATCCTGGCTTTCAGAGGGGAATCCAGAGTTGTGAATGGCATGTCCACACTTCTCATACAATGCACCAGGGAACCGAATCAGTCAGATCAGAGAACCATCCAAAGTTAATGCATTCACAGCGTCTGTGGGAAACCGGGAGAACCTCTACATACCTCACTGAGGACTGTAGGGAAATATTCCCTCTCCTCAAGGATTCTCTTCCTTGAAAACCTGCCCCCCAAAAAGATGCTTATGGGGTAGAGTCTTCCCTAACTGAGGTCAGCTGAAGTACCAGCTCAACAGAGTCAAGAAGACACCTTTTTTCCTAGGGAAGGCTGCTCTACTCAGAATAACAAAATTAATTTTAATCTGCATGACTTCCTCATGAGAGGACTTTGTTCTCACATAATTTAGGCTTATGAATTTTTTTTTCCGGACAGGCTATTGCTATAGAAGTGAGACAGACTGAAAGCGCTCACAGCTGAGCTTGGAGGACTTGCATACAGTCTAGGGATATATAAGTGTGCAGCAAAAATGTAATCTTAGGACCTGAGTGGGGTTCTGGGGCATAAAAAGTAGCACCACAGTATGATAGTGGCTTTAAGTCCATTTTCACTGCATGGAAGCAGAATCCTGCTGTGCCCATTCCAGACGGGTGTTACTCTAATTGGTCCTTTATAACTTAGATTTTACAGCTTCCCTTAGCAGCCAGGTTCACTGATTAAGTATCCTTCATTAGGAAGCTTTTCCAAATCTCTAATTTAAACCTTTGCTGCATGTGGAGCCAGGCACTTTTCTTGCCCCTTTGGTGACCAGGACAATATTTCAGAAGCACCTTTTTTGAGAATTAGAAGACTATTATCATGTCTTTTTATTTCAAAGCTCTACAAATTCACCACTTTCAGTTTTATCCTTATGAAAAGGACATTTTTCTTAACTTCTCTGTAATGCCTGTTGCTCTCCTGGAACCAGGGATACTTCAGCCCTTTCTGTCCCTTTCTTATCCAACTTAATGTATTTCAGGATGACTGCTTCTGTGAAGTGGGCATCGAAGGCTCTCTTAGTCAATAAGTGGGGTGTCATGATGCCTAATGAATGTTGCTAAACTGTTTAGACATATTGGGATAAAAGCCTCCTGAGGAATTTAAAGTAGTCAGAGTACGAGGAAGTCTAACACTGCAAATACAATCTGTTGAAAAATACCAATCCTATCAGTAGTAGCTACGCATTAATACAGCTGCTTATAGCAAAAAGAAAAAAAAAAAACCAACCCAAACAAACACAGTGCTGCTTATTTTACCTCTAGCAGGCTTGCCTTATTACTCAGTCTCCAAGTCTTCCTCTTGGGAGCATGTTCCTGACCAAGAGCTTTTCCAGCCAAGTGATTGATTTGTAGGTCCAGCTCTGAAAGACACAGACATCTTTGAGGGGATGATTACTAGCTAGCCTTTAAAAACCACTCCAGACCAAATAGATCAGGTCTGTTTATATTAAAGAAAATCTGTGCCATTGTGAAGGCAGCAACCACCCTCTTATCTTCAGGAAATAACCTTTAGGGTTTTAACAAATAAGGACAAGGAAGAGTCTTTTCATCCAAACTGTTATTGCCTGAAGCGTCAAAATAGACTGAGGGCTGCTTTCAGAAACAAAATGCACGATGGACTCGGAATGGCGTGAGAATACAGAACGGAAACCTCAGATTTATTTGAGATTACAAGGAGATTTGCTTATCTGATCCAAAAATCTCTTATAATTAGCATTTTCATCTCATCTACTGTCTCATTTTACCTTTTGCTCCCAAATAGTGCTGGAGGCTTGGTTCTAGGAGGGCTCTCTGACAACCGCAATGTCTGCCTTCCCCATTTGACTGAAGCTCCGTTTCAGCGATGCAGAAAATTAATTAGGGCATTTTATTTCCTTCGTATGTAGACCTAAATACTGTTTCTATTGCTGCAAATATGGTAACTCTGTGAATGAATAAACACAAAATTAGACTCCTTTTGCATGATTTCTGAAGCTGATATCAAAAACAACCATGAAAGAATCTCAGTACAGAATTCTAACCATACTGGAAAAAATTCTCTGTACCAATTAGAGAGACATTACGTTGCCCCAGGTGATGCAGAGAACTAAATAATCAGGCAAATATACTAACCAGATGTCACTTTATCAGACAAGAGGAAGGAGTATTCCATGGTATTCCATAGTGAATGGAAGACAGTCTGTGGGATGCCCATTGGCTTATGCAAAAATTTCCTTTTATTCCCATAATCACTTCTTCTGTGGCCTTTCCTCCAGCCTTTGCTCATGAGTAGCATGAATCCCTCCACTGCACTCGGTGGAAAGAGCTCCTACTCGTGTAACGACGAGCCGTTCAGCTGGGCCAGTGGCCATGTACGGGTTTATCGACCTCGGGTCCCAAGCACCTGCGCTCACTTCATCTGCTCCGCCAATGCACTGTAATGAAATATTAAAATGTCAGTAGGGAAAACGTGGATTCATGTCTTCAGCTTCACTCATTACAAATCTCTACAGGGCATGTCATGGCAAAAGTGATGTGCCACTAAAGATACAGAAAGAAATAAGGCCAAAAAAGAGATTAATAATAACAGAGATGACTAGGTATCATCACCTGTGCTAAGATGTTGTTGTTCAACAAGCCTTTGGAAATATTAGCCATGTTTGGGTTTTTAGAAGTCATCTATTTCCCCAAACGAAAACTTTTGTGATATTAGTACTCCACTACTGAAAAATAGTTGTTTCCACCCATATCTAATAAATACATGTTTGAAGCGCAAGTTGATCTAATGTGAATTCATGCTCAACTGTGCATGTGATGTTTGGATATAAACATCCTTTTCACATTGCACAATACCACCCCGCTGCTATTGTGTCTTTTCTCAGCCTTAGTTATGTATCTTTATGGTATTTTCTTCTCAGTGGCTGATTAGATAACTTAAAACGCCTGCACTAAAATCCACTGTCTTTAAATTGGGCTAAAGTCAAAGCTTATCTATGTATAGTGCAGTTAAATTACTTTGACTGAGCCAACTTGCTATGAAATGCAACCTTTTTTCCAAAATAGGCCAAAAGTTTTCCACCATGTACTGTTGGCAAGGTTAAAACTACCAAACAGAAGCCAGCCCTAGACCCTGCTCACTGGAAACCCTGTGTGATCTTGACTGGGAATTATTTCAGCCATGCACTGGGACACGAGTTTTGCATTGCAACCAATTCAAGGTAGAGCACAAAAGAAAAATGCATCCTGCTCAGAAGTCCAACATAAAGCCCTTTTCTGCTCAACTCCAAACATGTGCTGAATGCTCCCCAACCATTTTAGCCGTTACTTTGTCCTTGTCTGCTTCAAGACAAGGGAACAAATCTCAGCCCATTTGAATCATAACAGCTGCAATGACTTCAATAGAGTGATGAGTATTTATTCCAGCAGGAAGTCTTACCCAAAATCTTTCCTAACTGTAAGATCACTCTTACTGCTAAACAGGATATTGCATATCGCATTATGCTAATGTAGCGGCACGTTTTCAGCAAGCACAATTCAGTAATTCATCGACAGCTCTACAGTGACAGCGATGACCACGATCCCCTAACTCAGCCTCCTATTGTATCTAGTAATTGTTACTGCGTTTTGAAATCCTCCATAGGTACTTCTTCTTAGTGGCCACAGAATTAACAGATCTGTTAAGCTCCATGAATAAGAATTGTATTCTCAAACAGGTAAAATACTAGCTGTCTGGGGACAACTTAATCCATGAAAGGCTCATTGTAGTGTGGATACTGTCCTGAATCATAAAGTGCTTTTAAATAAGAAAATGCTAGGTAGGGGAAGAAGACAAATATTTGTACTACGTCTTTATATTCTCTTTATTAAAAATCTAAAAAAACCCCAACCTCAAAACAAACAGCCCTTTGTATAAAACCGCATGCCATACTATGGCAATGGAGGATTAAGCAAAGTAGTATTTTTAAAACTTAAAAGCTACAGGTTTTGTTTAGGGGTGGAAGCCCTACGTTCAACAGGAAGGTTCCCACTGAACGTCCCTCGGGTTCAAATCACCTTGTATTTCCATAACCCATTTTCATGCTCCCCAGCCAGTCCACGCTGGTTCCCGCTGCCCGAGCTCTCAGCTCTCCACCATCCCCTGCCCAGTCATGGCTCTCCTCCTTGTTTTGTGCAAAGGCAGATTAAGCAGAGGGGTGAGAGGTGAGAGAAAATGCATCTCTGCAGCAAACACAGCCTGCGGACATCAGTTTCTCTCAGCATTGGGTGGCAATTATTTCTGTGTAATCGGCAGTCACCCAATGACCCTCTCCTTCAGCATGCAACGCTTTCACTGTCAAGTGTTAATCCCTTTGTTAGCTGCTCAGCTGCATATTCATTTAGGAGGGCTAATGACTTACACTGTTCCTTCTCTGCATGATTTCGATGGACATGTAATTAGAGGTGAATGGAGTCTTCAGAGGTACAGCAACCACGGAAGCCAGGGGCAAAGTCAAAGTATTTGTCTAATTTTGCAACCGGCTGTTTCAGTGAATGAAACCATGTGGTCAACTGCACGTAGAGGAAAAGAAAGTAGAAAAGGAGAAGCCAAAAAATCAGCCTTTGAAAATAAATTAAAAAGTGGGTTGCCTGGCACTCATAAAGCTCCGAGATGAAAAGGAACCTGTTTCAAAATATTTTTGGTCAAGGTGCCAGAGAGCACATTGTAAGATAAATGCCAGCAAGGAACCTGTTCTTCTCACACAGATTGAAAAAGTATCTAAAGGTGAAAAGCTTTGTTTTAAAGTGCTTGAGATCCTTAATCATTAGCAGAGTAAGTGTGAGAGCTGGAAAGCGATAGAAAAATATATGAAGGTGAAGTGAAGAACTTTTTGTGTGCCACAGCACTGGCTTAAAGATTTGAGCTTTATTTATGAAAGCCGTCCGTGTCTGCAGCACCTCAGGAAATATCCTGCAGCTTACACCAGGTGAGTACGTCCTTTTGAAGTCCACGTGATTTTTGCATATGTATTAATATCACAAGATGAAGGAGAAAAGTATAATAGGGAGCCATAGTCCTGACAGATTTTAGATGAAAAAACCCCTCTCAGCTCTGATTTCTGTGTATGGATAAACTACAGAGAAGGTCCCGTTTTGCTCCAAGCCATCGCTCCCTTTCTACCACACAGGGTTTGCGGATGAGGCGTACAGGGAAACCAGTGATGAGGAGGCAAAAAACATAGGAGGAGTTTAAAAAAAAAAGGGGGTAAAAAATTACAGGAAGCAGAAACCAATATGCAGCCATGGGAGGTGTGAGAAATTAGCACGAAGCACCACACACTGAGGCAGCGGGCAGGTATCGCCTGAATGTGTGCTTCTGTGCTGGGAGGGAGTGTCGAGCCCCCTGCAACACCTCCCTGCTTTGCCGTGGCTTCAGCCAGCACAGTCAGACCCTGTGACGATGTGTCGCAGTGCCAAAAGTGACATAAGCGGCCAGCCGGCAGCCAGCCCTTTGTGCTGGGATCTGGCCTCATCCGCCATCCCTGTTGTTGAGGCGGCTGCACCATCTCCCTGCACCACAACCCTCAGACAGGATTTTTTTTCTCTTGTCCATTTTGGAGCATGGAGTCTCCTTTCTCCATCTAGATTATGTGAAGTACGTTCTTGGATGATAAGGTGTTTGCATTAAATAACACCTACTCCTACTCTCTCAGTTACACAGTAGCCAATCAGAGTGACATTTTTGTGAATTAAAATAATACACCTTCACTAGCGCTTTCAATTCAGGAACATAATTTCATTAAAAATGAAAAAACTAGAATAATAATTAATAATTGTTTTAATTCAGTCTAGGCTTATGAGCTAATATCTCTCACACAGTTGTCTAATACAATTATAAACATAATTTCATGCTTAATGAAATATAAATGAAGCAATTGAATGGCATGCTCCAAAGAAATCTCCCTATCAATCATCGGCCTTCCCAACCCTTCCATCTTTCCTGCATGCTTTAGTTAGCTATTTTATTTGAAATGTAGTTTGTGTTTTGGAAAGATTTGATTTGAAGACCGCAAGCAGCAGATAATCCATCACGTGCCTAAGGAAGCAGGTCTGATGGCGAATTGCCATCACAATTCAAACTGGTCGTCTTATTACTAATACGAGACCATTTTATTTTCCCATTCCTGGTAGCACTTGTAATGTTGCAGGACAGCTCTCCAACGACAGAGTGATCTAAACAGCCTCAGATGAGTTGACACACTCTGGGCTTCAGCCTCCCCACCTGAGCAGAAGTGTACCCTGCTTCACCCCTGGCTGCCTGGAACCTGCGCGCCTCAAAACTTCAGTTCTTTGTGAGAACTGCCTCCTGAGTGAGCGCAGTACAGCCTGTCCGCCGCCCCTGCGGCAGCTAAAAGTCCCACGTTAACTGCAACGAGAACACACATCCATGAATGTCTCTATTTTCATTGCAGCCTATTTCCCGTCACGCCGGCAGAGACAGAATGTCTTGCTGTTGGCAACCTTGGGTAAGGTGACTATGGGCAGCTGATGAGGATATTTGATTTTATGAGTGATTTGGGATCTGCTGACAATCAAACACAGTAAATGTACGCTTCTGGTTATTTTTTAATTTATCATCTTTATCACTAATACTGCTATTCACTTTTTGACTTGCAACAGTAATTCCTCTCACATTTGGACTAGCTGGCTAGCAATGCCCAGTGGTGCCATTGTGAGAAACCTTGTGTGCAAGCGCGTGGCTTGCAGCTACAAGTAGGCAAAACTGTAAAATACTTGCTCACTAATTTCTCGTGTATGTATTCCAAGAGCCTCAGTGAAGCCCATCCTCACTGTGTGCCTACAGAGTGGGAGGGAGAAAGAAAATTAACCCCTTTTGATCAGAGGTGTAATGATCCTGACAGAAGGGCAGGGGGGGAATCCACCACACTCCAAACTGAGTAATGCTTGAGTCTCTGCAGTAAACGTATAGTTTATTTTGCTGGGGCTGGGATATAATTGAATTGAAGTTTGTTGGAAACTTAGCCTAGACTCGCTGAAAGCTTCACACAACTCGAAACCAGGCAGTTTTGCTTGGTGCAGGTTTAATTATGAATGGTTCACTCAGCCTCCGTAATGACTCATATTCACTAACCATCCTGTATATGAGATGTGACAAAAGTGTAGTTCAGATACACAAAGCATAATTGTTTAACGATGAAGTAAAGTTGATTAGGAAGCCTTTAAGCTATTACACGTTTAGTAGGGTATTTTGCAGTCACTGAATAAATGAACATAATTTAATTCTTAAAAGTTATATAGCTCCTGCTGCTTTTGAAAATTATATGTAGCTACGAAGTTAGGTTCTTCCCATTATAGAATTCTGTGTGCTACAAGAAAGAGCATACAGAATTCAATGCATTGCCACTAAGAATGGGGAAAACTATTCTTAGTGACTATCCAGGCTAAAAATGACAGAACTCACATATCCAGTAACAATCATGAACCTGACAAATCGAGCTTGTAAGCCTGTGGTGTGATCTGAAAAGCTAACAAGCTTCCAAGAAGGATCTCTGGTTTAAAAATACATTCTTTCTTTCTGGATTCTTTTTTTTTTTTTTTTCATGAGATGTGCAAGACTGAACAGCATGAGAACGGCTGTGCCACTGAAAGGATATATTTATACGTTATGTAGCCGTGTTCCAATTATGAAATTGATCCATGGATAAAACTCCCTTAAGGATGGCTATTAATGAGATTGCCTGCTCTGAGTGCATCCAGTAATACGATTAGGTATGCATTTATCCTGAGCAGAGATAAACCAATGACAAGTTCGTGCCAAGATAAGACAGTTTTGAAAGGCAATTAAACACGGGACATAATGTGCGTGCATATGTCTGTGGGCGGTTGCAGGATGGAAAGTTCGTTTTCATCTGCAGAAGTGCTTCTGAGTGTAACAGGTAGGGAGAAACAGGCTTTTCACAGTAGTGAGATTAAATTTAGGCTTAAAAATCAAAATATTTGAATCTGGAATTTACAAATCAGTTTTATAAAATGTGCAGCCCGGTCTTTTTGGCTTTTTCTCCACTTATGGAAGGCTTGAAAACACCCTTGACAACTACCAGCTGCCCAGTGAGACAAGACTCAGTCACCACACTTGGACTTGTATCACGTTGGCGTTCAGAGAATACAGCACCCTAACAGCATCCAGGCTCCCACATAGCCTCTCGTCTGCCTAACTTAGGCAAACCAGGCAGCACTGCTCTGAGAGAAAAGATCTCACATATTTCCTACAGGATTTGCAGTAGAAATACCTGTGCCATAGTCGTGGCACCATGTGAGTCGCAAAAGCTTGCACCAGGGATTAAACCTAGACAGTTTGGGCAGTGCTGGAGGAGCAGCCAAAGCGCCATGGAGCTCAGCACGTGCATAAATGCAGATAAAGCCAACATCTCTCACCACATCACAGCAAGGGCATTTCTATCCCCATCTTATGCCCATTGTAATTGCTTTGTTACTCATCACTCTCCTGCAGGACAGCTGAAATCCCTCCTAAAATCTCTTATTTTTACAGCACTAGGAAAAGTTTATCCTTCTTACGCTATTATAGCTGTTGCTCAGGACATTGTTTGGTTGTAGCATCTCCAATAATCGGTGTACACAGGGTGCAGAGAGGCTAGAATCCCTCCAGAAGCAGAATCCTCTCTTGTACATAAACAACTCAAGCTCAAATCAAATTTTGAATTACGAGGCTGATTAAATAGACCTTAAAATAGGTGAATACTGGCATGATTTGTGCGCCTTTCATTTTTTGCCTGATCAGTTCAAGGTTACTCTGCTAGCACAAATGAGAGCAGCCTGGAGGCTTCTGTAAACCACGTAAGTTGGCAAAACCTTTAAACAGAAAGGTATGAAGAGAGAGGCGAGCACTTCCACTAATGAGCATGAGCACCTGTCTCACGACATTTGGAAGAATTCTTAAAAACAAGAATAACAATAATTTGTAATAACAGAGTATCTTCAAAAATCCTATACTCCACAAATATTGGCATGAGTTGCATAGGAAATTCCCTTCCTCATTTTTTAAAATACGAAAACCTCCTGTTCAACTGTCAAATATCCAAATTTCTGAAATTAAATTACTTAAGAAATTTGGATGTTTGACAATTCATCTAGGTGTGGTTGAAAGGAATAAACAGACTTCCACTATATATTCACACACCTCAAAGGGATGGTTGTAAGTTTTTAAAATATCCACTAAATGAGTATTCTGTCTATTAAGTGGTGAGTGTATAAAGTACATGCAGAAAATGTGTGTGACTGGGGAATTCTTGAATGTAGCTGTGTACTTTTTTGAGCCTTCTGTTAATAATTTGCAAAAAAACATATGGTATATATTAATAAATATATTTAGCATTTTTCTTCCTGAGTAATTTATTCACAGGTAATTATTTGCTTAACTTATTGTAAGTGGCCCAGAATCCAGTTCTTATCTGTTGCAGAAAGCTGTTGTATTTCTACCTCTCTCAGGTAAAACACCAGGATCCTTTCGCTACCCCATCTCCTCTGACAGAAGCTGTGCATATGGTCAACCAAAGCCACTCTACTCCTTCTCGCTCAAAAATAAATCATAGGCCTGCCTTTCTGTTAAAAACCTTATTCCAAAGTACTAAGAAATTCAGTAATTCGGTAAGAAATGTCGGATTTAGCCACTCCTCCCATTAGGCTGTCTGTTCCCTGCCAGGACAGCTGATTCTTCCAAAGCCTGTCCTCTGTGTCAGACATGGACACACCGTGCTGAGCAGTGACATAAATTCTCCTAACAGATATTTTGAATCATCAACATTGTTTTGCCTCTTGGGGTCCCTCCTTCAGAATTTTACAAAATCAGCTCTCTTCTAAATTAGCATCAAAGATTTACTAGCTGGGTGCAAGGTCTCTGGGCTCTTTTTGAAAACTCTGATAATTTTCCTTTTCTTTCTATGTCCTTCCTTCACTGCCCCCTCCTGTAATCAGGACCCCAAAGTGTGTGCTTTCTGATGAGGATTAAGCCATGACCCATGCATGATTGCAGGAAATAAGCCTTTAAAATATGCCTAAGTGCTCTGCTTGTTTGAAGTTACTGATCCTTAAAATAGATGTCTGAAAAAATGTGTCATTTCAAATGTTTCTGCAGATACTGTTCCAGTATGTGTAACAAGGAGACACATCAAGCCAAGTTACATCAGTTATGCTCCATTATATCATGAACTGAGCTAAATGAATCAAAATATACAGTAATACTTCAAATGAAAATGCAAGCCTTGTACAGTTTCATTCCCTAGTTACCACTTACAAAGCATTGAAATATTCAGCTTGATTTTGGGGGTTTATCTTAGCTATTCACCAAAAATCTTTTCAGTATAAGAAGTATTTCATGGATTGCGAGAAAGGATGAATAATTGTTCCCTGTTTATGTTCTCAAGATCATTCATGATTTGAAAGCCCAGTAGGACATCCGATGGGTCTGATGTTCGTTCAGCTAACCTCGTATGGATCATTTCTTCCTTCCAGACCCCCCCTTGTTTTCCTGCTCTCCATCTTTTCTTGTTCCCTTCTAGCCTTTTTCAGAGAAGATGATCACAAGTAGGGTTTGCAAGCTGGTACACCACAGACTGATATAATCAAAACGAAGAAATGCCATTATTTTATTCTTCAGCACTTTCCACGTTATTCCTAGCGTTGTTCCCCTGGTTGATCACCTCTAAACTTTGAATGGCTTTTGGAAGAACTATATTCAAAGACTCAGAGATCTGTTTCCTAAATAAGTTTATATAATGAAGTCATATAGACTAAGAAATTAGCTGAACCAGCACAGGAACATGGGGCAGAGAGTTGTTTCTTTCTCTCTTGTGGCTCAGTGCACAGAGCAGTTCTGGGAAGCTCCAGAAATCAGGGAGAATGCAGCAAGATCATGGTTTCTCCAGGAAAATCAGCTTCCCCTTTTTTGTGACCTTTCTGCTCAGAGATGGTGGGAAAAGAATAGATTCCCTTTTTTTTTTTTTTTTTTTTTCTTTTTCAGGGACCCTTTGTCCCTTTTGAGATATAAGGTATCAAGTGCCACCATTGGAAACTCAGTGAAAGAAGAAGATGCCTTAGAAGTCCTAAGGTACTGTCTGACATTTTTAGATCCCTGCACACTCACTAAGCTGACTGGCAAAGCTCTTTCACAGCCGTATTGAGTATATTGATAGAAGTAGTAGAATAATATTGCTCCCTCCTCACTAGTCTCTCAGGGTAGTTAGAACATAATTTTGTCCTATTTAATGTTACTTTAATCCTAACCAAGTCAAGATAAGGTCAGATGTTTTGCCTTTACTGAAGGTCTCAGCCCTCTTATGCCTGTGTGCATACAAACCTATGAGAAAAACATTTCAGTCATTTCCACAGCAATGATCAAAGAAAATCACAAATGCAATGGACTTCAAAGAAAAGGGCAATGGCCCAGACCTAGCTCTGAGGCAGTGCGCACAAAATTGGTGAGATCTGAACTAAATTGCTTAAAAACAGCTCCCAGTTTGCAGCACTGGTTACTTAAGGGAGCGCAGGCTTAAGGTCTGTGGGTACCTGCTGCTCACCAGCCGTGGCAAGGGCTGCAAAGCCGGTCCTGCAGCTGCTCTCACCTCTGGCCAAGGAGGTTTCGGGCACTGGGGAGTTTTAAATAGTCTGTGTGCTGCAAAGCTCTGACTTCTCAGGTCTGGGAATTGAGGGTCAATGGACGAAACCAAGAAAATACAGTCCCAAGAAGAGAAATGGAGTGGAAAAGAGATGCCATTCAGCGCAGCACCTATCCCAGTATGATGGATGGATGGATAGATAGATAGATGGATGGATGGATGGATGGATGGATGGAAAACCAAGGAACTATCCTCACCTCTGTGTCTTATTCTGTGCCTTTAAAATCCTCCCCTTAACTTCACCAAGAATGTTTATATTCTCACCAGTGCTACAGGGGGAGGGAATATGGACACTAACTGCTCTACAGGGTACTGGGAAGGCAGTCCATGCTTTCCCTTCCCTTCCTTAAGCTCTGCCAGGTCCAGGGCTCATTGCCACACCACCCCGGAGATGGGAGAGGAGTGGGGCTCTGCTGCAGACTGGCTTATATTTGACATCGTCTACCAGGGGCGAATGGTTGTAGCCTTGAAAAGCCGCAGCTACAGTCTGCTGCGGGCCAATGCAACTCCCCCACAGCCATAGTTCAAATGCTCTAAGCTATACATTTGCCTGGCTATGTTATTTAAATCCACTTTACTAATGTGCATCACCAACAGTCAAAGGCAATTTTCCATAGGTGCTTGGGGAAGAGAGGAGATGGGAGAAAAGGATGCATTGGCCCCACTGAGCCAGCACTGGCAAGCTAGGAGGTGAAAACTCAAGAGTTTCATTTAACAGAGTTAAAGCCTCCATTTCTGCACATTATCGTGCCTACACAATCATGGAGAAATAAATCTTGGTTAAATTTTTCATGAGCTTTCGGCTGCTCTAAATAATTAACTAGGACCTCTCTCATTTGAACATGGGTGCAACTTTTCATGTTTCAAATGCTTCCCACCTTAATCACAAGGGAATCACTCAAGTTATTCAGGTCACTTCATATATTTATTTATTTTTAATGTCACTAGTCAAAACAAATTTTGAACCTTCATGCAGGGAAGGGAGAAAGCAGTTTCCTTTTGATCTCACTCCAGGTAAATCCCCAGGAGAAGTATGTGTCTCGTTTTCAGTAGCTGAATAATAGAGATTGATAGGTTAATCAGTTCCAATACAACTTACAGAGTAATAGTGTGCGCTCATATCCTAAGTTTTGACATTCCCCAAGTCCAGGATGTTTCAAAGATGATAGTGCAGGATATCACAGGACAGTTTTTGAAAGACAGATGCATTAATAAGGATACTCCTGTATCCCCTCATGTAAAGCATAGGAGACTGATCCTGCTGATCATATGACAGTATAACTACTGAAGTCAGTCCTGCTTCACCACCATGTAACAGCATAGAAAATGAGGTCTTAAAAACACTCATTTTGTCCCTTCATTAAGTGTCAAAAGGAGCTTGGATGTTGTTTTATGCAGAAATCAAGCTATCTTGTGAGTATATAAAGTGGGCATTAAGTGTATTAAATATTGGATTCAGTCCCCTAATGAGGGACTTTGATCTCCTATCATAAGACTCAGATGTGAAAATTGGACTCTGAAAGTAGATTAGTAAAATAGCTCCTTCCTAACCACTCCATTCTACTGCTGCTCAGTAAGTCACAGACTGTGCCTGAACTCATGTAAAAAACCTGCAATACGAAATTAGCAGTGTCCTCTCTGCAAGTCCAGTTTTCTGCAAAGGGGAAAGAAGGGACATGCAGGTGAGGTGGTGAAAATTTGGCTTCAAGGCATAATTCAGCATAGCTACCTCTGAGCTTCAACATCCCATCCACAAAAATGGGACTACCCACGTCACTGTCTCAAAGACTTCATGGGAAAACAAACATATCTAAAATTACAGAGGCCTTCAAGAATATTACAGACGCAGGAGCAGATTGCACTCTCAGCTGAATTTCTAACGAAGGTCTACCCGGGGCTTTCAAACCTGTCAATAAATGCAGGATTAATGATCTCAGTCTGCGCCATTTTGTAACTCATTACTTTAGCACCAAAGCTAGTGAGCTGTTTTAGTCCTACGTGACTTTCTTTTTTCTATGGATGGTCACTGCAAAAATCTGAGCCAGTTAGTTATTTCCCAGGAACCCTGGTTACTATTGTTTAGCAGTTATCATAACCAAGTTTCTATATCTGCTGCTTTCACTAATTTGTCCTCTTTTGCAGTGAAAATTGTCATAACTGCTTGATTTAAAATGCAGACTGCCTGAGAAAGAGCCTCCTGAGAAGTGACAGGTTCAGAGAAGTACTACGTGTGGAGGAGAGCACTTTAAATTGAAAGCGGGTGCTCTCATGTTTCTGCAATGAGACTGGCAGAGCTCCACATTATTAAAACTGGAGTCTTACAAGATTTTCTTCAAAAAATGTCCTTTGGTGCTATCCATCTCTTCAACTAATTTCTCTGAACTGCATATGTATGGATAGCCATAGGTCAAGATTAATTTATTTTTTATTTGATGGTGTTGTTGCCAACACATACATTTGGCCATAGGTACTGAAAGCATCAACCACGACTGAGACCAGGAGCAACAGAAGTGGGTATAAACTGCTCTAGTTTCACTGTTTCAACAGTTAAGTTCCTTTACTCCAGCTGAGCATCAAGCCATTAAAAGCTAACTCAGAAGCAACATCTCACAACAGAGGCATTGTGAAATTTTCTTCTTTTATGAGAGCATTGCACAAACAAACTGTATGTGTGAGTCATTCACATGCCACACTGCCGCAGAAGCAGAGAGGGGTACCAACTGCAAAGCGAGCCAAAGAGCTGCTTTTCTTCTCCAGCAATTGCTATTGATATCAGATGTGTCCAGCTCAGTCAGGTGGCCACACGTCCACCAGCCTCCCAGCACTAAGGACAAGAATTTGGCCTTAGGTCTCCACATTTGTTTTTCATCTTTGTGTCAGACTCGTGTGACCCTGGCAGGTCACAAAGGGCACCTGAGACTCCTCAAGGGTTTACGTCTCCCTCATCAAGATGCACTAAATATATTTAGAAATCTGGCCTTTAATCTGCCTGTGCTCCAATTCTTGCTCCTCTTCTCTGCATCTTTTCTGTCATCTAGTCTAGTGTAAATGTAATCTCTCCACAGCAGCTGCTATCTCTCGAGCTATGTGCTCATGGAGTGATAGGACCCCCCATTGTTATTTAGGAGCCACTGTAATCCAAATAAAAAAACCCAAACTTCCCCACTATCTCAGCATCTACATTATCTTGGACCAGCTGGATCGACAGGCTGAGGCCAACTGTATAAGGTTCAATAAGGCCAAGTGCCGGGTCCTGCACTTGGGACACAACAACCCCAGGCAACGCTACAGGCTTGGGGGGGAGTGGCTGGAAAGCTGCCCGGCGGAAAAGGACCTGGGGGTGTTGGTCGACAGCCGGCTGAATATGAGCCAGCAGTGTGGCCAAGAAGGCCAATGGCATCCTGGCTTGTATCAGAAATAGTGTGGCCAGCAGGAGTAGGGAGGTGATCACCCCCCTGTACTTGGCACTGGTGAGGCCGCACCTCAAATAGTGTGTTCAGTTTTGGGCCCCTCACTGCAAGACAGACACTGAGGTGCTGGAGCGTGTCCAGAGACGGGCAACGGAGCTGGGGAAGGGTCTAGAGCACAAGTGCTGTGAGGAGCGGCTGAGGGAACGGGGGATGTTTAGCCTGGAGAAAAGGAGGCTGAGGGGAGACCTTATTGCTCTCTACAACTCCCTGAAAGGAGGTTGTAGCAAGGTGGGGGTCAGTCTCTTCTCCCAAGTAACAAGTGATAGGACAAGATGAAATGGCCTCAAGTTGCACCAGGGGAGGTTTAGATTGGGTATTAGGAAAAACCTCTTCACTGAAAGGGTTGTCAGGCGCTGGAACAGGCTGCCCAGGGAAGTGGTGGAGTCACCATCCCTGGAGGTATTTAAAAGACGTGCAGACGGGCACTTAAGGACATGGTTTAGTGGTGGACTTGGCAGTGTTAGGTTAATGGTCGGACTCTTAAGGGTCTTTTCCAGCCTAAATGATTCTATGATTCTATGATCTTTTTCAGTCTTTTTCCAGCTTAATTTTTATGTATCTACATACGATAGGTCATCTACTATTTCTGTGGTCTAATGCATTGTCATACTTTCTCTTTCAATGCCTCTTGAGTGTGATTTATTAAAATGACAGACCGCACTACAGTTTGCAATGCAGGGCTAATTCATTCCCACTTTTTAATACAGTTCCTCACATCATTTCCAGCATTCAAGAGAATATGTATTTATTTTAATCACCGTGTGCTGCATATATAATTTTTTTCCTAGGTGAAATTTCCTTTTAATGGAGGCTGGGTCATGAGAGAGCAATTATATGAGTTATATGCACATTACAGAATAATTTAAAATCAGCTTTCAGGTCAATCTTTTTTAATTATCTATTTTATCAACTGTTTTTGACTAGCAATTTAAATAATTGTGTTTGCCTAATACCTGGAAATGTAATTGCTTTTAGATGGCCTTTATTCTGATCTTGGTGTCAGTGTCTTTCTCTGCATACTGCGCATGTTTGCACCTGTCTGCATGGTGACAGATTTGTGGTGACAGCTTGTATAACTTATTTATAAAATGACAAATTATTTTAGATTTTCTTTAAGTTCACAGACTGGAAATATGGAGAAACACCTGCTTGCTGCAGAAAGCTGAAGAGGATCTGCTAAGTCAAAGGGAAACTACGTGAATTGGTGAAGAGCACATTTCAAGCGAAACAAAACCCCGTGGGCCATCCTTATGCTGGTCCAGCTTTCAGGAAGGGCACAATGGACGTAATTTTTTAGATACAAAGTCCCTGTTGCTGAAGCCAGAGATCACAAGGAAGGTTCCCAAAAGCTCTGGGGCATGGAAGCCTCACCTTGGAATCCAGGGGGAGAAACAGCCTCCTCCCAGGGTTGATTCAGAGCAGGAGCCAAGTGGAAGTGCTTTGAGTGGTGTCTGGCAATCCCTCTCTGCCAAGCCTAGCTGGAGCCAAGCAGCCTCCTGTGCCCAAAGCACACATCTGCTTTCCCATGTCTTTCTCTCTCCTGCAAGGAAAATACCTCGCTGTCCTTCACTTTGTGCTTACTTGAGCAAAGACTTCAGCAAGTGGCCCAGTGCTGTTTCGATCCCAACATTAAACATGCCAAGCCCGTCACTGTAATTGCAGTAAGAGTGTCGCTATGAAGCCATCTTGTTAACATAAAAGGATTAGTTCATCAGCAGGTGGTTTCGCTAGGTAATGGAGTCTGGGATGTCCAGCTGATGGGCTATACAAAGAGTAACGAGATCCTCTGTTAGCAATTAGTCCTCATTCCCAGCAGTACAAGCAGGAATAAACAAGTGAATTGCCTTGTAGGAGCCATAAGTGGACAGAGCAAATACTACAGACACAGATTGCATTGCACAACCTGGTAACAGGTACAGAGCACACCAATAAAGGACCACTAAAGGAGCAGCGCACGTACAAGGTATGTTCTGACCAGCTGCTACAGCAGCAGTACCCAGGAGCACCAGTTTGGGGAAGTCTATGCAGGGCAGGCAGTTTCTATACATGAAAGAGTCATTACAATAACTAGCTGTTGGCTTAAATGTAAATATGCCTGAATAGGAGCTATCCAGAACAGCAAACACTCATCTCTTCTCTTTTCCTCTTGTGTTTTTGGTAACTCTAATTTCTTTCGCGTCACGCCAGTAGTGCTGTTCGCTCATTTTAGAAAGGGTGATTCCTGGAGCTGTGGCCACAACTGTACTGCCTACTGTGCATTCTTGCAGCACAGCAACAGCAATGTTCAGTGGATGTGTATTAGGACAGACAATGAAAATAATCCACTATACCCCAGCTGATGATGTGGTTCTGCATTTAAAAAGAAGTTACCACACGTGTCTGAATGAAGCCTACCTAGATATGTCCCTCTAATAGGTAGATAACACATTATGCACCTTTCTCACAAAGTTACTCTCACAGTCACTTTCATACATAATAAAGATACTCATCAGCATCACTCAAAAAAAGATATTGGTTTGAATTTAACATCCTGAAATCCTACTCAGAAACATCCATTTATCAGCTACTTAATGGCCTCTTGGTTGGAGGGCAGCTTCTTTTCTCATCTGATGTATGGTTTTGTATTGTCCAGGTCAGTTCCTGGTTTCATTCAGCAGCCCTGTGTAAGGTACTATTTCTGGCCCATAATGTTCTGACCTGTATTCAGGCCACCAGTGGACATGAATGTTTAAGCTCTGTGCCAGCTCTGATTGTTGTTGAGTACTGGTCAGCCTGCTAGGTACGTGCTAAATGACCACTTTGGTGTTAGGCCAAGTCTGGCCTGGACCTGAATGTTTAATGCTTCAACACTCATCATAAAGCAATATAGCAGCATATCAATTACTATGAAATTAGCTGCAGAATTGCTGCTGGATGCAAATGTACACAGCATTGACATTTATTTTCCTACTGAGAAAGACTTAATTTTATTTTTGAGAGTGACTAAGATATTGGCAAAGTGCTTTGTGCTTTTCAAATTGTCTCTATTTGAAAAACGAACTATCCCTCAAGGTAAATTAAATGAACCTTTTTCTTTGTTCTTCCAATCCTTCTGCTAGAAGCCTAGTGCTGTTCAGCTGGAACTGGGTGTAAGTCAGAGATACACAGGTTGCTCCTTGAGCATTGATTTCCAAAGAAGCATACAGACAAAGAAAACCTAGCAGGAATAAAACTAAACAATTCAGACTATCTGCATTGTCAGAAGAAATGCAGGTATTTACTGTGCTCATGAAGCAATATGACTTGGTCAGGCCATGTGCTGATGCACTCAGTTACGCAATTTCAGGAATAAGAAGAGAGAAGGGGATATGTGAACTTGCAGAAAGGGTGGTGGCAGGGAGTCCCAAAACCTAGAGATCACCCCCACACTTGATATCATACCCTTAGAAGGCAAAATTTTGTCTCCATTTAGACCCATTCATCCTGCTTGCAGCATCAATTTAATTGAACATAGTAGCCTTTCTGAGTAGCTTGTTCCTATTGGACTTTGCAAATACTGTGCGGTGTTTCTCCATCAACACAAAACCTTCCTCCTGGTTGTATCTGTCTCAGTGAAAAAGAGTGCAATGCACACAGGGTAAATACAGCTTCCTCCCAGCCCAGAACCAGAACTGTTCGAGTGGGCTCACCATCACAGACTTGCCCTGAGTCCTGGAACGGAAAAGCTGCTGCCATGACTTCTGCTCTTGAGACACTTGCCTTGTCCCCTGCTTCTATATAGTTTTATATTCTGCCCCTTTGGTAATGTTTTCTATTTGCAAACATGTTTTCTGCTTGTTCCTGTTGGCATCCTGTTTATCTATGAGTGTGAACACGCATGTCTGTGCACGTATTTGTGCTTTTTCCATATATTTGTATATACGACTGTATGTTTGTATTTCACTTGTAATTGTTTCCTTCCGGCTGCACTGAAAAGCTGTAAATATTTCAATTTCTTCTGGCACATACAAGCAGTTGTGATTACAACCATGCAAGTTTGGAGATAACAGCTGACGCATCCATTTCTGGTCACAGCTTCTGTGGGAAGCCCGCCTCTCTTAGCCTGGTAAGGAAAAAGAAGGGTTCTTCACAAAAGATAAAACTGTGTCAGCTTGCACTCACCTAGGGATGTGCTGAGCTCTGAGACAGGTGAGCTTAATGCTAGGACTGAAGTTGCACATTGTTAAGCTGAATGAAACAAATATATTTTTAGGTATATTAAGATCAGGGAGTTACATGACTCTCTTGAAATAAATTCCAGAAGTTCTGCCTAAATAGTAGAATGATATAACTAAAGTGAAAATATATTGAAGTGGCATTAAAAAAAGCATATACTCATGTGGAAAAGATTTCTTCTGTAATCACACTCTGTCTCCATATAGACAGATGTTTATAGCACTTAGTCCTGAAACGGTGCAAATCTGGAGAGCACCAAAGACCTCAGAGTGCTTCATTTTTCTTTGAAGTGCATTTGTATCAATATTTCAGTTACCTCTATATTTTCATATCAAAAGCAGCACTGTGATTAGAGACAGGTCATTTGTAAAAGACAATTCATTGAGTGAACCTCTCTTATTGTTCTTGTACTATATATGAACACATTGCAGTTTACATGAATCTAATCCAAGTTTCATTAAAAAAAAAAAGGCAGCTAAAAAAAGAGTAGAACTCAGATATTTAAAATCTGACACCTGAACTGGACTGGGAGGACGTACTGTAATACTGAAACTCCAGTGCTGAATGAATGGATAGATAGGTTAAAAGAACAGATAACACAGATGATGGAGATTTCAAAGCAAATGATTTCTCTGACACTTAAAAGGATTTCCCCTTGCACAGCCAGTTGTGCTGCCAGGACTTCAGAAGGGAAGCTATGCCCTGCCTACTCTGCATTTCAACAGTGCCTCATTTAGCTTAACTTCAGCCACTGGACCTGAAACTGCCTCAGGCACTTGGGAGATTCTGTAATATAAAACATAGATTTGCTTATCTATTTGCTTTAGTGTTCATTGTGTAAAATCAGGCAAATACGTGATTGAAATCAGGCTTCAATGGTTGAAAATAATCACAATTTGTGAAGTGCCCTGCATTTACTGCCCAGCATGAAATCAAAACGCATGACAGTGAAATGGCTCCTCCATCAGCAGTGAAACGTACACCTCGGCTGCAGGTCTCAAGGGTCTGAGGTCAGGGTAAAGCACTCCAGAGGTGCCCGACTACTACAGAGAGATCCCGGATAACTAGCTTGGGCCCGTACCAGCAGGAGGGCTGAGATGCCAGTAGGTCTGCCTCACCCTGGGGTCTTTGCCTTCTGCGTGGCATCTGTAAGTACACGTACAAGCAACAGAAATCTCTGTCCCTGTGGGCAGTGATGGGGATCCAGGAGCCAGCAAGGAACAGGCAAGCCAGGACCAGCAAATGAACAGAACCAGCAACACACCATGAACTGCTTTTGCTCACAGGGCTCCTGTACGGCTTTGAAAATCACTCACCCACAAAGGCTTATGGGGAAACAGAGCCACAGTTTCCAGTTCTGTTAGCCAGGGTCAATCTCCTAGTTTTTGTTCTAGCAGGCACATTGCAAGCCTGTCCTTCCTGCAGGACCTCAAGTCATGCCAAAAGCTGCACTGTGCAACTCTGGCGTGCACCGGACCTCTTGGATGAATAATAGCCCGTCCAGGCCCAGACAGAGCCATTATGATATATTAAGTCAATACAGCATAGAGTCCTTCGCATTTTTGTCCTGATCTGCAGACGTTAATTGCATTCATAATAGCTCCAGGGGGCCTGCAGTCTAAACGCAATTTCAATGAACTATTAGAGCTCTTTCTTGGAAAGGACCATTAAGATTGCAGAGCAAGTGCTCAGGATGAGATGCCATTTGTACAAACTGTGTCACAAACAGTGGAGAGGGACTTGCAGTCTCTGTAGGCAAAACAGTATGTGAGGCATTATGCAGCAAACAGCTCTGCTGAAATCCTTCCAGACCTTCTTGTTTCTGTGCAGTATTTGAGCTAGTGCTTAAAAGTAACAGGGTACATGGACGAGTCCCGCTGCAAGACCTTTTGGCAAACTGAAGTGGTTTTAATAGAATGGAGCTTAGTAATCAATCCTGTTCTACCACTGTGCTATTCATAACCATTTACTCCATCTCCACAGAATTACAAAAAATAGCTACCACCCCTTTGGGATTCAATATTCAAACACAAATAACTCATATGCAATGAGGGGTTTTTTTTAGCGGTATCAGAAAGCACTGGCACTGCTTAATCTTTTACTGATTGAATTTAGTGTTTGGCTTTTAAAATGAGGGCACGATCAAGTCCTTAAATTCCAGCAGCACAAACAGCAGGGAAGTGCTTGCAAAGCGGCTTTGCTTACTGACTGCACCAGTTTGGGTTTGCTGCGATGCATCGCTCGTAGGGACAAGAGTGTGCAGGAAACAAAAACACTGAAGTATTGGGGGAAATTGTACATCATTACAGCTTTTCAGACTTTTCATACCTTTATTTTTACTAATATGAAAACAGACTTATAGTATGATAATAAACATGTGCGGGTAATTATCACATGCTGCCTTGAGACAGACACTGGGCCACCTTTGAGGAGACATGAAGGAGGTTAATATGAAAGGGCTGAACAGCACCTAGTGGTTTCATATAAGACACGGGAAGGTGATGTTTCTTGCATAACAAATTGCCTGTGAGAAACTGAGATGAGGCCCTGAGATTGTTTTTCAAGCTTTAAATGAAACAAGGTTAAAATCACACAGTGTTAGCTTTGTCATGTTAAACGTGTTTTGTATTATATCTCTGCATATACTTATAATTCATTCTTTTCATTTTCACAGGCAACATGACCTTGAACAAGAGACATGCTGTAGGACCACAGTAGTGACAATATAAATAATATAAAAACAATCCTGGATACAGAAAAATAAAGACAAGATTAGTTTTTACTTCCATCTAAAACTTACCTGGCTGTCCTTTAATTACTTTACAGGACACGAAGAGGCATAAAAGTTGCCACCTTTCTGAACTTGGAGAAATGCAGAACAGGGTGCATAACTTTGTGAAGCGCAGAAGAATCTGGGTTCAGGTAACGCTGTTCCTATCCCTGCTGTAATGCTGCAATGTAACGTACAGTTCAAAGGTGTCAAGATCCGTAGTGAGATTAAAGGCCAGGAGCAGTACATATAGCTTGTAAAAAAGTGGAAAACCAGATAAAGCTGCTTCCTATCAATGGGTAGATCTGGTAGTTTTACAGCCCTGCGTTCTGTACAATTTTAGGTCACATGAACGATTTAATAATTTCTTCTGGATCTAATATCAAAACCTGGAGATTGTGTAAACAGCCTGACTGTTTCAGAAGGAGCAGATTTCCCAGACACTGGAGGGCTGGATACTCTTCAGACTGGGCACCCACCATTACAGAGACTGGTATTTAAAAAAATCAGACACCAAGAATTCAAGAATTTCAGTCTTGCTCAATACTCAACAGACTCCTTTGTTTGAATCCTTAATCCCACCATTAGGCACAAAGGTCTGCTAAAATAATGTGGGTTTGGACATTCTGCCTTTTGCCTGGTTTAGATTAGGTTTATGAACCATACAAAAAGTTACTGTCTGAGAGTAACCTGACTTACACCAGCCTGGATATACTGTCTACTCCTCTGCAGGTACCACTTCCATAGGTATATTCTGTGCTACCCAATTACCAATTTGATCAAATATCTTTCCCTAACAATGTATTTAATACCCAAATAAAGAACTTGCCTTGCCTGCCTTGCTCCTCTGAGTATCTGAAGTTGTGCTGACTTATTTTGGAACAGGCAATGCTCTGTGGAGGGCAAGAGCACGGGTACAGAATGTGGCATGGCTGGACACCAGGCTGCAGAGGCACGGTGGGATTGAGGTATATTTTGCTATTGCTTCATTCCTAGGACATTCTCTTTGCTAGGCAGGGCTGGTGGGTGACAGCCTTATATAGATACAAATTAAATCGCTGATTTAGATACTTACAGTCCAGGTACAGATGTTTTTCTATGTTGTTTAGTCCAAATACAGCAAATCTATGGAAAAAATGAAAGGCAGGAATAGTCAGTGGCAATGAGAAGCAGAGTTTACTGCACTGAGATTATTGCCCCAGCCATGACTGGAACAGAAGCAAATTCACTTGTGCCACCTCCTACCACGCCGGCTCTCTCCTGCACCCCCAGGTCGACACCTTTTCATTCTACCACCCTTCAATGTGTGCTACCAATTCATGTAAGACACAAGACTTAGCAAATGGCCATGACTGATCCACTGCATTTAGGGACAAGAGGGGTTATGAGATGGTAGTGATACGGGCACAATGCTCTGCATCTGCATCTCAATGGCTGGTGCCATACGGGCCTCTTGATTGCAGAGCTTCCCTTCTCCTCTTTTGTTGAATTCACAGTTCAGAAGTGACCAACCGCTCCAGCAACCGCTCCAGCTTTCTTCCACCCGCAGCACTTCATGTGCTACAGCCCGTCACTGCTGTCAGTCGCCAGGCAAAATTCATTCTCTTTCATAAAAGCTAATCTCTTTATAACAGCATTTATACATAAATTAATGAAAGATCAGAATATAAAGATGTTCATTTTTGATTATTTGCCCATTTACAGGAAATTCAGTTAAAGCTGTTTAGTTTTATCATCACTAGACAAAATAAGCATGACAGGATATTCTAGCCTCTGGATTATGTAGATAACACACAGAAATGTCATTTACATTTTCATTCTTTTCACAGAGCAACAAACCCATGCTTGCAAGCAAATTAAAATTCAGAACTTAATTGGATTTTTATATTCTCTTTAAACAGGTAATATTGTTTTTCTTCTTTTTATTATTGTATCTGAACACTGGATTTCATTCCGAGAGTGTGCCACTGAAGGTGAGAGGCCCTCTGTGCTAAATGGTTCATTTAACACCATTAAAATCTACCTTACTTCAACACGTTTGAGGATTTAGATTGTTGAATGCCAGCATTTCAGTACTATTGTTAAACAAGAGAAAGGCTATGGAAAATTATTTTCTTGGGTGTATGAGTGAACATACATATGTGTATATATAGGGACAAGCATATGCACATACATCTATATATTTGCATGCGTGTGCACAAATACACATTTATGTGTACATTTATATGTATATCTATGCATGCAAATGTAGAGAAAATATTCCAATAATTTATCTCTGCATGCTCATATTTTTGCCACAACTTGACAAACTATTTGAGAAAAAAAAAAGCGTATTTTGTTTGAGTCTTTCTGAAAATCTACTATGGTATGAAAATAATGGAAATAATTCATTATTTCCCTTTTTTGTTCTGCCTATCGTGAGCTTCACCAAGGTGCCACTGTCTGATACTGCATTTAAGACCCTATCTCTGATGTTGGTCAGTAAAGTCCAAGCGGCTTCTCTGCAACTGGGGATTGCGAAGCACAGGTCCCCCACTGTGCGTGACTGGCATGCCCTGCCTAGGGGAAAGAGTCTTACTAGGGCAGAAGAAGAAATATCCTGGAGAAAACTTCACTAAGCTATTCATATTTTCATTGAAGAAGACACTGAGAAGGGGACTCTGGCGGGAAACAACATTTGTAAGGGCGACCAGAGGGAAAAGTCACCTCGATGAACTCCATGTCACATCGCCACTACTGACTCTGCGTGTCAGAGAGGAGCACCGCAGTGCCAGGCACCCTGCACTTAAGACCTCCCGACACATTTCTGTTTTGTGGCACTGGAAAGCAAGGTTTCACTTCACACAATCATTTGCTATCAGGAAAATATCTGAAATTATGAAAATGTTGAATGACGAGAAAAGCGTTTCTTGGCCGGCACTTCGCGCTGCTCTCTGTGAGCGCTCTCAGCACAGTGGGAGAGCCGGGAGGCACGAGGCCATTCCTGCTGTGTCCCCAGGCAACACGATCATGCTTTATCCCAGGGTGACAAAGGTCTTCTTGCAAATATAGATATTCCCATTCATCTAATGAACACTTCATGACCCTGAAGAATTCACTGAAGTGGAAGCTTGATTCAAAAATTCTCAGTGCTAAACAAACACACTTGGACTAATCCCAGTTCTTCCTTTACTCCGGTTACTTCTGGTCAATGCATGTCAAACATCACACCCACAACTGAAAACCTCCACACTGCAAATCTATATGGGGTGAAGCATGACAGAAAGGCATCGCTAAATGAGGGCCTAATTATAAAACTGCCATTACCTTTGGGAAATAATTGACCACAAATGTCAGCTAATCAGCAGGGGTAGGAGCATTCTTGCCAAAGTGTAAAATTCTCTACATTTCACATTGTATCATTTTCAAGTGCATGACTTAAAACTGATAATGCCAGACATCTTCCCTTATCTTTTGTGTTTTCCCTTCATCGGTGATGCCAGTTTCAACACCTGCCACAAGCTACATAAGTGTGTAAATTAAAAACGTACTTTGCCTCCTCTGTGTTGACCTTCCTCACAGACTATTAGTTACACTTACATCTACCTGAGACAGAACCTCCACACGTTCAATGCAGCAAATCCTTTGCATCATTTGAAGATTTGCCCCTCATTTTATAAGTTGTGTTTATTACGGATTGCTACTTGAGTAAGGATTTGGAATAACTTTTCAACTATGAGCCTTTTCCACACAAACTCACACCTAGGTAATAAAGAAGTAAGCCAGGAATAAGAGTCACAGTTTGGTGTTACTTGTTCTTCAGGTTTTTGTCTGGCTAGATCTCTGCATTCCCTGGGAGTTCAGAAGCAAGCATGAGTCTGTCAAAAAGCCATTTTTATGTTATTTTTGCCCAACCTAGGGTAAAAAATTTATTAAATGAACATATAATGGGAAAACCTGCTCCCACTGGGATATCAAGTCCAGCTTTGTAGACATCAAAGGTTTGTCTAATTCAAATTACTTCAGCATAACTGTCAAAATTTGCTCTGCCACGCTCATTTATCTCAGCCGCGTGGCACTTTTCTGATCAGCCCAGCGATGAACCTGGCCAGCCTCACGCACGGCACTGCCAGCCCAGCACCGTGCGGGGCCAGGCGCGAGCACGAGCTGCCCTTCCCAGCCCCCGTGCCAGCCCCGCGCCCTGCTGAAACGTCCAGGGCACACGGACGTGAACGGGGCCTGCAGAAACAGTCACAAAGGAAGTAATTTTTGATTTTGAAAGTTTTCTCTAAGCGTTTTTTTCACTCTCCCCTTTTTTTTTTGTTTTGGATGAAAACATTTTCTGTTTCAGTAATAGTCAAAGCTCTCTTTAAAGCACAACCTCCTATGAAGTTAAAAAATAAACCACAGTTGGTATGAGAATTTTTCATTTGTATCTCCTGTGTCTCCTGTGAGATGACATCTGAAGACACATTTCTACCAAAAGTATTTTGATGTATAGCTATTGTTTTGAGTAAATAAACAAACTGAAGAAAGTACTGGGTTTTGACATAAAATTGTGACTTTTCTGTTGAATGCAAACACTTTCCCCTTCCATAAGGAAACACACATAAAACAGAAGGATCTATCCCTTTCCGTGTGGTCCTCATCCTTCAAAAAAAAACTCTGGGAGAAAACCCTTCCTCTTTCTATCAGTCTAGTAACACTATTGCCCCTTTCCAAATGGATAATAAATTTATATTTACAGGTTACCATATGCTTACCTTCAGCTCCTGCTTCGGAGAGTAGCTGGTTAGCTACTGCCCTATAAATACCATCAACTTGATTCACAAATACGATAGGAGCAAATGCATCTTAAAAGCATATGGGCAGCAGATGGAGGGCTGTACAGCCGCTATCCCCCTATCCATACTTTTATAGCAGAGCAATTCTGGCACTTCAGCTGCAGCTCCCACCAGCTGTATCGGTACCGCAGCCATGTACCACAGGTGAGGAAGATGGAGAGGACACTGAGATCCCCGCGGGGCAGGTGCCAATTGGAAATCTCCAGTGACTACAATGCTGATTCGTGTCATGATTAAAACCCCCAATACCAGCAGTGGGAAGAATTTCAAAGGTCTGTTTAAATTAAACAGAAATTAGACATACTTCTCTTGTATTTATAGCTTCCTTTTTCTTTCTTTCTTTTTTTTTTTTTTTTTTTAAATAAAGACTTCCTGAGCATATCCAGTATCTGTTTTCCTCGCTGTGGTGTAAGCAGTTATGACTAGCTCTTTTTATTCTATGCAAGTGACTGGACTGAGCCTTGCAGCGTTGTGGCAGCTCCTACTCCCAGTGCACAAGGTAAATGTGGACTCCACAAGGAGCCCATGGCAGTCAGCCCTGCTAGGGAGGTGTTACTGCTCACTAAATCTGACTCCTAAAAAGATTTACGGAGATGCAGAGTTGTGCAGAAGGCAGCTCGTCAACAGCACCAGCAGAAAGAGGAATTCACTGTGAGACAGCAGAGCTAAAACACTTTAAAATGTCAAGGCAGGATGACAACCCACAGGCAGAGCTATCTCCGCGGAGTTAGGACGTTTCATGGAGAAGCATCCCACACAAGTCCTCCTGGTGCTCAGACTGCAAACAAGCCCCTCGCTGACACAGCCAAGGCACGGCAGCGCCTCCCGACCGACCTCATGCCAGAGGGCCCTGGGGCGAGCTGCGTGGTGATGCAGGTGGGGGCGGGTGAGTAACCCTTCCCAGAAACACTGTGTTTTGTAATTCTGGACTCTCTCTGGCTCTCACAGCAGGTCTCTCAACCCCTGGATGCAACTGCTGTGGAATAAACTTCTGGAAAGCTCAGATACATGTTTTTAAAAGAAATCATGTTTCTGAAGTGTCATTGGCAATAACTGGGGGGGAAAAAAACCCTTCTTTTCCCACTTTATGCTCAAAAACAGGTTGTTGAAACAGTTTTCTTCTTGAGCATTTAATATTGATGCTTAGGGAAAAAGCAACAGCAGGAAAAGGGTGCCAAGAAATACCATCTTTCAAATCACAGGTGATGATTACTAGTAAAAGGGAACCTGGTGCAATCCTCTTCACTAAAAGGAAAATAGAGGGGAAAAAATCCTTACTTTCTCCCACTAGCTAAAATGAATTTTATGTCATTAAATTATGCTTTTGTCATTAAAACAGATGCCAATGGAGTGGCCACAAATCTAACTCCTCAAGGAGAGACAGCAGAGTAAGGTTGGTTTAAAATTATAGAGGTTTTTTGCATACAGATGTATTAAAGGACTTTGTTCAGCTGTGTGACTTTATAGTTTTAAGGTTATTGTGGCAAGAAGTTTATGGCCTTCATATCACCCCGAGAAAAGTCCAGTTTAGGCAAACACAGCTAAATATTCTAGAGTTCCCCAAGTATATTTATTTTGCATCCTTCCTCTTCCCTCCCACCCCACATCCCCCAAATCAGAAGATACCTGTATCAATTTCAACACCTTTGGCACAAAACCCCAGACACCTCAGGAACATGCTGCAGGAGACGTCAGTGTTCCTAGCATTTATATAAATGTGGCCAGTTATATTAACAGGTCATTAAAGTTTCCCACCTATCTGTTCCTGTTGCAGCGAGCTGTCAGAGGCGCGACGGGCTGTATGTGACAGCACAGCCGCAGAGATCAGTACGATGCCTCAAGCCTGAACCCACTGTACAACTTTCTGCCTGGTGAATAGATTAATTTGTAGCAAGATCTGAAAGTCATGGATTTTCCATACTTTATCTCCAGCCTAAAACATAAGCTCAATATCTCTAATGCTTGAGACACAGGAAAAATGTGGAACGTGCCCTTTAAAGGGTTCGTTTCTATTCTTCTTGCCGATTGCCGTTTGTTGTTTCGCCACCTTGCCGACCCACACAGCATCTTAGCAACATCCCTGGCAGCATGCTATAGGGAGACAATACTAATTAGAGTTATCAAGTCCATCTTGATTTTGACATGATGCTGCACACTGCTGCGCAGACTGCGGACGGTGCATCATCCCTCCCTCCGCCCCCCAGATGTCGCACAGCTACAAATGCTCGGCTCAGATCAAGTTTTAAAGGAAAAGAGAAGGTCACCAGCCACTTGCAGCAAATCTCCTGCTGATTCTGTGCCAAAACTCGACTGCTTTTCACCAGAATAAGCCCAGCTTTCTGGTAGATTTGCCAGTTTATACCTCTTTCCTTAAACTGGATCTCAGTACAGTAGTCACGTATCCTCACTGTTTAGAAACTGAGTTCATTTTCTATTGGACCAACTCTAAAAGCCTCATCAGGAAGCAGTGAATGAGCTGGAAATTAAGCTATAAAACACACTATAGCCATGTATTAGGATACAGGAATTGACAGGTAACAATAAATACTCTCATGAGTGTTATAATAATAAATATAACCTAAAGGGGAAGAAAAATGTATGGGTTTTTTTTCTATTCTCTGGACTTCTGAGACATAGTCTTGCTTTGAAAATGCTGGTTTAGACTTCATTAAGAAACAAGAGCCAATAATATCAAAATTTCATTTCTTTCTTTTTTGGAAACCCAATCAAAAGTACAGCATGGTTTTAAAGTAAAAGAGATTTTGATTTTTCTAACAATTCTGCTATCTAGTTGTGCTCCTTTAATTAGCTATCAGCAGCCCTTAATTTATTTCTAGTGTACTGTTGCCAGCTTTTTGCATATCTCTCTCAACCTGTGAAAAAATCACAAAAATAGACCTACAAAAATGAATCTTCCTGTTCCCTGTGCAGAGATATTAAAATGGTAATTGCATTCTTTATACATCTAAAACCTGGTTCTACTTCTAGATACTTATCTGAAAGCCCAATAAAATTGTGTGATAGCTGTTGCTGATGCTACTTACACATTACTGGAAGTTATTGAGATCTGATAATAATCACTGCATTGTAAAAGCTTCACACAGTGAGGCCAAAGTTCATCGGTGCCTTTGATTTCTGTACTGAAGGGTGATTGTCTGGACAAATAAACTCCATTTATTAATTCTTAGTATTATACTTACCTTTATTTATTATAGCACAGGAAAAAATCTTGTCATCTCAAAGGTATTATACTCAGCTTGCAACAGAGCAATTTCTTAAAAACCCAGAGCTTAAATACAACCTCCTTCCTCATGAGCAGGTAGGTCATGTGGTCAGATCCCAGTTTACTCCTTAATGTAATTCACCACCTCATAGAAACACCTTCTGCTCCCCCTCTCCCTCCTGAAAGTCCACAAACTGTTATGACTTTGTTGCAGTTGGTTGCTCACTCCTTGTAAAGATCAGACCCACTTTGAAACTCTACTACCCAGTTTAACTATTTGGTACACACTCCGTGAAAGCACAGACTTCAAAAAAGCATCTCATAATTCGGGACAAGTCAAAAGTTACAGATTGTTGTCTCTTGCTCACTGAGCTTCTGTAGATGATGGTTTGGGGGGAATTCTCCACCACTGGAAGTTGTGGTGGGGCCTGTGCATCCCGCAAGGACAGAGCAGGTGGAAGATGTCCCACTCGACCCGCTGCCAGTCCCACACCTTGGGATGAACTCACCGAAAGGTGAGGGTGGCTGCTTCTAGGAAGGACGTGGGCAGAAACCAGTTGCCTCCTGGCTCATGGGAGTCCACCAGCAAGAGAGCCATGAGAAGACAGCTGCTGCCCTTTAGTGGAAGGAGGCAGCATTGATTTCAGCCTTACAAGGCTTCTCAGAGGTACTCTGCGATGCGGGGTCTGACAAAACCAGTCTTCCCTTATCATTTGGACATATCACCTTCACACATCAAAGCCTCCTAAAATAGGAAGGATGGTGGGGTGTAATAGGACTTTTTTTTTTTTCCTTTTAGATCAAGTTATTTGAAGACTTTCCTTTCCATAGACCCAAGCATAGAAAGGCTAAGCAAGAATTATCAACAGCTTAGCAGGAAGCACCTTCCTTTCTTGTGATCCAGGCAGGCTCTCCAGGAACCGCACAAGTGGTCTGATTATTCATTCCAAAACCACAACCTGTGCTGAAATGGTGAAGCAAAGGTTCTCATAAAAAAAAGGGAAAGAAACTTTTGGAAACTCGGTATTTTTTACTCCAGAAAAAGTGATATCAAAGAGAGAAGGAAGTGAATAGGTTACACTGTTAAAAACTCCTCTAACGTTTGGATTTATTTCAGTGTTGCTTGGCAAGTTCTCACAATGGGCAGCTTCAAATGCCCTAGAGTAATTGCAAAAGAAACCCCATTAAGAGACCCTGATGAGGGAAACTATTAAAATCAAATATACAGTTTGTTCTGATGAATTTCTATACTTCATTTTTGCGGCAAATAATATAGTTCCACATTGGTTTTTTCCTTTCACTAAAAGTGTGAATTACAGTCCTATACATTCACCCTTACTGTCAATTAAATTAAATAAACATTGTCTGAGTGCATTAGGAAGAGATACAAAACAATTCAATACCAGGGTTCATTATTGAGGAGGCTTTTTAATGAACATAAATTGATGTAATTAAAATAAATCTGCTTTTCACATTTCTCGAGTAGATGCCCTGTAGCCATTCCTGTAGAACACTACAGCAGAACAAACACTTGGCCAAAGCTACTATCTTTCCTCAGATTAAACGGGAGCTTCCTGCTCTCTGGGATTTCAGAGACGAGTAAGGCTGGAGGATGCTACCTACTTAAACAGTTGTTAAAGGAATGTAAAAGCAAAGATCAAAATTCAGCTTTTTGTGAAATTCGGTTTTCCCCCCTAGCATCACCTTCTTTTAACAGAAGGAAAGGAGTAAATAAAAATGCCTTTCAATATTACTCTCTATAGGCTGTTGTTGGTAGCTTCTAAGAATTCTGCTTTCGGAAGATATTTTGCAAGTTGTAATACAGATATATGTTAGGACTACATTTAAACCAACATGCAAGGTTAGAAAAGTATTTTTCTGTTACAAGATCTCCCTCCCCCTCTTTCTTTGTGTCTCTAAAATAATAATAGGATCACCAACATTTTTGCCTGTTTAAGGATAGGAGGTATGAGTTATCTCTGGACCAGCATATACCAGCTATGTCTATTAATAAACCATACAGAGCTGGGGAAAGCAAGGAGCTAAAGGAGCTCAGTTGGGATATATTAGATGATTTTAAACTGATTTGAGATTAGTAAAAAATGATCAAAAATCTTTGACATTTGAGCCCTACACTCTGATGGTGATGATGCCTCATGCGGAGGTGTGTGCATGCCCAGAGCTCCCATCTTAAACTGCTCTGAGCTCACCCACAAGGACACTGTCATTAGCATATGGGTCCTACTGACAAAATAAAGGTTATTGGTCACCTCTGATTGCACAGTCCAGTTCTTGAGATTGCTTCGCAAAGAGCATTTGGCTTTAGAGCATAGGTAAGGCATAACAAAAAAAATCCCATATTTGACAGCACCGCCATTCTTCCCCTCACCTTCACTTGGGCTCGTCTAGGTTCTCAAGCTGAAGTCCCATTGCCTCTGTCAGATAAATCTCCAAATCCACTTCCATTTCAGGAGTTTTCCTTACATGGCAAAATTATTCTGGCTGGAAAATAGAGAAAGGATATTTTTTGTGTGCAACAGTGTCGTTGACAATCAGTGCCTTTGGCATCCCCTCTACAGAGAGAGGAATTTCACTCTGTGGATAAATAAAGAGCTTAGGTCTCCAGGGCTGTCAGCCTTTAACAAACAATAAATGCATGCCACAGTGTAGAAGGGAATATAAATCAGAACAGCAACTTGAAGGGTCCTTCTTCATAACACAATGTATGTTTATCTCCAAGAAAAGGCGGCCCAGCAGCTAGCGAACACCACAAAATTCCCACACACCACGGCATTGTCTTTGGCTCTTGGAAAGGTAAAACATGCTTGAATAGATGTCAGTGCTCTTAACACTAGAGACCCGCATGCTTAGAGAAAGGAAATCACAGCACACTTTCTCCCAAGGCAGTACAAAGTACTGTTCCTTATAATTGCAAGCATAAGATTTAAAAACCTTTCCACTGCCTTGATGAGTCATGTTGCAAACTGGTCGCATACCAACCACTGGCTTAGGCTGTGTGGCACCATATGTAAAGCCCTTAAATCTCGATGCACATGTCGCTCCACCCTTAGAAGATGGTGGCTTTGATAAAGGCATATAGCTGGGAAGCATAGGAGTTCATTTACAGAATGCTTTTAGGGTGAGGCAGTTCTGCTCTTTCCAGTGTATAAATCTTTCCCTTTTTTTCCCCTCTCTCCTGATTTTTCAAGGTTATTATCTCAATGCTTTTTCCTTGGTACCAATTCCTCTGAACTTGAGTTCACAATGACTCACAGCAGGGAGGCACAGAGAGAGCTACCACCAGAAGCCTCCTCCCTGGAGAAGCTTCACAATGCTGCCTATTATTTAGCAACTTGAAACGCTGGCTTAATAGCACACATCTCTTAAACATCCTTTTCTTTCATTTGTTCACCCCAGGGACCCAAGCCAGGGAGATGTATCTCCATTCTCTCTATCCCACCCTCCCCACTGGCAAGGTGCATGAAAGCAGGGGGGCTGCCAATCTCCAGACTGCAGCTGTGACTCCCGACACTGGTGTTCAGCAAATTGAAGTGGTGGGCTCCAAAGCTCAGGTCAGCCACGTATTCACCCACCAGTGAAAGCCCTGAAAATGGTTAGAGAAACCCAGCACATCTTAGGGGAGTATTACATTTGAGGGTGTTTTCCTTGTTCACTATCATCCCTCTACCCCCAAAATCAGAGGTGGAATGCAGTGGAGAAGACGCTCCAGATGCTCTGACTGTGCTGGGATGAGGGTTAAAAGCTTCTCTGCTGATGCATAGTAGAAGACCTCCTTAGTAGAAGTAAACCCTCCTTAGCAGAAGATCTCTCTTATTGCAGTTTAAAGTCATCCATCCCTCCTTGCACTCCCACACAGTATTTATTCAGCAGAAGAGGACAGATACTAGGGACATACAAACATGAAGTTCTGGGAGGAAATCAAATCCCGCGTTCTCATTAGTGATGACAACAGTACAGACCATTCTGCCTCCATGTGGGCTGTAGCCCTGCAAGCTTGAAGACCGAGTCTTGCAGGCTGAAAACAGGACACAGGGCCATTACATGGTATTGGCAAGCCCTCAAACTAACCTACCAGTCATTTAAATCTGGCTGTGTTATCTATCATTCCTTCTAAATTTCTCTCTTCCAAAAACCATGGCAGGTGAAATCCAATACCATGCACTGACTCACAAATAGCTATTCATTTCCAAGAAATCTTTCACCTGAATCTTTTGTTAGAAGCTTCTAAGGAAAACACTGGGTAACAGAAAGTGTAGGTGAAGTGACAAGTTGAACTGATTGCACACAATAAACAAAGCGTCTGGGGCTTCACTATGCCACAGCTTTTTTTGGATGAACAGGATAATGATGTGAGCCTAGCAGTGGTACAGGATTACAGGCTACTACTCAGTTCTTCTATTAAATTCACCTTGTGATACTGAGCGTGTCTCCTTGCCTCTCTTTTTTTTTTTTTTCCCCCTTGACACATTTACTTCTGTGTTATCCATTTCAGGAGAAGGTCCTCAGAAGAAGGCCTGTCTTCTTCCACAGACTTCTCTATCTCTGTTCTGGCCCTAGCACCATAATTCCTTAATTCCTTGTTGGCATATCCGGTGATTGTCTTAACATGTGTACAATTATTATTAATAGTAGTTATAATAATAGAAACAGTTATGGGTTTTACAGTCTCGTGGCCCATATAGCAACTTGTTGCAGTTCAGACATTAGTCACATTAAGTCCAAGATCATAATGGTAACATTCAGCCCTTGTGATGACTAGACACAGGGTGCTGGTTGACTGCTTACAGCAAAAATTGGTACTGTAGAAATGGCAGCACTGCGCTGTTAAAAATGTATGAAATTAATCGAATACAAACAACCAGTCACAGTAACAGAAAGGAGAAAGTATGTCTCTTCCAGGACAGTACCTAGCTGCCTTTGACAGTTAGCATTCAAAGATGAATCCTCCGCATGAAATGCAGCACACACAGTTAGATGGGTCAGGTTCTATTCTTGCTTTCTCTGTAGCCTTCACGGGATGTGACAAGTGGAAGTTTAGAAAATGGGGAGGTTTCCCTTCATCCCCCCACCCACTTTAGCAATCTAAGAATAGCACAGATCAGAAACACCGATTTCCATCCTGGATTGCTCCCCACAGGGATAAACACCTGCAGAATATAAGCGTCAGTTGGACATGCATCTTTCCAGAATTCCTGAGGAAGATGAGCTATGTGCAGGCTGGAACAGGCTTCCCGTTCCCTTCCTTTCACCGTGCCACACACCAACCATGTTCATGTGGGCCCATGAACATCGCAAATCCAGGAGCTCTGAGACAAGTGGTGGGTCAGGACGTAGGCTCTGAGCTAAATGAAACCCAGAAAGGGTGCAGCAGTTTGGCAAAACTCCAAGTCAAAACACCATAATATTGACAAACCTATGCAAAAAACCAACTGCCCGGTGGGGGAGGTCAAGGTCTCATTATGGAACTTTCTCTCTCATGCCACAGAGTAGTACAAGAAAAATGATCTTTTTCTTCAGTGTGAGATCTGCCATTTTCATGTGAACACACAACAGTAGGAAGCGGAGCTTTATCCAAGACAGCAGAAAGTTCAAGCCTGGCTACATCGCAGAGTAGAGAAACATGTGCCCTGGCACAGCGATACCAGCAGTCTATTGGCAAAGGGCAGCTGGATTAGGCATAAGTCAAATTAACAGAGGGTGGAGAAAGAATATACTCCCTTCCCCAAGGACACCATGTTAGAAAAGCTTCAGAGCAAAAGGGCTGAGCACACCCGCAAGCTGCTAAACTGTGCCCTGTCCCAGGCAAGCTGCAATGACATCCCCCCATCCCCAGTCTTCAGCTTTTGGGGCACTGATTAGGTATCCCACCCTGCTGCTGTGCAAGAGGAGAAAGGTTCATTAGGCATTTCTTCCTTCCCTCCATAAGACTCATCTTGAAATTGTATTACAGCCCTGAGCTGGCCTGACTACGCTCACATCTCTTCTGCCCAGCATAATCCTTCAGCTAATTGCTGTATGGGAGAGGCACCTCTTCCCCATGCATGAGGCAGTGCTTGGAACATGAATATTTCATAAATGAATACAGACTTTTCAAAAATTATTAACACATTTCTGCAATCCATGTTCAAGGATTGCTGTAAAATAAGAACGAGTCGTGCTTTCAGGGTCTTGCTTTCCACTCTCAGACTGATCCTGACAGTATTTAAAACATGCAGCTACAGTCTTATTATGAAGTATTATTACAACAGATCTCAAGGATATTTATTGACTGCTGCTGTTAAGAAACATTTTGAAATGGTTACTTGACTCCCATTAGATCCTACACTAAGGTAACATTTCCCAGGAGTTTATTTGTATTTCAAAGAAGAACACACTGACCATGTTCACACTTTCCAATATTTCTTCCAGACACAAGGGATTATTTACCCATGCTTGCATGCAAATATCTCATCTAATTCATTTTGTTCTTTTAAAATGCTGTTTAAATAAAGCTTTTCAGGGAAATAGAGCCTGTTTCAATTTATCTTAGTTGAAACTAGGACTATAAATCTCTTCAGTTTCCTTTATTGATCTTAGACAAAATTACAAATATAAATTACAGCTGCTGCAAATTAAATGTTCTAATGACTGTGTTTGAAAGCAAATGCAATAGCGTCAATAACACATTAGATAAGACACAGCGAGAATAGCATAAAGCTACCATTCAGTGGGGAAATCAAAAAGATTTCTGTGGAAACTCACAGCCAGGGGTCCCTTCTCCTACAACCAGATTTCTCTCATATCTCTGATTAATTTATAAAATTAGCTACACCAGATCTACAAGACTTGCAGATGGTTTAATGCACCCACCGAGAAAACCCACCAAGTTTTCAATCGGTGTGTTAGACACCATTGTTTCAGGGCCTAACAGCCACTAAAAGCGTTTTTCTTGGAAGTCTTTCTTGTAAATGCACCATAAATGGCAAGCTTTGGCTGAAACTGTATTGACTGTCTTTAGGAAACCAGAAAGTTTGTACACTGGACCAAGGCCAGAATCCAATACTAGTATGTGGTTCCAAATCACTGTATTTGAAGAGGCAACACGTATTCCATACAGCCCACCCTGAAATATATAAAAATATCTCCAGATTAACTGTCCCACTGGTTTTCTTCATTCTTGATCTCACTGAAAACATTGGGCACAGGGTCATGCTCTACAAGGGCAAATATCAAGTGATGCTGCTTCAGGTACGATACATTTCTCATGAAGAAGCTTCTCTTTCACAAAGCAGCATAATCATCAGTTTTCTACACCACTGACACTTAGACCCTTAAGCACAAAGGTACCTGTTTACCAGGTCATGAAATTGCAAGTATAATAGCAGTGACTTTGCTGCACTTGATAAAACCATAAAACATTTCATTTTGCTGCCTACTGAGCTTTAAAAAAACCCCTGACATTGGAGAGGAGACAACATTCTTGTTACCATCAAAGTATTTCAAAATACCTACTTTTCTGCTTGTGATCTGTGGACATGCGTTTTTCCTTCACTCCTGTTTTGCCACTCCTTTCTAGTACAGACAGCACTGCAAATATCCAGAAAAACTGATTCCTTTTATGCTTTCTTAAGCATATGTATGTCTGTGTGTAGTCAAGGTATTAACATTCCTACAAATTTTATGAAATGGACACCTCAGTAACTAGACAAACAAGCTTCCCATTTATCCAGAGATAAAGGCAGGATACGGGGACTGGAAATCCCATCGTCTTTGTGGCTCACAGAACTAATTGCTTCTAAGCAGAATTCACTTGATTTGATGGACACCGTTGTTTCAGGGCCTAACAGCCATTAAAAGTGTTGCTGTTGGAAGTCTTCCTTGTAAATGCACCATAAATGGCAAGCTTTGGCTGAAACCGTACTGACTGTCTTTGGAAACCAGACAGACTTTGCACACCGGACCAAGGCAAGAATCCAACACTGGCATGTGATGCTGAATCAGAAGGGCAGATCTGACAGATGCTCCTAGCCTGTGAGGTGCTTCCAATGGGCAGTAGATCTTGATTTTGTCTTTCCTTATCATGTAAGCTAACAAGCAAGAAAACAGCTGGAGCAGCAATCTTTGTTCTACTGCTTGTTCCCTGGTGTCAGCCAAGCTGCTGTTGACGAGAGACCTCCACAGATACCTGCTACCACTGACATCTCTGTTTTTGGAGGAAGTTGGATTTTTTTTCCTCAAAAAAAAGCATTCAATGTACTTCCCCAAATCCTTGTGATGATTCAGGCACCATTTGCTGTTTTAAGGGTGAAATTAGTGGGCATCCCAGTTGTATTCTAAACCTCTTGTTAATAAGGCTGGTAGACCTGCATCTCTGAGGTGCAAGCACAGGGGCTTCTCTGGGCGGGCAGGGATGGCCTCTGATCTAGGGATGGCGTTTATGTAAACGAGCCTCTGACATTCTGTTTTATCCTTCACTGTATATCAGTTTGTGTAATTTCATTCATGATTTACTTTGACCTTTAAATGTGTTTGATATTTTCTGGTACCAAAACTGGACACTTAATAAAGGAAATTTGAAGAAAACATCAGCCCGCAAGCTAAATATCTGCACAGGAAAGGCAGATTTCATAGCGAACTGATAAAAATTATTACCTTGCTGACAGCCCAGAAAGACCTTCCTTACTTCAACCTCAAGTTGCCCAAAGCAGGACCTCCTGCTTAACATCGCAGTTTCGTACCGATTCTTTCTCAAAATACCCAGGTCTTTTATTCAGCTCTTTTGAATAATAGTGCTGTACATATCTAGCTTTGGGAAGATTTTGCTCTTCTCCGTTAAAGTGAGTTAGCCCAAGCTACTCTGCACGTACATATTCACGCATGTACAAATTTCAGTGAGTATCTTCCATGGAAATATTCTGCAAAAATCATCTGCTGGATGCGAAAGTTCAGCTGAGAGAACTATCAACATCCAACAGTAAATGCTGTAATCTTAGTGTTAAATGGCAAAGAGGTAATTACAAAGATCAGGTTAAATACCTTTCACAATGCCTACAAGCTATAAGGCTTGAAATATTTGCTCTTAGAATTGTAACTCGGTAGCACAGGGTCTGGGTAATAGTGAGCCAGAGTGGAAAGAACTGATCCCTTACTGGGCCTGGCCCCTCTTCTGCAGTTATTTGCAGAAGGGAAAAGCACAGCCTTTGCCTTCAACACTCCCATGGAGCTTTGCAGGCAAAAGAAATATGAAAATCTCTTTGATTATGTTTAAATATTTCAGAGAGGTGACCAGACTTTGGAAGTTTAATTACCTTAAGCCATGAGAGGGCAGAGAATGAGGGCAACAACAAAGAGAAAGAAAAGGAGAAAAAATGAACTTTTTCCGGGACAACGAGATGTTACTATTTATGAACCTGCAAGAGAATTAGAGCTGAAATAACTAGACAGAAAAAGAGATTTTAATTAATGATGGTAATTCTTATGAAAGCAACCAGATTGCTAGCCCTGGAAACTGCCAGTTCTTTTTATCCACAACGTACATACAATCTCAATGAGACGATTGCAAAGATCCCTAGCATAGAACGTTATCCTGAGCTGAGAAGTCGAGTGTCTGATCGGTCATATCTCTTGGCTTTTGCTGCAGCTGAGCTTTGCAACCTGAATGGTTGTTCACTAAATCAATTCCTTGGTACAAGCAGATCCTTTAACATGGGCCAATCGATCTCTAATGACTTGAATCAGCTTATAGTGGTGACCAAGAATCACAAAACCTCTTGAAATAAATGTAAAGTCCCACAGGTTCAAATGACCACTGCATCAGAGTCCCAGCCTGAGGAGGTCACAGCAAATGGATTATCAGTTCCCTCCAATACCTAAGTAACCCTTAAGGGGGCGAAAAAAAAAATAACCTTTCATTCAGATCATTCCATTTTGGTTAACTTCCTATCATTCTATTTAGAAACAGCAGTCACTTTATCCCAGTCCTTATGAGCACCATAGCTGTGGGGGCCACGAGGTATTGCATTTTGTGAAGAGCAGCAGCTGCAGAATTTGTTCCTGAGTTGGAAGGCGAGGGGGAAGGATTGTTTTTTTAGTTGTTGTTAATAAAATACTGGACTAATGAAACGTTAGCAGAAGCCTTTCACCATCTCCCTTTACATCCTGTTCTCCACTCCCTTGCAGCTGGATGGAGAATTCCACCTCCCAGAAGTGCTGAGCAGACTAGCAGATTTGGGGTACAAGTCCTCTGGCAGAAGGAAAGCTAGCCTGGCTGGTCCCTGAAAATTTAATTTCTAATCCCTGTTGGCTAACCAACGCAGCTGTCTTAAGCTAAATCTGAAAAGTAACACCTTGCTCCAGTTCTCATAACACCCTATGGCAAGGAAAGCAATGATCTTCACTACTTGAGCCCAGTATGAAATAGATTAAGTCACATGTATCAACTTCACTTTAACATGAGTATTTCTATTACCTGGGTCAGAGAGTCTGTGCAGTCACTCTCAAAAACCCGCTGTTATTAATTCAGCAATTATAGCTTTATGGTGGCAGGGAATCCTCGGTGTTTGAGCTGGCACTGGAAAGCTGTAATTCTGAATGGGACATGACATGAATTACTGGATTGCTGTAATTTTTCAGCTTTTCATGCATTTTCACTGCATATATTAAAAATACAGCAAGTAATTCACTTTTAATTATGCAAATTCAAAGACAGTAAGACAAGAGATGGATGAGTTTTTAAATGCCTGCTCTGCCTGGCCACCTGGGGTTAGCACAGAAAATCCACCAGCTAATCAGGTAACCTGGCCCACCACGCTCCCGCTTGCCTGGGCGTGCACAAAATTACCTCTTTTTAGTATTCAGCACCATTACAAGAGCATAGAGTACAGGAAAGAAATTGCCAAGCAGAGGGAAAGCCGGAAAAAGGCAAACCTTCTCAACCTGCCTTCCCCGCTTCTTTAGATGTTCAAGGACAGCTGATACGTAGCTGTCCTCACATCTGACATCAACATAAGACCTCAGAGGCTTTCAGGTATCTATATGCTTTCTAATTTGGCAATTATCTTCCTAATGTTAGGGCTCAGTTTTACTGGGGCAGCATCCTCAGCCACTATTTTTCAAGGAAAAGAAAAATTTGCCCAACAGAGATATTACAAATAACTTTTTAACGAGAATATTCAAATCAGGACCATAGCGTGCATCAAATCCCACGTTCTGCATCTCTGCCCTTGGCTTCTTCACTGTTCCTTAGCAAAGTCTACGGCTGCAACCAGCTTTTACATGCATGTGTCCATACATAAGTCTGAGTGTGCTGTAAAGGAGAAATGTTACACTGCTCTCAAAGACGTTGTTGTTAAATTGTAAGATAGCAAGTGCAAGTAATAATGGCTTGTTAAAAGTCTAGTGGCTGTACCTAATAGCTGCAGTGTTCAGTGCAGTAATTACAGAGGCGAGAGATTGCTGAACATGTGTAAAAAAGGAAATAATTGGAGTAGCAGTAATGCAAAAGCTTCTCCAAGCCTAGAGCAATTGTTATTTTGCCCTCCTACTGATGTGCTCCTTATCAAGGATACAGTGGTTAGAAACTAGCTCTCTTTAATGCATGTTAAGTTTAGGTGCTTTCTGTCCAGGAACACCAAGGCTTCACATCCAATACGTCCACAGTTTAGGACACAGAGGTAAATTACTCAAACACCTTATTGCCTTGCCCTGGAAGGATACATCTGCCTCTTTTCCCTGGAAACCTGGGAGAACTTTCAAGCAAGCAAATTAGCAATGCAAATCTCCAGCAACCTACTGAAAAGAGGGTGCTGAAGAAGGTGCTTACAAGGCACTGCTGTGCTGAGTTCTTCACATTAATATTTTCAAACCAGATGGAAACTTTTCATTTTCTCTAATCTCTTCATCCTCCTTTCCCCACCCAGAGATGTCTCACTGCTAGTTTCAGTCTTGCTTCTCTAAAGGTGATTTTCTGCAGCTTCCTCAGCAGCTATTCTGTGTGCTGGAGTCTTTCAGTGCTTTCCTGGGTGCCTATTGCATATGGTTTCGAAAGAAGAAATCTTCCTGAAGAGGAGTGGGTGGCTGGAGTATTTTTTCTGTCATGTCCTTGGCATTGCTATTACAAATCTCACTCAGATATGGTATCTGCCCTGAAACCCTGGAATTCAGGCTTATTCTCAAGCCTTTTGAAACTCATAGCTCCGTTTTTGGCATACCTGCTGATCACAGCCTTTATAAATCTAGCCAGAACTGAGCATTACCTTCACCTTACAGCTTCTGTAGAAACCTTAGTCATGCATTAGTCATTTGCTGTCTCGATCACTACTATTTCTTTTAAAATTGTGTTAAATTCCTGCTCTTCACAGAGTGAAGCACAGAATTAGCTGACTTACCCGTTTATCTGCTTTACTTTTACAAAGATGCGTCTTGTTGGGCAGGGGAAAGTCACGATTTCAGTCACTTACCAACATGTATCACCAACTTGTTGCCTAATTCCACTCGCAAACCATTGAGTGATTTCTCTCTCTCAGTCTCATCATGGAACATTTCTGGCTAGATTTGACAAAACATCTGAACACAACTGTTTCTCTATGAACTCACCAGCAAAGAAGTCTAAGACCATGGAGCTAAAGACCTGAGATACTGTGTTCCTGCTGCAGTAGGAAAAGTAGCTCTTGCTCATTGTGAACTCCACTTCCCAGTCTTGCTAAATGAAAAGCTGATTCATATTTATAGTCAGAAGAAAATGAAGAGCACAAAAGGAGATGCTGACAGTGTGATTAAGGATTTCTTTTAAACTACAGAATAAAGCACAATTAATACCTTGGCTTGAAGGAGATTAAAGACTTGTGTGGATTCTTCCATTCTTGCCTGCTATCACCATTATGTAGCAATGGTTCTTATAACTCTTTTAAAATTAATTCTGCAATACACATCTGTTGACGGTTCTACCAACCAAAGACTGTATAAAGAACAGCATGTAATGAGAATCAGTTTAACCCCATTTACTTTCTTAATGTCAGTGGTATCATAGAGATCACTTATAACCTTGCATGTTAAGTAAAGCAGTTAATTGTGCTGCTGTACCAGGTTTAGACATAAAAGGCAGAATTAATAACAGGTTTAAAGAAAAGGCTTAGAATAGGAGTTCTAAATGCAGATAAAGGGCTAGTGTGAGTTAATACCAGCTTGTAAATAGAAAGCAAGGTTAATATTTGGTTAAAAGATAAGACTAAGAATGTTTTTTATTGATCTGAATGACTTATACACATGATGTGGGATAGAAAATAAACATTTTGATGAAAACAAGTGACAGAAGCACCAAGGTTGCCCCTTCGTTTAAAGTATGGTTTTCCTGAGCAGATGCGGCTGCCTGACTAGAAACATCCATCTCTGAGCTTGCCCCAAAGGAATTCTCATATAGTTAGTAGAGACCAAACAGACACTTCAGGATGCATTTCATCTCGTTCAGTGCAGGTACCTGGGGAGCCTGGCTCTGGCGTGGGTATCTACATCCAAACATCCAGGTGGGTGATACGGGATGGCCTCACGCTGCCTGGACACTGGCCGGACATGGAGCCAGGGGTTCAAGTGAAATAAGAGGATCCAGAGTAGTAGAAGTGTTGGAGGAACTTATGGGTACCACAAGGCATATAGCACTTTTTGCAGAGGGCTGGAGGGGAACAGGCATGCAGCTCCTCTTGTTTTCAATGAATGTGAGCAACCGACCTTTCATTTCTGGGAAAAAACCCAACCAAAACATTGTGAGCCTATTTGCATCTTTAGGCACCTGAATACCTTTTTTAATACCTTTATTCTTAATGGTCTTAATACCTGCTTAGAGCAAGCAGGAGTGTAGGTTGGCAGAGAAAGATTAGAGACTTTCAACTCATAATTCATTTCCCAGGCTGTTCCTAGGGCAGAGCAATTATGCACTTTCCCTTACCCAGGACAGACTGTAAAATGACTGTATTGTCCTTAAAGACTAAATCAAAGTAAGCAAAAAGGTAAGTAAATGTGTTCTACATGACTGCGGCCATTTTATGAAAAAAACTATTGAACGTAAAAAGAAAGGTATCCATAGGTACATAAACAAGTTTTTCTTTTTTTGTTTAGTTTTAATGATCCAAGGCATTGTTTAAACAGCAATGCTATTATAGATTTACTTAGCTGATTTCTTTCTGTGTACACCAGAATCCCGATCCTTCCAACAATGAATGCTACAGAAAACTGCGTTAGGCAAGTTACTGTGAAACCAAAGTGTATTTGTCCAGCAATAAAAAAGAAAGAATTGGGACAATAATGAGCAACGAAATAGTAACACAGTTAAGGGTGCTGCTTTGCAGGAGACAAGTGACTATTCTGAGCTCTGAAGTGCCAATGTAATGAATCACAAGAGCCCGCTAAAATGAGAGCAAACATATAAATTCTTCCTATTTCAATATGTACAAATACCAAAGCAATTTTGGGTTGTTAACCTCTACAGCTTGAGGACAATATGTTCATCATTATTGTATAGCACTTCCCTCTTCAGAAATTCTCTGTATATTGGTTTTGATGTTTCACTGAAGCATAATGTACGCCTGAAAGGAGGCTCAACATCAGACAAGACTGAGTAGCTCATAAAAAAAGTGGAAAATTTAAAAAAAAAATCAACTAGGAAAGTAAGCAAACTGATAGTATACATTATTTCTGACAGTGCAGATTGTGAAGAGACAGTCAAAATATTTGGATTTTTGCTTTTACAAGCACTGTCCTCTCTCTCTTGAGCTGGCCAAGTCATCCTTTACTCGGGATTTGAGAAACACCTTGGCTAACGGCTAAATTCTGTCTTCCTATACATCACTGAAGGACGACTTTCCAACAGACAAGACAGTCTGCAGTATCTGCCTGCTATCACCCCGCGGAGAAGGTCATAGTCATGAAGGAAGGCAGAGTAAGGTACTTCAAAGCTATCCCTGTAGATGATGCGCACCATAAATAAGTCATGCGCTATAAAATCACCTTCTAATTGCAGCTCTGACTGATATGTACATGCATTGCTGCCATGTTTTCTCTCTATATTTGCAGCCTTACCACTGTGATCCTGAACCTCGCTTGTACAGAACTCACCCCTTAGCATTCCTCACATGAAGCATATTGCATGAGTTAAGGTAAAAGATCAGGGACTGGACAGAGAGCTATAAAAATGGCAAGAACTTTCCTCCTCCTAGGAAATGCCTTCTCAGTTTACTGAAAGTTTGAGGAAACAGATATATTAGAACCTGGGTATGGAAATGTAAGTAGCAAAAAGTATCTTTCTTTCTAGACCTGTTAATTACCCTTGGAGAACCAGGAAACAACAACAACAAAAAATGCTTAGAATTCTTCAATAGGCAACTGAGCCTTTTAAGAAATACCCCAAAACATAAACAGCCACTTTAGCTGGAGGAGGGGAAAATACCATAAAGCTTAAGAAGCATTTTGTTCAGGAAATCACATCTTTCCCCATTTTCCAGCTGACACGTTGCATTGCAAGTCTGTCACAGTACATTACCTCGGTGATGTGATGTAATGCAACATTGCTGATGCAACCCAATCTGATGTGTCTAATGTGATACATCAGGTACAATATTTGAGAAGATTTTTCTGAAAACAACTTCCATAGAAGAGATTCTTTCCCCATCTTTGCCAATTAAAAAAGCCTTCCCAAAGAATTGCATCACCTGGAGATAATTGCTTTTTCACAGGTAATTAGCAAATACAATTAGTTGTGGGAAAGGTTTGCTTTTCAGCAACTCTCACAAAAAAAACGGGAAAACAGATGAGCATAGCTGACATATAACTGCTTTCTACAGGGCCGGGATAGCTCACCTGAGTAACTGTTATTTACAGGGCTAGATTGTGCCACCATCAGGCTGATTTTTTTTTTTTTTTTGTCGCCATTGACAAGTGAGAATTCAGGTTTTGGAGCTCTGTGCTTACAGTTTTTCATTTAGGGCCCTGAATTACAGTTATGCCCTGAGGGAAAATAACAGTAGTCACCCGTTTGTCCAGAGGTGCATCAAAAGTCACAAGACAATTGGAAATAAGTATCAACCTTATGAACTCCTCAGTTCATAAACTGACTGGCAGTTAAGTTTGCTAATCTCTGCAGCAGATGAATATTACCGAAAATGGAATCAAATAAAGATACATCTCTCAGCAGACATCGTGGGAAAGCGTAGTGAATTCAGAGTGATTTATTCCAATGTAAGCACTGGGCACTGCAGATGAATTCAGGACTACCTGAAATCCTCTTCCACTTGTGTTTCCAAAATCAACATCAGCTATGGAAAACTGCTGGGTTTTCACACACAGAAGGGACATGGTCCATGTGATGATGATCAGGTGAATAGTAAAAATCACTGGACACAGAGTTTAAATAGTCCACTAAAGTGGCGATGACATTTGTCAGCAGCGGAGACTTCAGCTGAAGTGAATGAAATGGTACTGGGCTGATACCACACCTCGTGCTGAGAAGCTGGCAGCGGAAAGCTGTAAGCAAGCCCGCATCTCTTTGCTGTATCACTTGACCAAGCCAAGGTAAATGAGAGCTAAAATCCTCACAGCCTTTTAAAATAGGTTTTAAGGAGGCGTTCAAAGGAGGAGGAAGCATCAGTTCTTGATGTTTTCTCTCCATTTAGCCACCTGCACCCTGCTCTGCCACAGCCACGCGCCACTCGAGATGCCTTCTGAGTGCAACTTGCTCCGGCCAGGAAGAGAGCAGCAGGGGACTGGTGCAGAGACAAAATGCCAGGCCTTTCCACTCACTGCTTAGACTGATTTTTCAAGTGTAAAATGTAATTCAAATCTCCATAAAAAGCTATTTGCTCCCTAGTCTCAGGATTCTTACACCCAGTTTCAACCGTGAAATCCAATTGGAAAAAAAAAAAGAAGCCTTATGCTCAAGGTCTGAAAATCCTGCAAGAGCCTTTCAGTCTCAGACTCAATTGTATCTTAAATGGCATCTGACCAGTTTTGTTTCTCTTCTCCGAAGGTATGGCATAGTGCCTTGCCTCTAAAAGCCAGATTTTCAAAGCTAGACACCCCCCCCCCCCCCCAAAGTGCAGATATTTATTGGCTATTTGTACATCCATAGAGCTATTCTAACAAAAGGATCAAAGCCGAGCTTTCTGAATTTTGAAAATATGGCTCAAAATGCACGTGGCAACTGTACAAATTCAGCTCTGAAATTCAGAGTCCATGAAGTCCCTCAGGGCTGCTGCCCAGCTCTGGACACTTATGGTATCGCAAGCCCCTGTCTACAGCGGCCATCCCGAAAGGGGTGTTATTTCATAGGAGCACAAATACTTCTCACCCTTCCTAATCCATCAGTGCTTTCCTTACTGATTCAGATTAGCAGACAGCACGAGTCCTGAAAGATTTATTTCATGACTTGGACTTTCTTTTTCACTCTTTTTTCTTCTCTTCTAGCACACATAAGTATTTTTCTCTTTTATAGAAGCTTGTATTTAAAATTAGCTTAAATTACTGAAGGATTAGCAACGGGCAAAGAGATTTTCAAAGGTCTGAAATTTGGTCTCACTTCAGGATAAAAAGTTGGATGCATATCTAAATTTTCCAAATCTCTTGATTATAATTTATCAAAACACTTTGGAACACAAATCGATATTTCTGCCACTAGTTACCAGTGAGCTATTTCAGGAACAGCTTTTCTCAAGTTCTAATATTTTCTAAATCAGAAACTGTAAGCGGAGTAAAAGTACATAATTTCTGAGTATTCTAGGTAAAACATGCCATTTTCACAATTTCTAACCCCTCAATGAACATCTTTTACGAGAAACAATACAATAACACTTTCTATTTACACCTGTGAGTTGCTCCAGTGCCCTAAATCCCACAGGCATAGGATTAGATGAAAAAAAATCATCTTTTATTAAATACAAAAGAAGTTTCTAACTTTTATGATTATAATGTAAAGCTTGAAAATATGATCTATATATGTTCTGAAGGCTCAGGAATGAGACTTTTTATCTATTATATCATTAGCTACATTTTATCCTTTCTTTTCAAAAAGATGTTAGATGTTTTGGAGGCTTGAAATCATTCTGAAGTGCCAAGAAGTGATTTATGTGTTACACATGTGAATTGCTCCATATACCCAACGCGCTGCCGTGCGTCACCTGTCAGCTTGAGCACACTGACTGTTTTATCAATGCACAAGACAGAACTTGAAAGAGCTTTTCCCAACCAAAACCTCTCTCTGGATTTTTCCAAATTTTGTCTTGTGACTTCTGATATTATCAAGTGTGACAGCATGCTGCTCATGAAAAAAACCTCTTAAAACTTTCAGCTGTGCCTTATATCAATCATTTTTTGCTTTTTGCTTTTGTTAAATCCAGTCCACACGACCCTGTACTTCTCAGAGAAATCAGCCACTCCATTTAAAAAGCATGATATAGCTGCATTTATTTCTCTAAAGAACAAAGTTCACCCGATATTCTACTTTATGGTGGAAGAAATGTTGGCCTGTCCATCTGCCTTCCAATTAAGAAGACTATTATATCTCAGAGACTGGAAACCTCATCTGTATCTATTCATGTATCACATCTATGACTGGGGGAAAAAAAGAAAATCTCTTTTCTACTCAGGGATTTTGTTTAGCAGAAGTTCACTGACATGGGAGTTAGTTATCTGCTTCAATATCAGGTAACAGCACCACCTTCTGCCAACAACTTACCATCTCTTTAGAAAACTATTAGATCAATTTTCTCTTTATGACTTCAGTAGCTTTCTCAAACATTTCTCATGTAGACAGCAAACTTTAGACCAACATCCTTAAGGCTATTTTAAAACACCCCAAAGGAGACATAGATGAAATTACTGAAATTTAACAAATTTACTTACAAAAATATAATAAATCTAAATGCTCTAAAGCTAAACACGCTCTGCTTCAGCAAAGCACTTAAATACATCCTTAACTGCACAAAACACGAATAAATCCTCAAGCACTTTTTGCTGAAGCAGGGTTTGAAATGCCACTGCAAGATTACCAGTCCAGTTCCCTGAACATCCCCATGGCATTTTCAACGTGATTTAGGAGACCGGGCAGGATCACAGTACCTAGCTCAGTCTGAAAATAACATTTGGTCTCCTAAGTCATTTGGGTGCTTTTGAGCATTTATCCTGTGAAAAAGGAGAAATGACAGAAACAACGGGAGAGAAAAATGGGGCTCCCCAGAAGAGAGGCACAAAAGGGACAGGTATCTCCTCCATGGGTGTAAATTCAGCTTACCACCCTCTAGTCCTGCAGAAGTGAGAGAGAAGCTCCCAGGCTGCAGGTGAGACGCTGCACACCTACCTCCGTGTTTCTATGGCACACACCATGCACGCTCACTCAATTGGGTGCTGCCAGCATCCTATAGGTATACATACTTGTATGCACATACTGGTACAGGTATACAGGCAAATAAACCTCCTATGATACATGATTATATAATGTACTGTCAGGCCCAAAGCTTGTATATCCATCTGATGTATTAGTAAGAATCCACTTCAATCTTTAAATTAGAGCAGCCCTAGGCTAAAGCAAATCAGAGCAGACTGTCAGGTCAGCAAACTGTCTCTGACCATTCTTTGCCCACAGCAGAGCCCCAAAGCCCCAGGCTGGGGCAACTGCTGAGGCAAAGAAAGGGTCAACGGGGTAGCAGGTAATGCTGAAGAAAGGTTGCAGGTTGTCCCAAAACCAGCAGCTGTTTCCTCAACTCCTCCTGTCCAGAGAGCAAAAAGAGTAGCAATGCATCCTCCTGCCTCTTCATGCTCCCCTCAGCTCTGATTTCGCTTCCCGTAACAGGAAGGGCCAACACCCATCTGGCAATGCTGGCAACGGAGAGTTCAATTTTGCACACACTGTTGGGAAGCCTTGGACAAACTCCGCTTTTCGACATTACAACAGTACATAATGCTGCAACTATCCAGTGTAAAATACGTCTTCTCAACCATTTTCACTGAAATAGTCAACTTTTTCCAGTGCTATCGGTAGAAGCACAGGAAGGAATTAGCAACAGGCAGACTCCTGCACCTGCTAGCCCTGCAGATGGATATACCGCAAGATATGAAGCACTGTATGAAGCAAAGTAACTAACATCTGCCATGTGCTGTTCTCTTATCCTCTCTCCCAGGGGAAAAGTGAGAGTAGGGAGGGTTTGGTTATGGATTATGATCCTCTAGGGTTGTTTATTACATGAGCTGGAACGTTTTCTCCACTAATTCTTGCATCAAATTTGTAACTGCTGACTGAACTGACAGATATCATTTGGAAATGAAAATAGGGCCCATCAGCAGAGAGAGGACTGGTGGTGGGAAATACAGCACGTTTCTAGGCAAACTGCTGTAACTACTCTCTCTTTAAAGCCAATTCTTTTTTTCTAATATTGCTGTGTTGTTTGTTTTTTTTTTTTAATTGGATTCTGGTATCTTCCCTAACACTCGGCAGCAGTAATGCCTGAACACTTTGCAACACTAAGCTTGGTGACATAACTGGGTAATGAGACTTACAACACAAAATGGGGGCATCAGTTCCCGGGAAAGTAATTGAACAGCTTCTGACTGAGTCTTTAAAGAAAACTCATTTCCCTTTTCCTCAATGTTTTACATCTTTTTTTCCCCCATGTTCCCCCTCTTGGACCCCATGTTCCCGTGAGTTATAATCTAGGATGCTGAGGAGGTTCCACATCTGGAGTAAAACTACTGGCACTTCCATGCAGTGAGGATACATGGAGCTGGGTAGATTTACACCAGTCCCCGGAGGGGATGCTCCTACATCTCCTGTACATCTTCAAAATATTCCCATAGACTTCTAGGAGAAAATACCTCATGTCAAAGCATGTGCAGAAAGTCAGAGTGGGGTCTTTTAATAGCAGAGAACCTGCAGGGAGGAAACAACCTCCTACCTAACTTAAGCTGCCTAAAAATTACTCGTGTCTTAAAGTCTCCATCTATGTTCTCTCTGTACTTAACAGGCAATCAATGACTGACCTGCATTCAGCCTAAGTTAGGTGTCTAATTTTCAGACAGCTAAGTTTCAGAGAGCTGTATCTTACACAATGCATATAGTTACTTCTAAGAGTGAAACTGTGCTTTAATCACAGGAAACATCATACTTTGATGATAAAATTGTCCCTCAGTGTGGGAAGCACGCTGAGGTGCGTTTGGAGCAAAGGGATCTGCAAGAGACGGTGTCAGCGGACACAGAGATAAAGAATAAGACACTGATGAGCCAATCAATAAACCAGTAATTAGGGCTGTTTGGCAGGTTGGGGGTGGTTTGTTTTTGGTATTTTACTTGTGTTTTTTTCCTCTGGATTTGAAAGAAGTTTGCTTATCTAAGTTTTATAACCACTTAAATGAATCCCAGTTCTGTTCAAATCAATGAAAGCCTTGGTGAGACAGCTGTAATTTTATGTGCATGTGTTCTAGTAAATTAGAGGGTTTAGCCTTAAGGATTCACTTTAGTGTAATCTACTAAAAAGATAAGTAGAGCCAGATGTAGTGTCTTACAAACTGCTGGACAGTTGCAACTGGAGCGACAGCATTGAAAGCAACTTTATAACATAGGGAGCAGATTTTCTGACTCAAAAAAGCAGTATTTTACATAAATAGTTGTAAATATTTTATATTTACAATGCAAAGAGAGAAGGGTGCAAATAGGTAAAGAAAAAAAAAAGCCTAAGTAATTAGTAATGGTTTTATCTTGTTCTGTTTGTGCATATCCATGGAGAAATACAATCTGTAGTATAAACCATTTAACTAAATTAAATTCTAGTTAGCATCTGGGATCTCATCAATAAGAGTCTATATTTCTGAGGAGCCACAGACTGGTGGCAGTAATAGACACATAAAGATTTTAATAGGTAAATAAATTTGTTGTTGCATTTCTCCTGCTACCAGAACACATTTTAACAGAGTAATTAGTGGTTAGATATCTGACTATAATGAAGAAAATTCTCTAATCATTAAAAATTCTCAAGAAAGAACATTCATACCACCAGTAAAGTTTACCTATTCTGAGGCACATTCACTCAGCACCAGAAATAGTTGTCACCTGGCTCCTCACTCAACATAAATCTTTAATAAGAGATTTTCATCACCACTAGAAAGTGATTTTCAGGGTCACCGTCAATTTGTGATCATTTCTTATGTTCTTAGCCATTCAAATTAAAAAAAAAAAAAAAAAAAAAAAAAAAAAATCAATGCAGTTTAGCTATAAATCCACAAGAGCTGAGTTGTCTCACAGTGTCTTTATCTGTTAGTCCCAACTTCTTATTTATAAATCTCCTAATTCTTCTGAGCCCTCATGAGGGCTGTGCATAGAATGAGTGACTATAATAAATCTTAAGAGATAAGCATTTACCCCAGCCTAACCAGACTTTTTATGTTCAGGGTTTTTTTATGTTTGGGTAACTACAAGTTTGACTATCTTGTTATTAGCACCATTTCACAGATGCACACACACACATAAGGATGAGCTCAGCAAGGAGCTGAACACGTGGACCTAAGGCTTGTATGTGTCTGCTCATCTTTAACGGATTAGGTGAAGCTGGATGCAAAGCTGGAAGCTTGCCAGCACACTAGAAATTGAACCCAGATCTCTTGACATTCAATCTAGTGCCTCATTTATGAAAACCCATTTTCTTCTGGTACGCAGTTTGCCACTTCTGAACAGTTTGGAGACCAAATTCCCATTGAAGTCAGTGGAAGTTAAACAAGAACAAGGACTGATGACAATGCAATTGGGTTTTGGAAACTACCAAGCAAAATAAAGCTGGTGGTGCATAACATTTAATTTTCAATGGTTGTACCTCAAGCTTTCTCATCGCTATTAGGTCTGTAACTTCCAAAATGCAAACTTGCCAAGCTCAACAAGGAATCTGTAAAAATGTTAAGCCAATTTCTTTCTGATTATAAATAATCACCAGTAACAAACATTTCTCAGGGAGGAAGAAAGGATTGCAAAGTCACTGTGAAGATGCAGAGCAAAGAGCTCATTCCGACCCCACAGAGCATCCAGCGTCAGAGAGCAGGTGATGGGGACAGACTGGAGAGGAGAGGGGAATAACAAACCAAGTGACAGCATCGAATCCAGGGGATGGGCAGCCCACAAGAGTTTAATTTTTGTCAGTAAGGCACGTAGCTATAATTTGGAACACGCTGGAAAGAAGATATTCCCATTGAAAAAAAAAAAAATCTCTGCCTGTAGCCAGATGGTGAGAGCTACAGGATTTCACTTTTTTGGCTGTCAGGGAACAGAGCTCATGGAATGGTACTTGTTTCATACCGATAGTGAAGAACTTAAAGACTAACTCAAACAGCAGAGACTAAACACAGCGTCTGGGCTCAATTGCAGCTCTACATCTACAACAACATGCATTCTTCCCAAAGAGACTGGCATCTGGCAAACACCTGAATGGAAAAAACTACCAGCAGTTACACATTTGCTGAAATGCTTATCTCGTCCTCTTTTTTATTTCCCGCTCCCTGCCCCCCCCCCCCCCCCCAAATCAGCAATAAGATTACATCTTCTTTATTGCCCCCTCATTGATTTGTTCCTCAGAAGCAAATGACAGCATTTCTGAGAAATAAATAAATAACCAAATAAAATAAAGCTGAGAGGCAATCTGCATGTAAATCAGCATTAGTCATTGACATTTGAGACTTGACAATAAGCCATCCCAGTCCCAGCTGTCCCCACAAAAGCTGATCTCCTTTGTAAGACAGAGAACACTGCAAGCAAATGGAACCAAGGATGAATATAGATAAGATGTAAACCCTCTTTGCTTGAAGTTTTTCCTTAAAAAAACCCTAAGCACTTAGGAATATTTTTACCTACTGCTGCTATTGATGTGAGTTTTGTCTTTGGTACTTTCCTTCCAAGGATGCAGTTCCCTACAGTTCTCACCAAAGTTGTTTATAATATATTTGCTCGTGTGTGCAGTTGCAGCCCAGAAGGCAGCTGCTTAAACTGGGGAGTATGTTTATTATTCCATTCTCTGCACTATGCTCCACCCTATAGTAAAAGCTACTAGATTAAACCAGGTCTTCTTACTGCTTTTCCAAATAATTTCTTTCACTCTCAATATTCTAGCACCATTCAAACAACATTACTTTTACTAAAAATTAAGAGATTTGGGTTTACTACACAAATATTACTGGAGATTGTGCATAGCTCTGAATAGCACTAGAAATATTTTATTTGCCCAAGTCACATTGCTTAGCTCTAGCTCTTACCAGTATTTCTACTGAAGACTCAGCTACAGGTATGTTCCTGTGCTGCTTTGACCTTTCTCATCTATACTGCTGCAAGGAAATGCAATGGATAGTAAAGTAGAGGGCTGTCTGTCCAAGGAGAGAAGTGTTTCGGCATGTTCTATGGCAATTACCCAAAGCCAGGGCAGGATTTCTATTGCTGCCAAAGCCCTAAAAAACTGCAGTCAGTTACCATCCCAAAAGTCAGTGGGAGATGCTGCACAGTATGAGAACAAAACCTTTCCCAACATTGCCCTTAATCTATTACACAACAGAGAACATCATGTAACTATTACCCCCAAAAGCAGTTCACTCAAGTGTGCCAGCAATTAAACATAGCTAAACGTGCATAAGTGCAGCTTATAATTCCCTTTTAATGAGGGATGTTACTCTTCTCCAGGAGATATGGCCCTGATCCCACTACGACTGTTTGTGGAGTGAGGTATTTACTGGAAGAGCTATCCAGGTTTCATCTGCAATCTTTCCCTGTTGGTGCCTCCTTTTTGTCAGTGAAACTGAAGCACTTGTGTGACCTTCCATTTAAAGAAAGATTAGAAATGCCAGCACGAGAGCCTGACTGACAAGGGGCAACGACAGCTTCCAGGGAAGTCTTTCTCGATCTGGAGTTGATTCTTTTTACTTATGTTTTTTGGTTTTGTTCTTTTTTATTAAGAATGCAGAAAGCCATAGAAAGCAAATCCCTACTCTTGAAAACCTTCATTCTAATTACAGATAAAACACCTCCAAATTCCCAAAGCTCTAATTATGTGCATAAGTTTCAGCATAACGTAGGCTTGGTGTTGCTAAACAGAGCAATGAGGTTATGGAAGAATTAAAATATTGATTTTCTTTGACAGAGACAAGGAGGGCTCAGCTTTGGGTTCTTGCAGTGCTGTTATCAGCTTAACCAAGTCTCATTAGCTTCATTCATTGTGGTCAAGTCTAAATACAAAGAGTAGAAAAGTCTGACCAACAACCAAGAGCACAACCAAAGGCTTAGAAACACTGGCCCATATTACTTTTCCCTGCCCCTCCTATGCTTGTTTGCACACGGGCAACCAGAGATCAAAGTCCTTTAATCCCCTAAAGGCAATACACTCCGAAAGGCTGGAAAAATCCACCCTTACGAAAAGTTCATGAAATGTCATATACCTGATGCTAAGAAACCTTCTGGAAGATGGTGCACAAATCCTCAGTTGGATGAGCTTGTTCTCTCTTCTACAAGGTGACTGCTCAGGACACAAAAGAATGTCACACTCTGAATGTTTTCATCACCATCAGATGGTACTTGGAAGCTCACTCTTACATTTACTGTGATGCCCCAGCTGGTGTATAACTTCCCATGATGGAATTTACCGCTTTTTGTTAAAAAGAAAATTTCTCCTCCCCTATCCCACTTCTTTTCCAAAATCCTGCTGGCACTGTATACTCTATAATGCTTTCTCTAGCAAAACTCCTCTATCAAAAAGTCAGTTACTGCAGCACTTGAAGCATTAATGCTTCAACATGCCAAATAAATGTTAGAACAGGATGGAGTATCCTGAAAGAAATGTGCCATTCTTCCTGTTTTTTCTGCAATTGTAGCTATACTGTCATATCACATCAGTTCATCAACTCCAGCACACACAAAGAGAAACCCAACAAAGCAACTGTTTTCTCAAGTGGTGAGAAAAAGAGAAACAAGGGTATCCTTGCAGTGGGCAAGGAAGATTGCTCCAGTTACAGAATGAGCAGCAAACTTGCTCTGCCAGCACAGGTGGGCATCAGAGAGTATCACGGACTCCTTCTCTGCCCACATTTCCACGGTTCTTTTGAAGAAAAGGCAGGCTTTGGCAGAGCACCTTGGGTCTTCCCAGCAAGGAGCCAGGATGAGCCTGGGGACATCCCCCTGCCCTGTCCTGCAGCGTAACCTCCAAGCAAAACCAACAAGAACCCACCCCTCTGTGTAAACCCACCAGGTTGAAAATGCTTGTAATACCTCAAATCTTGTGCTTTTCACAAGAAAAAAAAAAACATAATCTGTACATGATCACTGCCCTACCTAAAGCAATCTATATTGCTTGTCAACAAATTTTCACATTTTAAATTTTGAAAGAACAGTTCTGCCAACATTTCCATGATGCCTCGCTCCTCCTTCCTTTTCAGTTTTATTCGTGAGCAGTTCCCACCAGTCACCATTTTTTAAAAGAGGTTTTTACAACACAGCATTGTTAATTTTAGCACCTATGTGTTATGCTGCTATGCCTGATGTAACCAGTGCTGCTGGAAAAATAGAGAAAATGAGACGAAAAAGTATCTTCTAAGATAAACTAAGCAAGTTTCTTCTGGGTTCTTTGGCTCCCAACTCTCTCTCTAGCTCCTGTGTGAAACAATCTAAGCAAATAATATTATACCTTACCAATTACCAGCAATCATTTTGCCTTCTGTCATAAGATACCCACTACGGTGGAAATTGTTTCACCTGTATCCCTGATCACAGAATACCCAGAAGCCTGTAATCCCTTACTTCATTTTGCACTATTCAGAGAGATGTTCATCACCAGTCATAAATCCATGACATTGTCATAGGGAACCCTAAGGGAATCTTTTAACAAAGTCTTGCTGGTGTTAGCAACTGATAAATTGCCATATGTTAGAATAATTCCCTCTCCACTTCATTTCCTCCTGGGACATTTCTAAAAGCAGCCATACCTGGCTTACTGTGGCTGTGTAATTACCTGATAATTATTAGATTAGTGGTCCTCCAATCTGTAGCCACTACTCTCGCCTCTGTTGTAACATCTCCTACAGCAAGATCCAGGTTAACTCACTGGCTTAGCCTGCTGTCATTCTGCAGTGATAACATTGTGATGACAAGGGTTTGAAATGTATTCAGTGAAATATCCAGGATCTGGGATAGAAAACAAACCTGGGATGCTCCTTGGCACTTGAGCATTTGGCTAGGAGGTCACTGCAAAGGATTGCTGTAAGGACGGATGTCCCTTACACCGCCTGGCCTGCACGGAGGTTGTGATATGCACTTGGCCAGCAACAGCTATCTCTGAGGACCAAAATATTGCCGGAGAGACTCCTTTGAGGTCTGATTCTCTTTGCCTCGCTTTGCTTTTGGTTTTGCTTCTGTTTTTAACACAGAATAAGTATAGCAATACTGACTGCCTGATTTGATGTGAAGGAATGCAAAATTCAGGCTCAAAATGAACTTCACTTCTGTTTATGGTCATGTGTATTACTTGTATGCTGCTTGATTTTTTTTATTTCTTTTTCAAACCCAAGACAAAAGCCTCTCATTTCAGCACCTTGTTCATTTGTCTTTTCAGCCATCTGGGTGTTGCATTTGCAGGGTCCCAATTTAGCTGTCCTTTATTCTCACTAAACTAAGCAGCTAACACGAGAATGACATCAGCACCGATTTCTGGTGCTAAAAAGAAAAGCAGTAAGAACAAAACATAACTTGTGCTGAAAAAATTCAAAATGCTTCTGGCTCTCTCTACTCAGTCATACGCACGAAACCCTGCTCCTCACTTCTGAACTACTGCGGGACTTTGTACATGAAAAATCAAAAGGATATAGTTCTGCATTTGTCAAATGCAAACTTCAGTGACAGCCAGCTATAAGCTGTCTGAATCAAACAGAAGCTTCCTGGCTTAGTTTGGATTGCTTATATCCACAACTTTAACTTTCCCTAATGCTGCTGACATAAGTATAATTTTGCCTTTTGAGGCATTATCTGGGTGCCTTCAAGTCCAGTCAATGAACCTTGCCACTTCAAAGGAGAACCTTCATGTGAGAAAACTAACAAAAAGGTTACGATGGGGGGAAGGAGTTAGTTTTGTTGTTTACTCTTTGTCCCAAGTGAGGACTAGTACAAAACAAACATCGTCCATCCGCCTAAGGAAGCTGTTCTCCTTTGTCTAGCTGAGGCATCAGCTAAGGCAGCAGCACAGTTGCTTCTTTTGCACTAATGAGCAAAAAATGAGGGAAAAAAGAAACTGGCTTCTGAATGGAAGGTGAGCCAGAAAAAGGACATGCAGAAGGGTGCACACAGCCCCCACAAACAGCTATCCCGTGCCAAACCCCAGAAGGAGCAAAACAGCTGCAAGCAAAGCCAAGCAATGAGCCAGGTTTTGATGAAGCGTCTGTTGAAGAATCTTTTTTTTTTTTAAATTCATTTCAGAACTTGTCATCTGGGTTATGAAGCTGAAACTGAAGAGAACCTTTTCTTTTTTTTTTCTAGTAGTAACAGCTGCTCTTGCTAGCAAACACCTGTACTACCTAGAGATTTCTGGTTACCTCTGTGGCTGCTGCTACCAGAAGTGAGAGTAAATAGTTTGGTAGATTTCCAGTAGGAATTAATTAGTTTCACTTTAAAAAATAAAGACCAGCACTTTGGCTTAGAAATGTTTGAGCCTTTGCCTATTTTCACGTGGTTTCTTTTGTCTGCCTCTGGCTGATCAGGCCAGCCTCACTGCACTCTGATGATCATTTCTAAATGCAGGGCAAAAAAAACCTCGCCACAACTTTCAACATTTGCTACTACATCCCTTTATGGATCTCTAACTGCGATCCACACCTTTACATTCAATATTATGCTTATCTCATCACCCTTCAAGTGCCAGTTTCCTTTCTGCTTTTGTAGCCCTCCAAGGCTAGATGCTCACCTGCCAGTAGTAAGAAACTGTAACAGATGGACAAAATAGCTGGAGACAGATGCACTGTGAATACGTAACCATCCTCTCTGCCCCGGCGTGTCCCTGCAGCACTTGCTGGGAGTACACCTGCATTTCACTGGCAGCTCGGCCGGTTGCACCATGGGGAGGCAGGCAGTGGACCTGCGGAGCAAAGGGGGAGAAGGCAAGGGAAGCACAGTGACTAGAGACGAAGGTTTGAAAAGGCCCGGCAATGACAGATGGATGTGATAGCTGCACTACCCGCTGTCCTCAGGACTTTGAACATCATTTAAGAGCAGAAAATAGGCAATGTGAAGAAAAGATTTTGCGTCCCTTTGTTTTAAATTCCAGAATTTTTTAATACCATGAGTAAATGAGAAGACATTGACCTCTGTGATTCAAAGTCCATTTCTGCAAGAAAACTGAAATGGAAACTGCCACAGAGCAGTTAGAGGCTTTTTACAGTACAGAGGGGGAAAGTCAGATTACTTTAAATGGGTCATGACCCTGCCCAGAAGCTGCCAGAACCATCCCTGCCTCAGGATACATCTGCCCAAGTTGTCTTTGCTTCTATGTTGTTTGCTTGTAAACACAGCAATATAGGTGCCAGCTGTGCCATTGCTGTTGCTTTTCTTCTTTAGTGTTTCTTATTATATTAACAGTACAATATATACCGATTCTGCACTGTTTCAACTGGACCCCTTTGTAGAATCTGATTTGGGTCGGTTAGAAGTGGGGGGTTGGCTGCTTGCCTTTGAAGGCCACCACACAAAAGCACTGGCATGGAGGAGAAGAGCTTATACTGTGTGTGCGAACTCTCACCCCGCAGAACACCTTATCTTGCAAATCAGATGAGTACAAGGACAGAGTGCCTCTGAAATACTCAAACTCCAAAAATAACAAAGTAATTAACCAGACTGAATTTGCCCTTGTTTGCTAAAAGCATTTGTTTTATTACTATTGTACAGCTCATCCTGGTAGGTGAATGTTGGGTATCAGGAACATGCTACTGAATTTCTTCTGAGTCCTTCCAAAACGCTGTTTGAAAGACGATGGCAGAAAATCCACTGATCAATTCCCGGTTTGGAATACTTTCCACATACTGATGGTGAGCTATTCCAGTCTTTTTATTTTGCCCTGCAACATTTCTTTAAGAGCCTTTGATTCAGACAATACTCATTACTGCTGCCTGCTGGTACATACCCAGAAAGTGAAGGAGATTATATTGCGTAAGCCTGAACATGAATACCATAGGTTAGTTAGAGCAGCTCTTGGCAATAGTTCAGATACAGGGGAAAAAATGCTGCTAATATCCACTGGACATAAATTACCAGTTTAAAACTAGCACCAGTTCATAGATTTAAATGGATTTTTAATGGACTCCAGCCTTGCAATTAAAGCAATAAGAGGATATGATTCCTCTATCCCCAGTGGCATCGTAGGGGCTTCATTGACATGTGCCTTAGTGATTTATGGTTGACTGCCTTAATCAGAGCTCCAAGTGCTGTGAGAAAATGCCCAGGCAGCAAGACAGATCATGCAAAAGTGCATGCTAATTTGGCTTTTTGAGCAGTATTCACAGGTATCAGTCTGCTTGTGCTCAGATCAACCCTCCTCCAGAGTCTTCAGCAAGGTCACTGGGGCCTTTTGCTGGTTGCAGTGGAGTCAAATCATTTCTATGTGTACCAGGTCACACACCAGTTTTAACACTGACATTTCAGTTACCTTGTAAGCTGCCTTTTCTTTGGTTTTTTGTTTGTTTGCTTGGTAGCCCTATCCAGGAGAATATGGTATTACAACTTTTAGCACTTTTATAATGAAAATATTCCTGATGTGCAAAATCGGAAAGGCGAAGGGGCCAGATCTCAGTCGCCCTGGTCTCGTATGGTCATTCATGCTCTGCAGAGCGGGAGTGAACACAAGTGACAGTACTAGCACTGTTGCTACCACACAGAAAACCCAACAGCCTCACACTCTCTTATGTGTGTATTTCTTTGCCTGCTCTGTGCAGTAAGCTTTTTAGATGGCATTTACCGCAATGGGGTTGAGAGGAAGAGAAAACAATTATTAGCAAGGGCCTCAATTATAACAGTCGGGGTTACTGGGACACAGCAAGTCTTGGAAGGGGAAAAGCTATGGATGTAGTCTACCCAGCCTTATAAACCCTGTGGAGAACATCAGTGAACTGTATTTGTTGAAAGAGGAGTCATTGCTGTGGGCAGTTCCTGTAATTTATCCACTCACCTGCCTTGAAATGGTTAAATGGAAATACTGCAAATATAGCTTCCCAGGAGTTTATCCTTGCTTTTGATGTTATAACCATTATAGCACAATCATTTTGAAGCATTATGATTTCTTTCAAAAATCAAAATGATTCCTACAGTGAATCAATCTTCTTTTTTTTTTTTTATTCCCCACCCCCCCCACCCCGAGGCAGTATGTCTTGTCTTAGCTTTGTCCCTCATTGGTAAGTCAAACTGTATCTTAGATGTCACATCCTGTCACACTTATCTATGATTTCATGCATGTAGCAATACTGGATTTTAGCTCACAAGCTTTGCTACTGCCCCTATCTTTTTAGGTTGTGACTATGGTAACTGTTCCATAAGTTGCTTCTAAATAACCATAAAATGAAGCAGATAGTACAGGAGATGTCTCTCATTAACACACCTTAATTTATTCTATAATCACACTGCAAATTAGCCTGGAAGAATCAGGAGTGCTACCATTTTCACTTAGGTGGCAATTTCTAAACCAAAGGAGGCTAAGTCAAAATAAAGTCTACAGTTGATTTCAAAAGGTTTAGTATCATGAAGACAGAACCGATAAAGGTGAAACAGCTCCGGTTTTATTAGAAATCCCTGGACTGGCTGTGTCAGAGCAGATTATTTTCTTTCCTTCCACACAAATACTTGCTGGGAGTAGGGATTCCCTATTCATGATTGTCACCTTTTTCCCTCCCCCCTTTTTTTTTAAGTAGGCCAGTCCCTGAGATGGCACCAACCACCACTGTGGTCTCAGACTAAACAGAAACTCTGATTAGTCTGATGAAAACTTGACCAAAAGAATTTTGTTTCGTGTTTTGCTAACAGACCATGCAAATTAAACACACAACTGTATAAACTTACTCCAAATGTGTAAAATCCTGGATTTGGACAAAAAACAATCCCTACGTAATTGATACCAAACTAATCAAGAACACAAAAACAACTTATGAAACACCGTTACCACTCCCCGAAGTCCCAACACATGAGCAGCGCATTTTCGAGGTGACCCAGCTCTGAGCTACCTGCTAGCAGAAGACAGAGCCGCACAACGCAGCACATGACGTGCTCTGACATCCCTGTACCCTGTGGTTTAATTCAGAGAATACCTACAAAAGCACAAGCCCTGACAAAGCAACATATCTCCACACTTTCCCAGGATTTAATTCTGTCATGAAGGGTGTGTAATTGTATGTGCGGCTTAGAAGATTTACATAACACTTCTTTTTTCTTTTTTTTTAGCTAAAAAGTTATACACAGGCACCTGACAGAGACCTGATTTTACAATTACTCTAAGGCTCCTTTAAACTGCCCGAGTAGCTAAGGGATTTCCTTGTAACCAATAAGCCTGGTATCCTTATCTTCCCCCAGGGATATAATTCTAAAATTAGTTTGCTTCCCTTTATCTCAGATAGAAAGAAATATTCAGCAAACAATATCTTGACTGAAATTTGAGTGTTTTATATGTTTTACTGGAGTCGTGAAAAATTTCTCTTCCTGACAGTGGGTGTCTTGAGAGAGTGGACTGCTCCCTCATTGTCAACTTTCCTCCTGGTGAGAAAAATGCAAATCAAAATATTGTGATCTTCTAGAGACAAAGTCTCTGTCATTAGTAATAGCAGGAATGCTGAGAAATACTGAGAGCTCAGTTACATGGAGATGTATCCTTTTCTACAGCAACACTGTGGATGTCATTCCTAAATGTGAACGAGTGCACAAGCAAAAGTTGAGAGCCGTGGCAGAGACCGGCGAGCAGCCACCCCTCCAAACCTGAAGAAGGCTTTCTGCGATCCAGTCTGCAGCATTTCTAAGCTCAGAGCACGGATACGTCATCTTGGATTTCTCTTCAATGTGAAAACAGATGAGAAATATCAGAAAAACCACCCACTTTGTTTTAGCTAATGGTAGTATCATTTATGAGCAAACTAGAAGCTCAGATTGAAAGGCTGATTGACAAGTAGCTGATCATCCTCACTTTATCGCTACAAGAGAGCACATGAGTTAGTATTTCAGGCATGATCTGAGGTGGCAGTGGGTAGGCGAGGTGCTGGAAATGACACTAATGCTATTCTGACAGGCTGTGACTTTCTAAGTGCGTAACTGAAGGGTTAGGCTAAGCCACGGCGGTAGAGCTGACAGTAATGGCATTGCTATAGACTGCAACAAGAGAAGTTTGGAACTACTTGGCCAAAACTCTTCCCCTTTTCATAGGCACTTAACCTAATACACCTGTAATCTTCTGGCAGGTTCACATGTCACAGGAGGAGAGGGATGAGGAATGAGGATTTTGGAGCTTACCAACTCGAACTCCTGTTATCAAGGAAACATGCTAAAAAAATTGCAACTGCACCAATAAATAACCTCTGCTTGGAATCATCCGATACACAAAATAAAGATTGAAATCCTCTTAAAAGTCCCCTACTACACAAATAAGTGATTGAAAAAATGGTCTGAGATCCCCACCATGTTTATCCTTTCTCAGAGAGATTCAGATTGCCTTTTTTCTAGTCCCAGGTTAATTACAATTGAATTCAACTAAGAACTCTTGCAGCACCTCTAACTGTCTAACTAGCGCTTCCTCTAACTATCAGGGCTAGAGAAAACAGCCTGAAACTTTGAGCTGAAAATTCTTCTTTTGACTTCAGTGGTAAATAATTCATTCTAGCACTATATTTGAACTCACAATGCATCAGTAAGCACCTACAAAAAGACAGAGCCAAGTGGCCGAGCAGTTTCTCAGCCCCGCTGAAGACTGAGAGTCTCCTTACTCACATGTGATTGCTAAACATTCATTTTTTTGCAACGCGAATCACTGCAAAGCACAACAGCTGGTCCCAACTGGTCCCACACAGCTTCTGCACAAGCAGTATGAAAACACTCTGCCCCACATTTCCCCCTTCTAAACATCCCAACAGTCAAAAATCAGTCTTAAGTATAACCAAAAATTTCAACCACTAAAGTCTCCTCTTCCTTACAGCTTCTCAGCAATGTCCACTTATTCAGCTATGCCTCCTGTGCTGCTGCCAGGAGCTGTGGGTCTCAGACAGACAGAAAGACAGACAGCCTACTAGATCTGCTTATACCATGCTTGTTTTCACAAGCTGTCGATACTGATTGCGCAAGACCTTTCCTGCAAAAGTACGAATTCAGGAGTCCTTTCCTCCTTTTTCACAGGCTTGTGCAATGTATTAAACAACCCCAGAGAGGTCAAAGCAGAGCATCTTCAACATACACATCCCTGCATGCAATGCTGAACCCTTTTTAGGGACCAGGCAAATGGAAAAAGGCATCTGGTCCTGAAAGCGGAATGAGATGCAATCTGCTGAGGTATGGAAGTACTTCACAAGTAGCAAAAACACTAATTAGAGCATGAATCAATTTGCTATCTTTACTTTGAGTACTACAAAACAGGGGTAGTAAATTGAAGCCACCAGTGTCACAACATGGTTTCACTTGTCATACACCAAGACCTGAGGCAAAAGCCAGAGGATTACCCAAAGACAGACTCAGAGAAACACAATAGGACCATAATTTTAAGTAAGTATATTTCAGAGTAACGAAATAGGACTATTTTTCAGAAAAACAACATTTTATGAATATGAAGCATGTTTGCCACCCAGTAACTGCCCAGAGGGGAGTTTCTGAAATACACTGGCTCAGTGTGCTGAGTACAACTTTCCTGGCTGACCCGGACACAGTCCAAACTCCGATTCAGTCACAAACGGTACAATATTTCATACCACTTCTGACCCAAATGTATTCATGGAGATGAAAAGTAAATTAATAGTCAGAAACACTTTCCCACTGTTTTAGTGAAACTGCATTTGTGAGGAATCTCCTTGTACCGACTCTTGGGCATAAGATCAGTTCCCCAAGCTGCTGCTGTGGGTCTGATCCCACAAGGTTTCATGAATTTATGATGCAGAAGTCGTATGAGCCACAAAGAATGAAGGTCCCAGATTCTGCCACAGTTTCATAGAAGCATAGAATCGTTCTGTTTGGAAGAGACCTCCAAGATCATCGGGTCCAACCATTAACCTATCACTACCAAGTCCCCCACTAAATCATATCCCTTAGGGCCTCGTCTAAACGTCTTTTGAATACCTCCAGGGATGGTGACTCCACCACCTCCCTGGGCAGCCTGTTCCAATGCCCGACAACCCTTTCGGTGAAGAAATTTTTACGAATGTCCAATCTAAACCTCCCCTGGCGCAACTTGAGGCCATTTCCTCTTGTTCTGTCGTCTCTTACTAGGGAGAAGAGTCCAACCCCCATCTTTCTACAACCTCCTTTCAGGTAGTTGTAGAGAGCAATAAGGTCTCCCCTCAGCCTCCTTTTCTCCAGGCTAAACAACCCCAGTTCCCTCAGCCGCTCCTCATAGGACTTGTGCTCTAGACCCTTCACCAGCTTCGTTGCCCGTTTCTTGAGCATCTTGACGCAAATCAGTTAATCTTTCAGAGGTTCAGTCACCATCAGTAAAATGAAGATACTACTCTTTTGCCTATTTTTACTGTAGATGTTTTGTGTTACTCAAAAAAACACGGAGACACTAATTAGGCATTTAGATCCTGGTATAATAGCAATAATATCAGATCTAAATTTATTACCAAAATCACAAGAAACCTGAATAGTCCCTAAGTATTTCAGCAGAGTATAATAACTAACTATGAGAGCAGCAGGGACAGTAATTAAAATAAGAAAATGAAACATGAATTTCAAAAGGCAATTTAAATGCAAACTCTTGAAATGTGGTGCACAGAAGCATCCTACGAGGGTCCGGGAGATTGGCAAAGCGGATTAGTATATGCATGCAACTGCACTGCCATGACCAGAGCATTTCATCTGCCGTGGAAATACAAAGCCATCTGGAGTGACAAGCTGGAGAGAGTAAAGGTCCTTCAGGCCTCTGCCAAGTTTCTATAAAGTGCAATGAAAACGATGAAACGGAATATGAATCATTTAAAAGCAAAACTATATTAAGAAATGAATAAGCATCCACTCACATTTAAACTGAGGGGATGAGACTAACATGGTTAATGATTTAGTATGGGTCAGATGAGACTGAGAAGTGGATCTGGTTTTTCTACCTTTTAAGTACAACCTCTGAAGGGCAGAAAAATAGAAACTCAGGCTACTTCCTAACTCTGTCCTCAGCTGTTTACTGAGACAGGTTTCCAGTCAAGTCAGTGAGATCTAGAAAATACAGAGTGAGATTTTTCTAAAGCATTTAGAAGTATTAGCACCCAGCAATCTTTGGACTTCCTGTGCAAATCAGGCTGTCTCTCATTTGGGGCAAGTAACTGACATGATTGTTCCAGAATAAATCCATGGAGAAAGAAAATTTGTTTTAGTTTGGATAGATGTCTTTGTTTTACAAGGACACTGAAAGAGCAAAGGTGATGGGCCCTGGAATAAGCACGGCCACAACATTGAGGTAACAGGGAAACGGCTTATTTCCTGATCCAAGTCATGCAGATCGGGCTTTAATTCCTCAGGCACTTTTGGCCATTACTTGCAAATGTCCTAAAAACCATCACCAGGACTTTGAGATTAACTTTTATCAGAGTCCTACTGCTAAGCAGTCATTGCAGGCAGGACTACTTGTTACTGAAATGTTCAGCCATAAATTGCTGCATTACATGACGTGTAAACCTCATTTGTGGAAGCAAAGGACACAGCTGGGAGACACATAAGAGTCGCTGGTACACAACCTCCCCAAAACCAAGCCTAAATCAGAGGCAGCATTTTGTCCTTGCTCAGATTCAGAGAGCTCAAACCATCATCTCTGGTGCAGTAGGCAGCAGAGATCTCGCATGACTCTGGAAAGGAGAGCTCGGATTCGGCTACGTTGCAGGGACAAGCATTGATCTTATCTGCACCCAGATGCAACTCCTACACAGCTGCTCTCTATTGATGGTCTTGGGAAGATTTTGCAGCAACAAGACTTTTATCATGCGAAAGTTGCAGATCCTCTTTCTCAAATGAAGGCATAACAGAAAGGCTGTATCCAGAAAATAAACTGCAAAGAAAAATTATCACAGCTGCAGGCAGAAGCAAGAAGAGCTTCACACTGTTTCAAGTGAAACCTCCCAGTACATGGAAGAATGGACAAAAACAGACTGTGGGCTCTAGCTGGGACTGCTTCCCCAGGCAAAACCATCACAGGGAGGGGGAGGATGAGGAGGGAGGCATAGTCTATATTAAAAACAAGTAAATTGCAATAATCAGCAGGTCTGCAGCGCTGGAAGGAAAAGTCTCAGTGTGCAGTACACAGCAGCACAGGAAAGACTGACTGCAAGAGAAAAACAAAACTTCAGGGGAGATCCCCCTTATGTAGAATTTAAACAAAATTCAGAAAGCCAGTGTCAGGTAGCATCTGCTCCACAAAACCGAAGCACATGCATATGGTACGGTGCACCCTCTGTAATGCCGAGCCACAGAGTAAACAGCCGAGAGATGATGACGGCAAAGGCACGAAGGCAGCTGGGCACAGCTGTGAGCCTCAGGCTGCGGCAGCGTGGAGCACGGCAAAGATTGCAGCCGCGGGCCCGATCAGCCCAGACCCGGGCTGCAGGGGGAACGGGGAGCGGGCCTGCAGGGCAGCAAATGGAAAGCATGAGACACAGGCAGAAACAAAGCGCTTCCTCCCTCTTCTTCATGCCACGTACCACAGAGATTCGATTTCTCCTCCTGGTAACCTTAATACAACGGATGTTACAGAGGAATCGCTGATTTCAGAATTTTGCACACTGAATTACTGAATTTGTTCTTGGTGTGCACCTGAAATACACTGAGTGAAAAGAAACGTGGAAGGAGACACGTTCAAAATAAGTGTGTCCAATATCCCTCATGCTTATAAGCTACGCAGCAGCCTAAGGCTTTGTCTGACAGCAGCAGCCCTTCCCTACTCTCAGTATTTATGCTGGATCAGCCAATGTCAGCAAGTTCAAAACAAAAGACTTTTAGTCCTTGAAAACCAGCACCATATATTTACTAGTGGCTATGATGACAATGTTAGTAATTCATTTTCTGGGAATTTTTTTTTTCCTTTGGCTTGAGATCCATCAATATCTTGGGGGCTGGCTTTCAGCTTTTTAAGCTCGTAAGAATATACTTATGTTTCTGCTTCATTGCTAAAATGTTGATTTGGAATTTTTAAAAGTGCTCCTCCCACAGAAGTTGAAATAGGCTTTTGACACAATCAAAGCACTTAATCCCTTGGGTTTTTTTTAATAAAAGGAAATGTAATCAAAAATGACTTCCCAAATATTGGGGAAAAACAGGTTTGTAATTGAAAAAGTCTTTTTGATGAAAATATTCTGAGCCGTTCCAAACCTCTCATTTGTTTTCCAGTGTTCTTTCTCACATGGAATAGAAAACTGTGTAATCAACAACAAAGCATAAACAAATATTCAGAGGACCAGCTCTTTCACAACTGTACTTTTTGAAAGTACATTGCCTTCTCTCTTGCTGGACTTTTAACACAGTCTGTAAAACCATGGCCTTTCCCAACAGAGAACACACCACAGCTCAGTAGAAAAACGGACTAAAGAGACTTTTCTGCCCAGTGAATTCAACTCTTGGAGAAAATGGATAAGCAACCTATCAACATCAATCAGAAGAGCTTTCCTGGTGCGTATGGGAATCTCTTAAAGGTATTTCAGAATAATTTTGGCATAAAACCCCCCAAACATGCTCCTAGAATAGAAATATTTCCACAGCTCTTCAAACTCTAGTTTAATTTGCGCACAGCACAGAAGTCATTGCTTGCTTTCTTGTTAGATCCCTGGTTCCAACCTCCCCACAACTCACTGTCACTCCGAGTGGCAAGGAAAGCAAACAGCTTTCTCCTTTTCTACCAAACTTCTTTTTCTTTCTTTTTTTTTTTTCTTTTATTTTCTTTTTTTTTTTTAAAGTCATCAGGTCAATTCTCATCTCTTTTGGCCTGGGCTGTGTTGCAGAGTCATTGAGCCCTGTTGGCAGCTGGAGTCCAGAGCCACAAAGATGAGGATCCTTGGCAGAAACACTGGACACACCGTCCCTTGTTTCTTGTGCTTGTAAAGGAGGAAGCATGAAGAGTCGGGCACGAAGCACTGCTGAAGGCGAATGCCGGCTGCCTTATTACTGCTCCCTTTATTTTTTTAGCAATACTAGCAGTAATGGTAAAAATACAACTAGGTAAGATGTTTCCAGTTACAAAGCATTTGAGATAATAACATGGCCTTAAAGCTCTTTGTCAAATAAACATTGTTAACCTGTCTTTATGCATGGGAAAAATGAGCTGCAGGGAAGGGATTCACCTCCTCTTACTGAGAAACCCCAAATCCTAATCTGATTTTCTATGACCTTCCCTAGGAACAGAGAAGCGAAAGGGAATATTTTAAGGACACTTTATGTAGACACTAAACTACATGATAAGCATATAGGGAGGAGGACAGCCTTATCTTTTCAAGAAGCCACTTCTTAACAAATTGACTTTTTTTGGTCATTGTGACCTTTCATCTCACAATCACAGAAACTATCTCTCAGGAACTGAAGTTACCTGGATCTGGGAGAAAATGTTCTCAATTCAACTCTGTTGTGAGCTTTGCCCCTTTAAAATTCAAGCAAAGCAAAAATTTTATCTAAATGATTTTTTATTTTCTTTTTCTGGCTGGTACAGAAACATGCAGTTACACCACACTCCAAGTTCAGCTTCGCTCCTGACTGTCCTGACAAGAAAGCTGCTGCAGCTAGAAGCTGACTAGTCAGGTCTCGAATCTTGGGATGATGGGGAAATACTAAATATCAGAAACTCAGTTCAGGAGGGATTTCAGCCTTTTTTCTTTCACTTCCAACAGGGAATCTAAGAAATCTGCACTGAAAAACACCTTATCTAGGATTGTATCAACTCAGCAAAATTGCATGAGACCACAGAACTTTTTTGCTGATTACTCTGTAAAAGCGTCACCACTTCTGGTTTCCCAGAGGTAATTAGTAAACAGAATAGTGATTTTTAAATATATTTTTCTGCTTGGCTGCTGAACCACACACACTCTCTCTCTGCTTTAAAGTCTGTTCCCAGAGACTTGCAAGAGTACATTTTTAGAGCTCTTCCCCAAGCGGCTGCTGTTCACGCTCGGTGCGTTGGGTAGCCTGATGAAAAATAGCCACCTGCTCCACAGCAATTCCTTGAGAACCTCTTGTCTTCCTCTTTACCAGTCAACATTCAGATTTTTAGCTGGTATACATGAGCACCGGAATCAATTAGAGATGCACAAATTTATAAGAGCTGAAGATCTTGCTCCCACTTTTTATACATTCATTGAGATTCTAGGATTCCATGTCTTATTGTTTTAAACTCTAGTCCAAATTAGAGCTGATCATCAGGGTAAGCTACAACCTGTGCTATCACAAGACATCCTCTTCTCTGAAGTGCTGGGTTCCTTTTATGCCACTTAAAACAGACTTAGCATTTTTCACAGCGATGAAGCCTTACTCCAGGCTAAGTGACGGACGTAACTGGAAGAAGTGCAGTGCAGCTAGACAATAAGCAAAGTCAGAATACATGGCTGCTTTTGCAGATGTTATCAGAACAGAGCAGAGTCTTCAACCCTCCTGCCCTACATCAGCCTATGAAATACATTCAGAACAGTAAAGCCTCAACATTGCATGCATTAACCATGGTTAAACTCCTTTGGGGTTTTTTTTTCCAGAATTTGACCCTTTATGAGAATTAACCTCTCTTCTTTATGATATCTATAATTTCCTCTGAATTAGCTATTCTAAACCTGCAAAAATTTGAGATGCCTAAAATATTCGAGGGAAAAAACAATGTAATTCTGGGCATCTAAATCTCCTCAACACAAACAATACAACACAGTTACACACAAATTAATGATGTAATAGACATTAGTCAATGAATAAGAATCAGGAAATATTTATTTTGTGCTGCTGTAAGCACTAGTGGCCAATTAAAATGGTATTTGTGAAATATAGGTCACATCAGAACAGTATTTGTCAAATAGAGGTCACATTTTAGCACTTGAATGCCTAGCCTCAAGGCCACAGAACACAAAGTATACTTTTAATTAGCAATTAAAGCTACAAAACTACTGTTTCTCATTTAACAGCTGTGTTTCTGTACGCTGAACCAGTGGCTGGTACCACGTTGTACCGTCTTGTTTGGTAATAGCCTCTAGATGCAACGACGCTTTGGAGACAAGTCATAAGCCATTAAAAAGAGGTAGTCAGGACTTCGTATTATTTCAGAATGGTCTCTCCCCATGGGAAACTGATTGGTCGGTGGTAAGAAAAGAGCTGGCATAGTCTATATTATATATATGAGCCAGCTTGTTTTGGACACACAACGTGGAATTCCGTTTAACATTTCTACAGTAAGAATACAAATCCCTAAAGGAAGATTTTGAAAGAGCTGGCTGCTTTCTACTAATCAGAGCATTAAGAAAAAGCAGTCACTCATAAAACTTTCGTGATCTGCCTACAGCATCCCATACGCTGCTTTCAACACCCAGGAGATCTCTCAACAGCTTATGTCAGGTATCTCTGCCGTGCAGTATATGATGTAAATCATGTAAATCTTGTAAAAGTTAGTTACAGCTATGCCCCACTTCAGGGTAATTGGTATGCATTTAAGAGGAATCTTAAACCTGTAGACATATGTGAATTCTGGGAGATTAAAATTTTTAGGGGTGCAATCACCTTCCACTTGGCATATGCATGGTGATGCAAGTCACTTCTGAGAAGCATTTGTAAGGGAAATTCTCGTGTTCATCTTCACCTTGAATATATTCCCGTAAAACTGAGTGACAGTAATCTAACTACACCATTGAGATTCAGTCCCTCTGCCAGGAATGACTCATGGAGCACTTTCCTCTTCTCACTGCATTTCCTCTGCAAGAGGAGCTTGCCGTGCCCATCTCCAAAATGAAATATTGGAAGAACCAATATTTTGCACTTCCACTTGCATTTCTACTCATTCCGAGTTCTAGCAAGTGGCTGAAGTGCTCAAAATAGGCCCTTTTGCCCTCTCTATAAACCCTGTTGACTCACAGCATGCTGTATAAGCAGACACTCGAGATAACTGACAAAGGCAATCAAAAGGAGGGGGAGGAAAAAAGAGAAGCAGGCAGTGGTTCCAGCTCCCTGCAAGCTGCTGCTGGCTTTCTACCATTCTAGCCTCAAGGGAGACATGACAAAAGTCTTCAGGGTAGCTACAAAAAGGAAAGGACAAGAAATACCGAGTTTAAATGGCAACAAGATAGATTTAAGTTAGATGGTAAGAATATCTTTCTAATAGTAAGTCTAATGAAGTCCTGAAATGGATTACTTACAGAAACTGGGGACTCTTCGTCACTGGAGGTTTTTTGAATAGGCTGGAATCTCCCCGTCACTTACAGTTTAGCTATAGTCGAGCCTGCCTGGGGCAGAGGCACAGGCTACGTGACCTCTCAAAGTTCCCTCCTGCCCTATTATCCACTGAATAAGAAACTTAACTATAACCGCAAAATATCGCAATTCAGCTGCAAACCACAACTTTAACATCAATTCTTTTGGATAGTTGTTCTTTCAAGAACAGCTATGTTGTGTCTACTCTCTTCCCAGTAGACCACTGAGGGCTCCTCAGACAATGGAAAGACTCAAAACCATACCAGTTCATCTTTGAACAAGAAAAGAAAAGGTGGATGTTGGCAAGATCTTCCTTTCTGGTTTCCATTCACATGAAGTCCCTGCAGGTTCACTCAACTTTTCTAGTTAAATGACTCTCTCCCTGCTATAGCTTGGAGTAACTATATGTGACCTTTGCTACAATGGTGCTTTTCCTAGTATGCGGTACTATCAGAAGTTTGGAAGAACAACTCAATGTCAATGCCAGCTTCTAACTTAGGAAAAATAATTATGCTATTAAATAGGTTACTTATTTATTTACACCATTTCAAGGCTAGAGTGGTAACTGAGGAAGTTTGCTCTTTCTTCCACTCCATACTAAAGCAACAGGTAGGAGTTGTTGCAGTGTTTTGTCCAGACATGCTATGGTTTTGTGGTGGTTAAAGAATAATCACTTTCAGAACACCTGAAGTACACCCTCTTGTGTATGTATTTATATAATACGTATACAAATTTGTTAGTCACTGCACTTGAGTTTATTCTCTCAGAAAAGCTTGCCATGAACCGTACACAGTCCAGGAAATTCACACTGGAAGACGAATATCTGAATACTTAAAACCAGGAGCCCTCTGGCAATCCCATATTCTTCTGTGGCATTTGAATATGAATCATTTTGGTGTTGTATCAAGCCCTTAATGTTCTTTTAATGCCGAGTTTCTCATCTGAATTTCACTGGGACTTATTAAACGCAGGGTTTTTCTTTCCCTATCTCATATTGACATGATTACAGTAACTATGTATAATTATGTGCATAGGGTAAATATGCTAATTGTATAATTGCAACATTCAGGTAAATCCTGGCAAACAGAGAATGTTCTTAGGGCAGGCAGGACACATACTGATAGGTATAACAGAACTAGAAGCACTCCTCTTATTTCCCATTATTAATATTTAGAGATAAAACAGAATATAATTTATCTATCATCCAGATGACCCTTCCATTCAAAGGCTGGATGGTGAGCCTTGCTGTCATGAGAATGGAAGTTAATAAAGGACCTGTAATAACTGCAGACTATCTTTGTCCAGTGGTATCATCTGTATGCTGGAAGGAGGACACTCAAAGGTTAAATTGGGTCTACTTACTAAACTTCTCAAATCTGCAGAAGGCTGCTTGGAAATGTAAAACATTATCAGTAATTATTTGTCTTTGTGGAGAAAACCTATTAGGAAAAATGAAACCAAAATTCTACTGAAGTACTGAGAGGCAAAGAAAGATAGGGACACAAACCTCTCCACATTATGGTGCTTTATTTTTTTGAAGAAAAAAACAGAGGCAAAGACACCTAAGAAAAAGGTGCAGATTTTACTTCTGCCAATGACTTGATGTGCGATGTTGGATTAATTACTTCACGTCCTTTATTTCCTTTTCTCCCTCTGCACTTAGATTGACATCTGTCATCATGCATTTGAACATCAGACAATAGATTGGGATGTTGTACTTAACTTGGGTGTCCCAGCGCTGTCATGAGTTTTGTTCACATAACATTAAAGAAAGAAGTTGAGATTTGTCTGATAAAAGTAGACATGACCTTCAGGGAAGGCGGGGGGAAGAGAAGAGAGGGAAAAGGGATTCATATTTGTCTTTAAAAAATGACAGGATTCAGCTGGGATGAGTTTCCAGTTGATTTAAAAAAAAAAAGAAAAAAAGAAAAAAGAAAACAAAAACCAAAATCCCCAACTCTTTAGAAAGGAGTGAAAGGAAATGATGCTGTCAACAACTGCAGTACTACTGGGAGCTCTCAGAACACAATTCAAAACCCAAAAACATTCAGGATCCAACATAGTATTAAAATAATGATGATGCCCATGGAAGCATTTGTTTTCGAGGCAGTGGGAGACAGGTTGAGCTGAAGTGCAACTTAGCGTCCCAACCTGTTATTAGGACTGTGGATTTGTGTCCATTCTGACACAAGCCAAGATCGTTGGACTTAACCTCAGTGGGATTTTACTGTCAATGGTCCTTAAGGTAAAAAGTTATGGCATCCACACCTATTTTGTATGCAGAACAGATAACACTAGGCATACTTCACCCTTCTGTGTCTGTGATGAGTAGCAGACCCTATAGCATATATGAATCCTTTACATAGATGAGATGTGCAGGTTCAGTTAGATATGCAAAAGTCCTGCAGCTCACTAAGAAGGGCCATAATTTTGCTTGAGGAAGGGTCAAGAACAGGTACATGAGGTGTAGGGCTTGATGCAACAAAGCTCTACCCACGTACAGCAGTTGGTAAATCTCATACCGCTGGCCTCGGCCCATCGATCCAGCCTGTCCAGGTCCCGCTGTAGTGCCTGCCTGCCCTCCAGCAGATCAACACTCCCTCCCAATTTGGTATCATCTGCAAACTTACTGAGGGTGCACTCGATCCCCTCGCCCAGATCATTGATAAAGATATTGAACGGGACTGGCCCCAATACTAAGCCCTGGGGAACACCACTTGTGGCTGCCTGCTAACCGGATTTAACTCCATTCCCCACAACTCTTTGGGCCCGGCCATCCAGCCAGTTTCCTACCCAGCGCAGAGTATGCCTGTCCAAGCCATGGGTAGCCAGTTTCTCCAGGAGGATGCTGTGGGAGACGGTGTCAAAGGCTTTACTAAAGTCCAGGTACACAACATCCACAGCCTTTCCCTCATCCACTAGGCAGGTCACCATGTCGTAGAAGGAGATCAGGTTGGTCAGGCATGACCTGCCTTTCATAAACCCGTGCTGACTGGGCCTGATCACCCGGTTGTCCCGTACGTGCCGCGTGATGGCACTCAAGATGATCTGCTCCATAACCTTCCCGGGCACCGAGGTCAGGCTGACAGGCCTGTAGTTCCCCAGATCCTCCTTCCGGCCCTTCTTGTAGATGGGCATCATATTGGCCAGCCTCCAGTCGACTGGGACCTCCCTGTTTAGCCAGGACTGCTGATGAATGATGGAGAGTGCCAGCTCCTTCCGTACCCTTGGGTGGATCCCATCCGGCCCCATAGACTTGTGTGTGTCTAGGTGGCGTAGCAGGTCACTGACCATTTCCCCTTGGACTACGGGGTCTTCATTCTGCTCCCCGTCCCCATCTTCCTGCTCAGGGGGCTGGGTGCCCAGAGAGCAACTTCCCTTGCTGTTAAAGACTGAGGCAAAGAAGGCATTTAGCACCTCAGCCTTTTCCTCATCCCTTGACACTAAGTTTCCCCCTGCATCCAATAGAGGAGGGAGATTTTCCTTAGCCCCCTTTTTATTGTTAACGTATTTGCAGAAAGACTTCTTGTTGTCTTTTACGGCAGTAGCCAGACTAAGTTCTAGTTGGGCCTTGGCCCTTCTAATTTTCTCCCTGCATGACCTCACAACATCCTTGTAGTCCTCCTGAGTTGCCTGCCCCTTCCTCCAAAGGTTGTAGACTCTCCTTTTTTCCTAAGTTCCAGCTGGAGCTCTCTGCTCAGCCAGGCCGGTCTTCTTCCCCGCCGGCTCATCTTTCGGCTCATGGGGACGGCCTGCTCCTGCGCCTTTAAGATTTCCCTTTTGAAGAATGTCCAGCCTTCCTGGACTCCTTTGCCCTCCAGGACTGCCTCCCAAGGGACTCTGCCATTACCTCAAGGAACCTGGTTATTGATGACTTTTCATCTTGAGGCACTCAGCTTTGAACATCTTTGATTGAACACTGAAATAACAGGTGCTCAGGACCTCTATGAATCAGACCTAAGTCATCCTAAACTGGCTGTATCTAGCTAGAGCCTTTCAGACTCGTGGCTCCCACTGCTACACACTGTCATGTTGCTAGTTTGTAGACACAGATCCCCTAGTTAATGTAGGCGCACTATATACCTGCATCACAGAAGATCTGAATTCATTTTTAAATTATCACTTATATTGGGTCATACACAGATGAACTTTTATGCTCTACTGATTTTCCAGAGACCTGAAGTACTACACATCAGAAATAAATCATTATAATCCCTGGGATCCAAGCCAAATTCTCTTATTGAAAACACATCCTATGTAACAAACAGGGATCCTTCTGTGTGACTGGCCTATTTTCATAACGCTTAGCTTACAAAGGCCCCAAAAGAAAGCAGAGAGTGCAATCGCCTGATGACCTCTTCTGCTGACAGCCCCTGTTGCTCATCTCAGCTGCGTTTGATAGAACACAGCACATTCTTTTAAATATTTTATCCACTCAGTGATCATGGGTGAAAGAAAGGACTAACAAGAAATGACAAGTGAAATAACTACATTTCCGGACCTGACAACACTCTTTATTTTTAATTCTACCAGGGTTGTGGATAGACATTAAGGTACAACTTTGACAAGAGATTAACTAAGTGAGTTTAGGATTTGAATTATATTATATCCACCCTGATCTGAGAGTTCATTTGGAAACAGGAGGAAGTAAAAGAAAACAGGCCAAGAAATCTAGTGTTTCCTTACATCGCACCAAATGCTCCTTTTTCTGTGTGAATTTTCTCTTGTAAAAATGCATTCATTCCTTCACAGTGACACCTGAACCAACCATAAAGAAACAGACTATACTGATGATAGGAAAAGGTGTCTAACTAGATTAAACAAGTTAAAGTGAAATTTCCCAATAAAATATTTCCAAGAACAGTTTTGTACTCAGTGTCCGAAATACCTAAATGCAGTAGTTTGTGAACAGTCTGATGGATGTTTCTATAGAAAATAATTATAAAATAGTACCATATTGTACCTATGTTAGTCTTATAATTCACCTGTAATATTTTTCCAATTCTATTATTTCTTTAGTCTCTTGTCCTAGACAGACTTAAATGTCTGAATAACAACTAAAAGCGGGGGGGGGGGGGGAGGATTTTCCTCCCCCTCACAGGAAAATACTGTGAGAGATCTTTCAGGTTCCCATGGTAAAAAGCAAATTTATCATCAAACTGGGTTGGTGTTGATGAAATATTTTGAATGTCTGTTTGTGCAAGTCCACTATCACAAGACAAACATCCAGGTGACACTGAGCATCCTCTCACAGATCCCTCACAGGGACCCTGGCCAAAGCTGTGGCCGGTGTTGAGTGACAAATGATTATTACCTTTTAAGCTGAGTTTAGGTAGTCTGGAAATTGGATTTCACCGTGCTTTGGAAGGAACATGTTTTTAAAAAAAAAAAAAAGAAAAAAGAAGAAGAAAGAAGGAAGATCTCTTACATTGCCAGGGGGTCAGATAGGTCTGAGCCCTCTCCCCTCTGCTCCTGCCTTAACCGGGTTGAGCTGTGTGCAGAACTGCAGAGGTGCAAATTACGGCAGGTGAAGCGTCGCTCCCAAGTGCCTGGGTTCGCTCTCCTTGCGACCAACTCCTTTATAAAGGCACAGAGATCCTTGTGCTTTGCAGACAGCCCAAATCTGAAACTCTTATTACAGAGCGTGTTCCTTGAAATCAACTGTCTGTCAGAGGCCTCAGCGGTGCTCACTAAGAATGTCAGTCTGACACAGAATTATACCCTGTGGGAAGCAACCCTGGTATAAACAGCACCCTGGCACACACGCCAGCCACAGCCTGCTGAGTTACAACATTTTAAACAAAACAAAACAAAAAAGGGAACAAACAAACAGATTTCTGGACTATGAAGTCAACCCATCGATGTAAGAAGGAATAAGTACGAGAAGCTCCAGGAAGCCAGCGAGTGCCTGCTCCGGGTGCCTTTGCACTGCACTTGCAGTGACACGGCCTGTGCCTTGGCTCTGACTCCAGCAATCCAGCCCCTTCTTCCCCATCGCTGCCCCCCACAAAGAGACAAGATTACGATCATAAATTGATGTTATAAAAAGCAAGTGTGATAGGATCAGAAATTAAGACAATGCTTCCTCAGTGGTCATGCTGAGAAACAAACTCCTGCTACCTTCAGTGAAGCCTGAAAGCTACCTAACGACCTGACAAAGCAAATCATTAGCAACATTTCACCTAGGTCTTAAAATATTTTCATTGCAAATGACTCTCCCATTAGATGAATGCCCATTGCAGAAAGTAATTACCCTTTCTTTGAACTTGCATTTCAGAAATTTGAAACAACTAAAAAAAATGACAGAGAAGAATAAGCACATACTTTTTATGACTCCCCCCGCTTCCCTCTCCTGGTACCACATCAGTAACAGAGCGAGGGGCAGGTGAACAGCCTGAATTTTCAGCATTAGAGTTCAAGGAGACTACAAAAGATGTCATGACCAAGAGGTAGCTCTCACCAGTCATTTCTTTAAAACTGCTCCTCTGACATATATGAATTGACAGGATAGTATAAGCGAGCTGCCAGGGCAGTTGGGTCCTAGCTTGAAGCTCAGAGCTCTGAGGGCCCGTGCCAAGAGACAGAGCACAGGACTGCCGGCTCTCTGTAAATGCACTCCCCATGCAAAATAGTGGACAGCAAAGACGGATTCTTACAATTCATTTAAAATATGCACCCTAACTGAAGGCTGAATTTTCTAAAAGGTTTACTTGTTATGTGTCCCAGCTAAGCTGAGTGTGAAAGCTGACGGGAGATGAAGCCACGGGATCTGGGCTGACATTTACAAGTTCTTAGGCTCTCAGAAACAAACATCCACTTGTAACTGTGCATCAGTGAATTCTTCTCTTTTTTTCTGTATGTGCATCTGCTGAGACACACAGGCTAAAATTGGAGTGAGTGCTGTTTCTGTGTATGTATACATATGTGTGTGTATATATGTATAAGCACACACACATATTTAAAAAGGAAAGGAAGAAAAGGGAACAGTATCTTCTTTGTTTTAAATTCATTTTGTGATCATTCACCCTGGGTTTGACTCACAATAAGAAGTCCATCTGTCTGAAGAAGATGTATCCAGATGCTAATATCAGGACAACAATACAAGACCGTGTTATTAAAAAAAAAAAAAAGACTATTCTCTACACTAAGAAGTCAATATATCTCTTCTATGAAAGAAAGAAAGTGTGTATGTGTCTGTATAGGATTTTTCTGGGCTTGGGAGAAAGCTATTACAGAGGATGAATCAAAAGCAAAGCAACAGTTATCAGTGCTTTCTTTAAGGGAAGAGAAGAGAGAATAAAATTGGCCCTATCATAAAATATTTATATGGGTTTTTTTTAAATCACAGTAGAGAGAAAATATTAGGAAAGGAAAGGAAGGTGATGTTCAAACCAAGACTTTGAAAGTTATTTTCTTCAGTAGAGTTAGGAAGGGGGGGGGAACGGACACTGAGACTCCATGCATCATTTGAGTATGTTTTCTTCCATGCCTGTTAATGAGTCCTCAGCTGCACACCCAGCCCTACAACCTTCCCAGCAGAAACCGTAGCTGACATCAGGCATCCCCAGAGGTACAGCACAGCGCTTTCCAACCCAGCTGCCCATATTCTTACGCAGCCCCTGGGCCCCGCGGTTACACAGCCCTCGGCAGGTGCTTCAGCCCTTGGCTGATTCCTCACCCAACCGTGACCCCAGGCGTGCCGAGGAACACGGGGTGAGCACGGCCGTGGGCACACACCAGCACGGCTCCATCCTGGGGCTCTCCGAGCACCTCCTGTGAGAAACTCGGTGCCTCCAGCACACGCAGCACTAAATCAATAGCTTGGCATAGCAGCTTGCCTCCTCCTCCTCATGCCACCTAACCCAGCATGTCTCGTGTCATCCTCACGCACCCGTCCGTGCGTCGTCACACACCCCACAGCACATCAGACTCCCTCCCCCGTCACGCGAGCTGCGTGGCCTCTCACGTGCTGGGGACAAGCGGCTCCGGCCCAGCCCCACGGCAGACGAGGCACGTCAGGGCAACGGTGGGAGACACCAGCTCAGGGCCCCTGGGGTGCCCCCAGCCTGCATGTCGGGGCACAGCTGGGGAAAGCTGACTGGCACCACCTATGTCTCACAAACCTAACATTTACATCGCTACAATCATAAACAGTTTGGGGTTTTTTTAGTTGAGTTGAATCGATTTCCATGTGTTTAAAGCTAAGCACAGGTATCAGTGGGTGCAGGGTCACGGCATTAATTCAGAATTAAACCCCTTTGGATTTTAAGCAGCTTCAGCTTTCACTATGAGTATTTCTACCATCTCTACTAATTGCACCCAGTGGAATTTTCTGAAAGTATAGCCTTATTTTGGAGGGGAGAAAAATACATTACGTAGACTTTTTAGAGGTTTGCATCTAAAAAAACCCCACAGTTTTACTCAGAAAACTCCACAAGTTTTTCTACTCAGCCACTTCCAACAGTTTTTTGTTCACTCTAAATCCTGCTCAGAGCTGCTATTTTCAGAAAAAAAGCTGCCGTATATCTGATGTAATTCAGATATTGCACTGCAAAAAGTGTCTTTAAAGTGCAGATTTGGGCAAAGAACATCCTGCAGAGATTTGATAAGAAGCTTTTATACTTAAGCAATAGCCTTTGTATTGTATACAAGGAGGAGGGAAATAGCTATTCAGACAGAAAAACAGTGATCTATTACTCCAGAGAAAGAAAACTCTAAATATGACAAAGATGATCAGCAGCACAAAAAGCACAGTGGATCACTGACATCTCTCATCTGCCGGGTAACACAGACTGAACGCTACCAGCTCACGACTGATTACAGTTTGCTCTCTATGATGGATATTTACTGTTTCTCTTCCCTTAAGTCTGCTTTCCAACACTGTCTTAAGATGATTGGACTTCGCAGGGGACAAGTGGAAATGAAAATACAGGCCACTGTAAGGACTGGAGTACTTTTTGTAGAGACTGAGAGGGTCTCCCAGACTTGTACTTAATTAGAGCCGGAGAGTGTCTCTGAAAAGGTGCACGTGTTCTCTCCTCTCTATTCTCTGTCACATCACATTTCTGCTCAACATAATGCAGCAAACCTTGGGAGTGATTTGTGGAATATATTAACATAGTTTAACGCAGTGTGCATAAGATTTACATGCTAGTGCTGTAAGGAAAGGTGATAGGTCAGAATAAAATGGATGATTAAAAAAAGTTGATTAATTTCTGTAGCACTATTTCAAAAAGATGTATTGGAACAGAAAACTTGACTCACTCCTTCCGAGTATCTTAATTACACAAAGTGAAAGGAACAATGCTGAAGCTGTGACCCTCCCTGCACGACCGTGCATTATTCGCATAAAGTTGGTGGAATAATCAGTGATTTTTGTACATGAGGCTACTTTTCAGCTCTCATCCTATGCACCCTTGCTGGGCCCTCCAACTCAGCTGTCTCATCTTGTAGCTCTCATCTTCCTTTGTTCAAGTCACCTGGAATCAAAGCTCAGCACGTACCGAGATGTTTTCCTCTCGAAGGATGGAATTACATGTAAGAATAAATCTTTTTTCTTGGATTGGCACCCAAGGAGAGCACAGCGGCTTTCACTTGAGCATGTCAAGGCTGAATCATATCCAAATATCTGTACAGGACAAGGCACTCTAGGAGGCTCTCGGTCCCAGTGAGGCTGATGGGATTTTGTTCAGCCATCGCTTCCAGCGGGGCCCAAATCACCACCCAGCATCGTCGGCTGCTTGGGGAGGGGACAGCACTGCCGCAGCCCCCAGACCTGGCTGGGGCCTCCTGGCTTTGCCGCAATGGGAAGCAACAGTAACCCATAAAGGTAAACATCAATTTGGCCCGAATCTCAGTCTCTCTTAGCCGCGTGCGCATAATTCTGAATAAAACACCAGTCAGTCACCTCCTAAGCATCCATCACGGCGTTGCTCCCGTTTTCCCAGTGGGTTGCTTCTTTCTGGTGGAACTAATTGACCTCTGACCTGTTTATTGCTTTACTGCCACCAATTTAGCACCAGTTTATTCATCAACATCTGGTGGTCGGAAAATTGTATTTTGCATTATTAGCTCTCAAATGGATAGCTAATGCTGCTTAATGGGGCAGTTATATGCTATTATAGATTCATTTTTTCTCATTTTGCTAATGAATGGAGAATCTTCATCAAATAAATATTTGCCAGTTGGCTTAATATCAAAGCCGCTAATTAAAAACAGAAAAATGCTTAATATATGGAGAGCTGAATGGTGGTGGCACATGAGTTTTAAGGAAGTATCATTTCTGCCACACTGTACTTGCGCAGAGGCCAAATTGGCAATCAAGTGATCAGTGTGAGGAAGGTTGAGCTGTATTTACATATTGTCTCAGTAAAATGCTACTGATTTATTTCTTTGGTGCCAGAGACACAATATGGGCATAGCTTAAATTGGCTTCTTTTCCTGGCTTTTACAAAAGAAATGGAAAAAAGAAAAATATGGAAATAAACAATCTTGGACTCAGTCCTAAAAAAATCTGATTTCCCTCCACCGACTAGCACAATTGCACTTGACAATGGGAATGTGTATAGATGGTGTGACCTGGCATGCAGAATTCATGAAACATCTCTGCATAAACACGTGAATTTGGAGTAAACACATTTCAAGCTGACAAAGCGCAGCACAGAACTGAGAGCAGGCTACACTTCATATTCGCCTCAGGGCTCAGTGCCTGGCTCAGATTTGAGACGGTTCAAGTCAAGGCTCTTACATGTGTTCTCCCACACTATGGACCAAATAGTTTATATAGTTTAAAAGTTATTTTTTTACTACATACAAACACATGTACACATGTATTACTGTTTGATTATTTTCAGTTATACACTAATACCTAGTGGTGTCAGCTGGTAGTATTCAGTGCACAGAAACACTTCAGTTTTTCTTATACCAAAAGTCTTCTCAGTTCAAGATTCTACAAAGGATCTTAGGGAAGCATCTTTACAAACAAAACCACTGACTTCAAGAATGCAGATGTACGAGTACATTTTGTTTGCAGGACTGGAACTCACTGCCAGTCCTATATTCCATGTGCTTGCAAATAACTGAATGTTAACATTGAATCGAATACGACCACTCACAGGTTTAAATTCACACAGGAATTCAAGTGGCTTTTTGCCAGAGTGCAAATATGAATGCAGGTGAAATCTAACCCACATTACTTGCATATTCCTTCCATGAAAAGCTGCACAGAGAATGCTGAGAACATTTTTGACTCCCCTATGTGATGTCTAACAAGGAGCTATGGTTTAGATTTAAGAAGCTTTCAACATTTAGCATAGTTCACCCATGCCACATTTTCAGCACAATCCACATGCATCTTGAGGCAAAGCAGTAAAGGCATAACAAACTCAAATTATTGTAATAGTGCTTTTAAAATGTGAAGATCTCTTTATTTTTCCCAAACCAAATAATTCCTGTCATTTCAAAGAGAACATACTCTAATCTAAAGCTACTGAAGCACAGAAGCTGTGCCAGCTCTGACATATCTATTGGCTTCATGGACCATTAAATAGCACAGATGGCACCATGAATTATTTCTGAAAACGTCAATACGTTTCTAATACCATAGGCACAATTTTTCTAACCTTCGGGTGCGCGCCCCCTGAGCCTGGGTCCCAGCTCAGCTCCGGAACACCCTCTTTTTCCATCTCACTTAGTAAGATGCAAGTAGCTGGCAGCAGACGCGGCCAGCAACTGTGCAGCACAACAGACGCTTCAGCCCGCACAGACCCCTAGATGCTACTGCAATTTACTGCTCCGGTTTCAAAAAACTAGCACTCCTCTAGCAGTAGAAAAGTATATCATAAAAAGTAAACACCAAAGCCCAGGAAGTCATTATAAAAGTGTTTCTTTTTATTTCTTTTTAGAGCTCTAATGCACTCGAGTGAAGAAAATAAGACAAAGAAAATAGAGAAAGAAGGGGAGTAATAGTTGTGTCAGGCAGATTTACATGGGTTTGTTCTGCCACTCACTTGCAGATGCATTGGCACGCATACAATAAAAGTGCAGAAGAATTAGTGCTTCATTAATACAGATTATTTGAACCTAATGTTGAAGAGTCATGAACTCATCATTTCTAAGTCGTCAGAATAAAACTGCAATATATGCCAGGTTTAGTATTTGTAGCCTGATGCTCAAGCATACCAGTATTTGTCATGGCCTGTGACTAAAACCTCTAGCTCCAAAATCCTCTGTTCATTAATACATCCATCCATCTAGTAAGGGAATTCTCTCCCCCGCCCCTTCAGCTTTTTACTTTTGGTACTAAATTTGCTAATAAAACCCTCAATTTTCTATTATTTTGCATGTCTGTACTTTACATACAGCTTCCTTGTGGCCAGGAGAAGCAGGTTTGGAGAGCTAAGAAAAAATACCTGTGTCTTTCATTTCAGTGGACACCTCTGCTTCAGTCACAGGCAGCAAGAGGTTTGTAATTGCAAAACCTTCCACTTACACAGTAACTTGCCAGAGAAGGAAAGAGTCAGATGGAAAGAGTTGATAGTTCTGTGCTGTCAATACATTCAGGCCAAATTACATCTATATTAAGATTCTCTCTACCTGTCCTACAACATAAAATGACATGAATGTTCTCCCGTCATGGGCTTTGTGTTTCATCACCTCCTTTCATGGAAACCACTCAACTGCATTAGCCCACCCTGGTGAACCCTCCACAAGCTATTCTGGAAGACATGCTATAGTGGGGTACGCCAGACCATCTTTTCCTAAGCTTTAAATGAGGTACAAAGATGACATTGGTCTGAACAGAATCTTAATTTGTGCCTCTGTGCTTGCACATTAAAGATTGAAATCTATCTCCTTTTTGTCACAAGGAAAAATAAAGCTAACTGTGCTATCCACAGCTTATGGGACAAAAATGAATTAGCAAAGGTGAATGGAAACCAGCACAGAGGTTTCCCTCTTTGGAGCAGAGAGTGCTCTCGACAGAGAAAGATCCTGGAGTATGTGCTTTTAAGTTATGATTTCGTACGTCCTTAATTCAGCTTCAAATCTCCTGCAACAGACACTCTCAAGTTGCTGGTTAATGTCTGATGCAAAGTACATGTCACTCTAAACCTCTATTTGATTTCCACAAGTCTGGTGTAAACCAAGATGAATCAGCCCCAGTTTGCTGAAGGGCAGATCCAGATTGACTTACACTTAAAGGGCAGCTTCTCTTCAATTTTGTGAAGGTTCAGAAATACCTGACTGCAATTTTTTCCCTGAGTGTGGAATTTGTGATGACTTCTCACATGAGGCTTTTGTTGCAAACCTTCCGAGGAACAGTTGCCAAACTGTAAAGTGACTCTCTATACTGCCTCTTTTCTAGTGTAAAATAACTTTCTTTTTGAAAGAAAAGTGCCTAACTTGGGGGGGGGGGGGGGGTGTGTGGTGTGATCAGCAGTATGTATTGAAACACACAACACTTTAGCCAGGAAAGATCTTTTCTTTATGGATATCTAAAATACATTCTCTTGCAACAAGCTTGTAGCTTATTTATCATTCCCAGGTGGCTACTGAAAACTCCTTAAATGTTGTGTGATAGAGTAGTGATTCTTTTGTGCCTTACCGGTGTAAACTGAACATATCTAAAAAGCAGAATATATTGGCAATAAAAAAGGTTCTTCTTTTTGAGATCTATCAAAATAAAGTATACTTGGGAGGCTTTGAAGTTAAATTTAAAAAAATCTTTGGGAAATTGCCTTTCATTTCTGAGAGTACAATTTAAATTCAATCTCAGGGTTTGCATGAGACACCTCAGGTGCTCTCTGTTCCAAATTCAGTTGATTAATGTTGCCTTAAAAGATTTGCTGAAGAATCAGGCAGATGTAATTAGAGGAGAGGTAGCTAATACTATACATAGATCATCAAAGGATAAGTATGCACAAAGGAGATAAAGAATCTCAATACAATTGTAATAATCTCTGCAGATTAAAAAAAATAAATTACAGTCATAATGAGGAGAAAGTAATGAAAGCTTGCATGAGTATATGATCCAGGTTCCCTTGGTATTTTATCACTGGCACGGAGTTTGCTGGGAGGGGGCCCTATTCAAGTCGGCAGAGCTGTCCCCGGCGGGGTGCCGAGGGAAACGTTGCAGAGACTTAAGGGAAACAGTCCGGGTGCAAGTGGGCCACAAAACCTTGTAGAAACATTGTCCCAATGGTCACATGCTGATACCTCTCGGAGGATCCTGTTCGGACCTCTGTGGGTTAAGTGGAAGCCAGACACCCCAAGGGCTGGTGGACAAGCAGAAGCCGTGCCAGCATCGCCAAAGGAAGTGCCCGTGGGCCTAGCTGGGGTGGACTTCCACAATCAGCATAAAATTTTCCAGAGTACACAGGGTACTGCCCTGAATTCCTGCGTGGGTGAAACCCTGCATGAAGTTTCTGTGTTGGGCACAAGCCTGAGTTTTGATCATTGAAATTCTAATGGCTGGAGGTGATTCAGCTTAATCATAGCTCTTCTAAGCAAGTACTAACTACTGCGGGCACGACAGGAACCGCTGTGCTCTTGGAGCTGGAAGTGCGTATGTAAACACCAGGATGACTCAGGGCCAGTAACACTACTTTTGTATTGAACTGCAATTTTTTTAAAAGGTCCTGTTTTGTTTAAATCTGCCAAAATTCACTTTTTTTCTTTAAATATAAAACACCTTTTAATGCCGTTATAGACAGGCCATCATATCCCCTCTGAGGCTGGTAATTATGTTAAATATGTGGTCAGAAAAACAGAGGCCTGTAAGGCCACAGCCAGTAATAAAATAAATATCTTTTCAACACAAAGATGAAAACAGCACTTTGATGGGACACAAATGGCCTCATTACTGTATGGGCATACTTCCATATTTTATGATTTTTCCTTCCCACTATGAAGAGCAGAAAAGAGGTAAAGAAAACAAATGAGGTTCACTAAAGCAGTGTCACCATGTAGTAATGATTAGTGGTATGTTGTTCTTCAAGTGGGTTGAAAGCCAAAGTGAATTGGAGGCTGCTCAGCGTTAGTGCTTACTGCATCGGACACCACAATTCCTTGTTCTCCCTTATGCTCCATTTATTGCATTGGGAAAGTAACACAGGACCACATTTCTAAAGATACTTGTGTGCCTGCTGCAATGTTGAAGAGGGCCTGCACCAGTAGGTGTTAGGCATTTGTCTAATCTTATTGCAGAAACTCCTTTTATAGTCAATATTGAGAGACAGATACTTCCAAAAGGTGATGGCCCCATCTGCCTTAGGACAGGAGGGATCTTTTTTTCTGGAAGAGCGTCTCTTACAATAAACAGTTCTGCTGAACAACTCACTCGGGCTGGACACCAGTATTTCAGACAGCTACAGACAAACCCCAGCCAAACTGTGAGAGCGCTTTGCATGCCTCAGAAGATCAATGTAAGGACAAATACCACAAATATCATGAGGCGCTCAGTTGCTATGTAAAGAGATTGTAGGGTGGGTATTTGCGATAGAAGGAAGACGTTGCAGTACTGAATGCTAAATGTCACATGTGCCATTTGTCACGAACAGGCTCATTCAGCCTTGGTAACGTTAGCAAGATTTGCAGTCAGGTTATCAATACAGATACCAATAAGCTGGAAAAAGACTTGCGTGTCACAGGGACAGAGCCACAGCAAGCCCCTCTATCTGGATGCATGCCAGAACCGGTACCAGACCTCCTCTGCCCAAACACAGACATCCCTTTTCCTCTTTCACTGAGGAATTTGAACTCTTACAAGGAAATACAACTCTGACCTTTCTGTCAGACAAGGACTGTTCTCGCTAAGAGAGCCCAGGCAGATTCACATACAGACGTTACCTTCGACTGCAGAGCAGTTAGCAATTTTTCCATACACGTTTTGCACAGATCTAAGAACTCCCAGAGAAACATTTTGTTCATTTGTTTTCACATGGCCAACCTTTGTATTGACAACTCTGAAACGCACAGAGCTACCCATCCATGCAGTCATGGCTGGAAAAAGGCTAACAGATATTTTCATAACAAAAGACCACCACGCGTGAGTGGAAGCGTGCTTTCCCATCTCCACTTGAACTGAAGTTTGGGGAGTGTGTGTCTAATTGAGATGTGTGACAGAAATGAAGCCAGTGAAAGCCACTCCTTTTCCACTGTAGCATAGCTATTTTTCACTGCAGCATTCCAGATTTCTTCAGGATTTAGTTCCATGCATAATTAGAGATGGAATAAAACTGTAAAACCTTAAGAAAAAGATCCAAGAGCACTCAGCATTGCACCCACTCCAGGGACCCTCCTGCAATTTATGCGGTGACTATTCTTCCTGTGATATACATGAGCAGCCCTTGGAGCGGGCTGGGAGCCAGGGTCACCACCAGCCCCAAACCATGATTTTCCTCCCTCTTTCTCAATCCTGAATCTTTAATTCCTCCATCTAAAACAAAACAGCTAAAGGGAGGCAGTGAGTTACTGCCCATCTACTGCAGCTCAGTGGATTGGCTGCTCCGTAGGGAAAGAAGGACCTCCTCAAATGGAATGAACGGAGCTTAAACATCAGCTCTAAGTGCCACTGTCCCTGCTGATTTGGCTCTAAAGAAAATAAGGCCAGGTTAACAGGGAGAGGTATTAACTTTCATTAGCTTGATATACAGAAGCAGGCAAGTTTGCAAACACATTACAGGCTCTAGTTATAGCACTTTGGCCTAGTAAAAGATATTACCTCCGCCTACAAACCTTAGTTTTCCTCTGTCTCTTAGACCATCACTGCCACCAAAGCCCTATTACTATTGCAACATTGCAAGAAAACAGCAGTGATCTGAGTTGGCTCATATATCGGAGGAAACGACTTTTTCCCCAAGTAGCTATGACCAGCACAGGCAAGGCAACAAGTAGCCTTCAGTGGGAGGGAGGGAGGGAGGGAGGAAGAAAGGAGGCAGAGATGATCACATAGAGGTAGCTCCAGCCCAGGTAACAGCTCAGACACGGGCTAAGCAGGACACACAACTGCAGTTTCACTTCAGAACATGACCTGGCTTTGGATTGCAAAGGTACTTAGGTATCCAAGAGTACACTTGGCTGCCTAATTTGATTTTCAAAAGAAAATAAGTGGATTAGGGGTTAGATTTTTTAAGGGATTTAATTTCCTAAAGGGACAGAGAAGTACCCAGTGGGAGAGTATTACAACTCAATTAGGATTATAACGAAGAGCTTATATTTGTTTTTCATACTCACATAATTCGTAAGTGGTTGAAGGAATTTTGTACAAATAATCAAATGATAGCAAACCTAAAAATGCTTGGTTTCTTTTGATAGAGATCAACTGTGAGAAACTTCAGGCAAAACAAAATTTCAGAACATTATCAGTACCAAAAAAATGAGGATTCAGGAGGAAGTTCTGCTGCAATAATCACCCTAACTGCTGGGGGGGTTTCTACTGAAATATTAGTATTTCACTCAAGACATTTACCCTGAAATTCTAAAATATCCAAAATAATCACAATTAACTTTTCTTTTCCTTTCTTCTTGTTATAAATATCTCAAAGGAACCCCAGCTTTTAGCTCCCTACTGATGAATATTGTACTGTGTTCTTCCACGCTGAAGACAACCTACCTTTGTTCTCTAGTCTCTGTTACACTCCGAAAAAAACTGTAGTGAAATCTAATGCCCCAAATATTACCTCACCTGATTTTGGAAGGAAGAATTACATGCATAATCCTGCCCATTGTCCTGAAATCCTAAATTTTCTATATTTCTGAATGATTGCCAAAAGTAAATGCTACATATGAAATTATTTTCTTCTTTGGCTCTTTATACATTTTCTACGAAAAACATCCACCTATATGAAAAGGTAACATTTACCAAAATTGGTTCTTGTGCCAAAAGCTTTAACTTTAATAACAGAGACTGAGGCAATCTTCTACAGATGTAGTCAAGTAAAACTTGGAATCAAGTTTTAAGATCTCTCACAGCTTCCTGATACTTCCATCTAAAGCAAAACTATTACAGTCTAATCCTTTATTTCTTAATGAAATACAGATTAATGGGGAGTGAGTGATCTAACAGAGGCTAGAGCCAGGACTTTGCCCCGTGGCTATTTAGAAACTTCAGTCTAGTTTAAAAGTTTTCATTACATTGGTTTTGCATGTATGTTTCTTAAAAGCTGTCAAGTAATAGCATAACTTTTTAAAGAATGCCATTTTCACTGTGGAATGGAGTAAAATTCCTCCCCTGAGGTAGCTATGTTATCTCATTGAATTTAAAAACAATAAATTGAAAGTTAAAAATAAAAAGAAAGGGGAAAAGGTGGAAGAAATACGTGGAGAGGCATTGAAGCCGTAGGAGTTCTGGCAAATCATCTTGGCATATAGTCCCAGTGGTGATGAGAAATTGTTCTGTGCATTTTGTTTATTTTTTTACATGCCAGAACAAAAAGTGTACTTGAGGCAAAGTTGTACAATATCGTTGGATTAGTGGGCTTATTTTATTAATGCCCATCAGCATGCAATGATGAAAAAGGATTATTCTAAAACACAGCCAGTGTGGGAAAACATGATAGTACGTGTCCCAGTCCTACAGCCTGTTACATATACTTTATGCCTGTGAGTAATCACTCCATGGTTTAACACAATATCCTAAGGTACTTGTTCTATACTTGAAATTACATACATTGTTTTTCCTTCCTTTAATGGATAAGTCTAGTGACCTATATTTACAGCACATTAGATCAAATCTAACAGACTACGCTCCGTATTTTGATCTTTGAATGAAGCATTCAGCTATGTGTGCCTTCTACCTTGTCCCCTTATGAATTAGATAAATGACTTGGTGTCAATTAAACATGTAAAATATACTTTACAAAGGCATATTCTTTAACAGAAACTGAACTTCACTGCCATTCATCCCCCAGCCAGTATTTGAAGCCAGCAGAAGAAACCTAATGCACACAATTCTCCTGATAAGAGTGAAAATTAGAAACACAGAAGTTTACTTAAGCAGATTCAAGTATCCCTGGAAACAGGTAACTAAAGCCAGACAAACCTTGCATGCTTCAGTTCACAGTGGGTTCGTAAACCAAATTCTGTGTTTCTGTTCACAGGGTTTGGACTCTTGCCTGAAGAGTCAAGTTAGATTAATTTAAATCTCTGAATTAAAAATTCACATGTAAGACAAGGAGAGGCTGTTGTGATGTGATGCAGGACAAAGCAGATGCAAGCAACAGCCCAGGTTTAACTGAAAGATGCAGGTATGCACGTCAAGTCACCCTGTGCACACATTTTCTACCCATCTTTAAAGGTTCTGCAAAGGATACACATGCACATGGAGAACAAGATCTTATAATACCATCCCAAGTCAGGGTTGATTTGTGTGCGTGGATGAGATGTTGTTCACGGTTTAACTTTCGTAGCTAAATTCAAGCTTAGCTGCAACTTCCATGCGCTATTTCAATATTGGCTGGTTTGTATTTTCTGAAATTTTGATTTGAGCACAAAATGCAACAAGGAAGAACAAAAATACTGTGTGTTTTCATTTATTCTCATTTTGTTTCCAGAGGGAGAAGAAATCTCACAGTTAGACTCTATTAGTCTGCTTTCATAGCAATGCTGTTAGTAAAATGTCATTTTGATTTGAACCAACTACAACCTACTTCAGAAAAAAAATCCCATGCTGCATACACGCTATATCAGTGTACGCATATATATATATCTCTCCGAGAACTTTTCACTAGCTAGTAAACTCTGTAATGGTGTTTATATATGAGCATGGCTTAATTGGCTACGTAATGAAAAGCGCAATGAAAACATAAAAGGGGGTTAGGAAGGGCTGAGCTGCAAGAGGAAACTGGATCATGACACATCTTGGGAATACTGAAGTTTGTATAATAAGGTCAAATTCTCACCTCACATTGATAAATAGACCATTACATAAATAAAAGACTGTGTGTGTGGTCCTTATTAGACAGACTTGTACGTTTACTGAAGACAAGAATGATGAATAGTTCCTCGAACAGCACTGGATTAGCAGCAATGCTGCGCAGAGAGGTAGCTCAGATCTGCAGTTCAGCTTACGTTGCATAAAACAGCCATCCTTTTAAGCCACTGTGGTGGAAGACTGTTTTCATAGCGACATATTTAGATGTGGGAGAAGCTGCCCCAAGGCACAAACTGTTGTCTGTGACCAGCATGAGGGAAAACAATATCATCTTTTACTTCAAACTAGCAGTTTCTAGCGTGTGCCGAATGTGGAGGGAGCGGTTCACTTACAAGTGAAGATCCTGCCTGCCTAAAGCTGCAGCTCCTGGAAGAGAAGATTACGTAGCTCAGGAACTGGTCCAGTGAAAGTAGGTTGGTTTGTCTGGAGATGCATTGACAGCAAGCTGAAAACGGTCCCACACTTGTCATGCCAAAAGGTTTAGGTCCATAACAAAATAGAAGAAATTAAGAGAGAAAGTAAAAGGCAGCATAAGCTCAGCCACAGCAGTCAGAAAAAAATTGTCTGGGATGAAAAGGATGAAACTAAGAGCAAACCAGCATCAACAGCGAATCATGCCCGTAGCTACTGATTTAAGAGCACTGCAGTGCGTGAGGGCATGCCTTAGGCGATGCTGAACATTGGACAGTCATGCTCAGAACTGCTCATATAGGGTCTAACTTGACCCAAATGTGTTGCAACTATGTGCAAGTCCTCTGTTGGTATCTGACAATCCACTGGCTGCACGGGCTGCAGAAGCAAGCATGCTCACCTGTGCCACGATCCCCACCCTGCAAGCGCTTCTAGATCTACCTTAAGAAATCAATTAGCTGCTGCACAGAAATAAAGAGGTCTGTCAAGTTCTCCAGTACCCTATGAAAAGTATCAAACTCTTCAGCAATTACCTCTGGTACATGGGAAAAACCAAACAAAATCTGAAATTCAGTTGCACGTTTGCTAATTGAAATATTGTCCTGGTTTAGGCTGGGACGGAGCTAGTTTTGTCTCCAGCAGCTACCATGTTCTGGATTTAGTGTGAGAAGAATGGTGATAGTACACTGATGTTGTTGCTTGCTGCTAAACGACCAAGGACATTTTGCAGTTTCCCAGGTTTTGCTAACGTGCAGGTGCAAAAACTTGGGAGGGGTAGAGCCAGAATAGTTGATCCAAACTGGCCAAAGAGAGTATTCCATACCGTAGATGGCATGCCTGGTATAAGTGAGGGCTGGCCAGTGAGCCACTTCCCTTCCAGTGCCCTTCATGTTCTCTTTTTGTTCCCTGTTTTTCCCTTTTTTCGTTCGTTCGGGCCTTTTCATTCATTTGTTCGGCTGTTTGTTCCCTCACCTGCTCTCTCTGGAACTTGCTGTTCTGGGATAGCTGGGGGGGGATACCCCTGCTCCCTGACTGCTGCTTGGGACAGGCTGTATCGGTCATTGGGTGGTGAGAAATTGTGCATCGTTTGTTTTATATATTCTACTATCCTTATATATATTATTATCATTAATATATTTTTATATTTTTCCTTTGCTGTCCTGGTGAACTGTTTTTATCTCAACCCGTGAGTTCTCTCTCTCCCTCCAATTCTCCTCCCCACCCCACTGGGGAAGGGGGGAGTGAGTGAGCGGCTGCGTGGCATTTTGGTTACCATCTGGGGTTAAACCACAACAAATATACAGGCAGGATGTAGTCTTTCCTGGATGCGTTTTCTTTCTGCCTAGAGATATCTCATAAACTGAGATGCACTGGCTAAGATAAACATTTGATTGAGATTTAATTCTCTGGCTCCTTAATTGGTCTTTCATCTGGTTCGCTATTGTGTATTTATTTATATAGCACATAGTAGTTGACTTCTAATTAGACTCAGAACCAAGTTTCAAAATATTCAGGTACTGTTGCACTGGAGTTAGAAGTGCTAGCAAGTGCTAACATAAATCAATGTCTATGCCTCAGCTGCCTTTCCAAGCTGAGCATTCAAATTCTTTTCCATTACTCCTCAAGACCTAGAAAACACCAATAGACCACTCCTTTATTATAAGGCTCAAGAGGACTTCACAGAAATTAGGCTATTTCTAAGATAATTTAGAAGTTTGGCAATCACCTTATAAATGTCAATGCCAGCTTTCCAAGATCCTAATGCATAACTCAGTAAGCTTTTCTGAGTTACTTTAAAAAAAAAAACACAAACCAAAACACCAAATAAATATGTGCCAGTACAAGCATAGCAACCCCCTTTATTTCTGTTCCCCTAGTATGCCAGATGCTAATTAGGAGCTGGCCCTCATCACATAATGTGGATCCAGATTTGCACTTTACCAAAACACAGAGGGCCAAATTCCAATCCAGGATTTCATTCTAGCCTACCCTAATGGCTGCAAAAAGCTGCACAGTTGAGATCTGGATCAGATTCAAAACTTTCCCAAAATGTATCTGTGTTCACATCCTGATTTTTGATTCCAGCTCATCTCTAATTATAATTATTACACAGAATGTCAGATCTCAGGTTATGCTCTTTAAAGTTCTCCCTATAAACAATTAATTAGCTTGCTGCAGCCTTTCTATAAATAGCTTGTACATATAAATTATTCTCATCTGCTCAGACAAACAAAATCCCTGCTCTGTTTTTTGCCTTCTGATTTTCCCTAGTGGACTGCAGCTGTTAGGCAGACACACATGTTTGTGCTCTTCATATTCAGAGCTAAAAATAAGATTATGGGGCTAATTGACAAAGTTTCTTGTATTGAATTAATGCTTGAGAAATCAGGTTTTCCCCAGAAAATGTCTGAAAGCAGCATTTCTATCAACTTAATAACTCCGAGAGCTGCCTCCCACACCAGCTGAAATGCTGTTCAGCCAAACAGCATGCATTCCTTGTTTTGAGGCATCATGCTATTATGGGACAGGATACATATGGCTGCCCAAATTAATTTTGCTGACAGGTCTTCCAAACTCATCCTATAGGTGCTGACAGGCAAGATTGGGCCAAAGCTTCCTCCAGCAAGCAGGGAGCTACCTCTGCTCTACAGATATATACTTTGCTTCCCTACCAAAGGTTTCCACCTCCATAGTAGAGCTGCCCAAGTAAAGTGTGTAGTCACTCCTCTGCCACGTTAGGGCATAGTCCTGTGACTTATCTTCATTCACAGATGCTTTGGATTTATACAAAGACATCCTTTGCCACGTGCAGCTGTGAGGCAGGGCTGGTACAGACAGACTGGTATAGCAATTGGACCAAAAATTGCAAGTGTCATGAATATACAAAGCGAACGTATGTACATGAATATACCAGAACCAGCTACCATAACCATTCCTCTTTGTCTGCATGCACCTACCTGCGAGATGTGCATAATAATCATCTTTGTCTCATCCCTGTGTTGAGACTGAGTAAGGAGTATTGGTAAAGCACTTTGGAAGATTGCAAACCAGTGCAACAAAGCATTATGATCATTTTGAAACACTGATCTATATGTTTTTCCCCGCAATCTAGCATACAATCATCATTGTGCCCAGCCAGAGAGAAGAAAGCAGGATTATTGGACATTTTAATGTTTCACAGAGTAATACTGCTATCATAGTGGGAACAGCAAGGCACTGAAGAGATTTCCCTTGTTTTATGTCTTTCGAGCTCAGATGGGAATCACTCTTGTATTCCTCAGACCCAGCAGACAGAGCCCAGGATAAGCAGAGCTTGCCCAAGATGAGCGGAGCTTTCCCAGGCTTGCTGCAACTACGCTATTTCATTAGCCAAGTGATGTGCCACCAAGCACACAGCGCATCTCTAAGCTCCACAATCCCTTTACGTATTTATTACTTCTTTTCAGAAAGACCACCATGAAGCTCAAATGTATGGGGAAACCCCTTTATCAACTGTGCTTTAATCAGCCCCTTTGTGGTTGCATGGCTGTCCAGGACACAGACTTGGGGAGCCCGAGTTCTGCTTTTGGCATGATTTGTGGGTGTCCTTGGGCAAGTCCCTTTTTCCCTCTGTCACCTACATAAAGGATCATAATACTAGCTCACATGAAACATTCCAAGGTCACCTTTAAGGAGCTAGATCCTAGTGTATAAGAATACACCAGCAGATGTTAAGGATAATGTCCCATCTATTTTTATTTGGAAAAATATAGAATCATTAAAATCCCTTAAGCCTTTATCCTTCCCTCTGAAAAGCGTTTTTGTATACATATTTTTGCTGTTCATAACTGGGGAGAATTAACAAGATGAGTTTGAACCCAAAAAATTGTCACACTGCATCAAAATGTGCTGTCAACTATCCACAGGTACACACCATATGGCAAAAATGTAGTTATGAGAAGGTACAACTCCAAACCATAAATACATTCATGTCAATACGCTCTGATACAGCTGTATACAAACACAGAAGCAGTGTCGCTGAGATTATTTTCTAGTCTTGGCTTTTGTCAGATGGATAAAGCTTGCTTGCCTCAATGCCCATTAAAGGGGAGAAGCTCGCTAAGTGCAAACAGGGAGGTTCAGACTAGTCTGAGTAAAACCAGCAGAGATAGAAAGAACAGGTAAGCTCTGTAATCACTCACCTGGCTTAGCAATCACTGCTACCTCCTTATTTCTTGCCTCTCCACATTAAAATTCCTTGGAGTGGGAAAGCACTTTGTTATATCTGCAAATTAATATACCACAGCCATGTTCCTTGTACATATAAAAAAAAATTGCAATTAACTACCAAGCTGTCCAGCCAATTGAAGAACAGCTTTGGTTTTGGTTTTGCATGTTACCAAGCCTATTTAATTTAAGGTTTGCAAAAAGTAGACTTGATGACTCCTGCTTTGTTCTTTCCAGTATTCAGAAAACTATTGGGAACAGTAATGTAAAATGTTACCAAACTATATGTAAAATAAATATACTATATTCACTCCATAATAAATAGGATGAAAGCCAACAGGGAATTAGAGAGCCTTTTGATGTAGACTTCAGGACCAGAGTCACGTAAAGGACTTCAAAACCTGAAGCTCAATGCCATTTCGCATTAAAAACTTCAAGGAGAAAATTTAACTGTTGGCCTCTGATTCTAAAAAGACTGGGATTTTTTAGATGTATAGATTGATGGGTTTTTTTAATATTTGCTGTAAATGAGTTGTTTCCAGTTTAATAGAGGGGGAAAGAAAGAAAGGAAAGCTGCAGTGAAAATTAGATGAAACTAGGCAGAGTAAATTTTGAGGCACATTGCCAAAAAAAAAAATCCAAAAGAGAGAGTATTTCTGAAATACTAATCACAGACCAGGCAGAGAGGTGGTTCTCTATTTCCACAGCTTATGCGAACAGAAATGACACCTGGATATCACTGGTAAAGAGCTGACAGGAAGACAGGATTTTCAACAGCACTGAAAATTGGTCTTGGGGCTCCCAATGCAGTCCACTATCACAACCCAAGCTGGATCAGCACTCCATACTTTGCAACTATAATAAGCTCCATTGAAAATGCAGATTTCATTAAGTCAATAGTTTTAGAAAAATGAATATATACTAACACTTTGATCTTATTTTAATAGAATTTTGCCATCTCTATTCATCCACTCTCCTGGGCTAACTAGTTTTTTTAAACAAGTGAAAGGGATTGAATTTTATTCAGGATGTGTGTCACAAAGAACAAGCAACTATCTTTTAGAATCCAGCTTTGAAAACGGTAGCAAGGATGGGGTAGTTACTAATATTGGCTTTTTAAGTACATACATTAGCATTGTGTTTCAAGCAGCTTTACTGCTTTCAAACATTACTGTTCGTCTCCCTCACATTTAAGACGTCCCTGACACAAGTTTTTCTTCTGCTTTGTCAAATTAGTTAGACATTTTACATTTTTGTATTTCACGAAGGTCCCCAAAGCAGTAATCTCTGAACTAAAAAACCGTCATTCTATAGGTGAAAACCTATCTTTTGTTTTTCTATTTCATATCACGCAATAACATGAAACATCAACTTGTCTTGTTGACTCTTAGCCCCTTTTACTTCGATTATTTAAATGGTTTAAAAGACTCATGCAATAAAGACTCATAAAGTCTCAATTATTCTTCATTTGTCTGTACTAAACTGTTTTAGTCAGCAATTGACCTTGATTCATTATAAGTATCATTGTATCTGGTTACATTTGCTCTTGGAATTTATTGCTCTTCTTTCATCCACGCTTTTGACCAATACTAATCTAGTCTGTTTTTCATTTTCTAGGCATCCCACATAGTTCAGAACCTTATTGATATTCTGGATTCATATGTTCTAATTTATTTGAGTTTCTCCTAACTATCACAGCAGACAAAGGCAGCTTTATTGTAGAACAACACTAATTGGAAATGGAAAAGTGCTACTTTGTTAGATTGTATTATGAATTCCTCTCCCTCTCTCCCCAAAGCAAAGTTGTGCTATTATGCATTTTGGATTATATACCCCAGACTAAAACCTGCGCGTATTTGAGCCTCACCAAGCAACAGCACAAATCCCAGGCAGAGACCACAAAAGCCACAAGTAGCAGCTGTTGAATGTGTATCAGCTGGTAACCGAGGTAAACCACACCATTGCCAAGCACGGTTTATCTTTCAGTGCAGCCACCAAGATCTGAATTAAACGAGACCAATTTTTTTTCCAATTAGCAATGAGGAGGATGCAATGGGCAACCATTCTGGGCATTCTTCTGAGGGGGCATCACACGGAAGCAAATACATGAGCAGACAAAGCAGGCCAGCTTGCCAGAGACAGTGTAAGAGTGCAAGCAATTGAGACATTGATTATAAGAGATTAAAAAAAAAAAAAATTATTTATTTTTTTTTTAATCCATTAGGTCCCTGTGTGGGAGAAAAGAGGAGAAGATGGAGTCACTGAACCAATCCTCTGCTCTAGCACAAAACCCACATGGCTCAGCAGGGAAAGGACTGCTGGTTTCCATACATCCATCTTCCATCCTATTAGGAAGTTGGGATTAAATCCATCCTCCTGCCCTCACACGCTGCTTGCGCAGAGTCCGAACTCTGTCACCTCTGCAGCCTGGGGGGGTGGGGGGGAGGGAGCATTTAATTTTTTACCAGAAGACCACAGCAGAACAGCAAACTTCTAGGGAAGTGTTCTTTATCAATAAATGTCAGCTCATTATTACAGCTGACATTATAATCAGCATCATTATTAGAAAAGTATAAATTCTGGTGAAATTCTGATTTAGGGAAAAGTCTTTTTGAAACACTGATTTTTCCTTTCAGAAACATTTGTATTTTCAATTTGGAAATAATGGAAATAATTTAATGTTTTACTGTATTTTTAATTAAGAGTTCAACAGTAATCCACATGTAATTAATCCATATCTCTCTATAGTTTGGTTTGGGTTTTTTTTCTAAAATATGGGCTGAGGAAAAAAATACAAATTAATTTGCTTTCTCCATTACGAGGAAAAATTCCCATCTAGCTCTAATTGATGTTTATCTTCATACATCTCTTATCACCACCAACCTCCAGGCAAATCATAGTCCAGTTGAAGGTGAAATGGTGTCTATAGGGTGTTATATCATATCAGTATGCCACACTGAGGATCTGCTGGGTATGTATAGCCCCAATCTAATGTGGTGCTCCTGCTCTATTACACCTTGCTAAAGTAACAACTAAAAAAGAAATGGTAAACGTAAATGAAATATCCAGCTAACACAATTTGGAATCAACGGTCATTCATAACTTCTCCATTTGTTCCAGGTTCTTTTGCAATTCTTCAATTTTTTTTTTTTCTTTTTCTTCTAGTTCCTCATCTTACCAAATGAAATCATATGAGCACATGGATTCTCCTTGCAGTACTAAAGATCTACCTGGAAGACCTGTGAGGACATTGCCTTCTTACCTGTCCATACAAAGCTTAGTATTGTTGTGACAGGATTAAATAGTTACTAACATAATAAAATGTGAAAAGTAACTATAATACATTACTGCTATTGGGTTGCCCCTGCTCGGGATCTGTATTGCATTTTCTGCAACTGCATAGTTATCCATTTTTATTAGTAAAGGTAAAGTTAGAAATCAGTATGTTCACTCATATTAAAATCCTTCATTTGTAAACAGGTTTATTTTCTCTATAGTAGGTTTTTTTCCTCTACTATATTCCTAAATGTTTTTCCAATGTTAAAATGTTTTCTTTAGCAATGGTTTGACATTTTCTTTGCTATGTACTAAATCAAGAGACCTAAACCCCAAAGAATTCTTTAATGACTGTTTACGTTGGAGGGAAACTAGTGTTAAAGTGCAATATTTCAAGTAAGCAACATGCTGACGCGCAGTAAAGTGATACAGATTATTTTAGATAGGAGTAACTGAGCTGGGTAATTCATCTAACCTACCTGACCTGACAACTCCTTTCATTATTTTACAACAGTAATTGAGATGCCAGAACGCGTGATGATGATGACATAAGATGACAATATTGGTCCACTTCAACCAGCCTCCACGTCTACATCAATGAGTGATACTACAGGCTCACAGCTTAGCCACAGACAAGGTCCAAAATGGTTATCCTCTCCTGCCTTTCTTTTCAGAGGATGAGATGACTCCAGGGATTAATGTACGAATTAACTTGAATTCCTTTTCCTGTTGTCGTAAGCAATGAAGTGCCCCAGGAACAGGCCTGAAACTGGCTTAAGGGCCACACGGCACCACTCACCCTTTCCTGCCCCCTTATCTGTTTCAGTGGTGAGAGGAGCACTGGCTCACCTCACCTTTTCTATCAGCTCTTTTCCCTTTGCAGACTAGGCCACCCACTCCTGTTGACAGCCAGAGAAGCGGAGGCAAGGTTCTTCCTATTCCCTTAAATATCAAGGGGAGAAAAGGACAAGAATTTAGGCTGTGGTTTAGGTCATCTACCTCCCTCTTTACTGCCTGCATATCCTAGGCTTATGGTTCTGCAGCTTCCTTAAAACAGCTGAGAAGAGACACCTCTACTTTATAGACTTCAAGTCCACCCTTCCTGATGATCACCTTTATCGGCCTCCATACAGCTAGAAATCAGGTTACACAGTGCTTTGTTCTCCTCCTTTGTCTAACCAAGTATTTGCTTCCATTTAAATGAGTGCTTAATCCTTGCATTAACAGTTTTCTCTCCTACACTCACTTCTTTTTGCAAAATCACCTCCTGTGTTTTTAGGTGGAGAGCCACAGTCAGGGCTACAACCAAAATGATGCTCAGAGCATATAACAGAACCTGTAGTTTAACACAGGGATGTATAAATAATGTATGATATGAAACAGAATTAAAGCTGTATGTAGAGACACATGAACCAAGCAGTCACAGTACTGAATTGAAAAGCAGGGGGAAAAGCAATAGCTGCGGATAATACACTGTGTATGCTGGAGGGCCTACAGAGATTTCAAAGATAGTTTTAAAAAAAAAAAGCACACTTCAACATCTCTAGATCTAAGACACTTCCAAAGATATTTTCACCAAGCAGAGCATAAAAAGAAGCACTTCAGCATGAAAATGAAACTATTTAGCATTGCTATCCTGGAGAACTCAAGTATCTCCAGAAGCTCACATTCTCCTCTAGAGCATCACACAGCTGTGGAAACAAGAAACAAAATCTAGAGGAAGACTTGCAACTGATACAAAAATATTATGGAGGTAATGGGGATCTACTATAGATATCTACCACGGAGAATCCAGCTGATCTGCCCTGGCTTACTGTAAATTCTTAGCAGTGCCACAGAGGAAAAATACAGCCACAGATATTCAGAATAAACAACACTCAATGGTGAAATGTTTATTTCAAAGAGAAGAAACTGAGATCCAACATTTCTGTAGCTATAAACACCTTTAATTAGAAAGCCTATTTTACTTACTGCATATTCAGAGAATTACACGCTGGCTTCAAGCTAGTTTCATTTTCCAATCTTGTAAGGCAGTAGGAGCTACGCATAAAATGACAAAAAAATCATATCAGCGTATTTTGCTAGAATGAGAATTGCACTCTTCGCTGTAAAGTGTGATTCTGGAAATATATTCCTACAGAGGGGTGTGGGTGCTAAAGGGAAGTGAAAAGTTACTGGCAGCAAACTCAGGCTATTCTGTTTGTCACCAGAAGTCCAGAAGCCTGGACTGATGCGAAGTAGCAGAGCTCCAGCACAGCCAAAGACAATTCCCTGGTGATAACAGCGGATGGTTCAGTGGGCAGCGACTCAGCGACTGGCTGGCAGGCAGATAAGCACAAGTGTGTCACTCTGCTTCTAGAGTTAGTGGGACAGAGTGATTCCTTTCAATACCATGTAAGTGGCATCAAGATTCATGAAATCAGTAAGAGCATTTTGTGATTAATATATCTGATCATGTATCATACCGCCTGACTCCTCCCTGCTTTTTTCCCCTCTAGAATGTAGGTTAATTTACATGAGGAACTTTCTACTCCATTTTCCTAAGGAAATGAGCAAAGAAGAAAATTACATGCTAGATACATTGACTGCCTGCAGTCTTCCTTTTACCTCGTTACAAAAAAAAAAATCATCCCACTGGCCACAGAACTGCTCCTTGTTCCAGAACATCCAACCCACCTAACACCACCTCCGCTTCAGAAATGTTTCATTGGTCAGCTTTCTTTCTGCATCATTTTTTAAAGCAGAAACATGTAGAGAACACTCATCTTCACTCCTTTAAGGCCTGAGTTCCAAAATTACATCATGACCATCACTATTTAGATCTGAAATGAAGTGACCAGAGATATATGCCACTGAAATGCACATCCAAGTCCTACCAGGTCAATAGAGGGAGATTACTTTTCTGAAGTCCCATCATAAAGTCATGATGGTTTAAAAAAAAAAAAAAAAAAACGCAAAAAACCACACACAAAAAACCCCACAAACAACAAAACACAAAAACAAACCAACCAAAAAACCCCCACCAATCAAAAAACCCCACAAACCAGAAAAAACACCACACATACATACATCAGTCTATGTTTACAGGTCTCTAATGTATTAGGCCAAATGGGGGAAAGGGATATCTTGGTTATTTTATACTTTGGAGAGAGGAAAAAAGAATCCTACACTATCACTTGATTTCCACCATATGGGTTAAATATTTGAGGCACCCATTGCTGGAATGGATGTCTGAAAAGAACACTAAGTTCTTCAACTTTGACAGGCGAAGTCAGTGATTGGCATTTCAAAATAAGAAAGGCTGGAAAGAATATAAACCCCAAACAATCAACCTTTCACTTAACACACAGTCTCACATTGACTGTATTGTCACAAAGCTCTTTCTCTTCGTCAGGGTGATGCCAGGTATATTCACTGTCTCCCCAGAAGCTTTAGATAACACGAAGGAAAAGATGAGAACTTAATCTATTCCTCACATGGGCAATTTTTAGCACTAACTTCTCTCTACCAAGCTCCTCTCGGTTGACTTCCAGGCGGACACAGCTGATTTGCACTGGATTAAAGCATTGGTTTCTTTCTGTGAAGATGACACACCGATGTCCCTGGCTTAAACTAGACCTTTGGAGTTTTGAACAAAAATCCCTCTTCCGATTCAATCCATTTTTGTCTTGATTACAGAACAAAACACATTGCTAGAATATGGAACAAGACATCCATAGAACAGGAATGGACACATATAATTTCTGGTATAATTTCTGAATGCCAGCAAATTAGAGTTGACCAGACAATGACAATTCCATTTTGTGAGAACTTTCAATGTAACCACAACAAAATGTGGAAAATATTTTCCAAATGTTTTGTTTTGCATTGGAACAAAAACAAACCCATTTCAAAATCTTGCCATGAAAACAAAACTGGGCAAAAATGTCCACTTTCTGAATAAAATCTGAGCTTTTCCATTTGGAAAGAGGATACAAAAGTGTTTTAGCTGTTATAAGGCAATATGGAAAATTCAAGTCCCTGTTTCTCATCCCAGATCAGTGTCGCAGTAAGCAAGCTTCCCCAAACCCTCTTTTACTCCTTCAATCCTCATCCCTTCTCACAGTGGATCACTGAAATACTTAAGTCTCCAGAAAACACTATAGCATCACAGAAAGCATATTTGGCAAATGGAAATTCTCTAGTTTAGCCAGCACTAGTAAAAACCTGTTCTTCCACCCTTCCAGAAATTTAAGGAAAATGTTCTTATAAAAATGAATAATGAATGTGAGTAAGCAGTTACCTGTGTGTAGAAGCAACATTGGACTAAATTCTTCCCTGTAACTGTTCGCTGCTGCCATAATTCTGTCTTAAGTACAAATGACTGCACTGCTTTCAAAGACCTTGCTATAAATGCTGTTTGCTGGAGGAGAAGATAAGTGCTAGCAGCATTAATTCAAAAGCAACAAAAGCTGCACACATTCCCTAGCAACACAACAAACGTGAGACTGACCTACACTTACAACAACAACAGGTAGTTGGAATAGTTCAAATTGTTTATTCCTCCAAGAGCAGAAAGAAGGGAAAAAAAAATCTGGTAGCTCTTCAAGGAAACAGGTTGAGCAATCATGTTAGGGAATGCTTTTGTTTCTTACTATGTTGGTTAGGCTGTGGACAGGGGATTATATAGAATAAAATTTCTGCAGCTCAGTGAGCATCATAACAGGACATTTAAACAGGGATGTGAGAGACACAAAGTAATTCGCTCTGCACAGCTTCAGTGAGAGTCCTGTATCCAGCCTGGAACATCACATCTTAGCAAATATGCAGACCAGTTCAGAAGGATGCCAGCATAGAGCAGTAAGGACGAACTTGAGTGTGCGAATTTTGCCCCCTGAGGCAAGATGGAAAGAATTCAAAATTTGCTAAGTCTATAAAAAACACAGTTGGAAAATCCTGGAAAAAGAAGGCCTGAGTAAGAGTTTTACCTTGATTCTGTCTGCCAGTGGCCCAAGCCAGTGCCTGAGTATACTCAGCAGTCTGGAAGACAAAATTAATGAAAATGTATGACAGGGTTTTGTCCCTGTAGATCTGAATTTTGCCAGTGAAGTCAGTCTTGACAGTAAAGTTTCCCTCCTGACATCTATTCTCAGCGGATCAGAGGAGTCACATTTTAAAGCTTTTCACCCAGATCTGAGGAATACCCTATGTAAAGCAGGCAAAAATAAACCATCCTTTTAAATTTGTCAACCTGAGACTTCCAGAGTTCCACTAAATATATGGTTCCCTTCCTCAAACTCGGTATCTTAGACGCATCCCTGCAGAAATATCGTCAATGCTCCAATTCAGCAAGCATCTAACTTACGTTAAACTAGTCACAAGTTCCGTAAGACTGAACAGATTTAAGCATACTCTGCTGAAGCAAATACTAGAAGTAAAATGCCAATCATTTTGGAAAAGTTCCTTTGAACAAAATATGTATGGAGCCCACAGAAGTGATAGTACAAACACTTATTCTAAAAGTCCAACAGAATTGAACGTGGCATCTTTTAGATAGATTTCTTGAATCGTATTGCACTATAGCTACAAGAAATGGCAGAGTTTTGCATGCTAAATTTCATGGCTGCATTCAACAACTTCTAATATATAGCAAATCGAAGATACCTTATTGGCTTGAATTAGCCACAGTTAAGAGGAGGAGTGCAAAAATTCACACGTGCAAGCAGTAAGAAGAAACATGGGACCAAGTCAAAGGAGTCTGAAATCTTGTGCAGAAGTTTATTCAAGTCACAAAATAAGTTTTAGTTTACCATGGCTATTTATATATGTGAAGGATTGTTAAAGCAATATTACAAACCTGAGAAACTCCCCTCTCTGTCTCAATTCCCTTCCCATTTACAGGTGAGTAGGGCTTTCCCCCACACATCCTTTTCAAGCACAGTGGTTGACGTTGCTGCGGTCAGGGAGGCCCTTGTTCTCTTGTTCAGTTCTTCTCTGCACCGAATCGAGGGTCCTACATTTAAGCAATTGCTTAAAACAGAATCAGATTTGCTGACATGGGAGCAGTAAGGGGATAAAAAACCACATATTTTTCAAGCTTAGACATCCAGGCCAAATCTCAACAGTAGCAGTCTTTCACCCTTTATAGCTCAAGGATAATTTCCACCTCACTTATGGACTATGCTTCTCAGAGCTCTCCTTGCCACATTCGTGCTGAGCCCTGTGCCTCCTGGACTCCAACCAGAAGGCAGGAGAAGGTTTGCACTGCATATTACTGTATATTATCCCAGAAAATATTTTTTTCCTCAATTCTACCACTGATGATCAGGCAACTCTGAAGATAACCCATCATCACAGTTTAGCAGTAACCAGTGATGAAAAGTTGTGGAAAGGTTTTTTTAGTTGGGTATGTTACTGTGCGTGTAAGCACAGGAGGACTGTGCCTATTATAATTATTGACCTGAGTGATGATGGAGGAACTGTTCTTCACATTAGCCTTCCAATCTGGGGGGCTAAACCAAAAAATGCCTTAATTTATTTGTTGCTTCACCTCCATATATTTTCACAGACTTCAGCAGAATAAGGCTGATTTATACTGCCCGGCACTGGTCCAACACATGTAGGAAACATTGCTACGGAACCACAGGCTTTGTCTATACCTTTTCTTCTTTGTAATCCACTAAAATCCTTTTTATGCTGATCTCTAATGCACAGTGTTAAACTTACCTGGGCCAATACATAATACTAAATTACAGGAGAGCTGCTGTGGGCTTCCAGTTCACTATAATCATGCTCCTGACTCCCGAAATTATCAACAGGGCCGGGAGGAAAAGAAAACGTTGGGGCAAAGATGGAGGGTGTCACACAGTCTGCACAGATCTGACTAGAGCACAGAAGCACTGGCAGAGCTGGGCTGGAGGGAATATCAGCACCTCCTTTGCCCAGCCTTGCTTAGGAGAGCTTGGCAGTCTTCAACTACGATCCTTCCATAATCTGTAGTGTTACTGAAATATCACCAGAGGATATTTTGCTTTCCTTTCATTGCTGTCCTTTGTAGCACAGCTCAAAGTATAAATCATAAAGCAGCATGGAAATCACATTTCCTCTCTGCCTCTGGAATGATTTCATCCTATCTTTTTCTATTCAGCCTGTGAAACAGCTATGCTCTTCTCTTATTTTCAGTCCCTTCGTGGATTTTAGGTTACCTGTACTACTGACCTGTTTACAACAAAGTGCCAAACTAAAACATAACACGATGACAGGTTTAGTAGCCCTTGTCAGTCTAAAGAGATTAAAACCAAAACAAACCCTGCCCTGGACAATAATAAAAACAATCTGGGTTTTTTTGCATCCCCAAGGACAATGTTTCAAATCTGAAATTCAGCCACTTGTACCAAAAGATGCACAAACAATTTTTTTTTTTTTTTTTTTTTTTTTATTTTAAAAAAGTTAGTTAGTATTTAAACTACTCAGGTTAAGGAGACAGCACGACTCAAATACAGAATAATCCAAACTAAGATTAAGACGGAAGTTTCCAGCCTGAAAATAGGTGGCATCATCCACCACACAACCACTGAAGAACTCCCGTGCTGTTCCTGGCACTTCTGCCCTATGCAGGTGTGACCAGTACCCTCTGCTCCCGACCCCAGTAATGTCTGTCCCCGTAGTGTCCTGTGAGAGAATCACACGCATTTCGCAGAACAGTCCCACTAATTTTTGCTGTCACACAAAACACTGATGTGAGCATCGAAAATCTTGTAGAATTGTTCCTTTGTCTCTTTCACTACATCAGTTGTTTATGTGTAAGTTCCCCAAAGTGCCGCACACATGTAATTAAATATAATCTTCACTAACACTAAATAATATTCAATATAAACAAACAAGTAAGAGTAAGAATGTACAGTGAAGTAGGAGAAATCCAATCTAATAAATTGATTATGAAATTTTAATTCTAAAAATTATTAGCAAAAAATCTTGGAGAGGAGGATTAAGGAGCCATTTCAAAAATATTTGAGCATGATTAGCTTGGTGCCCTCCTTACGGGTGAACAGGTTTTAGACGACCATGTTCATGGTGCAAATGTTGCATTAGAAAAAGGATAGACATGCAAAAAGTGAAATGAATGGGATTCACAGAGATTCCACCTTTCTTTCCAATTATGTCTTTTATAACACTTTTAGGATGTAGAAGTATTTTCTTTGGAAATGGAGTGCCATATTAAATGGAAGCATATGGAATTTATAGTGAAACAGGTTATTACTAGTAGAAATTATGCATCTATTACATCTTGTTACTCCCAAATACACTAGCTTACTTTTTGCTGTAGCCATTTGCAGTAAGACAGTCAAAGCCATCTTGATAATTGATGTACTGACCTGTCCTAGATGCAATGACTCTGGTCTTTAAATTTCACCATGATTTCCTCTACAGGGATTTAATTAGGAGATGTGCTCCAAGGCACTCGCTCCACACATTTCTGCATCTTCTAAGAATGACCTTTGATTTGTTGATTTTCGCTTGCTTAAACACATCCTGAAACACATTTTGCAAACTGAATTAATTTTCATTTGCACTTTACAATTTGTGTTAAAATGGGCGAGCACTCTAACTTTCTTTGTAAAGACTGGCTTCTAAAAAAGAAACTTCTTAAAGTTTAAATCATTCAGTGTAATGTCTGTGAAATGTGCATAATGATTGTTATTAGGAGTCATCATCTAGGGAAAAATACTAAATACATAAAACCATGAGAATTCACAGTAATTCAAAATATAATTTTCTTCCTGGAAAATCTAATTTTAGCTACTAAAAGACCACCATAGCATTAATACTAATGTTTTTGTTGTACATAACCTAAACTGTTGTTCAGAAGAACCCCAGGCAACTCACTTAAAAGCTCAATTGCTCTCCTTAGATCAATATGAAAAAGCAAAATCTAGTAGAAAAGAAAACAGGGAGGGAGATACAGCTTTGTTGTATGCTCTACCTGCAAACTGAGCTCATGGGGATTTATTCACTCTAAAGATGGGTTTCATAGCATCTTCCTTCACCAAAGGTGGAGATTTCCCATTTGCTTAGCAGCCTGTATGGCAGGTTTCTTACCCCCTGCAGTGCCTATATATTTCCATACATCGCAGTGGAGTGCAGTAGTCAGCTGGGAAAACACAAGCCATGCACCTATACTCTTCCACCTTCTACCATGTTTCCTCGTCAGCAATTAATGGAGCTGCAACATTGCTCATGACAGAGTGATCTTCACAAAACCCAACACTTGAGAGAACTCAAAACTTCAGAAACATTTCCCTGGCTTTGCATTAACCCAACATCAATAGAAGCTTTTATCTTCCAGTCACATGCTCATCAAATGTTATGACTTAAGGGAGATTTTAGGAGTTGCTTCTTAGTAAGCAAAATACTCACATTGCTTAGCAAGCACGCTATTACTTTTCTTAATACAAAGTGACTCCTAAAAGCCATAGTCGGAGAGGCAGAGACAGGGATGTCTAGTACCTAATTTTTAGTACAGACTGTAAGGTTTCTTTGCATATGCATGTCTGTATCTCTGTGCCTGCACAGAGAAACACGAAATAGACACTTTCTCAGGCAGGAAAATCAACTATGACTTATCTTCTAATGCCATTGAGAGGACATATGGAATAGCAAGTCCCCATAATTACACACCCCTATTTCCTGAGCAATGAGGGCTGCACTGGTTGCAGACAGCAGTGCAGCTGAAGTGTCACGTGCTAGAGATTTTAATGGATACACAGAGCCCATCATTTGTCATGCAGAACCTGCTTTGCCCCCAATGATGTTCTGTGTTTGCAGGAGCAGACAACTGCACCTGCACATTTGCACACCTTCAGAGACTTACCAACCTGATTTACAGCTCCTCTCACACAGTTGCACTTCTCCATGGGCACAACCGCAAGCTCATTTAACTGAGCCTAAAACTCTGTGAACTTAATTGCATCTGCCAAACGGTCTTCTCTCCTTGCAGAAGTCCAGTGGCCCTTAGCACCCTGATCCTAACCCTAACTGCCTGTCTGAATTGAGGGGTGTGACATGTCAACGGGAGATAAACATGTAACCAGATATTATCTGGGCCTATGTTGTGGTTTAACCCCAGCTGGCAACTAAGCCCCACGCAGCCGCTCACTCACTCCTCCCTGCCCAGTGGGATGGGGAAGAGAATTGGAAGAGTAAAAGTTAGAAAACTCATGGGCTGAGATAAAGACAGTTTAATAGGGAAAGCGAAAGCCACGCACGCAAGCAAAGCAAAACAAGGAATTCCTTCACTACTTCCCACGGGCAGGCAGGTGTTCAGCCATCTCCAGGAAAGCAGGGCTCCATCACGTGTAACGGTTACTTGGGAAGACAAACGCCATCACTCTGAACGTCCCCCTTTCCTCCTCCTTCCCCTGGCTTTATATGCTGAGTGTGACACAATATGGTGTGGAATATCCCTGTGGTCAGTTGGGGTTGGCTGTCCTGGCTGTGTCCCCTCCCAATTCCTTGTGCCCCCCCAGCCTCCTCGCTGGTGGGGTGGGGTGAGGAGCAGAACAGGCCTTGGCTCTGTGTAAGCGCTGCTCAGCAGTAACGAAAACATCCCTGCGTTATCAACACTGTTTTCAGCACAAATCCAAAACAGAGCCTTATACTAGCTACAGTGAAGAAAAATAACTCTATCCCAGCCAAAACCAGCACAGCCTATAGTATAAGTCCCAAGAAATAACTGGGTATGGATACCAAAGGCTAAGCCAACAGGCAATGCCTGATCTGCAGTTAGTGTTTCTCTGTCCCTATCACATGATACCTGCAAAGTGATCCAAGATAGCTTGACCCCTCAGTGAATGAGGAAGGAAGAGGAGCTATCCCAGGTAAGTAACATACAGATGGAGAGCTCAGTTCAAGCTGTAAACATGCTGAAAGGTCTCAACTTTACTCAGCCTGTGAAAATTTCATCACATAACCATAGCTTCAATATAAGTTTATAGTAGTGGAGGAGTATCATTCTTGCACTTACCTTAGGGCTAGCATTATTTCCATTATAAATGTATAAAGCGTATAAGCAGTTTTCCCTTTACCTTGTACCCCTTTGAAAAATAAAGCTGGCATTTTTGTTATTTTATGGATTTTTAAGAGCTAGAATGAGGAGTGTTTACATGAACTGAATATAAAATCAATTCTATCTTGATTACATTTGACTTCAATGAGTACTAAGTGATGCTTCTTCCATTTAATCAGGAACAGTGTTGTAGCTACACTATTTGCATTTTAATAAAAATTCTCTCAAGATCCAACCAAAAAAGCGGCAGCACAGCTAAGTGCCTAGAAATTAGAGATTCATCTTTCATGATGAATAGTAAGATTTAACTTATTTAGATGTTATTTTGCTCTTAATTTTAAGACTTATTTAATAAACAGAAGCAGGTTGAAAAATCACAAGGTTTATACATTCTTTCAAAACAATTTAGAAACTCTCCATATGCAGAGGTTTCCTGTCTTTTTTTTGTGTTCACACCTATATATGTGTGTTTACACCTATACAAGCACACACTTAAATATGCACATCTCAACACATTTTGCTGCAGGCAGCAATGTCCCTGAAGGACTGAATAAAATCCCTTAAAACAGCATAATATTTTAGCTGCTAGAAAAGTAATACAGGGCATCATTACCCTCTAACATTAATAAAGGATGAAGTATTAATTCATAGAAGGTAGTGTCAGAGTTATATTATGCTTGTCATGAGGCAAAATGATTTTTTTTTTCCCCCAGTGTCTAAAAATTCTAAAATGGGCCAAAACTAATCCTGACATAATTCCATTAGTTTTAATGGAATTGTGCTAGGGATGAATTTATAACAACAACTAAAATTATAACATTATTTTTCATGCAGTAGTTATATTCTGAACAGTCAAAAAGAAACAGCAGTGAGAGCACAAGCAGCAATGAGTTTCAAAACGTGTCTTTCCTGAATTGCCTTCTAAATTACAAAGTCATGTTAAAACTGAAAACTGGAAAATTTATATTACACTGCCCTTTCTTAGCAACGTAAAGGTTCGCTAGCAAAGCATCCAAAATTTGTATCATGATGATTGCAATTCAGACTCTTTAAAAGGAGGAGGAGAAAGGTGCTGATTTCTGGTTGAAAGAAAAGTCCACAGAAACATAAAAAGCAGTGAGGGGCTGAGCAACGGATCTGTGTAACGGGTGACTGCATGCTTCCCCGCGCAATGGAGCTGAGATTTGGAAGGCCATTGAAGGGCTTTCAGTGCCCATTTCCATCACAATTAGCATTCAGTTCCCCTAGGTAGCTTTGAAAATTTCAGCGTAGGTGTATACATAAGCTACATTATTACTAAATCCTGAAACAGTTCAAGGAACATTAAATTTTATGTGCCATGTTCTCAGCTGATGTTACTCGACAAAGTCCTGCTGGACGATGGCTGAAATCTTTTTGCATAACTTGCAGCTCACTCAGGGAGAGGGATCAGCTAGTTATTGCCTCATTTATGAGTTCTTCCTCTTCCTCCTCCCCAAGCAGCAGCTGCCACTCTTCCCTCTCCCGTTCTCACGATGGCCCTGCTTCGGAGCAGTCTGGCTCCTACATTTCTCCTTCCTGCTCCTTCTTAGAAGAAGCTTCTTCATCCCTTACTAAGCAAGCTGACTTCGGCTTCCAAGGTTTCTTCTTGCATAAAGGGGCGACTGATACTGGCACCGGTTGGTTCTCTGGTTCAGCCACAGTGCCTGTCACATTGTCGTCAGATCCAGAGACCCTCTCTGGGTGTCTGAGGGTACTGAATAGTGTTGAACAGGGCTCAGCAGGCATGAACCCGGCCCTAGCACGTGTCAATGATTTGTGTCTCCTTGGAACTGCCAGGGCAACAGCATACTTCTTCCAAATATTCTACTGGTTTTTCAGAATTCTGCACTTGTTCAGGGGTGAAGTTTCAAAACACTGGAGGTGCCCACCGTCCTAGGCATTTACCCATGCTATTCTGCACGCCCTGCCACTCATAACTATCCAGCCTCGGGGGAGATCTTTGGATGATATTCTTAAATTGCTTGCTAACCTTAGACAAAACCAAAACACTATTTCCAAGAAATACCAATAGAAGTATTTTAACTACCCAAGGATGTTCAAGATACTGAAAAGTTATTGTAATGAAGGAGGAAACTTCACGGAAGAAGGTAACGAAGGTGCTATTCTGTATTTCCTCCATAAAAACCTCTCCGAGGAAGAAGTGTAATTGCTAATTGCCTCCAGGAGATGGTACCCGAAGTACAGCAATGGCGTCAGTACAAAGCTCAAATACCAGCTAAAGCTCAAGGTCAGTGTTTTAATAACAAATCTCCCAGGCAAAACATCACTAATCATTGCAGAGCACAGCCAACTGCAAAAGCCAACACCAATCTTTAACATGTACAGCAAAAATGAGAGCATGGTGCAAATCAAATGAACTAATATCAAGAACAGATGAATCAGTATCATGACCCACAACTATTAACAGATATAAATCCCTTAATACCCTCTGGTTAATCTCCTTCAGGCTCCACGTTGGGTACCAAAAGGGACTGTCAGGGTTTAACCCCAGCTGGCAACTAAGTACCACACAGCCGCTCGCTCACTCTGAAAGGGATGGGAGGAGAACGGAAAAAAGGTAAAACTTATGGGTTGAGATAAAGACAGTTCAATAGGACAGCAAAGGAAGAGAGAGTAGTAATAATAGAATATACTAAACAAGTGATGCACAAACCAATTGCTCACAACCCGCTGACCGATGCCCAGCCCCTCCCTGAGCAGCGACCCCCTCCCAGCCAACTCCCCCCAGTTTCTATACTGAGCATGACGTCCTATGGTGTGGAATATCCCTTTGGCCAGGCTGGGCCAGCTGTCCTGGCTGTGCCCCCCCAGCTCCTTGTGCCCCTCCTCGCTGGCAGAGCATGGGGAGCTGGAAGTCCTTGACTTAGTATAAGCACTACCCAGCAACAACCAAAAACATCAGTGTGTTAGCAACATTATTCTCATACTAAATCCAAAACACAGCACTATACCAGCTTCTAGGAAGAAAATTAACACTATCCCAGCTGAAACCAGGACAGGTCATTAAAGTGCTAGTGGTGGCAATCAAAGGATCTGACCTGGAGCCTTCACCTGTTGTTGGGTTTTTTTTGTCTAGTTTGTACACTTTGGATCAATAGCTTTCATTACCAATAATGATCATTTGTAGATTCTCCACAACAACTGCAAATTAACTAGATGTTGCAAGAGTTCAATTGATTTACTTGCATGTCAAAGAATTACTAATCTGCAGCTCTACATCAGCACTGCCAGTAGAAGTTGTTAACACTCAGCGTGGTGGACTTTCTCCAGAACAAAGCTGCAAATACTGAAGTCTCTTGAACTTCAATGGAATGACAGTGAAAAGCTTGCAAGAAGCCTTTCCGTTTTGTATTTCCACAGCTTGGTACCAGGTAAAGTATATCAGCCCCATCAGTCTTACAGTTCTGGCGTGCCCTTCACATTGGATGGAAACAAGCTGTATAGCTGTTCCTTCAGTATGTAGTACTGCCACTGTTTTGTCTCCATGCCTCTACTCCAGAATTGGGCTGCAAATATCCCTGCTTTACTGGGAGCAGAGTTGTAGTATCCTAATTTTGTTCCCATCCCCAATGGACGTGGAGGTATGATTTTTTTGGAAGGCGGCAACCAAAAGCACAATCATTTACTGCAGATAGCAAGGTCGAGAGGTGGTGGGTAGTGTCCTTGAACTGCACGTTTTCATCGCTACAGAGTGAAGGCAGACTATGTTCCCTAATACATTTTGACCTCAATCCCCAACCCGGTTGCCTCCCTCACCCCTGCACAATGGCTGCAAGGAATCTGTTCTGAAGATCTATAAAGTGCACCAACAGTGGGGAGAGAGTGTGTGTCTACAAAAGCTTCGTTAAAATGCACTTCAACTCAAAGGCAATAGCATGCTGCTGGGGAAAGGAATCAAAACAAGAGGCCAGAGCTGGGAGGTTCTTCTCAGTTTTAGCTGCTTCTTAGTCTGACAGCTGTGATTCAGCATCATTGTTACCAATAAAACGTGAACTACTGTTACAGAAAACAAGCATTTTGCCTCTACGGAAATTTAAACAAGGTGTAACATTTTGTAGTACTAATCCCTCCTCATTGATACTGTCTTGGGAAAGCACGATTGCTTTGAAAAGATGTTTCTGGCATTAAAACTAGACAGGACCCTAGTCATCATTGTTTAATCCAACTATTTTTACATAAGCTTTGTTTCAGTGGTTAACAATTTCAGATTTTTTCTGATTATGATGCCTGTTTAAAACAGCAACAGTTAATTTAATCAGCAAGTTCAAGCTCCAAACCTTGTCTTTTCAATTAAACACCAATGAAAGCCTGTAAAAAAATTACTCACTTCAGCACTAAAAGGAATTTTGGAGCAACTAAAAGTGTGCAAAAAAAAATGTAAGGCATCTAGTCATAAGCTGACCCTTTTTAAAAAAAAATATATAAATATAACATGCATAACTGCTAAATTTGACCAATACAAAATATCTACTCCTGTCACAAACTAGTATTAGGGAGCAGAAGCTTCCTGATCTGAGGGCAGCTATCCCAACCTCACAGCAGTTGAGGATCCAGCCCTGTTAATGCTGACCCCGATTTGTAGGCAGCTCTTCAGCCCACGCTGATTTCAGTTATACCTTTGTCAGTCAGATGTCAGCTGACAGACATCTAGAGATGATTTTACAGCAGTGATAATATGGGATCAATCATTCTATTTCCCCTGCTACAGTTATTCCCTGGAAATTCAGGAAATGGCATTAGAAGAAACCCAAAAAAGAAATGAAATGCGCATTTGTGTTGATAGTACAAGCCACAAGCTAAGTGGCTGTAACACAGATGTATCCCCACAGAGTGGATCACACAACATATTCTGCTCAGTGCCTATAGGCAGTTGCGTTTATAGTCTTTGTTGCTTTAGCATATGGAACTTTTTTTTTTTTTTTGCTTAATTTTTTGTATTACTATTATCCCTTCCTCCCTTTGTTCCTTAGTATCTCCCACGTAACCAAAGTTAGAACTTCACTTTACTCCTTTTATTTGATACATCAAAGCCCATAAAGAATCCCAGATACTCTTTCTGGGAAGAATGAAACAATGATTGACTGTCACCTTCCTAGAAATGCTGTGGAATGCTGGAGAGCATTTCTGAGCCATAGTCATATCCCTCACCTCAAAGAGGTGTGACATCCTTGGAATATCTACAAGAAACCCTCTGGACCGGGGATATCCCTGGACATCCCCAGCGCAGGAGCTTTACAAACTCATCACAGCATTGAAGAGGACCAAAGCAGCTGCCACAGATGTCCGCGTCAGTCCTACCACGGGTAGGACTCCTACCACTGTTGTATTTTCACCACCTTCTCTCTTTTTGTGCATCACTCCCACAGATGTTGTTTGAAGAAAACACGAAGCCATTTTATCTACCACAGAGCTGTGCTCCACTGAGCGTGCTGATGATGTTAATGACCCTGCTGGCTTCTTACTATTCCACTTCTTTATGCCCTACATGCAGCATTGCTATGGCAACATGTATCTGATGCTCTACAGCCTTCATTTGGATATAGCATACCTTGTTTGTTTTCACTCTCCTTTCTGAAGCATAGCAAGTTCTTATAAGTCATTTTGGAAGGCATTCCTGAAAGGATATACACCATGGGCAGAAGATATTGAAAGAAGCACTGTATATCTACACTTACTCTGCTCCATCCCCCCACCCCCCACCCCCACCCCCCAAAAAAATAGGGCTTGACTTATCTCTGGCTATATCGTCTTGGTGAACTACCTGCTCCTCATTGGAACATCTCTCCGATGCACAAGTCCAGTCAGTCTATCACTGAACAAAGCATGTAAACTCTGCACCAAGAGCTGCCTACACACCAGGTCTTGCAACATCACATGAAAAGGTTTTTCTTTCCCTGCACGCCTGCATACTCATAAAGCCCATAATCATGCCTGAAATAAATGCCCTCAGCTAAGTTTTAATTTGTGCATTCAGAAGAAATGTTACTCAGATTAATAAGAGTAAATTAACTCCAAGTTAAGGTCACTGTTTCTGATTTTTTTCACTAGTGTTTTTAAAGCACTGTCTGATAATTGGATATTGATTTCAATGCCCTACAAATTGACCCATCCAGTGGTCTTGCCTCTTTCTTGATTCTCCTCCATTAAGGCATTGATGATGATAGTTTTAATTGTTTTGGAACATTCCTATTTCAGAAGGAAGAAGAATCACAGTCTTTACTGAGCCCTTTTTTCACCACAGACCAAATCAAAAGGATATAATTACTTCCATGCTGACCAACACCATAATGGATTTTACTTTAGTTCCTACCATGAAACACTTCACTGTAATTAACAGCCCAGAAACTGATGGTATGAAGAACGCAATTCATTGCTGTACAATCAAATCACTATTTTATACATCAGTCCCCACTTAAATTCCTGGCAGAACCATAATCTCAAGATGAGCCACAATCTCCTTAATACAGACAGGTAGACCAGCAGTGATGCTGAAGAGTCAGGTGAAGGCTACTTCATGCTTCAGGCGCTGTTACGTGCACCCAGACCCTCACAACTATAGTAAGTTTTCATATTCTCTTATTTCCCCAGTGTTTTCACCAGACCAAGACAGAGGAGACATGATCCTACCATGTTAAGAAAGCCCTAGGGGTTGTTGCTTGTGAAGAGGAACTTGGTCCCCACATGGCAAGGGTCTTAGTAGGATTCCCTGCCTTTCACTTACACGACACTGGACCCTAGTAGTGAACAGGATTAAGTCTGAAATACGAAGGGATATTACCAAATGATGTATCTTGAATGTCTCAATTCCCTAACATCTGTCATCTTTCTGACTGCTACAGCTACACTGTGTTTTTCCTTTTTATGATTATATCCTCAAACACCTCCACTGTTTCGCCTCTGAACGCTAGCTATAATGTGTGTCTGCCACTGCTTTGAGACACTTATTTAGAATTAGAGAACTGTGTGGCATCAATGGACAAACGACCATTTGGCTCACTCCCTATGCTGAAGGGGGATAAATATCCTAGATATTGTTTTTTTCCCTTACTTTGATGCTATTCTAAACCAAAAAAGACAAAACTGAGGACCCCTGGGATACACAGGGTTTTCAAGGCTTTTTGCTGTTTACAATCCTGACCATTCAGGGCGAGGAGCCTGACCGTTCCCCAGCCGAGGCAGCTATTCCCACCCAGCCCTCCTGAGTGCACACCATAACAGTTAAGCCCCTTTTGAGTGCATTGCATTCGTACCAATTAGGTCCTAATGTTAACAGACTTTTGGCCAGAAAAAGGAAGCAAGGTCAGAAAATGAACCCCATGGAGAGAATCAGAGGGACGTGTATGTGAAGGTGAGCAAAATTAGAGAGCAAGAGCTACAGATCACCTGGGAAATGAGCAGACCAGAGGGACACTCTCCATAGCAAGTATGGGAAGTCCAGGAACAGTTACGACAGAAATAAGTTTTCCTGCTGGATTCCCAAGAACTAAGATTAGTTTGATAGTCCTTAATTACTGTGCAGAAACAGACCGTAAATACTTCTTCCCTACTCACCACCACTTCCATTCCATAACTCAAGCCACCTAAGCCAGAGCAGCACACCTCTTCTAGCCCAGGTAAGCAGCTCCTCCAGACACTGTAAAGGCCATCACCCAGTACAGGTTTTCCTACAAGTAAACTGAGCACTTACCCAAATTCCCTAGAGAGGAGGGCCATCAGATCAAGTCACTGTAGGAGGCACTGCTTTCCCCAGCTATTTGTGTTTCTGAAAGCACTCTACACACTTACATGCTGAAAACAAAAAGCATTACCTGTACAGACACAGCAGGATCAGGCATACAGTTTTCACACTGTTACCCCATATTAGCCATGCCAATTCCTACAGACTTGTATAGACATAAGATTACCATTTTAGCTGCAGCACTAAGAAACAAAATGTGTTAATTCCCCTAAAGTTTTGTTCCTTACCTCACTCTTCACAAATTAATTATTTTAAATTATGTGTTATCTATATAAATATATTAAAACTTCAACTTCCATTACAAATCCTATTCTTGCAGGATATTTGTAATTTAAATAATATAAATCCCTGAAATCAGGTTCACTATAATCCCTCTGACAAGCCTAATCTGGAGGAGCAGAGAAGAGTGTTGTAATAGTGATACGAAGTCATTAGGCAGCAGAGGGACCTTTGCAGTGCAAGGTAATTGCAATGTTTACCAGAGCCGTCCTGCTGCAGAGAGGTGGATGGCTCAGGGCAGCTGCCAGGAACATGCAATTAAAGGCACATTGTTAATCTTACTTCAATATGCCAGGGACAGCAAGTTTTCTGTACTGTTCACACAAACACACACACCTTTAGCACACCTGTACTCTACACAGAGCAGGATATGGCAATAACAGCACGTACGTCTGGAAGACACATGCACATTTTTACTTATAAGCACGTAAGAAGCCCCTTTGTAACAGATAGGGCTCGCCTCAGTATGTACGGGACACGGGCCTGGGAGTCACAAAACCTAAATTCTGAGTCTGCCTTTGCCATATTACATCTACCTCCCTGATCTTTAAAACAGGAGTAACATTGCTCAGATAGAGATCATGTAGTTCACAGCAGACAGCTTTAGGCATCAGCACAGTCATTAGTCTCTATAGGTTCCCCAGACACTCAGAGGAAAGCCAGACTCTCCAGAGGATAATTCAAAGGAAGAGCCTGACTTGTAATTCCCCCTTCAAGGTCCCTTTCTGGCAACTACCAAGATCTCAGGGGACCAGCATCCCAGTGCAGGTCACCTAGGAGGGTGTCACAACTCAGGCGGTGCAAATATGAAGTTAGTGAAGCTTAACTTCCTTTCTCACCTGTAGATGACAGATGCTACTTAAAAAAACAAACACACACACAAAAAACCCACATAAACAGAAACAAACAAAACCCACAGTTATTATCACCATTTCTGCTCTGTCTGGAGTTACGGGTGCACTCAAGTACCTGCCAAACTCACCAGCAGCAGTATCTTAGAGCGATGCATTTCATTCTTTGCGAACAGCAAGCTGCATTTTAACATGCAATGCATCGGTTATTACCAGCAATGCATCAGCAGGGAAATGAGCGGGGCTTTGCTGTAATTACCATTGCTGAAGTGGGCACTATGTTTGCCAGTTAGTTCAAACACGTAAAGCAACCTGTAAGAGTTCAGCATAATTTGAGACACACTTTCACTTTTAAATTTTGTTATGATTTTGCAGTCGCAACTGCCACATGTTACAGTCACATATAGCATATCTATGGCAGACAAAGGTAATTTCGATCATTTCGAGATGTCATTAACCAAGTCTGCATGTACACCTGCCGGCACATACGCACAAGGGACAGCGCAGTTATCCCAAGTTCTTTGCTGTTTTTCTAGAAAAAGTTAAGGATACTTTGTTACAGACTGTCCAGCCCCTGATCTTCCATCACACCGACTGAATGAGATACTTGCATTTCTAAATGTCTACACTTGAATTGTATCTAGGATTAAATAATGTTCATATATTTTTGTCCAAGTTTGTTTATTTGCCTAAGTTTGTTGCATCAACATATTGCAAAATGTTGTGTCTAACCTGCTTGGGGGGGGCAAGGGAGGAGAAGGAAGACAGGACAACACATGACCAAAAACAAACAAACAAAAAACCCCCGTCTCTATCCAACAGCAAAGATATTTACCAGAGAAAATCCAATTTCAGACCAGTTCAAATCTGAAGCAAGGTTTACTAATTCACACTGGAATTTTACTTCCAGGCTGGAAATAGCAACAAGTTTCAGACTAAAACATTTCCTGGCAGTGGGAGATGTTTTGTTGCTGGTTCATTTCGTTCCGGGAAAGTGTTACAAACCTGTTAGACAGCAAAGAACAAAAAGTTCACCAGGGCTAGTCTCTGGAGGACCAGACTTTGTAGGGACAGCCAAGCTTACAGCAAGGTTCAAGCAAAATGCTGTTATGCAGCCACAGTATTTTATTCACAAAGAAAAAATGCTAAAGAAAATGCAACTACTAAAACATTCTGATTAAGTGAATGGATGGCCCCAGACAGGTCTGCATTATAAACATTAATTGCACATTAGCTCAACTAATTAAAAAATAAATACTGTACACGGCAGGAAGCTCCTTCTTACAGAAACTTCTGCCTTGGGAAATGAGCCAATGCTTTTTAAAAAAAACAAAACCACAAACCCTGTAGTGTCAGTGAAATGCTTGTTTCAGCAAGGGAGATGCTGAAAACACCATCGAGCAGATATTACTGCTGTGCCAACTGTGCAAAGCCAAAGTGGCAGCAAACACCAGGAAACACTTAATGAAAGGATCTCTTCATTCCCTCTTACTGCCCAACCCATCTAAAAGCCTCAGATACTATGAGTGGGACAACATGAAAACACAAAATAATTCACTTCTGAAATTTGGCAGAGGGTTGAAGCACAGGCTTTGGGGAGCCCGCGGCGGGGGGAACGTTGCTCTTTCCCAGGCGCCTGCACTGCAGAAGGGCTGGAAAGTTCTGGGGCAAAACACAATCTTGTGCAAATGCCTCAACTACTCACAGCCACACTAGTGCCAAAACTGCAAGAAGCTGCCTCAGAGCCATGCTGTAGCCAAACCCTCTTTTAGTTTTTCCCAGATCCACACTGCTGCCAGCCTCAAGATATCTCCCCAGTGGGGCCCAGCCCTATCACTGCAGTTTCACCAGCATGCTCAGAACTTGCCTGGGGCCTTCTGCAGCATGCTTCATTGCAAGAGGGTGTTGGCATGCCCTTCGAGCTCCCTTTTAAGTGGTTTCCAAGGAACAGAGCAAGAATGGGAGACACTCAGGCTCTTACAGCTCAGTTGAGGACAAGACTGAAGGATTGTAATGACCTAGTCTGACTTTGGGAGATGGTTGTGGTGGTGATGAGCACTGTGAGGCTGAAAGGTACAAAAAAGGAGGAAGAAAAACACACCACCACCACACAACCAAAACCAACCAAAACCACACACGCCCTGCAGCACATTACCACAGAGAAGCCTACCTGGCAGGGGCCAGGCTAGCACTGAGACCGCCTAAATCCCAGTCCAGCACTCAAGAGACAGAGTAATTTTGCATCTAACAAGCATTACTAATGGGGTTTGCAGTTGCTGACAGATGTATCTTCTTAGGAAACATGCACATGTAAGAATGAGAGATTAAAGATATTTTCAGACATGAATCTTTACTTTCTATACCTATGTACACACAAACAAAGTGTTTGCTTTCTTAAGTAGAGAAGCACAAACACTTTCACCAGTGCAACACTAAGTATTTAATGCAATACTAGATAAAAATCAAGATGCCACATCAATTTGTGTGAAAACAGTTGTACTGATCTATCTGGGTTCACATCCAAGCTCTGCCATAGACTAGCTACATAACCCCAGGCAAGGCAGCTCCTTTCTCTACTTCTCTGATCCAGGAAAAGTCATTTTTCTTCTGCCTTTTATTTGTTCTCCATTTAGCTCTTCGGGGAAGCCGCTTTTACAATCAGCCTTTGTGCAACACTGAACGCAGAAAAGATCCAGTCTCAGTTTAAACACTACTGTAATACAAATAATAAACAATCATCATTAAGTCATTAATTTGCTTAACAGTCTCTTTTTCTCTCTCTGTGCAAACACACTTTCTGAGTTGGAAGAGGTTTCTTTCAGCAGGGAGGTAAATTTGTACTCTCTTGTAAATGGAAAGATCATGTGCCAGTGTATTATCATTCAATATTATGAATAATAAACAACAATTTGATAAATTTCTTGACAAGCACCACAAATCTTCCCTGCAAGTCATGCCACATCTTAACAGCCAGTTCTGTTCCGAGGACTCAGAGCAATTACAGAGCTAGCTTAGGTGCCAGTTAGGTTACAGTGATAATGAAACGCACCAACCTAAACACACTAATTGCAGTATCGGTTCCGTTGTGTACGTTATTAAATATGCATGAACCTCCTCTCCTCAGGGATAGCTGTTGTGGACAGGGCACCTTGTAACACTGCGATTGCATCCAGTGGCAGCTGTTAGAGGAATCACTTCTTGCGGTGAAGAGGAGTCTGAGTATTCTGATTGAGAAAGGGTTCCTGAGATCATACTGGTTGCTAATTATTTTATTGCAATTTGAGGGGATTGGGGAAATCACATCCCCCATCAGAGACTTTATTTCTGGCAGGTGAGAATGTCATATTTACTTTGCGCTAAGCCTGAGGGAACATTTAAGAGCGCTGGTAGGGAACAAACGCATCCCCAGAACCCCCAGGGTTTGTCCACATTACCTGGTTAAGCCACACAAAGCAACTCCACCATGTGCAGTCTTGGGAACTAGCACTCAATTCGACTGGCAGAGCAATATATCCTAATAAGAAACAGGTAATCAGGAGAAAAAGGTAGCCATGCTTAGTGCTGCAACTTCTGTGGATTCATAAATCCACCACATAGCGTGCTCCTGAGATAGCTGAATACACATGGGGGCTCTGATACATGCAGCTAGTGCCAGGCTAACAGCACAGCCCATAAAAACAGAGGCAGAAACTTTTCTTAAACTGTCTCACTAATTTATACATCACTTATGAAGATACAAGCTTTCATTCTACTCTGCAGTAGGGCTGGTATAAATATCACCTCATTATCCTTGTTACATCTCCAATACAGCTACAGGTAAGCAATATAAAGAGCATCTTGAAGTGCAGCTTCCCTCCCCTTCACACTGGCTCTTAAACACAGGCTCAGTGTTGTATTCCTGGCCTAATTTCTCCTTTCTTGGGTTTGTCTCCATGTTGCTGTACTTAAAGAAATACCTTTTTCTATCTTGCTATTTCCTTTTCGTTCAAAGCCAAGCTCTGCAAAATCTCTGCTGTTCTCCGCAGTCACACAGACGCATACACGCACAGAAAAAGTATCTGTGGTTTAAATCGCATAATGAGTAGAGAACAGAAAACAGACACAATCTGCTTGCCCAGCCCAGCTCCCATACACATGAAAGTCAGAGGAATTTATTGCTGCTTACACCACCTCCCCGTACCCTGCTGCAGCAGCTGCCCTGGCATGGGTGAGTATGGTATCATCCAGGCTCACAAAGCGTGTTCTCAGTGTCCCAGTGGCATGACAGAGAGTTAACGCTCTGAGAAGAAGCTCTAGATGTCCTGCATACAATAGAGCTTCGAAATAAAAGCTTTCATGATTTATGGGTACTCTAACACAGTGGGAGTTAAAGACCTTCCACTTTCAGGAGACTCTTAAAGCAGTCTCTGTGCAGAGGAAGGAATGAAGCCAGCACAATGCAGTATTTCTAGTATCTCTTTTGAACCTTCAGCTGGTTTAGCTAGATATCTGAGATCTAGTGACCCAAAGACATGCTGGCTTTACGCTAGGCATGGGAGACATGGCAGAGGGGGGAGCAGAGTGACTTTCTTCCAAGCAGAAGCCAGTCTTTGTTAGTGATTATTTTTCTATTCCAGTTCCATCCTTAACAAATTCAAAGAAACTTGCATCTCAAGTGAATTCCTGTAATTAGATTTCAAGAACTGGCTAGTACTTAGGTTTCATTTACAAGTATTTTAAAGCATAGAGATGATTAGCAGCATTATCTATGTTACTGCTTTAGGGGGAATCTTTTAATAAGTTTTGAAGAGGAAGAAACCCCACAAAAGGGTAAGTACGGTAGATATGGTAACAAAACACTGTGCTTTAGCTCATTGCAAGCGGGTGCACGAGATGAAGGCAGAGGCACTCTCTGCCATGGCTTTTTCTGCAATTAGAGGTGGATATCTGGAAGGCTGAGAAGCTGCAGACTGAAAGTGCTCAAGTTCAAAACCATTAGAAAATCCAGACGAGGCTAAGTTGTGGAAGAACGGCACTGTAAGCAATTCTTCACCAGATCGGACCAAGTATTTGCACCCATATCCTGCACCTTTCCCTGGATTCCTCCCAGCCTCCTGTCCCACCTTTCTGCTGTCAACTCTTCATTCTGCCACAAGCAGCTCACTTTCCTGAGCAACTGCAGAAGCAGCTAGTGGGGTTTAAACTCCCCATATGCATCATAGTCATCCCATCCTTCTCCAGCTCTACCCACCTGATTTGTTTAGATTCTGAGAAGAGAAGTGCGGACAAAGCAAACAGCTGTGGGAAGAAAACTAATCTGTCCTGTGGCATATCTGCCTGTGCAATTCGGAGGAGAAAACAGAAAAGTCAAGAGACAGCGGAAGAACTGTCCTGCTTCTTCATTCGAGCACATGTTTCCAGATGGCCAATTCGCTTTGTTTCCTCTGCTGCCATACACCATGTGCTTGAATTTATTCCCTTTGATCCCATCAGCTTATTCCACACTCGTGCCCAGTTTTGCGCAGGTCCCACCCAGTGCTCCCAGGGGATTTCAGACCCCAAGCTCAGACTGCACAGGTTAAAGATGACTCCTGTGAAACGCTGAGGGTTGCCCCCTCCCACTCTTCTGGAGGAAGAGGCAAAACAAGTGCCTGACTGAATCAAAATCAAAGTAAAATTGAATAGGGACCTGGAACTACGGCCCACTCGCAGCTAACTGGGGCAGCCTGTGCGAAGACAGTAATACCCCTCTTAGCCCTTCATTCATGCTATTCTCTGTCAAGGGAAAAGAGGGCTATTTTGTATTTAATGCCAGCTATTTAAAAATGATTACCATCCATAAATGTTCACTTCCCAAAGACAAATAATGCTAACACTGCTGAAATAGCATTGATTCCATAAAATGATCAGAAGGGAATGCTTAATTATTTCCCAAGGAAAGAAAAAAAAAAATATGGTAATACCACAGATTTCGATTACATAAGATCATTTTTAAGAATAAAAGCCTTCATGTCAATTCTACATCTTCCTTCTTTTGCAGTCTGATTCATATTCTTTAGTCAGTTTGTTACAGCTTCTCATAAATCCCTTTTGAAATTTAATGCAAATGACCCTTTTTTATTAAGCATTTTAATTCTGAAGTGGCTTCTGTATTCTCCAAGGCAAGCATATTCATGAACTGTATTGTGCGTCTCCTGAGTGCTTGTAATAATTACTTCAACACACGCTGAAGTGATAACCATAGCAATGATTCTAGTCCAAGATCTGACCCCAAGTTACTATTTTCCTATGCAAATCTTCATGTTACTGTGTATGTTGATGTTGAGTTTGCTTCTTTGAATAAACATGGTAATTGTCAAGAAGTATGTTGTAAAGCGCAGAGAGGCCTAATTATTGGAGGGATAGGGAAATGTGTTTGAGAATAAGCGAGCATCCTGATCCATGCAGCAATCCTGCAGGCTTCAGTCTGCATCTAATCACAAAGCGAATTGGTCAGAGGTGCACACAGTTGTTGACTACAGTTTCTTTCAGACAGGCAGAAGTACTGCCCTGCAAAGAAAAATACGCAGCCTGTGTAGAGCTAGATTTCTCCATCTTCAGAGCAACTTAATTAAAAATCTTCACGTATCTAAAGAACAAGAATCTCATTGTTTCAGGATCAGCACAGGACTTCATCAGGGATGGCCAACAAATAGCACAAAGCAGACAAGATCCAGTTTGCGGGGTAGCTTTATCCGATTTCTGGAAAGTATCAGCAGTCAGGAGGTCAACAATATTGGGGGGGGGGGGGGGGGGGTGCGTGTGTGTTTTAAGAAAGGTACAAGGACTAGTGTAGCCAGTTTCTTAGGTTTTGCACAGTATCATGCAAATGTAATTAAGTCTATGATTATGGCTAAAAATAAAAATGGTCTTAGAGTAAAAACATGTCAGGTCAGCCCCTTTGCAAGTAATTAAGAAAAAGATGCAAACCCCGCCCTGAAGAGAGGGCAAAATCACAGTACGAATCAGTATGAGCAGCTCCTTGAACACCAATACATAAAGTACAAAGGGAAAAAAGACTCCAATCTGTGATTTATGCAGAGAGAACTCATGCTGCCAGAGTTAAATTGTCCTCGCAATTGCTAAGAAACTATCGACGACAAAATCTTAACTCAGAAAAGATGCATCCAACACAGATAATTCTATATTAGAGCTCATCTGTGTGATAAGGAGTAAATTGATCACAAAAAAAAAGGTATTATCCAAAGAAGAAGTGATCATGAGTTGATTTCATTTTCAAGTGCAAACAGAAGACTTTTTACTTTGCCAGAACTACTAATACACATGCTTGGTGCTTAAAAAGGATCGATTTCATGAAGCTGGGGGAGGAGGGCAGGGAGTAGAAGAGCCAAACCAGTTGGGAGAAAGAATTTTAGAAGAAAAATGTTACAATAATTGGGAACAGCTTAAGAACATTTTTCTCGATGTCCAGAAAAACCACAGTCTGAGTCAAAGAAAGCTGTAGCTGCTAAAAAACAAGTTGGCTTAGGGGGAAGTGGAAGCAGGTATAAAACATACGTATAACAAATGCAAGAAAGGCGAAGTTCTTAGTTTTAATACAAATCAGAATACAGAAGTTGCCAAAAATGTAAAGGAAAGCCATAGATTTCTCCTTTTGTCCAGCTATGTAAAAAACCCTACAAACCCAAAGGCCAAGAGAAGGAAAGTTTTAGATATAACAGGAATAAAAAAGAACTGTATAGTGATACTCTTCAAACAGATTGAAGTGTCCAATGGTCAGAAAAAACATAGAAAAGGAAAATGTTTTCAGTGAACACATTGCCTTTATATGAAGAAAAGTTGGACAATACAGTCATATCTGATGATAACGATGATGAATATTGTATTTCAACAGTAGACAAGAAAAGCTTTAAGCAAAAGCTAGTATACTAGGAGGAGATATTCTAAGATCAGTAAAACTAAAACTACTCCTACATACAAGAGTTTTAAAATAGGTGGTCAAAATGTAGGAGAGGACCTCTTGTACAGACTGTTCAGTAAAAGCTTTAGAGCTTCTAAAGGGCTGATGAAGGCTAAAGCTGCTCTAATATTTAAAATTCAGAATCAGGGAGGCTGATCCCAGGCACATCAGCCTGCCAGCACTGCAAAGGATAGAGGGAGCAGTATCAGGAATAGCTTGAAAAAAGATTTCAGCAATAATAGCATAATCAATGCATGTGGGTTTATGGAAAACAGAGCTCAAAATAACCACCGCTCTATGGTTAGCTGATGCAGACAATAGCGTTTATGTAGTATGCACAGTCTGCTGTAAAGCTTTCATCTTACGTGAAGTTTTGATTAAAATACTAGAAAAATATATAAGTCCATATGGCTCATATTAAGTAGTTAAAACCCCATCTACTTAGTAGACCTGAAACTAAGCAGAAAACTACCTTCAAATAATTACTTTTCTTATGGTACCATCCAATAGCTGGTTTTCCCTCTGCTATTAAGTATTTTTCTCAGTCATTTTAATGAAGACCTAAAGGTTATTAGGAATGATTTTTACAAAGAAATTACAGAGTAGTAAGAGAAAAAGAAGAAATTCCATATAGGGAGCTTTCTGTATTGCCTGGTAAACTGAGCACAACCAACCAACATGCTATTTCAATAAGAACATGTTTAAGTTTGCACACACAGTAAGGAGAAACAAAGTCCACGCTGACAGAGGAATGAGTCTCTTCTAGGAGGATGTGCCCTGCAGAGGTTATGGTGCAATATGATCAATGGTGCAATGTTCACCAAAAAAACCTGATGTGTTCTTCGGCGGTAAAATACAAGATCAGGGAGGAGTAGAGAAGTTGTATCACCTCTGTGCCTGCCGCTGCCATAACTACTCCCAGAACACTTTTTCTGGTTTTGGTATCCACAGATCAAGAAATGTGTGTTTGGGAAAGTTCAAAGGAGAGCTATCAAATTTTAAAAGGTAAGGACATGGGCTTAATACAAAAAAGCGCAACTCGGTGAGCGCTAAAAATATGTTCTTGTGTTATTATTTACCAATATGCTTGCCAAGTGTGTTATCAAAAATGGGGTGAGGCTACATACACATACTGGATGCAAACAAAGTAGCAGAAAGGCTTTAAGACGTAACTAATTCTTAGTGAGGACCTATTCTGCCATTCATTACATGCACAAGCATAGTATTGTTACAACTGCTAGCATTAATAGAAGTCACATACACATTCGCTGCCATTTGCATATAGGTGTAAGCCATTTTATGAGTTGTTTCTGTCTACAGGAATGCTGGATAAGATAGGAAGACTAATAGTGACCACTCTTTACTACTACAGTATTACAGAAATCTTTGAATTAGTGCCTTCATACACATACAGCATATTAAATCACTGTAGTGACATTGTAATACTTGAAGGAAATAGAAACATGAGTACTTCCAACATTTTAAAAAATATATATGTATATCCTGAATTGGATGATATTTGGTGTTTGCTAAAAAGGTTCAGTGCTGGGATAAGAGATTTTTACAATGAAATGTTCCCATTTATGCATACCATCCTACGCTCATTGCCAAGATAACATCTAACCTATGATATGAGGATCAAATTCCCATTTAGAATGATTTATTTCAACAGCAGGTATAAAGCAGACTCTCACAACAACTCATTTGCTAAAGAAAACTTTCATAAGGACAATCACTTTCTAAACTGATTTGCACCATCATAAAACTGAGCTGCACCATAGATTGCAGGTGAAAACAAAACAACCCCCTCCCATTAACTCACTAATTAAATGCATTGCTGAGAATAAAGCTTTCTGCTTTGATTTGTGAGCGTTAACAGTCACCAGCAACAATAGCAGCCCTTGAGGTACCTTGTTGGAAAAAGGTTTCTTTGAAAGTTTACATTACCAAGGGAAGACTTTCTAGAGATATTTATAAGCGGGATAAATTGACTTTCTAGGAGATCTCCTTGCTATTGGCCCATTGTTGATTCTCCATCAGAGATGTGTTATGAAACCAAAGAGTTTTCACATCATCTGAACAGAGTTTATTTCCTCTCTAATTCAACAAATATTCATAAATTCCTGGTACACCCAGCTGCCTAATTTGGCAAGGTTTGTCTGTTCCTGCTTTCAAAAATAAATACAGTCATGAAGAAGCACCAGACTAACGCACAAGAGAACGTCCTTCTGTCCTCCATGTCATGGGATACCTTGAACAATATCCCATCCCCCCTTTTCTTTATACTTCTCCATCTAAAAAATGGCTTTATGAACTAGTGCTGTGAGACCTTCCAATTAGAAAGCACAAGCACAGCAAAGAGTGGGGACCCAGGCAGAAAGTTATTAGCCGTTCTCAGCTTCTACCTCTAGTTACCACTGAGTTTTCCAGACTTCCTTTCATATCTGAGCTGGATAAATGCATGAATAGAGGATTTGAGCTTTTCTTGCTTGCTTATCAAAGACTATTTTTTGAAATTAGCACTTTTCATACTGAAGGGTTCTGGAGAACTGATGACCTGAGCAGCCATTGTCCTGGTGATTTCAGAGCAAGAGGCCAGCTGGTGGATCTCCCAGCCTGTACAGGTCCAGTTGACTCAGAGCCCATGTTTGGTGTATGGGCAAGTAATAGCTTTCTTACATTGTTTACACAACACGATAAAATCCTGACAACACCAGGAACTGAGAAGTAGTAATTGAGAAGCTACTCTCATACAGCCATTTTTCCTGCCTGTATCTATAATTTGCAAGCTAGATACTTGATGTGATCTGCAGTCTACAACTACTATTGTTCTGTAACTAGAAGCTTCATTTATGATACCTTCTTATGTACAGTTGCAAACTGCATGTGCACAGTGGGTTCCTCTTTGTTTTCATGGCATAGCGCAGTTTGAATAACAGTATAAAGGATGAGATAACTTTTAAGGTACTATTAATCTGCCTTTATTCTACTGACATAGTCTATAAAGTTTATTTTCTCACCATTATCGTTTTACTGGTCAAGACATGCTCTCTCAATGTGAGACACCTTTACATAAAAGATTTTGGTCCATTTTACTCTCTTCTTCATGTTTTAGGTGTCAAAGAATTGGGACCACGGAGTTTTGAGCATTAGTTTATTTTGGACTATAGCTTATTTCATCAGCACACATTCCACTCTTGTCTGACCTTAGCTCTTATTGAAAGTTAGGTTGTCTTGTCTTCTGGTGACCATAGAAGTGCCTCTTTTGAGTAGATGATTAACTGGTGTTTAAGCAGACAATGAAATACTAACATAGGTTTTACAAACATGAACTTCATCTGCCAGGACCCAAGAAAGATGATATTTGGATCTTCAAATATGACAAAGCAACTATTCCCAGCTGTCCTGGTTTAGGCCGGGACGGAGCTAGTTTTGTCTCCAGCAGCTCCTGTGTTTTGGCTTTAGTGTGAGAAGAACAGTGATAGCACGCTGATGTTGCTGGTTGCTGCTGAACGACCAAGGACATTTTGCTGTTTCCCAGGTTCTGCTAACGTGCAGATGCAAAAAACTTGGGAGGGGTAGAGACAGAATAGTTGATCCAAACTGGCCAAAGAGAGTATTCCATACCATAGACATCACGCCCGGTATAAGTGAGGGTCGGCCGGTGGGCCACTAGGCTTTTAGACCCTTAACTTGCCCTAATCGTTAAGCTTCCCTTTGGGTGGCTTTTTGTTTCCCTATTTTTCCTTTTTGTTTTTCGTTCGTTCAGCTGTTTGTTCCCTCACGTGCTCTCTCTGGAACTTGCGGTTCTGGGATAGCTGGGGGGGATACCCCTGCTCCCCGATTGCTGCTCGCGACGGGCTGTGTCAGTTGTCGGGTGGTGAGAAATTGTGTATCGTTTGTTTTATATATTCTATTATCCTTATATATATTGTTATTATCATTATTAATATATTGTTATATTTTTCCTTTGCTGTCCTGGTGAGCTGTTTTTATCTCAACCCGCGAGTTTTCCTTTCTCTCCGATTCTCCTCCCCACCCCAGCGGGGAGGGGGGGAGTGAGCAAGCAGCTGCGTGGTATTGGGTTACAATTTGGGGTTAAACCACAACAACAGCAACCTCTGCTTTAAACAGTAACACTTCCAAAAATCATACCATAAAAATGAAACACCTTTGATCACAGTACAGACTTGTTGGCACTTCTGAGAAATAAACATAAAACCAACCCAAAATTGAAAGATCATGCCATTAGATCCAATTCCATTAATTTAGAACTGTATCAATTTTCGGAGGATTTGATCAATACCTGGAATTGCATCAACTAAGAACTCATCTTCTAGAATAAACTCATGCAGCTCCCCAGGTGGAGTTAACTCAGTTTTGCAACTAAAACCATATCCAGAAAATCTGATGCTAATGGAAATATTCCCCCATTCACTGGAGACCCTCACCTCCCCTCATCTCTAAGCTACCATTTTTCCATCATTGCTAAATACTACCTGTCAAGAAGGAGTTGCATTTGATTGAGATGCGGAGGCATCAATAAAATAATTGCTGATGTCACATAGCATTCTTTGCTTAGTGTTCATTCCCCTGTATGACTTAATTAACAATGCCTTCATATCAGAATAAATCAGCTCTTTTTTTATTTATCTGATGTCTTCAGACAACTTCATGACTGTGACATGGAGGTTCCTTTGTTATTTCTTCCAGGGCATTAGGCAGGTGAGAGGCATGGGCTCAGTTTGAGATTGAGACCCTAAAATCCCTGCTGATATAACAGAGGAATGGAGAGGCAGATGGTGTTGGAGCTAGTCTGAATTTATGGAGGCTTCAGAGATATGGCTTATGTGACAAAGGAATTAGAAAGCAACTTATTAGAAGTGCCACAGCACAGAGAAAGACAATAAAACCTAGCAAATTAGATAACAACATTAGGGGCATACAAAGAAGAGTCAAGACTGACATGTGAACCGTCTCCTCATGACAAATTGTTGCACTTCTTTGAACTGAATGGACAATAAAATGTGTGCTTTTAAAATTACACTTAGAAGAACTGAATAAAGCTTCCCTCCAGCATAACTTCCGCTTACAGCAGCTGAGGACCCAAGGTAGAAAGCAGAGCAAAAAAGAAGCCACACTTCTATGCTCATCTATGTTCCCACCAGAATGAGAACAGCAGATTTTCCTCTGCAAAGCACTTCAGCAGTCAGACAATAATCTCACTTATACCCATGCAAACTCAAAATGACTCCTCTGATGCTAACAAAATCATTCCAGATTCGTACTCCTGTTTGCAAGATCAACTGCTGGGACTCTGCTACCTTCACCCAGCAAAAACACTTACGCAAACAGCTGATACTGCAGAGCAGAGCATTTTCCCAATCTCCTTACACATAGGGTAAACACAACTAGGAAAGTTACTGTGAAATTTGCTACTCAATTTCTTATTTCAAAATTCAGCTTAAACCAGTGGCTCTAGACAACAGAATAGATAATCAAAAGGCAACTAATTTCTTAAGCAAAGCATTTCACAAGGTACAATAGAATGAAATCTGTGTGCCAGTAAAAGACCCAGGTAGGAGCTGTTACAAGACACAGACATTATTCCTTAGGCCCAAGCCAGACAGTATTAATAATGAGTCACAGCAGGATTTCTTATTATTTACAAAAAAATGGAAGTGGTGTCATCATTTCTCAATAGTAAATAAAGTATATGGAAGCAGAAAGGTAAGTTTCAAATTAGATTCAGTGTTAAGCAGTATTAGTACTGCATGGACATCATCTGAACAGTTGATTAGTAAAAGCTACATCTGAAAAACAAGTATTACATTTCTGAAGGACGAAAAAGCCCTTGTCTTATCTCATCCATACTTTCATCCTCACATCAAAAAGGATCAAGGTTTAAGCCATAGAGACCATACAGACCAATAAGCCTGAATTCAAGGATCTCTGTGCATCTTCAAAGATACACTGAGAACCATCCTTACCTACTCCCTTCATGCCCCTCAGAAGCAGAGACTGCTCAGAACACCTTGCTGCTCCCTGGGGAGCTGTTAACTAGAGAGTTGAGAAGGTGCCCATGTTTTCCCTACTTGTGCCATGCCTGTCAGTGATTCAGAGGACTGAAAATCAGCTCTCTCATGACCCATTTAATTTCCTTCATTTGCCATAGAAATCTCTCAGAGTCTAGAGTAAACCCGGAGAAGCTGAGATTTTTCTCATCTACCAAATCTTCTTACAAAGTTGCTCTCTAAATAAACTAGAGACGAGCCTCGCTCTTCTAGGCTCCAGTTCAAATCCAGGAATGATATCCTGCAGCCCCATAGAAGTGGCTAGGGAGAATTTTTATTGGCGTATGCTAACATCCAAACAACCCAGTCCTCCTAAAAATATCCTATGGGGTGGTTGTTAGAGTCTAATTTGGGTCTGTGACTAATATGCACACGTTATAGTCACTTCTCTCATGCTTCATAGGCTTCCAAGTCTATACATCATATAGGGCAACAGTAAAGTCTAAATAACTTTCTACAGGTTCATTTATCTTCTTTAGAAAATCTAGACACCTGGCTGCACCATGTCAGTGTTGATTTTCTTTAAAAAAAGAAAAAAAAGAAAAAGTGCTGAGGTTTATTCCTTATGGTAATGTTCAAAGGTGACAAAATGAATTTCTTAAGTGTTTGTAACAGCTCTATCGTGACAGATACATTGCAAGTCTCTTCCTTTTGTCTCAAGGGCTGCACTCCACTCACATTTGTCAGGAAAACCTCTGATGCAATGACGCCCTCATCCATTTTATAACAGGTAATATTGGCCACTGAAGCATTCATGCTGGCTCTTTGCGAAGCTCCTACAGCCCACTTCTTATCTTACTGCAGCTGAAGGAATTCAGGAGAAACTTCCCAGGCATCAGTGAAATTATATCAAATCCAAGAGAAATCAAAATCAGAACCATGGCCTCATCGTGCCACTTACAATTTATGCTATCCAACAGGCTCATTAAACATCAGTGAGTTTATGGCCTATTAAAGTTAATGAAAAATGCTTCAGATTTCCAGCAGATTTCTGGTCTCAATTTACTGCTTCTCTGCAGAACAACTGCTTTATTCTGATCAGAGGAGCTATGGCCTTTCACTTGGAAATCCCAGTCTTGGTCTGTATGAGCTAACCTTTCAGGCAAGCCTGCTGAAGCCAATTAGGTTATGGCATCAAAGTATATTTTAAGCATAACTATTTAAGCAGATTATAGGTCTGTTGCTTGCTACAACCAAAAGTTTCACTTTTGGAAGTAATGTTAATCCCAGCCCTATACTCTCCCTCTTTTGCAGTTTTAAAGGAAGCCTGAGGGTAGTGCTTTTACTTATTATGACAGGCAGAGTTCTCAGCATCTGTTTAAACAAAACAGAACAAAGGGATTATCTGTTGCCATGCAACCACTAAAAATGATACATTTTTAATAGCTGAGACCAGAAAAAGCAGCTGCCATACGGGCTCAGAAATTTTCAAAGAAAAAAAAAAAAAAAAGGGTTAATGCCTTAAGTCAAGTTAAACCACTTTTCAATAGAGGGGAGGGGAACAAATCTTTTATGACCACTATAATATAAACTCAGCATGGCTGGAAAGAGCACCGCTTTCAGCAAATTCTCCCTGTAGGTACACGAATCGTTGTTCTTATGCAAATAGGCTGGATTTTCACTTCCCTGACCTTGCTGTGTTTGTTTTGCCTGTTTCTTTCCGTATCATCACAACACTTGACCTTTCACTCTATGGGATGAAAGCTAAAGCGCACTATAGGACAGTCCAGGCCACCTCCTGATCTCAGCACCTGGAGGTCTTCAGAGAGAAGCTAGATTTTCATATATGCTAGCTCACTCGGACATACCGAGATAAGACAAAGAAAATCAGAAAAAGATCTGGAGCAGGATCAAAGGAATTACTTGTTTCTTTTTCAGGAATTAATCTGATTATATAGCTTGGGCACAGTATCCAGAAAACTTTCAAAGGAACAATTTTAAACAAGATGACACACCTGGTGTAGATTGTACAACTTTACTGATACCTGTAGAGCAACGCCAGTTCATAGCAAGGGGATTTGGATTGTCTGAATATAGGCAATGTTATACAGCATAGTTAATGGCTGAGATTTGCAAGACCACAAGACATAGTTAATGGGAAGGTTTAAAGCCAACATGCTCTCATATCCCTAAATGCCTTTCAAATCTCAAGTTACCTATCTTAGGAGCTCAACAGCAATACAAAAAAAAAAAGAGAGAGAGAAAGAAAAAGCCTTTCTGAATATTAACCCATCTGGAGAACCAGAAAAAACCTGGAAGCAACCCATTTTTATAAGATGAAACTGTTTCCAGGAGAAGGAAAAAAGAAGTGCTGAAGCCCTGGCTGTAAAAATTATTTTCCAGAGGATTTCAGCAGAGGTTTGAAGCGTCTGAAAAATTAAGCTGTTTAGAAAAGTACAAGACCTCATACTGATATTTTGCTACTATGCGTTATCTATAAGAGCTAAACTGCTGTCCCATCCAAGGCTGCTGCCAGTGACAAGGATCTGACCCCACCTCACACAACATTCTTATGCCATATACATTTAAGCCATCTGGGGAATACTGCAAGGAAAAAAAGTTTCATCCTCCTCCTGATTTCTGAAAGCAGCTACCTTCAAGGATTTCACAGATATATTTCTACCTTTTAATAAATTATTTCAGACAAGTCTTGATCTTAGTGGTGTACAAGGTCACAGAACTAACCAATAAATGAAGATCACCTCCGTTCTTCCAAAATCGTTCCAACCTGTAATCAGCAGATCTGGTTTTGCATTCAGAAGAAATTGAAACTGAAGCTTTCATAATCTCTTCCTGGGTCTCAGTCAAAGCTGAATGGAGCTAGCAGGAGCTTCGGTTTAAGGTTAGCTTCCTTTGGATCAAATCCATACTAGCTAGCTTTGAACATCCTTCCTCCAGACATCTAGCTCAGGTAGCATCACTTAGGAAGAGGCTGGACACATTGCAAATCCTCCTTTTGGTTTTTATGACACCAGCAAATTCTTGTCTGGAGTTGAAGCCAAATAGCTTTAAGGCCAAGTCATCTTGGCACGTTTTTGTCTTCAGTGCCATGAAAGTTTTGTTTAGAAGCAGTTAACAACATAACAATAGAGGCTTATGTCTCTGCTGTTGTTTTCCTGTTGTTAATCACGCCCCTTAGTGCGAGAGTGATGGATTAAGACAACATGAAACAGATTCTTCCACGTGAAATAAAGACTGACATGGCACAAAACATTTAGATGTCAACATGCAATGATATTGATTACAATCAAGCAAATGAGTAAGATCTATTTCTTTTTTTATCATTTGTGTCATATTAAAGGAGTGATTTGTTCTTATGACGATGATTTATTTATTGTTTCAGATTGGTAATCACCACTAAGCACATTTTGGCAGCTATGGAAATCATGATACAATTAGGAAATATTGAAGGAACAAATCATTTCTCATTAATACATAATGATCATCATTAATACAAATGCTATTTAAAGTTAATTTAGAAGAATGGCTACAGTAAGATAACTGTGTTGCTCCAATTAAAGGGCACAAACATTCTCTACTGAACCTACTCTGAGTTATTAAGATCTTCTCCACCTTTGGTGAAACTTCTGCAGAGTTGTGATTTCAATTTTTCCCTCTCTTCACTCTGCAACTTACTGAATTTAGTAAAACTAAGAGAATGGTGGGGAATAAAGAGAAGCATCCTTGTGATGACTTGTTCTGTCACATTCATATCTAGAAATAAAGGGAAAGAAAGGAACTCAAACTATTTGAATATCTTGGAGGTTGGTCCAAGCCCACAAAAACAAACAAGTCTTTTTCAGGGGGGTGGGGGGGTGGTGTCATTTTTCCACATGAAATGTGAATCAACAATATTTTTTTACTGGTTCTAGCAGTTAGCTTCCTTCTGACGTGACAGATTGCACTGACCACAGGGTAGAGGACAATATTGACCATCAAGAGTACAGGAATAGGAAAAATAAGAGTAGGAGCAGTAGGGTCTAGGCAACACTCAATGTACTTTAAAGAAAAAAATTGAAAATTGTTTAAAGTTGACAGACAAGAAAAATGTCACCTTCTAATTATCAGTGATTGCTCTAAGTTGTAATAAGTAATTCACTATGCACAAAGAATATAATCGTAGCTTAGCTAAAATCCATGGGAATCTTGCTATTGGCAAAAACAGATCCAGAAGACACTATCCATGGCTTTTGGCCACGTGAACAGTGAGAATACTTCCCAAATCATAGAACCATTGACCTTAAGAGACACAATCTAAAGACTGCTGGATTTAGGGAAATCTTCCCATTTACTTCTGCGTACTTCAGATCAGGCCCCAAAGGGAGCTTGCATTTATCCTCTTCTATTTTGCAAAGACAGCTGAAAAGGATCTGCTTGGTGCAGATCATTTCACTTAAAGTTGATCATAGGGGCTGTACTAGTATGCCTTCAAGAGCCACAAAACGTTTTCTACATATATGGTGATGTTTGGTTTGGGGTTTGTTTTGTTTTTCATTTAGGTGCCCCTTCTCAAAAAATCCTCTTGAGTATATTTGGTAGATTTTTCTATGCAATTTTGAACTTTCATGCAACTTCGTAGAATTTGTTAAACATTCTTTAATTAACTTTAAGTGCACTTTTCTCATCAACAGACAGGCAATTAGTTCCCTCTAGAGAAAAAAAAAAAAAAAAAAAAAAAGAAATCATCATTTTCTTTGGTGTCTAGGCATAGACATTGGGATCATTGTAATAGAGTCACATCGTTGTACCAGAGCAGAATTCAGCCCCACGTTCGTATACTGATAAGACTTCAGGGTAAGCAGTCGTTCAGGTGAAAATAGTGCAAATGTTTTAGTTTGAACACCTGCCTCTTTGGAGACTTTTCAAAGCCTTCCTTCAATTTTTTAGTGGATAATTCCTGCCAGAGCTTGAAATGCTCTCTCCTGGCAGACTCCGAGCGTTCTGGCCTACACACCACTGAGGTGCAGCACTGACTGAAGACCAATCAAGTTACGCACTGTGGTTTTAGAGGCTTGTGAATATAAATGAGCAAACTCTGCTTTAGAGCGGTGTGTACATTTCTGCTCTGCAAACTTGCTGCTCTGGGGGCACAAGGAGCCTGCAGCAAATACACCGGAGAATTTGGTGCTAAAATTAGTTTGCATTGTAACAAATCACTTTAGTCTTTTCTTGTAGAAAATTGCTGTATGCTTAGTATGTTTAGAGAAGGGATTTTCAATCTTTTGATTTATGGACCCTAAAAAATGTTCCAGTGAGAGTGTGGAACATTCACATCTGAAGACTCTGCATATAAACTTGCTTTTTCTGAACCCCTTAGAAGCAATAAAGAAAACCCAGAAGGTCCATAGATCACAGGTCAAAAATTACTTGCTTAAAGCAAAAGATAAAATCATAAGTTATCTGGGATCAGATTTTTTTTTTTCCTCCCTTTTTCCACGCTCAAGTTTTCACACACACTCACCACAGTTAATGATACAGAAAATTACACAAATTATTGAAATTTCAGTTGCCATGCAGACCAAACATTAAAAAAATTATTCAGGTTTGCATGGCTCGGAAAAGTTTCCTCACTGAAGTGAAAAATCTTGATGTAAACAAAGGGCCAACAAAGCATAACCAGCAGTGCCCTTCCTGCGTCACCCAGTTCTCCGTAGCCAAACCATTAACCTGGGAAGCAGATGGATATCCCTGTTTTGGTGAGACCACCTGGACCTTGGCACCAGAGAGGTGAGGATTCATCACAACAAACTACCCCATCTCCCAGCTAAGCAGCCTAAGTGCCTAATTAGGAACTCGCTGCCCTCTGCTTTCCAGCTCAGTGAATACTCAATTGCTTTATACAAAGGAGAATAGTATCATTTGGGAGAAGAGCTGTGTCAACGTCCCTCTCCTCCTCACTTTAGCTGTCCCACAGGATGAAGACTAAGACATCTACCAGCAGAGGGAAATTATATAGGTTCAGCCTTCTTCAAGCTGAGGAAAGGTACTTACAAGACTACTACAAATGTTTAATGTCCAAAATATTTATTGTTTCCCCATTATGACATGTTTCTCCTTTGAATGTTTGCAACTTCAAGTCAAAAAGTCCAATGATGTTGACCAAAAACTGCTACAAAGATGATTAAGGGACTAGAGCATCTCTCCTACGGGGAAAGGCTGAGGGAGCTGGGGCTGTTCAGCCTGAGGAAGAGAAGACTGAGAGGGGACCTCATCAACGCTTATAAATATCTCAAGGGCGGGTGTCAAGAGGACGGGACCAGACTCTTTTCAGTGGTGCCCAGCGACAGGACAAAGGGGAACGGGCACAAACTGGCACACAGGGAGTTCCGTCTAAATATGAGGAAAAACAATTTCGCTGTGAGGGTGACAGCACTGGCACAGGCTGCCCAGGGAGGGTGTGGAGTCTCCTTCTCTGGAGATATTCAAAACCCGCCTGGACGCAGCCCTGTGCAGCCTGCTCTGGGTCACCCTGCTCTAGCGGGGGGGGGGTGGACTAGATGATCTCCAGAGGTCCCTTCCAACCCCTGCCATTCTGTGATTCTGTGATTTCTAGTTCTCTCTCATACAGCTCACTCAATGCCATTACAAACTTTTTGTTCCCCAATACACGTTTGTGTTTTAAGTATCACGTTTACTGAAGTGATCTCAGACTCCTCGGTATAAAGTGGTATGTATGTAAAACAAGCTCATCTGTTATGCAAAACCAGGGGATTTTTAAAAATAATTTTTAAGAGTCTCCTTTTCCCTTTCTCGATTGCTTGACCTTTGCTTTGACAAATGCTATTCCCCTGCTACAGATTAATCACTACAAAGTGCCAGAAATTCTCTGTGTTGATTACTACAGTTTGAGGTTAGCATGAATTGCTATGACCAACAACCCTGCCTGACCCCTTTTATGACAACTACTAAAATCTCATGCTGGAATACTGCAGGGGCAACCTATTTGACCAACAAACATAACTTGATTCAGGAAAATAATGCTGATCATGACAATGCTTTGAAGCCAAAATCAGAAGTAATTAAGCACACACTTAACGCATATGCTTACATGTTTTTATCTGTGATGTCTACTGAACACTTTTCAGGGTAAAAAACTTGTAGTGTTGACTAAATCATTTTCTCCCCACTCACCTGCCACCCAAAAAACATCCAGTCTCAATTTAAAGACTTCAAGGGATGATGAATCACTCACCACAGCTATATGATCTAGCGCTTAATTAACCCCCTCTGTTCAATTGTAGCTTCTTCATTATTTGAATTTCTTTAGTTTCACTCAGTTCTCATTACTTTGTGGTCCTGGTCCTGTCCTCCCCATACTCTGACCTGTTCTCGGCTTTTCTAAATTACGTGCTATTTCTTGTTGCTCTGTAATAACGAGCAGATGTTTCTCTGAAATATGGTATTCTAATAAAAACCTGTAGAAATGGATAACTTTTTAGAGACAAGAAGAGTGAGTCTGGTCTGCAGCTCTAGTTTTTCCTGAAGCGTTATCAGTGACTGACACCAAGACCTTATTTGTAAGCAACACACATGGCCTTGATCAGCAATAAGACTTACCATACAGGCACTCAGAACTCATCAACCAAATAAGTGTTTTGGCACTTGGTTCCATGGGCTCTCGGACAGTAAGTGCAGTTGCCTCCATAATGGTATCTTCAAAGCAATTCAGAAAAAAAAAAAGTTATCTATACTCTTAGTATGACCCGGCTTTCACCACCTGTCTGGAGAGGGCTCTGTTACCAAGTCCCCTTGGAAGGAAGTAGAAAGGAACACAAAAGTTACTTCAGGATGCTGAGGGACCAAGGTGGCTTTCCAAGATTTGGATCTTTACTTGCAAGGTGATTGGGTTGCTTGAATACAAATGGTTTCCAGCTTAATCAAATTAAAAGGCACAGAGTTTTAGCCTTCTAGTTCATGTAAATAGAAAAGTCACAGTGACTTAGACAATAAGCTTAAAGTGCTAGTCATAAATCACAAGCATCGATTATTGTTCTAGTTGGTGTATATTAAAAGTCCATATTTCTACACTGAACACATTTACTGAAATACAGTATAGGAACCTAGGAAAAACAAAGAATTTAGGAAGGGAAAAGATCACACTTAATTGCCCATGAAAATTTTAGCCAACTGCAGGTGTACTCAATTAACATCTCATTAAAAAAACCTCTTGAACTTCAAATAAGCCGTCAGCCTTGTATAGTGTAAATGAAGGGTATAATTGATAGCCACAGCAGCGCTAGGTTAAGTGCTTTAATAACATTCTGAGTCTCCAGAGAAAGTCAGCTCTGTTTCATCAATATAAAGAATCCACGCCAAAGAAGTTTCATAGTTTAAACGAGTATTTTGTACCTGCAGCAGAATAAAGGCAATAAAGTCAGGGGGAAGCTCAGCATAATGCAGCATGAGCTTTTTCTGTTTGCTTCTGGAATATTCTCCTCTATTTAGACTGTTTTCAAAGCAAAATTACAGCACCCACCGTATATTCTTCGATAGGCTAACGGGTACCCATTATCCATAAAGCATGAAATACCAATGTATTTCCAAATATGTGGCCCCAATTCCAATCTCACTTATGAATCTGTCTTTGCCAGAGGCAGACTTGCGAGGCTGATTTAGGATACAGTAATCCTGCTCACTAGCAACTGGCCAGCACAGGATGCTTATTTCCAGAGCACCTGATGCAGCTGCAGTCTGGTCCCGTAGGCAGATATATTCCCTTCAACAGAATTACTTCAGAAGAGTCAGAGATCAGTATCTCATCCTCTGCTCCATCCAACCAACCCTGAACTTTGGGAAGGTTCGAGTATAGAGCAATGTCATAAACCTAGACCCCTAATACATTGATTGATGAGACATGGAGGAGAAAAATATAACCAGCTATTTGATCCCTGGCCTTTTGCTCACTGTTATTGCTCTGGCCTTTGTACAGCGGAGGCTAACCAGGTGCAGCAGCTGTAAAAGAGCACCCATTTTCCATATGATCGTATTTTCTGTCCTTGAGGGGAAAGGAGAACTGCACAGTTCTGCTGTACTTTGAAGAGGACAAGTACCTCCAGCTTCTTGCACTTCGGTCAAGATTTTCTCCAATTCCGACAGCTCATCTACCCCAGAGTTCACAGCAGTATCAAGTTTCTAGAGCTGGTGGGCCTGTCAGTCTACAGGTCACTGGGTATCTGCAAATTACTTCTAATGTGCTCCAGAAAAGATAATTAACAACAGCAATTCTCCAGTCAGTTTAAATTTGGTCTGCACCCTCCCTGAAAATAGTGAGGGGTCCACAAATTGAGAGAACTTAAAACTAGAGGTTGATACCTGGGGTGATTTTCCATCCTGGTATCCGTCTCCCTACTAAGCTTATAATACTGTCTGGAAAGTTGCAATTATGCCCTTGGTTTTCCTTTGTCTTTTCTTTATAGTTTTTGGCATCTTCAGTCTAATTAAGTATGCCTGTGTCCTCTATCCCTCCTCACGCTTTGTCCTGGTACATACAATAACCTCCAGGCTAGAGTTCTTGTCTTCCATGTGCCCTGTGTTTTACACGTCCCTTTGACCCTCTTGGATGAAGAGCACTTATTTAATTAAAACATTCAGACTACCTTTCCTCCCCCCACCCCCTTGGTTACTAAATAACTACTTTGCAGTTCACTGGGATTAGGGTCTCTAATCACAGGGAAGGTTCTCTAGCACTCTCACAAGCAGGGATGAATACAGTTTTTGCTTTGTGAACAGAGAATCCCAAAGGAATTTCCAAACAACCACTCTCAAGGTGCATCACTCTTCAAAAGAGGTGGATTTATGCCAGTTCTCTATCCTTTCAATGCTGGGACTGGCTGTGGAGATAATTTCATGCTTACTCTATTGTGGGACCACGCTGGGCTCTGTAGCTGTCTCAAACACAAGCAACTTACTTCCCATATCTTTATGGCCCAAAATGACATGATCTTATTACTGAAAGTGAAAATACCATCTCTGGGAATGACGTTCTTTTGAACAAGTAATGCCAAAGTTTAAAATAAAAATTTCATCACTTTGGACTTTACATTTCATATTAAAATGGGCCCACCTCAAAGAACACTTGTGGAAATAGTAACTCCTACATTACACATGCATATGGTACTGAATCAAAAATACATTTCAACTGCAGGAAAAAGATTCCATCACAAAAAATATAAAATATCAGAGCGTCTAATGTTCAGCTCCTATGTGATTTTCTAAAATCTAAGGTTGCAAGTGTCAGAAGTTCTTGCGTGTGAAGTCATTAAAGCCTTACAATTAAATAATTGAAAGAAAAATCCAAGAATACAGTGGGTTTTCCACATCTATGGACTATCATTCATTTTATTGCAGTGGCTGGGAACAAGCAGCGTTCTTGAGTTGACAAAAAGCCTCCCATAAAGGGAATAAATTTTGGATTAGTTCCAAACCCCACTATGAAAGTCAGCACAATAACACAGCAGCTGCAGGAGATGAGACTCTCAGGAGGCAAGAAGTCTTTGAGCACTCTCAGGCATAGTGCAGAACATCTCCTGCCTTCTCTCTTTTTCATTTCTACTAGCAAGGATCATCGTATGGATGAAAGGCAGTAAGATTTACTGGCTTTGACCATGTACTTTATCATATTTTGATCATCCTATGGCAGAGAGGAACTGTACCTCAGAAGTGCCAGTCACATCGTGGGAATGAAATTGTGCTCATTTTAGCTGTCAAAACTCTGTATCTCCTAGGAGACAGTATTATTATTTTTCTGCTGAATGTAGCCTCTCTGTTGTTTTAGGCTTTAAAGAAGAGAACAGAGGGGATTTTATATTTGGCATGGCTGGAGTTTACTTATTTGCTTATCTTGTGAGTGTTTGCCCTTTTCGACATTCCTTGCATCATACAGACATTTTTTCCCCCATGTAGGACATCTTCATAATCTGCTTTATAGGAAGAACCAGTCAGAGTTAAAAAGTTTTTTCCAGCACTTCAGCAATAGCTAAAAGACCAATTCTGAAGCTACTTAGTTGCACTTGCACGCAACTCTACTCAAAAGTCTATCTCGCCTAAAAGAAGAAATTCTATAGGAAAAAAAAAAAACCCACACATTTCAGCAGCACTGTCATTCAAGACAAAACACATGCGAGCAGTTCATTAGATCTGAGGTCTGACAAGTGATAACCGAGTTGTTTCATGTTTGACGGCTTGTTGCTGCTGCTACTGTCACCAGCTGCTCCACACTCCTCTTGCCCACCTGAAACTACTGATTCTATCAGAGTTAGGACATTGGGCTTAAAGCTTTAGGCAAAGTTTTTGATGCAAATATAATTAACTTGATACAAAACCCACTAATAATCCCAGTCTCACATTTTAAAAAAAAAAAAAAAAAAGAAAAGAAAAGAAGAAAAGGAGGCAGAACTTCAACAGGAATTCTGGAGATACAAATTGCAGATGAAATCTGGTCTTTAATTTTTAATATATGAGAATCGTGACTCAATTCTGCTGCTCAGCCAGAAGTTCAAGGAGAAATTTAATACCTACAGTTTAGGCATTAAATCAGTCTTGGAAACCCATCAGTTGGGTCATTTGAAACTGGACTGGAAAAAAGCATTAGAGAAAAACTGCAGGGAACAATTTTCCAATGGTTAAAAAAAAAAATAGGATTACTATAGCAGTCTTAAAGCATATAATTTTATCTTCCCAAGAGATATGGAAAAAAAAATATGGTTCAAAACTCTACCTGGCTGGTAATCCCAAGGCAGTGACTTCTGAAATTTTTACTACTGATAATCTTTTTCAAAAGAATCACCTATTTTCCATTTTTCACAACATGACAGTTGTTTCTAGTCTCAGTCACTTTGACTAATGTGCTGGGTACTGATTCCCTCCAAGAGTCTGACACATTCAAGTTTAAACAAATTGTGCTTTAATTTAAAATAATCTTTTCTTAAGACAATGAAAAGGTGGGATTCTGGTCTTGGGAAGAAACCAACACAGAATTTTTCACTAAAATCCTCCTCCATGATTTTACTCTTCAGGTACTCCGCAAGTCTCCTGTGCCACTGTCAAATACGTGCCATGTCCCACACACAGAGTAGGCTGGATCTTATTAGCTCAGCCTCCTCTGCTGCATTTTTTTATATATATATATATATATATATACACACACACACACACTGGACCACCCATCTTAGCCCTTCAGTTATCTCGGCTGGCTGCTTTCCCCACAATGCAACTACAGTTTCAGCATTAAAAGGAAGGCTGGGACATGGGAGAGGGGACAAGGTAGGTTAGAGAATTAAACAGTACTGGCTTTTAAGCTCCCTAATTAAATGCATAGGGCACTGGATCTGCATAACTGAATTGAAAGACTTTGGGTCATATGCTTTATTAAAGCCTAAATGAGATCAGTGATGAGTGGCATGTTTTTGACAGACAAGGTTCCTCAGGGTAATCATTAGGTGTGGCCACCGAGAGCAGAACTGAAAGTGGGCCCTTTGTTCCTAGAAAAATACTTAGAGACATTTTCTTCCCTGCTTCTGAATCCCCTTGAAGAAGGATCACCTGGTTGGCATTAAATGTCACTGCTTGCAATTAAGATCATTTTAACTACAACAGAACTCATTACTCCATTTGAGGCAGCATCCCAATCTTGGGAGGCCCTCTTACTTAACCAAAACTAGACCCACGTGAATTATTACCCTTTTACGGCTCTGTCAGATAATCGGTAGTACCAGTTTAATGAACAGTATACTACTTCTGTCTCTGCTACTGGTAAAGCTTGACATCACTGCTGAGCGTCACATCAGACTGTGAAGCCTCCAAGCCATCCCTTCCAGAAGCCATCCAGAGCTCACTGTCTAATGCTGCGTTAACACCAGCTCCAGCACTAGTACAGCACTTCAGTGACTCTTCATTACAAAATCTAGACAAGCCTGGCAGCAGCACACACTTAACTCCTCTCTGCTTCACAATCCTGAGCACAGGAGCCATTCAAAGAAACCAGACCAAAGGCTGTTAAACCATGTGTTAATAACAAAACAAAGCAAGGTTGCTTCTTCTGCCTGGAACTACCCTACAATAGGTTGAAACTGAGCATCGTGGTATCTGTTTGACTTCAGTAACGATGTTCATTAAGATGAACCATCACCTGTAAGTTAAATTAGGTCTCTGCATTGCTTTTTGTGGATGTTTTGGGGAGTCATCACACAACTGAGCCACAGCTCTAATTTCCCCTGGTTCCCACTGCAGTAAATGGATAGGAGGAGCAGGGAGGGTTCCTCCAGATGGCAAAGCAAGCAGGAGCCTGATGGGGTTGTGCACCTGCTCTAATTCAGCCTTTATATGTGGTGCTGATACTCCACTTTGAGACCTCCAGCCGCAATCAACCTCCACACAAACAGAGCCAGAACTGCCTATTTTCCCAATATGCCACCTGCCATGGTGGCATTCAGGGATGAATTTAGCCTTTCCAATCTAAATTATTTCAAAGTAACCAGAAGAGTTTAAGCAGAAGGAGGGGTCTGTTCAGTGATAAAGGCACCCACATGTCCTATATATGTTACATAGGATAATACAGGAAAACAACTTGAGCAAGGTGACGGTCACCACATTGTGGTCAGTGAGATCTCTTTTGAGAGCAAGCAGCAATCTGGTAGAGAGATGTCATTAAGAAAACCCTCCCATACTGATTAGATGTTTTTGAAGAGCAGTTTGGTAGGACACATAGTATAGAGATCAATGCAGCTTAAGTAGGCTTTTCATCACCAAAATTGCTGCCCATTGCTGCTCACTCACAGGCAGACCACACTGGAAAGCGATTGGCCTTCACACCATCAGTCCACTTGCTAAGGGTTTTCTATCCTGCTGTTGATCAAGGTTAAGCACAGAGGAAAGGTTTTTCCACGCAAACACAACCAAAGGGGAAGGAAAAAATCCCCACCCAACCACCAACCAACAAAAAACCAACCCAAACAACCAAAAAGGGATCTCTTTCTTCAGCCAATTTTAAAAATTATTAAATGAATAAGCGTTCTGCTTCTGGCCATGGAAGGCTTAATATGGCTTTAAAGTTCTCACTAAGGCGTTGCATAGACAGAGGATTTAATTCGCCAAACACAGTGTGGTGTAGGAAGAAGCCATCTAGCCCTGCCAGGATCTGAGCAGCCTAAGGGCTGCTCTGGTTTGATCCATGACAAGATTCTGGAAGAGCCTTAAATCAGTGGAGGTTCAAACTTACATCATCCACTCTCCCTGCCTGCTCTGACAGAGGAGACCAGAGCCAGGCTGGCTGTTCTCATGACAGCTGGGAGTTCTGCTTAGGAGGAGAATTCCTTTTGGAGGCATGTATTCAAACCGGGACATAAAAGGCACACACTGTCACTTAGTCTCTCTCATTCATTATGGTCACCTGGTACTTTTAGGGACAAAACCCTGGTTGCGAGCACCCAAAAGCATAACCCTCCGTTTCCATATTTTCTTGTTGATATTTATTCCATACTCCAGAGATGTGTCTTGTTCCTTTCTCTGGACCCAACCAGTCAGGAGAAAAGGCCTTCTGAAAATTCCTGGCATAGCGCTCTGATTAGGATCTGAAATGTTTTCTTCCTAAGTTGCACACGCAGGAGAGAAGCATGAAGCAGTCTAAGGCATAAGCAATCTGTCAGGAAAACAAGTCAAGGATTTTGTGGTTCACCAAGAATATCAATAATTAATAGAAATTTAAGTCATCAACCCCACTTTTAAATCCTAGCACACATTGCTTTATATTTTATGCAGAAAAATAAATTCTGGACATTGGTTTTAGCCACTTAAAGTCAGAGAATTCAGTGCAGGTTCTAAAGGGATACGAAATGCAAAGTCATTCATCCAAAAGTATGTGCTTCATTTCATTTTGTTTTGACCGGTTGCAAGGATCACTAAGCTTAGCAAGTGATTGGTCCTGGAAGTTTCCTCCTTTCAACAACAACAACAAAAAAAAAGAGTAGTCAATTCCAGTGACATCAGAAACAGAAAAATTTAAAAAAACACAAACAACTATAAAAAGTAAACGTGCTTACAGTGTACGTATATTGCAGATAATAGTTAGGAACTCTTTATACCTTTCACATATACACATGCATATAAATGGATGAGTAAAGCAAAAAAAAAAACACAACACACTGCTGTTGAAGGTCCAAAGGTTCAGAAAACATCTCCTTAAAAAGCTGTTTGCTCACAATACCAACAAAAAGCAAGCAACCAAATTAGACTGTTTACAGTTTAGCTGTAATCCAGAATCAATGCAGCTGCATTCTTATACTAAGCTTAGATGTACATTGATCTTACAGTGTTCACCACTGAATAGAGATCATTAAGAAGGTGTTTGCCTCTTATCTCTTATTTACAGGCCTGTTTAAGTATTTCAGTTTGACCATAATTAGTAAAGCGGGTATATTACACACTATCTATCCGAGTTCATCAAGCAAAGCACAGCAGTGGAGAATACGTTCCCTTCTTATGCCCTTTAAAGCCTAGAGTTAGTCAGAGAAAACTCTGGAAGATCCCAGTGGCTTTCTGTCCTGCCTAGTAAGCTACTTGTTCTGGGCATTACCTTCTGGAAGATAAGCTGGCAGGTTTTTTTGCAACAGTGACCTCTCATAGCAGATACACAAATTTAGAGGCAGCTGGCTTTAACACCAATAATCAAAAACAGTTATTTTTCTAAAGTTGAAGCACTAATTTGTTTGTAACATCAATATGCTCCTAACACCCATGGATTACATATTTCCAAAACAAATGTTCAAAACCACTATACCTAAAGATCTATTTTGATTTCTTGGCTGTACCATGTGATAGCAGAGGTACAGTGCTGGTTGCATTCTCAGGGTCAGCTGTTTATGCAGTGTACAGGTCTTCTGCATGCAGCATTCTTTCTCCTCTTTGACAAATACTGTGTCATCATCCCCTCTATGAACATCAATTGGCATAGCTCTGGCTTGGGAACACAAGTTGTCACAGATTGCATTTCCTTGTCTTATTCATCATCTTTGAAATAAAAGAAATAAAATTCTAGTCTTCCACAAAAATATCTTCCTGAAGAGTGTGTCTTAGCACAGCATATTAAACACACATAAATAGTCCCTTTCCCTGCTCAAGATCCATAAAAGTCATTTTCCCTGGCAGTATAGGGGGATTAGACATGTTTTCAGAATAAACATGTTGCAATATAATTTTTATTTCCTTTGTATTTTACAGACAGTAATTCCCCACCTCAGTATCTCATTAGATAAAGAAGTTAAACACGGACATGTTACAGCATTTTCTAAGCCCCTTTTACAGAGGGAGGAAAATGCATTTTACAAGGGGAAGAAATTAAGAGCAAAATCCACAAAGGTACTTAAGGAACTTTTGGACTCTCATGTGTTCCCAAGTAAAATGCAAGGAACTTTTCTAACCCTTTCAGCATCCCAAGATTTTGACTTACTTTATATGCATGAGTGCTCTGGCACATATGCAACGCAGCTGCCTGAAACTACATGAACGTCCTCAATTTCCACGGCCACCCTAACGATGACACCAAGCATCATCACACACTGTAGAGCTCTGCTTAAAGAATTCAGTGAAGGTTATAACTCTGTGTAAAACAAGGGGCACCTGCAGATGGGTCTTAGGCCACAGACATACAATAGAGCCTCATGTACATAAGTAATTTCTTTCCTAACCTTCCAGCTTAAAAGAAAAAAGAATCAAGAGAAAAGCATCAATTGCTTTCAAAGATCCAGTCAATGTCCATATTGACTTGACTGCAGGATTAGATGAGGGTTCAGTTTCGTTGCAAGTTTTATAAAAATTAACAGGGAACTGATTCATTCAGCCACGTGCCCGAGAAATCCCCCTTTACTCCTCCCAAGATGGATTGTGAAAGACGTGGCTGTTCAACTCATTATCTTATGAGAATCATTGAATATATTCAAGTGGGAAACTACCTTCACAATGAGAAACACTGAAGGCAGAAGAAAGAAAATAGAAAACTTTTCATTTTTAATATGCCAAAACATCATGAGAAACAGAATAATCTGTGGCTTAAATTACGAAAAAGCACAAACAGAACAAAGCCTTTGTAGTTGCCTAAACAAGCTTCAAGAAGCAGCATTCAACAAACTTTAAGCTAGCCCTGAGGCAAGGGAGAGAAACTTTGGCCTTCAACTTTAGTCCAGGAAATTGCCTTTTAAGATTTGAACTGGGTTGAGAATAAAATATTTCTTGTAACTACTTGCTTGTACCAAAGCAACTGTTATGGCAGCTAGATCTCCTAAAGTATGCAAGAGTGATGGCAGAGAGAGAAAAGACTAGACTCTCAGAAGATTTAAATCAGAGCAGTTCCAGGGCAGTCAAAGTAATGCTAGTTTATCCCAGAGAGATACTTAGATATTAGGAAAAATTTCTTCACCGAAAGTGTTGTCAGGCACTGGAACAGGCTGCTCAGGGAAGTGGTTGAGGCACCATCCCTGGAGAGATTTAAAAGACATGTAGATGTGGCACTTAGGGACATGGTTTAGTGGTGGACTTCGCAGTGCTGGGTTAACGGTTGGACTTGATGATCTTAAAGGTCTCTTCCAACCTAAACGATTCTATGATTCTATCGGTCCAGTTTACCCCCAACTCAGACCTCCTATAATTAAACAGCTGTGTTATCAAAATAAATAAGGAAATGATCTTTCCCTTTTTAGTTATTTGCAACAGATGTGTCTCTGCTCGTGCACATTTCAAGCTTCCCAGTAAACAAAGGATAGAGTAGACAGGTAAGAGCCTACAGGACTTTCAACACCACTTTACTCGTGAGGAGATATGGATTCCCTCTGCAGCTTTGACTGCACACAGGATGTCAGAAAATATATTTCTGGGATGAAATCGCATAACTCAATGCACTTGCTTTAAACATGGAGAGCACAGTTAGTGCTTCAAAGATATTCGTGTAGCTTCCTTAATATACCCTGCCTTCAGCAGGGCAGAAGGCAGATTCCTGCAGCCTGCCTACAGAAATAATAAAATGGTCAGAAAAAGCAGAACACTAATCAGGAGATAGTTAAAAAAAATAGAAATAATAAAAGTTGGCATCTCTGTCAATATTACTAATTACTTCTCATTTCCATAAGTCTTTCCCCCAAATCCATTATGGTATCAGCCACAGGAAGTGAAATGCATTCTCAGCAAAGCCATCAGTCTTTCTATCTATAGAACTAATGAAATTACTGATCAATAAGGCTGCACAACTTCTGCCCACCCAACCTCCATCCCTTCTATTTACTCCGGTCCTACTCACCCAGAGGGCAAAATGACAGAGTTGCAAAATAAACCTGAATGCACGTGACTATGCAGAACAGTGCTGCTGACCTCCATTGCTCTCACAGCTAAGTCTGTTGACATCAGTCTACTCAGCTGCTGATTTTAAAAGAAAAATAAAAGGAAAATAAGCTTACCTGCATCCAAGCCAAGAAAGTTTTGCCTGTGGTTTCAGCAGAAACAAAAATTCACCTATTAGGCTTTAAAAATCAGTATGCTGCTTGTGGATCATCTCATTCTCATGGGAACAGAATGCAAGGGCTTGAAAAAAATCCTTAGCTAAGGCTCTAAAGAATCTCCAAAGACTCACAAGCCTTCCTGACTCACCAGTGCACGCATACAAGCCGGCTACGGAAAAGCAAAAGGCACACCAAAAATAGCAGCTCTCACTCTAGTGGGCTTTGTCCACCATCTGACTACAGACAACAGTTTCTGTCCTTCCTGCACCCCGCCCCGAAGCATACTATTGAGTTCATATACTCATGTGCAACGCTGTAACAACATGTCAGCATTTACCATGGCAGGATGACAATGATGTTTTACAACATATTATATACAATGCAGAAACAGATTAAGTTATTTCTTACATTGTATTATGTTAGAAAAGTGACAGAAATCCCATCAACTCGACTCTTTCATGTGTTCTGCACATCAAAACCCCAGCAGATTGAAAATAAAGAACGAACTGGAATTAGAATACAAAATAGGCATGGCTAATTCTTTCAACTAGGAAAAGATGATGAATTAAGTTTGTCTTTAATGGTACTGTCATGGTTCAAACACAAAACAAAACAAAATCCCAAGCCTGCCTCTGTATAGTGTTGTATGATAATTCTTTGGTTCCACTAGGCAATTTTTAAATTTTTTTTAAAGTAGTAATGACCTCCCTGTCCACAGCGTGAACACCATTCACAAGAATTCAGAGACTCCCTAACATACATACAGAAGAATGGAAATTAGGTACTTCATGCTTCTTCTATAATTTAAGATCCTCACACTGATACTACACGCAGCACACAGTTGGCTGTTAGCATTATCAAATCTCTCATCACGCTTGCAGCCTTATTTGAACTTCTTTCCTTAACAATTGACAGCTAAGGATGTTACATATCATTGCTCAGATTACATCAGTCAGTTCTGGCCCATGAGTCATGACTTACAAAACGGTCAGGGTGCTGGAAGATATTCTTGTTGTCTTCTCAAAAGGAACTGCTGGAATAAAAGGAGCATTCAGTATAGTAGATATCACTATTTAGAGAGGGTAAATACAGATTCTTAAACATACCAACAGGTGTTTTTACTATAAAAGCCCGAGGCACAGTAACCTCATCATAGCACTTGCAGAGAGGAGGTCATAAGACATCTATCACACAGAGCATAGAAGACACTGGAAAGCAGATATCAGTCGTTACATCTATTTCCAGACCCAGAGGGAAAGGAAAGGCAAGCACAGAAACTGCATGTCTGAAAGACATGCTAGAGACTCCATCAGTGGTCTGGGCAGGCCATTTCCACATCACAGCTGCGCCATCAGCAGTTTCATGAGCATGCAGTATCCTATACAGCCCTAGGGTGAGTGCATTACTCTGTTATGGCAGAGGTGTCAGCAGTCTTACAAAATCTAAACTGTTCGTACCATAGCAGAAAAGTAAAACTGACCTATTTCTTCCACTTGCTTACTGCAGATGAGACTACACAACTCTGATGGTAACAGAAGAATTTTGCCTCTTTTAAATCCAGTGAAAAAACAATGTTCAAAGTTTACATTAAAAAAAAAAAAAAATCAAGCTCTACCATCCTTTCTTATTTAAATATGACAGATATTTTGAAGTAGCTTGCAGCAAGCATGTTGCTTCTAGGACAAGAGCATTTTTTCCTTATAAACCCTCTACTTTGAGGGAAGACACTGTCCCAGTGTGAGGCACTGGTGTCTCACAGAACCAGTGCCTCAAATCGGAACTGCATTCTTTATTACTTATAAAAGTGTTGCTGCGTTTGTTGGTTTGACTCCATCCATCTACAAAAGACAAAACTAATCTGTATTTCAGAGATTAAATTACCTGAACCTGCACACATATGACCTCTCTGAAAAATCAGGCTCTCTCCAACTTAAGTTGTTAAAATCTTGGGCAAGGAAAAAATAAAGAGGAAACAAGATAAGGAGAGCCATCTCCAGCGGGCTCTGTCTATTCTGGAGTGATCATCAAACATCTGTTGCTATAAGCAATGTATTTCAGTCTATTTTCTTAAAGACTAGTTGTAGAAAACAAAACACTTAATGAATTGTCATCGAACCTGGATGTCCTGATCTGTGGCTGTTTAAATGGCACAATTCTGGCAGTTCATCTTCACAAATTCCGGTTAAAATAGCAGTCACTGAAAAAATGTTCGAGTCACTTGCTGCAGTTTTTGTATATAAGCACAAAGATATGCAAGTAATATTGCACTCACTCTAAAGAAGCCCACACAATGATCTGCACTCTTATAGGGGTCTGATCCCCCCCCTTCAGTTCAATTGCCACCTCTGGTTCAGCAAAGCCAGCTCTCTGACCTCCCCATTCAGCCTGTGCCAGCCCGCCCTGAACCCCAGCTGTCTCCACCTCTGGGATTCACAGGACCTTCATGCAGCCGGCAGTCCCAGACACACACTCCCAGCCAGCTCCATACGCATGGACTGTGCACCTGAAGCATCACTGCAGCGTTTATTGCACACCAGCCACCACGTCATTTGGTTAGTTCAGCAAATGGGAACAAACACATGAGCACATGTGCCAGAATCCAAACCCTCCACAGACCCCAGGCACGTATTCCGGTTGTTAGTGCACACTAAGCTCCAAACTGTTATACTCCCATTGCTACTACTCCCTAGGCTTGTGACATTAGAATAGGGCACTACAGTTATTTAACTGCACAAACACGTCCCGGGTCACGAACAGGGTAAGCACATATATATCATTGAGATAATGCCTGTTTATTTTATCAGAGGAATGACTGCACATTTCCCTCTTAATTTTAAAGGATGAGGGAGCATTAATCTGCAGACAGCTGCAAAACGTAAGACCAGACTGTCATCTACTACTGCATCTGAACTAACAGTGCAGTACAGATTTACAGTAACAGGTATCCCACCAGCTCTGCTACTGTATAATATCGCAATGCACAGTCGCCTGGGTTTATTTTGTCATTACAAGACCTCAGGGTTTCCCTACACAAGGAGCTTACTTCACCCTGGTCCGGACCACATTACATACTGGATAGCCAGCAACAGTCACATCCACATCTCCTGCTGTAGTTCTGGGTCATTCCCTTTGCACAGCCTTTTGGTATCCCACGACGCCTTGCCCCGCTGATGGGGCTTGGGTCATAGTGGATGCTCATCTCATTTGAAACATACATCAGACAATAAGAGCAGTAGTAGGATACATAGCACTTGGTATGTTACAAAACTATAGTCTCAAGCATGTCGTGGTGAGGACCGTGGGACTGACCGTGGTGGTGTTAGTGAGCACGTACTGCTGACAGTGACAGCTTTAGGAGCTAATGTTGGAGAGTGGAATGACGCTGGCCATGCCACCCAGAATTTAAATAGCAAAATGACATGACTCCAACATAATCTCCTAGAGGACATGCAGGTAAAATCCTGCTGCCTAATTCAATCGTGGCAGTTTGCAGGGCAGTGCAGAACACTATCAAGCTACTGTGAAACCTGTGCCTTTACACAGGCATTAGCCCACACTGACTCCATACAGTGAGCTTCACGTATTTTCAAACAGAAGTGAGGACATTCATTTGCGTCACCCTCATTGTGCTTTAAAAAGCACTTTCCAGTGTAAATTTCGCTTCAAAGTTCAGTGCAAATTAAAGCTTTTTGATGCAATTGAGTTCTGTCCTTTTCTCTCACACCCTTCATAGTGAAAGCCCTATATCAAATTATAAAGCCACTTCAAATTATAACACTACTAGATATCATTTCTCACCTCACGAGATAAGCTGCATCCTTTACTAAATGCTTGTTTTATATTTACCTCCTGCATGTTGACACTTCATCATGATTCCAGGTAGCAGTGCATTTGAAAGACAACATTATACATCAGACTTTTATCAAGCATGGCCAATTATGCAAATTTCTCCAAAATTTATTTTTAAAGAAAAGGAAGATTGATTGCAGAGATTTACCATTTACACAGACAGTGATTTAGGAGGGTATTTCAATTGCTAATGCACTTAACAAAGATGGGGGATTTGTTTGTAAACTTCAGGCCTACAAAATTGAATGTCAACACCAGGTAATTATCATGTCCTATCCAAAATGCTAAATTTAATCGAAATACTCTTTGTAGTAAATCAACAGCCAGCATTAGTCTTAATGAAAGTTGATTATGATGCTGCCTGTATGTAAAAAGCAAGTACCAGTCACACAAGTAACGGATACCTCAAGCAAAAACAATGCGTAATTTCTCATCACTGCTTGGCATGAGAAGTATGACAATGGTATCACATTTGATTGACTTCACAGATGCTGGTGCTTAGGTCATAGGTATCAAACTCATTTGGATGAGGGCTAGATTCCATATCAAATTATGGCCTGTGGGCTTGAGCATTAATTCAGGACAACATACTCCCTTCAGTTCCCATTCTCCTCGAGAAAAGACCACAGCCTTCACGATAAATGATTAACTATTTGTTCAGGAACACCTTATGATGTTCACCTAGAAAATTTTCAACACTTCTAGACTTTTTCTCCTTTGCCCCATCTTTTTTTTTTTTTTCTTCCATTCTCTTCCATCTTTGCACCTCTCCTTTGTCTTCCCTTCCTCTTTCCCTGTTCTAATCTTTTGACAACACTTCAGACATTAGAAATCTGTGCGTTGAGGTAGACTCTTGCAATTTCATTCTTAAGTGTATGCTGCACTGCTGTAAGCCAATTTCTCACACCTTTATATCCTTAGACCACCCTAACTTGGAAATAAAACAAATCTACACTTTGCTTTGCACAGTACCTTTCCCATTTGTATTTGCTAATCTCTCTCAGGTGTTAACGTCACAAAGAAGCACAGTTTAAAGTGTCATAACATGGGGGCAATCATATATCCTATTTCCTTGATTTCCACAACAGTCAAATCCTATTTGAATACAAATGTACCTTTCCTGGCATATTCTTATTTCTTCCAATGTTTTGAGTCCCATATCAGGAAAGAATGCTGTTTAAATTGTGAGAAATCCCAAACATTTCAGCCAAAACTCAAGATGTTTTACTTCTCAAATGCCTTTACAGTGACACATAGGAACTTATTTCATTGCTATGCATTCCCATTCTCTTTATAACACGGTTAGTGGGAGACATCTCCTATGTTGGACTATGAAAAACTTTCAAATCATCCAGTAAAATTTATGTTGTGCAAGTCTTGATGTGCAGTTTGTGACTCCCAAGAGTCTTCTTGTTTACCCTGCACTTGTGTCAGACCACAGGAACTAAGCAAATCCTAACCTACATAGTTCTTGCCTGAAGTGGATGGGAAGAAAGATTCCTTTTGCAAGATAACCAGTTTACACGTAAGAAATCTTTTCACAATCATCTCTCTAAAGTCATCTAAAAGCTTCTGTCACATCCGTGGCTGGAATATCTAGACTCTAATCTACTGGAAGAAAAAAGGCTAGGCAAGCTCTTTCGATTCTTACACAACTCTACCATCCATCTGAAAGCAAAGTATTAAACTCCAGGAATAATTAATAACTTGCAAATGACTTCAGGGATAGAGATTGCTGAGTTAGGAAACTGTTGGGGGGAACCCATAAGAATGTTTCTGGCTTACACTGAGAAGTCTCAACATACTGTAATAATAGACTCAGTTTCTTAAATAATTAGATCATAACACACAAACAAGTAGCAGCACTTTAAGGCATGATATTTGCGTTTGTTCTACCATAATAAATACATTTCCCCCTGAAATCAAATGCCAGAGAACTACTGCACTATAATTGGTTTAATACAGATATTCTAGGAAGTAAGAACATTTTAAGTTTGAAAAGAACAAAAAAAAAAATCAAAACATACAGTGCAGTAGCTGTATTGTTTGTCAGCATAAAAAAATTGCAAAGCAAATTTTCCTTTGCCTTCATGTTGGGTTCATTTTCTGAAAATATGAAGCTATAAAGATGGTCTGTGTTAATCATGTTCTGACCTAATTTATTAAGATATCACCATCACTTATTAAAATAAATAGTCCTATTATCTTTGAAAGTTACCCTTTATAAAGTAGAGAAACCCAGTTTTAAAACCAAGTCAAAAATTACTTAACTGTTGGGATCGGAGGGGACCTGTGTTAACATCCTGCCTGCACAGATAACAGATGCATCTCACCTGGGGAGTCCTCTGTGAGATCTGGTAACTGGGACTTGCAAACAAGTTTGGGTTGCAATCTGTTGTCTTCAGAGTTATATGCTCCTCTCCATGCTTGTCTCTCCCTTCCCGCTATGCTGTGCCAACATTTGATCTTTCAACCACTCCTGGACCATGTTCTACAAGCTCCCTGCATACTCTATGTCTAACTATGTTTGATACATGCTGCTCTTCCTGCTGCGCACCATAAACAAAGAATCTGCTCATACTCAAAATAGTTTATTCTCCCAGTAGGAACAAGACATAACAGAAAGAAGATATTAAAACAGACAGTGTTAACATATGTCTCTCTGACTAGGAGATTACCATCTCCTGGGGATAACCAAGGCAGCCTTAATTTTCCAAGAGGCCAGAGGAAGTGTCTGCACATCTAGGACAGCTCCCACTAGGACTCCCTCCTGTTGGGCAAGAAAGTCCTCAAGAGAGGGACTGACTCCTTTCACAGCTGTGACTGCTCAGGTTTTTCTCCTCCTCAACCAAAGAAGTGGGACAAATTCAACAGGAGGTCAGTCTGGAAACTTGAGGCCTCTCTTTGTTCCACAACAAGCATTTGCCATCTCAAGCACACCCTCCTCCTCCCATCCTGTCTCTCAAGAAACCACCTTTGAGTAAACTCACATATTCATACAGCAAACGCCCATTACCAAGGCCAACAGGCAGTAGTTCCTAATTATTACCTACTAGCACCACAATTGTCCCAGAACCATTCCTGTGCCTTATACCTACGTTGAAAAGGGTCAATCCCCAAACTTTCTTCTTTTGTAAAATGAGATTACAAGACAGAAAAGCATGACAGCTCTATGTTCCAGATGATGCATTTTAAATAAAGACATCAAGCACAGGAAAGCCAAGGAAAAGTCATTTTAACAAAATGAAAAGCTTTGCTCCAGCTACCAGTTTTGTCAAAACTGCCAAGGAAGCTAGAAAACAAACAGCTGGTGATGCAGTACCATGGGTGCTTTGCAACTATACCAGAGCACTGTGGTTTGATAATGGCATCATCCCCATCTCACTTCTCTTTCTCCCCAAAACTTTAGTATCTTGCAATATCCGACTTTTCCTTTTAGCATATGTATCACCTTCCTGAATTATGTGTGTGTATTCTAGCACATAAGGGAAAAACTTAATTTGCCTTCTGTTTGCCCTTAAGCTATTTACAGGTCAATTTTAATGATGGACATGAGAACTCAGATTTTGCCAGAGGGTTTGAGTTCCCAACTCCATTTACTTCCAGGCAGCCGCTAACCCCTTTGAAATTTGCAGCATAGTTACCATTTCAAATATTCTTTACACAAAAGTAATCATACAAAAATCCTCAAAACTAAACCAATTCTCTATCAAACAATTTATGCCATTCTCAAAAAATGGAAACCCAGTGAAAATATGAATAATTGAATAGGACTCTGTTTCCTAAAGTCTTGTGGAATATTTCCTTTGTCTGAGACTCCCCGGGGCCTGTGCTACCGAAAACACTGTCAGTTAAAGCACTTCCATTTCCATGAGCTGCCTCAGAAGCAACTGCGTATTTATTGCTGTTGTCATATACCCTATTCTGAAAGTACCAATTGCTGGGAACTCGTCTCCTCAGCACCACTCAGTTCGGGATATATGAAGGACCATGAGGTAATCCATCACAACAGCAACCAAAGGAGCAACCAATGCCATTAGAACAAGGGGGAGGAAAACCCCAAGTATAAGCATTCTCTTATAAGGATTTCCTTATAAGGACCACGTAAGAACCAGTCTGAGCAATTTTGCATTCTGCAAAAATGCAGAAGGCTTCAGCAGCTGCATTACTGCTGCAGCCGAGAGGGAAGGCTTGTTGTAGTCTGGGCGTTAGCACGGTGCTCAGAGCTCCACGGCTGACAGGAGCACCACGTCACAGCACAAGGACTTTAAAAACCAGATTCAACTCTTGTATGAAAAGAAGCTTTAAGAATACGAATTACTACTTTGGGATGCTTACGGTACTGTGCCACAACACTGATTTGCCTTCTCACCACACAGCACATAGCCATATAACCTTGCCCGTAACAGATCTGAAAGCTGCAGGACTCCAATTGTATCTAAGCTTATATTTAAGCTAATATTTATGCTGCATAAATCTTCAATAGGAAATAGTACCAAAGGAAGAAATGCACGTATAACTGCAGCTCTCCCCAACCAGCCATACCGTCTTGCTCAGACACACAGAGGAATTTACACCTCATAAGTTCCCAATTGCATAACGTTTAAAAAAAAAAAAAAAAAGCTTTAGCTCCACTGGTGAGAAGGATACTGACTGTCAGACAAGGCTTTAAAAAAAAAAAAAATACAGAAAGTATTGCTCCTCTTTTTATCATTCAGTTGTCTTTCCTTGATTAGAGGGGAAGGATTTCCACCATGTGATTTCTGAAATTTAGGAGTTATTACACTCAGTATAATCTGGAACCGTTATATAAGCATGAGTCAAGTACTGGCTGTTTTCCTTTATGGTAGCTGAAGATCTAGTCTCCAGGTTTTACATTGGTCATTAAAATAAAAAGTCAAATATTACTGAGCAATTTCTACTGTGGACCTGTTTCAAAGGTGACATTTCTCTTACAAGTTAATTTTTATTTTGGACTACAGACAATTTCTTCCTATGGCATTAGTGTTTTCTAAAGGTCTGAATTTCAAAGGAAAAAGTAATCCCAACAGTCTTTCAGGGGAGGCTTTTGTTTTATGCCGTCTCATCTCTTTTGGTAATAGTTACAATAACTAGAGAGTTGGTTTTTCTAGGTTTGATTTTGTTTGGTTTAAAAAAAAAAACCAACACCCCACAACAAAACTGTTACCAATGTCACAGATACTTCTTTTAACAAAGCCCTCAATGAGTATTGATATTTAAGGGGGAGAAGAAGAGATCGTAAGAATGAAGGATGTGAAAGAATTGTTATTACCTTAGTGCAAGCAGCTATACATCACTACTTAGCTTAACAAATGAACTATATAAAAAAAGAAATAGTTATAGCAATAAACACATTTTGTGAAACATAATTCTATGTACCTTAGACACAGCCCTCTTAGATAGAGCATGAATTTAGATTATGTAAATATTACTTACTCCTGAGTACTCCCTAAATGTCTCCAGGAAAACAAAATGTATGTGTCTCCAGCAATACTGACAGAGTTATTATTAAATATTACATGGAAGTAGCTGTAAACTATCTAGTATGACAGTGTCCTGTACATAAAAGATTGTGCACACATTACTACAGGAAAAAAACAAAGCCAATTGAAGGAGTATTCTGACATTGTCTGCTCCCTTTTTTTTTTTTCCTTTAACGAAAAGTTTGGTCTCATTGATCTTACAAACTACTTAAGCATACACTTCAGCAAATGGCTATCATACTCCTAGGATCCATTGGCTTTCAGACACACAGTAACGGAGCAGAGTGCTAGCAGACCTAAAGAGGTTATAAAAGGCACTTTACTATCTTTGCCTCTTGCACTGATCGGCACAGAGTGGTAATGCTCCCAGGAAGACATGCCAGATTACATTTTTATTTTGCAAGGTACAGATTATGCAGAAACCCAGTGGGCATCAGGAAATGCTCCTCAAAATAGGCCAACTGTTGCCAGCAGTTTTGTCTACAGTGCTTTGTTCTGTATGAGGCAGCACTTTCCAGGTCCCGCTGCCTTCAGAATCCTGACATCGGCTCTCCCAACATAGCACTGGGAGCCACACTGCCATTCAGATTGTTATGAAAAACCTGCAGCTTGCTGACCTCCTCCCCCAATTCACGCCATGAGAAGCTGATACATATGTACTATGAGCTGCATTTGCAGGTTATTGTCGTTTGCAAGGTTTGCAGTAAGAGATCCTGCTATTCGATAAATTAATTATCACCCTTTCAGTGGCCCTCTTCCCTTCTCACATGCACTGAGAACTTGCTCCTTGGTGCTTCTCCACCTCAGCAGCAGGCAACAGAAAGGCAGGCTCAGCGGTCTCACCGGGTGCTGCTCACCTGCTTTCACTCTGAGAGAAATCTGTAAAGAATGGAAATAAAGAAGTTCCCCCTTCTGCACATCAAGTTTAATTACTTTTGCTCTGCTGATCCCTGCCTGGCCCTCAGATAAAAGTATCATCTGTATGCAGTAAAAGTTGGCAAAATACCACAGGGAATTAGCCCGGGTTTGAAGGAAGAGCACTGCACCAAGGGTTTCATTTCTCTAATCAGGGAGCAGGATCTCTGGCGACACAGGTGAGCCAATCAAAATTGCTCAAATTATACAAAATGCATCCGACTTACCTGTGAGCCCCTGATGAATAATGATTCAGAGAAGTTACAAGAACAAGTTCAAATGCATTCTAGACTATTGCCATCTGTTTGCAACAAATTTATGAACAGAAATGAAGTTTCATGAATACATTATTCACTACAAGTTACCTCCCCGTTGCTTTTCATTAGTTTCGATAAAACGTACACTTTCATCTATTTCACATGCAAATCCTTCAGACAGATCAACCTCTTCATTCAATGCATTTTAACTAACCACTAACAAATCCCGAGTAACCAAGCAGTCTTTATGCTAAGAAATCAGTACCTATCGTAGCCTGTGTATAACAATCTAGGTTTCATTTCGTTACTGAGCACCACCAATTCCATCTCCAGAATGCCGTCATTGGTCATAGACACTTAATAGGCTGGGTTTCTCCAGTGGGTTATATCTTTGAAATAAATCTTGCTGACTCTAATGCTTATAGAAACACTAGCCAGGTGTGCTGTGAGACACTTCTAATATCTACATCCCAAAACACCTTTTCCAATTTTGTGGCAAAGAAGACTTCCTGAACAATATCAAATACCGTCAATCAGATTATTGCATTAAGAAGTCCGTATCTAGCTGCAGTAAGGCAGCCTGGGTTTCCTCCGCCTCTAAAACAGCAGAATTAGCCAGAGGCTCCATCTCTGTTACCTGTACTCTTAACACCTATCTGTGTCAAAACATGAGGCATTACAGTTTTGTTGTTACAAGGAAATATATGGCAAGTTTAATCAAGCCTAAAACAATATTCATTAATCTATGGGCGTGTGTGACAATTAAGCTCAGCTTAACGATGCTCAGCTTTGCTCAAAAGCGCACCTCTTCCCTGGCTACACGGGCACCTACCGTTGAACAAACAGAACCTGTGAACAAACAGAAATATTCACTCAGCATAGCAGAGACCAAAGCCCAGTGAAGTCAGGGGCAGGGCAAGAGGGAGCAACACGTGCTCATGCATCATGTTGCTGTTGCCACCAAAAATCTCTTTAAATTATTTATCATCTTGTAAGGTATTGGGCCTTATTACAAAACCTAATCACGCAAAACCGAAGTTTCACAAACACTTGAAACACATGAACCTCTTATCATTTACATACAAGCCAAGAGTCTATGTACCCTTCCACTATATTTGCCTTAAGTAACTCATCACAAATGAATAAAGTCATTCATAAACACTGAAGTACCTATGCTTGCTTTCTTTTTCAGCTATAGCATATCCTATTTAGAACGAATACTTCAAGTCAATTGGGCTATAATATGCAACTGTCTTTCTCCAGCTGCAATACGCATTAGATGAAATTATTCAATATACATCAATTGTTTTGAACAATAGAAACAAAGTTATTATAGAGAGCACTGTCAAAGTAACATCCTGCTCCATTATTCAGACGACATTCACCAGGACAGCAATCCAACATTCCCTTCATGACTGTTCTAACCAATATTACACCATCATCCACAAGGACATCCTTAAAGCAGTATCTTCTGCTATAGCAATACCTCTGGTGATTCAGGTTTGTAATGCCATTGTATTTAGTACCTAGAATTTCAGAGGTGTGTAACAAATTAATTCTCTCTCCTCATGGACAGTAAATATTAGGAGTGAAGAACCTTTGGCATAACTCGTACATCTGCTCTATTTCCCAGTGTTTATCAGGGTTTCATCTGTTCACCCATATGGGCTGCCTCATTTTTATAAGGAATTACTCAATATTAGAGATTCGTTCGCTGGAACATTCCATACACTCTTGCTTATGATGATTATAATTAGATGTGTGCACCAAATTGATGCTTATGAAACCCTGAACAACCAACCTGCATAGCCCTTCAGGAGCTTCAAATTTTAATATACCCTAATTTACGTTTGGAGTGCTAAAACACTAATAATATTGAGGAGTAATTGGCTGACATTTAAAAACCCTATTAAACTAAAATATGTTAACGTAAACTTGTGTTAGCAGGGAATAGCCAGTTGTCACCTAGAACATATTATTCATTGTTCCTCTTCCATTTCCCTCTGTTTTTTTCCTCTGGTCTGAAACTTCAGGCAACAAATAGATTCACTGTTTGGGAAAATCCTGCCACATTGTTGGCATCTCTGGAAGCGATTTCTTTCTTTTTTTTTTTCCCAACACAACCAGCTTAGTACTTTCATTACCCAGACATACTTTCAGTACCACCGTTTGACATTTCTCACCCAACTGATGGCTCAGAAAAGTCTTTGCCTCAGAATATCCGCATAGTCATTGCGTGAGTAACAAGGCGGCACTGAAACACAGTACTGCTACGTCTCGATCTCATTCTGACCCCTGGTGACTCTCCTTCTTGCTCAGTGTGAATAGAAAAACATGTCAAACAACAGCTTGAGCCAAATTACACAGAAATTCTCAGAGTGGTCACAGGAATCACAGAGCACTGAAATTCACACAGCACTGAAAATATTTTTCCATGAAACTTTAGCTGTGTGGTCTTAAAAGTAAGAGGCTAGAGGGCTTTCCTGTTACACCCTGCCTGCCAACTCATACACAGGCCTCTAAGGGGCTACCAGCTCTAATCTCATTATTTAACTCTTACCTAGATCAGTTACCATGCCCAATGGGGTATTCTTGTGATACCTTCTAGAGAAATCTAATCTCTAGTGCTTCTTAAAACGAAATAAATGGACAAAAAAAAAGTAGTCTTACAGCTTCGGACTTTCATAGTTTAGGGGAAAATTATTTTTCACTCCTTTAAAGCTACTTCAACTTTTTTAAACTCCGCACCATTACAGAGCAAGGGAGAAGGGTGATCACGATGAGCGCTGTGTTTAGATAAATCAAGGGCAGCAACGACCGGGGTCATAATTCCTTCTTTCAGTACTCAATCATGTTTTTGTTAAAGTCAACAGAAATAAAAATAATCCCTTTGACAGGATTACTTTAATGATACTTTAATGAAACTACTCCTTTAAGAGGAGATGAATCCCTCAGTCTCCCATTGCTGGATCTCAGGAGTAGGTAACACCCAGGAAACATTTCTGTAAGTTCTTCAGGGAATCAACCACCTCTTATGGACAACAAGATGCACCTGCCTTTCCTTGAGCTGCTGAGAAGTCCAGTGCCTTCATTCGCAGGGTGAATTCCCTCCATCACCACTGAGGAGAGGGAGAAGTGACCTCCTGGAAGTGCCCTTCTCTCACTACCGACTGTAATGGCTGCAATAAGCCTTAACAGGGCCAAAACAACATCTTTGGAAACAGAACATTTGTCTTTTAAAGGTGAAAAATTACACATTCTTTTGCTTCTCTTCTTCTTTCCTCCAAATGACTGCCTTCATTCCATCAAATTCTGAAAATAGTTAGACCCTGTTCTTAATTATACACTACATAGGGAAGCGACTCATTCCAAAAAGGAAATTCAGTAGAAAACATTTACAACTTTGGAAATGTTTAGTTGTGCCAGTTGTCATTGTTTTAGTTAGAGCTTGAAAATGTGTAAAACAAATCAATATTATTATCATCTTGTCTTATAAAAAAAAATGACAGCCCCAGGCCTCAGCACAGAATTGAAGAGCTTCTTATTCTCCAGATGGCTTTACATACTAGGGATGCATCTCCTCAAAAAAGGAGAAAAACTTGGAATTTTTTCGCAGGGTAGTATTTTTTTTTTTTTACTTACAAAAATAAATTAAACTTATCATGATAAGTTGCAATTATATGTTTTGAAAATATCTTCTAGTCAAGAAAGCCATTCTGGGCACATAACTTTTACAAAAGAAAACTTTTCACAAAATTCTGCATTGTATTAAATAAAATTAATTCAACTCCTTTCACTAAAACTCTTCCATTAATTGAGCTGTGAGCAGCGTAACTGAAAGCATTTGTCGTTAAGCACCAGGAAGTTGTTTCACAAGTGCATCTTGAATCAGGTCTCAAGTAATTGAATCCTTGAGACAGGCAGGAGCGATCATGCTTTCTGACTTTGGTTCAACATATCAAAAGCAACACTTCAAAACCAGATCTGTGATCAGGAGGCTTCCCAGACTTCTTCAACTGTCAAAGTCTGCACATCATACATAGTCAAAATTCACCACTTTGCAAGAATTGGCATTATTAGCAGAGGGAATAGTAAAATCTCATATAAAACTGTTCAACTAATCTCTGAATAGGGCTGTTTCTAGAAGTCCTCTCTCAGATCACATCCTAGATCTCCTGGAGTTCCACTTGTTCTCCAAACCATTGGTGTGAACACACCAGTGACCCTTTAACTCTTTCTCAGCCAAACCAGCAATTGCAAATAGGTGGCCACAAAATTCTATTTTAGAACTAAGACAAAAAGATAATAATTTTGAAGCATTGTTAAAGTCTTTATATTAAGCGTATTATAAAGTAGTGTGTCTACATGTTTATCATTTCCCAATCATTCATAGCCATTCTATTTAGCATTTTCTATAGTAAAGTATGTTGGAGGAACAAAGATTACAGTCATGGTTGCTAAATACGAGCCTCACAACAACGATAATGAATCCTATTCATGGGATTCATATGTTTTCAGGTATAAAATAGAGGCCTACAGCATCAGGAGCTTACATCTGCATCAAAAAAAAAGCATATTCAACTACAGAATGAGCCACTACAGTGTTGTAACATAGAATGCTTACCTTTTTAAAAAAAAAAAAAAAAAAGAAACACACCACAGCATGTTAGTTGAAAGGAAATGTAACTAGTGTAATAGACCAATAAACTTTTCTTTAAAGAAATCTACTAAAAACTAGAGAAGTTTTCTCCAAGTGCAATTTAAAGGATAAAACAAAAGAAGAAGAGACAGAAATAAGAGATTCATTTTCAAAGATTCATCCGTAATATCTACTATTGATTTTCATAAGCAGCTTGCTAACCAGCCAGTTTTCCTGACCACATATACTTTCTATTCTCACAGCAGGATCATGACAGGTACACAAATTAATATTTTTACCCAGGAGAAAACACCATACACTCGCACCCAACTCAATAGCCCTAATGCCATCTTGTCAGCAGTAGCCTGGTGCTCTTATCTGATCACAACTGACAGGCAATAGAAAAGCCCCACGTTGTTAAAAATCAGAGATGACTCCTGGCTTGGGGAAATGGACTTTTTGTTTCAATTACACAGTACCACTAAAAATATGTGAACAGCAAGAAAAAGTGTCCTGTCTGAGGCATAGTAGACAGCTAATTATTGCATGGGAGATTGATAGCACCTGTTAAACATCCTGAGAAATTGTCATTTTAATTAAAGCTATTAGAAACATAAACCCCTTCTTTGAATTCTCAGGGAAAAAAACTTGGTTGGGTTGCGGGGGAAGGAGGGGGTGGAGCTGAAATTCTCCTCAGTGCTTAATATAGCCAGAAGTCCACCACCTTCTATATTAGTTAGCTCCTGGTTTGGGTAATGAGCATATTGATGGGTTTTGTTGGCTTGACAGTGAATCATTGCATTTTAAAATTGTAAGAGAAGCAGCTGGTAGCCGCTCCACAGCAGGGAATTCATCTATGTGTTATCCACAGCATCACATCCCTCTAGTGAGCACAAGCTCCAAACAAACAGTACATCAAAGACTTTCGGGAGGCTGAAGGTAATTTGTGCTGCTTCATATTCTTAGTGATAAGTCTCCAGCAATTATTTTTGTAGAAAAGAATAAAAATTTCACAGTACTTAGGCAGTTAGGTTTAGGAATTTGAGTACAGAAAAGAATACGGGAATCAACCAACTCCCAACCATGACTTTTAGATATGTATTTTCACAAGAGAATTTAGGTATGCCTTGTGAATACATATATGCATATGTGTGTGACTGTGTGTGTGATAATGTATATATATTTTCACAAGAATCACAGTTTGCAGTATCTTCACAAACCTAAAAGCTTTTAAATTTTAATGTTTAATCTCATACTGACGTTTTAGCTTCCTGTAAGAGGTTCTGAACGTGACAGGGATTTCAGCAGTGTAAAATTACCAAAAGGCTTTTACCTGCTTGAGAAAGAAATAACAGAGCTATTATTGTCGAATAAACAATATGCCTGTAATCCAGACAGCTCCTCTGAATGAAATTAATGTCCCAGAGGAATCTGATTCAGCATCATTTTTAGATGACATTTGCAATTCTTCTCATCAATGAAATAAATCTTCTTTTTTTTTTTTTTAAGCAAGACATATTTAATTGAATGTAATTAAATCACTCTACAGTCAAGAGAGGTTTTAATAGCAAAGTGCTCCTTGATGAGGTTCATAAAGTAGCATTAGCCAAAAGCATCTGAGAAAAGCAGTAGGCGATGGCCCCAGCTTTTAGGTACACATGGCAATTTCCACATCAGCAGGAATTTGGATAACATTCAGGAACAATATCTTGAAAGACTTTTTTTTTTTTTTTTTTAAATTCTGTCTAGTTCAGGTGAGACTGATATGTATTAATTCCTCTGATTAACATTATTGCATAGAATTATGAACCCTCTAAGAACAGCACCATTGCTACCACTTTTATTCTGACTTCAGCTACAGGAGAACCTTGCTAACTTGTACTTTGCTACTCAGTAATTGTCACCAAAAGACTCATAATCTTCATTACACTAACTTGATAGCAATCATTTAACACACACAAATCTGTCCCCAGTTTTTAAAGGGGAGATCTAAAACCTTAGTGCTGCTATGGACTCATACTTGTTAACACATGCAGGAGAAGTCTTCAAAGCAGCTGCAACCAGATCTTTGTTATTGCAAATGTGGACTCCATATTGTATTTTTACTTAGATACAGAAAATTCTAGGAATTCAAGTACTTGAATCTCCCACTACTGGCCCACACCAAAATTCAAGAGTCTAAATATGGTAATAATCAGATCTGCCTTCAGCTCATCTGCAGTGGATTTTGTACTTTTGTTATCTGCAGAGAGGATAAGAGTTTCAAAACCTGCCCCACCATTTTTTAAAAGGTTCCTGAAACAACTAATCCAACAATGGGGGGTTATATAGCAGACATCAGCTTAATACTGTTCTCACTGTACTTACTTGCTAATATGCTCCCTGATATAGGTAGAAATTGTTTTGTTCATACTCCTACAAACATGGATTTTTCCACAAAGATCCCATTTCAAAATTATTTGTACAGATCACGTTCTGAAGGGGTTGCTGCATTAGTTCATTTCAGAATCACCCCTTACTTTCTAACCCTATGACTGATCAAAAGAAGTTCCCCTTTACCCTCTTCCTAAAAAATACCAGGTTACATTGTAATGCTACTATTGTGATGCGATTTTACTGCTGCTATGATTGCCCTTCTGATCAAAGCGTCAGACTGAGGGCTTGCTACCTCTTTTGCATCATGTCAGGCTGGTTGCTGACTTTTGCACATTCAATTTTTTTTTTTAAACCAAGAACCATATCATATCTTAAAAGACAATGGTGGTCTGACCTAGAATACAATTTGTTGCTGTTTGCCCAGTGCCACTGATCGGAGAAGCAGACCTCTCACTCGGGAGAGTGTTATACACTCCAAGCAGCCTCTCACACTCTTCCCAGAAGTCTGAAATCCAATGTCACTGACAGAGAAAACCTGATTGTTGCTTCAGTGAATCTATAGATACTATACACCAAACCAGAAAGCATTTAGTTCATTGTTCAGAGTAGAGCAATGAGACTTAACTCCAAATATATTTTAAATGATACTTTTAATGCAGCTCACCACATTAGGACATTACACTACAACAACAGAAATGAGTGATACTGAATGAAGTACAAATACAGATATCTGGCATCTCCACTTAGTGCCTGATTTGATTTGATGTTGTATGAGGTCAGGATTTATATTTGATGGAGTCAGTGACATTTAATAGAAAAATCTGAGCATTTATAGAGAAATAAAGAAGATAGACTCCAATAGCAATAATCTAAACTTAAACCTGATTTCCAGAGCAACGCGGCATTTCTGTTGTTCAATGTCACTGCTCTTTGGAAGTTGACAATGGCTTTTTATCTGCTTTGCATACATCTAACCTGGTAACTGCACATTTGCAATGTATACATTTATTCCTTTCCAGACACTCAAGGCAGGCTGCAAAGCCCATACAAGTGTTCCTACTGAATTCTCATCTGTATGGATAGAGTCCATCACAATATCAATAGTTACAGGAACAAGACTGCCAGCCTACACAATATAAGTTAGTCACCTTTGAAATAGCTTGAGGTCAGATCAAGAAATAACCAAAATCAGGGTTAAGAGTCCCCAGCTTGGTAAATCACTTGGATTTCAGAAGACTTTGTAAGTACTGATTTCTTTTAGTCAAGCCTGCCTGTAAATTTAAATTCTTTTTAGCAAAAGAAGCTTTCCTGTTCTGGTTTTGCTTTTCCTTATTTTCCTTGTAGCGCATATTTACCAAGAGAGAACCTGTAGGCACAAGAACAAATGATGCAGGCTTGGAGAAAACTGCCTGCTATGAGGACAGTTACTGCCAGTAAATACCAGTTTAGTGAGCTTTGAATAGAGAACTATATGCAATACCCAAGAAGTCTGGCTTTATATGACAAATTGCACCATAGCAGCGTATTTTCAACTAAGGCACAACATGGTCCTTCACCACATGTCAACAAAACTCAAGAGAAGGATAACATTTGGGATTCTGTTCAGATCTCCCATCCTGGCTCTGTTCGGAGGTACGATATAACAACTTTGAAACTACTCATCCATTCTCAGCTTAAGGCTGTTTTCCTACAATGCTGTTTTTATGGTGGCACTAAAGTCTCCATGTACTAGCAGCTTCCACTAGTGTTGAAGTTTTATTATCAAGTGAAAAAATGCTGATACACGAAATTACTGTAGGTTTAGCACCTGCTAAATTGGCACTGCTGTATCCGAAGCAGTTCTGAGTCTACAGACTGGGGAAATTGAGAGAAGTAATATGACAGGTTTGATTGATTTAAGCACTAGGCTGATTTCTGCAGTGATAAACCAATCATAGTTTCCCTCTTCCCTATCCAAGAATGGGTTTGTTTTCTAAAATGAATTTCAGACTTCAGTACTATGACTTGGCTGCTAACATGGGACAACTGCAGAGCAATTTTACTCTTTGTTTCTTTTCAATGGACAAGGATAATTTCTTATGGGCCCTTTCCTAAATCTAGCATTAAGAAATCATTCACATAAGTATTTAATTTCGTTTACACGGTCTTTCACTTATATAACTAAAATTATTAATTTTGTGACAGTTTCATAATCAGAAACTTCAAAAAGTATTTTTATTAGTACTCCCTGAAAAAAGGCTGTGGCATTAATAAGGGAAAGTGAGAAAATTACTTTCATTAATTGAATAATTATTGCTGCCACCAGAATCTTAGGGAACTGTTACCACAAGGATCAATTAAAAGATATTTCAAACTGTATATAACCAGTTACTTTTAGAGATTTAAGGACTACATACGAAAGCTCCGTTAACTGCAGTTACAAGAACATGTGGAAAACAAGGTGTAAGTTTTCAAAAGTGTCCTTGTAGTCCAAGAATTCAAAATATTTGTTATTTCTAAACTTAAAAAAAATCCAATAGCTTTACTTCATGAAGGACAGATTGACACTTAAGTTAGAATAAAATACAAGGAAATAAAAAGTCCCAAATAATAATATGATCCCAAAATGAGTCACATCTAGCTGATTAAGATCAGCATAATAAAGCATTGAAATATCTTTTTTAAAAGGTGGATTTCCTTCAAATGAGGTTAGCAGCACCATAGACAAAGACCCAGGAATGATCCCTAGATAAAGGGCTCCAAGAAAGTGAAAATTCTTTAAGAACTTGCATACGCAGGGACACAACTATTTCAGAGGAAAAGAGCTCAAAGTCTCTCCAGCAGGGTTAACAACTTGGTGGCTGACCATAAAAATACCTTTTGTACAAGACCAGCACACCCTCCCTTGATGAGGGCAGCTGGTCTACAGCTGTAGAGAGCTTCAGGTAGCACTTTTGCTGGAGTGCAGTCAGTGGATGAAGGAGAAGAAAGTTGGCTCAGCTAGGTATTACAGCAAATTTTTAGGTTTCTGTTCAACTCTGTCCCCCCACTCCCACCCAAATATTCCTAGATAATTCTTTAGTAAATTATTTAGCACGGGACCTTTGGAGCAGAGAATCACGAGGTGGCTTAGGAGGATAAGAAAGCAGGACCCTTGCCTTTTTTTTTTTTTTTGTAGATAGTAAACTTTCAGCTCCTTGAAACCATTTTGTTACTTACGTTAAAACCTTTGGGAGAAGATACTCAATTAGTTTGTTTATAGAATTAAGCCGAATTTAAAAAAAAAATAAATCGGAGCAGAGTGCAGAAAGAGCTCATGAACATTTATCCAAATCTCAAGCAGTGCCTGCTCTAACCATGTTTGACAGAGGGCTCCTGGAAGTTTTTTAATGCGCCTGGAGCAGTAAGCGTAATGAGATAGGTGTTACTGACACTTTTTTACAGCAGAACCATATGCAGGGCCAGTACAGACCTGATTAGAGGAGGACAGTGTTAGAGCAGCTGGGACACCTTGCCCATGGGCACAGAGTACTTATTCCCTAAAAATCAGTGTTACCCTGGTGGTGTAAAAGTATTATCCCTACTTTAATTATCAGAAATAGAAGCAATACCCTGTAGGAAGTCTACAGCAAGGCAAAACCACAGAGCGTATCAAGGAACTGTGCACATCTCTGCCTAGCAATAAGGCAGCACCATAATCAAAGAAGCATCTTTCCTTAGCCTGAGGCTTCAGCTCCACAGTGTTGGAACTATTACTGTAACCTGCACCATAAGGATTTACACAGACAGATCCCAGTGCCGTTCTCTTGCCATAACAAAGGCACTAAACTTCCTCCTGCTCTCCACTGACTTGGGCATTTATCCCTGACAAAGACACATAGATCAAATCCTGTAAACCCCATAAGACTAGAGATACCAGGCACCATACCAATATAATTCTTTATAAGTGGCAGAGCTGCCAAATTATTATCCTACCCAGCATTGTTCCAGTACTGCACTGAGATTAGCATGAGGCTGAGATGCATCTGCATTCCAGCATTTTTTTTTATTCCTGTTTTTTAAATCAAAACCATACAGAAATCTTTTCCTAGCTTTATTAAATAAAATGTACATGCAGGAGAAATAAAAGTACAGATGCATCATTTGAATACACAAATACAGTTTCCACAGAGGACTGTGAATCAGGTTTCTTCTGCTGTTATAATTTACAATTACTTATCACATTAGCTCCTAATTGTCTTTTCAGAGTGCACTCAATTACAAAATTAGAATCCTTATCTTCCTGTAACAGCCACCTTCTAGACAGATCCCCATATAATGTGCAAATTGACTAGAAGAATATTTTTTCTTATACTGTTCCTGTTCATCAAAAGGTTGTCCTAAATCAAAGCTTAAGCATGCTTTTGTTTTTCTGGTGAAGAAAGCAAACCAGCTGCTTTCTGGAACTGACTTCTTAGCCATTTGCTTATACAGAGACCAGGTGGTGTCATGGATTAATTCTTTTTCCTATTTCACAAAAGCATAATTCATTATTTTATTTTAATTTTTTTAAAGACCAGCCTTTGGCTGTAAGGCACTCTTACATAGCATCCTTTTTAACAGACAGCAATCGTTTGCTCTGAATGAAGTAGGAAGAAACAAACATATCTTTTATTTCATCCTTTCCCTCTCTCTTTTTAAAAGCAGGTGCAAAGTCTCAATGTTTTGTTCAGCCTGTTTTGTGGATGTGGCCATCCACTCTGAACAGGCTGAAACAATTAGCAAAATCAGTTCCTTCTTTGACTGAAGCATTAATACATACTCCTACAGCTCACATACCATTAACTCATGCTGAGCAGGAAGGTAAAACAAAAACACACCAAAAAACCTCCAGACTTTTGTGTGAGGCTAAGCCTTCCCCCAGCTAATCAAAGAGGGTGAAACACAAAGCCAGCTGCAAAGCCCAGGCTGCCAAGACCCAGGGCTGAATGCTTTTCAGTTGTAAACGTGTCTCCAATGCACTATACGTATTATGATCCAGAAAATAAAATCTGAGCACCTTTCAAGTCTGTCAGGATCAAATCTATGTTTCATCCAAAGCAGGAAAGCTTTGACATCCTACAAATTCAAGTGGTAATAGCCTGTGAAAAAGGACAGTTAAATATTAATGACTGTACAAATAACAAGCCTCATCCATTTGCAGTGCCATTTATTTCCCTCCTCCATGCACTCCAGAATGTATTTGCATTCTGTTCTAAGAAGAGACCTAAATAAGGCTTGCCACACCAATTCATACAACAGTTAGAATACAACCAAGTTTTTAATGGTGCTACATTGACATACATGTGAATACTCAGACATGAGGAGCTGAATGCTAACACTATCACAAGCACGTAAGAGGAGTCTGAACCAACCTGCAGATTAGCAAATCGGTGCTAGTTTTCCTCACATGGGAGCCCCTGGTCCTTGCTCAGGCTCTACTTCTCTCCTGGACACAGCTCCCAAAGGAGAGGTCCTTATTGTCCTCCGAGATGGGTGCAAGGCTGAATATGTCCATGCGCTAGCTGGATTAACGGTGTTTAATTGTGGAACTGAAGCTCCAGTCACCTCTGCTCAAAGATACTTGTGGCCTCATCCCAGTCCACAGTAGAAAAGACTGTTTCTATCTAGGCTAAGTACACTTGGCTGTATGCAAACAAAGGGAAACAGCCACTGAAAGGAGCCTGCGCTGAAGTTCCCAAGTTGACACCACAGTGCAAAAAGTGTGTTGTGTCTAGATTTAAGGTTTAATCTCCAAGTAGTACCAATTCCTCAACATCTATTGTTGGTTGCTTATCTCTGAAGCTTCCCATGGACAAACTGTATTTTGGGAAAGATTAAAATGAAGACAGACAGGTTATTTATGAGCAAGTTCAAAATCACGGGGAGTCTCTTACAGGACATCATGACATCATCTTAACGGTGAAGAACTGATGAAAAGGGATTTTTAGGATGGTACACGTGAATAAGGACATAATTCTGTAGGTCTGGTATCATGTGTTGCGAGAAAGGCATGAGAAAGATGAACAGAGCAGACACCAGAACTGCAAGCCTACGTCACAAGAAGTACATCGGAAAGCAGGAAAAATTCTACAGTTTCAAGAGCGTCAAAATTTCGGTAGCTTTCAGATGTGAACAGAGCTCCCTAGGAAAGCCCAGAGTTGTGTACGGGTAACCTTTCATAACAGACATTTAATTCACTTTCCAGCCTTTACTTTCCATGACATTTTTGTAATTTTCATAATTTCAAGGTAGCTGCATAATTTTGCATACATTTAAAGTAAAGTGGTTAATCATTATTAATTCCACTGGTATTCTCTGTGCTAACAGTAACCATTATTAACCTATTTGACAATATTGTGGATTCCTTTGGCATTAATGTGATTGTAATATGTAAATCCATAGGAATTCAATTGTAAATTACCATTATTCAATGTACTTAGCTTCACTGCATAATTCTGCAATTTGTGCAGAAGGAAATTACATGCTGACTCATGAGACATAACTTTTCAGGGCTTCATAAGACCAAACGTGAACAATTTGTACCTATAATTACATTAAAACCTAAGTGAAATATATAATGCAGCTACAACACATTAAAGGAAATATACTACTTATATCCTTAGCCATGTTGCTTAAAAGAAAATGTTTCATATTAAACTAGCTATTTGCATTAACTACTCGTGTAACATAGATTTACTTAAAAGCTAGCAGTATGTCAGTGGCAGTAAAGGACTTAATCTAAAGTATATTAAAGAGGAAGTTTTGACAATTTGAGTTTTAAACATATTACTTCTTAATCTAACATAAAAACCCTCCAGGGCCAGTTGCAAAGGCAGTAGCTGGCTTCAGGGTACATTGGATGACACCCTGGCAAAATCCTGACCTTTCCACAGACTGCACATCTTTCTTGAAGTCCAAGGGACTTCACAGGACTTGAGCCAGGTCCTAGAAGGAGAACAATTTGAACTCACTCCCAGCCTGGAGTGGGGTGAGAACTTGGGTCTCAGGTCTATGCCCTACTCACCTAAGAATTGATCCAACTATTTCTATGGGCTTTGTATGAAGCTACTGGAAGAAGTCAGACAATACATGGCATCAAAATGCCAATCATGTCCAACCAAGATTTCATCCTCTGCTCTCAGAAGCATCATTGAGTCCAAACAGAGCTCTGAGAAGTGATCAGAATTTTATCTGCATACTTTAAAGAGACTGATCTTTTAGAGTTATTCACCCAAGTAATTTCATTGATGTTTAAACGTAATAGAATTGCTCACATATACATTGGAGGTTTGCAGGTTAGTAGTCAGTAAAAACCTTTGTAATAATGAAGTTCAGAAAAGAATTCAAGAAAAGAAAAATTTTTGTTCGAGACTGTGTAGCAGCATAAAATTGGGCTGAAAATTTCATGAGATGCGGCTTTTATGATCTGCTTACTTCAGCCAGAAGTATTGAGAGAACAATTTGTGATTATGAAGACCAGAGCTGTGAACTGAGTATTCTGCTCTTTTGGGCACTAGGTTCATTTGGAATTCTAGAAATAGAGGAAATTTGAAGGAAGAGATTCTTGAATTTATAGCCTTTATAGATTTTTAGGGCCAACTCATGAACCTATTTGAGATGCAGTTTAAATTTGTATCTGTCGATAACCAAGTTTCAGAAGGTAGAGTTGGGTTTCTAAGTCAAATACTTTCATCTTTGAGTCAATAAGGACTGAAGCTTGGTCAGGTTCTTAACAGAAAAACACCATGTCTCCTTAGCTAGTAAATGTCCCTTTAGGAATTTCTTCCTCTTCCTAGCATTCATTCAGTTTCTTATGGTGATTTTTTCAAGCTCTCAGCAGTAATATTACCAAATAAGACTGTGCACATGAACACGTGGTGCATCTTCTGAGAATACAGGCAACAGATCCTTACTGTCAAGGTGGCTTTAGCACCTTTCCTTGTTAGGGGAACAGAGCATGCTAGCCTCACCAGAAATAAGCTAAGTATTTCTGCCCCCCATAATATGAGAAAGGACAACACATGAAGGTCACTGAAATCTTTTAGAAATCTATCAATTTCTATGAGCGCTGGACTACATTCATGATATTTGAGGGCCCAAATAGCAGCAGGTGAAAAGCAAAGAAGTGATTGACATGTCCTTCCATACATCTACAGGCATTTTACTGACTAATAAAACTACCCTTTTACTCCTTCATTTGAACTATCTTCTGTTCTTTTTCTGAAGAAAAGTGAGAATTCAAGAATAATAACAAGGATTGAAGAAAAACTCTACTGAATTTGAAGAGGTGCAGGGCAACCGCACCTCATACCAAAAGTTATCAGATATGGAGTAAAGCATTCTTTTCCTTCAAAAAAAAAAAAAGTCACTTTTGACACATTTCCCATCCAGAAAAATAGACCAAATTCACTTAAAATTGCTGAAATACTAGAGTTGTTTTCTCACTCAAAACATCTTTTCAGTCTGTTGTGTTAGTGTAAAACTAAAAATCGTTTTAAAAAGGAACAGACACATCAAAAAACCCCAGAAACTTTAAATACTTTTTAAAAACCCTCTATCTAGTACAACCAGAAAGCTTTCCCCTGCACTCCAGTTAATTCAGTTCATGATTTCAGTTTCTCATAGTCGTTTCTCAAGCTCTCAGTGGAAGAAAACACTCAACTTTCAGTATCCTACCACTGTGCTAAATCTGAAGCCTCTATGACAGGGGTCTGAAAGGCTTGGCAAGAGGAGTTCCTCAAACCACTGCTGAGGTCCACGAGTGTTTGGACAGTCATTGCTATAACATTACATCCTCCAAAGGCTGGAGAAACCCACAAACAAGAGGCACAGCCCGGCATCGCTGCGCACCACACTGAGGCCAGTCCTGCAGTGCTGGAGTAACGTCACGACTCTCGCTCCTTCCATCCTCCTGCTGGCATTGTGTGCACGCAGATCAATACCTGCATCCTCCAGGTGACAGAAATCCATGTTCTACCTTCCTGTCTCGGCATCCAATCCAGTGATTAAGAGAGAGCAGGGACTAAGTGATGTCACCACACAAATAAGATAAAATTATGTTCAGTACATTCCTAAATTAATCCGGCATTTCAGGGTAGCATTACTTGTGCTGCAGCAGATATTCAGCGCCCTTACATCTATCAATACAATTGTAGTGAATGTTAAAATGTACTTTGCCTTTTCTGCAGCAATATTCTGCTTTGCTCTGCTCTTTTCTTTTAATGACTGCAGGGACCTCAGGTGTTCTTCAACCTTTATAGTCAACAAAGCACCAAGTCCACAATTGGCTCAAAACCTTTCTGTTCTGCCTGCAGCTACAGCTGTCCAAGTGAGATTTTTGTCATTTTGGACTCAAGTTTTTTTTAATTATTGATGGCAAAGACAGTCATACAATATTTAGGAGATTTAGCTACCTCCAGACTGTGTAAAGTTTTAATCCTTCCTCCTCCATTTATAGCACACAGATGCACACACACAAGAAAAACAGAGCAACTTAGTATTTCTTCAGCTTCAGACCATGTCTATTAGTTGGCATTGCTGCAGTCTTGCAGTGAGAGGATAGAGCTGTACAACACAGCTTCTTTAGGAAAAAAATGCGCTGAAGTGTGCTACCTATGGAACAAAACATTTGACATGTCTAAGAAATAGAAGGGTAAGAAATTCCCCAGAGAGAGAGTGGGGAGGATGATATGTGGGCTTCTGTACTTCTGCTGATCACCTTTTGATATCCCACTGGTTTAGCTGAAGGACTGAGAGCCGCATTGCCCACAATGAAGTGGAAAAGGGAAAGTGTTAATGAACAGCCCAGCGAGTTCTCTGCAAGTATGTTACAAAACTGGAAACAGAATAAGGCTGAATTGTAGATTATTCAATGCACACACATTTTGCCAAATGGAATAATCTTCCCATAGAACTAGCAGCTCTTTTGGTTTTCACTTCAATAGCCTCACTGGGAGGCTTTTAACATTGACTTCCTCCCCCCTCCAAGAAACAGTGCAAAAATGGAGCAATGACAGCTGTTTGAGCCTCGTCCTACTGACGTTAATGGTAAGTCCTGCATCACATGCTCATGTCAACAGTTTTACAAAAAGGATCAGTCAGCGTTAAATACTAATCACTGTGTAAATCTGAAAAAATGTTAACTTCCATAAGAAGCAGAGTAGTATTTATTTTTTTCTACCCTATTAGATTGCCCTTTCAACTTTCAGAACTTGGATTCACTGTTTATCTTTCTAGCTTAGCAAAAGCCTTCCTTTCCAGTTGCCTGGGAGAAATACATGTCACAAATTATTCTTAGCTTTTTTTTTTTTTTAATCTTTATCCATTCTTATTGTAAGCATTCTTGAAAAGGGAAAAAAAAAAAAAAAAAAAGGGCCAGCACTCCGAGGCTGATAGATTTTTCAGAGTGATCCTGCAGGGCTTGGCAGTACAGGCTGTAGCTATCAGGCCCACTAATCACACAGTTCAGCCCAGGACCACTATACTCAAATGTCGCCCCATTGTTAGGCCTGTTCAGTTTTTAAAGGGCTGGATTTTATCATCTGAAATGGGCCAGCAAGCGATTGTCAGGGATGAGAACCCTTCCCTGCTACTGCAAATCCATAAACTCCCTTTCTACAGCAGCAATGGTGGCCAGAGACCTGTCTCTTCCCAAATGTTTTCTGAAGGAGACTCTATTGGAAGGGCATTTGAGCCTTAAAAGGCAAAGGAAACGAACAAGTGAAAAAACATCAAGGGCCTGCTCATAGAAGACAGGACCTGCTTTTGAACAAGAAGGAGACAGAAATAATCATTCGCACCAGATTCATAACAAAAGGACATTCAAGCGTGACTCACCTCTGGCAATGCCTGTCTAACTAGAATAAAGGAAACAGAAGGGCTGAATACAATGACCCAAAAACAAAGTGTGGAAAAAGTTAAAGGAGAAATCAAATTAATCTGTTTTACAGCTCTGCCAGGCTGAGTTCAGCTATAACTGTATACTTCTGCAAATAAAAGACTAAGTAAAGGAAAGAAAGAGGGCTAACATAATTCATCCATTCACATGAATTAAATTGCTTTAGTGGTTCTTCGATTAATTGAAACCAGTTGGACCTATGTCCTTGCTGAAGTAAGCAGAGTCCAGCTGAACTCAGACTGCTTTCCCTATGGTTCAAACATGCATAATGCATGTGCCTCTGACAGCTTCTCCCAGTCACAGAACTCTGTGTCCTCATTTATTAGGACACAGAGGTTTGAGCAGGGACTGTGAGTCAAAAGCCACAGGGTCTATGGCTAATTACCCTGTTAAAACAGGCCCAAGAGCCCAAAGGAAGATTAACTTCTCTGCTTGAAATGAAGATCTGCTTGTAATTATCCTCAGTGTTGTTTCCTACTTCACTTGTTCATCTCCTAGTATATTTTCAATTACATCCAAGAACTATAATGAAACAGCATTTTATTGCTAAGCCAAGCACTCCAAAATTAAGAACTGCCAGAATTAGAACGGCCCATGCAACTTCAATTTGGCCCCACTGTATATACGCATGGTTTTAATTACGTGATCACACAATATTTTATCCACAGGACCCTTGATTAATTTGCATTCTGAACACACTGCTGGGGACTTCAGGGCTATTAAAAAAAAAAAAAAATCTTAGTTTTATAAATACCAGCTCATCCACAGTTCTGAAAAACAACAAAAATATTTCAAGGTAGTATTTAACCTCGTGTTTCTATAGATTTGGGGAAAGAAGTGCAACAGTTGCGACTGACACAAAGTGGTCACTCACCAATGTGAAAGAGTGGTTAGAACAGATAATTCATACTGTTTTGCCACATATCTATAGACTATACAGCATCACTTAATCAAGAACCATCATGTGACAACTTAGGAACTGAACCCTCTTCTTCATCCCACAGCATAGGAAAGGGTTCCCTTGGAGCCATCCACACACCAAGTTAGAGGACACCATTTCCTAGTGCTGTCACTAGAATTGCTTCATCTTGGTATCAGTGGTTAAGCACGCCATCCTCATAGGCGCCTTATTACCATACAGCTCTTAGCAGAAAATCTGCAAGTTCCTCAGTGACTACTGCTCAGGAACCAGAACCTGGAGTGGTTTTGCAGACTAACTCAAAGACATGTGGAAGTGGGTCAGTCTATGATATTATGCCAAAAAGCCCTTTAAGCAACTAGACTAACACTTCTGGTGTACTGTGGTTTCTAACAATGCATCCATGTCATCTACTGCAGACACAAAGGAGTTCCCTCTATGTAAGCGTGCTCAGCCGTGCCCTAAGCTGTACTCAACGGCACATCATGCCCCCTTAGAGGCATTAGCTCTGGCCAGTCACCACACTAAACGCATTCCTGTGACCTCTCATCAACTCGGAGAACAGTCAGAGCTAGCCACTTAGGATGGAGGAGGAAGACATACTCTAAACTTCACACTAGGCCAGCTAGCTTTTGACCACACCACCAAGAAAGTGGCAATTTAAGAGCGAAATCCTCACTACCTCAAAGCCAAGAAGCATGAATGCTTCAGATACTCCTTGGCAGTTATTCTGGTGCATTTCTAAATACAGGCAGGGCAAGATGATACTGGTTTGACTGTATTCAGTGTGGACGGAGGAAGAAGCCATGGAATTCAATGTACACTGTAACCCAAAAAGTTGATTTATCAGCACAGGCTTTTAATGGATACCTATAGGTAACAATGTATGGGATTTTTATTACTCACATCTCTTGCAGAAGAGGGCCTGACATTCTGGATATATGGAGGATGCACAAATTGGTAGGTTAAACTATTACTTCCCCACCCTGCTTAAGGGGAAAGTGCTAGGTTTTGTCTCAGAGCACAGCAGGCATTTTAGCATTATGTTACCCACAGACAAGTGACACCACACTGTATTATATACAGTCCTCAGGAGCCTGCAAGTCACACTCGTTCTGACATCAGCCAAATGCACGGGAAAAAAGTTATTTTCTAAGTTCAGCTTTATAACAAAACAGAGCTGTGCTACAGCATTGGCTCCCCAGCAAGGCAGGGTGGACAAGTAATGCTGCTCACTCTTCTGGGGCAAGAAGGGCAGAAGCACAAGTATGACTCAGAAAATCCCATCCAACTTTCACTCCTCCTCACCGTCCTCTTCCCTCCAGCGCACTCCTAGGTGATAACAACACTAAGTCAAATGGTGATGGGAGGAGAGCTTGCTACAGACTGTAGTACACCCTGTGGAACAAGAGCTGGCTAGGCTGCTACCTTGCCATTGCCTCCTCCTTTCTCATCCCTTTCTCCCACCATGCAACACCAATTCAAGCTTCGGTTGGGGATGGCTTCAGAAGAGACGTTTGGCTCCTTTAGGGGATTGCAAAGAGCAAGGAGTGTGTGAGGGAAGGGTTGCAGTTGTACCCAAAGCAGTGACCTTCCTAGGACAGAAAGTCAGCAAAGCACTGAGGATGCATGGGGACGTCCCACTAGAGTGAAAGGGCTTTGAGGTTAACGGACACCTTTGCTGAGTCTTTGAACATGAAAGGACTCAAAGTGTTAGAACAAAGGAGAAAGCATTGGCAAGACCACAGACTGCAAAACCCTCTATTGCTTTGTGCTGTACTGATAAAAAAGCCACTCAGGTTATTCCTATTAATTACTGCGTTTTTAAACCCTAACCATTCAATGTTTCTTCTCCTTTTTAAGCCAGCACATGTATTCACTGTAGCAGCAAACACATCACAACCAAATTGCATATACATCATCTTTTGTTTTCCATGGGGACGTGGCGTACACACTTGGACAGCTTGTATAAACAATGATAAAAACCTTGAATGCAAGTTTCTCATCTAGAGCTAATCACAATGCCAGCTGGATCATTTACCACTGACCACAAGAATTTTCTTGTTTAACTGCAAAGGAGTCCACGCTGTTCTCTCTTCTGAAATAAGTCTTAGGTGGATATTTATAACCTGTGGTATACTGTCTACGTGCCTGGGAGCCTCTCAGTTTGTTTTACTAGCATTGTTAAATATAGTTTTCTCTGTTCATAAAACATCTAAAATAGACTCTCAGTACTGTAAGTAAAGAGGGTAGAACCTTGTCTTCTTTTCAGCCCACAAACCACTTGTTTGCGCTTTATGTGGAGGAACATAAGAGGTTTACAATGACAACAAACAGTGAAATTATACAGGAATTGCAACAAGGAACATCAAGAGCAGCTATTGCTGATGATATAGGAATAGAAAATTTTCCTAAGATAATATTTAGATTGCTCTTATAAAATACAAAAACTACTGTAAAATTGTATCTTTTAAGTATGTAATTTCAAAAAGTAGTATTCAAATAGTTAAAAAGCAGATTGAAAAGGTTGCAATTATGCAGATACACAAGCCACAAGATTTCTATACTTAACCTACACTGAGATGACTTTGGATTCTGTGTTCTGGTTTAGGCATACTATAAAATAAATTTCTTCCCACAATGCTCAAATAAGAGCTCCAAAATTCAGGAGAAAGTAGAAGAAAGGCCAAAACTGAGATTTCTATTTTAATTCAATTCCAATTATACTCTTCTGGGCAGTTTCCTCCCTATTATTTTTCATTAGGTCCTCTGACACCATAAATCACACACAATAGTGAGGGTGGTTTGGGTTTTGGTTTGTGTTTTTGTTTTTTGTTTTTTTTTCTAAAAAGTCCCCATTAAAAAACCCACCAAGTATGATGAACACACTCCACTGACAACAACTAAATATTCCCAGGGCTAAGAACATTCTTCGGTTTTAGAAGAACACAGGCAGACCAATGGGGACTGAACAGGAAAAAAAGTATTAAAAAAAAAAAATCACAACTTAAAGAAGCAAGGCAACAGATTTCTAGGAACTTGTAGCTGCTCACCTGTTACACACCACAGGGCCATGTTCCAACCTTGCAAACAAGGGACTTGAACGGAAACTCCCTCTGAAAGGAAGCTAGTCAATTCAAGGCAGCCCTTTGCAGTGATCTCTACAATGTTGTATTTAGAATTAGCAGTAGTAAATCTATTGCTGTAGTGAATTTATATGTTAGATAACTCCTGGCTAATTAGATTCTGCCATATCTTCTGCTAGAAGCAGTACATCCTATGACACATGCTTCTGACATGCTGCACTGCTGAAGTATTAGAAACAGCTGTTTCTGGTACACACTGCTCAAAACACATTGTGCAAATGTGGGGGGCGGGGGGGGCTGCATATTCCACATAGAGAGTTTACTTTTACTGCATGCAACATTTCTAAAGCAAGCCTTCTTTATTGGAGAAAGCACGACCTAAATGTAGTATTCGATAGGCTCAAGCAACCAGTAAAGCCCTTTGCATTAAAAACAAGGGGGTGAAGGAGCAGCAGCAGCATTAGTAAAGGCAGGTACTGATGATCTATTGATTTCAGCCCACTATTCCCATTCATATTAGTGAACATCTTGCCCCATAGCATTACTCTAACATTACTATTCTGTTGCTGGGGTTCAGAGAGATGAGTTCAATACTTTGTATTGCACAACAGACTTTCCTTTATTTGATTATTTCGTAAGACTTGATCCAAAATATCACAAGACAAGAAAGAATATTCTTCAGCCTGGTCAGACAAGTGCCGATGAGTGCTGATTAAAAGTACAGCTGCATTTAAAACAGCCGCTGATTGGGGAGGGAAGGAAGAGGAGGATATACTTTTCAGTACAAGTATGATAACTTCTGAACTTTAAAAGGTAGAGGCAAGTTGAAAGAAAAATCAGAATAATGTTCTGTAATTATAAAACTATAACCTATTATATCAGAGTGAGCATCTTAGCTGTATTACTCTTACCAAACATTGCTTAATTAATTACACTGCTACAAGATGAATAATGTTCAATTGCACTCCCTTCACACCTACCATACAACAGCTTGAGAAATCATGTGAGGCTCTTTGATTGAATCAATACAAAGGTTAATGCCATCCTGAGGGAGTTTTGATCATGTTATCCATAGGATAAATGATTCTGAACTGGCACATGACTTTCCCACATTAGTTTACTGGCTGATTTAAAGTAGATGAATAAAATGAATAGCTAAAAAGAAGCCAGAGGGAACACTTCAGGTGAAATGATGCAGTATTTTATTTCTAACCAAGCAGGGGCTGCTCTGACGAGGGCTATTTTTCTCCTCCCTCCCCCACCCACCAGTGAAACCAGAGCTTTGCCCTGTGTTTTGGGTCATGCCACTTATTCTCTGCAGCTTCCAAGTGAGTAAAGATTCTGGGCACTAAAACAGGAGAGAGATTAGTATTTCTATAATCTGAAAGTTAAGGAGAGCTTAGCAAAAGAAAAAATCCACAGCATTAGTGTAAAAACTTCCCTGGAGGGAAGAAATAAGGGGGAATATGTTCTGCTTCTCCAAAGACAGCAAGATTCTTAACCAATAGCCCAATTTCTTTGCTAACTTGAGATGAAGACAGGATTGGTATTACAGCCGGCACTGGATACAGAGTTTTGAGCCTCTAATCAAAGAGCTACAACAAACTTGTTTCCACTGTTTGAGTTACTGGAACCTGCTATATTTGAGGCACTCATTATTTTCATGTACTGTAATATTGGCAAAGCTGGCAGACCAACTCGCTAGCTGTTTTGTACCTAGAATTAAGTCATCAAATTTACATCACAAAGAATAAATGTGTTTTAAACAGTTTAATTCCTTCCCTCACTCTCTTAAGCAGCAGACAGCATGAGAAGCACCCACTGCAGTTCCTTCAATTGTTTGTAAAGACTGGAAAGGGAAAAACCATAAATCTACTAATTAACAGAGAAACAGCAATATGTGGAATCTGGCCTCCACTGCAACCAACGGGACTTTTGCCAGCCAAGTTCACCCACTGAGTTTAACAATAGTTGTTGGAAAAAATGTGAATAGCTCCATTAGGAGTTTGGAGTGAGACAACAAAGTCACTTGGCAGTTGATTATAGTGGAAAAAGATGACAGATCAATGAAACAGAGGATGTTTACCTGGCATACTAAGTTATGCAACAATAACACTGCCAGCAGTGTGAAGGTATAGTAACGATTAGTTTACCTGCATAGTCTTACTATTTCAGAAAACATTTGGCAGAAAGTCACAGAGCTTAACTGTGGGAGTAAAGCCTTTAGATAAGCATTTCATCTTGTGTTTTTAGCTGTATATAAAGGGTAGAAGGCAAAGAACAGCTACAGATCAAGTCAGGGGTCATCCTCAAGGAAAGCTCCATTCCACAAGCATGCACCAAAGTGTGATCAAACTCCTCTTTCTCAAATGTTCAACCTCAGTCCCTAACTGTGCCAAACCATCAGCCCTCATCACCTTCCTCTTTGCAGGGTCAGGGAGTTACCACAATAGCAGTAGCAACTCACTTACCTTTAGCAGACCAACCATTCCCAGTTTCAGCATGAACTTGCTTCCTTCATCCAAAGTGACGTGGAAGAGCTTTACAGGAAGACATACTTCTTACTTCCTACCCAAGCAAGCTGTCTCCTTTTTTACTCTCACCTCTTGTAAAGCAGATGCTTGTAATCCACTCTGCTGGCTTAACTACATCACAGAGGTGCACAATCTCAAGGTTACTCCCTTTCTCTTTACTGCCTCACAGCTAGCAGTGATGGGTAGTGGATCCCCACTAGGATGAAACAGATTTCCACACCAAAAAAGGCTTTTTCAGTTGGACCAGGTACTAACATCTTGTCTCAGCCCAATACTTGTTGCCAAACACCCAGATTCACCTACAGCAACAAAAACTCCCTCCCTGCAACTCAGGTGCCTTCTCCACCCCATCAGAGCTTTTTATAGGTGATGGCAAACACCTGGTCGGCTCTTCCTGGTGCTCAGCCCCTCCCTGCCCAAGGGGAACAACCCCTGCCTAACTTCTCTTTGTAAGTTTTAGCAACATGGATCTTCCCACTACATCATACTTCTCTTCACCAAGGAAGATTTGGACTTCCCTAGAATATATTTTCAGAGCTATAGAAAGTAAAACATCTCCCTCCCTCCTGCTAATTACCATGATTGCATTCTTTCCTTACTGCCACCTACTGTGAGTCAGACAACTTCAGCACAGCTGATGACACTATGCTGCTGAGTACTAGGTACACAGGTAGGCTCTGGTCTCAAAAGTCTGGAGATAATCAGAAACCTGGAAGACAACTAAACACAATTTTTCTCTCCAAAAATATAGCAAAGATTTTGTAACATGAATCCTGTTACAACCCAGCCATTCTTTCAGTGGAGCCAATAGCAACATTTTTCCATAATACATGTGAGCAAGCCATAAAGAATATGTAATTTATAGCTTGCTGTAATAAGACCACAGTGTTTCAAAGAGGCAGTAGAGGGCAAACTTTAAGACAATATCACCAGAAAGGAATTGAGTTGAAGAAAACCTACAGACTGCAGTAAGTCAAAGGCCTAGAAACTTATAGATGTTGACAAAAATACAGTGCTGATCATTGCAGGATCTGCTACCAGCCGCCAAGAAAAGAAAGAAAAAGAAAAAGATGCAACTTTAGCAGTGATGAAGCACCAGGTAGAGTCTGCCTCACCAAGGGATGACATTGCTGCCCCACCTCCCACTCCAGTCTCCCAGACATCTCCTAACCGGACTGGGTAAGAAACCTAAGGTACCTCAGATGATAGATGACTTTATCTGATTTCATTTTAACAATGGAAACATGAGCCAAAGCTAGAAAACATCATGCCATTTTACAGGCCACCAAAGGGTTCAGAATGAAGTTCCTGCATTTGGTGTCACCAACAGCGATGAAATAATACTAAGATTACAAGTGAAAATTTGCTCATGCCAAGGAAATGGCAAAGATGGAATTCAGACACTTGACCCCAGGAGTTTACAACCTTCATCTTAGTTTGGTCCCAAGATTTTTTCTGAAGCAGCAAATAATCTATCCAGCTATACCACAGGATACAAATAGGAAGACCAAGTGGTGGTATAAGACTATATTGCAGATCCATACACTTTGGTAGACATAAAATCTCTGGAAGGCAATTCAATAGGAATGAAAAGAATCGAGATTAATAATTGATTTTTTTTGTGTGTTTACAGTTAGACATTTTATTTGTGTTACTGCAAAAACACCTGTTTTGTTTTAATATTCTGCCTCTGATGAGCTCCTTCATAAATATTTCTACTTTGCAGTATAAAAAATCTAAGCTCTTAATTAAACTGTCATTTATGTTTTATGGCAATAAGTGCATTGAAGTAAATGACAGCATTTAACAAAATGTGCACATTTTTATAGAAATGATCGCTGCTGATGTTGATGGAGTAACGTGAAGGATGGTAGTGTCTTCATACTGCTCACAAGAAAGACTTTTTAATCACTGGGCTCTGAAGATTACTGGTTTAAAACTACTGATGGAAAAAGAGAAAGAGAAAAGAGTAGAGGAGGAAAGGAATTGACTGACATTCTGCATTGTGAATGTTCAAGCAGTTCTGAGTAGCAAAACGCTGCCTCGTATTACTCGGTAGACCCTTCGCCCCTTGACCTTAGATATTTTCAAAATCAGAGTCCTGATTCTTTGCGTAGCTATTTCCAATGTATTTTAGAATTTGGAATTATTTTTTTAAGATCTACAAGGACTCTAGAGAAGTTCAGTGTAATGGGGAAGATTATTTCGCTACTGAAGTTCTTGTCTTTAGGTACAGAAATTTCTTCACATAAAGGAAAGACCCAAGAATTTAAAAAAAGAAGTCTTAAAAAAGACAATATTTTGATAGCATGTTATTTCTACACTGAAATTACTGAGCTGGAAAGAGTGGCTTTGAGGGGGACCAGCTGCCAGATAAAGGTGTAAGTTAGAAGGTACAAGGTAACCTTCACACAGCGATTCAAAGACATCACTTAGGAGCAGAAGTACTAACCCTTGTATAAATTAAAAACAAGATTTATCTTTCATTTATATATGTTCTATTTTTGAAATGTACATGAGAGCTCTTTAGAGTGAAATTGGTTGTGAATAATTTAACTTTATGGATGATAAAGAAAAAAGCAGCTGCAACATACACTTATTATTAGGAAAAGATACAGCAGGACAATATATGGTCCTGCTTTCACTCAGAAAGTTTACTTCTGTTCTTCCAGCAACAAGACACTGCTGCAATGTTGTGCAAACATCAGGGAGAGGGATCGCAGCTGCACTGCAGATGGGGAGGTGCTGCAAGTTTGCAGTTAGTTTGCACTCTGAAAATTTTCTAGCCATATTATAACCAAAAAGAAAGAACTGCTCCCTCCCCTCCCTATCCCCACCCCCATCCCAAGCACTACTGGGGCTGTCCATCATAAAGCAGATTAGAAACCTTTAACCTTATGTTCCAGCTAGTCTAAATATTTCCTAAGGCCATTTTATGTTGCTTTGTTTTATTCAATGGCAAGGTAATTAACAGCAAGGACAGGTACACACATGATCCTTTTTCTAATTCACATGCTGCCCTAGAGACTGATGCTATAAACACCTCCTGTAAAGTATTAAGTGCCTTTGACTCCTATGGTGATACGGAGCATTCAAACTCTGTGAGTGGTGGCAGGTACTCCCCAGTATCTGTCTCCTCAGGGCAGCGGTGTGACGGGAGAACTGCTAACACTATTCCCAATCTCCTCGGTATACTTGGTAACTAGCAGTTATTTTCATTACTCTGTCTTTGTTTGGGGAAGAGGAAAGACAGCGCTTTGCATTCAAAAGTACATACATGAAAGCAAATCAAGTTTCTATTACAGTTAGATCAGCCTTGATCCATTAGGAATATCATCCAGACTGCGTGTAGATACCTCATGAAGTGGAGCAGCCAGAGGCACTTTGTGCTTTGTTGAGACAAATGTCACTGAAACATCCTGAAACACTACAATTGGCCAGTGCTGCACAGCCCGCTCCTTAAATCTTATTTTGGTTCACAATAAGCCAGCTTCTCCTTCTTGCCACCCTGACTACTTGACAACTGGGGAGTGCAAGCCGGGCAGTAACCCAGGCCCTTCAATCTCCCTTTCACCTGCCGGGGAAGTTCTTCCAGCTCTGTAAGAGCAGAGAGTGTGATGTGGATGGGGCAGCTACTCTGTATGACAGCACAGTCCAGACTGAAGGGAAATGTACAGGTGAATTAATAATGAGTTTGAACCTAATAAATATGGTCATAAATCAACCTGTTTTTCTACCAGAAATTGAGGTTCAAGAAAGAACCCTCCAGTTGCATAAACTTTGCCCACTCTCTTCCCACAATGCCAAAGGAAAGCACTCTCTTCTGGAAAATGGCCTTTTACATCTCTTTCCCATCAGGCAACTTCTATGTTTTAAATGCAGTGTTAGACAATATGTGCAAGCCAGTATCACAAAGTTATATAGTGTCATCCTCTTCTACCCTAAACTCAGGTCATATTTTCAGGACACTCCTGAAGGAACAAGGGTGTCTTAGGACACCATGACTGAACATATTCCAGCAGCAGGACTAATTAAGGCTGTTGGTGATCTAGGTGGAATGCCCACAGACTACTGAAAATGTATTTACTTCTTCCTAAAAGTTTCAGTGAAAATCAAGATCCAAGTAATTCTTCGGGAGCCCATGAAGTCACAATGACATAGGGAAAGAATTCAGCCCACACTGAGTTAGGAGTTAGCATTTCTTGTTAACATTCAAGGAATAGTCCTCCTCGTCTGACCTTCACTTGCTCTCGCTGGTTTGTTCCAACATGCACAGTTCCACTTTTCTTTGTTAGGAAAAAGGGAAAAAAAAAAAAGAAAGTTGAAAAGGCAACACTCTCCAGTTTTGTTTTTATGTGAAAATCTCTCTCACCAGCTAGTTCCTAACGGCTGCTTTTCCATGGTTCCAGCATGGCACACTAATGTCCATCTTTGAAACAAGAATTATTTAGATCATTTTAGGATTTAAGTGGAGCTCAGCTGCGGCAGGGCAAAGGTTGAAGTAATCTTCCAAAGCCCCTTTTAAAGATTAGATATTCATTTTCTATTCCTGTTCTGCAGATAACCACTGCACAGAGTGACGGAAAAACTAGCACATGCTTGGCTGAACTTCTCATTAATAAGGACACTGCTATCTGGATGATCTTGCTCCCTTTCTCTCTCATGCTGAGAGGGAAGGACACCACAACAGACATGAAAAGATAAAATACTCCAACACGTCATAAAGCATAGCAGCTTTTTTTGTTAATCAGTAACTGTCACTGGGCTATATATCTATTAGGTTTGCATACAAGACTGGCAGGAGCCTTGCTGTTAAGATACAGGCATAAGACTGGAGACTGAAGTGTTTTCCAGACCCACCACAGACTGCCTGTGTGATGCCGGGTGAAATATTTAACGAGTGTGCTTCAGTTCCCCCATTGTTCAAACAAAGCTTCCCACCTCTTAAACATCTTAGATGTTTCAAATTGCAGGACAGGGACATCTCGCTGTGGGTTTGTACAGTAACAACCGTAACGGGCTTCTGATCATCATGTAAGTGCTACCTTCATAAAAATAATCACGTTGCACATACTGCACACAGTTAGGACAAAGAGCTACTCAGGGTTTTGTAGTTCAATATTTAATGTTCATCACAGGACTAGATGTTTTGGCATCTAAATCAATAACCAGATTTTCCAAGATGAGAAACAGGAAACAACTTCCCTGGCTTTTAATACTCAATAGAGTATATCACATCCAAAGACAACCAGCAGTACGAGTAAGCCTGAAATGGCAGCCTGGGCCAGGAGCTAGGAACATAGCTTCCTCTGGGGTTTACTTACTTCTAGTCCTGCATGACAGCAAGCAACTCAGTTACAAACATTTAACTCTTACAGATCTCAATCGTTTAAGGTGCTCACATACCTCATTTTTTCTGCACCTCAGTTATCTATGAACCTTCCCAACAAAGGGACTGGGGACAAAAAAACAAGCTAAGGACTGTGAGGGACTCAGATATTCTAAGAATAGGGACTGTGCAGCTGCCCATTAAAAAAAAAAAGAAGTTGGCAGCCATTAAAATTGGCAACAAAATGCATTGTCTGAGAGGAAAAAACAACATGGAAGTCATGGATGGAAGTTTGTCCTCCACTAGCTGTTATGAAACAGAACAAACAGACCGTGCTGTCTTAAGTGAGGCATTATCGTGTACTGCTTTGCACGGGTTATAATTGTGATTTTGAAATAACATATTAGGTACCACAAGTACCTAATAATTCCAGTGGGTAGGAAATATTTTTACTGATTCCTACCATTCTACTTAGTGCTTCCCCCTGCTAGGCAGCAGAGGATGTGTAGGAGTTAGCAATCCCCAAACCAATGTTTGCTTTTAATTAAATCCTTCCTCTGCACCTTGTTCAGGACCTGGCAGGATGAGGCCCTCAAAAATGCATGTGCAGGCCATATAGTGAGGAAGCAGGATTTATACCACACAGCAGAGGGGATAAATCAAGTTCATAAAACATGTTATTTCCAGCTGTGATGTTATACATACTGCTTTTGAGAAGCAGCAGGAGCTCTCCTTTCCCCATACAGCTGCTTTCAATATGCAACAAAATGGTTTAAACGCCTGAGAAGGCACTAAGGATGTTTTAAGAAATTGCCACAGTAGAGATTTTTTTTTTAAGAGAGGAAACTGGAAGAGGAGTATCAGGCAATAAAGATGTCTCCTTGTTAGGTAGGAGAACTTTAGCTGCCAAAATTGTTCTTTGCTAATCTTGTCACCAAGAAATACTCTTCTCAGAGTAACCTGTGGTACCCCAGAGTAAATTTATCTCATCTTTTCTACAGCTTTTCCTTCTGGGGAATCTGTTTCCTGAAACAAAAACCACAGCATGGTGACAGTAGATGCTAGTCATAGTGGGTGCATTAACAGACCCATGCCATCCAAGCCACTCACCTCTTCCAGCAGAGGTGACAGGAACTGCTGTACACCTTCAGAGAAGACTACTTTTCTGGTTTTGCTGATGAAGCCAGTTTTATCTTCTCTTTAGTTTCCACTAGCTGAGCTTGCTGGGGAAAACATCGTGCTCTGAGGATGCCTGTTTGTGCTGAGTAGGTTCTAGAAAGCAGCTGAATCTTCTCAGCTGGCTATTTCCCTGTTGCTTGCTGTAGCACCCCTCCCACCCTTTTCGAAGAGGTTTTCTACTAAACAGGACCTAGAAAATAGCCTGGACAGCAGGCAGCCCCTTAGCTGGTGGGTCTATTCTAATGTTTTTCTTAAGTTTGCCAGTCCTGCCACAGAAGGAGACCCAGAAGAACTGCTTGCAACTTGCAAACCACCAGCTTGCTCTCAGAGGAACTTAACAGAGCTGAGATAGGGCTGAGCAGCCAAACTCATCCAAACCTGTCCTCACATGGTGACAACTAAGGACCAGACCCAGATAGCCAAAACAAAAGGAACTTCCTGCACTCTGTGCTAGACCAGGAGGGCTGACACCAAAGATCTCAGAGCCACAAGTCCAGGTGGGAGATTTTCTGAAATGGTAAGACCTCTCAAGAGCCTGATGAGCTTCTAGATCAGATTTATTATATCTTTGCAATCATCTGCTCTTTTCATCTCAATATGATTTGTTTAAATAAACAACCAGCATGGCTTCAAGTGTCATTTCACCCATTACATGTGCAGCTAGACAGCTGAAGAGGCAGGAAGGGTAATAATAGAAAACTGATGAGGAGAGAATAATAAATAAGACCAAAAGAAAGAATGAGCACCCTTAGGGTTATAGTCAGCACCCAGCTGAGAGGTCTGTGGGTACAGAAAATATTACTTACATTGAACTATGAATTTTAAAAGTAATATTATATAAGCCTTCCAGCTTTAACAATTAAAGAGAAAAGTAATTATAAGAATTACCCAAATGTTAAATGGAAATAACCGAAATATTTCTCTCTCCTTAGTGGAATGTTTTGCACGACAAAAAGAACAAGTTTCTGAAAGATGGGTAGGGGTTTTTTATCATTCATTTTAAAATGCAAATATTTTAATAGGTTTCTTTTAATATATATGATAATGAGCTTATAGATAAGACACAAACCACAGGCCAAGTAAGCAGATGTCTTGTCAACAAGGTCTAGAATTTAGAATCATTAGGGGTCTTTTAAGAAACATACTTACTCTGACATAAAACTGAAGCATATTATAATATTTCAAATTCACACTGCTCTGTGTGACATTTTTGCCTCATTAAAATGAAGAATGACACAGCCAGAGAGAGCCCCGTCTTTCCTGCTTTGTATTTGTAGTTCAAAAGATGTCTCTAGCAAATTGTCCCAGAGAGACAAAATATTAAGCACCTTGAGTGCTGTTCTGCATGCAATTAATTTCACAGCCTTTGGAAGTTTTTAATGTGTTGTGGTGACCAGTGAAATAATAATTAGTTGCTGCTCATTGTTCCCATCTTGTTCAGTCTCTCTTTTCTGCAACCTGTCAAATCCTTTTCAACTCTGCTTTTTTCTAGGTGTCAATTCCTTTACGTTGTACAGCTTTCGTGATGAAATTCCTGAACTTCTTGTTCACCCTTCAACTGTGAAAAGCAAAGAATCAGATAGACCTGAGCAAAGGAAACTCAATGAACAATAACCAACACAGAGTGTTTCTGAAACGACAGCAAGTAAACAACACATACGATCATTAGGCAAATACCATAAAAATTAGGTCAGGTTTCTGAGTTAATTACCTATTGGGATGCAGTTTTGCCAATCCACTGAAATCAACAGAAGGTTTCCTACTGCCCTAAGAGGCTTTCTATCAAACCTTAAATTAAGTTCTCTTTTAAACACACCTCTTTCTTCCTTTGGTGCACACATACATACATCCACAGGCAAATTCCATCCTTTGACTCTTATACAGAAGTGAAATTTATCCAAAACACCAACACTCACATAGAATATGTACCTTGTGACTAAATACTGCTAGGAAAGCTGTAATGTCTTGGGTAAAAAACAAACAAACAAACAAACAAAAAAGGACATGGTTATTTGTCCTAAAATCTCAGGAAAGCCATACTGAAAAGGGAAGAGTGTTGTAAACACCACCCCTGGTACAAACAGAGGAATCTGCTATATGAAATAAGCTTTCAACACAGAGACTTTGACGCTAAATTTTACAGCAGTAGGAGACAAATTTTCGGATCATGCTTTCGAATTAATGAGTTCTTTTTTTTTTCTTCTAAGGATAACTTTGAAAGAAAAGGTATTCAAAGAACTAAGCAGGAATCCTCAGTGCAGAGGTTTGATGTTACACATTGAAGATCTGAAAGTGAGCATACATTCATCCCAAGAGACCCAAGAATGTTTCTCTCCGAGACAGAACATATAACCATCAGTGTATATAATCAGCCCATAGCCTCAGCAAAGACCCTGTTGTGTTGTGCACCACACAGGGAAGTCAGAGAACTCAGAATCCTTATGTCAGGTGGGACTCATGGACAAGGCAGATACAAAAGGGTGATGCAAGTAGGCAATAAGAAGGAAGGTAATCAGGGTGGACACAAAAGTAGAAGTGGCAGATTATTCAGGCTTAACTCTGATTTTATCATTCCAGTTCCTCTCTCAACGTACTTTTTCATCCATCACTGGCATTTAATAGCAAGACTGAAGTAAAGGATATTGATATTCCTGACAAGGAGGCATACAATATTCTGTAAAAAGCCCAACAAAATACTGTGCAGATATCCTGCATATTAACTAATTGCAGAAAAGAGTGAAAAAACCAAAACTGTACTTGGAATTCTAACATTTTAAAGGGAACATAAAGGGGAAAAGCACAGCACCTACTATTTTCAATATTTTTTTCCAAATTCAGCATCTAGAAAAATTGCAACGTTTTCCTGCTTTCCTAAGAAATCTATCATAAAAAGCACTTTCTCAAACTATGATACTATCTTACTGCTCTTGGTTTCAGCCTGTTTTCCAGCACTTACAGAAGTTTGGATTCCTGTGACCTAAAGTCAGCCAGAATCCTTAATTTCAAAGCTCTCTGTGGCCCAACCCATAATATCCAAAGATACTTTCCTAAGAAAAGAGTCTTGGCAGAACTTGTCTGGCATGGCTAAGTCCCCTACAATGTCTGTAGGCCAACAAAACCTTCCTGGGGACCAGATTTCTAACTGAATTTTCTCAGAAGCTAAGAATCTTCACAAATTTCTCCAACTGCAAAACACACCTTCAACCAAAGCAACGTGTATGCAAAATGCTGCTCCAAAAACATGACCACCATAATGCCGTCATAATTTGCTTTCTAAAGAGAGGATGAAAAAAAGAAAACATGTGACAGATGATAGTTGCATTGACTAAACTTACTGTTTGAAGACATCTGATTCTGCAGTACAATATCCTATCTAGAAATAGAGAAGAGGAGTCAATGGAAACCTTTCATTAACCTTAGTGAACTTTGAATTAAGCTTTAAATGTTCTCTTCTGGGAACAATAGTTCTATTCCAACGTAAAAGCTGTTTTTCTCTCTGCTCACAGAGACCTGAACGGTGTTTCAACTCTCTTAGTGTCTGTATTTGTTTTCCCTGACTACATAGGCATAATCCACTGGAAGTCCAAAGAGCAAGGTGTTATTTCCAAAGCAGAAGACACTCAACTTACCTGATTATACCTTTCCCACGTTCAATGCATGGGCTGGTAACTCATCACAGTTAAAGGACTTGAAGGATTTCGAGTGTTGGAGACTGACGCTCTCACCAATAACAGAGAAACAGCAATTCAGATAAGCCAAGTTTCACACTTTGCCCCAAATATTTTCATGAATTATCATTTCTTCCTTGCAGCCTTTGCTATTGCTGCAGCAAGCACAACCCATTAGATTGTAAGGAAGGTGTTCACTTATTAGGAGATGAAGTGAGAAGTGTATGCTGGTAGGCCATGATATATCAAGATGGATGCATTTCTTTGGTCACTACATAATGAGCCTGGCAATCTGGGTACAGAAGGTCCTTTATTCCTCTGACAGCACCTTGGGTTTCTTAGGATCTCAAGCCTTGCTGATGTACTGATACAACTGCACTGATGACATGGTGCTGGGCTGGTTTCCTTTCACTGAAGGCCTGGCTCCTAGGCTCCAAATAATGACACTTTTAGCAGCTGAAATGCAAAATGCCCTGATTTTACTGGAGAGAGGTATACGTATTAAAATTATACATAATTTTAACAAGTTTGGCCCTCCTCTTCTCATATAAAATTTCCCTGGTTCAGTCACTGACAGTTCCCTCTGTGCTGACATTCACCAAATCCCGCTGTGATTCATTTACCATTTTCCAAAGCATGGCTGAGACCCAGCTGTTCTCTTACAACTGATATCCTACAGGATTTTCATAAAGAATCTGAAGCAAATGGAACTATAAACGTCCTTCTCCAAGACAAAAGAAACATGGGAGTTTTAACTTTGTGTGAAAAGCAACAGGTCTCAGGGACTTGAAAAATTCTTGGGGTATGTAGCATGAATTCCAGCCAACACCACACAGCTCCTACAAAAATATATTTCTATGACGAGCACTAAATGTATGATCCAGTAAAACATATAGACATATTCTTAGGTTGAGGCACATTAAGTGATGATGAGTTTAGTGAAACTGATATATACTTAACTTGAGCAACAATTCAAATATTTTCTTCTGAGTCAGGATCTAATTCTCAGTAAGACACGTTTAAAGTCCCCTTTGTGCCATTGGAATAGCACAAGGGCAAGAACAAGCATCTCAGTTCTTTTATTTTAAAGCTGCAATTTAAATCATTTGAAATATAAACAGTTGCATGCAAGTTTATAAATAAAACAATGTTGCAGGCCATAAGAATGAGGGCAGTAGGTATTCTGAAAACCTCTAAGCTGCATGACCATGCTGAATGTCAGGAGAGGTTCTTTAGGGCAGGAGAAAAAATTCAAAATTTCTTTTGTTTTTCAAGTTGAAAATGAACAAACAAACAAATAAAATAAATTGATAAAGTGTATAAAATAAATTAATTTTGTACAAATTTTCAGGAAACAGCAAAACCTACAGATATACAGGTTTATTCCAAAACTCATCAATCCTCACAGCCTTGTGCTTCCTCTAAACAAGGCCACTGCCTGTAAGTATTAAATTCTATGCATTCAGAAAAAGATCATGCACAGTATGAAGTATTTCCCAGCACTTTTTGTTGTCCAAAGTCAAGACACAATTTTTAATGTTTACATGTTTGGTTAGCCTTCTGGAAAATATCCTGTTTTTCAAAGGTTTTGTTTCTTCTGTAACTGCAACACGTTGCTGTGAAATTTTTAGTAGAGATTCTATGGTTGTATAATAGAAAAAACGTTCAATTGCTTGGGAATTGTAGTTATTGAGCACAAGAAAAAAGAAATCATTTTCCAATAACTATTCCCACATGTAACTTCAGTATGAACTTTTCAATTAAAGAGGCGGAAATGTAATAAGAGAGCATTCCATGTTTACACAGCTCACACAAGGGTAGGAAGTGAAATGAATTCCTGTACTGGGCTTCCCACAGACTGAAGAAACTTGTTTCATTTTAGCCCTTCACAACACATCCATTTCCAGAGCTTCGCATGCTAAACCCAAAGAGAAGGGTAACTAACATCACATCACCCCAGGTTCAAAGCGTGAATTTAGCTCTTTCAGGGGAAAACTCAGCAGGAACATACAAAGAACCTACAATCTGATGATAAGATTATACAGTAAAGGGCAGGGCTATAGAGAGCTAGGCATTATGTTATGATAGTGACACAGACCTTTCTCCTTGTCCAACTGATACATCCTGCCTCTCAACATTGTACCATGGATACATGCAGAAGTTGCATCTACACGGTGTTTCACAGCACTGGGAGCTGTGAAGTCCCAGGTAGCTCAGTAGCTTTTTTTTTTTTTTTTACTTTTTGCTAAATGTTTAATACAGTTTTAGACCATTCACTTACAGAATTTGCCATCGCTTTTTCTAGAACGAACAAATGAAAACATTGGCACAGCTGTAGAACCTAATATACTTGGCCTTTCCACTGGTAGAAAAGAGAGGTAAGGTCAACCACTTCCATAAAAGACACCGCTTTCTCTGCCATGTGTGCTTTTTGGTCCAGTTGATGCAGCACACTCGGTAGACTTAGCACACGTATACTATAAAGTCAGCAGGTGCGTGTACTGTGGAAGGAACAGAAGATCCCCAAATCGTGACCTCTGCAGGTCAGGTTGAATTCATACACTGTATTATTTATTATGGGGTACTATGTGTGGTGTCACAGAAAAGAGGACATGCTGCAGGGAAGCCTGGATTGATATAGTGTGTTTCTAACAGATGGTGCTTTATTTTCCTGTACTAGTCAATGAACTCTCCACAGTAACAGAGCAATAGTAATGAGGTAAGCATTTCACAGCTCTTATTAAGAGCAAAGCAGTGCTTTCAAGGCACTTTATGAACATTGCATCCCCTTCCCACCATCCATTTTCTACCTTGATTTGGAAAAAATAACCCCTTTTTTGTCAATTTGAAACACTAAAGCACTTACTTACCTGGCATTAAGTTTAACTGCTAGATATGGAACCATTTCATTGCTACAGAGCCCAGCAAGTGTGAGATTACATGTATAGCAAAAGGACAGCTGGTTTGAGAAATAGTCCACATTGCTTTGCTTTCATATAGCAAAGGTTTTGTCTGTCTCCTTCATGATGTACACTAAAATATTTTACAAAAAACCTCCTGGAAAACACATAAAAGTCATTAACCATCAAAAGGAATAAAAATACAATGAATTTCCAATCTAAAATCCTGCACAGAGGACTCACACACCGTAAGTCCTCATCAATGAGCGACTATCATTTTCCATTCAGTCTAATGAAGTTCGTATTAAAATTACAAGATTTTGCAACCTGAACATAGTAAAAGTTGCACATCTGCCATAAGTCCATAGAGGGACCAGACTGAGATTTACAAGTAAAAGGAAAAATCAGGCTTAAATTCAGACTCAAATGAGCTTGGTCCTGTTATCAAAGAAATGGAAATGGAAGAGCTTGGGTTACATTAGAAAATAAAATTTCCTAGAATCTTTTCCTAGATAATTTTCTCAATTGCTGTGAGGCCTTTGGTCTAGTACCATTGTTCCATTTTGGTGTTCATCACAAATTATGATGATAGTTACAGTAGGATTTTCAAAGGATAAAATGTTACAGTAAATGCTGAAATCCATTGCAACTGAAGTCTCTTTGTCTTATGCCAGATCTTAAGATCTTTGTCTATTTTTGACAGACAAGACTGGAATAATGCTGTACAGAGGCGGAGCAGCTCCTATGCTTAGAAGTACACAAGACAACACAAAGGTAGGTCATTATTTAAGGGAAATACAATGTCTTGCCTAAGCTCACATAAGCCTAGGATATTATGAAGAACTTGATACTCAGGTCTCTTGCATCCCAATCTATTGCCTTAACTGTAAACTCTGTAACTTGTAAAAACCTGACAACTGTAATCTGTGACAAACAAGGAAACCTATATTATTTTGTTGTGTCTGTATAGAAAGAAAAGTTATCTATGGACTGTACTGCTAATGAAAATAGAAAGTGAGTTCCAAACCAGTTTTAGCCTGGTCCAAAAAAACCCCAAACAAAAATCCCCCAAAACCCAACAGCTAACGGTGGAGCCCAATTGCTGACACACAAAATGGACAGCAGCAAAATCTTGAACTTAATCTTAAACTGAAATTTAAATTTAAATTGTATGTCAAGCTCAAATAATACTTATGAAACACTACATGCCACTTCCATTGGTTTTTCATTGGAGATAGAAGACAGTACACAACTCTGTATATAAATGATATGCAAGTGAGTATTCTGCCATTGCAAAGGACCATGTAGAGGAAGTTTTCTCTCAGACCAGGTGTAGTGTTCTAGACAGCTGGGATGAGAAATGGCTCTTTATAATGAGATTTCATGAGGAATTAACTTTATATGACATTTGAAGATGAACCACTTCTTTTGCACATGCTTTTTCACTGTCTAGTCCATTATTATTATTTACACAGTAGTGACAATTATTAGCATCAGGGATGACCCTGATGGGCCCTACACAAGCAAGAGAAAGGTAGTCTCTAGAAAGTGCTGACAGATGTCAATTAATAGTGTCAAGTAACTGCAGCTACTTTCTTCCAGGAGTATTTGCCAATACAGCAAAACCAGTTTCTCAACGCTGTTTCTGAAGAGAATTCAGAGGAGTTTCTGCTGTCTAAAAATTAAGGATTTTGTCTTAAGTTTTACACATCGTTCACTAAATAAACAATGGAAACAGATAGGCCAGAGGGCTACAGAAACACTCTTGTGATGCACTTCCCTCTCCACTGACCCTAAACGCAGCCTAGAATACTAGTTTAGGTGGCTCTGGTTCCATGAGATGATACACTAAATGCAATCTCCCGAACATTGGCTTCTGTAGCTAATCGGGTAACTCACTGTGTAACTGCTTTCCAACAAGTCCTGTAATCACTTCCCCCACACATGTAATGCCTTCACCAGGTCTGTACAATGACATGTGTCAGGTGACATTCTCACACCACAAAGTAGGTCTTCAACTGCAATCAGTCACTGAGAAAACTGGGTCCCTGTGCAGTGGAAGACTTAGTTCAGGATTGGGTAAACTAGGGCTCTCCTTTCTCCTTTCGCCCGTAGCCTTCTCTTGTTTGTGTGAACTTACTACCCACAGATTTCTGTTTCTTCCCTCTTCAAAGCTTTTCAGTACAGCACTGACAGCATTCAAAAAGCTTTAGCTTCTTTCACATTTCTGTCCTCTCTTTCATCTGTCTGGCCCTGTTGGAACAACCAACTTCCCAGATTATTGAGAAATGTGTAGATATTTGGGGGGCTCAGTTCTGTACATCTTTAAAGTAACCCAATTTTAGAATATGCAGAGCAGGCACACTGGAAAAAATCAGAGGCCTTTTCCAAATTGACATCACAATAATGAAAATACTGTCTGTATTAGTAGAGAACAAAGTTCTCTGCTCGCACAGAGCAGTTGAATCTATCACATCCTTCCCTCAATTATACTGAGTCAATTTATCTCTTATTGCCATAAAAAAGTCTCAAGCCTTCATAAAAGCAGACAGTTCTACTCATTTCATTCGTGAACATAAACGAGTCATGAAATACAGAGATAAAGTTGTGCTCTAGAGAAAGCTGTGTATTTGATTTTGCGGGTTCTAACTAAAAAAAAACCCCATCAATGCTGGGTAGAGGGAGGGAAGGAGAGAGGGAGGGAAGGGGAGAAAAGAAACCAAGAAAGAGGCAACCCAGTGAAGCAGTGAAAAACATCAATCACATTTCCAGTGGTGCTCTATTCTATAGTCACATGCACTACGGTTTACCACTCATGCACAATCATTCCTTGAAGGAGGCAGTGGAGGGTAACCTGACATTTAACTGTTAGATAATAATTCGACAATGCATGAATATAAACAATAAAATGAAAACCTGCCTGTTCCTATAAGTGAATTAACTTACTTTCACTCTTTCACATTCCAGAACAATGTTTCTGGAAGGTTGACAGTAATGCACTATAGGAAATAAATACATTTAATGTTAAACTAGGCTTCACTTTACCATGTATCAACTTTAAATTTACTTGTTAGGAGAGAACCATCATGCAGTGTGATTTTCCTTACCAAACCAGTTTTTGAGGGAATTATTGAAAACAGTAGTGAGAGAGAAAGAGCAGGCGATTGAAAATCATCACAGACAACTGTTTGGGGGTGTTTCTGGGAGGGAACTCCAGTTTGCGAAATCAGTAGTAGCAGAAAAGTGATGATCAATCTACCAGAGAATGAAGTTCAATACTTTAAGGTTACTGGACATAAGATAAGGCGTTACTTTAAAAAGGAAACTTTGAGCCGCTGCATTTGGCATACAATAACACAATAATTGACAAATTGTCCTTCACTGAGGAATTCTAACAATAAAAAGCTGTATGTGATGAATTAGTGTGATATGGCTACCAGTATGACTATCAAGGTTAAGGGCTAAAGGAGTAAAGTTCTTTCTTCTCAAATATTTGGTTCTTGTTTTTCAGATGAAAAGTGTGGTGAGCTAAGAAAAAACTGAAGGTGACAATGTACAATGGAGATATCCTTCAAGAAAATGCTGACAGCTAAGAATAGCAGAGCCATAAAGAGACATATAAATGGCTATACTCATTGCTAGTGTCTTAATCCAATCTCAAAGACAAATATGGATAGGCTTTCTCTTTTAACATACTACTCCAGAACCACAATGATATTTACTATTGCCAGAGAAAGAATTCTGTTCTGGGGAACATTTTAGAGTGAAAATAAATTAAAAAAAAAAAAAAAAAAAAAAATCATTCAAGAGAAACTCAAATTAAATTTGGAAATAGATCATTTTATTTCATTATAAAACTGGATCTCAGAAAATCCTAGTACATATGTGCCAACAGCCCTGGGATGGCTAAGCTACGGTTTCGGAGTTTAACTTGGACCAAGGTAGGTAAGGACTAGAATCCCTGGATCTGGTGATTACTTGCTTGCGACTTGGTCTTCTGAATTCATTATCCATGACGGGAAGTCTTAGACACCCGACTGGACTCTGCCTGGCAAAGTTGCCCCAGAAGTAGAGCCCAACAGTCAGTAAACTCTCAGGAAATCAAGCAGCATGCTAACCAAAAGCTTTATGGGCTGGTCAGAAAATATTTGATGTTTGCTTTCGTCAGAACAGGAGGAGCTCCATAAAATATTTTGATTTCCACATGAGAGAGGAAGAGAAGGCACTAAAGGGTATCAAAATGGCTATGAGCCACTAAGTTGTGGCATCCCTGCCCCAAGGAAAAGACAAATTAAGGCCTAGCATGAATTGGGAAAGTAATTTCCAGAAATTAGAGAGATATATTAACAGGATTTACAAGACATTTTTGCAGCATTATTGGTAATACTGAGATACAGTTGTGTTCATTCTTCTTCAAGATAGCTGAGGACAAACCGGAGCTGGTGAAGGAATGGTCTATAAGGACAATGGGAACACAGACCTCAACTTACAAGAGATAACTATGAGCTTAGCTTCTTTAGCTTAGCAGAATGAAGGCTGAGAGATAATGTAATTGCCTTCTATAAATATTCCCAGGGGAGTAAGCATTATGGAGGCAGAAGAACTATTTAAACTAAAGGACAATGTTGGCATAAGAATAAACTAGTGTAATATTTAGGCTGAAAAATAAAGACGAGTGTCTAGAAGGAAGATTCAGAATAACCAGTATCAGCTATTGGAGGCAAGCAAGCCAACTACAGACCTGTGTGAAAAAATCATGTCTTAGACTTGTTTCAACAAATACTGGAATTTTTAGCTATGTTTCAATAAGATGTTCATAGCTTCACAAAACTGGAGCGCTATTTTTAATGAAAAGCCTCAAAGCTTTTAAAACTGTTTTCCCCCGTACAACTCAGCCAAAACCATTTTGAAATAATATTTTGGTTTCCCCTAAGCTGCAGTTTTTGATGAATAAATGATAAAATATGAGGGGAAGGAACAGATATACCTATAAACCAGGCAAGTTGGCTTCAATACAGCTGAAAGATCTTTGTTCTTGGTGAATTCTCAAAAAAACTATTACAGACAATAGCCTGTCTGGACTTTATGTGCAATACAAAGAGATAAAAATAAAAATGAAGGGAGTCAGAAGAGAGAAAAAAAATGACCCCATCTGTTTACAAAACTTACATAACAGAATAAATTTACAAGCACTTGTTTAATAACATCCCAAATTCCAGTTGAAAATACACATTTTATCAGATTTCTGAAGCACCATCTTTTCAAATTATTCTTTTTTGTGTATGAGTTCTGTCCTTGATGAGTGAAAATTGTTTCCTGCATCAAATACTGGCTAACGTCCTCACATTTCAGGGTGAATGTGACTGATTTCAAAACTGTATTCATCTTGTCCTTTAACACAGTACTGAGTATGTGGTTTAACGAAAGAAAAGGCCTGACTTACATGAGAGTCCCTATAGTTTCCCAGTACGATTCAGAGCCATCCATCACCCAAGGGAGCCAGGGGAGAGAAGGGATTCCAGTTAATATTTAAGTCCAAATCCTCTCCTTCCTTCCTTGTGGTCTACATTTGAGGTGGGGGGAAGTATATTCAGTCACTTCTGAATAGATAACTAAAGAAATTGCTTCTGTGATATTTTAGTCCTAGACCCCTTGATCCAGGGCCTCCTTTCAAATTCAGGTAACCAACACTTTTAACACACTTTCTTAGACAATATGGTATCTGACAAGATGATAGCACACGTCTGGCTGCAGGACTAGGCCTCAGCAGATCATGCTTGGAGAAGACAGAGCAGGCAAATGCTTTAGGAAACAGGCTGCTAAGAGAATGACAGAAGACCCACCTTTAAGGATTTTGAAGGTGGCTGCTGCTGGGGCAGAGCTGTCACCACTCTTCCCCTAGCAGCGGTCTCCAGAGCTCTTCCTCTACCTTCAAAAAAACCTGACTCTCCTGAGCTGGGCCGTCCCATTTCTGGAGCCAGCCCAGCATCCACAACAGTGGTGGCAAAGCTCTGTTTTACACTCTGCTAAGGACCCCTAAAAAGGCTATTCACTCCTGCTATGAACTTTCCATAACATAAATAACTGGCCAAAGTGCAAGTCCTCTGTAGGGTGACTTGTAGGGGACATGCCATTATATTTTAACAGCCATCAAACTTTCAGGGAGTTATTTGCTTTCCACTTATTAGTGTTAATATTGATTTTATTTATTTAGTCCTGCAAATACTTACACTCCTGTGGAAGTAAATCATTCTATCACAGGGCCAGTACCCAGAGTAACACACCTAAGGAAACAAAGCTGGCCCAGCTTAGCTCATTTTTGTTCTTGTGTTTTTGTTTCTGTTTCCGTTGTAATACAGTGAAAAAATATTCTGGGCCACACTGACTAATGCACAAAGAATATGTTAACAACCTCCCCAATAATGAACAATTCACCTCCCAGTCTTTGCAAATGACCTTCATAATGTATCATCTTAGCTCGAGAGGAGCCAACGGCCCAGAGCCAGAACCGAAGCTGCAGCAAAGTCCCACGGCAGACAATATGGGATGGGATTGCTTTAGATCATACAAGGTCTGCCCATGCTATTTAATTGACATTAGTCACCAATGTGGCACCACTTCACTCACTACATGAACCTTACCAAACAGTTCTGGCCTCCGGAAAGCTTTAATGACCTTTTAAAAAAAATGGCTTTGCTTTAAGGTTTATTCCCAGTGTACTGTACCTGAAGATACATGAATATTGGACAGGCTCTGCCATGTGTATGTATATAAGGCTGCTAAACTGCGAACAGGTGTATGTCCCTCATAGCACTGCGCAGAAGGATACAGTAACACTTCCAGAGGTTTTCATGACAGCAGTCTGTCTGATACCAAAAAATTGAGATTTGTATTTAAAAGTTCACCTCTGTCATTTTAAAAAGTAGGTGCATTTGGATCAACCTTTGATTTAGGTTGATCTCTTGTGGTCAAGCTAAAGAAGTGCAGGAAAGGCAAATTATCTCCCCAACTCTTTCCTATAACCAAAAAAACCCCACTGTGTGAATTTGGACTATTTACCAAGAAGATAAGAAGTATACACATGTAAGATACACAAGCAAGTATTTTCTGGGCGGCATTGTAATTACATGAGACAGACCTAGCTTTCAGAGGGATTTGATGCAGAGTTGTTTTGTATTCCAATTGCAATAGCTTAGTGCCATCCAAAACACAACTAAGCTGAAAGAGGCAGAAAAAAGCATCTCCTTTGTCCCAAATGAATTCAACTTCGTTAGTTTTGGCAGCTTTTCAAAGATCAGAAAAAAATATTTGTTTGATCTTTCCCTTCTTTCCACTTAAGGTCAATGATTAAAACAGGATCAGCTCAGTGACTACACCTCCAGTTCACAGTCTGTTGGATAAACCTAGTAAGTACCATTTTGACAGCTGTGGAAAAAAAAATAAAAAGATATCAAGACTTTTTATAACAGCTTTATAGAATGAGGAAGATTGTTGCTTTCTCAGGTAGTTAAAAGCCTGGGCCACTAGGCAGAACAATCCTGTTCTAATCTCTCCGCAATAGACCTACTTGTCACCCAGCAAGTCATTCACACTAAAAACTTCAGAGACATATGTCACAAGCTTGACATACAAACCAAATTCAGTCCCCAGTAAGTAAAACCATCTGCAGAATAGCTTAGGATCAGTAGGTTTCCCTGGTGGCAGGAATGCATGGCAATATGAAAAAGGGGCTCTTCATGAAATAAGCAACCAGTCTTGTCTAAAAAGTTGCATCTGACATGCCTTGTCCTGCCATTACTTAAGGCGTGATTTTCAGAGTCCAGACAGATACATCAGTCCTTAAAATGCACTGAGGTTTGAACTCCTCTCTGCATTAGTGCTGCTAAAAAAAAGCTAAATCCTAAAGAAGATGTATATTTAGATAATGTGAAGCTAGATGAAAATATTTACCTGCTTCAAACCCTATTTGTATAATTCTCTAAAAACACTCAAGCAGACAGCACTGTGGACTGGGAAAAACATCCTATTATCAACTTCAGATTTAAGGATTAGACTGAACCCTCTAAGACTATTTAAAAAAAAAAAAAAAAACAAACCAACAAAACCAGCTTTCCCTCTGCTCTTGTAATGGACTAATTCCATCTTCCTCAAAAGAAATATAATCTTTCTTTCAGGGGAAAAGAAAATAATTCATAACAAAGCAGGACAGCAATGGGAAATATTGTCCAGGAGGACTTTAGAGTGGCAATGTTTCACTGGGTTGCTTACAGAGCCCTTCAATGTTTCAGTGGAAAAAAATATGGTCTCTTGTTCAAATATTGAACAACAATGAGCAATTTATTCAGTCTTATTAGGATTTCAAATACTCATCCTGACCATCATCACCCTCTGATAGAGAACCAATGTCTCTTTACTAAAAGGGGGTTTGTTGTCTGATTGATATAGAATTAAAAGCACTGAGTTTTCAGCTCCAGTCAGGGAGTACACAGTAAATCTGCGAGTCTGATGAGCAAAGGTTATTTCTAAGCCATCTTTATGTCTTCTCATTGTTAGGCTGGCTGAAAAACAAACTTTTTCCCCCAGGATAAGGTGGAATAGTTGGAAACATGCCTTAAAACAATTCTGTTTCAATCCATTGAAAGGGTCCATATGGAAACCTAACTCAGACATCTGCAATGTCATCAAAACAAAACACTTCTCCATGTTCCTCCCTGTATCCACTACACTTTGTTACGAAGATCATCCAAATGAAAACCTAAAGATTATGGAACTTTGGCAGTTCCTTACCAATCATCATCTGCACTTTCAGACTCTACCATGAACACACTTGCACATTAGCACTTTTCTGGATTAAGCCAGTTGTAGTTCACTAGGTATGAAACAAAGGAGAACAGAGCTCACTGTCAAAGAGTTAATGAAAATACGGGACCATTAGTCTTATAATAAGGAAGAGATATACATTATGTGTGCATACAAATAGACATATGATCATTACCATAGTGCAACTTGGAACATAAGTCTCCGTTTTGTAGCCTAGCAAACTTCAGTGTCAAGAAGTCTCCTGAACTGTAGTATAGACTTTCATTCCCCAAAAATATATTCTTATCTCATGTGCTATGAAGCTAGAAATTTGGAATAACTTTTACAGATACATATCTATAATTAAATATAAAAGGAGAAAATATAGTAAAGTGCTTTAAGACAGCAATGGTGTTTGCTCAAATTGCTGATGACTACATGAACACTAACTTTAGCCTGCTGAGGCTAATGCTGGAGCATTTTGTTGAATTTTGCTTTAGTCACAGAGTGTGCTTTGAATCCAAACTGACCTACCATAAAAGTGCTGAATCTGATTCATTTAATCAGATTTCTCTTTTACTGATACAAAATTTGATGCCTGCTTTTAATCTGAACTGACAAATTTGAAGGGGAAAGACTGATTCTTAAAATGAGTAGGGAGACAAATCTAGGTGAATCTTGGGAGAAATGCTCCTTTCTGGCATGTCAGTTCTTCACTCCTGTTTTTGCCAAGTAAACTTTGGGCAGTTTTATGACTGTAAAGAAAAGAGCCAAATCAACTCTATTTTTCCCTTCTTTAAATAACAGAAAATAAAAACCTTACCCCTCTCCCAAATAAGCATGAAGCAACAGAAAAGAATCCACCTGATACGCTGTGCATACAATAGAAAGAAGTAGCACAAATAATGGAAAACTTGGGGAAAGAATGGCATGCTTGAGATTATTTTTCACAATGGCTTAAACCCAAGAGAAATGCCTCGCTCTAAAAATGCATTTTAAGAATTATAAAGAACAAAGCTCTAACACAAACAAAGTTGAAAACATTTAATTATAAATATTGCAATAAGAAGGCAAACCAAACAATTGGAATAACTTGTAGTACTAACAGCTCCTCTGGCTTAGTTGTATGCAAACTTATAAAAAACTCTAGCTATTAGTCCAATCCTATTCCCATTTCAATGAATGGAAAAACACTAACAACTTTTTTTTTTAATCAAAAGTCAGATCAAACAAAAATAAAAATAACATAAAAAATATTACTGATGAGCTTAGTGCTTGGTGGGAAGAACCTGCTGTGCTGAATATCATGTTTTAGTTTTAGATTAGTTTGGTTTAGGTCTTAGGATTCAGAATAAAGCCTGGTTTTCAAAGTCAGTTATATCTATCACAATATGTTGGATTCATCCTCATATGTTATTTGCACACAGTTTGCTTGATGACACTATATATAATAACTTTCAAGCACTTTGAGAATTTCAAATGGATATCCAAGAAACACACCATACACAGAACTTCATATTCCTAGTTATTGCAAAAAGCCATTGGAATTTCTGAAAAAATATTCTCCAGGAGAATAAAATGAGGAAATAGTTCTTTTGATTCCAATAGACATTTTAGTAAATAAAGAAAAATGGGACAAATTATTTAAAAAAAAAAAAAAAAATTAGAGACACCAAAATATTGATTAAGCTGCTATAAGAAAGCTCTTGAGAACCCAAGCTAAAAGAAGTTCTAATAATCAAAAGAAAGTCTGCTATAGCAAAAAGTGTTATGGTATCAATAACTGTTAATGAGCAACTTCAGCAGCTACTTGCAACAAAAATAAATCATCTGTCACTTTCAGAGAGCTGTGGTTCAAGGCTATCTGAAAAGCAGCATGAGAGTATAGGAAAGCTAACTGAATTGCTAACAAAACCTTGTCCATCAGCTTACTAACGGAATACTTTGAGATAATCAGGTTGTTCATCAGCCAAAATAGGTCCCATGCTCACAGTGGGTTTTGCTGTTGCTGACAAACATCATGGCTAGAGCATCAAATCCTGTTCACCAAATTAACAGGAGCAGCAACTCTAAAGTCAGCACATAAAAAAGATACGTGGGATTTGGCCTCAAGAGATGAACAGGATCTGACCTAATTAGTGCTTATCTAGGATTGATTTCGATTTAACTTGGTCAAAAATGGAGTCAGCTCATTTACTTCCAGCTGAAATTTACTTTCAGCCCATTTTGTGTTAATGCATTTATATTCTGCTAGCAGGATGTGCAAATAAAATATTTTCTTTAAAGCAGTTGAATATTGCCTGCAAAAAAAGAGAAAGCCCTAGCACAGCCCTGCACCTCCCCACACACATCATTTGGCTTTAGTACTGTGTCTTGCATTTTTGCTGTGCTTTCCTTACATTTGGAACAGCAAAAATCTCAAGGTCATCCTGAGGAAGGAAACAGATACACTTTGGTAGGTCTTTCTAGTTCAGTGCTGACTTCCAGCCGTCACTATTTCAAGCCTGTTGTTCATATCTGACTGGGCAGTACCTCTTCTTGCAGAACACCTTTTTTTGGGAGTGTAGCTATTCCTTCCAGTCCACAGGAGGTGTGTTTGGAAACACAGAAAGCAAGGAGGTAACTCGGTTTCTTTCTGCAAGTATAATTGGTGAGTTTAAGGGAGTGCTGTTGTAAAACTATTTCCCTGTGATCTATATTTGTAATCAAACTGCTGCCAATAACAGTGAACATAAAACTGAAGAGAGAGAGAGGAAGAAAGAGAAAGAGCAAAAATACAAAGAAAACACTTTAGAAAAACAAATCAAGACAATATCCTAATTCCAACACACTTACAGTCTCCCTGGGTCTTAGCAAGGAATTTTATAGATATTACATTGTATATAATTGAGACTTCTACGCAGCATTTGAAATAAAGCTCAAGTGTGGAAATATCTCCACAGAGGCAATGTTTCATTACACTTGTAGAGAAATACGATTGGAAGAGACTTCTTGGATCACAAGGCCAATTTTGGACAACTGGTGGCAATCAAGTCTTTGGAAAGAAAATGTCAATTTTCTAGAGTGAATTCCCTAACACAGCTCAAGTCTGGAATGTGTTCACACACGACAGTGGTTATGGAGTTTTGCTTCCACTAAGAGACGAAGCTGGTGCTGAAAGAGCCTGTAAGAGCATTCAACTGAGTCAGTGTTAATCTTTTTGGTTTTTTGAGATCTGTCCATTTGTTACAAGAGCAGGCTTTCAGCAACATTCAAAAACCACTAATTCAGCACAGCTGATGTTAAAGAGCTCCTGCAGGTAGAAAATGAAGAGGCTGCCCCTGCAAGTCATTGTATTTTTTGCTCTTCAAGAACTTTGACCAAAGAAAAGCAGGTTATTAGTCACTGGAAAACATCCAAGGACATGATATATCTCATTTTCTTTGGGTTCTGTTGGCTTTCAGAGAATTCTCTGTTCAAAAAGCCAGCTTATATTAATTTAAATGATCTGAAGTACTGACTGTAGATTTGAGAAAACAATGTCATAGCCTCAGAAGAGCTGTTATGTTTGATACATAGCAAAACAGTAACCTTTTTATAGTTTTGCAAAAGTGAGAGTTAGAATGCATGAAGCATCAGTTCCATTTTCAAATTAGTGCCTCTAGCATGTAGTAGAGGTAGCTGGAATCTTGGGGGGATATCTGGCAGTGCTTCCAGAAATTGTTCTGGCTGTTTCTAATGCAGTGCCAATATGACGTAGCAGTTTTCTATGTTTCTCCTGTATTGAGTGCACTGTAGGATTTATTAGCATTGCTGATACGTTGTAAAAGAATTATATTCCAATTACCACTACATTATGAATAAACTTTTTTAATACATTGCAACAGGTATCCCTTTCCGCAGTCCCAAAGTTGACTACTTTCTGAGTGTAGGAAAATCCAACTCATCCTCTGTCTACAAAGAACTCCACGGCTTGGATTTAATTTCAAAATACAGGGAATTGGAATTTTCTGTGGGTTAATATAGAAGAGCCAAAGGGTTGTCTCAGGTCAGTTTAAAACAACTAAGTTCTGCGTCCTTACTGTATCAGCATGCCTTACAGTGATGCCCAGTTTTCACCAAAAATAGAGAGAATGTGAAAGTCACAGCAGCATATCTGAGTTTTTCACTCTATATGAAGGACTAATTTTAAAACACAGAGGTTTGTCCTACTATTTTAATAATGTCAACAGAAATAAACACCACCAAAAACCAGACACTCTCCAAAAAAGATTCTGTACTTAACCTTTTTTGTTCAGAAGAGAAAATGAAAAAAAATCAATCTAGAGAGCCTTTAATTAATTTTTTCCTGTTCTTAGGAAAATAGAGGTTAACACAATAGCCAAGCAGAGCTCAAATTTCTGAGTAAGTACTTCTATTTCCAAAGAGAAAATACAAATATTTATAAAGCAGCACTCTCAGTGAAAACTCTTACATTATTTGGAGGATTTTAGAAGACTGCATTCTGCAGTGTAATAAAGACAGCAACATTAGTGAAAATATATGCAAATAATATTAATGTCCCCTAAAGATGTTTTAAATTTTGGCATTGATTGTTTGACATTTGTATATCTTTATGACTTCTCATATACTATGCAATTTCACTGAGATAAAACTAATTTCCTATCCAATTGATTTTTTTAATCATAGGAAGTTATTAGTATTTGTATTTTTTAATCTTTATGGCTCACAGTCTTTAAATGACCATTTTAAAATTGCTGATTAGACTACAGAATCCATTATAATGTGTCAAGAAAAACTAATCATTAAAAAATAGATAAAATAATTACTCTTATTCTTCATGACTAAGTATCACATTTAGGCTATGAAAAGAATCTTTACTCTTCAGTTTAACAGCTAGTAGAGCACAGGCTGGGAGATGAACCATACATGAATTATATCCTTGGTATTGCTACTGTAGCTTTACTGGACTTGCCTCAGATCACCTAGATCAAAACCTCCAAGATTAGCCACAAATTTTGTGGTTTACACTTTGTTGAATGCAGACCAGTAGCAAGTTAAGAAAGCAATTGTCACCACCAGTGCCTCGCCTTTACATTAAGTATAATGCCAGCTCCACATGAATCAGTGAGATTACCGGTGACCACTGTAATACAAACCACAGGGCCACACGCAGGTTCCATTTTTGTCTATTTCCAGCACTGGAGTGGAACAAATACAGATCCTTGGGCAAGCTTATTTTAACCTGCAGTTCCAGGTTTTATCTCTCCAAACGAAGTATTTGGCGGTACTGGAATAAAGGATGGCACAGTTAAGGGGAGACACCGGTTTCATGCCCCTTCTATGTCCTTGGTTTGTTGCACAGTGGGTCGGAGATTGCAGGAGCTTTTCTTTTGCTGGATAAATGGAAGCTATTAACAAGGTCCTTGTAGTGGAACATTTAGGAAACATCGTGGGCTCTTCATTAGTGTAAATGCCAATATATAGCACAGCCACTAATGTAAAAGAGCTAAAAACTTTTAGTAAGAGAGATGGAGGGAAAGGAGAGAATCAATATTTTTTTTTTATTTCTGCTTCATTTAATTTAAACATTTTACATCTCTCATTTGTGAAGTGAATACTAAGTGAAAAACCTCAGCATTAAACTGTACACATAGATCAATCAAGTAAACTGCATGCTCATTTGCACTTTGTTTATAAGTTCTTTCCTGAAGTCAGAACTACACAGATGTCTCTGAATAAGCCGTTGGGGATAAGCCCACACTCAGTCTCCCCCATCTATGAATCACACACACAGTTTCTTCTTTCACCCACAGGAATGTAAATACAGAGCAACACCAGGAAGGTCAATGTGAAAAGAGAATTTTAGTTATAGCCTGCATATTTGGGTTCAGCTTTCTGATAGTTGGCACTACTGCAGGGTGCAGCAGAAAATACTCAGGAACCAAGCAGTGCTTGCTAAGATTGACCAAATTCACTCTTTTGTTTCCTCAACGAAAAATATGGATGGCAGAGAGCTTTTCATCTCATCTAAAGATGCCATTACAGTGTCAAGCCCTTTGAGGGCAAAGCTAGCTAGAGAATATAGATGATGAACTAAGATTTAACATCTTCCCAGGTGCTGAACGTTCAAGAGGTCTTACACTTTATGTTGGCCCACTTCTGAGCAATACAGATAATTTTAATAAATACATGGTGCGTATACCATTGAACTTTACTTGCCTTGTCATTTCTTTATCACTCTTTTCTTGGAGGAAATTGCTTCCCAAATCTTTAACCTTGCAGGTTTCTTTGGGCCAAATTGTAGTCACATCAGTACCATGACCAGTGTCATTCATGTCTTCTATAAACCGATTTTCCAGTTTGCAGACAGCTGGCAAAAGTTTACGCAATTAAATGATAGCTGAGCAGTGCAGAATAACTTTATGAAGCCCCATACAACAAAGAATATATGTCTCCCTAGTAAATAGCTCTATTGATTTCTCATGGTCAAGACAACCCCTTGAGTCTAGTTAAGTAAAATATTTTTCTTAAATAGTTGTCTATTTTTAATGTATGCTGTATTTTAAATTGGGAGGGAGTGGGATTTGTATTTATCTAGGAACCATGTAGAAAAACTGAAAAATAGGGATATAAATGAAGTACTTTTCCCTAAGAAAAACAATATCCATGTAAAACATCCCTTACGTTCTCTTTTACTTGCATTCCAGTGCAGAGGTTCAGCAAGTTTATTCCATGGTATGAATACAGAACTAATACCAAAATATTTATATGGCCCATAACTCATAGACCCATTTCATCAGCTAATCATTATCATTATTTGTGGATTGCTTTGACAACAAATTTGACAACAGCTTAAGAAAAAGAAATATTTTGCACATTCCTTGTTGGCTCAACTTCATTTAAAAAAAAAAAAAAACAAACAAATGAAAAATTGACACTGAATGCTCTCTCCTGAATCTCTGTCCACATGACGCTAATTTTCCCCCATTTGTTAAGAATGTGATCAGTGCTTTTAATCAGGGGATGATTTTAACATCGTAACACACTGAAAAAAGAGACATTTGTATTAGGAAGCGATTGTATTTTGAAGCAGTTAGTTAGGAAAACTGCTTCTTAGTTTGGGACACACTAACAAAGCTCAAGCAAGTATTATTTTTTGTAAACCAGAATTAGTAGACTGATTATTTTCTAGTTTCACTATGAATCTAGTTAAATGCAGCAAAGTATGATAGACAATTCTGAAAAGATGTAAATACCCCTAAAATTAATTTTGCTGTTATAATGTCACTTATTTAAATGTAACTTAAAGAAAAATCTGTGCAACTTGGAGCACAGCTGAACCTCTGAATTAGGACAAATTTAACTACCCTTTTTTGACACCTCAAATGATTCTAAGAAGTTACATGGGCCAACAAGAAAAACTCTTTTCACTTAGAATTTTGAATTTCAGTATTTTTTTTTGTTCTGCTGTAGAACTTTTTTTAAAAACAATTAAGAAATAACACAGAACTTCATCCATCATAAACAGAGGAACCCTACATATAGCTAATAGGCTGACATGCTCACTGGAACTGAAGACGACCCCAGGTTCAAATCTTTGTCTTGCTTCATTCTGACTTAGATCAGAGGCTTAAGTCTGTGCCATTCTGCTCTCCAGAACAGACAGACTCCTTTTTAGCATTATCTGACTCTGTAAAATATTAACTGATTCAGCCCACTGGACTAATCCTAGTCCAGCAATCAGGGAATTCCCATGGGGCATAGGATATCTGCACCTAGTCCTGTTCAGAATTTGGACTAATTGCTATGATTCACTCCTTTTTCTGTTTTTCTAGAAAAAAACACTGGCTGGGAAAGAGTTAATTTTCTACACAGTAGCTAGTATGGGGCTCTGTTTTGGATTTGTGCCGAAAACAGTGTTGATAACACAGGGATGGTTTCGTTACTGCTGAGCAGCGCTTACACAGAGCCAAGGACTGTTCTGCTCCTCACCCCACCCCACCAGCGAGGAGCTGGGGGGGCACAAGGAGTTGGGAGGGGACACAGCCGGGACAGCCAACCCCAATTGACCACAGGGATATTCCACACCATATGGCGTCACGCTCGGCATATAAAGCCGGTGGAAGAAGGAGGAAGGGGAGAGATGTTCGGAGTGATGGCGTTTGTCTTCCCAGGTAACGGTTACATGTGATGGAGCCCTGCTCTCCTGGAGATGGCTGAACACCTGCCTGCCCATGGGAAGTAGCAAGTTAATTCCTTGTTTTGCTTTGCTTTGCATGCACGGCTTTTGCTTTACCTATTAAACTGTCTTTATCTCAACCCACGAGTTTTCTCACTTTTAGTCTTTGGATTCTCTCCCCCGTCCCACCAGGGGTGAGTGAGCGAGCGGCTGCGTGGTGCTTAGTTGCTGGCTGGGGTTAAACCATGACACAAACCACAGTTTGTTTCAAGACAACTTTTCAGAGACTGTAAGGTGTAGCATGTTTCTGTGGAGAGTACAGCCCCGTGTTGCTGGCTTTGTAACTCTAAGAGGATGTAGTGTTTTTACTGCCCACATCTGTGGCAAAAAATGAGCTCCAGGTATTTAGATACATTTTAACCTGGAGAAGGAGAGAAGGAATAAAAGCAAAATGCCAAACGCACAGACAAGTCAATATTCTCCTTTCTTTAAAGCTCCTTATTTCCTCCTTCTAAATGGACACTTGTTTAATGATAATGACATTCTGATTCTGAAGATGTTGTGATTACACTGTACTGCATCCTGCCAATTCACCTCCTGACGTGGCAATCTTGCTCAGCAGTACGAGGACTTTGGATTCTCTGCTCTCGTCTCCTCTGTCACCCACACAAAACAAGTGCAGCTTTACCCTTTGCACTTTCTTTCCACCAAATTCTCCCATGTGTTTGTTGTTGTTGTTGTTGTTGTTGCTGCTGTTAGCTTGTTTTGGATTAGAACTTGATCCCACATACTGGGTGCCTTTAGAAGAGACTTCTGAAGATGAAGGAATATTTTGAGACCTTTCCCCATCCATTGAAAGACGCTGCCTATAATGAGAATCTTTTTACTAAGAAACATTTAAAGAGATATTATCAAAGTTACAGGTTCTAGCCTTAAGAAAAAAGGAAACAAAGAAATGAGAGGCATAGCTAAAGAAGATTTTCTTAACCTTGAAATTTCCCTCACCAAGCCATATGCTGCAGTTTCTCAAAGGGTATTGTCGCAGCATAGGGAGAACAATGAGTATTAGTTGAATAATCAAGATAGATTATCAAAATATATAAAATCAAAGTCTGTACCCTACAGCAAGTCATAAAGAAAAGCAGCCATCTGGAGCTTAAGAAATGTTTCTAGCTTTGTCAGTAAGACTTTATTATAAACACACAATATAGGCTGCTAATTAAAAAAGCTACAGCTAAGCATTCTCTCTCTCTCTCCAGGGATTTTTTTCCATACATGCTTTAACATTCAGAATTGTGATCTCTATAAAAAGATCTCTAAGCCTCTGGGGCTACAGGAGACTGACTACAGGGTCTTCTATTTCCTTTATTCACATCCAGTATCTAGAACAAGTCTGGACCAATAAGCACTAAGAAGTGTGTCTTCACTCTTTGCCCAGTTCTTGTTTTCTTGCTGATTTCAAGAACCTTCTACATGGCATTATGAAAACTAACAAACACAGAAAACCAACTGGAAATTCTGACAAGGAGCACAACTGCAGGTTCCTGAACCACACGTGTTTTTCTGAGATTCTCAAACCCTATGATTTCTAAGTAATGCAACAGCAAAAGCAAAGGAGCTTGTTGATATCTACATAAAGGATAGCCAGAAAGAAAGGTACTGAAGGGAAAATGAAAAAAAAAAAAAATCTATCAAATTATTTTCCATTTTCATTTCGAAAGGAAGGGAAAATGCACACTTTTTTTACCTGACTGGGAAATTTTGCTTCTGCTTTTACTGATGATGCTGAAGCTTTATGTTTAACTTTTGGTCAGGAATATACTTTCAAGAACCACATAATCCTGCGTAGTACATGCCTTTTGTATTGCATTTAGAGCTTTCAGTATAAGCAATCATCTTCATAAAAATGTACACAAAGAATCAGGCTACTATCCTTGCTGTTCTGACTGATACTAAGCTTATGGGCACCTAGAATGCTCTTCCAGACAAGATTCTTTCCATTACTTACTTAGACAAATGTTTTCTTTCTTCACAAAAAGCTTCATGTGAACATTTGCTTTCCATTCAGTTTCCTACTCTCCTTTACAAATATATGTACCTCCAAGAGTCTCAAAGTTGTCTACTTCTTCAGCTGCAGCATTTTTAAAAGGAGCCTGTGCTAGAACAACCGTTTAGTCATGTCACAAAGCAGTCACTGGCTAAGCCAAGATCTGAACTCAAAAGGCCTGAATAAGAAATCTGTATTTAGTCTGTCTTTAACCAGCAGGTTCTCCCGCCTGAAAAGATAATACAGGCACGAGTAGTCAATCTGAAACTGCCTGCACTGGAAGACCACAAATCTGTATTCTATATCGATATGGGAGATTATTACAGAAAATACAGTTTTTAGAAGTCACTAATTTTAAAAGCTGGCTTTTGTTTGCTTTCTCTTTCAAATACCAAAAGACAGTCTTCCTAAACTCAATAGAAGTGGAAGAGATTTAATCGTGGTAGCAAATTGGACTATATATTCTTTCTAAATCAGAAAACTCACAATGTTACTGAAGGCATTTGAGACTTTGTTACCGCTTAGACTCTGTTTATGTACACATACACACAGAGGCGTGCATGTACATCACACACATACACACACAGAGCTTGTATTCACATAGCATTACTCTTCAGTGTAGTAAGCACTCTGGAGCACATTACAGAGCAGTGCTGCTCTCCCAAGTCATGGCCCAGCATGGTGAGCTGAACATGGTGTGCACACAGAGATACCTTTGTTTCCTCTTCTAGATGCAACAGGTAGCATTATAAAACAGCTGCAGCAGAGATAGATCTGGGACTGCTCAAAGCCATCTTAAAGATGGCTTGCAGAGTTTTCCACCCCTTCTACTAATAGATCTCAGCAGTGGCCAGCAGAGGAATTTTGAAGGGCCAGACCCATGTTTCCCAGTGTGCACACAGAAGAGTATGCTACAGTCATATATTAATTTACCCATATATATTTATAGGTTTTTCTAGCCCAGAAGTTGCACCTTCATTCCTTCTGTCTAATATACCAGCCATCTCCACCAGAACAAGACACAGCACAGATAGCAGCCCTTCTTGCAGTTAGGTGTGGTAAACATTAGGTGCAATAAGAAGGGCTGTTCGCAGAGCTTTCTGCAGATAAAGCTTCTTCGTGATGTGTTCAAGTTTCCAGTTCAGGCTCTAGTTTAAAAAAAAAGCTACTTTGTTTCACATAATGAAAGGTGCCCTTCTTACTCAGAAGACAAATTACTTTTTGCTCTTTTGATTTCTTGCTGGCCAGGATGTACAGATGGTTTTTCAGGGGAAAAAGAAAAACAAACAAACAAACCAACCAACCAACCAAAAACACAACCAAGAGAAAAGGGCAGATGACACTGAAGTACAGAAAAGATTAACAGGGTCACTAGCTTGCACTCCTGGGGTCTGCTTGAAGGATTCCTGCTTCTTAAAACCGTGAACAGCAAGAGATGACGGACTCATCAGTCAATGAAAAGTGAGTTACGACTTTGCAGTATGAACTTATTTGGCTGCTTTCCATTGCCTTGGCTCTTCAGGATGTGAAGGCTCATGGGAAAGCGCTACTTTGATGTTTTGCTGAATTTTTCTGAGGAACATATTAGACATGAGGCATAAAAGATACAAGTTCAAAGCATCTGGGCTAAATTCACAGTTGGTATTGATGATTTTCTGCACTGCTTCAGGTGACATTTTAAGCAGGCTATTTAATGTGCTAATAAGCTTATAACCAAGACTATCTGACTAGGAACAATAGGTCTTTTGTAAAAAGATGTAGAACATGGATTCACACTAAACTTGACAGATATTAGGCTAAGATACACACAGAATTATCTAAGGACAGTTGAGCAGCATGCTAGAATCTTCATTATGCCAAGAAGACAACAGAAATGTGTCAACAGCTGCCAAGATATGTGTCATGGGTCATGTGGACATCCTACATCTGGCATGAAACTGATCCTTGAACACAGTAACTGCAATGCAGTATGGTGAAAAAACCCTTCGCAAAACTGGCATGGAAAGGCACCATAATCATAGGAAAAAAAAAAAAAAGTTAATCCTGCAGTCTGGATTCTTTTTTGTCTTGTATTTTGTCATGCTATCTTTTCAAACAAAGGATTATGCTTATCTATATTCATATCCTATTGAATATCAGAAAAAGGAAAGTAGATCTTGCCAAGTAGTTTCTGGTTCGAAGAAGAAAGAATAAATTTTCTTTAAGGCTTCAACCTCTAATTATATCCATGTCCCTCCTAGGTTCTAGCAAGTTTCTAGGGATAAAGAGAGAAATTGAGGCTTCTATGAGCTTTTGGTCTTGCAAAGAGCTTTATGGGATAATGCTGCTGGGCTTATGTCAGTCCATATAAACAGATGGAGGTCAAATAATCAGGCAGATTAAATCTTCAGTTCAATTTGTGTCTTCCACAAACAAACTTGCAGTCTGCTGACAGAGTCAAAACAATCTGCTCTCAAATCCCACCACCCTCCCAGTTCCTGGCTGACTCCTGATTCCTGTGCATCATGACCTAGGAGAGAGTAAGGAAAACTGACTTTCCTTACTTCCAAGAATCTCTTCTGGACTGTTTTTTGTTTTCTTTTTTCCTGTCTAAGTGCCAACCTTGTCATTTGAAGGGTTCGTCGGAATGCAGAGATATAATCCATGGAATCTACTGGGATGCTGCAGACAGGGAATCCTAGCGCATTCCCTTCCAGCACCCTCTCAAAGCCCTTCAGACCAGGCTGCCATCCACGTAGGGCTCTCGCCTGCCAACTGTCATGCAGGAATGCTCACAGTATCCTTTGCTTTGGACACAGATACCTTGGATGGTTAAGACAAGAAAGAAGCATGCTGGTTTGGTACAGCTGTTTGCAGTTTGGCTATTTGCTTTATGCTCCATGCTATACTGCTGCTGCTGTCACGGAAACATGACCTTCATCAAATGAACATACTCTCTATATCTTAACAATTGCCACCTTGCAGGAAAAGCCAATGAGTGTCAGTTAGTAAATCTGATGATAGATGAGCAAGGAAAGGAGGAACCGAAGTGTTCTGAACTTTAATGGCTGCAAAGGGCTAAGAAGGTCAGGAGGAGTATGGTCTGGGCCTTAAAATAATCCTACCTGATTCCCAAAAAATAGCAAATTTGTTGAGTAAAGAAGGTACCATTTTTAACTCTAACATCTCCTACCATAACCACATTTTAACAGCAAGCACAGCTGGCTTGACTATGAGGTCTGACAGAAATTTCTCATTTTTGAAATCACAAGTTCCATTTTTAAAGCTTATGTATTTCTTCATATTCAATGTCTGCTCTGAAAGCTCTATCACTGATATAGATGGCAGCTATATTGAACGGACTCGAGAGGTCTATGACTGGAAACAGCTCAGCCCCATCTCATTCTTTGGCATACCTGCCCTTCTGGGAGGAAAGCTCTGAAGTATTTTGTGCAGTATAGGTCTTCCTAAGTTTTTTTGCTATCGTTCCTTTTACTGAAGCTAGACCATCAACTGCATGCACTGGAGCAAATTTGCTGGCTCCATTTCCATGGATCCCTGAAGGTTATTTTACCTCATTTGATACTAAGCCTTTCTACTACATGATTCAAGTAATAAAAGAACACTGAAACACATCACAGTTTACAAAAGAAAAAAAAAAAAAAGGCTAGAAAATGAAGCAAATTTCTGTCCCATTCACTTCCAAATGAGAAAGACTGCTTTCAGAGGGTTGGCACAGTTTGAAGCACATCTTATGGCTGGGAAGGCTGGAAGGCTGTGGCAGTCACAATCATGCAGAAGTAGTTAGTGTACACTGTGCCAACGCAGACAAACTAAGTTTGTGCTTCAAATTGGCACATTTAGAGTGAAGAAAAGCATTCTGTACTTCAAAGAATGAGAAAGTTAACATGTCTATTTTGTGAACTCATTAATTTTGAAAATAAAAGCTAACCTTTTCTTAAGTTTATCAAAAGCATATTGTTTTCTTCAGGGTCAGAACTTCTCTTCTGAGCTGCACGTAAACGCGGGGTAAATAGGAAGTGTCTGACTCACTCAGGTGATGGACAAGAACTTTGTCATGAGCATTAGTAAAACCAGCAAGAAACAAGCCATTGTCCTAGTAAGCAATTGATGATCTCTGGCCCAAACATTGTAATTAAATGCATGAGTATGTCTCATTTTGCTGACTTCATTGTGAATTAATTCAATGGGATTCCACAGAACTGTCTGTGTGAATCCACTAACAAAATAGATGTCAGCACAGATCATAAAGACCTGGTTCAAAAGACCCTAAAATAGCCCAAAGAAACATATGAATTCAATGACATTAAAGGACTGTATATCAAACGCATTAGCAGGCATTCTGCCGCTGCAGCTTACCAACCAACCCTTCTCTTCTGGTTTGTAAAGTTTCATTAAAATATGTACTTCCTCATTTTTCTCTGGGCCACAGGAACACAGGCCTAAAAGAGAACTTAATGTGGGACACTATGGGCCAAGTTCTGCTGACAGTATCAGTGATAAACCTCCCTTTGGCTTAGGGATGGAGAATTAGAAGCCCTAAAATGATATGAAGTAGTAATTGATCTCTTTAAAAACAATAGTGTAACTTTCACTTGCAAAGCAGACAGCTTCCAAGAGATTTGTTGATGTTGGAAGTCAGAATACAGTGTTTAAACATTCCTCTATGTAACTGAAGCCTTAGACAGAACTGCTACATCTCTCGAGAATGGGGGGTTATATTTCTTTCTTCATCTGAAAGGTGATTTCATGCTTCAGGAAGTAAAGAAAGTTTGTGCATTGACAATATAAATGCAGATGCCTCCCATAATGATTGACACCAGAGGTCGTGCAAGTGGAGTTTCATTTCTACTCCCAGTAGATGATGCAGCCAAGCGAATTAACGTCTCTAGGAATTAGTAAGTCAAAGTTTTGACAGCTCTGGCTTCCGCTCTTGAAATGGGTTCAGTTCAGAAGGCCTCCTTGAGGTCTGATCTGCTTCTCACAATTATCATTTTTAATAGACAATATGAAAGCCACTGACATTCAAAGTGTACTGTCATATAGAGGCGAATTTCTTTCCCTGCAAAGTACGTAAGTGGCAATGAAAGAAACTGACTATTACATAGAGCAAGCAGCAAAACACTCTGTCATAAAGAAGTATTAATTTCATAGAGCTGTCAGAAAACTGCCTCTGTCCCAGTCCTAAATGTATGTCTCAAAATGAGAGACCTTTTCCAGCTTATTCTTCCAGCTGGAAGAATAATGCTGTTCGTGTAGAAGATAAGCAAAGTATATTCCTAACAAGTTGCTTTTGCAATCTGTGCTCTCTTACCAAAGAGGGAATTTTCCAGTACAATAGACAAGCTATTGAGCTACAACCCAAATATTGTGACAAATAGTAAAAACTGCAGCTCAGCATTTTCCCCTGCTGTGTATATTCAGACAGTTGCCTAACTTCTTCTTGAATAAAGGTATACAAAATATAACAGAGTATTGGAATATCAACAACAATTCTTCTGTTCTATTTTGCCTGATGGCAGGTTGATTTAGCCCTTGCAATCAAGTCCGTAAAATTTGAAGTAGAATATCTTTATGCTTACTTCTAGCCACACCAAGCCCAGCTGTGTCTCTGCTAGAACACTGCTCAGTCAAGCCCATTACTTGATCAGTGGATTTTCTACCATAGCACATGCAAGTTCCGATGTGAAGTCCCCACATATGTACACTGACCTACTGGACAAACGGCTTTGTTTGCAAACCATTTCTTACAAAAGCCATCAGAGGCCCATTTGGCAGAATTCTCAGGCATCACTCTCTGCTATGCAAAATAGGAGAACTTTTCTCAAGGCACCACAATACAAGCTGACACTTACACTTAGCCTTTATTTGTTATTTACCTGTTTTCTTCAGTTCCTAAACTGTACAAATGCATTGCTTCTAACAAGGGATGCCTTACCAGCTCTATGTAAAAGACAATACTTTAATGCAACTGCTACTGTAGAAAACCAGAAGCATGTTCAACACAGCTATTTAATTCACCACTTTTCTAAACTGAGTATCTTTGTATCATGTAGGAAAGATTTGCCTTTTCTTCATTATAGTTATTGTTTAAGTGAGAATGCAGACAAATCCATCCAATTTATAGCCTTTCTCTTCGCTTTTTATTTGCACAGTCATTAACTTCTGTGCGTTTTCCAACCCAGGGAATATCACTGATAAGTTTATGAAGTTATCACTGGTTAAGTGATGGCAGTGCATTAGTGTATATAATAGAAACTTCTTATTTGCCATGCAGCTGGTGATCGGGAAGAAAATATCAAAATGGTAATACCGTCAACCAAGAAGAGTGTAGTGTCTGGGAGAGAGACAGAGAAAAAAGGAATATCAACAGGAAGTCTAAAAGCAAACAGAATAAAAACCAGCATTAAGCTTTCTGGGTGACAACAGAAAAATGACAGCAAGTATCATCCAAAGAAATTACAAGAAGAGCATAAGCATTCAAACTTCAGTGCCAAATCTTAACTGATATGGGCTAGAAAACCTCCCTGTACAGGTTATCATAGTACTGTCCATCTTCTCTGCACCATCTGGTCCCTGACACTATCAGAGACAAGATAGTAGACTTGTTTCCCTGAGCTGATCTGGAACTTTGGCGCCTTTTTCCTATAGTCCTCATTATTCAGCCAGCTTCATCCAAAAATATTTACTTAACCTTGACCAACTTGTGATGTTGATTACAAAGAGAAAGTCTACACAGAGAAAAGGGACAGTTACTTAGAAATAACATTCAAGTGACCAGACACTTAGCAAATACACGATCCCCCATCCTACTCCACAGCTTAATTCACTTCTACTTCCTATCACTGTTCTGAAGCTATGCAATGCAACAAAGAAACAAGATAGGACTCAATTTTGCTGGTGTCTCTCTCTGTAATTTTCAGGATTATATATTACACCATGGCAGGTAATGTTGACTACTTTCAAAGGTAATTTCTTGATGGCAAAGTCTGAGGAAACTCAGATTTTGACAGCAGGAAACCAGCACAGCAAATACACATACAGTATTCTCCAGCAGAAACTGCAAGCATTTAGCATTGCTGACTTGTGTAACTTCTTACCTAGTCTAATACTTATTATGTCATCAGCTACAAAGTATTTTAACAAACAGGATTGAGACTCTTGCTACAGGGAAGTTGTAGTGATCTACCCCAGCTGAGGATCTGGTCCTTTTTGCCTCTTGGACAGTGTCCAAGAGTTCCAGTGGCCTATTTGGGAACTATTCAAACATTTGTATTCCTGGATAGAATATAAATAGACAAGAAGGAACAAAAAAACATTCTTAAAGCCCATTTGGAAATACTTAAGACACTTTTGAAGTATTGATCATTGTCCAGCTGACCTAGACAACAGACTTCAAGGTTAACGCTTCCCTTGACCTACTGTCATTCTCGCAAAGATAAAAATATCTTCAATTTCACACTGACCAGGACTCTTGGTTAGAGAGATGATAGATAATGATTTAACATTATCTCTCCTTTTATTGCATCTCTTCCCTTCTCCTGTAACTTTTTCTCATGCCCTTTTTCGATCAGATGTTAGTTTAAGTCTGTATGTGCCACGTTAAGTAGGACATCCATCTTTCAGCTGGTGAAAAAGTGCATATGTTGAATGGAGCAGTGCCAGTCTGACTGAGAATTCGACCAAATACATGCAGAGGGAGATCGTGGGGGATCAAGCTTCTCTTCCAACTTTTCTGAACTTTTTAATGACCTCTCTTTGTAGCAGTGATTTTCCACATAAAAGGCACAACGTTTAGTATTGTGTCCCTTGAAGCTTACCAAAGAAAACAAAATACGCACACAAACGTGATGAGAGATACCTGAAGAAGGAAAACCAGGATTCCATAAAAATGAACCATCCTGGTTTTCATGCCTCTTTACCTTTTCCTTACATTCTTGAGTACAGCTTTGTTAGAGCATTTAAAAAATAATGAAGTTTGATGAATGGAGCTGTTGTTAGGATAGGACCACTACAGTATCTTTTGATAGTAACAAGCTTTTAACATATGTCAAATATACATTATGTTTAATTACTATATACTTCAGACAGCTGAGGTCTAAGTAGACCATAGGAGAATAACAATACTATCAATAGTATACTTGTACTGTAACTTAGACCAAAAAGGTTTCTATGACTAGGAGTAACACAATACAGTCCATCTTCCTCTCATTCCTTCACTTTCAAGGCAATAAAAATCAAGGAACTTCCAAACAGAACAACTCTATCCTCACAAAGGCTCATACAAAACAACAAAGTAATTCCCATCTACCTATGAATATGTGAGATAAAGTTTAAAAACTCACTACATGACTAGGCACTCGCAGAAATGGAAGTCTCAGAGGCTGTCACCAACGCCCTAATATCACAGGCTGCAAGAATATAGTGAGATTAATCATAGCTGCAAGGATGATCAATACCAGGTCTCAGGAGTCGCCTGGAGTTCAGAGTGCTCCTGAGCACTCTCTGGTGTACAGCATGGACACAGCCATCCAAAGAAACATGAGATTATAAGACATGTAGATCCTTTAAAAATATTTTCCAAGTTGAGGAAAGGTGGAATCTGTTCTATACTTCAGATTCTCCAGATTTTATTTTTACTATTTCAAACGAACTAGAAAGTACAGAAAACTTGGACAGTACTTCACAAGTATCAGGTAGTGTATGCCCAGATAAATCCATTCATGTATACATTTCTAGTACACCTTCATGAAGAATAAGACAAATACATAACTACACAGTACCACCACTAATTAAAAATACCCCATCCTCCTTTCATAACTTTCTGACCTCTTTTCTTTGACTCAAGGAAATAATACCATCATTGCACTGATGCTGCTAAAAAGAGAAGTGAAAATATATTTTAAAACTGTGAAGGTTTGCATTTGATCTGATGTCAATAATTTGCTGCAACTTTTTGGGAGACAGCCTGGACATAAGGTTCAGGCAAACACTATCTCTTTGCAGCCTTAGAAAGCAGAAAGCATTTCAACACTACAGTTATAAAAATTCCCTTTAGCAAAAAGATGTTCACACAGCCTTACAGAATCAAGACGTTCAAATCAGACTATCAGACAATGTGGGTGTAAGATATTTGGTACTTTTAGCACTGATCGAAGGAAATGACCTACAAACAGTCCAAGCACAGTACTTACAGCCACAGCTAAGGGAAGTATTTTCAGTAACAGCATTCACTGTGCAAGCCACAAAGACCCAATCCAAAACCAGAGACAATCAGATCTTTAATCAGAGACCAATTGACAAGCCCTTCTCAGGGTCCCAGACTTTCACAACAGAATCCAAATTGGATGTTTCTTTAGAGTATCAAATAGTTATTCAGTGCTTCTACTTACATAGCCAGACGAAGAAATGTTGTGTGTATATCTTCTACGCTTTTGTCTTCAGGAAGGACAGTGGGGAATGAGAGGAACAAACTACAAATACAAGGAAGCAAAATGGCTCTGTAAAATACCCTACAGGAAAAAAAAATTGACCGGGATTAACACACATGGAGCTGAATACCTCACCAAATCATCAGCCTACGTTGCAGCTGAAAACTCTGTGTCTGAACAATAAAAACAGTAAATATTATTTATGTGTATAATATTGATCCTTTCATCCTGTAAAATCCTAAAGAACCTCACAAGCACTAGGCACAGAAATCCATGGATCACAACAGCCATTGAAACAAAGCAGTAATTCTCAATAACTTAAGGCATTACTAAAACAAGAAAATACCAAATTATCAATTTTAGGAAATTGACAAAAGCACCAAGAAAAGCATTCAGTAGAAATCAGCTAAAAACTTTGTAACAGTGATAGCATTTTTTTTTTACCCTTTCCTTCTTTCATGTTTCTGTTTTTTGTTACTCATTAATAGTCTTAGGTAAGATTCAAAATCAGACTCTCCTCCTTTGGTTTTCCCAGGGCACGAATAGAGAACATGACTGATATCCCGATCTTGCTTATAGCAAAATACTAACCTTCTGTATTGCTAATTTTGATCTGAGATGGAAAAAACCAAAATTATTAACTCTTTCCTTTCCTTTCCTTTTTCTTATTGTCATATTAAAGATATTTCAGATTCCATGTCAGAGGAAGGAAGAAAGGAGATATAAAAGAGAGTGCTAGTTCATTAAAAAAAAAAAACATCCTAAGCCATGTTCTCCCTACAGTTCAGGAAAGGTGAACTTCTGTCAATCACTACAGGGAACTACAGGAGATTAAAAAAAAAAAGAAAAAAACAAAAAGAGCTAGATTTGAAGGAGGAGTGCACCATAGTGTTGTTCCTGTCGGTGCTCTTCCTTCCTTTCCTTCTACTTTCTCTGTGTTTTACATTTTTATGGTAACCAGGAGGAAGGCAGGTCTTAAGGGGGCTGGTGGAGTAGTTCACTGAAACAGAAGCTCAGTTCCCTGCTGCCAGCTCCTACCCGAAACTGTATTTACCTCTGTGAGAAAAGATTCAGCAAAATGGGGAAGGCAAAAAAAAATAAATAAAGTGATGCAACAAAACAAAAAGAAGAAACAGAGGTGGATCTTGCTCTTTCTTACACTAAAATGAGAAATACAGGTGTCCAAGCAAGTTGGCCTTTCAAACAGTCTAAATACCTTAAACTTGCAAGTTAGCTTGTTATCATTAAAACCAGCAACAACGTTGAGGAAACAATTCCCTTGTGTGTCAACAGATAATAGGGCTTCTGCAAAAAAGCCCCCACCAGCTGCAAAGACTGAAGGGGCAATACCATGTTCATCAGACTATTAGCCACCTAGCTTTGCACAGAAGCATTTAGGCAGGTCCTTCCATGCAAAAACGTCCTCCTGGGAATTGTACAGCTTTCATTCCAAACTCTGTAGAAACCCCTCAGCTGAAAATCAAAATGTTTTTGAGTTGTAAAATGCTTTAAGCTTTGACAGGGAATATCAGCGTAGAAGAGTACGCCAGCACCTGTCACTCATTTGGTGTAATGGTGCCATAGCCTAAAGGAAGCCGGCAAAGCTATAGATTCACTCAGGAGACATTAAGAAAAAAGGAACTCATGAGAGCAGGAACCTGTGTCAATAATTAGGTTGTTACTCATCAATCCTGTGCTCAAAGGCATGGAAGCCATTTTGTTTTTCTTATAAGAGGCTACAGTTGCATTTTATGTATGGTTTCTATATACCACAGCCTAGGGCAGATCAGGTTTAAGACACTGAAAATCAATGTTTTTCCAACAAGCACATGATACATGAAAGATGAGCATGCAGAGGTATCTGGACAATATGAGATTTTAGACACAGAGGTCCACTCTTGACCCAGACTTACTCTGGGTTCAGGAAGACATAAATTTACAGTCAATTTACTTTCTATGCTCTCTTCTTGGACATACACAGAAATTAATTACATCAGCAAGGAAATAGGTTTGGTAGTGGGTACTGTCCCAGTGCCTGGACATAGCTGAACTAAACTGAACCAGAGTGACTCAATGAATCTTTGAACTCTTCCATATGCTAAGCAGTGAGCTTTGTATTTAGGGTACTCTGGAAGGTACCTGTCTGTTCCTCCTGCTGGAGATGACCCAACATTATACAGAATACAGAAACATTCACTCAGGCAGAGCACAAAATGTTTCTCTAGATTAGTAGATAGCGTGTGCTCCCAGGAGAGGAGAGATATACATTCAAGCCTGATAGATAACAGAAAGAGGTTAAAATCTAAGGCCTGGCTAAGTAAGTGCTATGACCCCTTAGCTAGAAAGGGGCTCCATTACCTTCTCTGACAAACTACTGCAAATTTGGTTACAACATAATATATTTACTGCCTGATTACAATGTTGACTAGTGTGTAGCCTTGGGATGACCAAAATCACATCATCAACAAATTCCAAGCTGTTTTACTTGTCTCTATAATTGTCCACATTTGGCAGGCATCCATTTTTCACTACAATGGGATTCCCCACAAAGACTAAAGAAGTGAATGGAAGAAGAAAAACCCTTCCACCTCTTTAATCCTTCAGTTTTATCTTCTTTTCTCTCCATTAGTCCTTAGGAAAGAACACAGACTAAAGAGGAAAGCAGCAATAGCCACGGGCAAATACATGTCCCCATATTTTTGCAGGATGGAAGATGACTGGGAGACTGTAGAAGTTAGATATGGAATATACCCATCTTCCAAAATCCAGGTCAACTCTTTCTCCCTGAATAGCTTTGCAGTCTGCACTTAGGAAGCTTTTAGCTGAGCTTCATCCATGTTTGTGCATTTCCAACCTCACATACCCACCATCTGGAAAGGCAATTCTAAGGGTAGAGCTGGGAAATGCCATCACAAGAAACTAGTCCTTTTTTTTCATGTGACAGAACTGCTGAGAATCTGAAACACACTTTTATTGCAGCACAGTGAAACCTAGTGACAGATGGTAATAATCACTTAAAAATAAATCTCCTTTATGCAACCAGCTTTTACATTCATTGAACAAATCATTAAATCTACAATATATTTGTGTGTGTTGTGCATTGCAGAAGAAGCACTGCAGGCCATTTTTCTTAAAAAGCTAATATTCACTTACCTATCATTACCACTAGATATAATGGGTAAAGTTTTAGTCCTTACAAAGTCAATGACAAAACTCCACTCCTCCTTCACTGAGGACTGGGGTTTCACCTAAAAAAACTACCCAGCATAAATAATATTAAGTTGAAAGTATACATTAAAATAGCTCAAACTCTGAAGAGGTGCAGCTCATGAACTAATCATTGTGACTAAAGCTGTAAAATGGACCAACACAGACAAATGTAAACCTATCAAGTTATACTCTATCACCTGTGAGTACCTATAATGTTGCATACGCTTCTTGGTATGACAAGCCTTCTTGCAACATATTCAACACTACAGCAGAAGGAGGGTGAGGAGGAAGTCAGTGCATTTGAATTTATTTTTCCAGTCCAGACTTAGGAATCAGCAATCTTAAGTAAAGAATCTGTATTTATGAATTAATGGAATAATCCTGAAGATACTTCACGGGAATCTACGCTTCTCTGGAAACTAGGTCTGGTTAAAATATAGCACATTTCATCAACCAATCATAAATCGCTCTACAAAGAGGGAATAATTTTCTTTATTTTGCAGGTGGCAACACTGGGGCTTACAAAGGCACCTGCAGAGAAGCAATAGGACAAACACCTTTTCTGACTCCCTCTCTGCTGGGCCACATGATGTTTAATAATCATATACTCCTAGAAATGGATATTTACAGCCCTTTGTCTCTGGCAAGACTGTCATGGACGGAGGCAATCTTCTCCTTCCTTTACACACAATAAAAACAAGTTAACAGAAACAGAAATACACTAAAGAAGTAAAAAATAAGGCATCTAATCAAGATACTACTGTAATTAATGTTTTCCATATCCCCCTCTCAGTCCCTACACAATTTCTTGGAGGTTATGGAAAGTAACAGAGGTTAGAAAATGTTCCATCTTAAAATATTAGTAATTAAGGTCATTATTACCTCATTATTTAAAAGCCAAGTTATACTGGGATTTCTTAAAGTAGAAAGGTTGCACGATCTTTTCCTATAGATGGAAACCTCACTTAAAGCTGAAAAAATACTACTGTTTTTACCACTACTACTTTCCACTGAAAATAGCGACAGTCTGATATCATGAGGACTTACCTGATGATTCAGTTTCCTAAGTAAACTCCTGCTAAAGGTGTACTTTACTAGCCCACTCTCAGGAGCAAGTACCTGTAACCAAGCACTCTAAAGGTATCATTATGAGTAGTACGTTGATCATTGCCATCTGAAAGCAATCAGTACAAAGCCAAAAGGGGATACTTTTGAGGCACAGAGTAAAGTGTCTTTAGACTCCAAGGACTATCTCGTTTGTTTCAGTGTTTGTTCAAGTCTTCAACAGGGAAATCTGCTAGGTACCTCTGTCAGTGTATAATGTCACAACAACCACCAATAAAGAAGGCAAAAGGAGAAGATAAGGAAATATTTCACTAAGTGCAAGAAAACCTCTATGCAGTGTGATCCCTTACACAGCTTTTTATCCTCTCAGAGCAAGAGATGAAAGGCCCAGTACCTGAGACATTTCAAGGTAGCACACATAAAGCACTAGAAAGGTACAGGGCAGGGAATAAGTCAATGTGGAAGGGACTTAGTCCACCCTGCTAGATACACATTTCTATTAATTCAAGGTTTCTATGATCATTACATATGTTAAAAAAATGAGAAATGAAAATTAAAAAGAATCCTGATTCCAAATTGTATTTTAGTTTTAACATTGGGCTCATCAGTACAGTACCTTTATTCTCCTTTCATCTGTGTTCAACACACAACTGCTAAGTATTTCTAAAAAGGGTGTACTGTGAAAACAGCCAAGAGGCTGTGGTTGACTGCAGCACCAGAGCATAAGCCTAACACTTGCGGAAGGGAAGAAGGGGGAAGAAAACAAAATAACGAAACATAAAGCCTTGGTCTAGTTCATTTTGATTGAGGTAAGGAATCAAAACAATAAAGACTTAAAACCTCTTTAAACAGGAAACAGCACTGGAAATTCCTATAAAATTAATTTGAGTCAGATGAGTATTGCTTTAAAAATTCCTTTCCTGTATTTGTAAGGACAGGCCCTGCTAGAAGCAAAAGTGAATCAGTAATTCCAAATTTCATTTTTAACTTCAGAAAGTTTCAGTTCATATCCATTTTGGAGACTGGAGACTCCAGTTTTAGAGCTAGAGTTGGATCTGTTTCTCATTTTGTCCTTCTCCACCCGATGTCACCTATAAAGAAGAATGTCCAGACCACATCATGTCCAAGATCCTGTGCACATCTTCCAAAGCAAAACATTTTTCAAAGCAAAGCTTCCTCCTCATTCTGGAAGTACAATTAGACGCAGAGCTCTGGAAGTATGGTCTTCACAAGGTCAGATGATGAGCACAAGACTGGAATGATACTCTGCTTACCCTAAGCAGCTCCTTGGACATCAGAAGAGGAGGACAGCTATCCCCTCCCCACAGTCATTGCAAGTAAACAGCTTTTGAAGGTAATTCTCCTTCCTATTAGCCCCAAAACTGCTACCAAGGCCACGTATGTGCTGACATGTACTTCAGAAACACATATTCAACCGCCACACATCCTTATTGAAGATGATGGAAATGCTCATTTTCTCATGAATGGGACCCGTAAATTACCTTGATTGCTGATACCACAGTCACTCACAACAATATTTAAAAAAAAAAAAAAAAAACCAAACCCAAAACAAAACAAATAAGGCGAAAGTGAAAAGGAAACAGTCTGTTCCCACAGACCAGAGCCCAGCAAGAAGATGATGAAGCCAACTGAAACACAAAAAGAAAATAAACTCAGCAAAACTGATGAAGCAAAAGCCAGGGTAAAGCAGTTTTTGTAACAACAAAAAGTGTGTTCTCCTTCACTCTGCAAAACTAACAGCCTGTCAATCCCTAATACGTGCATATATATGCATGTGCAAGCATTTACACACACTTCACATTCTTCTACATGTATACAGACATGCAAAGAGGAAAAATTCTTTCCTGGCCTCTGTGGCAAGCAGCTTATATTCTCAAGTATTACATTTGATAGACCTTTTTTAGCTTGCATAACCACAAATTGCATTATTGTCCATAAAAATATCCTGAATATATAATGGAAAATCCTATAGCGATTCCTAAAATAATGGGGGTTCAGTAGAGGCTTAATGGTATTTCAGAAGCATTTCTATGTAAATAGAGATGAAATGAGAGTACATTATATTTGACAAGCTTATTGCATGACTTGTTGGTTATATTTTTTTCTTAATTAAAGGTGCAGTCCCGCAAAGTGCTACACACTGACCTCAGACTAGCAAAACCTGTCCAGCACATTCTTAATCCTAACTAGTTAACAAATTTTTATGTATGTTTAGTGCAGCCAGGCCAGAAAGATCAGCATCATGCAGGACTGAACCCTAGGAAACTGGTTTGGCCTATTGTGTTTGTTTCTGCACAGCTTAAAACAAAACCTTGCAAGAAAAGGCCCAATCCATAGGAGACAGAACAAATGTCTATGGAAATACAAATAAAATGCAAGGGTCATGCCATGTTGGTGGCTTTTAAGTATATATTACATCAAAAGGGATGTTCTCCCCCACAAATCCATCAGACAAAATTGCCACAACTGAAAAAGGTTCACAAGAGTCTTTGAGGCAAGGAGCTCATCAGAGTGCACAAGAGCCCAAGGCACTGGTTAGCACTCAACCATAGCTGATAAAAGATGAGGCGTGTATATGAATTTAGCTAGACTACAGGTACCCTCATCCAAATCTGTAGCGTAATACTCAGCCAAGCTGCTCCTTAAACCCTACAGCTGTTCTTTCTTATTTCAGATCTGCCCAGATGGAGGTCAGTCTCCATGTAAGCAGAACAGAGTGCCTGGGCACCCATTTTACAGATCACACTAGACAATTATCAGATGAACAGTTTGGAGACTACGCCACATGATTTTTTTTTTTTTGCCCCCTCGAATACTTTCTAACTATAAAGCTACAGAAGCACATTCTCCTTTGTGCTTCTTCCTTTCCTACTGTTGTTCTTCATCCAGAGGGTGAAGAACACTCTTTTCCACCTCAGCAGAAAAAGCCTCATTTGAAGGAGCTTCCCTAAGTGTGAAAGAAGAAGGTTTGAGCTCTGCTGGGCTGTTATGGGCAGTAAGTATGGGTAGCCCTTTCCTTAAGTTTACAGTGTGGCAGCAATTGGGATATAAAAGGCAAGAGTAAGTCCTGCTCAGTTGTCTGAAAGGTTTGTTCTTCAGACATATGGTGAAGAAAAGGTTTCAGGGGAAGAACCCAGGTGGACCGCAATGCCATCCTGCAAAGCAAGGCTCACCAAGTACTCATCTTTAGGATCTCACAGTGAGGGTCTAATGTTCCTCGGCACTGTGAAGGGAACCTCTCACAGGTCCAAAGGTCAGGCACCTTGAGTGATCTCACTCAAAGGCAGGAATTTACAGGCTTTTTTTTTTCTTCTTTAATTGCTAATTGTTGGGAACATTTACAGCTGCCTCTAAATAAGCACAGAAGGCAAATGGCACTGCAAGCTGTGTGTTTCTGTTTGCACTGCAGAGGAGCAATGAGCAGATTGGCAAGTTTTTCCTAAGTCATCTTGAAATGGAATAACATTGATGCCACATGCATTATGCAAAAGTGGATGGATTGATTAGTGGGTCACACAATTCCAAAGACCCATTATACAGCTTCCTTTAAATAATTAAGCACAGGAAAATGTACTACTCCTGCAAAGCTAACCAGGATCATCTCACTACTTAGAAGATTTACTGTGTACTTCAGTGCTAAAGCAAAAGCTAATCAGGTTCTCACTGACTTGGGGCATTGCCCTCAGTTTCATGGGCACTGTCATATTCCTTCAGACGCATCCTCGTATAGCATTGACAAGCGTTGGCTTCCCAGGGCTGTGACTTTGTTCGGTGGAGCCTCTTTGCTTTCTCAGGGATTTGGCAGCAATTCATTTGCTAGTGTGAGCAGGGAGTGCAACTGATTTGTTTTTCTCAGCATTTCCCAAAGATTCAGGGTTAGGTTTTGTGCTTTATTTCTTGGCAACAGCACTGCACATCCAAAAAAACCCAAGCAGTTGACAACAGAGAAAATATTTCAGTTTGATATATTTTTTTAACCAGAACTGACCATCAAGCCATGAGGAGTTATGTTCAAATTCAGCTACTTAGATAATGTCCTTTTCATATTAGGTTTGCTAAAAAGTTCAAGCATTGCCAAGTTTTAAGAAGGGTATGTAGTAGCCCAAGGAATTGAATTATTTAAAGCTTAAAAGATAGAGCTATTAATAAAGATTAAAAGACAGAGCTATTAACCAGCACCCTTCTGACGCCAGGAGGTTTAAGGAAGCCAGTACACATGAAAGAGTGACCCTGCTTGTCACTTCAGCAACATTTTTATGAAGGCACAAAAATGAATGGCACATTCTGTATCTTCCTAAAAGCTGTTTAGAGGTAGACTAAATAAGTATTCCTATTTTTAAAGATTATTCCTTCAGAAACACACACTGTATTTAGAAAGAATTCATCTAGCTATAAAAGTGCAAGAACAATGAATCACCTGCATTTCACTAACCAACAGGTCCTTTAACAATCTCAAAGTACAACAGAAAAAAAAAATTACATGGGTACACCTTACATCTAAAGTGACTAATCTGACCTCTGTTAGTTAACAAGATTTGGAGGGATTTAAAAGATTTTCTGTATTTTAGAAGATATATGTCAATGTTGAGAAGAGTTGGCTTCTGTGTTTTGCTTTTATTTCTCAATTAGCTTTTTTTGAACTTATTATATATCAATGTATTTCAGTTTCTCATCACCTCCTAATCAGATTGTTATCTTATCATCTGATACAGAAATAAAATACCAGGAGAAATCAATAGTCAGCGCAAAGGGTCAGGTAGGGGTCAGCCCTGGATAAGTGATGTGTCTGTCTTACTCATATCATGGCATGAGATCAACTTCAAGCAATGAATCTGAAGAGTCAAAAAATGGACTCATCAGGGAAAAAGGATTTGATTTAATTTGACTGAGCAAGTTGCATTAATTGCTTCAATAACTACAACTGGCTGAAGTTTGCAATTTCCCATCACTATTTTGAATTTCAAGGAAAAAAAGCCAAATAAATGGTTTTGATGTTTTTGGACAGCATTCTCTCTATTTTCCATCCAGCTCTACAGAATATGATATTTTTCCTTTCTTCTAACAAATCAAGTGCAAAGATGTACGAAGCTGGAGTCTGTATAGGTCACCCTTTCCTCTGGGGATTTTTATGCATGTTTAACAACCTGCAAGTAAACCATTTCCCGTGGTTGGGGAGCTTACAAAGGATACTTCTAAGGTTTTGCCCTCCCATCAGCATCTATATTCATGAAGCATGTATGAACTCATATACCTTGGACATTTCTACCTCTCCATCAAATGTGGCTGAAATCAATGCCTAGGTTCAAAAGTTATGGGGCAAGGTGTGAATGTGACTAATCTCATTTCCTTAAGGATACACCAAAGGAGGAACTTACAATTGCATTGCATGTATAACACCTGTGTACATCAGACATGGGAGACTATTGAGACTTGATGGGGGTTTTCTGTAGCACTATTGAAACAGCTTTTCCCAAACACAGTTGTACTGAAAGCATTTTCATTACTAACCCAGAGCAATCTGTTGTTAATACGCACTGCTGCAAGGAGACAACTTCCTAAGGGACTGAATTTAGCTGTAATGGCAACATACCTGTGAGAGAGCAAGCTGAAGACTATCTCACAAGTTGCTTCACTCAATCATTTCCAGGATGTTCCTTTAATCTAGTTTTAGGGTCCTTTCTGAAGGAGAAAGCTCTTTTCAACAGAAAGAAAATAAATATAACCCCACCTCTCTGCCTTCCCACTTTGCCTCACCAGTGACAACAAAACAGAGCAGCCACAGGCCATCGCTGTGGTATGTTTACTTTTACAGAACAATGTCACTGCAAACTGTAGATACACAGCACTGAATCAATATCTCCTCCTTTTCTTTTTTAAAATTTTGTCTCACATTTGCACACATAATTACACCATCCACTTTACCAGATGTTTTGCTCCTGTAATCTGTGTGAGTTCTCATTGTTCAGCAGGAGAACAAGGGACAGAGCACCCTCACCATGTCACAGCGGGATCAGGTTCAGAGTGAAATTAAGTTTGCCCATTATCCTCCCACTCCCTCCTGTGCTATGATGCATGTGCCTATTTCCTCAATGCAAAAGGCAGTTCTCCCTGCATGGAAATCAATTTGATTGTAGGACTTAACAGACCTGTGCTGGAGGACTTAAAGTTTTTACAGATTTTTACTCCAGAAGCATGAGCCAAGTCAAAATTCCCTTCTGTTTCCCTTCTACTGAACCCTTTGTGTTTGCCTGCATACAGATGTGCCGACTTCCAGCTGAAGAAACTTCAGCTCAAGACTGCTCATGCTGCCAGAGGCTCAGTATGTGACAGTAGTAATTCTGACATATTTGAAAGCTTGTGTTTCTTTATTTCAAAATGAATTTTTATTTGGAAAATTGTTAATTATAGCAAAAAAAAAAAGAACAACTCAAGACTTAACAATAAAATCTTGGAATGCAAACAAAACATTCAGTTGACCAGAAGCAATTGCTTCATTACTATTTCCAGTTTAAGAACAACAACAACAAAACCTCCACTTTGGTTTTTTTTTGTTCTGTGTGCAGACAAAATTTTTTTCAGGATGCCAGCATTTTTCCCAGAACTTGAAAATGGTTTCCCATCCTCTCTGAAACACCACTTCTCCTGTATGTTTAAAGTTAAGCAGGTGCACAAAGCTCATTGATTTCCACATGACTTGAGCACTGGTAGAATGCCTTGATGAAATGCATCCAAAATGCTTTTTTACAAGAATCCCATGATTATGGAGTACACAGGCTAAATCACAATGAAATGACTGATGAACAAGTTAGCCACCAGCTTTAGAAAGAAAAACAAAAGGTCAGTGTAAATTCCAGAGGTCTTTTATAAGCTGTAATTAATTATGTGTTATTTGATTCTAGTTACTCTGAGGAAACTAAATGCTATAGTGCCAATAATCACGGATTTCATATGTCATTCACCTTTTAATTAAACCAGTCCTCTTGTAAGGTTACTTTCTGCCCTGTGATCTCAGCTCCTCTACTCTCAAACTGGCGATCTCGTACGTTGCTTTGTTCAGCTATACATAGGGAAAAGGTGATGCCACTTCACAAAGTATATTTGGTATTTTGACACTGAATGAAAACCCAGTGTTTGGAAACTCCATCTCAAAGGGAATGGAGTCCCAGGTGTGGACAACTTCAACTGAAGTTTTTCAGCCAACTCTAATACAAAATGCAGCTGGACTTCTCCTTTGCTGTCAGCAGGAAGTGATAATCAAAATCTGAGCTGACAGAAACCTGTCAGGCAAACAAAAGAGAAAGGTGGGGAGTTTAAGCCTATTAACCTCATTGGTTCATGGAATAAATTTGGATAAAACACAACTAGCAACTTGTTGCGAGTAGTCAGCTTTTGAAATCACTGTAGGCAGTCATATCCATAGCTGGTTCACAGCCTAAAAACTCAAGCTCTCAGCCAGGTATTCCTATCCTACCTTATCCATCACAATTGTTATTTGTGTTGCCAGCAATTGAAATGAGACCATGATTCAGCTCAACCATTATGGTGTTTGTCATCAGACTATCATTTCAATGACACCAAATAAACTGATTTAAGAGTACAAACCTTTTCTTTCCTTACATGTTTAAATAAATACAAGTCCCCACCAGAGAGCAGGAGGATGATGAAAACATGAGAGAGTTGCATGATCGCTTATACATACAAAGAAATGTTTGAAATCGAGGAGTTGTTAGATATGGGAGGCTTGATTTTCATTTTATACTCGTAAAAGATATTGTTTCATGTTTTAAACAGCAGTGATCTTTAATATTAACAGGGAGTTTCCAGGCAGATGACAGATGGAATAAGTCTGTGCAGTGGGGTGCTACCTAGAATTTGGGGAGAGTGTGGCATGTCCAATAATCACCAAAATCCACCTGTTTTATTTCCTGCTGCAAACTGGCCTCACAGGTGAACAGAGCACCTTTCTCTGCAGGACTCCTTGACAGCACCTAAAGGTCATGTAGTGCTGAAGTCTGCGCAGCTCAGGGCTAGTTACGATTCTGAGACACTTTATTCAGCTGTTTCAAGTGCTCATACTAGAGGAGAAAATCCAGCTTGCTGGTAGAGGCCCATTATAGCTAAGGAGAAAAATAGCACTGTGGGAACAGTGCCAGAAGAGGAGATTGGTGCTCATACACATTTGGCCTAAGAAAGTCAAGTAGCTTCTCTCACCTCCCCATCTATAATGCTGAAATGAGTGTTACCAGAATTAAAGGGATGCTGTGAAGCTAAATCCGCACAGGTTCTAAAGCACTAAGAGGACTTCAGCTGGAAGGCATGACAGAAATGAAACACTTTTTTATTATTTTTTCTCACTCACTCAAAGAAATATCTGAGAGGAAACCCAACATTTTATAGAACTTATAAAAATATGAGAAACCTGACTCATTTCCCATTCAGGTCAAAAGGAGTGTTTTCCACTGGCTGCCATGTGAGCGAGATTTGAACTAAAAGGCCTGTAACAATTCCTTATAAGCAAGGTCCCTAAAGCAACTTACAAATAGATGGCTGCTATTTGCCTTGGCTTTCACCCATCTTTCACCATGGAGACAAGAAGAGGAAGAAGATAATGAATCTGCCCAGAGATAAATGTCTGCATACTAATTTATTTTCCTCTGTTAACACTGAGAGCAAGAACAACTGGTGATTTTGTGGACTGAATTTTGTGGGGTCCTCAAATAGAATCAGAAAGACAACACACCACAGGCCTATCTGTCTACAAAGAAGCTCCTCTGCTCCAGAGAGATGAACACTTCAAATCACTTCTCTACAGTATCTTCAAGTACCATACTTCCACCTCACGATACTTAACTGTTTTAAGTCACTTCAGCTGATTTCAGAAGTCTGGTGAACTAAGGGATATGTTTACATTTCAGATGCAAGTTTATTTCCCAAACATTGTTCTGCCAGCACTGGAAACAGAAGCCCTGCTTTCTGGAAGTAGGCCAGTCTCTCAGTACTTGAACTCCATTCACAAACTGCTAAAGGAAGTTCAGCCACTGCATATATTTGCTTTGAATAGCTTTGCTGCTGTTTCAGCTGGGAAAGACTCTACATGATTTGAGTATATATCAAATTAACATACTCTGCATTGTCCTGAAAAGATACCACTGCCCTGTCACACGCATTGTTCTGCTGCATTATCTAGGGAGTTTGTCTGCCTGAAGAAATATTTGTGCCTCCTACTTAGCTCCTACTTTGGCTAATGCTAAAAATACCACTAGTTGTTATAATGGTATTAATTATTCCCTCTTCACCTTCATCACTCACCTACCAACACAACAGAGCAGCATCTCACCATGGAATGCACATTGCCTATGCAGAATGGGATCCTCAAGGGTCCTCCAAACACCTCCTGACATAAAAATGTCAGAACAGCTACCCTGGATCACACCAAGAGCCCACCTAGCTCAGTCCCCTGAGTCAGTGTGGGGAAAGGTGACAGACAGCACTCAGGGAAGGCCCAGCCAGGGGCCACCGCCTGTCAGGAAAGCACTCACAGCAGAGTAGGCAGCTGGGATCAGTCACCTCTGGCAGGAGCAGCAGAGCCAAGGCTGGAGATGGAGGTGAATGAGTTGGGATATTTACACGCTGCAGGACAAGGACCCCATGCCAACATGCTGCCACTTAGTGGGAATACTCCTGAGAAGTGCTCCTTGTCCCAGAAAACAACACGATCACAGGGGTACTGACCCAGCAGCTACAGGCAACATGGCAGGGGCGAAGCACAGCCTCCACCTCCTGGGTAAAGACAAGCAGAACTAGCCCTCCACAGAAAACGTGGAGGTGATCGGGACCAGTGCCAGCTCACGAAACCCGAAGACTTTCTACCACTTTTACCTCCCCACCTCTCCTCTCCCCTCCCTTTGCCTTGCTTGAATGTAACCACATCACTCAGTGTTGCTCACATAATATTTTTGCTAAATAATTACAATTTTTTAAAAAAGTCGCCAATAGCAGGCAGCTTAGAAAGAGGATAAAAACGGGGTAAGCATGTGATGGTGTTTCCATGGAATACTGCCCAGCCTTGAAAAAGCAGCAGCTCAGCAGCAGAATCTCTGAGCTTAGGAGCCCTCAACGGATATGCTTGCTTTCATTAATTTACCTAGTCTCTTCTCAGTCCTGTGTAGGCGCCTAAATACATTTTAGAATAAGTCGGTGTGACTAGTCCTGATACATGGAGGCTAAGTGACACTTTTTTTAAAAAAGTTTCCTCTCTCCACCCTGAACTAGGCAAAATGTCCCACTCAGGTCTCCGTTCATCAGGGTAAACCACACGGAGACCTCTAATACCACAGCAGGCAGAGACAGCCACTCACTGGGATATCACTACACAACACAGTGTGGCTATACCCACAGGTCGGTTCCCTTCTCCAGCTTCTACGATTCTCTGTAGTAACCTAATTTTTACTTCAATTTGAGATAAGACATATGTAAATGCTTTCACTGTTAAGAAAAATATACTCTGAAACAAAACCAAAATATCTTATTAAAAACGTTTCAAGATTTCTGCATTCTGGTTTTCCTATACTTAGCTATAAATTAAGTCTACCTGTGAATTTTGCTACTTTTATGATTCATGACTACAGAATGTGTGTCTTGAATGTAGGGGAGAGAAAAGGATTAGTGATGAAAAGGAAAACACACATAACATTTTTCAGTGTCTTAAGTTTTAATCACCAGGAAACAAAAAATAAATGAGCTATGGGCATTGTATAATTGCAATAAATTTTGAGAAATGAGTAGTGTCCAGAGAAACCCAATTAAGTTTAATAATTTTGTGCATCAGAGACTGGGAGGATGGGGGGAGGGGGATAAATCTAACAAGTTACTGATGAATATAAAGTTTTCAACTGCAGAAAACAATGTTTAAATTAATATGACACATGGTGATACTTCTGGCTGCCTTTCTAATTGATTCTTCTTGTTAGATCAAGAGGAACTTGTGCACAATAAGCAGATTGCTGAGAGGCTATCCCCTACACAAAGATAACAGTTAACTTCAGCCAGGCACACAGTGACTTATTCATAAAAGAACAGTCTCTTTTTTAATTTAGTGGGGCTTTGCTCATGGGTTTTCTAGTTTAAGGCCCAATGTAATAGCAAGCGAAGACCAAGAGATCACAGCACTCTCCAAAACTCACAGCCACCAAAAAATTTAACCACTATTTGGCTTACACGTATTACTTTTCCCTCCAAGTGAAACCTGGAGCAAACACTCATGATGCAATAAAAGGAGAAAGTCAGGTATTTGTTTCTATTTGCTGATTAATTCTTATACACATCACCGTAAGTATCAAGCCAACAAGAGTGGCTTACGTTAAAGCACCATCCAAGCCAAGGAATTCTTGAAATACCCATTGCCAAATGTGAAGCATTTGATTTTATTAGGTACCACATCAGAGCCTTGATTTTCAAACCACTTCTGAACTGAAAACTCCACTAAGGCGGCATGAGAGGAGCCTAGATGTATAAAACAATATGATCCCCTTACATGGAGATAGATAAGGAATTTCTGGCCTCCGTTCTACAACGTTTGTCTTTAGTATTAAAACGAGCAAGTCCAATTGGCTAATTCTTTTAGCTAGTCTCGTAGCTCTCCAGAGTTTATTTTTTATTATTAAAAAAAAAGTAATTTTTTTTTTTTTTTTTAATTCCAATGAACATAAACAAAAGCAGAGTATAACAATTCAGAAGTGTCAAGAACACACCTGGAATATCACTCAGAAATCAACTGCCCTGTTCAACTCAGTGAGGTGTCCAATGATGATAAATTATATGTCAGCACTCATGATCATTTCATTCCTTGTACAGCAAAGGGAAGGAAACTCAGACATCATGAGACCAGAACTGACAATCAGGAAATTTTGTCAAGTTTTATCATTTTATCTGCCCTATTTACTGTCCCTAGTAACATAAATTGGCACTGAATACAAAATGGAAGATCATTTGCCGTAACACTATTTGGGAAAGTAACATCGACATTTAATTTTACCCTGGGCAAGCTCGGGAGCTTGGCAGAGCTCAAGGATATGGCACCTTCACCGAAAAGAACCATGTTTGTGGGCACAGAAAACTACACAAAGATATTTTGAACACCTGTAGTATCCAGCAGGTGTGTCGTGGTTTAACCCCAGATAGTAACCGAAATACCACGCAGCCACTCGCTCACTCCCCCCATCCCCAGTGGGGTGGGGAAGAGAATTGGAGGGAGAGAGAGAACTCACGGGTTGAGATAAAAACAGTTCACCAGGACAGCAAAGGAAAAATATAAAAATATATTAATGATAATAATAATAGTAATATATATTAAGGATCATAGAATATATAAAACAAACAATGCACAATTTCTCACCACCCAATGACCGATACAGCCTGTCCTGAGCAGCAGCCAGGGAGCAGGGATATTCCCCCCCCAGCTATCCCAGAACAGCAAGTTCCAGAGAGAGCAGGTGAGGGAGTGAACAGCCAAATGAATGAACGAAAAAGCCTGAATGAATGAAAAAAAGGGAAAAACAGGGAACAAAAAGCAACCAGAAAGGAAGCTTAAGGGAAGTGGCCCACCAGCCAACCCTCACTTATACCGGGCATGCCATCTACGGTATGGAATACTCTCTTTGGCCAGTTTGGATCAACTATTCTGGCTCTACCCCTCCCAAGTTTTTGCACCTGCACGTTAGCAAAACCTGGGAAACTGCAAAATGTCCTTGGTCGTTTAGCAGCAAGCAACAACATCAGTGTACTATCACCATTCTTCTCACACTAAATCCAAAACATGGTAGCTGCTGGAGACAAAACTAGCTCCATCCCAGCCTAAACCAGGACAAGGTGCTACATCTCATTTCAGCAATTCAGGCAGAAATTCTTGGTGTAGGGAAATAAACCTTGAAAAAGATTCCTCTCCTCCCCTTGCTCAACTTGTAAAGAATTTCCCATCTAGAGAATGCATTTGGTCCTTCCTGAATACTTTACTTCAAACATGTTTGTTTGAAGATAATACCACATACACTAGTGAATTATGACCAAAAGTATATAAACAGAGTAAATTGGCTTTATTTTTCCCACTTTACAGAAGAAACAGCTGAGACCACCCTTTCAGCATATAGTACAACATGCTACTCATCTCACCTTGCAGCTCATAGGACCTTGTATAGATCACTTTTTTAGCAGAATTTCACCAATAAATCACTGCAAATCATGAAGTTAATTACTCTAAGAGAGATTAATGAGAAAGTTACTAGACCAAACCTGTAATTCAAACTGGCCTACTTCAAGAGTTATGAACAATCTTTCCAAGAAAAAAAAATACCTATGGCAATATAGAGAAATCCAGAGTTAGACTCCAACAATTTATGTCCCGTGAGAAACTGGAAAGCTGAAGGACCAGGAAGTAGAACACTTTCTCAGTGGTAAACCATTACATTTGGGTGCATCCCAGAGGCCTCCTGAGCCACAGTCTCAGCCCACGTTGAGTGTTGTCCCCTGACATAAGAGTTGCAGAAAAAATAAGCCCACCCCTTCAAAACCTGGAAGCATTGCTCTCTTAACAAAGCAAGAGAGGCTCATTCTTTTAGCTATGATTGTTCCAAGTTGCATCCCTGTCAACCCTATAATAAACTGAACAGTTCAGGTCCTTGCATACTCCTGCTGCTTCTTGATTCAAAGCTTATCAAAAGGTTTTACAAGCTAAATTAATTTCAAAGACTGTTAAAAGGGGTGTAAGACAGGGTGTGAGGAGGTGCAGCTGCTCCAAGCACTGGAAAAGAGGTCATGAATTTTTCCTGACCTATGTGGGAAATATCTCCAGACCAGAAGGGTGATAGTAATTAAAACAGGACAGAAGATGTGTCTTTTAAAGATGAAGAGTCCTCTTCACATCTCAGAGAACACGATGCTTTATTTCTTCTTACCTGTTTATGAAATGCTCCAGGCGAAGCAACTATCATAAAAAAAATTAAAAATCAAAAAATAAAAAGTATGTTGATGGTGGTATTCAAACAAAACATTCATTGACTTAGAAGAAATAAACAGGAATCTTTCCTTAAAAGAAAAATCAAGTAAGTGTTATTTTTATCCTTCCACTGAATTGTGCTTTACATGTAATGTTGGCAATGGAGTCCACATTACTCCTCTATACCCAAGTCATGTCCTTTTTCTGCATTTACATCAGAGAAACAAAAATTGTTAAGTAATTCTTACTATCTAGCTATTCAAGATCTGTGAGTTCAGACTGCATTTAGGCGCTATTTTAAGCAAAATTTTATATTAGGAGGCTTTCTGTCATTACTAATTAAAAATAAGCTAATTAAAAATAAGATTTTTGAAAGACTATAGGGTTCCCTTCATGCGTAGGAGGGTCCAGACCTGAGAAGAAAGAGGATTTCTGGTCAGTTTAGGATGCTAACAATGGGAAGAAGAGACAAGAGGAGCCAATTTCTCTGGTATACCTTCACAAGGTATGCTGTGTTTTTTCTCAGCTAAAATTAGAGACATTAACCTTAACTCTTCTTTTTTTTACTTTTATGGTCTGTGATAATTATTTGGTACGCAGGAGAAACTTCGTTTTTGCATGCAAGTTCAAACGCTCAACAACAAGAGGGGAAGTTCCCCATTGTTCAGCAAATTCTCTGCTTCCTATTGTTGTTCAGTGCTGGATTTTAATTGTGCAAGTTACAGTATCTTAACCGTTTTTCACTTCACCTTTTATTTTATAGCTTCTGTTATGTGTTAAGGAAAATGTTCCTTTCACTGAAGTAGCAGCATACCAGCAGCTCCTGAAACTGCAAGATACGAATTCTCACCTGACTACTCGTAACAAATGAGACATGCCTTGCAGAATTCACCCGTTTTATTCCAGGAAGAGAAAATGTGTGCACTGGGAGACAGAAACAGAAGAAATGAGGAATGCTGAGTGACCTTGGGCAAGTCACTTCACTTCTTTGTTTCTGTTCGCTGCTGTTTTCCTTGCTAACTTTGGTCTGTCTTGTCCAATTAAAGAAATCTGAAGCAGGAGTGCTCTTTGCATTGTCAGCATATCTAGCCAATAAGGTGCTGACCTCACTTGGATACAATAGTAATAAGTAATAACCATGACAACAATTTACAAGTCATGCCCTGCATTTCTAACACTCTGGCTAAGAAGTGTTTCAATAACTTATTAAAGCACATGTGTAAGTTCACCTTTACAATGGGAAGCCGCTCTTAGTTCTTGTCAACTTTAGTAGAACTTAAAGGCTTAGATTTTCACCCTGACGATTTCTCCTGGAAGGCTGTTGCAGAAGTCTACTGCTCCACTGGTCTGAGAAAAACTCTTCTAATTACAAACCCAAATGCACTCTTGGACAACTCTCACCCTCTGCTCTTACGCCAGCAAGGTCTTGTCCTCTAGTGTTCATGCCTGTGCTGTATTTAGAGAGCAAATCACAACTCTTCCAGGCCTATGTTTTACTGGGTGAAAAAGGCCAAACTCTCCTCTGAGTTACATGTTAAGCCTCCATTAGAATCTCTACTTTGAGCTCTAATCCATCACCCATGCAGTCATTATTACCTAATTCTGGACTTAAGCTCCTATTAAACTAAGTCAAAAACCTTTCAGTTCTCTATGGCCAGACTGGCAGTGTGACCACCCCCGGGTCTCCATACACTTCTCCCCAAAATAGAAGAAAGGGAATTGTGTCCTTGCTCCTGAAATCCATTGCTCAGTGCTGTCCTTACCTGCCAGCACTCAGCACTCATCCCAGGAAGGGAGTAAAGAGAACAAGCTCCCCTTTCAGGATATGCTCTCTTCCTTCCAGCTTGGGATTGTCTGCATATATCTGTGTAACTATGTTTAACTGGGTCTAGGATACAGAAGTCGTTGGGACTAATGGCATAAAAAAAAGCACAAAGAGCCAAGAAAGAAATTTCAGCTTAGAAGAAAATACTGTAACACATTATATATTTGTAGTAGGAAGGATGACTTTCAAATGCCCATTGGAAGGAAATGTATAATAAGATCTTTTCTTTCTCTATCCTTTCTATTGCCAGCATATCACTTTCAAACGTCCTAATTTTGCTGGGTGAAAATGTATTCCCTCTTTAATACAGATAAATCATTTGCCATATGTAAGCCTTGTTAATTTAGGATTAATGTTGCTGAAGTAATTAAAGTGACCTTATGCAAAACACATGACTATAGCTTCGTACTGAAGTCCTACTGGTTATCTGTAGGGCTAACTTCAGTCCAGTGGTATTAACAGTTGGGTTGGCTTTAGCTTTACAGCTTCAGAGGTCTCCAAAACCCACTTTAAAATAAAGGTCTTCCATTAAATCTTCCAAAGACAAATGAATGTCAGTTGCTTGTACCCAGCCACTAACTGTGAGAAGTACAAACTCTCCAATAAGGCTTGAAGAGTCAAAGATCACAGACAGAAACCAAGGACGCAGAAATCGTGGTATGTTCCCCTCTAATTTCAACAGGCACCCAAAAAAGGTAAACAGAAATGAGTCAGTGGGTGGAGGTGGCACTTAAATTGCTATCAGATAGGCATTGTCACATGCATTAACTTTGAATTTGGTATGAACTTCTTTGTCTCTAAACAAAAGCTCAAAATAACTCTCCACCATACTGCAGAAAAGCACTTCCAGTATGAAAGAGAATTGTGTAGCAAGCAACTGCTGCCAGATTAATAGTTTATCAAGTACAAACTATGGTTATTTTCATATGGTTTCTCTAGTAAAAATAAAAAAATCTGCTGGGAAATTTACATAAAAAGAAACTTCATAGGAAACCAAATGCTACTGCATGGGCAGGATATAAAATACAAAAGGTTGTTTTGTTCCATAACACTTTGGGTTGGTGGTCGTTTAAAATGCTTTTCATGCACACAGCCAAAGATCAAAGTATTAATGGAGACAATTACAGAGCACAACTTGAGAGCACCATAGCAATCAGTTGCTAAGGCTAGAAAGTTTACTGTAAAATAGTGTTTACACCAATAAAGCCGTACTGATTTTCATATTGCAAATTATTTTGGCCTTCCAGGCTACTATCTGGGATTACTGTGTCTTCCCCTATGAACAGGATCACTGTTTCAGAGAATTTCCTCTTGAAGATACAAACATCAGCTTTGCCCACTTTTGCAGCTGACACAAAGAAGTCCATTCAATAAAATAGTTCCTTTATTTGCATATGGGTTCCAAGGACTTTGTTCAAAAACAGCTCACAGTATAATAAGTGTCATCTGCTTCTCTCCTGTCCATTAAATCCGTATTCATTCGCTGCATACAGCACCTTTGTTCACCTTCTTGATGTCAACAAAGCTAAAGAGGGATGGACTGACCTCAAAAGGAAGCTACATTATTATAAATTTCAAAGCGGGGGTATTTCAAAGACTATTGCCTAGGGTCACTTCTGATACAAATTCCAGACATTCACGTTGAATTTTGTAAGACACTGCTATTCAGTCAAAGCCAAGTTCAAAAGAAGCATCCCGTTATATGTATGCTATTTCTGATACAGAAGTCATTATTAAAAGAAATGTACCCAGCAACGCACTACAGAACAAGAACCAGCATTGTACAGTTTTGCAATTAAAAGGAAAAGGGGTTTCATCTTTTCCAGCAGTTGCCTGTACAGATCAAGGGAAACAGGTACCTGAGTTACGGGCTACTGAGTATCCAGCACCTGACTGGCTGACTGGCTACAGAAATGGAGATGAAACCACAATAAATCCTAGCTGCACAGAGTTCACTGCTTAGAAGAATGACATTTGTGAAAAGCACATTTTTTAACATATACATTGCAGCATCTATCAAAACAGTGCTGCTGAAGCAGAGATATCCTCTCTACACATGCACGCATACACCCTCTGCACAATCCAGAGCCCCTGCTTATGGCACTTAACCGACTGCTGCCCCAGGCCCAGAGCAGGACAAAACAATCTTGCTCCAGTGAGCTGCTTCTGATCTGTACTTGAAATTCTCTGGCTGGGTTTTATAGCCATCCATTGCACTGCACTAACACAATCCATGAGTAGATCCTTAAATGGTAACAACCATTCCTAGTCCCCTTCAAATTCTTTATTAATACAGACATAATTGAACTGCTATAACATAAAGACACAGGCTTCTTTCTCTCTTACAAATTCCATGAAGTATCTTGCAAAAATTGCTGCCCGTAGAGAACACTACACTTGCTTTTCTTTTTTGTTTCTCCCCTCCACCATCTGACTTTAACACACAGGACATGTAACAATGCCTGGGGCACCATCCCTGACTTCAGGAGTCTTCAGGCAATCTGCAGCCTCTGTGGTTGTGTTACAGGTGAGAGATGAGCAATAATAAAGGAACATTATAGTGTAGAACCTATGGGGATTTTGCAAAGAGATCAAGTAAATAACTTGCATCAGAAGCTTTAGAAGGAAAAAAGCCTCCCTACTAAGCTTCATTTCATCAGATTTCAGGCTTGAATAAAATGTTCATAGTAAAACCAAAGCCTCCCCAAAGCTCATCTGGGTTTGCAGTTTTGCTACAAAGTCATAACTCAGCTGAGATTGGTTGAAAGCCCAAACATATTTGAAAACACTTGGACCCACTTTCAAAGGACCCTGAGCTGATGGACGAGTTTGTGTATAAATTTTGGTGAAACTTAGTTATGTATGGTTTGAACTGTTCAAAGACGATAGTGAAATTACTTGATTTACACTTGCACATCATTGTACCAAATGTATTTAGACAGCTGTAAGGCCTTAAAGGTGGATATTGCTGGTAACATGAAGGTGAGTTGCTTGCAATGAATATTTCTTCATATTTTTCTGTTAAGTATATTATTTTTTATCTTTATTGCAGTGTCACATAAGAAGTCATAGGTCAGGATCCTGTGCAAAAGCACCAATGTGAGTCCCTGCCTCACATAATTTATAATTGAAGTTGTGGAAGAACAGGATGTCTTTTAGAATAAGTGATGCTGAATAAGTGGGCGTTTCAATAATTCTCAATTAGGTCAAAAACTGCTATTGCAAATCTGCTCATCATGGATAAATGTGAGTGTTGGGGGGGGTTAATTTGCATTGGAATGCTTACAGTGTAAACAGATATCTTGGTATGTTTCGCTCTTTTCTCCTTACAAAGCTTGGTCAAACATTGTTCTGATTGCTCAATGCAAAAAGAGTTTTTAAAAATGTATATAAGTAGAATTCATTTTGAAAAAGAAGTGGTGAGGGTTTGGGGTCCCGTCCCCCCCCCCTTTTTCTTATCTGCCTTATGATTTTTAAGGAGTTTGAAATCAAGTTTCAACACACAACACTGCCTAGTGAATATAGGCTCATCTTTCATGAGATCAATGTGCTGACAACAACATAACTTCCCTTGATAGAAACAGGTATGCAACAAATCCCTAGAAATCATACTGCAAATATATCCCAAAGAATCCTTCAGATTTCCTAAAGTAAAGTGGAAACCAGAGATATGCTTAAAATCCCACAAGTAATGTGTATTGTCAGCAAACAGGCTAAACTGCTGCTTCATGGGTAATAGAGGTAACGTGCCCTCAAAATGACTGCACCAGCAGCAAAAAACTAGCAATTTTTATGACTTATGTCACATCACATCAAAACAGGTCATATGATGCATTTTGTGGGGTTGTTTCACATATGACCCTACAAAAGCACATATCAAATGATGGATAAGACGATTTCTCAGGAAGCGGTATGCTCCAGGTAAAGCCAGGATTAAAGTGAAGGGCCATCTTCAACAAAGTAAGAAATATGTGACAGGATGAGACACCTTTTTCATTCCCCAGTCAAGCATGTCATTATGTTGATAAATGGTCAAAAAATGATACAAAATAACAGCAGCAGTCAGAAGAGTCATCAAAACAGAAAATACTTGTCCTTTTTCCTCAGCTTGGCTTGGAGTGAAAACAAGACCAAACCAAAGAAAATTTTGTCTAAATATTACTAAACTGTTGTAGGTAGATGTAGATCTAGAGCAGACCATGGTTATACCCTTTACACCAAAGACAAACTGCAATAGGAGCAGGGCAAAGTTTGTAGGAAGTTGGTCCATTTTCATCAGGCAAATATAGTTTGTAAAGAATATGCAAGTCTCAGGATACAAGCAGTGATTTAGACCTCCATCCAACTTTCACTCCCTTTTAGGCCCTAGAGCATCACGCCCTTCAAAGGTACACTTCAGACTGAGTCAGGAAAGTTTAGAGGCATATAAAACCTTTAAATTTAAAACACTGAACAAGAAATGGTGGCCTTTTTTTTCAGGCTATGACCTAATGACAAGCACCTGGGCTGTTTTAACCACCAAAGCCGTGCAAATTAAATTAATTATTGTTCTAAAAATTAGTATCTCTCTCCATTTCAGTACACGAGGGCAATATCCTCTTCTAGTTCTGTGAACCAACAGCTAATTATCTCCCTGCAAGTGGAAACAACAAACTCTCTTAGTTGGATAAAACTATGTTTTCACACAAGGGAATGCAAGCATAAATCTAACGTCTGAGAGAAGCAAATTCAACCTAATAAAACACTGAAGGAACAAGGGTTGCAGTTTAAATAAGTGCTCCTCACTCAGTCATCGCGATATACTCTGTCATCATTCACTCTAACGTGATGAGGTTGCCAAGATGAAGCACCATCTTACCAGCAATTACCTCTGTTATAGGGTCAAACCATTTAGAACTTCTTACAGTTTCCCATCTTTAAGGTACTACATTTTAAGACTAGATTTTTAACACGGATAATAGACTTGCACAGGAGCCGAGAACCTGAAATTCCTCCTTCACATCCTTTCCATGGGTCAGCAGCTGAGGAGGAGAGGTTGACAGGGGAAGGGGAAAGGCAGACCCTGGATTATATATATCCTTTCACTAGACATGAAGGGGCACATTCACATTTGAGGCTGTGACAGGACATTCATCATCCTGCTCTTTCTCCTGGAGAGAAAGGAGAGCCAATAATTGCTAGTAAAAGGGGTATCTTGGAGCACAAGGAGCTACCGCTCAATGTGCAGGTGACGCATGTCCTCTTATTCGAAGTATGATCTAACCCACAGTATTCACTCGAGTGCTATTTAACTTCCAGAATGACACAGGTGATTATTGCTCAAGGTCTGCAGAAAACTTTATGCCATCATAATGGATGAGGGAAAGGCCATGGATGTTGTCTACCCAGATTTTAGTAAAGCTCTTGATGCCATTTCCCGCAGCATACTCCTGCAGAAAATGGCTTGGATGGGCGTACTCTTTGCTGGGTAGGAAACTGGCTGGATGTTGTGGTGAATGGAGTTAAATCCAGTTGGTGGCCGGTCACAAGTGGGGTTCCCCAGGGCTCAGTATTGGGGCCAGTTCTCTTTAATATCTTTATCAACGATCTGGACGAGGGGATTGAGTGCACCCTCTGTAAGTTTGCAGATGACACCAAATTGGGAGGGAGTGTTGATCTGCTGGTGGGCAGGCAGGCGCTACAGAGGGACCTGGACAAGCTGGATCAATGGGCCGAGGCCAATTGTATGAGGTTCAACAAGGCCAAGTGCCGGGTCCTGCACTTGGGTCACAACAACCCCAGGCAACGCTACAGGCTTGGGGGGGAGTGGCTGGAAAGCTGCCTGGCGGAAAAGGACCTGGGGGTGTTGGTTGACGGCCGCCTGAATACGAGCCAGCAGTGTGCCCAGGTGGCCAAGAAGGCCAACGGCATCCTGGCTTGTATCAGAAATAGTGTGGCCAGCAGGAGTAGGGAGGTGATTGTCCCCCTGTACTCGGCCCTGGTGAGGCCGCACCTCGAGTACTGGGTTCAGTTTTGGGCCCCTCACTACAAGAAAGACATTGAGGTGCTGGAGCGTGTCCAGAGATGGGCAACGAGGCTGGTGAAGGGTCTGGAATACAAGTCCTATGAGGAGCGGCTGAGGGAACTGGGGATGTTTAGTCTGGAGAAAAGGAGGCTGAGGGGAGACCTTATTGCTCTCTACAACTACCTGAAAGGAGGTTGTAGAGAGATGGGGGTCGGTCTCTTCTCCCTAGTAACAGACAACAAAACAAGAGGAAATGGCCTCAAGTTGCGCCAGGGGAGGTTTAGATTGGACATTCGTAAAAATTTCTTTACCGAAAGGGTTGTCAGGCATTGGAACAGGCTGCCCAGGGAGGTGGTGGAGTCCGCATCTCTGCGGGTATTCAAAAGGCGTTTAGATGAGGCCCTAAGGGATATGATTTAGTGGGGGACTTGGTAGTGATAGGTTAATGGTTGGACCCGATGATCTCGGAGGTCTCTTCCAACCAGAACAATTCTATGATTCTATGATTCTATAAGGCCAAGTGCCGGGTCCTGCACTTGGGTCACAACAACCCCAGGCAACGCTACAGGCCTTGGAAAGAGTGGCTGGAGGAGGAGTGGCTGGAAAGCTGCCCGGCGGAAAAGGACCTGGGGGTGTTAGTCAACAGCCAGCTGAATATGAGCCAGCAGCGTGCCCAGGTGGCCAAGAAGGCCAACGGCATCCTGGCCTGTATCAGAACTAGGGAAGTGATTGTCCCTCTGTACTCAGCACTGGTGAGGCTGCACCTCGAGTACTGGGTTCAGTTTTGGGCCCCTCACTACAAGAAAGACATTGAGGTGCTGGAGCGTGTCCAGAGACGGGCAACAAAGCTGGTGAAGGGTCTAGAGCACAAGTCCTATGAGGAGCAGCTGAGGGAACTGGGGTTGTTTAGCTTGGAGAAAAGGAGGCTGAGGGGAGACCTTATTGCTCTCTACAACTACCTGAAAGGAGGGCGTAGCCAGGTGGGTGTCGGTCTCTTCTCCCAAGAAACAAGTGATAGGACAAGAGAAAATGGCCTCAAGTTGCACCAGGGGAGGTTTAGATTGGATAGTAGGAAAAATTTCTTCACTGAATGGGTTATCAAGCATTGAAACAGGCTGCCCAGGGAAGTGGTTGAGGCACCATCCCTGGAGGTATTTAAAAGACGTGTAGATGTGGCGCTTAAGGACATGGTTTAGTGGTGGACTTCACAGTGCTGGGTTAATGGTTGGACTTGATGATCTTAAAGGTCTTCTCCAACCTAAACGATTCTATGATTCTATACCACCAATGCCTTACAACATTAATGCTGGCAACCGTATCAGTTGTGGGATGCCTGCAAATGCAATGTTGGTTATCAACTCAGAGTAAGCAAAACCAAATTAACCATATCTAATGTACACATACACGCACACACACAGAGCCCTGTGATTACAATGACATACGTATTGGACAGATATGTTTGTTTCCCCAAAGGAGACAGTAACCCAAGACAGTTATTAAAAACACAGAAGACCCAATTATCTTTTTATTACTTTCTATACTAAGGCCTTTTCCGTTGTTCTACCAGGTCTGTTTCATCTGAATGCACACAGAAACTGAAAATACTTACCTGCTCCTCAATGCCAAGGTGAATTTAATCAGAAAACTAATTGCTTTCACTTTTCTGTTAGAAACTCTTCAATGTGCTGTGGAGATTACCAGGGTGAAAATTTTCTGCCAGCAATGAAGTCCAAAAGGAAATGGCCTGTGTTGTTTCTTGGAAGAAAATTGCCTTTAGAAAAATCCTGTTTCTTTGCTAGAGTATCAAGGAGAGATGTGGCTGAAGAAAGAGATGTATAGCTTTTGAGATTAATCATGATGATGAATGAGAGAAAAGCTGAAGGCTATAAAAGATATCCATAGTCTATCACCACTTAGTATCCAATAATTACACCAGTGGCTGCCATTTTTACTGTTTCTATGTAGATTCTCTCCCTGCCAACCTTGGCCCCCGAAGAACTGATGTGTAATAACCAGCTTTCTGCTCACAAGCGTTAAACTGCTGGCAGCTGCAAGAAACATGAATTATGACCAAAATACCATATTACACTATTTCCAAACACCTTAGCCACCCATAGAACAGTCACTGTTTAACCAATAAGTAAGAATTGCTGAAAACAAATCTTTGAAGTGAAATACTGATTTTTTTTTTTTTTTTTTTTTTAACCTTAGAGTCAGCATTTGATATAGCCTTACAAAAATGCATTCATATGTCATGGTATCTCACTATTTCTTTTGCGTGTTATCACATCTTTATGGAGTGATGCTGGTTTCAGTCATGAAATGCAGATTTGGAACACAGTGTTGTGTCTGCTTAAATAGAAGCTCAGCATACACAGCACATATAAATAATTCTAGTGCTAGCACTTTGGGAAAGGATTTGAGATGATGTTTGAAGAAAAGCACAGAAGTCTGTAATGCTGCATTAAAACATATGATTTTCACAGCTCTATAATTTCCTTGAAGTATTTTTTTCCTAAAACACTTTTGTTACATACCGTGTGGAAGATGGTGATCATTAAACTGTGTGTTAAGGAAACCCACACAGCTCGTAGAGCCTGTCAATACACATCTCCGAAAGAGTTACAAGCCCCAGATCTCACATAAGCAGTTCCACTGGACACTGAATAACAAAAGCATGTCTCACAGTGCATCTAGCTTACCAGTGATTCAGGAGGGCCAATCACACCACTTAGACATTTCGTAAAACACTAGATTTCATCCAGAGAAGCCACTGTTAAACCCCCTGATTCACGTTTACTTTCTAGGAGGAGGATTCCCACCACCTTCTACAGCAGCATGCTCTGATGGTTAATCACTTTGGCTGTTAAATAAAACCTGCATCTTGTTTGTAATAAATCTGGACTTAATATCAGTTCAAAGAAAGGGAAATGGGAGACAGTGCCAAGATACTTGTGAGGAAAGCAAACAAGCAAGAGGCAATCTGGCTGCCTTGGCAGAATCTATTTTTCTTATACGAAAAAACAGAGAATTATAGGTAATTCAGCTGCAGCATTATCTAATTGCAATGGCAAGATGAGGATGGTTCTCAAACATCCGTTGTACCAGATCTAAGTGGTCATGCTGTTCAAGGAGAAATGAAAATGTGAATTGAGTAGGGTCCAGGGAGTCAAGTGCAGGAATAAGTAGAACAGAGAGCTAATCTAATGCAAGCTCCAACCTAATGAAAAGATAGATAATTGGAGGTAATGAAGAGCCTACCAGTGATAGGAACAGAAGGTTACACAGGCACATAAAAGCACTGCTTCTGTACTTTGTTGAATGTGGGTTCCATGGTGCTCAAAACCACCAGCAGCAACAAGGTAAATCACAACCCTGATGCCCAAGGAGCTCTCAGACCTGTAAGTCACACACACTGACTTGTCACACAGAGATCTTAAATGGCTCTGGCTGACTTGCACAAAAAGTAACAATGAAAACAGCAACAGCACATTGTTAACAGACTGAAGGAGGACTATTTTTGGTACCAGTAATCCCTACTGACCACCTGCCTACATGTTGTCAGCTGACAATGTTCCATCACCTCTACAGAAGCAGAGTATCCTGTAGGGAGAAGACAAAACCGAATACTGGGAATGAATGAATAAATAAACAAACAGATAGGGAAGCTGATAAAACACAGAAACAAAATGCATGCAACAGACGAGGAAGAGAAAACATGAACAGGAGAGAGAACTAACGCAGAAGCATTTTGTCAGCACAGAGAAAGCAAAATCTGTCAGAAACAAAGAGGCAATGATGCAAAAGCAGGAAAACCAGGAGTTATAAAGGATGCCAAAGCAGAGGCACTGTTAAAGCCAAAGTGGAGCTGTTAAATGAAGAGCCTCTACCTACATCCTTGCACAGAGACAGCTACTGACTGAGCTGTGAGCAGCAAAGGGTTTCAGGACCCTTGAAATAGTTTTACAAGGATAAAGCCTCCTATAGTCCTTAAAGAAGTGGAATTACCCATTCAGTTTGTTGGCAGAGGAAGAGGAGTTCTCTAACAGTGAGAGGGGCTTAGGGGAACAATCATGGAACCATCTGGAAACTCAAAGGAGGGCTTGTTTTGTTACCAACATAGAGACCTCATTGCCATCTCATCTGAAGAAATCACTGTGAATGACAGGCTAGAGGCTCATATATAAAGACATCTTTTAGTTACAAAGGGCTTATGAGACTATATTCATACCCCAATTTTGAGCATCTCTCAGAAAGCTCCTGTCAGAAATGGTCTCATTATGCCACTGCCAAAGAGGAGCACAATAGGAGAGTTACTACCCAGAGTCTAAAACTTAAGTAGGTGCAGAAGACAGTAGGTCTTCAGCGAGCAGATGGGGGGAAATGACAGGAATAGGAGCACAAGTTAGAGTTTAAGTCCCTGTGAACCTAACAGAAAGACTATTCATTTATTTCAACGGACTTCGGATCAGGCCCCTCACTTCTGAAGAGCTTTGAAGTTGAAAAGTGTTAGATGAGCACTCAAAATTCTTATCAACAAAAAAAATGTGGCTAAAGAGATGTATATGAGTGTCTTTTTAATTTGCTTCAAAATGTCAGAAGATCAAGAAGAATGTCAGTACATAAGAGGTGATTTAATGGAATTTGAGGGGAACACTTCAGACAGAAAGTGTGGATAACACATGAAAAAGGAGTTGAGCATTTGTTAGAAGAGTTTGTGCACTATAGACTCATCAGGACTATCTAAGATCTGGTAAAAAAAGCAGATGAAGCTAAATCAGAGTGTTTTTCTAACTCATTAATGCCCTGGATGTTTGCTAGCTTATCACAAATCAGGGTAAAACATTTTATGTAATTTCTCTGGCAGAAACACTGGTTTAACAAACTTTTACTACCATATCTGCCCCAGTAGTTCCTTGTCATCCCAACATCAGCCATATGCTATGCAAGCAATTTTTTCCCATGTGGGGTGGAAGCTACTGCCTGAGGTTTACAGACATTGGTATTAGGATGGTGTCCCTGTAATCCTTTAGCACCATCCTTCATGCCTTATGACCAGTGGAATAATGCATACTCCAATTAGGTTAGTTATTAAAGAAATACAGCAACAGAATTTGCAGCCGAAGCGTAGATTAGCATCTTTCAAATCGTATATGCGGTAGGAATCATTAGGTATAAATAAATACAGATCTCTAAATAGCAAACAGCAGTTAACATCTCATGCTCTGGAAAATGTGTTTCTCATCTCAGTGAAAGAATACTTATACCTTTACTCTCCAGGAAAACTTTAGTCATACCTCTATTAGACCTATGCTACCTTTAAAAAAGTAAATAAAAATCACCAAGTCTCCAAGTTAGGTAAACCAAATTACATTCCAGAACAGAAGGTCGGTCCTATTGTCTCACCTGCCCCAAACTGGTACCCTGTTGATGTCAGCTAATGCATCTTACTTCTCACTTTCAACCAGCAAGGAGTTCAGACACAAGTCACATCAGCTGGCAAGCAGTAACTTGTTAAGCTAAGGCAAGGCAATCACTTGTGACTGTGCATTCCCTTACAATAATATGCATTTTACTATGATAGATAAACCTTCAAACACAGAACAACTATTCACCAAATACGCCTATCTTACAGAATTTATTATTCCCCTAAGGAATGCCGAAGCTTTCAAGAAATCTCGGATGTTTGCGAGAACTGGTGACATGGCTGCGTTTCAGTTATACCACAAATCATGCTGTAAGCAGACTGAAAGTCAACAAAAGTTAACCAGGTAGGGTCTTCTGACACAGTAGCTGCATTATAACAGACTCCAACGGGTAAAGGCAACTCAGCGTGGAGCTCGCTTTATCTCCCCATTCCACAAAACTCAAACATTCAGCAAAGCAACTCAAGATGGGTAGAAGGCTAAACACGTAGGAAGGTTTTCAGATTGAAATACAACTCTACAGGCAAATCTAAGCATTGCTGCCTGTCACATCTTGCTCCATGGGTGAGCTGCTGCAAAAAGATGATGTTTACCTCTACACAAATCTCTGCTGAATGTTCCCATATGGTACATACTGAGTGAGAAGTGACAAAAGCGATGGGGAACTTGCAAAGCACCTTCTTCAAGGGTCTCTGCAGTCTGGAGCTAATTGCACATCCTGCATATACGCTTCATGGTTTTAGAACTTTTTTTTTTGCCTTTTTTTTAATAAAACAAAAGCAATTAGGGCCACAGTCACACTTTGTTTTCATTTCAGCTAATTTATCTAAGTTAAATTAGCTGTTATGCAGCTGAATAGGAAATAACGTTGACACCGTAAAAAGTGCAAAATAACTACAGAATGTGGGATGATAATGGTAGAAAGCAGTTTCTGTGGGCCTGGAATTTATAGTCACTAAAACAGAGTGAAATAGCAACTAACTAAAATCTGTCAGCAAATCACCAACTAGGTAACTTCCCATTGTTTTATTTACCATGGCTGAGTGGAATTAACTGTGGTGGCACTATTCATTTATAATCAGTATGCCATATTTATTATATGTAAACCCTTGCCAAACATTCTGCCTTGCAAAAGCAGAACAGATGCTCTTTTGAGGCTAAAAAAGAAAAGATGAGGAAAACCAACCTCTTCCTAGAGGTGAGATGTGGTTAGCTGTGGGCCTGACATTACAGAATGGATATTTTTGATACATGGGGGTTTTTTTAATACACGTAGACATAGCATCCAGAAGGAGAAGGAGTTTAAGTTCAAACAGAACTCTCAGCCTCAAAACCAAACCAAAACAAAACAAAAACAAACAAACAAAAGAAAAAAAACCCACACAAAACAAAACATGAATACCATTCTCTCTTTGTAGGCTGTAAATATAGCACAAGGTGCCTAGTACACTTGCAGGGTGCTAGAATAACTCTTGACAAGCCACATTCCTGGACCCCTTTAGATATCACCTTTCCAAAGATTTCTGCTCCTTCCAGTTTCTCCCTGCTCTTCAGTGCTGTTTGTCAGCCAGGTTTTCTCCCAGTCAGTGCCAACGAAGGTTAGAGAATGTACTCAGCTGAAATATTTCAAAATATTTCCCATACTCAAAGCCACAAAAAAGGGTGTTCATTCCTAACAGTACTTGTCTTCTGATAAACTAAATAACCTAACCACAGCACTGGGCCTCGTCACATCCTCGGTATACGGATGTGAGCTGGGGACCATACACCCTGTTCAAAGTTATTATCTTCTCACCTAAAAGTTGAAAACAAGCCAGAGAAATGCCTTTTACACCCCTAACCTCACCAAAGAAATGGACTCCCACTGTTTACTTCCAGGCAGAGTTTGGATGAGTCTCAGTGGGCTTACTGTTTACAGAGAAAATGGCAAAGTTCAGAAGGTTCCTTATCCCCCACACATCTATAATTATCCTGTTTTCTGCAGTTTGGTCAGATGAGGGATGAATGTTAGTTCTTTCCAGCAGTTCTATTTTCATCCTAGCATCATTTTTTGGCAGTAAAATATGTCAAAATTGGAAACCTTCCTGAGTCAAATGACATCTAATTTGCCCTAAACAAAGGAGAAGAGAACTTGTTCACCTTTCCCACTTGCTTCTGCACATCTTGTCCTTACAAAGGGTCAAGAGCACAGACTTGTGCTCACTTGTATTAGCTGAGAATCCAGCCCAAAAGATATATCTCATTACCTCCCTTTTCACCTGAGCATTGAGCCAAACCTGAGTTGTCATCCACATCCAAAAGAGAAACAGATGCTGAGAAATGACCCTTTTTCATGCAATCCTGCTTTTTTTTTTTTTCCTTTTTTAAATAAGGAAGGAATAACATCCCATTTTCTTGCAAGAAGAATGTCTCCCATCTTATTTCTCAAAGGCATATTCCCGATGGTGGTAATGCTTGTTCTGGCCATCTCCTCAGCTCTTCTGGTCCTGCTTCCTTCTCTCAAAATATGCTCCTTATCTCCAGCACCCCAATCTCTCAGTTTGCTCTATTAATCCAAGGAAATGCCTCAATCCAACCAGACCAACTTCTTCGCTGTGCTTTACCATTTTATGCTTTTGGCAGCAGCCTCTATTGTTTCAGCCCTCACTAAGATGTTTTTAACTGCTCCCTCATTTAGCTGAATGGAATTTCAGTTGTTATGCCCACCAGTTTGAAAGAGGCTCACAGCAATATTCACATTTATTAGCTGGAACCAATAACAAACTAAACACTTGTCATTGTGCATTGCAGCTCTGATCCCATTTTCTTTCTTCCTCAAAGAAGCGATTAAAAAAAAAAATTTGATGTTAGAAAGAAAAGTTCAGTAATGGCTCATGAATGGTGATGTTTTTATTATAGAAGAAGTTTGAGGGGGTTTGGTTTTTTTTTCCCCACACACACCTTTTCTTATTGTCACTGAAATGGTTGACTGCTTTTTCCATTGTATTAATTTATTTTTAATTCATTTCTCAGATGTCTATCAGAAGGCATCTGGGATGCTGCCAAACCAACAAAGAAAATTGGCCAAGAAAGAATAACAAGAAAAGAAAAAAAAAAGAAAAGAGGGGAAAAAAAAAAAAAAGGCAACATCCCCAGAAAAGGCCACCAAATATTGGAGCTCACAGGATCCAAAGCAATTCCCTGCTCTACCACAGACCTCTTCACTGAATATGGGCAAATCACATTAATTTACTGATTTAGTCATTCCATGGATATCACTCATTCCTTTTTACCACACAACCTGTCTTCCACAGGAAAGAAACCAAAATTCTTGGGGAAGGAAAAGTAGAGAGCTTACCCATAGCCAGGGTTCAGTAGGAAATACCAGATATCTTTCTTGTGAGTCTGCCCCACAGATCACTACATCAAAATGGAAAAGTTTGGCATTTGTATCCTAGTTTTGATAACTAATTTTCCCTTTCTATAATAACTGTGCTGCTGGAAGAGCAGGGACAGGGTGGGAGGGGGAACATATCTTCCTGGAACTCAAAACTGGGACTGGAACTCAAAGCAAAATTAAAAACTCAAATAACTAATGTAAAGGTAGATTTTTAAAATTCTTCATTGATCTCACACATTCCAGCCAAAATAGTTTTTCTTTAATTGACAGCATTTCCTTTCTTTCTTTTTCTTTCTCTTTCTCCTTCTTTTCACCTATGAAGTTGGTATAACTAGGAATACTTCTCGTGAATGACTGTCCAAATACTTCCCAGAAGTATTTAGAGCAAGAAATTCTATACATTAATTTGTTTTGCTGAGTTAGGCATGAGAGGAATATTCCTAGTTTGACATATTATATTTGTTCTCAGTGGAAAAGAGGCTGCTCCTGGCAATGGTAAACAAAATGTTTGTTTTCTTAGGAGCTAAAGCCACATATACCCCTACTAATCTGTTGGAAGTACATATTGTGCCCCAGCTGTTACTCTAAGGCTCCCGAGGAAACAAGCAGCATACTAGGAAATGAAACAGTAGTCAAAATAAAAAAGAAAACAGTCTTCCTGAGGTATACAGTGTATTTAGGTAACACATGTAATTACACAAATGTGAAGTGAGGAAAGCCCAGGGATAAGAATAGGCCAACAGCGTGGGATAATTCATAGCCAGTGGCTTGAGGGATGTGTGGGACACAGAAAAAGACTTCAATAAAAAGTGTGATTTACAGACCTCATCTTTCAAATGCTAGCATTCCCTTTGACCATGAAAAGCTGTGTACATACTCTCTCCCGCACACTGACAGAGCCTGTGCTTGCATGTATTAGCATCTGTGCACGAACTAGCACTTGTTCCTTAAAATAGGATTAGAACTTGCACCATCAGAATTTACAGGTCCCAACACATTCTTTTGACAAAAATCAGATTCACATCACACATGCACAATTGACTATGGAAAGCAACTACTTCGTTCCAGCAAAGAAAAGCAAAAATATAGGTTCTTTTGTATGTATACCTACGTGGACCCTTGCACAGAGCTTGAAAAGAGGTGTGGGTAAAAGTTTATCGGCAAATATGCAAAATTATAACTCCTTTAAGCATACGCATTTTCCGTCCATGCTGAAAAATGACAATGGAAGTGTTAATACTACCCTGTCTATAGCTCAGTCTCACTGTCTTAGGTTTTTCTAAGGGACCTATTACACAGGTATCTAAGTACCAGCAATGAAAACACCATTCTCAAATAATTTGAACAATTTTAAAGCCAATTTTCTTGTCAGTTCTATACAGCATGAGTGTTCTTCTATAGAGCACATAGAAAAAGTAGTTTTTAAAAAAGCATGGAATTTATGCTGTGCAAAAGGACTCTTGCCGCCTGCCCACAAAAGGAGGCCAGTTCATATCTCAGTGGCCAGCAAACGAGTCTAGAAGGAGAAAAAAAAAATAAAAAGAAAATTAAAAAAAAATCTCAATTCATATCTGCTGCATTTCTGCAGAAGGTGAGGGGTTTATCCCAAGCAATGGATAATTCTGTCCACTGTCCTTGCCTGACAAGAATAAGCTCCCAAATAGAAAGCACCACTAGGAGTGCTTATCCCAGTCTTATTCCCCAGTTCACTGCACATCACCAGAAGACATTCAGAGTGTCGCCAAAATGCCAGACCAAACCTGTAGCAAATTTACTGTGGCTCCCTGAGGAAAAAAAAACAGTTCTTCAAGCAACACTATGGTCTCCCCATCAGGTTACAGTACATAAATTGCTGCATTTATGAGATTACCACTCAAACGTGGTCATTCCAAATTTCAACCCTGGACTGCCTTGCAAAGGATGGACCATTGGCTATCCCTGAAGTGAAAGAAGAGGCAAGAGGTCCTCACAGGAAAATACAGGCTCATGAAACCTTATAAGAGTCACGCAGAGCTGGCTCTCACATTAAAATTGTCAATTCTGCAACTTTCAAGCTTTATTTTGAGTCTCAAATAAAAATTGAACTGGATGTCTTTACAAGGTAGTATTCACTTTGGTCCCCACTAGGGCATCTTGAGGACTGTTCTCTGATCACTCCAACTGCAGCTCTAACCCGTCCTGGGTTTTAAAGGAATGTATTTTGAACTCACTATGTCTGGAAACATCTGACATAGATTAAGCCATAACACAGCCTGCCAGCTGGCTAGAAAAGATCAAACCGACCTGTTGACATAATCTTAGCACCTGTTGCCATGGGACTCTAGTCACAAAAAAGGATGAATGAAATCATTCAACATGCTTCATATCTCTGAACTTGCACTCTGGCAAGAGGCAGCTAAATCACACGCTGGGAATCTGATCAGTCACCCTCCAGACCTGGACAGGGCCCCACAGAAATCAGCGAGACACTGCACAGGCCCTCAGGCCCTGCCTTTCAAACTGAACAGGCTCCAGGATGAAGGCGGCCATCCTACTGTTTAAAATAATACCATATAGGCTTCAAAAGAACGGTGGTCTGACGTTAGCAGGCTCTGGAAACATGAGCTCATCTATTATTATGGCCATTAGGCTGAAGACACCTGGCTGAGAGGCAGCGGGGGAAAGGAGGCAAACACAAAAAGAGGGAACAAACTGCATGGAGATTATCATTAGTACACAGAGAAACCAATATTGTAAGGTGTTTTGTCATGTGTCTGAGGTATAGAACAGCTGCTTAGCTAATAGCATTATACAGGATCATGACAGAAAAGAGCATTAGCAATATTGTAGTGTAGGAAAGAAAAGAATTATGGGCTGCATATTTATTCCCAAAGACTAATATAATGAAAAGGGTTCTGCTGAAGCCACTAAGGCACCCTTCAAATCACATATATTATAAATCAGCAAAGCCCTGAGGCATCATGTTTATATAGACACTTAAATTTAAAATAAAAATACTCAATCTTCGTTTCTGAGTAGAGATTCAATTACTTTGAGCTTTAGAGTCTGAATAATATGAAGTATAAAACTAAGTTTTGTCCCCAAGGTATCTCTCACTTGTGGACCATTTAAATCACCTAGTTGCATGAAGCAGACAAAACAAATTAAGCCAAAAAAGCAACAAAATTAGTCTTTTATCTGTGAAATCTGATACAAACTGTGAAACAGAGAAACACGCAAAAAGTACTTGGGGTATGAAGCATCATGAAGCCCTCGTCAGCTGTACTTCTACCTTTTCCCTAATTCTATAAAGCTCTCCACAGAAAGGCAGGAAATATTTTATTACTGCAACTATTTGACAAGCTGATCTTAATACTCTCTCACTGTCTAGGTGAATCAGTGCCAGACTAGAGCATAATGAAAATTCAAACATAATGCAATAGAGGTTATTACAATGACAGCTAGAAAGTTCATTGAGGCTGTTCTATAACTGCAAGTTCTTTTTTTCCTTTTCTTTTCTTTTTTTTTTTCCCTTCTTCTCTTCCTTTTTAATCAAATTAGAGATTGGCCACTGAAGCCTTGATTCTGTACCTGAGAAGAGGAGCACACAGTGCTCCTACTACCTCAGATTAGCTCAGCTGAGTTCAGCAGAGTCCAGCACAGAAAAGTGCACCAACAGCAAGTTAAAGGAAAGAAGCCAAAGGATGCAGGTCTGGGGGTTCCTCCAGTCCCTGTCATATGCTGCTACATCAGCATGGTATAAATCCAATTGCTTCCTTACCCAGCCCTTTTACAGCAAATGTTCAACTACTGCATTGTCATCTGAGGTAATTCTGCTACGTTTGCATGAGTAACTTTTGTAGCTGTTATTGGAGGGAGAGGAAAATGGTAGAACTTTTTTCATGAGTAACACTGAACCACGTAAAATCCAGTACCCATGCTCCTAAATTTCAATGAGGCTTCCACAAACATTAGAATAAAGCCAGATCACCATGGAAGCAGCCAAACTTATGAGTTTGAAAGAGTTCTCAGAGACAGTCTGATACCTGCCTGTTCCGCAACCAAATGCAGATTCACTTACGTGAGTACAAACGGCATCCAATGTCACTTTTCACATCTCTGCCAATTACATCAGATCCCCCCCTAAATTGCTGAAGGCTTATTTTTCTTGGCCAGCCAATTCTCTTCCATTCTGCAAGTACTTTTTAATGCTTTTCTGTTTCTACATTATCAAAATAACTTCCCCACTGGAACTTACAGAAATAAAAATCCTGAAAGTAACTGCCTTTTCATCAAACCACACAAGGCTGTTAAAATAATTGCAAAAGCCCGAAGTTTCCAGCAAGATAGATATTCAACACATACAGGCTGTGGGGTTGAGCAAGGCAGTTGTTCTCACAACTACTCAAGTTTTGCAAGCATAGGGAAAACCTGCGTACAACGTTACCTCTGCATGCCTGTGCTGTAAATGTTCCAACACACCCGTGTGCTCTTTCCATAGACATTACAAACTCCAAGTCTGGTCTGGCATATGCTGAAGTCAAGAACCCTCAACACCACCAGAGAACGCTGGACTGGGCCCAACACATATAAATAAATGTATTACCCTCTAGGTAAAATGAGTTCCTGGGGATTTAGGGTAGCGCAAAGTAATACAAAGCAATGGACAGTTCTGCCAGGATGGACTTGCAGGCATTGCCCAAGACTGCAGGTCTGGTCACTCCAGAAGCCGGCAAGCAGGCATGTTATACCTACAGCACACGGCAACATGTCCCTGTGACGTGGCCAGACCACTAGACTCAGATAAATCCAAACAAATATTGATTGCCTTTAACCTGAAGTAGGAAATCAGTGCAAGACTTTGTTCTTGAGCATAAGTCAAGGGTTTTCCAACAAACTTTTTGTACTATACCGGTACGCTGCAATGATCGAAAGGAACTTTCTTAAAAGTCTCTGTGCAGTGCTCTGAAGCCATAAAGGATTCTGCTAACAGTTCTCTGAGGCTAGCTGAATGTCACTTTATACTGCTTCAGGGGTGCAAAGCAGCCTTATCTGGACCAAAAGCATGGCCTTCAGGCCTCCAGAGATAAAAGGCCAGAGCACTAAACCACTGTCTTGCCAGCCACTATAAAGAGTCATTTAATTTAACCAAACTCATTTAAAATAGAGTTCGATAAAGAACACGGCCAGATTATTCAATTAAAAAAAATGAAACTATTCCTCTGGGTTGGATGACACTCCAACATTCTTGCAAGAGAGAGAAATGATAAAATGTTTAACAAAATTTACAGCATTTCATTCAGATAAAATTTAGAGGATGCTCAATTTATGGGTGATGTTTAGCTGGAGAGGTGGCAAACTAGAGCTAGAGGGGAAAAAGCCATGTGAAAGATAGGATTTGCCCTATTTTACAACTGAAAACGATGGCACAGACAGATCAAATGCGTTAACCAGGGTCACATATACTCTGTGGCATAGCCAGAAATGAAATCCCAGTCTGCTCAGTTTCATGCCAGTGCTTTAGCCTTAGACTATCATTTTGCTGTTAAAAAAATACAAAAGAATCAAGCCCTGCCATATCCCAGCAGTGAGCTAAAGCATCCCATTCATGTGACAGACAGGCAAACTGAGGGAAAGGAGAATTAAAGGTAATGAAATCTGTCAGAGGCTCATTTGTTTTGAAAGGCAGGTCACTGATTTAAGCGCTTAACTCAGGAACCCCCTCAAAAACTCTCAATCCCAGAACTCACTCTCAGTGCACTCTTATTACTGCTGCGTTTTGCACTGCTGCTGTACAACCCCACTGTATTTTTTTTTAATTACACCATCATTCTCTGTAGACATTCCCCTGGTTCCTAGGGTGGAATTACTTGAAACTTATTTAGTAAATACCCGATGCCAAGGAGTAATCTATTCCATTTGAGCTGGAAGCAGAATAGCCAAATAGGAACATGACTCAAGGCTCCTCTGACTAAAGAGAACAAGGAGATGGAGAAAACCACAAAGGGAAACTTTCTGGTTCAACTGTACCAAACACAAACTTATTTATGAAACAGGTTGGTTGTAAAGATCTCATGCCAAGTGCTAGCAGGCAGCTACCTTGTATCGGGGTCAGGCTGCAAGTGCAGTTATAACGAAGATGGGGAATGGTCCAAACAAGCATTTAGATAGCTGGGAAGTTACTGCTTTCCCTTCTGCCTGGAACACAGATAAAATTGTCCTGAAAGGCACATGTGCGGAGGCACAGGTTCAAACTCATGTTTTCTTCCTTCCTGAGGTCATAACCACGCCAGACTCCACATCCCTTGAACTACTGCATTTATCAAAAACATTCTTCCATAACAAAAAATGTCAGTTAAGTTTTTGGGCTTGGATTTTTTTAAGCACCACAGAGTAAACAATGAGACAACAAGACTGAACATAGTATAAACATTGAGGTGGATAGACCATTGCCTGACAGTAATCACAGTGTGAGAGAAGCCTCCCTGGCTTTCTGGGAACCACCCTGCAGTTTGCAAGAAATTGCCACTGATAATTGCTGATTTACAATCATAGCCTCTGATGAACAGGTTCACTAGGCAAAGATTTACTGTATGTTTCCTGCTTAGGGTAGTTTTATTTTTAAGAAAGCAAAGTAAAAGGAGGATATGGTTGGTTTACAACCAGCCACCATACAGAACACCACCATTCTCTATCTAATCTAGTTTGCCTCATGGACTTCACAGCATACTGAACAGTCTCTCAATGCCATTAGGGTAAGCTGTGGTAGAAATTGGATACTTAAAGTGTTACCCTTCAACTTGAGTTGCAGTTTGGCAGGTGAAATAATGAGATTCTTAAAAAAAACAATGCAGCAGAACTGGGTCACTAAATACCAACTGCCATCTGAGGTAAAGACAACGTAAAGCCTGCCAGTTACAACTGAGACGTAAGTTGCTGAGACATAACTCTGAATTCACATTGGTTTGTCTTAGGACGATGATGTGTGGTTTTTTATTTTAATGCTGCCATTAAATACAATCCCAAAGCAACACAGCAGAATATAGCAAGCAATCAGTTCACAGGTACCAGGTCTGGCTCTCTGTGTCCTAAAATGTCAGGAATCAAAAAAGGATATTAACTTTGGTTTAATCGGGATCCCAGACATGACACAATGAAGCTGCTGCTTGCAGATGTGTTTTCTGAAGAGAAACAACAGAAAAGCTTTACATATAACGACCCTATTCACTATTAATCCCCTTGCATTCACAAAATGAGGCTGAGTCTGCCAAAAACTGGAAGATGCCCCACTTAGCCTAAATTTGAACCTGAAGCAAGCAGGATGTTCCTACTCAGTACAGCCACCACCCCTGAAAACTTTCCAACTCACTGATTACATTTGTACTCTGGGAACAACAAAGGGACAAACAACAACAGGCAGCTAGGCTAGAGAAAAATTACCAGTGATAAAATACGACAGGTGATCACTCTAATGGTCCAAGCTGTCTTGGCTACCACTTCTCTCTCATTGTTCAAAACCACAGGAAGATTTATTAAGGAAGAAAGGAAGCTGTAACACCAAGTCCTTGAAAGGCCAAGATGAGCCAGTGGAAAAGATTTGGTGAAATAATCAGAAAGGGAAATAAAAATATCTAGGTGGGGAAAAGAGAGAGCAATTTTCACTTGAGTATCAACTTTTCCATTTAACACCACTAGACTTTAGATATGTAAAAATCACTGATTTCTTAAAAATTGTCCACAGCTTGAGTGTTCCATGTCAAATATAACAGTTGTTTCCTGCACAGAGAGTCAGTGACGGTGACACTGTTCCATAGCTACTCAGAGCCAAGGTGTCAGAGACTGCTGCTTTGTTCCATGCGCATGCATCGTGCACTGTACAAACTGGCTCCAAATGGTTCAGACCTGAGTTAGGTAAGAGACATTTCCCAAAAGTGGAAAAGAACGAACCACTTCTATACACTTGACACCTAAATAACCTCAAGGTCAAGCAAACCATCTCATCTGGATTCAAGGACACTGGTTTAGAATGAAGCTTTCCACAGTCCTCATATTCTATTTATAAAGAAGGGAGCTTGTGAAGTTAGCTTTCTCCGAGATATAGGTTAAGAGTTGAATACAAATTCAAAACTACTCATTTTTTTACTTCCTTTTTTTGGTGCAAGGCTATGAGAGCATCTACACTTCAATACAGAAAGTCTGTTTCATTTTGATGTATTTCAGTATAGATTCAGAAATCAATATTTAAGCATAAAAGTTAAACAACACAACTAAAATCACAAATTCAAAATGAGTTAAAATCAGTATTTCAATTAAAGCTATTTTATTTGAATAACTATTCCAGTATTGTCATAATAAGGAGTGGTAGAACTGATCTGACACTTTTTTAATTTCCAAACTGCAGGAAATCTTGATATTTCAGCTTTTCATTTCAGATTGGAATTTTGTTCTGAAATAAGAGAAATGCCAACAAAAGAGAAGCTCCTATTCCTGAATAGACTGGATTCACTTTTTCTTGGGTAAGCAACATGCATACAATTATTATGCTGTTCTGCTTTTCCAAAGACCATTTCTGACATCAGGTGTACATTATTATACAGCCAACCTCAGGACTTTGCCCCGACACAGAGGGAACCCTGAACTAACTCAGTTAGCACAACCTTGTGAAAAAGTACTCATTAAATATCGCAAGACAAATATGGGCAGCAGAACTTTGCAAACAGTGCTTACCCATCTTCAGACATGGAACAGACTAGAAATATCCATAATGAAAAAGAAGACACTGGGACTAAGGTTGGACTTGTGTATAGATGTGCCATTCTTGCATTTAAGAGCTCCGCTGCAAATACAGAACTCAAAGCTACGGAGGTGGTTAGTGTTTTTCTGGTAAATTGACTCACTCTTGTGTCAACATTTCCAGAAAAGACCTCAAGTCTAGCTCAATAAACTGCCACTGTGTATGAAGACATACACTGCATCAATGTCCCAAAGGGGGCAAAGGATCCTAGCGCAGGAGTTAGCAGGGCTCATTGAAAGGGCTTTAAACTAGACTTGAAGGGGGAAGGGGATAAAACCAGGCTTACTAAAGAGAAGCCTAGGGGTGGCACGCCAATGAATGAGGGATGGCATGCCAGTGAGGGCCTTCGGTCAGCCGTCTCAGATGAGGTAGGACAGAGAGACCCATGCAGCAGCAGGGACACAGGGGTCACCGATCTGCTAGGAACCACAGAAATGCCTGAGATGGGACATGTAGGGAGTAGGGCTTCTCCCACCACAAAGGCGACAGGATCATCAGCCCAGCTGAAGTGCATCTACACAAATGCACAGCGCATGGGCAACAAACAGGAGGAGCTTGAGGCCATTGTGAAAGAGGAAAACTATGATATAGTTGCCATCACAGAAACATGGTGGGATGACACGCATAACTGGAGTGCTGTGATGGACAGCTATAAACTCTTTAGAAGGGACAGGCAAGGAAGGAGAGGCGGTGGGGTAACCCTCTATGCTAGGGAGAGTCTGGAGTGCCTTGAGCTCGAGGACGGTGATGAGAGGGTTGAGTGCCTATGGGTAAGAATCAAGGGGAAGGCCACCAAGGCAGATATCATGGTGGGAGTCTGTTATAGACCACCCAACCAGGATGAGGAGGCAGATGAAGTATTCTACAGGCAGCTGGGAGAAGCCTCACGATCGCTAGCCCTTGTTCTCGGGGGGGACTTCAACTTGCCAGATGTCTGCTGGAAATACAATGCAGCAGCGAGGAAACAGTCCAGGAGGTTCCTGGAGTGTGTGGAAGATAACTTCCTCACGCAGCTGGTGAGGGAGCCAACGAGAGAAGGCGCCCTGTTGGACCTGTTGTTTGTGAACACAGAAGGTCTTGTGGGTGATGTGACGGTCGGAGGCCATCTTGGGCACAGTGACCATGAAATGATAGTTTTCGATTCTCAGAGAAGTAAAGAGGAGGGTCACCAGAACTGCCACCTTGGACTTCCAGAGGGCAGACTTTGGCCTGTTTAGGAGTCTGGTTGGCAGAGTCCCTTGGGAGGCAGTCCTGGAGGGCAAAGGAGTCCAGGAAGGCTGGACATTCTTCAAAAGGGAAAGCTTAAAGGCGCAGGAGCAGGCCGTCCCCATGAGCCGAAAGATGAGCTGGCAGGGAAGAAGACCGGCCTGGCTGAGCAGAGAGCTCCAGCTGGAACTTAGAAAAAAAGGAGAGTCTGCAACCTTTGGAGGAAGGGGCAGGCAACTCAGGAGGACTACAAGGATGTTGTGAGGTCATGCAGGGAGAAAATTAGAAGGGCCAAAGCCCAACTAGAACTTAGTCTGGCTACTGCCGTAAAAGACAACAAGAAGTCCTTCTACAAATACATTAACAATAAAAAGGGGGCTAAGGAAAATCTCCCTCCTCTATTGGATGCAGGGGGAAACTTAGTGTCAAGGGACGAGGAAAAGGCTGAGGTGCTAAATGCCTTCTTTGCCTCAGTCTTTAACAGCAAGGGAAGTTGCTCTCTGGGCACCCAGCCCCCTGAGCAGGAATACAGGGACAGGGAGCAGAATGAAGACCCCGTAGTCCAAGGGGAAATGGTCAGTGACCTGCTACGCCACCTAGACACACACAAGTCTATGGGGCCGGATGGGATCCACCCAAGGGTACTGAAGGAGCTGGCACTCTCCATCATTCATCAGCAGTCCTGGCTAAACAGGGAGGTCCCAGTTGACTGGAGGCTGGCCAATATGATGCCCATCTACAAGAAGGGCCGGAAGGAGGATCTGGGGAACTACAGGCCTGTCACCCTGACCTTGGTGCCCGGGAAGGTTATGGAGCAGATCATCTTGAGTGCCATCACACGGCACATACAGGACAACCGGGTGATCGGGCCCAGTCAGCATGGGTTTATGAAAGGCAGGTCATGCCTGACCAACCTGATCTCCTTCTACGACATGGTGACCTGCCTAGTGGATGAGGGAAAGGCTGTGGATGTTGTGTACCTGGACTTTAGTAAAGCCTTTGACACCGTCTCCCACAGCATCCTCCTGGAGAAACTGGCTACCCATGGCTTAGACGGGCATACTCTGCGCTGGGTAGGAAACTGGCTGGATGGCCGGGCCCAAAGAGTTGTGGGGAATGGAGTTAAATCCGGTTAGCGGGCAGCCACAAGTGGTGTTCCCCAGGGCTTAGTATTGTGGCCAGTCCCGTTCAATATCTTTATCAATGATCTGGGCGAGGGGATCGAGTGCACCCTCTGTAAGTTTGCAGATGATACCAAATTGGGAGGGAGTGTTGATCTGCTGGAGGGCAGGCAGGCGCTACAGAGGGACCTGGACAGGCTGGATCGATGGGCTGAGGCCAATTGTATGAGGTTCAACAAGGCCAAGTGCCGGGTCCTGCACTTGGGACACAACAACCCCAGGCAATGCTACAGGCTTGGGGGGGAGTGGCTGGAAAGCTGCCTGGCGGAAAAAGACCTGGGGGTGTTGGTTGACGGCCGCCTGAATATGAGCCAGCAGTGTGCCCAGGTGGCCAAGAAGGCCAACGGCATCCTGGCCTGTATCAGAAATAGTGTGGCCAGCAGGAGTAGGGAGGTGATCGTCCCCCTGTACTCGGCCCTGGTGAGGCTGCACCTCGAGTACTGGGTTCAGTTTTGGGCCCCTCACTACAAGAAAGACATTGAGGTGCTGGAGCGTGTCCAGAGAAGGGCAACAAGGCTGGTGAAGGGCCTAGAGCACAAGTCCTGTGAGGAGCAGCTGAGGGAACTGGGGGTGTTTAGTCTGGAGAAAAGGAGGCTGAGGGGAGACCTTACTGCTCTCTACAGCTACCTGAAAGGAGGTTGTAGAGAGATGGGGGTCAGACTCTTCTCCCAAGTAACAGACAACAGAACAAGAGGAAATGGCCTCAAGTTGCACCAGGGGAGGTTTAGATTGGACATTCGTAAAAATTTCTTCACCGAAAGGGTTGTCGGGCATTGGAACAGGCTGCCCAGGGAGGTGGTGGAGTCACCATCCCTGGAGGTATTCAAAAGACGTTTAGACGAGGCCCTAAGGGATATGATTTAGTGGGGGACTTGGTAATGCTAGGTTAATGGTTGGACCCGATGATCTCAGAGGTCTCTTCCAACCAGAACAATTCTATGATTCTATGAATTCCACAAAAAGGTAATTTTATTAAAGAACACAGTGAAAGACAAATCTAAATGATCAAGCATTTTCTATTAGTTATAATCCATTGAAAACATGTATCAGGGTTTTATTTTCTGGAGATTATTTATTTAATTTGGTAATTTGATGCTGGATTTTCGCTACCATCCATTATGTAGTACATTCCTTTGCAATAAGCTTGTAATAGGTTATTTACAGTCAGAAATGAACTCTCAGCCCTGGAATTTCAGAAAGCTGTCTTGATCTTTTAATCCAGCTGACTTCTCCGTGTTCTGAAGTTCTCTACCAGATGGATTCTGTCAACACTCCATATGGATTTTATTTATTCCTTTCTGCTGGGGGTCACCCAAGCGAGACCCTCCACTTACTCCTCAGGACATACAAGGAAGAAGGGGAGGTTCTGTGATACCAGGAAACGCAATGGCCAAATCCCAGAGTAGGAGATTTCCACAAAGCCTTATGAAACACATGGCCAATGACTATTCTTACCCTGCCACTCTCACACACAACAAATAATACCTTATTCATTGAGTAGCGCCATCTATTTCACGGTTCCACATGTATAATACAGCACCATGCAGGCTAGTAGTGGTTCTTCAGCATAGAGCAACCTGACATTTTAGGAGCAGATTTCTAAAGAGAAGCAGGAAAATCAACCTCCAGAAGGCAACCTGTCTTTATGATTAAAAACAAACCTTGGGCAGTATTTGTGTCTATACTACATCAACTATAAGAACTGTGTCTGTGTAGAGAACTGCCTACAAGTGCTGCAATTTAATCATCTCGAAACAACCACAGGTCAAAACACGCCTGGTTAAGTAAAGTGGGGGAAAACATCAAATATCCTTCACCCATTTCCTTTGGTCAGTCTCGGAAACAAACCAGCAGCAAGAGCTATAACGTCCACATGCCACTTCCTCTCTCCCAAGTTTCACTGTCAACTCCCCTGACCACACAAAGAGCCACCACATTATGTACATACATCTATTTAAGTCTATCTTTGGAAATAATAAACTAGAACTCAGTTGATTAGTTTGTTCCTCACAAACACCATAATTAGGCTAAGACATATTTCCTGGCTTTGACGGATGAAGTACATGGCATGTCTGAAAGCAATAGCTACAAAACGATCATGGTCACAGTTTACAAAAAGTACCTCAGAGGAAAATGACATTGATGGCTACCAAATGAAAACGATACAGGCCTGATTAGTCTCTCAGCTGGAAACATTTAACAAGGGAAGTGAGTGGATTTTTAACTAGAATTTCCATTTGTGGCGAGAACAGGAGGGAGAAGTGGGAACATAACATTAGTTCATGAAGACAACATACCAAAAGCTACTGGTGCAAAGCAGTGATACGGCAACAAAGAAAACCCAGAAGAGCAATAAACAACCCCTTCCCCTAGATGATATATTAAGAGTGTGGTAGGTTTGAAATTCCTTTATACAATTTATAAAAATAAATCCTTTTAAGGAAACTTGCCCACTGCTTTCTGTATTTCCGTAAGGGAATAGTCTCTTTGTGCATATGGGTTTGGAATGGAGACAGAATTTCTTTATTACTTTGAGATTAAGAAAATAAAAGGGTCAGTTTATAAATTTTGTGGAATAATTAATAGAAACTTGCTAAGTAAGTTTGTCATATTGGAAATACTACTACCCAGTGATTTTTTTCTCTAGTTTTGCCAAGACAGCACAAGAATAGGATGAGAGGAAATGGCCTCAAGTTGCACCAGGGGAGGTTTAGATTGGATAGTAGGAAAAATTTTCTTCACTGAATGGGTTATCAAGCATTGAAACAGGCTGCCCAGGGAAGTGGTTGAGGCACCATCCCTGAAGGTATTTAAAAGACGTGTAGATGTGGCACTTAAGGACATGGTTTAGTGGTGGACTTCGCAGTGCTGGGTTAATGGTTGGACTTGATGATCTTAAAGGTCTTTTCCAACCTAAATGATTCTATGAATATCTGGGAGAATCAAATAATGAAGATTTCTACTGGAAGCCAGTGAGCCTTAGATCAGGTACCTACATCAACCACATGGGCAGACCTTGGCCCCATGCTCAGGGAGCGAAAGACAGCACTGCTCAGCTGTCCCTACCCGACAAGGTATATACACACATCTCAGGGCAAACACTGATGACTCTACAGGAAAATCTATGTACTAATGTGTGTTGAGACAAGAGCTTAAATGGATTATGGACTTCAGGACAACAGTCTTATATTGACTTCTCTCTAACACAAAGTCCTGCTTCTCTGTCCGATAGATTTATCCTCTGGTGTTCACAGGATTAGTCCCTCTTCCTAGTGACTAAACAGTTAGTAAGTCAATAGGCTGATCTGTTCAACGAAAATTAAGTAAAGTAGCATAAGCAGGAATAATTTGGAAGAAAAAATTCTTTATCTTCCAAAACAATGGCAGTGCTTCGGCTAACCACGCGAGATATGAATGACAAAGGGCAAAACTATCCAAAGAAATGTTGTGCATGCACAAGATGTCATTCTGCAGAACACCCACTCATCCTTTTTATTTCAGAAGCTCAAAGAAGCTATTAGTTATCAATGTATCAAGAGCATTTTCATTACATTCAAAAAAACAAAGGACAATCAGGCCTAAAACACCAAGCCTTCCAGATCGCAGGCTGCCATTCTCACCCTCTTGCTTCCAAAGACATTTAGTCTCAGGTAAATATTAAATTATTGGGATTTAAGTATAAAGCTAAGCCACAACATATAAGTGCTAAAAGCAGTGAGCTGAAAGCCTTTTCTCTGTTCCTGAAGGATTAGAAAATGTTGTTGCATGCCATTTCAAGCCATTTCCCAGAAACACGTTGTGATGTTGTCCACCAGATCCATTCTCTTCTGCAACTTTTTTCTTTTTTCATTTCACACAACTGCTAAGCCTCCTAGTGTGCATTTTGACAGTACTTTTTTGTTGTTGTTTTTAAGCACACATTTCATTTATCACCCTTAGTGTTATAACTTGCTTAGGTGGGTAGACTTGTAAAACTTTCAGAGGCATCAGAGCATGTGACCTTAGCTCCCCTGGAAGCCTAGCTAAATTAAGGGACTTTCAAGGAGTTCAAGGAAACGCGACTCTTAAGTAACCAAAATCTAGATTCACAAAAGGTATTTAAGTGCTTGCTAGAATTAATAAAAGCACCTTGTATCCTATTTAAAGTTCTTGACTGCTTGGACACTTCTGTTTAATCATACAGTGTACCTCAGTGAGGCAATTTCCTCCCTACAGGTCCAGAAGCAGAAAGCACCCTGGTGCCAAGCACAGCTATGCTAGAGCGAGGTTAAATGTCCAGGCAGACACCTCTGTGAAAGATGCCCTTACTCACTTTGTGGAGCGAACACTCGTGGATACAGTCCCAGTGCAGGTATGTGAGCAAGGAGCTCACCAGTGTAACACACTCACAGCCTCGTGCCTGGCACTGGCTGCAGAGCCCCGGGGGACTGGCTGAGGCCACCAGCACATACAGAGTGTCAGACCAAGGTTGGCATTGCAGGAGACTTGACTCAGCCTTTGGTGAAAGAGCGGCCTGTTAATTCATGTTGAAGGCTGCTAAAGGTCACCAACACAAGACTTGTGCTTTAAACCTCTCACAGAGCAAAGGGTATCTTGTTCCCTTGCTCGGTGCCCACAAGGCCCAGGGATCACAGAGAGCGAAGCCGACACGCAACAAGCAGGCAGCTGGTTTCAGCTTTACACTAACTGTGGGGACCATCACTAGCGATTAAATGGCAGAGCTTCATTTCTAAGGATGACTAAGGGCTAGGCAACAAATTTTGAGTTGGGAAACACCAACCAGTACTAAAGAAGTGTGAAAAAAGAAGCATTTGCAATAACAAAAATGAGACAAAGACACAAGCAGTCTCAACACGGGAAGGTAGAAGTTTAGCAATCTGACATTGCTTCCTTCTCTCAGTAGGAAAATAATATTTTTGAATATGCCCCAGAATTGTTGCTTTAAAATCCTCAAATAACCATACTTAAAAAGTTCCTCTCCAAAGATCTGACATTAAGCAAGGCAAAGTTGTTCTTGCTCAGGTTCGGAAAAAAGGAAAAAAGGAAAAAAAAGAAAAAAAAAAAAAAAAAAGCCCATTTATACCAGAGAGCAGATGTGTAGGGAAGTGTGCTGGTTTTGGCTGGGATAGAGTTAATTTTCTTCACAGTAGCCAGTATGGGGCTCTGTTTTGGATTTGCGCTGGAAACAGTGTTGATAACACAGGGATGGCTTTGTTACTGCTGAGCAGCACTTACACAGAGCCAAGGCCTTTGCTGCTCCTCACCCCACCCCACCAGCGAGGAGGCTGGGGGGGCACAAGGAGTTGGGAGGGGACACGGCTGGGACAGCCGACCCCAACTGACCACAGGGATATTCCACACCATATGGCGTCATGCTCAGCACATAAAGCTGGGGGAAGGAGAAGGAAGGAGGGGGACGTTCAGAGTGATGGCATTTTGTCTTCCCAAGTAATGGTTATGCGTGGTAGAGCCCTGCTCTCCTGGAGATGGCTGAACACCTGCCTGCCCATGGGAAGTAGTGAAGGAATTCCTTGTTTTGCTTTGCTTGCGTGTGCAACTTTTGCTTTACCTATTAAACTGTCTTTATCTTAACCCACGAGTTTTCCCACTTTTACCCTTCCAATTCTCTCCCCCATCCCACCGGGGGGAGTGAGCGAGCAGCTGCATGGGGCTTAGTTGCCGGCTGGGGTTAAACCACGACAGGGGGAAAGATAAGCACAGAGTGAAACAACCCCACAGGAAAACTCTCACTCACCGTGCAACCTGCACATTGCACAGGCAGAAATACAACCCTGGAAACATTTAGACACTTGCTTTTGCCATTAAGAAAATCTTATAGACCATTTTTTAGTCGGTCTACAGATATAAGGAGAGCTCATAATACTTGTTATCTTCACATTACATATTTATTACATAAACTTTATTGTATATAAACATTTGATCACAATCAGGAAGAAAAACAAACAGCAGAGCCAGGCAGTAACTCACAGGAAAGAAAGACAGCAATAGTATGTCAGCACTGGCAGAGTCCCAAGCCTAGCCCACCTGACTCGCATCTAAGCAATGCACCTGGGCAGTGCCGAACAGGCCTGGGATTTAGGATTTATGCAGGTCTAGAAGGAACGTGAGGAAAAAGGAAAGTGTGTGGAACTCTCCCAAACCACTCATATCCTGCATGAGACTTAGTAACAGATCATAAGCCTTCAACTCAAGGGAAAAGCAACCAAACTTACGCTACTATCATCTTCCGTATGCTCACATCATACAGACACATTTGTGAGACCGAGCCTGTAAGCAGTCAGGAGCATCCCTCCTACCCTCTTAAGGCTGGGCCACAGAAGAAAAGTTTGGCCTCAGAGCACCACCAGTGATTGCAGTGCTTTGAACAGAGGCCAGTCTGACCAGGTGACCCAGTCAACGGACTGAGACTTCTGCTATGCCCATACTCCCCCCAACTCACATTGAGTTGACTTTAGGTGCAGCGGTTTGCACCTTCAGAGACTGGAAAAACTATACATACATTCTGAACTCTTAGAAATTCAGACTATCACCATTGCAATCTGAAGGCACAACCCATCATGCTTATTCACATAAGCAAAGCCTTACTTTCACAGCTTGCCCCAAAGGAGTCAAGAAAGCTGTATGACAGACGAAGACAGGCCTGAGTCTTAGATCATGCACAGTCCTACCTGAGACAGCTTTTAATTTCTCAAGTGTCACAAGGGTGAAAAGAAACATTCCTTTTGTGCAGACAAGAAGCAGAAGGTTATAAACTGTTCTGTTATACAACTACAATCAACACGCATCAGCTGTGTGAAGCAGAGTGGCACTTCTCATAACAATTAGCCCAATAGTGATTGCAAATATTGCAATTGCCAGAAAAAGGAACAATCATGAGTCAGAGCTTCTACTGCTGTGTATTGGCAGCTGGCACTCACGGTGCAAACCGACAGGCGTAATGATATGCTCTCAAACTTTTAGCTGTATGTGGCAGTCACTCTTACCTCCTTTAGGGCTTTTACCTGCTCAGGGCCGTGGAGTTGCTGGCTTGTCAGATACACGCACCACCAAGCTCTGCTGACAGACAGGAAGGATGTCCAGGTACGTGACACTACCTGGATCTCCCACAGCGCAAGTCAGAATCCCAACAGGGTGAATAGAAGAGTACAAGGACTGTTTATAAGTGGGATGTGACTGCCACAGGACAGACAAGAGAAACATACCTTGGATTAAATCCTGCCACTGTTCCTAGTGCTAGCACTAAATACATGCTCCACTGGGGATAAGGCTAACCTTCAGGCCTTTTTTAATCTCTCTCCCAGGTCTCTGCCTGCTAAAGAGGAAAATTCACTCCTGCTGGGAGATTACATTAAAGAAAAGATTCCCTCTAGTCTCTTCCTTTGCCCCCTGAACACCAGTGGGACAGAGACAAAGGCTGAGGCCAGATCAGGAAATCTTTGGTCTGTTATTCCATTCCATTTTGCAAGTTCCTCTTGTTGCAGAGTTACTTTTCAGTTCTCTAAATTAATGAATAGTCCCATACTAAGGCCTGGATTTGCAGAAGCACTGAGCATCTACAACTTGGGTCAGATATTTGAAAACAATAGCTTTGATAGCCTTATCAAAACGTTGCAGCCCATTACCAAATTTTATTAATGAGCTAGGTACAGACCTAGCTCATTAACAAGCTATGGTGTGGAATATCCCTGTGGTCAGTTGGGGTCAAGACACGTTCTTGTGTCTTGCATTCTGCTTCAGTTGAACCAATGATTTTACCCCCCAAACAAAATTCCTCTTCCTCCTCCTACCCTCTCCATGCGGAAGGTTCCTTACTGAAAGGAGCTTTGAATATCAAGACCTCGTAGTAACTCCTGAACCTGAATCTGCAGGTGAATCTGGAAATATTTTGACCCAGACATTGCAGAATACTATGAAAGTGGTCACCCAGAAACAGGCGGTATTACTAAGAGACTGCTGGCCCATTTGCTACTTTTCATTCTTTCTGTCCTTGAGTCTCAACATGAAATTTTCCATTTCTTTCCTCTCCTTCCACTTTCCCACATTAGCAGAGAACGACACATTTCAAGACCAGATGGGCATTTAGTGCAACCACTGATTTCAAAGAAGCTAGTGTGACTTGCTAGCTGGTACAAAATGTTTTACACCCTCTTTTTAAGGATCTGGCACACTAGGGAGTGCTCAATGCTGGGAATCTGATTCACTAAGACACTGATTCTGATTTGAGAGAAAGGAACAATGACAGCCTTGTGAGAAGATTTCGTTTCTTTATCTTCTGTTTATGTGCTTTCCACAAAGGGAAGAGCCTTGCATTCTCAGACAGTACAAGGCTAATGACTGCTACTGCCTTGCATTATTCAACAGGAAGTACACAATTAGATTCTTCTGTTCAATTTGGTGTTCACATTAGCATCAGGTTATCATAAAATATAATTATGTGAAGCTGTAAATATATGCTCATCTTTTCTTTGCTGAAAACCGAGGGCAACACTAGCATTTCAGAAAAAGGGTCACAGCTTTCTAACAAAGCACAGCAAAACTTCTGCTTAAGCAAGTTCCCAGGGCATGTTCCCATGTGGAGGGAGCTGAAAAAATATCTAACACCTGATACGAAAGGACTGCAAAAGGCTACAGGAACAGCAGAGTAGCACACAATACAACAAACATTGCAACAAAACAGGTATTTCCTAGCAAGTGAGTGTCAGGACAAGATGAGGAAGGAGCCTTTGCCATTTACAGACTGCCCTGAGCCAGAGACAAGCATCCAGTGCCTTGTCACCCAGCTCCTCTCAGTAATCCTTGTCAGCTCACATCATAGTTTTGTAACTCAGGTTGTCCACCTGTGAAATGGGTGACGGTGATACTGCTCCTGTTTGAAAACACTGTGAGTCTGACTACTGAAAGGTGAAGATGAGAGTGAGGCCTTAGCAGCTCATCACAGGTCTGGGTTTTATAGGTCTGGCCAGACAGCCTCCCTGCCCTCATGCATGACTCAGATTGCATCTCCTGACTGTATGTTATCCTCCCTGATAATAAAGCAGCATCTACCTCCCCCTTGTGGTCCACCGCAAAGAGCATCCCAGCAACGCAGGTTACCAGGACAATCTGGTCCTCTTGAGTCTCATTCCCTACCAAAGGCCACCTAATCACATCAGCATTGCCATAAAATGGTTAGGCTCCAAAGAGCTGCGCTTGCACGAGTACATTTCCCTTTGGCTCACTGCCTCCTTGTCATGCGTTGCCCTGCTGAAGTGCCATGAAGGGGCAGATAAAGCTGTGCCATGCAATGCTGATGGCTTTAACACAGCAGAGTCCTATGTTAATGGTTTCCTATAGGTCTAATTCATTAAAATAAATTGGCACATGGAGTCTTTATTATTAGGCTCCTATCCCAGAATAAATAAAGAGAACTTCAGGCTAAAAGAATGGAGCTTCAGGGAGCACGCCTCTCCACAGGGAAATCACACCCGAGGTTCAACAAGAGACCCTACTGATTTTCTCAGTGCAGTCAGGCAGTGACCGCAGACCCAGCCATCGGTGCAGACTGAATTGCTCATCATTCCAGCCTTCACATCAGGATACCCTGCAAAGCCTGCAGGAAGCTGTTGATTGCTATGAAACCATTGGGACTTTTGTCAATTTGCAGCAAAGCTTTCTGCTTATCGAGTGCAGAAACAAAACAGGGACAAGAAGGGAAAGACGAGAAAACTGGAGATGTGTAATGTCCTTCAACTCAATTGCTAGGAAACAGCCCTATTCAGGAATTATTAGAGGGACTATTACAGGACTGAGATGGCTCATTAACCAAAGGTGCATGGGTCTGAGTCTCCTTTCTCCTCAGATCTCCTTTCCAAGATATTCTATTTGTCCACTTGTTGAAAAGCAACACAGCTCTCTCTTCATCCCCTGCTAATGGTAGGGTCCATGTTCCCCTTAGAGACTGCAGTCACTCAAAAAGAAAAGGAACAGGAAAAAGCTTCAGGAATGCTCTTGTCTGTATTGTAGCGCTTACCTTACTGAATTCAAAATGAAGGCTTTCCCCTTACCCCCATCCCAAAGAGCCTTTTAAAGGTAGTCCCACAAAGGTAGCTGGATAATGTGGAAGTATATTTTCCTTTCTGTGCTGTCTGGAGCATTATGTTTCATAAAATAGCAGATATAGGGTCTTTTTTTGAAGGATTGTAAAGAATTCTGTTGCTACTTTTTTACCTTGCTTTTCAGATGGCTTTTTAGCCTATAACTACCCCTGTACTGCTGGCACTATACTTCTCTAGATATGTAAGCTAGTTTAAAGGCGGCTTAGACAACATCTACACTACTGTAGCAGTATTATCATAAGACACAGAAGACATTTTGAAATGACCTCCACGCTTTCCTACACCAGGGCAGCTATTTATAAAGAGATCCTGAAATTAAATCACTCTAAGAATCTCCCAAAGTAAAGGCTTCAGAAAAGAAAGTAGCAGTAAATACATTTTCTCTTTTCAGTGCAAATGGCTGCTGTTATGGATAAAGCATCATCCCACGCCCAGGAAAACCACACTACACCTGTCCTTGCTTTCTTTCATTTACAGATGCAGGTATTCTTGTAATATGAAGGCACAGATGTTCCTAGAAGTATGTGATTTTTCATGCAGATGATGTCCCTCAAAAAAACAAAGCAGCCTTCTCCAAAAGACACCCAAAATAAAATCTGAGAGGAACGTATATTATATTGTAAATACATTTTCTTTTAGCTACACGATGGCTAAAGGCCTCACAGAAGAGACCTGCATTTCATCTAGTCTGTTAGCCAACTTTTTACATGCAAGAACATGATTCCATATCCGGGACCAAACCATTTCCATTTTTGCTTTGATAAATTCCTTCTGCCTTTAACCAGAACGAAAATTAAGCATAGGAGTAATTACAGCCACACATGATTATTCTCATAATTAATAACATGTAGACAGAGGAACCAATCCACGGTTTATTAAAACCAAAGTAAAAGAGTCTGTGTTCGTTTCAGCGGAATCAGAACTAGCTCAGGTATCATATTTGGACAGCAAGACTCAAAATTATGAGACAAAAAACCTGCTACTTACTCTCTGTCAGTTCCCAAATCACCTCCAACATTAGTCTATGGATAGCAAATCAAAATGGATACTATGCAAAGTTTCCATTTTAAGCCCTTTTACAGAAGAGGCTGGAGTCTTCCCTCTAATACATTCACCACAGATAGAACAGTCACTGGTGTTCAGGGGTGCATGGAAACACGTCATCAGCTGCTCTGAGACCTAGAAAGGCTTAGCTCAGGGATCTGACAAATCGTAGGGAGGGTCTTCAGGTTTATAAGCAATTTGTCCAACTCGCTATCACATGCCAAGAATAGAAAAGAACAAAATATTAAATGGAAACAGTGCCCCTTGGGATTCAGAACACGTCTACCCACCTCCATGATTTTGAGATGTAGGTGAATGAGCACAGCTAGTAAGAGGATATAAGCAAGGAAGCTTCCTCTCTCTATATACCATTTACGCAGCATGTTCCCACCAATGTGTCACTCTGCAGATTCCATGCAGTCAGAGCTTGTAAGCACCTCCTCATGAAAGACTCCATCTCCTAATAATGACTAATAAAGCTCCTGAAGGCCACCTCCCATCACCAACCAGGCTGCTAAATCCAGACCTGACTATAGCATTTAAGTGCTTTCCACATAAATAGCAACAGCAGAGACCCAATGAGATGCACCTCCTTCTTTTCTTTCTTTTGAGGATAAAAACTTAGCAAAACCTAGTATAAAATCCTGCCCCTAATGAGGCAATGGGAGTTTTGCCATCAGCTTGCACTGGAGAACTGCCAGGATCTCATTTCCACTGCCTGACTCCCAGCACACCGAAATCAGAAGGAGCACTCCCGCCTATTCCAGTGTGTGCAGCCTGAAGTCCCTAACAATTTGCTTTGTATTAATTGCCTTGTAGAGGCACGTTTAGGTTCACCTCTGAACAGCACGCAATAAATTGCAGAAGTCCTATTCTTCTAGCAAATTTCTCCAAGGCTATTTAAAGAATGTTCTCTGATTTTCTTTGCTGTTGCAAATTCCAGAAAAGAAGAGAGTCTAACAAATAGTATATTTAAAATTCATATTTGTTCTTCACTATAAGAAACAATGAAAAACAATAAGAGTTCTTCAACATCTTTGGTTAAGAAAAATGAGACCAATTTTTTTTTTTTTTTTTTTTTCACTCAGGTCATTAAAGTATATTAAACTGATTTTATTTGTTGGGCCAAATTCCAGAAAGGACTTATTAGATTGTTTAGATTGTTTTAAAATTTTCTCAGGATTTGAATATTTAATATAGTTGAAAATACTCTTTTTTGTGACCTATACTGCTCTCTCGCTGCCTTCAGCGCAAGTTTACTAATCATTTGATAACTAAGACATTGGGCATTTGTAGATTCTGCAAGCTTAATGCACCAAAGTCTTGATTCAGAAAATCTTTAAGTAAACAACTTCAAGTAAACCCTCATGTTAAAGTATACACTTAAAGAGTTCTCAAAGAAGAAAATTATTTTCTTACTCAGCTCTTTATGAGATGAAGTCTTGCTGTAGATATCAATGGATGTTTCAAGAACACTGCAGTAAGCGTCCATTTTCCACTCACAGTGTTGGTTTCTGAGTGAAAATTGAAAAAAGGTGAGATAATAGTTAGGCAAAAGCCTATTGACCACCTATAACATTGCCTATAGGCCCAGTAACAGGAAGAAACTCCAGTAGTATTTTAATCAGTTATATGATTAAATATGCAAAGCAGACATTCTCATCAATTCAGTAATGAATGGCAAAATGGATGATAAGAGAGCATAGACACCAGCCTATTTTTCTATTACTCCAGCTTTTCTTTTTAAAACAGATAGGACAGACCAACTGATTAAAATCCCTTTAATTTCCTCTTCTTTTAATGTCAATTAAACTTCTCTAACATGAAGGGAACACAGGGAAAGGCACAAAGCAACAATGCAATACTAATTACCTAGCAAGGGAACAAGATGATAATGATTAACCATGAAATTTTTTATCTAGAAAGAAAGGATTTTGAACGAAGGAGAATTTTGATTGGCCTGTGTGTGTGGCTTATTGATACACACTGAAGGAGCCCTGCCCCAGCCACCCTGGGTGCAGAGATGCTGTCGTCGTACTGTTGCACAATTCTAGCTTTTCACAAAACAGAATTCCTATTTTCTGGTTGGTTGTGCATTTGATCTGCATAATCGCCCCACAGCTATGCAAAGCTCCATGCTCTGAGCAGATGACAGCAACATTTAATCCAAGGTCAGTGATTTCCTTTAATTATTGTAATTTTATTTTCTTTTTTTCAGACAGCTATACACTCTGCATGGTTCTCTGCTCTCCCTGATGGAAGAGATATGTTTCCCCAGCTTACTTAAAACAAAATCTAAAACCTCTATGACAACCCTGTGCAGATACTCTTCACCAAATGACCCTAACTGCCCAAAAGGTGCACAGGAGAAGTAAATGCACATAGAAAGGAGGAAGACTTTAGCCGAACAGTTTTCACATGGTCATCCTTCCTGGCTTGTCCACCAGCATTCCCCAATTACAGGCCTTATGCAGTTGACTCAGAGGACTGAGGGCCAGGCTGCCTGCTGCTGCAGAAGTTACTAAAACAAAGAGGAACCCTCTAAGGTTTCCCTCTCATGCTTTCCCCTAAAACAGTCCTTAATAAAGAAAAGCACTTGAGTGGTTGCTATTCTAGAAGCTCTGCTTCTCCTAAACTCACAGATTATAGAGTTCTCCCTTGAGAGCCATTCTCCTCCCACAGCAGCCAGGAGCCTTCCCACAGCAAATGGATAACATCTCATCATACCTTCCCTATTGGTGTGATACCGTACCCACTTTATCACTGGCAGGGTTCCTGCCTGAGAGGTGACAGCAGATGGGACCTAGAGGGAGGTAAATGGATTTCCCAGCTCTATTACCTCCCATGTGGGTTCCCATTTGGAGACCCCAACACAGCCGGAGATGGGTGCTGTGAGAAGCAGCTTCTCCCTTGTGCTCTAAGTAGAAATCATCAGGGCTCCCACAGAGGGGCACCATGCTGGGACAGGCAGAAGGAGACAGCTTTCTCTCTTGGAGTTTATTCAACCCAGGATACACTTATTATTTCCTCAACAGGAAGCCCCTTCCAGTTATCATTATAATAATGCATGTCTCCATGGATACATAGCTTCCTTTATAATAATTCACCCATGAAAAGGCAAGAAAAACAGACAGTAGAGAAAGCACTGAGCTCACTTCTTTTATTTTTGTTTCAGTCTCAGTGAATAGGAATTCACTTCATGTTTTAGGAGTCATTAGGAGCCTAAAGACTGTAGCAGCTTTTAAAAAATTGGCCACTTAAATCTGAGTTGCAGTGACGTTACTGGTGAGACTGAGTGAAGATGGTCCTGCATAAGAATGAGCAAGTCCCTTCACAGAGTTAACCATGCAGCAAGCACGATGATACAAACCAAAAAGGTCCACCTTGCAATCATAGCTCATGGGGCAATGCACTCAGTCTGTCCAAGTACCCTCCTGTTTCGCCAGCTGGCAGGGATCCCAGTGCTGGAAGCAGATGGTGTTTCAGTACTCCACAGGGCAGCCAACGCATGTTCAGCTAAGACAGGTAGCTGAGGTGGCCTGACACCACCTTCCTTCTTTCTCCCAAATCCAAAGCCAGAGAAGAAACAGCTGTGTCTAACATAAAACAACTCAAAAACTACTTAAATTTGCACTGGCTGCTACAGAGTCAGAGGGCTGACCAGCCAATAAACCTGCTAGGGAAAGAAAGTCAATAGTCTGTAGTTTTTTGCAGGGACAGAGGGGGGGAATGGTTCTGGAGGCATTTTAAAACAAGACAGGTAGCTGAGGTGGCCTGACGCCATCTTCCTTCTTTCTCCCAAATCCAAAGCCAGAGAAGAAACAGCTGAGTCCATGCCTCCAGATGACGGATTTTTAAAATGCCTCCAGAACCATTCCCCCACTCTGTCCCTGCAATAAACTCTAGATTTCTTGACTTGAGAGAGAAGATCCAATCCTTTTTCAAACTCTAATTAACTGAGCCCATCTTCTACTACATAGCAAATATTCTCTCACGCCAGCTCTTCTAACCAGATATTACAGCACAGGCACTTTGAAGTGGGAATCCTGTGAAGAACTAAAGGAGCAGGATGTAAAATAACATTATTTTATGTGAGGCAGTAGTTTCACATACACTTTAAGTTGGCTTAAGCTAGGACAGGCACCAGAAGAGGCAGTCCTGCCCTCCCTCCAGGTTCCGGCTGTTTGTTCCCAGCTCCACTCCTTTATCCATGCTGACAAGTATCTGTGTGGCCATGTGGAAAAGTGGATCAGGGAACTTCAGGGAACTTATCTGAATGCAAACAATGTAGTTCACCAAAGAGGGTGATTCTGGAATGGGAAAAAGTAGCCAGGGGCATAGGGAGGGTTGAACTGCTGCTCTTGGCAGTAATGTCCGCTTATGCTGGCTCAAAGTGCATGTGAAACTACCCTTACTATCATTTAGACAATTAATGGCATTGTTACAGAAATGCTAGCTCTTGGGCAAAATCTCTCTGTCCTGACTGTTCCCCCGCTGAATTAGTGCAACACAGCTATTCACTGAAAGCTATTCTGAAATATGCAGGTTCCTGAGTGGTGCAAACCCTATGGTGAATTCAGGATGAGAAAGCAATGACAAGAAGGAAGGCACTACATCATAAGGCTAATTCTTTAATTAGGGCCAGTAAAAAACTTTTAGCTGAAGGAGACAGATGAGCTTTGTTTCTACATGTGTATGTAGGGCTGGGTGCAACACATGCAGCTGGGTGGGCTGCAAAGTTCCTACTGTGAACAAGAGGAGGAACTAATGTGGTGGTTACAGCCTCTCTGCAAATTCATGTGATCTAGCTATACACTTCCACAGTGGTAAAGCAGAGATCTGTGCAAATGAAAGATCAGCTTCCAACAAAAGCCTAAGTAGAGCTAATGAGGCTTTGATCCTACAATTGGATCCATGCAAACATGCTCCATCCATGCCCAGAGGTCTGTTATGCAGAAAAGCAGTTGGACTTTCACCACAGGCAACCACTACAAGAGCTTGGGCTTCATCCAAATGGCCATCAGGAATCTCCATGAGTGTATACTAGAAAAGAGTGTTTCTCATCTTAATTGATATATTAAGGTTAGTTTCTCAAACTGGGCAGACCAGGCAGAATTCAAAATAGCAAGTTTTCCAATCCCAGTAAAGAAGAGAATGTGCACTACTGAAAACAACCTGCACAGAACTGGACCAAGGAGACAGGGCAAGGATGGAGACTTGGGTTTTGTTGATTTCTCATAATTTTCTCTTATTTAGCTAAACCAATATTAAGTCTTGTACAGTTGCTATCCATTCCCTTCAAATTTCAAATTCAAACATTTCCAGAAGTCAGGGTTCAACAGATTTCAGAGGATCCTATTTAGACATGGACACGTTAAATTAAAACAATTTAGAAAATAACTTTATCTGAAACTGTGCATCTCTGAATGTGAAGACTAACTTTCAAAAAAATGAAATCACAGGACAGCACTTTCTGGGGCTTTATGCAACTCAATCAAACACAAGGCAGCAGTAGAAATGGATGGAAAAAATATTGATTGGGCAAGGAAAATCACTTAAGCACCATGTTTAAATTTCAGGAGCATCAATGGTATGATGCCTATAAATAACATAACTGGGTTTCTTTAATGCTACTTTAGACCTATCTACAGTGTCTCTGGAATTTGAATGACATGATATAATCAAAGCAAAACTCTCCAATTTGTTCCCCAGTCAGTTGCTTTAGAAAACTCAGAACATAATATATTTACCAGCAAAATGGCCAGAGTAAACAGCTTAGTTAACTCAGCCTCATTTATCTTCTAATTCATTCTAAGGAAAAAGTAATTGTTTGCTGGTTTTCATTTCAGTTATTAAGAATTTTTATTGCCAAAAAGTGCTTTTATACATATGCAAATATACCTGGACATTTTATCTCATATATTGTTATAATATTCATATTAATTATAAAGTAAATATTATAATAAAAGCAAAATAACTTAGTGCCTGGAAAACCTTATGCTTTGTTTTTGACAGAGTTAAACCAGTGATGACAATTCATTTTGCTTCTAATTTGCCTGAAAATATTTTGTATATTGTCAAAGACCTAAAATATGCCTAAGGAAAGGGAAGGAAAAATATGACCTGAATACACCCTGCATTTAAAAATGCAGATAAACAACTGGAAACTTAAAGATATTTTTCTGAAGTAACAGACAAAATAAAACCCAGTTGTGCAAAGCACAACATTGTTTATATTTAAAAAAAAAAAAAAATCAAAAACCAACAACAAAAAAAACCCCAACCAAAACCAAAAAAGCAGAAAAATCAGCTCTGTTTCAAAGAGACTGGCTACAGCTTACAATTGATGCCCAACATTTTATTTTGTCATTATTTCTTAGATTTAGAGATTAAAATACCTATTTCAATGTTCCAGTCCGTAAGAAGACCAGCAAAAAGACATGGAGATTTTCTCTGACCCAAATCCCAAACAGTAATAATGACAAATGGACACTTTTGAACATCTGTTTAGAGACTTGTATAAAATGAGCCAGCACTTTTATTCCTGTTCCTCATTTAGAAGTCTCCACATCGTCAAAGCCATCCACTGTTACTGGCATTAATTGGCACCTATCTCAACAGAGAAGATAAGGTTTGAAGAGGTCCAAGACTGAACAGTCCTCACTGTCCTTTTGAGTCGATTTTATTGTTTTGGAGCCAAGGCACATTGACAGCATCGCCAGCACCATTACCTGTTGTACCACATTCTGTGGTTAAATGGAAGAGAATATAATTTTTCAGATTGGCCCTCTTCATAACTCCTAGCTAGAGAGAGAAGGGAGAAGAAATGCAAGAGAGAAAGAGCTTTTTCAAATCATGTGACTCCTGAAATCTTGGTAGGCAGCTTGCTAACAACCATTGTTTCTGTGCTCAGTACCTCAATACTGTACACTTTTTTTGCCCCTCCGATGGTTCTGCAGCAGCAATTAGCTATCAAGCATTTCTGAGCTGTACCAGCATCACTGCTAAAAAAGTAAAAATGAAAGACTGGACAGAAAAAGCTACGTACGTTTTAAGTTCAGTTAGATATTTGAAGAAGGTGTTTACCAAATAGCAAAAAATGTACTAGGAGAAACATTTAATTTTAGCTGTATCAAAAGCATTTCATCAACTAAGAGGAAGTTGGAAGTACATTCTAGTAACATGTAACAGACACAGTATTTTACAGAGTGCTGTTTACTGAACACACTCTCTTATGTAAGAGGCTGATACAGTCTCAGTCTGCTACACGATAAATTCCCTTACACATGATGCTGATGGTCTAAATAAATTATCCAGGTTAGAAGCTAAACTTTGGAATCCAGCAAGGTATCTAATGAGCTACTGGCTCCCTAGGTGACTGGAACACCAACAGGGAAAAAAAGAACAAAAAGTCAGGAACCTAAGAGAAACCAGTACAAACCAGGAATGAAAAGCCAAAAAAATTTGTATTGAACTCTGAAACCATCTCTTCCTCACAAAAAGAACCATTTCCCATGGACACCTTGTAACAGCCCTAATACAGTTGGAGATTATTGGCACCACAGTAATAACACTCTACCTACAGCTGCTATCCTTCATTCCCAACGACCTAAAGCAGCTTCATTTATTACAGAATTTTCACAGAAATAAGAATAGATCCAAGCCTGCTGCAATCAATGGAAATACTTCCAAGAGCTCAAGAGGGCTTTGAATCAGGCTCATATTTCACAGCAAGTACAGGCCTTTGCTTTGTCAGATTCACCAATACAGTTTCTGACTGACTTATAGAACATTCCTCTATAGCAAACCGAAACTCACCTAAATTAAAAGACAATGAAAACTCAGCAAATAAAAAGAAGTTGTTCTGTTGCAGCGTGCCATTTACCAAGGGAAATCACCACTGCAGGATGTATCTCTGGCTCTAGACCTATACCCCCAGGGAGAGACTGCACAGGGGCACAGCACTCGCCCACGGGCTGGCCGGCAGCAGCACGGAGGCTGGCGCAGGTAGGACACGACCACAAGGTACCTCCCAGCCTCAGCACATCACGCACTCCAAAGGGTGTGCACTGCCACACTGGGAGCTGCACTTGCAGTCTCATGGTCTGGAGTGTAAAGGCCTGGTGTCGGGGCTTCCCTTGGCCATGCAGACACAGCCACTGAGGTAAGAATTTATATTAAAGAATTGAACTGAGAATAATACTTCTTATAAAAACTCTTATGGTTTTAGGAAGAAAAAGAAAATGGTTTTGTTTACTGGAAAGAATCACTTGCCAAACTGTGGAATATGGATTGAACACTTACGGATGTAAGAGAATTTCCCCCAGAATTTATTCTTACAGGATAACCACAAATTGGTTTCTTCAGTATCCCATTGCCACACCAAATATTGCTCACCTCAGAGTAACCTCCTGCTTTGCTTACAGCTTGAGGGGAAGAAAAAAACCAACCAAACAGACACAAACAACAGACTCCCTTTGGTACACTGCAAACACAAACCTGTGCTTGGGAAACAGCAATTCCCATCCTTCTAAGGTTTGCACAGCTATAGTTATTTTCATTGTTTTTCTCTATCATATGGATTTTTTTTTTTCTTTTTACAACATTAAAACATACTAGTCTTCCAACCCAAGAAACACAAGAATGAACACAACCCTTGCTTCCAAAGACATGAGGTGTCCAAAGTCGGCACCTTGGTTGTCGTTTTGGGTGCTATCTTTTGCATTTTATAATTACACAGTAAACAAACTTCTGCTGGACTTAAATGACCTGTTTTCAATCATTCCAATACATAGGACTAAAGAGCATAATCTCTTATTAGTATGCAGACATGTCCAATGCTTTTAAGAGAAAGATCCCTCTCATAAATTGAATTACAGCAAATGTTTACCTGAAACAAACCCATGGTATAGTTTAGCTATCAATATCCTTGTACTCACTTAGGAAAAACAATCCTTTACAACATCAGTAAAAAGCTCTAAGCCTCAATGTGCAGTAACCTTATTTCTTTCTAGGCAATACAATCAACATGAAATTCTGTGTGCAAGAATAATGCAAGATGGGCAAGCATTTGAGCTCCAAAGTGGTATGTTGCGACAGCAATCCTACTGGTTGTGGGAAAAAATTCTGTGTATAACTGCCTTTTCCTTCTCATTACTCAAAAACTATTATGGCATTTTCATGCATACTCTATATGCATGGATATACAACATAGGTACAGTGATCGCCTTAGCCAAAGTGCAGAAAAAGCTACAGGAAAGAAAAAGAAACGCTGTGATCTGTAGAAAGTCTTTTCATAGCCCTAGTGCCAAACTCAGCTAGTAACTGTTATCCACAGACTCTTCTGGAGGAGTGTATTCTTCCCTTTCCCTCCTAAGTTGTAATACAAAAGAAATACTTCTTTGATGGCATTAGTGATAATGAAATGCCAGCCTAATGCTACACACTGGGTGAAAAGAATAGCCCAGCTTTTGTGGGGGCTAACACAACACTGCCGAATGCTTTTGGGCCACTTTGAAGAGGGGCCAGTTGGGGCTAACTTTATTATCTGTATTCAGAAAACAAAACAAAGCTTTATTATCGGTTTGTATCCTTTCCTCTCAAATGTCTTCATTCACTGCTTGGCTTGGAACACCAGCAATGCAGGGCAGGACTGCATGAAGAAGACATTTATAAAACAAAACTTACTAGAAGTGATAACCAAGGGGTACAACTTTATGCTGCACAGGGCTGTGCACATTGTATTATAAAGGACCTCTTTAATAGGTAAAAGACAAGTCTTGGCTCTCCCTCTCTTACTGCCTGAGCTGATGGCATCTGGAGACCACCAAGGACTTTTAGATCTCTTTGGTTTATACACACTACTGTTTCTGTTTTTTTAAAATAATCTTTACTATTTCTGAGAGCAAATAAGCTTTTTTCAACAGACTGAAATGCCTTGGTGCCTTCTAGCATCTGAAAGCATGGTGAAGAGCAAAGATCTAGATGGAAACAGCAGGCAGGTGAAGAAACTAAGGGATCTCACCCTTTCTGCACTCTAGAAACAAGCTCTGTTGTGCACAGCTCTTCCTAGTTCCCTGCTGCTCTGTGTGCTGTCTTCCTCCAAGAAGGCCTCCACACGAGCAGCAGACAGATGGCTTGTCCAGGTAGGTTCTCATCTCCACTCACAAGAATTCCCCCAACACAGACTAAGGGTCATGTTCAACATTCATTCACATCAGTGAAACTCCACTGATTTTGGGTGAGTGGAGAAATTTGTTCATATAACAACTTTACACCCAAGATCAAGGTAACTATAAATAGAGTGCTTGGGTATCTGATTAATGGTAGGCACCATCTGATCTTAATTAAGAGTCAATCTGTTAACTCTATGTGTTGAGAGGCTTACCTCCTTCCCTAGGTTTGACATATGCACCATATGGTTCATTTTCCAACTGGGAAACCTGCTCTATAAACTGAGAGCAATTCTCCCAGGTGAAACACTGTGTTTACAATTCTATGACATAACACAGCTAAATTACTTACATGATCAAACACTGAATATGGAGAAAGCTTTCCATCTATTTTCAGGTATGCACAGTCTATTTTATCAATTTTACATTATCTTTTTCAGCAGGCATTTGAATCTCTTAACCTGCTCACCAATGCTCATAAACAGAGACAGAATAAGAAGATTCCCTATTCCCTTCCTTTCTAAATACTAAAACACAGGTAAACAAGCTCAGGATTGAATTAAATCTTGAAAGTCATTGTATTGCAAAGTTCTCATTGCTGATTAGATGAAAACAGAAGGTTTATGAAACTTATCCGTCATTTTTCTTGCTGAATACAAAGCACTGTCTCCTTTTAGGCATCCAAATTTAGCCTCCCTCTATCAGCGCAAGAGACAAGTTATTTCCTGTAAAGGACAGTCTGGAACTAATCTCTATCCATGGACTTTACAGTACTGAAATTAAATGGCTAAAGTTAGATTGCTACCTGAGTCACTCCTCCTCTCGTTTACCAAATAAATTACATCTGTGTGAACACTCTGTATGTTTTTTTAATAACGGAACTTATTTAAAAGAACAAATGGTTTTCAAAGGAATCAAAATTGCTGAAGCAGCTGTCCAGCGATTTACAATGGCAATGCCACCCCAAACATGGATCCAGCCTGGCTTTTCGGTTAGAGCTGCTCAATGTTTGAAATTCAAAATGTTAACACAATTTCTGAACTTTAAAAAGTTTACAAAATGACAAAACTCTCTTCCTGTCCCCACATTTAAAAGTGTGTATTTGTGTGTGTATATATATATGAAAGAATTAACTTTCTAACATATTCCAACATTGTGAATTCTATACATTGAAAGGAGAAATAGAAACATTGCTTCCAGAACAATGTACTTATCTGTCTTTCTGATCATTGCTACCGTGATTCCTGCACTAGAAATATCCATTCTGGCTAGGACAGGAAATAAATTCCATCTTAATCTCTATACTAGTACTGTTACTGAGATTGCTAATTAGTGAGTAATTTGCAATACGGATGTTTCTCTCCAGAAACTGCATGGAAACAATAAAACATTTAATTCAAGCTAATGAGCACTTGTCAGAGTACAATAATTTTGGCTACTTACAGAAGTATTACTACTCAATGTAAGGAAGAGCAGTGGGATCTCTCTCTAAAGCATCCACCCCTTCACATACAGTGAAATGTTAAATCTCGAGGTGAATTTGTCAAACATGCTAGAAGGGGTTAGAACTGGCACTCCTCACTACCATATAGATATTTAGTATATTTAAGGACCTCCTATCTCAGGTGACAGAGACAAATTATCAGTACACCCCCCTCTCCCCTGTCTAGCATGGAGGCAGAGAGACTGCAACCAGCATTTGCCAGATGAACTGTGTTATTTTGCATTACTGAGGGGTTTTGTGTTCAAATGATAAACTGTGCTCAGTGTCATTTTCTGTCATGGTCTTTTGCACTAAACTGAGCTCTGAAGAAATCAGCTTGCCAGTAGCATTTGGAAGAGGATAAGTTGCACGGAGAACGAAGACACAAATTACAGCTGAAAAGCTTTTATCTGTAAGTACCTGTCTATATCTGCAAAGCTGCAGAAAAGTTGACCAAAGCAGCAAGAACTCTTTTAACCAGCTGCCTCAAAAGAGGAGGCACCAGGATGTCTTACCTATAAACCACAGTGTTCTGGGGGTGTGCAAATGAGGGAGTACTGAGAGAGAAAGAAAAAGTATTTTTAAAGATCTGCCTTTTGTACAAGCTTCCTGCACTACCTGTAGTTTCATCATATGTATTTTTCTAACCGTCTTTCAGTGATACTCCTTAATTACACAGCACAGTAATGAAATACACTCAAAATCAGTCGGAAATCTGCAAAGCAAATAGACTGTGTACAGCACATGGGGAGAAGGGAATCGGCTCAGCTCACACTATTCAAACAAAAAAACATGCATTTCCAAGAGCTCTACCACTGCCAGGCTGCAGCACGGCAAGGTTTTCAAGTTAAATCATTGCATAATATGATGGTAATGAGTTTCTCAGCAATCATTATGTCTCTGTCAGATGGTAATAAAATGGAGTATTTGTCTCTGTTCTTGGTGCACTCAGAGAATATGCAGATATGCCAGTCCTCATTATATCTTGATAGAAACAAAACCCATTAGCACAGGTGCTATACGTTTTAATGAGGGAGACATGTAGAAACTAATCCAGGTCAATTATAATGAAATGGTTACACCTAGCTGAAACTGATAAAAATCTAATTACATCCATATCAATGGACTGTTTCTTAGATGCACGGTGTTGATCTACTCATGGTAGGAGTGTATAATGGGCTTTCCACTAAATGACTCTAGGTAATTGGTAGGTAAGGAATGATGTTGGTATGGTAGGTGCTGTTTTTCAAGTGTATATCAATATGTAATGGAAGATTAATCCTTTGGGAAAAAATATTTTTGAACTGTTTTGTTTCTTACAGTCAAAAAGGAGAGGCTTGCAAGAAAAAGATAAATCTTATTCTGTTGATAAGTTATAATGGAAACGGTTAGCAGCTTTATACACGTCATTGATCCTTAAAGGTAAGGATCATAGCTGAAATCATAATTACAATTTTCAGGACTAGATCAGAGAAACCTAGAGATACCCAGACATCAATGTATTCACTCTTTTCAACTGTACGACAAATAATTTAGCAAGTGGCCATATTTGGCCCGTTGTTTCAAACTACCCTGCCACGCCAAGCTTACCCAGGGCTTGTCCATCCCAAGCCACATTTGGGACAGAGTGCAGAGTGGTTAGCTGTTAAATACAAGATAGCGAAAATGTGCTCAATCCAGGCAGGGAGGATACAGGACAAGTTGCTAAAGTAGCATCAACCCATTCAGGACACTCACTGTGTGGTCAGGAACCCCAAATTTAAACTTTCAAGAAGAGATTCAGCCTGCCCGCAGTAGACATCACTGTCATTAGCATGAGGCTTGCCTGGCTGTATTTTCATAGCTTTGTCTTAGCAGGCCCTGCAATTTGCTGAAGACATCATCTTAAGACTACAAGGCTGGGAGGATAAATGTCTCCAGGCTAAGCAATGGTCTGCTTGATGTTAGCTTCCATGAGCAGTAATCAGAGTATGTTTTGTCTTGAACAGGCCATGTGGAGGGGTGAAATGGGTGTCTAATTTTTTCTTTTTTTTATGACTTACATCCTGAAAGGAAATACAAGCTCCGCTATGAGACTGCTCCAAATGAACTCCAGATGAAATCTCTAACTGGCCCAAATTCCCACTGACTTCAGTGGATGCTTTGAACAGGCACAAAGAATGAGAGTCTGATAGCTCTAAGCTTGAAAACGTATTCACATATGGCTGCCCCATTTGTTCCTAACTCACTGAAAGCAATGGAATTGCTTCCATGTTATACATGTGCGAAAGCATTTTTCCAGATCACAGCCATAAAGCACTAGATAAAAATAGTTGTGGAGCCTCATATCTTTGACAGTTGTCTGTACTAGATAATTCACAAAATTACTTTCCTCCAGTTACCCATTTACGTACTTCCTTTACCTGCTTTAATCCTTCTTTGCTTCTTTTTGCCTAAAGAGAAGTTGCTTTAAATTTGTATTTTCAGCTCTTTTACCTGCTATGCTTCAGAGAGTTACAATGTTAAAAAAATACTTACTCTTTCCATTCAGCCTACAAACCTATGCCTGATACCAAATGGCACCAGTTTTATTTCTGCCATTTATATAGCACCTAAATATACCCCCTTTCCTTCTGCGGCATAACTGACAGTTTACTAAGAGGGCCTTCAAGTTTCTCCAGGCACACTATGTACTATTTTCCTAAAGGAAAATGATGGGGAAAAGAATTGCAATCAAGCTTACATATTTCTTTGGAAATGGGTTATTTAAAATTCAAATTCACATTAAATAATAATAATGGTTGGAGTAATAAAAATTCTCTTTTGCATAAGGGAATTTGCTAAACAGGAATTTAAAAGTCATTTTTCAAAGTGGCTACAAATAATAGTTTCAAGGAAGCATGTTTATTTTCTCATATACTAGGATTCTTGCTTTCTTGCACTGAAATCTTACAACTTGTTTTTGGAAAACATTTCTTCACCTCAGAAGACCTGTCCTCTTTTCACTCAGCAGGTGTGCCCACAGCTTAGCGTGGGACCAACTTAAAGTTGCTCCAAGCAGCTCTACGCCAGCTGGGCAGCCAAACAGAGCAGTGGGTCACAAGTATCATGTCCAGAATGGGAAACAGCCTGGGCACACTGTGTTTAGCCCTTTCCATCAGTAGGAGTGCAAGTCTCACTTCAGGTGGCTATGCTGTTCCGAAGTCTAATTCATTCAGCATTACCACATCATCCTGTATGTGCTCTACTTCACGGTCAAGGAGGCACAAAGCTATCAGGGAGGATATGGAGGCTTTAGCTGCACTCATTTCACAGTCCCCTGACACATTCCCAGCAATTTGCACATTCTCAGCAGCTGAGTCGGTCTCAGCGCATCCAATGTGAAAACTGCAGAGAAGCTGAGCTACCGCAGTGGGGAATCTACCCTGAGCCCTTTCACATGATGCAACAAGAGACCAAAAACGAAGGAGAAGAAAGATTGAGGGGAATAACCACAGGGATAAAGATAAGGCCAACACTACAGAGCAATTCAGTAGCAGAGCCAGCATTTAAATGCTTGCTCTCTTTGCAACCAAGGACGAAGCTCAGGTGTTCCTCAGACTGTGGGCAGTTCTAATCCCACTCTCACAGAAACCAACTGTTTGACCAAGAACTTGTCATGTAACTTCTCTAACCCAAATTCTTCTTGCTTACAAGTGTTATACAGGGGCCATATCACAGGGGCAACAGGGTAATTAAATCTTAGTTGTGCTGAAAATGAACATGTTGCCATTTGTCTGTCCATCAAACAACCATCATATGTCAACAGGAAAGTATGAAAATCACAACATACATTAAACAAATTCCTCCCTCTCCTCTGAAATATTAACCTTCATTTGCTCAGTAGTAATCACGGTTGTAACAATCCTCCTTCTGTGTCTCTGTCTTTCAACCTCCTAAAACTGCCAGAAGACGACAAAAGCAGGCTTTTTGCATCAGTTGAACAGGTAGCCAAATTCCTGCCACAATATGAACATGAAAAAAAAAATATTGTATAAGACTTTATGTTGTCTACAGCAAAGAGGCCTATAGGTGAGACAAAAGTGAAGCCATGTTTGCTGCTTATATATGCTCTCGTTTGCTGCTTATATATTCTCTCAAATTAACAAGAGATAATCTGCGGATGGTCTACTGGCTATTATATTGGTTTGCAATTTAAAATCAGACCTGGGGCTTTGCATGTCACTGACTGAGATTAGATCATGTCATTACATAATACCTTTGCTTAGTGCAAAACTGATAAATAAATCATTTATAGATTTCAACAATCAGTAACTAGCCTTACAGGTTTACTCAATACCTTATTTTCTCCAGTCCAGTCAACCCATATATAAATTACAAAAGGCTCTTGTCTTTTTCACTATTATTATTTATTTTAAAAGAGCTTATTTAGAAGTTATCAAGAATCCATACACACTTATTCACCAGTGTAATTGCCCGGAAACTTTTCAGCCTTTCTGGTGTGACATTTCTCACCTTGAAAGGGACATTTGCATTGAGAGTTGAAAACAATTTTAAAACTCAAGGCTGAGAACACCTAGGATTGCTATTACTCATCTTTACCAAGCACTGACAGTTTTAAACCTCCTGAGTACAGAGATAGCTATGTAATTTCCTAGGGGAGTCAACTATTGTGCGACACCATTGTTTTCATGTGATAGCACTTTCAAATCATTAGTCCACAGAATTCTACACATATCTGTAAACAGGTATGATTTATAGCTTGTAGGATGGAAAATCAGGCTTAAAATATTACATTTTAACAAAAAAAATTGTACTAAAAAGCCCCTCTGGATTTCTGAGAAAATGCATCATCACTTTACTATTTATATTGGGATGGCACAGAGGAGGGATGAATAAAAACCCCTTTGTGGTGGGCAGTATGTAAATACAGAAAATGACAGTTCTTTCACAAAGAGCTTAAGCTCTACACTTAAAAATATCTGTCTGAGACATCACAAGGGACTGATAACACAAAAAAAACCCAAAGTAAAATTAATGATTATATCAGAAATAAAATTGGATCCACAACCTTTTCTTTTTTTTTTCTTTAAAGAAAAATAAATGGAAATAATCTGCTCTACCACATTTCAAGAAAAAGGATATTACAAACAACTTAGAATTTAAATAAGCTTCCTGGAGCCACCCAGGCTAGATCCACATGTGATTTGGGATGATGTTTTCCAAACTTTGGAAAAGGACAACAGGTTTGGGGTGCAAAACCAAGAAAGAAAGAAATCGGGCACAGACATTAGACAATAAAATTTGTTTTAAGGGGTCCAATAGCCTTTCTAATAAAATAGGCTAAAAGAAATCAAGAATAAACATGAGACTTCAGAAATGCCTCACTGTAATTAATAAGGAGTAACTAAGAAACAAAAGTTCTCAAGGAGCTACACTGCAAAAATAAAACAGAGATGCCAAGAGGTAATTCTGAAGGACAAACTAAACTTAACACTCCCTAAATTCTGCCAATATTTACTCAGGAGACGTTCAGAGGCCTGCCTCATTTAGATCTCAATTAATTTAACTAGATTATTATAATCCATCCTGCTTAAGTTCTCCTTCACTTTTAAACCATCAGTTCTATCCCTAGAGTTTTCAAAGGCCCAATCCTGTATGGCACCCTAGTCATAGGAGCTCTAGGTAGCATTACCATTGGTAATTGATAGCAAATACTAAGAAACTTAGAATGAAGCATCACAACTTTCCTCATCTCTTTCATTTTTATGTATGCACCCCACAAATACCCCCAGATAGTGTAGGAACACAACTAACTTGGTTAATGCTACTTTGTCTACTTAACACTGCACTCAGTACATGTAAGGATTCATCATTTTCTGGATGAATCTTTTCAAATTCTGTGTCTCTGTCTTTGCTAAATGCATCTCAGTCAGAAAAAGATTTTTTATTTTAGCAAATTCATACTCTCAAAATAACTCACTATCTTGAATTTTAACATCACGGTGATCTGCTCCCTCGTCACTGTAGCAGAACCACAATTATTTTTATTGGGTAGCCCCAAGGCAACGCAGCCCCAAAGCATAATGTAGCCCAGTGACATGCAGTAACAACTTGAAGTTCCTTAAAATATCATCTGCAAATCAGCTGCAGATATAAGCTATCAATAGCACCGTAACAAAAAACTTTTCTATTTGCTTGCCATGTTCAAAAATAAAAATATATGGTTTGGTATTAAGTTGATATGAAATGGAATGTTTGTGAAGTCAAGAACATCCCAACTGCGCCAAAGAAGTTGCAATTCACTTTGTTTCTGGTTGAACAAAAAAAAAAAAAAAAAAATCATTTACATTTCTACTATTTTTAAAGTTTGAAAATTAAGTTTTCAAAATAAAAACTCTTTTTTAATAATAAAAAAATCAAAATGCATTTCATTTGAAAATGGTTAAAAAAGGACAACCATTATATTGTTTTCTGGAAACAAAAGAACTTAAAATTTGAATGAACTAATGAAATGCTTTGATGTTGGTGGCTCTGTATTTCTCACCAGTTTCTGCTCACATTTTGACCTGGTTTTACCTTGTGTGGTAGAATTTTATCCCCAAATATTTTAACCGGTACCATAAACACGTGGAGTGGGTGAACTCTGACTTCATACAGGACACAGTGGTATTGTGATCCCACATCTGACGTCTTACTGAGACAAGTACTGAAATGTACAGGATCACGACCTTAAAGTTACCAAGTGGACATTCACAGACCACTTTAAAGAGTAGAGCTTCAGAAAAATTCTGCATTATCCCTTATCAATAACAAAACACTTCTGGAAGAATACTTATGATACTCGAGAGATCGATGATAAGAAATTGAGCCATGGTGTATTCTGCTAATAACAGTGCCCTTATCCAAAGATTAGTTTGTCTAAAGGACAGGAAGAGAGTATATTTATAAGGCTTATTCTGTCAAACCTCCATCAGTCTTTTTCCTATTTATCCTACATAAAGCAGCCGAAGAAAAAATATTCCCCTCTGCTGCTGTAATCAAAGTGATTGTGTTTCACATCAAAAACATTTATTTACTGCATGGATTAAAGGATTACATTGTATAGGAGTACTTTGTCCAACATTCTGTGCTTGTGCTACAATTCAGCTGCCCTTAATCTCCATACCATTGACATAGTGTATTGATAAAACGGTTTTCCAGTTATGGCTTGCTTGTTTGTTTGTGATGTATGCAGAATTAAAGTAACAAAAATAAGATTCCTAGGACTTTTTCTCCAAGTAGGTTAACTCCTCAGCCAGCTTTATTAACATGCCATGTATCTTCTGCCCAAGCATTGCTCCTTTTTTTGCAGAAGATAATGGGAATGCATTCCTGTTGAATGTGTATGTTTGTAGGACACTTAAAGGTGGTCATATAAAAGGCAGGAGCAAGGGCTATGCCTGTTCCTAGCTGTGGTACAGTGAAATGAAACAAAGTCGTTAATGTCTTGATCAGCAATCTATGGTTCAATCAACTTTCTGTATGTTTCTTCTCTGCCCTTTTGAGACATTCAGCAAGACCTAGGGGTGTTTGTAGGGCACAGTGGAAACCCTCACCCTATCCATTCATAGGCAAGAAGAATGAATTTACTCTTGATTGTTCACTGACTATAAAATAATTCTTCCTTCAGGTTGTTCAGGAGTCCATTTCTGAATGGAGCTTGAGTGAAATGAATCTACACTGGGAGTCAATAAGCTAGGTTCAGAGCACTAGCAGTGATCAACAAAACCACTGTGACAATTTCCACAAGATCATGATACTTTCTAAGCTAAATGACCATATGTTTTCTATGCAATGGGATCCGAGTGCATCCCATGCAATGACTGGTTATTCCTGCAGCCCATCCTATATGAAAAATAAAGGCAACTATAACCAAACATGGTGTATTCCCCATTAGTGAAAGTACTGCTCCTTTGTTGGAAACAGTTTGTGCACAGGCATGATAGAGTTTAGAATAGAGTTTCCAAATCTAAGAAGGCTGAGCTGAGCTGCCCTTGAGGAAGGCACAAAATTCCATTACTGTTGTGGAACTTTCTTGTGCCCTATCTCCCGTGACAAGCCCTGGGACATACGCCACTTGTGGGAAATGCAAGTAAGATTTTAATATTATCGACCCTCCATTATCGCTACACTCATTACCCCTAATACACATCCATGCATCTGTGTTCACGACAAAATCTACAGCCTGGATAAACCCTCCATGGATGACAAGAATCGACAGCATGACTCTTGCTCTTCTCTCATAAACAGGGACACAGTTCCCAATGCTGACACCTAAAAAAAATTCGATGACTGACCTCGATGTTAGCAACCACTTACAGAAGATAAAGCACTTTTCACCTCAGATCTATTGTTTCAGGCTCTCTGCAAATTCAGGGAGACATCACTGCATCAGGTTATATCTATCACAGAGCAACAGTTCCTCTAAGAAAATACAGCTAAAAATCCTCCCTTTTTTTCTCCTCTAATAAGAGAGGGTATATCCACATATCTTCTTTTCCCAATAACTTTCCAGTTCTCTGCAGCTTTTGCTTCAAGAATTGTTGACTTACTGTAAGCAAATATGGTAAGCTAATTTAGTATTAGTACCTAATGATCATGAAAGGGGAAAATAAATGAAGTGTCCCGATCACTCTTTTATTCTTTTTATGTTTTACAGGGCATGTGTTGGTGTGTTGCTGCTGTTGTTTAGGATTATGATGCCTTTAAGGTTTATTTTGTATCTTTAGGCTTCTGCTCTTTTGTGATTAAATGCATAAAAGCAAGTGGAATAATAATTATGTAATTTATGTTCATACACTTCCTCCCACCGGCATGCTGCTTCTTGACTGAAATTGTATTTGATTCATGAACAGCGACCTATTAAAGATGGCGGGGACAGATACTGCAAATCCCTAAGAGCAATCATGGAATAATATTTCAGCTACACCACTGAAGTCAGGTCCATTTGCACATTTTTATCACTGATTCATGTTCTGTAATCTACCGCTTCAACTGACAGCATTTATCCCTGCTACTTTTGAATAATATTAAAAGCATGTATAGAGGTGAATCATACAACTCCAAGCATGCAGTTCTTACCACCGATTCAGGCAAAATAGGAATATAATTGTTAACCAAATCTACAGAGAGAAAAATTTTGCAACTAAGACAATTAACTTGTGTGTTTGTGTTGTCTTCCACTCTGGGAAAAGTGTAATACCTCAAAAGTGCAAAACTAACATGCATAAATTAAATGGGAAGAACTCTGCTAAAGGCAAAAGGGGCAACATTTCTCTTCTATGTCTGCATCTAGCTCCTGGGTGATGAAACTAACCATAGCTGAATGGCAACATATATATTATTTACATAGCAAGGACGCTTAAAGACATGGTCCTGTGTTGAACCTCCCCTTATGCCAAGCACTGTTCAAGCTTTTCCCTTTATGGAAAAGGCAAAAGAGTGGCAGGGAAATCAAAAGCAGACAGGAGTGAAGTAACTTGACGAACATGACAAAGCAAGTCAATGGCAGAATAAGAAACAGAAGTGAGATCTTGACATTTTCCAGCCTGTGCCCTAGCTAGTGGGCATCCGAGTCTCTCTGGAGTCCTCAGATGTAGGCGTTGTAAACTAAGTTAGAATTCTTTCAGCTGCGTTCCTCTAAGAATGACCTGCAGTCGATGGGTAATACCAGTTCTTCATCTACACTTAATTCTGCATAAATAAAAGGGGTTTTTTAAGGCTGCGATCTGACAAAGCTACTTCGTTCTTTAGCAAATTCATGACTATTCTTTGACTAAATGACATTTAAAAGCAAGAGCAACACTGAGAAGTTGAGGGTAATAGTTCTCATTGCAAAGGAAATATATCAGCGCTTTGCTTAATTGGAATCTGGAAAGAAGAGTTATGCCATTAAGTTGTGTGTAATTTGCTCTTAACAAAAACCCTGAAATCTATGGTTCTCTTATTTTACAAAGACAGAACTGAAAATTGGTGAAAATCCTCTTCTCAAGCATTACTTATCATGCTACAATAAATACCAAGAGCTACACAAACACAGCCTAACCATGTATCCAGTCTTATTCAGGAACAGCCTAAAAAGTTAGAAAAAGTTTTCCAAAATAAAACTTTCAGTTAAAAAGTGGGGCTTTAGACATTAAATTCAGTTAAAATAACATTAAATTGACATTAAATCAGCCCCGCTAAACAACTACTGCATCAATCTATGAATGTGTTTCATAAAGAAGGCACGTCCAGGATTAAAAACACAGTTACCAAAGCTGAGATCTCGTTCTGGATGGATTTGCAAAAGAGTGCAACAAAGGAAGCTGAGCGCCCTTGTATGTAACTATTACTACAGCAAAGCACCATTTTAAGGACTTCATTCAGGTCACAGAAAAGAACTGATCAATCACATAGTACACCCAGCTCCTAAAAAATATGTTCAAATCAAAGCTAAACTGGACTTACTAGATAACTTACCCTGCATGAGTAATAGCCTGTTCTGAGAGCTGAACACAGAATTCATGTCTGTACTGAACCATCCCACAGGTCTACAGCATCAGATCTGTCACAAAAAGAATGAAACAAGTATTTTTGTGTTTTCAGTACTTACCCCATTCACGACATACCGGCTTAGTGAAACAGCCAAAGCGGAGACAAGCAAGTCATTGTTTCACCCCAAACTAATGCTTATTTTCTTGCAGATCTGTGAAAGACTCAGGAAGATTGAGTCTTTCTTTTTCCAGAATCACCAGATCAAAACCAGGTAGCAGATGGTCAGAGGAAGGGTCCCCACTATTTCAGTCCCCTAGTGTGTTTGTTTAATAAGTCTCTGGTTTTAGATCCATTTCCAGAATGAAAAAGATCACAATGAATATTTTGACAGGCCTATTAAAATGTTTCACTGAAAGAACTGAACAGAGCTGTGGAAGACTGCACTAGTCTGCATGATAATTCTTGTGCTATACTGTCTTTAATTCACAGGTTAAGGATTAAATTATTGCCCCACTGCAGTCAGTTAAGGACCTCTCATGAGCAGTACATAATGTGCTGAAAGTTTTCCATTTAGTATCTACAGCTACACTCAACCATTAAGACTACATCTTTGCAGCAGGGTTGGTTTAAGTCGCCTATTGTCAGATTGGCTGCTCCAAAACTAGTCTAGTTCGTCCGAATGCCACGTAATTCTGAAGCAGAGCTGTGGGATTCTGTGTGTGAGTGAAACTCTATGCCACCTGACACCCTCAAATTAGCTAGCTTGAATTGAAAGTGCCACCACAAGAGGAAGGCATGGTTCCTTAGAGGAGAATCTTGATTCTGGGCAACACTCAAATTCAAGTTAAGAGAGCACTAAAGATGAGCTATTTGCATAGAGAAACAGGTAAATCCTTTACCATGGTATCATTCATACATTTCTCCATGCATTCTTGCCTACGGAGAAAACCATTGCAATTATAAACCACACCCAGCCATACGCAGTAACTGCTTTCTACAAGTCAGAATCCCATACACCCACCCAACACTTTCACCAAGATGTTATATGCAATACTAAAAAAATGCTATTTTCTCTCCAGAAATTTCCAAAGGCTAAAGCAAGATCAACGCATCTCACACAGGATGCATGTAGCTACACATCTGGAAACCAGATACAGCCTGCAAGGCAAGTTCATCTGACCCCACTTACTTTTTTTATTGTGATCTTGCCATCTCCTATGTATCTGTAAATGTCCATACATTTAGTCTCTGCTAGTTGTTGCCAAGTACGTGTAGTAAAAGGGAGAAGAGAGTAAAGGGGCTATAGGAGATCACAGAATTTTGGACACTGTCCCACAAAAGTGTCTCAAAACTCATTTAATCCCAACAAAATTGAGTTTGGACCACCCAGATTGCAGTACCTTAACAACAAAGATAAGAAAATTATTTTAACTGACAGCTGCATTTTTCACCCACAGACTACAAAGCAAATATGTTTTACACCACTCCCCCCACCCCCCAGTATCACATCTTTTTCCCCCCACTTACTTCATACTGGAGAGTGTGCATCACTCGCAGAGTTAGACAAGGAATCCTGAAGTCCTGACGCCACATCCTCTACAGAATCTCACAAAGATGGAGAGCAGTCCCTTCGCATGCTCAAGCTTAAAAAAAAAAAAAAAAAAGATAGCATAGTTTATTGCATGAGATGTTAAAAAATAGCCTTTACAATAATGCATGCACTTAATTTACAGAATTTTAATATGGCATCTTTCTCTACTTGATAATTGCTATTTTTTTTATTACAGAAAGGAATGGCGACAGCTATTACACAATGAAACAACATTTCAGTGACACCACCAGACCTCAATTAAAAGTTCTGTGCCACTTGTATTGCTTCAAGGGTTGGTTAAGCAATACTGACCCACTGTAAAGTGGTTTATGAATTGCTACCGATGAGAACTCCTGCTGAATAAGCAGAATAGATTCTTTAATGCCAATTTCTTACAAACAGCAGCAAGGAGTGGAGAGAGACAATAATTAATGTGTTAGTATCAAGAGAAACAAAGAGCCTGCAAAGGTCCGTCCTTTCCCAGATAACAGACTGAGAAAGTTTCTTTAATATAGCCGGTACTGTAACAGTTCATGGAGGCCGGACTGAGGGTAATCAGTGGTTGATTGATTAAGGTACAATTCTGACAGCATCTTAGAGCCTGGATAAATATCCTTTCCTAAAAAAAAAATAAAATTAGGCTGCAGGCAGCAAGTGAGGCCTGGTATTAGGGCGTAGGGCACATGAATTTTAAAAGCCAAAGCTAGTATCACTTCTAAAAATAACAAATGTCTATATCATGTTCAGGAGCACAAGAATCAAGTGGATTGGAAAAGGGCTTTTATCGGCAGTTTGTTATGACAGCTGACTTCCTGGGACAGTTAAGGGTTTTCCTCAGAGAAATCCAACCAGCACCGATTAAATGGCAAGATACATATTCGTACAAAGTGCTAAAGAGGTTCGCATTGTTGAACAAGAAATGAACAGTTTCTGCCTGAAGGACCTCATAAATCCAAAAGACGACATTGCCAAAATACAGGACAGGGGAGAAAGCACCCACACTAGTTATTGCTTCTCCCTTGGAAACGCAGACATAGCAGAACATCGCAAACCACCTGAAACTTCACCATGACTGCAGGGTTCACAGCTCATTTCTTACAAGAAGCATGATATGATCCTTTCAGAACTAGACAAGGCCAGGACAAGTTTTATAGCTCACTCAAAAAAGATTTTCCAAGAGCATATTAACCACATGTAGTGCTTCAGTGGAGTCAGAGGGAAAAAGGATCACCTAATGAAAAAAAAAAAAAAATAGTAACTGCTTTTTGCAGCACCAAAATCTCCCTTAACGAGCTTCCATGACAATGTCTTCAAAGCCCTGGCCGTACAAGATCCAGCCATCAGCGTAAGTTACCACAGCTAAAAACATTTGCCAGACTGCTTACTGTTGTCAGCAGAACAGTCTGGACTGGAGGAATTTCACTCAATTTAATTTACTGCCAATTGACATAAAACTTTAATTACTGACACAGTTATTGAGGGGGGGGGGAATAAAACAAACCACAATGAAACAAACCCTGAGGGAAGCACCTTTCTTCCCGTTTTGCCAGGCTCGGCTTCAGTCTGCCACCTCTCCTCCCCGCTTCCTAGTCTCAAGTTCCCTCCCTTTTGCAGCGGATTCCACTCAGCCCCTCCCAACCCCTCGGGTAAGGCCACGGGCAGCGCGCGATGGTGCCTTTCAGCCACTCCTCGCTTCTTTCTCTTCCCCTCCACAGGTCTTCGCTGCTTACTGCTCCTCCGCTCTGCACGGATCGCCCCCGGCCGGGGTCCCTCCCAGCTGCCGCTTTCTCTCGGGCACACTTGAGCTGCGGCGCCACGCGCCCCTTCAGCGGCTGAAGGTCCCACCGGTTTCCCAAACCGGCTGGAACCAGCTGTGACCGGCCCGGGCCGGTTTGCAGCCTCCTCCCCACAGGACACCGCTCCAGCCCCTGCTCCCCAGACCCTGGCATTTACGCCCAGTACACTCACGTATGTGGTGTTTTCTGTGGTGTAATTGAAAGAAATAAAAGATTTCTTAAAGTAAAACATTAGATTATAACAGCGAAGGGAGAAGTTTTAAAGCAGAGAGGGGATGCAACGTGGCTGCTACAGAAATAGCATTTCCTCTGCTCTTTTCTTGAAACTCTCAGGGAAAGGCAATGCTAATTTAGAGCAAATGAAAAGGCCACTGTCAAGAGATGAAATTCTAAGTTAATGATTTCACAGACTTTTTTTTTTTCCCCCTGCATTTCAGCACCTCGAGTCGTCCTTTAAAAGAAATCCCATGTAGCACTGCCACTTGACTAACACCCCAGCGTGGGCCTGGAGCGCCTGCACGCGTGGACGCCGAGGACCCCAACACACCCGGTGAATGACGATAAATCACATGCGAGACACCAGTTGTTTCACATGTGCTCTCTTGAACCTCTTAAATGTGAAACGCACCCACACTGAGCTGATTAAAAGCTCCTGTGAGTGTGAATTCTTCTCCCTGAATAGGTTTCTACAACACAAAAGAACGTTTCATACATCATATTTGAAACAGATCGGTGCTTTAAAAGCAACTTTATTCTACTGCCATTACGAAACAGAGCTTTCATTGTCTGCTGCTGAAATGCTTTGAGTCATCTTCTTCCAGCAATAACTAATCTCTCGCTCACTCTCTTTATATCTGACAATCCATGGACAGCCCAATTACAGGAGAGGAAAGCGGCATACCAGTTTCAGAGGGTGGACTCAAACACCCAACTAATGTTAAATGATTTTGTCTTGGAGTATAATTCACTTAAGCAAATGAATTCTGATAATCTGCTTTGAGAGCAGACTGTAATAATAAATGGTTAAATTGCAGCAGCATCGTCTAATAAAGACAGAGCCAAACACGATTACAAAAATCGGGAGACTGAAATAATACAGTGTAATTTGAGAAACCTGACAACTATTTATTCTCCATATAAAACCCACAGCTCACATTTTTGTCTACAGTTTTTTATGCCAAATCTGCTTCTTAGTTACTAATATTTCTGTCACTCGAGAGACCTAATATAAAGCCCACTTCACACCAGCACAGGTATGTGTGTGAAAGTCTACTGACATGTGTATCTCTATGCATTTCATACAGACTTAAAATATGGCTGGCGCAACTTCGGTGTCAAGAACTTGCCACTAGTTACCCTCATCAAGATCCAGCCAAATCTGTGCAGGACTCTACAGGGGGAAAAAACACCAAAAACACAACAGGAGGAATTTTAAGAATGGCATAATGCCCATGCACACAAGTTTGGAGGCCATTTTAAATGTCATCTCTCTTAATTCTCAAGCATTTGATTTTACAGAGTAATAACATGGAGGGGTTTTGCGTAATACCTAATCTGAGGGAAGAAACCTTAAAGGGAATACTTGGAGTGAATTGACAATTAATGTATTTCACTTTCAAGTATCTGCTCAGCAAGATGCATATTGAGCATTTATCTGAACTAATGAGACAGAGAGAACCCTTATCTACAATCATAAAAAATTAAATGCAGCTAAGATACATGCCACTTGTTCTTGAAGATAATCAGGAACTTCATACACAGTACTTTGTCAAACCACTTACCTGCTAACGGACAGTTGCTGATAGCACAAGATACGTCAGAAGAGTTCCTCCAGACTCTGAAGAATGTTCATGTATAACTAAAAGCTTTCAGGATTTACCTCCTTGGAGCTGGTGGTAAAACTCTGGGTTAAGACTGTGTAAGCCTTCTCACAAAATAAGGTAAATCCATAGCATATATTCATGAAAGAAGAGAACCAAGTCTTAACATTTGCACATTAACACTGTCAGGGACCTCATTAAAATAACTCTCTTTTCCCTATTAGCACTGCTCCCTCACACCCCAAGTTTTCTTTTAGGAGTACATTTGAATAAACAAAAGAGATGTCACAAATCTAAACCCAACAAAGTTGTCTCTTTTAACTTACATTCTCAGTTTTCCATTATGATTTCTACCATGAACAGGCTCAAGTGGCGGAATTATCTGATGATTTCCTCTCCGGGAATGCTCTCATCTCTCAGAGCTGGACATATCTAAGACATGCAAATGATTAAGGAAAAAATACCGCAACTCCTCTGATGCAGCATGTGCCATATTTCACAGCTACAAATGTTACACTCCTCAATAAAAGGAAGCCAACAATTCTCTTCAAGTCATGAGAGCACTAAGCTTAGTTGTGAATGACTGCACATAGAGTATGTTGTGACACATGCAGGAAATGTTATGTTTTATAAGAAGAAAGTTCAGATTCTTCTTGCCAACATGATTTTGATAAGGAAGCAAGTCTTTGCCAAAAAAAGATATGTTTGTTTTTCAAATCCTTATATAGTCATTACCACTCATTTATTTAAGCTTCCACTTGTATATACGTATATATGTATTTATATATACATAAAAGCATGACTCAATCTATCATCCTCTCTTCAATATATAAGAAGGAGCACGCAAATGAAGTGCGGGAATAAAGGGCCCACGCTTTATTCATCATACAAGGAAACAGAACCATATTCTAGAACAAAAAGTATCTGGTGAGAACTAATAAACTCTTCCTCCCAGCCAAATCCCACAGCAAATCCTTTAATCCACGCAAGAACTATGTTAAGCTGAAAGGCTTGATCCCCTTGATCTAAATGCCTGCACCTCAAGTCCACAAACTGACCAGCCTTCCCAGTCATCACGTGGGCTATGGTTCAGGGTCAACCAGTTGGCTACCATTCTTTCTTGAGCTTCTGAGGGTTGAATGCTTACCATCTGTTTCTGCTGGACCTTATCTGCTACTGGCTCTTCTGGACCCAGGGAAGAAGTAGGGAGACACCTAGGAAAGTCAAGACTTGCTTGAGGAGAGTCCATGTGCTCTTGCTGAGGTCCTCAAACCTACTAATGGGAAAGGCAATAGTGATTCAGCTGGGAAAAGCTCTGGTCCATCTCACCTAGGAAAGAATTGAAAAGAAGCTTGCATTGGAAATCCTCTAAGTGAAATAATTTCAGAGAAACATATAATGCATTACTGCCGTTGCAGTTTAAGCTAGTGAACAAGTATTTCCAATTCGCTTTTTATTCCAAAACTTCTAGGATTAGGTTATTACAACTCCTACACAGGATAAGCTAAATTTATCACCGTTCCTTAATATTGTGTTGTATTTTACAAAGAAAATGGAATGTTTGTTCATTTTCCAGGCTTTTTCCTCTAAAAATATGATATTTTCCCATAAATTCATTACTGCACATTTACTTCTCATTTATGAGAGCTAAGGGTAAAGCTTTCCTTTTCATTTACAAGTCAATAATCTTAATTTCCATTTTCAAAATTGCATTTTATTTTTCCTGCTATATTAGTTCTGTCCCAAGAGAAAAAAAATGTATTTAAGTTGGAGTGCAATGTATCTTCATTCCTAATACTAGGTGTACTTGTTACTAGCCAAAAAGTAAAGAACAGGTGCAAATTCATAAATTAACCTAGCAAAACGATATATTATCCTATATACTATGTTTAAATGGCACATCCTCTAACATTTATGCATAACTAATATATAGCAAAATATTCTGTACTAACCATCAAAGGCTTCATGCCCAGTACAACACTGGAATATCCCACCTGAAAGGTAATGAAGACTGAGCAAACAACTCATACCTGAGGTCTGACATGACAAAGTGACGCCCCCCAACCAAACATACAGTAAAACCTACTTAACACTTAGCCTTCAAATGGGTTTAAATTCATCAACTTAACTAAACAATTCTGAGTTCATATTACACCATGGCTGCAAACTCTATCGGTGTGTTTATTTATATATACACTTGTATATACATACATACATAGCACTTTCTGTCCATCAGCCCCACTTCTCTGCATCACGTTCAGTGCTGCCTATGGTGTTAGCAGAACTGCCGTGTAAGCTGAAGAGCAGAGAGGGACACGTACCCCTGCTTAATGCTGACACTCGAGTCCTTATCAATTGAGTGGTTCTGCTAATGGCTGCAAAGATGAACGGATCTTTCTGCAACTCTGTAAGAGACCTATGGAAAGCACATGTTGCTTTGTTTTTAAATAATGGCTTGACTACAGTCATACCTACCACAAGCCTTGATCTGCAGGTAACCAATGAGTTAGATGTTGTTCATCTGTTCACTCGCAGGTGAGCTCACTCGCCCACCCAGGAAAAGTCACCGGATTGGCTTTTAGAAATTCCCCTTGTCTCACAGACAGCACACTACGCAATACTGGGGATTAACTTCAATTATGCCTCTCATGTTATTCTGAAATCGCTAAAGAACCTGTTGACTGCTTGTTAAAAAAAAAAAAAACCAAACAACAAACAAAACCAAAAAACAGACAGACAGACCGAGCCATCCTTTGCTATGGCAATCAAAATCATACACGATCATCTTTGATTCTGTGGGAATAGCAGAAACCCCCTAACAGAGTTCATCTGCAGATATAATCTTGACCTCTAAACAATTACTTAAAAGCTGAATTTCTTGTAGACATGAAATAGACTATTCTGTTTAAAGAAAAACTTTTAGAAAACAGATGGTTAACACATTAATTGGCTGGCTCGGAGGAAAGACTGTACACTGAATGAAGAAATTCTTGTCATATACATACTTCCTATTTGCAGCTCTTCTGTAAACAAATTCAACACTGTACATGAGAACATCACATCCACATCTCATTAATACAGTCATCACCCTTTAACATACAGGCTGTTTTCATTTATTAAAGATTACACCTGCTTTGGGGTCTTTTCTATTTAGTCCATAGTATTATATTAAAAATAGTGTAAATAAAATGAATACCATAGAGAGTTTTACAAAATATTTATTTTGAAAAAATCACTCTGTACAAATTTAACATTCTCAACACCAAAGTTTTATAAAAACGCTAACACAACAGAAAGACGAGTGAAACATTAAACTGATCTTTTCTTAAATTACAAATGGATTCGTTCTAAAGAAGCTATTGTAATTCTAAACATTAAAAAAAAAAAGATAACTTTATAAGATTTTACTTTTTTTATCTACTACAGCCAAATACATGTATCAAAGGATGACTTTTTCCATCCTTTTGATTAACTTCCCTCCCCAAACACTGTCCACAACTAAACCAAATACTCTAAATGGTTTACACTTTTACTGTACATAGCTTGTGCTCGAAGAAAAGCTAGCACAATTTGATCATAATTTTTTCAGTGCCTAACAAAAAGTCACCTCTATACATTTGGTACAAAATTCTCTGTACAAACCAACTTTGCTCGTGTAAATTTGAAGCAAACTTAAAAGGAAGAGTATTTATTTGTACCTTCAATTTGGCATAATGAAGGGACAGTGATTAAGTAAAATTTCACAAAGTAAAATTCAGTAACTGGGAATACTGTCTTTTTTTTTTTTCAATAATTACTATTGTATAAAAAATTTATATACTGCAGGTTATTAGGAATGGCAGACCCTAGTGTAACAGTGCTAGCTTTATAGTCCTCATCATAAAATAAGATTTTTCTGTACATTATTTAAGTTTCCTCTCTTCATTTTAAGCTATTTGTGAAAGCTGTTGGTGCATATTAAACAATTTTTTTTAAACAGGAGAAAGTGTCCCCTCATGAAATTAAAACCAGTAAAATTGTCATATTCCTGTAAACACGATTAAAATGAAAACTGACAAAATGCAGTGTGACAAGTAAGCCATGGTCTGGCAAGCTTTTTTCACATTTTCTTAACACAATATATGGCTCACACCACAAACAGCAGCAAAAAAAGCTCTTGAAAACTTCAAGTTACAGCCAGGGGTGCCAGGCAGGATCCATACGACAGAGATTATCCAAGCTATTTGCAGCTGCTACCAGAGTGTTGACTTTGCTTTCTCCTCCTTCAAACTGAGCAAGATTATGAAGTCGAGTCATGATAGCAGTAACAGCTTTCTGAACTAGTGAAACCAGCTGCTGGCTGTCCATATTTTCAGGTTGCCCAGCTGCTGAGAGTGGAGAGGAAGTATCCTCTTGTGTTTTTTTGTGCCATGCAATTATTTCATCCCGTAGCACAGTTTTTAGGATGCCATCAACCTATATGAAGGAGAAAAATCAGACTATTATATTTAATCCAAACAACCATCAGGGATTATACAACTGTAACTAGACTTCAGTCAACAGCATTGTGACACTTTTGGTCCTGCTTTGCAATCTCAGTCTTTTCAAGATGAACGTGGCTTCTACCTGTCTTTAGTATTTCCTCTCAAGGTTTTCCTTTTCATAAAAAGCTTTCATTATGAAAACACAACACAGTTACTCCTACAGAAATGAAAAATCACATAAACTATAACATATATAAGATCTTTATACACAAATACAGTCATGTATATTCTATTTTTAAACGACTCCACTAAAATTATGACTTTTCCCACACACATGCACACGTACACAGAAGTCTTGTGCAAAGATTAAGAGTGCTTTGCAAAGCTGGGGTTTTTATGGCATAATGATTACGCTCTCAGAGAATACTGTTTTCTGCCAAACAGAGAAAGAACGCTCACTGCAACATACATACATATGTATATAGTATATATAGGCCAGTTCTATTAGGTATCCAGTCTGAGTCAAATTCACTCTTTGTACATAAAAATAAAATCATTTTATAACACATATAGGTATTATGCCAACATATACAAACACATATTAAATATACTTTATGGATATTTGTAAAAAAGATAAATGCAGAAAATGTTAAAAGTATTCCTCTTAAATCCAAAAGATAAATAACCTAAAGCAATAATTGCCACATGCCTGAACTCAGCTGGGCACCCATCACTCCAAAAAGAATAAATGGGCACCTGTGCTCTGATCTTCAAGGAATCACAGAATATCTCAAATTGGAAGGGACCCATAAGGATCATCGAGTCCAACTCCCTGCTCCTTGCACAACTACCTAAAACTAAACCATATGACTAAAAGTGTCGTCCAGACACTCCTCGAACTCTGACAGGCTTGGTGCCGTGACCACTTCCCTGGGGAGCCTGTTCCAGTGACCGATCACCCTCTCAGTGAAGAACTTCTTCCTAATGTCCAGTCTGAACTTCCCCTGACACAGCTTCACTCCATTTCCTCGTGTCCTGTCGCTGGTCCCCAGAGAGAGGAGATCAGCGCCTCCACCGCCCCGCTTGAGGAAGCTGTAGACGGTGAAGAGGGCACCCCTCAGCAGTGAGGGCACCCCTCAGCCTTCTCTTCTCCAAGCGGAACAAACCAATCACCTCAGCCGCTCCTCTTAAGTCTTGCCCTCGAGACTTTTCACCATCTTGGTTGTCCTCCACTGGAGACACTCTAAATAGTTTGACGTCCTTTTTATATTGAGGCACCCAAAACTGCACACAGCACTCGAGGTGGGGCCGCACCAAACTGATGTGGCAAGTCTGACTGGGCATACATCATTCAGATGTGGAAATTACAGGCTACGTATGCAAATTCGTTTGCACGTATAGACGTGGCTTTGTAAGGTAAAATGATGAATTATTAAAAAATATTCTAACACAGCTTTCTGTATTATAGATAAAGAAAAAAAATCACTTTAGGATATTTTCCATCTTTTTAAAAGTAACTAGCTTACACCATAGCTACAGTACATTATGTGCAATGCCTTTCTGGTGCAAATTGCTTGCCTAAGTGCAAGATGCCTCGTTTTTGGAAAGCATTAGAATTTAAAAGGAAGTTAGACAATTTCTTTAGAAAACTACACCCTGCTAAGAGCTAGAATCCATCAAAGTAACAGTATATCTTTAGCATTCCATTCCGCTAACAAAGGGCCACGACACATTTCTATTCAGAGGTTATTATGAAGATTCTAAATGATGTTGCATTTGTCATTTTACTATTTACCACTGCCAGAATTTGTAAGCATTTATGAGGCTAGAGCACTGAAACAATCAGCCTGAATTAACATGTTTGAACAAAAAAATTAAATTAAGGGGAGAATTACACCTATCTTCCTCCTGTTCTTTCCAAAAAGGCAAATTGCAAACATTTCAGCTGGCCTTTGTGACGACCTTAGGGCAGGATTTAAAAACAAATATGGACTGTTCAGTTTCTACCTTAACCAAGAAAGTGCTGTTTAGTTTATAAATTGCCAAATACAACAGACCTGCAAACCACCTTTCAAAAGGTATACAAACCTTAAAGTTCGGCTGTGCAAAGCAGCGAGCTACTGCAATCATGGATGCAGTCAGTGGACCAGACACCCCAATGGTGGTAAGAAATTCAGAAATGTTTGGTGTAAGCCGGAATGGAACTGGACGATTGGCATCCAAATCTCCAGTAGCATCGTTAATGTCAAAGCGAAAGTAAGCTACATTTAGCTTGCCAGTATCCTGGATTTAAAAGCAAGATGCACAAAAGTAATTAAAGCAACAAATTTTCATTAATAAAACCAAAAGCAGTAGGATTTTTGTTTACTGTTAATACTCAGAGTACAAATACTACTCCAATAGCTTTTCACTCTTTCAGTCAAACAGTTTTTGAGCAAAGAAGTTAAAATTAAAGGCATGCACAAAGTCAAGTATGTATTTCTCAAAACACGTGTCCAAACCCCCTTACTAAATACACGTTATTGTAATATTAAACTTAAGGAATAGATTCTTCTGCAGCGTGGTCTATAAGGAGTCATGCAGATAGACAGATCTCTGTTCTCTATGCATGCCAGCTCTAGGTAAGCGTTCTCTGTGCATTGTTCACTCTGGGTAAGCATCTGAACGCTCTTCTAGAGGGATTAAAGAATCTTAATTGCTATACAGAGTATAGCTGTCCATGCATTAAAATGGCGTTAAAACTTTAATATATACCACCTTTGCCTCACTAAGGTGGCAAGTCTCATTTTAACTGTTGGGTTAAAACAGAAAAATCACTAGTACTAGGAGTTGTAGCTTGACATGATGGCAATACAGAAAAGAGAATAGTATTTGAAAAAGGGTATTCCTCTTTAAGGAAATGAAGCTCTAAATTTTTTTTTTTTAAATCTGTTTGACACAGAGCTATATTCAAAGCAATATATTTGAAGGAGGACTAAAAAGAGAGACTTATCAGTCATTTACACAAACAGTTCCAGTATCTAAGAATGATTTTACAGACAAAGTTCCAAATTCTCACCACAGAAGGTAGAGCTGATGTCCACGAGGACTGCAGTTTAAATTACTACCTACATGATGTGCAATCACATATAAATGAAAAGTCTACTGAAATGCACTGTTAATTATATATGTCGAATTACCGTTTTGACTCATTTCAAAAGTATAGTCGAAATTTCCATTTGATCAAACACGACAGCATGCATCTAGAATAAACTAAAGCGTACCTGGGCAATCTGCAGCATTTCAGGGTTGAGTCTATTTAAATGAAAGATGAATTCTGCAAAGCCAATTAGGGCTAACTGAATAGTGAACATCTTTCGAAAAGTCCAGTAATCCGTAGCATTGGGGAAGGTATGTAAAGCCCACTCCTTAAGCATACTGCGCGGCACCATGTTACTCTGTACTTCTTTAAGTATATCTCTGAGAACCTACATATGAAAAATATTAGTTGAAGAGATCATTTTTAATACACTACTTAGCAACAGACAAATACGCCAAAAGCAACTACCAAACAACTTCTCTCAACTGCTGTATCCCATTTTAGGAAAAACATCCTGAACTTGGATGCTTTCAATCCAACATTGTTTCCGGATTTCTTTGTCAAAACACACATAATATTTTGTTAGCCCATCCTCTGCACAGCTAGAAAATATTCTTTATCTGAAAAGACTAAATTTTTAATAAAACCATATAAGCATGAGAACTGTGAACAGGCATGTCAGAAAACCTGAAATTGAAAAATTATATAACTGGATTTGAAGGATCTTCTATTCAAGACTTTCAAGAAAATCAAAAGTGAGCTAAAGAGACATTCAACTCACGATGCTGTGCTTCCTTATGGGAAACTAATGGAACATACTTCACTATTTTCTAGCTTCAGTGCAAGCTGGATATGCATTTTGCAGCAATAAAAGAAAATCCTTTATTTTAAACGTAATAGTAAGATTTGAAATTATTCGTGGGACCTACAAAGCATGCAACCTAAAGATGGCTCTCTGCATGGTTTCTTCATATACAGCGTAAAAGGTAAAGGATTTTCATTATACAAGATAGGGAAAGTCACTGGGTAAAGTAATTTGTAACATGTATTAGTACAGCAAAATTACTTCAAAAATATGAAAAGATAAAAGCTGAGAGCTGTATTCAACTGTTTCTGTAAGTGAACACTGTGCAATAGTTTTTTCCCTAGATGCAAACATTTGCAATCTACCAAAATATTTAATTACTGTAGCAAATACTAGCTTAATTAATTAGAAAAAGAAAGTTAGGATGTGTTCTATTACACCAGAAAGCATGATAGTCATACTGACTTCAATTAAACGGCTGTTAAAGAGTTTCATAACCTGAAGGAAAAATTCTCAAAATAGAAACAGATGTTACATAACACTTCAGTTTATTTTGTAACAAAGAAAGCCTGAAAAGATAGTTTCTCTAAATGATGTCTGTGATATATGTATACCGTGGATCTTCTAATAGCTATATTTGAAATGGGACTGCCATTTTATGTAAGAATTTGCATTAACCTTAAAATAAAAAACATAAAATAATCTTATTTATCACCATTGGATTTTTGATGGAGGTTACAGAGAGAGGGAGCTTTGTTCTTTCTGAGTACTATCATTTATTAGGGTGAAATTACTCAACTGTTTCTATTCAACCTAGATGAAATGAATCCACTGGCAATTTTAGGAGATGCATTAGAAGAACATGGGGAAGCCTGCATCACATACCATGCTGTAACTGCTTATGTAAATTAGGAATGCTGTTTCCCATGTTATCAATTAATTATTTTCAAAGCACTATACGAAAGGGCCAAAAAGCAATCAATGCCTTGTCTGGTTTCAGTTGCAGTTACCCAAAACAACCTAGAGTAAAACAAATACAGCTTTTTTGAAACTTTCTGAGATAATCTAAAATACCAAAGAGATATAAGAATTCCCAAGAATACATTAAGCACAAACAAAATAACCCCCCCAAAAAACAAAAGACCATCTCTGCAAAATATATCTGTCTCACATCTAATGGGAGGTGAAGAGTTGGGGCGGGGGGGGGGATTCGACACACTACAGTAGAGTCCTCCAGAAAAGCCCTTGATTAAAATTCATTATATGTTCTAATACCTGATGGCTAGCTTGAGTCCCCCGTGCTTGGACTGTGGCCAGTCTGTCATAGTAACGAGAAATAGGGTTGTCATGCTCAATGCCTTTCTTGGCACAGCGTTGCTTATAGATCTCCACCAGGGAAAGAGAAGAGGGATTGTCTTCAACCAAACGCATCTGTGGAGAAACTGCTACAACACGGGGGACTAGGAGTAATTTGGGGGGGGAACACGGGACAGGACACAGAGAGAGCAAAACAAAACAAAACAGTTAATCCATATCCCAAATACTAAGAGAATAATTAGCATGCAACTACCAGCCTTTAACACACAACTGTGATAATCAACTGAAGTGTATCAAGAGAAAATTTTTATTACTACGCTCATAACTAATTCACAAGCTCAGTTAAAAAGAAAGTATGACAGCAGATTTTTTTTTATCTTAACAGAAACATCAACTACATTAGCAAAAACAATTGAGCACTTGTTATTCTTCCTTCTTTTCTTTACCTGCAGACAAGCAAATAAACTTCAGATGCAAACGGGTTCGTAATATCTGATTACACAACGCTGGCATTATGTCAACAAAAATTACTCTGAAGAACTAAACCCAATAGGGTATTTAAAGTGATTCAGAAAAACTGGAGGAAAAAAATCTGAATACAGTTGAGGAATAGATGTTTAAATGACACTATTAGAAAATAAAATAGGGAAGACACAGCGAAATATTCAATAATAAGAAAACTTAAGCTTTTCCTTGATGAGCAGTAAACTTGCAAAAACCCTATTTGCACTTTCATGGTGCTCAACAGATGTACCATCCTACTGAGTCTTATGTGCATCCCCACCTACATCAAGACAGACAAGGCCTCTTCCAGAGCTAGCTTTTCCAGCGACATTGTTTGTACTGTTTGACAGCAACCTCCAGTTACCACCAAAACTGTTCTCTCATCATTTCCCTCAGAAGCTGTAATAATTAAGCTCAGAAATATAGGGAAAAGTTGTTTAAATGCATTTAAATTGTTTGATGTAATTTCTTCAATCTTAAAGAAGAAAATGCATTCTGCAGAAGGGGTGTTAATGAGCTATTTCTTCTGGTCTGCTTCCATTAACCTCTGGCAGCAGAGAAATGAATGTTCTTTAGGTTCTTTCAAATAGTATCAAACCACACGGTATAGAATTATTTCCAAAAACACTATAGTTTAAAAACAGCTCTTTGAAGGAAAACATCTTGCTTTACTAATCACGTTATATAGAGGATATATTTCTGTATCAGCGGCCTTGTTCATCATCTCTTTCAAGGCTTTATCTACTGCATTTCTGTTATGCTGGCCTCAGAATGATGCAAATTTGTCTTTACATATGTAGAGATACTGTATTTACCTTTTGTTATAACAAATCCTCTGGCTTGTACATTTTGGGCTTTTTGAAGTTAGAACTCAAATATGCATTTCTAGCTCTGTAAGTGCAACTTACATCATCTGGCCACCTAAGCTCATGACGGCAACTTATAGAAAGTAATAGATACTATTAGCCCAAAAATAATAAATACCATACTTTTTAAAAATCTGATCTCAGCACTTTTTAAAAGGACAACAGCAAACTAGCAGCTTTGTCTTAGTGCCTTTGATTACAGTTTCCCTTATGCATAATATATTTCCTGTTCACCAACCAAGGATTATTAGAACTGACTAATGCAATGTACGAGAACTCATTTATATGTAGTTACTGATTCATTGACCTTCTGAAATGAAAAGTATTTATACACTAATATGAAGTAGCTACACAGCTGTAAGTTGGAACTTGCCAACAGCCTTAGTATCTGGAAAACACAAGAGTTTAACTATTTTAAAGAATTTACATTAGTATTTGAATCACATGCAGATCAAGTATGTTGCCAGGCGAGACTCTGATATTCTCCATTTCTCATTCCATGAATGAATTATTTATAATCAACACATGGAAAAGCCAAGATACACAAGGAAAGAGAAAGAATTAAGACTGTGTGTTCAGCTTTCATTCACGGTTTCTGTTTTGAAATATGTGACCTTTTTATTACATGAGTATTTTGGCAACTTATGACACATAAATCATATGGGAACCCTCCTTGCCTCTCCTCAGTAAGGCCTCCCTACCATTATGTTTGTTAATTCTGTAATGTTTAAGCATTGCCAGGTGGTGCTGTTGGCAAAGTGCACTCTCCAAATCAAGTAACCTTTTACACGATCATAGAAGTACGCTCAACAGAAGTATGCATCCAATATCTAGATTATGAATGGATTTTATTTGGCAACAACTAACCAGTCAGTATATATTCCTGAAAGTAAACATCACCATGGATATATAAAGTTACTTCAAAAATTACAAAGATATGTTCTCATATCAGAGAATTCAGAAACTATATATCAAATTCAAAGCTCTACAAAAAAAAATTCTTTCTTGTTCTGTGTTATGTGGAAAAGGTAAAGGAAATTCAATATTCATATATTGCAACTTGGGGAGAAAAAGTTTGTTCTGTCCCTCCCCAGTTGTCTCTAAATGCTTGTTCTGAAGTACATGTGTCCATTTCCATAGCAACAGATCAATGAGCATGCCTCTGCCTTATATATGTTATTCACAACTGAACATTATACCATAAATGATGTGTGTAAGCTCTTCTAGAAACACCCTAGATCACATGCAATCAACTTTACTTCTTCAGAGGGGTACTACAATGCCAGAAAAGACTAATCACCTAGACAGATGTGAATTTACCTTCAGAATATTGAAAAATTCAGTATCAGTGATTAGTAGCTGTCAAAAACTTCAGCAATTATAATCTTTGAGTATAACATATGTTTAAATAATAATCTAAAAATCTCTCTTTTCAGTACCTGTAAAAAACAAATGTCTTTTTGTGGTTTCCTTCCTTTTCTCTAAGCAGGGGTTCAAAAGGCGAAGAAGTTGTAATACCCGCTCTTCTCTACGAGACTCTGTCAGGCAAGCATCATTCATTACCAGATACGGGTAAATCTTTCCATTATGGCCTCGGATATAGAGTCTTCTAGCTGCAGTATTGTGTTTCTGAACTATCTCCACTCTGGGCATAAACCTATTGGGAAGAAAGGGACATTAAAGCTCCTGAGCTAATCTCCTCTGATACTAAATCATGCTGTAAAAAAAAAAAAACCCCACCACCCACCAAACAAACAAAAAACACAAAATAACCAAAAAACCCCAAAACAAAACAAAGCCAAAAAAACCCCACCACCCAACAAAAAAATCAAAGAAATAAGGCAGCAAAACTGTATTACAAGGTACAATTCTATTATCCAGCTAGTCGATGGTTTCTATTTTGTACTCAGAAAGCTCTTCTGTTTGATTTTGTTTATTTGTTTTTAAGAAAACACAGTTCTTGAGCAAAATTAATCATTAGATCAGATCTTTATCACTAGTTTGAAGAATAGTACCTCTATTGACTACAATAGAAGAACTAATCGCAACTTAGATCAGCATAAAAGAAAACCAAATATACTCTTCATGTAACAGTACAGTTGCTTAGTGAGGCAGTGTAAAATTACCAGAGGAGGATAAAATAAAAAAACAAAGGTGTTCAACCAAAGTATGATTCTATATATGTACTTTAAATATATGAAATGTACACGACATCTACTTTTGCAGAGTGGATGGATGGAAGAGGTATTCATTTTCTTCTCTGTTCTCAGAATTACAACTACCAAAGGGTATTTTGAGGTTACCTTGCTATTTTGATGTAGTAATGTGTTGGCTTTGGCATAAGGAATTCTCCAGGTATCTCTACCTCTGCAGTTTGAGCTGAAAAATTACTTAGAAAGCGGCACTTTTCCTCTATGAGGAAGAACTTCGGAAGCTGTTTCGTTTTTGCCTCCAGAATTTTGATCCATTTCTTCAGTTTAGAGATAAGATTGTGAAGTTTCATTGACCCTGGCACACTGAAGTCGAAGTCTATAAGAAAAAAAATACATATATATACACATCATCAGCATTTCAAATTCTATATAGGGTATTTAACTATCAAGAGTCTGATGTTTGCATTTTCAAAGAGGTTCTTTCAGCCATATGCCCTCAAGCAAAATACTTAAAGGAGTCCCACATACAGCACACATCTGTTATGTAGAAAAGCATCGCAGTGGTCTCAAATACTGTAGTAAAATGGAAAGCTACTACAATCAGCAACTCGGACAAAAAAAAGGAAAGCATACCACCAAGCAAGTCCAGCAGAGAAACATGGCTACCTATGAACCCTAAACATAAAGAAAAACTAGCAGGTTCAGACAAACACAGAAGAGACATCAGAATCATTAAGGAAGAGCCAGAGCATAATTGGTTTAGGATCATACAACAGCAATAACACTGCAACAGTAGATGCTAGAGGAGAACAAATCATCCAAGTCAATAGTGCAAACCAAACACACACACAGAGCTGTACTGCCTTTAAAAGACAGGCTCTGTTGAATATTTCATCTCTATAGAAAATCTTTTAGTAAAGTCCTAAAATTATATATAACTTAAACCTGTCAGAACCTGCTACCTCTTTTCTGTACACAGCTCTAAAATATTCTGTTTAGTAAATAATGAACTTCCCAAGATTCTCCTCTTTTACAGTCATGCAAACAGTAGAAAAACATACTGTGAAAATTTTAAATACTATTACTATATTTAACTGTCTATATACTGCAACCAGATAGAATACATAGAAAGAAAGCAATAATAAACCAATCGATTGCATTAGATCAGGTCCTTTAGCGAAAGAGGAAAAGTAAGCTTATTTTACAGTCTAGCACTATACTTTTCTGCCTGTTTCATTAAAAGTGATTTATTTATTTAAATTCAGTGGAGGCTTTTTACTTTTAAAAAGGATGAAAGAGCCTCAACTGAGTATATAATGTAGAATCTGTGAGCAACTGCAGACAAGTAGTAAAATTGCTGTTACTATTATTCTCCTATTCTGAGCTGCAAGAAAATTCTCTTTATTCTTCCCTAGCTTAGATAACCATTGCATGCCACCACAGGAAGAACAGATATGACAGCCTAAGCAAAAATGACAATATTATGCAAACAGCCTGCTCTTTCCTTTGTAACATAACAATATGCAGTGTGCACTAGCCCACATGCAAGTGAAGTAAGAACTTTCTCAAGGTCAACACATGGTCTGCAATACACTATGCAGATAATTCTGTAACAAAAATCACTGCAATATCGACCATTTTCTGGGCCAACACCAATGCCATCTTCTCAACACTGCTTTCATCACTACAGTTTCAGAACACAGCAAATAAATAAATGTGCTTGAATTTCCCAAAAGAGGGAGAATGAATAAACCACATACACAAATGAAATTATGGTTCAGTACTTCAGTACCACGACAATGAGATTAAACTCAATAAGATAAGAAGATAAACTGCTCTCTCTGTAAACCTCATTAGTTATGGCATCCCAAATTGTGCAAGTTAACTAACAGACTTGAATTTTTACAAAGTATTTCTATACCAGAGTCTAAAAGATGCCATTTTAAGTTCAACATGTTACAAGTGAAAAAGCAACAGCAAGAAAGAACAGAGAATGTTGATTCAGTATTTATGATATTTACAGCAAAAGCAGAACAAACAGAATCTTCATTATGATTCAATACAACAGAAAATTAACACAGTCTCAAAAATTAGTTTGAATCTTATTGCAGAACATACGTTTCAGTATGTTACATACACACAATATTTTCCTAAGTTGACGAAAAATAATCCAAACCAAAACAATCGTAAGTGCTGCTCAGAGGGGAAATTAATTTGACCACATAAATATGATACAAGCATCTACCTGCAAGTATGCTAATAGTGAACTAAGTACATACACACAGCAATTCCTGCATATAAAAGTTTTTTTCAACCACAAAACCACTCAAAACTGATTATCCACAAGACTTACTCTTACAAACAAGCTTAGAACATTTGTTCTTTTAGCCAGAAGATTTCCCATCATACTCTATACATACACTCTTTTTCTCCAAGTTCTCTTCTTGACATATATAGGATACTATTACTAAATAAAATAATGCAGCCTAGGATTCCTTTCATTTTGCTATTCTGTTACTTAAACAAAGTATTAGAGAACACATAACCTAACATATTTCATTGTGTATCCACAATATACTGATGTGCTAAAAGCTTTCAGTGAATGTCTTAAGTCTACTAGCCCAAAACAGAGCAAAACACCAGCACATACAAAACTTTCCACTTCTATAAGAAAAAAGTCTATAATGAAAAATATACTTTCATATTTATGGATGTTGGAAATTAGTATAACTTGTAATATTCCCTTTTCTTTTTTTACCTTGTATGGGCAGTGCATCTATTGCAGTATCACTGTAAAATACTCTTATTATAATCCCAAGCCTACCCTCTAGTGAGCAGTGGGAGTAAATCATTTCATGAAAGTGAAAAATTATTGAATCACTTATCTCCTGAATTCCTGAAGCGCAGGAAAGTATCTCCAAATTGCAACTAGTTTTTGTGCTAATGTGAATCACCAAAGTAGTAAAAATATGCATCAATATATATTCCTTACAAAAAAAGTCATTCAGTTCACCACGAGAATAGCTGTAGTTTGTTGAAATGCCTATTTTAGGATTTTTGTTGTTGTTTTGTTTCCCAGTGGCAGATGGGAAAAACAGAGAGTTCAATTAGTCTTTTTGCTCATGTCACAGAGAACCCATCTGAGGAGAAAAATCACTTCAGCTGGAAGAAAGGGAAACACAAGACCAGACATTATTTGTACAAAGTCTCTCTGCTTTGCAGACATCTTAATCTATATAAATAGTATTTTTGTTTCAAACAAATCCACTTTTTCAGTACTTACTACTGGAGAACATCCTTCTCAAGCTAACACATGCTGGTCTAAAATACCTTACTACTTACACCGTCTTTTCCTAAACACAATAGGAAGTTTACCTCCTCGTATTTAATGGAGACATTCACAGAAGACCGTGATACAGACTGCAATTGCAGAAGCTTGCTCTCTGTTCTCAATGCTGCTGAAAATTTTACAGTGTGATACATGTATTTCAAGCAAACACACTCATTCAAAGTCTTGAATGCCTCAAAAATTGCTTCCTGAATCCATCCAACCCAGCGTAACTGGCAAGATCTTGCCACTCTCGATGAAAGGACAAACAGGGGGCACAATCCTCCTTCCAGTGAGACACATCTAAAAAATCCTGATGGTTCTTCAGACAACTCGATAAAGCACAATACTTTCTGAAGGAGGGCTGTACCATCACTTCTCATGAAACAACACAAAAAAGAATACACTCGAGTTAGCAAAATTAGAGTACCAAACCCCCTGTCCCCTTAACCTACAGAGCATTAACACAGCATTAAAAAACAAACAAAAGAGAACACCTCCAAACTAAGACTTAACAACTAAAAAAACCCCTTCTGCTACACCGACAGAAAATAGTTCTAATCAGCTAAAAGTAACAGGCGATTAATGCTTTTAGACCAAACAATAGTTCATTTGCAAGATTTTAAAGATTATTCTGACCATAGACAAAGCCTTATTACACTTAAAGTTCACAACCCAAGGATCTTCAAATAAAAAGCCAGGACACCCATCATGTAAGATGCCACTTAGGACTGAAACGTAAGCTTAGCTTCACAGAGCAGTTCAAATCCTTTATACATATGATACCAAAGAAGATCCAAGCATTCTCCAAGGGAAGAGCTGTCTTGCTTTTGAAGTTATTATTCAGACATTTATATACTCTGTACTTTCCCAAAGGTTCTTTTTAATCTCACAAGAACTTTTGGAAAGCACCAAACATGAAAATCTCAGAGACAGGTAAGCAGAAATACAAAGCAGGACTTCTGGTTTATCACTCAGCTCCAGAAAACCAAGACTGCAACGGCCAGACCAAGGTCAAATACGATGCTAATGCCAATCTCTTGATCTGGATTTTCTGGATAACATCCTGTTATCTAAAACTTTGAACGGAAGTAAAGAAAGAGCTACCCAAGTGATGCTATGCTCACTCTTGAGAAAAGGGGGGGGGGGAACCCACCACCTTTAAAAAACTGAAAATTAATAATAGAGCTCTTCCCCCTGCCCTCTCCCCACACTTCAGAGAAACAGTAGGACTTCAAGAAGCTTCTTTCTGATTACAGAGTTTCTATTCGCAGTACAGAATTCATTGTGCTGGGTGCCAAAACTCTCAAGAAAATTATCTTGCCCTTTAAGGGTGTATTTTGGAATTTTACATTCATATTCAGCTTCAGTGGAGAGATGGTTGCAGAAAGAAGCAAGATCCAAACTCTAAACTATCATCTGCCCACAAAAGAACAATCGAGGCGGTTTTTGTCTTCCTTTCACTGCTGAGAGAGCTCTCAAAGGGAGCATTTCTCAGCATTTGCCTGTTCTTTGATGTCAAAGGTTTAGCAGAAAAGGAAAGAATGAACAAAGAACAGATGGTCAAAGAACTATGCATTTGAAGTTCCAGGAAAAAAAATTCAAAGAAAAATTTGGTTTTAAAATATGTAATGTTAGGATGGAAAAAGATGACCTATGAAAGCTCCAATGGACCAGACGGCTGCAAAGTATTTAGAATGTAAGAAAAGGTGTGAGAGTCCCCAACGGCCTCAAACAGGAATCAAGATGCAACTCAGATGTTGGTGGAAGAGATTATGCAACCAAACTAGTTGAAAGTGTCTATAAAACACAGCTGTCAACATTAATCTGGAAATAACTGAAGAAAAGAGTTTACTCCAAGACAGCTCCCCAGCTTGGATACTTTTGAAATGGAAGGCAACCACTGTAATTATCTGTCCATCATCTAAATGCAACTGGTACTGAGAATCAGAAAAACAAACAAACATGAACGTTCTAGTGTGACAAAAGGACACAGTAGGCATGATTTACAAATGGTTTCTCATATGTTAAAACAGCCTTTGCTACCTTCAGTACAGTAATTACAATCCTATCACTTATTCGTGTACATTTTACTGTTATTGCAAAATTAATAAAAAACTTATTTTCATTTTCTGCATAATGATTAAATTACAAAAATGTGTAAGTATATTAATCAGTTTAATTTCTTCTGTTTTCCTACACTTCATTTGTGAATTAAAACACTGAATTTATTAGATTAAAATAAAATCAAATCTAGCACTAAGCAAAATAATTATTTTAACCCTGTAGACATTCATGTTTAATCATACTTGAAAAATAAAACATGAACTGCTCAACAAAAAAATATAGAAAGTAATTACTTATTATTAAACTGAAGTTTACTAAGAAACACATTGCATTTGATGACTTTACGTGATTTTTATGTCCAGGCCTATGTTGTTGTTCTTTGTTTTATGTGTTGTTCCATATAATTCTTTATAAATGCTGTGATTAGATAGCAAACCTGAAAACCTTAACTGCCATTTATATATCATAAAGACATGCAAAAAACGCACAACAGCATATAAAACCTGAAAATCCTCTCCATTTTTTATTCAAAAATTGTAACTGAAGTGTAATTAAACTTCCTTAATTGTTTCTCTAGAAACATTCTGAAACATTACTTTAGATTTTGCAGACTTGAGCCCAGCGTTGTATTTAGTTTTCTTTTACACCTTCTGAAATCCCAGATCTTTCTGATACTCAAAGGAAAGAAACTAAGAGATACTAAGACAGACCAAAAATAACTCAAATCCAACAGAAACTGAGCATATCAACAACACTTACAGTAATAAAAAGGTGACTGTACTACTATTGCAATGTAAAGACATAAGCCATTATTAAAAATGAAAAACAAATCCAAACTTGTATTAAATGTAGAGCAGAGCATTTCAGTTGGAAGGGACCCACAATCATCATCTAGTCCAACCGCCTGACCAATTCAGGGCTGACCAAAAGTTAAAGCATGTTACTAAGGGCATTGTCCAAATGTCTCTTGAACACTGACAGGCTTGAGGCATCGCCCACCTCTCTAGGAAGCCTGTTCCAGTGTTTGATGACCCTCTTCGTAAAGAAATACTTCCTCATGTCCAGTCTAAACCTCCCCTGGTGCAGCTTTGAACCATTCCCACGCATCCTATCACTGGATACCAGGGAGAAAAGATCAGCACCTCTCTCTCCACGTCCCCTCCTCAGGAAGCTGCAGAGAGCCATGAGGTCGCCCCTCAGCCTCCTTTCTCCAAACCAGACAAGCCCAAAGCCCTCAGCGGCTCCTCATAGGACATGCCTTCCAGCCCTGCCACCAGCTTTGTTGCCCTCCTCTGGACACATTCAAGGACCTGAACATTGTTCTTAAACTGTGGGGCCCAGAGCTGCACACAGTACAGGCAAGGCTGCACCAACAGTGAATACAGCGGGACAATCCCCTCTTTTGTCCGGCTGGTTCTGCTGTGTTTGAGGCACCCCAGGATGCGGTTTGCCCTCTTGGCTGCCAGGGCACACTGCTGGCTCCTACTGAGCCCGCTGTCAACCAGCAGCCCCAGACCCCTTTCTGCAGGACTGCTCTCCAGGCACTCCTCTCCCAATTTATACTTGTGCCTGGTGTTAACTCCATCCTACGTACAGAATCCAGCATTTGGACTTGTTAAATTTCATCCCATTAATCATTGCCCAATGATTATTTTTTTTTCCCCCTGTATGCTTCCATTAAAGACACACAAAATGTTTCAACTTCCATTTCCCTCCCTAGTACACTTCATCCATTAAAAATTTAATCATATGGTTCAGGACTTTCATTATCTGCTGTCATGCAACTGTTGTGCCTCAAAAAGGACATCATGCACTACATAGCGTGCACAAGATATGTAGGTCATATCTACAACTGAGTTACTTTCACAAGATTCCCATCAGTTCACTTATTTTCACAACATTATCAGTAAAATGCTTGAAAAAAACACCGCAAGTCTGCTTGTCAAACTCTGCAAAAGCTCAGTAGCTGTGTTGACCTCAAATAATTTTAAGTTAAGGCAACTTCATGTAACTTAGAATTCTAAAAAGAATAACTTTTCAATGCAAGACTCACTTTTGCAGAGGAACCAGCTTGATGTGGAAAGGGGATGTTTTTTAAATCACTAGAAAAGCTAAGATGATAGAGTTTTAACTCATGCCAGAATCATCTAAGTCAGAGTCCCAGTAGGGTAAAGAGAAAAGTAGATTCAGAAAAAGATGAAAACCCAGGTCTTCACAAAAATTCTATCTTTCCAGTCTTGAACAACTAATAAGTTTGAATTCTTCTGTTAAAAAAACCCACCACCTATATTTAACTATTCATTTTCATCTAATTCTACAGTTATCTTTAAGGAAAAGCTGATGTAGTTTAGATAGATAGATGCAAAACTCAAAATCCTGGCAATCCAAAACACTGACGCCAATCAATGTCACCTTCTGTCATATATAGCTGCATGGCCTTAACACTTTTCATCAAATACATCAAAACCACGCTCTACTGTACACAAGCTTTTCTTAGAATTTTAAATCAACATCAGATACTCAAACATGTAACTCCACTGATAAAGAGAAAACAAATGAAGCAAAAAAGCTACTTCCCTTAAGTGTCTTTTTTATTAGATCTGATTAAAGTTATTGATTCAATTTACCTAACAATGATGTAAATTTGTGTAATAGGATTTTTATAATCTAGTTATCCAAAGCACTAAAGTAATCTTACTCATCAGAAGTAGGCTGTTCACACAATATTGTCAGTTTGGAGTTCTGGAGTGAAAATTTCATTAAATTCGGACATCACCGTAAAACAGAGGTCATTATTGTCCCTCACCTATAGCAGGCAGTTCTATGCAAAATTGCAAAAATATGACAGTGAAGTAATCTGATTTATCTTTAAACACATATGTGATTTGACCACAGTTTTCGGTAATAAAAATACAACAATATACTCATTCTCTATGTTGAGGTCTGTTTTTCACTTGAATTATCTTTATTATTCCACAGAAGACCAGAACAAAGTATTTCAGGCTTGGTGAAATGACAGAAAGGTGCCAGGTTTGGTGAAACGACAGAAAGGTGCTGTTGTCTGTATTTTCTCTCAGGAAAAATATTGGAAGAAGAATAAAAAAGCAGAACGCCTTCACCGTTGAACATTGGGGGGGAAATTTCTCTGGACATTAAAAGCAACATTTTTAAAAAGCCATTTTAAACATTTACCTGTTGTAAATTGCCCTTTTAACTTCTGGAACACGGGATCTTGAGCTGTTGCCTGTGCTCTCCTAGCTAGTGACTCTGAGGCTGCACTAGAAAACATGGTGGACACATTAGAGACATTCTCAAGGCCTACTCCAAAAGTGCTGACTAACTTCTTGACAAAATTTAGTGTATGAGGAGTGATTTTGGCATCTGAAACGGCTCCACTCTTCTCAAAGGCAACTGAATAGCACTTCGCCAAGCCCTGCTGCAGTTGTCTAAGAACCTAAGGATTAAAAAAAGAGACAAAATAGTCACGAAGATTAAGCCTTCTGATTTGACACCAAGTATTTATTCCCACACTGCATTTTATATAGTAAAATTACCCTCTCAGAAACATTTATTTAAAACTGTATTTTTAAATTGCACCAGAGAACAACAGCACTGATTCTTATTACATCTGCAACTGAACAAACTCAGCAGCGGAAATGCTGCATCACAAAGCACACCTTGCTCTTTCAACAGCAGCTAAGTTTTAGATTTCATCATCTGTGATATATTAGAAAATAATGTGATATGAGGAATCCTTCTCAAACAAACACTGTGCTAGGTAGACAGAACAGAATAGCCTGACACTTTGAGAGGCAAATAACAAAAGCGGAGTGACATGTCCATCTGCTCTCTGTGTAACTCAAACTTGCGACAATAATCACCATCAGATCAAGAAGGAAATTGGTATCTGTGAAACTTAGTGTAAGAATATAAATTTTCAGTTAGTACAAGCAACAGCTTAAATCCTAGAGGCATTCATCAAATTAATAGTTTTGGGAAACCTCTGTGTTGCTTCCAGAAATAACCAAGCTCCTTAAAATGCCAATCGGAACAATCAGTTCTACAAATACATCAGTTTACTAATCAAAACAAATAGTTATGTTTTAATGTTTAAAAATAATTCTAGATAAATACTTTGCAGTTAACTTTTGCTTAGATGATACATACATATGAAAGTGTATTAAAGCCAAATACCTCTTCATGCCAATTCTCTCTGAACCAGACCATCTGATCTACAATGCCTTCCAGAGAAGATAAAAGGGTTGGATGTAATTCTCGCTGCATATGCATAATTCTGCTGCATCGCCACATTGGTGCAGTGGCTCTGATTGGCCCAGGATCTGAGGCAGAGTGAGACTGATTTCCAACTGAACTTGGCTGTTGTTGCCCAGAATCTGGAAAGTGGAAAATTTAAAAAGAATAAAAATTACCTTTCATAAACTTGATAGATTCCTGCATAAAAGAAAATAAATTGTTCCAAGAATTTACTTTAGATTTGCATTAAGTATTAATTATGTATCCTCTACTGAATTTCAGAAAATCTGAGAAAATTTGGTTTTTAGGAAAAAAATTCTGCTCTAAATGCTGTTCAGGGGTACAGACTTCCCAAAGTTAGAGCAATATAAACACTCTTCAAAAACACACAGGAGGTGTAGCCTTAGATTTCACACTACCAAACCACGCTCTTGAAGTAACTGACATTGTTTCATATAGGATCAAATTAATTTAAATTATGGGGATTTTGCTCCCCTCCCTTTTGGGGAGATCTCTCACACATAACTGAAGAATAAACATGCTGGTGCCAACAACACACAAGCTGTCATAGAGTGTATCTTTTAGAACAACTGATCTCTTGCATTACAGCTACATCAGGCAGTGACTGAGCACAGAGTTTTGCTTTATCAGATGACCCCCCACTACTTCACACAGCCCACCAGCAGAGCAGTAGTTTGTGGCAGAACCGATAGGAAAATATTTTACTGGTTATCACTAAACGTGCATGTGGCAAAACCAAGAATTTGGCACAGAAACCTCTGTTGCTGGATAGGAATGTAGTGAAGTGTTATGGTATGTGGGCATCTCCTCCTCCTCCAAAGGAGCACCCAAAGAAAAATAAGACATTATTTAAACAGTGCCCTTCAAAATTTTATGCAGAAATTCAGTGAACTGATTCCCAAGTGAAAAGGGCAATTAAATAAACAATGCACTTTGCAATAAAGAATATAGAACAGAAGGGAGAGTTCTTCAAGTAGCTCTCCTGGGATTCCCAGGAGATTATACGGGACAGAACAACAACTAAATTCTGTGGAATAGTTTGACATAACAATTCTAAAAAGGATTTGTTCTTGGAAAAAAAAGTGTTGTGCAAGTTGCTTAGTGTTCTCCCCACCTCCCAAACATTTCTTCAAAGCCAAAACTGATTTTATTTTGCACAAACTTAGATGCTCATTTCACTTGGAAATTCACCATAAGAAGTTATTATGGAGACGTTAAAGTAGAGATTATTCAAAGAAAGCAGTTTACCTCACTTGAGTTGCATGAACTCACGTTTTGTTAAATTATCTTTAAAAGTTTGACTCATTTGAAAAGAAAACTGAATGTCGCGTGGTTCATGCTTCCAATCAAAATTAGTCTAGAACATCTTAGAAAACTGACATTCTTCTGTATTTGTAATCCAAGAATTTTCTCTCTCTCCACTAATTTTTAAAGAAAAGAAGACGTGATTCTCAATAATTAAGGTGACATGAGAATGAAGGAGATGAAACTCTTCTTGGTGAATATTTTATTCAAGAAAATTCAAGATAGCTCAAGCCATCTCTAGATTTAACTTCACAGAAACAAATGAATGCAAAGTTTATCAAGAATTTTTTTCTTAGCCTTGGTAAGTTGGTATGTTTTCTAGAGAATCTATTTTCCCAGTAAAATCAGGTGATACTCAAAATAATAACTAAGTTACAAGAGTTACAAGAGCCCAAACAATTTGATCATTATCAAGCTCACCGCTTTTGTAGCGCTCTCGTTGTTCTATCTTCAAGGTCAAATAGAGGGTCCTGATAGGGAAGTAGACAGCTTGGGGATAGACTCTTCCCACCTATTTGGAGATACACATATACACATTTCTCAGTTAAGGAAAATTGATTATAGATCAGATCAATGCGTACAGATTCTCGTTGTAAATGAGCACAATTCAGTAATAATCAGCACCTTGTTTAAAAAACAGCTTATGGAAAATTAGGAAATTGAAGATACTTTCAGTAACAGAAACCCAAAAGGGATGAAATGGTTACTCCCTACACACACTGTTACAGCATTACCTAATTAGGGCTTCCAGATCATATTGCCTAATAAACCTGAAAACAGCATAATGCCAGAGTACCAGCTGGGCCAGCTCAAAGATCTTACTCATGTACATAATGGAAGAAAAACAGACATAATGACAGCGGTTAGTCTTTAAATTAGGCCACAATTCCCAGCAAGCCCCATGATACTTGATAAGAAGGCCCATTAGAGAGTAACTTTACTCCACCTAATTGTGGCACTTAATGTAAGGGGATACCAATTTCACCCAAAAATAAAAGAGATTTTATGGCTTCCATTAAAAAAAAAAAGCTAAAGAGAGATTAACATTCAGTATCCCCTTTAAAATCTGTAAATCTATCTACTAAAGAAAGAAACGATGTGTCTAAGTACTACCCACAATAGAGCACATCTTAAGACATGATTAGAGGCTTCTCCAGCCACAGTTTTACTAAATCATGGATTCTTCCTCCATCCAAATGGGTATCATAAGTGGTAGAAATTTTGCAATGGCATTTAACTGTTCAGTAATATGATATTTATGGCAGATTACTAACCTGACACACATATGCTTCATGTTGTAACTCAAGAATAATTTATTTAAAGAGAACTGTAAGGTTCAGGTTCTAGTACTTCTGCAAACTTACAGTTTTAAATTAGTAACACAGAAAATCTGGTATTTTTAATTTTATATTCCTTCTGCAAACCTAAAGTTTAAAGGCAAGATAAACAAAAATATCTGCAATATTTATGAGCCTAAGCTTCAGGTACAGTAGGACTTCCAAGTAGGCACTCACTTCTAAAAATTTTATACAGATCTCAACAAATAAGAAGTGTCTACAACTCATTAAAGTAAGTGTTTTCTGTCTGCTGTCAGAAGACAGCTGAGTACACTGGTGTTGCAAAACAATACCAAGCCATATGCATCAGAAATTTTGCCTTAGCCACTTTGCTTTCTTAAGCTGTTTGGGTGCGTGGTCTCTTCAAAGTTTCATTTTAATTTTATGGAGAGAGAGGGAAAGAAACATATGTATACATATGCACACGCATAGTTGTCTAGATGTATGTGCACAAGTATCAATGCACATGCAAACACACATGGACATATTCTCTCTCTACAAAAACACACATTCTCAGAGCTTTGAAAGAGCAAAGACAAGGGATAGTGTAAAAGGAGCTGGATATCATAGAATATCCTGAGTTGGAAGGGACCCACACGGATCAAGTCCGTATCTCAAAAATCAAGAGTGGAGGGAAGGAAGAAGAATACTGTGAGGAATTCAGCACAACAGTCGTGCTTTGCCCGTTTTCAGGAAGCAGTGGAGCACTGCAGACAGAAGTGCCCTGGGGTCCAGGCTATTGTGAAAGCTTCATATGTTCACCTGTATGTTAACAGGACTTCACAGTTATTTTACATTAACCTGAAGAAACAAACATCAAAATGCTTCCAGGCTGCGCGCGTGCCAAAGCAGAGCAGAAGTTAGACCATGAACAGTTAACATCTCTGAAAACACGATGTTTGAACTCTGTTCGCACCAAGCAATAACAAAACAGTATCTAAAAACACATTAACAGAAAGATGTTACTTATTCTCCCTTAATCTACAGATTATACTGAGATACAGGTATATGTTCTATTCTTAGATTCTGCTTCAGAGCAGACAGCAATAGGCAGTAAAATCTTAAAATCCCAAAGCAAGATGAATCAAAACTCCTATCTGTCAGTTCAGAGGTACAAATCCAGGAAGTCAGTTTCTTCATCTAACTCCTTAAACTTTATCCTTATTTGTCTAATCATTTGTCATGCTAAACTTCAAGTGAAAATTTACAAAGTCCTGGTAAAGATTTCTGATGATGGCAGACAGAGCCTCGCTTTTTAAAATCAAGTCTAATAAAAAAACAAAGCACTAATGAAATAGTTTGCCCTTTAGTCACTAAGGCAACAATTCTTTATCCCTACTCCTATGTTACAAGCATTTAACCATATATTTCTAAATGTGTTCTATAACATCCACAAAAATGTAATAAATAGAATTCCAGAGGGAAAGTTATAATGCCTCATGCACATATGGCATGCAATTTCACTGGATTTAATCTCATTAAGTAACACTCACTTTGAAATCTAAAACATTCTACTTATAGAGAGAAATTAGCATTTTTTAACTCATCAACAGTTGCAAACAACAGTATTTTTAAAGCTTGGCATCTTCTTAATTGGCTTTGAAACATATATGTATCTTATCTTGAAAAAAAAGATTACAGACAATAAGGAATTAGTGATTATCTTCTGTACCTGACTAATGAGGTTCAGAAGGAGCTTGCCCTCTGAGCCAACCAGGCATGTCAACAGCTGTGGAATCCAGGCCAACCACTGAATGGGTGGGACACCGATACAGTACTTGTCTACTGCATCTGCTAAGGTGTTCTTATCATCATCAAAACTCAGGAGCCAAAGAACCTAAAAGACAATTTCAAGAGGACATCTCAGGGCTTAAATTCAAGACACGTCAATCATTATGATGCACAATAAACCACAGATATTTTATTAATATGATAATGGAGTCCTTATAAGTGTTAAAGTTGCCTTGGACGCAAGAACTTACATTCATTATGCCTGGCCAACGTCACTTTTTCCCTTAGAAATAATATTTAAAGGATGTAAAAAATAAATGTAAGTGTACTACTTGCTATGAAACAAGACAGAAAAAAGCCAATGAACATTACTGCATTCCACAAATTCTTTGAGTTTTTGGTTGGGGAGTGCGTGGAAAATGAGGCATGTTTATAGAACCTAAAATACGCTATTCTGATAAATTAACTTTGTGCAAGAATCTGAGTATTTCTTTGGGTGTTTCTAATTATTTTAACTGTCCACCCCCAATGATACTTTTTCTACAATTTAATTTAAATGCAAATATATTAAGCACTGGCTAAAAATCACTAACAGTTATGCAACCAGATAGGGAGAATAATAAACTTCAGAGTGCTATGGAGGCCACCTTTAATCTAAAAAAATACTTTCTGTGTTTGTTTCATGTTCAAAATAGATTGTCTTTCACCGTCTGCTATCATTTTTTAAATTTTCTTCTGAGAGAGATTAAAGTAAATATCCCCAAACTGAGAAATACATAATACAAAGTGCTTTGGCTGAAATTCTGTTGAATTAGAGTAAAAATTTACAGAAAGGCTTATTTGGAATAAAATGCAATACTGAGGTAAAAGTTAATATGAATTATCCATAGTAATGATAAACAGACATCAAATTATGTTACTTTTTAAAGCACCAAAGGATGTCTTTCTGCAGATATTTCACTGCATTATATAGTAGAAATGCTGGATGTGATTTGTCCCCTTTCTCCCACAAAGGGGTTCCATACCTAAAGAAAACCCCAGATATCCAAATGAAATAGAAAAACCCATGATGAGTTACATGCAGTGACCCAATGGCACCCATATGCAGACCTTCTGCCTAAATTAAAGCTTTCCATCAGTAGCTGGTATTTCCCTAATTGCGCAAATTTGGGCACTGAGCATTATCCCAGCCTTTTCTGAAGGGGTGGAGCTCCAATTCTTTTTTAAACATCTAGATCTTACCTTTGCTAAGTATTTTCTTGATTTGCTCTCATTCTGATGACGACATGCATGCAGGTAGCAAGTAATAGCAGACACACCCAGGTGAAGCTGACGTTCTTTCACAAAGATATTCTCCAGGTAATCACCCCACATTGCCCATGCTTTCACTAGTACATCGTGCATTTGCACAGCTGCCGAAAAAGCTTTGTTCGCTTCTTCGGACCTGCATTGTGACAAGTAAGAATATTAATTTTATACTAACAAAAAGTTACTAAATTATGTAAGAATCGGATTACTGATAGGACACTCAATTACTTTCTTAATACTCAATGATATTTTTCCATTAAGTTCTCTGGTAAGGTCTCCTATGACTGTTTTGCCTTGGCTTTCCTTAAAGTTCAGCACCTATGAAAGTAAATGCTTCATAACAGAAATAATTATGTAAGTGGCTCAGATCTCCTTGAAAAAAACCTAAAACACTTCCAGTGCAACCCAAGCAATGATACCGGGAGAAAGGACGAATGATAAGACAAGAAGAGCAGAAGCAAACGCATTAAAAAGTGCTTCTCGGCTGAGAAAAAAGGGGAGTAAGAAAAAGCAACATTGGGAAGATGCTGTATTAGCTATCTTTTGGAGGACTACATCTCACTTAACTATTCCTCCACCAAAGTCATGAAAAAATTTACAATCAATCAACATTATCTGGAAAAAGTCATTGCTCATCCCCACAGCTTTAGAAGTTTATTTTGCAACAGGAAAAAGTGAAGGAATATGAAGGTTAATCACACAGTTCTTGGTAACCAAAAGATTATTTGTTTGATACTTCTGAAGTCTTCTCTAGGTTTCCTCAAGGGTTCCTAGTTCAAGATTTGGCATGATTCATCCCAATATATATACAGCCCTTGAATCTACGTAACTTTTCAGGCATAAAAATAAAGGATGAGAAAACTCACATACACATTACTGAAATGAAGAAACTTTTAAAGTATTCCAAGATTCCTTATTAACAGAAAGGGCTTCACTTCTCCCTTGCAGAATAAGCATTGAAATAAACCGTACAAAAGTAACGTAATGCTTGTTTGACTGATTTTTTAAAATTAACTGTAAAGTATTTTTTATATAAAAATAATAGCTTGGAGGATTCTAGTGATAAATTAAAATGACTAGCTATTGAGGCAAAACTATAAACAGGAAAGCAACTTTGTCAAAGTACGTATTAGTTTCTATGTTACATGAATATGTTACTTGCTTTCAGAGGCTCTCTGCACCCTAGATCGAGGTTTTGAAGTGAACTACCACAGCAGCAGCCTGATAGATGACTTTGTATCACTACGTCCCTTTTATAAAAGGGGAACATTTCGGTCAGTTTTCTTTTCTCCTTCTCTGCAATCCATCATTCTTGACACCGGAGATGACTTTTTTAAAATGGTTTCTATCACCTTGCTCAGCAAATGGGCAGCACAGGGAGATGCAAGAGCAGAGGTGACCTTTAACTTCCAGCTTCGTTGACACACAGGTAATCAGTAGTCACACATTCTCAGGTTCAACACTGCTGTCGTTCCTAACTGTAACCTTCCTAAAATCCTGACCTCAGCTGCGGTGCTAAAAAATGCCTGTATGCTTTTAGGGAAGATTAAGAAACTGTAAGTACATCAGAACCATGTTTTAAACAGAAACCTTTATCCATTCTATCCTGAAAGAACAAACAGAGACAGCTAAACTGCCTGTTACTTTATCTGCTTGAATTTAACCAAAAAAAAAAAATTTAAAAAAAAAAGAAAAGATGGGGGAAGGTACACTTTCTTCTCTTTACACCTCAACTGAAACTAAGCTCGCTTACGGCCATAAAAAAGCCCATTGCACTTTCCATCAAAGTAATTACATTCTGCCTATTTAAAATTCTCTCTTGTATCCACAGAAGAAGATATTCATCATTTCCTGACTTAAATTGCTATGTGAGGTTGCAGTGTACAGCTTACAACCTGATGGATTTCATTCCGTAAGTGTCCACAGTGTAGTGGTAAAGGAATTATTCCACCCATATGTAACATGTAGCAATACCGCCATTAAATAGCAAGCATACTAAAAGCTGTTGAAATCTGAAGGGGTTTTTTGGCATCACCAAACAAAATTTGACTGCCGAGATATTTGTTTACTGAATTAAAGAGAGATCTTCCTCAAAATAGTAAGATGGCTGTCAGCATAAAGCAAAAATATTACAAAAGTAGTTGCGTGAACGCAAGGCTTGCACCTAGGTGTTTAATTGCTGCAATGAAGATGTCTCCAATGCACACCACATTAATCTTTTCAATTCAATTATCTGAAATGAGTGTTGCATTTCCATATTGCACGACACACCAGATTTGTCTAAGCACTCTGAACTATGCCACCACACATTTTCCTATGCCTTGACCAGTTGCAGCTATTAATGGGACATATATAATAAACAATGAAACAGAAATGAGAGAAACAAAGAGGTAGGCTAATTTTATTTAAGTAGCTGTAAGCATATAGACTGAACTTTTTTTCTTTGGTTTTATATGTGGTATTTACATTAAGAACATAATTACAAGAAATCTCCTTTTGTTAATTACACTAAGACATCAGTTAGACATCAGTTTGTCTAACTAAGCACTCACAGAACTGGGGCGGGGGGGAATGTATCTTAAGCTGCAAAGCTTTGGACAAACCTATTCTCCCTGCCTCTTCCCATCTCACCCTTTGAAATATAAAACTTATAAAAAAACAACTGGTGCAATGTTTGCTTTAACTATTTTTTTCCCCACAATACTTAGAAATATGACCAACCATTACATCTTCAAACTGCAAAGGAACTCTCACACGTACTTTTACTTTCTTACACAGTTGTGACAAATTTTAGGCTGGTATAAACATATGGAAAAGCTTTCCTGCTAAATACTGTGTTGAAATACCTCAGCTGTATTTTTCTCAGATGTGTGCTAGTGCCTCTTCCAGCCAACACACTTACTTGTTAATCTGTGCCAAGAACATTCCCTTCAATGCATAAAACTCAGCAGTCATCTCCTTGGTGAAGTACTTCAGATTGGTTGATTCAATAACTTCAAGACCCTGTTAAATAAGCCTTAGTAAGAAAAGCCTTCTAAAATGGCATGTTTTATTAAAATGAAAGTGCCATAAAAAAACAGCCAAAATATTCTCTTCAAATTTAAATAGCATGAGCTTCCAGTATTTAATTTTCATTTTTAAAAATCTGGGCTGATAACAATTTTAAGTTTCCACTGGCCTATGCAAAACTATTAAATACTACAGACAACATTCATCAGGTGATGCATTATCTTTTCCGCCTTGTTTCTTTATGTTGTATTATTATTTATATTATGTTATATTACATTATTGTTATAAGGTCCCAGTTTGCTGACCTTATAATCATACGTTAGTGGGTTTTAACTACAACCACATTTTTTCCCTTTGCTTTTAACAGATAGGATTTCACTTCAGTATGCCAGCATCCATCACTCATGAGTCAGACATGCAAAACTGACTTGGAGCTTCAGTTAGTCTTGCAATAATATTGTTTCTTCCTATTGCAAATAATATAATTTTCAAAGTCCCTTCCATTTATCTATCTCGTAAGATTTCAAAAAACATATTTCCACTTTACTTTTTATTCAGCTAATTTTTAATATATTCACAGTATTCAGTTCAAAGAGGACAATGACTGCTTTTGACTAACAGCTTTACTTAAAACAACACTCTATGCATGGTATAACATGGCCAATGCAATTCAGACCCTGTTCCGTATACAGGTAGTTTATTTAAATCAACGTATCTGATGGCCCTTGTAATCCTTCAAGTTCCAACAACAACCTCGGAGATAAAGCTACCGTACCTGCATACATTCATTTTTGCCCATGACTCCAGCCAGCTGAAGATAACATTTCACTTGCTGGCGAATCTTCTGAAAGCAGTCCACAATGGGCACAGTTGGAATTGTATGAATGCGACTCAGTATATCCAGAGCTACGTTGACCAGCCCTTGTTTCCGAGCTATCTTTCCATACTGGATAATTGCCGACGCAGAAGCATGAACTCCCAACATAGCGTTATTGGAACTAGGATCATGCTGAGAACTACTTTCATATGCAGTTACAATGGCTAGAAATAAAACACGAAATGTTTGTCATTATAAATGAAATTATATATACAGCAATATCTTACACAGCAATACATACGAAATGATGACTTAAGATAATGAAACACTTAAATAGAAATTGAATAAAAACAAACACTTGTCAAAATCAACAGCATTCCTGTAAGTTTAAATAAAAAAAAAATACGAAGAACTTATTTCAAACAATGTGTTGTCTGGAAAATTACATGATGAATGCATGCTGGACCAGGCAGTTTTACCCTGGTAATGATGTTGTCTCCACATGAAAATGCTGCTCCAGTGGGATAAATCATCTGACACAATAGGTAACCTGTTCCTCCAAGTCTTTACAACAGTCTTCATATCATGTAAGCTGTTGTTCCTCCCCAGATTAGATGGTTGCAATCCTGCATTTATCTGGGCTGCTTCTTGAAGTTCAATTATTTGCTGTGCTGCCTAGAAAACATTAAATGATATAAATATCACAAAGGATAGTACAATAAGCTGGCCAACTTCATTGTTAGAAAAAGGTCTCTATGAATGATGCCACTTTTACATCATAGAATCATTTAGGTTGGAAAGGACCTTTAAGATCATCAAGTCCAACCGTTAACCCAGCACTGCCAAGGCCACCACTAAACCATGTCCCTAAGCTCCGCATCTACACGTCTTTTAAACACCTCCAGGGATGGTGACTCCACCACTTCCCTGGGCAGCCTGTTCCAGTGCTTGACAACCCTTTTGGGGAAGAAACGTTTCCGAATATCCAACCTAAACCTCCCCTGGCACAACTTGAGGCCGTTTCCTCTCGTCCTATCACTTCTTACCTGGGAGGAGAGACCAACCCCCACCTGGCTACAACCTCCTTTCAGGGAGTTGCAGAGAGCAATAAGGTCTCCCCTCAGCCTCCTTTTCTCCAGGCTAAACACCCCCAGTTCCCTCAGCCGCTCCTCACAGCACTTGTGCTCTAGACCCTTCACCAGCTTTGTTGCCCTTTTCTGGACACGCTCCAGCACCTCAATGTCTGTCTTGCAGTGAGGGGCCAGTAAAGACGAAACTATTTATGCTGTTTTAGGGACCTGTCTACTAGTTGCATAAATGACCTCTAACCAATCTAATCATTAACAAAATAGCAAAAAAAAAAATCCATGAGATTGACTCAACACTTTAGTCATTGACTGAAATGTTGAATTCATCCACTGAATCACCAGCACAGAACTTATACCAATGGGTTGTTAGTCTTAATAAACAAACAAATTATTTAAAAAAAAATAAAGGTGCCATAAAGTACTTTCTTACATGCTTGCAAAAGGTCCCTGCATAACTTCAGGCTCCCCTCTTCTCCACAGATGGAGTACAAGTATCAAGCAGTTTATTTCACACATGCCTCATTCTGACAAAACCTAAATGCCCTAACATTATTTCATTGCAAAAAGACATTACTGATCTATACTTAATGTGTTCTTCCTATAGTACTATGGCTTTGCTTGCTAGGTTTAGCTTTAGGCAACTACGACATGTCTTTCCTTGATAGTATTAAGAAAAAAATTCCCTCATCCTTTCTTTTATTTTGAACTGCAAACGCTTTCACAAACTACCCTCAAACGGTAGTGTCTTGCTTTTAAGAAGCATTTTTTTCTTTAAAAAACAAACAAACAAAAAAACCCAAAAACAAAAACCAAAAAAAACCCCACACACACCAAAGGAAAGAGAGTTTACTGGAATCTACACTTTCTCTTCACCCCCATCCTCTTCCCCACACACATCTAAATAAAACCACAGGTTAGAATTCTAGCATAGAGTTTGAACTTACTACATCAACACTAATCATAGGGCTGAGGGTACAAGTAAATACATATACAGTGTGCTAAATACAAGGATCAAGTAAAAATACTGACCTTAAACAAAACTTTTAACAGAAATTTTAAGAATTAAAACCCAAAACTTCTAACAGAACTTAGTAGTGCAAATTCCCTGGTCATGATCTGACTTCTTGATAGAAACTTGAATGTACAGAAATACTATCTACGTCCTCCTGAAGGTGTTACTTTAAGATATTCTGCAAAGACCTTAGCTTTGAGAAGTTACTTAAGTTTAGAATGGTTTTTTACTGACATCTACTATCCCCACATTAATGAGAGGAACAAACAGAAGGTGGCAGTAGTCTCAAACCTACTAAAGGCAGCAGACATTTTGTTAAAACCTCAACTACCTGAAGAAAAGGCCCACAAACTTTCATGGAATTTAATTACCTGTAGTACAATAAAACCAATGTAGTATTCTCTAAGCTACCACTTGGTAGATAACAGTTGTATTCGTTGTTAATCAACCAAATAAGATAACTATTTGGGAAAAAAAAAAAAAAAAAAGGCAGTCCAAATTTACAGAGTGAAATCCCTTGAAACAAATTAAACAAAGTAATATTTTCCTACAATCATCTCAGTATCAGCTCTCACAATAGCTTAACCTTCATCCTAGACCCATTCATCAAGTAAATTTAATTTTCTCACAGGTATTTAATCACACACTATCTGATATTAAAAAAAAGTAATTACTGCAGTGCAAATACATGACTGCATTTGTACCTCTGTCAGTCATTGACTAATTTATCATTTCTTCATGAGGGATATATACATATTAGATTATTTTAAAAGCTTGTTTTAATTGATATCTGAAAGTATTTAAATACTTTATTTAGCAATACTAATCCTTTCATGCTGCAGATACTGCCATTCTTAGGGGAGGAAAAACTTGAAATATCAGTGAAAACTTAGCAGGAAGAAATTAATTTAATCAAGAAGCCTTCTAGTGGTATTGTATCAGCTCAAACAAATGAAACATTGTAGCTATTTACTTGACAACTTCGTCTCAATATGGAGAAAACTTTCATACTCATTCACTTTATCTGATACATCAACTTACATTATAAAAATTCGAAGGTAAGGGCTGCTGTGTGAGCTCTACCCACAAGTACAGTCATTTCAGTAGAGGTACCTCAGATCACGCACATGTAGTTACTTATGAATCACACCTGGCATGACGCACAGGGTGAAACTACTGATCTTAAACAGAATTACAGAAGCCACTATATCAAACAGAACTCAGAAAGCAAGGTCTTCTGCATTTCTACAGGTAAGGTTCATTCATAGTTCTCTGAGCAACGGTCCATCAAGAAATGCATCCCTGTTATGAAATTTCAGATTGTTTTGCACTGAGCTATTCCAGAATTTCTCCCCTAGAGATAAAAGGTTCCCTCAACAGTAACAAGAGCTAATCTTCATCAGGTACATGGTTATCAGGACACCTAAACAGGGGCACAGTCAGCCTAAATGAATGTGCTGGTTTTGACTGGCATAGAGTTTTTTCCATAGTAGCCAGTATGGGGCTCTGTTTTGGATTTGTGCTGGAACCAGTGTTGATAACACAGGGATGGTTTCGTTACTGCTGAGCAGCGCTTACACAGAGCCAAGGCCTGTTCTGCTCCTCACCCCACCCCACCAGCGAGGAGGCTGGGGGGGCACAAGGAGTTGGGAGGGGACACGGCCGGGACAGCCGACCCCAACTGACCACAGGGATATTCCACACCGTACGGCGTCATGCTCAGCACATAAAGCTGGGGGAAGGAGGAGGAAGGAGGGGGAAGTTCGGAGAGATGGCGTTTGTCTTCCCAAGTAACTGTTACGCGTGACGGAGCCCTGCTCTCCTGGAGATGGCTGAACACCTGCCTGCCCGTGGGAAGTAGTGAAGGAATTCCTTGTTTTGCTTTGCTTGCGTGCGCAGCTTTTGCTTTCCCTATTAAACTGTCTTTATCTCAGCCCATGAGTTTTCTCACTTTTACTCTTCCAATTCTCCCCCCCATCCCACCGGGGGGAGTGAGCGAGTGGCTGCACGGTGCTTAGTTGCCAGCTGGGGTTAAACCACAACAATGACAAATGAATGGCACGTTTTGTCCAGATCACATAGTGCATGACAATCTGAACACAATCCTGCCCCAGCCCCACTTCCACGCTCTGGCTGCAGCTGTACAATACAAATCAGAGGACACAAGGTTCATTTTCAAGCAGCTTCTGGAAGCACTTCAAGGCCAAATCCCATTTTTTAAGTACGAGTTTAGGCACCTACTTCCATTCAATTATACTCGGCAATAACATCTACTCTCAAAAAAAGCTTCTCTTACAGTCACAAAATTAATTATTTACATAATTAAATCCAAGAGAAAACAAAAGTGTGTTGACATTTCATACATTTCAAAGGGGAACAGGAGCCCATTTTTGTTATGGTGAAATATGTGTAAAAGTTACAAAGGACACAAGCCATGCATTTTTCACCATGTAGTACATGTTATTTCATCTCACGTAATAATGAAACTGCATATTCTCTATTATCAGAGTTGTGCCAGCTGCTTCCCAAAAATATTTCTAGAGGTCTGAAAAAAATGGTCTCAAGTTCCTACAAGCTCCTCCTGACAGGACAAGAAACAAGGACTTTTCCCTAATTTTCTAAGTGGACCATTTGCGAGTAACATGTATGCCAAAGAGAACAACTAAAAGCACAGGATTTAAACACATCTTGTCTTGAAATTGAATTGTCAACGTTGCATGAAAAAAATAAAAGATTTCTCAAAGCAAAAATAAAGATGTAGCTGGTGTACAGCAACCTAAAACCAGTTTATGTTTAAATAAATGCTGGAAAACAGTACATTCTTTGCCTTGTAATATTTAATGATTTGAGGGCTAAAATACGACACACTTAAATAAGCACTAAGAACCTCTTTAGCAAGGATGAAAGAAAAGCAATCTTTTACTTTCCTTGTTCCAAGTATACTCCTTTAGAGAAACAGAAAATAGCATGCCCCCTTTTGAGAGCAAAATGCTTTTATGATTCAGAAGCAGCCAATGAGCTCTACCTTCTCCTAGAAATGGATGACCCAGTTAAGAAAAAAGTAAATAAGTAGAAAAATGGCACAAAAAATGTTAGCCTTGCCCACCCTCTCTGTACACACTGGGTTATCCACCTGGAAGGTTACTCATCCTTTACAAGTCAAGGATTCAAGCATGCATGTGAGAGTTTATCTGAACATCAGTGCTGTTAAAAGTCATGTGCAATATACTGCTGTAATTTTACACGACAGTATGAAATTCAAGTTACAAACTTCATCCCCTGTTTTAAATGATCTTGACAAAGAATTAAGCTACATAAGATTAGATAATACTCAACTTTTGGGAGGTTTTTTTTCTATTTGTTTTTGGGGGAAGTGCTGGGGGCTTTGTTTGTTTTTAAAGTTCTTGTAACCCCAAATTCATTAGCTGTCCCTCATTTCATTCTGGACAGGACAGCTCACTGCTTCATTGCCAGAATTCTGCCCCTACTTTAGGAGCAAGCTTCTCTCAAAACTTCACGCTTGCTTTGTCCATTTTTGTCCAGAAAGCATACTGATCTCTTTCAGATTACAAACTAGTAAGGCCATAGGCCTCCATCCACTTCTGATTCAAGCAGTCCATTCCTCAGTTCAGCAAAAGGTCCCTGACAGAGGTCACCACTGACTCAAATCTTCCATCTGACCTACTCACATGAGAGCTCCACAACAGACTGGAATTAGAATTAACCAATTAGTTGGAAGCAGTAACCTTTTCAATCAGCACAGCTAAATTTGGACGATGTACACCCACATGTAGACAAGGAGCATCACTGAAATACAGCCTTCCACTCAGACCAAAGAAATTTTCTTTTCTGTAGCTGGCATCAGATTAGATGAGGGTAACAGAGATCACTCTTCCCAACTCACAACATCTCTCAGTCTGTGAAGCAATGCGATTCAACATGGGAATTTTTACAAACATTACTACAAGATTTTAATGCAATGTTGAACAGAACCTGCCAAATGAGCTAGCCAGACAACTAATAAAGCTGAAGACCAATGCATGAAGCTTTGAGGTACACACGTTAGATTATCTAATAAAATCCAGTCTCTTTTTCAGCAGAACTTGTATGCAATTAACTCCTTGTCCAATGAGAAATATCACATACTTAAAGACTAGATTCCTTCCTACTTCCTTCCTTCCCCTGATGCAAATCAGAACTTTTAGCAATATAATGTAGAAATGACAAAGAAAAGATAAGGCTCACCTTGGCCAGAACCTACAGTATATTTCCTAACGGTAGTAGTCCTTCACTAACAATAGACTTTTACAGGTTTTGGTTCTTTGACCTTAACGCTTAAGCCGCAGGGATGTTCAGAATTTGCTCAGCCTGTTGAGAACGCTACTCCTCAAAGAAACATCAGCATTTCTAAATACACTTTTCCCTTACTGAGCTAACTGTTAATGCCCCGATTTAAAGAAAAAAAAAAAAAAAAAATACAGGAGTACATTACAGTTGACAAAATTCCATACGACATTTAACGTGTTTAACTGCAAAGAACACTTAGGAGGTTATTTCAACATTTCTGCACATAACATAATGCAATAATATACCCACCCAAAATGGATCTCACTTCAAAACTCACTGAATGTTCAAGATCTCCAAGTACTGCAGTGCATTATGCATTAGCCCACAAAAAAGTTGAGCCATCTGATCAATTTTTAAATAGCTACCTCTGTATGCCACAAACAGAACGGATTCAGATAAACTATAAAAACCTCAAAAGGAATCCAAATCAAAATGCACATTCTGCAACTTTTAACAAAAAAATACCATTATGAAAAAATGATTAGCACTATACAGTGAAATCTTTTATGCTCACAGTTACTAAAAGTTCTGAAACCTGCTACTGGAAAATAACTGGCAATAAAAAACTTCTCATTCTTACCTGGAGAAGGGGAGTATGAACGTGCGAGACTACATGAGGAAGCCTTCGCCATTCTCGAATCGCTAAACTACTCGCCATCTCTACCAGACGCTCAATGAAGTTAAGCTGTTGCTCTTCCGGATGGCAGATTGCTAAGTATCCTCTGTACATATTCACCTTCCATGCCATCTCTTTTGGACAACTCAACTCCACCTAGTAATGAAATGGAAAAAAGTCCAGTAAAGATCATTCATACTCAAGTGCAGACTTGTGTAAATTATTTTTTTTAAAGCCTTCTTAAACATTCTTTTTTTTTTTATATAAATTAGCTCATTTTCTAAAAATATCAGTCTACAATATCAAACTTTTTGTCATTAGAGGAGTTTCAGCTCTCTTAAAAGTTATTGGCAAGGGCAGGCTAGCAAATAAATTGCAAATTCAGCACAAGAGTAGAAGCGCCTGCATACAACCTGCTGTTAGGGTATTTTTTACCCTGACAACTGTAGTGTAGCTCAGAGACAGCTGAGCAAGCTGAAAGCAGTCTTGCACCAGGAGCATGAAGCTCACTGCAAACCAATTCACCCTGTATAAAGACAAAAAGATCCTTCTCAGCAGGTAACGCATACTACCTCTGAAATGCTTCAGGGGCTCCAGAACAAGTAATGTCAACTTCTCACTTAAAAGGATCCCATCCCTATATGTCAGCACACTATGCCAGCGTTGTACTTCCCAACGGCCTGCTCTAGGACATTACTAAGTTTATGAGAATAAAGAGTTAATAATTTTTTAATTCATCTACAACTAACCTTCCCATTTATGTCAAAGTAATTTCTGAGTACAGGTGCAAAGTCCGGTCATAGTGCTAAAATAATTTAAAAAATAATTTTAAACCATTTTCTTAAAATCCTGGAACAGCAGAAATATGGCAACTAAAACCAGCAAAGTACTTGACTTGTCTAGCAACTAAATTCTGTGAGTATTTCACAGTAAACTTGCACTTAACCAGTGCTCACTAGTTGACACTGCAGGCCTTAAGTCTAGAACTTTTTTCACTTCTCTTTCTTCTGCTTTACATCAAACCCTTTATGGTTTGATATGCAACGCAGAAATCCCTCTGCATTATCTTCTTGTTGATATACTGTATCTTAACCATTGCAATTGTTATTTCTGTTATCCCCAACTGACTTTTACGCCTGAGCCAGCAAAGAGAAACTGCAACCTTACACTTACACAGTGAAAATAATCTCTTTCTTTATTACATTATCTGCTGGATCATTAAACACAATGGCAATGTGAGCAAATGGAAATGAGTCTCGGGTCCTATCAAAGGCCACTTGCTATTTTAATAGCTCAACTTTAATAGGTAGATTATTAAAAATGTTTCACAAAGATTTACAAAAACTGATACATATTTGCTATCCTTTCTGACCTCTCTTGTGAATCAACCATGGAACTTGATAAAAACCAGCCACACTAAAGAATATCAATAAAATGGAGTCGCAAGTATAGCAGCATAGAATCAGTTATTCTTTCACATCCTAATATTTATGCAAACGTGTCCTGACACTTTTACAAGAATCTGAGTAGAGCCACAAAAGCTCCATTTATGGCTTCAGCAGCATATTCTCCTTAGTTGTTCAGTAAATGTCTCATTACTGAAAATATCTCATTTAATATAACTGCAGCTAAAGCATATCAGCAGTTACTCGTGGTTGTCACTTCTACTCAACTTGCAAATCTTCAAAACCAGAACCTGTCAGGCATAATCTATTTCATTCTGGTCAAACTCAAGGTTTACAATATACTGTACAATACAGTTCTGATTCTAGGCTTTAAAGGTTTCTCAAATAATATTATTTCTATCATTAGCCACTGAAGTTGCAGACTTAAATAGGACACAAAATACCAATTGTTATAAGAACAAAAGAAGTTAATTAAAATGTAAATATAACCTATAAGATAATTTTTGTAGCATATGCAGCTTGCTACTTACAGATTTGGCTTCACATGGGCTGATAAATGATAAAATCCATCTTTAGAGATACCTATTTAATCTGAAACATCAGTACTACAAATACTGAAAAATTCCATTTCAAATGTTGCAATGGCTGGACACCCTTAATTTAGGTTCCATCAAAGGATAACACTACCTTTAATTAATTATAACAACTTTTACTGTTCTCATAGTTTAGCCTTTAAAGCAAAATACACTGATTGCATCCACCTATTTTCCCTTCTGACTAAAGAAAGTATTACAGAAGAATAAACATACTACATTTAAAAAATGTAATATTCAGTCCGATTTTGACGAGAGAGTCACATACAACTCGGCATATTTATTATGCGAGACTAAGTTGTCACAACGAAGCATGCTGTCAGGGTATTTTGTATACAGTAACTTAATCCTGCAAGATATTGCAATTAAAGGATGATCAGCATTTTTCATAATCATGTTTTATCTTTTACAAATATGAAACTAGACAGTCAACTGCCAATTTGACATGTAACACTCTTAACTGGTAGGTATTGGTCCAAAACCGAAACAGTACTGATGAAACAATAAACGTCAATTAAGTGAGGGACTAATTCTTCTGGCTCTCTCTTTGCAATATGAAAAAACACCGCCTAAGGCTCTGCTCACAGCTTTGTCAGTAAATTCATATTTTAAATATGCAATTCACCCCCTTATGCCAAACTTCCAGTAATGTCACACTATATAGCAACAGTGCAATAAAGATGAGCAAGCTCCTTTCCACTTGCTATTTAATGCCGTACTCTCACCCTTCAGATTTCAGTTCTGCATCTGGTTTATGTTTCTACATTAAGTAATCACAGATGAACAACTCTGCCTACCATGAAAAGAGAGTATATATTTCCTTAATTTTTTTTTTTTTTTTTAAAAAGAAAAAAGCTTTCAATCTTCTGTAAAACAGTGATTCTGCATATAAAGTTAAAAAAAAAAAATCCCAGAAAAATCTACTGGTGACTCCAATACAGAAGTCTGTCATTTGTCCCAAGAAGCCTGAGATGGCTGTATAGGTGGACATCTTATAGCAACCTCAGGAACAATAACAACCAGCTTATTCACATGGGATGGTTCTTAAAACAGTTGGGAAGAAAGATGCCTAAGAGAGGATAAGGAGGAAGTTACCTAAATACGGTCATTTTTTTGGCACATGGAAGAAATCCTCAAAATTTGCTCTCAGATAAAAATATCTACCTACATATTTTCTGACACACCTTTTCAGAAAATGGGAAGTCATTTTCAGCATGTTTCCCTAGCTGTTTAAACTTTATTCGCACACACAAAAAAATGTTTATGAACACTTTGAAAGAAAAAAGATCTTCCAGATTTCTATCTTTCACAATGTTATTTTCTGTATGTACTGTGCCCCCTGCCTTCAAACTGTTCTGTAACAGCCAAAACTTTACGGAGCATTCATTCATCAAGCACATGGATAGCACAGAACGCACAGTCTCATGAGTGAAACTCGGGAAAGGACAAAGGGAAGGTTAAATGTTTCACAAGTGCATGTTGTTCAGCAAAATGAATTACAAGCAGAACACAATAATGAACTCCATAATGAATCAGGAAGGTCAATAGCAGGAAAGTACAAACAATACATATTATCCGTTACCAAGCAAAAATGATAACTACCTCGCTTGCCATGCACAAGTTCCTTAGTTTCTAACAAAAGAAGCTAAGCACTGTGCTGGTTTCTAAAACAACATATAACAGTCAGGGCATGTCTATGCTACTTCAGATGAAGAGTATGTCCAGAAAGGCTGTGGCATCTCAATTCTTAGAGCTACTAAAACTCTACTAGACAAGGCAACTTGATCTACTTGGGCCCTGCTCTGAATGGAGCATTGGACCAGACGACCTCCAGAAGTCCCTTCCAGCTCAAACTATTTTATGGTTCCGTAAACTTTACATAAACTATAAAAATATAATCATCAATGCATTAAGCTTCTGAGGAAACCTGGGAACATCAGAAATTCCAAACTCAAGTTTTCTGATTCCACTGAACATCAAATAAGGAACCCACTGGAAACAACAACTATTAGCAGTGCTATCTCAAATTCTCAGCACTCTCTGTCATGAACGTATATATCTAGAAGTCTGTACAATCATTATGATATCTACTTCTAGCACAGAACTTACCACAAATTGTCACAATTTGAGAGAAGATAAAAATACTTTTTAGCTTTATTTCTTTTTTTCAGTAAAGACTGCAGATTTAAACAGTGTCACTTCACGAAAGCCTACTCTTTCTTATAAGTGGTCTCGGTATTCTTACTTGTATGCTTTCTAGTATAAAGATTATACACAGAAAAAATTGTTAGGGGAACACATTTGCAAGTCAACCATCTGAAAGCTAAGCGTGCCCTTGTGCTTATGCATTATGATTCTATTTACTTTATAAACGTACTTTTGTGGAATCAAAGTGTTTTTTCACCCCAGAAGTAACCTATCCCTTACTGTAATCCCAGTGATCTTGTTCAAGTCCAATCCCCATCTCTCTCCCTGTCAATCAATTCAAACCCTGTCTCCTACACAGGCAGTCTCGCTGATGCACCCTGTAACATTTAATTCAATGCCTCTCTCCTCTCTGCTAGTTTACCAAGTCCTTTACACTTTCTCAAAGAAAAACACTTTCTTCAACTTCTTGCTTCAGTCTATTTACCCAGTTATCCCTGCCACTCCTAGTCAAATTTGCACTCCTCTAACCTCCTTCATCCTCACCTCATATTCTTCTCATTGCTTCCCAATCTCGGGCTCATTGCCTGAGGTTCATTACCTGGTCGTCTTGTCCCTCATCTCTCATTAGATCTCCATTTTCCAGTCTTGACCACACTGGCTCCAACCTCTGGTGCTCCCAAGATATTTTAAAATTGTATGTAATGGATACATTGCAAAATCAAATGAGCCTTATTTTAAATGGAACTAAAGTAAACTCAAAGTGAGAATAAAGTTAGAAATCTAGCAGTTAATTTACAGTAATAAAGTATTTGAAATATTTGTAATAAAGAATTAGAAAGCAAAAGATGACAGATACAGGAAGCAATCCCCCAACAGACAGTACAGAAAAACATCGCTACTGAAAGTACAACAAACCTTCTACTATGCTTCCGGTAAGCATGGCTATAAAATCCAAGAAACAAGAAAACCAGCGTGTCCCAAGTAAGTAATCCCAATACATTTCCCACCACATACAAACAACTTCAAATTTGTCACTGTCTTCATTAAAATAATAACTGCTGGTATAATCTGCAGTGTACACCAGCCTCACCAACCAATCAACACTGAAATGGAGATTTCTTGTGTTGCTTTTTCAGGGAGTTTTTTTAACAAGGAGCCTGAAACACAGCCTTACAAACATTCCTCAGATACACTAAGGTATTTAATGCAAACCAAATTTAGCTGACAAGTCCCTGACCCTCACATTTTCATGCATGTCTTAATCCCCGTTCACGTGCAGTGGAGACGAACAGAGTAGACTGTGTTTAGCAATTTTAAGTTTGGACAGTAGAAGTTGAGAACGCTTTGGCTTTGCCTTTCAGGTGCTAAAACAAACAAAAACAACAGAGGCAATGGCCTTTTGCTCTTTTTACACCTGGAAGCATAGTTACATTGCCCACAGACAGGGAGATGATAATAGATGTATTTTCATACTTTATTCCCTTTCACAAAAGGAACATTTGTTCTTGTAAAGGTGTAAAATACAGAAAATGTCCCTCCCCAATACTGCATTATTTTAAATAATAGCATATACTTGCAAGGGTCCCATTTTAAGTTCCTCTGCATATCCCTGCTGGCACACACTTCTGTGGCAAGCATTTGCTGCTTTTTAATGACTCATTACCGTGCACCATGTCTTTCACCTGCCCTGGCTAAATTTCGTACATAGTACAGCTTTATAATCAGACAGAAAAGAGAACCAAGTTGTCCGTTGAAATGACATGCTTCAATTGCCAACACACCCAGCTGTGTGCTGGGACATCAAAGGTAACTTCCAAAGAGCAGTTCACTGTGTCTGTGAAATGAACTGTAATGCTGACTTGTTAGAAATGTAATCAGTAAAATGAACAAAGAAACTAAACATTAGCATAAAAAACCCTCACTCACCTGCACCAGAGCCTCCTTCATAGCAGTCCAGTTTGAGACCCTCCATGCACACTCCAGTACTAGGTAAGGATTTATATGACCTTTTGACTGACCATATTCTGTCAAAGGTTCCCACTGGTTCAATTCTTTTGAACAACTAAGAAAATCAAAATCATTGTCAATTTGGTTACCAAAAAAATAAAATTTCAATAAAAGTGACTACAAATATTGTGTATTGGAATACTACCTGCATATTTGTTTGTGTATGAACAGCACTGCAAGCACCGCAAAAGTTTTATGCAGATGGGAAGTTGTTTGTTTTTTTTTTAATTTATTTATTACCAGTTATAATACAGAAATCTGTGAACAGGGAAGAGCTGCATTTTGTGTCTCCCAGAACAACCATTTTAAATAGGAAAAACAAATTTTAGCTCCAGTCTGTTTCCACTAATAGCAAATTACATTTTTACAACACTTCAGGCATATCACTTCTAAAGGTCTGTTAAGGGAGAAAAGAATAGCGGTTTTTATTCCCTTAAGTTTCCCTTGTATCTGAGCTAAGTCCTGAGCTAAGTTTATTCTCATAACTAATGCTTTAAACCAGCAGGGTATTTCACTTCTATTGCAGGGTAAAAATACTTGTTCTTCATCAGCTTGAAAGTCTTACCGAATCCAATGGTCTTCCCAGAGCTGATACTCAGGAAAGATTGAAGGGGAAGCATTGTTCCGTTCATGCTCTTTTTTAGCCTTTTCCATTGCTTTTTCATAAGTTTCTTGTGCCTAAATAAAATTCAAACCACTTTATTTTTCCATCTGCTATGTAATGATTAACTCAACATTCTTTTCTTTTTAAAAAAAAAAGTAATAAGAAAACTTTTATAAGTTCTAAGTTCAAAAAAAAAAAAAAAAAAAAGTGAAGTGTGTTAACTCATTCCCAAATACAGTCATTATTTGGCAGCTTTACAAATGTAATGAAAAACTGATGGATGTGCTCAAAAATCTCACTTTATCTAGCTATTACATGGCCTTAAACTACTACTTTAGCCAGTAGAGGAGCTGTGGCACTTCCTATTTTAGAAGACTAAAGTTGTTTATTAATATTCAGAATATTTTCTTCCTGACCAGAACATTCATCCTGACAGTAGAACTACTCAAATCGTTTCTAATATCAAGAGTTCACCTGTTCAAAAAAGCCATGTTGTTCATAGGCAATAGCTGTTGCTGTCTCCGGGAATTTACAGCGTTTCTGCCATAGTCCAGCCCACATATCCTCCTCTTGTAACAAAGAGTAGAGCTCAGCAAGGGAATCCAGTATTTCCTAGAATGTTAAGCGCACATATTTCTCCATAGGCAACCTTATAAAGCATAGTAGATAGCAAAACCACGTTCTACACTGAGGCAGATTGAGAAAGACATGGAAATAGAGAAGTATTTATATAAAATCTTTTAAAAACTCTAAAAGGTAAGCAATTAGTAACAACCAAGTACTAAGAACAACAACACTGCATGAGATGACCAAAAAAACCCCTTATGGTTTGTATATTGATTCTTGCTTGTCTTCTCTACTATATCAGATCAAATCATAGAAAACAAAATTGTTTAACAAGTCAACAACTTGGTCTTTAATGTAAAAAGAATCTGTAGTATTTAGCTTCCTCAGCTGATCACAACTACCTGACAGATGACTAAACACAATAGCACCTGTTTACAGGGAACTCACTTTTGTTTAGCTAATAATTCTTTAAGGTCATATACCAACAGACTTGATTAGGGAAAGCATACTCCCTTTGAGGAAGACAGAGACAATACAGACTTCTCGAGACTTAAAATTAGGGGCAGATATGGTTTCATCTAGTTCTACAGTGCTGCAGAGAATCAGTGTCAAAAGCAGATGGAAATGAGGGAGAAAGAGAGAAAAATATGAAAATATAAATAACAGATGAAAGAAAAGCATGAGAAGCAGGTAAGACACAAAGTAGTCAATGTTGCAAGTGTCTGTATTCACAAACACACAAGGACAGGAATTTCTTCACTGAATTTTAAAAAAAAAAAAATCAACACTACTTTAACAAGCTTCTAAATACAAAGATTTAGAAGTGATTGTCCCACTGTACTTCGCACTTGTGAGATCGGACCTTGAATAGTGTGTTCAGTTTGGGGCCCCTCACTCCAAGACAGACATTGAGGTGCTGGAGCGCATCCCACGAAGGGCAATGAAGGCAGCGAAGGGTCTAGAGAACAAGTCTTATGAGGAGTGGCTGAGGGAACTGGAGAAAAGGAGGCTCAGGGGAGACCGTATCTCACTCTACAACTACTCAAAAAGGAGGTTGCGGCAAGGTGGGTGTTGGTTTCTCTTCCCAGGTAACAAGTGATAGAACGAGAGGAAATGGCCTCAAGTTGCGCCAGGGGAGGTTTAGATTAGATATTAGGAAAAATTTCTTCACTGAAAGGGTTGTCAAGCATTGGGCTGCCCAGGAAAGTGGTGGAGTCACCATCCCTGGAGGTATTTAAACGATGTGGAGACATGGAGCTAAGGGACATGGTTTAGTGGTGGACTTGGCAGTGCTGGGTTAACAGTTGGACTCGATGATCTTAAAGGTCTCCTCTAACCTAAATGATTCTATGATACTATTGTACTACACTGTCACTGTGTTTTTCTCTTCACATTTCATAAGGTATTTCAATTAATGTAACACTACCTGTTGAGGAGGAGTTATGCTTTCCTGCTCATAAAATTCTGTTGTCTGTTTAGGCTTAATTTGTAGACTCAGTCCTTTTTCAAAGGCTTGATGTTCCAGCATCAGTGTAGAACGAAACCAGAGATTGTGAGTTTTACCCAAGTATTTCAGGACGCAAGGTCTGATGGGAATGGGAGGAACACACTGTGACATTGCTTCCACAAAGCAATTCAGTGCACTTGGCTGGCAATCTCGCTGTACTTGATGGCTACCACTGCACAAGAAAGGGCTTATTTCACCTGCTAGAGCCTAAAAGAAAAAAAACATAAGAATAGTTATCTATTCATTCAGATCCTTCAATTAGAGAATTTAGGTTAAAAATCTTGTTAATACAAGGAACAATCATTTGATAAGTGTATTTCTCTTTGTAAATTGAAGGGCCCTATTTCTTTCAAAAGATGTATTGATAGACGTCTACAGCATTCACTAGTCACAAAGAATGGCAAACTTCTCAAAGCAAGTGAACAAGTCATTTACCACACAAATACGTTTTCCTGAATACCAGTCATTTACAAAGAGGAATTTGCAAGTGGGGGGAGGGGGGGAGAGAGAGAGATTCTCACATGTTGTTGTCTGTCAGACAAGATCTTCCAAAGTCGTGAAAAAAGCTGTATCCAAGTCTTCTCTGCTAATGGTGTAGAAATATGACATAACTGAACAAAGGCACTCAGCAATGCTCCAGTCTAGAAACAAAGAGATGTATATAAATGGGAAAAATACAATTAATACCATGGAAAAAAGTTTGCAGTTACACAGTTGTTTAAGCAGTAATGCAAATGCTTTTTCCAATCAACATATCAAAAATATGTTTCCTTTAGCAATACAGACTATCGTAACAAGAATTTAATCCTATTTTCACATTGATCGAGACTCTGATTCATTACTGTAACCGTTTTAAAAAAAAAAAAAAGGGAAAAAGGAAAGAAATTGATGACTTTGGTAATAGGAACAAACAAGTTAATTGGATAGAGCAGTTACTACCATGAGAATTATTTCAACATAGCTTTCAGCTAAAATTATCTTCTTAGAAATTATTTAAACATAAGATGCCGATAGACTTTTTTGATCCCATACTTGGTCTTTGCCATCACTGTTTTCTTAACTGAATAGTTAAAATACACTTACAGGTGGAGCAGGATGAAATTTAACTTTGTAGGAAAGGGATAGAGTAACAACTAGCAATTAAGTGAAGGCTTAAGAATTTTTTTAACCTACGCAAATAAGAAATTGCATCAGATTATAACAGATGCCTACATAAAAAATATTAGCTAAAAAAAATCAGAAGTGTGAGATAAAAAAAGGTAAAAAAACCCAACAGTGTGTCAAGTCAGTTTGAAGATTTCAGTATTAAAATGATTTGTCAGGAAACCAACGACCTGTACCAACCTTCACTTCTCGAAGAGAGTCAAGAAATTTGTCATGCCGGTTGGTCAACATGTGCAGCTGATTGCCAATGTCCTTCTCGGAAAGTTCCTTAGTTTTAGGTGTACTGGTCTGATCTCCCGGAGCCAATTCAATGTCTATTTCAACATCCTATACAGAAGCAAACAACTCAAAGCATGCAGACATTTTCTAAGTACTTATTCTTTTTTTCCAAACAAATAAAAAATACCCTTCCGATCAACTTATTTCAGGTCTCACTATTTATTTCTGCTAGTTCTTCAGGTTCAGATATAGAATTGCTATAGTGTTACAGTAAAGAAAAGGCTAAATGAATGAATGCAAGTTCTGAGAAACCCATGTACGGTTAAACTACAATGTATTAAACACAAGATATACTGAACAATCTGTGCACGTCATCTTCAAGACATATTCTCCAAACTTACTTGATGAGAAACTAGGAAGAGCTATACTCCATCAAAAAGATTTCTTTTTCTACAGTATTTTTTGTAAGTTACCTCTTCTTTGGATTCACTGTTTTCCCTTTCACGCGGCTCTTGTTTGACGTGGGTTACCATAGCGAATGCCGCTCTATCATGACTGTCAGCAAGGTTGATAACATTGGTGATAGAGGGCAGCATAGCACCCTGACAGCTTGTCCCAATTGTAGTATTTCTCTCACACACTGCCAGCAGGAGCTAAGATATTAAAAAGCAAGGACAGTTTTTAAATATACATTTTACTGCAGCATTTCAAGGAAAACATCACTATGGTTTAATATTTATCAACAAGATAAAAGTTGCAATAATATGTTTAAGGCTTATTTATCACCTTTATTCAATAAATACACTAATATATTTTTATCTTAATCTGACCATGTTTTGTCACCATATTGAAGTTCATGACTATACTTTCAAGATTGTTTTTCAAGCCTCTCCTGAAAATGCTGAAGAAATAGGAATCTTCTATGCCTAAATTCTGGATTTTGTACTTTTTAAACACGTGTATTTCGTGCCCTCAATCAGCTAATGTATACAGACTCTCCCCATTACAATGAAAGTCCTCCCAAAAAGGATGTGGAGAAAAACCCCACAATGCTGTTTATCTCTCTGGAAGGAGTTCTAATACTTTTAAGAGTACAAAGTTATCCTCACAGTCACTTTAAACTCATGTTTTAATAAGGAAATTGTTTAGAGGAACGAAAAAAAAGGTTTGGTCCCATCTTGTTTTAAATAAATCAACCAAAAATGCAATTTCATTTCAATGCAATCCCACCTAACAGTTGTCATACCACCAGAGCAGACAACTCTAGCCTTAACGGTTTTCTTGAAATCATCTACTATAACAATTCCTGTATTTTTTATAATCACCATCATTTATAAAGAGATAGATTTTCTTAAGAAGTATTACCCTGGTCATTAAGCTTTTCACAGAGAAAATAGATTTTAAAGGTTGATATTAAAGCCACTTTCCAAGCATCAGCATTTCATGGTTTAGACACTGTATTTATTTTTAAGCACCACTGGAAGTATCTGAGGCAGCAGACTTGGTATTTTTAGCTTTGATACAGATAATACATACTACAAGACACATGTTGCATAATGCTTTTACACACAGCCAAGGAAAATGGGGAATAAAACCATATTTCTCAAATTATAATTGTATTTCTGACACAAATAATTTCCCTACCTCGATGCACTGTTTTATCCAAAAGTGATTTCCCATTGCTTCCCAGTTTTGAGAACAGGTCACATAAAGTAGGCGCTCATAAACACGACGTTTCATTGAATTGTCAAAGACCTCAAAAAATTTGGCCCGTATGAGTGGCTGGGCACAACGCAAACCCGAAAGAAATGCTGGCTCGAGTTTAGCAGTAAGTTCGCTTCCAGAAAGATTCTCATCTCTAAAATGAATAAAGATGAAATGACAGAGACATTAGAAAGAGCAGCCTTCTAGGTTTTATATATAAAATACCAAAAATCAGAAGAGGTGATATTCTGGAGAAGCCCACATGGTGTGGCATGCATCCAGGTGGGGCACTTTGAGAGAAACAGTGAAGAGAATATTGCTGCTTGTTACAAAACTACCCCAGAACTATCGTAAAAAATCTTTCAGGATAAAATCTTATCATAACTATGAAACAATTTCAGCCACATCTGTATCTTGTTTGAAATGCCAAATGATGTTCATTGTTAAAAACTTCTGACCACTATGTCCACACCAGGGCTTTGCACAGTTAACCAGAAAACAGAACAACAGCAAACAGTAACTCAAAATAATGTGAATCATCAGCACAAAATTAAATACCTGACATTTTTTATAAGGTAAATATTTTAATTATTTCATCATGTTACAAAATCTGCCAGTTTATATAGCAAAGTAACTCTCCTGGAAGTACAATTTAGAATAAATTTCCAAGGGGGAAAAAAAAAAAAAAAAAAAAATCTTTCTACTCTACAGATGTGAAAGGAGAGACAGATTTCAGCTGTCACCACAGTGCTTAGAATACAACCAGCTACAAGGATGCTCTGGTATCCTGGGAGAGGAAGACGTTGGGGTGGTGGAGATATTTTAGCGGAGCCAAAAAGAAAATCCTTTCTAAGGAACTTCTGTTTTCGAATTGTCTTCCATAAATGCGTATTGTAGTCTCAGTGCATTGATTTTGCGGGGGGGGGGGGGGGGGGGGGGGGCGGGGATCACTTAATTCAGACCTAAAAAGATTGATGGCATGTTATAAAGGTCATATATAGTACAAATTATGAACCAATAAGCTGCGATAAATGATTAATTGCTATAATTACCTATAGACATAGTTAACAAGGTCTAAGAACTGAGCATTTAATTCAAGGTCTTCTGGAAAACGCTTTTCAATGTAAGTCATCATTTTCACTAGTAAAATGGACTTCTCCCGGAGAGTAGGTGTCTGTGTTAAAAGACGACATGATTAATTTTGTCAATTCATCTCAAAACATGCAGAGAACTGGCACATTCAAAGTACACCTCAGCCACCCTTCATATCACTCTTTCACTTCTAAAGTACTGAAAAATAGCTTGGTAGAAGGTCATAGTTCTTAAAAAGAAAAATAACTCAAGCATTTATGCTCCTAATATATGCTAGAGAATTTGAAAGTCATGACTAAAAACAGGTTCAAGTTGTTTGATGATTACAAAAATCTAACTTGTATTTTAAAAAGCGTAGGTCCTTTTATACAACATTAGATTGTCAAGTACTCAACTCTAACAGAAAATATGGCAAATTGAGGAGGCCACAAAATGTTACAGGAATAACATGATTTAAACTAGCATTAGTCATCCTCCTCCTGAAGAATCTCTCTATCCAAGTTAATGTGAAATATATTTTAAAACTTTTACTTTAAAACAAGTTCTCAGCAAAACAGCATTTGAGATCAAACACCTAATACAAGCCTATAAAAGGCTAAGCATCTTTAACTCCAGTTACTTTCACAGGGGATGCAAAATATTCCAAACCTCATCAAGGGCATCTAAACATATATATCAGATCCTTACAAATCTCACTGTCAAAAACTGATGAATTATAACAGTGGCTTATAGTTATTTAGTATTTGAGAACAATAATGATTTTTATCTTCTCAATTTACCTGATTAGCTGCCATTGGGGAATTGTTTTTCACCCACTCTTCCACTATTTTTACCACTGCACGAAGAATTTTGGCATCAGTAGATTTTTCAATGAGAGATGTTAGAATAGCTTGTATAAAATTCTTCCTCATTTCCATGCTCATCACAGCCAGGCGAGTTTTCACAAGATCCAGGCTTAGCATTACCAGTTCACTTGTACCTGCTACGGATGCAAAAAAAGGATTAGAATTGTGTATACACCTATAAAAAAATCTAGTAAAGAAATTTTCAAGATAAGCCATTGTAATTTTTAAAATAGCAACAACAGTATCTGCTATCTGGAAACATATCCCTAGAAATAATGTTTTCAGAATTACTACTTTCCATTCCTAAACAACTGAGATGGACTCCTTCCAAAGAAAAAAAAAAAAACAAACACCAAACCAAACCAAATCCATTGAAACTCCTAAAGGCAGGCCTGTGTGGTTTCATTTCAGTAAATCTTTGGTAAAAGGTATTACAGAACCCCAGTACCGAAAAACTGCAATTAAACTTGTGAAAGAAATACGATATGATGCAGCACACCTATTCTGTTCTGTTAATTTCCTGACTTGCTTATCTGTCAAGTTTAATAATTTTCCAATTGTTTCTCAGTGTTAATAAAATTTGCAAGGTTCTCATTTACCTAATTAAAATATGGGCTGGGAATCTAACAGCAGCAATTCTTTCAAAGTATTTTCTTCAGTAGCTTATTCATTAATAAATTATACTGCTCTTTTGCTAGCACTGAATTTTCTTCTACAAGAACATCTGATTTTTTTCAGTGACTCATGACCTAATTCATTTGAAGACAGACAGAATTGTACAGACTGAAAGAGATGCTATTTTAAGACAAAAACAAAAGCATCAGCTCCAACAAGTTAATTTCACAGTTGTTCCAATATTATCAAATAGGAAGGAGTGAAACAACAGTATAAAGAATTTCAGTATTTCTATATATGCTGTAGGTCAACAAATACTCACTAACCATTCACTGAAATGTTTGGGTTAATACTGAAATTCATATATTAAGCAGGTAACAGGAACTCAAAGTGCATTTTTATCCTTCAATACATCAGTAATTTTTCTCACTAATGCTGAAGTATTTTTGAACATGTAATAATGGACACAAAACTACAAAATCATTTAAATCCCTTTAGGATGAAGAGATTTTAATACTTTACAACGCTTCTAATCATTAACATCCTTAGACTATATAATGTAATACCTGTATTTGCTTCTGCTGTTCCTGCTGTAGCCTGTGGGTTTAAGTGTTCCCTGACCATCTTCTGCAGAGATCGCATGAAAACTGAAATCAATCGGTCAATATAGCTGGGATTGTTACTGCACGCAGACTTCAGAATCATTAAAGTACCTATGGATAAAAAAAATACTTAAGGAAGTAAAACTTTTACTGAGCATGACCTGAGCAAGACAGAGGTTTTCAATGTGCGTGTTCTCATTCTATGAAAGAGCACAGGAAAATGGCCTAGCTATATTTTGTCCTGCCATGAAAGAAGCATGGGGCTACCCAAGTTACATACACTAGAAATCTGGATAGATTTGAAGAAAAGTTTCAGTCTCAACTTTAGTCTTTACTCTACAACAACAAAAAGTTATTTTTGCGTTAATCAAAATATTTGAAAGTTCTGTATATAAGTGTGCGATGGAGGGCAAGGGGGAGAAAGGGAGGACAGAAAGAGAGGGATTGAGAGCAGATACTTCTCCAAGTCCTTAAAAAAAAAATATATATATACACACATATACATAGTTAACCAGGCAAAATGTTACACTTTGTTACTTCTAACATTACACAATTGTTTTAATAGCAAAAAGTATCAAAACCTTCACATGAATAGGCCTGGGTTTAGTAATTAAAAACAAAATTTAAAAAAAAAAATTACACAATCTTTGTTTTCTAATCTAGAAGCTTTATAAAGTTTCATAAATCAGTTATTGTAGATCAAAAAAGTTAACACTATTGAAACAGGTAATTTCGGCACAGTTTATGAATGCACAGTGCCTACAAGACCACAGTCCCTTCAAATTACACATAGTTGTTAACAATGCCTATCCTAATATAAGCCTGTCCATATACATGCAAACCGATCAGTTTTAGCAATATCTATTCTTTAAAATACTTAACTCTCAAAAAAAGAAGTACATACATCCTGTCAAACTATACCCTCTAAAAAACCTACAGCTACCCCTTTCCTTACTACAACTTCGTAATTCAAGAAAAGCCTACAACAATATTTATAGAAGCGTTCTTTGTTCATTGAATGGCTGCTTCAGTTGTTTTTATTTCTTCTCCTGCTCAGATGTGCACACAATTTGGCACACAGAGTTCAGCCTTTTAAACACAGAATTAATAAGATACGCACCACCTGACGGGTAGATTGTAGTGCTGCTTTTACGTGAGCTCTGGACAAAATGTAAGAAATGTCTGTCTTGGTTAGTTTGATTGTAAAGCACCTCCCGACATCTGACAAATAGTTGTAATTTCGCTTTGGGAATGGGCTATCTCCACAGATCACAGAGCAGAATAGTGAAGGACATTTGCCATTTAAATCGGCAAGTTTTCCAAAATTGTGCAATTGCAGGTCTCTATTACCAACACAACCAGTTCTGGGCCGAACTGTATTATTCTAATATATCTTTGTCATTGTATTATGTAGCTGAGCTCTCTACCAGTTAACTAAGTACAAATAACAAGAAAAGAACATTTCAGCGCTTCAGAAGGGTATATGCTAAAAATTCATTTTGCTCACTCAAGAAAAAAAATAGTGTTTTTGTAATTTCTTATCTGTGAGAATTCAAGATCTATAACTAAATAAATCTTCCTACACTATTTAAATCAGCTGATAAATGAGGCTTTAAAAACAACAGAAAAAGCAAGTATAAGGCAATAACATGGAAGAATGTTTACACAGATTCCTTGAAATATTCTGTTGTATCTCACTCTGTATCTCAGAGTAGTACCTGCAGGATTTTTTTTTTCCATGTACAAGTTTCCAGTAACTTTTACTTTATATTTTGGTTAATCTCTACGTACATCTACTAGAGATGTGGGAAACTTACCAAAGAGCTGAGAAGGGTTAGCATTAGTGGCTTTTTCATAATTAGTTAGTCCTTCATAAATAACCTTTCCAACTGCAGCATAGAGGCACTCCAGCTCTTCATACTTTGAAGCTACACTTGAGGTACCTGCAGAGTTTACAGAGTTGTGTTTACTTTTGGTAACATCAGCCACAGAACAGGCAAGGAACAGTTACACTGTGAACAAAGTTCCAGGAATGGTATAGGTGACTGTATCTTGCCAAGGTAGCACAAACAGATCCCTCATTTATATAAACCTCTTTATTATACAACCAACATGTCTTCTGTAACAGTGTATCACTACTTCTAAATAACTCATTTTGATGAGAAGTCTTAGATTACTGATTTTTTTTTTTTTTAAGAAAAGATTATCTAAATTAGTTTATCTTAACACATGGCATATCGTCTTTCTTTTTACACTCTATCCCCCTTCTTTGTTTAGCAAAACAGCAAAGCTTAACAACTAAAATCATTGTACTTCTGAAGCTGAAAAATTATAATTGCAAAAATACATTAAATTTATAGCATGCATTTCTTGAACCAAAGTTATGACAGCCACAGGTTATTAAGTTTTTATGTCAATGGATAATGATGTATTCCACATGATTACTTATTTCAAGCTTTTCTTTTTTTAAACAGAGGTTGAAAGTGCAAGCTAAAACGGACCATTAAATGCAGGAATCATAAAACGGAATATTAGCACATTCCAAAGAGTGTCTTCACCCCGCCCTTAATCACTTAAGTTATGCAGCAATAAAGGATAAAAGGAGGAAAAAAATACCACATACTTGGTTCTGTAGGGAAAATACCCATCAAGCGAGAAAGCAAACTGTGGACTGCTCTCAAAACCTTGGTGTTTCCACAAGTCATACAAGCTGCTACGCCTCGTTGCAGGGGTTTGAAGCTGCTAAGGATAGCAGGGGGCTGCAGTACAGTTAACAGGAAACTTAAGACCTCTAAGCCAGTGCAAATGTTGGCAAAGTTGGCCTGATTGGGTTGTTCCTGAAGAGAACACATACAAAAAGGCAGTGAGTGGGGGAAATCACACAAGTATTACACAGATTAGTAAATCCAGATCAAATCTGTTGAAAATCTGTAATAAGGCTGAGGTTTCTACACTAGCGATGTTTCACTTCAATCTTTTTGGATAAATCATGTAATATAAAACTGTAAAATACAAGGCACTATAAAATCTTTAACCATAAAAATGTTACCTAAACATTTACAGGTATGTTTCTTCTGGTGCTTTTTGTGATCCTCAGTTTTGAAATTTGCCTGAAACCTTGCTGGTTAGAAATGCTTTCAACAGAGGATTATGTTTTATTCCCCTGTCAACATCTTTCAGAGACAGGCCTTCAGTGAAGAGCTAAAACAGCATATTCTATGATAAGTTATAGCTTAAAGGTTAGAAAAGGGGATATTTGGAACTAAAGAAAAAAAAAAATGAAAATAAAATATTCCTGGACGTATCTTTGTAAACGTACAAAATTATGACTAAGTAAATTAGCCTGTTTGCTGCAGAAGCCTTATTTTTTTTCTGAACCTCTTGTGCAACTGATGCCACATAGCACAAAATTAAGACATAAAATTCCTGTTCCAGAGGGCTCATACCCTTGTATTAAGTAAACTTCAACAACGTCCACCTTCCTCAGGTCTGAGGGGTGGTATGGTGCCTTTGTTTTGAGGTGGGGGAAGAAGTGGAGTGGGCTAGGTTTTGATTTTGGTTCACTCTTAGATGCAGTGCACTTTGTCCACCTTCCCCAAATTCATGAAAGATGCTAAACTGGAAGACTTGTCTGAGAAAGGCAGAGAAAGAAGACAGCAGTTCATGTTCCAAAAGCATACAAACTCTCTGAATTGCACTCTTAAATGTTATTTTTACACCTCCATCATCTTCCCCTCTGTTCCAGAACGGGACGGCAACGCTGGTCTGTACATAACATGCAGCTCTTCTTCAGCAGCCAGCCCGTAGATAAACACAACTTTCTCTGTCTTCAGTGCCCAGAAATCACTCAAAGTCATGACTTTCCTGAAGTCATACTGCTACTGCTGTTACTGCACAGCCTCCATCACCTGGCACTTAAATAGCTTTGCAACCGCGTAAGTGAGGAAAATGAGTAGGAGGTAATCCTTGTGCAACAATGGTTGGAATTGACTGCAGTTCTTCCTGTTGTAGGCTATCAAATGCCATCAACAGGAAAAAAAAATATGAATTTTAATGGCAATTTTCACTCAGGTTTCACACTGCTTGGGAAAAGATGAGTAAAGCAACAAATATGAGCTCCCTGGAGCACTATCAATGCTTGTAAACCCAAATCAAAAATGGAGCCACATCAAAAACTCTTCCAAAGAAGAAGAGAAGGATGAAGGGTGGATACTTGCCCTTTCACGGACTATCTCCATAAAGACAACATTATGAAAGTATAGCACATGTAGATCAATATTTGGAAAAAATGGGCCCCAGCGAATTTTCATATCATCTTAGACATTTTAAAGTTTCCAAAAGTAGGATATATTACTCCTTTAATCAAAGAAACACAAAAGTGATATCAAGAGAGCTCCTAAAAATTTAACACAGTAAGAGTTGCTAGTCTATTAAATAGTATGATACAAATAAAATAGGCGTAGAAAAATTTAGTATATGGCAAAAAAGCATACAAATAGCATACAGATGATAAACAAAGTATGTTCTATCATCAAATAAAGGAAGTTAGCCTTTCAGTGAACTTCATATTACCATAATGCAGTCAGAAAATCAGGAACCAAGAAAAAATCAATCTCAATTTGTAAAACTTCCTAACAAAAAAAAAAAAAGAAAAAAGAAAAAAGAAAAAAAATCAACCAGTAAGCCATCCAAACAAGCAAACTACAACCTATTTCAAAATCAAAGTAATACAGGAAGTTACTCCACCTGCTCCTAAGTCTATTTTAATGTTTGTAAGTACTGCAGCTATACAACTTATTACCACTTATGCAATTCACATACTTAACAATTTACGTATTTCGCTACAGAGAAGAAAAGATTAAGACTGTAAAACTCAGTATCCAGATATTGCTAGTATTCAATCAACATATGTGCTAATGAAACCTAAAGACCTACAAGACTAGAATGTTACCTACCACAGTCATTAGCAGCTTATCAAACCACTGCAACTTCAGTTCTGATTTTGGCCACATGTCTGGTCGTAAAGCTGTCTTCAGCAGGTTGACACAGCGGCGAGACAGCAATTCCCCGGGAGATCCAGCAGTGTTTGAGTTGTCATTTACCTAGCAATTAATCAGAGTTAACAAAATGACACCCTTTTGTAACCAACTCTTTAATTTATTATGCATTCCAAGCAAGCATATAATTTCTTATTTCCAAAATGGATGAGCTTAAGTAGTTTTATTAGTATAGTCACAGAGTATTTAACTGCATAAAAAGCTGACAACTAATAGTAAACATCCAAACTGGTGTCTGAACTGCTAGCTAATTACCCCAAATCACCCATCAAAAGTACATTAAAAAAAGTTTAATCCCATACGTTATTACTACAACTCCGAACATGCTCAAGATGGTTAATCTTTTCTGTTTGCAACGTATCTATAAACATAAGTTTACTCAATTAATCTTCATATTTCAAGAGCATGTCTATTCTGTGCAATGGACTATGGTGTATAAAATCCCATGCTACTTACCAGCTGAGTCTGCTGCAGAAGCAGAAGCCACAAAATTTGTCAGCTTTGACCTACACCCAGCTAATTTTTCTCACTCTAGAAAAGCTAATTCTTAAGAAAATTTGGTGAAAAGCTTTAGCTCTATATGGAGCATGAAAAGAAGTAATTCCATGTACATGATCTTGAAAATACGATTACAATCATTATCCTTAGATATGTAATTGACATAGTCTTTCCCTATTGAACTCTCTAAATATTCTTCAGTTTTTGGGTTAAAATATTCTTGCTATTAAATCTAGGCAATAGAACAAGCACACTTTGCAACATCAGGGAAATATATAAATTAATTAAGAAAAAATGCTTATGGGAACTTTTCAAAGTCTCTGCATGGCTCCAGCCAAATTCTACTAGTCACATTTACTTCAATCATGTCATTCCTGATATAGTACTAGCTTGAAAAGAGAAAGTAAAGAACAAACAAAGTGCTAGAAGTGATCAACAGCACAGTAAAATGGAGACTATTCCCATTTCAAAATCTGGAATGCAACTGTTCACATTTAAACTTTTAATTTCAAAGTGCACGCTCCCTGCATCAAGCTATAGAAGTACAACGCCAACAATAAGAACATCCATCATTTGTGAAATGAAAAATATGCAGAAACCAGTTAGCAAATTCAATTTCTTTCCTCCTTAAAATAAAGACATTCTACTTTTTGTACAATTTCACATTAAAGTTTCTAACCTTTCAGCAAAAGAAAGTACACAAAGCATTAGAATAATCCAAGCATAAAAGGACTCTTATGAAAAGAGGGGTTTATGGTTTTGGCTAACTCATGCTGCATAGGTATTTGCATATCAGAATAAACACACTACCTGGCAAGCAATTCTAATCAAGAAGTTCACGACTGTATCTGTATGCTGCTTGTCAATCGGCTTGGAAAGAAGGGCATCAGCTCCTGGCAAGGACTGGCTACGTCCAAATACCTGCACGTATACAAAACACAAAAACCGTAAGCGACATTGAAGAAGGATAACAACAAGCAGAAGAGATTTAAAATATTTTTTTAAAAGAATAACCTTCAATTTGGGAAATTTCGAGTTATGCGGAAAAAAACAAGTACGCGAAATTGCTTAGTCAGTCAGTGCAGGTTATAATTTCAGAGTCTCTGAACAAAATCTGAATTTTTCTTACAGCACTTATTGCTCCTGTAGCTGTCCTGAATCGTTTTACTTCTTGGCCAGAATCAACAGACAATCCTCTTTTAACAGCAGATGAGGCAGAACTTGCTCCTTCTCCACTTGCACTTGAATCCATATCTGAATCTGGCTGAAGTATCAGCAATGTGCATGTTAAAAAAGCATTTAACTGCATAACAGTTCAATCTTTACCAGTTTATGTAGACTTCTTACCTGCTGGTCTTTAATTCGTTGCAATTCCCATTTAATAACTACTTCAGCAAGATCCACAGCTAATTTTCTCTGCTCTATCGTAACACTGGGAGTGAAGCCCAGTCTCTGCATGGCACTAACCATATGCTGAACCAAGTGATGTCTCACTGGATAATAAACCTGAAAAGATGGTTTCACAGTCATGTTAGCCATTAACCAACAAAATTCTACACAAAAACTACAGAGTCAAAATGAAGCAAAATGGTAAAATAGTCTTTAATCCCAAAGTTTGCTAAATCTGTACCATGTTCAAATTTTGCAATCTGGAAAAGTAAGTGGTGCTTTGAAAATAAAATTTTGGTTACAATTTTCAGTAGTGACTACTGATTTAATGAAATGAAGATGTTCTTTTGAAGATACATGATTTTTCTCAAGGATCAATCATTCCAATTTTTTGCCAATCCTCTTAGAGCGCTACAACTCACATTTGAACACACTGATTTTTTTTTTTCAAAAAGCATTGAGGCATTGATTCTTGAAGAGTGACTTAAATGCATATTAACTAGCTGTCACTTTGGATCGTATTTTAACATGTGTTTTCAAAAATGCTCCTGTATTGACATTCTGCAGCATTCCCCCATTTGTTTAAAGTTTCCCAACATACCTTAGCTGGAGATAAAAGCTACGTAGTTAACCCCACAGAATATGTAAAGTCAAACAAACAAGGATTACTGGAGGACAAAAAAGAATATGGTTCTGCACTTTTTTTTTAAACAACTCCTAAAGAATGATCACAGCTCTGTCAAAGAGCACTACTAATGCACATGCAATGAATCAATCTTGCAGACTCTCACCTAACATTTTGAGTTCTAACTTCAATCACTATAAAGCTTAGTAAGTGGTTTGCTATTTAATTTTAATAGTTGCTTTCAGTTTTAAATAAATACCTTTGCCAACAGCTGATGCCTTTTGAAGCTAAACCATATAAATCAGATTACATTATTTTCTAATCAAACTGCAGTTTACCTCCTTGATATCTGAGATACAGAGACTACCAGAAAATAACTGGTACAAGTACCTTGAAATGTTGTACTATCAAGTGCAAAATATGTACTAGTTGGGGAACTGTATGACCCTCTTCCACAATGATTTTTCGTGTCCAGTGAGTCAGCATCTGATGTCCATCCTCCATTCGCGCAGGCACAGCTGGAGTCAGAATAGCCATCGCTTGCCTGACAATAGCTCGGGCCTCCATTGCATGAGCTTTTAGAAGACTGTGAAAAACCTAACCAGCAAAGTTTCTGATCAACATTAATATTATGCTTTATTTTTGTAAATATATATTTATAAAGAAAGAGAAACTACAACATACATTTTCTAAACAACATAATTTTTCCCTAAAGGCCCATAATCTGGTAAATAGATGATGATACTTCATCATCAGAAATATACAGCGTATACTTCTGTCTCCCTTATGTTCCCTTTTTCTTCCTCCCTCTCCACTGTCCAATTTGAAGTTTTCCTTTGGTCCCCACATTCTGTCTCAACTGAAATATCTGTCCCCTTTAAATGAAGAAACATTACCAATTTTGTTAATTCAACCCAAAGGACTTTTCATTGTCCCATTTACCCTCTCTGTTTTCATTCATCTTCAAACTTCTTTCTATACTCTCCTATCCCCAAATAAATTTGTATTAATATTTGGCTTGCTGCTTCTGTATTTGTTTGCTGCATACAGATTTAACTGTTACTTGTATACCAAATATCCAAAACTACTGTGCACCCTCTACTCCGCATTTTAAAATAAAAAGTTCCGTAGTGTGCTTTCTTATCAACATCCCTTAAATGTATGAATACAAGCCCATAAACAATACCTGCAGAACTATCTTCTTATGTATGGCAAATTTTGCAATGATGTGTGCCAAAAGCAAATGTCCACTGTATTTGCATGCTGGGTCCACACATGCCTTGGACAGGAGGCAAGGCCAAGCAAATGTCATTAGGCGGCGTAGTTTGCTGTTCCGGTTTTTGTTATTGTCATGAATGTGATGTGGAGCATGCTCAACCAGAAGTGTGGCAAACTGCAAGAGATATATCCTGAGAGAATCCAGCATATCAGCCTGTTTTTCCGGATCAAGTACCTAGTTCCAGGAATGATCAAAGAGCAGAGGAGGAAGATGAGAAAAAACATAACAAAACAAAAAAATACAACTTTATTATCTATAAAAGCAAAGTCCTAGTTTTTTGCTTTTTGAGTGGTTTTTAGGAAGACTAACTATAACCACTTTTTTGATTCAGTTTAATACCCACAAAACAACCTCCTGAGGCAAGAACTTAAAAATAATGAGCACATCTAGGAACTTCCAAAGTGCTAATCTATTAAAAAAAATTAAAAAACCCAACCCTCATCTTCAACAACATCTATTTTATAACTGCTAACCAGTTCAATGAAACCAAAGTGAATTACAAAATACTGATGTTCAGTCATGGAAAGCTTTGCTTATGAAAAAGGCTGGGATTACAGCCATATTAGGCCCATTTCTAAAGACAGACAATCAAGTCCTAAAGATATCATAAACTGAAAATTGTAATCCAATCCTACTGATGACTGATGGATCTCACAACAGTTCAAAGTTATGATGCGATCTGATATAACTGATCATAGTATTTAGAAATAGCACAACTAATTCAAATCACAACTGAAAAGCCAAATGAGAGGAACAACTTTTTGTTTTAATTTTTGAACGCTTCATGTAAACGAGGATTGTTACCTTTGTTATAAAAACACTAGTGATGCTTTCTGGGTTATCTCCTTCTGGGTTTGGGGGTCCCAACAGCTGTTCACCTTCTCCTTTTTCAAAACTGTACAAGAAAGCAGGATTCAGTATATGTTGCAGCACCTACAGAATATAAACAAAAAATCCAGTTATACTCAACTATCAGATTCTTCTAATGGCAGTCAACATTCGAGTAATTTCATATGCAAACCTGCATGTTAGACACACTCACTGCATTACAAAAAGAAGCTATAAATAAAACCTTAAGAAACGGATACACAGATATTTTTTTCCCCCCCCTCTTTTCACCTTCCAAGGGCAAAGATTCTTAGAAAGTGTAAACTAAAGTAGTCAGCACTGAAAGCAAGATGAATTGCTGTCTCTGTTTATTATCGCTGTTCTTCAGGTATGATATTTTCACCTAAATGGCTCTGCCAATTATCAAACTCGTTGACATTTAAGTAAGCGAGTTTTGTTGCCCTAGTTCCCAAGAAGAAAATTAAACCTAAATACCAGGCTTTTTTGATTTAATTGCTTTAGTTACCTTGGCTTTGAGCTCATCTCCAAAGTTTGGGTCATTAAAGTCTACAAACCGGAAGAACAAAGCCCGTTTTTGTGGAATACTGTAGTTTTTAGGGATCTCTTCTTCCATGTATTCCTTTAAGAAAGTCATATTGCAGAGAAATCGACCCGTAAAAGCCCGAAGCAACTGGAAGAGCAACTCTATATCACCATAATTCCTTCTGTAAAAATACATAAAATAAAAAGCTTCTGTGAAAAAATACCCAAACTACTATGCTGATGACTTGGTGAAGAAACTAATCTTCATTTTAAATGAGCAGAGAGCCAAGAGTAGGCAGTACCAGAGGCATGGTTTTAGAGCTAGTGGCAGTATTATGAAATATATTAAACTTTTTCTTCAATAACTGCAAACCATTTTTAGTACCCCTGTATACCTTTACAGTATTTTCAAAATTTAAAAAAAAAAATGTATACAAACTATAGGAAACAAATGTTTTTACGTACTTGCAGTAATTCAATAAGCAATATGCTAATAGCTTAGGTTCTTTCCAATTTGTCGCAGCCATATTCTCCTTACGATGTCTCTCCTGAAAAGCTTCACTCACCCATACACGTTTCAGCTGATTCACCAAGGAATGTTGATTTGCTAACCAACATTCCTCATTCTTAACAATAATACTTATGATCTGTCAAAAGTAAAACAAGACAAATACACAGTCAACATGCAACAGATCTGTCAGTAGAAACAATGATATAAAAGCACTTCTTTAAGGTCAATTAAGGGTGCTAACATATCTCCCCCCTCCCCCCCCCAAAAAAAAAGAGTCAAATAAAAACTAGTTTAGATCAACTTTTAAAGGAATTTCTTTTTTTTTTTTTTAGACAGTTTCTGTTGCCATGTTTTCCTCTTGTATCTTACTTGATTAAAAAAACCCATATAGTTCATTTGAGTCTCTTTTCCCTTCCTAGAGCGATTCTGACTACAAACACTTTACATGTTCACAAGTGGTTTTCTACGAGCTATAATACAGACACACACACTTGAAAGCCTGTATGTAACAGGCTTGTAGCTAAAGAAGTTTCTACTATCTAGTGCAGAGACAAACAAGAATAAATGAATACCTTGATAGCCTGAAACTGAAGATCAAGACGCATTGTGGTAGTGCTTGGAGAACCAGGTCTAACAGCTGCTTGGGTACCAACAGGTAACAGTAGAGTGATAAATCGGTTAGGATTAGCTGCCAGTACATCTCGTAGAGGTTTGGCATCTTTATGTTTTAAGAAACTCTGAAGAAGAGGAAGAAATAACTTTAAGTACAACCTTTAAAAGCAAAACCACCAAAAGGCTATATCATCCTGTAGTTTTTATATTCCTCACTAAAGTTGCAGAGGTTATATTTCATATATATAAAAATAACCTCTACAGCTTCAGTCATAATCCTACATGATCTGGAAAGGTATAAAAATCAACATCTCTGGACAAACAAATACAAAACAGAGAACAAGCACCCTACAGTCAGAGTAAGACCATGATTAAGGACTACAAGGTCATACGGGGCAGGGGGGGAGAGGTGGAAAAAATTAAAAACTTTGCGATCATTAGATTTGTGAAGATGAGGGCTTCTTCCTGCTCCCCTCCCCACACAGCTTACCATAAACATTCTGCTCCACTGTGGATCATTTAAAGTGGCTTCCATCATGAATAGCTCCACAGTCTGGGACGGATGACGTGTCAAAAATTTTATCAGTGGTTCTCTGAATGGACTGCCAGCCTGAAAGATTCATAAAGCTTAAATTAAAAATGCGGAGTGTTTTATACTAATTTACTACCACTCAGAAAAATACATTTTACTTGGCATTTATGCAGATACAAAATGTTCAGAACTTCTGTGATGAGAATTTATTCACAGTTTCAAAACTTCACTTTTAAGAGTTTAAGACAAAAGTTAACAACTCCTAAAAGGCTTGAAGAGCATATTTATTTATTTATTGTATCAAATGTTCCCACACCATGTTTAAAATATTATAATTATTATATATTAATGTTTAAAAACACTATACAGCAAGAATAGCAGCAATGTTAACTTCTACTTTTACCTCAATTAACATTGCTCGTTCTGTTTTCATGACAACTTCCAGCAGAGGTTTAACCAAAGTCTGAGGGGCAGCTGGTATCAGATGGAATAAATTTATAATTGCTGAACAAATCTTCATTTCCTACAGGTAAAAAAAAACACAATTAAGTTAATATTACCAGCTAAATGTATAAAAACAGTATCACAGATCCTGCCTTTTTTTTTTTTTTTCTTCTCTATATTAGCATAGCCAGTATCCAAATGCAAAGGGTTAACATACATACAGCATCTACTTACCATGATGTACAGAGAAAATGGCTCTCATGGAAGTCTGCCCTTCCCCCCTTGAAATATCATGGTTTAATTTTATTTTCTTTGTCAGTATAGCGGTGTTTCGCAGGTAAGAGCTAAACACCGTGTAACGATGATGGTGATGCGGGAGTTACGGAGTGCTCACTGCACTACACCAAGTGGCTCGTGCATCAAAAAGCCAGACCTTCCTTTCTAAACAATTTCTCATATACACCCCACAGCCCCAGATGAGAAATGAAGAAAGAGACAGACAACTTTCTCACAGCACTGTTCAGTGTATCTTGCAAACAGCTGGTTACTTCAAAGAAAAGTCAGCTCTGTTCTCCCAGTAGATATTAAATTCTTCTGAAGTCCAAAATAATTTTGTATTTTTCTTTCATTGTATAATATAAATGGGGACTATATTTCAGTTAACCAGAGTGTGGTTTTTCTTCAGTAAGAAAAGGGAAAGGAAAAAAAACCAAAACAAAACATCCACCCTCATCATCCCTCTGAAACCAATTTCTAGTATGCAGTGTACAAAAGAATATTATCAAGTGTATTGCATTTCCTCAACTGAATTTAAATGTATCAGGCCCCACTCCTTTAACATGATCTGCCTAGACAGACCCCCACAAGACTACTCTCATGGAATGAAGCGCAGGACTGAGAACACATATAAAATCTTTTGAAAGCGCTTATGCCTTTACAGAAACTAAAAATCCTGCTCTTCCTAGCACAAACATGCTTAACATCCTTAACAACAACATTATCAAAACAACTCTGCCACAGACAAACAGAAGACAATTCACAGCACTGCACTCAAAGGCACAATGCACTCTGCCCAAAACACAACAATAAAACTAACAAATCACAGTTTAAAAGAAAGACAACAAATAAAAACAAACAAAAAAACCACAACGACAAAGAACTTCCTGGTGCCTCCACTGAGTTTCTCACCTCTACCCCTTCCGCGGCAGGCTGAACCAAAACAGAAGTCACAGCATGAAAAGAAAAAGCCCACAAAAATATCAAAGAAATGAATAAATCAGTATATGCTATTCTTCAGGTTGCAGTCAGAAACTGACTTCAGTAGGGTTACTTGCTCTTCTCAAACTGAAAGAATGGAGACAATAAGTATCTCCCATGCTCTGAATTGCTCTCCTAAGAATTAGGATGAAAAGCATCCTTTTTTCTACTTGTACATTGTTTAGACATAGCTTCTCAGATGTCTGTACTGAATAAAAAGGTATTAGAGATGATTAAGTCAGGGGAGACAACATTTTAGCATCTTCAAAGACAAATTTGTCCAGTATCAATTATGAAACTACTTTCAATACTTGAACTACCAAGCTACAAAGTCCTTCTAATAGGCTGTAATGCAGAATTTCCACCGTGGTGCCACAGTTCACGAGAGGACAGTTGGAGGCAACCATCTATTCAAAACTTGTTTTTTCAATTACCAGACATGACCTAAAAAAACATGCCTTTCCCTTGGGAGGCAGGGAAGAGAGGAAGAAGGGATTTAAATCAAAGATTTCACTCATAGGGCCAATGAATTAGATCTCAATCGCTACTTAATATGTTATGTTTTAATTTGTTCACTTATCTAAACAGTCAAGTCACAGTAGGACTGTCATAAAATTCTTTAGGTGAATGAAGAGCTTAGTTGTTCTGGCATCAATGTGGATCTTTACCATAGTTGTTAATTTTTATGCAGCATTTTTAACTGAGATGTCTGAAGTTTTTCATTTGTCTAGAATCGCCATTTACTTATGAAAACTCATTCCGTCGACTTTTGGACTGTTGCACTAAGAAGCCTTGCTGACTAGCCACTACCTGCACTACACTGGAGAACTGCATGACACCACCAGCGTCACCATCAAATGGCACCTTCATAAAGTGCTGCTGGAAAAAGATGAAAACTCTTTAGTTGAAAAAAGTTATTGTAACAGTGCTCTGTACCTTTTCAGCTAGCAAACATAAGGCTTTCCTGACCAATTCCATTCTCCACCGCGTGTTTACCATCTCCTAGATCTAACCACTCACTCACTCAATCCGAATGATGCAACCTACTCCAATAACACTCCCCAACACTGCTTTTAAGTGAGTATCTCAGACTTTGGAATCTCACTATGGTCAAGAAGAAATCAGAGCAAGTGAAAGGCCAGCTACAGTAACCCTGACCACCAGTTTCACCATCCTAGTTTTTCCCCATTTAGAAGATACAATTACAGCACCAGTGCACTGTACATATGGACATATGAACATAGACTGCCTTAGCAATTGTGTAAAGACCACACTGTCTATGCGCTCCTTCAGTTTCCTGTTTTATTTTAAGTTTTTATTCTTAAGGAAACTTTAGAGCAACAACTAGGGGGAAAAAATGTAATATTTCAATCAGCTTTGCAGTCACACAATTCTATGTGAAAACGTTTCTATAGACTTCTCTCCTCCCTCAAGATGTGACAATAGATTCCTTCTCAAGTGTCTGGTGAGCACCTCCCCCTCAACATACGTAGGTTTTAAACCAATACTAAAAAAAAAAAAAAAAATTACAAGTTTAAGAGACTAACACACAACTACATAGAAAACACCAACAGAAAACATTAAAAGCAGAAGAATTCACAATTAAATGTGATTTAGGGACAACTAAAAACTGTTCTAGAGGTGTCACATTGTGGTTTGAAAGACTATTGCTATAAAAAGATCTGCGAGATACCTGTAATCATTATGTTTGAGGAAAAGTGAATCCCAAAAGAAGAATATGAAGGCCTACAATAACCTGAATAAAATGTGTTTAACTGAAAAATGCAGTTTTTAAGTTTAAACATAAGAAACAAATTCTGCTCCATTAGAGAACATCTAGGTCAAATACAAAGGAATGACTACGTTCAGATTTAAAAACTCTCTTTGCAATAACAAGAAAGAGAAATGAAAAGCCATTAAAGCCATTTCCGTGTTTTGAGGGAAATAAAAAGCCAATCTAATTTCATTCTAATGTGAAAAACAAATAAATTAATAAAATTCACTCCATTTTTTTCCTAGTTGCAATAATAAATCTCAACACTTAATATAATCTATTAATAAAATCTTAATAGATTATGGGACTTCTAGTAATCTACATGAAACAACACTGAAGCAGGAATTCCCTTCAGTGCCGTATTGCTAAAAGCACACAGTGTTGTCATTACGTTGTGCAATTTTCCATTTATAAAGAAAATTGACCAGCCTCCCATAGTTCAACACTGAGGCCATTAGTTTGGATGGGAGAGAGATTTTAATATGATCTCAATTGGTAGATATTGAACTTGTTTTTCATAAATTATATTTAAAGTTAACTGGGATTATATTATTATTCTGTATAATTTTCAAAAGACTACGTTATGAACATCAAACATATTAATGAAAAAAGAAGGGATTATGCTGCTGAGCTCATCAGCCATTCCAATGAAGAACAGATTTCTAAGCAGAAAATCCTGAGGAAAAAAAAAATAAAAATCAATGAGCTGTTCCCACACCAACCTGTAGAGAATAGGCTTTAAAGTAACCGTTGTCAGCAGATAAGAAACTCCTCTTACTAAGATTTGTAACAAATATTCAATAAACATATAAGTTCATTAGCTTCTAACAAAACATGAGTGTGTAATCAGTTACAGCAACATTTACAACTGAATGAGTTCTGTAATTCCAAAACATTAATACTATTTATTTCTTGTCTTCCCAAATAAAAGCATTCATTAACTTACATTTCCATCACTCCGTTGTCCACCTTTGTGTGTAATAACTACAACTTCCATCCATTTACGCAGGTGTTGCTATAAAGAGAGGATAATTAGTATTATTCTTCTAATTATACTGTTCCATTTTAGCAAATGACAGCATATGCCACAAGAAAAGAAAAAGTAGAGGCAGAAATGATTGTTTGAAGGAAACAAAGGGAAAAATGATTAGTTACTTTCATTCCCTCAGATTGAAGAGTTTACTGCTGCTAGAAGTCCTCTCCGTATTCAAGAAAACAGGGGTTATAAGAGTACATACATTAAAAGGCATAAAAATCTGAAGTCTGATAGGCTTACACTTGTTTAATGATTTGCTTGATACGTATGCATTTAAATAGTTAAATATACATGGCAAAAGGATAAAGAATTCACATACACAGTTTAAAAACTGCAAATAAGAAGGGCAATACCTTCCACCATTTTATAAATCAAGAAAACACTGAAATAGACTTAGCCTACTAGGAAGTAAAACATATTTTCAAGGGTTTCCTTAGTATATTATGCTGCTGGCACCTTGCGTAAAGATAAATTTATCCAAGCAGACCTCAGCATAACTAGGTATGTCTTCCCTAGAAAAGAATGTCTCTTAACTTTCTGGTTTAGTAGCTCTTTAGAAATTAACTCAAAATGTTTAAAGATTTTTTTTCTTTCTATTAATTGTGAAACAAAAATCTTTTATTTCCTATATACACATAGAGTCACTACTGAACTGTTCTGACTTGTCAACAATATGAATATTAGCTAAAAGAAAATTTCTTCTGGAAGAGCTAAAGAAAACTTGAAAGGGCTTACCATCATCTGATCACAGAATTTATCATTAAAAGAGTTTGGAAAAAGTCTAGTGACAGACGTCAGACGATTCACAACATTCAGTGTCAGACTTCGATAGTCTCCCAACATCATAAGCAATGGTCTCATGTGTGTATGAATTTGATCAACTTCTATGGTAGCTCCTTCCAAGAACTGTAAGAGAGTACAGGATTAAGATACAGATGGAAAGGGGAACAATTTTTGAGCAAGCATCTTTCTTAAATTCTGCTGACTTGATTTTTCTTCTTTTATTTTGTACTTTCAGAATGCAATAGCTTAAACAATATTTATTGCTGGAAATATATATAGTGACAACATGGATTTGGGAAGCACTTAAGTATTTCTGACACATAGTAGGATATTCCATAAAATAATCAAGTAGATCTTAATTACAGATGGATTGAAAAACTGCCACAGCTATAAATTAAATATACAGCTATGGACAAACTACTTAGACACTACTTTAATAAGAACTGCCTGTGAATCTGGCCGAAGGCAATAGAGCGAATTTCTGTGTTACGATCTGCACGCATCCTGAGTAACATAAAAGGTCAACAGAACCTGGCTGCAAGCAGCCAGAGAGAATATTTCCTGTCATAACCAAACATCCTGCGGGCATGGATTTATCACAGGAAAAAACGATCAGAAAAATCTTATACCAAATGCATAGGTCAGAACAACCCTTATTTGCTCCCTCTTACCTCTCAACCCAACTGTACTGCCAGCAAGCCATAAATAATAAGCACATTCCCTTTCATGACCAGAGTGACATGAAAAGACAACATCTGACCTCTGATCAGTCAATGGCCTAAACAAATGTAAACCACCAGTATTACTATAGTTATATTCCCTGTTATATGCCAGCCAATCTACGCATCATTACAAGGAAACTCTAAGTATTTTTATTATCGTTTTCTGTGTTTAGAAGAATGGTATTAAAATCTTGCTGAATCAGAACTAGGCATACCTACCGGGCAACAAATCATGATGAGAGAATATCCTTTTTCCTGTCCTTCCAGCTTTTTTACACTAAAACCTAGCATCCACAGAACAGTGTAGCACCATGTAAGGATACTAATTCTGACCTTAAGCAGTACAGCCACAGTCCCGTTCCTTAAGCTAACTGCCATACTGTGAGGCAGCATCTAACTCTGCTGTATTGCTTACTTTCCCAAAACCAACTATGGGGTCCCTACCACTTCTTTTAGGAGCAAAGAAGAAACACAAGAAAAGCTTTTACAATAAAGCCAGGCACCCACATTTGCAAAACTGCTGCGAAGGACTGACACTGTTTATTTAGAGAAGAAAATACATTTACAAAGACCAGACAAACAGAAAGACCGAAAGATCAGACAGACAGAAAGACTGAAAGACTTCCCATGGTCCTTGTCCAAGAGCTTATAATGCTTAATTTCAATTAAAAGAAATTTTTATGGCTAAATTCAACCCCCCCAAAAACCACATCTGACAGAAACGTAATTATATTGGTGTCACTAACAAAAACTTAACAGAGCAGCCATTATTTCCTGTAGAGAACTTGACCAAGAAGCTTTGTAACAGGGAAGTAAAGCAGAGAGAACAATGGCCTCAAAAGCAACATCATTTTAAAACACTAACCTTTCTCATGCATGCTTCTCCTGCCTCCTGCAGCTCATTATTTGTTGAATTAAGTGCCTTGAAAAGTGCAGCAATGATCTTCTCTCTCGACTGAGGCAAGTAATTGCAGGCAGCTAGAGCATCTGCAAATATCAAAGTAAATTTGTTCTCTTTGTTAACTCAATTTCAAAAGAGAGGGGGGAAAAAACCCTAATTCTACATTTCTTCTCTTCAAGTTTCTTTTATTTCATCTTAAATTACAGACAGCTAAAGCACAGCATGCTTTGCCAAAAGCAACAGGCATCATAAAATAGTAAAAAGAATGGAAATTCTATTAACAGTGTTCTAAAGTTTTCCTAATGCTATATAACATAATTAGTCTAAAAATATTTTGGGTTCATTTCAGAAACTAAATCCTAGTCATTAAGAAAGCAGCAATACTTTCCCATTATTCTCCATTAAACCGTGACCTCTAGAGAGCAGTCATCAGTCTTCAAGTGCTCAAGTTTTCTGCTGATCTTGGGAAGAAGATTGCCCATTGCTCACAAGGACGCTTATCTACATCAAATTTTGTTTAGGAAGTTTTACTTACTTAAGGCTGCAATCCGAAGAGGTACAAGTGATGGAAGACTTTTGTAACAAGGTAGTTTCATTAAGGAAGCATCTTCAGCCTCACACAAATTCAGTAACTAGGGAAAAAAATGAACAATCATTTTAGCATAGCATTGTGAATCACATTTGAAATGGTATTATCAGTTACTTTTTGAGTCTTGTTTCCTCAAAGAGCCAAGTTTATGCAAACACACTAATCAACCTCCAAATATCACCAACAGGCAAAAATTATACTCAAAATTAGGATGCAAGTTCACATGAAAACCAGTGGTTAGTCAGAGGCAAGAGAGCCCATTAGCACTGCCACCAGAGAGAAGTCAGGCAAAAATTAGCCATTTTGCATTTTGTTGGCCAATATGTAGCTGCTCTATTTGCAAACAGGCTGCTCATATGATAAAAGAATAGGTCTACAGAAAAGCTTGCCTCCTGAACAGTAATAATAGTACTGAAAATATTGAGGAAAGGGGTAAGAGAATAGAAGAAGATTAATAGGGAAAAAACGTGCTGGAAATGTCTTCAGCAATTCTAACAGTCGTGGGTCACTGCCCAGAGAGACAATTCTTTCCTGCAGAGCTCTCCTCTTTGCAGGTGAGTATTTTCAATATATGTATACGGTTTTTGCTAGAAAACACTGAACAGGTTGAAACAAAGTTACACAAGTTAACAATGTCCAGGTTGCACCTATATTCAAGAACACTATTAAGAATCAGACCTTCACAATACCAATATATCACTCTCACCTTTACAGACATTCTTTGATCTACAGCACTTTGGTTTTGTCTTAAGGAAAAAATAGACGATCCTCTGCATTGACAACTATATCCATACCTGCCTTGCTAATTGCAATTACTGTGGGTATCAAAGACCTTCTGAACTTATGTTTGGACAAGACAGCTAGGAAACCAAGGGTCTAAACAGTTTCTCCAAGTTAAATCTACATACTAGTTTTATATCTGATTTTACTCAAACTGTTAGGGACTCAACAACCTTAAGAAACAATATCTATGCTTTGGTGGTACAACAATTTATTTAATAGATACATTGTGCATAAAATAAGACCTAAATATGAAAGTTAGGGCTACTAGAGTAGGAGTATAACACCGAAGTTCATTTAGTATATTTCACACACATGAGAATATTCTGCTTAGTTCAGAGCTATTACGGCGTAGGTAAAGGCAGATCTCAGTTCACGTTTCAAAAGGTAAATTCCTACGTTTTGGTGAAAGTTTAAAATGCACAGAGAAATACGTATTTTTAACAATGAAAGTTCTAACACCATCACTACTTAAGTATCTACATTCAAATATGAGAATATAAAAAGAAAGTACCTCTGTGTAGAAAACCTTGTGTTCCACAACATTTAGATCCATTGTAAACAATCGGGGTTGCAGGGTTGTGCAAAATGTATTTCCCTCCATCAGGCCAATCTGGGCGTTTGCAGGCTGATGCCTAAGTAAATGCTTTTTAGGAGGAACCATGTCTTGGAGAACCTACACAATGTAATTTAGATTACTGAATTAGCAGCCTATTCAAATGACCCCACAGACCTAGCCACTAAGAAAACACCATTAGTCATGGCCGCATGTTTCTATCCATTTGCTATTGTGGCTCCACATGTACCTCTTTAAAAATCACTAAGCAAGAAGAAAAGTATTTCTCTGAACTAATTTAATTCACAGTCAGTTAGCGAAACAACTCAGTATCTGTAATTATTACATATTCTCTGTGAATAGATCTATGATATTTAATAACTTCACATAACATGATAAACAAGAAAAGAAATTCCCAGACTTAAACATTTCAAATGTTCAAGTCAAGAAACAAGAATATTTTAAGCTCCTAAAACATCAGAAAAACAAAAACATTCATGTTTTTTCCATTACACCAACTTCTCACTCTCCTCCATAAACACCTTTAGCAAAATAAGATATCAATTAGGGGGCTTCTCTGTATGTTCCCAAACAACAATAATGACATCCATAATTTCTTATGTTGTGGTGGCCCTTAGGGTTTATGTACGTTTACTTGTCTCTCAAGAGAATGAATGCTATTAGCTTTAAGGAGTATCTAGCAAAAAGTTATTTCAACTAGCTTTGATCTCTTATAGTCTCTTTCTGGATAGGGAAAGACATAGCAACATGCCTCATACTTAGAGAATAACACAAAATTGAGGTTCAAAATGCAGCATCTACCTGGCCTAGCCTATGTCTGATTGGTGGTAGGAGGAGCAGTCCATCATTTCAGGAAATAAATCAACCTGAAGTCACTACAAATACTGGCTAAGTAGCCAGGCACAGCTTGTATGAATCTCTACAGTACCCCAGCCACAGTGCAACATTAGAACAATGAAACCTAGCAAACGACAAATATATGCTATCAAAGCACTAAGAACTTAATTCACTAATGTGGGAAAACATACTCAGAAAAGCATTTTGCAAATCCAAACTGGTAAACTTTAAACTCACTTGACTTTCAGTAAGTATTTCTGCTTACCTCTTTATGTGGCTCCATAATCACTGTGACACTTTTTCCAGTGACCTGTGCAAGTACCTGCAACGAATGCATGGCCTGTTTTCTCACAGTAGAGTTTGGAGAGGTTACTTCTCGAACGAGGTCGTGTGTTACATGATGGAAGGACTTTTCCTGTGCTGCTAGGATTTCTTCTGTTTTTTCTTCATCTTTTAAAGGAGTTGCACATCTAATCAAAAGCTGTTCTAATGTGGTCTTTGCCATAGCAACAGCTCCATTGGAAACCTAAGGTATCAGATTATTTTTATTAAACAAGTACAGAACAAAGATCACAAATCTACACACTACTCATCAACAAACTTCACATTTGATTTTGATGAATCCTCTGCAAACAGCTAAAAACTTAAAGCGTAAGCAGAACACACACTCAACTTGTCTTCCCACCAACCATTCTAAAACTGTGAGTTGCAATGCAACACAATTTTATAAATGAACTCAAGCACTGGAACCCTTAGCAATGTTGTCACTATAAGATTCACAACTGAGAAAAGGTCAAGCAGCCAATTCTCTAGGTATCTATAACTACATACAGCTTTTTGATAAGATGCACACCTTTCAAACTAAACACAGAAAGAGAAAAAAGTGTTTTTCATGCAAGTGACAGTGAAGCTAGTGTTCTTTCATGGATTTGAATGTAACCTGTACATTTCTACTCTGAAAGAAGCAAGTGTAATTCCAACAACTTTGCCAAAGTTACGTAGAAAAAACAAACCTCATTCCTAACTTCAAGTCTTGGTTTAAGTTAAAATGACTAAAATTCACGTAACTATCACAGATATGATACCTTTTGAAGTTAAGTAAAACCAAAATTAGCAAGAGTTCAATCTGTGTGAATTTAAGAACAAAAGTTTGTTTCCCCCATATTATTTGATATAATTCATTCATCAAATACCTCTCCAGTTAGATCCATCATAACAAAAAGAAGTGCCTTCAGGAAAGTCTGCTGGTTCTGGAGGACCCAAATTAGTGGCAGTCGTTCCATAAGAAATTTAATTGACACAACACCTCCTAGTTTAGCATACCAAGCTTGTTCATAACAGCAAGCACATAAACGTTCCACAATGTACGAAAACAAGGGAAGCTGACAAGCCTGGAAACAAAGAAATGTATCAGTTTCCTTTTTCAGCTCACTGGTAGCCTCCAAAATTTTAGAAGCAAAATTGCATTGGCTGAAACTAGATCATTTAAATACATTAAAAAAAAAAAATATATATATATATATATTACCCTTTCCTTTGAACCCAAGATAATGCTCGCAACATCAAATATCACTGCTAGAGCCACCTCTCCTATTTTGCAGAGTTCCTTCTCCTCATATGCCATGCAGATTGCTATGGCATCAATAAGCACCAAGGGATCCATGCCTTTTGACCCATTTTCTTCACTATGAAACATGGCTGTGCTAGGCTGGCTTCCAACCTGATAGCACTGCAGCAAAAAAGGACCTGTAATTTGTATTGGGGAAGAAAAGAGAGAGAGAAAAAAAGATAGAACAATGGATATTTCAATATGAATAGTCTTTCAACTAGATTTTACTACTCCTCTGACTAGCTGATGGCAAAACCAGTAAGCACTGTGTCTATTTGCATATAAATGGATTGTAAGGCATTCTTCACTCTTAGAAGAAAACAAGGATTACATCTACTTGAATATTTTCTTCTATGCACTAGACTATGCACTGCAAGAAGATTTAATTAAAATGAAGAATCATAAAAATTCCAGTTACATTAATGTGACAATAAAGAGTGATATGCTTGTAGCATGTCTTTTCCCAAGTTACTTGTCATACAGTCCAACTCCAAACAAGAAGTTTTCTTCACAGATACAAGACACTGCAGTGCTCTAACATTTACTTAGTTCCTCTGATGGTCCTTCAAAACCACAAGTGGAAACAATGCAATTAAAGACCATCTGCAAAAATAACTGTGTATACCAAGTTACATAAATGCTCTGGAAATATGAGCTGTTCCAAGCTGTAATTATTTCACTGGCTGTAGCATTTAATGCTATTATTAGACAATTGATTGTTTTTTAAAAACTTGCTTAATAATTTTTCACTGCTGAAAAGAATTAAAACATAATTCAGCCATCAAACAAAAAATAACATATCTACCCAGAAGCAACTGCAATATCATGACTTTCTTAAAACAAACTACTATTACAAAAAAGTGTAAGCTTCTCCACCCCCCTCATGACAGTCCACACAATCTCTATTCCACTTACCACACTGCTGAGCGACTGCCACCATTGTGTAATGGCGGATTAAGCTGGCTACAAAAGGCAGAGCACTAGGCCTCAGGTCTTTGATGACTGCTGACATGAACGCCCCTGTCAATGCCTGTTCAAACGTTTTACGAGCTGGAGTATCCTGAGCTTTGTATCGATGCGAAATAATCACACTGGGTATGGACTTCTCAGTAAAGCTGAAAGACAAAATCAAGTTCATTGTAATCCTAAACTGCAGTACTGGCAGCTCAATCACGAGCATTGTCAAGTACTTGATTTAAAGTTTGCTCTCAATATCTAACTCCTTCTCCACCTCCCGTTTTCCCCTCATTTTGATAGAGCTCGACCAGTTCACTCAGTCCGTATTAATTTTGTCAACCACTGGTCTCAAACATGATGGATAGCTCAATTTCATCAGGAACATTTAAAGCCGGTGGTTCAGAAGAAGCCACGTATATTACAAATAATAGGTACACAGGCATCACGCTGCAACTCAATTACAGAATGTCATTTTCAATATTTTGACATTTTTCCCTTTTTTAAAATGACATTTGATTTTAATCTTGAAAAATTGAAACATTATTTATCAAATCACTGCCCAACAAAACCTATTCATTGCAAAGCTATATTTATGTCAAGTCTAACAAGTCCAGATTATAAAAGCTACTATACTCTTCAGTTACATTCACCACACTGCAAGAGTCTAAGTCAGCACACACTTTGTGGGCAAAGTTGTCTAAAAGTAATAAACTCATTAAGTATCAATGACTAAAATTGTAAAAGATGTAAAAAAAAAAAAAAAAAAAAAAATCAATAAAAAGCCCCCACACTAAGACAAACATAGGTTACGTGTGTGTGACTATGCCATACTCCGGTCACTAAATGAAACTGAATTTTGTATCTCTTTCACTTTAGTAAAAAGTTAGACGTACACACAAAACATCAGAATCTAGGTTAATCTTTAAAACACAATTAAGCACCAGAATATTCCAACTATTTAAATATATTAAACTAAAATTAATTTTAAAAAAATGTCTGATCACATGTAACAGGTTATACACTGGACTGTGATTAGGGGAAGAAAATTAAAGTATGAAACATTAACACATGTCATTAGCATTAAATAATATGCTGACAAAATTCCTCTTACTGGAAAGTCCTGCATTGATTTAAAAGGAAGCGGGATAAACCAGTAGGTAAAAATCCCATGAAGAATACATTGCCTAGACTAACCATTGTCTCTAAATTAGGTTGTTCTAAAGACACTATAAATTTTACATACACATTTACGTTTAAAGAATTGTCATACTTGGGATGTGCAAGAAGTTGGTATAATGCATGTTTATTATCATCCAGGCTCATCATAGCTACCAAAAAACACTTGATTACTTCCCACGCTTGCCTCCGGTAATACGGTTCTGTGTTAGCACTCTTCAAACAGTCCAGAGCAGTCTCAATTGCCTATAATGAAAAAGAAACAGATAGTAACCAAACGCTTCTTATTCTTAATATTTACAATAAGGTGATTAATCAAGGGAACAATATCTTTAATACATATTAAAAGTAACTTTAAAAGTATGTACAATTTGGACTGCCTAAGTTAAGAAATGCAGAGAATGCCTGAGAGAGCGGACTTGAAACTATTACGGTACTTGCTGTGCTTTTATAAATGCAAAGTTTCATGGCAGATACATTTATTTCCATGGTCAGAAAGCAGGTAACACCTTCATTCTGTCTCTCCCCTCCCTCAAGAAAATTTTCCTCACCTTCCCTCCAGCAATAATTGCTGTTCCTAATCCCTATACACTGTAGTTACACAATGCATTTATACACATATATAAATGGTACCAAAAAATGTTCTATCTTACAAATTACTTTGTCATATTTTCCATGCAAATCAAGAGCTAAATCATACATGATGAAATGTCCCTGTAAGCAACTTCTAAACACCGTTTACTTAATGGAAATAGTACTCTTCTTTTCCTTTGCAAGAAGATTTATTTAATACATCTGAGAATAATTCAAATAATCTCTAAAACTATTAAAGTGATGAAAAGGGGGAGGTACACCTTATTGGAAAAATTCTATTTTGCACATATATAAACACAGCTAGATACTTCCTATCCTTCCCCCTCAAAAAAAAAAAAAAGGAAGACGTTAAAAACAAATGAAAGAGGCATTAAGTAAAAAAGCACATAAAAATTGTTTTGGAGTGCACGAAATAAGGAATTTCAATACCTGATCGGTTGTAAATAAAAATGTAACCATCCGTGCTTAAACAGGATTATGCAGAAAAAGGCAGTGCTACAAAGAAGTGGGCATTTTCCTCCTTTGAAAGGAAAACCATCTTTCCACTGACTGACTTAACTAGCTGTCATCCCATCACTGTTTGAATAACCTTATCAGCATCTCAATGAGAAGCCCAATAAGTTTTACACAGACCACAGAAAACTACCAAAGCACTAAAAGAAAACATGGATTTCTCATTTTCAATTTATTCCACTTCTGTTTCCTTTTAGTTTGACATTTCTTTTTTATAGATACAAAGTATTCAGCAGATAACGTCGTTTCTTGGACAACACCAAGAAGCTGAAGATCATTCTGTATCATCAACCAACATGTTAGATGCATAAATACTTTGGAAAACTTGGTTTGAATTAAACCTAGTGGGACAGGAAAAAGTCAGCAATTACAGTATTTATATGTAGTCAACTCATCAGTGTCAGTACAGAGGAGAAATCAGTAAAGCCATCTGCATTTTAAGAATCATTTTTCCAAGCTATTTTTAAGCCCGTTGGCTGTATGGAGCCAAAGAGAGCCAGCTGCCTGTAAAGAAAATTGTTTACTACATTGAAATCATACCTACTTATGAAAGGTGTAATTGAAAAGGTAAGTATTAAAACTCTACAGGCCAAATTAACTCAGAATCCAGCTTCACTCTCAGATCCCAAGACATAGACACAGATTAGATTGCTGTAATTAGTGAGAACTAAGCATCTGTGATACATTGAGATTGTCGGATGAAAGCCAGCACAAGTACAAAGTGGTTTTGCAGCTCTAAGAAGTACTATTCCCAACCTGGAGACGGCAAACAAAACCAAATCATTGAAGTCATTAGAATAACCATCACTGAAGAACTTCTACAATAAGTTGTTGGGTTTTTTTTCTTCAAAAAGAAAATAGGGAGGTTTTGGAGCAGATTCCTGCTCCTAATCTAAGCAGTACACCAAAAGTTAGGAAAGGGAAAAAAATGCACAGAAAGCATTTACCTGTGCCAGTTTAGCTCCCTATCCTATCACTTTGTAAAAGCAGAACAGCATGTTTAAATCTATTGTTTTGGGGGTGACATAAAACAGTTTAAAGGGAAAATAAAGAAAGAGCAGGTTGGCAAGCTTCTGCTAATTTTGCATGTCAAAATGAACCAAGAAATTAGTGTAGGCCTACCTGCCTTATATGAAGGCTCTCAACTGATCACTATACAGTAAAAAAGCAAAAAAGCTCTTTGCAGTGATTTATGAAACAACATTTTGTCCTTTACCTGCCAAGTCTGGCAACTCAAAAATTACTTGAAACAAAACCAAAAAAAAAAATACATAAGTGGGTTTAGATTCTGTTTCCTCATTACAGCATAAATTAATTAGAAATCTCTTTGTCTAACTGGAGGGATATAAAGAAAAAAAATCAGGTATGCAAGAGATCCTAAAACCTACTTTTAATTGTGTAAATTCTACAGTGTTAGATATTCATTAACTCATATCTGGAACTGGCAGACACACCACATATTTTATCACGTTTTACAAGCAAACAAACTTCCAAAAAATCTGTAAAGGAAAATTGAGTAAGATTCTGAGCACAGATAATAACCTAAGCCCTTACCTTTTCCATTGGGAGCTGAATGGATGCTTTACAGTCTGAAAATTCAATTGTAATACTGGGTCCTTGGATTTCTGTGACTACATATTGTAGTTTCTGTGATTCCTTTAACATCTTCCTGTTACTTCCACCAAATTTACCAAGTACCCGATAAGCCACGTGAGAAATGCTGTCTGCAGGATTGCGCAGGGTACGCCACAAAGCCTGTAAGTATTTTAAATGTTACATGATCAGACCAGCATCACTTCAAAATTTTTCAATTTGTAATGTAAAAAATTGCCAAGGAAAACACTTATTCTTGTATCTGGGCAATTGATCCTGCATAACTTCCAGAAAATACTTATCTAGACTGAATAAACGCAGTCTCAGTTTGCAACAGTTCAAGTGCTTTGTAACAAGGTTGTCCTAAGTGCGGTTTTAGATCAGAGTAATGTGATCAGCTACAAAATCTTTGCCACACTGAAATGTAATTTCATGTTTATGGCTAATATTAGATAAACAACATTATGAATTTAAACAACAACAACAACAAAAAAGGCCAGTTAAGGCTGAAGTGAATCAATCTCAAAGAGCTAGTTTTGAAATATAAAAAGCAAATAAAGTAAATATTATATTTAAAGGATAAAGTATATGTAAGCACTGTATTAGGGGAAATAGCCACATTTAAAACATTGTTCTGAATTTCAGCCACATCATCTTCATTGTATACATAAGACTTCATAAAGCTGTCAATCATGATATGCCGAAGGCAATTAGCTTCTCTTGTTTTCTTTTTAAAAAATTAACAATTTTTAATCATTTTCTGTACCAATTCATCCTTAACATAGTAATATTCTTGCTATTGAGTCCCAAATCTTAACTTGAACGCCTTAACAGTGGATATAGAAGAAATGATTAATTCACTTCTAAATTTTTCAGAGTTTTCAGTTTAACAGCACACCACCAACTGGCCTTTTACATACAAATCAGACAGGTATGGTTCCCATAACAGATTTTTCAAGTTTTTATAACCAAAGGTTCACACAAATTTCTAATAACACTTAGCAAACCAATGACCTCTTGTGGTCTAATAGGAAACAACATGTTTACCTGCATCAGCTCAGCTCGAACTGGCTGAATGTGATCATACAGAAAGTCTGGCTGCAAGTTATCCACACACAATTCAAGAGTTCTTAAGCCTTGGCTAACCAGGGTCTGAGATCCATTGAGAGCCGACACCAAGGGATCCATCAACATTGGCAGATAAGGCAGTAATGAGCTCAAACGAACTGGCACAGTGAGGCAGAGCTCTACAAACAAGTCTTTCATGTGCTGTTTATGAAGGCCACTTTGCAACATATTGAGTCCTGAAAATCATTGATAAGTTATACACTCAAAGGAAAAAGACAGTCCACAGTTTATTGTTAAAAATTGCTATTTCCTAAATTCAGAACCCGACATTTTTAAATTCTGTGAAGCTTCTATCTCTGTAAATAACATATTTACAAAATACAATGCCATTCATAACTATAACTTACGTCAAAGGATTTTATGCAGTGAATACCTTCGTAGGTACATGCATACACAAAAAAGAATATCTATGCATATTCTAAAATCTGATCCTAGACTCAATAAAGTAGTATTTGAATACAGTGGATGAAAACCAGAAAAAGATAATTTGACTCAAACCTCACCCTTGTATCAATAAAAGAAATCCACACAGAACAAATTGTTTTTAAAATATCTGAAATCCTGAAAACAAGCATTAAATGAGTTCAAGTACAGTCACTGTCCCATACAGACTAAACCCATTCCCCAACTTATTTTTCTCCCCAACAAGATCTCATATATTGCATAAACCTAGCTAGCACTTCTACACTGACATGTATTTTACATAATGATTTACAGATAACATACATATTTGCTACAATACAAATTGTCCCTACAGCTGTAGATGGGAACCACAGGATTTCATGTTCCTGGAATTGTTCCAATTAGCTTGTCCTTAGGTTTAAGTAGTTCTCTGCATTTCCTTGCTCATCCTCAGTATCTCTGGAACACGATCCTTGCAAGCACAAATGCTCGATTAATCAAAGTGATTGTTATTTCCATTTCTTTTTGCAAACTGACACTACTTGCGCTTATATTTATCATGCACTTGCAGGTGCACACACATGCGCTCGACTGCAGAACCACCAGAGCTTCTCTGTAACGTTCTTCCCACAAAACCAGCGATGGCCTTGGCAACATTGCTTCTCCTACTACTCTTATCCCTCAATGCTTTACGCTAGCAAAGCTATCCATAGCAAAAAATGAATGAAAGAAACAATAAAACCCCAACAGCCCCACAATGAAAAGCAGAAAAACAAGCAGCAGAAATTGTGAAGCAGCCAAAACTATGGAGCCTGAAGCAGCTGACAGTGAATGAAAATAAGCCACATTCAAGATATTTAATCAACTGCTAATTCAAAATCAGAAGCTCTTTATCAGGGTTAGGGCTTTAGTTTTGTTTTTTTTAATTACATAACATAACTTTATTACTACTATTTACATAAAAAGATCAGAAACTGGGGTGGGGAAAGAAGGTATTGTTCTACCTTGCAGTAAGTTTGGTAACAGCGGCAAGAATTCTTGATATAACAGATCATGACTGCCTCCTCCAATAGATCTGAACAGTGCTCTGAGCAGCAGGAAATAGTTATAGGGCTCTTTGGCAGTCTGTGCAAGTTCCATAGAGCTGTTCACAATCTTGTGCAAATGTGGCTATAAAAAAAAATAAAGCTTGAAGATTAATAAAATACCAACTTTATCATCATTGTATTGTACAAGAGTTTAGCATGAGACAAGTTTTTCAGACCAAAAACCTTCAGCTATTTCAAGTACTCTGATACCACGCTAATTTTATACCACTGTTGAAGATTTGTTAAAAAGTAAATCTGTATTTGAACAGTATCAAGAACCCAGAGCATTCTTTAATTAATTAAACCCTACTTTCATATTAGCCAAACGATCAAGTCTGCTTGCTACTCCAAGCAGTAACTTTATTAAAACAAAAAACCTTCTGCAAAACTGACACAGTGAAAAACATTTGTTCCAAAGAACCTAGGGACTCGTAGCAAAATCAGAAGTGTCAGAATGACAAGAGAAGACATTTCACAATATTAATTTACTCCTGATCTAACTTCATCACTACTTAGTTTTTGTGAATGGTAAAATTTCACTTTGAAAGCAAACTTTTACAAGTAAAAAAATGGTTACAGAACTGGTGGCCTTTTTCTAGAGCAGAGGACATTAACAGTTTGCAGGAATCATTAAAAATAGTTGATAAATACAAGGATTCTCACAGATCAGGGACAAACAGTGACACAATTCTGGATTTTATTAACATCTAAAAGCTTTCTACACCGCTATGCAAATGCTGCAAATAGCCTTCATCATTCAACTAAATTGTCTACCCAAGGCCCGTATCATCAATCCTGCAGAAACAAAAAAACCTAACAGAAGTGTGAAACCGGTAAATCACACTCTTCAAATTGGATCTCCAGCTTATAAAATCCAAATGACCTTGATTCTGATGACAAATGAGAAGAATTTAAGCAAGATTATATGAATATTGCTCCATGTTACTTACGAATATTGCTTCAAATTACTTTTATCTTTCAAAGAATCTGGAAAATTAGTAGTCCCTACTCTGTTCCGCCCAGAAAACTGAACTAATCCTGCTGTAACAAATCATTAAGCACAGAAACCATTATCACACAGTTACCTGTACCAGAAATTTTGTTTATTCTAAGGCAGAAGGAAGAGAAATGGAGAGAAATTATGAGAGAAGGCGCAGAGTTCAATTAATATCTTAATTTTTTTCTGGAGATAGGCAGCTGTTACTTTTATGAGAAAAGTATACTCTTGCTTCAAGCTCAGTATTTCTAAACTCAACTAAATAATGAGATGATCTCATCAACATAAATAGATCCTTAGAATACACAAACAATATGTTGTCAATAGAAAAAAACAGCATTCCTTAATCCAGACTTTTCAAGAGCACAGAAATATCTAACTCAAGAGGTACATGTCATTGAATATGACATGAACGAACAAGATTCACCAACACACAAAAAAGTGATTCCCATCTAAGCAAAAGTCTTAAGTTAATATGGGAACAAAGGGGAAAAAAGATGCAAGAAGATATGTATATCCTGACCACGAAGTTACACGGGTTTATGGCAATCCTCATCAAACCACAAGCACATATCAGTCGTTTATACTCAGAATTAGTACAACACTTTATAGTTTCAAATATGAAGCAAACGTTCTCAGAAACTCTCTCTTAAAGCAATGTACTTGGCATTTGGAAAAAATGGAGATGTATCACTAGTAGTAGTTCAAACATGAAAAGACTATCAAATGTTAGACAGCATAAAATTCTAAGTTTGTTCAGACACCTGAAGAATTTATTAAGAGTCAAAACAGATTTTTTTGGTTTTAACACAAATGACCTTTACCTTCAGCATTTGTTCATTTTCAGCTGCGAACAGTGAAACTGAGCCAAAGACTAACTTGAACAGCTTGAGATACAGATTGGAGAGTTCCACATTAGAGCCCATTTCTGGCAGCCGATCCAGAAGATACTCTACCAAAATCGTTGCAAAGAGGGCAGAGGTAGTAGGGTTTGCCAAGAAGGAATTGGCAACAATCTATAAAAGGAAACCACAAAGGAGTTATTGTGGCTGTAATAGAAAGAACGGAGGGATAAATGCACTATCCATTTAACACAAAAAACTAAGACAAAGTTCTCTCCTCATCTCCACTGCTACTCAAGTGATTCAGGTTATCCTCAGCAGAAAACAACCACGCATATAACCTAAGTATTCAAGTTTAAAGTTTAATTTGAAATGTCTATTATAGGATTTGTGTCCTGTAGAACAGTAGAACATTAACACAACAACCTGAACAAAACAAGAACTCTACTATGTTCAATACTTTTCAAGAATAAAGTCCATTCATATCTTCTAAACTGAAGTGCTCATGTTTGTATTGCATCACTTGGTCTGGAAAGTTTTTGAAAATCCATCTTTACAAAGTATTTATTATAGACTGCTTCAAATCTTGCATGCTGATTTCAACATTATTATTGTAATTCCACTTCAGCCTTATGTACTTCAAGGCATAAGCTATTTTCTACAGCCTGTTTATTATAAATTGAAAAAAGTAAACAAAAACATAATACCTGAAGAGCATAGTTTTTTGAGATTCTCTCCACCATATAAGGAACAGTAGTCTGAAAGATTTCTTTAAAAGTTAAAGGGTTCATCATTGTGAACACACCAGCAAAATGCTCCAGAACTTCCTTTTCCTCTTTCATTCTGACTGTCTGACAGTTTGCTACTCGAACGTATGTCTGTCCATTTCCTGCTATTTGGACCTATGGCAATTTAGAAAACACATATCTTGGTTACAGAATTTGAGTAACTTTTTCCCCACTATTCCTAAAATACCTTTTGAAAAAAAACTGAGATTTTACAGGTTTCACGTGGAAGCCCCATGCAATTAGAAGTTGGGCACAAGAGCCAACAGTGACAATAAAAATATTAAAACAGCACAGATTTTAAAACCATGAAGTTAGGAGTGGAAAAAGACAACAGCAGGAGATATGATAGTGTAAAGTTCCTCAATTCCAAGTCACGTACGTTTACATTTCATTTTACTCTGTATCAGTACTTTGTGTAACTACAGAAGATAAATATAGCCATGTGAATGTTTCAACTGATAGCTAAACGATCTCTCTGAAGAAAAGATTTAATCCACTACATGAAAGAAATATTTTTAGTCTGACCTGCCTGCATAAAACACAGACAATAAAGGCTGTTAAGAAAATAAGAAAATAATTTGTTCCTTGCAAGTGATAACTACTTCGAAATTCATAAAATTTTCCAATAGCTGTGGTCTTGAAATTAAAGGCTTATTGAAAATATACTACATGTGAAATTTATCTTTTAGCTAACAAATCCTTACTAAAACATCTGACGCACAGCAACTGTATAAACAAGAGTGCCATGTGGCCAGGTTACATACCTGATAAATATCTAAAGCTTGCATTGCATATTTTACCAGTTTTATATAGATTTGAGTCTCCTTAGGTTGCAATTGCTTATTGGGAATAAATTGTGCTTCTGAAAGAAGATAAAGAATAAGACGGTAGTTAACCATTAAAAATGCTATTTGCTTTCATGCAAGAGAGTTTTGATTGTGGAATTACAAAAGATAAATGTAATTAAATATTATGCAGTTTTACCACCAGGAGCTTTGCATGATGTTATGCCCCACGTGATTGTCTTGACACCACAGACCAAAGTTTTTACTAAGCTTCGGCAATCTGTGACCTGAAATGTCTGTTTATCTTCTTTCTCTTTCTCCCCTTGTTTTTCAAACACAGGTACTGGTGCAGGGGCCACTGGAGTGGCTGGGGCAGGAGATGGAACAGGAACAGGTGCTGCATTTGCTGCTGTCGGTACTCCAGGCAATGCGGCTTCAGCAGCCCCAAGTTCAGACTGTGGCTTGCATTTTTTAAAAATTACAGAAAGCTGGTAGCGTGCTATAGTGTGAAATTTCAGAACAAAAACCTAAGGCACAAAGAGGAAAGGCAAATGAAAGAGCAGGGAGGGGGAAGAAAAAGGAAAGTAAGTTTCTTCTTCAAAAAGCATTCTAAATTTAATAACACTAATACTTCAAGTCAGCATACTGAGATCAATAAAATTTACCACTATTTCTGAAGTCATTAAAATGCAGCAAACATTTTTAAGTGTATCAACAAAGTAGTTTGCTTACTTTTAACAAGTTCCAAAAGTAAAAATATTTGCTGAAAACTAGTAAAACCATCAACTAAAAATTGATCTCGCTACAATTCTACTTAATTTAAAATTAAAAGCTATTTGAATTCATTTTTTAAAATAAGACTTAATATTTCAGTCTATAAATATTTACTATTAGGCATAAAAAGCTTAAATTTCGGATGTAATGTATGTCAGATATATTAAAAGATGTATACTTTATAGGTTTAAGTTTTAGTTTTATCCAGCATATCAGATTTAGAAAGCAATAATCAATCCTGCAAAACAGTGGCCCCCAACATTCCTGTCTCCTGGCTGACACTAAACAAGGGATATGTTGCACAAGGTTTCAGTTTAAAATTTTCTGTACTCCCCAGATTTTAAAGTCTGGATCTACTTGGCTTGTTCAGATATTTCCTCACTACCACCACAGTTCTGTACGCTCCCTTCTTCCCTAGATGTATCTTCTCTGAATTCACATATTATTACAAATTTTAAATTTGATAAACAAATGACCAAATAACTGTGCTACATTAGAGATTTTTTAAAAAGTAGAAAAAAAAGTAGAAGTTTACTTGGAAAACAAACCCTACTAGAAAGCTACTTCAGTTTGAGAAATCTGGAATAAAAGACCCATTACAACGCATAACATCAAGATTTTTCACTTGCACGGCCACTTTTACTTTGTATTTAGGATGAAAGCCATTCCCTAAACTACTGCTACCTTAAGAAAAAAAAAGTTCAGGGGTAATACCAAATAATCTGGAGATGATTAAAATGACTAAATCTCTTCCCCGGTGCACTCAGAACCATGACAGTCTGTCAGTGACAGAGAAGAGTCAAAGCGGGAGGGGATCCACTACATTCAGAATTCCTAGATCTCTCTTTCCAAAACAAGCAGCCATATGGCTTCCCCAGTTATCTTGAAGTGTTAACATCAGTTTGATTTAGATTTCAAGATGTGCTCTCACATCCCAAAATGAGATTATTAAACCAGTATTTACCCTAGAAGTGTTTTACTCTACGATTGAGTGCATCTTCATGTTGTGGCAGGAGAAACACTAGGCAACCTTTTTCCATTAACAACTTGGCTACAGCAAGCAGGTAGTGTTTCACTTGTACTATACCATGGATGACAGCTTTTAGGGTGCATCCCAGATTTTTAAAAATAACAGAAACAAAAAAGCCACCAAAAAATCCTCCATATAAAGAAGATGCTTAAAAAGGATCAGTAGGTCTTGAAAGTGCAGATATTTCACATTTTACAGATTGTACTGGGCTATGCCAAGGACTTGCGAGATAAACCTCTTTCAAAAAAATTTAAAAAAAAAGAGAAACCAACAACTACCATAACCAGAGGGCATTAAAAATACCATTCCTACATATCCTTAAGTGGAGAAAAAAAAAAAGAGATTACAACTAAAATTTAAAAGAAAAAATAAAAAAATAACAACAGTTAAGCTACCCTCAGCATCATAGACATTCAGTTTCCTGCTTTGAAACAAGTCACTGAATGAATAAGCTGAGCTGGCAAAGCATCTCCACTGTACTTGAGATACTATCCCAGTTGCATAGCATTTTAAAAAGCCCTTCTCTGAAGTATTAAAATGAAATGCAGTATGCAGACTGTTGCTACATGTTCTCATTTCTGAAGAAAGGAGAAAGTAAAGTGTGATTAACAACATACTATAAAATAAGATATTCAACTTATTATCAAATGTTTTAAACAAATCAATACCTCCAGCATTCTCATAAGAATATCTCTACCATTTCCATTTTCCTGTTCACTTTTAGACCGGATACAGTCTACCAAATTTAGCAGAAGCTTGCAAGACATTGTCTGGATACTGCTAGGCAACGACTCATCATCAATGTTCTTGGCAAATAACTGGACAGCAAGGGAGAGATCATTGAGTGGTAAATGCTGACGGACATGATGTACCAGGTCTGCCAGTGTACTATATGCAAGTGGTCTATCAGTAAAAACAAGAAATGAAGAAAACACATTGAGGACAATTATAATAGTTGTTAATTGGACTTAACCAATAATTACTGCCTGGAGCTATTTCCAAGATTCTAAATTCAAATCTTCTATTTTTATATGCAAATCCAAAGTTCATAAGGCTTTTTCAAGTACACAAGAGAATTATAACCTCTATAATGTTAACAAAGATGCATTAATCTGTCCCACAACACTAATAGCACCTCTCTGATCTTTCTTCCCCCATTGCTGAACATCCCCAGCACGTATTTTCCTCTGCATACAGTTAAGAGCAAATTAGCATGTTTTAAGCCACATTTTAAGCAGTGTTGGTAAGCTCTTTCACAATTCATCATTGATGAACCATGATTTCAAAAGTAGTTATGAAAACTGAGAAATTTTAAAGACCATTTCTTTTCAAATAACAAGTTTAAGCATCTAGTAGAGCAAATACTTCTAAATCTAATACATGTTGTCAATAAGGTACACTTGATACTTAAGCAAGAGGAAATAATTCTCCTAGTTCACATATTTTAATTTGGTCAGCAAAAGCACCTAAAAACTAGACGACTATTGAAGACACAGAAAGTAAGTATTCTCCCCATTTATTTTTTTCAGTTGTGAATAAGTTTTAAGGTACTTATTAACAAAACAGCTTAAATCTCACTCAGCTATTACACCAGACACAAGATTTGGGCTGCTTCGTGAAATACTGGGAAGATATTGAGTTGATTTCCCTGTGACCACTGTTTTGGTTGTGCTCTGCAATTCAAAAAATGAAGTAATTTTCATTCACCCGTTTATCTCATTTTGCCCTACATTCACACTACTATGCTGCGCAATCTAAGTGTTAAACAACCACCACTCTTTACAGCAGCAGAAGCCCTTCCAATATTAGAATCCAATAAAATTAGTTATTTAAAGCAAAGATTAGGACCCTATACAGACATCGTTGTAAATATTAATAAACTTTGAAAGAAACCAGCCCTGGCAGGCACTCAGATAGCTATTCCAAACTTTCTGTCATACCTCAGTGTCTCTCGGGCAGTGTATCCAGAGCCAATTAGTATAGATTCATCAAATAGCTTGTCCATACATGGAATAAATTCTATAATTTAAAAAAAAAAAAAAAAAAGGAAAAAAAGAAAAGCTATACATAATGATTGACAAAGGAAATAATTAAAATAGGATAGTTAAGCATTAAACCACTTAACTTAGGTATTTAAGCCTAAGTCAGAAAGTGGTTTTATAATAAAATTCATTCCTGAAGCTTATAAAAGGCAGCGTCATCTACAAGGAAACTTTCAATTAACCTCTTATAACTATGAAATCCACTGACACTTGCCCCTCGAGTAACATTACAGTACACAGTTAAAGCCGCAGAACTGATACAACAAAAACAGTTACAGCTAGAAAGAGAAAAAACGCTTATATTATTTTCAACTTTGCAGAACTTTTTAAATGTAACTAATGAGTTACTGGAAAGGACAAGTTTGGGCAACACAGTACAATACAACTCTATTTTGTCTGGCATCTTATCATACAAGCTCTATCCCAATATACAATGAGGAATACATGCAACCTGGGGTCCGGGGAACAAAAGGAAGATTTCAGTAACAAAATCAAGTGACAAAACAAGACCAAAGCAGCGTTTTCTTTTTAAATACACAAATCAACAAGTTTATGGAATTGATTAGGTCACTCCACTCTAAAGGTAAAGGTAGATGATGGATACGGCAGGAAGGATTAACTGCTCCCACCTCCGAATAATGCAACAAGCTAAAACTTATTAACAAATAAGCAAAAAGTTAAACGAAGAGAAAGAGGAGCATCCAGCAACCTTCATTCTCCACAGACTTCCAAGCAATATCAAAGATAAAAATCCAGCATTTTCTGCATGAAATCTGAAATGGCCAAGGAATCAGTGAGGCTCACTGAAATGAAAGGGACAACGTGCTAGCTGTCTTTGCTTTGAAGAGAATGTCACATTCTGCAAAACTACAGAGGAAGAGAAAATTAGAGCATCAGCATTGTTTTTTGAGGGGGTAGAGATCTGAAAGACTTACGGTGAAAAAAAACAAATAAAGAACGGGAATAAATATTTTAGATGCAAAGATAATCCGTAATTTTACAAGGCAACCACCACAACAGTCATGACATGAGAATAAATTCAGTCATAGCCAACAAATAACACTGTGGAGAAAAAAGCTGAGTCAAAAAGATGGTTGGAAAGGAACTGCCTTTGATCAAACCACTCTGTTTGAAAAAAGGAATTAGTCTTAGATGCACTAGTGTTAGCAGTGCAAGGAGATTAAGATACAAATCCTGACAATGAAAAAAAAAAGCAAAGGAAATGCAAATTGAAAAATGGTAAAGAGTTTTTACGTATTGAACACATTTAACATTAATATTCCTGTGTTGCCCTATTACTCTTAATGTGAGCTAGTAAGCGAAATTAAAATAAAGCAAGCAATAATAAATTGTTTACACTGGACTGAACTCTCATTGTTAAACTTCATAACATAAGAATATTTTACACTTAATTTAAGAAATGTTCAAAATGTACAGCCATTAGAATTTCAGAAACGCCATACAAACTATTTTAGTTCTTTGAAATGGACATCTCGGTTAAAATTCTTAAAAGAAACAGCTTAATAGGGATGAAAATAGGTAAGTTTCTAAATTCGATTTGAATTCTATCTTCTATGCCAGGTTTTAAAACCTCTATCTAATATTTACGTGCACACCACATTTTGCTGACAAAAATACATCAACGATAAGATATACGGCATTATTCGTCAACTCTCAATCAACACGGAAGACTCAGTTTGAAAGATTGTTTCACTGAGAACAATAATGCCAATGGCGAGACCCACAAACATGAAATAATTCCCTCAACACTCATTTTTCCAAATAAGTTGAACTGCACCAGCAGCCTTATCTTCTACAGATCTCCACATACCTTTTATCGCACTTCTCCCCTTCCTCACACTCCTTATTCCTCCTGCAATATCATATTCCCTCTTCTCCATAACATTTCTAAACATTTCCTCTTCCACATCCACTTTGGGGCTGCCAGGTAGCCAAGGGATGCGTTAGCAACATGTATGCCAAAACACCAGCCAGCTGGCCAAGGGCAATGACTCGCTAAGCTCACGCTGCTATTTATTCTTCTCGGGTTTTCTCCACTACTCAAACACTGAAGTTCACAAAGGATGCAGAACATCATATCTTTAAGACCTCACTCCTCTGTTGAATTTTGTTGAAACTGGTCAAGTTCAGAAGTTATTAAAGAGAGGCTGACAAATGTAGAACAATTAAGCTAATTTCTTTAGAAAAATAGCCAAAGAAACAGCCTTCCATGCGACCACAATACTAAATTCCAGAACTAGGAAACATGCTATTTTTTTGGTAAGCTAACAATACCTGTAAGACATCACACTGCTCCGTAATTGTAAAGATGAAAAGATAGAAGTTAGTATTTTACAACGTACATTCATCTCCAATTTCGCAATTCTGCCGAAGCAGAACATACCCACCAAACCTAGTTAGTTCAGGCAGACCAAAAATAGCTTTTCCTCTGCTAGAGGCAAATACTATGAGCTGAATCAAACATATGGCACCAGGTTTTGACAGAACTACTTCCATTCAGGTTAACAGATTAGTATTTTAAAGTATCCATACAATTGTAAGGACAATTACAAACCAACACAAATGTTCATCATCAAATGGTAATTACTTGGAACAACAGATCTTTGGAAAGCTAGAAAAGCCACTTGTTCAGTACGCCATCTTTTCAAATGATTTCATTTTTTTAAGGAAAAAGAAAAAAGGCAAAACAAAAGTCACATCCCTCCCAAAAATAACAAAAGTATGTAATAATCCAAAACAAATAGTACGCAATATGCTGCTTAAATACACAGAAATAGTTGAAATCTTTCCAGTTTATAGATACATTTTTTAAAAGTACTACATACGGCTCCTCAAGTCTGTTGTCAAGATGTGCTTAGCAGCAATCAGAAGCTCCTTCCGGAGGTGTGCCGTTTCGGCTGGACAGTTGGAAAGCAACTGCAACATTCCTTTTACCATTTGCTGAGAATATTTAGCCACTAATTCCTGTAACAAAAAATAACAGGAATACAATTATTGTTACATTCCATTTTAAAGCTTTGCTTTACATTTGCAAAATAACATTCAATTAAAATTCACTTGTTTCTCTTTAAGAAGTCTACTTATAAAAATAAAATACAATAGCCATTCCATAAATGCCTGGGGCAGGGGGAATGGCACATTTTTACTTTGCGTTCACATGAGAATACTTCTGAAAGGACAACCAAGGATAGCCGTGTCTTCAGATTTGCTACACAAATGCTCTTCTCTGCAATCCCTGATGCGCTGCAGTCATGCTGGGCACTCGCCTCCCATAAAGTAACTAGAGATCTGGTCTACCAAGAGCAATTAAGTAACAAAAATGCAACCTACCTGGTAAATTCTTATGATGTAAGCCAAAAAAGACAATGTTTTAATTTGAGCAGCAATAAAATCAGCATACAATTCCTTGTTATAAAGTTTATGTTGCCTGAAATTAAATTGAACAGTGGTTATGATTTTGTTCTTCCTCTTTAATACCTTCATTCAGAAAATTCACCAAAGTTTCAAATTACATCATCTTGTAGTGAGGTTCTTGCTCCGTAAGGGAATAAAATCATCATGGGAGACCCCATTTTGAACAAGCTCTCTGACATTCAAATTCTCAGCATCCCATGCTCTAAGCAGAAACGCGCAGCCCTGAGGCAGCCATACAATCTTCAACGTTCTGCAGAAAGCCAAGCCAATGCTTCAGCATCAAACATTTGGCTCCGCTCCCCTAACTGGGGCAATTTTTTTTCTCCAAGCAATATTCCCTCCCACAGACTTGTCTGTCTTTCAAGCTTCAACCGCTTTTTCAGATCATCTGGGCAGATAGGGAAAGACAGAGATCTCAGTCCTGCTGCCCTGCTCAGCACCACTCGCTGCTCCTTAGAAACACCCCTCTCTGAAGCAGGAAAAGCAGCGCCCGTATCAGCAACAACACAAGGCTTCACCTAAGCTACACCTTGCAAGAGCAAAAATGTATCACTGGTGGTACCGTAAAGATTAAACAACGGCAAGCGTCCTAGCTAACATGGTCTCCATGACATGCTATCTGTGGTAATATGGATTTCTGTCAGAAACTCTACTTAAAAAAATGCATTATCAAATAATAAATTGGGATCTACTGCACAACCATGGATTTTATCAGTGACATAATGGAAATATTCAGATTTGCCAATTACTTCGCCTACAAAACTCTGACAATTTCAAGTCAAATAATCATTGCTACTTTTGAGATTAAAAGCAGTAAGACTAGAAGCAAAAATCATAGGATATAAACCAAAAATATTTTGGGTGGTATTGCATGGCAGGTTTAGGTAGTTTATCCCAAATACCATCAAAATATTGTGAAAATGCTCTTACCTTGCTTGAGCAGAAACCTGTATTATAATAGTGTTCATAATCAAGGGCACAAATTCAGCTACTACATTATGAATGTTCAGTTTGTAGAGCTTAAAAAAAAAAATTAAGTAGCATTAGAGAAATTTACAAGTCACACTCGCAGTCAACTTATTTGAGAGCTAATCAAAAAAAAAAAAGAAATCTCAGCATCTTATTTTTAGACCATATTTTAATCTCAAAAATACGTTGCATTCATTTTTACTAATACATTAGACAGCAGAAGTTACACAAGCCATTCAGTAATAAAAAGTATTTACATGCAGAATACTGGAGTGTACTAACCTGATACATAAGAACAACAATAATAGGCAGCTCAGCCAAGACCTTTAGAGATAGAGATCCTCTGGGAATTATAGAATGCTGAAAGAAAGAATACATGTTTTATAAACACTAATTACTAATTCAAAAAACTATTTGAAATACATTTTTAAAGAAACTGCTCATTTTAATAGCACTATATTTAGTGATAATAACATTTAAAAAGCACAAAACCGTTTGGTATTAAATAAAAATCCTGTAATTACAGTTGCATCGAAAATATCTGACAAGTTTCAATCAGTTTCTATGAATAAATCTTGATAAGAAAAACAAGCAAAAAGAAAGCCTGTTACCTTTACCTGCCCTTATGATTTGGGGTATTTTGATGCAGACAGTCTTATACTTAAAGAGCAGTTAGAATACTCACTGTTCTCGTTTCACTATCTTCTCGCTCAGGGTTTACTTTCACTACAATTGTTGTAATCATGCCAACCATTTCAGGAGTAGGAACGGTGTTCTCTGGAATCACCTGAGGATTCTCAAAATACCGATTCTACAAGCAAAGAGCAGAAGAAAAATATAATAATGCTAGTAATAGTCAAAAGGCCATTTATCTCATTAGACTTCCACCATATAATTCTTCCCCACAACTTACTGCAGGCAGTTTTTCCTTTGCACACGACATTCACGCCACAGTATCTCCTATGACTACAGACATACCCTCCAATCTTTCTCTCCCACTACAGCAAAAAGCGGAAAAGCATCCCCAACCACGGGGGTTCTTTTACTGAAGAAAAACATCCAAACAGATACTCTGTATCAGTGAGGAAGGGCGAGCAACGGCCTCCACAGAGATCAAGCACATTGCTGGAAAGTCCATCACCTCACCCTTCCCTCCAAAAAAAACCCACCATTCGGCTACATGGACACCACTGCAGCCAACCGATTAGTGCTGTTATCACATAAGTCTACCTCAGTTTTCTCACACTAGTAACACTGTGCTAGAAACAGAAGGTTTTCTAATTCAAAATCTAAATTTCTCCATTTTAGATGTATTTTTGTTAGATAACTTTATTAAAACTATATTTACTTTGTATCACTAGATACAAAAGCAATTATGTTAATATCTTTTAGAGATAAAATTAAGACATAAAAACTAGTTTTCTGACTACACCAAGGGCAATTTAAGAAATAAAAAGCTTACCACTACTTTTGGAAGTTCCTTGTAAATCTGTTTCACAAAGTCCAAAAAATGATGGATCTAGGAAGGAAAAAGTCGGTTTACCATAAAGAAAAAAAATTCAGTTTTATAATCTCTGTATTAACAGTACAATTACATAAAATCTTTAGTGACCACTACACTATATTTTTCATTATATTTCAAAAGAATCTGAAAGCGTTCTATTTCCTTCTGTTCTGCCAATATTAATTCGAATTGCATGTGGAAAGAATCTGATTTTCCTACCATCTCAACACAGCTCCAATACACTATTATTGGAAATAATTACTATAAACCAACTAAGTCTTCCTAGGAGAAAATCAAGGAAAAAAAGCAACAGAATAAAAATGCAAACTTTCAAACACTCCTTCATGAGTCACAGGAGAGAAGCAAGGGGGCAGGGGGAAAGACAATCATAATACTCCTTTTCCAAGATTTTCCCTTCACAAACTAAAAAGGCACCAATTCTCTTCCTTTCTGTGGGAACTTTATTCCTTAGTCTAACCATATTGCCCGTAAACACTTAGAGCAAAAACAACTAGGCTTTAACAGGTTTTTTTTCCCAGGGGTGCTAGCACTATGCAATCCTCTTTTAAAAATTACTTTAAGGTAAAAAAAAGTTAAATATATGGTTACCACAAGAAGTCAGCCAACATAAAAGGACAGCAGGAAAAAACAAACCAACCCACTTGAACAAAGTAACAATTCTGACAAGCATGGCATTAAGTTCCATACCATACAGCAAGATTTATGACTTACTTCTTGAGTGATTGCTGGCCGGAACTGTTTGTGCAATTCAATAATTATTCTTAAGCAAATCAGTACATTTTCTTCATTCTCTGTCTGAAAAATAGAGAATCTTCAGTGAGCCTACTGCTGCATTCTTCAACTACTCCATAAGTACTCCAAAACCCTATAAAATTATACTCATCTTAGCAACCTGCAAGTGCCCCACTAATATGAATTTGCATAAGCAAGATGCCTTTCCTTTGACAGAACTTTACTTTGTAGCCTTAGAGTATGGCTAAAATTAAATTCACCCCAACTGGAACAAGAACCAGAAGTTTCAACAACTCTATACCGTCAGACTGTTTCTAATGCCCCACAGACAGACAGAAAAGTGTTCATGAATGAAATCTTGTCTAGCTTGAGAACAGTTCCTTGCATTTGTAAAATCCGAGTTTCTAAAGGGCAGAAGAGAACATGCAGAAAACCCGTAGATAGTAAGATACCACAATGGTGAAGCCTAAATAGAATCCCCTTCCACTCTTGCTCCAGAACACAGCTATTTAAAATTCTACCCCTAGTAATTTTTGGAGATGAAGAAAGAGGAAAATCTTTCTGAAAATTTGAAACAGTTTTAAGAGGAAAAAAACAATACCTCTAGAAATCTAAACATCACAGACAGGATATTTTTGGTATGAAGACGAAGATGTTCATTTGTTGGTATTCTGTGAATTATTTCAAGCACGAGCTTTCGGAGTTGCTGTAAAAAAAAAAGGGGCGGGGGGGAATAAAGATGAGACAGAACTGTTTAAAAGCCCACAAAGCCAACAATTAGTTGCAACATCTTTTCAGCTTAATACTTCTGCATGCTTAAATAGAAAAAAAGCCATTTTACTTCATACAGACATGCATTTATATACAAACACATAATGCTTCCTACTATCCACATATGTGAACAAGGCAAATTTGACAAACTTACAGTTGAAAAACGCATGTTATCAGACTTTTTTTATGGAACTCAATTTTAAGTATTTAGTGACATGGATTCAACTTTTGCCTTTCATTCCACAGTGAAGTCATTTATTTGTAACATGTCATTTTTCAGTGAGAAAGCCAATTCTGTCGCACCTCATTTTTCCTACAAGCACAGATTTGCAAAGTTTATAAGTAACTTATTTAGAAACTGGACTGTTTCAATTTCACTCCAAATGACAGATCTCTTTTTAACAACAAAGTCTACACATAAATCAGTTCATTAGGTTAATCAAGGACTTCACTGAACGAGTAGTCTGCTGCACACATTGCAAAAAGGTAAGAGATGCTCCACACAGTTTACCTGTGCTGGCTTCTCCTGCAGAAACTGAACTTCTCCATCCTGTAGAAAGGTGAGAAACCTAGGGATGATGTGTTCCAGGAATGTAGAATATTGAGGGGAGGATGTCACATTCTAATTAAGAACAAAAAGGAAAAAAAAAAAAAAACCACACATCAAAAAAATGGGGAGACAGATATAACAGACATTACACAGATCATATCAAGTTACATTCAAAGCCACTATTAAACATTTTCAGTGACTTTTTAATAGATTCAGTAATTATGCAGCTACTGACACACTACAGAGCACTATCAGTGAAACAAACAAAAATGAATACAAATTAATCTCTTTCCTCCAACCCCAGACTAGGATATGATTTTTTTTTTTTTTAATTTTAACACTGTCACCTCACATAGAAAATAAAATTGGCATAACATACAGTTACTTTAAAGGGGAGGGAAGGTGGGAAACAACACTGTATGTGTTCTTGAACAAGAAAGACTGACAAGCACACTCAAATTTATTGCTCAAGGATTCCAAAGACTTTTCAGCCCCTGTTAAATTGAGATTTTAGTTTATTTCTGCAAATGCATGTACATGCATACGTGACTCAAACTAAGCATTACTTTCCACCGTGAAAAGGATCTTGCACTACTGTTCACTTGTGAAGGCAGAAGAAATATTAGATGCACAAGCCTCCCCCATCTGCAACTGCTGCATCTGCCTTAAAAAAATTCTAACTTGGCCACTGTGAGGTTTATTTGGAAACTCAGCTGTAGTTTATGTCCGTGCCATTAGGCAATTCTCTGAAATATCTGTGATACAGAAGCATACTGCTCTGTTAATAAAGCTACAGATAAGAATGCAGCATTCTTTTGAAAAAAATCTATGCAGGTATTTCAGGGATCTATTCACATTATTCCTTGAATAACATAGAAGTTACATAAAGCCACCTCCTTTTATAGATTTCCACTACTATTCTCTACTTTGCGGTAAGATTTCATTACACACAACTATAAATCGTATTACACCAGGCACAGTGCAAAGAAAGTTTTTTTTTATCTCAAGGACTTTCAAGAAAGCAGACAGATATCATAAGAAGGGCACAAAAACATGTTAAATGCATGTGCTGGTTTTGGCTGGGATAGTTAATTTTCTTCACAGTAGCTGCTCTGGGGCTGTGTTTCTGTGCTGGAACCAGTGTTGATAACACAGGGATGGTTTCGTTACTGCTGAGCAGCGCTTACACAGAGCCAAGGCCTGTTCTGCTCCTCACCCCACCCCACCAGCGAGGAGGCTGGGGGGGCACAAGGAGTTGGGAGGGGACACGGCCGGGACAGCCAACCCCAACTGACCACAGGGATATTCCACACCATATGGCGTCATACTCAGCACATAAAGCTGGGGGAAGGAGGAGGAAGGAGGGGGACGTTCAGACTGATGGCGTTTGTCTTCCCAAGTAACCGTTGTGCGTGATGGAGCCCTGCTCTCCTGGAGATGGCTGAACACCTGCCTGCCCATGGGAAGCAGTGAATGAATGCCTTGTTTTGCTTTGCTTGCATGCGCAGCTTTTGCTTTCCCTATTAAACCGTCTTTATCTCAACCCACAAGTCTTCTCACTTTTAGTCTTTGGATTCTCCCCCCCATCCCACCAGGGGTGAGTGAGCGAGCAGCTGCGTGGGGCTTAGTTGCTGGCTGGGGTTAAACCACAACACAAGACAGGATGTTATCAACAGCAGATTAGCCCGCATCTTCTCTTCACCTCAAAGGTCTTCCAAAGAAAGTCTGCCTGTATCTTCTCCTCCTCCACCTCCCCTATAGTCTTTCCAATTTTGAAAGACTCCTAACGTCCCCAGCTTTATGCCATGAGAATGGTCCTACTTTGGAGGAAGAAAGGAAGGAAAGTTTCCAACAAGAAATGAAACGGGTATTGCCACATTCTTGGAAAGCGGCTCACAAATCCATTCAAGGAAAAGTATGCCTTCACAAACCTAGCTCACATTTCTGAAAACACTTTCCCACTATCTTTGCTAAATAGCAAAGAGCAGAAAATTAGCAATACTCTTGATATTTATGAAATGCTGTTCTGAACCATACAAGAAACTAAAACCCCCGCTACTCTAACCAATTTTAGAATTACGCTGCTGGCACAAAACAGCAGCAGCAATGGAGGTTGATTCTGGAAGCTTTTTCTCCTCCAAAACAGAGACTGGAAAGACAGCGAATACATTCATCTCTCCCCATTTGGAATGTAGAATCTCTGTGAAGAAATGGAGGAAGAAAAATATCCCCCTCAAACAAATAATTTCTGAGAGATGAATTCAAAACTATCAAATGTTTCCATCCAGAAACTGGTGTAGAAGAACAATATTCTCTGCTAGCCCAGAACAACACCCTAACAACCAGCCCAACAGCTGGCACTACCAAGCAGATAAACATTATGGTGAAGCACCTCAATTTTATACCTCACTTCAAGAAGTCCTCCATAACCATCAATTCACATTCCGTTCTACCCCTAACTAGAGAGGCATCCAGATCAGTAACGCAGCCAACAGAATGTGAACGCTGCAACTTTCAACAAACAGCTAGTTAGTGAAAAAAAATATTTTTTCACTTAAAGAAGTGAAAAATAAAACCTGCAGAACTTTATAGCTATTGGAAACCGAAGTAGGCAATAGAGAAGAGTTAATAAGGAGACTATGGAAACAGAAGATGAAAAGAAACCATATAGCATAACAACATGCAACAATACTGTCTGCAACCTCTAAAGGAAAAAAGGAAACTAAAACTGTTATTAGTCGTTCCTGTTGCTGCCTCAAGTATTTTCCAACAAATAGAACCGTATTTCAGCATAAGTCAATTCATCACCTCTTTAGGTAGGATCACGCTACAGAACCAAGCGAGTTCCAAGAGAAGCAAGCTACTCCATCCTGAACATTATCAAAACAAATATTGAACTAGATCTTCCCTACTGAAGGCAAAAGTGAAGAGAATCAACTAAGCCTTCAGATTTTAAACAGATCGCTAGACTAAGCTGTTAAAACTATTCTTTTACTTAGATAACAAATTAAGATGACCTGCCATCTTTGAAACAAACAGATACAAAAACTCCACAAGGATATGTTTAGATGGTCGCTTATGGGTAATATGAAGCTCTGCGAACCCCACGTGCATATAGATGCAGAACTGTCACAGACATCTACTTATTCACTCATACACACTAAGCGAGAATTAAGCCTTTTAACTTTTTTTATAATACAGTTACACTACCTCTAAATTAATTCCACTATGTTAATCCAAACTAAACAAAAAAATTCACTGGACAGGAAATTCCACCAGTAACTCAGAAACAACTAAAATTGGCACAGCTTTGCACATCCAGCACCGGCTGGATGTAACTTTGCACAAAGCTTACTTTAAAATATCTAAAGACATTAAACAGGACTAGAATGCGTATTTGTTTCCATATCAGGGACTAAGTGAGATTACTTCAAACAAAACAGGTAAGGACAGACTACATTATAGTGGTAGCGCTTTTTTTTATCACTATATGACTAAAAAACTAGATACAGAGTGAATTACAGTGATCCTAAGATCTTGAACTTGTTCTACAAAGTGTCTGTAATTTCAGAACAGACACATAATAACTAAGTATTCAACTAAAGTATAATTTCTGCTACCACTTGGTTGGTTTAACTTGTGTCTCGCTTTTTTTCTGCTGCTCATCTAAACTTAATGGTCCATCACTACGCAAAAGATGTCACTGGAGCCATCTCCACCCCTGATGTCAGATTCAGCATCTGACAACTCCCCCCTCACTTCTATACTATGGGAATACTCAGAGGAATCAGAGGCGCCTCTACTTCGCGAGGGCACCATACACATTTGAACTAAATAAAAGAAAGCTTCAAATACAGAGATTTCATATCGTTCAACAAAATAGAAGAAAAATCTAGTACTTCACCTTTATTTAAAAGCTTACTAATAAGGATTAGAGAATGAAAGAGCTCTCTAAGTCGAAATGTAATTCTTCCACAACCTGGCTAATTCCTAAATACAAACCTAAAATCAATTACTTATAACATAAATCATAAGTCACCGGATACTAATATTAACATTTTAACCACATCACATCAGAAATCAAACTGACACACATTAAGGAGAAGAAAGACCGCCATTCCAGAAGGTTGGGGGCTTTGGTAGGGTTTTGTTGTTTTGTTTGGGGGTTTGGGTTTTGTGGGGGTTTTTTTCACCTACCTCAAAATTCTCACTGACTTCTTGCATCATTTTCAATTTGGTTTCATCAGCTGAAAACGGAAATTCAAGCAAAACAGTTAAATGTAAAACTACATCATCAAGGAAAACACCAGGCTCACTGACCAAAGAAGCAATCAGATCTTATCAGTTTAGCTATCACCGCCCAATTATAAGGCACACAATTCTCACAAACAACCCTGTCACACAACTGCACACGCACACAGCTCGCTCGCTTTGGCTCATGCAAATATTACTCATCACTTTGCTTCTTCAAAAATCAAAACTCAAACAAAATTCAAAGTGAATTCACCACACCTTTATCCACTGTCTAAACAATACTGCAATGTTTGTGCAATGAACTAGTGAAGAACTGTAACCTTCAGTAGGAAAAAAGTATCTTACGTGTATTGACATCTGTAAGAGCAGCCACAAACTGAAGGTATTTTTTCATCAAAGTGGTTTGGTCCACCACCGTAGGCCCTTGTGCTGAAACGAATGCCATCATGGAGGAGGAAGGATCAGCTTTCAGTACATAAAATCAAGACCAACACACCTACAAAAAAATAAAAAGATATTTGTTAGTTTATATGGCTGGTTAACAGCAGCTGTCACATCACCTACATCCATTCTTTTGACACGTCTTTTCCAAAAACCACAACTGTCACATTTAGTTAGGCTTACAAATATAACATCTAGCATGTACAGCACTCAATATCCCAAGAACACACTTCTAAATACAAGTGGTTAGTGGGCTTTTCACGCCACAGCGTACACACGCACATTTTGTTTGGTTTCGTTTCTCCCAGGAGCAGCACCAGGCTCAAGGATGCTCCCGGTGCCGCACACCTGTTATCTTGTCTTCCGACCCGGCCGGATCCCAAACTTACAGCTACCCTTGGACGCACCCCGGCAGCACTCACTCCCAGAAGTTGTCCTGCCGCTGCCTTTCCGGCTTGTAAAGAAACCTGAAATCAAATTTTGCTTGAAAGACCAGCGACCTCCCTCCTCACTTCGGCGCTTTCCTGTCAGCTCTCCTACCCAGCCCGCTTCAGCCGAGCCGCCCGTCACGGCGCCCGCCGCGACCAGCAGCTGGGGGTGCCCCGCAAACACCCGCACCCGGGTCCCCCCGCGGCTGCCCCAGGGCCGGGGCGCTGCCCGCACGGCCCCGCGTCCCCTTACCTTCCCCGCCGCAGGGCTGGCCGCCGCCTGCTCGCTCCCCGCTGCCAGGGCGCCATCACGCCGACCCCATCCTCGCCCAGGCGCCCTCCCTGTGAACACGGGCACTCGTGAACGGCCGCAACAACGCTTCCCCCCGTCCCTCAGCCTCCCTAGTTCCCGTGCGAGGCCCGAGGCCTCCGAGCGCCGTGCTGGCGGGGCTCCGGCCCCTTCCTCCTCCCCGCGGCGCGCCGGTTCCGCCCCACAGGCTGCGCCGCGCCGGGCCTCGCCTCCCGCCGCTTGGCTTCACCCCGCCCCCGCGCCCAGGCCCGGGCCCGGGCCCCACCGAGGCGCTGCCGCCGCCGCTCCCGTTGCTCCTCACCCCGCGGCTCCGCCGGGCTCGACCAGCCCCGGCCCCCCAGCTCCCTCCTTTGTTGCTCCCGGAGGCCGGCGGCAGCGCATGGGCGCAACGGAAGCGCCCGAGCCTAGTTCCGGCCGCCTCCTCCCGCTACCCGCCTCCCGCGCATCTCCCCGGGCGGAGGCGGGCGCTGAGGCCCACGGCGCCGCCCGATCCCCTCACAGCGCCCCGCCGCGGGGGGGATGCGCCAGTCCCGGCCACCCCCTGCCCTGCCCCGCCGGGGCGGCTTCGCCTCAGCTGGGAAGCGCGCCTGCCAGCTCCCGCCGCCGCCGGGCCGCGCTGCCTGAGGCGAGGCCGACCGGCCCCGTCCCTTCCCTCAGCCCCGAGGTCTCCGGTAACGCAGCGCCCGCCGGGCGCGATGCCGCTAACAGCGGGCGAGGAGTTACCCCGGGCAGACGCGGCCGCTTTCGGTCCCCCCCGCAGGCCCGAGCCCCTCCCGCCGAGGACCCGCCCCGCCGCTGCAGCCGCGGCCCGGCGGCGCCCCGGGGGAGCGGCGGCAGAAGCGGCTCCGCCGCGCCGGGGAACCGGGAGCAAAGCCGGTGGGGGGGGGGCTGATCCGTACCAAAAAGAAATGCAGCCAGGAGTAAGAAAGGGCCTCGAATAAGTACTTTAAAAACAAAACCCTGCACTGCGTTTGCGAGAGCCGCTCTCCTGGCTCTCTGCAGAAGCTCCCACTGCACAGCGCGTTACAAGCTCCTCACGGAGAGCCGCAAGCCTGGACGCCGAGCGACCGGGTAACCGCAGCCAAACTGCCCGTGGCCGAGGCGTCCTCACACCACCAGAGCCCGAAAAATCCTTCATCTTTGCCATGTCAGCCACCAAACCCAAATACGAACTCTTTCCCAAACGCTCACCCGCTCAGAGCTGTGCCCACCCTCTCCGCAGATGGGCAGCGTTTGTGCTTTTTATTTTTTTTTTTTTTTTTTAAATCCCCGGCGGTTTTGCAGCAGCCCGTTACGTTGGCAACACAACCCCGCAGGAACTTCCCCCGGGAGAGGCTGGCTGGGCGCTGCCGCGGGGGAGCGTCCCGGGGGCGCGGACAGAGGTGCCGCAGTACCGCGGGCGGCCTCGGGGGCAGCGCCCGGCCCCAGCGCAGCGAGAGCCGGCCCCGGCCCCGGCCCCGGCCCCGGCCCGGCGGTGCCAGCCCATGGCCCCCGCCGCCCCCAGGATGCTGCGGCTGACCTGCCTGGTGCTGCTGCTCGGCCGCGCCGCCCCGGCGGCAGGTAAGGGGCCGCCGGTCTGCGCTGTCATCGCCGCCGGGGAGCGGCTCCTGGGAAGCGGGAGAGGGGGGTGAGGGCAGCTGCGGCGGCGGGGCGAGGGGGGCAGATCTCGGGCATGAGCTGCTTTACTTGTGTGGGGGGGTGGTGGTTCCCTGCCAGGGCTCGCTAGCCATGACAAGGGACGGAGGCAGCTCCGGGCACCCTCTCGCCTCCCCAGACTTGAGTCTCAGGCGCAGCGACCGCGGTGCTTGCCCTGAAGCTGGGGCATCCCGGGGAGCCAGGGCTCTGCTTTGCACTTCCTGGCCCAAAAGCTGCACTAGTGTTTCCCCCGCTGCCCCAGCGCGGTGGGTCACAAGGGCCCTGGGCGGCCTCTGGCCCTCACTGTGCTGCATTCTGCAAAGAGAGGTCGGAAAGGTAGAAGAAATCCCAGAACTGGATGAAGCGTCTTGCTCTGCCGGTGGTGACTCACTGGGTGACCTTGGGTTAGCCACTTAATCTCCAACTGCTGCAGCTATTGGGCTTCAGTATGGCCCTGGTTTGTAAAGCACCGTGATAACCTCCAAGGAGAAATGCTAGATAAGCGTGAGGTAGCTGGCTATTTTTTTTCCCAAATTCTGCTGAAACAAAGTGGAGGGTTGCCTGAATCTTCTAGAGACCTGAAACCTCTCTGTGCCAGATTTCATCAAATCACAAGCATTTCTCTCTTAGCCCACATATCTGAACTCAGGGCCATTCCTTGTGTTGTGAAATGGGAACAGTGGAGCACTTGCTCAGACAGTAATGTTACAGTTATTGCTCACAGTTCTTTTGCATCCAGATTTGCTCAGCACCTGCAATCTGTGTAATAAAATGCGGGCACTAAGTAGACGCTTCAGGTTCCCCTTCCACCCCATCCCAAGCTGACGGGTGCAGGAAAGGCAGCACAGGGGTTAGCTGACCCCAGTGCTCCCTCCACATTACAGGTCATAGATGAGTGAGAAATGCAGCTTCTGAAGGTCAAAGATTTGAGTCCCTGTTAGCAATCCGGTGGCTGCTGAAAGAGAGGAGAAGGAAAGTCACTATCATGAGAACCCCCACAGTTCTGCCCAGCACTGCCCCATTGCTCGCCAGTGAGAGGACAGCCAGGCAGGGCGCTGATGCAGGGAGGGAACACGCTCCGTGTTGGAGGGAAACAACCAGGTCCTGTTCCCAGCTCTGCCACAATTCACAACTTTCAGTGGTTGTTGCGTTTCCTTTTGTTTTGTTTTGGGGTGGGTTTTTTGGTTTTTAACATGTGCAGGTCATTTAATCTCGTTGCACTGCTTTTTTTCTTTGGAAAAAATGCATGTATCCTTTCCATAAAACCAAACCTTGCTCACGCTCTGCCCATTGCAGTAGTTGTAAGAGCTGAAGTAAGTAGCTTGTGTAAAGGTGGCAGGGAAGATAACAGTGAGCAATCCAGAGCAGCAGGGATGGTTCCGTATCACAGGTCCTGCGCTTCTTATGCCTTGCTGTTTCCAGACATGAAAGTCAGAAAGCAAGAACCTTGGGTTTGCCCTTCTGGACTAAACTGATCTGGCTCTAGGGCATGGTACAAGTTTCATTGACATCGGGATTTTTGGTTCTTTCCTGGAAAAGGAAGTCAATGATGGACCATAGAGAAGAAGAAGATGGTACTGAGGTTTTTTGGTTCGCTTAGGAGGAAGGTGGGGGAGACTTGTGGGTCAACAGAGCTGACAAAGGAATCTATTGGATGAAATCTTACCTAGGTTTGCAAGTTCATTTTTTTAGGACAGAGATTAGAGCTGAGCTTCACCTTCTTCCAGTAGCTGGATGTTTAGTGAATGTGTTAGATCGTTAGTGCCACTGAACCTACAGCCAGCGCCCAGCTCTGCCTAGAAAACCTCATCAAAGCTTTTGTGATATTCTAGTCTGAAGCTCCCTTCTACTATGAACATTTCTAGGACCCATTCTAACACGTTATTTAATGCTGCTTGTTTGAACTCATATATATATGCAACAGTTTCTGTTCCAAGTTTTTGAATGGTAAAAAAAAAAAAAAGTGATAAAGTCTTTGCTGGGACGAGTGTCATTGTGAGTGACGTAACTACAGCTGACTAGTTAAAAAGTGTAAGTAAATAAATAAATAAATACCATTTAAAAATGCAATACAACAAGGTTTGGTTTTTTTTTTCTTCTGATTTCCACAGAGGAGTATAGTCTGGAAATAACCAACAACGGTCCCATCACAACAGGAGCTCAAGCTACTGTTCACGCCAGTCTAAGTATGAAGAATGACAGTGTTGCATCAAACTTGTATCACTTCAACTGGATTTATGCTCCTCTGATTCTGATAGAAAAATCCGAGCAGCAGTTTAACTCCGTAATTAATGTCACTGGTGAATTTCCTGGGATTTTTCCTGTATCTGTCTGGGTGACTCACAGAAACTGTTGGTTATGTCGGCCAGTTGCTAGAAATGTCACCATGCTTCAGATTACAGGTAAAATGGCTTTACAACTTCTATGTCTTCAGGAATTCTGTATACATCACAATGCTTCCTGCCTTTGTTAGCGTCAGAAAAATGAAATCCAGGCATAAATATGACTTCTGCCAACAGAGTTTGATTTGTGTAGCCCTTTCATTGAAGGTGGTTTTGGACAGGCATTCGGGCCATACTGTAGTCTACCTACATCCAGGAATCAAGTGTGATCCTGCCCATGTTTTCCTGCCTCTATCACTTAGAGAAACTAAGCTAGAAACCAGATACTTCAGAAGCTGCAGCTCACCCATCAGTGTTGTTCAGTGATGTCTGGACTCCTAAAACAATGCTTCCTGTACTGCTTCCCAGCACTTCTAGTCCTAAAATTAAGATGACCAGCAGTAGTGACAATCTACTGATTTTCCCTGTTGCACGACAGAACAAAAACTTGGGCTGTCAGCACAACAGAGCCATTACATTTTCTTTTAAAGTTCTGACTGAGTGTACTGAAATTAGATGTGAAGTCATGACTGCATTTCCAAATATTGCTAAGTACAATTTCAGCTTACTGGGACTATTCATAACCATAAACATGCATTTTTTGACAAATGATGTGGTATGGTTAACCTAATCTCTGATACAAGGATTGACATGACATATCACCTGACAGCTTCCCACAATCCCTTCTTTCAGAGACCAGTAACCATGTCCCTCCAACCACATGTCCCAGTGCTCTACTTACACACTTCAAAATAGACCCAGCTCTCAGCCGAAGATAAGGACATGCATGAGGACAAAAGAGCTAACCATAGGGCATAACTAACATTTTGGGGAATAGCTATTGAGATTTTTCTTTGAGAAACACCAAGCTTATTAGATACATCTTTATAAAAGTATACATGAGATCTTTTCTTTCTTAAGAACTGCTGCCTTGCTCAACATCTACTTATTCCCTTCTTGCTTTGCACTCTTATATTCTCATGCCACGAGCAAAAGGGATAGAAGCTTTCTATAGCTATGAAAGGTTAGATCCCGTTGCACTTTTCTGCCTTCCCCAAGCAAGAGCACGCACCAGGGCCCAAACGTAGTTGTCAATAAACCAATAACCAATAAACCTTGTAAACAAACTCGGGCATAGGATCTCTTGCAGAAATCAAAATCAAAATTTCATCCTTTCTGTATTCATAATTGTTGTGGTTTAACCCCAGCCAGCAACTAAGCACCACGCAGCCGCTCACTCACTCCTCCCCAGTGGGATGGGGGAAGAGAATCAGAAGGGTAAAAGTGAGAAAATTCATGGGTTGAGATAAAAACAGTTTAATAATTGAAATAAAAATGAAATCATAATTAAAATAATAATCATGATAGTTTGTAATGAAAAGGAAAATAACAAAGAGAGAGAAATAAAACACTAGAAAGACAAGCGGTGTGAATGAAAACAATTGCTCACCACTAACCGACCGATGCCCAGCCAGTACCTGAGCAGCAGCCTCCCCGCCAGCTTTCTCCCTAGTTTTATCGCTGAGCGTGACACCGTATGGTGTGGAATATCCCTGTGGTCAGTTGGGGTCAGCTGTCCCAGCTGTGTCCCCTCCCAACTCCTTGTGCCCCCCCAGCCTCCTCGCTGGTGGGGTGGGGTGAGGAGCAGAACAGGCCTTGGCTCTGTGTAAGTGCTGCTCAGCAGTAACGAAACCATCCCTGCGTTATCAACACTGTTTCCAGCGCAAATCCAAAACAGAGCCCCATACTGGCTACTGTGAAGAAAATTAACTCTATCCCAGTCAAAACCAGCACAACAATATGTAGCGCATCTGTTATTCATAGTAGTCAAATTTTCATTTCTGTGGAAGTAGCTAAAATTAAAATACCAAAAAAGAGCAAAAACAACGCCCACAAAACAAATAAAAACCCCCATGGTAGGGGACGTATATGTATACCTGAGGGGTGTGTATATTGGTTTTATTCCGAATCCCTTGATCTAGACATTTGATGTTAATCCCAGTTCTTTTTAAATCAATAGTAAAAATTGATATTGACCTCAATCAGTCCAGGATTATTTCTCTTAGTTCCATTAGAAGCTTTATCGTGACCCATTATATAACCCTAAATAATTAATTTAATCTCTCTGCCTCACTAACACTTGTAACAACACTGAGTAATAGATATAAAATACACTTAACCACTTGGACTAGGGCATAGAAAGACTTACGCAGTATATTTTAAATAATGTTTTGATACCGGCACAGAACATGCTGTGAAAGTGATATACGCTGTCCTTCTTTCTCCACTTCATTATTCTGCAGAATTTATCACAGGGAATCTTACCATTGCCCAGATAGAAGACAGATTTATCACACGTGGTTCTAGTTCCTCCACGGGTGCCGTGACCCGGATTTCTTTCTGTCTTCATGATCCAAGTCATTACTTCAAATCAGCGTCATTTGTCTACAACTGGGATTTTGGAGATGGGTACGTATAGTTACTTTGTTTGCTTAATGAGTATTCAAGATGCTTCTGATTCAGATGCTCATCTAGAGAGAAGTCCTGATTAAATCATAGGACAAAGCGTACGCCTTTGTCAGTTGGTACACTCTTAGCACGTCGACCAGGTGAATTACAAAAACTTTGGCACAGAAGTCACTGCGTATTCACAAAATTGTGATCTTTGAAAGACCTAAATTTCTTATTCAAGGATATGCTTAGGTGTATTACTGTGTGTGCAATGAGCTGAACTGAACTGAATGAACTGGAAAAAGTAACTTATTGTAAATTGTTGTTTTAAAACATCATTATGCCTGTAGATGTCCATTAGCAGGTTGTTGTTGTTGAATATGTGAATAATTTGTGCACTTAAGGAAAATGGAAGCAGTATACTGCCTTGTGGTTGGGCAGTAAGTAGCTGTTACTATAACCAGCTACCCATAAATCTACCACAGCTTAGGTGAGGAGCTTTTGAAAGTGGATAGGTGTCTCAAAGAGTATGGAGGTGCACATTAACACACACCAAATGCTTACCTAATAACAAAATGGGGGGGGGACGACGACACCAACATAGCTCATAACTGTCAGAAATAAAACCATGGGTAGTATCTAGCCCTTAAGCCACTCTGCACTAGGGAGGAAAAAAGACAATCAGTTATTTTCCTTCTCTGAGGACAAATATATGTCCAATACAAATACGTGTATGCAAACAGTCTTTGAACACTAAATTTTTTCTTTCTTTTTTTTTTGCTCCCCCCCCAGTGCTTCAGTTAGCTTATAATCCACCTGCTATAAAGGTAGTTTTCATTATTTACTGACTATTCCTATTCCATTTTGTGAATTCTTTTAGCATTATCCTTAGTTTCTTTGATTGAAAAAGCATAAATATACTCTGGGTCTTATACTGATTATAGTTTTGTTGGTGATCCCACAGACATTGATCATCATTGATACGGACATAAAGTAGAATTAGAATCACAGCTGACTGTAGCATTGTCTGTAAAGAAGATATATTTAGGCTTGCTCCTTTTTAAATCAGAAGTATGCAAGGACTTGGTAAAAGGCAATTTTGATTCTAAATCTTTTCATGTTACACATAGAGTTTATCAGATTACCAGGGAACCCTTTGTCTACTATAACTGCTCTACCATGGGGAATCGCACAGTGCATCTGAAGGTCATAGCTGAATGGGAGCAAATTGGGAGCATCATACATGAAAGAGAAACAATGCAGAAAACCGGTGATTTTACCACTGCTCTGGAGCTATTAGGTAATTATAAAACACTTTGAACACTCAAGACAGAATATTCTATGTATGTACAGATACATTCTAGCTTTAATGTGATAATACCACCTCAGCATTGTTTCACATGCATGGACTGGTCAACATTATTAAGTGAAGAATGTCCATTGCAAAATGGACTTTGCGCTGTTCTAATGCAGAAAAAAATGGGTGGAAATTTATAAAATCTTCTGTTTCTTTTTCATTTACCAAAAGTTTTATTGTCTTTTGTAAAAGTCTCATATACACTTAAAACTTACAATAAAACGTTTACCATAACTTATGGAGGATTTGTTTGTTTGATTTATGCCAGCTATCCCTAAAAAATAAATTAGTTAAAATAAGCATTAGGAAAGTCTCATTGATTTGATCAGCTTCAGGAGTAAATATACACATAAGTGAAAATGTAAATGATTAATAAAGTAGTTGATTATATATTAAAAGGAAATCACAAAATATTCAGAAAACTTGCAACAACTCTCAGGATTCCTTTTTGGGTGTGAGGCAAGTAGTACTATTTGTGTGAATGACGGAGCTAAAATCTGCGAAGTCTATGAAAACAAACCTTCACTAGAAAATCAAGGAATTTCAAGTTTACATGTGGAGTGTGACATATTTTTTCTCTTCCTCTCAGATGCTGTTAAAAGTATTAATGTAGTGGGCTCCAGAGAGACTCACGTAATGGAAAACTTGAGTTTATCTCTTCATATCAATGGCACGTAAGTAAGCAAACACAACTTCTTTCCCCAAAAAGCATTGCCTATTTAAGTGTTTTTCCCCACTGATTCCTTATAATAGTCGGTTATACCCCACAGAACTGTTTCTTAAAACAAAAAAGAAATTTCCTTTGAATAAACTACTGTTGAATATTGCTTTTTGCTGACTTGAAATACCATGAACTCTAAAAGCCTGAAAGAGCTCGCGTCTTTACAGAATCCTCCTACATAAATCAAATGTTATTTTTATATCTTTGTAAAGGGAATGTTAGAAGAGAACTAGCCAGAGAAAGATAGTGGAAAAAATTACATTTTAAAACTTCCTTTTGAATTTTTCTCCTTGACCAATTTCCCCACTATTAAATTAAACTGTATTCAGAGTCCTGTTGAATAGCAGCCATGCTTGACTGGCACGTGGGAGTAGTGGGTTTCAGGAATAATTTTGGCAAAGTTAAGATTGCCACAAGATGAATAAGACAGAGAGGCTCCACGCAGTGAGGGTTATAGGAGTGCAGGAGAGTCATGAGCACCTTGGTCCTAGCACAAGCTCTCTCAAGCTGCAGTATTTAGAACACATGAAAGTTTTTTTTATACGGCAGAAAGATTTTAAATACCATTGAAGTACTCAGGAAAGCTCCTTCACCATAAAACCTCCGGGACCCTAGAAGTCATTTATTCTCCAGAAAAGTGACACTTTCACATTCTGCTATTGGGAACTGTTTAGCCTAATACTGGATTTCAGGAAAAAAAAAAGAGCAGGGCTGTTAGTAGGGATGTAGGATGGAACGAGCAGCACCCAACGCAGAGTCATTTGCCAAAGGCATAAATAGTCCCAACAGACAGAGCAGCACAGTTTGCATTCAGAAAGTGAATGGCGCGTTGGCAGGAGTGGAAACTGGAGATGGCGTACGAGTAAATATGAACAACCAAAAACTATTACAGGCAAACCTGAGATCCCTAAAAGCAGGCTTGGGTTTAGGATGGACAACGTTTGCCAGACCTAACCTCCTAGCCACAGGACTGGGACTGATGCAATAGGAGTTTATGACAGAGAAGCAATGACAAAGGCTTGAGAGATGGGTTATCAAAAACAAAGCTAAAAAATGAGCTAAACACATAAACGTGCTGCTTTCCTTAGCAGAGAATGTCCTAAAGAGATAAGGAACAAACTACTAATAAGATGGGGCAAAGACAAGCTCTGTTGTCAGAATCAAAGTCCATAGTGCGTAAGGTGGGTCCAAGCAGAATCAGCTGGAACAAGGGTCTGAAAATGTAAATAAAAGGCATCAACCAGACATGGTGAGAAGACACATGGCCATGAAGTGGATTGCACCTCGATTGCTTGATAGCAAAGAAAAACCCTTTTGTTATTGTAAGGGAGTACTGTGATCCTTGCAATTTATTTACCTTTCCCAGCTATTAGTCCATTGTACAGAGCTCATCTTACATTCTTTCCAGTTTTGGTTGTGGGTTTTTTTAATCAGAAAAGTCTTGGGTGTGCTTCAGTAGCACAGACAGTGATTTCTTCTGTGTGAGAAGAACAAAGAAAAAACAACCTATACTCCCTTGGAAGTGCAGGAAAAAAGATTCCTTTTATCTTTATTGGAGAAGAACTATGAGGTTTTCTACACACAATGGCCTTCCTATGACCCACGCAGGTATTTAGCTCTCAGCTGAAAGGCTTGCTTTTATAGAAGCATCACAAAGAGCTTTTTCAATTGACAAATGCTATAAACCAAACAATTGTGCAGTTAATTACTTCTCTATTTGTATTTAGATTAACTTCATTATTTTTAAAATTATTATACTATTTCAACCAAGTGATTTATCAGCTCTTAGCTGAAATTTTTACGAATTTTTCATCTGATTTTTTTTTCTTTTTTTCTCTTGTCATGTCAGCCCGCCACTGGCATTATGCTGGCTTATAAAGTCCGAGTGCATTCCACTTGAAGGTGAAAAATGCCATCTGGTGGTGATTAATGGCTCCTGCTACAATCTCAGCCATACCTTCAGTGATGCTGGACAGTATTGCCTCAGCGTCAGAGTGGAGAACGGCGTGACGATGCTGCAGACGTACCATGAAATAAAAGTGTGGCCAACAGGTGAGGAGCAGCTAGTCTGAGCGGCACGGAGATTCCCACCTGTCAGGGAACTGACAGTCTCAAACGTGTCAGGGACAATTACTAGCCTGCAGATGAGGTTTCTGGAAACTGGTATGGATCCCTAGAAGCATAGGAAGCAGGAAGAGAAAGGAGAGGCTATAATGTGCCTACTGTCATTGCTCTGAGCTTCTTGCATCCTGCTGAACCCTTAGTCTCAAGAGTGTCTTGAAGCTAATGAGTTTCCTGGGAAGGACGAGTTACTTAAATTACATGTTTTTCAGTTTAAATGGTCTGGCTCTTGTAGTTAGAGAGGGTAGCTAGGAAAACATATTCATCTGTAACACTCCCTTAATTAGAGTCTCAATTTTTCTTTTTGTTTAGTTTAGTTATGGTTTTTTTAAGGGTAGATTTTTCTAGGCCTCCATTTCATTACAGGTTTCTGCGCCCCCAGCCAGCAGTCCGTGCTGGCTCCCCCATGCATGCTCACACATGCCCCTCTTGGGTCCCTCAGTCATCTGAGAAAGTGGCCAGGTGAAGAGGACCTGACCAGGGGACAGCCAGGCTGTGATACAGAGTGGTTATACCATCTCACCGTGGGCCAGCACTTGTGTACAGACAGGGCAGCTCGCTCCAGAAGGCACTGGTGTGCATTCGGGGCTAAGTGTGCAAATCCTCTTTGCTGGAGGCTGCTTGCTGCTGTGAAGGTGAGGTTCCTTCCTATCCTCTTGTGGTACCACAGAGGTACAAACGCCCTGGGGAGTTAGGGCTAACATATGTAACGGGGTTGGGTTTTTTAGGCTGTTCAAGGGAAAAGAGGGGTAAAAAGGGAAAGACCCTTACAACCTCACAACCCTGCATTCCACTTCTGAGATTTCAGAAAGACCTGAAGTGATCTGGGCTGAAAAATTTATTCCCTGTTACACACGTCCTCTGTTCTAAAAATATGAAAAGTTCTCCTCAAACATAATTTCCTTCTCACTGTTGCCTCTTCTCAGTGTATTGTATCACTCCAGGAATGTCCCCTTGTGCTCTTTCCTAGGAATCCACCCGGCTTTCTTTGTCCTGCTCTGCATTGCTCTGGTTTCAGCATTGCTAGGACTGGTGCTGTACACAACCTTTCGAAGTAACACACAACAAAAAGATCTCGTGGAGGTATTCAGTTACACATACTTTGAGCTGGGATAGTAATTAGATACCTTTCAGCCATGTCCCTTATTTAATCCCCAGACAAACAGAGCAGGAGGCAGCATTTCCCTGGTATGTCTGATCCATTCCATGGAAAAATCTGAACAGCGTAGGCAAACACTTTAAGCAACAGGCATGCTTCTGGGTTGTTGCGGAGAACTATAACTGTAATTCAAGTTGCCAGGGCTACCGTGGGCAGTTTGTTAATATTCCCAAGCAGGTGCTTGCATTGAAGTGTCCCTTCCAGAGGATCTACCTCAGAGTGGTTACATGAAAGAAAGCAGGGGGATAGTGAGAGAGGACACAGGATAGTAAAAAAGGGGGGTATGTTACCTAAAGCGGCACTAAATTGTCACCCGACCCTAGTATGTGACCTTTATCTCCCCAGCTCCCTCCCATCTCTGGTGTAGCTTTCACCTGCTACATTATCGTATTTGTAATAAGCATAAGCTCCTAAATCAAAAGTAGCTTTCATGGCCCTTTGGAAAGTACCTAATACACTTTACATCATGCCTCAATATGCACAATATACCTCTAGAGAGACTGCCTATGAGCCATGCGTGCAGCAGGTATAAATCAGAAGTCTATTTGAAGTTGGTGACTGACTGAAACTGGTTGAGGACCAAGTGCCATTTCTGGCCCAAAGTATTCTTGCTGGACTCACTTGAGCCAGTAGGACCCGAATTAAAAATTATCTCTTTGATGTTCCTTTTCCAGGTAGCTGACTTTGACTTTTCTCCACTGTCTGATAAAAACCTGTCTTCTCATTCGGAGTCAGGCTGTGGCCGAATATGTTGCAGATCATGTTTTCTTTGGTCATCTCAAGAAGCTGCCAGGGAGAGTCATGAACTTCTACATTCTTTTTACAAGCCAGTCAAAACGTACACAGTGTGAAGAACACAATTGCACTTTGGTTACACTTACTGCTGAGTTTAACTTTCTCACTTATGAGTTAAAAGCCCAGTGCTGCATGAAGGGTTTGGTTTTGCCAATGCAATGAGGTTAACCACTTTAAGTCCAGCACTTGAGCATTTCATTCTCTGAACTAAAAAAGAGCAAGCCCTGAAACACAGTAAAAATAGCTTTGTATTTTTAAATTATACGGGTGTATACATTTACAGCTGTAAATGCAGCATTTTATTCTTATGAAAGATTGTTTTATGTGCAGGTTTGCTAAACTCACTACCTCTTGTAATTTCTCTGTTCCTTCTGCTGTCTGTTTCAAAGAAGAAAATGCTTAAGACAAACATACCTCTCTTTCCTATGTTATAACAATATTACTGGAAATGGAAGTCACCCAAAATGCTGTTGAATGTGTGTTTGTTCTAAAAAGGAACTGACTTATCCAGGTTGAGAATGATCTAGGTGCTTCCCATGAACGAGAGTACCTAATTATGTTGTCTTTTTTCCTCCTGTCTTAAAAAATCTGGTTTTTTTAAGTTAATGGGCTTCTGTGGGACTGGAGTGGCTGGTGACCTGCTCATGGAGAACTAGCTGCTAGCAGTACTTTGGTGGGATTGCAGCACGTGCTGTAGAAGACTCCACATCTCCAACACTTTGTGAAGTAGTACACCACTCTAATCTGTATAAGTAGCTTTTTTTTTCTTTTTCAGGCTGTTCATTCTTCTTTTCCTTCTCATATTACTACCCAGCTAGTCACCAAAGCTCCTCTTCCAAAAAATGCAACAACCAGTAGCTCAAAGCTGCTCAGCAAAACATATTCAGTTCAAATTCATAGTCAATGTTCAAGGCTGTATAAACTCCATACCTGTTGCAGACTATCTTCTACTACCAGCTTCCTGCTCAGCCAAGCTTTGCCTCCTGCTACGAGGCATTTCAGAGTACCCTGGAGGCTTTTAAACAAAAGTGCCTTTGTTTTTTTAAATGTGATACACCTTCCCCACCTCTGATTTAAAGCCTATGGTTATCGTGGGCTTGGGGTTTTTCAAGTATGTCATAATTTCTCAAATGCACTGATGGGAAGACAATTGTCTGAATGTGAGGGGATTTACCATGAGGTTTTTGGGGTGCTCATCTCACACATTCAACTTCTACGTTTCCTCAGAGAAGCCTAGAGCTTCAGTTCCTCTGCGAACGAAATTAGATGACCTCAGAAGGGCTTTGTTAATTAACTTGATACATTCAAAATAGAATAGGATCATCTAAGATGACAAATGATCCAGTAAAAACAATTTTTTGTCAAAAAGTACTTTCCAAGGCAGAACTTGTTTTGGCTTTTTTTCTAAAGAGAAATTGTATTTATAAGCAAGCTTGTTGATTAGGAGTAGTGTCCTTTGTATTCCTTCTCAGTGCTCTGGTGTCAAACTCTTATCTTCAGTCATATTCAGTCACTGTTAAAAATGTGCCTCTCCTCAGCAAAGAAGCTATTGTTCTTGAGAGCTTCAGTTTTATTGCTTATTCTTATAGCAGCCTTCCAGTACCTAAAGGGGGCCTACAAGAAAGCTGGAGAGGGACTTTTGACAAGGGCATGTAGTGATAGGACAAGGGGTAATGGCTTTAAACTGAAAAAGGGTAGATTTAGATTAGGTAGAAGAAGGAAATTCTTCACTCTGAGGGTGGTGAGGCACTGGAAGAGGTTGCCCAGAGAAGCTGTGGCTGCCCCATCCCTGGAAGTGCTCAAGGCCAGGCTGGATGGGGCTTGGAGCAGCCTGGTCTAGCAGAAGGTGTCCCTGCCCATGGCAGGGGGTTTGGAACTAGATGATCTTTAAGGTCCCTTCCAACCCAAACCATTCTATGATTCTATGATTCCTGAGATCCCAGCTGTCTGAGCCACTGCCAAATGTATGTGACTTGTTCTGGGATGTCAGTGTCTTCTGTAAATGACTACATGGTCCTTGGGCCCTGGAAATAACAGATTTCTGATGTGAAAAATGCAGAGTGATGGTGGCCCTAGACAGACTGCACAGTGGCTCTCTGCAGCCAGAAGTTTAGTTTGGGCTTCTTCTTTTATTGCATTTGTGACAGATATGCAGCCCTTGCTGGTATAATAAACCCAAAGACAAGCCCTTGGCACACTAATGAATGTGTAAAAAGCCCTTTCTTCTCCATATTGCACTCCTAGCAAAGACAATAACTATGAGAGCAGACTCAGTCATAGGTACCTGAAACAGGGGTCATTTGGGTTGGAGCAAGATCGTATCAAAGGAGTAAGCCAAAGCTTTGCCCCGTTTTCCATTAACGCCCAGCTGATTCAAAGGGTATCATGGGGCGTTAGGCCACGAACATTGCTGCTTTGTTTTGTGCCTCCGTGCTCTCCCCAGTACATCCAAGCTGAGATACAACTGATCATGCCAAGCCTGGCTAAAATGGTTATCAACCCCCAGTCAAAAAAAGAGAAGGACATGGAGTCAGTGATGTGAAAGACTGGCCTAAGAAATCCCCAATTTCCTATTGAGGAAAACAAAGCAAATGTCCTTCAGAAGAATATTAGCTCTTATTCTCTTCCTAAAATGAACAAAGGATAGCAAAGGAGTCAGATGATTCAGAAGGATAGAAAAGGTGAAGTGCTGCAAAGTGGAAAGTCAACGCTATCAAACAGTGGAAGATATTATTCAAGAGCAGATGGAAAAGAATAGAGGTTAGAAAGACAGACATCTCTTGCAAAAAATAAGCAGTGGAGAAAGTACACTTAAAAGGGCATGTCAAGAAGCAAATTAACCAAGAAAATTTAAACAACCTTAACAAATTGAGGTGTAAGTATGAGAAATATTCACACGAACATGTTCCTGAATCCAATATGAAACTGCTTCCTGTGCAAAAGACTGATCTGTGGGTTCAATAAATGCCTCTGAAATTGAAGACAAAAGGTAATTGAGCGGTTCAGGATGTAGCAAGGAGATTAGTGGGACGTAACAAGGATCAGCAGGAGGATTCATTTTGTTAACCTTAGAAATCAATGACCTGGAAAAAGGAATGTTCAGCAAAACGATGAAACTCACTGATTCAAAACAAGAGTCCAGTGAGTGCAAAGCCAAAGAGCGATTAAATACAGGTGATAAGCAAGAGTGTGAGCAGATAAGAAGTTTATGCAATAAGAATTATTTACAAGAAAATGCATTTGAAGACAAAAATGTTCTGGAAAGGCATAGTATAAAAACACACGGCAAAGCAAAAGAATTTCTGTTATTCTGTAATTTGTCATATAAACAATGGTACCAGTTTGTGCAGCAGATGTGGGGACAAATTAGCCCTTTATCTTAACAGCAGAGCATAAGGCCCAGTGGCTGAACGGGTCAAGGCTGAATTCTGTCTTTCATCTCTGGAAAGCAGATTACACAGCCCAAGCTGTGACAACGGCTTGAATTTGCAAGACCTCTACTGCGTTTGCTGGATGCTGTAGGAATGGAAATTGTTTCAGCAAGAGGAAGGTAAAGAACTTCATATTTAAATGCTCAGCATTATTATTAGATAATAAGCCAACACTTCACCTTGATTTTGGAGAGCCAGTGCCAGTTTCCGTGGAAACTGAAGTGCTATCCTACAGCTGTCACAAAATTGTTTAAATCCTGCAGATCTCAGCTTTGACAGCCCACCAAGCGCTACAAATGCGGATTTTTAAATTGCAGCCACCAACGTGGGGAACGCAGAAGTTCCAGAAACTTCTTGGGCCTCATCTTTCAGAGCTGGGTATGCTCATGGCCAGTGTGCGCAATTCCTACAGCAGTGTGCGCGAGGAGAGCAGTCGCAGGACATAGTGGGTTTTGTACAAAATACCATAGTTGCACACAACTGACACAACTACAAGAGCAAATTATACTGGAGCACTAGTGAAAGACTTCTCTGGTCCCACGACTACCCCAGCCAAATAAATTTTTAATGCATTTACTCACAGCAGTCCTGGGAGGCAGGGAAGGGATATTATCACTATTCGCAAGAGGCAAAAGGGAGCCATACAGAGATATGGAGCTTACCCGTGCAGAGGCAGGTACAGATGCCTGCATAAAATTCAAGATTAAAAAGATTAAGGAACCATGCAGACCATCTACCTAATCTTGGTTCTTTTTACAGTCCGTGGAGCGAGGTAAGCACTACATTCAGGTTGCCTTTTATAGACACCAACTTAGATATCACGCCTACCTACCGTAGCTGTAACAAGGAGCCTGGGCATAGTACACGCAGCGTGGAGTTGCGATTTGTGGGCTGCACAGCAGGTGTCTCCCAATGCACAAGAATATTTCCACTATAGTCACACCCCCACGATTGCAGGCGTGAGCCGCTGGTAAGACTTTCAGTGAATATTTTTATGCACGCCTCGCTGTGGCATGTAAGCTAAGTGCACAACCAGATTCAGTAAAAGATGCATATTACTCACAATACAAGCACCGTAGTTTTGGGCGCCACCCCAAGCAGCTATGAGAAATGACTCAGTGTCGATCGCTACGCACAGAAACGCTTGCCCCGCGCAGGATGAGCCCTGCATCTCTCGCTGGAAGGCAACGGATGGACAGACTAGGCAAGTTGTGCAGGCAATAACGCTCCTAGGACAGAGCTTTCTGTACTTTATTCAATGCACTCGACACGACAACGCCCCATTCCACAGTCCTTTACGTCAGCGGGACACATGCTGCGTGATTAGAAACTGGTGGGACTAGGCCCCTCTCTGAGAATGAAAGCAGTATCATCTTCCATAAAGGAGAGTAACTGTGAAGTTTCAATCTACAATGACTTATCTTAAAATAAGGAAAATGAAGAAGAAAGCAGCCCACAGTATAAAACACAGCTGAGTGTAAATATTTCTTGAAATCACCTGGAGTTTCCCATTGCTTCAGTGGAAGGTCTCAGAAACAGGGAAGCAAAAGCAGCAACAAACAGGCACATCCTGGTTTAACGGCTCTGTAAGCTCGGTCCTTTCTGGTAATATAAATTAGAACTCTGCCATTTAAAGCATCTTTTCAGCTACAATTTAGATACAAAATGAGAACAGACCACAGCAATAAAAGCTCTCTTAACTGATCAACAGCATGTACTTAAAAGCAAAAAAAAAAAATTACGTCATAGGTTTTTAATGTTGTGCTGGTTTTTGCTGGGATAGAGTTAATTTTCTTCACAGTAGCTGCTCTGGGGCTGTGGTTTGGCTTTGTGCTGGAACCAGTGTTGATAATACAGGGATGGTTTCGTTACTGCTGAGCAGCGCTTACACAGAGCCAAGGCCTTTGCTGCTCCTCACCCCACCCCACCAGCGAGGAGGCTGGGGGGGCACAAGGAGTTGGGAGGGGACACAGCCGGGACAGCCGACCCCAACTGACCACAGGGATATTCCACACCATATGGCGTCATGCTCAGCACATAAAGCTGGGGGAAGGAGGAGGAAAGGGGGACGTTCAGAGTGATGGCATTTGTCTTCCCAAGTAACTGTTACGCGTGACGGAGCCCTGCTCTCCTGGAAATGGCTGAACACCTGCCTGCCCATGGGAAGTAGTGAAGGAATTCCTTCGTTTGCTTTGCTTGCGTGCGCGGCTTTTGCTTTACCTGTTAAACTGTCTTTATCTTAACCTACGAGTTTTACATTTTTCCCATTCTCTCCCCCATCCCGCTGGGCAGGGAGGAGTGAGCGAGCGGCTGCATGCTGCTTAGTTGCTGGCTGGGGTTAAACCATGACAAATGTCTTTTCAGTTTCCGTCCTTAATCTATTCTTCTTTCATTACATGCAAAGTACTTAAAATATTTTGAATTAAATCAAAAAGGAAAAAATAATCTAAAAAATCCAAACACACTTGCTAATTAAATAGCAATGCCCTTACTTTCATTCAGGCAATCTTGATAAATTACAGTCTTCCCATACTAATTAACTTCAGGTTTAATGGATTTCTCTCACCACCCCAAGCTATGTAACAAAACACAACATGCTCCATTTAACAATAACAAGCCAATATTGAAACTGGCCGGTTTGATTCTGCTTCAGCAAACAGTCAGACATGTGCTTAAGTGCAAACACAGGAGCAGACTTGGAGGAGCAGTTCCTCAGGGTGGTGGAAAGGGTCCGAAGGCAAGGTAAGCACCCTCGCTTCAGTGGGAGAGCCCCGTTCTCAGCGCCACATCAAACGGCCTGTACAGTGAGCACCCACATCTGGAGAGCTGGTGTCTAATGCAAAACCCATTTCTTATCCCACTATCAGATTTTTTCCATGTGCAATGAATTCACTTGCAATTCACACATGCAATGAATCCAGAGCATTTTCATGGGTCACAGGGGACAAACAGGACTGTTTTATGACAGGCAGCGCGGCGTGTTCTCTGCCGCCCCAGGCGAGCGCCCCGTGCAGCAGCGCTGCAGCCATAAAGGCAGATCTGCATTTCTGAACTATCCCCAGCGACTCTCGGAGCAGTTCCTGGGAGGGTCTGTATTTGCACGTTAAAGTGTTTTATCGTATTTAGTTAGACCATTAAAGTAAGATATTTCTGTTATTAAATAATCTATATGCTTGTGGAGTTGATCAAGGTTATAAGAAAGTAAATTTGAGTGAAAACATTGTGGGAAAATAGGAGAGCTGTTAACCAAGGCAGTATCAGAAAGTGAATGGCAGCCCCTGATCCTGGGGGGGAGAGAGAGGTCAATATAGTCCCCCTGAGCCACCAGGGAAAGACTTGGATTTTTGTTACAGCTCGAGTTTTGAATCTGAAATTATTCCAGGTAGATCTACTTGTGATATTTTGAGTTCTTGTGATTTTTTTTCTCCCTCTAACAGCAGCAGGATAGTAATGCTCTACGCTGTCAAACAACTGCAAGATTTCACTTATGGGTAAAATTATTCATACTCGGTAAGATGAGTGTTTCATATCACAGGTCCACCTCCGCAGGAGGAGGCAGGCAGCCATTTCCCATAGATACCTCACTGCAGATAGGAGTTGCATTCTGAGGTATCCTTAAGACCGATCCAGGCCACGCAACTTGGATGAGGAGGGGGGGAACTTTCAGAGGGAAGTGGATTTGCAAATAAACATTATTTTATTCAGGTTTTATTCTCTTTTCTCTGTTTTGTTCTTTCCTCCCCTTTGGCTTGGTAATAAGCAGTGGGGAAAACCTGCTTGCAGACAGGAAGACACCATGTAATTAAAGGTAAAGTATTCGATACAGTTCTGTAGGAACAACATCCTTTCTCATAATACAGTAGGTGAAAAATCAGGTAAGCAGTGCATACATTTTTTATGAACAGGAGGACCCTCAACTATTACTAATGAAGTACAGAAAGAAAAGACAGGACTCTCGGTAGGGAAATATCATCCATTAAATGCCTCCCTGGGGATCAAATGACACTTACAATTGAGAGACACTAACTGCCTCCTACATTTCAATTGGTACCAGCAGGATGCCCATTTGTAAAGATTTGTGCTGCCTGTACTCTGTTAGCGTAAGATACCACATAAATATTTTCTGACCTTTGCAGTAGATATTACCCTTTTTTTTCCACAGATCAGCAGCCTGATTTTACTTTTTAAAACCGTTGATCCTGCTGAAGAATGAGCACAAGAGCAACCCTGTGAGTGTGCATAGGCCCACTGAAGTCAATGGACCTGCTGAACATGTGTTCTGGATGTTTTCTGATCAGGGCTTTAAACGCGTCACCCTTTACAACAAGACTTCCAGGGTTCTTTTTGTAAAAGCATACCTGCCTTTTACTAAATGCCTATCACCAAAGATCAAAAGGCTTTTGAAATATGTCCCCTAAGAAAAGCAAAAAATGAGAACTTAGAAATTCATTCATTTCAAAACTGATTAATCAAAGGCAGCTCTTTGATCAGTAAAGAAAGTCGTCAGTTCCAAAACAATGAGCACTTTAATAGGGAATGATTACCTTTCTCCGGGAGTATTGTCCTTGAGGCACGTATTGGGCTCTCATGGGTGTTGCTGTCGGGGCTGCCCAGGACTCTGAGGCACGTCTACTTTTCATTATGGTACCACATGAAAACTCAACAGCTCCATTCCATGTACTAACTGTTGCCTCCATTTGGCTTTCTGGAGTACGCGGTAATGTTTGCACTAGAGCTCCCTGTGGTTTTATTTATATATATGTGTGTGTGTGTGTGTACACACACAGAGACATATACATGTATTTGTGCAATATCCACTGCCATTCAAATGAGAAGTGTGCAGTGATTCCTTCCTGCAGTGGATTTTACATGACTCCTATAAAAAAACCCTGTAGTCACAAATTGCAGAGATTAAACAGCAATGTCAAGGTCTGAGAGGAGAGATTACAGATCCCATATCCACAGATGTTTGCAGACGCTGACAGTCCTGTGATTTAAAGAGCTGTTCTCTCACGTCATTACAGGACAGGCAAACGTCTGCCACAAATAATCATCAACAGATCCTACCCTTTCCCAGAGAGCTTAGTTTGGATCTAACGAAGCCTGTTCAAAACTTGCCATGCCCATTGCAGAGGTGGCCACAGTTCAGTGACAGGTGAACTGAAACTGTCCTCCAGCATCAAGAACTCATCAGGGTGTAAGATGCAGTGAGGACACTTAATAGCTACGCTAAAGCAGCAGGAACTCACCCCTCGCGCGCTGCTCATCTTGAGTTGCTACCAGATAATGAATTGTCAATGACTTTGGGAGGGTCACAGTGGCAATAGGAAAGCAATGGATATACGGTTGTTATTATTAACCACCAGTATTCTGCTGGTTTTCACACCACAGACAGAACACAGACATGCAAATTATGTAAAAACAAAATAATTCCTGGGGACTGACTGTCATGGAAGGAGAAACAACTCCAAAGCAAGCTTTTACATTAAAAAAAAAAGAAAAAAACATCATCATTATCAGGACATTACAAAGGGACTTTTTGTCCAGAAAGAGATGGAAGAAGGCATAGCATTCTTCAGGGAAATATCAAAGTGAAGCAAAAAGCATAAAGAGTATGAGGCAATTCTATGGTGTTGGAATTTTCTGAGTAACATCTGTGCTTCTGGAAAACGTACTCCTGAGAGCCAAGGAGAAAGACAATGGTAATCAAGGCCTGTGTACAACATCACAGGGAGTTTTCAGAAAAGGTGGGTATCATCATTCACTGGCAGTGACACACAGCGATCTAATCATCCTCTTAAAGGGAGAAAGCTAGTGCACAGCGAGAGGGGCGTGAATTCACAGCTCACTAGTTCCTCTGCACTCATTTTTCAGGTAGATGCTCTTCGATGCAAGGTGCCGTGAGCCTCGGGGGGCTGCCCTCCTCCCGCTCCAGCTGTGCCGTGGGAGCACTCACTAGCGCTTGTCCCTGTCCCTGCACCAGAGCTGCCGCGCTGAGCACACCATGGGAATTTCCAAAGTCACATCAGCCAAATCCCTGGGGCCAGCTCACACCAACCACTGGGCGAGCTTGCACCAGCCCTGCTGATGCTGCCTGAACCAAAGGCGTGCATGCTCACGCAAACCCCTTCTGCCAGCAAATAGGAACGGGCAGCAACCTCTGGCAGAGAAGCACTGAGGAGCATCTGGATCAATAGCATCTTCCGTTGGCTCAGCTGGACCTGCAAAAGGGCATCTGTCCAGGGCCTCACTGCGCTTTCTCAGTAAAGTAAGCTGCTTCACCCAAAGGGATTCAGGGCGTTAGCTGACGTGCTGTCAGCTCACAGCCTGGTTTACTTGCTATTAATTGTTTACACGAGATTTGAGCCAACCTTTCTGTTTTCTTCCGTCTCTCCTTAGAACAGTAACTTTATTATCAGTAATTCAGGCAATATAGTGTCTCCTGGGTACAATGAACATACAGAAGTCCCCTTGCAAACCCCAGGTGCGTGGCCGCTGTTCTGCTGTTTATTAACAGTAACATGTTGCAGTGTTTGAGCCAGCAGAGAAACTTGAAAGAAAACAGAGCTGAGCAGCTCTGTTAGACTCAGTCAACAAATGTACAGCAGGTTTGTCATTTTACAGAGCTGCACCTCTCTTCTGTTCTATCCTAGGCTCTTTAGGAGACTTGAAATACCAAATCCCATGCTAATATATGTTGGTCTGACTTTGCTGTGGTCAACTCTCATTTACACCACCCACGAGGCTAAAAAATGTTCAACCCAAAAGTGTTAAACTCTTAGAGGATCACAGAGTCACAGGATAAATCAGGCTGGAGGGGAGCCCAGGAGGTCTCTAGTCCAACCTGCTGCTCAAAGGGTGTCAGCCTGAGGTTGGACCGTGTGGCTCAGAGCTCTGTCCAGTCGGGTCCTGAAAACCTCCAAGGATGGAAACTGCACAGCCTTTCTGGGCAGCCTGCTCCACTGCTGAGAGTCCCCATGGGGAAAAAGGTCTTCCTTATACTCAGTCTGAACCTTTCTTGTGTCTATTTATGCCTGCTGTCTCTTATCCTCCCACCACACACTCCAGTGAAGAGTCTGGCTCTGTCTTCTGGAGCCTTTATTGTCACAAGGCTTTTTCTTCCCAGGTGCAAGACTTTGTATTTGTCCTTATTGAATTTCATATGGTTCCTGCTGGTCTTTCAGCCTATCAAGGTCCCTCTGAATGGCAGGTCTGCTCTCAAGCTACAGAGAGGTAGCACCTAGAATTTGGTGTCACCTGCAAACTTGACAAAAGCATGCTCCATCACCTGCTCCAGCTCACTGGTAAAGGTCATAAATGGGACAGGCCCCAGGACAGACCCCGGAGTACTGCACTTGTTACGTGCCTTTGAGCGTGACCAGGATCGATGTGCCAATCAGCTTTTTAATCCATTGAGTTGTCTGTCCATCCAGAATGTAATATCCCACACTAGATAGAGGAGTATTCTGGGAGACTGTTGAAAGCCTTGCTGGAATCAAGGTAAATGACACACACTATTCTTCCCTCATCCACAAATCCTGTTTTACCATTGAAGGCAATCAGATCGGTCAGGCATGCTTACTCTTGGTCAGCCTGTGGTGACTGCTCCCAATGACCTTCTCCTCCCTGTGCTCACAAGCGTGTCCCAAGAGGAACTGTTACTTGATGCAAAGGCTATGGAAAGTTCAGACATCATCAGGTATTCCTAATTCAGTAGCACCAACCACAACCAAGTTTAGAAGCATCTACAGCCAAAGCATCTTTGTTTTAAAGGTAGATATTATGCAGCAGATGGGCCATGGGTTGGCTGGTGCCAGAGTGAGCCCTCTCCTAGCTGAGCAGGACCTACCAACTAATATGGTTCAGCCATAAGATGTGTTGAAACACTTCCATCAGAAAATAGTTCATGATCAGCGCTGAAAACAGTAGATTAGGCAATGAGTGCATTTAACCAACTGCTTCAAGAAGAGACATACAACATCATTTTTTGGAAATCTTCCTGTTATCCTAGAAGTTGCTGTTTCTTATACAACATCCCAAATTTTGATGTATACTGGGGCACGTTCTTAGCGCTCTATAATTCTTAAAACAGATGGGGCTTGTTCAGTTCCAAAGCTCTTGAGTATGTCATTTTTAAATACAAATCTGGAAAATTTTCACCTAATTTATGCCTCAAATTTAGCATGATCTCACAGCAGCTGGATCTGTTTCGCTAACTCGTACACTCTGCGAACACAGCCTGTACCTACATACTCACATCTGTCTTCACGAGGGATGCAGACCCACGGAATGCAAATGTTTCATCAACATGCATGTGGGACAGCATTACTACTTGCATGAGATTTTACTTGGGGGTTTAAGGCAGGCTATGCCATTACAGATTCACATTCTATTCTTTATCTATGCTGCACATGCCACGCTTCTGTGAAACTGTTGTAGAATTTTTTGAGAATTTACTTTCTTATTTTAAGCAAGACCATTTTTTATATTCCTTTAGCATTATAACCAAGTGCCTTAGTACCATCTGTCGAATTACTCACATGGAGCCATAAAAACATTCTAAAATAATCTAATACGCCTTTTATTTGCTGGTGAGTGCCACAATTTAAAATATTTCTAATTCAGATTTGACATGGCTACTAATCAGCACTCAATATCAGAGGACAAATAAGTATTTTCTCTTTCTAATGATATGCAGCACGGTAACTTTTCAAAAAATGCAATGTATATGTTACCAGCCCAGCACTGAATCACAAGTTTTGGAGCATGACACTGCATTGTTCGGTTGTGGGAGAGCCTGCAGAGCTACAGCCACAACATTTTGAATGTGATATATTTTTTAGCCTAGCAATGCTGGAGATATATGTAGCTATATATTTTTTAAAATTGCTTCCTTTCTCCTGAAAGGGAAGAAAGATTGTTAAGTGGTTTTATTGTGGCACAGAGGGAATCACATTGGCTCTGAGAGGAAATAACATTGCAATCAAAAAGCCTTCAAGAGTGCATCAAGGATCCAGTAAGCTGCACTGAAACTGCTCCTCGGCTTCCCTCCACGGATTCGAGGAGGATGAGCTTTGGTGCTCTGGAGGAGTCGGAGACACCACGAGGGGAGGGAGGAAAACAAGGGTCCTCACATTTCAACACCTTAACGCCAGTTTGCCTGCAAACCCGCAAAACATTCTGAAAGCTAAAGCACTGATAACTACAGTTTACAGAATTCTCCTCTCTCTAATACCTTAATACAGCATTTAATGCCAGGTTCACCGTCATAGCCTAAAAGACAACTGCCACACAGACAATCTGACAAGAAAACAAATAAATGGCTTCATTTTAAGTGGCTTAAGAGGAAAAGGCCCATAATATAGCATTTCTAACTTTTCTCACAAAACTGTGCCAATAGTGCCTGGACATTTTCAGAAGCCCAGAGAGCAAGGAAGGCCATGGGTGCTACTGAAAGCCAATGAAGCAGGAGGGGTCCTGCTAGGAACAATCCTAGCTCTGCTTTTGAAAGTTATCCTTCTAGGTTCCCGTTTCTGAAGATGGCTTTTATGAAGTCAGTAACCCAGGACTGTGTCACTGCCAGAATTTCACTTCTCTTTAATGTACCTTTGCAGCTCTTTGTCCTTGTTGAGACTTTTATAACGATTCTGTTATAAAAAAAGGTTGCCAGAGCACCATGTTAGCTGCATCTTTTCAGGCATTTGGAAGCACTGCAGGTCTGCCGGTAACTCAGGACAAAAAGCATGGATGCTCTTAGATCGCAAAACTCTACTGACATACAGTAAACATATATGTGCATCCAAACATTTACAGGTGTATGATAAAGTGCATGTTCCACCTCTCCCTGACTACTCCATAAGCACCGCAGGTGAACTCTCCCAGTCTCTGTTCTAACATTCAAAGGAACACAGAGATTTTCCTGCAATACTGTAAATGGTACGGACCTCTAAGCAAGAATATGAATTTCCAGCTTTTTACACACCCTGTGCAAAGTCTCCATTAAAAGTAGTCACCTTAGGTCCCTCTGTCTCTTGCCCCTGGCTAACTCAGCTATGCTACTACCTCAGAAACCTGTAGGAGGGGTATGATGGATCCAGACATTGCAGATGGAAATGGCAGCTAAGTAAAGCACTTCACTTCAAAACCTACCTCATCGCACAGGAAAGTCCTGTGTAGACAATCCTTAGTCATCATTGTTTAAACCCAAATTGGGGATTTTCATACACTTCCTCCTCGCTCCTTCATATGTGCTTTCCTTCAAAGCCCAAAACAGACAACATTCACAGATTTGGCACATCATTGTAGTCACACAATTTCTAAATAGTCTTGTGTGGTTCAGACAAAATTAGATTTTCGGAACTCACACTGATGTCAAAGGACTCAAAAGACAAGAGGCTGGTGGTCAGCAAGGTAAACCAGGGGTGGCAAAGAGGATACAGCTGGTATTTTGAAGAGCAAGCTGCCAGGCTGTTGCTGGGCCACAGTGAGGAACCACATCACCTTGAGAGGCACTTCAACAAGAAGTAGTGGTCCCTAACCCCTGGTTCCCTTATCTGTCGTCTCATGTGAGCCAGGAACTGCAACCTGCTGCCTCCCCAGGGGCAAGATACTACAATGAGCTGGATCAGCAGCATGTTGACTTTTTGATTGGAAACATCTCCCATCTGTACCAGGTTTCCAGTAACATGCTTAATGTCCGATTTGCAAAAATACATATGTATTCTGAAAGACTGTCCTTGACAGGTTGCCAGCTCTTGTGCTGAGGGATGCAATCCAGAAATCCAGAGTTTCTAGGCTCTGTGTGGCTTGCTTTCTCTCTCACCAAAAAAAAAAAAATAAAAAAAGAGTATTTCTCTTAAGAATAGAAGGTTCCTACTGAAACTGTATCTGTTATGGAAACCTGCTGTCCCTCCTAAGGGTGCTGCCTTACAGAAAGCCACAACCTAGATCTGTATGTGACCAGGTCACATCATGCAGGGATACGTGTACCACATCCAAGTGGTGCTGATGGGAGCTGGCTACAGACTGCTGCCCTGGAAGAGGGACCTGCCTGTTTCTCAGGCCATGTAAAAGGACTGAGCCCTGGGGCTCTATGTGTAAAAGGATCTGCCTGTGCTATTTGAGCTACAAGGGGAATCCCAGCAGCTCAAACATAGGAGTGTGTTTTGCCTTTGCATTAGGACGATGACAGGGGGCTGGGCTGTGTTAACCTGTCTTACAGCAGACAGGATATTTCATAAGCAAGATGAACATTGAGTAAATAGGGAAAGGTTGCAAAGCCCTCCCCTGTTTGTTATCTAGAGGCTTTCCCCACTCCATACACTAAACAAAGATGAGATTTTCCATTGTTTGAAACCAGTCACAAAGATGCCTCCCACCCTAAATTTCTGCCTGTTTCCACTACACCACCAACTTTTGCTTTTAGGCTTGAAACTGTGTGAGTTTTGTGTGCCTTTGCCGTTCTGCTCTCCAGTGGGAACCTGAGAAGTTGAAATACTGCCGAGAAGTGTGTCATCACAGGGGTTTCAGCCCAGGTTTGAAGACTCGTGACATTCAAATGGACGAGCAAAGCTTTAGAGAAGTGTCTGAATTTCGGGTTACTCTTCTGAACTGCACTCAGACGCCAGCCCCTAAGGAGTTCACCCATCATTTTTAGAACCTTATTAACTAGAGCTTAAGGGAAATAGCTATAGATTTTATTCAGCAAGGACATTCTGCCATGTGGAGCAATGCTCTCTGCATTCATTTCCTTTTCTGCAGTGTTTCAGTATTGCACATTATTTAGGCATCAGATCTGAACACAAATAACTGTATAATAAAAAACAGTGACTCAACAGGTTATTGCCACAATAACTCCTACATTTCCACTGCGTACAGAGTTAGCTTGGTTGCTCACCCCACTTCAGAAGCAGATGCAGGTAGTACCACTCTTAGTCACTGTGCTCCATTTATCATCCACTAGACAGAAGCACACACCGCTCGGTCAGTGCATTATTGAGACCATAGGGCACACTCCAAAATGAAGGAGGGGAGAGGGAAAACAGACCTCAGCTTATAACTATTAGCAAATCCTTCATACACCTCTCTCTAATGTTGCTTCTCCCATTCTTTAGTTTGCAATTAAATGCAGAGCTTATGCAGGGAAGGTAGAGCAGGTGGAAGCACTTCCATCCCGTCACACTCTTCACTGTTGTGTTGTCTCCTTCCATGCCCTCTCCCATTTGACTTTATATCCTACAGCCAGAGGGATGGGGGCATCATTTCCTAGTCTTCCTTACTAATTTCTGGCAGATTCATGAAACTAAACTTGAGAAGAGGGAGAAGGAAACCATTGAATCATTAATATAAACACTTACATTACACCTACAAGTTTGCCACAATACACGTGGGAGAACACAGACCTCAAACTCCACAAAGAGATTGTGCTTTTAAAAGTTTGCGTAATTACAGAGCCTGACAACCCCGCCAAATTCATGCAACATGATGGAAAATCCTGTATCTCTACATTACAGCTTCAGCTGTAGTTACAGCAGACTGGAAAAGACTGCTGTAAGACTAGGAGACAACCTAACAGCTTTTCAGTAGAGTCCAGTCACCTAACTCTCCTCTTCTGTTATAGTATTAAAATCTCTGCAGTTTACATTTCAAAGACAAAGAAGGAAAAAATAAACAGTGAGCTAGGGAGGTGGCCAGCATGCAGAGTAAACCTGTGCGGTGCGGCAATTCTCCCTCCCTTTCCAGACACCTCAGAGGTCCCCCCAAAGCCCCAGGGAATTACATAGTTGTGGAAAGGAGCAGGACTGAACGCACCATGTGCACAGGCATCGCTGAAATCACTCTGCACAAAGCCATTTCTGTTCATTTGACTTTTCAGCACTTGTGACTCCCCTTATAGGAACTCATTACAGCTCATTGCAACAGCAGCCGCTCACCCTGTCACATCTCATCGCGTGCCAGAGGAGGCTGCCCTTTCATCTCTGTGGTTTTTTAAGCTAAGCTTTAGCACATCAGGGGGAACATCTTTGAAATCCTCGCTGATTCCCACTGGAAACAGTGCCAAGCGAAAGAATTATTTCCCACAGAAGCGAAAGAATTATTTCCCACAGACGTTTTCTTTCCCCAGGGCCGCAAGCAGGCTCAGCTCAGCTCAGCCCCGCTCGCAACGTCAACTAGAAACAAAACAAGCCCAAACCCCAGCTCTCCCTCTCCTCCAGCAATATTTTCTGGGTCTGTTTGGAGCCAGAAAACTCTCCCGTCCCAGCCCCAGCTGAAGGCACAGTGGTGGCAGAAGGCAGCAGCAGAGCTACCAGGGTAGCTCTGACAGCTTTTTGAAGTTCATTTAGCCTCAGCTTGGACATTTTAGCCCAAATTCTGTGCCAGAGGTGGGCAGGAGAGATTTATGGTTTGGTACTTTAGGCTGGAGCATCCCTGGAGTAGGACAACAAATGGTGCCTCCAGACACTGGCACCGCTCTATGCACTGCTCGTTCCTGGGACGCGCCGGGCCCTGGTGCTGGAGCAAGTCTTCCCTTTGCCCGTCATCTTGGTACTTCTCGTTTTGAAGCAGCATTGGGAAGAAGTATTTAGCTACAGCGAGGAGCCTTGTCTCATTATCTGTGTGGCCTTTTTGATGAATTATAAAGAGCTCATGCTGCTTGCTAAGCATGTTACAGATGCCATGCCACAGGCAGAATTTTTTTGTATTTTTGTTTTAAGTGAAAAAAATATTTTCCAGAGGTTTGCTGTAAATTATAGAATGATCTTTGTGTAATGTGGAGACTGGATGCTCTTACCAGCTTGGAAACGCTTGTACAACACTCATGCCAAGCATGTACTCCGGATTTTGTTTTAGGGAATGCATGATCATTCTCTCTATCACGTCTACACAGCCTCATAGTCAAACCTTCTATTTTTTTACCAATCTTTAATTTCTCCTCAAAGCATCCCTGTGAGACAAGACATTTTATGATCCCCTTTTTTCAAAGAGAAACTTTAAGATTTGTATGGATCACAAAGAGATTTAGGTACTTAAGTAGAAAGTGGAAGCCTAAATCCCACTGAAATGAACCAGAGATAAGCCCTCAATAGGACTGAAATGCTTTAATACTTCACTAAATTTCTGCCTAAGTGATTTGCCCAAGGTCATGCAGGACATTTGGAACAACAGCTCCAGACTCCACAGCTTGCTCAATAATTACTCTCCCTGTAAAGGATGGAAATTTAGTAATTTTGCAAGGTCATTTAGGAAAACAAGACACGCCTACTGTGTTAGCTAATCCCAATGGGCAGCAGGTATCTTTGCCTGGACATAACGTATCAATGCAACTATTCTGCTTCCCAGCTTGTTTGCAGGGAGTTGGGAAACCTCAGCACAGGACTGCATTGTACCCCGCCAACGTCACCTGGAGCAGGGTAGAGACTTGAGCCAAAATCCCATGAGTTCCACTCAGTTCCTTAACCACAAGGGCAGTCCTCCCCACGTCATCCCTCTTCCCTCTGGGGGGGTCAGGATGGGCGAACGGTGCCTTTTCAAACACCACAGAGAGTGTTTGATGTGGTGGGGCCTGAATTGACTCTTTCAGAGTCCCTGAACCTCTTCCATCCACACAGAAAAATAAAAATCTTCAGATTTTTTGTTTTAAATTCAGATCTAGTTACTGCTGAGCTCTAGAAGCAGCATGTACACACAGGAAGCTTTATGCCTCCCTGACTGGTGTCAGGCAGAAAGTAAATTATTTATGAAAGCGCTCCATGTGATATTTTATTTTGAATTTAAAGAGGCAGGAGTGATGGGAAGGATAGATTTTTTTTAAAAAAAAAGTTAAAAATGCATTCAAACCTGAGTCTTTTAGTCTTGCTCAGGATCCACTCCCTGCTAAGACTGGTTGCACAGAAGCATAAATATGATCTCATGTCTATTCGTATGGATAATCCCATTCACTTCAGTGGAGTTGCTCCTAATTGCCACTGATTTATATAGGGTAAGAATCAGAATTTGTCAAAAACCATCTCTGGTGCCAGCGCTTCAGGGCTGAGTGGGTGTTTGCAAACACAAACCCACTTTTCCTCCCGTCATCTGATCCACTTGTAGCTTTTCATTTTCCATGCACAAAATTCCTCAATCCATTTCTTAAATTAGCAGTAGCCAGACAGCCCCAACCAGCCATTGCTACACAAAATAAAATTACCTGCAATACTGTGCTGCTGCAGAAGGACTAAGATCCCAAATAGTGGAATAAAACTGACAGTAATATCCCAAAGTTTGCTAGGTGTCATTTCAAATCAAATATTTCTAAGTGATTGTGGCTTAGAACAAAGCCCATCACCTTAACCATCACCAACGGTTTAACCTCTGAAAGCACACTAAAGGCAGGTTTTTGAAAAGCACAGAGCAGAAGTCATTCCTTGAGATCAAGCCCTCTACCTGTCTGGTACTTGCATATATAGTAAGCCTGGCTGGAATTTCACAGAGGAGTTAAATGATAAAACACCTCAATAGCTTTTCAGCACGTCAGCGACAGGCCACTGAAGCCAAGGCACGAGCATGAACCTCACGTGATACATAAGAAGAAGTTGTGCATCAACTTGCCTGCAATTTCAGGAGACCACTCCAGGGAGCAGATTCCAGTTTGCCTCTCTCCCCACTGACATGATAAATCTATATTTCAAACCTGGGTTTAGATCCTTAAACCATGTGCTTTTGCAGGATTCTCCCCCAAGTCCATGGTTAAGCGGTAGGACTGTGCTCACACTGACTCCAGAGTTACAGCTGCCCTCAGTTCTCATGAGATTACTGTGTCTTCAATAACATTTTCCTCTCTTTCATTGTCCTAATCCAAAAATATTATTAAAATGCACGGAAAGAAAAGAAGTTGAACTGTATGTCATTATACATCCTGCTACACACGGCAGGCTTTACACACACACAGCAGCAGTGCAAGTCATACACAGCCTGGAGACACACTTAAAGTGTTTCGTCTGATCCCAAACTCTGGACCAACCCAAGACTGGTAACACCTCAATAAAGGCTCCTGGGTTGGTATCACCTGCAACGTTTGGCCCCACCTTTGGGTTTTAAACCTCAGAGCCTGTGACGTTTCACCTTGTTCAGACACATGGGTTTGTTTCAAGGCTTTCCCACAACACTATTAACATACTATTCAAGTGTCCTAGGGCAAACCTAAGAGACTGGCACCTTCTTTTAGTCATGAGCACCAGCATCAGCAACCGCTGTGCTAAAAAGAGTTCCTGCCCTTGACTTGGATTCAACTTTCATTTCAGAATGAGTGGCACAAACCACCGTGCAGAGCTTGCAATGTACCCAGCAAAGTTATTTCTTTTATTACAAAGCTTCTCCGATCTCATATGGGCAAATAGCTCTATATTTGTCAAGCTACTTTGATAACGGAGCTGGTGCTGAATTTTTCCCCAGTCCAGAGGATGTACACGAGCGCAGACTCTGCCTCACAGCAGATAAATGAACTACTGGCCTGGCAAGGGCCCTTTCAACCCTACAATAAGATGAGCTGCCAGAGTTGGAGTATCTATCCGTGATGGACAATCCAGCTGGATTCTGAGGACACTGACAAAAAAGCCATATTTCCTGCCCGTTTACTTCTTTGTGTCCACCTATAGTGTCAACCACTAGTGACTCTTCAGGGTCCTGATCATTTACACCCTAGAACTGAACAAGAAAACTCTTTCTTCCCCCTTAAGAAAGGCTGCAATAAACTTTTATTAACTTTAATTTTGAATTTCCACACTTTCACATCCTTTAGTGTCCACTGTGATAACTGAACAGAGACTTCTACGCTCAGAGGCCCAGACCTTACTTTCTTGCTGTGTTTTGTGTGGGCACGCAGACATTTACGCTTTTGATAATTTAGAGCCATTTATTCCATCAAGGTGGATATGACACTTCGTGCCAAATCAACCCCAGGGCAGGCAGGCAGAACATTCAGCTCTTCCTTCTCTACAACTTACCCAGCTACCATAAGGTAGGTTTGGGCATGCTGGCAGAAATATGAAATTTCCACTGTAAAGGCAATTTTTTTTGTAACTCAATAGCAGCTATAACTGTAGAATTGTGATCTAAATCCAGTAAGAAATAATATTTTAATTTAAAAAATCACTAGCATTTAAAATAAGATTCCTCCAGTTGATGTGCATAGATTTTTCTTCCTAGTTTCTTAATTTATTTCAGTAAGATGCTGTTTATTTCCACTGCTGTGCTCAGATCCTGAATCCGAAGATTTTGACATGCTTGCTCCTTTCTCTTTTTTTAAGCTGCATAACGAATATTACTGACATGTTCATGCCACCATCTCGGCAATAAGGCCACATGATTTCATGTCAGCATAAAAACAAAAAAAGGAAAAGTAGAGATAAACTTTTCTGTAACATTTCAGCAGCTGTTACCATAGTAATAATTCGTTTCACCAAGCCACCAAACATCATTTCAAGGATTTTTCCAAATGCCCACAGAAGTAGCAGCCATCAATAACCTTTTTCTATAAAGCCTCCCAAAACTGTCACAGACCTTTCTCTTATGTTATTTGCTGAAAGCAGAAACAAAACAATGAGGGCTAGAAATAACATCTCTATTAAGATGGATGGATGCAAGGAGAGGTAGACATGAAAAAAAAAAGTGCTGCATCGTTGTGTGCCCAGGGCCTAAGCTTCCCGAACAGTCAATGACGGCGACTGTCAATTTGCGGTATGTCAGCACTGAGGCATCCAGGATCCGAAACAGGAAAAGCTTTACAGATCAAAGCCAGCTCTTTTAATTGTCTGAAGCGTGTCACCTACAGGGCAGCATTTTGTAAAACCAAGCAACGTAATAAAAATAATAGCATTTTTCACTGCTGGAAGTTTCTGGGCAGGTTTTGGGGCACGTTGCTAAGCAGAGCACAGGGTAGAGGAGATCTGCCACTCACCTTGTTTTCTAGTGCTGCAGAGGCGCAGGTGTAATTGCAAATAGAAACATAGTCCTGGTGGCAGAAGGACTGAGATCCAGTTATGCCATTCACTCGCAGCCACAGCAAACTGAACCATTTACCCGACGTTTGTTTTCCTAAATTTACTGGGATTGCAGGGTTAGAGAAACAGTGGGGTGGGCAGCCGGAGGATCCACAGCACCTAACAATCCTTGGTGAATACATAGGAAAAATTCCTTCCCAATTCTGAAACTGGTAATTGCTTTAACTTTGTATGTCTGCAAGAGCGATCACAGTTTACCGATCTGTCTGTCCAGCATGCCAAGAACCATCACTGAAGTCCCAGCATCTAAGTCTGGGTTTCTTGAACCCCCATAATACAGTTTCTGTAAGCTCCTCCTGGGACAAAGAATTACAAAGGGGAGTTGCACCTTCTCAGTTTAAAAAAATGCTATACATGCACACTCATTCTCAAATACTGGTTTTGTAATGTTCAGAAAAGTTGTTTTCCCATGAAAGTTTACTTCATGCGAGTTCCAGGGCAGAGATATGTAGAGTTAAGTACACTCCTAATACATTCCTCAAATACAAAGCACTCTCATTTTTCTCTTATGTTCAAACATCCCCAGCACAATAGATCCTGGACTACAACTGGAGTACCTAGCAACTAGCAAGATACAAATAATAAATAGAAATATTCAGCAAAGCTCTGACCTTAGCAAGAACTTAAACATGCTTAAGGAAAAACACTGCTGAATGCAAGCCACGCTCAGAACCAATACCCTTCTGACCCGTTGTCAGAAAGTATTTTTTTTAAGCACTCCTGATATCACAGGAGTTTGTATTCTGGAACTTGCAGCATTAGTCATTTTTCTACATCATTTGAGGCACAGCTTACAGCAAGCTGTCTCAGTGATCTTCATCTGAGCGTCCAAGCCTCCTTTTTCATCACTTTAGACTCACCCTTCTGAAAGTGTGGGAGTGCAGCGGCTCGCAGTCACCGAGACTGTGCACACGGAGAAGGTCAGCAGCGCGAGCAAATGGCTAATTCCACCATATGCGCCTGGAGTTACCTGCTGGGAATGAGCAATCCCGGAAACCGAATGCACAATTAGACCTCCTGTTGCATATCAGCCTCTGCTGAAAATCTATAATTAAACTGATACAATGATAATGAATAGGAGATTTAAAAAGCAGATTCAGGAACTGTAGACACATAGGGACGTGCTTAATTATATGAGTTTTCCCACTGAGTGTTACAAAGCAGCTTCCACTGGCTTTGTCTAAAATGACAGAGCTGAGAAGGCTTCCAAATCTGCTCGGTGGGGGGCTCGTCCTGGCCACAACCCAGCCTCGTAGTATGGGACCGGGCTCTGCTGCCTTCCTACCCTCTGCCATGCTCCGTACAGAAAGGAAAACAGGCTCCTGTGGGCTGCACGGGAGCAGGCGCAGCCATAACGAACCCCAAGTTTCTCCAAAACTTTCTGTAGAATCAGAGCTTTACTGTTTTCTGTATCCTCAGAGCGGGGCTGCTTGCATGGTCAAAAACTGAGCATTAAAAGGGGTCATGAAAACAATCAATGAAAAACAGACAAACCATTTCATTTTAGTTAGGCTAAGTAACTGTGCAATTGATAGTAAAACATTTTTTTTGCATCTAGGCAGGTTTTACATTTTCGCAAGAGTGCATTCAGATAACTTTCTAAGAGGAAGCATCATTTCAAAGCAGGAAACAAAAATGTTTCACATAAAAACACATCAAAATTACTCAGTTCTCAGGCAGCAGGTAGAAGGCTGAATTTGTTTCAAAAAAGTTTTCAGTCAAACCAAGACTTCATTTTTCTGCCGAACAAATTATTAGCAAAAATAATTATTGCCCAGATAATTAAACTCATGCAAGAGTCTCTAAAACTACAAGCATAAGAACAACAGCCAGGCTGTGCCGCTGCAGGCTGGAACAGACTCATGATCTCTGCAGAAAAATGCAGATAGGAAACCTAAAATCCATTTCAACCACTGGGTCACACACATACATCCAGCACTAAGTCAAGTGCAGATTTAATTATTCAGAAGCACTTCAGTGTCCCTATAACATTGATGCTGTGAGATATCACTGATTTTGTGTTACTTTAAAGATATCACATTAGACAGCAAGAAATAGTATTTGTAAACTTCAAGGCAGCTTGTATGCAATACTGTTCTGTCAAAAGATCTTTTTCCATGTCAATCACACAGCTTCAGGATAAGGGATAAGAAAGTTTTTTACATATTCATTAATTAGTGCTCAGCTTTATTTGAAAAATGCATCCTTCACAATGTGTCATGTTAATATGCCGTAGCATTTTGAACATCATTGTTTTTATGCTTATTAGGCATATCCTGCTAGAAGAAAGCATTTTAAATTAGATTAAATCTTATACATGTTTAATGCGGTGTTCTCACAATTTAAAATGCTACTCTATTAAAATAGCAGAGAGAGAAATTGACTCACAGAATAAGACTGTGAAAAGAATAGATCATGAGTGAAATGAATAATAGATTAACTGAATAATCATATTACTTCCTATATGAAGAGTATAAATCACAGCCATCTAATGCTGTCACAGCAGAAAAAGGGAGAGCGGGCTTTCCAGTACCTAACTATGTTCATTATCTAATATGAAACGTAAGAGGTAAGGGTGATTAGCGTTAATGAGAGGCCATTTCATTGCAGCTGATGCCGGGTATCAATCCCAAAGCATATTGGACAAGAACGCTCTTCTGGAGATCCTCTTTCCAATCTGTGGAAAGTCATTCCACCCTCATCCATCCTTAAACAGCCGTGACTCTGCCCCTCAGCAAGACTGAAAGAACAATCTCACACACTTTACTGCCTCACTAACAGACATTAACTTTCAGTATCATCATTCAGACAGAGTGTCCACCGGGACCTGACAGCCCTGAACCATTCATAGGAAGACATACTCTGTATAACTTTCAGTAATGAAGACAAATCATTAAGAAGCCAAACCAAAGGCTAGCGACAGCAGTGGAAAGATTCCCAATGAATCAAAAGGGATTTGATTCAAACTGTAAGTCTCCATATACATCTTCACAATACAATTTTAAATCATCATATTTATATATCTCTTACATATATATATTTGATTCATTCACTTATATAATTGCTATGAGTGCATATTTGAATCCATGCCTGAAGCACTAGGTTAGAGATTACAGTGATAATTAGACGAGAAAAGCCAACATTCAAGTCACGATAAAGCAGGGCTCTTACTTCAGCCTATTATCCAAAACCAATACGCCAGGGAGTTCATTTTCCTTACTGTGCAGGATACACAACTTTAAGATACTTAGCTGAGTTAGAGTCCCTAGCAAGCTTCAATGGCCCTTAGCCAACAGAGGAGTAGTGGAGGATGCTGAAGGCGCAGTATAGGAAAACTGGAATTACAGGACTGGAACCAGGACTCCTCCCCATGGAAGAAGTTTCCCTTTAACAGCACATCTTTGTGGACCAGCTGCAACCTGTTCATGATGCTCTCCACCCACCTATCCCTCCCCTGATGTCCCCTGCTCTGCCACCTCATCCTTTCCTCCTCAAAGAGCAGAGGACAGTCAGGGTCACTTGGAAAATGTGATTCAAATACTAATTGCTATAAAAAATATAAAGAGCTAAACAACATGTGCAGAGAGATCTGCTCTTATGCCATTCACCACTCCAGCATTACCAGCTATTCAAATACAGAGCTTACAGAAGAGAGAGATGATTAAAATGGCAACTGGCATATACAAAACAGGAGTTGCCACCCAACAGGCTGCCTGTTAATGAGAAAGTAACATTTGTTAGAAGTTTCTAAACTTGACCTTGTCGACATCAGATTGAAGGAAGAGGATACAAAACAGGAATAGCTGCTGGCATTAGGAGCTGATTGTCAGCTGAATTCAGCATCAGAAGGACTCACAGTCAATCTGCTCCATGCTCGCTGAGTGCTCTTGGTAGGATGTGTTTAGATATCTAGGGACATGCGTTTTGAGAGAGGGAAGAAAGCAGGGAGACATATTGCACAAAAGCCAAGTGAAAGACAGTATCAGCACAGACAAGTAGGGCCAGATTATGCCTTTCCAGCCATGGTTGCCCGGTAGGAAAGGGGAAGAAGAGAAGCTCAGTGGCAGCAGACCTACATCAGGGACACTCATCCAGTCTAGGGCTCCAAGATATTTTCTGTGGAAGCAAGAGCGCTCTCAGGCATTGAAAACCACATTGTGAGTGCTCTGTAAGCCTGAGCTGGCTGTTGTCAGCCCCACAGATACAGACTGTTTGTGCTTCAGGATCCCCTGCGGGTAGGTTTATATCTTGTGCAACACAGCACCATGACCTCGCTCACATCTTGGGACCTACCAGCTGTCCTCTGTCACATGAAAAATCATGGTGCCCTCTCAAATCCCAGAGAAGATGGTGAAGAGAGATACTTCTGAGGGTCTGCTGCAGGAAATGATGATTGTGGTGTTCAATCTGACCACGCTCAGCCATAAAGCATCCTTTATGGTGCACAGCCAGGTACAGTAGGGAAGAAGTAAGGTTGTCTCTGTGTGTCTCAGTTTGACTTGAAGAACCTTCCCAGTCAGTCACCTCGAGTCCAGGATCACTCACCAGGCCCCTGCGCAAGGCTTGACATCTGTTGCATTAAAAAAATGTTTCCATCAATTAAGTGTCAGTGATTCAGAGCCATGACAAGGCAAAGTGACTCAGTAAGGGACTGATTAGGAATGCAAACTCAAACTGCCATGTTCTTGCAAAACAGTGAATTTTTAGCTTTACAGCTTGCTGCATAGCTCACTGGACACCCATGCAATAAGAACAAGATCATTCTGGCAGCTTGAGCTGCCAAATACTACCCAAAATTGCTGCCACAGCAGGAGCAAATTATTTCATAGCAATTGGTGCAGCAATAGCTTTGGATACAGATCTATGAGCATATGCTGGTTTTATGCCAGCTCTCAGCATCTCACAGCAACAGGTCTCATAACTCAGCACCCCAAACAAGAAGTTTTATCCATGTGATAGCCTCTTGCACATATAAAATTACCATCGCAGAAGTATATTCCTACTGTCAGGAGACTTTGTTTAGTGTAGTCTCCTAAAAAGGATTATAATCAAATCCTATTTTCCAACAGTGTAGCTGTAGGAATCTAAGGATGCAAGCAAGGTTTGTAGAATGAGGAATATCCTTTATTATGCCAATTAATTTATGTAGAAGAAACCCTACAGATACAGCCTGAAGAACATGGGTACTTCTTCAGGGCTGAAATGGAAGCAACAAACTGAGAACAAATTGCTTAGAGTTCAACTTCATTGCGTTAATTGAGAAAAGGACAGAACAGAAAACGGTCCCTGCAAAGACTCTGGACCACAAAGATATAGGACATGATTTTCCAAGTGCTATTCAAATATATTGGTAAGACTGTTGCTGATCCAGAGATTACAGTTTAATATCATACTATGCAAAACATAATAAAAAAAGATATTAAAAAATAAGGACAGAACAGAAAGGAGAAGAGTAAATGTGACGCATGTAATTTTATACCTGAGGCTTCAAAAGGACTGTTGCCCAAAAACTCAAGAACATAAAATGCCCAAAAACTGACGGAAAAGAAAAAGTAGACAGGATGAGAACTGAGAGTTCTTGGGGGAAAAATTCATGAGATGGCCAAGAGCCACAATACCACAATTAAAAAAAAGAACAAGTTTGGCTAAAAGCACATTCTCATTTGGTGCAAAGTGAAGGAGGCAATTAGGAACAAAAAGCCAATATAAAATGACTGAGAAGGAGGAAATCAATAGGAATTACTGTAAACAAAATTAGAAAAGATGAAATATTTATTAGGAAAGCTGAAAAGGACAGAGAAAAAGCCATCGCAGGCCTGGCTGAGGACAAAGAGTTTAAAAGGAGCAAAAGAACCTCAGCAGCACAGCAGCTATACAGCTGGCAAAGTTTTCAATAACAATGTGGAAGAGGTAAAATTGTTCAATACGTATTTCTATTCCATATATGAAAAGGGCAGTAGGAAAATTAAACATCTTCCAATCCTTGAGTAACTAAAGAGGATGTTAAAGATCTAGGAATAAACATTTTAAGGCAGTTAAGGAGAGCCTGCACAGAGGAGCTGGAGCAGAGTTAGATGAGATCTTTTTAATTTTTAATAAACCTTGACATCTCAGGGAAATCCATTCATTTTCACCAGGTTCATTTAAAGCTAAATTTGGGGTTATATATCGAGGAACAAGAAGTGCACCTAGGCACAGCTACAGAATAAGGGACTATAACCTAGAAAATGATCCTTAGATGTATAAATAAGCAAACAACAAAGTGAGATAAATTTACTTCCATTTGCAGCACTTGTGAGACTGATGATGAAATATTCTATAATCCCCTGGTACCTCAATTTTTAAAAAATAATGTTGAAAACCAGGAAAGGTGCAAAACCACACAATTTCTTAGAGGATCAGAGAACATACCTGGTTTTGTAAGACAAAGAGCTCAAAACAGAGACCAAGAGCTGCCTGGTTTACAATGTATGGAGACCTCGGAGAAGGAGAGGGAAGGACAGAAGGGGAACAGTTGTTAATAAAAGGTTCCTTAATCTAGATGAGACTAAGCAAATTCAAAACAGTGCCCTGCAAGACATGTAATACAGAGAATGATTAAATGTTTGAGCAAATACCAGGAAAGCAGTAGACTGTCTCAGGGTGATACAATGTCCCTCCCTCACGCGATGGAGAGGGGCTGAAGGCACCGGGTGTCAATCAGAGAGCAGCACAAATCCTGCCGCTGGGCACATCGCCCCGCACAACTGCTCCCTGCAGCCGGGTGTGGGTGGAGAAGGAGACAAGCCCTGCAGGGCTAAAATGAAATGGGCTGCTGGTCCACTGCCGTAAAGGTTGTCTTTGGGCCTTTGGGCAGCCCTTTTCTGATTCAACAGGGCCTCATTTTAACAGTTAAGAAGATTTTAAGGGCGGTACTAAATTATGAAGTCCATCAATACCTTTGTATTTGCAATCAGCAACGTGTCTCTAAACAAAATAAAGCCTGGAAACTCCCTGAGCCCAAGATTGCCTTTTGGTTTTGTGTTTGCAGAGCAGGGAATCCTGGCCCATTACAGTGGCATTGCTATCACAAATGCCCAAACCAAAAACTAAAGGGAGGAGAACTACAGATGTTCTTTAGAAGATGATGAGCCATGAGTCCATTTGTGCAGCTCTGTCAAACTCAACCCGAGAAAGCAGCTGAAGGCAGATGACTTGAATACAGGAAAACAAATCAAAATGGATCCAAGCCACAGAGGTACCAATTTGCTATCTCCTGTACAATAACTTAGTGGAGCAGGACACAAACAACTCTTCCCCGAGTGCTAGCGCGGTAGTGTGCTGCTCATTTATTCATTTTCTGGCACTGGGGCCTCAGCCTTCATGTAGGTCTCTGCCTCCTGAAGCACTTCTCTGCTTCTCACCAGCACTAGGCCATTATATTGCTCTTTCTTACAGCTGTGTCACATTGAAGCAACTGCATTAAGTCTAGTGCTGCTTTCTGCGAGATACAGGCAATAAAAAGCCACCTCGGTTACACAAGCTTAACAATGTGTGGAATTGGTTACAGGAAGGCAAAGGACCCCAGTCATTTGCCCTTACAAATGGGATAACAACTAGGCTTGACTGAGATTCTCACGTTAGCACGCAAGCCTTTTATTCAGCGAAGAGGATACGCAGCCTGATGGCGTAATGATCAAGCCCAGGCAGCACCACTGAGTATTGGGCTGCCTGTGATGAAACAATAAAAAGCAAGGAGAAAGCATGTCCTTTGTGCATTGAAAATTATATTTCACCTTTCATTATTTATAGCAAAACTTTCTCACGTCCTGACAAATCTGCAGGGCATTTCTTAGTGCAATTTTTTGCATGAGTTGGCAGGGTTCTGCCGAATTAACATTGATACAATTACCCTTACATGGACATCTCCCCAACAAACTCGGTCCAAGGATGAAAGACATGGCAGCTTTCAAATTTTCTACCTTGTAAAATTAAAGTTATTAGAAAATGTAATCACCCTCTATCTAGTCTGTGTCTACTGGATATATTTATGCTCCCAAGAGGGGTTAAAACAACATTTTTAGCAGCTGCCTCAAAATGCAAATCAAATCTTTGCGAGATGCTACACTGATTTGCATATTATTAAGCATGATCCTTCCCCTCCACTGCAGTTTTGCTTCATAGTTTTGTTCCTGCGTGAAGGTTGCCACTACCTGCACGTGTGACACTTTCCCCTGTGGCTGCCTATCGCTGGCAGAAACGACGACAGCGCCATGCTAATGAGTCCCAGGGAGACGGTAATGTAGCTAGAGTTGCCATTTCAGCTTTGGCAGAAAGGGAAAGCATCAAAATGCTTCTGGCAACTTTTGGTTCTGCTAAAATTTAGTCAGTTGGAGAGTGTTTACACAATGTTAACGTTGAACTGGGCAATTTCTGGCCCCAACGTGTTACGTTTTTATTTAATCAGTTTTGCAGCATGCAGTGTCTGACAGAGCGACACAGCGGGCCAGGTTTTAGGCGTTTGCTAACTAGGGCACTGGGCACTTTCTCTACCTCCTCCTCCCTCCCACCCTTTTGCAAAGAGATCCTGCAGTATTTACCCATAAGACTCAGATGGGTCTAAAAAATGCCCAGCATGACCCTTGGCCGGCAGATTGCAGCTTGGAGGTGGGCTGTCGGACAGAGCATTCACCCTTAGGAGGAGAGGCTCTGGACAAGGACATGTGACAGTAAAGGGCTTCAGCTACAAGCCAGGAGCGTTTTTTCCTCCTGCTAGGAAACCAAGAGCACTGAAGAGAGAACATGAAGGGCTGACAGGCTGCACACAGACTGCTAACGATTCACCAATGTGTGAATGAAATGAAGGCTCACGCCAGACCAGAGGGCACGCGGCTGCTGCCTGGCAAGCTTTGCAGAGAGCAAGCCCACACAACGTGGCATTGCCGCAGCTGAGGTACAAGGTCACACTTCTGGAACGAGTAAAAGCTTTGTGTTAAGTGGGAACAAGAGGAGCTCTTATGCATATCAAAAGCTGGATTCTAGTCTCATTTGGGGGGAAGTCCAAAATAATTCCCTGGCAGACACACCATCGTGCTATTCCCAGTCTATGGAGCATTTCTATTACCATAGTTCTTTTCCCTGCCATAATAATAGCAGAGGTCCCAGCTGTGATGTAGGTCCCAATTTGCTAGCACAAAAGGTCATGCAGCAATTGAAGACTGGCTCTCCCGAGCGCAAATCTGGCCCTAGACGTTGGGCCACCCACCCAACAGGTCCCCTCTCACACCCCGATACCCTTCCACAGGAGACGTAGCCCTGTGCCTTAGCTGAAATGTCTGTTAATAGTATTTACCTAGCTTACAAAGCTATTTTAAAGCTTAATTAACATTTGTACTACAAAATGCTTCAGGACCGTCAGATGCCAGGCACCGCAGAACGCAAAGTGTTCCTACCGCAGACAGCACGGCTTAGCTTTGGCAAGCTGCGCTGCTGCAGACTGCACGTTGACTAGTACAATTTTGTCGCAAGTAGGAACAACAATATACATCGTTTATATGCACATATTACAGGACTATAAACTCAATTTTTCTTTGCTGCTTGCAGGCTGGTGCCCTGTCCTTTGTACATCTGCAAGTACTTTTATGATACGGCTCACTAAACAATGACTTTCAGTCCCTGCACTACCTGGCACAAAGCCTTGAGCCTGTGGAATGGTGTATAGCTGGGGCCTTCCGCTGCCCCCAACTCCCAAGACTGTAATGGCAACAAAAGTCAAAAGCTGATTAACAGAGACCGGACAGTCACAAAACTGATTCAGAGTTGGAAAATTGTATGGTTCACCCCCTCCAATACTGCAAAGGATGGCATCAACTATTGAAAAGTACCTCTAGATGCCATTTAAGTGCCCGGTATAAACCTTCATTGAAATAATCTCTCAGAGCACGGAAATGGAGACTTCACATAGATTTCTCTGTTTTCCCATCAAAAGGGGAGCACTTTCGGCAGGAGTCCCTTCTGTGCCATCATATAACATTTTACCTGATAAAAGCAAGTATTAGCATAGGCCCAAACCTGGAATCTCTACAAAGTCTGACATGTTTACAGTTCAAACAAAAAGCCAGCTTAAAAACACAGAGATGGATTCTGGTGAATCATCCATCTGTACACAGCACTGACGTGTAAAGCTGAACTTCTTTTCATGTTGGAGCTTTTTATCATCTTTTTTTCCTATCAGTCTTTTTGAGGGGAAAAATGAGGAGCTGAGAGAGAGAAATGTGATTCATTTTTACTAGAGTGAAGCAATAAAGCTCTTGTAAAGTGTGGTCACCCCTGCGCTCCATTTCAAAAACAGCAATAACATCTAACCTGCTGCTCCTGCTGCCGCGCTCTTACCCTTCACATGCTAAGCTCCTTACTTTTAATCACAGGCTCCTATCGCATTTATAAGGCCATGGAAATTGTATTTTTTCTCCTTTTTTTTTTTTTGATCATTTGCTATGATAAAGTGAAAAGCATTCAGTGAGTCACAGATAGATCGTTCTCTCTTCCATATGCAATAGGAAGCTGCCGCTGGGAGATGTACCCCTGCAGGAATGGCAGTCTGTCAATTCTGCTTTGGAAAGCCTATTGCACGATTCTCTTTTTCCTATGAACTTCTCATTTGCAGTATGTAAAAAGGAAGCGTTACAACAATATAATCCCTAGATAAGTCAGCGATAATGTTGTTTCAGTGCTGCGGGTTATATATAGTGGTGATAAATAACTGCAGTATGCCACTGCACCAGGCTCCATCCTGCCTTACCTACACCTGAGTCCTTGTCCTGATCCAGCTGCGAAACAAAAGTCAAATAAATCACAGGCTCTGGCTGTGGGCTCGCTGCAGGACAGCCCTTTTCGGCAGGGGTCCCTGGGGGAATGGCAAGTCTCTCCCCACCACAGGCTCCTACAGACCACTTTCCCCATGGGGTTTAAGCATGTCTCATCCCAAAAGAGCTGACAGGGACAAGAAGTAGGCTCAGACAGTCTTTTAAATCACTGCATCTTCTGCACCTACGTGTATCACAGCTGGAAACTGGTCCTAGCAAACCCAAATCCCTCCAGATCACCACCAGCAACTGGCTATAAAACTTCGTTACTCTCGCTGGAAACCACAGATACACCAAGTCCAATCTCAGCAGCATCTGAAACTGGGAGGAACCTGGAACGCTGAGAACACGCTGCTGGAAACTGGTTTTACCCTTTCTCTTTGCCTTCCTCTCCAGCATCTCAGGCAGAGACGTCACTTCTGTTTCCCGAGCTGTTTATCAAAGGGTCTGAAGTATTTCTGTGGATAACACTGACGTTCTAAGGTGCTATATTGGTCCTCTGTAAATTCGCTTTCTCAGCGTTGCTCAAGCTCATACAGTCTGGCATTACACACTTTGTCAAAAGCATTGTGCAAAAGTATTAATCCTCGAGCTGATTCACTTTGAGCAAGTGCCTGGAGGAAAGGCAGTGATTATGGGAAGGAAAGCTGAGTTTCATGTTTGGAAAGCAGCTGTTTTTCAAGCCATGGGGCATCAAATAACCATGCTCTATTTGTGGTTTCTAGGCCACTGCACTTTTGTTTCAATTCCTCATATGACTTTACATACTTATCTATTTAGTTTTTAAGCTCTCTAGAGACAAATATTTATAGTACGAAAAAAATCTCAGTATTGTGAAAATTTTCAATTACATTTTGTTTTATAAGTATTAAACACCAACAATAATATTTATTACCAGAAATCAGATCATGTTAACTTTTGAAAGTTAATTACCATGGCTTTTTATCAGTGTCTACTTTGTTTCCGTTGAATCAGTCCATTGGTTTACAAGCCTGAGAACTCAATAGTTCACATTCTCATTTGGCAAAACCAGTGGATCCTCAAAGTAAATGGAACCGATCTAACCTTCTTAAATTTATTTTCCCACTCTGCTCTCACAGCCTGTATCTTATTGGGAAAAATATCTTCACTTCTTCAGCTATGGTATACAGACTTTACCATAGTACACGTGCTACAGACATATCTCAGACTCCCTCTTGTGTTAATGTATGCTACAGTAACTCAGACTTCTTGGCAGGCTCTCACCTAGCAGAGGGTCCGTATTCGAGCTTTCTCCCTCGCTGGGCACAGGACTTTGTGCTCTTGGAAATCTACTGAGATTTTAAAGAAATGATTGCTGACCACCTGCATTTATTTTAACCTTGAGCCCTTGAACTCTGAATTTATTCCAGTGCTACTCAAAGATTTGTCTTCCAGGATGAAAAGAGATTCAGTCATTTCTGTGCAAACATAAACACACATACCCATAACCAACAAGGTGAGGAAGTCCTCCAGTGCCTCCCACCACAAATACTCTCCATTTTTTGCACTGTGCTGAGTTTCCTTAGTTGGGAGGTGTTTAGTAGCAGTCAGGGAAGACCATTAGGGGCTTAGAGTTCACTTCTAGGGATTCTTTTTGAAGACACAGAAGAGAAAGTATCTTTCTTATTCCTGTTAGTTTACATTATATTGCAGTTTCTTCCATTTTTTTAATCTTAGCTAATCAATTTCTTACATAACTGATATTTATGCATTTTTCAACCAGCTCTGGTTCTGTGTACACTCTTATCAATTCTACACAATCCTGGAGAGATTTCCTCCCCACTGCCACCACCACCTCCAATTAGTGTCAATTGCAGTGAAAATCATGATATTGAAACCATATTAAGACACATGTACATCTGTTTAGAAAGGCAGATTTTCTTTCTGCAGGAAAAGCTGCCATTTCAAAATCTGTTTTTATTTTGAATTGGAACATAAAGTCAAAATTTTTATTTACCTGCAGAATGAGAATTCTGATAAAATAGTTTGTTACCAACTAGAAATATATCAAAAGTGTCAAAACTTTATAAAATAACATTACTATTATTAAAGGTTCAAGGTACATATTATATTATCTAAAATATAAATTGGCATAAAATGCAGGAAATCAAGAAAATAAAAAACTGATTTATTTTTATTCTGGTTTTTCCTTATCAGACTTCTTGGTCAAATATCAACATGTTCTAATTAATATTTAATCCCCATCCCCACCCCTCAAGCTATATTTTTTAGAGGAAAAACAGTTCCACTAAAACATTTCCAACTAGCTCTAGTTTGGGTATCCTGCTATCAGGTCCTCACTTTCTCCACTCTTCCTATTACAACCTATCAAAAAGACAAGCTATATTTCATGTCTTCCAGAAAAATTACTAGAACTAAAGGTTAAAATAAAAAATGAAGGAATTAATTAGATTCTAGTTATGGCCACTGTTAGACCCTGGCTCTTTGAACAACCGTGACTAATAATTATCTGAATATCTCCAGAGTTTTTTTCTTTTGTGAAGAACAGCTGAACCATAGTCCATTGCTTATGAACCTGCTTGATGAGATTTTTCTCATCAGTGGGCAGTTTCTTCAATACTAACAGGTTTACTAACCATTGGGATAAGAATACTTGTTTTTATTTCATCTCTTCCGAAATGTTCCTTTTTTGAAAACAGTAATTAAGCTGCTACATATATCTGAAAGTAGAAACAATCGAAATATTTACTTTGACAGAACTAGAATAGAAAAAGAGGCAGTTAAGGTTCTACTTAAATAGCGCATAAAACATCAGTGTTTGATAGATTTGTGATGAAATAGTCACTACAGAGGCTGAGCAGTTTCATTCACCTGTAGTCCTCTACAACATCTATAGATGCTCCAAGCACTTGAATACATATGTGACATGCAGTAATACCTGTAGCATCTCTTGGTAATTTATTAACCCTTATGTAACTTCTGTGAAATGTTAATAAAAACATGATGAAATGATCTTCAGGTAATCTTTTTGACTGCTTCCATATTAGGTTTGATTCCACTGATCAGGAATGAATTTGGTTCTTCAGGGTCTGAACTGGCAAGTTACTTGATGGTGATCTAAGGAAAAGACATTGCAGTATTTCCAATTATAAGACATGTTTCATATTTCACTCTTCTAAAGAGCAAGATCAACTAGAAATTCCGCACATCACACTGTGCATCACCCATTTTCCTAATCACAAATAACTTGCATAAGAAACAGAGTGGCCATTAATATTACATCCACTGCATATCGCTTTCTGGATTTTCTACAGATTTTTTACCCCCAAAAAATTCAGGTGAATGAATTCCTGTCTATTAAGATTTATTCCTTCTCTAAGAGTGTAATTAGAGGAAGTGAGAAAGCTTTTAAAAAATGGTTAATTGAAAAGCTAGTTACCACCACAATAAATTGCCTAATTAAAATATTATCATGCATAGAACTAAGGAAATCAGTTCATGCCAGCCTACAAAGATACTTTCATCTTTGATAGCTATTCCTGCTGAGAAGAAGGAAGAGACTGCCACTGTTACCAATGTGACATGAGAAGCATCAATCTTTTTTTAAAAGCAATAAGCCTGGGGAAGCCTTGTTCTCATACACAAATTCCTACCCACATATCCCCAGTTAATATTTAGACTGTGTCCATATCCTGTCAATAGTTTCCTTCATCAGCATAAACAACTAAATTAAGGTATTATTTTCAGTAATACATTTCTTAAGGGCCCTGCAATGAACCAGTTACTCAGTAATGGGAAATCTAATCAACAAGCTACTTCAGAAATATTTGCAAACCGTGCAAATTAATGTAATGTGAAATCTCTTGGTTGCTTAGTGGTACCAGGGGACACACACATCCTACTGATGTTATTGCGGGTTTGGGGTTTTTTCCTTCTAAGAATCAGAACAATCACAGGAGTAATTTGGAGCTCAGAAACAGAACTGAAACACTTTTTCCTGTCTTTAAAAATTTCATGCATTGCTCAGATTTTAAAAACTCATGTTTCAGTAAGAAGCGTTTTAAATACTTGCCACTCAATTTAAGCTTCCTACTAAAGCTGAAAAAAATTCTATTTAGGAAAATGGGAGGACATAAATATTACTTTATGGTTAATTTGTTCCTTTCATTTCCTCCTATTATTTAAGCCAGACGTTACCTATACACAGAGCAAGAAGTGGTCTAGAGCTGGTTAACTAGAAGATATATCTATTCATAAGTGTATATTAGAACAGAAAATTACCAGAATTTTCTGCCAGATACTATATATGTCATACCACTAGCTATTTTCAAGCCCCCTGTTCTTCCCTCCCAAACCTGAGCAAGGCTTACAGCTGTTACCGTGACTGATGTACTCTGCAAACTTCTTTTCCACCACCAAAACCACTCAGAACTCTTGATGAGTGTTTCAAAGAATACTAGAAAAATGAAAGTATTATCTGTATTACCCACAAGGGAAGCTGAGCTGTAAAAAAAGGAGGAAAAAACCCCAAACTACAAAAAACCCATTCAAAACGTGCAAGATGTTCAGATGCATCCAGTTGTTTAAGTCTCACTATTGAGGGAATCTGAAGCAAAGAAATCACGTCAGTAAGTCAGCTTGTAATTAAACATGTTAAATGCTACAGCAGTCATGGTGCAGTTTGCTCTAGCCTGGGTTAATTTTTTTTTTATATATGCATCTGCCCTATTTTACCATTTTATGCAGCCTCCTGTGATTTTCTGTGTTGTCAATTAATGCTTATTCTTCCAGGCACTCTGACGGGGGAAGAATAGATCCACCACAGCTTTCTACCATTTGTTTCTGGATTTGTATAGCCGGAATGAGCAGGTTAGTTAAACTGCCTAAGTCGCACCACTGAAATCATTGCTTTCAGCAGCTGTGCTGCTCAGCCGCAGAGCTCCTCGTCAGGGGCTGAACTTGCTCTGGGGCAGCTCCAAGTGCTTCCAGCAAACAGCCAGGGTCTCTCCACTCCCGCTGAGGTCTGCTCAAGCAACATTTACTTTGTTTTGGTTATTAATTGAGTTTTTCTAAGCTTGGACCCATCATCGAACTAAACCGCTTGTAAATTACAAAGCATCTCTGTTGTGAACTCTTCCACGGATTTGTTCAAGATGGTAGAAAATCCAAGAGAACTAAGTAAAAGCAATGCAGAAAGGAGGACACACGCAAACTGCGCGACTACAATTAAACTGCAAAACATGTATTTTGCAAAGGATAAATATAAAACAATGGAAATACAAAGAGGAAGAGAATACCTTGCTTAAAGGAGAACACTTCTGCAGTTGAATAATGCACATAAAATCCCTAGGACTTCATCTCATTATGGATCTCAGGAAATAAGATCAGACTGAAAAAGAAAAAAAAACCCAGCTTTTATGCTGCAACGCAGCAGAGACTTGCATCCACAGAGGAGCTTGTAAATGAATAACAGGAACCATCAGCTGGTCTTGGCCTTCCAGTGCAAACAGATGCATTGCTACTTGAAAAGCTTCACTACACTGAACCTCAAACACAGGTCACATCTTTCACGTAAAAGATCACCAGTCCTTCAGCACCCAGAGATTCCAATTATCACCTAGCGTTCTAGTGCACAGCAATATGACAGAAGGAAATGACTGACCCCTCTATTCTGAAGTGATAGAAAATTCTTATTCTCAGTGCTGATGACTGCAGACCTGCTGTGCAAACTGGTGTAGTGTCCATATTATTCTTGCACCAGCCAAGAAGTCAACATCTCAGCTGTTACATGAATCTCTGCCAAGTACTTCATCCAATCTCCTATAGTAATTCATGAATATGCAGCAGCCAAATCTCTTTTCCCTTTGACATTATGAGGTGACAGCAAAAGAAAACAAGGTTTTGCTCTTATCATAAGACTCTTCACAGAAAAATAGAACAAAACCAGAGATGTCCTTGGACGGGGCTGAGAATTTCATGAAATTTCATTTCTATTGCAATTCAGTTACTACTAAATGAAAAAGAAATGAAAAAAGTTCCACTTCTGTTAAAATGGAAATTAAAAATATTCTAGTGTGATGTGTGCAAAGACATGCAGAAAAAGAATGATCTTATGGTGAAGGCACTAGACTGCATCTGCAGAAAGCAGAATTAATTCCCTGCCCTGCAGAATACTACATATATCATGCTGAGTCTGATCCAGAAACCACTGAGACCAGAAGGAGCCTGCATATCTAGCAGGAAAGAATATGACTTTGGATTTCACCATTCCTCTTCTCCTTGCCCCGGTGCAAGTTCTTTTATTAGGAGGAAATGAAAGCATTAAAATGTTAAAAAAATACAGTACAAATAAAATTATGCTCTTTTTTCCCCTGACTAATTCTAAGTAAATGATGAGATCATTCTCACTTGCTAATTGGTTTAAAAAAAAAAAAATCTAATTACAATGGACCCTCACTAATTCACATAATGTTCAGGATAACCATTACAAATTACTTGCTAATTTGCACAATTCAGCAAGGAAACTCACAGAAAAAAGCATCAGAAAATGTACTTGCTTCATTTAGATTGTCAACTATAGTTTATGGTTTCTTCAATTATTTACAGTGTGATAATACTTCCTATTATACAAACTAATGTATCACACTACATTTTGCAAGAATAATGAAATCTTAATTTTGTAAGAAATTTCTGCTGCAAAGGCACTGTTAACGGGCAAAAGAAAAAGAATCATGTGTCTATCACAGAGTTTATGGGTGGATATCACATAGCACATCTTCAAACGGGAACTGGAAGAGCAAATTCAGACCCGCGCACAGCAGCCAAATTTCCAGGTATCCTTATGCAGAAGAGAGGTCGTCGGCCTTCTTGTACAGGCTTATTTTCCCTACGTGAGAAAAGTAACTAAATACCAGTAAAAATTCTGAGATCCAACAAAGAGGCACTTCAGGTCATAGTTTGAAGTTCAAAGATATATCTTATTTATGTTTAGGATTTTTAGGAAGTTTTTGTAAGTGGAATGTATTTGTAGATTCTCATCATCCAAGACACAGCATGAAATCTGACTTGAACCTGGAAAATTTAATTATTGGGAAGTAAGAAGAGTGCAAGACTCTGGAGAGAGCCGTTAACTCATGAATCTACTCTGGCTGAGAGGCTGGTGGGATTTTTTTTTTTTTTTTTTTTTACACTGTACTCTTCTTACACACAAAAAACCCCACCCAAATACTTCTTGGAAGGACCCAGTGGAGACTGAAGTTGTTCATACTCAAGTTGCTTAGAAACTTCATTCATCCTGAGAACTAATTATACAAGTGTAGTTGGGACCATCAAGGCAAATTAAATCTCTGAAGGGTAATGGCCATAGTCCCTTTGTAACACCCCCTTAAAAACTAGCCAGAGCAAACCCAAGACAAAGAAACAGATGTTTAATCTTCAGTTACAGAAATTTATATTTATTTCAGCTGTTCCACAGTTCTCACACACATTTCATTGGAGACATTTCTTTTACGGCTAACTCCTTGCACCTCTAATCACTTGTTTACCCAGAAGGAAATAAAACCAGCATTTTGAAATATCAAAAAAAACCCCACCATTTAGACTTTTTTCCTCTTTTTGTCTGGCAAAAACTATTTCCAAATAATTTTAGTAACCCAGATTCTGCATTTTGCAGAAAAAACAATATTGGTAGCTGACATTTTACTAAAAAGGCTTCTGAAGTTATTTTATATTCACCTCCTCTACTAACACTGTGAGGGCAATGAAGATGGGAAAGCCAGGCAGTTCTTGGCCACCACAGCGGTACAGGGATGATACAACGACACAGAGAGAAAATGTGACCCAATTTTGCTGTTCTTACAAGGGTTAGGACGTAAAAATGAAAATTATGCAAAACAGCAGAACTGTATTTCCTTCATTTTTCAAGCCTTGATTTGCATTAAGCAATGACAGCTTGAGAAACGCACACAGCAAATATGTCACTAACCGCATTTAACCAGTGAGCAACAGTGCGATGGCTCAGTAAGAAAAGACTTAACTAAAAGTTATGGCATAGTAGAATTGTCATTTGCTTCCCTGGAGTAAGAACAGAGAATTTCAGATCCATAATATTGGAATAAAAATAATAGACCAGACAGAAACACAGTTACAGCTGATTTACTGACAAAAATGGTGCTGTAACAACAGGACTAGTTTGATTCTCCTATTATTCCAATGCAGTCCAAGATACAGACGGTTATTTTGGAAAATGAGTGGTTAGCTTTTAATTTATATCCGTAAAAAATTACATTAATTAAATCTGAATATTAAACCTTTGCTCAGAAAATATATACATACAACTTGCACCAAAACAACAACAGAAGACCCTCTGAAACTGCTTTGGTGCAAACATGTCTGGGCGCAAGCGTTGGAGGACTGTGCTGAACCAGAAAGACTCGGCAGCCCCCAGGGGAAAGCACAGAAATACAGATTTGTAGTGGAGCATCAAGTCAAATGAATGAGTCTCCGGATGGCCAAGACAGATCTGTCAAGTTAAATGCAGTTTCAGCACAGCCAAGAGCAATTCCTAAAGGTTAGCACCGTATCTCCCTCTGTAAGCTTCCTCCCTCGCCAAGGACCCTCCTTGGGTCACAGGGTTTACAGAGCCTTGGGACAAGGAGTAAACTCATCCCTGATGACCCCATCTTCCTGGCAGGGAGAAATAAATCAAAATGGATAGGAGTCAGCAAGAGCTGAACAGATTAGGATTCAGCTGTGGTGCCTGGACCGTGAACCAAACCCATTCTAAATTATGGGAAAAGTGGAGACCGTTCTCTTTCATTCACAGGCAGAGCATCTGATTTCGTAGCTTTGGCAACAGAGTTGGGGAGCAACACGGCACGCCGGCAGTCTGCGCGTTAATGAGGGATGGCGGCACTTCACATGGAAGACTCGATAGAAAGGGGAAAAAAGTTTATCTCACCCCAGCTGGCGTTTCAGCCTACTGCTCCTTCCTGATAAGGCTTATTCATTTCTACCGATTCCAGACAGCAGCTGAAACAAAAGCTGATACTGCAGAATTGACAACAGCTGGCACACACGGACAGCAGCAGCCTGCTGGGTCACTCTAGAGATGCTACACCCCTACAGGCACAAAGCAAAGGCACACACCTGCCCACGAGTCTTCTACCTATGGCTGCTTTCTTCTGGAAAAGTAACCACAGCTGAGAAATTGAAAGGTAAAGGGTAGCAGAGGTTGATTAGACACCCATTTAAAGAAGAGAGGGCAAAGGGTTCATCTGTAAGTACCTGTCATTTGATTTCTGTCCCAATTTCTTTCAATATTGTCATTTTCTTTTGATGTAAATGCTTCATAAAAGATTAAATAAACTATATAAGGGCCAAATTAAGGGCAGACAGTGCACAGAAGTCTGGAGTACTCATATAAAGTAATTATACTTTACAGAGTACTTCCTAGAAGACATTTATTTCTACCTACAAGTCCTGCTGCACCTACGTCCTCAACTCATCACAACAATCTTACCATGGAAGCGCCTACCTACCAATCTCCCCTTACTAGGATCACCTATCACTTACTCATCATCACAGATGCCTATGACAGACAAAACTATTCCTCTCTTTAAGAGCTAAAGAAGACAGAGCAAACCTCAGATGCTTAAGTACTTACACAAACATGTCTCTTTGCAAATCAAAAAGTAGAAAAAGTTCAGAGGTGTGCACAAGCAGATGGGTAGGAACCTCGCGTCTGGAGGCACGACTCCCAACTCAACATTACACAGACACTCACACAACAATGACTGAACCAGGCACTGCATCCAGGTAAACAGAGCAGACACATCTACAGGGTTTCCACATGGGGGATGTGAAGGCTCCTTCATTGCCCCTCATCTTACTTTGTTTCTTTGTCACTTGTGGGGGGTTTTTTCAGTTCCACATACCTATCCCGCCCCGAGCTTTTGTAAAGTTGAGTAAAATCAATGCTAACTTTCATTAAACTTTTTTTATTTGCAGGCACTTCACTGTTGCAAGTTTGCAGCATGTTTCTTACTCTTTTTTTTCTCCCCTATAAATCTTTCAGAAACAGCAGAAGACTGTTGAGAGTGTGACAAATATTACTCTCCAGTCTCTTTGTTCTTTGTGGATTTTTTTATCACTTATTTCATTTTGCTGCAAACAGCACCTTTGTACCTTGGACAAATTCAATAACCATGACTCAATCTACAACCCATACTGAGCTGTCTTCTGTTTCATCTTGCCTATTAAAATCAGCACATAGCGTTTGATGAGTGGAGAGGGGCCCGATTCCAGCTACAGAAACTCTAACCAAGTGGAGGGGCGCGCAAGAGCCGTGAAAGAGCCGCTGTGTCACGTAGGGCTGCGCACGTCAGTCTTTGCGCCTTTCAACACGAGCTCTTTCTTTGTCACTCTTTCCACCTCTGGTCTCTGAGAAGCCTCTTTCCGTAATTATGCATCCCCTTTTAACTTTTCTTTCATCAGTTGGGAAGGATGACTCTTCCTGCCCGGTGCTTTCACAGCCCGCTGTCCCTCAGCGCCGGTCATGTCACTCGCCTAAGTGACAGGAGTGATATTTCACTACGGCACAGGTCCTGTTCTATGCATTAAATGTCAGCAGTGGGGTGGCAACAGGAGGGGGGAAAGAGCACTACAGTTTTTATTACCCAAAGCCATCATCCTTTCAACAGCAGTCAAAGGGGTACCTGAGGGCTCTCATTTTCATGGAGGTGATTATTTCTGCTGGATTCAGTCCCAGACTCTTCCCCCCCGCCCCCAGCCCCATTTTCAGGGCTGGGGGGGAGGAGAGAGAGGTCAAATTCCCCAGCCCAGACTGTGCAGGTGCTGGAGGGAAGCCCTCCCTGCAGACCTGTGCGGGTGCTTGCAAAGAGGGTTGTAGACAATAATGCCACATGCCCACGTTCTCAGCAAACATCACTGGCTCTTTCCAAAAGCAATTCTTTGCAGACACCTCTGTACTGCAGTTCAGCATTTTTGGCCATATGGATAGTAGTAAGTCTTACAGTGCTTTTCCAGAACCTTCCCCTTAGTTCCTGTTTCTCGTCTTAGGGTCCCAGGAGGCTGTGGGGAGGGTCGTACAGCCGCGGGGCTAACAGACGCTGGTCGACATTTACTACTCAGCCATGTGCTTGCACACACAGCGCCGTGGAAGGAGACCACTAGTGAGCAGAGTCTCGGTGGGAGAGGTGCAGCAGCCCAGATCCAGTGCCCACAACACGTGCGTTACAGCTACACACTGCACACCACTACACACCGCAGCGCTGCTCTAGCCAACCCCCAAGTTTCAGCAGCAATTACACAATCGCATACCTCATATCTTAGGCCGATGCCAATACAGCTAATTTAAATTGGTTAGTCATCCTTCCTGTTTAAATAGCATAATTTAGTCTTCATTATTTACAAAGACTAACCACGCACTTACAGGAAAAAAATAGATGTTATTTTGGTTCTTGTGTAATGATAACAGAGCAAGTCTAAACTTCACATCAGTTCCATCTGCAAGTAACACCTTTACACTTAAAAAGCCCACAGAAGATTTAAATATGAAAAGATGTGGTGTTCGAGCACCATAGAGAAGCTGAAAACACACTGTTGAAGGGAGCTGCATTTAAATAAACACCAGCATTTTATGTACTAATAACCTTACTAAAAACTTTCCATCTAAAGTACAGACATATAGTAGCAAATGAATACTGGATGAGTTCAGGTGTTTGGAGTCCCTGGCTGGGCAGGGAGAGGCGAGTAAAGTCTTCAAAACATGATTCAGAAACAGGTAAATATCATTCCATTATACCCTCATCAATATTTCTGCTTAGGAGGAAGAGATTTTCATTATCACAAAGGAGCATCAGATGAGTTTCAGTACAATTTAGGCACTAACTCCTAATACCACTTTTGACTTTCAATGGCCATATAATTGTTCATTCAGCTTTAAAAAATAACTGATGAGTTTTAAAAAAAAAAATAAAATCCCTCATCCCAGGCAGCCCAACACAAAAATGGTACTACCTTTAATTTTCATGTGCCCGTTGGGTTGTAGAGACTTTCTGCTATTCATAGTTACACAACCTTTGGTTCCACAGTTGACAATAATCAAATAATCCAGATGGTGTCAATAGAGGGAGAGGCCAGAACTGTTGATGGCACATCTCTGTCATCAGTAGTGAAAATCTGACAGTTTGTAACTTCCAACACCTTTGCTTTGGGCAGGAGAAAGGTAAGGCAATGGCAGTCTGGCTGCTAGAACAGAGCACTGCGCCATGCCAGGCCCTCTGAAATCACAGGTGACACCAGATACTCAATGTCTCTCTGAGCCCCAGTTAAGCTACCGTTACATTTAGGGAAAGAATTTTTAATGTTTATATGTATACTGTATCAATTATTCTGTTGTATTAACATTGCAGCTTTGTGGATTTACAATGCTTATTATAAAATCAAAATAATGCTGATAGTCAACACCTGAAGAAGCTTTTACAAGCACAGCACTAATGAAAGGATAAAGAAAGGAGAAAAAGTGAAGGAGGAAAAAAAAATATATATATATCAATGTTTTCAAAAATCCCCCAATCAGTGAAATCTGTCAAAAAAGGGGTCTACTAGCTAGGATATTTTTTTAGGTAAGCTTAGTATATATTCAGATATAATAGGTATCTCTCTTGAATTATAAATACTGTTTAGAAATCCAGGAAACGGTATGTCCTTTAGTGGCCTAGCAAGTTATTGTTATGGTACCCTAAACATTACAGTAAATATTCCACAAAAGAGTAATCAAATGCTACTTGATCCTCTGATTATTAGTCCTTCTAAATGTTAATGCGTAAGATTTTACAGCAGACTACAGCTAAAGCTGCAGCTGGAGTATTTCTAAAGTTCTGCAAAGACTTTGAGTCCTTTCAAGAGGTATCAGAAAACATACAATTTATTCATCTAATTTCTAAGAGTGTGTCCAAGAACTGCTGCAGCGTGTAAAGACGACGAAAAAAAAAAAGCAAAGGTGCAGCTAACGACACAAAATGAAACAAGAAAACAGGCTATATTAGTAGGAGGGGAAGGTCAAAGAAAGTCAGTCTGCTACTCAACAGGAAAGAACGTCTCAATAAATGATGCTGAGCAGACCAAAGCGTTTACTTGCTCTTCTGCACCTCAGTCCTCACTAAAAAGGTTAATTGTGATCAGATGAGTAACAAAATTGATGTTGGCTCAGAGAAATGAGTGTATGAGCTATGACAAAAATCAGAAGAGATCGAAGAATACTCGGCTAAGTTGGAGGGGTTTATATCTGTTGGTCGGGAAAAAAAAATAATCAAAAGGACTATTGAGGGACCTGGTTGTACAGGTTTTGGAACAGAAGGTGAGAACCTAGATTGCTAGAAAATAAGCAAGGGAGGATCCAGGGATTTATACGTCATTCAGTATGCAGAGAAATATTGAAATAACTAACCTGTATGAAACCAGAAGATGATGTGAAGATGAGTAATAGCCAACATGTATTTGTAAAGAACAAATACATGAAGCAAATGTAATTTTCTTTTCTCTGACACTTCTTAACGTTGTTTTACTTGACAGTTCATAAGCATCTCTGGGAAATACAGCCCAGATATACTTACTGTAGCCCGGTCAAGAAAACATACTGTGAACAACATACAATTGAACTGGGAGGATGCACTGAGAAGGTCTTTAGCAGATGCTGCCACTGAATGGCTTTTGCTGCAAACGGATACCTTGGAGCAAGAAATACTTCCCAACATAGATTCCTTGTCAGCACTCAAGAACTCAGGAACACTTCATTAACTGGTAAAGGTGCTTTCAGATTAATTGGCTGTCTTATTTTAGTTGCTTGGCTTCTCTCAAGACCTGCATTTATGTCTTCATTTGACAGTTTATTAGACACATGGGGAAGAGTTACAGGGAGATCTCTTAGTATGAAAGGCTCCAGTTCATACAGGGAGATAACGTTCGTCGTCTTTAAAAAACATGCAGTGTTTCAAAGTCACGTGCATGAATGTTTTCAAACATGTGATGTCACATGATGTCATCTGTTTTGATGCAGGTTTCCTAACTGCAGTCATTAGGGAATGCAGAGCAGGCAAAGAAGTCAGAAAGCTCTCATGGAGGTTTGCCATGCTGTCACTCCTCCAAAATCAATTTATCTGGTATCATCCTGACACGATTTCTGGGGTTGTTGAGTACCCTCAGTTCCTAACAAATTTAGTAGCAGCTTAGGACACTCGGCAGCTCCCAGACCTCAGGGTATGTGACTCATAAGACATAGTGAATGAGTTTTCCAGTTCAGCAACTACATTAATACTTCGTGCAGTGTTGGTGAGTTACCTGCAAAGTGTATCATCCTATTTGAAACAGAGTATGTAAAAATGAGACAAAGCATGCCATGACTTGACGTGATTGCTTGCATTTTATAAAATATGTTCACTTGAAGGCCTACGCTCACAGCCAAGTTGCCACGTGAGCTTGCCCTTCCAGAGGATGCAGACCTGCTCCCAGCATCGGCAACACCTTCTTCCATAAACATTCCATAAGTGAGGAGGCAGTGTTGCAAGTCTCCTCAAACCCCACTCTTAGATATCTCTGCAGGCTACCCTCTGGCTTCCTCTGGGAACATCGGTTAAAAGCCCTCTTGAATATTAAGCTCCATTTATTTTTCTTATTTAGGTATTTAGGATCACCAGTGCTTTACAGGCTTTCAAAAAATCTCATCCTCTAGATATACTTTTCACAGTGGAAATAGCTCATCTCTGAGGGTTGGCTATTTTTGTTGGGTTTTGTTGGGTTTTTTTTAAATCCAACTTCTTAGATGAAATAGCATTTTCTCCATTAAGAAAATTAATTGAATACAGTTTAAAAGAAATTTGGAAAATTTATACTTCGGTTTCCCTATAGCATAGCTTAGCATACATGCCCATAATTTAGCCACCCTCTAGACCCATTTTGGAAAGTTTTTCTATTCAGTGTGTAATATTTTACAGCTCTTGATACATTTTCTATTGTTATACTGGTACTTAATATTTTTTTTCCCCTCAGGAGGAAAATGATAACTCAGGGTGCCTTTTCATCACTTCACTGTGGCTTCTTTAGGCTAAATGCACTCAATTCTTTCAGTCTGTATTTGCTAATTCCAGCCCTAACCATGTTCTTCCAGATTGATGCAATTGCTCTTCCTGAACTTTTGAAGACCAATTTTATCTGGCCTCAAAGTCTCAGACTCCTTTTCTTTTTCACAGGTTTTCACATAAAATGACTCAGAAACACAGAATGAACAGAACTTCCAGGTTTCATTATAACACCTTAGAAAATATGAACAGGTTGCCTCCAAAACATTACTAAGAGTAGAGAAACAACTAAAGACTGTAAGGCAAATGAAGCTTTATGGCTGGTAAAAGTAGACTATAATGGTTACCAAGCAGTTTGAGAGAAAAAGTATTTTCAATACATACTAAAATAAATTCAAACATGTTTCTGAATACTGATATCTTTCATTTGTAGTAAGACATGCAGAAACCATTTCTATTTTATTACACAGCAAGGATTTTCACATAATTAGATTAGCTTTTTTCTGTATTCAAACTTCCCACTAATTGGTAGTGCTGGATATTCCTAAATGAATAGCATCAATTTTCTTTATATTTATCAGGACATGATCATATGTTTTATGCTGGGAACATTCCTTTTGCAAAATAAATGAAGTCCCAGGCACAGGTTAATGGAAGCTTCGCCACTGACTTCAAAGGAACCAGAATTTTACCCACAGATCTAATGCAAAATCCTCAGAGGTTAATGAGAGTCTTTCCACTGACATCAGTGTGGTTTGAACAAGGGTAAGAGTTGCTCTAATTCACTACTTTAGACCCTGATGAAGACACTTAAGCATTCCTCTAAGTGTATGCTTCAATGCTTTCCTAATTTGGTCCGTATTTATCAGTGATAGGGAAGGGAATCAGATATTTCCTTTCAACCATCTTTACTTTGCTCTGTGGGCTGAATACGAGAGTAGATTCTGGTCATATTATATTTTTGTAAGGTTAGTTAGAAAGACATCTGGGAACTTTCATTCACAAGTCCTTTAATCTTATAAGAAATTCCTCTCAACTTAGTTATCTAGTTTCTAACACCCTAATTCCTGGAATGCATCATTATATATGCTAAAATAATAACTTATCCCTTGATTATTTCTTTTAGAGGGAATTCTTGCAGAACTGTCAAGGCCATGTAAGAATTAGCATTAATTACCCTGAGGCATTTCAGACCAACACTTGCTAAGCAGTTCTATTAAAACCAATGATGAGTTTTGAGTAAAAGCTGTGCGACTTATACACGATCCATTAAGTAGAAAAGTTTTAAATTCCTCTTCCTCCCCCTCCCACCCAGCCCCCAATGAATATAATGTTTTCAAGATTCAAACAGGACACACTGACAAGGAAACATTATCATGCTTAATGACTAGCATGCAAAAAAAATAGAACTGAACCCCAAAATGTTTTCTTATGAAAATTACGTTTGGGATGTCATTATAGCCACACAAGAGAAATTGCCCTCCTGTTACTTATTTGTAGGACAGTAGCAACCAGAAGTCCCAATCACGACGGGGAAATCTGCATTACCAAGTATTTATATACATAAATCCATGTCCTTATCATTTATAGTCTATATAGACAAGATAATGGACCATTATCTGTTTTCTATAAAGGTGAATCAAGGCATAGAGAGATCAAGTGACCCTCTGTAGTTTGCACAGGAAGACCCTGGCTGAATGAGAATGCAAATCATCAAACCCAGTCCTAAATCCTCTTAGTCATAACAGTGTCCATCTTCAACCATTTTGTTCCCAAAAGCTTGCAAGAATAAGCCTGCCCAGTAGCTATAAAAGACCAATTTGAAATACTGCTGAATGAGCAGAGCCAAGCCATGAAACCTGCAGAGAACGGTGCCACTCACTCTCCAGGGTAGCGGCAGCAGTGTTTGCGCTGATGGTAGGCTCCATCTCTTCCTATAATTTCTATTTATTTATAAGTCTCCAGTGTTCTAGCTATCTGTATTGGGTTTGCATGGCAAGGTTTTGGTAGCAGGGGGACTACAGGGGTGGCTTCCGTGAGAAGCTGCTAGAAGCTTCCCCCATGTCCGACAGAGCCAATGCCAGCCGGCTCCAAGACGGACCCGCCGCTGGCCAAGGCCAAGCCCATCAGCGACAGTGGCAGCACCTCTGGGGTAACAGAGTTAAGAAAGAGAAAAAAAAAACCTGCTGTGGGGATTGCAGCTGGAGAGAGGAGTGAGAAGATGTGAGAGCAACAACCCTGCAGACACCAAGGCCAGAGGAGGAGGGGAGGAGGTGGCTCCAGGCACCGGAGCAGAGATTCCCCTGCAGCCCATGGTGCAGCCCATGGTGAGGCCGGCTGTCCCCCTGCCCCCATGGAGCTCCATGGTGGAGCAGATACCCACCTGCAGCCCGTGGAGGACCCCATGCCGGGGCAGGGAGATGCCCAAAGGAGTCTGTGACCTCATGGGAAGCCCACACTGGAGCAGGATCCTGGCAGGAGCTGTGGACCCGTGGACAGAGGAGCCCAGGCTGGAGCAGGTTTGCTGGCAGGACTTGTGACCCCATGGGAGGGACCCACGCTGGAGCTACCTGTTCCTGAGGGACTGCACCCCATGGAAGGGACCCATGCTGGAGCAGTTGGTGAAGAACTGCAGCCCGTGGGAGGGACTCATGTTGGAGAAGTCTGTGGAGGACTGTCTCCCATGGGAGGGACCCCATGCTGGAGTGAGGGAAGAGTGTGAGGAGTCCTTCCTCTGAGGAAGGAGTGGCAGAGACAACGTGTGACGAACTGACCGCAGCCCCCATTCCTCATCTCCCTGCACTGCGCGGGGGGAGGAGGGAGAGAAAATCAGGAGTAAAGTTGAGCCTGGCAAGAAGGGAGGGGTGGCAGGAAGGTGTTTTTAAAGATTTGGTTTTATTTCCCATTATCCTCCTCTGATTTGATTGGTAATAAATTAAGCTCATTTTTCCCCAAGTTGAGTCTGGTTTGCCCATGACAGTAATTGCTGAGTGATCTCCCTGCTCTTATCTCGACCCACGAGCCTTTTGATATATTTTCTCTCCCGTATCCAGCTGAGGAGGGGAGTGAGTGAGCGGCTTCAGTGGGCACCGGGCGTCCAGCCAGGGTCAACCCACCACACTATCCTTTGCAAGTACATTGCTTGGACACATCAGATCATCGACACAGTTAGATTAAACAACACAGAAGCAGGGAGCTTTGCAAAGGCAGTATGGCACACAATGTTTATTCTTTCCCATATTGAGGCAGTAAGTGCATTGGGAGAAACTCAGCAGGGCCTGGAGATGCAGCTTCTGCGAATGAAAAGCCAGGCGACATGATTTTGGCCCAGCGCAAGGCAACAACTCCCAGCTCCAGCTGAGTTCAGAAACCAGCTGAGACTGTGCCTTTACCAAGGCCACAAGGCCTTGTTTCTGCCCTGCTATTCAAACCCTTCCCACGTGCCATCCGCCAGCAGTTGCTGAATCCTGAGATAATATTTTTCTGGCAATGACATGGCGGTGTTATTGCAATTGTCCTTTTAATTCCAAGCAGCAAAAGGATTTAAATGGCAGTAGTGACAATCTCTATATATAGCATTTCTGAAGCATATGAGACTTCTCAAGGTAAGACTAGAGCAAAGAAATGTCGGTAAAGAGAAAAACAATGCAGAAATTTCACTGTAAACATCATCCTTGGCATCTCTTGTTCTGCCACCCAGTGTGGCAGACGAGGCACTGGCAGCCATTGGAAGAATTTCACTATTAGAGAAGAGACTTCCATCCCAGGCCACAGCAACATGTACTGAAAACTCAGCACTGAATTTCAAGAAGAGTTGTGGTGACCAGTCTCCACCTTACAGGGTCACGTCTCATCGTGTGCACCAAGACATCTGACCTTTGATGGGAGCTTCTAGAAACGCCTGAAGCACAGAGGCAGAAATGCAAACGCAAGTCACAGTCAGCAACTGCACAACCTACTGAAGTCAATGAAGCGACTACTCTGCTGGCAAATCTTGTAAGTCACTTGGGTTACATTGCATTAGTCACGCTCCTGAGTGTAAGTTGTTGTTGTTTTTTTTTTTAATTTAGAAAAACTATCACACTTATTCCGTTGAGCAGGAGGGGGAAGCGTTTCTGCCCTACTCTAACCTTATATAGTGATAGGCAAAAAACATAGCCATATGTTTGGGGGAGGCAGTTGGTAGCACGTGGGCTGTGCTGAGTGAGTATTTTACTGGATCTGTGAAGTCCTCGGGACACTAGGCTCTTTGGGCCCAATCCAGTAAGAAATAATTGGAGAAGAACCCAAGTGCAGCTCAGAAACTATTTTTTTGGAGCTTTGGTGGTACAGAAGTGATGTTTGGGGATTTTTATTCACTTTTCTAGATCTGTGTCTTTCCAGGGATCTGTGCAATATTCCAAAGGACTTGAAGACAAACAGTTCAAAATGCTAGAACATGACAACCCAGTTTCTAAATATAATGCCAATTATGATAAATGTAGCAACATTTGGAACAGAGATATGGTCACAGAATTATTTTCCAGAAGCTGGAGAAAATGCGAGCTTCAGAATAGTGGTATTTATCTCTGTGCAACCAACAATAATCTTTCGCGTTTATTGGCCTCCAGCTAGAAAGGAGATACTTTTGAGTACCGAGGCCTCAGCCCCGGCTAAATGAAGCCTCGAGCAAGGCGGCACAGCGCTCACCGTGCACGCCACCACAGGTACTGCTGCACCAGCCTCTGGGAATGGCCCCTTAAGAGCCACATGCACCGAGTGAGGTGCTGCTGCACACACCGCTGCTGGTGGTTCCCAAGCAAACCGAGCTGGGAAGCCCAGATGTAGGAAATCAAACACTGAGTACTCCACACATTGGCAGAAGAGAGCTACTAAGCATGCCAATAAACACATTTCCATTTTGAACCGCTGGGATTTTTTTGCTTTGCAAGCACAGATTACACATATGGGGCAAGTATTCTTCTTCTGTTCAAAGTTATTTTTCAATAATCAATGAATAAAGTGAAATTCTTTGTCTATAATGAAATGGAAGCATCATTTAAGCAGACAGCTAATTGTTTTACAGTGTCACTAGCCAGGTCTTCTTTGTGCTCATCGCATCCTGATTTCAGGTATATTTTCTAGTCAGTCCATTTATTTATTTTTCTGATAATACAGCTCTGCAAAGATTTACATAATAGCGTGAATGTTTGCCGGTAACATAAGCCCTGTGTTTCACTGCAATACCTCAAGCAATTTGCTGACAATATTTTTCTGCAAAATTAGATACGGAATTTGGAGCAAAAAGCTGCTGCCTTGACAGACACAAATTCCCTTGTTACTGAACAAAGGGTTCCTCTTTATTTCATGGCAATAATGAACCAAGAAGCTTTAAGGTAGGGAAATAACATTGGAAGATTAATGATGATGAACCGATTTGGAAAAACTCCAGCAGAACTGAAGCTTCCTTCCCCCTCCCGACCTCTTCCAGTATTATTAATGCGAAACAAAATGAAAAAAACATCTACAGAAAAAGGCTAAGAACTCCCCCAGGAAGATCTGAAACAATGAGACCACAACAGAGGATGTGAGGACGCACAGCTCTGAGCAGGAGGAAAATGCCCAGGTGGATTTCAAGGCTGAGAGTGATCTTCAGACAGCCGGAGAGAACGTTTCAAGCAGACAAGGCAGAGATCTCGGCTGGAAGAGCTCAGCGTGCCACAAAGTGCCTTTGCTTCCTTTAGAAGATCCAGAGGATCCGTGCAAAGGTGGTGGAGCAGGATGGGGACACGGGAGCACAGACCAGCTCTCGGGAGTATTGGAGCTGCTACGTGAGTAGTAACGAAAATAGGACTTTGAAAACAAAACAAAAAAACCTAGTCAACATTTTCCTTTTGAAGCTGAAATATGCCAGCAGTTTTCCATTTAAATTCACTGTAAAGATGCAAAGTTTTGGGATTTTTTTGTTTTGTTTTTAATTGGGCACAAAGTTACCCGTATGTACTTAGTACTTACTTTTACAGAAACAAGATACACAGAAACATAATTGCCACATGTAAGAATGAGGCTATTGCACCAAAATCTGCAGAGGAGGGATGGCAGAAGAGAGCCAGGGCTGTGAAAGTGAATGACAGATCTATCCCTTGTCCCTGTGCACATCCCACAGGAAAAAAGGTCACTACGAAGACAATCACTACAAGCGAAACCATAGCACAACTTTCTTCTCTTCTGTTTTTCCACCACAGCATACACTTTCCTGTGACTTACAGTTTTCTTTTCGCTCTTTTTTCCTCCCATCTCTCCCAGAGCCTGGTGGTCCCTCTGTCTCCCTCTCAGCAAAGCCAGCGCCTCTTGATCGACCCTCCGACCGCATCATGCAGTTTCACAACCAATCCTTTCTTCTTATCTGTGGAAACTAATTTGGAGCTTGTTTTCCTCCTCAGAGATGCCTTTTAACAGAATTCAGAGCTATCTTCTATCTTCAGGACAGAAAGCAGGCTGAACTCTTCAAGCCAGAATTTAATGCTATTTCAAAGCAAGTATGTTCTGTTTGGATAATTTTCTCCCCTCAGGAAAATATGCCAGAATAGTTAAACTCATGAAGAAATCCCCACACCTTGGGTTTCGATGAAATAGTGTTTTTTCCAGTCAGCTCTGCTGCCAAGACTATACTTACTCCAATCACACACACTTAATAATAAAGCAATTGAGCCTTCTGGAACAGACACTTTTCTTATTCCACATGAAATCTCAGATCCGACCTTTTAAACACACCCTGTTCTTATCTGCCCTCCAAAGCTCCTCTCCTTACACCTGTAAAATTCGCAGATGGAGTTTTCTCAGGTAATGAGGAAATGGAAAGCACAAGGTGAGATGGGTTTGGATACAGGCTACATTTAGACAGACAAAATTTCCTTCAAGATGCCTGTCCATCAGTGCCCACTCCCATTCATACCTTCACACATCTCTCACCAGAACGAAGAAAAGCTGGAATAATTGTCCCTTCGTTTAGCAATACTCCTAGCAAGGCTCATATATTTTTACAAGCTTTCCAAAACACAGATGCTACTGAAAAAGCAATGACTGTTTGCATCTTGATGCTTTGGGTTGCCTTCAAAGGAAATGGGAGAGAGAGAACAGAGGGGAAACAAGAAGAAAGCATAACCATTTCAAGATGTCTCCACAGACTGTCATTACAGTGTCATTCTTCCAATGCCAGAATTGTACGTTTGGTTTTCCAGCTGCTGTTTCTATACATGGTGGTATCTGAAGGAATTATGTCCTTATGTTGGAGGGGGCTACTGCATCACCTGAGTACACTCCTGCTATTTTTGGTTTCACTATGATCATTCATTTATGCTGTGACTTCAGCAAATGTACTTATCTTGCGTGGGGATATTAAAAATATCTGAAGCATATGATAATGGAACAGTTTCTATTACCAGAGATTTTCTCCTGAACATATGTTATAAATTGCAAGTATTTATTGCACTTGCTGTAAAATGCATTAGCTAAAAAGAACAAATAGACCAATTATTACACAAAATTTTCATTGCAAAATCACCTGCTATGCTATTAATGTTAGTGATGCCAAATTGTTCTGTGCAATTCCGAGAAGATCCTTCCACCCACAGAGGTAATACTCTTATTTAACTACTTATTACTGTTGCTCATGGTCATGGATATTTAAACAAGATTATATAATTACATGGGTATATTCCCTTTTATTAATTGTGACCAGACACGTATTACAGATACCAAGATACATAGCCAACTAGCCAAAGTCTAATTAAACACTTGCTATCTAATCATGTAACTGTTGCGGAATAAGAAGTTGAATACTGCAGAGCATTTTGATGAGCACACAATTGAAAGCAAAAGCTACATAAACATGAAAAACACAGGATAAAACAGCAAATTAATACTACAGAGGATCGCATGAATCTATTACGCAGATGTGTGTAGAATTCAGAAAAATGCCCAAGCCAATTTCTTGCTGGAAAACAACGAGAAAAACAAGAAAGTGAGGTAAATGAGGACCTGTCCCAAGCATGCAGAAACTCTGAAAGAGCATCAGAAAAGAGAGGGCAGTTTTCTGTGCTTGTCTGTCTGTGCCATTCCTCATTCCAGAGCCCCACTTCCTTCTGCGCTGTTCAGGGGATCAGGGAAAAGCAAAGAAAACATGCAGCAACACGGATATCACAAGATACACCAACTCATCTGTTTTGGTTATCAGGGAAGTCTCCAAACAGTAGCAGAGAAGGATTAAGATAGGGAAAGGCTTGGCATAAACCACAGCTAATTAGAAACATGGCAGGGAGAGCTGGTCATACATAATTAACTTGCTGAAATTCATAGCGCCGGAGTGCTACGAGCCAGGAGTCATGGTCCTACAGCTCCGCAGTTTACACCAATCAAAGCGGGAGGGCATGATCCTACTCCAGTTGCTTTCTCTCTTTGCAAGAGAAAACTGCAAAAGTCAAGCTGAATCAGATCTTGCAAGAGACTTTAAAATAAGTAACTAGAAATCTTCTGGCATGCAGGTTAAAAGGTGAGAAAAGAAAAAAAAACCCAAAACCTGCCATCACTGATGAAGTTTATCTCAGGAACAACACCTTCTGTGCAAGGTTGCCAGCCTAAGAATGGCTCTCTGAGTGGTGTTACCCACCCAAATTAACAACAAAAGAAGTTGGAAGACCTCCTGTAAAAAGGGCTGACATATTTGAGAGGCATCAAGGTAGCAAAAGATTTTGAATTGTGACAATTTGGGGCAAAGATGAGGATGAATGAAAATTGCACTCTGAAGTTACAGCTTTCAGCAGGTGAATTTTTGCTCATCCTCCACAACTTTTCCCCAGATAATCTAGAAAGTTCAGCTTGAGATCTTAGACTTTCTTCTTGGCCCAAGTCCTTACTGAGTTCTTAGGATTAAGAGAGCACTTCCAGATTCCCTACTGAATAATCATATTTAAAAAGAAAAAGCATTTCAGGAATAGCTTAGTGCATATAGTGAATGGGAAAGAGAGAATCAGCCAAAGATAATGATGTCTTACAGGAGGTCGAGAGGTGTAGAGATACACAAGAGAACTGCAAAAAGTCAAGCTGAATCAGATCTTGCAAGAGACTTTAAAATTAGTAACTAGAAATCTTCTAGCATGCAGGTTAAAAGGTTAAAATAAAAAATTAATTTAAAAAAACCCAAAACAAACCCAAAAAACCCCCCCACAAAAAAACCTCAAGGATGTTAGGCAGCAAAGACAGAGATGGGAGATAATCCACCGATAGCCACTCGGTCCCTCCTCCTGCCCGGCCGGCCTGCTGAGGAGGCACGCGGACGGCTGCATTGCTTTGCCCAGCCCAAGCGACCACAACGTGCCGCTGGGCTCAGGAAGGGGCCACGTTCCCACCGACCTGTCCCACGCTGGGCTGAATTGGAGTAAGTTCCACTGCGAGTTCTCTGGAAAGTGAGAAACACCTCAGGTTTGAAGGCAACTTAAACGCAGAATAAGCAGCGTGGTTGCTTGCATGAGCAGCACACCCAGCTCATTTACCCAGGCACCTTTCCAGCCTTGAGCTCCCAACTCTGACAAGTGACGCCGACAGTAAAGGCAAAGAAACTGAACCTCTGGACAGCTGAAGTTTTACCTATACACAAAATTACTGGTGTGCTTTATTTATTTATTTAATGCAGATATGAGTCTACCATGTGTCAGGAGACAAACTGAACATGACAGACCCTCCTCCAGACTGCAATTAAAAGCTTTTCATGCCTATATTGGTAAAAGACGTGCTGGTATCGACCATTCACATCTCAGCGCAGTTCACACAGATGGACTTGCACTGCACAGACTACATAACATCAGAATAAGAGTGTCTCACGTCTCTTATGTAAAAAAGAGCTTCTAAACTACCCCTGGATAAAGGCAGGGCAATAGCAATTTCAAATTCTCTGTTATGTGCTGCCTTTAATTCTAGTCCTTCAGCAAATTTTCTTTAGTCACATCCGCTATAAAATGCATGGCATGTTCCTGAGAGTCTTTCAGCTCAGCTGTGCCGGCTCCTACCGCATCAAAAATAGAACCTGAAGTAACAGAACCTAAAAAGATATAAACCTCCTTTATTGTGTCTACTTGACTATATTAGCAGATGGCCATGCCTGAGACTATAAAATGCATAACAAATATTCTTTTTACAAGGGGGAGGAGTACCTTTCAAGATCCACAGCATTAAAACAAATAGCTTCAGTGTACCACCAGCACCAATGCCTTTGGTAGGAACATTATCTCGGAGAGCTTTGAAGTGGCCGACTTCCCTGTGCTCCCCTCCTACCCCAGCCCCCAGCGTCAGCAGGGTCAGCTCTACCCTAGAGCATCATTTAACTTGTTACAGAAGAAACTAGTTCTCCCGTGCAGGCACGCACATGAGCTGCACGCACGTGTGAGGAAGGAGACACGTGGCTCTTTTTGCCTGTGAAAGCTGTGCATCCCCGCCTTGCGTATATATACGCTCGTGCAGGAGACTGACCCTGCGATGTTGACGCCGGCAGCTAAGCTGCTAGCAGGAGGGAGGGGACATCTCTGGGACACAAGCTGGGAGTTTGCTTTCAACTGCTGTTCAGTTTATCACCAGCTCTCACTGCTGCTCTGTAGGATATACCTCTGAAGGAAACAGGGGCAGCTGCTGGTGTGTGGAAGCATGTTCCACATCGGACACAAAATAAGTGTTTATAAAAATAGTACAGACTTCACCTAGCTCACCTCACCACAGCCAGAGGCAGGATCCTCTTGGGACAGGCTTCAGTTTTAATGCCCACAGCATCGTACCTCTGGGCAATACTGGTAGCAGGTACAACGTTTGAAACCATTATAACGGATGAGATGCTTTGTTAGGAAAGGCCAAAGCAGGGCTGGGAACGGCTGGCAGCAGCAGAGGGGACAGGGAGAGTGGGGAGAGGAGCACAGCTTGGAAATAATTCACCTTTCTTAGTAATGGCTTAGTGTGAGATAAGTGTAAATTGGGTTCCTCTTTCCCCAGTTACGAACAAAACACCACTGAAAACCCTGTTTCATCTACAGTGGCTACACAATTATTTTGGCTATCAGAAATAAATTAATGTAGAAATACCATTACTGCATTTAATAGCTGTACTTTGAGCTTAACTCATTAATTCTACCCTAAATGCCACGTTCCTTCCTCTGACTGTCTCCAACAGTCCATCCCATTTCCATCAGCTGGAGAGACACCATGCAAAGGGAACACAAGGAGTGGGCCAGGGCAGGATGGAAAAAAAAAACACAACTTCCCAAGCTGCAAGTCCTTTGAGGGATTTCAGGTTTTTGCTTAAGTATTCTGGGAGTTAGAATCGTAGAATATCTCGAGTTGGAAGAAACCCATAAGAATCATCAAGTGCAGCTCCCTGCTCCTCACAGGACTACCTAAAACTAAACCAGATGGCCAAGAGCGTCATCCAGATGCTCCTTGAACTCTGACAGGCTCTGACATTTGTCTGTGAGCTTTGATTTTTTAAAATTTTATTTATCTGTTTAAATCAAAACACAATAATAGCATTTATTTCCCGGGGTGGGGAAGCATTTCTAAAAACTAAGCAAACCCACTTCTGAGGAAAAACTACAATAATTACATGGTCCTACAGACGCCAGGAGAGACAAGGCCAGACCTCCTCAACCCCTCAAAGCAGACAATCCACCAGTAAGCTTTTCTCTACAAGGTTCTTCAGCACCAGGATCATTTTACTATCAAAAAATAAATACCAGCTTTGATGGATTATTTCAAACAGATATTAATACCTACATACCTCTCTGTATATTGGCACTTTGCAAGAGCACAGCTTCCTCATCCAGCTGAGTAAGCCCTCAGGGCTATTATATTATGAATTGACCTTTGAGTGCCATGAGAAATGTTACCGTCATTCTTTTCAGGGGTGTTTGTTTTTTTCCAGGAGGGACAAGGGATGGAGAAAAATCCATTCTGAAGCAGTAAGCTGTTTTCACAATATAAATGCATCTTGATGAATGCAATTTTCATTACAAATGTGTCTGACCTTTGGTAAATAGACCTGCTCCTTTAAAAGCCTGCTCTGATATCTATTAAAGACAAGGGAAAGACTTGCAGAGATTTCAGCTGTAGATGCATCAGACAAAAAAATTAGATAGCATTGGCTCTTCAGCTTGCTATTTAAGACACTTTCATTAAATTTTAATATATTCTTAAACTTTAATATTATACAATCAGTATGTAGTAATTCAATGTCTTTGAAAAAAATTAAGTGTCAATAAAACCTATAGTAGGCAGATAATTTTCCAGATTAATTTTGCTCTTATCTTTTTAACAAGACTTTATTAAACTGTATTCCTCTCTTTTTGTTAGCTATTTTTATGGTAAGTGGGGAAAAAGAGAGCAGAGATACAAATCAGTTCTTGCAACTCTTGCCATGCTGCAGATCCAAAATTTTTGCAGAAACACTTTCTTTTTTATCCGAGGTGTTTATGCATGCAAATCCACTGGGCAGCTGTCAGTCAGTAGGAAGGAAATGGGATCTTTTACAAAGACATTTGTAATTGTAATTGTCAGATTTGGCAAATGAGGAAAGTTGAGCATCATCAGAGCTCCACATTATATATGATAGCAAGATAAGTACTCGCTGTCTGGTTTTTATTCAGCTTGCATGCACAAATTCTGTCCCTTTAGCTGGAATTAAATGCATGCACTGAAGAAACACCGAACCCCTAAATGCTTAATCTCGATAACCAGATATTCTCAACTGATGTGCCAATTTTCTAGACAAATTCTTTGTCACTACTGAAGTATCATTAACTAACACATTTTGCTCCCTCCCAAAGCACAGATTTGGCGCATGAGTAATTCTACCACTTTATGGCATCCACAGATTTTGTTCAAAACATTGACAGCTTTCACATAGTCATTCCCACTGAATTGCAATGTATTGCTCTTTAAACAGCATTTCCTTACCACTAAGAAATATTCACGAAGACATGCTACCTACATAAATATTTAAGTTGGTATTTTATATCTCCATCCCTGTATTAACCGACAGAAAAATGCTGGTTATAAATTACAACTGTAAGTAGCACTAAAGGTACTTGAAATCCTGGATCAACCTGCTATCGCTGACAATCGACCTCTACTTATAAAGGGGCAAGGTGTTGGCATCACTTTTCATTATAAATCCCAAAACAGCAGAAGTAAACAAGTAGCTAATATACATTTTATGTAGGGGCAACAAACCACAGATGGCAGAAAGTTTCTGATGAGGCTTTTTACCTCCATTAGACATGTCAACTTACTAAATTTGTTCAGTAGGACTGATTGCAGTTTTTATAAATCTCCATCAGGAAATATTTATTTCATCCTGGATGAGTCAGTAATTCCAAGTGGGATGGTGAAGTCTGAGCAACCAGCCCTGCAATAACAAATAGGCTTGAATGTTGGAGGGGGGCAAGGCACAGACTTGGACCAGGGTGTCTGAGCCTCACACCTGCATTTTCCTGCTTGGCAATGTCTCACCCTTCTTCCACTGCTCTCTAGTGCTCCCCACTGCTCCCAGCAAAGCCCTTTAAGAGATCTAATCAAAGAAGGGTATTGGGAGAGGGGTGGAAATCACAATGAGTTTTTGGGACAGGAAAACCCTTTCCTACTCAGCTCCATATTAAGCTCTTAAAATTAAGCACTGCATCCAATAAGCTATGCCATAGGTGGTAATAATGATGCTATTTTAGACCAAATTATTCTGCCAACTATCCTGGAGTAAACCCAAATTAATTCCACTAAACTCAGCTTGAGTTGTTGCAGATCTACAAACAGTGCAGTGAGAGTTTTGCGGGCCACATGGTATCAGCAGACCACGTACCAAGCACAACAGACCCAAGGCTGAGATCCAGCTGGTGGGGGACCACAGAAGAGCAGCCCGTGAAGCAACGTGTGCTCTCCCAGCCTTGCCATGTCCGTGGGGTAATTGGGGTACAATACTAAAAAAAAAAAAAGGGGGGGGGGGCGACGGGGCGACGACAGTAAAACAAAGAAAACCACACACAGATTTTCCTTGCCAACTGTCAAAGCTGCCTCTTTACATCTGCACAATCACTTTGCCTACACATCAGGACTAGGAACCATCCGTCATTTGAGAGGAGGAGACCTTGCCATACCTTCTCTACTTCCTATTTCCCGAGTCTCCAGATGGGGCTAACTGGGAACAGGACTTCAGGGGAGCCTGGTTTCAAAATTGGCTCATCTGAAGAGCAACAGCCTATTTATTATTGACCTGTTACATGACACCCAAGAGAACATTTCATCTGGAGACTGCAATCGCCCTCCTTGTGCAAGCCAATCAGCCACCTCCTTAATGCCCATGCTGCCAAAGGAAGAGGAAAAATACCCCAACTCTCCTGCCAGAGCTGAAACTGCATCGGTGCAAAAGCCATTGGGCAATTCTCCAAGCTCTTAAAACTTTATCTTGATCTTCAGCAATATGTTTTCGAGTATTTTCTGACTTGCCTGCTCCAGTCAAGCACCCACACAGAATGATAATAAGGGAGCACAAAGAGGAGAGTGCAGAACAGGAGCAAGTCTGTCCAGCCTGGAAGGAGTGAGGAATGAACTTGTAAGTTGAAGTCAAGCTGGATGTCACAGGCACAACTTTCCTCATAACTTGTTTTTCCCAGACTGCGGTTCATCACATAAGATGAGAAACTCTCACACCAAACCCCCTCCTCAGTCACGAATATCCAGTGAAGATACTAGAGACTCTCTGTGCTAGTGGATATAATGCAGATATTCCTTTGTCAAACAGGGACTTGTTTTCTGTGCAAACTGAAGTGTAGTGTATCATGGAAACAGCTCAGATATTTTTAGACGTGAAAATGCATCAATGCAGTAAACTGGGACAGAGAAAAGAAAACTAAGCAGCATTGCATTTTTGAATGCACTGATTAAGGAACTGTATTACCTGAAGTGCCTTTAACTCTGCTGTAGCTGACACTGGTAGATGTGTTCCTGACAAGGCTCATCCTCTTTACAATGGCTCGGTGGTTTCACTATGCATCAGGCAGCCGCCTCGGGAAAGGCAGCCTAGCTTAATTCAAATAAAAGGCAAAACTCTAAAACAATATTGCCTGTAAAAGTTGATTTTACTCCAGAGCGCAATCTACACTGCTTGAGTGTCAAACCAGACCGGGTCACTCTCAAAATGGTATAGCAAAGGACAGCCATCAACCAGTAAAGCACTTTTATTTTTAAATCGTATTTTTAAAGTGTCTAGGAGAAAAGCAATTAATAGTAAACTTCCTATTTCCTACACTGATTTTAACCAAACTTATTACTGTATAGGATAGCACTGTTATTTATTTGGACACAATTAAGATTTGGCACAGGACTGTTATACACATCACAAATTTCGTTAAACACAATCCAGCAGACGTTACAAACTGTACCTCAGTTAGCGACATGTTCCGAGATTAATTTGGCTCTAGACACGAGGACTTCATTCAGCTCCTACAAAACTCGGGGTGATGAGAGCTGGAGCCCACTGGAACAAGGATGGTCAAGAAATGAACAAAGCCTCAAAAACAGACAGGAAAATACCTGAAACTCAGTTTTACGAGATACTCGGTACTCTCTATTCTACTGTCAGCTCCTACTGATGTGGCTGAGGTCAGTCAGAGCTACCAGTGTTACTTAACTCGGGGGGGGGGGGGGGGGGGGGGGGGGGGGGGGGGGGGGGGGGGGGGGGGGGGGGGGCGGGGGGGGGGGGGAGAAAAAAAAAGCATCAGTGTTTTAACTGATGTGCAAGGTCCGAAAGGGCTGGGGACCCCTTGTTTCAAGGGATCTCCACAGCCAATATGTTACCACCAATGTAGGGAAAAGCAGAACGACCAACAGTTGCTGAGGTAGCTTTCTCCTAGTGAAATTAAACACTGGGTCACTGAACTCCATGGGGACCTCGGTTTGATTTTAATGCTGACAAGATTTTACCCTAGGGCCACTGAACAAGCACATGTGGCTACAGATAATAGACATGCAGGAGTTTCCCAACGTACAAGTAATACCAAAATAACTACATAGCTCATTTTAATTATGCCGAGTACAGCATGAACAGAGCACGAAGAAACAAGCACAATACTATGCTATTAAAATATACAAAGGACAGACAAACAGAGAAAATGGAAGAGGAGCAGTAGTGAAACAACCCAAACATCAGCCTTTTTGAGAAAACATATTTTTAGACCTCTCTAAATTAAAAGGTGTAGAAGAAAACAGAGACCTTTTCACCTCTCAGTGTCACTTGCACTACAGTAACTGTGAAATCTCACCTCAGATAGAACTGATATTTCTACTAAAAATAAGAGAATATAGACTGTAATATGATCATCCAGGAACAAGGCTCTCGATATCTTCCTTTCATTTTCCAAATGTACAGATTTTGCTGCCCAACTCATTCTTTTCAACCATTAAAACAAGCAATCTTATGATACAGTATTTGGATGACAGTTTGTTTTCTAATGGCTTTTAAAGCAAAAAAAACCTTTAAAAAGATCAGAATCCCTTTGATAGTAAATGCTCTCCTCTAAATTCCCTCAACTGTCTTCTATTCTTGAAACATCATTTGATCACTCGGGGATAGACTGATTTGACAATGATTTCATTGACTATGACAGTGATTTCACCAAAGAATTGTAACAATTGAGATATTCCTAATCAAGCAGCGGGAAATACAGCTGAGGAGCTGCCCTCGCCTCTTCCTGGTCTCTTTTCTGCACGTTGCCGTCGGTGTTGGGAGCGGGACCGGCGGGAGCCGCGGTGGCACAGCCCTGGCTGCTGAGCTCCTGCCAGCCGAGGCCACAGGTTTGCTCGGGAAAGCGTCCGTGCAATGCTCCTCAAACTAAAAACTGTGCAACTTCCTCCACAAAATGTCATTCAAGTCTGTGGCTTTCAAACCCATTTCAGACACACACATAAACTGAAATGTGAAATTTCACTGAAATAAAACCCGGGGAGTTGGCCAGGCTTATCTTGGAGTATTGTAGCCAACAAGGATGTCCTTGAAGCCCAGCAGCTCATTTTTGTCTGGAAGCTCAGGAATAAGCACATCAGATGCTCCCAAGCAGCAGCTCTGGATTTCTTCGGGGCCAACACAAACCCAGACGCTACAGAAGTAACAAGCAATCACTTTACCCAGGTTACCAGCAATGCAGGGTTCAGATACCTCTGCACGATGTTTTCTGCTGCATGCACAGGGCAGGGTCTCCCAGGTGCAGCCGTGTCCCCTTCACCCCAGCTGTGGTCCCCAGCCCTAATGCAAGGGCAGCGGTGCATCGGCTGCAGCAGCTGCACACGGGGGATCTCCGCAGGCAGCGCCGGCCGCCTTCCCCGGCATGCTCCCACCCACACCTCTCCTGCCTCCCCGGTGGAAATCAGAGACTGGACAGTACCTGATTCATGCACAAACATCTCCAACATACAGTAAAGACTACAGAGCTTCCTATCTGTATTCTCATGCAGCCCATGCCTAGAATTTATTCAAACTGAATTTCAATTTAAACTCTGCTACATCTATAAATATCTGCTAGAGGCAGGCAAAGACAACTACTTTTATGTTCTTACAGCCCTTTTTTTCCTCTAGTTTGGTTCCCATAGAATATCATTTTAGATGTTGTTGTTTCTCTTTTTCCCAACTGTAAATATTTGGTTCCATTTTCATTGCTTCTTGTCCCTTATCTTTAATATCATATAAATAGAAACCTGCACAGTTTCTCCATTTACAAATACATCAAGATTAATTTGCATGCTGAAAGCTTAAATCAAATATTTTAAACCGGACATGGATAAAACAGTAATCCACTGCTGGGCTGAATTCCAACCAAATAAATAAAATAGATTTCACATCAGAGCAATAAACAATAGCAACGCCAATTACTCATTAGAAATCCCGCTCTGCAAATTTGACTGACAAATACTTTATAAAAGCAATGAAAATAACAACAAAAATCTCAAGCCTCCAAACTATCATTACTCTTCAAACTTTCCTCTTCGTCTAGACTATGTTGGTGTGCATTTCTGAAATACTTGGAGCTCTGAAGCACTTAGGGGTTAGAGTTCCTTTAAATACTGAAATCAGCCTATGTGTGATGGGGAAGAAACCAAAGCATTTCCATTTAGTTTCTAATTCACCTGTAAGACAGCAAACCGCCATGGCTCATTCTTTTTCTTAGCCACCAACAGTATTGCTTTTAAAGTTGTATCTGTATCTGCTGCAAATAACCACCTTTCTGTGGGGATGGACCGTGAGATTTTAAGTGCTGCCCTAAGCAAGCTATTACCAACCCAAGAGTCACTGTGACTCACATACATCCCCACGTCTGAGTCACAGCTCCTCCTCTGCTCTACTACTCCCTTCCAAGATCCGAGGGAGGCAATTCACTCTCTAACAGTAATTACGCCCGCCCGGAAAACAGAGAGGCTCGGTATTGCCAATCTGTAGTATTCAAATATTATGAGTCAGCCCCCCCGAAGTCATGTGGCTGGCTTAAAAAGTCACGTAGTTTTAAAAATATTAAGTTTGTGAAAATTGTTTTTATTCACTTTCTGATTGTTATTTTTAGCTTGTTTAAAAAGCGTGCTTTTCTCTCCCACCTCCTCCCTTCCCTTCTCTGCTCTCCTGCAAAATGAAGGCAAGATTCTCACATATTGACTATTTCATGCTTCAGAAAAGACACTTCATAATACACCAGGCAGGTTCAGACCACGTGAGGCGGCACCCCTGGGAGCGGAGGGCCACCTTCCGTGGTCCAACAGACGCGGTTCAAGGTAGGATGCCAAAAATTAACTCCAAATTTAACATCTTTTGTTCTTCACCCCTCTCAATGCTTTGCTGAAGGAATAATATTTAGCTGTAATAGCAGGGAGCATCTCTATCTATACCAAGGTTTTGCGGAGGATAGGAGAATTTGTTTCAAGCCCCCAGAAGCAGGAATATGTACTGAGCAACAGCTGCTACCTCTGAAATCTCACTCAAATCTCAGGGCTTGCACAGTTACAATTTAACTTTCAGCAACGATTCTTCCCCCTGTGCTTTCTGCTTGGAACGGCCACCACACAGCCAAAACTCATTAAAACAGGTTGACCCCAGAAGCCCCACGGGCTCCCGCACAGTCACTTACACCACTGAGCAATGCTGTTAAACTGCAGCTACACGAGCAGAGATCAGGATCCGCTCCGCTTCCATGTAAAACCCACCCAGCCTGCAGATCCTCACGGATCAGCCTTGCCAGCTCCTCGCTGCAGCCCAGTGAGGGCCGAGTGGCCAGATGGGATTTTTGGCCTACGGCCTCAACTTTGTCTCCAGCGTACTGAAGTCAGACCTAAATATTATACATTGGGGGGGTGGGGTGGGGTATTCAGAATTCATACGTACGACGAGAATGAGTACCCAAAAGAGCATCTCTGCAGTAGGTGACTGCCTTTTTGAGTGCCTGCCTTTAGGGCTTTTCTTCTTGAAGACATGCGTAAGGCTTCTTGTAGCCTGGTAATGAAAATCCCTTCCCTTGCTGCTCTGTAATATCTCCCTGCGTGGCAGAGCTCAAAGCAAACCAGCACTGCCCAGGGCGTCATGAATACTGTAGCCTTGATCTCCTCGTAGGTCAATGCTTGTGTCAGAGAGGCTGCACGCTAGTGTGAGGATCCAGCCCTACCGCCTGCAGGACTGGGACACACATGCTGGCTGTAGGGTTCGGGGAATGGAGCTGCGGCGTGACTTCGTAAGGAAAATATAGGGAAACACAAGCACAGAAAGGGAGGCAAGACATGCTGATGTTGTTTCCATTAAAGAGGAAGAAATCCAGTATTCTCTTGAAGTAGCATTTGATTGCTTCTTAAACAAAGCTAGCAACTACAGAATCACTGCTCTTTTCTTCTAGTTCCCACCAGTATCCTGAATCACTTTGTCCTGAAATCCTGTTGTGAAGGTGGATTGAAACCTTTGGTCAGGTTAACTTTCAGCATTTAAACAAACAGTACATACAAGGGCTATGTAAGCTGCTTAGCAGCAGTTTCTTTTCCTTTCCATTCACAAGAACAGTACAAAGAAGTACACAAGAAGGTTGTCCTATTCTACAAGCCCCTTCTCCTAGGCAGTGCCTTTGAGTATAACACCATTTTCCTTACTCTAAACAAAAATCTTTACCAGTTGTCAGACAAAAGCAGCTCTTTCTCTGTTTCATTATTGGGATCACAAGACAACGTATTCTTCCAAGAGTTTTACCCTCAGGTTTAGGCATCTCTGGCTTGTTCATCCTAAAGTTTTGGAGTCCTTCCACTACTAGTGGAAGAGAAATCATATAAATAGAAAATCATATGAATAGAAATCAAGAGAAATCATACAAAAGGAAAAACTTGCCATAGTGCTCTGTATACCTATATACTGTCACAACTGAACTGAGCACCCATATGTGGTGGTACAACTGATACACCAGTCAAGACAGACCACTGTATAGAAAAAGCAAAATATTATACACTTCTAAACAACAATTTTCCCCATCAATGTCATTTTTGAAGGAATAAACAAGAACAACCTAACACAAGTGCTTAACACCTCATAACAATGACTCCTATAAAAAATTTTAAAAATCATGTTGCAACATGAATATCAATAGATACAGCCACCAGCTCTTCCAACTGGACTTTTGTAGTCAGTGTACCTGGACATACCTGTGATTAAGTTGTAGTGAAGAACAAGACGTTCTCAAACCCATAAGTAAAGAAGAAAGTCTTACAATGATCTAGACACTAAACCTATTTGGTGGGCAGTGATGTGTTGCTGTCTGAAAACGAATATTGTTCTCCTGTATTTAATCCCCAATGACTCACACACTCCAGTATCCTTTAACAAAGAGTATGTTGGCAATTTTTAGCCCACCTCCCCAAGGCATTGTCTTGCTGTCAGGAGGTTACCATAAATCCCAAGCGTCCAACTTGCTCTCATCAATGTCAGAAAAAGTCCTTTGAGACTTTTTTCCCCTGCAGGGAACCCTTTGCATCCTCATCCTAGAACTCCTTGCATCTATTTTTCAGCAGTATCAGTAAAATAATAACATTGAAATGCTACAGTACATCATTTTTAATGCACCTACTGAGCCCTACATGAATCAAGCCACCGGCTGCACTCAGGCTCCACTCACAGTGCATCAGCATTGCTTGTAACTACCGTAAATAATCTAAACACGTAGTTTTGTCTGTAAGACTTTAAATCCAACCATAAACACTCTCACCTTTGATGATCCCTCCTGATTCCCACCATGCCTATCACAGAAGCCTGATCTAGGTTGCGACATGTGGAAACAGAAAGAAAAAAAACCTTTCACATTTCAGTGTGTTGTTGCTTCCTTGTCTCTCCAAGGGGTTGCACAAGGAGGGGGGAGGTCTAGCTAGCTCACTTGCTTCCCAGTGGGAAGAAAACAAGCTGAGACAAATCAAGTCTTTGCTTGCTTCTTTGGTACAGCTCTGCTTATTTACAAAAAGAGAGACGGAGAGAGAAAGAGGGACACACAACCCTGCTTCCTCCACACATAAGAAAAAAAAAATGCAGGAACCTGTCTTCTGTTCAGATTGCCTTCCCAGCGAGTGCTAGTCCCATTAGGAGCTCTCGCTCTTGGCCTTCTCCCAGGCTAAGCACTACCTCTCTCCCTTTTTGCGGCGATTTTCCTTAATTTTTACTTCTCAAAAATATAGAAGGATATAGCATCAACCAGTCAAACCAGAGTCTGCAATTAATCTGCAGGAAAACCCTTGTCCATTCAGCTCAGTTGCTCATTAGTTTTGCGCAGCTCATTGCCTTGGGTACCAACTTGCTGTTGTTTCATCTATCACCACACAAAGGAGCACTTAATTGCTCTTTCTATTTACTGTAAAGGAAAGAGGTTACTATATCCATCAACTTTAACCAGCGCTGCAAATGAACAAAAAATACACCCTACATAACAGTGGCCATTAATACCTTCAAGCAAAACAATATTAAGTCCTTTTTCATTTTGAAAGCATTAACACCACAATCACTAACTAATTTTTAGTTATTAATGTTTCAGTCCCACAAGACTTACCCAGAGGCGTAAGGTTTACAGCAGTTATGCATACATGCAAGATCTTTGAGGGACTTGGATACAGTACACCAGAAACAATACCACATTTTTATGCTGCACAGCATTTCATAATTATAATCCGAATGTCAGTTAACTACTTGGCTTTGTATATGACACTTTTAAAAGATTAAATATTGAGGAATATGTAATTTGTTTTTCTGGGAAAATATGCCACAAAATCTGCACATGATAATTTCAAGGTTTTTGTGTTGTTTTTTTAAAATCGAATAAAGTTTTGCTACCTTTCCAAGAAATAAATACAAAATAAATCATTGTAGCTGCATAGTTTATATAGGCAATAAAATATACACTGCTTAGCATTCAGGGCAATAATATATGATATGAAATGAATGCAAGTATCGTAGAAACTTATATCCGTAGCATATAAATCATAAAGAAATCTTACGGTCTGGAACTTGCAAACAACTTCCAAACTCAGAAAAGTTCCTCATATACCATGGATGGAAACGTGGCCCAGTGAAGATCTTTGCTATTATTGCCAGTTTTGCTTGTCCTTTTGGGCATTTAAGAATTCTTGGATTCTCCAGGCCTATGATCACGTATGCATGTATGTAACTTCCTTTATTCAGATGTCTAAAGGAAAGTATACGCGTGTTTGCATATCCTAGACTCTTCTGGCAAATTCCTAGCTGAAGATAAATCACCATCAGCCACTCTGCTGTTTGCAGACCCCTGGTGCTTGGCCAGTCCATTTCTTCCCATCTGGCTAGCAAAAGGAAAGCTTGATTTTTCAGGAATGAACTTTCACCAGTCGTAGCCTTACCATAAGCAAATGCTCCACCTGTTCTCTAAGAAGAAACTTGAAGTAGTAAATCACTCACCTAGTTTTCAGGACACAATATGATAGCAACGAGTGGCTGATCTTCTGTCCAAACTACATACAGCAAGTCAGGTTTGAAGTGCCTTGAAAAGCTGATGGCAAAATTTAGCTTGGTTCAAATTTTCGTCCCAGTCGGACTTGGAACATGTACGGGACTACAGGAGTGAAGCAATGGAGTTACGCAGACCAGAGCCCAGTCTGATGCCAGCCTCTAGGCTTGTTTCTCCATTACATTGTGCCTCATGTGCTCACTTATCTCAGTGAAACATGGATGTACAACATCGCCATGCTGGAATTTTACCCTCTTGGTGTAAAATTACCAAGTAAAGAAAAATTCCAGCATTTTAAATCTCTCACTTGACCAAATACATCAACTTCTTTTTTCTCTTTTCAGGAAGGAAAGACAAAATACATTTTAAAAAACCCCTAAAAATAATCTGTAACATAATCGAAAAACAAAGCAGCTGCAAAAAACAGAGCAGTAATAGGATGTCCTTGGAAAAAAGTGGGTAAGATCTGGAAATCCACATGGACGGGGTCAATTTTTTAAATCCTTAGCAGAACTGAGCTTAATCTGCCATCCCTCCGCCTCTGATCTCAGTCCCTCATTACTGTCAGTGACAGCCATTGCAAGAAAGCATCATAGAGATACAAAATACGAATCTATATTGATTTTTCCTCTCAACACCAAGAGTATTCTCTCTGGAAGAAGGTACAGAAAGACACATGCAACACCAATAATAGGTTATCCAGAATTTAAATAAGAGGCATCAAAACTGAAGGCCAGATCTTCAGCCGTCAAAAATGAAAGTCAATACATCCATGCTGATTTGCAGCAGCCATCAGTCTAGCCCTATGCAATTAGTCCTAGCCAGGTCTTGATAAATATTGAGTTTTAATTGAATAGACCTATAATTTGTATTCCAGCTTCATACAGAGATATATGTATACTTTGGAATATTTTTTCCTTTAACCGTTCCCACTTTTCCAAAATGGAATCCTTAGAGTTATTACATACGAAGTATTTTTTATTGAAGAGAAATTTGAAAGCCAAAGTTCCACTTGGATTCATTTGTCAATGCAAAATAAAAATAAATCAAAGCTCAGCTATTATGGCAGTACTCATTTCAAGAAAGCCTCCTTTTAGCTTCAGGTTATATTCCTTCTTTATGCTTGTGGCACAGGAAAACTGTCAGTTAAATTACTGGCCTCCACATTGCCTTTTCTAAATTTTGTATGACTTCACGGCTGATTTCTTGAGCAGCTAAGTTCCTCTTCCAACACAAGAAGAGAAATCTGGTGTTTTGCTTTATCGTGCATATCATTCACAGTTTATTTTTCTTCATTCAGTAGATTACTTTAGGGAAAAAAAAAAAAAAAACAAACTTAGAGAATGCCTTTTCAGAGAAGACAATTTCTACTAACGCCTCCTCAGTTTTTCTTTTACAAGAGAGACATTAGTACTATGTCATATTTAACAAAGCACTTTGTAAGCATTCATTAATCATGTAGTGCCCCTGAGAGGCACATTATGTAATGTTTAATCTGCTCAGCTGAGGCTGCAAGTACAAGAAACCTCTCAAAATTTTATCAGCTTTACAATAAGAAGAGATGTATTTTAAGTACAACCAGCGTAAGCAAGCAAGCAGTCGCTCTCTGTCCTCCAGGTCCCTTCATCGACAGTAAGTTTTCCACATTGATTGTAACAGAGCTATGCTTAAGTTTACAGAAAAGATGGAGTTTTTGCTTCCAAAAGCCACTGCAGTTTTTTTTACACACAACTTCTGGGTGCCCAAGGGTTGATTTTCAAAGATACTGACAGCTTTCCTCACCAGCCGTGTACTTCCTAACACCACAACACAGGGATGGGTTCAAGAGGAGCCTCCGAGCAGTGCAGCCGTCCCCAGTGCCAGCCCAGCTTGCAGCCAGCTCGAAGATCTCCAGCTCAGCACCACTGTTGCTCTGTATCCCCTTTTGTGGGTACTTCATGGAAATAAGACCTCTGTGCAGAAACTTGACCCAGGCCACAGGTACCCATGAGTGGGTCATCCATGAGCTGCCTCTTCCAGCACTGCCAGTACAAACACCTCTTATAACTGAACCCCCCTAAACTCTGCAGCAATCTCGTATTCCCTCCTTATCCTGATGCAGGATCAGCCAGTCCTGACTCTTTGCACCAACGTCAGTGCAAGCTTTGGAGAAAAATCCATCCTCAAGAAACATTAAATGGGAAAAGAAGGCAGCTGCGAGCCCCAGACAAAGGCTTTGCATTGTCTGTGTCAAACAGGGTCCAACAAAGATGTTGCATTAATTAATATTCTGTTTTAAAAAATTGTTACTTAATATTCATTATAGTGACTGAAACAGTAAAGGCAGAGGAAAAGAATTCACCGGGCAATTCATAGGAAAGGCGTCCTTTGTATTTTTTGATTTGTATCTTTCTTTTAAATCTGCATTGTGAGTACAGAAAACATTTTATACAATGGTATAAGAGCCTCCATAACTACTGATAATTTGGACATGAAAACCTATTTCCTTTTCCTCCTTATAATCAGCAGAAAAATTCTAAATTCACAAAATCCTTGCCTCCATCACAGTCAACAAATACTTTGAAATCACCTTGACAGAGGAATATAAATGGTATTTGTGTATGAACTTGAAGGAGGTCTGTCTTTGACAGCACCTCTGGAGATCAGCCATTTGTACCACCATGGCACCTGCATCCAGTGGTCTAAGACACAAGCTGTTATCAGTCCCATTTGGATGTGGTCCTTTTCCCGAGATGAGTGCAGTAAATAAATAAATAAAGGCGGATCACCTTTGTAACTCACAGAACTACCGAATCCTAAAAATATTAGCATTTTCTAGTACACAGGCCAGCTCTAACCAATTTCATCAGCATGTAGTAACGAATGAGGGTTCAACTCTAAGTCCACAGTAAATCCGGTGGAACTACTCCACATCAAGCTGGTATCCAGCTGGATTTTTCTTTTCTGGCAAGAACCAGCTTAAGCAGAAGCTTGCTCAATGATGTCCTTTAATATGTGTTCATTCACCAGCAGCCGCTGAGGAATGAACAGAAGCAGCAGTTGAGGGAGGAAGGTGAAAGTGAAGCATAGAGGCAGGCTGGGACAGGTTCAGCAGTAATGGAAGCGGTGCTGTAAGGAATGGGGCAACTTGTTCGCATAGACATGCCGGAAAAAAACAAGGGCTCCGTAAGTTCTCAGAGCTCCCTGCAAAGGTCTCGGGTCCTGCTGCAGGCAGGAGTAGGGAAGGACCCTGGGCCAGGACCGGGTACCAGAGCAAAGAGCATCAAAGTGGCAGAGCCACCCTCAGGGGCTCACGGAGATGAAAGGAGAGAACTGCAGCAGCGGCTGCAGTGGGGACAGGACTGCAACAGGGTGGGAAGCTCTAAGAGGAAGTTACAGCCAGTTCCCTCCCTCCTTCCATGCACTCGCCTAGTGTTTTCTGCCAAAAATAAAAATAGAGACCCTGGCTCAGAAGAGCTATGTTTCCTAATATATATGCATGTGTTTCAGGATCAGAAGGTCCTTTAGTGATTATATTTTTCCAATCATTATTGGAGAGATACTGATCTGCCTTTTGCTACAAACAGGTCAAATTCAAATCACTCCTGATTTAAAAGTGGACAACTGCCCTCATTCTGCAGTGCATATAGCTTTCTGGCAAAGAAATTACCATTTCTAGGCTTTCTCTTCATTTCTTGTATTCCCCTCCCATCTCCCAGTTATCAATATTTCAGTTCCACTACCTGAGAAGTTTCTTTGCCACTTGTGTTTCCTCTATTGCCATGGATCCCTATGCAGTCTTTAAAACTTCCATTTTAACCAGTTCTCTATTTCAAAACGCCTTGCTTGTAGAGTACAAAGCTTTTTTAAACATTCATTTTGTAGGTATGGACCTGCTTCCCTGTATTGCTTTTATTATTAGCTAGTACATTCAGGCAAAAGCTGAACAATAGAATTAAGCTATCAAGACAACAGAGCTGTATATTTAAAGCATGCTATCTGTCCTACCAGCCTTAAAAAAAAAAAAAAAAAGGCAGCAGGTTCACACTTGTGAGCTAGTTATAAGGGTTTCTGCAGCTCTCCTTCTTGAAAAGATCTATTTAAATGTTGTATGACATCTATTTTCTCTCTGGGAATATCTTTGTAGTGTTTCATCTTTCTTTGCCATCAAAAAAAGAGCTGGCTATACTGCAACCCACTGGAGATTGCATATTCTCAGGCTCCCTGGCAGCTGCTGGCTGGTTTCACGTTTTCTGACATCACTGAATCTAGCACCTCTTTTTTTTTTTACCATTATTCAACAAAAAGTTCAGCAAAATAGCTTAGTTTTTGCTAGGCTTCTTGAATTCTTATTGTTCATCCATTACTGCACAAATGTGTCCTAGCATGCACACAACATCAGGGAGCTGCTGGCAATTAGTAGGAGCAGGAAATGAGGAGATCTGAGCTCTAATCTCAGCCCTGACACTGGCACACAGCAGTGGCACATTCTGTGGGGCAGGTCTGGGAAATGTTTCTACAGTGCCAAGGAACTAGTTGATAATTTTGTTTAAAAGAAAAAGAAAAACTAGGGGGGGGACATTGCTTTTAAAAAGTCACAGGAGCACTGGCAAAACATGAATCTGGAGTGTTCTCTTTTCAGAGCACGTCATGTGAGGTCCTTGGGACCAGACAGATCACACTGCTGACTCGCAATTATGCCACCTTTTCAGAGGAGGGGGAAAAAAAAAAAATGTAGCAGTGTATGTAAATATCTCTGTAAATTCTAGAGGATGCGTGACTGGCATCTATTCCTTTAGCATAAACAGCATTTGCCCGCATTACAGTTCAAGCTGCCTTCGTGTTTAAAAAATTTATAATAAGCCTGAAACACAAGATGACTTGGGGAACAGAGGTTAACCCGAGTTTAAAGCAAGATATGATTCTTTAATGCTGGATAGTGGAGAAATGGAGTACTTATGCCCAAATGCATAATATCAGATCACAGGGGCACAGCTACAGACACGCATTTCAGTATCACCGAGCAAGTTCTGCACTGGGTAGAAGTACAAATCTACAGGGGCTGCAGGATTATACTGTAGAAAGCAGCTACTGCCCTTCTTCCTCCTGCTCTTTTTCTGTGTTCAGCTGGACACAGCTGCAGAGAGGAAGACTATGCCCTAGGAAAGCATCTCTGAAGCTGCACAGCCGGGAGCCTACACCCACCAGGTCATGACGACTGGCACTCTCACCCTGCTCCGAGTTCACCCCCATTCTTCACATCCTTACACTGGTGTGAATCAGAAATGTAACCCACTGGAAGCCTAAGGCATTGTGCTAGCACGAACATGGCGTGGCAGGAGAGCACGCTGCGCAGGAGGGGAAGAAGAGGCTGCGCCTCTGCCCCGCAGGCAGCCCCCACGGTGCCCGAGGGCTCCCACGCAGCTGGGCAAGGCTGGACCCCACTTCAGATACTGGTGTCAGGGAGCCCCAACAGTGGCATCAGTCATTCATTTCCACAATCACTGGGTTTTTTTGAGAAACACTTTTTCTTCAAAGCACTATACAGCAAGATTTTATAAATTGGAACTCTGGGACTAGGGGATCTCTTTGGTCATGGTAGCAGTGACAGAATACAAATGTGTCAGCTTCCCTGAGAGCAATTCAGGTACCAGCAAAGGAAAATTTCTGCTGGTGTGTCAGCTTATTTATTCCCCTCCCCCCCTCCTTTTTTTGTGCTGTTTGCACAACAGAACAGAATGATATTATATGATATAACATGCAAGTAAGTATATAACTGTATATAACATACAGTAAGTGGTCTGCAAAGAAAAGCATCTTTGCTTTAAAAGATCACTTTCAAATTGTGTAAGATGTAGCAACGGATGTGCAGGAGCAGATTAGCCACTGGGAGAGAAAACCAACCCACTTCACTTAACTCAAATTACAAATATACCTTTCATCATTTCATCTGATGTTTGTATATATACACACAAAAGCCTCACAGTAAACTGGCATGCAAAACCTTCTATTAACTATACCAGCACTCAGAAAATAATATTTCAGGCCGTGGAACAAAGGAGGAAAACTCAGCAAGTAGAATGAGGAGAAACAAGCCCAGTTTCCTAAAGCCTGCCTCACTTCAGCCTTCCCTGAGAGCAGCAGGGACAGACTCCATCTCCTGGTCTGGGAACCTGCTGAGCTCAGCAAGGCTGTTCAGGGAACACTGCTGCCCTGGTTTGGGTGACATCGGTCACAGAGAAAAAAGTTAAGTGCTGTCATGGGCACTACAGTCAGGCTGGTCTGCAACAGCAAAGGGAAAATGTCCCATTACCAGCTGTCCCAATTAAAGCAGGGCTTGCCAGAAGTGAACAATCAGTTCCCAGTTGTACAAGACACCAAAAAAGAAGGGGGTAAAGTTCAGAGAAGCTGAACTGCAAACACAGAGGAGACCCTGCAGAGTTTGTGGGTCTGCTCATGGGCAGCATTTGTTGTTTGTGCTCACCCTGAATTGCTCACCCCACCCCAAGAGAGTTTGCTCTTACATTATGAGTTAGGGATATGTCAAAACCCTCTGTGTGTGCTGAAGGCAAGCAGCCCTCCAGATAATTGACTGAGCAGTGGACTGGCACTCCTCGGAATTAATGCAGCTGAACAAGGGCTTTGTTGAAATGAGAAAGCCTAAAAGAGATTTGCTCAGATCAAGATTTAAGCTTTGTCAGACATGTTGACCATGGCTCGGAGCTGCCCGTACAAATTGCAGTCAGCAGGTAGCTGTGGTGATTAGACAGAGGGGAAGAGGGGAAAAAAAACCTAAATAACAAGCAAACAAAAAATTAAACAGGAGTTTGAAAGCAACAGCCTAACACTGACGGTGTATTCATACTGAGCGGCTGTGTCATGCAGCACAGGGCACCTGTCCTCACTTTGCCCAGCAAGACCCACCAAAGGTCCCTTTTGCCAGGCCTCGGTGACAGAGCCTCCAAGACGCTACCAAAGCAAGAGGAGGATGTATGGATTTTACCCACAGCCATCTCTGGTTGCAGGTCTCACCTTTCTACCAGCCAGAAAAGGGGCTCAGTGACCCAGCTTTGCAACATTATCTGCATTTCCAGGGCATATCTTCTGTCTCAAGCAAGGATGGGTTGCAGGACACAGCCTTCATTTTAGCTTCACATAAAAAATACTACTACTGACAATTTCCTGTAGGCAAGCTGAAGTCCAGAGCAAGAACACCCTTGAACACAGCAGAACCTCACCACCAATCCCATGACTTTGCCCAAGTCATTTATAGGAAATGGTTTTCCTTTGGTCTACTGCCAACAGCACTCAATTTATAACACTGATGGGTCTGATAGTGAGGTCCACAGCCCAGCTCCTGCTGAAGCCATTGTAGAGGATCCAGCCTGAAGTTCCCACCAGATTTCTCCATCCCAAGGTTCATTTCAGCTGCTTCCCAGTGTTTCCTCCATCCTCCTGGTCTGAGCAGGCAGCAGAAATTCCCAACAGGGCAGGGAAGGGACGCACAGAGACATGCAGCAGTCGCTCCACTGCCCATAGGTAGGCTGAGGCATCCTTTGCAGGGTAACAAGCAGAACAGGAGAGGATGCCTCGTTTGCCTCTGCAATATTTCAGCTCTCTCATTGTGATCAACTACTCTCCCGTCAGCCTTCCAAGCCCCCCGCTTGGGAACCCCGTCACTGCCTTGCACAACGAGGCACCCCGCCTGCCGGCTTTAAGAGGGCCCCTCCCAATTACCAATGCTGGACGTGGAGCACACCGTACCTGTAATGGCTCAAACCTCACAAGACTACATTTTAATTATGACTGTGTTAGAACAGAATCAGTTGCCTAATCAAGCTTAAATTAAATGCAGATTTAGCGATTTTCATGCTAGCATTCCCAGAAATGTGATACTTGCACAATGAATTATTTATTTGGAATAGATCTCCAGTATTTTTAAAGAACAAAGCCAGCAAACCAACACTCCAGGAAGGTAGGTAAATAAATTAACACCACTTTTCTGAATTACCATCTTCCCTACCGTCTTGGCTGCCATGCACTTAGAGTTCTCACTGTAAAATGAATAAAGAGCATTCCAAACCTGTCAACCAAATTACAGTGTGCATTTCCAGTGTAAACACGGATGGAAGGATTCTTTTATTAACAACAACCTACAGGTAATATTTACTTTGTTTGCAAGGCTGGAGCTCCAGAGGCAGACTTGGTGCAGCAGCTGCACTAGGTAGTCCAAAAATAAATACTTCCCTGTTAGCAGGTGAGTTTAAAGCTCATAAAAGCCACTGTCTAAAATGACACAATGACAACAATAGTAGCCAGGTATTCTGCTCAGTGCACCATAAGCTGCTTTCAAGGACATGCCCTCATCTGTGCATTGATCAGTGCCACCGTCCAACAAAACAGTTAACCTGGCGCCCAGCAACAAGCAGGTATATAAATCCCATTGATTTCTAGTGAATTTTAGGAAGGATCATCTGAAAGTTAATCAAGTTGACCAGGAACTTTGGTTACACAGGCCCAGATTTGACAAAATATGTAAGTGACTGAACAGGGCTAGAATTAAGCAAGTGTTTCAGGTTATGCATATAGGTAGTGCTTTGCAAGACTATTTTACATCTCTGTGCAAATGTCTGCTTGTCTTTGCTCCAGCTTATCTGTCTAATAAGCCAGTATGGTAGCACTTACTGGGCTGTTATGAAGCATGAATAATATTGTTTAACACTTCAGATCCCAGAATAAAAAGTGATATGAGCACAAAGTATTGATATAACAACATAGCATTATACTACAGAAGTAGTGTCATTAGAGTTATACACAGGAATTTTCTTTTAATGCTGTGTAGCTTTCTACAGAGTCCATTAATGACCAGCCATTATAGCAACAATAAATTACCTTTTACAGTACTTAAGTTTTCTATGTTATAAGCAGTAGTCAAAATTTAACAGAAGCGACAGGTTGAATTCCCAGTGACACCTGAATTTCGTACATCAGCTGCTTTTGACAAACAGCAGCACAGAAAAAAAGAAATCAATGTAGTAAAGCTTTCACTGGAAATAGAATGATCTTATTTCAGTTATCCATCATAATCCCCACTGAAATCATTAAGAATGAAGGGAGCAGAGAAATCTGTAACAGGATCTTGGCAAAAGCACAGAGGGATACTTTCTCCAAGCCCTTAAAGCTATATAGCCCTTGCGGAAGCTTGATAAGGTATGCTCTAAAACTTAATGTTGATGCCAGTCAAATTCCATTGTCTGTGACTGAAGTCTGGGTCTAAAGCTATATTTTCCCCTAATATACCAAACCATTACTCAAAGTCCACTGTTGAAATTTTTAATGTTTTGAGTTGGTTTCAGATAAGAATGATTCAGATTTCGAAGATCTTCACTTAAACAAAACCCACACACGTACATGACAGATGGTGTCAGACAAATAACACATAGCCTATAGTAGTGTAGCTATATATATATATCTCTTATCTTTGCATAGTTTTAGAGATAAGAATAGGCTGCATCACTTGCACGATTAGTCACAAGTCTGGCAGGGGACCCGAAAGCTACAGAAAACTTGGACAAATAGCTCACAAGCATCTGGTGTCAGGAGATTCCCAGGCACCAGAGGTTTGCATCTGGCTTGCTCCCTTTATATCCCAAGCTTTTGGAAGCTGGTTTCAACCAAGACACAGTGATAATTCATAGTTAAAATGCAACCACCAGCTGACACTGTCCAGGCAAACAGGTGCAATCTGGGTTACTGCTAGAGAGGAGCTGGAATAGTGGCCTGGTTTCAGTGCCTCATTTACATCATCCTAAAGCCCTAAACACGCAATGTCCTGATCAACACTTATCCTTAGTTTTTCCCTGAGAGCCTCCAGGTCACATACAGACTAAGCCCAGTACCTGAGATCACAGCCCAAAGGGAGGTGTGAGACAGAGTAAATAGGACATGAATTTGGATAACAGAGCAAAGATCCCACACTCCCTGTAAATGGAAGCAGCTGAAATCACATCTTGACTCATTGTCACTGTCAATAATTAAATAATGCACATTTTTGAAGACTGACATGCATATTTGCCTTTCAGCTTTGTCATTTGTCTGAAAAAAATTCAGTAATACTAAAAGACATTGTTCCACAGAGCAGAAAGGTAGGCTATACCACCTCCCATGCGAATTTGGTTCTTCGTAATTAAGTAAGCTTGGCGTGCTTTTAAAAATCTGCTTAAAGGTTTGCAGATTCCTTAAAGGTTGTTCAAAAAAACCAGAAGAATATGCTAGTCCTAGGCAAGTGCAGCACTGGGGACAGGGGGTGCAAGAGGATTGACTCCATTATTCACAAACTAAGAGAGGTAGAAGACAACTCATTAAAAAGGGACATTCACTAATTCAGTGCGCCTAATCTTCTGGACAATTGGTAAACACCTAAAGGAAACTGGAATTTAATGTTAAATAAGACTGCTATTTCCAGAGTAAATAATAGATAAGTCTCTTAATGCATTGGAAAACCCATTCCAATCTTTGCAGCTGTGTCCTTTGATTCGGGCAAACAACAAATACATTGGGATAAATCTCTCCTAGTACACCTCTACTGGCATCAGAGATCAACGTGACCTATAGTATTTAAGTGGGGGGTTACCCTAATACGAACTCGCTCATAAGCCTGATTCCAATCCATTTTTAAGGAATGCAGAGGCTGAAGCAGATGTCACTGACATTAGCATCAGGCTCGGTAACTGAGTCATTACATTTGATACAGGATCTACTTATATCCCAGCTAAGATTAACTGGAACATGTGGTTACCTGTCAGATAGATTTTGTTACACAAATAACAGTCGTGCCTTCCAAACCGTAGCAGTGAGATATGCCACCTCCATCATCTGTAGAGTCAGATTGACAGCTGCAGCATTAGAACTAGCATTAAAATCAGCATTAAATGAAACCAAAGTTTAAAATGCACCTTCTTCATGCTGGAAATTGGACTCCTCTACTTGTTCTCTAACCAAAGTCTGTGCACAGCAGTATTGGGTGATATCTGCCATTTGCCTGTCCAAAAGGGGTCATTTAGTGCTAGTGGTACACTGCTATATTGCTGTACACTAGAGGTGCTTCCTACTAGTAGAACAAAGATTTCTCTTGATTTGTTAGTTAAAATGAAAGTTACTCCCCTAATCAGCATGTTTTCCCCTGCAAATATTGAGTGCAAGCTACTGTATAACTTTGTTTCTTGTGGTTTTCCTTTTTTTTGAATCATGTCAACTCCTGCAGCTTGCACAGGTCGATTCAGTATGCAAGTTCCACAATCCCCGACCAGCCAAGCTGCACCAGCCAAGCCAGTGCACCAAAAATCATTTGTGTGTTGTCTTCAAGTGAACTAACTCAATGCGCAGCTTTGCGGTATAGAGCCGCTCCTGGGAACAGGGTTGGAATAGTAGAGAAGCATTCCTATTTTGGTAAAGTACTCCTACCTCCACATGGCCTTGCAATATAAAAATACTTAGAAGGAAAACCGTTGCTAGATATAATGAAGCTTCATGGGATTTAATTTAAATATGTAAAAAAGCAGTCTAAATATCAGACTAAAATATCTAGTAGGAAGTAGGGTAGTTCACTGTTGAGCCTTTCTTTAGTAAACCTGCATGTCTCTGTCAGACACACACATTATCGAGCAACCGTGCATAGAAATTGCCATGAATATTTACCATCTGTCTGAACTAAAGGATCAGATCTTGTCCGTACAATACCATCACACTCTTCAAATATTGGAAAAGTAGAAAAGTTTCTAGAGGTGTTAAACCAAGGCTGGATAGGATGTTGCTAAATACATGGAGCTATTCTACAATTCACTCAACCTAGACCACAGCTTCCATTCCTAGGCAGTCTTTTGGCGGACAGATTAGCTGTCAGTGGCCTGAGCTAGAGCTTTGCTCTACCCTGCACGTCCCATACATCCTAGCAAGATCCTCATGAAAGGCTCTTTCAACTTTACCTACACAAAGCTGTTCATTATGTACCTGCATCCCATGAAACCACACTGTGCTGGTGAATCATTTTGTTGGACTGCTAAGACCCAGGCAGTCACATCCCATGATAGAGGGTGTGCAAGTCACTTGGCAATGACCTAATCTCCTTACTGCTGAAGGGACAGAGGGAGCAAAGCACTGAAGCTTTTGAAATGTAATTAAAAACATGTGTTACCTTCCAAATGTCCCGCATGATCTTAGAATGGTTCTGGAAGCATTTAAGATAAGCTGTGCCCCATAAAAACAAGACCACAAACTACAACAAACTTGAAAAATATTAATGAGTACTGTCTAATTAAAGTTAATTTGTCTGGATTAATTAGTGGACTGTTAGATATTTGTTTGTAAAGCTTTGTAGATATTAGACGTCTTCAGTACTGAGTATGGTTCATGCAGTTACTGCCAACTAATCCCGAAATGCTCAACCAGGACTCAAGCTCAACAGGCACATGTGGTTACATAAAAATCTCCTTTTAAATTTCCTTTACAGAAAAATGAGTTTCTAGCTGGGAAGAGGCCTCAGATTAATGGCCAAATGCTGAAAAATCTGAAGGAAGAAATCCTGTAAAATCGTTATATATAACATGCATATTGCATTTTAAAACCAAATTTGTGTTTTCCTTAGAGTACCTAATGCTGAGAACACAAAAATTGGATATAATCCAAAAGCATTCAACAATTTTGAATGGCTTTCTCAACATATACTGAAGACATTGCTGAAGGATGCATGCCAGGACCACAGACCGCTGGACACAAATTTCTTTGTTGTGCATATGGCTTCTCTTATACAGCACTTTGGATTAGATATTAGCGTAAGGAGCACAGAAAGGGACTGTCGTATGTTAGGTGCTGCACAAAAGCAGTATCATATCTCGCCGTAAATCTAATTATCTGACTGGCCTTCCCAAAGAGGACTCCAACTTTGGTTGCATTAAAGAAAAGGCACGATTGCCACCACTGCCAGTATTGCAATGCTATTTTTGAGCAGACAGGTATGACACAGAGGTCACCCCTGAATGCTACCATTCTCACTGCTTTAGTCAAGGCTGTTTCAATAACACTAGAAAATGTTTATTCATATTCATAATAAAGCTTTAGAAGAATGCACATTTCACTTGTGTTACTGGCTAAGTGACTGTATTAAGTATCCCAGTTTTCAAAGACAGCCCAATTGGTAGAGCCTCAATTTGAGAAAACAAGCTCAGAAGTTTCCAATCAAAGGACTCAGTTTTACAGGGGAAACAACCTCCATCAATATACTCTTAACTTGGGTTCTTTTATGACTAAGACAACAGAGGGGCTGAATTTGACCCCAGTGATGCAACTTCCCAACACAAGAGGCAAAAAAGCAACTGTAATTCTCCGCCTTGAAACTCCCTAAGCGCAGGACTACTCTCACAGCACAGAGGAAGAAGAATATGCTTTCAGTGCTACTGCGCTTCAGAAGTCCCAGAGCTGCTACAACAGCCTCTCTGGGATTCTTTCCACAGGGAAAAGAGAGCAACAACTTCGTTATTCTTCTGGTTACATTGACACTTGGCAGGCTAAGAGACGTTAGTCCAAACTGTTATGTGCAGGACGCAAAAATAGTAACGAAAGGTTTGCTTGTCTAATTGAATGAGTGAGTGTGAGTGGATGGTTGCATCCTACCCTATGGGCAATAATTCAGACTATCCAACATGCTTTTCAGATTTCGAGGTTGTGAAATACATACAAAACCACTTGGAAACTGATGCTAACATGGTCCCCAGCACATTTGCAAAAGGCATCATGAGGTATTCACAACAACAGAGATTGGTCACAAAGAACTTTTTTTCCTCATCATATAATCCTGTGGAAGAGTGCGTAATTTCACCAAGAGTTAGATGAACCTGAGCAGGAGCCCAGCTCCCATGGATAAGTCCAGTGGACAAGGAGGAATTAAGTTCAAAAGACCTGCTTTACATAGCTCATCAACAGAATATGATCATTTAGGAGGAAAATCCAGACATAATTGTAGGTTAGGTACCTCTGATCTGTTTCAACATGTGCAATTAAAATATGCACCACAATATCTCTAGTTTTACTAATCTTACAGATACTATCTCCATTCTGATCACCATTCTGAGGGTCAAATTTGGTCTCCCAAGGAATAAGTGTGCCTACTGCACAGGAATATGGACCATACTGGAAAGACCACTCCCACCTTCCGCACCCCTAGGCACTGAGGGATAAATCCAGAACTTTCTGCTTCCCGGTGATCTTTGTTTTCATCCCAAGAAAGGCACAAGCATAGCAATTGTGCATCTCCATGTGCTTACAGACTGGTAGCTTTCCTTTCCATTGCATTTAATGCTAAATGCTTCAAAGGTTTCCAGGAAAATAAGTTGTCAACATCCTATCAAGTGTTCAGAACCATGCACTCTTTGCCCCAAATATCATCTTTTGCGCATTCAGGTTTTCTTTATCAGTACCAAATAAGTCTTGCAAACTTTGAAAAGACTGCTCCTTTAGCCCAGGAGAACTTGTCAGACTTTTGTCCATCCCTTGAGAGATATTTCTAAAAAGAAGCATCTTAGGCACAAAGGAACACGCCATCTAACTACACTTAGATTCTCCACCCAGCTCCCAAGAAATTCCTGTGCACCACCCCCTGCCTTCCAGTCATTTCAACAAGCCCTTTTGTTTGATTTTCAGAGAGAAGCGGGACATGAGCTAATCAATGTTATGCTCAAGGTAAAAGGTAAAAGCATCAGAGACCTAACCTATATAACTACTGAAAACAGCATGGACGCTTCCCAACATGGATGGCAGAGAGCTACTTGGATGTTACGGGGGGGGGGGGGGGGGGGGGGGGGGGGGGGGGGGGGGGGGGGGGGGGGGGGGGGGGGGGGGGGGGGGGAACAACCAAAACACAACCCACAAATGAATAAAACATAACATTAAGGCTCTCCTCCCATGACAAGGCAACCATCTCTGAATATAAGCCTGGCCCAAATAAAGGTTTGTGTCCCCAGGGTGACAGAGGGTGCTATAGGCTGTCCTCCAATGGACAACTTTTCCAGGAAAGTTCAAGCACCCTGGTAGAAAACTCTTCTCCATGCATTTCCTCCATTAGTCTTAAACCAACAACAACTGGAAATCCCATGATGGCCTCTCATGGCATAAGGCTGATAACCTACTGTAACCTCAGTCTTGCCCTTAAGCAGTGTTCACAACTTCCCAATAAAGCATGTGAGCAGATGTTTGGGAAAAAGAAAGCAAACATCGTCCTAGAAATGTAAATCCTCCATACCCCCCCCTGCCACTCTGCAGCTTGGCACCAACCCACCTTCACTCCTGCGCACGTGGGCAGACACAGGAACAGCCCGATCCCCACGTCACCGAATCAGCTCCACGCTGGATTCTGGTAATGCATAGCATTAGTCACAGCCCGATACCGCTAATGCAAACCCAGCTGGCATCCGTAGTACAGGATCTAGCAAACAGGCTTGGGGTTAGCTGGATGTCCTAGCCATGTTTACCAAAAGGAGTTCTGCACTAAAAGGAGATAAACTGCTTGATTGTATGATGCCACTGCACATGTGAACCATGCGTGTATATGTGATTTCTGCTCAGTTGCTTGCGACATGCAATAAAGCTGAACAAGTGCAAGAAGTCATGGAGTGCCAGAAAGAAAATCCTAGCTGTTACTTTATTGAAACTGTGCTTGTTTGCTATGTTTCTGCTGGCAGCATGAGCATTTAAATAAAACATGACCGTAATTTATTTAGCAAGCAAGTCTTTGAAAGTTCTTTTGCACAGCTCTTACTAATTCAGCCACACAGATTACCTTCCTTTCACTCCACATGTCCATGTCCTTGAAGTGACTCGGGCAAGATCCACATTAAACATTGCTCTAAATGCAACATTTGGGCACCTTTCTAGTTTTGTTTAAGCCACTTGCCTGCCTCAAAGAGCTTCAGAAAAATACAATCCAGCTAAGGATTCACTCCCTTGTTCCCAAGATTCAGTTTTGATTCTTATCCCAGTGAGTGCTTTTCTTTTCAGGAATATACATTATTCATTCTACATTTATGGTGCTGATCAAGTGACTGTAGTGGCATAGATACTGTATTCAATCAGTATCAGCGCTCCAGCTGTACATCTGAAAGGTGAAGATTTTTGCTGTTACATGAAGTATTTACACGTGCACAGACACAAAGTACATGCCAGTATCGGATCACCCACCACACTGAAGGACAGAGTTCCTGTGGTTACTTGGAACATTCCTGTGAAGTTTAGCCACAGCCCTGGGGTGGGTTTGCACTGCCGGGTGGTTGAAAGTAGATACTGATCTCAGTTGCAGTCGCTCCCTCTTTCCCACATATGGGGAAGCACGTGCACATTTGTGTGTACACAAACAATTTTATATATCTGTGCGTACATACATGTCTATGTATAAAATGTTTCTACAAGACAAGTATACACACATGCAATGTTTGTATAGACATAAAAGTTCCTTTCCCTGAAAAAAAAAAAAAATTTGTGAAAAACAAAACACCAAAAAACCCCACCACAACATTTTGTAAGTCCAAAGTAGTCAGTTATCCTTCCTCAAAATGGCACCAACTTCCGAGATAATGTCCACAATTGATCACCGGTTTCTTTGGCTTTTACAGCCTGGCTCATCTTCCATTTTTATTTTCTACCTGCCTATATTATTATCTAAATATATCCAATCTCTCTTGTGCTGAGGAGGAACCTTAATATTTTGAAAATTTATTATAATTTTATGCAATAATTTAAGTTATTACTTAAGTCATTACAACTTAACCTTACTGAAACTTAACAGATGCGCACTTTATTTGTGTACCCTCAAGCCTCAGTATAACAGCAATAGTTGTTTGCAGCTTCAGAAAGTTCATTTTAATCACAGCAGGTTTTCAACTATTTAGTAGAACTTCAGGAACGTCATGCTTTCTTTGACTAAAGTCTCAAGTTTGGTCAGCTACAAGTGTCAAAGGGACAATAAAAGTGTGTGTGTGTATATACATGCACACATGTAATATATAAAATATACATATATTGTGTAAAATACTATATTTGGTTACGTAGTTATACAGTAATATTCTAAACTGTGTGTCACTTTTTGTAGCATTTCTTTTCAGATCGCATTTTGGGAATGTATAAGAGCTGGTTATTTGGATTGGTGTTTGTTCTAGCATATTTAATAGAACTCTTAAGAGCAGGTTGTAAATAAATTGAAAATAGCAATTTATAAAATTATAAACAATAGTATGGTTGAAAGTCAGAACTGCCACCAAGAAGACCTCTTCAAGATTTGGACTCACCTCCCACCTCTCGCATCAGTGCAGACTATGGTACCCACATCAAGAAAAGCAACCTTCTAAATACTTAAGTTTTAGGCAGAGTTCAAATTGAGTAGAGAATTGTAGACTTGAACAAAATAAATCCATTGAGCCCAAAGTCTTACTGCAAGTAGACCATCTCTCATACAACTTCCTATTTTGTTGGGAAAAGTCGATTTGTTTAAGCCAATTTCAAAGGAGTATTTATCTCATTGAAACGCTTTTTCTTCTATAAACACTCTGAACTTTTCAAGCTTCGTGTAAAAGGTGCATAATTATGAACACTGCATTTATTCTTAACCATGCTCTTTTTGATACTTCTCTTATGCGAACAGAGAGGCAGTTTGTGCACAAATACTGCACAGCTGATTGCTGCTACAAGTCATTTCAATATAAGATAGTTTAACTGGAGGAAAATCAGTTCTGGGGATGCTCAAGCAAACTATGAAATCCAGAAAGACCCTGGTGAGAACAGCACATGAACGCCTTCTTGAACATTATTGAAGTTTAAAATTATCTTTAATAAATTAATTATATTTAAAAACCAATTTGATAGCCGAAGACAGTATTGGTTTTCCAGAAGCATGTAAATTAAGATCTCACTCAAATCAAATCTTGATGAAACCAAGAGGCAATTTTAGGACCTAAACTGACTAAGAAGCAGCTTAGTTCTCACTGCAGGGATGTCTTTGAGTTTCCCACTGCACAAATAAAGGCTGTACAGCTGCCTAGCTGAGAACGCATAACACAGGTCAGCTCTTCACGAACTGGAGCTGCTAAGAAGCCAGCTCAGACAGATGCTTAACTACCGAAAGCAAGACAACAGCTCCATCTGAATTAAGCCTGTTCTTGGAAAGCTTTGCTCATCTCCTTCCATATGAGGATGCATTAAGCCCCTCTTCCACTTGCTGGACAACATCTACACGTGTCCAATAGCTCACTGGCTCTGACCACACTCCTAGTTCTCACAATTTGAGACTGTGCTACAGCTACATCATTTCCAAACAGGCAGCACTGAGCTGTGGTGAAATACATTTTCAGCCAGCTCCACTTGATTATTAGCCTGGGTGTCAATGTGAAACATTATTTCTCCTAAAAATCTGCATTAGCAAACACAAGCATACTAAATATTTAAGGCACAGTTACATGATCTATTGCTTAATGTAAAGTGCAAAGAGAACGCAGTACACTAATCTGTTGAACATACAGCTTGGTTCAGCTTAAAGGATCATTGAGTAACAATCAAGATACAGCAGTGCTGGGCACTGGTTATTCCACAGCACAGCAGAGATCATATTTAACAATAATGAAACAACAAGGAGGCCCATCATTTTTGTGGCTTCAATTTTATTGTCTTCAATAGCTATTTACAGGGTAGCGGTTGTGGAGAACAGGGTTCCGCTGTACTTGAAAGAAGTTGTGCAAAGCCTGGTTTAGGAAAGATTAAATCTCATTGTAGTCTCCCCAGCCTAGCCAGGTGCAACTCCACTGAAGTCTTTATAGCACTAGCACACAGACCAGCAGTAAGGACCACATTTAGCAATTATGACGGAAAGAAGAGGTAAGAAAAACATCATCCATCTCTTCTGAAGAATCTGTTTGTAAAATCAAGCGGTTTTTACACTGTAAAACAAGTAGTTATCAACTCAAAATGCTATATTTAAAATGCAGTGTTATTTTAGACATACTTTGTTTGTGAAGTTGGTGGGGATGGAATAAGAAGAGAGAAATTCTTGAATCTGTACCTCCCCCAGACATTTGAGTACCCAAAAATACACTACTTTCTGTTATTTGATTCCATGGTAGCAACCGTTCCTTTCCACAGCTACTGTGTTCACAGGCAGCAAAATCCCTTGGTTCCCTCCAAGCATCCAGCCCCACCCTTGTACCACTGATACCCAGAAAATAAACCTACTTCATTGTGCCCATATTGATTTTGCAGAGCTAGAACATCTTTGGGAAACAGAGTCTACAACTCGAATAAAGATGATCTAATTAACTCTGCAATTGTGCTTATTGCTACTAGACCCCTTTTTTCTTCTTAACAGGATTATTGATTTAGAGTTTATAGCAACTTAAATGTCACAACAAGACATGCTGTGCACAGAGATAAAGCAAAGAAACATTCACTTTTAACAAGGAGGACAAAAATAATACTTCTCTGAGCATATAAATGAAGATAGCACAGCTGTTTAAATAATTGATTTGTCAAGTATCTTCTTGTAAAACTCAGGGATACACATACTTGGTGGCGGTCCAAGGGACAGACAGTAGCTTTCCCCTGATAGAGCAGCACCTAATCCCTGAACGTGCTTCCATCTTCCCCAAGACAGGTGACTAGTCCTGGTTAGATGCAGCCATGGAGAGAGGCCTGGCAGGGAGGAAGGTGCAAGAACTGCCCGTGAACTAAGGGTGAGGGCCTTACTTTGGACAGCAGAGTCCCCCCTGATTTACACCAGCACAGGGAAACAGGCCCGTCACCTTCCCTAGCCCATAATGAGATTTGTAGAAAATCTGAGACTTAACAAATAAATGCATATGTAAGAAAAACATACCCATATTTAGCAGTCAACATTATTATTATTATTGACCTCTGAATTTATTGTTTAAATAAATACGTGCAATAGCACTTTAACACAACTACCTCTGCAGTAAGGGACAACCACCAATAGCACACGTTGTGGGGGTAGGAAATGCAGCAGAAAACCACAAGTTGTCCTCCTTGGAGATACTCTGCAGAACAGTTCCTCTACATAGAACTTGTATTGTTTTGCAGAGCAAAAACCCAGGCTGGTCCTTCAAAGAAAAAAAACCACCAAACCAAAACTACACTGGACTTGATTCACTTTCTTCTCCCCCTCATACTGCTGCGATTCATGGGGAAAGGAAAAACAAAACAAAACCAAACCAACACAAAACACAACAACAAACCACCAACTTGAAAATTATGCATTTACTCTAACAAAATACCAGTCTCCAGTCCAATTCTACAGTTAACGACATGCTGAAGTGTTTCCCTGAATTAGCCTGGGGTTATTTACTACACATGCAAAGTAATCCTTCTATTTCAACTCCTATGAAAGATAAAGTTAACATGTATATCATGAGGGTTTAAAAAAATGGCTAGAAAAGTTCAGAGACATATTAAAGAGGAATTCAATGCTAAAATCTGAGCTTGCTGCAGAAGTCTCAACAGAATGTTAATGTCAAGAACTACCTATTTGTAGGGAAACAGTATATGGTCTATTGCACAGTCTAAGATATCCGATACCTAAATAAAGGGGAAAAAAATAAAAGGGAGAAAGTAAAAGTGAACAGGTATTGATCAGTGCCAGGGGAAGTGCTGGGAAAAAAGACCACACACACAAATGAGGCAGCTGAAGACTACTAGGATTTCAATTTTAAGATATTTATTGTACCACTTTGTAGTTTCAATTAAAGTCTGTGTTAAATGAATTAAGAGTGGGGGAAGGGAGAGATCTCCAAAAGGAGATGTCTAGAGGGATATCAGCAAACCATTGTGTGTTCCACATGGATTCATACCAGGCCTGGCATAGCATCACTGTCATTTATAATACTGAAATAAATATATTCTACTAGCAGTGAACTTACAGACTACACAAAGGACAACGCAGTAGTAAATAAGGATGGAAAGAGGCCAAGAGAGTGGCCTAGATGGCTTAATAGATTGGGCTCTTTCCAACAAAATAGGCTTCAACAGAGCCAAGACACAAAGCTATATGTCTAGGAATAACAAGCATTCAGCATGAGAAACTGCATCCTAGAAAGCAGACTGAATAAGGGATTTGGACAACATAAAGAACAAGCAATTTGTTAGGCATTCCCAGTGGCAAAGCTATCTAATATCATCCTGAATATATGAATCCAAGAACAGCATCTGGGAGCAGAGATGATATTTGACTTCCTACACGGCATTGCCAATAACCAATTCCTGCTTCAGGCCTGATGTTGAGGACAGACTCATGATAGCAGAGAAAAAAGCCACAGAAGTGTTAAGGGCTGCAAGAAATACCCCAAATTACTCCTAGTTGTTTCTGCAACAGGCAGAAGATGGCCACAGTTGCCTTGCAAGGAAGGAAGGTGCCTAAGAGGTAAGCATGACAAGGACCAACGAGTGAAACCTGAAGCAAGACAAAAATCAAATTAGGAAAAAAAGGCATGCTGTCTTAACCCTGAGAGAACTGACTGGAACACACTGCAAAGGGAAATGTGGATTCAGTGCCTGCTGACATCTTCAGACCGCTTTCTAGGGAATCCATTTTATAGAGCAGATTACAGCTCAGCAGAGAAATAACTGAGACCTGTGAGGGTCTACAGAGCTTGTTACTTGGAAGGTGTTTCAAGCTGAGAACTGCAATTTACTTTTCTTTGGTAACTGTTGGGAATAAGGAGTTCTTATATTCCTGTGCTACAGTTTTCAGGAGTACACAGCGTGCAATAAGGAACGCAGCCCTTCAAACTCCTTCCTCTGCCTATAACGGCTCAAATCCGGCCCACCTAATGTTAGGCACCTTCTGTATCGCCCAAGTTAAGAACATGCACTCAGAATTGCCAGTCTCAGGAAAAGAAAAGTTGTTTCCAAATAACAGCTCAAATCTTAAAGGCATCTTCAGCACATCTCTCTTTTCCACCTGTTAAGGAGAGTTAATGACTACATCATTAACTTAGACCCCTTAAGAAGAACTAGTTCTAATGCTAACTACCTGCAGGGGACTAAAAGGATACTTTGCCATGCCCCAGGCCACTGGGCCACGCTTGGGCCAGCCTGGTGACCTAAGATTTTTGTAGCTACAACTTTCTTCTAAACCTTTTTTTAACTGAAGTCAAATACTTCTGTTTCGTTTTTAACCCTTGTGTAATGATGTTTTTTCCTCCATAGTGCACCCCTCTGCATTATTAATTTCAACACAAGACAGCGTCTGCTATTAAAAATTTCATAATAAATTATTGCCAAGTGCTGATGAGCAGACATTAAGCAGCATTTAAAGATTACAGGACCAAGGTAGGTCAAGTTATTTTAGTTCTCTCTGGAATCTAGAAAGCCCTTTTAAGCTGATTTTATGATGAACCCGATTGCCTGCTTTCATTACTAGAAATTCACCATATCTAATCCCCTTGTTTCATGTAGCAGAGCATGCTGAGTGACACATGACTGTTTCTCTTCATTCAGTTTAATCAACCAACTGCAGTTGCATTCAATCACCTTTACTGGAGAATGAGCCTTCACTCACTATGGCTTCATCTAGAGAATAAATTGGTATGCACAAGGAGACCAGGACTGCCAACGATTGTACGGCAGTGTTGATTCAGACCTATAATAATAGTCTGTTTGCATCAGTGACCCAGGATACACGTAAACAGTTTGTGTAAGTCAAAAATAATGGGCAATAATGCAAACTAATTCAGCTTGAGGCTGAAGGGAGCAGTACACTATCTGAATGCCAGGTTTTTTGGTGAAGCATCTGGTTAAAGCTAGTAAGAACTCACTTTAGCTTTATGAGGCTGTTAGTCCTGTCAACAGTCTGAGGGCAGAGAGGGGGCACCCTCTAAAGGACGACTGAGAAAAGCAGCCAACAAACTCACTGGATATAGCTCTCCGGAGGATGCCTAAACACAGATCCGTCCTGTTTGGAAGTTAACTTTTGTGACCTGTGCCAAAAATCTGTTTCAGGGTGGCCTGCATGTCCGTGTCTTGAGTATGTCCTGCTCAAGGACTCTTACCGACTTCCTCCTTCCTACTGTTAGTCTGCGTGTAGCTTTCTCCTAGTTCAAGCTCTTACCACCTGCAGCAGTTAAAGACTATAATGGCACAACTAGCTTAAATGAGGAGGGAAGGAAAAAGCAAACCAGATACTACTATCGTGATTTTGGTACCAGTAGGAAGTGTCAGGGTAACAAAGTCTTCCAGGAGGCACAAAACTTTGGACAGGCAAATCTGGTCCTTGAGGAGCTGTTACACGGAGATTTGGAAACCTCACCCACTTGCTCTAATGGAAGCAATCAACAGTCACAATGAAGTTTCCTTTCTCCTCCTCTGTGTGTTTTAGAAGGCGACAGACATCAAACTCAAATTGTGCGCATTAAAATATGACCTCTGCAACAATTATGACAGCAAAATATAGAGCAGACTAGAGCTTAATGGCTCTATTCAAGTATTTCTTACCTCCTAAGGGACTGTTTCAGAAACACAGCTGAACTCGGAGGCATGGGCTTTGATTTCTTTCCCCCACCCTTCCAGTTCAGAAAAATTTAAATTCCAGGAGTGCTAAATTGACCTTGCATTCTCCTCTGCTTGCCTGCTAATTAGAGTTTAACAAGTGGTGCTTCCAGCCCTTCATAGCACATCCAGAACAGAAAGTGATGCAAATGTGAACTGATAGGATCAGAGAGCTTTACCCTACCATCAATTTCTACATAAATCCAGATGGGACATCAACAGGAATTTTGCAGATAGGGGATGGCCCAAAGCCAAGATGAAAGCAGTACTAATAAATCTTACTGTGGTCATGTTGTTCTGTTACACTTCCATCCTTTTTGAGGTTTAAAATATTACAGCAATTCCCATCTGGGGCAAGGCCCAGAATGTAATTTCATTCTCTTCTAATGCTTTCAGCTGACAAGACTGTCAACAGGCAAGTTTCAGTCAGTGAAACCAACATAGCTTCAGTGAGCCAGGAACATTTACATCTTCAGAGATAAACTATGCGTTAGCAAATACAATAAACCTTACCATAGCTCTTAATTAAATCAACTTGCAGTTGTCACTTAGGCATTGATAATGCAACATATTACAGTGATTTTTTTTCTAGAAAGAAAGCGAGGCTCTCTAAAAATCCCCCACCAGTCTTATTTTCTGCTCCAGCTGGATTTTCAAAGATGTATTTGGAATTCATCCACCTTGTTATACGATATCCATGTAGACTGTTCTTAGAGATATAATTTGATTAAACAAAGATTTATGGGTTTTGTTTTGAATTTGTATTTTCCAAAGCCAAAAAGCATACAGAAATGTTTTAATAATGTCTGAAATGCTGCTCAGAATACAGTCAAATAACAAAGAGCTCATGTAACTAGATTTGTGCCATGCACTGTTATAACAGCATTGCTAATCCAAGAAGATGCAGAGGTATCAAAGCAATGCTAAGGAAGCGCCACAGCAATGTTTCAGAATCAAGTAGTGTCTGTCAGCTCTTCAAGACACACAATTTATATAAGTTGTCACCAACAGCCTTTTATGCTTAGGAGGGAAAGGAGAAGGCAATGCTGTAGAACAGTTTTCTGGGAGTTTTGCCCCCATATCAACAAGCCCTTATTGGAAGTTAAACTGGGATGCAATATTGCATATTGCATAGACTCCAGTGAACAGAGGCACTACATCCAAAGTCCACTAAAGCTGATGGATGGTTCCCAAAGCTTTAGCAGATTCCTGATCAGCCTGTCATACAGTCAATTCCCTGCCTTTCTGAACCGTAGCATACACCTTCTGCTAGTTCCAGCTGGTTTTTAGTAGTGAAGAATCATTTCTCAATACCACTAAAAAAATAAAAATATCTGAAGAGTCTTTATTGCTAACATAGCCCCAGAAGTGCACAAGAACCATTTGCAAGTCTGACATGGGTTTCCACACCAACCCGTTTTCACCTTGGCATTTAATTCACACCACTCTAGAGCACTTCTGTCTGCATCTAGAAAAAGAAATTATTGTATTTCCAGTAATGAAAAGGGATTTGATACACACACATGCCCCCCCCCCACAGGACAGTAGGATGAAAATGAGCATATCTGAAGCCAGTTGATGAAGCCCAGCCTCCTGGAATACAAACTTGACTTTTAGGCAAAGTCCAAGGGGAAGATGGTTCTTTCCGTATCCACAATGATCACAACAGACAGACATTGTTTCCAGCTTCTACTGCTGAATTCAGAGACAGCTTTCCCCTTACCACACATATTGCAATGGTCACAGTTTCCTTCCACTTCTTCCCTCAAGTGATTTATACAGTTTCACCCTCCTCCCTGTCCTCCTTTAAGTACAAGGAATCTGCTACAATGAACAGGGAAAAATAAGGACATAAAGAGAACTGCTACTTCTTAGCTCAATGAACGCCATTGAAATTTGTATCCTTCAACTGATAAACAAGTATATGAATGATCAGCCTTTGAATTCAAGCACTGAATGGAAATCCAGGACCCAATCCAAGAGATGTTAGTAAGATTCTGCTATTACTTATTACAATGAAGGTAGATTATTTTTATTTTTAGTCCCCACCCTCAGCTGCAGGGAACTTGTCCCCAAGGGCTAGCACAGGGGGGGAGAGAACAAGGAGACAAAGAAGCCCCCAGCACAACCCACCCACCAAAGAGGTTGCCCCAAGATTTACTAAGCAAATCCCAAGCATCATCCAGTTTCCCACAGAAACAATGAAGGAAGGAAGCAAAGTTAATATTTTAATTAAAACAATAAATCAACCACTTTCTCTTGTTTTCTGAAATGGCTTGATTTAAGTTCTCATTTACAATATTTTTGCCATATCAGAAAAGGGGCCTGCTCATTTGGCAGTGATTTATTGTCTTCAGCAAATGCTAGTACGTTCCCCCCTTTAACACATATAACCCATCGCTAAAGACTCATCTTCTCACTGTTTCCTCAAAATTACTGAGTGGAAATTAAAAAAAATAAAATAAGGACATAACAGACTCCAGTGATTCAGAGTAACCCACTCCAGCTTGTGTTTTTAAAAATAGCTTTAAAGTCACACCAGACGTTTTTGTTTCATTTTTACCAGCACGCTCAGACTTGTCTCAAACAGTTGCTTGTTCTTCTCCCATTCAAGTCTATGGAAATTTTACTTTCAGTGTAATCAGAAGAGGAAATTCAGTCATATTCATTTCTCCAGGGTAAAGTAACCAGAAAGGCATTACAGGGCATAGCCTAGTGCAGGCATTACTACACATATCTGTAAAGTCACTTTACAGTGATCCTTTTTCAAACTCTGCCCATGGTGCAATAGAACAGATCTCACTAAATTTCTGGGACCTAAACACCACCACGTGCCAGTTCGGCTCACAGCTTTGCTCAGGATCAGAAGATTAAAATCACGGCTACAGCACTCAACAGGTCATCCTTGCAGCACCCTGTATCTTCCGCACTCCGAAAATCCCAGCCCCACTCTCCAGAACTGAGCAGCTAACACCTTACCCCTGAACCATCAGATGGCAACCTGAGGTCTAAGAATCATATATCAGCCCCTTTCACTCCCCAAGGGTTGTAAAATTTGGCCCTTGAATCTTTGCACAGGTGTCACGCTGTGGTGGAGATCTGCAGTCAGCCCCACTCCCATCAACAGAGCTATGCCTGATTTGCACTGACGCAGCTGAGGAAGCCTGTGCTCTTCAATAGGTTGCTCTGTTTTGTACATCCTCCTTCCACTTGTGCGCACAAAGCCCCGCCGGCCTTCAGGCAATTCCCAGAACAAATAGGCTGGTTTCTATTTTCAGCAGGAGCCACTGTCATTGCTTGGACTCACGTCAAGGCAATATTTTTCTCATGTTTTTTCCAAATCCCAAGTGTAGGGAAAAAAGAAAGACATTATCCTCTGTGTAACTTCTTCAAACTGATGTGCCAGGTCTTAAATTAAGAAGCGAGAGCTGCATTCTGTCCCAAATACTTTGCTTAAAGCTCTTCCAAGCTGACCTGTGCAGTCAATGGTGCCTGAGTAACCATAGCAGCATATTTGAACAATGCCAAATACTTGTGAACTGACACACAAAAATTCAAGAGGTGGAACGCACAAAGCGTGGATCTCAGTAAAAAGCAGAACAGCCACTAGAAAAAGCACCAGAGCTGATGAACATGAGAGCAGAGTTAGATCTGGTGTTTACTGAGACTGAAAGGAGAGTCATGATGGGTGAGCAAGAGTGCTAGTACAGCCTCAGAATTAAGATGACAGCACAGATAAATACAAGTAAAACTGGTGACCAAACCAGCTCTGGAAGCCCCCTGAATCATCTGGATATCAGTGGCCACCATAGTTACCCAACTAGCAAGCTCTGATCGCTTCCTTGCAAAAGCCTTGTAGGTGCTAGTTTTCCACTTGACAAGAGCCCCAACAGGCCAGAAGTCCAAAGCACATATTGACAGTTGTTTTCCAGCTACATTAAATTATACTTGATGCAGAGAGGTATTTACCTACTGCAATTATCCCTGGAGCTGGAAGTAGCTCCAAGACCTTAGAAGCCTTGAAAAAGCTAATTAATTCACTGCCATAAATAATTTGATCTCTTAGGAGGATATGTACTCTCTACATAGTAAGTAACAGCTTGCTTTAATGGAAAAAAGGATGATTTGCCAATGCACATCTGTATTTTATTATAGGTGTTTATCAACCATTTATAATTTGCCATAAAGAAAGCAGAAAAGGAAAAAAGAGAAATCTTAGCCTAAAACAAAGCACATTCCCACAAGCTACACCATCCCTGGAAAGCAAATCTAGGTCTGTCCTGTTTTGTCAGACACAAATACCTCCTGCAGGGAAATCTCACACGAAATTAAGAGCCAGTGCAGATCATTTCTCCCAGGCCCTTTTGCAGTTGCAGAGATAGAAGGCGGCTGCACAGGACAATCTCTTCCCAGCTCTGCACCAGAGAGAAGCAACTACCTGCTCTCTGCCCTCTGAAATGGGAGGAAAACCAATTGCTTCCTGTTGCAGAAAAAAATAGCTATATCTGTGACCACAGCACGATGGCACGGCAGGCTTCCCACTGCAAATCAGCAGCGAACACCAAGCATAATAATAAAAAAAAAAAAAAAAAAGGAAAGTTATAAATCACCTGCTTAGCTAGTGTTGTTGCCCAGGAGCTTTTAGCATACTCTTTTTAACACATGAGGTTGCCCTTTAAATAGGTTTCCTTTTGTCCGGTGAGGTCAGGAGAGCAACCTTTTGTGTGGAGACAAGCCTAGGTGACCAACTCTGTTGCAGTGCATAAGGATTTTAAGTCACTCATAAGCTGGTTTAAGTGTTTTGAAAGATACAAAGTAAAAGATCACCTAGTACCTTAAAAACCACCTAAACCCTCCTAAGAAATAGCCATTCAGTTACCTTTCTGAATTCTTATGCTTGATAAGCACTCCAGAACCGCTGGTGGGAACAGCTTAGTGATCTAAAAACCAGGGCAAAACTCTTGCAAACATCTTTTAGTACAGACGAAAACCACACACCATGCCACAGACGCTCAAGACCGCCCTTTGCGAGGTAAGCTCTGCTCCCTGTGATCTACAAGCTAACCAGTAGCAAGGGAACAAGTGGGTACCGCAAAGATGACTGCTTGGCATCCTTCACGTGGCAGGAGCACCTGGGAACAGCACCGCTAGGAGCTAACTGCTTGGACAAACGTGTGCTGGCAACCAGCTCGGGTGAAACACCAAAGCATCTTTAATAAATAAAACAATTTCTCTCAGGGAGGTTCTGAATTTGAAGCTTTGCCAAAACATCAACCCAGCCCTCCTGTGGAGAAAGAAATGGACCTTTGAACTCCTTGTGCAAATTTTCTAAGTGCAGCCTTTTAGAAACAGCTATAGCCAGGGGTGCAATTAATTCAATTCTTTCCAGAAGATTTTTAGCTCCATAAAACTCATGTATTATTTAAGCCTCACAGCTAAACCATGAACATTATCAAGGTCCAGCTTTTTCTTTGTACACACACACACAAAAAAGACGACATTTTGCTGAAAGATCTCTGGAAAAATCCCGCAACACCTTCAAAACCCCCAGATTCCCTGGCTGCCAATAGAGACCTTTCATTTCTGAAGTGAGTCTGATGGTACCTGCCTCTCTCCATCAGCAGATCTCTGTTTCAGCGGGCTCTTTGCTGTGCCTAGCCTCAGATTCCTACAGCAGCATCAGGGGAACATCACCTGTGGCAAAAGCCTCAGCTGGCCATTTTCTCCTGTACCTGCACTCCTAGCAAGATTCAGGTTCCCCCAAGGATGATGCAGTAGAAGGCGGCTGATCTTCTCTCCCAACCTGAATAACTGAAATCAGCTGGATGAAGAATCCTTATACATACAGATAGGTACCATTAGCAAACAAGAAATAAGTACTCTGCAGTTTTATAAACATTTCTTTTAAAACAGCAGCTATCCTGATTGAGCAAGTGCCAGCTTTAAACACCGAATACAAAGCATCAGCTTTGCGACTGGCCTGCATTTTGCCTTTAGGAAAGGCCTGAGGGAAACCAGCTCTCTGGAGCAAAACAGAATCAGCTTCTCCCTGGCAGTCTCATGTATTCGAACACTGGGGAAGTGTGTGTAAAAATGAGGGTACTGGCAAGAATTTCTGTGGTCTTCCTTGCATTTCTGAGACCTAAACTAACAGTTTAATGAGCAAGCACCACCCAGCAGAAAGACATCTGCACGAGGGAGTCGGTCTTGGGATCCCAGCAGCAGTCCTCCTCCCCTCAGCAACATTCGGCTGTAGTTAGACAGCAAACGTGTAGCTGAAGCCTTCAAGCAACTACCAAACGTATGATATGATCTACATTTTCTAATGGCCAGCCAGTTAGCCAAAAAACTTGTCTTTGAAGAAATATAACCTGGATTTAAACATACCAAATGCTAGATACTTTGTTGCTCAACGGCCATTAAATGCATCAAGTATATATAAACAGAACAGTGCAATACAGAAACTGACTGAACAACGTTCACACCCAAGAAGTCGTCTGGAGACCCAGCCACTTCACAGCTCCCAAGAGGTTAACTCGTTAGGATCACTGATACCGCTTTTAAGAGTCCTTGCTCTGTCTGTTTTTAAACAGAAACAGATTTTCTAGAAATCTGCATTACTGCATGTTCCAAGTGCTGTAGCTGTCACTCAGCTTTCCATAAGTTATTACTTCTGTGTATTCAGAGCAGTTTGGGAACTGAAGGTTGTCTTGTCACTTCCATGCTCCATAAACAGTATAGATGCTGGAATATGGTAATATTTACTCCTGTTTTGCCATCTGCTTATGTATGCACATAAAACATGTGACTCCCAGAATGTGGAGCAGCAGAATAACAGCAGAAGCTTTTAATCGCAAGATAAAGGTACAAAAATCAATACACATCTTTTCTTTTTAATGAAAAAGGTACTACTGCACAGAATAAAGAATACATATAGTAAGAAATAAAAAAAATAAATAAAAAATCACCTTTTCAATAGAATATATACTCTTTAGCTTTGGCTTTTACTAAAGTCAGTGTCAAAAAAAAAAACCAAACACCAAACCCTCCCCCCAAATCCCTACCATCTTGGTTATGTAATCAGTAAAAAGCAAACAAACCCCAAACCAGAGGACTAAGTTGTTTATCTTTAGAAGAAAAGATCCATCCCAGCTCTAGGTCAGGTTGCAACAAGATAAATGTCCCCAAACACCCGAGCACCTTGACATACCTTAGAAAAAAACCAAACTTTCAGTATTGATTTCCACACCGAAGAGAAGTTCTGTTACACTCCTCCTTCGCACAGCCTGAGCAGAACCCGAGGAGGAAAGCAGCCAGCTGCTCACCAGCCCCAGCCTAACAACAGCCCCCAGAGCACGTGTTCTCACTGTGCACAGACCAAAGCAACTACAGCCCCCACCCACAAACACCTCCCCATGCAGCTGGGGCCTCTTACTCAGGTGTTTATTGTTAAAGTCAGTGCTAAAGACAGAGCTAAGATGCAGAGTGTGTTTAAATAACTCTCTAAATAAAGATCAACATGGCCAACTGAAGTGTAAAGGCTTCCCTCAACCAACAAATGGATCCAAACACTGAATTAGTGTTTAAAATGATAGACCACATCCACACGCAGGCTCCTAGCCATACAGGAAAGTGTCCAAGGCAATTTCATAGAATCATAGAGTGGTTTGGGTTGGAAGGGACCTTTTAAAGGTCATCTAGTCCAACCCCCTGCAATGAGCAGGGACGTCCTCAAGTAGATCAGGTTGCCCAGAGCCCCGTCCAGCCTGACCTGGAATGTTTCCAGGGATGGGGCATCTACCACCTCTCTGGGCAACCTGTGCCAGTGCTTCATCACACTCATTGTGAAAAACTTCTTCCTTATATCTAAATTTCACCATTGCACCTTTTAGGAACAGAGGGAAATATGCAAAAGCTGTTTCCTGAAAGGGTAGACCTCAGCACAGATTAACTCCAGACTTCAGTTCCTTCAGTTTATTTTGAAAAAAGCTGATAAAGAAGCAGGGATTGCTGCTGGTCTCCAGCCCATGCGAGATGAGAATTTTGCACTGTCCCTGATCTTAGGACACCGATTCTTTGGATATTGAGGGTGTTTCAGTTTTTTCTTAGGGCAGGAAAGTACTGTTGTGGGTCAGGGGGTGGGGGTGCCTGTTTTAAGGCCAATCAGAATGAGAACATTACACAACTCCATTTCAAATGTTTTATAGAAACTCAAACTTTCTCTGGCTAGAGAGGGCTGTCAAAGCTGGATAAACATTTCTGCCCCAGCTGGTTGTCCTCTTGCAGAGAGAGCTATCAACTTGTTAGTTTACCAAGCAGAGCATTTGGTTTACTGTCAGACCTATGGACACTGCACTTTAGAACTTGCACTGGTGTAGTGCCTCTGCTATCACATTTCAAGAAGTCATCTCATTGTTGAACAGTTCTTTCACACTGCTTTGGGACACTTAAGTGCCTACAACCAGTGCTTTCACCGAGAAGGGGTCGTACTTTCAGTTTCTCAAAACTAAAAGTAACGTTTGTATCCCATCCCACTCCAGTGAAGCTGCCGTATCCAGGCCACGGACTAGTGCCGATGAGATGGCAGGTGGAGGAGGCAGGTCTCAGCCTGAGCTTCAGACACTCCACCACAGCCAAATGTGGAGACCCTCTCCCCAGGTAAGGTTACATGCACACCTAAGCCCCTTTTGGTTGAAGATTGATTTAAGACGTTTAGGGAATAGAAGTACGTCCTGTAAGAAGTTTATCTTTATCAGTCTAGAGAGACAGTAGCTGAACTCAGAGCAGCTATGAAAGAGAACATTCAGCATCTTGTGTGACTATAAAGGAATTAAAAGACTCATTTTACAGTGCATTTTAATTAAAGTTCATTATAAGAATTTTTTTTTAAGAACAGCATACTACAGATTAATGGAAATATGTAACTTTATCCTACAAATGGGACTGTCACCATATTTCTTACAATTCAAACATATGAAAAATAAATATGATATTTAGCTTTATAAATCTCCCCCCCCCCCGTAAATCTTGTTCTTTTAAATAACAAAGTATTAACTCTTTCCCGGTACAGTACATTTGCTATCTGCGAGCACAAACCAAGTAGTCACACAATGCCAAGGAAACAGCACCATTTTTGCAAAATATTGAGAGAAAATGATAAAAAAATATAGTAGTCGCCAGTGCTTACAGAAGAGACAGTCAACAAGAATTGAAAAAACAGCACATTTTCATATTACATAGGACCATTATAGTAACATAGGAAAACAGTGCAGAAGACTTATGCTGGAAAAAATATATAGCGATTCTCAGCAAGCAGAAACTGAACTTTGGCACGTTGCTCATAAAAAGGCCTTTCAAAGCAAAACAAAATGGAAATTCACTTAATCACAGCTTGTATATTAAAAAATAAAGACATTGACTAAAGCAAGAGAAACAATAGAGAAAGTTTACAAGCCAGGTCACTACGAATTCAGTACATTCAGCCTACAGAAAATACAATCTTCATCCATCCATCTACACTGGGATCCTGGCTAGCGAAAGACAGGCTTTGGGACAGAACCTTCCCTGAAGCATCTCTGTTTCAGTGGAGCTATGCTGATTACACAGCTTTCTTCAAATTGAACTAGAATAGCATGTCTCAAATACATTGCCTCCTTATCACAAAATAAGGATTTCTAATTTGCAAATTAAAAAGCAAGACCCTTGCACTCAGGCAGTGGCTGTTCTGCTCTACCCATAGTTGCACCATAACCACTGTAGCGTAAGGATTAAGGGATTTCTTTAAAAAGGGCTAAAAAAGAATGGCTTCAATTGAAAGGGGAGACAATAGACTGGAAGGAAGGATTCACATTTAGCCTGTTAATCTTAGCGCTTTATCAGCACTGCACATTATCAAAAGGAGTACTATCGTGAACATGTGCACGGCTGTTCCCCCTCCCTGCCAGAAGAACCAATGCAATAAACTCGGGCCTAACCGAAAGGTGCTGCAGGCCAAAGCATATTTTTGGATCACGCCATAAGAAAGCAAGGGCCGCTCTAGCCAAGAAGTGCTTCTTTCATTGTCGGGCTCAATGCCCCAGACTAGCAGCTATCTTTGCACTGAGGCAGTTTACTCAATTTGTTTGATTCTTTTGAGGAGTTAAGATTGGGGGAAGGCAGAGAGAAAAATAAGTGCTTTAGATTGCACAGAAGATTGTCCTACTAAAGGGGGCACTTGAATGGGAAACAATGGCAGCTATAAATCTAGCAGACGCTCTTCACATGTCTCCACAGGCCATTTAGTAGCACCTCCAAACACATCAACGTTGTTATCAACCCAGGGTATGATGTTGCCAGGCATGTTGGTAGAGCAGTTAGCAATATTCATGATGTCTTCAGCTTTTAAGACCCTGTCCCATATATTGAACTGGCTCATCTCCCCAACGAAGGCTTGAGTTGCATCAAATCTTCCTCCTACTGTGTCCTTTAGGCACACAAGAGTTAAGATTAGATGAGAAGGTTATTTCAGCATTTTCTTCTTCAAACCGAAGACCCCCCCCCCCAGCCACACTGCTAGAAGGAGGTGCAGAGCTAAGTCAGAGACGAACAACGGCAAGTTTCTAGAAGGGCTACTTTGAACGAGATATTCTATGGAACAGTTAAAAGCTTCAATCTGAAATGTGTCAAAACAATTCAAAGCAACAGTAGTGACTGTATACCATCACACAAAGGCTATATGTAACTAACCCTGCCCCTAAGCAGTAGAGCAGAAAAGACAGCTTTAAATATTGAAGCGAATTTAGGAGCCATTTTGCAAGCTTGGTACAGGGACAACTTCAGCAAGAACTGCATAGATGTGCAAGATTACTCCAAAAGCTTTATGGCTATAGATTAAACTGTAACTGCAGCCCTTCACCAATTGTCTGCAGGGCCTACAAGATGCGATCTTCGGATCTAAGTACACAGGCTTCTTCTGTTGTACCAAATGACTAACTCAAACTGCTACTGCACAAGCCTAAAAGTGTTTGTTTGCTCTATCCACTACTCAAGGACAGAAATCACACATTTTGTGCGATCGCACCAATATGAAACTGATAGCATAGGATAGAACCAAGCATAGTACAGGCAAATGGCATGAGAGAGTTACAGAAAAGCTGCCAGCCACTGGAGCATCTGCTATGCAGACTGTATTAGGAATCTGAATTTACCATTCTGTCATGGATAAGTATCTACTAAAATCAGTATCGGGACAAAACTAGTTTTTCATTGGCCCATTGTGAACTTGGGAATCCTGAGAAGAGGCCACTTCCTGCTACTCATTACAATTTTTTTTTTTTAGTCTATGTATAATCATACAACAAACACATAGAGAGCCCCTTTTCATCCTTAACCTCATGAATGCTTTCTGTTGGCAGTACTAATATTCAAACTTTTAGCATTTGCATTAGGAGAGTTATTTACCTACATCTTTAATGAGAAGCCCAATATCTCATTTAGAGCTCGTCCCTTTGACTTCAGACTCATTTTAAATTAGACATCAAATTCTAAGTGACAGACCCCACTTTTCTAAAAATGTGTTACATACCTGAAAAGCTGCAGAATTCAGTCTGGAGGGAGCTCTCCATAGTAGGCCAAATTATAAAAGATCCCAATATACACACAAGCAAGCTAGTGCCCATAGTTGTGGGTCCCCTCACCCCCCATACACACACCTTCCTTGGTCTATTCCGGGGCTCAAGGACTAACATTCTTACTATTCTTGAGATACAGAGGAAAGGAAGGGGGAGAACTAGTAAACCACTAAGGGGGACAGTCAATTTGGCTTCAATTAAAAAAAATTAAACCAAATCAAACCAATTATACTTGGTCTGCTTTCAGCAAGCTCCTTTTTGACTGCTCATACAACAGCACTGGCCAATTCTGTCCGTTTCTATAACTTCAGTGGCCACATTGCTAGTTACCAGCAATCTAGCTCAAAGGATTTAATTTATGGCATTATTCAGATCACTGAAAGTTGAACACTGTAGCATTAAGCGTGGGAATAGGAATAGCTGCAACATTAATATTCTGAATATTTAATAAATGAAACAAAATATACCAATGTGTGATTGCATTAAGTATTTGTTGCTTTGTTATAATCTTTCTAATACTGTGTATACAACAGGACCAAGTGTTTAAGAAAGAAATTTTCTCACAGCTGCTGTTTGTTTGGGGAGTTCTGATTTCTTTTTTTTTTTTAAAAACCCTGGAACACACTGTCATTCACTCACCTGTTCCTGACCCAAGATCAAGACACCTCCAGGTTTAATTGGGTGCCAAGGAGCAAGATTCTCCCCAGTGCCAAGCTTCTCTCCATCCTGAAAGCCTCCCACATTCCATCTCTGGTTGTCCATGTTATACAGATATGATGCCATTTTCCATCACTAATGAAGAGAGGGAGCTGGGCAACCTACAAAAACCAAGAATAATGCATGTTGCCAACCAAGTCTACCAGTTCAAGTCCAACATTTAAAAAGGGCCACTATTTACTCTGTCCTTAGAAGCAAAAACTTCAGAGGCAGAAGTTAGCGCACATCCTTCTACTTTGTCCCAGCTCTCCTGTATTCAGGAATACAGCCAAGTGTTTTTATTCTAGATGTGAGCCTTTGATTCATGTCAAATCAAGTGACACAAGTACCGGAGTCTAAGCTGCTATCAATCCACTGATCCTGCATATTAATCTGTGGCATTTGTTGCTTAAATCTCAGTGCTTAGTCCTAACTTTCCATCATGTTAAGTTTCTCTTAAAATCTGGGGTTTGCCTGCACCATTTGCAGTAACAACTCTGACAAATGGATCTGCCTGCTTCCAGTAAAACTTGTGGGCACTGTTACGTCGGGCTCCAAATAAGGAGGAATTACACTCATTTAGGAATTTGATCTGAAAACTTACTCAAGTCAACATAAAGACACAAATGCAGTGGGCTATGGAGCAGCTGTGATGTGGGAGAAAGAAAAGCCTCACAGAACATTAATAGCACTGACATAATAGTGAAGAGAAAAAGTTATTGCTAAAGATAAGCAGACTCAAGTTTCCTTCTCTTCCACAAACCATTAAAAATAATCAGCTTTTCACTTTTATTGATTTGGGAGGATGACAGGACTGTTAAAAGTCCTTAACTAGCCACATGACTAAACCACCTGAGTGCTGTTGTAGATCTGTAAACACCTGATCCCTCAGAGAGCAATGAGTTACTAGGAAACCTAACTGAAGGTAGGGAGAAAGGAAGTATTTATAATCCATTTTAATGCTAAGTTTCAACAGGTCTTGTTTTCCTCAAGCCTCCTTCTGAAGCTTGTCAGAAACCACCAGTGGTATGAAGTAGTGCGAGACAACTGTTGCTTTTTGTATATAAAGTCTGAAAAAAATTATTTAAACTGATGTTTGGTCACTAAGCATAACAAAACCAGCCAGAATACATCTTTTGCTCTCCGTCTTCTGCAAAATTCATTTTAACGTATCTGAACTTCTAGGATTAGAAAGATACAAATACTGCAACTGGCTTAGATCTCACAGGTTTTCCAATAGTGTGGCTTCAAATATTGCTTCTCTTTCATAAAAGAAGAAAAACGCCAAGAAGCCAAGATCTGCTTGTAAATTCAGAGGACATGCATAAGTGTGGGCACATCTAGATGTCATGCTGCTTTGTCTCAGCACACAAAGATATGTATCATTTGACTGTTTTGAGTACTTTTATGAACTTGCAACAAACAGAGACAATAACAGACAAGTAGACACTACCATCTCAAAGGCCCAGAGCTGGCTTCTCTCAGAGAGAATGAAAGCATTACTAGAGAGGTCCCAAGGGTTTGGGCCTTATTCTGATAATGTAGACAATAAAGAAGAGTTAGTCGACTCTCACCTTGTCATTAATTAGCAGTTCAATTGGATTATTCCCCCATTCTATGAGGACAATTTCATTAGCCTGCCCAGGAACAGCATATGAGAATGGAGTGCCAATTCCAGGAGAAGCGCTTGATCTCAACCACAAGCACACGGTAAAAGCATACAGCTCCGGCAGAGTCTTCTTGATCTTCCCATATAAGTAGTTTGTGCGAAGAGGAAGGGAGACTTTGAATTCATCGGGTGACTTAAATGCACTGTTACCTAGAATTACATTGAGGAAGAAAAACATTTAACATTAAACAAAACAATGTATTTGTAATTCAGGTTAAGAAACGATATAATTGATTTTGAGAATCTTTGGAATTTTAATCACTTTAGAGAGGTACACAAAAAAAATATTGAAGTAATATTACTGAATGTTGATTTTGCAGCACAGAAAAATACAACTAGACTTTATACACATCATGCTAATTACTTAGTTTATTTTTCCCTGCTCGTTTAGAGCAAAAGAATAGATGGCAGACAACTAATGAGAGGCTCTTAAATATGTTCTTTCTTCATTGCTTAGTTCATGGCTGGAGGCCTGCCTATTTCAAACCATTCAAATTGTTTTAAAAGATATTTACTGTTACTATACATGGATTCTCTGGTATGCTCATTATTAGAGCATCACAGTGCTTCCAAAACAGTATTTCTTTTCCTACTACTGCTACACCGGGAGCTAGCAGCAGCATCCCCATGTTACAGATAGCAGGCTGAGAAACAGGTTGATACTCTCATTTCGGGTGGCCAATCTGAAATAAGGAAAAGCTGACATATTCCAGAAAGCAGAGTTAAATTCACTAGAACCAGTTTCTGTCCCATGGACAAATCAGGAGATCTCAACAAAAACATAAAGCTGAAGTTCAAAGTGACCTGAAGAAAAATGCAATATAAAGTTATGAACTATGAAAACATTAGACATTTGTTTTAATGTAAAAGCAGAAATTATTATTAGCTTTTTCTAATAGATGTGATAAAAAACCAGCAAGATATTCCACAGACATGTCTATGAAATTGAGAACTCTTAAGACCAAAACTTTCAAAAGTTGCAATACTCTGTATTATATAGTTTGTGTATACTTCTGATGTAGTTGCTTACAAGTAATTTTTTAAAATTAAATATTAAGAGAGAAATCCCACATTGTGCCACAAAATAAAACCCCACAGTTCTGTAGTAGAGTGTCACCCTCAACCTTTTAGCAAACAGATCTTCTGAGTCCCGCTCATTTCCTTTATTCAAATGCCTAAAACAAATTCAATCCCCTTGCCAAACTTCACACTCCAATCCAAATGAAGAACTGTTGTCACAAAAGGTTGCCACAATTCTCATATGTAATTTTTAAACCATTGGCATTCTCTCAGTTCCCATTCTCAGAAGCAACTGAAGTGTTTTGACTGTATTTTTCACAGAATGAGGGGGTGGAAGAAGAAAAAGCTTGTCCAATGCTTGCATCTGTCTTGAGGAACCTACAGACCAAAACCTGAAATATTCTAAATTCTAAGCAAAAAACCCCCAGGGTCTTACGGCTGATGTTGAGCAGCCTCCACTGGTATTGGCTGGTACAACCAATATCTCGCATATGAAAAAAGAAACAGACTCCATTAAGAGCATTAGTCACTCTGTGAAAGAGCTTAAGGAAGCAATAATGGGTTGGAAAAGAACAAACATTCATCTTTCATATTTTTCAGTTTGTTCTCATGACTTGAAAACATCCCCAACCCCAGATAACAAGATCCTCCTGTTCTGGGCAATGGGCACATGCACAGGATAAAACAATCCTTTTTCTAAAGATTCTGAATTATTTTTGGACAAGATGGGCAAGAAATATTGTTATTCCCTTTTAGAGATGGAGAAAATAGATTTAGACATAGCAAGTGACCCGTTCATGTCTCCAGCAAAGCTAGGAATCACATTTAAGTCCAGGCACTATTAGTTGCAGGATCATTCCTCCACTCAGTCCTGCTTTTTAATGCATCGTCTACCGCTGTCGATGGAGACAACTGGTGAAGGAATTACCAGAAGACTTTGGGAATCACAACAGTTGTACAAACTTCAAACTCTTCTGCCCCACTGGTAACTAAAGACAGCTGTCACAACTACAGATAAAAAATCCAAAGTTCATAGTGCCACTTTATAAGGTTAGTTTTTTCCTCCATTTATTTAGCCTCGGGACAATGAGGAGCTTATGACACTATAGTTACTTGTCAGGAAGAGATGCTAAACAATACAGCATTTAAAATAAAAGCACAATAGAAATCCTATTTTCAAAAGAGGTCAGATCACTTCAAATATTGTCTGCGTTTAATCTACACCATTATTAAGTTCTTAGATCATTATTACCTTCGATTTGACAGAGGAACCAAAGGCACAGAACAGCTAAGCTGCACTGTAATAGACAGCAAATTACACAACTAAAAGAAAGCCTGTGTCTTGGTTTCTGGCCCAAATTCTTCACTTCCCTGGAGACTTAAGACAGCCCTCTCTCCCCACACAAAAAATAATGGTGGGAACAGGCTATTTTTAACCTAACTAAATTACACATTCTTGTTCTCCCACCACTCCCTTTCTCTTTCTGATGACTTGCTGGTATGAGTCACAACTTTCAGAGACAAGGACTAGCAATACTTGCCACATAAGACATTAACAGGCCACTAATTCTCCAAAACTTTAGTTGGAGTTCAGGCTTTATCTTGGCTCTCAAGAAGTACTAAATAACAGAGCCAGTAAAAGATCTCCTTTTCCTCCTTCCTTTTTCCCCTCCTTCACACTTTTTAAATGAAAAAAATAGATACAATATTACACAAATGGATCCATTAGGCTGCATTTTAAAATTCATGAGATAGGTATGTTTGCACCATTTTGACAGCATGTCCATTAAGCTGCTTTTAAGCAGAGAGCCTATTCACCTTTGAAAATCATTTAAAGATGGGGCAGTGATATTTACTGGTACTCTAGTCCTACACAGTCCACTCTGTAGGTGTACACAGTCAATACAGAAAGATAGTTCTGTTCTTTAGCTTATTTCCATGGGCGTTTGTAATTCAAATAAACAGACTCTACTCAAGCATAGAGATCTCAGTGATAATTAATCTAAGTATCTGAATAAATGACTAGGATTAAGAGAGTGTCCCCCAGTGGCACCATGTGCAATCTACTGTAAACTCTGAAGGCTATATGCTTGGGATAGGACACAATTCAAGTATCCACAGTTACCCAAAGTCATAACCAGCAACAAAAGGAAAGACCACCAGCAATACTTCCAAAGCAGCAGGAAATGGTTCTGGTATAAAATGCCATTCATTACATCAAAGGCAGTTGTGCTAATTAAAGTTAGCCCATATGATTTTCAGTCCAAATAATAAATAATAAATAAAAGGCAGCTCTACTTAGATGTGTACTTGACATTATCTAGGTATTTACCTGACACTAGTGTCATACTTCTTCCTATTTCCGCTTGCCTCCTTATAGATCTTTCCATCCCACAAACACTAAGAGTTTCATCCTAACCACCCACATATGCCAAATTAAGAGACAGGAGATCAGAGCCATGCAGAGGCCTGTCAAGCAGGAAGCCTGTGACAAAAGGAAAAAGGGAATCCAAGTATTTGCACTGTCACCTACTACTTAGTCCAGCACCTTAACTGTCTTTCCCTCAAGGTCCACATTTAGGCTACCGCACTAGAAGGAGGGAGTAAACAAAATTAATCAGCATGGGGAAGCCTTTAGATTCTGTGCAGATTACCTTTTTCTAATTCAGACACTCTTTCTAGCAATGCATTCAAGGCTGTCTCTGTCTTCTGCCGATGGGCTGACGTCTCATTATGAAGCAAAGACTTTTCATCCTCAAGCTCAGCCACTTTGCTCAGGAGTTGGCGTTCCAGGTCTCCAAGTCTCCGTTGAAGCATCTCTCGAAGGTCATTAGGCAACGCTGCATATGACACATTGGCTCGGAGTTGGTGCTTTAGGGGAAAGGAGAAGAAAAAAAAATTGTCATTTCTAAAACAGAAACTGTGAAATGTGGATATGCTCCTGATTCAAAGGGAAGAGAGCAAGATCACCAAGTTCTCCAGCAAGTACAAAAGAGGCATTGCTTTTTAGCACTTGTCATGTTCAGTGCTTTTACCAGCACTGTAGCTAAACAGGTCCTGAAACAAAAGAGCACTTTATTGTTAGTCTTCCAGCATTTCATATGAAGGAGTCTTCATACATTTAAGTTCAATAAAATCAATGTAGGGACCCAGGTCTGATGCACTTCCATTAGTATGGGTACATGTGGCACATTAGTGAATTTTTGCTTTACTTACTGCAAGTGACATTGCCAGTGTAAGTAAACAGAAAAACTATTATTTCTTTTTAAACAAAAAGTTAAGCTACTTCGAAAGCAAGTTTACCAAGTGAAAGTTTCCTCAGTTTTGATTTGCAGAGTAGCCAGTGAAAGTTTTTATTTAAACTGCAAAAAATAAACCCACACCCCCCTACACCCCTCAAGTAACACTGGTATCTTTAAGGATACTAAGAAACCAATGGTTCCACCTACCATATCATTCTAGTGGAGTTTCTCTTCTACAGCCCTAAAAAAATTGCCTCAAGAAGACAGCAACAGTAATAAAAGGATGTTACACTAGCAGATCATTCAAAACTGTACTTGAAAAGCAGTCTAGAGTGTTTAGATCTCCCAGAATAACCTTTAGGTAGTTACTTGCACCCTCACATCACCACTGACTGTTTGGAGGACAGCAGGAGGACACACATGTAGCTCTCAGGGTGTGGAAAGCAAAACAACATCCAGCAGGATTCCTGTGGGAATACTCTCTATAAAATATTTCCATGAGTGCCACTCAACCACTGGCATTGTCCAACGGCTCATGGAAATCACTTACCTGTGGGCTTGGATCAAATCCCCTTTCTATTCACAGGCATACAGAATCAGGTTCTTTTTATTCTATGTCAGCTCTAAATACATCATCTTATCTTCATAATCTGCCCAACACAATCTCCTCATTACCAGTGGTCTGTTCAGCACCATATGCCAAGGTCTGACTGCCCAAGACGTCAGCTTCATACCTCAAACCCCATGAAGTCACATTCCCAGAGAGATTTAGACATATTAATACAGAAACTAAGCTGGTGACAAGCAGGAAAACCATAATCTCCCTCTACACAGTGGGAAAACACATTCACAGAAGAACCCTTCAGGTTTTTTACCATTAAAGCAAGCAGATAAATAATCAGGAAAACAAGACAAGACAAGCAAGCAACTCGCTCCCAGGGCTTGGCCAGTTTGGATTTATCTCCATAAAGACTAAGCACACTAGTTGTGTCCACCCAGTGGTCCCAAGCCACTGTTACACGTTAAGTCGTTCCAAGTTTCCCGGCGGGCGGGCAGGGAGGCCAGCCCTCCCCGCGCCCTGGCCCTACCTCCAGGCTCTCCAGCCGGTCCTTCAGGGTCTGCATGGTGCGGCTCAGCTGGTCGATGACCTGCGCCGGGTCCCGCGGCAGGTCGCCCATAGTGTCCTTGCCCTTGCCCAGCTCTTTCTTCCACGTCCCCGTGGCGGACCTGCCGTCGGCGCTCTCGCAGCGGCTCAGCTTGCCGGTGAGCTCCCGGATGGCCTCCCGCTGGCTCCCGATGGTCTCCTTCTGCTGCAGGACGGTCTCCCGCAGCTGCAGCACCGTGGCTTTCAGCTCCTCCTCGGGGGGCAGCGCGCCGCCCTGCATGGGCACCGGGGGCAGCGGGCAGTCCCCGCCGGCGGCGTCCAGCGGCAGCGAGGTGCACACGAAGCGGCTCCCCGGCGGGCTCTCCTGGTCCCCCGCCGCCGACCCCCGGCCGCCCGCGGCTACGGCGAGCAGGAGCCCGGCGACCACAGGGAACATCCCGGCTGGTGAGCGGGGCGACGGCTCGGAGGGGACGCCGGGGCGGGGGCCGAGCCGGCCGCCGCGCTGACAGGAGGCCGGTCCCCCCCGTCCCGCCACACTCCTCACACCGCTCCCGCGCTCGCCGCCGGCCCGCGGCTTTTATAGGCAGGGCGGGCGCGTGGGGGGGGCGCCCGGCTCGCGCCGCGCGCGCTGGTTGGCTGCAGCCGGCGCTGACGCCGCGCGGTCCCGGGGGCCGAGGCTGTGCGGGGGGACGCGGCCGGACGGGTCCGCCGGGCAGCGGGGCGGCGCGCGGCGGCGCGGGCAGCGCGCGTGGCGATGGCGGGCGGGTGGCCGCAGGGGCGCCGCGCTCAGCCCGCGGGCGGGGACGCCCCGTCCGCCGGGTGCTCCAGGCCGGAGCGCAGCCCCGCGGGTCTCCGGTCCAGCCTGGTGCTCGCAGCAGCGTCGGCCGGAGTCGGACCGGGTGGGCCGGGGCTCTGTCCAGCCGGGTCCCGGAGGCCTCCGAGGATGGAGACTGCGCAGCCTCCCTGGGCAGCCCGTGCCGCTGGTCCGGTGTCCCACGGGGAAAAAGCTGCTCCCTATGTCCAGCCTGAACCTCTCTGGCTTCAGCGTACACCCGTTGTCCCTTGTCCTCCCACCACGCGCCGCGGTGAAGAGCCCGGCTCCATCTCGCTGATGTCCTCTGCTGAATTCGCTCCAGCTCATCGATGTCTTCCTTGTATGGGGGGTCAGAGCTGGACACAGCATCTCATGCGATCCAACCAGTGCCGAGCAAAGGGCGCTGGCGCTCGAGCAGCTGGCTACGCTCCTGCTAATGCAGCCTGGGGTACCGTTGGCCTGGACCAACTAGCCATTTGAGCTAAAAGATAATGCCATCACAAAAATGAGATATGGTTCAAGTTACAGATCAGTGTTCAAGTTTACGATGGAGGGGAAAGGCACAGGGACGTTTTAAGAAGGAGCTTCAGAAATTTTTGTAGAGTACCATGAGCCTATTGTTGGACCCTAAGACCATTGTGGTTTTAGCTATATTGTTCATGGTATCCAGTATTTTTAATGCTGATCACAATTACGTTAAATTTATAATCCATGAAGGCTTGTATATGTTTCCAAGTGCCATACAAACATCAACTGAACAGTTCTTGCAAACTTCGTACGGATATGCAATGAAAACTCTTACCTCTACTGGAAAAATAGAGAAACAATTTCCTTAGGCATCAGCAGAGGCTGCTCTTAGGACTCTAAAACCTTTGAGGAGAATTTCTGGTTTTTAGAAAGTTTATATTTGGAAATTAAAGACATTTTACTATAGGGTGAGTAGCTATTACTATGCAATACGTAACTTTTAAAATAATAATGAATAAAAATAAGGAATAAAGAATATGTCATTGAAAAGATTTTTAGCTTTTTTTTCAGTCAACACATAAATTGCTTTATGTTACAGAATGAGTTAGCAAGTTTCAAGGAGTGTGTATCACAGCAATAGTTAAATCTGATTGTTTCGTGAAGTCCAGTTTACTTGTTCAACTCCTCCAGCAAGGTCCTGTTTGAAAGTCACGTTGGTCAAAGCCGATTGCAGACGCTGTTAAGCCACGCAAGCGAGAGATGCAGCTCATATTGCTTATTCAAGGGGAGAGAACACAGCGGACGGACGGAGTTCAATAAGCGACCAGAAGCTCCGATTTCTGTCTGAACTGCTTTTGTCTGGAACCCGGGTCTCAGGAGACTGTACTGCTTCCTGGTTGAATGGAAAAAAAGTACCTGCTCAAGCACAGAGGCTCTGACTAATCCTGGTTAGACATCTAACTCCCATTGAAATCAACAGGATATCGTTGCTTAATCATTTTGCTGATTAAAATCCTGGATGCTGCAATGAGGAGGACCATGCAAGCACACTAGGAACATCTCGTCTGTCAACAGTGTCTTTCCAGTTCACATAAGTCCAAGAAATATTAAAGCCTATATGCAATAATGTACCAAAATTTTTGCTCTACATGTAAGATTATTCAGTCACATTTGTATCACGTTATAGCTCATTTCTCCTGAATGTCATGTGAAGCAGTATGAAAAAACATAATAAAATAATTGTAAAATGCTGGTTTTGCCTGTCCTTAAGGCCTGTCACCCAGTAGTCCATTGCTTTTATACAGCTTGATTCCATCCTCTAATGTGAATTGTGATGGTACCCTGTGAAAATAACCTCACATTACTTAAAAATAAACTTCAGAATTCTGATCTCGATTTTAAAACCCACTTTACAATTCAGAGCTGTTCCCAAACAGATTTTGACTCGATGCATGACAGTGATAAAGGCACTGCTCCTTTTTAAATTCAAGCAATGTATAGCTTCAAGGTTTTGCTTAATTATAGATAGATTTTTGTCATAATCTTTTATTCAGGCAAGCTGAGAAGTAATACAAGCAGCAGCAAGCAATAAACATCTGACTTCCAAAGTTCTGTAAGGTATATGGTGGTAAATTGCTCATGACAACAAAAGTATTGTCCTTTATTACTATACTGTTTCTTTTTGACAAGGGAGGTCAGTAAAACAGGAAAGAATCCCAACAAAGACACTCAGAAATGTCAGTTACTGCACAACGGGGGCATAAATGTGGAGGAAGGGTGGACGGACATGGAGAAAGGCAGGTATTATCCATCATCCTTCTTAACTTCCTCAGTATTTTTCTACTTTCAAAAAAAACCACCAACAAACCCAACCAACACAAATTACCCCACTTTACCCCACTTCCAGATTCTGAGACCTAAATTTAATGCATGTAATAATTCATTGAAACACTGCTTGTGACTGTAGCCAGTGTTTTTTCATGTTGAAGGGCCACATCAATCTTCATTTTGAGTGACTAACATGCAGTAGTGCATTATCATAAATAATAAATCATAAATCGTTAAAAAATTGAGGAAGTCTATCATTTTACACCAATATATTCCACGTTAAGGCATAAGCAAGCTTAATACTTGATAATTTGAGATGTTTAAAAAAACAGTTGCAAGGAGGGTGTTCTTCATGACCAAGATGAACAGTTGATAGGCACTGTGACTATATTCCACTGTAGCACCAAAGTTGATTGGGGTAGAGGGGGAAGCACAGCGAGCGCAGATAACTTACTATTGCATTTGAGAGGTTTTTAAAGCTTCCTGGCTCTGTGGCTGTCAGGCCGCCTAGCAGCTCTGCAGCCCACAGAATGGATTTTTAATTTTTAATTTAACTTTGACAGTTTCTACTGCCTTCAAAAGGGCTTTATTCTCTTTGGAAACAGCATTTGCATGCTAGCTGCTATCTGTCTTTATCTTTGATGCGCAACTGTAATATCTAATACCGGAACTTCAATATGTATGTAAAATGCAGTTGGATTCTCAATAATATAAAGTTTTTGTGTTTAGGATGAAGGTCTGGAATTCAGGAGATCTGACATAAAACTTTGCTAACACACTTCTGTCTGGCCACTATCACTAACACACTCTTGCAAAAACTTTTAAATAACTTAGGAGACTGTGCCTCATTTTTTAAGTGTAGCTTAAGCACATGAAAGGCAGTGTACAAGTGACTTTAGATGAAAGATAGGCTGCTTACTTTTTTTGATACTTTGGGTTTGTTCCACTCATTCTTGTCCAGATGTTCAGTGACATATTGGCCTAATTATCTGAAAGGCTCAACTTAGCCTAGACCTACAGATCCAGGTTTAGAACCTTTTTATAGGTGACACAGAAATTCAGGTTTTATTGTAATGGAAGTTAAGCATTTAACTGCCTCGTGAAATTTTCAAAAGTGCTAACTGTCCAACTTTGGCAGTAAGTACCAAAGTTTTACAGCCTGGCCCTAGGGACATTTGAAAAAATTATCTTTAATTTCTCTACATCTCCTTTCTCTGTTTATAAAATGAACATATTATTCCCTTTCCTCTCTAGCCTTTCTCAGATTATAAACTCTCACCAGGCAGAAGTTGTCTATTCCTGTATCTCTGTGCATCGCACAGTCTCACCTGATGCTTGTTATTTGTATCATCAGAGTAGTGTTTGTGTTAGCTAGGTTATACTAGTTTATTTAACCCATTTGCTTCTAAGAAAATGCTACTTGGGCTGCCATTTACAACTCCCAGAAGTTAAAAAAAATAATTTGAGTAATTCCTTAGGAATGTATCACTTTGTCAAAAAAGACCAATTTAATTTGTATCAAAACAAGTCTAACAAAACTATGGAACTATTCACCAGCAACAAAGCCTGTAATTATGAACTTCATTCAGTGTCCTTCTTAAAATGTTTGCTGAAGTAATCAGATATGAACAGACTCTCTACTTAATCTTTACTATCTACTTCTGACTGCATAAAAGTCTCCTGGCTACTGATTAGAGATGTGCCACAAAACTGAATTCCAAAATTTTTAAACATGTTTCAAGAAACTTGGTATCTGGCAAGTATTAGTATCAGGAAATTTAGGGGGGAAGAGAGGTGATGAACCAGTTACAGGAAAAGAAATATGAAACTCGGGTTTGCCTACAGAGGTTAAAAGGCTCAGCATCCAGGGATATTGCAGCATGAGGATTTTGCTCAACATACTTTAGATGATCTTAATATTCCCATCTTATGCAGCTTTTATGGATAAAATACAGATAGAATATTAGAAGAAACCAATCATTAAGAAACATATTCCCTTTATCTTTCCATATCCTAGGCTGTTCTATGAAAATCATAAATGAAAAATGTATTCCCTTTTAAGTCAACAGGATTTTTGCCACTGATCTGAATAAATTCAGGATTTCTCTAGATCATCTAAATGATACATTACTTTTCTGAGAATCGTTAATTAGGATGATCTTCCTTCTAGCAGAAGGAAAACAGAACTTACTGTAGAGGGACTCACTGTAAAAACTAACTTTGTCAGAGAGATTCACTGCAGGAACTTTCAAAGAACATCAGCTACTTAAAAGAGAACTTAACTGCCTCCCGCGTTCCCATAAGCTGCTGGTGACTGAAGGACAGGAATAGGAGACTTTTCGAGGAAAACACACAAGCTGCCTGTTGCCCCGATACTAATCACCAACCAGAGAAACAGCGGGTCAGCCACTGCAGGACCTATTATCTTCCTGGTACTCTACAGACATTTAGCCCCAAATGCCAGGCTTAGAAATACATTTGAGAAGTGAAATAGGTTAGTGGCATGGAGAACAAACCCTGGGACCTTCACCTTTATTACTCAATTCTTATTAATGCATATCTCCCTGAAGTTGAAAGAATTTTGCCCAATTCCAGATACAATACAAACCACAGAATTTGGCTAGAGACATGCAAAATACATGTCGATATATTTTAAAGTCTGCATATATATAAAATATATTGCAATGCATCAAATGCTTTTACATGTTCAGAACTGGGTATTTATTGCTCAAGGTCCTTTTCCAAACTCTTAGTCCACTTAGATTTGGTGGTTTTGCAAAATAAGATGCTACTGTGAAAAGACCTAATATTGCACTTCTTTCTGTAGCAATTGAGATGCATTTCCCCTCTGCTAACTCCATTAGCACCACTTCCCGCATGGACTAGAGCTTTCAGTGCAGTAGCGATGACACACAGTTATTAAACTCCATTGCAGGTGTCTCAGAGCTTTGCACAGGAGCAGGATAAATTACCTCCTGTTACATCTCCAAATACTGCAGTATGGGTAGGTATTACAGTCCACGCTTGGGCCTGCTTTGGTGGGTTTCTCGAGTCCCTTCATAAGCTTATGGGAGCCCCTTGAAATCCTTTTAGCCCTACAAACTTTAAAGTCCAGTAACAGGTGAATAGTTTCCCTGTTGCTGGCTGGGAAATTGTGTCCTTTGACCACTGTCACTATAGTATTGGAAAGTTCTGTTTTCTTTCTGTGATACAGTTACATAAACCACAAATACATATTTATATCAGTCATTTATATTACTGCATATGTATACTAGATGCACGCACACGCTCACATATATATGTTAAATTAAATACATTTTTGAAGTCACCACGCTAGAAATACACACTTGGATTTAGAGCTAGAATTCACAGAACAGAATGTAATGTACCTGCCTTGTGACAAAGAAAGAAAGAAAAGAATACATGAGATTAGAAATCCAGGACAAAAGGCAGAACAACTTTCAGTGCCTTTCCATTAGAGAACATTACTATAGAAAAAGCTCAGTCTTTCATGTCGGTGAGTTAAGTTTTTCAGTTCTGTCAGAAGTGGAGTGATAACCTTGAGTTCTCCCTACAGGGATTTCCCTCCTCCTTTCACTATTTTGGTGTCTCATTCTGTGGCTGACAATTAGAAATGCTATTATGTCTTGACCCATACGACATGTGAAATGCCAAAGCACCTGGAGTTCTGAGATGATGTTAAGTCACCTCAATAGGTTTCATCTCAAGTTCTAATGAGTGTGACAAAGTAACGATCCATGGAGAGGCTCCGTAGAGTTCTGGTAGGCCAAGAAAAAAAGTCATTGTCTGTGGAGATAGTTTTTGCAAGAAACTAGAATGCGCACAGATGGAAGAAGATTTGACACAAGAAAATTACAAAATAAAAAGGTTATGTAATTTTAGCTAAGGATTCTGCACCAAGTATGTTTCAGACAAAACACCTCGGGCCAGGCTGTAGATTTGATAGTGAATCTGGAGATTAGTTTATTTACACCAGTAGTTAGATTGTGAAGTATTTTGGCTTTACTGTAATCAATAGCAGCTCCACTATTGACCTGTGTAGGGTATTTCATCCCCTGGCTCTGGTAAGGTTATTTGCACTAAGCAGTACTTGTGTGTGAGAAGAGTTAACCAGCCCAAATCTTTTCAGATTATAATTGCCAAAAACGCATTTACTTGCCATTGTACTAACTCTGTTTGGCCAGGCTGCAATCATATTTTCAGACGGGTAGATCTAAACAAACTTATTTGATTTTAATGCTTATAACAGATTTACCTTACTCTTCCTGCCACTTGCCCAGTTCCATTTGGATTTAACCTGCTATCTTTTCATCATTTAAGATGACAAAGATCTTTGGGGAAGTGATTGTCCATTTTCTGTGTGATTTATAGTACCCAGCTAACTCCCCACTAAAATCAAATACAAATACTCAGTATTGAAATGGTATTATCCCCATCTATATTTTCATTATCTAAGATCTGAATTCACTGGTAATTTTATATTTAATTGCTTTGTTCAGTATCTTTCACACAGTATGCCATCACGAAATGATGCCACAGACTAAATTTCTTTCTTTGCAGATCGATGGATGTTCATTAGAAAACATATACCAAAATAGCAGTAATGCAATGTAAAAATTTTCAATACTTTGCATTTAAGTAGTTGGCAATATTTTAAGTATTATGAAGTGAATGGCATTAAGGTAATTCATTTGTGAAACAGATCCCACTTCAATGTTTTCATTCTATAATGCATGTCAAAATTTTGCAGTTGCAAATTACATAGGTTTCATTTTCAAATAAAATGGAAAATATTTTGCCCATAAATCCTTAATCTTCATCCTGTGAAAAATATCCTGGACTATGAAAGAGCATGTTCTACATCCTTGCTGTGCCTCAGCCAGTCTGAACAAAGGTCTAATGAGTTTGTGAATAGTGTGAAAAAATCACTGATTGTCTGACTAGCTGACTGTAGGGCAGGAAAAAAATCCTATTCGTCTAGGTTTGATTGAAACTTAACTGTCAGTGCCCACACAAACCGGAAAAATAGGATTAAAGGCCAAAGAGATATTAACAGTAGACGTGTTGTACATCTGCTTTGACAGATGATTTTCACACTTCACAGGTTTAACTAAAGATCACTTTCACAGCGATTCTTATGAAGCTAAACCCCTTCTAAATGAAATGATTAAAAAACAACTGAGGATTAAAGCATCAAAATCTAAGCTCTCGTAAAACTATCCAAAATGTTACTAGTAATGATAAACAAAGTAGAACACTTACCTACAAATTTTCAAAATAATTAGATGTCTATACATCAAAATCCAATCAATCTGTTTGTACAATGCTAAGAGCCTTCGTCATCTATTTATTTCACTAACTCTGTGAATCATTAAGCATACTCAAACTAATTTTTATCTGTGATTATGGAAGTACAATATGATTTCATAGCCTGTTAAAATTATAAGGATGAGACTAAGAGAATCACCTTAGCTTCCTTCTGATTGTAAAATGACTGCAACCAGATACCTTCCAAAAATTATGACTTGAGGTTATCCAGCACACGCGAGCTTACGTATGATGCTGGTTTAGTCTGGATCAATGGCAAATAATTCAATACATTGAGCTACCACAGTCAAATAAGTCAAGGAGTTTCTTTTCTGTTGTTTGACCTGATAAAGGGCTTAGTGTCAGAGCGGTTCAAGGAAATGCTACAAATCCAAAAGTATAAGTTCAAATCCTGCTCCTGGGTTGTGTGCCAAAGACGACACTCACTCAGAGCAGTGGTAAAAGTGTACTTAGCTGTTTGAGCTGGGAAGTCAAAGGCACCAGGCACAGTAGTGTGCCACAAGTTACAGATGTGCCTAGCTTGATGTGCCATCACCATGCTGTGAAGAGATGAGTGAAATTCTTAAAACCAGGAGGAGATTCTGGAATCTCTTCCCTACTATATAAAAAAGATGGCAAATACTTATTTTTCTGCAAGAATATTTTTAACCTTTTTGTAAGTGCCACAAACATTAGGCTGCAATAATGTTTACTAATTTGCATTCACATTTAATTTTTAGTGTCATCCTGTCATGCTTACATAAAATATTGTTTATGAATGAAAGCCCCTAAAGGGAATATTCTAAAAATAAAGGAAAAAGTAAAGGGAGTATTCTTAAAATCTTGTCTGACGTACTTGCCACTGTGCTACAATTCAGAGTTGTGCTTTATAACATGCTGCATTGGGCTCAATCACCAAGCCTCTTCTTCCATTTTCCAAGCTAGAAGATAGAGTTAATGCAGTAGTGATGAAACTAATTGCTGGGAAAACTAAACATCTTCTCTTTTGATGATTAAAGAACTCTTGTTAGAGGTTGTAATATTTCTGCTTAGTCAGAAAGACAGCTGCATTGTGGAATTAGTTATTGGTAACTGCTTTTTCTTTCTCTTCTAGATAGATTTGATACAAGCTCTTGATGCTTAGGATCTACAAAGATAAAGTAAAACAGAATGAGAACAAGCGTAAGCACTGCCCCAGAGAAAGGCAGAGGGAGGGAGCTCTTGTAAATGAGGTTCATTACAAAACCAGATTTGCTCCACAGTTTGCCCCCAATTGCAGTAAAGGCAAGATTTGTATATCATTGCTGATTGCAGCACTGGGACTCTCGAATAAATGGCTTGATCTTTATAGTAAGTGTAACTTTGATACAAAAAGGATTGCTGAGCCGCAACCAGAGGGCTCCAGATTATGACAAGAGATTATTCCACTAAGAACCACTTAAAAAGCAACTGCCATCTGCAAGACTTTTTATCTACAGCACAGTTCTTTGTGCCTGCGAAGGAGGTTGGGCAAAGTGTATGAGATATTTAGTAATGTAGAGGAAAGATCACAGCTTCGAATTCAGTCTTAACAGGTGTACGGTCTCACTTCAACATTATTCTCCTGAGCCATAGTTTTCATTATTGCAGATGTTTATTTTCAATTCAATCCAAAATCATAAGTACTGCCAAATGGGATACTGATGTCCTGAGGAACTACGTAAAAATGGGAGGTGTGTTTATCTCTGAGCTGTACTCATGCAAACTCAGTGAATACTCACATGAGTACGAGTCCCTGAGTTACCATGCCATTAAATTACCACCCCGCAGGACAGAGCTGCCTAGTCTAAGGCCAACACAGCAATCCTAGTACCTAAGCTGAAATCATAGCTGAAATCTTTTAGTGAGACACATCATTGTTTTATAATATGGTTTATTTAGCTAGTGCTATTCATTCAGAAGCACTTCAGTCTTCTAAAAATAACTCACTATATTGTATACATTTCTCAACAGACCTTGAATGAACTTAAACACACATCATAAGAAAAGCAGGGTAGATCCAAACTCAACTGGGCAAGAGAAAGAGTCCCTAATTTGTCTGAAGGTAACCTGGAGTAGCTGGAAGCATTTGTTGAGAGAGGTTTAAAAATTCAAGTACTATTTAAAAAATCACACATGAGAAAATTATTTTGGAATAATCTGTTTCATAGGATACAAGCTGATGCATCCTAGGTGCATTACTGAACTGTCAAAAAGTACTGAACGTACTGCAGTGGCAGCCTCTAATTAATCCATTGAGTACCATTAATCCAACTGCCGATGCGTGTGTATTGCTTGCATAATGAATACTTTGGAAACAGCAGCTTGCATTTGAGCATAATGATGTGACTGCATGAGATACCTGGTATAATTTTAAAAGGGCATGTTTATACTTGAAAGCCAATATATATCATATTAAGGGGGCCTATATTTTGCACATTAGCTTTCTGGAGGACAATTTTCCACATTTAATTGAAACCTCTTTATATTTCTGTTAATTTGTTAACTCTTCTATACACAAGTCTTATCTGGAATTCATGCTCTACTGGTGATTTCTTTCTTCCTGACCATTCACTGGTCTCATGCAGTATCATTTATCTGTCAACTCTCCTCATCCCCCCCGACTTATTCGTGAGTCATTTTTAGAATTTTCTTCCAAGCTTTTAGCATTGTAAATTTGACTCATCTGACTTACTTAATTCTTCAAAGATATGTTTTCTTTTTCTTGTTGCCAGGATGAAATTTATAACATCAAATCTTCTGTGTGGATGCCATATCTTATGGAGACTATTGTTGTGCTTACAAAGGTTATGCTGTGATTTTTTTTGGTGAACATTCCCACTCATAAATCCTGTTGTCTAGAATATTTACAGAAAACAAATGCAAGAGGCACCAATATCGCTAAAATAAATTCAACTCAACATTTAAACAAATGGTCACAAACCACATTTGTTTAAAGTCTACTCAGCTGCATGTGAGATTTCTGAAGCATGTTAATTTTCTTTATAGTGAAGTCACTACACTTCATTGTTTAAATCACAAGTTTTAATTATTTCCCTTATTAAAGCTGTATTTCAATAATCTAACCAGTCTGAGCATGTCCCTTGTTAAAGCTGTATCAATAACCTCACCTCTGTGTGCTATGTTTGAATAATCTCTAAGCATATTAAGACATTATTTTATGTGGCATTTGTAATATATTATGCACATAGATGAAAGTGGCAAAGGTTTTAGCCTCATCAATGAAGCCTCAAAGGAGCAGTTATGGTATAACTACATGGTCTCAACCAGATGTAATTCTTTGGGCTAAAAGACAAAAAAGCCCACAATGTATTCCAAATATTAATTCTCAAGTTTATTGAAGTAGGGTTCAAGTGCATCCAGGAAATAATTTCCTGAACCAGAATTAAAGAGCCACAAATAAGATATATCAAGGAGTCCTTGTTTTGACACAAAAATACATTTTTATCCTTCAATTTCAGGTAAAATTATTCCCTTGAGAGCCTCAGCTAAAGAGGAAGATTCAGGATGTCAGATACTTGTTGCTTCCAAAAACCAGTTTTACAAGTGATGAAAATTAAATGTTTGAAAATTAAGCTAGAACAAGAAGGAATGTGTGTTATTTATGGGAGACTAGATCCTTTTATCATTTACACTTGTGTCACAATGAGAAATTCTACTTTGTCACCAGTATTATATCAGTTCTGAAGAAGCCCAAAATGAAACTAAATATAACACACTAAATTTCAGTATAAAAATATAACCTTCTCTGCCTAGGACACTACTGTGATTCCACATCATTTGCGGGATTTTGTAGTTGGATGAATTTAACTGAACGTAATAACTCTTGACATAAGCAAGCATTCTGACTTACTGCTTTGGTCTTCAGTAAGCATAGCTCCATTGACTTCATTTTCAGCAATCAGTTCACTAACTTTCCCCTGTAAAATGAATGGATGATTTTATTTGGGTTGGTTTGGTCTGCAGAGCTAAATAATCAGTTTCTTATACCCCTGTGGATAAAATCAAAGTCCTCTCTAGTCAACAAGAGGGCGATTAGGGCTTTGAGCATACAAACAAGCTTATTACAGCAGACATGGAATCTGTTCCCAGTAACAGTTGTAGAATCTGCTCATGCACTTATAACACTTGATAGGTGTTCATCTAATCTTCTGCCAGGGACTGAAGCCAAATGTAGATCAGACATTTTCCTATTATTTAAAACTTTAAGTACATATTAGTAATCTAATTACTACCTACTTAATGGCACTGGGACAGCCTATTAGTCTATGCAAAAGGTGGCTGTATAGAAGAAAATCTAGCAGTTTTCTTTTAAAAATATTTAAAGAAATTAAATTGTTCAATTACCAACCATGGCTGATCTCCAAAGGTCAGTAAGGATCCTGGTTCTGCCTCTGGCTCCGTACTACATTCATAATGTGTTCTTGCAGCTCTGTCCTAGGTCCTAGAAGGCTGCTCAACAGTTATCCTTCCACAGACTTGCCTTGATAGCTTTCAAAAACATTTACGTTTTTATATATTTAATAAAAGTATTTTTAAAAATATCTGGGTGGAGACAGACAAAAGAAAGTATGCATGAAAACTCTCCTTGATGGCACCTTTCTTTCAAAGATTTAAGAACGTGTACAATCATAATTCCACATGGAGCTACAGGAAGCTAATGACTGAGACACATCAGACTGTCTTTTAAAATCCAAAAAGGGACAGGACAAAAAATTTGGGAATTAACTATGTAGCATACGAGCACATCTCAGAAAGCAGTCAAGTAACATCTGCTTTTGAATGGTCAAATGGTAGGAATTCACAGAGCAAGCAAATAATTCACTTACCTGGAGAAGTAGTCTTAATGTAGAGAGGTACATGCTATCCTAGAGGAGAACTGGGAGGTGACTCAACTATACTTCTCTACTATTCGTTTTTCATTCTCTAACTGCAGGAAATATGACAAAAACTATGATGTCCTCACATTGTGATGACCTCACAAAAAAGAGCATCCATATAGTAGCAGCAAAAAAGCTGCCAAGGTCTATTAAATGTGTTGAACAGAGTAGTATATTCCCTAATCCGCACCAATTTTCTAGCCGTTCAGGCTGCGCAGGATAGCCTGTTACACATGCCCTGTACAGTCACTGTATGACTAAACAATATCTGTATTAACACCCCCATTTTTAAGCTAAATTCCCACAACTATAAGCACTCAGTCACTTGTTTATTGTACTGATATAAATCAAGATTTACAGGTCTTACTTTCCATTTCCAAATATGCCTCTGAGATATCCTCGTAGCATTTAAAAGGTGTTTTTTCACTGTACACATATTAGCATATTATGAAAGAAATAATTAGCATATCAAATGCTGGAGATCAATTAGCTGCCAAAGCACCAGTCTAGACACAAGCGCCTGACACTTGTAATAAAATCAAAGCCAAGCTGGCCAAATGCTGCCGCTAACTCAGTACGGCTTCTCAGAACAGAAGCAGTAAATGTTGATTCATTACCCTCCGCACCAACAGTGCAGGAGCTGATTATCATCTGCTTCCATTTACTGCTATTGTTGAGCCAAATCCTAAATGAGTTCACAGATACGGTGACTATTCTTTTATTGTCTATGTCTATCGACGGCGTGGTTTTATTCCACAGTTGTCACTTGGTTCCAGTAACTCCTGCACTTACTCTTGAGCTCTCTTCAGATATGGCTCAGGAGCTGCCTACTTCTCTAGACCTCCCCATGCTGGAAAACAGAAAGCTCCCGTAGAGAGCAAGGGATGCACTCCAGGTGCACAATACAGTTCAGCTGCGAAAGTTCTGCTGTGTCAAGACTCTTTGAGGTTTTGAAGGAGTCTGAAGAGGATTTAACTCATGATGATGAAACAGGGCCAGAACATTGCACTGCACAAAGTAGAGATCAAATACATTTGCCCTCAAAAGAAGCATATGAAATTGTGAGAGCTGCAATGCCTTGGCGAGCTGAGAATGAACAGCCTGAGGCAATACATGTCCAGAGAGCAGCAAATACAGCAAAACAGCAGCTAAGCACCTCATTCTGCAGTCTAAGTATGACCAGTTTCTCACGAGTTTTTCCTCTACCTAAAAAAGAGAGAAGGAAGCCTTTTCTTCTAAAGGAAATTTAATCAAATTAGAGATCAAATCTCTGCTCTGAATTCACCATACAGTTGTATATCAAATGCCTTCTGACAGCTAAGAAAGATTCTTCATTCATCACTGAAGCTTCGCCTTCTTTGAAAAACTTCTTGCACTTTTGCCTTAATCACACTTGCAGTGATAGAGATGGCTCAAATACCCATTTACTTCCGTGGGACAATAATCTTTGAGGCACCATTATCAAATTTCTATCTGCAGATACTATTTAATATGGAGTCATATTATATGACCATGCATTCAGGAAACGAAGGCGACTGTCTCTGACTGGAATTTCATCCATGTGTTAAAGCAGAGACAATTCAGGAAAGAAACTGCAGACAGTGGGTTAGCAATAGATTTATTCACGTTAAAAGGGGAAAACCATGCAAATGCTAAAGCTTGCTATGACTTCGTTACTTTATGACTCCCACAAAATATTCTCCAACACACAGCATTTTTCTCTTACCTCCTTTCATTTCATCCAAAGAATAAACAGCAGTTCAGCACAGAAAATTATCATTGGTTTTATATGCTTTGTTTTGAACTATATCTCAACAGGATGCTGACAGACAATAAATACTAGTTCCTAGTCCTCATCTGCAACTCCTTTCTGAGAAGACTAGTCCTACAAATTGACTACTTTGGGAAAATAATTGTTTTCATCCTTTATTAAAATGTGCAATGCCCATATTTTTATTTTTATACGCTGCAGACCCACCATACCATCTTATCTGAATGCCCTGGATGTATATTCAGTATTATGTACTGATACCACTACCGTGAAATATAAAGATGAGTTACTTCCACTGTTGACCAACTCTCAGATCTATGCAAAGAAAGTATACTACAACAGTTGCCAAGAAAATACAAAGTGAACCCAATCTCTGCTGCTAAGATTTCACTTTGTGGTTTTCTGATAGGCATTACCTTTTTCACTGTTAGAAAAGTGAGTGTTTGTCTCCTAAGTGATAGCTGGAATCTTATAAAGATTCATACTGTGATTTTCAAAGGAATTTATGAAGGATAGTTAATTTATACTTTTGTCTTGTGCCTAAGAGATACTAACATGCACCTTACACGCTAAGGAAGCCAAACTGGAGGGGATAAAGGACTCCTAAAGGAACAGAAGTCAGTGCCACAACACATCTTCAATTATTTGTATGGTTAGAAATGGGGGGGCAGGGGGGTGGAGGGAAGGGATGCATTTTGATTTCACTTACTATTGTCATTTGTGTGGATTTAATGTAAAAATTATAACTCAGGTAAGATAAATTCACAAACATTATCCTAGTAAGAAAACACAAATATATTCATAATTTAGACATTTTGAACAAAATCATCTATTACTTGTCAAGAGCTGAGAAACTCCTAAACATCTGCACTGAGCTTATACAAAATACTACAAATTGCTATAATTCCCTGAATATTCATTTCCTTTGTTTGTGTTTAATTTGCAGCATATGATGTTTTATGCTTGTAATTATATAAAATCAACAGTTATGAACACAGACAAAGAGCTTCGCAGAGCCTAGCAGAAAGCGTAGTACTATCTAACAATGTAATCCATTTAAAAACAAAAAAACAATACTGGCATCATTTCAAAAACGTAAAGCACTCTGTACAGCAGGAAGAAGCATTTATTATTTATACTCTGAAGGCTTTTCATTCACATCTACCAACATGTTTACCATTTGGAATGAAGATGAATTAGCAAGGCAATAGCCAAAGATGATTTTTTTTTTCTCCAATAAACTTCGAATCCAGTAATATTCAGGCGAGCCATTCACATTCTTCCTCTCTAGTGACTGACAGAGATGCGAGAGGCTCGTTAAGATATGCTTAGATCAGACTGGTAGATAATATGTCACACTATAATTTCTGGATTTGGATTTGGATATATATCTGAGGTTAAATGCTAGAAATACATTTAAGCTTGCCAAGGCAGGTTGGTGTCATGAATAATGTATTGCATTCTACAACAGAGAAGCCACCATAAAGCCTTTTATTTCTATCCATTTAACTGCTGGTCCAACATTCAGAGCATGGATTTTTCACACAAAAACCTGTCTAGGGTTTTTAGCTGTGGACACATGGCAAATGACTGTTCAGAGCACCATTCTGTCTAAGTCAACAGTATAAAAAGTTATCAAACTTGCAGAAAACCACACAGTTGTTTTAAAATCTGCCTGTATAATTTGTATTATGTTATACTTTCATCAGACACAGCAATAAAATACATGTGCTGCAACTATGGACGTACTTAGATGCACAGAAAATAACTTCTCAACAAATTGTTGAGGAACATTCAACTATCTCTCAGTGGAGACAATCGCTGCTGAAAAGCACTTTTCATCTAAACTAGTTAGTCTTCACCTTATTTCACATTTTAAAAATGCAAATTCTCCTTTGACCCTTAAGACAGTACTGGAATACCCCAACTTCTATAAAATATGTTTATTCTATTTGGAACAATTTCTGCACCTACGTCTCAAACTATGACCAAAACAGCCTTGCCACAGTTGCATCCCAACCAGTGATAAGCCTCTGCTTCCCAGGCACTTTACTTCTGACCTTAAAGCTCCCTGAACACTTAGAGCTTCTCCTCTGTGCATAGCTCAAATTATCCGCTCTGAGTACTTCTAAAATCTAGTTTGCTGAGGGGTCTAATCCCAGGATATGTTCAAGACATCTTGTGGCCAGGATAACACAGAGTTGGTAAGTTTTTCTTCTAAAATACAGGTGCTTATTTTGATATGTGTATTTTAACAATAGCCTGGAGATCAGAAAACTCTTCCAAGTAGCGAGAGACCTAGATTGAATTTCCTCATCAGCCTGAAAAGCTGCAAACCACATCTCCCACCATCCCAGGAAAAGCTTCCAGGCTGTGACTGTTGTGGAGAGCAGGCAGCCTCCTCCTTTCCTGTACAGCAATTGCTCTGCTGCACAGAAAGGATGCAGGATGCACAGATGAAAGTGAAAAAGCAAATGTAATCCTATTATTCATATAAGTTATTGAATAGAAATCTAAAACTGTTTTACCATTGGCTGTTTATTGTGCACAGCCAAACTACGTGCCCGTTAGTATCAGCTGGAGGAACAAAGCAACTACCTCACAACTAATAACACTGCCAGAGCCAATACTCAGTCCCAGCTTCAGCTAACACTATATGATCAAATTCCTGTCAATAGATACTGACAAAGAGATCCTACTAACGGTGTTGAAGCTTCTAACTTGACAGCAATCTGCCTCCACAAAACCAAAATGCATATACAAAACATGCTGAGTGGGTATGAGAAAGTATCTGTTTACTGATTACGACTGAATAAATTTAAAAAAATAATTGCCCTGTCATGTTCTAGTTTTGATGTACTTCAGAAAAAAATTTTCAACCTTCAGGCAGGGGAAAAAAAACCACTGAATAAGGTATGGTTTCCCTGAATCTGATAAACAAAATCCCAAAGCATCTCTTAAAAAAGTCAGAGTCTATACTTTACAGATATCTATGCTCCTGGCAAAATACCAAATTATACTTAGCTGGAAAGCAAAATCTACACTGGGCATCAGGGACTAACTTAAAGATGTAATTGAAATACTTCCTTAGGAAAAAAATAAAGGAAAGATATGTTATAAAGAGAGAACACTCTGTGTTTGGCTTCATTAGTGCTCAGAAACAACTACCCCTCCACCGCATGAACAGTGGATGAAAAAGACTGCCTCCAGATATAACATGCTATCAGAAGGTGTCTGTAGCTCACATTGTCTATCTAAAAGGGCTCAAGGTGCAGGAAAAGGGAGCTCTTTCCACAGTCATTACTCCCTCACTGATGCAGGCAAGGAGAAAATAGCCCAGGGGAAGAGAGCTGGTGGACCTTGATCCCATCAGCAGCACACCATTCCCAGCAGACAAGCTACAAGGAAGGAGTAACCTGTAACATTGAATAGGCCCAGTGCAGATTGGTTTGCACTGCAGAAAACAGTGAGCTAGCAAAGAACTGCAACTGTGAGAGACAAGTTTTCATCTTCACCCTGCTTCTGGCATAGCAAATCCGTGTGTAGCACCATGCCTCCGAGCTGACCAGGCCAGCTGGTACTTGGCACGGTCTCACTTGCTGCACCGATCGTACTCCTCTCCATGCACATGGACTTCCTTCCTCACGCACTACGTTTATGTATATACAAATACAGGTTTTGATTCACTAGAACAGAAAAGCTAGCCTAAACAGATGGGATGCACTTCAGATAAAAATGGTTCAGTCCAGTTAATTGAAAAAAGAGGCTCATTGTGGTTCTGTTCACAGTTCACACCATACTAAGGTAAGGCAGTTCACAACACTAAGATCAAGACTTTATGTACTTAATCCAAACTGACAGTGAACTGTCACTGAAAAGGCGGTCCTGTGCTGCCCTTGCCCCGTGCACAATCATCCCCCAGATGCTGTACAGTCACCTCCTGTAAGGGATGCAACAGCAATGTGCAGATAAAGACAGAAAATGGGGGAGAATGGTTTGGGAGCAGCTTGCAGTTACATCACATTAACTGTAACACTGAGCGGTGCTCCTAAAGCCCTGGTGAACCCTGGATATACGTCACAGACATTTTAGCATTTGCTTTATTAGTACATAACAATAATTAAAAAAAAAATTAAAATGAGAATTGTAATAGATGTGACTTCCTTCCAAATTGCTTATAAATACTGGCCTTAAAACCAGAAGGATCAACTCAGTAAAAATCACACGGAGTATGACTTATGATCTCACAAACTAAGCAGGATCATCCTTGAAAAGCTCATAGACGTGTAGAAGACCACAGAAGAAAAAAATCACAGGGCTGTAAGAACTGACTGTGTCAATGAAGTTTTGCTCTTCCCTCTGTCAGAGCCATACCAGTCGCTGGCTGGAACAGTTATCTTTCAAACTGCACATCAACTTCGAGTCATTATAAAAACCACAGGACCTTTTACTGGACCAGAAACTAGTAAACTGTGTTATGCTCATGATCTCGATGCAGTTCTTAGGTGAGTTGTTAGGGGAAAGCACAGGGACACAGACATACGTATGTGTGTATGTGTGAAGGCAGGCTTCTTTTACTGACAAATAAACTGAAAAAAAAAAAATCAACATTGGCACTGAATTGGGTTCCCTAGTGTCCAGCCCAGCAAGTATAAAGACAAAGCATTGGATATTCTGGACATCCTCGAGTATAAAAGAAAGGAGCATATTCACATTAGGACAGATGTAAGCATTTTGACAGGTGCTGAATGATTAATACACGTCAGTATATGGCTGAGTCCCAAGGGTGGAGGTACGGAGACAGCATCTGGTTGGCTAACTGTGGGGCTGTTAGGAGTTAACTTCTAACCTGGCAAATAAGTTATGAGCCAAAGTTTTCTAAAATATAGACAATGGAGGGAAATACCTGGGTTAGAATACTGAAGACAAGTTAAAGTAAGAATGCTTAAAATTGGAAATAACTATACAGAACTATATAAAAACAGGATGACAACAAGTCAGAACATGGACAGCACCTTCTTTAAATAATGTTAAAAAGAGATTATAGTTAATAAAGCTGAAATAGTAAACAACAAATAAGAATCAATTTAAACTCCTCTATCTGATTTAAGTAATACTACTGCAAGTTCTTTATACTGCATTACACAAACTTCTTTCCATTGGTCTGACAAATGAGATTAAATGTTTCTGAGCACTCCCCAAGCTGAAACTGAGGTCATGCACAAGATTATTCTCCACAACTTAAATGACTATTGCATTACAATAAGTCAAAGCAATGCAGTGTGCGTATGAACAAGGATATGTATTCACTAATGTTGGATCAAAATATTAATGTTAGGATGGATATTGATTACAGGTTTCCAACAATCCAATTTTATTATACCTTCGTGAAAAACACCGTGCCTCAAAACTTAGTAAAACTTTCTATGGTACAAAAACTAAAGCTGTCCCAAGGAGGACTTTGCAGAGGAAGATTTCTTCAATATTAGATGTCTCCTGCATTTCGCTGTGCAGGAAGTGAACATGGAGTAGAGAGCAGGGAAAAGTATTCCTAAAACCTGCAATCCCTATATGGCACTTGTGACACTAGTACGAGTTACAACAGTCTTCTTGTCAGGGTACAAACGGTTCAACACTAGAATAGCTTCAGGATCACGGGCTGTGTCTGTAATTTAAAGCTTCCTTCTGTACTCTCTCAGGAGTGCTGAGCAGAGTTCACAGATCAATCCATTGAGGGCCCCACTACAGCTATGCTCCAGTCTGGCACGATAATAGATGCCAAGGCTTTAGCAGCTCTGTGTATAATATTTCTCATCAGTGAAGAAAGATAGTTGATCTTCCAGCTCAAGGATTTTTTACTCGTCTATTGGAAAGAATACAGTATGTAAGGAACCTTTTTTTTTTTTTTAAAAACACATGTTAAAAAAAGGAGGATATGGGAAATCTAGGGAAGCCAGCAACGACTGAAATACATAGGGAGGTCTGTATTTCTGTGTGTTTCAAGCTTCGGCTTCAACCACTATTGACAGTCCAGAAGCACAAGTATATAATGGCAGTTTTCTTCCCCTTCTTCCCCAGATTTCGTTTTCATTGCCTATAAAAAGGCACCCTGACAATTAAGATTATGGCAACATAAACCTCCAACATTAACATTAAAAATCCATTAAGCCATTAATATTCAAATCTGTTCAAAAGGGAAAGAAACAGCTCACATTGCTCTGAGAGCCCAGTTGAATAGATATACTTTGCTGCATTTCAAAAAGTCACAAGATTGTTATGGCACGTCCAAAGAAGCAACAAGTTCCAGCACTACTGGTGAACCCCCACCAATAACCCATTCCTAGTCAAACTTACTAATGCCAAATGCAATTCAATTCTCTCTACTGTTGCAGAATGCCATCAGGAGACAGACAGCATCTTAGACATGTCTCAAGATACATTGTTTTCCTGTTGATTCAATTTCAGAATACAGATATACTTCCCTTAGAATAAATCTACCTTGGAAAAATCCATAGGACTAGAAGAATTCCATTGTTCTGTCAATATTTCAAAAGAGTAAATAGCGTGACTTACACTGCTATGAGTCATCCACCTCAATATTGATTTCAAAGAAAATCATGCAATATCTGATTGAAGATTATTACTTACTCTTAAAGGATTAATTATATTTTATAGTACTCAACAGGTTTTGGGGGAAGATAAGTCTTGTCAGATCAAATACTCCCACCAACAAATGACAGCAACTGTTAACAACGTATTTCTGAACATGTTTTAAGCTTTGAACTCAATACCACACAAGTTTCTGATTCTGAGAGACAGGAATACTCAGAAGTTATATGGCGATATTAAATCAGAAAATACTTTCTTGATACTACATTTCTTAATAAGTAATTATCAATTATTTAGAGTGAAAAGCTACCTAGAGGACTGATTCTCAGCCCATGACATAATGTATTCTTATCCTACAAATACAGAGTTAAAGCTGATAATGTTTGCAAAAGGAGTAAGGATGGATAGAATGGAAAAGAGTGAACAGTAACACAACAATACAATTTGCTTGGTAAACTGAGCTCAAAGGGCTCTTCTAAACAGCCAGATACAAGGCTTGCGATGTCAAAATTAAACACTGTAATCCCTGACTCATAAAAAGACCTGAAGAATTGACAACAGTAAGTATCTGAATACGAACTACCAATTCGCAAGTTGAACCAATAGCTGAACTTCATGATCTGTGGTTTTGTAGAAAAGCATATTAGATGGTCATTATTCTAAATGTTACTCCTTGTAAAATCTATAAGTAACAAGTGCCACAGAAATAATTTGTGCTGAGTTTCCCCCATGTAATCTTGTAATATATTACATCAATCATAACACTGCTGCTGCCATTATTGACAGATTTGTAAATTGGAGTTCGTTCTTTAATGTTTTTGCAGTTCTAACTTTGATACCTGCAGGATATCAGGAAAAAATCTATAGTAGACAGCTATGGGCCTGTCAAATATCTCACATTTGATTTAAAACAAAGCTGCAATGGGTTTGATCAATGATGTACTATGCTGATCCTGGACACAATTATTAACAACATCACTAGCATTTATATAAATAAACTTTCACAATTTTCCAATTACAATTACAAACCTGTAATAACAGAAACTTATACGAGCCAAGTCAATGTCAGCTTACTTCACTGTATTTTATGGCTACACAGAGCTTATGCATCACTTCTTTGTAAACACTCTGTTGGCCTTGATGCAGTGTGGCTTCTCATAGTACAAAAATAAAAACCTTTTTAATTATCACAATGAGAGGCAGAAGTAAGGAAAAACAATGCTATTCATTAAACCTTCCCTAATTAATTTTGACGCAGTTTTTTTTACCCAGCAAAGTACAATGTAAAAGCTAAGTATAACTATACTATTATTCAATTTTAAGATTACCAAAGAAGAAAATGTTGCTGAATTTGTATCAGATTGAAGAAAGGATGTACAGGTATTTTCTGACACATTTATGGCATAAATAGAAAGAAACACAGATTAAAAGACCAAGCTCTGCAATTTGCAATTGTAAAACAGAGATGGATTGAAGAAGTAGGAAAAAAAGAAACCACTTTCAAAACCCTGAAGAGTGTGGTTTGGAAGCATCTTTCTGGTAATATTTCATATTATAGTACGTATTTGGAACAATGATACAAAGCAAGTCTGTTCTTCTTCCAGGACACAGGATGCAGTGTACAGCGGTCATGTTTAAAAGGCAGATCAGGGTATTCTCATCTTCCATTTTAGGAAAAGGCTAAAGGGATTTGTTTGTCTCCAATGGCATCTCCACTTTTTCTAATTCTATTAACTGAGCTCTGCCAGAAATGATATATCACATAAGCTCACTTATGAGGGATAAACATTTGTCTTTGTAATAATGCAGCATACACGATGTGGCAGGTATTTTCAAAGCATTTTCCCAGGCACATCACTTCTACCCAATTCCACTTCACCTTTTCTTCTGATTCTGTATGTTTGTCAGGATCAAAGGCAAACCGTGACTATTTTCTGCATAGTACACAAAACTGTTCACTTAGGAGCATTGCTGAAGGTTATGAAAGAGCGTCTTTGTTCAGTGGAAGAACAAACAGACTGTTCAGTTCCTTTCTTTTCTCTGTAACTGGATTATAATGGCTAATTTTGTTAAAAATTTATTTCTAAAATAGTGGCATTATCACTGTCACATGATGAACAGAAGGTACAAGGTAGAGTGGATGGGAGAGGATACTGTCAGTAAGGCTCAGTACACTCTGTAGAGCTTGGAAACATGAGTAATAATTGAGTAATGATTTCTTGGACAGAGCAAAATATACTCCACAACAGCTGGAATCACTGAAGTTTTGCAGCATGTTTCACACACCCACTTCTGCTGAAGGATATTTAAGAAATACTTCTATTAAGTTCTAAAAATAAATAGCTTAAATTCTGAGTTTACAGCAAAAGATTTTAAGAAAACAGTACCACAGCACACTTCACACTGGTATCAATAACAAATGTTTAAATTCCATCAAATTCCAGAAAATACTGAAGCATTTCTTTAATTTGAGTAGTTTAAATCAACATATAAAAGGCATGTAAAAACCATACAGGGGGAGATTCTTAAATGGTTTCCTGACAAAGGAAATGATCTTCAACCCAGAAATAAAAACTAAATTCCAGAATAGGTACAATTATAGATTGAATGTGAAAGTTTAACATCAAAGAGAAACCATTTTCAATCTGTAAAAAAGAAAATTGATCCAATCCAATTGCAAAGCATTAAAAAAAATCAGACAATAACCAATCCAAAGTTTAAAAAGACGAAATGATCACAAGAACCACTTGTCAGAGGATATTCTCATGCAATGAGAAGCAATATTTCAAAGTAGATAAATAAGAACAGGATGAGGTTTTATTAGAACAAGTATGTTGAGCACTAACTCCTAGCAACAAAATTATAGAACAGCATCCTGTAACACTTATAGTTTTGCCAGGATCAACTGGGATCTTCAAGCAGCTTTGTGCTGCTACCCTCACCTTTACTTAGTAAACTAAAACACAGAAAATGAGGTGAAATGCCAAACCACTCAAGAGAGCCAGGACTAGTGACCTCTGTTTCAGTTTGGTAACAAACCCTTAATTATGCTGCCTTCCAACATTTCTTACAAAGCAGTAACAACGGGCTTTAAGAGGCTTCTGATGTTCAGTCTCTCTGAACAGAGTTCATTAACACAATGGCTTTTCTTTTTAGAAGTATGAACATCTGGTAATAGGCTTAATAATACAAAGTATCTCACAAAATTACTGTATTGTTATTGCGTGTTGGTAACCAGTGCTTACATTGATACTAGAAAACATTCCTTCTTTACATATTACTTTTTCTTCTTGTATTTCCACTTCTTCATTATCACAATGTAGCATATTTCTAGAAAGCATCTATTCCTAAACTAAAAACAGTATCATAAAATATACCTAATGAAAAGTGCCTGGCAAGTGAATAAAAATTGAGTTTTAAGAGTCGACACTAAAATTATTATGGAACAACTTTATTCCTAAAACAAATTGCAAAATCCTCTAATTAGATTATGTTCAGTTGATTATTTTGATTGATAAGGAAACTGTAGCCCATGAAAATATTAATCTCATGAAGTAAAAAAAAAAAAAAAAAGTATGGCATTAATCTCATGAAGAGATTCTAAATTATACATTTTATTATCCTACAGAGATTTATACTCCCATTATCTCTTACACCCACATAAGATAAAGCAAGTGTAAATCTGTCTTTCTCCACGCAGGGAATTTCATAATGCTGTATTAGAGAGGTGATTATTCTATCCTCACATTTCATAACACTTTTCTTAACAACCAGAAGCACTCTCATTTAATATTAAGACAGATATTTTGACTGAGAGAGACTACGGGTATGTGCTGAAACTAAAAATGAAAAACCCATATGAATAAATATTGAAATGTACATTAATCCTTATTCTAAGGGTGATCTTCCACCACCAAGTAAGATGCTTGGCCAAGATTTCCTCTAAATATTTGCAGCAGCTGAAGGGATTACTTTTTTATGCAACTTTTATAAATTACATTTACTCAAACTGCAAAACATCCAATTCTTTCTTCTTCTGTTAATTGTACGTAGGGTAGGGCCATCACATCTGTGCCAATTTACACTCACATAAACAACAGAAGTACAGGCTGATTGCATCTAAATTTAGGCACAATTTTTAACAATGCAAATGGTATGAGAAGAAATTTTTGTAAATATGTCAAATTTGTGTTTGATATATTTTCCTACATCATCCCACAATATGACATACATCATCAATTCAGCTGCGATGGGCTTCTGACTGAAAAGTTAGCTGCCATCCATTTGCATGTGGTAACTACTTGCTCAAACTATTAAAAAATTTCAGCTGTCACGATGTTCCCTGGAGAACAAGTGGTGTCTCAGGTAGATACAGTCAAGACTTTTGGGTCATTATAGATTAAATTCATACTGTAACTTAGAGATTTAATGAGTAAGCCAGTTTAACAATTAGAAAATAATACGAAGAACTCCTAAAAAATTCTTTATTGGTATTGGAAATAGTTGTAGGAATATTGTAATAAACCAGCAATATTCATAATTTGAAACATCCTAGATTTCTTTCAATAGCACTAAAAGGACATTCTTTGTTCTGTAATACTTGTTAAATTTGCAAATTGCATAGTAATTGAAATGTAATTAACGGAGATATACTGCAACATGGTTATACATGCCATTTTATAGACATACATTACAGGTTTTTATATGAAGTAACATTTTCATGCAAGAGAGCAGAGTTTAATGAATTGCAAAACCGTGTACTTGAAGCAGCAGTAACACACCTTAGAGAATACTCTCATCTGAGAAGGTTTGCATACAAAACAGTACTCCTCAGAATGCAAATATAAAACTCTGGCTTTGCCAGTAAAAATTATAATTCACAGACTGAATTTTTCATTGAAGCTGAGAGGCACCCCGTACAGCTAGGAGAAGAGGGGGCACATTCCCTCCTCTATCCACTAATCCCACAGCCATCTCAGACCCAGTGCGATAAAGGGCAGCTTTAGGGATGCTCTGCGTTATGCCGGCCCCCCAGGTCATTCTAGCAGTTTAGCCGGGCACCTGTGCCCAGCAATACTCTAGCCAAATGCTTTTCAGTACCCCTCCAATCAAGTAATCCCCTGTTCTAGTTCTATGTCTCCCCAGGATAGTCTTCCACAGGGAAATCCCCAACCATCTGGTTAGCTCAGCTTTCAACTAGCTTTGATCCAACAAAGTGGCTCAAAGCAGTAAGAAAAAAAAATAGATAGATGTGCCTTTCGGTATTTTGCATATATTGAACCAGATTCTGATCCTAGTTTGATTAATGTAAATCCAGAACTTCACCGAGGACAGGGATACAGGTCAGGGAACATTATTTTGCCGTTCTGTCCAATATTAAGCACAGCTGTTTTTTAAGTAAACAAAGAAAATACCACCACTGTGCAAAAAATACTCAGCTCCTATAAATCAGTGTAGCTTCACTGTAGTCAAATGAGGTATGAAAATTTACATCAGCTACAGATTTTCTCCAGTATGTAACGAATAGCGTTCTGTTTGCTCCCCCAGGTCTCAGCTCGGGCTCTATATGAATACAACAGAATTTTTTTCCAAAATGAGTATCAGCACATTTCCTCCTGAGCCACATATTCTTAGCTTCTATACACTGCACATTGCCAAGATGACAAAATAAACTTTAAAAAGTAATTAATTTTTTTTCAATAAAAAACATCAATGACATGATTTTCTTCTACAACTTAGAAAACTCACCTTGGTTTATTGCCATTTATTGTATCAAAATGCTAAAAAAGCAATTTGCTGTAGGAAATAGATCTCAGGATAACACACAGGACTGAATAATATGAAAAAAGAAACTTTGAGACAGAACAAACAGCACCTCTGAAAAGGCCAGACAAAATGATGTGGTATGACTGATTTTAGCCAGGAATTATAAGGAACAAGATGATACCAATAAAGTTATGATGAAAAAATTAAAGAGTCTGAACACATGTAACTAACTGTGATCTTGGAACCAAAGTTGTTCTTACATTAATTGTATGGATTGAAATTTATGTACAAATATTTGGATTTCAGAAGAGAAGATAGATCTTAGTCTGATCTCCTCCATTAATAAGCAAGACACACTACATCAGAGTCCTGGAGCTGGAAGTCTGTTTTTCAAAGAAAGTAAAGGTCATAACTGGATGTCAAAACCCATCAGGTTATTATGCTTTCATAGAAAAATTTAGCATTAATATTTTCAAAGCATATACAATACATAATTTGCAAATTTCAGGAAAAAGTACACATTTTAACAAGTTCAGACACTTCTGTGTATATTATTGCATTGTCTCATGAAAAAAACCTTTCTAAGCAGACAAAGAAAGGCACCTATTCAATTTCAGATAATGTACACATAGTCTGTCTTGAAAAGTATTATTGACTTGTAAAGTCAAGCATGCACAAGTTAGAAAGCATCAGAATTAGATCTGTTTGTGTTTATTCAACTTGGCAAATCCTTGTGTATATGCTGAAACACTGGGTTGCTACCTTGCTTTTCACATTATCTCTTCTTTTAGTGCACAAACCAGCCATTCCTCATTGTTAGGCTTGCTGCAGTAATATGAAGGGTATCCTTTTAATACAGAAAATGTTTGATTCTTAACGGCTTATTTCTGCTGCACTGAAGCCATTACCAAAATGTCAGTCAAATCCAGTGGGATCATGATTAGTCATGTTAAATCCTGCTTGAAAGTCTACAAATCTTTGTGGCTTACTAACACCGCTTACAACAGCCGAGTGGTCAGTGCAGAGGGACAACCTTACCTTATTCCTAGGAAAGTCACCTGCAAGCCCATTAATACATACCACTCATGAGCCACAGAGTGACATACCTAAATAGTCTCAGTAGACCTGGAGACCGAGAGACTAGCTAAAAGAAAAGAAGTTACCAGCTCCATTAGATGGATGAAAATGGTTTGTTAAAAGATTTTCAACCAACTCACGCAATGTTTCCATCAGAAAGTTTAAAATATAAATGCAGTTTTTGTTAATGTCATAGCAAGAACAGCATCACCTTGAGGAAACAGACCTTGTGCAGTTAAGATTTATAATGGCGGTACTAGGAATCCACCAAGGAGCGGGACACCATTCACAGAAATAAACTAAACAGTTTCATGCCAAGAATTATGAGAAAAGTAATTATCTTTTTCCTTTTTTTCCTTTTTTTCCCTTAACTTAAATCTGAATAAGAACTTTACTTAATGTAAAGTTAAGGCCTTTCCTCTAATTTTGCTTTTGGCATAATTTCTGTTTATATAAACAGGTTATGAGATATATTGCAGAAGGAGGCATCTCTCTCTTTAAAGACAGAACATTAGGAATTTTAATGTAGAGAATTTGTGCTAAACTACTTTCATTTGTATTGGTAAAAATATAAAACAACTGAATTAATTTCAAAAAACAACATTGGTATTACAGTGGTATCAACTAGTAAAAAAACAATTAGGCTCGATGTGGTTAACAGTACAATGTTGCTAGAAGCAAACAATAAAACTAGAAATTCACAGCAGAAGTTTTCTCAGAATACTTACCACATTCTGGTTGGAAACTGTAGTGGAGATGTTTGTTTTCTTCAGGAAACAAGGAACAGTTGGAAGTAAAGGAGGCAGTACAACACATGGACAGAGAACGGGCCCAGACCTCTGAATTCATTGGTTTTCCTTCCAGCTGTATCATTAGCTTTCCAGGTGACCTCGGATAAATTGCTTCTTTTCTCTCTGTCTCAATCTTGTCATCTGCAAATAGGTCAACAATCCTTTTTTAAATCCACAGACAGAAAGCACTGTAAGAATTACCCTTTCCCACCACTAATAATGAGTGTTCACAATGGAATGGAGTCTGCCAGATCTTCTAAGCAATGTTTTCATGCACTTAATTTACCTTTAAGTTTCTTAATGCATTTCTGACCTACAATCATGTGTGTTATTTTAAAAGCTACATGACCACAATTTATGATACTTCATGATTAAGGAACACTAATGTGGTTCTGTGAAACCATATGCAACATACCTCAGTACCCCCTGGTACGCCTGGGTCTCTATATTTGATTGCAAAATAAGCAGTAAAACCCCATTAAATAGCTAAAGCAGAATGGAAGTTATCAAATAAAACATCTACATAAATATTTAGAATATATACCACAACAACAAGGGCATTTTACCTCATCCACCATGCAGTGATCAAATACACATCATTTTAACTAGTGAGCAATAAATTCTGCTAAAATTATAGATTTGAAAATCTACATTAAAATGGTAAATTGCAGAAAACAACAGAAGGTACAAAGTGCAGAACCTAATTTATAAATATGGATGGTTAAATAGAATATACAAATATTGGAGACGGAGAGCAGTGTACTGCCAGGTTTTTCATGCAGTCTCTAAGTAGCCTAGATTCAGAGAGGGGAATGATTGGTAAGAACTGGCTGTGGGATGGCTGCACAGCAGTTCTGCTCATACACGCGGAACCTGTGGCCAGGAAGCCAAGCTGGGGTTCCCTGAAGTTTCCATACTAGTAGAGTTGAGCATGTGAGGGTCATCCTATGTAATATGCCCTGCCATCTCCACAGGGCAGATGACAAATTAATCCTTCCTTTTCCAAACCTACCTCATTGTTCAGTCTGGTCTATGATTTTTATCAAAAATCTTCAGTGTTTCTGATGATAAAAATCAAATTTTGGTCATTTATGCCTAAATATTAACTTGTTTAGCCACATCCTTTGAAAATTAAGTCTACAACACCATTTAAAAGTCATTTATTCTTAATATTGGTATTTCTCCCCCCTTCTAATTATTCTGAGAAAAAAATGGATGCAGGAAGGAATACACTCTAAAATACCCAAAGCTGTAAAATGATTCTGTAAGGTGTCTTAAGCTGCACTGAAAACAAACTGAAACAAGAGACATTACCCCCAAAAAACCCAACACATGAAGAAGATGATAGAAAAGTAATTTTAAGCTGCTCAAGTTTCTTAAGCACCCAGTAGGCTGTAGCAACAGAATTGTTTAAAGCAGTTATGTATCTGCTGAGATGCTTAAAATCTGAAAATAAAAAGATTTCCCCCTTTATCAGCATAGGCAGGTAATGAATTGGCAGTTGTTGCAAAGTAATTATCAACCTGTGAAATTAGGAGATAGAATGAAAAAGCAGATTACTATCCAATACTCAGTTTTCAGCGGTTTGTTTCAAAAAATATAATGTAATGGTATTTTCTATTTTAAAACTAAAAATGTACTCTGATCACACCTGAAGTAAACAAGATCTTACCAATATACACATTCTGAACTTTGGGGAAGTCTTGATTCTGCTTTGAGCCACTCTAGCTACTTCGTTTGTTCTACATTTCTTCAGAACTAGAGTTTACATCATTAATTTCAGTTCCACGATTATTATTTTGAATACTGCAGAGAGTATCTTCCTGGAAAGATAGACGTCCTAAAAAAACTTCAAGCTTGCTGCAATTGCTTAAGACTCAGGAAATCAGGTTTGTAACTCACAATCAGAACCAAACAGAATACTAGTTTTTGTAGAAATAGGGAGGAGATAAGGTCAGAAACATCCCATTAGGATTTGAAAGAGATTATGGGATCATTTGCTTAGGTGAACTGAAATTATTGAGCAATTTGTATTAGGACTATTTATGCTGTGCTCTTTTTTGCTTGGAAGTCCAATTATAGATGCTGCTGTTGATTTGTAAAGTCTAGGCAGAAAGTTACAGACTGTTTTTGGCACAGAACCACCAAACTTGGAACACTCTCTGACCCAAATTTCTTAATTTTCTCTTCCCAGCATGAAACCCATCTCCTCCCCAGAATTCTGCATGACATGGATTTGGACTGGAGGCCAAAGTCGTGATAGCTGATGGCAGTTAAGTCATCTTATTGCACTTGTTAAAAATAGGGTTGAAGGATATCTGTTCTCACAACTAACAGTTGTCAGTCTGACATAACACTTCTTATGATGTGAAAGTGCTCACAGAATTGGGCAACACTTCATTTTTTAATATGTACAGAATCAAGAGATACTTTAATTTCTTCTTTAAAAAGATGAAAAGTTTAAAGTATTTCTAAAAAGCACTAAAAAGTAATTTTATTCTCTTTTGAAAGTGCTTTCAAAGAGGGTGTTAACAGCTGATTTATTTTATTCCTCCTACATTCATCTGTTTGTCTTCATCATTACACGTTAAGGAAAAGCTGTTCCACTGTTTTAACTTGTGGGCTGTTATTTTTTTTTTAGACTGACTAGCGTTGTCACATCCAGTTTCTCTGCAAATCACTCCATAAGCTCTGCACCTTTCATGAGTCTTACTTTTTCTGCTGTTATATGTAAAGTCTGTATCAGAACAATGATTCTGCTCGTCTCATTTACACTGTTGTACCACATGTCAGTGATATGGTCCCAAAATACTTTTTAGGCTTTACATTCTACTCAAATACTCTCACATGTGTTTATTCACAGCAGCAGCTGCTTCAAGAATTACTGTTGTGTTGGGCACCTACAAGTATTCAGCCTGACAGAAGTGCCAGTGATACATATGTATTTCCTACTTACTTGATGTGAAATTTGCTGTCACTTCTACCACCCGTCAGCAGGTAAGCTGAGCAGTTTTAAAACATCCATTTCCACATGCCCTCCTACCTTCTGCTGTACAGGATTGCCTCCATGAGGAAGCATTATTAGCCTTTCGTTAGGCAAAATAAAACAATGCAGAATTCAGGAGAGACACTTTGCCTGGAAATGGACCAATTAAGTTGAATGGCAAAGCCCACAGCAGCCGTTCATTTATGAGAATATCTTTTCAGTGATACACTATCTGAATCAAGTTAAAGAAAAAAATCTGATTTTAGTAAGTTTTACAAGTACGCTGGTATTGCTGTGAAGAGCATTCTACTTAGAAATGCAGTTTTTGTTATGTTATTTCATTTGATTCAGTTCTGCTTTTGAAATAAGACAATGTTGTATACATGGACTTTTGTCACAAATATGTCGATAATTTTACTGCCTCTGAGCATTAAAAAAGCTGTTTTGTAAGTGGGATGGAAGACATTGTCAAGAATTAATAATTTGGATTCACTTTCTCGCTCTAACACAAAAACTATGACATATTCAAGTCATATGACTTCTCTGTGCTTTAGTTTTCAAGCTGTGAAAGAAACAAGAAGTTTCTGCACTTACCACATAGTACTACTGTAAGGCTTTATTAATTCAGACCTTGTTTTTTCATTCCTTACAGTAAGTATCATTTCTACAACTAGTCCCATTGATTCTAGTGAAAATTCTCAGGTGGACTTCTATTGCTCTTTGTGCAGGACATAGACATTTTTTTATTAAGAAACAGCAGTTGCTTTCCCCCTTCAATGCTTTTTCTAATTGAAGGTACATTAGCTTTTAAGCAGTTGCTTTCCCCCCTTCAATGCTTTTTTCTAATTAAAAGTACATTAGCACTAGAAATAAAAGTATGCTCTCCTCAAGTTGTATTTCTTACCTGCTCTTCTTAAAAGGGGAAAAAAAACCCAAACACCTTACAAGTTAGTTGAAGCCCTGGCAGCAGAAACAGAAATTTTCCTTTCTGCACTACACTTACAAACATATACAAGTTCCCTTTTCTTTTTGCTTTAGCCTTAGGCTTCCAGTATGTAGAAACCTGCTGCCTAAAATGAAACATACATTTAATAAGAATTCAAGGCTGTCTGAAGAGAATTGGCTCTTTTATTAACTATGTAAGTCTGAAACTCAGTTAGACACTGTTCAGAGTTCTGTAAATATAAGTCTATATTTCACCATGGACATGTTCAGAGACTTAACAGCAATATAAACAGGGTAATTCCCAAATGAACATGGCATCTTTTTCTCAGTACAGTTATATCCATCCCAGTTACCGGGTACTTTACTTTACTATGCTTTATTTCTTACAATGTTGTAGCAGGGTTTTTTGGGTGGGCTTTTTTACAGGAAAAGAAACTTGCAAATAAGCAGCATGTGAATAGCAAAGTTATTGCTCATGTTTTTATACAACATCCAAAATTACAATTACTATATAATGTTAGTACAACGCATTGTTTTGGTTACGAATAGAGCTACATTTCTGTGCTACCTAAAAACAAACAAACTGAGAGAGACTGCAAAGGGAAATAAATTCCTTCCCTGCCTACACCGTAGTGCCATAATGGCTCCGTAGCAGGATATCATGCACATGCCATATCTTATTACAGCAGCCCTATCTTCATTTTAAAAAAACCCAAATACGAAAGAGAAACTTCTTAAGCCTAATGCTTCAGACAACTGTTGCCATTGGCAAAAACTTTTTGGGTACAAACGTTGAACAATTCTTAAATGTAAAAAAACCCCTCACAAGGTTCTCAGAAACTCAGGGAAAACCACGTATTTTTTCCTAGACACGATGAACTGGCAATATTTCCCTACAGAAAAGCTCTGAATTCGTCTGAATCTGCAAAAGATGCAACACCTTGGCCCACAGCCAGAGACCGTGTATGTGGAGGACCGACAGTGTGGAAGCTGTGTGTTGGGAAGATGAACGTGCAGCCGCTGGCACAAGCATTCTACCAGGCTCTGGCTACTTCCGCAGCCTCCTTGGAGAACCTCTCACTCACCAGCCTTACAAATCCATTGATGGCTTCAAACTGCAATGCTGACAGAAAGAGGCAGCACCTCCCAGTCCCAAGTACTCATTTCCATCCCTGTGCCCCTCATCTCCCTTCGAGCTGACACGAATATCCGTAGCAGTAAAACGCTGCCACACGACAGATTAGGACTAATGAGCTGAGTCTGCTCCCTGATCCAATTTACTACCTGAACATTGTACCCTACCACCAGGGAGGGAGAGGCGAGAAGGTGGGATTGCACAGCCAGAACAGAAGTTAACACGGGACTATAGCCTTCAGTAGTAATGCTGGTTGAATTTGCACAGAGCTAGAACTAGACACTAGAGTTAGCAAGGAGAGGAACTGAGTGTAAGACTGATTTGACCCTCATGATTTGAACAGGCACAAAAAATATTTCCATAGAGTCTAAAGATAAAAAAGATATAACATGAGCTCTATGCAGCAAATAAAAAGGTCATAAACAGGGACCACACAACATGGAAAACATTTGTGGGCCATGAGATTCACAATGTTGAAGGACAAAGACTGTAGAAACTACAAGAACTTATGTTTCCTACTGAATATGTGCAAATAACTGCAAAATGCAGACTGCCCTGAAGACTGATATCAAAGGATTTCAATTAAAGATAGAAAGGATTTATTGCTTCCATAATTTTACAACAGAGTTACCGAAGACAATGTATAAGGACTGAAATTGTAAAACATTTTAATGCTTCTGAAAACAGATAGAGCGGAAACCTTTTTTTCCCAGATAGTATTAAAACATATATCAGTAAGCAGTCTATGTTAACGCTTGGTGTTGCAAAGCAAGCTGGTCATGTATTATTTGGGAGTGAATGACAGATTTAGCTGTACTGCTGAAACAAAGTACAAAAGCAAAGAATTCCATAAAAATTATGTGAAAAGGCAACCAATGTCATTTAAGATGGCATCAAAACCTTACGTTAAAAATTGTCCCCAATTTTGTCAAATATTCAGAGAGAACCAAAAATAAGAGACTGAACTTACTCATTATAAGGTTCTGGAACCATAGCCAAAATTAACTGCAGTGACTAAGCATACTTCTCTTGCCAGCAATGAACAAAAAAAAATGGGACATCCTTTATCCATGATGACTTGAGAATAGTTATTATTAACCCAGAACTCAAGTGATCAATGTCCTCTCTCTAAAATACAGAATATTTCATATTAACAGGTGATAAGCATTTGACAAGGTGAGCAATCTCACTGGAGCCCAAGTATAAATGGATACTGAAAGGGAGTGTTTCACACTGAGTACGAACTGCAAGGACGACACAAAGAGTGCTGACAAGTTTTAGGAGCAGAAGTCCTCTCCAAAACTTTTACGCAGTAGGCAGGGATTGATAAAGCAACGGAGAAATGTCAATAATGTCAGAATCATCAACAAACACAACAAGCAGACTATTACTTCTTCAATAGGCAGCAAATCAATGTATATATAAGGCTGCATGATTTAAGGGTCACATTATCAAAGGTGCTATTATCCTTGCTTAAAGGATTGGGAGTTTTGGAATACATGGTGGCGACAGAAATACATGAACATACGGGGAATTTCCCAATATTTGTTCATAACTGTATGTTCTGGCCTTCCTTTTTAAACCCATCATCATCTAACTGGGATTGTCTCCCTCTTCAGTTTAATTAATTTCTTATGTATAGATGAAATATATTCTGTTGCTTAAAATGTATAAAATCACAGCTACTAAATAAAATATCAACAGATAAAATCCATTAAAAGTTTCTACAAAAATTGTGACATACTCCATATTACATTTATCATTTCAACTATGTATGTCCCCACAGCGTACGTACTCTGAAGGCTTCGAAAAATGTATGTCATGTCTACAGTTTAGCCTGAACCTGATACTGATTCTGAAAAACCTTCTCCCTGGCTTTAAATCCAAACTCTGCAACTTCTGAAGTAAACTAGGCCAAAATGCTTAGCCTTTACATAAGATTCCAAAAATTAAATTCAACATGCAGTCCTATCTTAGCATTGTTACTAATCTCTCTTACGAATTTCAGTTTTAAAAACTAAAATAAGAATAACCCCAGACAATTTTAAAATCTCGTGTTTTATTTTAAGCCAATCCTGTGATCTTCGGGAGGCATGTCTTGCTTCAGAATGCCTAAGACTGGCAGTACTATACTTGGACCTTGCATTAGTGTTTTGATGACAAACACTACCAGCATAAGCACTATGCATTATCCAACAAAATGCATCAGATGGAAAAACTGAGCTGGCAGTTAAATTCTTTGCTTACTGCCAGAAAAGAGTTGTAGCTCCTGTCCTAGATTTTGCAAACATAAGACTCTAATTTCTCCTCAGCCAAATTTCCATAAATGTTTAGAAATTTCTTTCTGAATGTATGATTTTGCATGAGTATTTTTTAAGATGGTCATTATTTCTTTCATTGTAGAAACATCAAAATCTGTTTCTCCCTTTTGGAGCTGTTGCTTTTGCAAGATAATGTTTAAAAGTACTGTTGTTATTTCTACTAATTATCTCTGCTCCCTTATGTTATCTATTGATGAATCAGGTCAGCAGCATAGCTTTTTCCCATTCTACTTACAAATTGGAAAGCTCTTCTTTCCCTGCAGTTTTGGATTTGAAGGTTCTACCAAAAGAAAATACTTTTTGAAATTACTCAGTTTTTCATCGGCAGTATAATAGACAGATTTTTTTGGATAGAAATATCTTCAAAGACCTGAAGACAACCAAAAATTGATTTTTCTACTGTGTAAATCACTGTAGGTTTAATAACATTAATTCCCAAAGTAACGATCTTTTAACTTCCTTTATCATGGCTTGTTTCCCTATTGTCACTGTGATATCAGCTCTGCTTTATTTCTATAGACTGTTTTTGATACTGGTAGATTAAATATATCAAACATGAAAGACTGTAACAAAACATGGGCAATAACATCAAATCTCCATACTTTGCACTTTTTAGGGAAAAACCTGGAAGAGATCTATATCCTACCACTGCAAACAAGAAATCAAAGGGAATACTTAAGTAACTGTCAGATTTTTTTTTTTTTTAAACAAGATTACATCACTTCATTATTTATGTTTGGCTGTGGTGATTTTCCAATTCTGCAACCTTTGCTCCTTTTTAACGATATTTTAAAAAGCTGGAAAGAGCCAAATGGCAAACCACCATGTATATAATGCCTACGCATATGTATATGTAATACCAAAATTTCCTTTTGAAACCTGAAGGGACATTATAGTCCAGTCAAATTTGTGTTTTGGTTCACTATAAAACACTTTCCTCATTATCTAAATATCTAATGTAGCAAGCAGCAACAGGCATCATAAATCAGTAAGCACAAGGCTAAATACTAAATCTCTTTATATTGTTTTTTTAAGGTAAGATCATTCCACAGATGAGATTTTAAATTAGATTTGCCTTTGCTCTCCAGAGGAGCTACACTACATACTAGTAGAGAACTTACTTGGAAAAGACTTAGGGTCAAATCTGCAACTATTTAGTTGTAAGCGCTCTTACTGCAGACATTTGAGAGCAGCCACAATATACAGATTACATCAGAATTTTCATTATAACACACAGGTCTCTGAATCTTGCAGGTGATATCCTGTGCTTACCATCTGCAGCAGTTTCTAGTGGTTTCAGGAAAGCAGCAGAATTAAACAAGGCCGAAAAATACTGATTTTCATCGGGTGGGCTGAAATTTCCCATTCTTGGTTTCAGTTTAGAGCTGTTATTTTTAAGCATTCAGAGATACAAATTTAGCCATCTTTTCATTATGGAAAGTGAAAAATGATGCTTACAGTATTACCATGTACTTGTAAGGCTACACCCTGTTCATGCAGCTTGACATTTTGGAACCTGCACATCTTTATGGAAATAGCCTCCTCAAGCTTGGTTAAATCCAAAACAATTCAGAAATCTGTTCTCCAGCAATACTTAAAAAATAGAAGGACCTAAATTCAATCAAAACCCATGTTTTGAACACCAAAACTCAGATAGTTTCAGAAGCATTTCATTTCCTATTCCTAACTAATTACGATTCAGAAATGATATGTAAAGATGCTGCCACTCTGCCTACATCTCTGCAGAAGCCAAATACAGCAGGAGTCCCCTTCATACTGAAACTCAGCTAGGAAGGGAAAGACGCTGGTTGCACTCCCAGATCTCTGAATTATTTGTGTTCCTGACCAGTGAATTCCCTGTCCACATAACTCCCAAATAAACAGATTGCAGAATCAAGTGTTTCTGTTCCTGCTTTCCTTCTGGGCCCACTTCGCATGGCGGCCCAGCTTCGGCAGACGGAGGAGGATAACCCTCGGCTGCTCACCACACTGCCCACAGCCTGTGACTGCAACAGCCCTCATCTGGATCTAAATTTTGCTGATTTGGGGAGCTGTGAAACAGCCTATTATTGTAACAAGTTGGCATAACTGAAAACCATATACACCATTTTCAGAACAGATCTATTTTTCTGGTTCAAAGATTATGACAATCTGTGCATTTAAAGCTTTTACCAGTGAGGTGATGATAAATTTTCTGTTTAGCTTTGGAAGTCTACAGACTGAAAGGTCTAATGTCCTTCTGTCCACCCAGGAGCCAAGAACTGAGTCCATGCCTGAAAGGAGAGACCTCCCCTAATTTCACAGGTCTCGTGTCAGAACAATGAGCTTTGGAAAATCCATGACCTCAATATAATCAGGATTTTTAATTTTTTTCCTTTTGGGGGAAAAAAGACCAAAAATTTACGTTAACATCTGAACCTCTACTTTTGTATTGGGTTTGCATGGCAAGGTTTTGGTAGCAGGGGGATTACAGGGGTGGCTTCTGTGAGAAGCTGCTAGAAGCTTCCCCCATGTCCGACAGAGCCAATGCCAGCCGGCTCCAAGATGGACCCGCTGCTGGCCAAGGCCAAGCCCATCAGCGACAGTGGCAGCACCTCTGGGGTAACAGAGTTAAGAAAGAGAAAAAAACCTGCTGTGGGGATTGCAGCTGGAGAGAGGAGTGAGAAGATGTGAGAGCAACAACTCTGCAGACACCAAGGCCAGAGGAGGAGGAGGGGGAGGGGTGGCTCCAGGCACTGGAGCAGAGATTCCCCTGCAGCCCATGGTGCAGCCCATGGTGAGGCCGGCTGTCCCCCTGCCCCCATGGAGCTCCATGGTGGAGCAGATACCCACCTGCAGCCCGTGGAGGACCCCATGCCGGGGCAGGGAGATGCCCAAAAGAGTCCGTGACCTCATGGGAAGCTCACGCTGGAGCAGGATCCTGGCAGGAGCTGTGGACCCATGGAGGGAGGAGCCCAGGCTGGAGCAGGTTTGCTGGCAGGACTTGTGACCCCGTGGGGGACCCACGCTGGAGCTACCTGTTCCTGAGGGACTGCACCCCATGGAAGGGACCCATGCTGGAGCAGTTGGTGAAGAACTGCAGCCTGTGGGAAGACTCACATTTGGAGAAGTCTGTGGAGGACTGTCTCCCGTGGGAGGGACCCCATGCCGTAGCAGGGGGGAAGTGTGAGGAGTCCTTCCTCTGAGGAGGAGGGAGCGGCAGAGACAACGTGTGACGAATTGATCGCAGCCCCCATTCCTCATCTCCCTGCACTGCGCGGGGGGAGGAGGGAGAGAAAATCAGGAGTAAAGTTGAGCCCAGGAAGAAGGGAGGGGTGGCAGGAAGGTGTTTTAATATTTGGTTTTATTTCCCATTATCCTCCTCTGATTTGATTGGTAATAAATTAAACTAATTTTTCCCCAAGTTGAGTCTGGTTTGCCCATGACAGTAATTGCTGAGTGATCTCCCTGCTCTTATCTCGACCCACGAGCCTTTCGATATATTTTCTCTCCCCTGTCCAGCTGAGGAGGGGAGTGAGTGAGCGGCTTCAGTGGGCACCGGGCATCCAGCCAGGGTCAACCCACCACAACTTTTAAGTCCACAATCCAGATACCAGCTTGCCAAGCTGTCCATTGTGAACGCGACTTCTGTGTTTGTACCAAGCCACTCAAATCTGGCACAGGCTCATGCACCTGGAACACTTTATAGAATCACTATAATCAATGATCAATAATCAATAAGTGCAAGAATACAGCCCATACAACTTTAAAATATCTATGCCTTTATTGCACTTTTTACTATAATCTTTACTTACATAATCAAAACATTGTTTCTCAAAAAATCCAATATAATATAATGCACTTTTCTTAAGGACTAATTTAGAACTGCGCATGCTGAAGTGATTAATATTTTAATTCCCATGCACTCACCTAAATTGAATTTAATCTGACATCTTCTTACCAAGTTCTATTACATTCTCCTGGAGCTCTTAGTAATCTTTTCTAATATTGCCTAACTTAAATAAATTTATGACATTACCATGTATTGACATGCTGCTTTTCGCCATTACTCTAGGTAGATACATAGTAATATATCAGTTGGTGTACAAAGCCCCAAATAACCCCAATGTCTGACTTCTTTCTAGTCCTTCCAGTCAGAGGTCTTGCTCTTTATGTTTCCTACCTCTTCATGCATTTTGCATGACTGGTAAAACTTTCCCCCTGCCTTAGTTGCTCCAATTTTCCTTAATAATTTTGTATGAGTTACTTTAGCAAAAACCCTTTCAAACGTCTCAATATATTATAGCTCTCAGTTCTCTTTCATTCTATGTTTCATTAAATCCTTCAAGAATTTGTAGCAGTTGAAAAGATGACATTTAACTTTATAGAAGCTATGCGGATTTGTCCTTTGAGTTACTTTATATAATATCACTCATAAATACATATATAACAGATTTTTGTTATCTTTTATGATCTTCTCAACTGCTTTCCTGGCTCTGAACAACAATTCTTCATATTTTTCTAAGACAAATTGATATCTTTTAAAAGGATGACTACAAACCTGAGTACCCATCAATCTCTGGCACAGACACAACTGGCAATAGGAAGTTATGGTCTTGCTGTAACTGTTACTCCGAAAAGTCCTGTAAGATTTCCACCAAAACTTCCACTAGAAGTTTACCACAATATAGATTTGAAGCCTAATTTCTTCACTTTTTCCCTCCTTTCCCTTTTCTCAATTTCACTCCCAGCAGAGCAAGTACTGACCTCCTGAGTCAAACCAAATGAATGAAATGTCAGCTAACGTTTCTATATTGTCTTGAAGAACATTGTTATTCTCCTTAACATGCCTCTTTGTACTTGCTATGACTTGATGAGCAAACAGTCTTCATATCATGACCGAGCTCAGCCTCAACTGACTACTCTTGAAACAGACACGAAATTAAATAAACCTATTGAGCCCACTTTTGAAACAACTAAAACCTGTGAAGTTAATCTACAATTGCACTGTTAAAATGAGAACAAACTGCCTTTTACTGCCATTTTTAATTAACATATCTTAAAGTTATCTTATAAAGGACAATTTTTCCTTAGCTAGAATGCAACTTAGTTAACATTATATAAAAAAGCCTCTAAAAGCATATCACTGGTACAGTTACTACTGTGGTTATTCGTTAACACTTTTTAATGAACAGAATGCTGCTGCTATGGAGCTTTAAAGATGATAAAAAGAACTTCATTTGCAGAATACTGAGGCAATAAATGTTTTATACATATCTGGAAAAAATCTATTTAAAGATTACCTGCTTGAGAAGGGTAAAAATACTAGCAATTCAGAGATAAACTGTAGGTAACACCATATGCAAAATGCTATTTTATTCTGCTAGACATTAGATGGCTTGATGAAAGCCAAAGGTATTGCAGGTTAATAAAGAAAAAATTATGTTAGTACAGAAGGATAGCAATCCAAAACATATGCAGCTGCTTCTAATCTATACATTACAAAAGAACTTTCTTTTGAATTACATAACTGTGAAGGTTTTAACCATTACTAAACACAAGAGATGATCCCACATAAATAGAATTATAAAAGATCAAGAACTTACAAGTTCCTTTTCTTGTTCTTGACTTTGCAGTGAACTTTGTACAAGTTGTGTAAGTTGCTTAAAATAAGCTTTAAAATTCCTATCTTCACAAAGGCCTTGAGAGGCCTAAAAAAGGTTTTGATTGAAAACATCTGCATTTGTAGTTAAGAGACACTACAGGAGTGTAAAGCATCACTTTACTGTGTCCATTTTCTGAATTAATACAAGTAAATGGATAAGGAACAAAGCTATCCTACAAATTCAAATGAGAGAGGACAACAATTTCATACCTAAAATACAGACTTTTAATGAATTACAGTATATTCTCACCAGCAGTTTATAACAGTTTTGGCCTAAAGAACAACTGTATTACCTGCATCAAAAGTCTCTGTTGACGTGGCAACACACTGTCATTAACTGAAACACAAAACTATTGTCAAATAAATCCAACACTACTATAACAGATCATGCTCGGTTTTTAAAACTTTAAAATGAGACTGCAAATAAACATGGAAAGGCAAAACACTGTCTTCCTAGAAAACAGTGTGCCTGCAGTACAGATAAGATTCTTCCATAACACAGGACAGATGCCTACACATGCTGGTCAGCACTGAAAAACACATTTACTTGGCTTTAAACACTATAAAAGCCTGTTAGAGGAATGATTCCTCAGAACAACAAATAGGACAGATACTCATTATTCTAAGATTGAGTAAGTAGAAAATAGAAAAGGGTGCTATTCTACAAAACAGGCTACAATAAAGGAGAAAGGATGCAATAAAGGACAGAGGAACATAAAACCTAAGCACAGCTAGCTTTTAGAGGTGACCTATGTCCTACATAAAAAATAGAGGGAAAGTTAGACCCCTCCAAATAGCACACAGAGCAGCAATATGCTAAGCACTGAGATGCCTAAAGTCAACACTTGAAGCAGTTGTCTAGAACAAAACATTGGGATCCATAAGGACAGGTGCAATCCCTGACTAAATAAGGGGGCTGCAAAACACTACAGCTGCAACCATATTTGTCATAGGAACATGACATTACATGGTATTAATGAAAAATAGGTATAGAGGTTATAGATACTCAGGTACTTCTTTCATGCTTTCAAAGAACTGCCAACACCTAAATCCTGCTGGTTTTCTTTCAAAAAGAAATAGAAAAAAGGGCTACCTACATTCTTCCAAAAAAAGTTGGAAACACTGCTTATTCCGCTTTCAGTTTTACAGCTCTTACCCAACATACAACAGAGCCAAGTTCAAGTCCTGCCTCAAGGTGAAGTAACTCTAAGCTATAGTTGACATCTCTCATGAGAAAATTATTATGCTCAATTAGAGTATCGACTGTTTCTGTATTTCATATAAATAGTTACTGGATAGTATTAAGTAACTAGACAAAATACAGAAACAGCTCTAGTAATAAGGTCTAGATTCAAAGGCTCTCCATTCACAGCTGACTTCATGAATCACTAGAATATTCATGATCTAGTTCATCCCATCCTTATGTTCGGTAATAATGAATGTCAAATATGTTTCATGGACAGTGGCATGCTTCTGGCCAAAAGAACTGCAACTTCAGGTGTCCTAAACTTGAGGCCTCGGAAAGTTTTAAGATCACGATTTTAGACAGGAAAGCCTACACTATAGCTAAATTTACTCAGCGTAGAATGGTTTTTGGCTCTCACATTATATTGCTGAATAACTGAAATGCATTAACTGTCATTTTATAACACATTCAAAATAAATGTCATATCTAGACTTCATATCATTTGAAGACCAGCGTTCCTCAAAGTCAGTGGAAGTTGTGATACTTGGCACACTAAAAGACGGCTGGTAAATGGGGGTTGAAATTGCACTTATTTGCCTCCCCTGCTCTCCTCTCTTGAAAATACTCAAGGTCAATGGCAGTGCTTGGGCTTATTGTAAAGAAGACAGGTATCTGTAGAGAAATGTTCCCCTTGGAGTTCTTAAAAATCCGTAATAAAGAAAAAACCAATGAACATTATTTGAATATAAATTGAAAAATGTATTTCAGTTCTGTAAGTTAATCAGACTTAAATCTCCATGGGAAACTTGCAACACTATTCTCAGTTTAAACGCTTCCCAACAATTTACAGCTTCATTTTGCAAACTTTTCCCCAAACCAAACTCCCCTGAATTTACACCACCTAGCAGGCTATTCATACAACAGCTGCACAAAGCATGCGAAGAAGAGATTTAATACGTTAATGAGAAATAATGCAGGAAAAAGCAGCAGCAGTTCCTGAAGAAATAAAAGATAATATATTATTACACTAAGTATGTTCAGGTAGATTAAGTGACACCTAAGTTCCAGTGCCTAGTCACTTCTGAAAAGCAATGCAGAGCCCAGGTAAAGCTCTGAGCAGGGAGCCACGTTGAGCGAACCAGTGGGAAAGGGTATGGCACTGAGGCTCAGGTGGGATCAGACCATCTCAGTACAGTATCTTCTAGAAATAAACCACACAGTAGCTATTTACTATGTTATTTTCTTGCACTGTAGAAGATGCTATCTCAGCCTCAAGTGCCACCTATGTGTTTTAATCTACATCATGCCAATACTTACGCATGTATTTATATTTCCACAAATATCTATATTTAACCCTATTATAAAGAGACTGAAAAATAAGAACAAGAGATGTAGGCAGGTTACAGTGAATGTGGTCTTCTAATCGGGTGTGGGCCTGGGCCCCTTCCTCCTGCTTTCCTGTCACAACACTGGGAATGTGTAAATCAGGGCCACTGATTGAGAGAGTACAGCAGACAAAATTCCATATCCTGGACAAAACTGCAAGACAAAACAGCAGCCTGAAGAAAGGCTCCAGGTGACCATGACTAGGAGCTGTATCTTACACCTGTCTTTGCCAAAGCAGAACAATCTGCTTCTGACTTTAGACTTGATTCCATGCAAAGTGAACTTCACTACATGTACAGACAACCACAAGAGTGAGCATTGCAAAAAAGTAAGTGAGATTAAGGACCTCCTAGTTAAACAAACAATGAACTGGCAGCTTTGGCAAACAACAGGAAATAATGTATATACATTATCACAATGTATTTTCATTATACTGCAACATTTTTCAATGTTTTCAATTTATAGTCCAAAAATACTAGCACATCTCTTACCTTAAACAAGTAATACTCCTATTTTACACAAATATCCAAGTTGCATACTACTTTTGAACCGCAATTCCAGGTGCCAGAATGTCTATCCATTTCATGTCTAGATAAAATCCAAGGTCCTCCTTTTCATTCAGATGAAAGATACCTTCGTAATGCATCACTACTTTCTACGTTTGAGATCAATTGATATTGGCATATCAATTTTCTTCTTACATTTGCACATCTCTCTATGACCAGAAATGTTAATTAGCATTAGGTTTCCCTGACCTAAAGCTCATCATTTGCATCAAGGTGAGAAAAGTATTAGGGAGGGGGACAGATGGAATGACGCAAAAGCTACTTAAAAGATGAACAAAACTTACTAGTTTCTTGCACTTTGTGTAGATCTGCTAAATTGATTCGAGCTGTGAAACTGTCGTAGCATAGAATCTGTTCAAAATCTCTGTTACATAGAGACTAGGTAAAGAAGTGTGAATCAACAATATACTATAGCTTAATCTATTTTTCATTTTCCTCTCTGAGCCAAAGCATAAAAATGTATGATGTTGGAGTAAGTGCCAACACCGTGAGCTTCAATACATTTTACTTATAAAGTAGATAGGGCTTTATGATCACCATAGGAAGGCAACACTGCCAATAGATCAGCAAGCTTTGATGATCTATGTTCCTTCCCAGCAAGCAGAAACAGCCAGCGTATGTTAAATTTTCTTAACCAGGCCCCAAAGAAAAGTTAATTCTAAAAGATGAGGTTTGCACTTTGATACTGTTTCAGTTCATGAAATTAGGAAAAAAACGAATCAAACTCTTAGTACTGAATGAATGGAGGAGGGGGGCACCTGCACCATGACATCTACACATACACCACGCTGCTGGAAAAATTTTTTCTCCTCCTTTTCACGTCCCTCTCTCCTACGCAGTCAGTGTTCAATTTCCAGGACAATACAGTTGTTATATAAATGTCTAAGTACAGAGAGAAAGCAATATAGCAGGAATCGTGAAGATGGATGAATATTAGGATGTGGTCCTTGAAGTGGATTTTGTGTTCAGTGATGGCTTATTTGAATACAAACAGAATACACACACACACACACATATATGTTTTGCAATAAAACAGAGAATTTCAGCTGTATTTTCACGACAGATTTGGGGGATTAAAATGCCTGTTTCCACAGTGAAACAAGACAAAAAGGCAAAAATTAAGGGAAAAAAAACCCACAAACAAACCAGGAACTGATAGTTCTGTTCCCAGCTGAACAGAACTGTACCCAGCAAAAATTTTTTTGTGTAACATAAAATGTTTCAAAATATTTATTTCAGATTTTTATCGTATTTTAAACAATAGGTAGAAATCCAAGCATTAAAAGATTTTGTTTCACTGCAATAAATGACATCTAAGCAATTTTCAGGACTAAAAAAAAGATTTTATTTTTTTTTTTCCAAAAATTAAACCATCTCTCATGTAAAAGTTCAATTTCAATTAATTAGCCTTTCTAACAAAAAAAAATGAAGCAACCAGAAAAAGAATTAACTGTTCCAGCTATCAGTAGCTTATACCCAACTGGCAGTTATTTGACAGCTTTCTTGGCCAAGATACTGGGAACTTCATGTGCATCCACTAGTTGCTGAGTGTTACATGCAGCTCTTCTGGAATTGTGTTTTCACGCTAGTTCCTTCAACGAAAGACTGAATTATATTACCTGCCTCATCACTGGTTGTATTTGGTTATTATTCTCACTTTCTTTGCAGTAACTGTACTTAAGCTGAACTAACTTGCCTTTCCCAGGAGCAACTTCTGCTACAAGTCAGTCAATAAATGACATTCCTGTCTCATTTTAGAAACCCTGTGTGACAGCACAGTATTTATAACCACAATCCAAAACTCTGCATTTATATACAGTAATAACACTATTGCACTGACCTCTGATGATTACTTTTAATTTATATACAGGTTAGTCCCTTTTCACCTTCTGGTCTTGTTTAAGAATATAACAACACAGCAACCTTGACAAAATTGGAATCAACTGTTAATTAGTATTCCACTTGATGGAGATGAAAGCCAAAGCATTCTGACTAAGAGGATCCCGCACAAGGCATTCTGACTAAGAGGACACTGCACTTATTACATTACATTAAGCTATATATAACTGCATCAAATGGAATATTTAAGCATTTTAACTTGAGCATTTTATGCGTTAGTAATTCACTTAATTATTTTCTCTGGAGAACAAGTGGTATAATATCATGCTGATGCATGGGGAGTTATACGAATAAATCTTCAGGCATCAGGATAGCATCAGATACCCAAGAGCCTCACTTAAATCAATAAAAGCAGGAGGAAGTAGTGGGAAGGATGCCGCTTCCAGCTTATTTCACATCACTGTATGTACAGCAGGTACACGAATCATGCTGGAGACCTAGTTGCCTTAACAATAAAAACGTAACTCAAATTTTCACACTTTCATAAAAAATAAAGAGCTACCTATCTATGTTACATTCGCATTTAAAATGTATCTGCTGGCCTTCTTGCTTCATGATAATCATGTTCTAATGAATTTGAGCTATTTAGGTCACATTATATTTCTACACGATCACTACAATCTCAGAAAACAGGTGAGAATAAATCAGTAGAAAAAGTGAAAGGGCACAAACAAGAAACTTCACTAACAATTCCCTGCAGATAAATAAATTAATGTGTCACTGTTCTCCCACACATAACCTCACTAACTCAACTAAACCAGCCCCTCTCTAAAATATTTTCTGCACTGTGGCCTATTTTTATAGCTCTGAATTTGATATGGGAAATATTACAACTGTAATCAACGAGTGCAGAGAGAAATAGAGATGAGAAAGAGCCATAAAATGAGCAAGAAAGGCAAGGAGAAAGGGTACATAATGTTAGCAATCTGAAAGGGGGAACGGGACTTCTGTTAGTTTGTGTGTATGTATGTGGTTTATTTTATACAATATTTTCATTCTATTATATTGGTAAATAGTACCTGTAGGTGGGGCAGGAGAAACTGAAAATTAGAGAAATAGAATAAGAGACTGACTCAAAATTGGCAAAGAAATAGGAACTCAGTATTTGAAGTGTACCTGATCCCAGCTGCACCTGATACTAGGGGCTGGGTGGCAGCCAGGGAGCTCCATCTTCAGACCCCAGACCCCACGGCAGCTGCGGTAAAATCCAAATCACAGTGTGAGTCAGACCAGCATTAACATCAAACAGAATCCAAGCTACAGTGCTGCCCTAATTCATATGCTGCTACCCTCTTTCTTGGTGGACTGTGCTGATAGCTGAGACTAACTCAGAAGCAGAAACAAATTTCCAACTCTGGTTTTGCTCAGGAATTTCAACAGATGCGACACTGGAGAAAAGTTTACATTAAACTGCTGTGGTAGTTGTCTGTTATCGAAGGATTCCTCCTATGTAAGTGGAATTCCTACCTAGCCACTTTGTCTGCCTTTTCAACTACTTTGTGCTGCTGCTGAAGAAGAGATGTGATTTTGGCCCACACTGTCTAGACACTAAGAGCTAACAAAATATTACACATTTGTACATTAACCCGTTAACATTACCCAAACAGCACAAACTGTTGGCTTCACTTAGCAAGCTGAATATTTTGGGAAAAATACCCAGCTGCTAGCTGGTGAATTACCATAACAAAATGTTCATTTCTCTAAAAAGTTGTGCATCAACGTAAGCAATGCGTGGTTTTCAATACCCAATTACACAGCCCATTTGACTTAGTCATTTTGACGTCATTCCTGACGTGATGCCAGGTACTTGCCATAGCTCTCGAGTCTTGGAAAATTTCCCACAATGAAAGAAAATCAAAAGAAATTAACTATCCTTTTTCCCCTCCTTGCCTGCAGTTATTCCAGTAATTAGTTTCATTTTTGCTACTAATGAAGGTGTTCAAGATCTCTCTGTCCATTTGCTACAATGCTGCCTACCTTTCACCTTTTTGTTTTCCATGAGTACAGATTTTGGTCCTTGACTGTCAAGGATGCTTTTGTTCTTTTTAAAAGCATTATTCCATTATGAATACATAGCCAAGCATAATAAACCCAGATTTCAGCCCTCCCCTTAGCAGTCCTTGTAATGTTGTCATTGTTGCACTGTCACAGCTCTTATCCTTTATAATTTGCAATATCCTTTTTTGCCTAAAGAGCCATCCACGGCATATGGACAGACCTAAACTGGTTACACTCCCCAGAACGCAGCTCTCACAGTAAAGTAGTTCTGGGGCTGAAAGGCTACGGGCTTATATAATAAAGTTTGGGGAAAAAAGGTTGTAGATACTGTCCTTGTACATTTCCCCTGCAGTGCTGAAGAAGGACTACTTGTATTGATATTTTCATCAGCAGTATTAATTCTACACACCATCTCATCCCTTAGAAATTTCCAGAAAAATCAACAAAACAGGTTAATACTTGAAATGTTCCTTGAAACGATAGCCATGAAGCTGAGAATTAAAATGGACTAGAAGTATATGACTTCTTGAAAGAAAGACCTATCCCCAGTTCCTCACAGTGTGGATTCTGAAGGATTCAGAAATTGTAGGAGATAGATGAACCATCTGTTCTGTCAACTGGGGGAGGAAGGGGACTTAGTATACTGATCTGGAATAAGCTCCCAGTAAAATATTACATCTTCTCTGGGTATTCCAAAAAAGGGGACAATCATAATTGTCTTTTTTTAATTCATTGCTATGTATGGTAATACTTCTGTTTCATCCTTGTGTCTTGGTCTGTAAATGCTATATATAGAACACCCAAAAGCGGAAGCAGGTCACTCTGATGACTTTTCACTCTTAAAAGTATAAAACCAATCTCAGATCCCTGAACTTCTTGGAAATTTCAGATCCAAACTGATATCTGAATTTTGCAGCTTAGGCCCTTCTCTCTCTTGTAAAGAGGGGGGTTGAGTGTTTTTTCATTGTTGTTCTTTTGATTTACTTTTAGTTGCTAAGCAGTATTACAATAGTAACAACGTGGGCAGAGAGATAAAACTTTATAGAAGGCTTCAGCTGAAAAGTATGTATATTCCTTGATACTAATGAAAAACAGCTTTACAAAGAAATTCCATCTCCATACACAGCACAACCAACTGACTGATGAAGAGCAGGCAATAAAAATGTGGCATGTACAACAGCTATCTCCTGATATTTTAAGAGCCAAAGAAGGAGGAAATAGTATAAAGTTACGTTTCACAAATCCTATCAGTGTAAGAGTTTCTGAGGAACTGTTTTCTCTCTTAAAAGTTCACATTACTCGAAGTTTGACACAAATCAAGAGAATAAAAATGAAAGCTGGGCTTCACTGAAATAAATTGAAAACTCCCATTGATTCTAGTTCAACCAAAATTTTGTCCTAAATTTAACAGAGACACATGAATCTCACAGACAAGATTGGTCAAAAGAAGATCTACTACATGCCTTCTTTCCTAGTTTGGACAAGCACTATTGTACAGGCTTTCTATATGAAAAAGAGCTTCAAAATTTAACACATCATCCATTTAGAAACCCCTGAAGTTAATGAGAATCTCGATATTCGATTCAGTGAATTCTAGGGTGGAGCGGCAGTAATATGCAACATAGAAGCAACTCCATCTACCTCCTGCACGCAGACGCAAGGTTCTCTGGCTCCAGGACAATTAGTTCTAAAAGATCCCCAGGAATCCCTGAAACTGAAACTATAGTCCTTATGTGAAAAGGACAAAAGAAATAGTAAAATGCTTCTTCCTCAGAAGCCATATAACTGAGCACCTGCAATGTCTATATTGTATCACCACACAAACAATTCTTACCTAATAAGTTATCTATAACTCTAATAATTCAATGGCTTAATATTATGGAAAAATTATGCCTTAGAACCCTACTGAAAGTCAGTGGCCTACTGCACAGTTATCAGAAGCCAAGTGCTTTCTTCTCCTCACATGTGAGGTGAGGATGGCAAATAAGCTCCTTTAGTTCACTCCTAGATCCCAGTCCCCTGATCATCTACATAACACGTGTTACTTTACATGCAGGATCTCTTGCTGCTAACTTACCTTTAAAGTGAAATTTGAGCTGCACCCTAAGAAAAGCTCATCGCAAGGACCCACCTTAAAGGCCAAACATGTACAACCCCATTGGATTTAGCTGCCTCCACTCAGCACACTGCTGTAATGCTGTGGAGCTCAATCCACACTCACACTGCCACACCCCTCGTGCCAAACCCCAGGGCATGCACCACGTACCTGCAGTATCAACTCCATGCAAATGCTACTCCAGCAAGCTACAACACAGCCCTCAGATTAGTTCAGACACTTTCAACTGAAAAACACAAACCAAAGTAATGGTTAAGGGTTTACAGCCCTACGTGTGGGGCCCAGCAGTGACCCAAACCAAGTGTTAGCCAGCATGGATGCAGTCAGTATGCCCTAGAGCAAACCCACCAAGAACCAGGTGGATTTGAGCCATCTCACACCACTTTGCCTTGAGGCTAGGAATCACTCCTTGCAATACAGCCCATGGTTTTTATTTTCAAATGAGAAAGCTGAGCAGAAATGATGAACATCAAGCCAAACTCTTTCAGCAAATCCATAGGAACTGTACTGACTTCAATGAAGACTTCAATCAGGAGCTGAAAAGCCACCTGCAATCACCCTAACTTCCCTACCCATGCTATTTTCCCAATCTCAATGTGACTGGAAGTGAGGTAGTTTGACCCTGGAGCTAACACCTTTCAGACAACCAGATTAATCATACTGTCCATCAAAATCTCCAAGACTGCCTTTGCCAGTCTAATCTAATCATCATCTTCCCATCTTTGCAGAACAGCCCACTGCCTCCAACCATCTCCCTTCTCAGGCTGCACACACGCTTGTGATAGGCATGATTATAAATATCCATCATAGGCTGCACGGATTACTCCCAAGATTTGCGTTGTTGAGCATCAACCATCACTGCCCATACATTTTCTAGAAAGCATTGCTAGTATTGCCACTAGCCAGTGGGTGTCTAGAAACAAGGAGTGGGCAGGCACAGCAGTGTTGTATCTACTTCAGCAGCTTCCTGGAACAGCAACTGACCGTGAGAGGAGAAGGCAGGCTCATAAGGAGTCCGCAGAAAGAAACTTCAGTACGTTTCAATCCAAAAATATCCATGTATGGTTTTGGAATCATCGTATTTTTATTACCAAAAAATAAAAATTGATTACTTCCTTGGTATTAGTACAGCTTCTAAAAAATGTTCACAACTAAATGATAAGTTACAGGAAGAGTGTAATGGTATTTTCTTTGAAATGTTTATTATTAATACAACCTTCCTTGAACATTTTTCTAGTAATTCCCCATTACAGTAAGGCTGCATAAAAGACAGCGGTTAATGAGCTACAAGTTTCTTTTCAATATGGAAATGCAGTTCTAAGATTTTTGCCATTTTTAAAGTACAATCAAATTGCCAGTATTATGTACCACTTCTATCTTTTTCTAGCTGTGAAAAAGAAGAGGTAAGGACAGCGTCAAAATTTATGTTTGAGTTCTTTGAAAATACTCACAGAAATGCTACTTTACACCTGGTGCATGTTTAGTTCCCAGCCCAGCAACAGTATCACATCCCAGCTGAGGTCTTTATGTTCTACCCCGTAACAAACGCTGATAATTCTTACTCTCGTTATAGTACGCAATCTATTGATATTACTAAGATCAGCAATGGGCAGATGCTATGTTTAGCTGCAGTACTCTACACTCAGCCTCAGGCAAAACCAGTTTATCCATTTGGAACAGAGTACGCTTGTTGTTAGTTAATCCCCAGTTGACAAATTACAAAAGGGAGAGTAACAAATATGTAGTTATTTAAAATACTGTCTTTTTGGCATGAGTCACCTCATAAAACCCTGTAACCTAAATGGATTAGAAGTTTATAACAAGAGTTTCACCAGGATGTTGGCTTGCTACTAGTGCTGACTTCCAAAATAAAGTTACAGATCCCAAGGCATATTTAGATTTTAATAACAACAACATCCTAACAGCACTTACACTCTTGAGAAAAAATTCCAAGGCTGTGTATGAGCAATATAAAGGCTGTTCCATTTGCTTACCACTAATATCTATCTTGTTACATTATGAAGCACTTTGAGAAAGCCTTGAGCATAAAGATTATGCAAGTTTATTTTGTTCCATCATGCATAGCTTGCTTGCCACCTAGTGGACACAGCATATGAATTAAAGTAAGCATATCTACTTTCAGCAAGAAATGAGCAGTCACAAAATGTGTTGGTATAACAGTTTTGAATTAAATACTTCATTAGCAGCAGAAAAATATTAGCATTGCTAACAGTACTGCCTATTAGATTCCCTTGAATGCTAAATTTTGCCCAAATCCTAGGCAATCTCCAAAAAAACTTTTTAAAAATGCATTCTTCTATACCATACATTCTTTCCAGTCTCAAAAAATAAACCACAATGAAGAAATGAGATTATAATTCATTTTATAATATTGCCAGAACAATTTGCAACATGAAACCATTGAGACACAAAATGCAAACATCCAAAGCATTCATTTCCAAAACAAAACCATCATCCCATTTTTAGTCTGGAGAAAGAAGAGTTCATAAAAAGCATTTTGCACCTCCTTGATCCCCCCCCCCAAAGTATAGTGAATTAATTACATGTTTAAATTAACCATTTGATTAAGTGTCCTCCTTGATCAGAGAGTTCAGTGTCTTATTGAATTGACCTGTGGGTCTGAGTTACAGCTCATTTGCTTTGAAACCAGCTCAGGACAATGAACAGCAGGGAACACCACGATTTTGCGCTTGCTTGCACCAGTTTAAAAATGGAGTAACTCCATTTAACTAACCAGAGCTGAATCAGACCACAAGGTTCAGTAAGCCTTCAAAAGTTTTATATACTTCTTTCGAATGACACTTTGTGTCAGTTTTACCGTGCTTTTGTATTGTCAGATTGAAGGGGATTAAAATACTTGAAAAATTCCTTGCAAGTGTCAACAGAGGACAAAAAATATATGTCAATCAGAAAAACAAGCTGGTAGAGTCACGTTAATTTCCCATTCAGAAAGTTTTATTCTGACTCTGAATGTTGTTTGATATCACTAAATAACACGGTGTGTACATATTTTTTTTTCTTAATTGAGTTAAATGTCTGCTAATGACCACAGGGAATGAAATAGGCCACAGCTGGCTATATCATGCATATGCGATTGCTGCTTAGCTACAATTTATGTAATTAGTCACAGTGATATTAAGCTATTTAAAACACATGTTAAAGATCTAATGATGAGCTGACATTAATGGGTCATTACAGCATGCTTAAATTGTTTCCAAAGAATATTTGAATATGCTGCTACATGCAAATAGGACACTTAGAGAAAACAATCATACATAAAAATAGTACTGACTTTAAAGAAATACATATATTTACTCAAAGGAGTATTTCTGAGTATGTACATTTTCAAAAGATATATCAATGATACCATTTTCTCATTACAATTTCAATTCTATAAAGCTGACAATGCATGGGGAAAATTTTATTGTTGCTACTCATGTTCCAAAGCTTAAACGCTACAAAGGAGAACTGGCCTTCTGTATGGAATAACTATAAGCACTTATTTTGAGTTAGTCCCTCGGCAGGAGTGTTGCTGGCAAATCTATGTGATGCTGCCTTTGGCCAACACAGAATCAACTGCCAGGTTCGGGCCCAGAGCATGCACTGCACAGAAATACATGCAGGAAGATAGAGGTTCAGATTCCGATGGCCCCAGCTCCAGGCCAGTCCCTGTGCCTGGCTGCTCCTGTTAGCCATGTACCCGTGAAAGGCCAGAAGCATCTTAACCATCGCAAGGACTAGATCGGCAGACGCTGAAGTCCAAGTTGTCTCTTTTAAACTGCCAGTATCAAGGGGGTCTGTTGGAGATTATGCATAATTACAGGCCTACAAATATTTCTGTTTGACATCAGGAAAGTGTAATGTGAGGCAGAATGACAGGTGGTGAGGAAGGAGAGGAGTTTTGTCTTCTCAATAGGCAGCATGTTACAGTCTAATATCAAAGCTCTAGTTACAACATGGAGGATGTCTGCTAAGGACAGGCAAATCAGTTGGATGGGTAACACACCTCAGGGGATAGCCCCACATAAAACGTAACAACTATTGTCTCCTCTAACACTGTAGAGGATTTTCTTTACTTGCTGAGTTACAGGTTGTTTCAAATAGAACTGTTTCAGTTCTGTTCCTCAACTTTTGCTTCCTGGAGACTTTTAAAATTCAACTGGACAAAGTCCTGAGCAACCTAATGCTGAAATTAGCCCTACTCTGATGGGGGACTGGACCAGGTAAGCTACTAACCTGCCAGGTTCCCTCTAACCTGAATTATTTTTGAGATGCAGTTATTGCTTGAGATGCAGTTATTGCTTGAGATGCAGTACAAAGAGTCAACAGACAAAATCATACCACAGGATGGGTTCACCACCAAAGTAAGAATATTCCCTTCTTCGTCTTTTCTGGCCATCAAAACAATATATGCTAATAGTAAGTATCAAAAGAAGTAATCAGATTAATTTTAGTTCCAATCAGTTCAGAGAGCATTATGATTAGTGATCACAGCCAGACTCCTGCTCTGAACTCCTCCCCAGAGCAAAGTGAGCAAGTACTTTTTAGAGTCTCTAAGAAACAATTCCAAAATGCACAACCCTGACTACTCAAACACTGCTGCACCCAAAATTCAGTGCTGTTGATGAATACAATAAAACAGACTTCTAAATAAAAATAATTTATCTCATATTAGTATATTTATTATAAATGCTTACAGTAGTATGTAGGCAACAGATCATAAAGATGTTTTGCAAGCTTTTAAATATTCTGTCCTGATCAGATAAAACACTTTGGTATGTTACTAGAGGACGACTGCACACACATTTAAATGTAAGAGCATCTTTAAGTAACTTGCAAAAATGAGATCTCATTCAACCATTCTAAATTCACATTGTTTGCACCCATCAGGATTAATTCTAGCTAAGTCAGTAACATAATGCTAATCCTAACACAAGGCAAGATCAAAAATCCCCTAGTAAGAGAACAAAGTATTTGCATTTGTATTACAAGCTCAAGCAGACTTTTTTTCTGAGTGAATTTGAAAATGTGTGATTTATAGCAAAGGTCTGGATACTTGTAAATTAAGAATTGAATTTGCCTGTCAAGTCTCAAGTTTTTCAGTCACACAGTAAAACACAACACTAAACTAGAACAGAGCAATACTACTAATTATTATGATTGACACGTAAAATATTTCTAACACCACAACAGAAAGAAAATACAGATAATGCTTCCAAATGCTGTATACACTTGTAATGTTCTCAAAATTTGGGAAAAACAATACAACAATACTAATCTCATAATGGTTCTGTAAGTTATTACTTCTAATGCTCATTTCAGAAATTTGAAGAAAGCATTGTTAATTCTTTTACTTTAAAAGAAAGGTCAGTCCTGCTATTTTCCATCTGTTAACATTTTTTCCTGTGTTAATTGTCTCAACTATTTATGGTCATTTTTATTTTAATCTATACACAGATGAATTAATAGAAGCCATCATTACCCCAAATTAAGGATTCTTCCTTGCTAGCTTCATTTCCCACTTAGGTATTCTTTAAAAACTGCTTTTTCTTGTATTCTTTTTTTTCTCCACTTCACAATTGTATTTCAATCTTTATTTTCCTTTTTGTTTAACAGTCTACAGCACTAAAAACTTAGAAAAGATTATGTAAAAGCTCTAAAAATGGTATATAAATGAAGACCTCAGAAACTAATACCAAAGGTCAAGAAGAACACAAGAGAATGTGAAGTCCAGTAGACCTTTAAAATATTTACATCTGCCTATAAAGTCAAAAGACCTTCAGAAATTTATATTTTGAAATATTGAGCATCCCCACGATATATTGTGTCATAACATTTTTAAAGAATTCTGCCTACATTAATTATCCATATCGTTTCTTTCTGATATGCATATTTCATTAATACTTACATTGCCATTTACTATGACTGAACTTAGCATGCCAACTGGAAACAAACACACTGAACCCTAGGTGAGCTCCCAGAGCTCCATAACGTTCAGAGGAAATAAGACAAATGCTTTGCTCCTAACGCGAATAATACACTCCCTGCTATACAATATACTCCCAGCTCCTTTAGCAGGAGTCAGGAAAGGAAAAGTCCTTTTCTACATCCTTCCTTTGGGTACCTGCTCCTTCAAATTTGAATGCCAGCCTGGTAGGGAGAAACATCCTTTTGACGCATTAGCATATGGTAACACAAAAGCAGTAGTACCCAGGCACAGTCTGTTTCTGGAGTTGTAAAAAACTCTTCAGACAAAAGACTTGGGAATTAAAAGTGCGATTCTTCGTCCCACACTCAGGCAAGCAGCTACATCACATTCGAGAATACTGTTTGTATGAGCAAGCACTGCTAGTGGAAACATAAATTGTAGACTTGGGCCCAAAATAATTCACTATACCTACAGGATAACATTATAAATTGGATTATTACAGAAAGGTGATTATTACCATAAATACCAGAAGTCTGCAAAGACTTTACTTGGGCGTATGAAGTCTCATAAAACTCCCTCTCTGCCCAGCATTTTAGCTGTATTCAAGATAATGTTCTAAGTGCCCACTTTTTTCCCAGGAGGTAAGTTGTAGTTCTAAAGGTATAAACACCTCCACGTGCTTGAATGGAAACATTTTTACGGCTCCCGAAACCTGTAACAACCTCCTCCCATACCAGAGTCCAACATCGAGCGTTCTGTTCCAAGTCCAGTTTTTGTTGCATGCCTGCTGTGATTTTATTGCTGCAATAAAGTGGGGGAAACAGAGGGAGAGACAGCGACCGAGAGAAGGATGTCCACTGTGTAAGGATGTTGATTACGCCTCATGCACTCAATACCTAGCACTGCATCCAAGTTCTAAACACCCAAGATGATGAAATTCCCGCAAAGTCCTTCAAGATAGTGCTGGTATTACTTTATCAGAAAGATATTCCAACGAGCATACTTTAAATTAATCTCACAATCTCTAGACGATTTATGGTCCACAAAAATTTATAGCTCACCCCAGCCTTCCTTCCCCTCCTGCCCCCTGCCCATGAAGGCCTCATGAGTCATTTCACAGAGGAAAGATGACTGGGGGCACTGTTTTATTGGTGTACATTTAAAAGAAACAGAAAACTTCAGCATGTAGCACGAAGCTCAGGTGGTGCACTGGACCAGGATTCAGGAGAAAGGCATTTTTGTCCTTGCCTGAGAGGCCCTGAGGAAACCCCCACGCTTCTCCCTCATGTGGGGCTGCCGTGGAAGGGAGAAAGGGGACCATCCTCAGCCTCATTAGCGCCGCTAGGGCTACGCTAATTAATTCTGACAAGACTAATTAATTAATTCTTACAGAACCCTCACTTGATTGCTGGGAGGAAGAGTTTACCTCCGACTTTGCTGGGCACCCGCAGCAGAGCTGCCTCCTGAGAAGGCCTCCACACGGCCCGGGCTACGCTTCGGGACCGAGGTAGTCCGCGGGGCCACGATCACCGGAGCCCCGAGGCCGCGGAGGAGAGACTCGGCAGGGGCTCCCGGACAGGGAGGAGGAGGAGGCGCCGCGGACGAAGCTGGCGGCGGCAGCTCAGGTAGAGGCGGCGCGGGCCGCCCGCCCTGCCCGCTGAGGCGCGGCGAGGCGATCCTCGTCCGCCGAGCCAGTCCTGCCGCGTCAGGCAGCGGAGGCCCCGCCCCGGCGGCGCTGCCCGGCTGGTTCCACAAGTTTTTGACAGTTTCTTAGCGGCGGAGGGAGAAGCCGAGTCTGCCGCGGAGGCGCTGGGCTGGGGCCGAGGCGCTCCTCGGAGAACGAAGCTCTTGCCACCGGCCGCCTCCCCGCCGGCACCATGTCTCGGGACCCCGAGGAGGTGAACAAGCTGACGGAGAGCACTTACAAAGTGAGTACGGGCCGGGGAGGGGCTGCCCGCCGCCGCCTCGCCTGAGGAGACGGCGGCCACCTTTGCCCCCGCTGGCCGGCACCAGAGGCGGCTGAGTCGGGGGCCGTTGGCCGCCTCTCCACAGGCGAGGCCGGTGGGAGGGCTCAGGGCAGCCTCCGCTCCGCACGCAGAAAGGGAGCAAACTTTTTTCTCCCCCCCCTTCCCTCCCTTGTGAGTGATCTCGCCCATCCCAGCGTGTCAAAGACTGCTCGGTGCTCGCACGTAAATAACCCGACAGGGCTCGGGGGGAGGCAGCGGGGAGGCTCGGCTTGGCTTCCCTCGCCGCTCGGCGTGGTACGGCTGAGGCGATTTGCGCCCCGGCTGCCTCCTTCCCGCCGCCGGAGCGCTCCGCGGGAGGCGGCGGGGCTTCGCCGCACCCCCCCGGGCGGGCACGGCCGCGGCCCCGACCGCACGGGTTGGGCCGCTTTACAGCTGGGAGCGACAGCTCCGGGACAAGGCAGGCTTTTTAAGACCGGTTTCTCCCTCTCTAACAGGCTGTTCTCCAGCGAGCCATAATTCCCTCAGTGTGTTTTGATGATAAGGTGGTTTGGCGATCTTGGTGCTTGTGGTCCTCTGCTTAAACCGTTTCTTCATACGGGCCAGAGCCTGAAAATGGCTTAAAGCTGAATTAAGTTGCTTGCCTGCGTCCCGAGCTGGTAATCGAATTTATGGTGGTACACCCTAGCACTGCCTTAAAGCACTGACTGGTGAGGGTAGTCCAATTTGTGTCAGTAGACTTTTGAACTTTCCAAAATGCCTTGTTATTTGTAGAATTAAAAATATTTTGCATATGAGCACTAGGCATTTGTTTTTAACTTTTTATTTCTATAAACTCCGCCCTTCCAAAACACACCAATTCTAATTGGGCAAAATTCCTTTAAGAATCGTACTTTTGGTTGAGTAGCAATGGCAGTGTTGGATCCGTAATCTTCATTCTGTACAGTGTGTTGTACTAGAGAAAGCACGTAAATTTGCAAATGCATTTAATCATGCAAATGAACACAGCTGAATGCATTTGCAGCTTTGAACCAAAAGGAAAGCTTTCTGGAGGATTGTTCTATTTTACTATTTACTAAATCATACTGGGTTTACTATCAAATGTTTTCATATTTCTGAAGATGTTGTTGTTATCCTGTAAAGGTCTCTCAAAACATTTACTGGAGTATTTTGCTGTTAGTTTTGTTGTTCTCCATCACACTTAAGTAAACTTTACTCCTTCAAGCAGTCCAGTTATATTGGTGTCATGTTGTATTTGCTGTTTACTTTCTTTGGACTTAGACATCAAATTCATGCAAAACTACTGAAAAAATGAGATGACTTGGCTATAAATTTTGTCCTCTAGAATCGGTGCAGGTCATCTTATATGGTCCGGTGCTTTTTGATATCAGTTATGTTCATGGCAAGGCCATAAGCAAACATAAATTCCTTTTTCTGAGAAGAGCAGCCTGTAAATAAAGGCTTACAGAAGAAACCTGGGAAGTTGACTGTTCAGGGCTGTGCTGACAAAGGAATGTTCTACCCTGTCTATTGACTTCCAGAATGTAGGGAAGAACAGTTTTACAGAGGAGAGGGAAGAAAATCTCTTGTGTGTTTTAATGGACGTAGTATAAAATAGGCTTTAAAGGAATGACAGACCTCTGAATAAACAAACTTCCCTGTTATTCAGTACTTATTTACTGGGGAAGTTTACCCTTTTGTTTTTTAAACTAATTCAAAGGGATACTTAAGCCTGAAACAACCAGCAAAAACACAGTAATACGAAGTTAATGTTGATAGTGTGATGAAATGTCTTCTATGTGGGTATTTTGAGAGGTCTGGTATGTTGCATCACATAGCGAGTACTCACAGGCCTGGAAACCCTCCTGCCCTGCCCTCATTAAAAATTGAAACTTTATCCAGATACCGGATAAAGGCTGCTTCAGATAGAAGATGGATTCTGGGTCTACTTTAAAGTAGTTATTTCTATATCAAAGTTAAAATCTTGAAGATAGTTCCTTACTTCTTAAGGGCGGGGAGCACTAGCCTGTGTATTCAGTATTTGCTGTGACTGTAGTCACAGCTCCCTCATCTAAAACAAATGAACACGTCTTTGTGCCGTGCTTTAGTCTGCACGGTGAGCGTGCTCTCCTTTGTCTAATAATGCTCATGTAACTTCTACTCTTGCTGTGTGCCATCCTAGCAATATAGTGCTTAAAACCCCATGCTGGTATTGATAAAATCAGGAGCAGTGTTTGTTTCTCCTACCAATAAGAAGAGAGGCTTGGTCTGGGGAAACCAATTCAGTGTAGTGTCGCGATGGCATCTGTGCGCTGCAGGACCAAATACAGGCTTTCGACTTCTAAAAAAAAAAAAGGCAACTTTTAGGTGACCTGGAAAAATAATAGAAAATGAAATTGAATGCCTTGCTAGTCTGTTTTCCTTTTTTTTTGTTTTCTTACAGTGCTAATCCATTGGATTTATTAAATACATAGTAACCTGTGTTATACAAAGCTTCAAAATGTACTTACAGAAGTCATCAGGTGGCTAAGTAATGCCCTTGTATTTTTATCTTATTTATCCTTTTTGCTGGCAACAACGTCGGAAAGTGAATACCTCAACATTTTTTAGCTAACCTGACTAAATAAACAACATAATCCACAAATACGTGCATGTGTGCACACAACTCGAGGCTGACATTTACGCTTTATGTAATACCTGAAGAATCACTTTAATGCATGATAGGAATGGCACGTGCAAAATGAAGCCTAAGGGTGTGGGAGCCTATGACTAAAGAGGGCCACAGCCTCCCTTTTGCCAAGGAGCTGCTGAGAGGTTCACTGGTATGACATTGCCCTGCCCTTGTAACTCGCGGCACTGATGTGGCACGCTGTGAGGGGACGTTGTGTGACCCCCCTCACGCGCACCGACTGTGTCAGTCGGTAACCCCTGAAAAGTTGTTCCGTGTAGGTGTGCCACCGCAGCTCGTACAGTTTCATTTTATCTGCTGTATATGGGGGAAAACTGTTTGGCATCCAGCTACAGCACACACAATGCAGGGGAAAGGGGACAAAACAGGAAAGCACTGAGTTACAGACCCGTCCTTCTGCCTGTATGGTCCAAGGACTGGGCAGGCAGCTTGCGTGTTGCTCCTGTGGTTTGAGGTTTCCGGAGCTCTCGATAATAGCGTGATAGCTGTAATTCACTGGTGTTGGTATTCTTGGATTTTAAAGATATATTTCTCTGTACTCAAGTAAATCTTAACCAGAAATTTTTATTATCAAGCAAAATGTAATTTAAAAAAACAAACAAACAAAAAACCAAAAAAACCCCAAACCAGAACACACTCCACCCCCCCAAAAAAACCCACCCCAACCAACTTTGTTCAATGGAGTGCTGTGTTCTCCTGAAGGGCATGTGATCTCTACAGGGACATGTAGAATTATTTTGGTAGGCTATATTCTTTTATCATGGAAATATATCATCTGATAATTTCAGTTTAAAGCCCTAAATTCCATGTTTCTGTGTTTTAAAAAGACTTGCAATTAGATTAAACTACCAGACTTACTTACCAAAATTAAAATTCACCTATGGTCCTAGCAAAATAGCCCCCTTACTGCAGCATGCGCATCACTGAAATATAAATCTAATTTGGGGGAAGAGGAGCCTTTGGGAGTTTGTGTGTGTATAAAGTCCAGTTCTATCTTAGTGTAAATTTTCTATTTTGATCTTACTTAGAGTAATGCCTCCTTAGAGTCTGTCCTGGGCCGTGTGTTCATAACCTGAAAAAGTTTGTATTTGAAACACACTGATGGATGATGTATTAATGTTTCTCTTAAAGAAGAAATGATCCATCAAGCTGACTAATAATTAGTCATAAGTATTAGTCTTTTGACTCAACACTGGCATCCTGATTTATTTTTTTTTCCACTCTGTTAAACCTGTTTTAAAGCAATATTAAGCTAACTTACAACTGAGATAGCTTAACACGAGATGTGTTGAGGGCTTAATCGTGCCCTTCTGAAAACTGTGTTGTGGATTTCAAAAGCTAAAGGAGGAGATGAAATGCAATAATGTACAAAATGCTTCAAGTACAGTAGAGCACAGTATGATTTACTTTCTAGACAGCTTTTCGAATCTTCTCAAGTGGGTTCTCGGACATAGTGTAGCAACAGTAAAGACTTTTTCCAAAAACTTAATTTTACTGTTTTCCAAATTGAGGAATAACAATTTAAACTAAATTATTGGTAGCTATACAAAGGTTAGCGATGAATAGCTATGGTGATGGCAATATGAGTAATGTTGGACATCAAGATCTAGTCTTCTGTGCTAGTTTTATAATTTCAGATTTCTACCCAAATACATTGTTAGCCACTCTTGCAAAAGTGCCTGCAGGATGTAAACTTGAAACTACAGGGAGTCTATGCGTTGTTTAGCTGTATTCGTACCTGCTGAGCTATTGTTCTGCGAGGTGTGTCTTTAAGTAAAAAGCAGAGCTGAGCATTTACAGGAAGGCACTTTTACAATGGCTGTCATTTGTTTTGAAGATTAACGTTGTTTATATGACTATCAGGAACTGCGGAAGATATAATACCTATACACAGCAAGTGGAAATACAAGGCTTGTTCCTCTTCAGTCAGCTCCTTGCTGCCAGGCTGGTTAACTCATATAGGTTTCATGTGGTGAAAGGCACATAGCAATTTTCATACTAGATTATGGGAGGATTTAATGACTTGAATGACCAGAACAGGTTTCTCTTATGCTTTTTCTGAGAAGGTCACTTTTGCTAACTCTAAAATTCTCTGCATAAAAAGATGTTTCCCATTGCCTGTTTTGAAAGTGTTTCCCTTTGTTTCCTAAATAATAGAAAGCTGTAGGATCTGATCACGTGCCTCCTCTTCTCTTCTAGTTAATTATTCTGTTCATGAGAGGTAGTGTGTCACTAGAATATAGGACACTAGATTGACAATTAGGAGGCCTAGTTTGTGTTCCTCACTGTACAGGCAAATGATGTGTTGTGAACTACTTTGTCTCTCCCAGCTTTTTTCTTACTTTGCCGTGTCTATTTGGATTAAGACGAAAGCTTTATTCCCGTGACTTTGTATAGCATGGCAGTTAAGAAGATTGTGGTGTTTTCTGAGACTTTTGACAATTTTAAATTAGCGGTTCTCCTGATCAGAAATTCTTTGTTGTTCTTCTGTCTCTGCTTTTTTAGAAGTTTTCAGACCTGGCTTTAATGTATGACTTGCGATTTTGCACTGGTGTTTAGTCCCACTCATTTTCATGGCCTTTTCTTTAGACTGCAAATAAGGGAAGCTATAAAACTGTAAGGTATCATCTGAAAATGAATAGCTATACAAATTGATTTCTGAGTGGCTTTTTTTCCCCCTATAACTTCTGAAGTTGAACAAAATATTACAATATAATTTTAACTGATCTGAAATGTCCTGGCAATATCAAATTTATGCCTGATCCTGAAGAGGGAGTTGCCAGTGAGTTTCCCTTTTTGAAAAAGTACTCTAGATATTTCTTCCTGGACAGTACTTCAAAGAAAGCAACAGTGGTTAACTGTATAAAAAGAGCGCTAGAAGCACAGCCAGGTTTTTGTTTGCTTTGAGAATCTAGTCTTTAGTAGAAAGAATAAAGTACATATTATGCTCCTTTCTAATGTTGAAGAGAGGCAAATCATCTAAGAATTATTTCATCAGATCATGGGGGGGGGGGGGGAAGCTAAGTCTTTCTATCAAACACAAATCCTTAGTAGGAAAGTAGATGAGCCTTGCACAGTGCTGTGAGGATCAGCTAACTGTACCCTGTGTTAAACCAAGCAAATTCCAAAGGGGAATTTCCATTGCGAAAGTTTTTGCTGCTTCTCGGGCGTTCACGTCTAGGGACTGGTGCAGACGCTTCTGCTAACAATCAACCACTGTGGCAGCATGAAGACTGAAAAACGTCCAGAGACTGCCTGGTCTAATGGAGAAAAGATCCATTAGTTGTATGCCTTCCAGCTACTGAAGGCACCGACCTATAAATTGTTTCTTCATCTTTCCCAGCAGTTTTACATATACATTGAGCAGATGTGATGTACTGAAGCTCTTCCTCAGAGTTCTCTGTTTCAGTGGACCTGTTGTGTTCCCACAGCATGGTCTATATCTGCTATACATGAATACCTGATACATATCAAGTTGGCTAGTAAAAAAAAAAAGAGCTATGGGGTCTGGCTTCAGAGAGAGGAGCTGTTGAGGGCATTTTTGCTGGGTTTTGTTCACTTCCACCTAAATGAAAACAACTAATGACACAGGTACAATCACTGTTTTCTATTTGAAATCTGGATTAGATGTCAAGAGAACTGGAATATTAACCCCTGAATCCTTAAGACAGTCATTCAAAAATCAGTATTTCAAGACCAATAATTATCATATTACCGTTAGAATTTTTGGGTAGGTGGCAGTAAGGGGTTTACTCTATAAATTCTTGTTGTGAGGAGCAGGATAAGCAGGGACAGGATCCGTCTTTCAGGAAAATTATTTTTAGGATAGGGTGATAATTCAAGGTTGCATTGGGATTCTTACCTGCTGTGCATGCATACGGTTTCTATGTCATGTACACTTTTCTTCTCCCCCATATCCTTGTAATACAGGACTCTATCTTAACCAATCCTCTAATTCACCCTTTTTTTTTTCTTATGATTCACTGACTCCATATATTGCAACAGACATCATCTTTAGTACACTGCTGGGAAGAAATGACAAAAAGTTGGAATAGGAAGAGACAACTTACCCCTTGGAAGAAAAGCCTCACAGTCGCACTGCCTCAGCTGCGGGGAGGGCAACAGAGACACAGCAGCAACATTTACAGTAGTAAATTAAAGAGTTGGGGCAGGAGGAGGGAAGTTCCCAGACACTAAAGCCTGAAAATCCGTACCGTTAAGTTGTTAGAGTAGCCCTTGGCATTGTTGGCCCAACCCGAAACATACTTTCCCAAATGATTTCTGGATGTGGTTTGTGAGTTAACACAAATCAAGGGCCTGGAGACAATAGGTAGTTTACTTGCAGTGATCGTGTTTGGGTGGGTAAGAGTTTAATGGTATAGACCAGAAAACAATCCCAGTTGCTTTAATTTGCACAAATAAAGGCAGTGAGAGTAGGTATTGTTGTTCTGTGTCTGCTTTTGATATTGTATATACTATACCAGTATCAGAACCTAATAGTTTTAGATCTTTGGGGTTTTTAAATATCTTTTACTCAATATGACTGTTAAAGTATTATTGGTGAAATCTGGAATTAATTATTTTCTTCACTTTTTAAATTGACTGGAGTTCAGGTATAGCACTATATTTGAAAAATAATAATAAAGTTATGTCTGAATGACCTTGCCTCAAAATAAGACAAATGTGATGATATTCCTGTTATTTCTAGGTCCATGTATGTACTAAATATAAGTATTTTCATTCTGTTAGCAGTATAACAGACAAAATCTTGATACTATTTCACTTGTCTTGTACTTACTGTAAACGGAAAGTGTCTGTTTTGAATTCCTTGAACTTGAAAGTCCTGCTGTGTGAACAGTATCTAGAAAGATGTGAGTTGTGTCATAAAAATATTGTCATAAAAAGAGTATGAATAACAGAATGACATCTCCAGGTATCTCATGATCTTCCTTTCATGACAATAAAATTTTACAGAGTAATGTCACAGCTATAGTTTTGTTAGGAAGATTCTGGGAAAAAAAGGTCTAGAATCTGCAAAAACTTTTAAGGTTCTCCTCTATGGAAATATAGGGCTTGCATTAAATTTCTTTTTAAAAGAAAAAGAAAATATTAATTACCAAATTGTTCCTGAGACAGCAGCTGGTGTTACATGAAATTGTATTTTCTATGGAAGAGAGAAAAGAAAGGATTAGAACATTGTGGTTACTCGATTTATTAAATGACCAGGTATGTACAGCAAATTCTAGAATGCTTGTTCAGAAGTCGTTATTTACATACATACAAAGGGGTTTTTGTTAAACAAACATGCTGTGTCTTTAATTCAGATAGCGATTCTACCTGAAGAAACTAAGAAGCCACCACATAAGTGAAGCTTAGAGGGATCTCTTTCAAACTTGTTTAGCATTGTTCAAAAGTTATTTGCAACATCCAATATTTTGGAATAGCACTATTTATGCTACATGTGTTCGAGACATCTTAAAGGGCATGATTCTGAGGAGTGAATAACTACTGCATTTATATCAGCATGTCAGCTTTTTTTTCCCCTTTCCTTTCTAGTGCTCATAACAAGATAAATGTAATTTTGGAATATTGACTGGGGGGGAGGGGGGAGAGTTATTGTCTTTGACCAGAAAGAGGGAAACAAGCTTTCCTGTGACTCAACTCAAACTTTGTGGGCAATTTTCCTTTTTGGAGTGGGCAAAAGCTGCTTCTCCTCTTTTCTTCACCCCCCAACTTTGGGAAAGTTCAAATTTGCATTCATTCTTCGTGGCTTAAATTATTTTCTACTTTTTGCAAAGACTTGAAACTCTTTTATGTAATGGTGTAGCCATTTTTCTTGCACTATGAAACTGCCAGTCGCAATTTCTACCACTTCATCAGTTTATAGAATTTGCTAGGTATGATAGTAGTCAGGCTTAGAGCTGCTGGATTTCAGATTCTGGTTGTTTCAGCCAATAATTGTATTTAACGGCCAAAGCAGCTGCAGTGGATTTTTTTTTTTTCCTCTTTCTATTTAAATAAGGTCATCATTTTCATTTTCTTTCTGAAAGAACTATGGCTTCACACAATAAAATGCATCATTTTCAAACTTAAAAAAAAAAAAAAAACCCAACCAACCAAAACACCAGCTAATTTCCCTAAATGCTATCTGTAACTTAGATGAACGAAGTGCTTAGTTGTCCCTTAATCAGATATCTGGTGATTTTCTTTTCTTTTTTGCCTTTTCCCAGCATTATTGTTTTTCAGCGCGGCGTGAGGGGGAAGAACTCAAGTCTTGAACCATTGTCAGAAAGTTCATGATGTTGTCTGACTTTATAAAACAGTGGATAAAGGTTTTGCTCTGATTCTTATTTCACTATCACTTACCATAAAAAAGGATCTATGCAAACTTTGATCGCGTACTTGACATCCTTTTATATTATAAACAGCCAGATTCCTTTTTATCCCTATTGAGATAGTTTACACTTTTTTTCCTGTTTGATGATCTGAAATACTGTTTCTTCTCCCTTCCATCTTTTGCTCTCCTCTTCCTCTCAGGTCCATCCACAGACTTTTCAGATGTATGCTGTACATGTGAAACATAAAACTAGACCTAAGTGACACTGAGATAAATGCTTTCATCCACTGGTGAATTGCCTTGGTTGTAACACAGATTTTTTTTTTCTGTTCACTAGAATGTTATGGAACAGTTCAATCCAGGACTGAGGAATTTAATAAATCTGGGAAAGAATTATGAAAAAGCTGTTAATGGTAAGTCTTCTAGGTGCTAACTTTAGAAAGAATGTTTAATTTTCATTTAAATATACATATTGGATATGAGGGTTGTGTATGAGCTTAATTTCCAAGTTGAACTTTGGATGCGTTTAATTAGGGGGAAAAAAAAACCCAAGCAAAAAAGCGTAAACACCCAAACGTATGTACCGTCTCCCTTTTTTTTTTCTTAACTGTCCTGCAGAAGTTGCATCCCAAACACTTAGGCACAGAGGTACTACAAAATAAACTGAACATAAAGTGTAAATAACCCACATTAGAATAATAATATAAATGGGAAAAAACAGTTATGTAAATTAGATGTTCTCTTTTTTCCCCTGGAAATGTCTTCCAAAGATAGTTCACATTCTTAGATCTGTTCCTACCTACATCGCTACCTAAGTAACTCTGTGAACAGAACAACTTGAATGATTAAGAGTTGCAGGAGTGGATTAATTTTTTTTCTTATCCATACTGAATGAATCTAAGGACCCAGTCTCTCAAACTTTTTATAATGTGATTGTTTACTTCCATTATTGACTTCACAGAAACTAAGAATGGGTTTCCAAGACTGGGCTCTAGATTTCCAAAGCTTCTATTGTAGGACCTGTTAGAGCTTGCTCCATTTCACCTATGCAGACTTGTTGAGCTGCTTGATACCATATTAAAGCAATGTAAAATCTCTCTAATTTTGCCTCGTTCAAGTGTGTGGCATATCTTTCCCTCACGTGTAATCTAGTACTCTGAGAAATGTGATACTGCAGAAGTAGTGCATAGCCAAATAGACATCGAAATCTCTCTTCATGCAAATTTTAGACCAGGCTTGAGAAAAAGATAAAACCAAAGCCTGCCGGAGTTGAAAACAGGGAACTGTTGACTTACTTGCAGTAATGCCTAACCTGATGGATTACCATTGTGGTTACCTAATACCGAACCGTAGCGATTATAGGTAGTACCAGAAATAATAACAAACATTTTCACGTTTGACTGAAAGATTTTTATAGCAGTTTCTGAGGATTCTGCTTTTCACATACTTTACTGTTGATACGTTACATTGTGCCTCTTCTCTTTTAATTCAATTTGTCATCAGTAATTCAGAATATAACGGTGCACAGCAACACTGGAGAGGCTGGGAGGTATTGTGTTCTAGCAAGTTTGCCTTTTAAGGCTGGCTGACAAAGCATATCTAGCATGAATGCTTAATTTCAAATGAATAAGTGTTTACAATGTTGCAACAACTGTTGAGAAACTACATTAAAGTCATCTTTGGACTCTCATAAATTGTTAATCTTTTCTCCATAAGTTCTGAGTGGTATAAATAGATCTGTAACAAGGAGTAAATACTCTGTTGCTAAACAAATACTTTGCAGCTTTCCAAAAAAGTCAGTGTGCTGACAAAGAAGATACCCTAGAAGAAGCTCTTGTAAGTTTTTATAATGTATTTTTATACATTTTCAGGATAAAAGGTCAAACCTCCCTTTCTGCAGAAATAGTTTACTAGCCATAGTACTGGCAGAGAGACTATACAAGTGAAGTTCTTGATTTAGCTTGATTAGCATGGGAGAAATCACACACTTTCTTCCTTTTTTATAGTGCCTGTATTAGGATAAAAGATTAACTTGGGGCTATCTTGAGAAAACATTAGACAGGAAGAGTTGGAATGGCATAAAGTCTTCACGTACAGGTGGCAAACTACTCCATCAGCAGCACCAATATAATTGTTCTGTTCAGAAAGTTTGAGTATAGAGCACCTATGAGACGCAGCTCAGACAGAAATTACTCTTGTCTAATGCAACAGAGCCTGCAAAAGAATTGTTTCATTTGGAAGAGTTTCAGGCTTCTCAGTGACATACGGTTAGGTAACCAAAGATGTCACCTTTGCTCGTAAAAACTATAAAATACAGACCTGAAATACTATAATTGGCAATTGCCAATTATATTCCTCTCAGAAAAAAGTATTCTAAAGTCAACAGTAAGAGTCTGCTTGGCTTCCACTTTAGGTTAAAAATGTACTACTACAAAAAAATTATGAAGACTTACTACAATAAGTATTTTTCACTGCCTTTTACAATAAAACCTTGCCAGTTTGTCCTTGTTATTTCTTTTCTTTGTGGTGTGCAGATCAGTTCTAGATACTGTGAAGATGCAGGGCAACCATTGCGTGGTGTAGATCTACTACATATGTAATCTGTTTCTCACTGCTGGCCTCCCTGCAGTTTGAATCTTGATGTTTCCGTGTTCATTCTAGCAAAACTGGCTTTGCTGTTTAAATCAGCTATAACCAGGAAATGATTAACTGAGAATAACTGAAACCGCAGTGATATATATTAAGAGCTTATTGGTTCCTGTAAAACTGGCATTGAACTATAAACAAGTTGGGGGGGGGGGGGGGGAGCATCTAAGTGTTAATTAGGGTCTGTCTTTTTGGTCAGGAATGTTAAACCTTCAGGTTTCTTCTTAAACTGTATATGCACCTGGTGCCTGAGTTTTTTATTACTTAAAGTACTTGGAATACAGATTTTTCTGCCATCCTGAGTTCAATGATAAGTAGGCACTTTCCTGGAATGTCAAAATAACTGTGCAGAAATTGTATATATCAATGCTAATTTTCCATGTCTGTCCAAGAAACCAGAGATCTTCCAACATTTAAGCTCACTAAGAGTTGCTGAACAATGTAATTTATAATAATCTCAGGAACATTGATGGTATGTTGAAAATTGAGAAAAGAATGCCACGTGGGTTATCTCCATAACCTGAACATCATCTTTCAGAGACTTAATTATTGAAGTTTTAGCATTTAAGGCCTAAAATTTCCTTAAAGTGGAAAGTTGATGTTTATATGTAGGATCCTCAGATGTCAATGTGGTGTTTTGACAAGTAATCGTATTTCTCATTGCAGTATATGATGACTGTACAGTGTTATCCGTAATGGTAATTTTTAGGAGTGGCTGTATCAGATGTATCGAACCTTTCACATTTCACTGTTCTTTTAAATATCTCACACCTGGAGAACTGTATTTCATCATAGTGTTTTTTAAAGTGAGTTACTCTTTCAGCTAACTTAAACAGTAAATGATGATTTGCTTTTGAAGGGCTCCATGTCTCCTTGTTGCAACTGTAGGTCCATTGTCTCATGGCCAGTGGTCTCATTTCTCATTTCTCTGTCTCATTTCTCAGGTCAGTGGTCTGGCTGGCCAACACAGGGCAGAGACCTTGGCACTTCTAGTAAGATTGCATTTTGCTTTTTTCCAACAGTTTTATCTGTTGGATAAAGGAATTTTATGTCCTGACCAATGGCTTATGGCTAAACCTACCCACTGGATGCTGATTGCTCCTGGATATGCATGAAAGTTGGAACTAAACAATAGGCTGAAACTTCATTAATATATTCTGGTGTTCTGTCTTTGTCACCTGTTTTCACAAATTAGCAGGTAGCACAGGGACTTGTGTAACTTTCTCTGGTAGCAGGATTTCCTTATGGCCAGATACCCTTCTCTTACTATGTGCCATGGATTACAAGACTTCATAGGATCCTAGACTAATGAAAATGGAAAATACTTTGATTTTTTTAACACCTTTTTTTTTTCTCCCCCTCCCCGTGCCCCCCCCAGCTATGGTAGTGGCTGGAAGAGTGTATTATGATAGCCTCGCAAAGATTGGGGATATATCAGCTGATTCACCAGTTTCTAAAGAATTAGGTAAGTGAAATATCATTTTGTAAAATGTCTTCAAAATATAAACTTTATTTTTGTTTTCCTGCTGGCAGTTCGCCAGCTGAACCAATGTGAAGTAGAGAAGGATCAGAAAAAGTTATTTAAAACGCACAGATGAAAGGGATTAGATTCCTTTAAGGTATATTATTTCTCAAGACACTTACAATGTTTTGACAAACTCATGGGTGTTTTTTAACTTCTGTGAATATATTTCTGCCTGTGCATTCAAAAGCATGGGGTTTTTTTAAGTTCACATAATTCTATAATAAATAAATATGGAAAAATGTGTAGCTTGGTTTTTAGTACAGACATGAATGTTGAAATATTTCTGCAACAGAATATTGGTATGAGGAGTCCTAGTGTATGACAGCAGTTCTAAACTAAAACAATTTTCTGGATGAGTTCCATTGTGAAGAGTTTAGTTCTACTTCACTGTTTTTGATCAAGTATATCGCTAAAAGTTCTCAGATGCATTATATTTATTTTCTAGTTGAGCTTTTGAAAGAGAAACTGCAAAGATCTAGTACATTGACATTAATATAAAATTAATCCAAGTTCTATACTTTTCTGAAAATAATTTTTGAAAGATCGTCATCAGCACTTCACTGTGAGTTCTTTTGGCTAGCACTGAAATGATACTGCTCAATCTACAGAATTGAAGTTGTCACTGAAGTATTTGTAATTTTCTGACAAAAGATTCTAATATCACTACAAAACAAAGAAGCAGGAACTATACTGTAAGGAGGAAACATTTGTTTAAAGCCTTCATTTGCTTTTTGACAAAAATAACTCGATAAAGTGTCTTGTCTCTGAACTTTTGATTATGAGCAATGTTGGGCTCTCTCAATGATGTAACATGCATCTGCTCCTGTAACTCACAATGGTATGTTAATTCAGCTGATTAAAAAGGATGTTTTTAGTAAATTTTTTTTATGATTCTGCTGAAGCAGAATTGAGGGCAAAGACTCTTCTTGAACGGTGGCCACTGGTTTCTATGTGTCCGCATACATTTTTGGTTTGTTCTGAAACCACTTTTGTGTGAGTGTTAACATTCTGTGTTGAAAGTTGGGAGCGGCAGAACAGCAAACAGTACAAAGCAAACAGTCCTAATGTGGTCGCTTCCTGTATTTGCTTTGCAGGTTGTTTACAGAAAGCAGAGTTGCTGGTTTCAAACTATAGAACAAAAGTATGAGAAAGTTATAACCATGCGAGTCTTATAAAAATATCAACAAGCGCATAATTACAATTTTTGCAATCAAGCAGTTGGTCAAATACGTGGAAGTAATTGATTTATTGAACTTTGTATGACTGGAATATTGTCTGCTTGTTTGAAAATATTATCATTGGGTAGTCTCAAGCTGAATTCTGAAAATAACTGGTTTTCCCTATTATTGGGAACAATACAGAGTTGTGATTGAAAATGTATTTTTGTTTAACTATGCATTCTTCCCTGCAATTATAACCCTTTGTTTAGATACATTGTATTGAGAAAACATGGCCTTCCTCAGGGTCAGGCCTCTAACACTGCTTTCTGTTCACCTTCTACTTAAACTGTTACTGCAGAAAAATCTTTTGTTAAGGAAAACAGCAATTCTGGATTTCTTCCAGCATACTCTCTGATAGAATACTTACTTTAGAGATATGGTAAGTCAATGAACCTTGGAAAAGGCAGGATAATGTGGTTAGGAGTCTGTGAGAGGTCGTTTGCATTTTCTTGGAAAAGCCTTAATAGTTCTGAAGCTGGGCTACAATACTGAACTATTTAGTAAAGAAATATGATACACCCCAGATGTCTGTAAAAGTATCTTTGCTTAAAAAGAAAAAAAAAAAAGAATTTACTGTACCTTTTAGTAATTTAAAAATATTAAGATGCATGCTGAGCAGTATCAGATATGTAAAGACTAGCTCAAACTGCTGTGATTTGCTTGTTTGTGGACCCTATTAACCCCAGTGGAGTTACCATAGGTGCAGCCCACAGTGGAATTCTCTTCTGTGAGTTCCTTTAGACTTGCCAAAAGACATGTTATCGACCATTAACAGCTCTATCATGCATAATACTTCTGTTACCTTTGCCAAAAAAGAGGTCAGTAGTCATCAGTTAAGTTTTGTGATCTGCCTGTGAACTGCTTTTCTGGAATGTATTTTCTTGAGCATCAAGTGAGCTGACACACTGGCTTGTTTTATAAGAGCAACAGTCTAAACGTGACTGGCAAAGAAGCAAAGAGGAGCAAAATCAATAGCAACATTCCCACAGATGTCAGTAGGAAATCATTGTATTTTGCAATACTTAAGACATTATCCTGGCTCTTCACAATGAGTTAGATAAACCAACGATGACCAAGTTCTAAAGTGTTCTGGCATGCTTTAATATTTGAGCACAAATTGAGGTACTGTGGTCTGGATTTCCAGTGTTTAGGTCTTTGGACAACCAGAAAATGTAAATTATAGAGTCATAGAATGGTTTGGGTTGGAAGGGACCTTAAAGATCATCTAGTTCCAACCCCCCTGCCATGGGCAGGGACACCTTCCGCTAGACCAGGTTGCTCAAAGCCCCATCCAGCCTGGCCTTGAACACTTCTAGGGACAGGGCATTCTTCATTCTCCCAGTCCGTGCCCTTGCCTTCTGCGACTTGGGCAGTGTGACTAGAGCACTTGCTGGTGAAGACTGAGGCAAAAAAGTCATTAAGTACCTCAACCTTGTCCATATCCCGGGTAGCCAGGTCTCCTGTTTCCTTCTGGAGAGGTCTTACATTTTCCCTGGTCTTCCTTTTATCACCGATGTACCTACAGAAGCTTTTCTTGTTGCCTTTGACGTCCCTGGCCAGATTTAATTCTATCAGGGCTTTAGCTTTCCTAACCTGATCCCTGGCTGCTCGGAGAATTTCTCTGTATTCCTCCCAGGCTACTTGTCCTTGCTGTCACCCTCTGTAGGCTTCCTTTTGGTGTTTGAGTTTGTCTGGGAACTCCTTGTTCATCCATGCAGGTCTCCTGGTGTTTTTGCCTGACTTGCTCTTTGTTGGGATGCATCGCTCCTGAGCTTGGAGGAGGTGATCCTTGAATATTAACCAGCTTTCTTGGGCCCCTCTTCCCTCCAGGGCTTTATCCCATAGTACTCTACCAAGCAGATCCCTGAAGAGGCCAAAGTCTGTTCTCCTGAAGTCCAGGGTAGTGAGCTTGCTGTGCACCCTCCTCACTGCCCTAAGGATCTTGAACTCCACCATTGCATGGTCACTGCAGCTAAGGCTGCCCTTGAGCTTCACATTCCTCACCAGCCCCTCCTTGTTGGTGAGAACAAGGTCCAGGAAAGCACCTCTCCTCGTTGGCTCCTCTATCACTTGGAGAAGGAAGTTCTCATCAATGCTTTCCAGGAACCTCCTAGGTTGCTTGTTCCCTGCTGTGTTGTCCCTCCATCAGATATTGGGGTGGTTTTAGTCCCCCATGAGGACCAGGGCTTGTGAACGTGAGGCTGCTCCTATCTGTCTATAGAGGGCCTCATGTGCTTGGTCTTCCTGGTTGGGTGGCCTGTAGCAGACTCCCACTACAATGTCACCTGTCCCTGCCCTCCCTTTAATCCTGACGCATAAGCTCTCGGTTGGCTCCTCATCCATCCCCAGGCGGAGCTCCATGCACTCCAGTTGGTCACTGACACAGAGGGTGACACCCCCTCCTTGTCTCCCCTGCCTGTCCTTCCTAAAGAGCCTGTGTCCTGCCATTCCAACACTCCACTCGTAGGAGCCATCCCACCACGTCTCTGTGATGCCAGTAAGGTCATAGCCCTGCAGGTGTGTGCACGGGGCTGTAAAAGAAGGTGTTAGAACACGATTCCTCCTTTTCCCCCTTCTCCAATAGTTAGCATATCAAGCTGTAACTTTTGCAGCTACAGTTCAGGTTAAAATCGGTTTTCTGAATAACGAACAGGGGAATGAGGTAGGATCCAAGGTTTCAGGTCTTTCTTGTAACAACTTTACCTTTAGTAGTGGCTGATGAAAAATAATGTCTTATTCTAAATTCAGTCATGTTGCATTCAACTTCTTACACTTAATTACGAAAGGACTACAAGGCTCAGATGGCTAAAAGACAATATTCTTTAGAATTTATGGAGAATCTTTACTGGAATATTGCACTGAGTCATTTTACAGTTCAAACTCAAACCTGCTGGGTGACCTAGAGCATACTTACTGCCAAGTGTGATGTAAAGATTTGTATCAAAAACACAGTCAATCCTTCCTTCTCGTAAGGAAATGCAAAACATGGTCTTCCTGTAATGAGACAGTAAAATGGATACGGACCTCACAGCAGGGTAGAAACAGAAATGGAAAAGAAATAGGGAAGAAAATCTTTGAAGTAGAGGATAAAATGCATAGAGGGCAGAGAAGTAGTGGGGCAAAAAAACAAGTTAAAATGCCAGAAAATACTTTCTTCTGTCGAATGAGATTGGAGCAGAAGAGGGAAAGAAGAGAATGAAACGGAAATCTGGATATTCTGGCTGATTCAGACCTTTTCTATTAGTATCTGTATCTTTCAAGTCTGGTTGAAGCTCTCTGAATTATTTTTATACAGAATAACTTCATATGAGTAAGTTGAGGAAGTAGAATAATGTACTGCATTCCTAATACAATCCTTATTCATAAGGGACAAGTTGATCTAGGTCAACATTCTTTCTAATTTTTTATTTCCCTAAACTTCTAAGCTTGTAGTCCCTCAGACTTGGCTATGAGGATTTAAGAACATAACCTGAAATTATGTAGATCAAGTTATTCTGCAATATGGAATTTGCATATCTCTTGGAAATTCCACTAGGAAGAAAAGATAGGAAACAAGAAACTGCACATTTAAAAATTTTAAGATTTCATACTATTCAAATTTCAGCATACCACATCAGCACAATAAAATTTTGGGTTTCAGTAATGCACTAAAAACCATTTCAGGTAGATACTATTCCACTGATACAGTGTTAAAATAGTAACTTTCACGATGTGTTGCTAATCCTTTTTGTCTTGCCCAAAATACAGGTTTCTGAGGCTTTGTCTTATTGATTTTTTTAGTGCTTATAATTTTAATAAACTCCCCCTTCTAGTAGCATAGGCTGTCTTTGTAGCCTTCACTTGCTCAAGGATTCAGGAAGTTTTCCTGCTCACTTATTGAATAGTACTTCTCCTGTCTTCCCAGCTATCCTCTTTAGCAGCTGCCAGTTATTGTAGCTACAACTCATTTATTATATTGTGGGTGTAAAGTCCCAATTTGTTTGTTGTATCCAACGGTATCTATAGCAGTCACCCACAATTATGTTATGGGTCTGTACTTAGAGCTTATTGCTCAAGAACTAGTAAGTGTAAACTATTCCTTGCTTGTCAAACTAAAAGCCAAATTGTAAGGAAAAAAAGTACATTGCGTGGTCTTGACCAGTGGAACTAAATTGCAGAAGTTCAGCATGTTAAAAGGAAAATCAGAGGAGACAAAAATCTCTTCCCTAATCTAACTAAGACTGATAATTTATTTAAAGATTACTCTGTTATAGGCTTATTTTTTTCATAGTCTGATTCTGTTAAAACTTATCTGGAAACAGGTATGCAAAAGCTTCTGCTCATCTACAGTCTGAAATGTAAGAATTTGGAAAAAACTGGGTTCTTTTCAGGAGAAAATTTCTGGTTAAAAACCACTGCAGGTAATCTTCAGAAGCAAGTATTGGACTAAAATATTGCTCTGTGTTGTGGTAGTCACAAGACAGGGAGAGGTGGGGAGAAAAACCCCCAAAACTTCTAATGGTGCGCATAGTAAGTGGAATTCTTGCCTGACAGAGGATGAGCCCTGAACTTGATATTCTCCTCATGCACAAAAGAAAGGACTGTTCTTCGGGTCTAAAAGACAGTATTTGAACACATTCACGAAATGCAGGTTTGCTCGTAAAGTTGTGTAATTTTAAAGGTCTCTACAACTTTGTCATGCTTTGTCAAATTCACAATTGTGAAGTGATATAGTAATACACATAGCGATACAGTAATTACAGTAATACTACGATACGGATAACTGGGGCAGGGGTTCTCTATATGCACGCTTCCTTTTTTGAGAGCCCTTATACTTCCGTGCAGGTAGCCAAATGTCTATAGTTACTGGGGTAACTGCATATTAGTTTGAGAGTCAAGGTTGGTAAACCATGGGTCAGTTAAGAGAATAAGCTAATGGTTAGTGAATAGGGCTGCAGTTTATCCAATGGTCAGCATTTCTTATGAATCTGCACGAGTAAGCTAGTAAGTTAGAGCTCTTGAGTAACATCTAACAGGATCGTAGAGATCCTTTGGTAACTGTTTTCTAGGGCTTTTTTAAAAGCAAACTAACAATAATTTGATAATAATGTAAATTTAATATTAATGTAATTAGTAGTGTGAATTTCAATCTATAGAGTCCTATCTGATTTTTTTTTCAGCGATAACCACTTCATTTTACACTTGCAACTAGGAAACCCTGTGGACTTTCTTTTCTCTCTCCTCACTTCTATTTGCAGAAATGAGAGATTTTTCTGTATCAGAAACACTGAGCTTGAAGAGGCCAACTCAAATAGAAAAAATTTTTGAACCAAATTGACAAATTCTTATTTTGCTAAAACGAACATATCTCCTTGCTGAAAAATTTCTGATCAGACTGTGATGTAAGGCAATACCGTCTTTTTAAGACACTTATCTTGCAAGTATTTGTCATTCAAAACTGTTTCCTTCCTGATTAATAAGCAAAATTGCCACTTGAGTGGGTACTTTCCAAAGCTATAGTGCTCTTTTGCTACTTCTGTGATAGAGCACTTAAGTGTCACTCTCACTATCGAGAAAGCCAAGCAGAAAAAGAGAAAATGCCATGTTTAGGATGAATGTAGCTAATTGCACTTCAATTTAAAAAAGGGGGGGGAGGGGGGCGGCAGGCAGTTGTTGGATTACTTTAGCATATAAATTGACCTTTTCAGCTGGAATCCTATTTCCCTTGTCTTGGGAAGATGACACCTAGAACCCTTCCCTTCACCGGTTCATTTAAACTGAAGAAAAGAGATCTGTCATCTTGTCCCATCTTACTGCATCAGCGTTGTGTCTTCTATAGCACGACTGTTCTGCTTTTGGAATGGATTGTGTTGGAGGGAAAGGCAAGTGAAGTGTGCCAGCAACTACAGAACCCCTTTAGCACCTCATCTGGTGGAAACTTCTGGGAAACTAGCTTACAGGCTGCAGTTTAAGTAGTTAGTATATCAGGCCAGCTTTTCCTATGGACCATTAATAAAACGCTCTTCTACTCTATTTAGAATGAAATTGCATTGGAAGAAGCCACTCCATTCTTTCCTTCTAAAAGGAAAGTATACAGAGAGCTGTCTTGAAAAGGAAATACAAAGTAGTCGTGTGGGTTTTTCTCAGGAGTGAGGTTTTGTATCTTCTACTTTTGTAACAACATTCTGGGTTTGTGCTATACAGACCTCCAATCTGCTATAAGAAAGCTAGAAGGAGATGAGCCAGCCTTTCTAGATACATTTCTGCTGATGAAAACAGTAACTGGATTAGTGGAAACTTCCTGCTATTCATAGTTCCACTTTTCAAGGTCATTTATAAGGTTAAAGCAAGCCAACCAATCATATTGACAAACTTTTTTTCCTCTTGAATCAATACTGTGGCTTTTGATGTTCAGTATTCTGCATGTAAACTTTTGATAAAAGTCTGCTGGAAGAAAGGAAAACTTCAGTCTTAGATTCTTAAATATGAACAACTTAACTCCACGTCTAATAATTTGCCTGACCATCTACTGCAGAGCTATTGGAAGCTGTATATATTCACTGATTTATAAATCAGTTTAACTACTCAGATATTCATAAGCATGTGCCCTGCCAATGGCCTGGCAAAAGCTCCCGCAAGTCCATGTTCATGAATGGTGGAGAATACTTGGCACTGCGCTATTAATAAACCAAAAAGAAGGGCAAGAGAAACCTGTTACCATGTTGATATCCAGAACCATTATTAACAAACAAACAAAAATCACAAAGCAATAAATAATCAGTGAAGAATGTTGCCACAAAACGTGTCCTGGACAATGAGGGATCAGGTGGCACCCTGCAGTGAAGCTGAACAGTCGTGAGCTTAAGATCTTTTGGTGGTTGTTGGTTTGAAGTTCTATAATCTTGCCTTGCTAAAATAAAACAGAAATGATCCTACCAAGAAACGAGTGAACAAGAGGTGGGTTAGTTATTAAACATAAAGAATGTAAATGCTTAAAAACGGATATTGCAGCTTGTTCTTATAGGACTACCCCCCAAAAAAGGTTGTTCTGTATACAGTCATGTTGTTGTAACTTCTGTTATGAAGACTTCCAGATAAGGTGCAAATTTTCTGGTTCTAGAAATGGCTGAAGGGAGGAGTAGAATATGAAAATACACAAGGCTTTTTGGGAACAATTGCAGTGCACTGATGTTGCAGAACACTAGCACCAGGGGAAGAAAAGATGACAGGTAGTCACAGGACTTTAGTGATATTTTTCCAGTTATTTTTTCAGATTAAATTCTAGATAACTGGTCATATTTCTGAGTCAATTTCAGTATTTTATTCCCACTCCCTTTTTTTTCTTTTCTTAAAGCCACCTGTAAACTGAAGCTGATTCCCCTGATTTTAGTCAGTGATAAGATAGGGGTATAGCACTCTTACAGTATATATCCCTGAACTTCTCGGGGCGGTTAACGTAAGAGTTCGTAGGTAGCATTGGCAGTACTGTTCCTTGTGATGCATCGTTACAGTTAGAGCGCTATAGCTGTGACACCAGTGCGTGTGTCTTTGCACCTCCTACTACTGTAAGCACACCTACTTGAGTACGATGACTCTGGAGTTTAGCGCAGGACATCCATAATGATACATGTGACCACACACCCTCGAGGGAGAAATCAGATATTCAAAACACCTACAGTGAGTGTGTACTTAATTGATATCTTCGTGCCATGCCTCAAAGGCCTGAGAAAATAGTGAAAATACCATGAAGTACATCCTTAAAGATTTTCTGGCTATATTGGAACAGTTAAATTTCACAGGAGTCTCACAGGTAGCGAAGACATCTTTCATCTTGCGGTGGAAGCCCTGGAAAGGATGCCCTGAGCTTCACCTGTGTGTACACACAATGTTTTCTAGATTGTGGCTAGTGTCTGCCTAGAAAAGAGTAATTCGGAAGCGTGAGAGCTGGCATTCTGCGTGCGCGGCAGGTGTGTGTTCTGCGGCAGCTCTTTGAACTTACGCAAACATAGTACGATCACAAGGTGCTGGGGCTAGTGCGGCAGGCAGGAGGCTGTTCTCTCTCCGCTGACGCTTAGCAAGGATAGCTTTTCTTCACCGCCACCCCCAGGTATGTCTGTTGGCAAAGAAATAACCCTGAGAGCCTGTGTAGAGAAAATGTACTTAGTTGTCTCCTCAGTGAGAGGAATAGATGGAAAATGGAAAGTAAATGACAACATTGTGAAGAAAATGACATCATATATGTAATTATCTTGTAAATCCTTTAACCGAAGGTCTAACTATATTATCTTGTAAATCCTTTAACCGAAGGTCTAACTATATTTTATATGTAGTCAGCTCTTACTGATGAATTATTTCTAAACAAAAAAAATCCAGTATCAGTTCTAGATGTCATTAACTTTCCTAAGAGGGAGAGAGGGGGGAAGCAGTGGTCTTGGACTTCCGAGAAAAAGACTTTTATTAAAACTTTTGGCTCAGTTTTGGTGTGGATTTGGGGGGAGGAGGGACACTGCTAAGACTGGGAAACTCAATGGTAGTTCCAAAGTGCCGTAATAAAAATTGCAGTGATTTCTTGCATTTTGAAGAATATCATGTAACATTTATAATGATAACTTAAATATTTATCCTCTCTAGTACTGGAAACCCATAAAGAACTTCAGTTTTTGCTGTTTAGCATAATTTGTTTGTTCCAGTCCTGCTGAAAAACAGAGATTAGCTCTGTTGTGTGATCTTCCCTAACTAATCTGCCTAAAACCAGCAGGGCTTCATACAGGCAGGTTCAGGCTTGTGGTTGTATTGTAACTTACTTTCTTTGCAGCTGACTTGTGTAAGGATTACAAGTCACTTGTTTAACAGCATTGCAGCTCAAGTATGAAAAGCTATTGTATATAAGGCTTTCAAGGCCCTATGAAAGATCCATTTCTGACATACATACCGTAATATATTGTGGGTTTGTATGTTTGGGTAAAAAAAATAAATGCCTGCAGCAGTCTTCATATATATTAGTAATGGAGTAACAGGTGGAAAAACAAGTTTGCCATTTTTCATGCATTATTTATGTGCCATATGCTTTTCCTTTCCTTTTTTTAACATTAAAATTTAGTTACTATGCTTACCAATCATCTTGTTTCAAGATGAATATTTTGTGTTAATTAACATCTGTTCAATGATATAGTAGGTTTAAAAAATTCTAATCTCTGAATTTTTTTGACTAAGAGATCAAAACAGCTTGGGAGAGAATGGGGAATTAGATTAGCAGACTGGACTTTGCTAAAACTGTAATAAAGTCACATTCCTCTTTAAAACATAATGTAAGCTAATATTTTTGTTCTGTTTAAAATTGTAAAATAGGAGCATCACACCAAGAACAAACTCGGAGTAACTGGAAATTGTAATGGTCTTGATAATCTCTTAAGTATTCACTCTTGTAAAGTCTTATGTGGGAATAGCTAATTTATGAACAGTTCATTGCCCACTTTGTAGCATGTAGTGCATGGTATGAATTTTGTAGTACTTTTTAAAATCACTTGTGTCAAGCTGAAAGAATTTGGCATTAATTTTAGTCTAAGTAAAGTATATTTAAAAAGCAAGTTGATCCTTGGGTTTAACGGACTATGGCTTTCTTTATAAACAGTCATAGACTTTCGGAGGTATAAAGAGCTGAGGAGTGCTTTGTATCTTTTAATTCTTAAATATTCCAAGTTTTAAAGAAAAATCATAATTTTAATTCAAGTAATTTTAATTCTATCTTACGTTTTGGGAAAGTACTTCATTATGCAGTTTTACGCTATTTTCTTTCACGTGATCATCAACAAAGTTTTAGGGCAAGGAAAAGATTACTATGTAATTTTGATCCTGAACTACAAAATAAAATAGTAATGTAAATAAGATGTGCTAGGCTACTACAGTAGAAGTGAACTGTGCTCTATCCCTTCACTGTTTGTCTAATTATGAAATGGGAGAAGGATTTTTGAATAGGAGGATTCTTTGATTATATTCCTCAAGCTGAGAGCAATGTGTAATCTCACAACAGGGGAAGTGTTAGAGTATTGCCAAATATGTGTTCTAGCAAATTTTATTCCAAATAACGTACAGCCAGCTAAGCTGCTGAGAACTGGTGGTTAGGCTTTCATTTTTCTCTTTACAGATAGATATTCATTTGGGGTAGAATCCCAGCCGTCATCTTGTAACTGGTCCTGAACATATTTTTCCAGCCAGTTCCACAACATAATAAGCCTGTGACTAGAAGACGAAGGTCCTTGAGAAGATGGTGGCCACGGTTGAGCTGTCACCGCCAGTGCAATTTATCCAGCGGCTGTAGGCTCCTGCTGGGTCCAAGAAGCTTGCTAGGAGAGAGGATGACCATGAGAAAATAGCAGTGGCAGCTGGCTACTAGCCACCTGTTGTTTTCTGTTTTTTCCCGGATGCCATTTGGCTGTGGTGCAGAGGGAACAGGCTGTCAGTGAGATATAGATAGGTATTTGTATGTATATGCTATATATGTACATACAAATATGTATATATCAAAATAAAGCAAATATTTTAGAAAGCATAGAACTTAGTGTACAGTATTTGCTGTAAAAGTAAAATGGTAAAAGGTCCTTTTCTTCCAATGGAAGAAAGTATGTTGTACCTAGCAAGGAGTCTCTGCTGATCAAAACAGCTGTGGACTTCTGTTAAAGTATGTTGGCTCTGATGTAGCTGGAAAGAAATTATTTGACTGGATAAAAACAGAGACCACAGTACTTTTTTTTTTTTTTTTTTTTAAACACCACCAGCCCTCTCCTGACACTTGATTTTTAACCAAGCAGATGAAGTTCTGACTGTGGTCAAACACACACAAAAACTCTGTGCATGGGCTAGAAGATATTTTTTCACTAGGGAGTCATATGAGGAACGCAGGCAGTGAAGCCCCACAAGAAGGAGAAAGTAGAGCACTCTGGGTTCATCCCCACCTAGCACCATAGGTGCCCAACTCGCAAAATTAGCAGCAGTGTCTTGTACAATCCGATTTATTGCTTACTGGTTTTGTCTGCACATGGAGGCAAAAGACTTAAGACTTAGGCATCTTCCAGGGGCTTACGAACTTTGGAAGACTGTTTATCTCTTCGGTATCAATGAGACTGTAAAATATCTGAAAAGATTTTAAATATTTGGAAGTAATGGAACTTGGGAAAAAATAGTGATAAAACTGAGCTATGGAGAAACTGACACTTCTTAACTCTGAGCATTAAATCGGTGTCAGATAATTACTTGAAATATTGTGAGCTAACTTTAGATGAGAAATGATGCTTTGAAAGCAGCTCGGTATAAAATGCTTACATAGGTAAAGGGGAACTGAAAGCATGAGACTATTTGTACGTTAAATGAATAATTGGTGCAGTTTATTTTGTGTGGGAGCCTAATATAAACTACTTTGACAACGTGCTGTTAACAGGACTACATTTTTATACCTTTATATATCTTTAACTGTATAGTACTTTAAATTTTATTTTTACATGTCCAATAATATCATAATGTTCAGTTTCATTCCTCATGGCTCATAATCAATATCTTTTCTGGATTTTATTTGACTGGACTCTAGTACATGAAGATACAGATTTCAGCTATTGTGTCGTGGAGGATTTTTTTCATTTCCTTTAACCCGTGTTTAATCTGTTTTAAATTAACTTATTTGCTTGTTATATTGCAGAAACATATTTGTTAGTCACAGCCTTAGTGAGAACTCTGCATATTTTAAAAAAAAATTGATCTGAGAATGCCAGTTAGAATGTGAAGTTCTCTTTGCTTCTATTTTTGTTTTATTTACAAATTTTCTTTATTTATTTGCTGTTCCAGCAAAACATAACTATCCATTTGGAGGTGCTGCTTCAGGGCACTACATCTAGCATGTATAGTGGCCTTAAAATACTTCATTATACTCTGAAATCTCTTCCTCTTTTCTGTGTTGTACATTTTATTCTTTTTTTTTATTCTTCCCCTTCACCTTCTGCAGTCACCTTCATAGAATGGCATTGAATGGTCATGTGTCAATGCCATTTTATAAAATGAACTACAGAGAGATTTACTCCTTGCTTCCTATTTCATGTTCGTTCATGCAGTAAGGAAAGGCAGACTTGACCTAGTCCTATTGATTTATGTGCATATTAGTATTAATTCTACAGATTGTGGGGCTTTTTTAAAGCATTCTGGACAAACTGTATTAGAAGCAAAGTACAGTTAGAGCTTGGGAAGTTTTACATTACTTTGTCCTTCTTTGTGATTTTATTCTTCCACATTAAATTCCATTAAGGCTTTTTGTCTTCTTTAAAGCATCTGTTGCACAATTAAATCCTTTTGCAATAAATCCTTCCTATGACAGAATGATAAATTTAATGCATTTGAGGCTTAACGGATGTTTTGTTCGATCATATTTATTTGTTACGCTGTATTCCTTTGAAACTTTCTATTTTACTGCCTTTCAGGGGCTACTGACTTCAAAGGACTCTTTGTTTCTAACTTTCCCTTGTCATAAATGCCTTTCTTCTGGGCAAAGGGTGGCTTGGAGGAAAGAGAGCATCTTGACAGAAATGGCATCTAATAATACACTTGAACTATATTGTCTCCATGTGTAGCTTTGACTCGGCCTTTCATTCTCTTGTTTAATGTAAATAACTGTGGTTTCATCTCTAAGATGTGAAGTTACTAGACCTGCCCTGAATGCAAAATAGGACACCAGGAGATAAATGAGTGATATAATTAAATACTTTGTCCATTCCCAGACATCTAAGAAAGCCTGTCTATTAAGAGACTTGAAATTTTTCAAGAGCGACCTCCTCTAAATAAAACAAAATTGAAGTATATCTCAAGTAAGGTGATGCAATTAATACTTTTCTTGATTCTAATATAGCTATTTAGTATTTTTAAAGTTTAAGTGATTTTGTTGGTAGCTGTTAATACTTGTTTCTATGACAGGACTCTATTGATTGAGTTCAATTTTTGTTTCTAACTTGAACTAATTCTTCTGGTCTTCTATTCGTAAGAACAGTCAATATAAGCTAAAAAGATAAATAAGCAGTACAATCAACCAGTGCAAACAGTGAGGCTGAAGTGTAACTGCTGCAGGAGTGCTGTATTCTGGCCTTACAAATGAGTATTTCTGTTAGAAATTGCTTTCCTTGTTTTTCATCTACTGTGAAGACGGTCTTTTGAGGATGTCTTCTTGCTCATGGGATGCTGTGTATGGAGAAATAACTGTTACACGTTTTGGGTTAGGGATTTTTTTAATTCTCTTTTTTTGGTAACAAAACCAACAGCATTAATGGAATTATGGTCTGTCTTATTTTCTCAATGGAAAATATAGATACAACCAACAGCCTTGGTTAAGCCTAAAAATGTTCCACAAATTCCTGAAGATTCAGCTTAAAAGATCTTTCTAGCTGTGCATTGAACCTATTTTAAACTAAAATAAATTTACCATGGCACTTGGCATTCCTGTTCATGGTCATATTTCAGATTATAGCTGTATTACACAGCATGGTTTCAAGAACCATACGTGAGAAACATTTGTTTTATTTTTAAGTTATTTAAGGTATTTGAGATTGTTTCTTCTCTTCCCTGTAGTACACTCATAAGGTAATAGCAAAATAACAGAACAAGTATCTATAAACATTTACAACTATGTTTTTGTTTTCTAAAACAAATGTGGGAATATTTAATGTACCTCTACTTTTAGTCACAAAGGCTTCACATTCAGGGTGTAGGGGAGTGGAAAGCAGAAAAAAGTATCTTTGAAAGGCAAGTATTTTAATAGTTATGTTTATCATCAAGACTGGTGGTTTTGGTTTATTAATTCATTGCGTAATATGATGCCTAAAACTGGTTCAAGTTTACAGTATGTCTGCCACAAATTGGACTTAAGTGGTCTGTTATCGTGCACTCTAGTCATGTCATTATGTTTGGTAGGTTTGAGGTTTGCCAATAAATGACGACAAGGTTAATATTTGGTTACTGTATATTATGAGCTCTCATTTATAAAACCTGATCATGAGCAGCTTTAATGCATAGCAAAATATCTTTAGTTGATGTGAGAAATACATGTTTGTCTTCACCTTAAGTAGTTTTCTGTACCTTTTTACAAGGTGAATAATCACTGAACATTAGAGCCGGGTGTTAGGTTATGCTGTTATTAATCCAGAGTAACCCATTGTCTTTATTAGAGCTATTCTATAATTCACCCTTGTAATTAAAATCAAACTATTATATTGAAGTTGTTCAATTTCCATTCCACTTGGACAGTGTTACATGTAGGCTAGGGGTTGTTTTGCCTTTCCTGAATTAGTCTTCTACAAAAACTGGTCTCCTGGTATAAATCTTATTTGGGAGGGCCACCCATTATCTTAAAGTGGCAATAAAAAACCATGGTATATGTTCACTGTAAAAATGTTCTTAATTTATTCAAAGTGCAGAATCTGACCTGTAATTAAAACTATAATTTAAAACTTAATAGGTCAGAGTGTGCTTACTATGGGTTCTTTTCAAAATGTTGATTCAAAACATGAAAGAGGAAGCTAAATGGGGGAGCCAGTACATACAGTGCCTGTAGATTACCGGTGGCCGTAAGGAGATTCCAGCATAAAATGGCTTTTTCATGATGGACAGCATACAGGGAGTCTCTGGCTGAGAGAAAGAGAAAGTGCAATTAGACATACAGTCACTGATACCTAAGAATACTATTTAAGTGTTCTAGAACACTCTAAAATAAACTTGTAAAATAAGCCAGCACAAACCATTCAGAAGGAAGTGTAGTTTTTAAAGTTCTCTTCATTTCAGGACATGTTTTGGCAGTATTCTTTGTAATAAAGATGAAAAAACCTGTTTCTAACCAAGCATTCAAAGCTGAAAGACTTGAAGGCTGCAGTCAGTTCAAGTGCTGCGCGAGACAAAAATAACAACCTCCGAGCATCAGGTTTTCCATTCTTGACGCACCAGGTGAATGGGTTGTTTTATTGGGTGTTTACACTGTGGTGGCAGGGCAGGCCAGAGGAAGGGAGTGTGAAAGAGCGATGCGAGAGCTGAGTCAATACCCGACGTTGTTGGATGTCTGTCAGTACTTGGAACGCCAGCGTTGGCTGCCGTAGCGTTGCCAAGTATTAGCTAAGTGTGCTGCTTTGGCAGCGGATTCTCAGAATGTATTTTTTACAAAGGAGGAGAATAAGTTCATTTTAAAAAGAACAAAAATTTATAAGGGCAATTATCTGGGGGGCCGTTTCAACACTCACCCTGAATTTCTGTAACTTCCCAAATAGCTTTCTCTTCTGCATATTTAAAAGCAAACAAACTTTGTGGTTTTATTTGTATTTCTTGATTTTTTTTCCGATTTCTTTTAACACTATTTTCCTTTTTAACTTGCAGATAAGTGTTTGCAAAACTCTTCTAATTTTAAAAACCTATTACAGTCTAAAATATATCTTTTCACTTGAGTTCGGTGAAACAGAGACACTATGGACTAAAGTGCATTCACTTCTACAGCCTTAAAATAACAGGGTGGCTTACTCATGTCCGTTACTTCAAGTGTTTACGTAACTACATTGTATTTACTTTTCTATTGCATATGAGCAACTAATTACTATAGCACCTCTCACTTCTCATAGTATTTATATTTCTGTAGTCACCAGCATCTTTAAATATGAACAAAAAAAGCATAGCACTCCCTAGGCTGTACAGAAGGACTTAGAAAGACTCTGTGTGTGTGTGTGTGTATATATATATATATAAAATAAAAAATACAGCACCCCTGTCTCTCCCATCTACCATCCTGAGTGCGAATTCCTTTTTCTTGTTAGTCAAGGGGTTGACTGTTCTCATTGTATTCTGATTGTTTCTTCCAAGTCTCCTGTAGTCTGTTGTGCAAAGAGATGCAGAGGTGGGGATTGGGGCATGAAGAGGGAATCCTGAAAAGTCAGGAGCCACGCATGTTTTTCTTCCTGACCTGCCCCATGTTTCCCCATAAGCAATAATGCAGGCCCACATTCTACATTATCTAGTTAAAGATCTGCTGTGTCATATTGCTTCACAGGACAGGAGATATGGTTCTCATTTCAAAGAAACTAAAATTTTGAGATGTCGTAACCGATAAGAAGGGAGAAAGGTGATAATACATACCCAGGCACTATGGGAATGCATCTGTGCTATATGGGAAGGTTACCACGTCACTAGCATGCACTATGGGAGGCAGGTTTTGATGGGCTGGGGAGATGTTGAGAAAAGAGATGAGAAGGATCTCATGAAAAGTCCTGTCATTCATTTTATTTAGCCAATTTTCTTATTTATCTGCACCTTTTGGGAGCTTTTGTGTGCATCTGAAGCATTATAGGGTAAGTCTTTGCTGACTAACTCAGCAGGGGTTCTCAAAGAATAGGGACGGTAGAAAACAAGATCTGTAAAGCAGCGTGTTGAACAGTTAATGCATCCCTGGTTTTGCTTTGAAAAAAGGAAACTGGGAATCACGTGAAGTAACAAATAGGAGGGGACACACAGAGCAGTCCCACGCAGTGACTCTGCCAGCGATATGTAATCAGAATTACAGAATTGTGTGTGGCTCTGTAAGGCCTGCCTGTACATTAGGACAGCCCTATTGCAGGTTTAGTACTGCGAGCACCCGTACAGCCAATACTTGACGGTGGGATAACTGCAAGGCTGACTGAGGAACAGACACGTCACGGGAGGAGGTGTGCCGGTGAACCAGCTGCGGAGCTGAACCTGCCATTCTTGCCACGGAAATGGAATGGCAGTAAAACACGTCTCTAGTCGAGACTTCCAGATGAGACACAGTTTGGGAATCTGATCATGGCCCCGGCACTTTCAGTTTTTTGTAAAGGCCTGGTGGAGACTGGTAAGGATCTACAGGTCTAGTTTGGGTGAAGTCAAACTGGGCGCTTCAGGACTCTTCCAACTGCTCTTCTCAGCAGTATGTTGCAACCTCCCAGACAGGACTGGCACACGCGCGGTGTGTCAGTGCCAGCGCAAAGAAGGGAGCCGGGGTGATGTGGCCATCTGTATCCAGAGCAGGATGATGTGGCTGTCTGCATGCAGGGCAGGACCGCAGCAGGCACAGTTTACACTGGTTTGCACATAGAACCACACCCAAAGGACTGAGGTATTTTTCCTCTATACCCTCCTAAAGCAAAAGGAAACAGTCTGGCTTTTAACTGCTGGAAGTTAAGAGTAAGCTGTGTAACCTTGTGCTGGAAGACAGCAGAGCATAACAGGCATATTTAGGATCTGTTGAGAGGATACTGAGAAATCTGCTGCTTCTTGGCTGTTAGTTAATGCCGTACAGTCAGGCTGTAATCGCTGATAAAACAGCATGGGAAATTAATCAGCATATGCATCAGACCTGTTTTAGCAGGTGTGCTGTGAATGAATGTGAAAGGTTACTTTGTTAATTCTGAAGGTGCAGTTAAGTAATAAGCATTAAAGTTTAATTTTCAGACTAAAAAATGGATAGCAGCTATTTGGATAGTAACAACTACCTCTAGTTCTTGTGTGCTATTCTCTGACTTGGCAAGAAAAGAGGCTGTTACTAAATCAATATGAGCTATTCTGGAGAGAAGGAAGTATTTATTTTGTCTGGCACTCCATGTCCCTTTTGCATAATAATGCATGATTAATTAGTCTTCTGTCACTTATGAGCTTCTTGGTTTGTCTGTGGACAGTTCTAGTTATTTATTTAAACTGCTGTGATGAGCAACAGCAAGAAATTTCCTATCCCTCTTAAATATATTTGAGTTAATAAATATATTAGTTACATATATTTTATTACTGCTCTTTGTTAACTAACTTCAGAACTCTATGAAAGAAACAACTATTGTTGTATGTTTATCAACAGGTCAAGTTCTCGTAGAAATTTCAAGAACACACAAGAAACTTAATGACAGTCTAGAGGAGAGTGTAAGTTAAACGCTTTCTTTTTTTAATTTATTTTCCTTTTGAAATTATAAATTACTTTTGCCATTTTTTAATAACCCTTCATTCATTTGCTTTTAAAGTTCAAAAAATTTCATAAAGAAATTATATCTGAACTGGAGAAGAAAACAGACCTGGATGTAAAATATATGACTGTAAGTACATTCAATTCTAAAAGTCATATTTTATTTATCTATTGCTAGTCACAGAATTTTTCCAAAATTGTTCCCTAACAGTTAATTAATCAATACGTTAGAACTGAGCTTTAGATACAGAAACATGGCAAAAATTTTCATGCTTATTTTGAGCTAAAAAGGGAACTAATGCATGACAAGGGCATGTTTAAACTGAAGTTGAGAAAGGCAGTTGCCTAACTCATTTGATGCGTATTAGCGATATCTCATAGATGTCAGTAATGCTTTTTAGTCCCTTACCCAGTTACATCGCTGAGTGTGTTACGAGATGTTTTAAATGCTTTGATTGCAGGCAACTTTAAAGAGGTACCAAACTGAACACAGAAGCAAATTAGATTCTTTAGAGAAGTCTCAGGCTGAATTGAAAAAAATCAGAAGGAAAAGCCAAGGAGCACGAAATGTAATGAAATATGAGCATAAAGAAATGGAGGTCAGTGTATTCTCTCTTAAGTTATTTGTTTCTTTCTTTGTATGAAAACGGGTCAACAGAAAATGTTAAGCTATTTCAGGTCACATCCGAGTCTGTTTTAAAACTTGACTTCTGAAGCTTACCACAATTTTTGTACATGCAGTGTTATTTGTTAATATGCATAACTCCTCTGTAAGTTGTTTGGCAACAGTTAAACTCTACAATTTCAAAGAACATGCATTTTTGGTTCCTCAAAGTTGGTTGACATTAAAAGTACTCCTAGAGAATGTTTTCCAGTTGAAATCAAGCTCTGGACTGCTCTGCTGTACACATACAGAGACTTCTTCAGTTTCTAGGTTTCATCCCTTGACCACTTTTTTAAAGTACCTCTGTAACTACACCTTTATGCAGAGGTTTACACAGGGAGTCAGCTATGCTATGCAAATTCAGTAGTAATTTGCTATAAATTAATTTCCCAAAGTAGGCAAATGCCAACTTCTGTTATCGCTTATTATTACCTTTCCTGCTGATCTTAAAACAGCATTGCCATCTTGAGGCAAAATAAGAAATGGCAAGGCAATGAAGAGACACTTTATTTTAAACAGTAAGTCATATTCTGGTTGTCATGTGTACCTCAGAAAATACTTGCCATTGATATTTTTATTTGCACAATACTTCTATTTCATGCTAGTTTATGTTTTTTCTCCATGTTTTTCTATTTTAATTTTCTTTTCAAAGAAAGCTTTGTTTATAACATGGAACAGTAAACATAAATAGTACTAGCTCCTAGTTCTTACTACCTATCTTTTAACCTGCATTCGTAACAGCTCTTTTCTTTAAGGTATTGGACTGAGAATTCAAGGATTAGCATTTAATCACAGTTTAGCCATGAATCCTCATAACCACAGACGAACACAGTTTAGTCTTTTTAGTAACTCATTTTCCCCTCTCTAAAATGAAGTAGAGATTCACCAGCTTTGTGAGAGTAAATTTAACTGCTATGGAGCAGATGAAGGTAATTAGTCTAATTAGAACACCTGTGGCCTTAAAATTGCTCAGTGCAGTTGCTGCTTTGATGTCATATTTACTGCAGCATTTTATTTAGAGGCTAAAAGACTGTTTCTTGTTTTGCTTCACTTCCCCCCTCCTCACCCCTAAACAGATTATTGATTGCCTGTAAGAAGAATATACATTTACCTGATGAGATTAGGGAAGTTAGGTGTGTGCATGAAAAGATAAAGACTTGGAAGTACAGCCACCCTGCCCCACCCCGCCTTTCCAAAAACTTTTTCTAAGGCTTTTGGAGTTTGCTTCAGTAACTGGATATATTATCAAATAAAACTTGGAGACTGTATGCAACTTTATTTTCTTTTTTTCCTTAGTATTTGGAAACTGTGAGCTCTCGACAGAGTGATATTCAGAGATTTATTGCAGAAGGCTGCAGAGAAGCTCTCCTTGAAGAAAAAAGAAGATTCTGTTTTCTGGTTGACAAGCACTGCAGCTTTACCCAGCACATGCACTTCTATCACATTCAGGTCAGTGGCATGAGTGTAAACAGAAATGAAACTCCTGAAAGCTGCTCATACAGGAGAGCAGACTGCCATAAATAGCTAAGATAGACAGCGCTTAGGAACACTGTAGTGCCAGACAAGTGTTGTGATCAGTTCACAGAAAATGTTTGCAATGCAGTATTCTCTTAAATGTATTGTAGCAACAACAAAGGGTTACTGGGACTTTTTAAAAATCATATATTAAGAAAAAAAATGTATGGACCGATCAGGTATTTCCAGTATCTGACCCTGAAAAAGAACAGTATCGTTCTACAACGTATTATTTGTTTCAAAGAGGTATTACTTCCAAAAGTCTTTGAAAAGACTTCCATTTTGCTGGTGTTACCATTTTGGTGCAATAAAAATTAACAAGTAGGTCTGTGCAATTTTATGAAAATGCTTATCTTTGACAAGTACCTTTTAAACTTGGATGCAGTGTGCGGACTTCCTAAAATCCAAGCTGCCTGGGTGGCAGGAAATCTGTAGCGATGCCACCAAAGTGCCTGAAAAAGTCAGAATGATGATAGATGAAATAAGGACACCTGGTTCCACTCCAGTGTCGGGAACTCCACAGCCGTCACCAATGATAGAGAGAAACATCATGGTATGTCGTTCTTTGATGGTTAAAGGTTCTCTCTCTGAAATGGGAGTGGCTTCTCTAGCTTCTTTTGTACCTAAGCTTTTGGGATCGAGTCTGTGATGTACCTGGGGTTGGGTATGAAATACTGGGGTTGGGTATGAAAGCAGAATCATTAAGCTGAAGCTCTGCTCCTGGAAGAACACACAGGATAGTAGGCAGAAGCACACATCCAAACAAGGCTCAGGTTTCAGTTGGGTGCCTAGGACTTTTTCTGCAGAGCCCTGCCTCAGGACTACTTTTGTTCTAACCATTCCATGTCCTATGTTCCTATCTGTAAGTAATAGTAATTACATATAACAAAATGTTATTTCTATTTTCTTTCCTTCTTCCTTCTTCCCTCCATGATTCTTATTAGTGTATTGGAGTACAGGTTAAAGTCTAAATTCTACCTATTTGTATGTTGTGTCACCATTAGTTGCTGAATTTCTAAATGATACCAGTAAACTTCTTAAAAAAAAAAAAAAAAAAAAAAAAAAAATCTGGAGATTATCTAGGTGTAGCTGTGCTATTTGTGGATAAAAAGGCTATCATAGCATTCCCACTAACAAATGTTTACCAAGGGACAGAATTCTCTTACAAACTATTCTGTCGGCAATTTCATAGGAACACAAAGACTTCCGACAGGTCTAAATATGTATGGTTTGGGAATATTTAAGCATTGCTTTCTAGAATTTAATGTTGCAAATAAGTTGTCGCTGTCTCCTCAATATTGTGATAGTGTTGTTTTTGTGACTCTAGATTAGAAATGATTTTTATCCTCATCATGAAGATGCATCAAAGGTGCCCCCTGCTCCTACGGGTAGGGCGTACACTAGCCCACTAGTCGATATGTTTAACAATCCTGCAACGGTTCCAAAGCCATCTTCTGAAAAACTAAATAATTCAGCAGGTGAGTGTCACTTCGTTGCAAACTATGTAAGTGTAAATGACATGCTATAGTGTTCGAAATTATCTTAGGACTTCCTGGCTGCTATGATGATGTGAATTCCAGGACGTACAAAGAAGTAGAAAATGGCCTTTATAAAGTATTTATATAAGTTACCTAACAGGAGAAATATGTGGTGTTAGAAGAGAAGAATTGTTTGCAGTAAAATGCAGGCCAAGACAGGTAGGTTCTATTTTAATCACTTTCTGTGTGTCCCTGATTAACCCAGCTTAACTGCTCGTATGACTTCCAATCTTAGCAGAATACATTCTATAATTTTGAATAAGATACACCTGAGTGCTTATTTCAGTGCACACAAATAAACATAAACTACTATTACAGCCTCGCTTTGGCTTCCTTTAAGGGCACGTAGCAGTTAGGGAAGAATACACATGGGACAAAATGAGCACAGTCTTGTATTTCTTTCCTGAAATGTAAAATCCTATTAAGATTTGTTTTTTAAGTTTCTAATATATTGATTTTTTTACTTTCTCTGCTGTCGGGAAGGAAGGGAAAGAACTAAGCCTAAATCACAACATAAGAAATGCAGAACTCTTCAATGTGATAATAGCAATTTCAGCATTTCTTCCCTAAAAATGTGTTTATAGTATATTGTACCGGTCAAATAACATACCATTTTGAGACCTCCTTTACGTTGTCTTCTGGTAAACATCAGGTGTCTGCAAAGTGCCAAGTTCTGCAACTTCAATTGAAGTTGAGTACTAGGCACATTTGAAAATGAAATCTTGGACTTTATACACAGTTAGTTACATTTTTTTAGAATGGAAATTTTTCAAAGGTCTTTTACGGCTGTGAACATTTAGCATTTTTCATGCCAAAAGAGGAAAGAAGTAGCAAGTTAAAACTTATATAAGTTACGTCTGTTGGTTGAACTTTATTGTGATGGGGGAGGGGTGTGTATCTAAATGCACGTGCTATTAAGAACTTCATGGTGGTAAGAAGCATTGGCAGGTAATTGAGAGGTGTCTGAGTGGAAACCAAAGCAGTACAAAGTCTCAGAACTTGATCTGCACTTGAGTATTCCTTTATCTACTTTTTTTTTTCCTGTCAGACTACTAATTGTATTTAATTTTGTTAATGTGTGGCTAATTTTGCCTTTTTTTTTTTTTGCTTTTCTCTTTTTGACAGCGAATTCAGATGATGCCAGTTTATCACGTTCGACTTCTGTTGCCACAGGACTAAATATAATGAAAAGGCAAAAAGTAAAGACAATCTTCCCACATACTGCTGGAAGTTACGAGACGTTGCTTAGCTTTGCACAGGGCGATATCATCACACTTCTTGTAGCTGAAGAAAAGGATGGCTGGCTTTACGGGGAACATGACACAACTAGAGAGTAAGATAATCAATATATTACCCAGTTTGAACATGAAGGAAAAACGTGTCTCATCAGATTTTGTTAGCAGATATTAGTAAATGGTTTTCCACCTTTTTTGCTGGCTCTCATTGACTGGGGACTTGGAGTCTTTCTGTAAGGTAAATCACTGCACTTACTTCAGGGAGATTTCGTACACTAGTTTGGTATCATCAGAAATCAGGTCTTTAGAAGTTAAATCTCAGTTCATTGAGTCTGCTGTTTTTTTCACTGTTGTCTTTTGAAAGATCTTTCCAATTTTATATAGTATGAAATTGAAAAACTTTCCCATTACAGAAAAGGATGGTTTCCATCATCATATACTAGACCGCTAGAAGAACCAGTGGAAGAAAAAGCATTTGCCCCAGCGCCAAGGTAACATTTTGGGTGGGACTTGCAGAAATGCCCACATCTTCTCTAACATTTATTAAAAACGTTGTTTTTCTGCTCATGTCCTTTGTTGTCCAGTTACATATACAGTCAATACTTTCTGCAAGTCTGTAGTATGATGCCTTGATTACATTAACATGTTTTAATGGTTACACAAAGACCCAAGAACTAGCTTCACCCCGACTTTAATTTAGAGTCCCACTGACTTCAGTGGGATTAAAGCCTTTGTTAACTTTCAGCTCATGTAGTTTTGTGCTTTCCTGAGGCTAAAGATACATGAGAGAGATGTAGTAAAGGAACTGAAAATGTTACTTGTTGGGTTCTGTCTTGCAGCCTTGCACCAATCCGAAGTATTAGTTCTGTAAATCTTGTGGAAAAAGGTGATGTTGTCCTCCCACCGCCAGACTATCTGGGGTCTTCGCAAACAGATAAAAGAATGGAGTCTTCCAAAGCTACTACTGTTAAAACACCAACTGACAGACCAGAAAATGCAGCCCCGGTAAGTAATCAATACCATGAATCCAAATGTTCTGCCCTGCGTACTTTTGTTGACCAACTTAACTGAGCTCTTAAGTGAGGCCCTGGAATATTCTACCTTAGCTACTTGTACTTGACTTCAGCGGCCCTTCGATGCAGCTGTCTTCAGGAGTGTCATGGGGTTTTGGCATTTCAATCCATCTGTAGTAATAGGAAGGGAGAAGAATTGTTCAGGGATATAACTAAGAGTACTAGGAGACTTACTCTGCATAGCAAACTTCTTGGGAATGAAATCTGTGAAACATGAAAAGAAATTCTCACAAAAAGTAGTACAAATCCATTATCTTAAGTGATTTTAGAGCTAAAGTGGACAGACAGGGGATTTAAAACAGCACAAACTCTGTAGTCAGGAATGCTTTATGCAACCCCATGAAAGTTAGTGGTGGTTTTGTGGATGTTGCTGAGGGATATAGGTACTAACTAATGTCTATATTCAGCAAAACCACAGCTGAGTGGAAATATATTTTTATGAATAGATAATGCTATATAAAGCTAGTATTTCTGCTATAAAGTCAGCATTCAAACAATGATTCAAAATGAAGACTAATCTAATCAAATTAACCAATTACTAGTCTTTTTCTTGCTGCTTGTTTAAATAAATATTTTGCTGATGTGTATCTAATGGTGATAAATGTTTTTGAGACTTTCTTCAGAAAGCCTCTTGAAGCACAGATCACATTTTGATGGCAAAGAACTTTCTGTGATTTTATATATCTATTAAATATAGTTGTCACTGCTAAAGTTGAGAGACCGTACCAGAGTAAGACGCAAAGTTCCATTAGTAGGTACCACAGCAAACTCCTCGGGAGTCAGGAATCCTATAGTTGGCTGCCAGTAGCTAAAAAAATTCACATTTTATTATTTATTGGTACGACTGAAATATTTTGTATGTTAATATAACATCTAAACAAATTTTGGGTTGGCCTTCTGACAGATGTTTTTGCTTTCTAAGTAATCTGTTGAATCATACAGTAGAAACTGAAGTGGCCTTTGTAAATTTGTACTTTATGGAAGTAAAATTAACTAAAGAAACTTAAAAAGCAGAAACTGAAAGTTTGTTGCATCACATTTTGATTAATGGTGAAAGAGTCCATTTAAGTTCAAAGGATGACAGGATACTTATAAGGGTATTCCTGTGAAATGGAAAGGCATCAGGAAACAGTCGTCATCTTCAAAGAAGCCTCTCCTCCTGTTTCATTTAAGTCTACTATTGGGATGTCACGTATATCTACAGCATTTTTTACTTACAGCTATTAGGCACTGGAGGGGGTTAACAGGTCCTTTGTTATATTGACAGGCAAAGAGAATGAACTGTGTTTAAATAAGTAAAAATAAAATCATTTGCTTAATAACAACAAAAATATAACTAACTTCCAATACATCGCTCTACAACTCTAGAAAAAACTACCATTGGCAAGACACAAGCATGAGACAAATTACATCAGTTGTCAGTAACATCTGAATTTTAAACTATTATCTGCATTTCAGAAGCATGGAGAAAGATAGAATTTTAACAAAAGGGAGGAAAGGAAATGAAATTACATTAATTTTCTTTCTGGAGTAAATAGTGTATCTTCAAAGAAATCACTTTTGTAATCACATCATAGACTTGTATCTAGTTCTTAAAAGAAGAACAGGTCACCTCAACTTTGCAAATATAAAAAATGTGAAAAATTGCTGGAGGTTCAGCTATACAGGCCTTTCAGAAATGTTCCCTCCAGTTGTACTCGGCTTTGTAAAGCCACTCACAGCTATTTCAGAAGAGCAGCTACAGATACAACACAGAGACACTTCTAACTACTGCCAAAGTAACTCTTGCAGATGCAGAAATTGAAACAAAAAATCTTTTCTCTGGCAGGGAGGGGAAAAAAGGGTAGTGCTTCCAATTGTAGAAAAAACTGGGATCCCTAAAATGCATGAAGAACTAGAAGCAGAGCTAAGAGCCTTTCATAACGAAAAGGATGAAAGTTGCTTGCAGGGACTTGTGAAGCTCTCCCTCTCAGCTAGAGATCTTACCCCATTTTGGCTAGACTAGTAATGTTTTGGGTTGGGGTTTTTTTTCATCTAAATATTCGTATTAAAAGACTAGTGATTTTTTTTTTTTGTCAGAACAGTCTAGTATTGGCATCTATACATTTGAATATAGCATATTTGAATCCACATTCAAATAAGTGTTTTCATTTATCAGCAATGAACCTTGTTGCGTAGGAAGTATATAATTTGTGCAGTGATGTCGTGTTTCTAGGACAATGTTTTTCTATGAGGAATAAAGCTTTTCCAATGCATGAAATGAATATCAAGAAATAAGATCTAAATTTTAGTGTTCAGTCACTTTCAAATCAAATAGCTGGGAATTTCTAAAATGATTATGAAGATAAGCATCTATATTTTTACGCATTTGTGGTTTTCATTTTTGGATAAAGAAGCAATGAGCTTTAACAATTATGTAATGTCAGATTTATACATTGGTTCGTTTATTCTGCGGCTAGCTGTTGCGACCTATGGGATCAACGTGTCCTTCCAATGTAATTATGTTCGCAATAGTTAAAAGACCTATCAGCCTGTGGAAGCTGCCGAGCAAGCAGCGCAGCAAGTCCTTTGCCCTGTGACAAGTAAAAGGTGACTTACTACAGAGCTTTAAAATTACTGAATCCGTTAAATTGTCTCAGTGTCACCTGTACTGTGCTGCTGTCATTAGTATGGCCAACTGTCCTCGGCCGGTTCTCAAGAGCAGTCACCTTAAGGGTGGTTCTGTTTGTTCTGTGGCATTAGTTCGGGGGTTTAGGAATAAACTTAAGGCTACTGGACTGACATTCTTGTTGAACTGAAAAACGAAGAGGAACGGCAGATCGTTTAGTTGACAGACTAGGACAGAATTCTAATTAGAACAGTATAGTCTCTTTGGAGGCCAGAATGGGCTTATAGCCTCTTAGGAGTGGGAAACAAATAATCTTTTTTGAGATTCTAAATTTCCACAGGGAGAGCAAGATAAAAAAAAAGTAAATTGGGAATTCTGGAGTATAAAATAATGACTACTCTTGTTGAGGTACCCTGTAGTTCATAGCAGCTACCTTTTTACTGTGACCCCATGATTCTTCTTACCTGTTACTATACAAAATAAGGAAGAGAACTGTAGAGGAGAATCGCTGCACTTGAACCCAAGTGTCTTGCTCTGAAGTCACAATTTACTTCCATTCTTTTGGGAAGCTACAGAGCTTCCTTGTCTTTCCCACTTCTGTGCAAGTCACCAACCCCCACACCACCATAAGGCTTTGGAAATCAGCTCAACATTGTACCAGGCTGGTTTGTAGGCTCATACAGAATTTACATACGTGTAAACCAGTATGCTTGCAGTGTCTTTTATGCAGAAGCAGGAAGTGATTCATTGAGGCATCTTATTTTTGTTTCAGAATACACTGAAAAAATAGCTCAGGATTTCAAGGAGGAAAGATGAGGAATGGTTCTTGCAAGTTAAATTGTTCATGCTGGGTTACGTAGGACAGTACTATGCAGAACAGTATCAGCTAAAAAAGACTTAGTAGGTGATGGAGCTTTGATAAGGGTTGGTGTTCAGTAAGAAGTAGCATGTAATTCAGGCATTCATTGGTTCTAATTAATTTTAAGGGCTAATTAGACCTAATTCTAAGGTCTAATTCTATTTATGACTGATGTACATGAGCAATTTCACTGGAATCGCAAGTCAAGCACATGCTTCAGAAGCCTGCTGAATTAGGTCCTGAATAAATAGATTTCTTGACTTGCATCATGGAGTCATGAATATGGTGGCTAGGAACTACGGGTACAATAGATGGTGTGAAAGATGCCTGAGAAGGAAAGGCTTACAGGCCTTTGTTCAGCAGTGAAATTTGAAGCATTGAAAACAAAATGGCCATATAGTGCAAGTCAAGCTGCTACACAAAAGGTGACTGCGTATTCCTGCTTCTAGAGGCAAGAATGTGTATCCAAATTTTCACTTTGAACTTTATCTGACACCTATTAGAAGCAATGCAATTAGTTTGCAGTTTGAAATATGTCATTTTTAGGTATGATTATTACTAAAAGTTGGGGGAGGAGAGTAGAAGTTAACTGTTTGCCAAAACTTACACGTAGCCCAAGAAGCTTGCGAGGGGCCATACTTTGCAACCGGTTTCCCTTGTATCACACCTGAAACACTGCAGCCTGTAGGAGCACTGTGACGGAGCGACACTGCCATCTTTTGGGTTATCATCTTAACTGCACGAGAATGAAGTACATCACAGAAGTACAGTGCAAACTGCAGCTATAAACACAAGTCTCTTCAGATTGTACACTTAAACATGACAGTTTTATTACAATGAAATATTAGCAATAGCTACGCAGAACTATGCCTCCTTTTGTATCACTCCCATACAAACAATGCAAATTATATACGTACGTGCCATCAGCCGTTTCCTTGCTTTTTTTACTCACTACTACTACTCGCAAAAGTCACAGGAGATACCTGAACTTGTACTTTTTGTAAATCAACAGTAGCTAAACACAGTAGGTTGTATAAAAAACCCTACACAATACTGATCGGAACTCTGCCCTCACTTCAGACTATTTTAACCCATGAAATGCCCAGCTCGACCTCAGGTGATCACTGATCTTAAACTGGGGGGGGGGACGGGGGGGACGGGACACACCACACAAAAAACCCCACCAGATAATGCTAACACCATTTTTTAACTTTCTAATTTTGATGTTCTGAGATAATTCTCCCCTCCACAGTTCAACTGAACTACACAATAATTATTCTAAATGGCTAATTATTTTAGCCTGCTTCAATGATAGGGTCTCTTTTCCTTAGCAGGATAGCGAGATCACCTGTAGCATGTTTTGTAAATCTATCTTCTTTTTCTTTTACAGAAACCTGGTACAAATGGCATTATAAAACCACCTTTTCTAAGGTATATTTTTTAAATCTTTTACACTAATTTAGTCATGTTGATTTTTATATGGGCTTAATTGTTGTATTGATTGTGAAGGGAAATCAGGATGTTTTTCCTGAATTACTCTGTGACCTTTCCTAGGCATTGGTAAAACATTATGGCTAAAAGTGGTTGCACTTTTCTGAAGAGTAGTACCAAGTAAAATACAATGCATAGGCCCTTCTCAGAAAAGTGTTTCTCTAGTAGTTTGACCGGATCAGGACCTCAACTATGTCTTTGAGGGTTAAAAACAAAAATCTTTGAAAACTGGGAGCTGTTTAAAAAAACATCCAGACCTAACTGGGTGTTAGCTTCCCAAATTTTGGATCACTGCAAAGTGAGTCTTCATATGTAAGCTTGTTTTAAAAATTTGAGTTAAACTTAAGAGTTGCACAGAATCCTTTAGTCTAAAACTGCAACTTAGTCTTAACAACTTAGATGAAGAAACTGTGTGGCTTAAATTTGGGTTTGTATTGCAGCGAGCCTTCTAGTAACTTTGTGCATTTTTTTTCAGTGGAGAAAATCCTTTTGCAACTGTGAAACTCAGACCAACAGTAACAAATGACAGATCAGCACCAATTATTCGATGAATATATGGTCCATACACATGTACTTCCTCCTTATAAACACCATTTTCAGTAATGACAATTACTATCTAAACATGTTCTAAAAATTTATTTAAATGTAATTACAATAGAAGCATACTGGAATGGATTTCTGATTTTTTTTAAGACCTGTGCTTTCTAATGAGGTAATTGCTTTGGGCTAATGTTTGAGCATTTTGGCTTGATTTTACAGTGTGCCTTTTTTTGTAGTAGGAATTGTGAAAATACTGGAGGTAGTTTGGATACTCTAGTAAACCAGTGTAACTAATAGCACACAAATCTGAATCTCTGGCATTTGTTATTTGGAAACTGCAATGGTAAGTTCTAGAATATAAGCCTGCATATGCCACTTACTAAATAAGAAAAAGATGATTTTTGTTTTTCCAAACAAAACACTGTAACAACTGCCTTACTCCAGAATAGAGAATTGCCTGTATAAAGTGATTATACATTATTTTGTTTAAGAAAGACACACTAGGTTATAAATAAATATTTATCCTTTAAGAATAGACAATTTGTAATGCTTTGCTTAATGTTCTGATATGAATTTTCAAATGTTAACAAACCCATTTTAAGTCTAATGTTGTACTGTCAACAAATTCTGCAATAATTTTTTCTTTGACATCATGTTTTAAACTTTAGTCTTATAAAAAGTCATAATAAAACAGTGCCATGATTTTTTTTCTCAAATGCCAATATAAAAAGCTGCCTTTGAAGCGACTTCATTACTGCAGCCTTCCACAAGAGAAAAGGAGATTAAGTTTGAAAATTTTTGGTTAAGGAGCCTAGCAATGGCATAAATGCTGGCAGAGTACAGGATCTGAGTTAAGTGAAATACAGCTTTTAACTTCAGTCACAAGCAGAGTTGTACAGTTTGTTACCTCAGGCTCAGATTTTCTAAATGCAATGGAGCTAACTTGTCTGAAAGACTTTTCCTACAGTAATAATCATCTCTGAAATTAGCCTAGAATGTTAGAAACTGACTCTGCACTCTGCATCAGACTGTACAGTTCAGGTGATGTGTCCCACCTGCCCTATGAAGGCTGTATCGTCACTACTGCCGGTGATTAATCCTTACTCTAAATCATGCTACTTTACATATGTACATGTTTCCTACAGCATCCCATGGATATTCATTTTGTAGTGCCTGCTTCTACTACTATAAACAGTGAATTCAAGTCATGTGAAATGCCTTTCAGTTACTTAATATCAAAAAATAGTATATGAGCATGTGATGGCTGCAGAGGTAGAGTCCACTCATTCCACCTCCTCCTCTCACACTGCCTTTCAGGTTCAAGGCTGAGGACACTTCACTTGCTAAATACCCATTATCTCATTCTGAAACACCAACTGTTCAGAAGTGTAACTTACACCAAGCCCATTTTCTAAAGCGTATTAGAGGCAAGTCAATGTAGACTGTATAAGCTTTCAATAATTCAGTATCAGAATTAAATAATCTGAAATGCAAAAATCTTTACTCAGGGCAGCTTATACTTGGCAGTGCCACAGCCTCTCTTTCTGGAGAAGAGCGCCCTGCTGCAGTCAGAAGTTGCTGTTGGCTGTGAACTAATACCTGCTACAGCAGTGAGGACACTGCCACGGCAGCCCTTTGAGATCATGCGTGTCCCTATAAGCAAAACCTTCACTAATCAAAATAGGGCTCTTACTGGTTGTAATTACTAGTGCCTTCAGAAAGCAGAGTGTGTCCATTAGCATAGTGGTAGCACACACGGCACTTGCAACACTTTCCTCAAAAATGTCTGGTGTGCTTAAACAAGTGCGGCCCTAAACCATGTCTTTTTTTATCATAAGGATTCTGGCAAATATTTATCCTTCCTTGTAGCTAGGATTACTAACTCCACTTTCAGACTACATGTTATCAGACACATTAGTCACATACTTAATAATCCAGCCACAAGTTGAGGATTGCAAAAGGAAAAGCAGTTTTATTTAGTTTTCAACAGGTGCCACTAAACATGGAAAACAAGTTGGGTTTTCATGTTTTGCAATGCACATGCTCATAAAAGATTAAGTTTAAATTACATGCAAGAGACTAAATTTCTTCACACTTTACAAAACAGGTCTGAAGCAAATAAAATGATTGTACATGACATTTACATTAGAAAGAGTATGCTAACAGTTGTAGCTTCCATAAGCAGGTCCACGTTCCTCCCCTTAGCCAAAAGCTGCCCCACAATTAGGGCATCTTCTCTGCCTCAGTGCAAGACAGAACAGAATCCCAATTGGAAAGAATACAATGGCACACAAAACACCAAGACAGGTGAAGGTGTCCTCCAACACGCCAACCCTGTAAAAATGGAAAAGAGACTCAGTCAAGGACACCCACCACGTTTGCCCCAAAGTTACCACTTTGTGATCTGTCAGGCACTAAAAAACACACCATTTTATATAGCAAGATAAAGTACAAAGAGGTTTGGGGGTTGTGGTTTTGTTTGGTGTTTTTTTTTTTCTTAAAAGCCTTTATTTTCATAGCTTGCAGCAGAAGGTTTTGAATTATACCACTTAAAGAAAAACAGGAAAGTTGCAGGTGATCAGACTGTAGATAAGAAGTCTAAAAGATTAAATTCAAACTAGCTGTTTAGTTCCAGACAGCAACCATTTATCACTGCAATCCAGAACTGGTACTTAGATCAAAACACCGCCACCACACCTCCGAGCAGTGGTATCAACTCCAAATATTGGTTAATGCAAGTACACTGAAGAACACACACAGGTGGTAGCACCTGCTATACAGCAGGAACAAGTCACACACCCTCTCAATTCAGAAAGCTTTAACATGAAAGCCTGTGCCTCTGCAGCCATCTCTGGTCCCTAAAAGAATCAAAGTCACAGCTCTTCTACCATATTCTTGCATCCTAGCTCGACTAACCTTGCCAAGTAACTACACAGGAATAAAAGATCACACATTCAGGACAGAGGCTGTAAGCAAGCATCAAACTTTTCCCTGCTATCCCTTCTTGGGGTCAAGTTTTTCTGTACAGGTGAGGATACAGTTTTCTAGAACTAAATCTTAGTGTCACTGAAGTTTACTCTCATAAAAATGAGAAGCCTGCTTTTAAAATAATTTACTGACTCTTCTGGAATGATACGGTGCTAATGATTTAACTGTGCCAGTGTTGTTATACTGGTTATTGCACACCAAACAACTCCAGATCTCAGCATTTTAGGTCTTTTACAACAGGCAGCAGTCACACTTGTGTCATATGCTTTGCCTCCCTAGCTTCCACAATTATCCTGAGGTGAACCCTCTCAGTTCATTCAACCTCAAGTCTCCCACAGTATATATGCACTAGAGCTCTTTCAGAAAAAATAATCCTCATTTTCTAAATGTTTTGATCTGATGATCTGGTGCTTTTTCTCAGCTTCTTCCTAAGAGAAAGGTTTAAATGGGCAGAGAGTTGTGTAACACTGGTTACGGGCTTCTAGTGAAACATCCACTCAATGATCTTAAAGGTCTCTTCCAACCAAAACCACTCTATGATTTTATGATCCAGGTCATGCTTTCACTAAGCAAGTTAAAACCACTGCAGACAGCGAGATACAAATAGGATTGTTTCAGTCTGTTACTTCAAATTAATACACAACTTGACCATGCCTGGTTCCTGCAGTCGCCAGCACATTCTCTCAGATGTGCTGCTTTCTTCAGAGAGCCCAAGTCAATATAATTAACATGCAAAGGGCTAGGTGCACTGGGCATTTAGGGCTCTGACCAATTTAGCAGGATAAGAAGGACTTTAAAAAAAAAAAAAAAAAAAGAGTATTTCAAATGTCAGCACTTCATTGTGGAAGGTGCCAAATAAGTAAGTGTGTAGAGGACTGTGCTAACTACTCCCATTCAAACTTCCTAAGTCACCAGAACAGCTCAGAGGTGCAGCACTACTGTCATAAGCTGTTTAACAAGTTTATTTCTGGTAGCTAGAAGAGTCCAAAGGCCAAACACGCATCACTATTAAAATAACCCTCAGTAGGTATTCCCAGTTTCTACTTCCAAAAACTGATGTCCCTTTAGAACTGTAGGGGAGCCTACTATTGATGTCATCTGGCTCCAGCTGAGTCTCGACTGAATGACCACCCTACATGAGAAATACTGTTTCGGCACAGTTCTGTGACAGCAGCAACTTACCTGAACAGACTTCTGATTTCAGTCCCTGACTTTCTGAAGTGCTGTATGTAAACATCCCCCAAAATGAAAACAGACAGTAAAGCCTGAGTATTCAGACTTAAGAAATTTGAGCAGCTATACTAAATAGTCCAAGTTTGGAGTTTAGCAAAACACTTGAACACGATGTGTCCTCTTAGGTTCCCTGGTACAGTGAAAGTCAACAGAAACAGAGCTAAGTGACCTTGAAATACATGCTACAAGCAAGGCACCAAGGCCAAACAAGTTGTTGTTTCCCTACAGAGCAGTCACAGACAACCTATTGTACACATAAACAGAGTGAAGAAAGATGCAGACTCAGAGACTATTTCCCTACTGCAACTGGCTAAAACATTACAACTCCATTAAACTTAAGAACCATTCTCCTTCCCCTCAACCATCATAAGAAGTCAAAGGCTTTTCAAAAAGTGTTCTTGATATTCTGCTGCTTATGCAACTTCATGTTCAGCTTAAGCTTTCAACATCAGTCCCCTCCTTTTGATGAACTTACTTTATTTCTGTTTACAGAGTTCTTGTGATAAAAGTTGACTTTATATTTGGTATAAAGGTACAGGGTACAGTTGATCCTAGCTGTAGTTTTATAGTTTCATATCCTTAAATAACACTCCTTTAAGGCAACAAGTTAAAAGATTAGACTAACGTTCAAATCACCATACAGATTCTAGGCTCGGCACACAAGTGTCCCAAAGCTCAGACTTCTGTAGCCTGTGCTGTTCATTGTGGCTACTCCTACAAACTCAGCCTAACATCACCCCTCTGTTCCTTGCAAGTCAGGCATGCACACTACCAGAGCTCCATCTATCAGTGCAAGCTTTTTATTTTGCCACAGCGATGTAGGATTACTCTTGAACACTGACATCTGTGTGTCCGGGGAGGTAAGAACAATGAGAGATCAGCTCTGCAGAAGTGTTGCGCTTTTATGACAAACTCTCCAGGACTTCAGATCCTACCATTTTTCCCAGAGCTGGAATACATTTTGTAGAATTAGTTTCAGTGGTGTAGGTACCACCTTTTTAACCCATGGCTCTGAAGCACTTCAGGAAAGCGTCCTCAAACATGGAAAAAGTTTCACCTTTCTCTCAAGTCTCTTTTACCTCCTATTCCCATATCTCTGTCACCAAATCACAAATCCAGATATCAGCATTGGCTTAAAATAAAACTTAAAAAGTATCCACGATACTGCCCAAATTTATGAAAAACCACCTTTCTCCAGGATGGAATTGCCATTTTCAGCACACTGATACAGTCAGCACAGGTTGTAAAGGACAACGGTTCTGGTGTGTCACCCACAGATACTATTGTTAATATCAGAAGTACTAAAAAACCCTAACATTTACCGAGTACTTCGTACAATAGTTGCAGTATCAGTATCTTACTCTCCAACTGAAGCAAAAGTGATGTTGCAGGAATCAAGCATAACGTAACAGTGGAACTTTTTTCTTTATAGATTTCTTTACATCTTCTCCAAAGGCCATGACAGTCTCCACCAATGAGACCTAAACAAACAGACTGCCATACCAGACAGTTGGTCCAGCTTGCCTACCGGGGTTTTGTATTTGAGTCACATTACCGATCTTGCCACAATGAGTTGCTGACTTGTGGAACATACGGACTTCACACGCAGAATCCCACTTTCATTTCTGGTATTTCTACTACAAGTTTTAATACTGACCATCAACTATAGACACACTCAGCAGCAGCAAGAGCAAGTTTCTTGGAAATAGCACTACTGATGTTCTTCGTGATGCAGTTTGCCAGAGCTCTCTTCCGTAAGTCAGGTTTGGCAACGCCTACACCTGGCCAGCTGGTACTGCAAGCATTTCTTGTGGGAATGATGAACACAGTTTCGTGTGCCATCTACTAGCCCTTACACTTCTGCTGGCTTAATGCCAAGTACGTCCAGGGGGTTTATGAGGGTCAGAGAGAAAGGCGTCACATACCCCCCACACCTGGCACACAACGCACTTCTACCTCTACAGCGAAAGTGCTGACAAATTACACTCTATGCCAGCAGCAAGAAGGAGCCAGGCCATTTCTGCTGCAAAGCAGAAACTCACCCTTGTCTTGGCACATTAGTCACTGACTCACAGCACCTGCCCTGCATCACCTCAGCAGAGCTCAGAGAAACTACAGGCACTAGGTTTGCTCAGCTTGGTTAATTCTTTTTAGTCTGTGCCTAGTGTTCTGCTACAAAGAACTTCAGCCCAGGATTCCCATCAGCCCATGGGAGCGGTGCCTGCTTCTCTTCCACTCTCACCACAGAGCGTTCCCCAGCAAAGTGAAATACCAATGGGGAGAACAGTCAGAGGGGATAGTACTGCCGGGGAAAGGAATGCGGAAGGAGTTACTGAAAAATTATGAACAGAACAGCAGTCACTGTCACTACTAGAAAAAAGGCATATCAAGTAAACTTTTCCCATATACTCTGGATTATTAACGCTTCATCCAGACCACCGTATACAGCTTTGGTGTTTATTTTCGTTCCTTCTCTGTTTTTTTTTTTTTAAACAGGGACCAGACAGACGTGGATTAATTAGAGAGAGTCAAAAGGAAAGAAAAATAGTAAAGAAAATGTAGCTCCCATCAATTTACCCTTGCTACCAAACTTTCAAGTCCTAATCCCAAACCAGTTGTTACACCACTAGCCTGTGCCAGGAAACGTCAAAATCTGCTTTCTTGCTTGAGTTCAGAGCACGCTAACCCAAGCAGAGATGCTTTTATTAGACTGACTTTTAAAGCAGAGTTGAAGAGCCTCCTATTAACCCTTGCTTCCAGAGATTTCCAACTAGCTGTCCTACCTGAGCTTATTACTGTGTATGAGGGGGGTCATGTAGCATGGCTTAAGGCTAACAGGAAAGCTTTAGCCTAATTTCTTTGCTGTACAACCTATTTGCCTAGGGCATATCTGGACACTAAATCTGTATAATTACATTGCAAGTGACCCTCAAAATTAGACTGCAATTAAAGAATGGAGTCAGTAAACAAGGCTCTCATACCGTCGACTTCATTCACCAGGGAAAAGGTGTGCTATGGGAAGTGCCATCTCCTGGGAAGAATCTGCTAATAGGACTGAAATGCAAAGTGATTCAAAACTATGTAGATACAGCCAAACTGGTTACAGATACAGTGACAGAAAGGACACTAGCCTTCAACCAAAAATGGCAAGCCTGGATGCAGAAGTTGAATATGGCAATTTGTACTTGTGGAAATGCATGAAGTGCTGATCACCCCCAGGCCAAATAAAAATGAACAGTAGCAGCTCAGGAGGTAAGGCCTCTCCTTTTCCCCACTCCACAGGTAAACCCAGTAACATACTATATGTACCAAGAGGCTCAGACACAATCTAGATTTTTGAGTAATTAAAGAGTTTTCAGTACTACAGATCCATCCAAGAAAGGCAAAGTCCCTTTACCAGGCATTTCAATGACACCAAAAATAACATTATTTTGGAAAATGCCTACTAAACGTAGGACACAGCACGTTAAGGCTATTGTATTTCCTGCCTTGTTTTGCTATTACCCTAATGCCATCTTTTTCATGCACACACATTGAGCATTCCCTTCCTGCAGGCATTCAACTCCTGCTTTGTTAGTGCTTTTAAATCTTCTCCTTGTCTCTAATAATTCCATATTCAGTTCCTGCCCTGAAGTCTACCTTTGTGACAAGTAAGCCAGTGTGTTTAGTTGAGTGTAAGCAGCCTAATTTTGATCTGACCTTAAAGAATAAACACACTAGTTAAATGTTAGAGAGGGATCAATCAGGGTACTTCTGGTCAGCCCCGAGTAGCTGCAAGCCCAAGCATAGATGACTGCTGTCTAACCCATTACAATCAACCCTCTTAATCAGCTTGCAAGGCCCAAGTCTATTGGTCAGCAGATGTCCCTGACACTTTAAATAGAATTTAAACTCCCTTCCCCCTAAACAGAGTTATTCTGGAAGTGTCTTGTGGTAATGCAAAATGCCAATTAAAAAAAAAAAGGGGAGGGGGGGGAAATCACCATCCATATTCAACACCCAAGACAGGGAAAAGGACCAGTGAGGGGCAAAGGAAACCAGGGGAAGCACTGCTGGGTCAGGGACAGAGGAAGGCCGGGACAGTACAGCCAAGCTGCAGACCAAGTTGGCTACAAGTGACACTCCTTTGGAAAGCTTACCAGAACTGTACCTGCACGACCTCCACCATAACATACCTGCTACTTCAGAGCCAGTTCCTATCACATCTATAGCAGTGTGATTACTACTACAGCATTAACTACAAAAACACTTCTTGGCTACTGTTGGTTTGTGTCACCACCTAATTTTAGATGTACACTTATCCAATCACTGCTTAGCCAGTTACTAAATTTAGGAGAGGGAAAAAAATACTTTTTGTAACAGAGAATGAATATTTTAGTTTTTGCTTGTGTATCTTACCTGAGCTACAGAGTAATTAGAGACTCCATATTCAAACTGTATATTCACTAATGTAACCAAACATAAATTTTATTCTACAGCATAAACCACATAAAAGCTGATTAAAACTGCACCACTCCCAGTCTAAAAATAAAGTGGAAAGGTTTATTTATACAAGCAGTATCTTTGATTTAAGCTATAACTGCAGCTGCCAACTCCATAAAGTAAGGTCAATTATTCCCCCTGACAAATATTTAAAACCAAATTACTTTTCAGACAACCCCCTTCTTGAAAATAAGGCTTAAAACATTAGTATCTTAAGTCAAATGCTCAAGACCAGAGGGCCAATAGAGAGATCTGCAAACACAGCATCAGTACAGTTTAACACATACATTTTTAGACTTTACACTACATCACAGTATTTAAATTGTGCTTATCAGCATTTTTCATCCCTTACAAATAAAGTTGAAGGGTCATCCCAGGTAATCAGAGACAGTTTGGTTGTACAACAAGCTCTGCAAGACCTGAAAAGAAACTGCGCTTCACTTAAGGGTGTCTCCAGCTGTCTTCTACACAGTTACTCCCTCACTGATCAAGCAAGTGGAATTTTCAAATCAGTATCCCACCTCTCCTGCCACTGAGGGTGGTCGAGTCTTTAACTTTAGATTTCAATGGAAACATCAGACCAGTGACAAGCATGGACTTTGGAAGCTGCACACCAAATCTTTAATTTTGAACATGAAAACAAACATACATAGCTTTTCTTTATGTCTGTCCTAGCTAATGCAACAACAGCAGCTAGGTTAAGCATGTTTAAACTTCACCTGCAAGCAGCAGAAGAAAAAGAATTGACAATTGTATATGCAACTAATGAGTAAGCATGGGATGTTTATAGTTTTCATTTCCATGCAGAGAGGTGCCAGCTCCTCTAGCCTCAGCTTGAAGGCATATTGAATAGCTGTTGATCCGTATTCACAGAAAGGAGCCTGAATCTATACATAGCCACTGGCTTGCCCTCCTCAACACAAGCTGTACATATATGTAAATGCAATTATCTTTAAAAGTCACCTTCAAGTAAGAGACACCACAATATCTGCAGAATTATCTGAACTTCCTTACGCTTTAGGCCCCACTTCCTACACAAAGGGCTGGGTGCAGAGCCAGAGAAATTCTGACAACGGGAACAGCCTGTATCTAGCTGTTGTCTTTCCTGAAATGCCTACACATCACCAGCCTTCTCTAATGCAGTAGCACCACTGCTTTAATTCCGGTTCTAAGAACACACCGATTAAGAGACAAGCTTCATGGCTTCACACCAACAGCCTAGCCTCACAAATGAGGCTAAGCATGCCAGCTAAAATTCTCTGTAGATAGTGGACACCTATCCATGATGAACTAGACTGAAACCTGGTGTGTTTTTTCCTCACTCCTCTGCATACACAGCCAAATCAGTATCACCTCTGGTTACCAACAAACAAGACCAGTTTCCTCCTCTCACCCAGAACAACTCATTGCTACAAAGAAATCCTAATTATCAGAATACAGACACCAAGACAAATGGTGACACTAAAAAAAAAAAAAATGCTATCATCTCAGGCCTGGTGACAGACTCGGTGTTAGGGACTAGATTATCCTTTTTATACAGTCCCACTAGGGAATACATTCCTGCTGTATCTTACTCATTGCACAAAGTCTCATTTATTAGAAAAATGTGCTTTGATTGTCCACAAATCAGTTCAGACCAGTAGAACAAAAATCTTCAGAAACAGCAAGAGCTATGTGGTTCTCACTTGGGACCCTGTTAACAGGCTTACCACCTCCTCTCTTCTGGGCTTAGGCCACAGACTGCCTCCTAAGCAGCTGCGTGCCTCTGCTGTTAGGCTGGGGGGGAGTTACAGCTATCCCAGTCACTAATTCCAAATGGCAGACTCATGGCATCTGCTCAAGTCTGCTGTGTCAAGGTTTTCTTCTTTGCAATCCTGTGCCTAAGTCATTGCTGAATTTCATGCCCTAACTGCTCCAGCCACCAAATTACAGCACAGCAGGGATGAACGCCCCAGCCTGCCTGAACAGCATACGTTTACAAAAAGCTGCATACTGTAGCGTAAGGGAGCTACGCTGACTCCCAACACAGGCTCATCATCTTTGTGACAAAAAACAGCATCAGGAGCTGCTGCACTACTATAGCTATTCCTCTTTATAGCACCCTTGAAATGGTATTTCAAAGTTGGCTTTGCTCACAAGATTCAAAAGGATCTCTAGCATGTCAGCCTGCTGTTAGAAACCGAAAATCCGCAGGTTTTCCTCAGAATATCAGACATGCTCTCTAAATAGCTACATCTTTTTAATTCCTTGCAGATTTAGCCAGTACATATTATGAAATTCTATTAAGAATATTTACATAAAGTTTAAATATAGTTGTTGTGAATAACTATAGAAAACCTGTATCCTGAACGGCCTTCTATCAAACCACACACAGCATGTGGGATTGAAATAATCGAAGTAAAACCAGAAGACTGAAATTTTGAAGGATGTTGTCACCTAAGTGCAATTTTCCCAATGTCTATTCTCTCAGGAGACATGCACTTAGTTGAAGAAAACAAAATTTCAGCCAAAACCTGAGAACTTTTGTCAAGTCAAAAAAAAACCAACCACCACGCCCAAAACACCACCACCCAAAAAAAATCCCCCCAAAACAACACTGTGGCAGGGAGAAGGGTGTAATAGATCTGAGAATAAATACAGTTTTAATCAAATTTGTCTCATCTTCGAGCCCTGCTTCAGTGTTGTTATAATTTGGGACCCACTACAACACTTCTCAAGCAGATGTTTTGTTATTGTCAGAAGAGAAAGCCACCACAATGCAGCAGCATTATGTCCTTTCCCTCACCCTTTCTTCCAAACAACTGAATACTTGTTAAACAGGAAAATAAAAACCCAACAGGGCCCGTCACAGGCTCTGTCCCAGATTTTGAAAGAAACAGCTTTTGCAAACATCAGATCAAGAGAATGTTTTCACAATTTTAAGGGGATCTTTCTTCCGTTAAGTAATAGGAAAGCAAATATTCCTTTGCAGTTTGTTCTACCCAGCAGCACAAGATGGAGAAAAAGAAAATGAAAGTGATCACAAGAGAAGCAGCCAGACTGCATTCTCCAACCTAAAAAGATAATTATATTGCTGGATCTCTAAAGCTAGTGGCAGTAATGACTCAATCTGTACTTGGGAACATAAAATAGTTTAAAAGCAGGACTTGGCCCATCCTTAGATGTCAACTACAAGCAATAAAGCTAACTATACTCTGCAACTCAGTTTGTACGTCAGAGTTGGGAGAAGAACTCGCACCAAGACAACAAGACTACAACCACCCCAGACATTTTAATAATGCAAGGAAGGACGGAACATACATTAATACTGAAGTCTGTAATTAGACAGCAACACTGACCAATGATGAATGAGGATGATCTGGCTAATGAATAACTCTAAGCAAGAGGTACAGCTTGCAATACAGGAGAGTCATTCCTCAGATGCAGCGATGCTTCAGAGATAGAAATAAAAAACGCAATTACATCATGACTAGGGGCATAGTACCTACGTGTAGAGAGGCTTCTTTTGGAGATACTTTGTACTTTTTATGACTTCATACCATAAATCAAGCCTAAAGATCGACTGTACTGTAGCTAGTTTATTAATCTCAGGATCATTCGTGACTGCAATAGATTCCTACTCAAATAACAGACCAATGCCACATATTTCTTCCAAACACCACATATTTTAAGTTGGAGACGGTTTCGATTTCAATTAGCAACATTCATACATGCCATAGTGCAAAAGACTGGTTTGTATTCCTAATAGCAGAAATCCCCTTGATGGGCTTTACTCTACTTTATCAGTTACATTATTCCACAGCCACAAACAAGGCAGTTTCCCCCGACCTAAAGCAGATGGACCTCTCTAACAATCATGCACAGCATCAAATCAGAAGAGTAACAGGACAACTGACTTGGCAGTTCAATAACCAAGTTTTTTATGTACCATTAATAGCTTTTTATGTTTATCAATGCCCTTTCAACAACTTTTCTGTTCAGTGTTGTATTCAGAGCGTAGCTGCATGTTGCATTCTTCATAAAATAGGTTTCCAGTCCAAGGAAGTAAATAGAACTATGTTTAAGGTCTTGAGAAGTCAAAGAGGATTATGAGCTCTTTCTCCAAGAGAAGCAGCCAGTGTAACCTTCCAGAACATAAACCCTGACCCTTCAGGTTCCCATGAATACTTCCAGTATTATGCTTCCCACCCAGCCTCCCTGTCCTTTCTCTTGAAGTATCAGACTATCAATTCCTTCACTAGTCAAAAGACAAGCAATCTGAGATTTTTCCCTCCTACCCTGACACACTGACTCTTCCTCTAAAGACAATAAGGAAAAAACACAGTGATACTGCAAAGATAACTATGGCACACCATTACTAGATACGGTTACTCATCCTTGGGATTCCCTGATCGAGAGTATTTCAGAAGTGCTGAGAAGAGTCCTACAGTTTAAGCAGTGCAGTATTATGCCTCATAGTAATCAACATGTCATAGTTCTCCTCATGACTTTTTTTTTTCCTTCCACAGCCTAAAACAAAACCTGAGGATCCAAGAGTAAACAAGGTTTTTGTGGAGGGTATTTTGCTTTAGGAAAGAGTTCACAATGTACAGAGCACTGGGTACCTCCAGCAGAGCAAGTCTGATGACTTAAGAAAACTATTCAAGTGAGGTCACTTAAAAACACCTTACAAAAGATTGCTCACTTTCCCAAATTTGGCTCAAGTTAGGTATTATACTTGCAAATGATTGTTTCAAAGGTGTCTCCTAGAGCATCCCAGGACAACTTCCAGGAAAAAAAAAAAAAAAATCCTAAGAATAGCAACAAGAGTCTAACAACCTTAAGTTATTGCAAAGACCACTTCCATAGTAAAACGTTTCGAGATTTATTGGGTTTAGGGCCAGAAGGTCTGTATAAACATGCTGCCTGCCTTTTACCAAGCAATGCATAACATCTTTCCTGTCTTCTGGTTGAGCTAAAGCATAGGCATTTTATTGTAATTACTCAGGTGGCACAATCTACCACACCCTCTGAACAGCTCAGTGGTCACTTTCCCTCACTGTTCAAAACATACAACTTCTGTATCGATAGCTCTAGCAGGTACAGGTTTTCCAGCCTTTAACTAGTGGCATTTCAGCAGGCACCTGTTTTTACATAGCACCACAAGATACTTCTTATTTGAATCCACCTTTGAAGGCAGGTACTGACTCTCAGACAAACACCAATTCTAACAAAACCAAAAGGCATCTGGGGAACAGCCTCCGCCACTAGGACAATCTCCATCACACTGAAACCCAGAATCATTTCAGCTATTCTAGCAAGGCTGTTTCCCACACATTTTGAAATGGATAACCAAGGGCTCAGACTTGCAGAATATTAAGTGCCTCCTCGCAAGATGTCACAAGGGTAACTCCCATACATTTTAAGAGAAGGGGAATGATTCTGCATTTGAGTCAGAGCTGGCCAGGCGCACCAGCAGCAGTCTGGCTGCCCTCACCCATTAGTCAATAATCCTGGGATGAGAAGAACTGAGAAGTGCAAAGGGACTACAGCTGACTTAGAGCAGTAATGTGGAAACAGAGTGCCTCCTTCCCTTTTTTTACGGCTGTTGATCTCCAAGGGGGAAGTTGTTCTTTTGTTGCAACTCCAACTAACAGCTGACCACTTCTTCTGGTTTTCACCACTTCATCAGATTAACACTTTGAATCAAATCCACTAAGCTCCCTGTTCTTCTGCAGTAAAAGAACTTTTAAAGTAAGAGATCTTTTAAAGCCTTAAGATAGTAATGTTTTCAACCAATACTGACAATCACCCTGCCTGGTTTTGCATGGTCTGGATGTTGGGAATGGGGACTGCCACATAACCAGAAGTGACTATGGTCAAAGATTACAGAAAGTTTCACAATAAAATCATGCTCCTCACTATCACTGGGCATAAACACATCAGAAGGGAATTCCCATCAACCTCTCCCCCAAGAACTGACCCTTTACATCTGTGACCGAACTGCCTTTTCATTAAAAAAATACCACTTACAGATCTTCCTCCATCATAAAGAACAGATTCATGTTTATACATAAAGTCTACTGCATTAATTATAGCGGTTGTCACGAGTCCATTAGGACAAGCTCATGCTACATAAGCTAAAGCATTCCACTGCTTAATTTTAGTGCTTTTTCAATTAATTCCATTCTACTACACACACAAAGAGAAACTATTGAAAACCAAGGAACTATGTGGATCCCTGTAACCTAAAAAATAAAACCCAAGACTGAGTTTATTTCTCAACTAGAGAGCTATTTACCTGCAGGCAGGACAGCCACCAACTACTACTACAGAAGTGGTGGTAGCAGGCTGTTGAATAATGGTGTATGTGCTCGAATAGTTTGGCTGTGATGTCGGTGGAGGAACAGCATACCCTAAAATAAGAAAAAAAACCTTAATCACCGCATGTAAGGCACAAAGAACAATGATAATAATTAAAAAGTATGGAAACAGAACATGGGAAAAAAAACAAATAGAAATGTAGTCTTGATTGAGCACTGTAAGAAGCTCTATCAAAATCAGAGTTGGAACACACTACTCAGCACATCTAATAGCAAAGCCACTTCACAAACCCAAGTATCTAGCACAATTTAACCATCTAAAAAGGACACTGAGCTAATAATTAACTTTGAGAATTTGCTTCAACACTTGCTTAAGCGCCAAGGAAAAACAGTTTAAACAAACAATGATCACAGCTTTCACTTCCAGACGTTATGTCCCATTCCAGTGGGCAAACTAGCTGAAACAGAATACATCTTCCTTTGGTTTCCAGCTTAACTTCCACATATTAAGTTTATAACTGGAGAGAGAGGTAGGAGTGATAGGATGCAAGTGGAAAGGAAGCAGGTTGCACAGCACAGGAGGGGGGAAAAAAAAAAAATCAAAAACCCCATGGTGTTAGCTACTGAATGTGTCATTTTAACAGCTGTAGTTAGAAAACAGAAGCCTTTAACTACTCCATTAACATTAAAATTTTTTTTTTAAAAAAAAGCTTTTTAAAGGGATAGTTAGATGTATGCAGTGTAATCATACAGTCAAAGTACACCTCGCCCAGCTATAATCCATTTTGAGCTTCTCTCCCAGGGCACAATTCTCAGATTTTCTTGAACCAAGTTATGCATCTGTAAAGTCCATCAACCTCACTACTTAAAATTAAACTGAAAATAATCAGTAATATTTGTACTGTAGGAAAATAAGCTCCAAGTTATTAGCGGGAAATCAATCTACGACCTCAAGATTCAACCCAATGCTTGATGACTGGGCTCTGTCTCTGCCGTGTATTTTTTGTAACTTCTGAAGCATTCCCTTAACTCTAGAAGAGTCTTTCCTGAGAGGCTACTTCTTTCGTTGACAGAGGTTAGTATTAATTCAGTTAACAAAAGTACTGTATCTACTCACCTGCTTAAGTCTCTCCAAGACTACTGAAGTGTATCAGAAAAAACAAACATTAACCAGAGTACAGTGAAGTGCATGCAAAGAAAAGTGCAAGTTTGGGGTCTGGTTTACTGCTAGCACAGCTGTGCCTCTTTGCCATTGTTCTGAGGCAGAAAACCCACACATCTGAGGGATGCATGCAAACTCAGTCAGTATTTTGGGGAGGGCAAAACACAAACACGACGTTACACCTCCTACGGAAGGAGGGGAAAGGGAGGAGGCGCTTTTAAACACCTGGATCCCCTGCGCACCCTCCTCCCTGCTCTGGTTTTAAGCGTGAAAACTGAGACGATCCAACCGCCTCACTCCTGACAGGGAAGCCCCACGCAAGGGAGGCTCAAGAGGTTCCCCCGCTCCCCCCGGGCACCCCCTCTGCGGCGCAGGCCACGGCGCTTCTCCAGAGCCCGCGGCCGGCACCACCAGCGCCGCCCCCCCGCAGCCACCGGGGGGTGGGGTGGGGGGGAGCCTCTCCAGAGCCGTCCCAGGGATGGGGGAAGCGGGGCTCAAGCTCTCCTCCACACGCCGGGGACCCCTCGCCCCCTCAGCCCCCCGAGCTGGCGGCCAGCCCTCCCCCGCCGCCTCAGACCCACCTGCGGCAGTCGCGGCGCCCGGGTAGGGGTAGGGCGGGGGCGGCTGGAAGCCGGGCTGCGGGGCGGGGATGGCGCCGTAGTTGCTCTGCCCGTAGTCGTAGCCCGCGCCCTGGGCGGCGGGGCTGTAGGCGGGGGGCCGCTCCTGCAGCAGGGGCTTGTTGTCCATGCTGGGGGGCGGCGGCGCTGCCTGCCCGCGGAGCCGAGCGGAGCGGCGCGGCGAGCGCCGGGAGGGCGAAGAGGAAGCGGCGCCCTCGCCTCAGCGCCCAACTTGGCGGGCGCCGCCCCTCCGCCCCGCCCGGGGGCGCCGGAGCTCAGCGGCGGCGCGAGCGCCCCGGCGGCAGCGCCCCGCGCATTCGGGGCCGGGCGCGAGGGAGCGGCGGGGGGGGAAGCGGGTGAGCGGCCCCTGGCGCGCGGGCGGCCCCTCCCCGAGCGCCCCTCACCGCGCGGGTGGCCCCGGCTGCTGCGCTCGAGGCCGGTCACAAGACTGCGCCCCACGTGACGCCGCTCCCCAGCGGCGCGGGGTGACTCGCCAAGAGGCGCAGGAAACCCTCGGCCTTAAAGGGGCCGCGCCGCCGCCTGCCCGCGCGCCCCGCCGCACGGAGCCGCCGGCGGTGCCCCCACAGCCGCCTTTCCTTCCCCCTTCTGCCCCCGACCTTAGGACTGCGGCAGGGCTGTGAGCGCGCTGCCCTCGCGGGGAGGGTGCTGTGCTCCGCCTGTCTGTCGAGACGAGAGCAGCCGCCAGTGGGACAGGCTGCCGCGCGCTACCTCGGCTCACCCGCCCTGCGGATTGTTTTTTAGTTACGGCGAAGATGGATTTTTAACATGCTCGCTGAGACTCTTTTTAGCATGGCTTTCCTTCAAGTGCTCCTCTCCCAAAACGCAATCCCTGCTGGAAACTGGCGGCCCGAACAGGAGGAGGGTGAGACTCCTTACCGGCTTGGCCCCAGCTAACATTTCAGCCGGTTGTAGCTGGAGGGTCTGCTCACGCCGGGAGGGCCCCGAGAATGTTCACAGAAAGAGGGATGCGGAGGGTTATCACCTCGGCACCTGCGGTAACGCCAAGAGCCACTTTGAACCGTACAGTAGCCAAATAACCAGCTGAGCTCTGGGAAGATGGGAAGGTTGAGGGAGTGGGACTCTGTGTGTGTATATATATTCTGTGTGCGTGTGTTTGCATTTGCACAGAACCCACAGTCTAAGGAAAAAGCAAAAATCAGCAGGAAATAGTGCTGTGTTCTGCAGTGACTTCTGCAAACTCCTACATCCCTGCTGGGAAGAGCCGCACTTGAGTGTTAAAGGAAAAACACGAGCTCTGGGCGTGGTGGCACAGAATGGGAATGTTATAAAAAGAGGGAAAGTTTTTGAAAAGAGGTTGAGGAAAATGCAGAAGAAAACTCACGTGGTTTGAATAAACACTAAAGTTAAAGAAACACTAAAGGAAGGAAGAGGAAAGCAAGGGGGACGCTGCTTTCTCCTGTGCAGCAAACTAAATTAATGAGTTCAACAGCGCAATCACCAGGCTCAGCTGCCTCTGCAGTCCAAGTTCTCGACGGTTGGACAGCTCAGGCCAGATGTTGAAAGGATCTTAAATGTCTTTTATCACAGTTAAAACTCTGGCTTCTTCCCTTGACACCTTCATCCCTTGAGCTGTCTGATTCACCAAATCTTTTGGTTTTGAAATATGCACAGGTTTGTCCTTCCTTGCAGGTACCAACATGGCCCCTATCACCACAGCAAACACTGAGCGACTCCTGTGACAGCACCCCTGCGTAGTAGGGAAGGTTTAGCCCCATTTCGGGGGGGGGGGGGGGGGGGACGGGACATAAAAAAGGGAAGAGATTAAACCATTTGCCTCAAAATCAAACAAATTCTGGGAACAGGTAAGGATGGAGACTACAGGACGCAAAATCCAAGCCAGTGCCAGCATCACATGGTGGTGAGAGGATCCCTGCCCTCTTGCTTTCCATCTCCTCCCTCCGGTTTGCAGGCCCTGACTCCTCTGGAAAGGGCACTGCTCACGGTTTGCAGTGACATTTAAAGACCGCTCCTACTCTGAGGAAAGCTTTTGCTTACTGTAACTGTAGCGGTATAAATATTACATGAGGTTTTTGAAAGAAAAATCTTAAAGCACAAATGCAATGCAGTACTTCCTCATTAGGGGAAAGATACTTCCCTAAAATGAATGTCAAGTGATGAGGGAAAATCCCCCTTTTAAAGAAGTGAGATTTAGGAAAGTGTGGAAGAGCTGACAGTAGGGAAGCTACCTGTACGAACCATCTCCGACTGCGTTAGGACAACAGCCGCAAAACAGTGAAACAGGATTTAAAATATCCTGACTATGCTTTGGTCAAAGTCTTTTGTAATAACAAGAGATTTAAAAACTCGCAAAGTTAATTTCGGAGCGCTCACGGCCTTGCCTAGGTGAGGGATGTGTCCCAGTCACGGGTAGATGTCCCGTAACTGCATTTCCAATACAAACTGTGGCTTTGCTGTGGTACGCTGCAGGTTGTATTTAGACAGCTACAATTATGGGCAAAACTGAGGGAAATCTCCACAGCCGACAAGGGCTAGCAACCTTAACCAAGCGAGACTTGGTTCAGTGAAGGTAACTCCTTCCTCCTGAGTCATTCAGTAACCACGAGACTGAAGGACAGAAGTAGGAAAGGGTACCTGGATGTGTTCTTTCTCTTTTGCAAGACCTCGGAGCCCCATTCAGGGAAGACCCGGGGTGCACCCTTCACAGGCCACAGACTGGAAGTGAGGTTCACATTAACCCAGTGCCCCGGGATTATACAGCAAATCCACTGTACAGATTGATGGCAAAATGAAAATCGTTTTACATTTAGCTGTTTGGTTTTGCAAAAACTTTCTCTCGTTAGCTCCTTACAGAATGGAAGCCTCTATTGCAACAACAGCAACTGAACAAAGCAGGGCTCAGCATCAGACACCCAAAGCAAGCAAGAGTTTTCATAAGGAATCAATTCATTCCTAACTTTCACATCAAATTACAGATGTAGCAGAGCCAACATATTTGTTAGCTGGGTACAGACCACAAAAGAGCTACGTGCTGCTGGTGTTGTGGAGAGCATTCATTTGGTTCCACATGCAAGGTGCTCCTTAAAATAAGCATGAGAAAACCGTACTGGTTGTAAATGACTTATCATGCAAACTTGTGTATAATCAATCATTCATGCTGCCATTCTGTAGGATGACAGGACTGTGGTTCAAAATCCAAACTGTGAGAAAATCCCAGAAAATGCTCCTTAAATTCTTCTGCAATCCCATTCCCATGGAAAACAACAGAAGTCTTGTTTCCACCTGCTTAAAATGGCAACTGGATTGAATATGTCAAATGTATCAGAATCACAACCACTACAAATCTTTCAAAATTAATTTCCTAGGATTTAAACAGTACTTGGTCTTTATAAAAATCTTTATACAATGATCAAATCATCAAAACACTACTAGGGAGAAAAATTCTGTGTTGAGGCAGGCACCAATCTGCGCAAGGGACCAAACCACAGCAGCGTGAGTCAAGTGTTGCTGGGGCTCAGAAGGAAGTGACCCAGACGGGATGGTTTTGCCTCACACAGGCATCATTCTAGAGAATTTAATGTGTACATCAACTCCCCAAACCGCAACCCTCTGCACATCAAACCATCTGAACCTACAGGCCATAGAACAAGAGCAAGGCAGACGTATTCTCTTTAACCAACAACTAGAAACTCCTCAGGACGCATTCACAATGGATCTGCCAGTTCCCTTTCAAAAAGGCCTGAAATGAAAGACGACTGCTTTTCCACCCTCCTTTACTGCACCTTTGAGACACGCAAAGATCTGAGACACCTTTCGTTTGCAGATCTCTTTCGTGTTTGGTTATTTGAATAGACAGGCAGGGAAATTCTTGTCTGTCGTAGTAGATTTTCTCAATCACTTCAGAATGAACTGGCATGCGATGGCAAAACCTGAGATTTGTAAGTAAGCACTTTCAAAGGGAGTTTATCGTTTTGTAGCATGGCAAGTCACAGTGGTGACCTGCAATAAATGTTAAGCAGCACCTTTAGTGTCCTGGGAAGGACTGCTACACTGCTTCCTTATACCTCAGGCAAGACATTTACTGATGCATCAAGAGTAAACAGGATTTCGGGCAAACGCAGTTTTTCCTCGCTCTGACTACAGTCGTTGCCCCCTCTGCACAGCAGGCTCACCGGAGGGACGGGCTCTGCCTGCAAGAGCCCCTTTCCCTGGAGCTCACTGCAGAAACCGGCCCCGGCGCTTCCCCAAAGCCAGGGGCCTCGGCGGCACCGCCCCCGCCCGCCCCCCGGGCCGGCCCCACGCCGCTCCACCCGCGCTGCTCCGCAGCCGCGTCCCCGCGCGGAGACAGCGCCCTCCTGCCCCGCGCGCCGTGACGCGCCCGCCGCGGCTCCTCCCCGCCCAATGGCGGCGGCGCTCGGAGCCGCCGCACGGCGGCGCAGCCAGTGGGAGCGCGGCGCTCTCCGCCGGCCGCTGCCTCCCCGTTACCGCGGGGCCGCCCTGGCGGGGCGCGGCGGCTCCTTCCGCCGAAAGCGGCGCCGGGCGGCGAAGACAGGCGCGGCCGGCGGGAGGCAGGTGAGGGGCGAGCCCCGAGGGAGGCCGGGCTCGGGTAGAGCCGCTCGCTGTCAGATGTCCCGCCGCTGGGAGTGGGGCGGGCAGGGCAGGGCAGGGCAGGGCGGCTGGAGATCGGGCCGCTGCCGGGCCCGGCGTAGCCCCTGCCGTGTTCCTGCCCCCCCAGCCGTCCTTCCCGGCGGCTCCGGTGCTGGCGGGAGGAGTGAGCGGGGCCGTGGGGAGGTGCCGGCGCCTCTGCGCAGTCCCCCCGGGGAAGGCGTGCGGGGGGTCCGCGGGGCGTTTTCGGGCAGCGGGTCGGCACCGTCGCCACCGGAGACCCGCTCCCGTCTTGTTCCCGCAGCTGACCGCCTCCTTTCCGCGTGGGAGCGGGGTGGAGGGGGGAGCGGGCGCGCTGACTGGCCGCCATGTCGGCCGAGGGACGCCCGAGGGCCGGCCCCGCCGGCGAGCAGCCCCCGGGCAGCCTCCAGCCCGCAGGGGCTCTTAAGCCGATCTGACCTTAATGGCCGCCTGGGAAAGCAGCGGGCGCCCTCCGCTGTCTGCACCTCGGATTGCTCCCAGGTATCATTTACGCTTCGTTAAGTTTGTAAAGCGCTTCGAGATCCCCGCGGATCTAAAGCAGCGCGTACCGGGCTTTACACGAGTATTGGATAAGCTTGCCAAGTGTGCTCGTTGGAAATGGAGGTAAAGCTTGCCCGTGCGCATTTTATCTTGGAGCACGTGAAGTCCTGTGGTGGTTCGCCCCCGCGGGCACCTGCCCGAGATCCTGCCACTGCCGCCATCTGAAGACGGGGCACATCCCCTCTGTCCTGAGGAATTTCATTCCTTTGATAATATGCAAGGAGTTGGGATATTTTTCTTGAATTCTGTCGCAATCAGTGTTATGCCAGGCAGATAGAAATTTTAATTAACAACGCATCATCTTAATTTAAGTAGTTTATAAGCCTATTTAACTAGATAACGTCTGGATTCACTGAAATGCATGTGAGCCGCAAGCGCTGAGCATCCTTCAAAATCAAGCAACATCTGTCTTCTTTTTCTGCAGCACAACCAGTGCAAAGGGGCCTAAATTGAAGTCTGACAGGTTGCTGATAATCCCAAATGCATTTGGGATTTCCCCATGATTCCCTAAACTCTCTTGTCTCCAAAGTGCAGAAGAAAGCATATGCAGAAACTCTCACTTATCTTGGCTGCCTGGAGTATTTTAATCCAGTTGCATCTGCCTGGATTATCTTAATTCTGTCCCATCTATATTTTTCTAATTTCCTAATCGTTGGAATATTTGGAATTTTCACTACCTTTTTCTGAAGTGTTCCAGGTACTTTTCTGCCTGCCTGGACTGTCATTCCAGGTACAGGCCTTCATTTATATATTTGCCTACCTTTACCACACCCAAGCATCCCTTTTCTTTGTTATCTGGCTAGGTAGATATCTTTGCATTATCCATAAAGCTTGCTTTACTCCAGACTCACTGGCATTCTGGTTGCTTAAGATTAAATGCATAATATTTTCCTCTGTTATAAAGACTGTTTTGCAGAATTTCATGTGCTAATACTGAAAGGCTTATTTTCATGGCCTTTATTTTCCCGGCCTTTATTTTCCCAATGGTACACGCATTATAAATTTCACCTCATCTTCACTTTGTTCCATTCCATTTTTTCCATATTATGTCCTGCTGTACCAGCCTACTTTTACTAATGTAGAAAGGTAGGATATAAAGAAGATAAATGGCTGGTCCAAGAGCAGACAAAGGCAGTAATACATGCCTTCATACTCCCAGCAACAACGGAAAAAAAAAAAAAAACCAGTCAAAACTAGAGGATTCACTATAGTTATGCTGCCACAACTAATAGGAGAATTTTGCTCGTGACCTTCTCCTGGCCTCGCTTGTTCTCTGCTGCTATAAATTTTTTTTTCAGTGCTACCTGTTACTCACCTAGGGGATCCAGGTTTTTAGGTATTTAGCAGCAACAGTTCTAGGAATCAAAAGAATCCTGACACATCCTCCCTGGGATCCCATGTGAATTCACTGTGCTGTTCTTTGACACCAGCCTAGCTGTTTCCAGATTCTCTGCAGTTTCACCTTTGCCATTCAAATACACTGTACAACTTAGACCCTCTGTACCACCATTTATTATCAGTCAGAAAGCAGGCAGGCAAGTCTCCTTAGGCTCTTGTGTTGAAAGCACAGTTGCCGTTTGACAACGAAGCAGCAGCGTTCCACACTGACTCCAAGCAAGGATTCCTCTTTTCTTTTGTTGTGTTGGATCTGAGTCCTCTTTTCTACCTTTCCCCTCCTGGTCCCCCACTGCATAGTTAATAGAACTGGAGGCAAAGTTCAAAATACTCATCAGTAGTTCTGACTGTCAGACATACAGAACAACCGAAATTTGTTCCGTTTAATGGCACCCGGAAGGCCAAGTGACAGAAATACACTGGCCTTTCTTGACTTCTAAAAGGACCAGCCTACACCTGCCTCGCATAAAATGCTGACCCCTCCATGAAGGGTAGGGCTGCACTGCCCAGAAAATGGCAGGCTATTAAGTGATAAAGCTGTAATGGAACTCAACCAAGTCTCTGCTGTCAAACCACACTCTATATATACTTAAATATGTATCACACCTATGTATATTAAATAAAGATCAGATCCCAAAGTGGTCACCAGAATGCTTTGGAAAGAGGTTTCCTGGCAGCAGTAGGTAGTATGTCCGTGGATGAAAACTAGATGTGTGCTTACGGAGAAGCTCCCTTTCGTATCTTTTCCTTTGTACCTGTGTAGCTATGTTGGCATACACCAAGAGGAGGCTGAGAAAGAGGTATCGTAAGATACCATGGCTTTGTGGAACTGAGATGAGCGGGGTGTGTAGCACCACCAGCATTACCAGCTCTTGAGAGTGAATCCACCTGCCATAAAATGGTCCGTGCTACTTCATCTCAGTTCAGTGTTGACTTCTGTCCTCAGCGCGCCAAAGCCGTCCTATTAATGTTGCGAGCTCTTGTAGGATGGACAATAGTGTGCCAGTAGCAAAGTCTTTCACATGGCTTTTCAGAGCCATCCAGGAGGTGTAACTGCACAGCTCTGATGGAAGGAGATCTGGCTGCAAGCTTTGCATGGGCTCTTTGAAAAAGATCATTCTTTACATCTTTATGTAATTTCACTGATGATGGCTGAGAGCAAGACTGATCTACAGTAGGTTCAAGATCCATTTTTTAAAACTGTCATTTCCATTAATACCTCCTTTTTGCCTTTCAGACATGGCCATGCCCAGTTCCCTTTTGTGGGCTGTTGACATTTTTGGGAGAGTTTACACTCTGTCCACTGTTGGCCAGTACTGGGAGCTCTGTAAGGACACGCAGCTGGAATTCAAACGAGTCTCTGCTGTCAAACAGTGCTGCTGGGGAATAGCCTGTGATCATCAAGTATACACCTACGTGTTCTCGGGTGACGTTCCTATTAGATACCAGGAAGAAACCTATGAGAATCAGGTATGACGTGTTACAGGTACCTCTATCACACTGCCACGGACTTGTCAGAAAGGAATGATAGCAAATCCCTACATCAGCTGTCTCTGCATGTTCTTCTCACAGGAAGATTGTTTGGTTTTATTTGTTTGCATTTTTTACCTGATGTTTCGCAAGAGTATATATGTGCCAAATAGGAGGTTACTCTTTTAATATTTTAATTCTCAAAGGAAGGTTATACTTCCCTGCTCTTACCAAAAGCAATGCCAGTGTGTGCTACAGCCTGTTTTATGCAAGTCATTTCAGACTGGAACATTCATCCTTTTCACCTGATGTGTTACTTTCCTTAGTGACAAATACACAATCCCCTTAAGAAAATGTCCAGTGTAACTTCCAGGCAACAAAGATGATACATTATCAGAAATAAATTATTCTTAAGAAAATGCTATTTTTTAGTGTTTCAAAGACTTCTCTAATAAAGGCATAACTCTCCATTAAAGTACAATGTTTCCCGCTTTTTTTGCATAGAAGTGTTAAGATGATCATTCTTATGTGACGTACTTCAAAAGAATGTCTTTAAAATAGCATTTTAAAGGAAATTGATCTATTTTGGTTTTAAGTTAACCAAAAGTTATTTGAGAGAGAAAACTGAAGGATTTTCTTGAGCACATTTCTCTGGTTTCTAACAGGCAATGAGATAAATGTAAGTTGAGAAAAGACATTAACTTATCTGCATGGGTAAAAATACAACAAATTAATTTTATACATTATTTAACATTGATACAACTTTACACCCATTTAAGAATGTTCCTTTTGTTATGTAAACATGTTATTTAAAAATGCAAAACTTTAATTTTTATTTTATTTGTTATTTTAAAACTTTTGTTTTGTTTGTTCTAGGCTATGAAAAAATGGAAAACAAAATACTAGAAAGCACACAAGGAAATATTCTGCAAGAGCTAACAATGACAAAATTAAACTCAAAATAGTTTACAGATAATATGCAAAGCAATTTAGCCAGATTCCTAGCAAAAGTAAATAATATTTTGCATAAAAATTATAGAAAGATTTTGAACCACTCATTTTCTACGTGCCCTAAAATGTAAGACAGTACTACATGACAAATTTTGCCAGTATTTCTATAGTAGGTTAGAGTGTGGGGAAAAAAAGAAAAATCACAGCTGCATTGGCAAAAACCCTAGCAAGTTATTTGTTCTATAACTGATTAAAGCCAGATTTGGAAAAAAGCCCCGCTTGGTATAACAAAAGATACAGGGAAGATGTACTGATAGAGTTCTCTTAACATAGTTTCTGGCACAGAAGCTATGCTATTTTTCTAGTGCAGGCAAGGTACTAATCATCTTTCTCCTGGGGAGTAGAGATCCCAAGGCCATCTATACAGCATTGTCCTAGTGCTGCAGTATCATGGTGCCACAATCACCAAAGAAAAAAGTACTGTTAGTAGTAAAATATATCATCAGATGTTCCTGTTTATGTAGCTGAAAATGACTTGGTTGGGACTAGCTCTGCAGTCAGCCCTTCTTCAATACTTAAAAAAGCTTCCTCCAAAGACTATGTTAGGTAGGGGCTTACAGTGTGAACACTTTCTCATTCACCCCAGGAATTCATTCCTCTTCTACTGCAGAAAGTAAGAAATGTGTCATTTATGACTCCCTGTAGATGTCCAATGAGATGATGTGATCTCAAATAAAATATTTCATTTATTATTTCTGGCAGCGCTGGAATCCAGTTGGTGGCTTTTGTGAGAAATTACTGCCCAGTGACCGCTGGCAGTGGAGTGATGTGAGCGGGCTAAAACATCAGCAGCTTGATAGTTTCACACTGCCTTCACCACACTGGGAGTGGGAGTCTGACTGGTATGTGGATGAAAATATTGGAGGGGAACCAACAGAGAAAGGGGTAGGTGAACAATACCAAAAAGATCTATTCTGGGGATCCTTAGTCTGTAAAACAAAAGGCACTTTTATAGAAGTGTAAAAGATCTGTAAAAATAAAAGGCACTTAGCTTCCCATAGCTACTTCTTTCTGGGAAATAGCTCAACTATAATAGAACACAAGGAAGGATCTTGTTTGAAGGCTTTTGAAGTCTATAGGAGCTTCTATAGAAGCTTTTTTCTTTTGATCAGGCCACAAAATGCTGGCAACTGGATGCCATTGTTATTTAAGATCTTTACTATGAAGAAAGTAAAATGCTTTACTGTGTCTTGTTTGTTCTGTGTATATCATGCAGAGGAATTCGGACATGATTCATAAATCATTTCTGGAATGAGCTGATCTGTTAATCAGGGCTGTTGAGACATGCACAGTAACTTGTACTGTATTTGTAGGAGTGACTCTTGCGCAGAATTGCTCTGAGTTATGATTTCAAGCTTTCCCTTGGTCTTGATTTTCATACAAGAAAACATCTGTTTGCAGGGCTGGACTTATGCCATAGACTTCCCCAGCACCTATACAAAGGATAAGAAATGGAATTCTTGTGTCAGACGCAGGAGGTGGATCAGATACAGGAGATACAAGTCACGGGACGTTTGGGCAAAGGTTCTGGATATCTTTTAAATATTAAATAAACTGATTTTCTGAAATAATCGATTGTAAGTGCAGGGAAATTCATTTTTTTATCACTGCTCTGTAGGCTGGAGCTGGTTTCTTTGACTTCCAACTTGTAATTCTTGCAAGCATAAATGGAAGGCTGGGATTTTTCATAGAAACCTGTGGTAATAAGGTGCCAGATCTCATGGTAATGCAGTTGGAGATAGATGCTCAGCTCCTTTGCAAATTTCACACCAACTTTTTAACTTCTTTTGGTTGCTTGACAAAGCACTCTCTTTCAATGTGGCACCTGTCTAGCATCATTCACTAGCTGTGTCCTTTATCTGTATGAGCAACTGTTCTTTAATAATTGTTTTCCATTCTAAGAATGTACAAAAATTGTAATTTGTGATGTTCCAGCTTTCCAGTTCAAAAAAAGTCTGTATGCGCTGTTCTGTGAGTAAAAATTTCCTTTAGTTAGGGGATGAAACACAGACTTCTTTGTGCTGCTGCGGCAGCGCTTCCCCTCTCTCTGCGTATAGCAGCCTTGAATGAGAGGAACAATCTCCATGCTCAGCCACTTTAGTAAGCGATACATAAACCCATCTGCAAGAAACCAGTTAGGCCACCGGCCAAATCACCTATCTCTTTGCAGTCTCCTCTTCTCAATCTTCCTTCTCTTGGCTTCAGATCATATCACAAGATGATCCAGATCAGTTGCCAGACCCCTTCAATGACATCTCCATTGGAGGATGGGAAATCACCGATGAGCCTCTTGGCCGTTTATCAGTATGGGCGGTTTCTTTACAAGGAAAGGTATGTGCATATTCCCTAAGTTTTCTAATATAAATTACTACTGAAAAGGAGTCAAATGCCTTTAAAGCAAGGCAGGTTTGTTACTGTCTTATGTTGGTAAGGAAATACGCTGTTTGTGCATCTGGCAGAGGATGTAAAAGCTGCTTTGGGACTACATTATGTAACAAGTTGTGTTGTAAATGGAAAGGCTTAGTATGTCATAGGGTTGCTGTTTTATGGAAGCCTTAAACCTCCAAAACAGGTGAATCTTAAAAACTTGGGCTGAGTAGTGTCTTATATCCTGGAAAATGCCCAAAATGCAGACTCTGGCACTGGTAACAAAGAGAAGGAGCCTTAAAATCTGATAAAAATTCTTGTAAAGCATTGTGCCGCGTCTCTGTGGTGGAGTCAGGAATGATTCAAGAAGGAGTTTACAAAATGGCTTTCTAAGACTTACTGATCAGAAAATGGTAACTTCCTGACTTGGCAATGTGACATCCAGCTCCTGGATGTTTTCAATTTATTTTCTATTGAAAACTATACATCTTCCTTTTTTTTGTTTGTTTGTTTTTAGCCCAACCATAAGGTCTTTCCTCTTTTGCTCAGTGCTGTAAAGATTTGATTCTTGCTTTCCTTCGTTCACCCTTACAGCATGTATCTAACACTCCTTTGTCTTTAGACAATTTCTAACCTGTGGTCTCACAGGGAAGAATGTAATACTTTTAACAGATAGCCTGAGATTTCAGTCACACTTGGCACTGCCTGGAGAGGCAAGCAATCTTGGTTAAATTGTTTAAAATAAAATTCCCTATGCTTCATACTTCCCAGTAATAAGTGACAAGCATCCCACTTTACAGGCTTACTTGACTGACATTGTAAAATGCTTTCATTTCCTAAGTAAAAGTCCTCAGAGAAATAAAGTATTTCTACATATGAGGATTTAGCACTCAGCAGTCATGTTTTGGAGCACTCATACAACTAGCACAGGATGCTTTCTATGTTTGACCTTCCTGTTTTGACTGTGATCTATAGAAAAGTGCACAGACAGTAGGACCAAGACTAGCAAATGGATTGGATGTCACTGAAGGCTGCACAGAGAATGGAATTTTTTACCTGTATTGTGGCAAGCTCTGTTCAGTGAAAGTGAGGTCAAGCTATCATCTAACAGTAACATTTTTGTGTTATGTATTTATTCATTCTTGGTTTATATAACATGCCCTGAAATACACTGAAGTGTTTTTTAAATGTTAAAATATACACAGAACTTGTAGCAATAGGTTACTGTACCCAATCCAGATTCGCTTCCATGATAAAAGCTAGTCTGTAGAAAAGCCTCCTCCCTTAGTACATAAGGAAATAGTCTTCAACTGTATAATCAACATCAAAAAAATACCTTTAAAGGTCAGAGTGCATACACTGCATTAAAAAAATCCTGTTGTTAAAGGAGGACTGTTCTTTCCAGTTTGTCTTCATGCTTGTCTCAATGGTTTCATTGTTGTAGTGATATTTTTCTAAGTTTTATTTGGATTTTTTTAAACTTGTCTAGGTATGGTACAGAGAAAATGTCTGCCATCACAATCCCGAAGGTTCCACGTGGTCCTTAATCACCACTCCTGGTGAAGTTGTACAGATCAGCTGTGGACCATATGACCTCCTTTGGGCAACTCTTTGGGAAGGGCAAGCTATTGTGAGAGAAGGAATTGATAGGAATAACCCTCAAGGTAAAGTTTGTTAAATTTAGCTGGAAACCCCTTTCATTTGTGTAGTGTTGAATAAGAAACTAACCTACAATGCCTTCTGGGTTTTATTTCTTGCAGGAATGTCCTGGAGTATTGTGGAGTCTCCAAGCTCCGAAAATGGGATTATGCACATCTCTGTGGGTGTTGACGTGGTGTGGTGTGTTACAAAGGACAGAAAAGTAAGAGGTGTCATGTTCTGGTTCTGATTTTTACTTCCCTTTTTCTATCTGCTTTTCTCAAACAGGCATGTAACTTTCATAGGAAACATTGGTGATTTGGACTCACTAGCCCCGTGATTTGGGGAATTCTAGTTCCCCTTGCTGTTATGGGAATGCTTTGTAGTTTGTGATACACATAGCTGCATTTAATTTAAGGAAAACCTTCTGCTTTTCTCTTGGAAGGAATTTTCTAAACCCAGGTCAGACAGATGTGGTAGGTGGGTGGGGATGTAATAAGGGCCTACTTCTAAGGGATATTAAGCATCGAAACTGAAGGGACTCCTAGCTGCTCAGTCTTGTTTCCACATGCTCTGAAGGTTACATCGAAAGCGTCATGGGGAGTATTTTCATCTACACTTCTCTATATCATCCTATTTTTTTATCTTCCTACTGTAACTGTTCCCTCTTCATCAGCCTTTTAATGTAGTTTTTTGGTATTTATTAAGTGACATATCTGTTATTGTGTATGTTTCTTACTGGAGTTTTAACTTAGAATCATAGAATATCTCAGGTTGGAAGGGACCCATAAGGATCGAGTCCAACTCCCTGCTCCTTGCAAGGAGTCTTGAAAGTCTTGAAGAATATACTAGAGTGCTCTTGTGCTGGTTGCAATCAAACCCCTTCATATTGAATTCAAAAACATAGATGAATTCTGTGCATGTATAGCAGTTTTAAGTAATCGAGTTACTCTGGTTGAATGAGTTACTACTTGTCAGCCGAGCCACAGTAACAGACTGTGTCCAGCCTGCTCCATCTGCCAAATAAAACCACTGTAATAAATGTAGATAAGCTAGCGTGTTTTTCTTTAGATCTGCCACAAGATAGTCAAGTGCACTGTTCTGTGATTCAACCAGCAACATCTAAAGTAGCTGCTTGCCACTAGATGACTATATGCTAAATACAGATGGAAATTTTTCCAGGTACCCAACCCACAGACACTTTCGGATTGGTAAAAACTAATCTAAGGGGAGACACTTTAAGGAGCTATACCACTGAAAAGATCCCTCTGACAGTTCCCTCCATCAGCCCTGCTTCTAGGGTTTGAACACAAGAACGCTATTTAGAAGCCCATCCAGAGTGACCAAAAATAGCCTACAGTTGACATGTAATAGAAAGTATTTTTCCAATGGCAGAGAAACTTAACTCTGTCACAGAAAGTCATAACAAAAAGTCTCCTTGTGGGCTGTTCTGGCTGTAGTTGGTCACAAGGACACACGGTCTGGGTATTATTAAGAGAATTATTTTATCTTTACCCAATAAAGAAAAAGAACCAAGGAGGTAAGAGACTTCTTAAGGCAATGCGGCAAATCAGTATTAGCGATTAAGACTAATCCACTAAAGAAACTAAATTCCAGCTGTCTGCTTGCTAATGCAGAAGGAGCAAAATTTAGACTTTTTGCTCTTGCTGTTGTAGGTATGGTTTAGAAGAGGAGTGAACTCACATAATCCTTGTGGAACAAGCTGGATTGAAATGGTTGGAGAAATGATGATGGTAACTGTAGGCTTAAATAACCAGGTAAGACAGCTGTATACCAATTATGAGGATATTTATGTTCCCCTTTGTACAGGCAGTATTCACACGTGGTGGGGACTGTCAGCAGTGCCAATATGGACACCTGAACAAGAGGTCCATATGCTTGAACTGCTAGGAGGGAATGCATGGCCGAGTTCTTCACCAGAAGATGAACAGTTGGCATGTCTCTTGTATGGCACAATCAGGCGCAAACAGTTTTCTCTTCATGTTACAGAATTTTATACTGCAGCTACACTATCAGCATTAAGGAAGAACACAAAAGGAAAACGCTGTGTCCAGCAGATTTTTGTGCTGTATTTTTCACCACTGCACCTTTTTTGTAGCTGGTATCTACCTGCATTGCATGCCATTTCCTTCACCAAGCCCTTTCCTTCCCTAGGTCTGGGGAATCGGCTGCGATGACAGAGCAATTTATTTTCGTCAAGGTGTCACACCAAGTGAGCTCAGTGGGAAGACATGGAAGGCAATTGTATCTGGCAGAGAGAGTGACAGATCTCAGACCGGGAGCTCAACAAGTCTGCTCAGGTACTTAGTAAAATACCTGCTCAAGGCTTTGTACACCAAGAGTTTCAATGCTGGGAGATATTTCTTTACATTCAAATGGTACAGACAGGGAGGAGCAGGGAAAGAATCTCTAATCATTATGTATGCCAAAAAGCCTTTGTGTTTTTTTGCCATTAAAATTAACAATAGGCAGCAATTGTTGCACTCAGAGTAGAAACTGAAGCTCCCACTTTGGAATTCATTGCATGCTTGCAGTAAAGTGTGTTTCTGTGGGCTTTACTATCTGGAACTAGTCTCTAATAAGAGAATACGTTACCTGTGAAATACCATGAAGGAGTGTCAGCTCTACTTAGGAATTATCCTTCTCCTGAGTGTCACTGTATGTTTCCTTTCCTAGAGAGATTAAATCAGTAACTCCTCGCTAACTGCTGGCCTCTTGGCTGTGCAGGACATGCCAATGAAGCTGGGAATGCTGCAGAAGCTACTTGTTTGAGTCAGAGTACGCTCTGAATAGAAGCCCTCTCTAGCAAAGACAAAAATCATAAAGTTAGTAATGGACTTTAAAAAATCTTATTCATTATTTCATATCCAGAAAATGTGATGTTGCTTTGGTGTTTTCCTGAGAGCTGTAGACAGCCAACACCACCGGTTATTTGAAAAGATCAATGAAATACCTTCCTGTGTTTCAGATTTACTAGACTGGTCTGCCAGATTTGTGTTAGACTCTTTTCCCTTGATGATAGAGTTTGACCTTCAGAAAAGAAGTCTGCTGTCTCTGTCCTAAAGCTGAAACACTAGGTTGATTTCTGTATGTCTGTGGTCTCAGGCCTGTGCTAATTTATAATGCTTAGAATGATAGTTAATTAATTATCTATTTGTCCTTCAGTGCTGGCTGTTTCTTTACTGATGATATTCAGAACCAAACAAATGCGATCATTCAGGGTGATGCAGATACTTCCTCTGATACAGAGCTTCCAAATGTACCCATGAACCTTGCCAACACTCCCCCGACGGGAGCTGCAGCCAGCAGCAGTGGTAACGGCCCAGGCAACCAGACAGCAGAAATACATGCAAATTTGACTGTGGATCCTCTGGATGCTGATCAAGGAGAAGCCACTGTTGCTTCAACTAATAATGAGAAAGCTAATCTTGAAATGCATGAATCTTCTACAAACGCAAATCCTTCTGCACAACTGCAGTGGACAAACATTGACTTGAAGGAGGCCCAAAAGCATCCAGTCCTCTCCGTCAGCACCTTTGCAGAAACATCCAGCCTGTCTTCCCTTGGTGTGTTCTCGGTGGGAGCTGAAGAACAGTACGGAGCCGACGAGCACCCGCTGTGGGCCTGGGTGTCTGGGGGAGGCTGTCTTGTAGATTTGCACAGCCCATTGAAATGGTTCACTGTTCCGTCAGGTACTATCCAGTCACCACAACAGACCCTAATTCCCAATGCTCTTTAAGAAAAATGTTGTGTTTGTTTGGGTTTTTTAACAAAACCATGGCACAAAACTTCTGATAACCCATTTACTCTTATTGCAATTTGTTAATACATTCCATGTCTGAGGATGGTGCTGCATGTATTTAGCCATACAGCACCTTGGGATTGAGATACATAAATGTAAAGGTGATATTTTCTCTGAGTTTCTGTAAGAATTTTGTCAAATAATCTGTGCTGGATCTGCATCTCATTTTTAATTGCACTGAAACTGCAACTTCAGGCAAAACCCATAATATCACTGAATAGTAACTGAAAGCAGTGAAATGGGCTCTCTTGAGCAATGCAGATGCCATGAATAACTGGCTCACTCCTACCGTTCCTACTGAGACAAGGGTAAGATACAGAAGTTACTCAGACGCATTGTGAATGTGAGCCCAGCTGATAACTAGATGGTGTTAGAATTTAGATTTTTGAAAGACACTGGAATATAACCATATTTTCAAAATAAACCATGAACTGTGGCATCCCAGTATTTAATAACAGTGTAATTCTTAATGTGTAACAGTGTAATTCTTAATGTATTACCTAATTATCAGTGACAAAAACTCCCATTTTTACAAGGTTATGGCTTTGAAAGATTCTATATAATCATCTAGTGATCCCACTTCTATGCATCATTTACAAAGTTTGGCTGTAAGACATCATTGATTCCAAAGTATAACAATTAGAAAAACTATGTTAGACTGGGTTGATTCAGTCCAGTGTTCAAAGCAGCATCATGTTTCACCTTTCACAGAACTGCATTCAAAGCTCACTGGAGTTTATTGGGTTTGGTTCTGTTCTAGGTTTGTCATCCTCTGTGCAATCTCTATCTCTGTCTATCACTCCAGCACAGACAGCAGTGTGGCGAAAACAGATTTTTCAGCAGCTCAGTGAAAGGACAAAGCGGGAACTGGAGAATTTTAGGCACTACGAACAGGCTATTGAGCAGGTAAGCAGTGAGGACACATCTCTTGTCTACTAAACACTTAAATCTATTGATACTGGGCATCAACAATACATTTCTGAGGTACTGATCTAAACTTACTGTCAGCTTTATATTCTTGTCTTTATTTCTGTCTATGACATATTATCACTGTCTGAGCTCCCTTTGGGAAACTAGCAGCTTATTAAACATGGAGCAGCAATCTTTATCTAAAAACATCAGCTGATAGTTTTGTATAGGAGCAAACGAACCATTGGTCAGCATTATTTGAGTACACTGAAACCTCAAATCCACAGAGAAACGTTTGCAACAGTGGAACATTGTATGAATTATTCCACCACAAGATGAGGCTTCTTAATTGAAACAGTGACTCAAATAGGTGAACTTTCCCTCTCTGCAACCATTAAGGGATTAATGTAACTTGCATAAATAAAACAATGATGCAAACATCAATAGCAGCACTTAAATAGCAGCACTTTTGTTTGATATTCCCTTTGTTATGACTCCTTGGCTCTTTTCAGATTCATTCACATTTTTGGTCCCTTCATTGCTAATTGCCTAATGACATCTGGAATTCATTTGATGAAAAACACTTGGCGTCCAGAGGTTTAATCAAGGTTAAAAAGATTATGTCAGAAGCCTTTAAAGTCCAAACAGAAGTTGTTATAACAGGAGCACACTAGAGTCAATTAGTACCTGTGTGCTACGGCATTCTTGCAGAGGTAAAATGTTAATACTGTTGTACACCTGCTATTTCAGCGCCTTTCTATCCAGTTTTGTCAGTTTTCATTTTGTCTTCAACTTCCTAAACACTCTGGTATACTCTGTGTCAGAATTAACTGATATGATACAGGCTAACCTGCAGCAGAGATTTCTTGTGGTCACAAAAAAGAGTATTTGGGAGAAAGAGGGTCATGCCGTTTCCTTACGGCTGTAAATTTGCGTTTGCATTGCAGTCGGTTTGGGTTAAAACTGGAACCTTGCAATGGTGGAGGAATTGGAAGCCTCATAAATGGATGGATGTTCGAGTCGCACTTGAGCAGTTCACTGGGAGCGATGGAATGCGCGACAGCATCCTGTTCATCTATTACATGTATCATGAGGAGAAAAAGGTGTGTTCGCTTGAGACCCTTGAGAGAGCTGTATTTGGCAAAGGAAAACCTTTGAAGGGAAAACAGTTTTCTTAAGGGAGGCAAATTATGGTACGCTATTGTTCTAAGATTTGGGGACCAATTCAAATGTAGCCCAGGGTACTAGCAAATTGCAAGCTTTTCTAAGCTGTAGCTGTGTTAATGCTATGCCAGAAATACCCAGTCAGCAACCATCCACATTGCTTAAATCGTCAGCTTTGCACTAATTAGGAATTCTTTTTGAAGTTCAAAATGTTCTTGATTGTGAAGAAAGAGCCAAGCTTGGCTGGCTAGGGTCTTCATAAACAGGGTTAATACATATGGGCAATATGAATCAGAGGATGAATCAGAGGTAGTGAAGGACTGGAAACTGAGCCCCATTCCTTCTGCACCAAGAATTGATTCTTTGCTATCCTTGGCAGGAACACCTCGTTCATAGTCCTAAAGTGCAAAAATGCTGGCTCTGAGGAAGGTATATCTGAGTTTGCCTTAGTTGCAATTTTTTTTTCCTCTTGTCTTAGTATATCCACGTGTTCCTGAATGAAGTCACTATTATAGTTGAAGTTCTGAATGAAGCCAAACACGCCTTTGCACTGTATACACCTGAAAGGACGAAGCAGCGATGGCCAATCCGCCTGGCAGCCACAACAGAGCAAGAAATGCATGACTGGGTAATTCTGTGAATTTTTCATTTCAAGCTGGCAATATCTGAAATAAAACGTAAAAGCTACTCTCTGAAATCTCAGCATTACATTTACAGTATATAGGCTACTTATTTATTTTCACAATTTAGGTATTTAAAAAGTCTGTTCAAACTTATTTAGAGGCACCTGAGGTTTCCTATCTCCTCTGGAGTTTGCATGCTTTCTGATGCTGCAGTTATCCACAGTAAAACCAATATTGTTTTCCCTTCCTATCTCTGGATATAGATTAGGCTACAAATGAGTTAGGAGTTTAATTCAGTTAGTCTATTCTTCTGCATTGATTGAAGAACTGTTATCTGTTGTCACTGGTGTAGAGAGTCTTATGTATAGGCAGGCAGGCATATGTACACTGAAGCAATGGAAAACCTGAAAGATAATTCATAATGCTCAGATACTGCAAACCACATTGGCTCCAGTGATTGTGTTTGTAATTTCTAAAACACTGAATTCTAGTGCCTTTGAGAAAAAGCTGCAAATTCACTTTGCTGATTTGCAAGAACACACAAAGGTGAAACTTTGTTTTGTAATACTGAAGCATCTGTATGGAAATTTTTGTTCTCACTGTAAATGGAAGCTTTCGGTTCTCTGCTTCTTGTTTTGTAGCTGTCTTTGCTGAACATGTCCTGTTGTGAAAGCAGACGGATTCAAGGCCCTCCTTCTCACCATGCCATTTGGTCAGTTACTTGTAAAGGAGACATCTTTGTTAGTGAGCCAAGTCCTGAACTGGAGGCTGGACCGCACCTGATGCCGTGCGATCAAATGTAAGAGGTTTGAGAAGCTGTTCTTTCTGCATGGGATGCCATCCAGCAAAGACTGTCTTTCACGTCAGTTCAGTGACTTTGATGGGCTGTTGGAGTGTATAGTACACTGCAGATGTCTGTCAATGACAAGGTTAATGGCTGCCTTCACATTCATGATTGCATGTGAAGAAATTCACCAAATCATATTTTAATTCTTAGATGCTGAAGCTGTTCATGTGATTTCAAAAGCCTTTCTCATTGAGATCATATTTTTTTGTGATTGCATCTTTAATGCCATAATTACTTAAATTAAGAGATGGCCTAGACTAAAAGTAAACCTAATCACTGTAATTGTAATGTAATTTGAGCTTTCAGTTTTATCTGAGTCAGGAAAACTGAAATTGTCAGTCCTCCATAGTCACTACACTCCAGGAGCAGCTCCTTTACAGTTTCTATTACAACTATGACAATATAGTACTGCAAACTCTTCAAGCAAAAAAATACTAGCCTCAGAACTGGAGGGTTAAAGGCCAATCTTCAATTTAAAAAACACCCCCAGTTTCAACTTGCTTGCACAAAGCGTCTTTGAATAATACCTGAGAAATCCTTTAGTCCTTTTCCTTCAGGGTAGAGCACCTTCAATATCTGGGAAATCACAAAGCTGATGTGCCCTTGCATCTTAGTTTGGGGGATCCATGACCTAGATAATCTCCTGCTATTCTGATAACTAAAATACTCTTCTGCAATCTCTTTATTTTCCCCATTCTTCCCCAGAAAAGTACCATAGCCAACTGGCTGTGTAAAGCCCCAGAAAAGGATTAACCTGCAAAGATCAGGAGAACAGGAAGAATTAAAGCCCTTGTTTTTACCAAGCTCCATAGCAAATATATAAATCATTTGTTTTCTTGTTAGATAAAGGCAATTCCTAGATTTTTAAAAAAATGAGGATGAAGTTAAAGCTGAGGCAGCTGATGGCCATTAAGATGTAAAGATTCTAGCAAGATCATCCTAACTAGTGTTTAAAAATATATATATAAAACAAAAGGTAAGTAAAATACTTCAAAGCCTGAAAATTCCAAGTGGAGGCAGATGGGTTCCTTCCACCTACTTTTCAGTAGCTGTTCAGAGGGAAATGCTTTCAACCAGCAATGGCTTCCACTTATGGACTGCACAGAGGTTGAACAAGCGAGCATATAAAGTTGCCTGTCCTTAAGATTGTTGAGTTGTAGGAGGGGAAAGGATACATTCCTGATGGATGTGGTGTAGAGTAAATGTAAAATGTTGCCCTTTTTCTGGCAGGTTTTGGCGCCAAGTTGGAGGTCATCTTCGACTGATAGAGTGCAATAACCGAGGCATAGTGTGGGGCATAGGATATGATCACACAGCTTGGGTTTATACTGGTGGATATGGAGGTGGCTTTATTCAAGGTATGGACGATTGGTCTACTGCGGTGTGCACATTTCTTACTTGCCTTCCTGTCTGGGTCAGCTATTCAAGTTAATTCAGATGTCCCTCCCGTAGCCTAACCGGCATGTAGGGTTATACAGTGAACAGGCCACACATTACGAAGGAATTGGTGTTGCAGTTTTGTATTTTTATTTTCAGCTTAAGAGTGAGAAATAGGATAATCAGCAATATTACTGTAGCTATTGGAATTTAAAATGTAGTGTCTTTAAAGTTTAGCTTTACTATAATCCAGATGATTTATTTCTCACAGGGCTGGCCAGTAGTGCTGATAACATTTATACGCAGTCAGATGTGAAATGTGTTTACATCTATGAGAACCAACGGTGGAACCCAGTCACTGGATATAGCAGCAGGTTATTTACTCAATTTATTGTATTTACTTACTGTAATTTTTTACTACTGTCAAATGAAACAAGGGGTTTGTTCTAGCTTTTCAGAATAGTTATTACAGTATTCTGTCTTCAGTCTCCTCCAACATTTATTGTTAACCTGAGATGGAAGGAGCAGTGTTACTCAATTTTCTGGATTTGTAATTATCCATTCAAAATGCATTTGTAGCAAAACATTACAGATTTGTGCTTTGTGAGTGCACAAAGTGTGCCTACTTGCAGCATCTTTCATTATTAAGGCCATACAGCAAAGTTCTTATTAGGATCTATATATTCATATACATACTGTGCTAAATACATTGGGTCATCAAATAGTGTATTTGAACGGAAGTATTGAAAAAGCATTCACATATATGGGTGTCTATGCCAGAGAAAGTCAGGATTCACCTTCCAATTTTAAATAGTAGTGAGGAATATCACTCTACAGAGAAAAGTTTACATGGTCCTCAAGTTTGGTGTAACTGGAAGTAATTGTACAGGTTCTTTCCCGCAATCCACATCACTCACATTATATTTCTAAATACAGAGATTAATGATGGAAGACTGTTTCATGTATGAAAGTAGGAAGTGCTACAAATAGGCGTTTCTTCCCTCGCCTTTTAAATTCTCTGTTGTAAATGACTTTGCATTCCTTGTACACTGTTTCACCACAGAGGTCTGCCCACAGACAGATACATGTGGAGCGATGCATCTGGCCTGCAGGAATGTACAAAAATCAACACCAAGCCTCCTTCTCCACAGTGGTCTTGGGTAAATTTTATCTTAAAAGTCTTTTTACTAAGAAGGCAAGGCTTAGCAAGTAGGATACAAGACTTGGGCTCAAGTGACCCAGATTTTATTCCTGGATTTGTCGTAATATTTAGCCTTGGTTTCCCTATTTATACAATAGCAGTAATCTTCCATAGTGAAAAGAATGTTAAGCATTGAGTGGGATTTTTTTTTTAGTGGGACTTAGACTGCTTCTCTGATCCTTTTCTCTTCAACTGAATTTAAAAGTCTTGGGAACCTCTCTATGAATTTATATTGCAAGTATTAGAAGGTTTCTAGCAAGCCATTGCACTCCAAAAGGTGGAGGGAAAGAGGTTATTTTTATTATACATTAGGTGTTGATTGTGCTTGTTATTGTCTCCTTTTGACAATAGGTATCCGATTGGTATATTGATTTTAATACTTCAGGCGGGACTGATCGGGAAGGCTGGCAGTATGCAGCAGACTTTCCAGCGTAAGGAGATACCTTCTTCTACCTAAAATCCTAGCAGGCCAATGCCATTCTTAAGTCCTCATTTCTTCTTGTTTGCTATTTTGCACATTAACTGTGCTTTAACAGGGACAAGTGTGCCTTGATTTCTCCCTTTGTATGGGGAGACTAACACTGAAATCTGCTGGGGAGGTAGGGCGGCAGGGTGAGCTTAGCAAACCATAGTTGCAAGCATTTTAAAGTCAGCAGGCACATCTAGTGGGCAGATACATAGACAGTGCTCTCAGGCTGGCACTGATTGGAGATGCTCTGACATCCTCATGAACACCTATTTATATCTGTTTTGGTAGGTCCTACCATGGTCACAAGACAATGAAAGACTTTGTCCGACGGAGGCGCTGGGCAAGGTGAGGAACTAAGATATAAATAAATGTTTTTAACTTGAATGCTAACTGTTCCCTTAAAGTCTCCTTTAGTTAGGAGGAGAAAAGTCTCATCACCCAATCAACAAAAGCAATAGTGAAGAAACCTGCAATAAATAACCCATCTCCAATAGAGAAGCTGATGATCTTTAGCATTACAGCTTTAATTTTAAGCCTTTACAGGTGGATACCCTATTTGATTTTGTGGGATCTGTAGATAAAAGTCAGCTAGTTATTCTCTGTATCTGATTTTCCTTACGGTAAATGATTAAGCAATAGTAGAGTCTAGGTATATTAGTACATACTAGGTCACTTGTAACAACTGGTAATATGTCTTTTGTATTAATAGTTTTAACATATGAATTCCACATACTGCATACTAGGCAACAGATAATCCCAACCCCATTTAAGACACAGTACACTATATTCAGGTGGAACCTGGAAAACAGCAAATTGCCACTATACTCTAGTCTGTTCTATTAAGCAGGGAAAGTCTGTGTGTTCACTGTTTTTCCAGCTTTTCTATCCGTTCTGTACTAGAGTATCTAACAGCTGTGCTAATAAATTGCTGTGAACTTACACTTACGCATTGTTCTGTTTGTTATTGAGACTACAAGGCTAGTATTTTGGCCCTTGTACAAAAATCTTTGAAGTAAGGTCCTGAAGCATCAAACTATTGTTGTTCAGGATGTGCAACAAAACAAACCACATCCAGTCAATCAAAATGGTGATTTGAAATAAAAGAAGCAACTTGAGAAATACCCTCAAGACTAAACATGTCCTCTGGTTTTAACAATCAATTGAAAATTGAAAAAATAGGGAACAGCTCAGGGCTGGATCCAGTTTTTCAGAACTGGAGAAAGAAGGAATGTCCTGAGTTTTTTAGGATATTCTTCATACACAGAAATTGCTGTTGGGATGATAGAATCTAACATAGTTTCCCTAATAGGTAGCCCTACTTCCTTGCGGTTTCCACAGAAAAAATAGACAAATTCCCAGGATGAGCTACCTCCAACTCTTTAATTTAGAGCTGCCTTATCTCTGCCTACCTCAGGATGCTACATAACTTTCTAACAGGCTCCACAAAAAAAAAACTTGTAAAATGATTCTTAACCAAGACAGAGGAAGGAAAGAACCGGGTGTGGAGGTCTCTCTGCAATGGGATTCTCAACCTGGGGTCAAGTATTATCCAGCTGTTCCCCAATGAGTTTTAGAGAGCTAGGGAGCAGTGTAGCACAAGCTGCAGACTTCTTAGGTGGCCTTGGTTTTATAAAGTAACTTTTTTTTAAAAAAAAAAAGAAGCTTTGAGAAATCAGTAATATGTCAAAACTCAAAACCTGATGCAAAACATGATTGATTGTTGTAAACCCCTTTCAAATTAGAAATACTAACACTTACTGTACCTACTTAATGAAAAAGCTTCAGGATTGTTTGCACTGAAGGCAACAATGGACTGGGAAACAAATTCAGTTATAGAAAGTACGTACTTCTGACAGGTTTGGGGTTTTTTTGCTTCAGAAAATGTAAGATAGTCACCAACGGGCCATGGCTGGAAGTGCCTTCTGTTACCCTGTGGGACATCTCCGTAATTCCCAGTTCAGATGCAGATGATGAAGAAGCAGTAGCACTGTGGGCAATCAGTGACAAAGGAGACGTGCTCTGCAGGCTTGGAGTGACACAGCAAAATCCAGCTGTAAGGCTCCCTGTTTATTTTTACTCCCTTATTGATGTATTTAATGTAATTATGCAAGTACCTTCACACAATCATGCAGTGCCCTCTCTCAGAGTACCTTGTTAATTTTTTTCCCTTTTATGTCGCAGATTTGAAAGTCCTTGTCCATCAACTGTAACACAGTTTGCTGCCCACATTTCTTACAATAGTGCTTCTCCTGCGTAATGTACTTTAGCTTGTGCCACGTCACTTGGAGGAGCCTCTCTCAGCCCCTGCATATCTTCTTGTGAAGCACTTTACTTCCTCTTTCTGCACTGATAGCTTAGTTCCTCTTTTTTTTGTTTCATTTTGTTTTTTAAATTGTTGATAATGTGTGCGTCCCATTTAAATGAACTGCTGAAGGATAGAATGTCTCTGAAGTGTGGTCCCAATCTAATAATGCCCATTGATATCAGTAGAAAGTGTCCATTGCCTTTTCTGGGCCTGGAACTGACTCCTGTTATTTAAGATAGGTGGGCCTGGACTAACCTATGGATTTGACTTTTTTTACGGACTGGGAGAGAACGAACAAATGTCCAGTAAAGTATGCAGAAAGGAATAAATAGTCCTAGTAACTTCAATAGGAATACTTATTTCCTACTAATAGACACATGCTGAAACATCAAATTAGGGTTGATATGCACTGATTTTAAGCCATATTTACAACAGGGAAAAAATTAACAATATACTTTAGTGGAATTTGGAGAAAAACTGCAAGAAGTTGAAAATTTATAGGAATGATTTTTTTTTTCTTCCTGTTCAATCAGTTACAATAGCACAGATCTGTAAGGCACTGCAACAGCAAGAACTGGAATACTGTGTCTGGAATCTGAAGCCCCGTATCAGTTGATTTTGTGGGACTATTGTTCTGTGTAATCAAAACCAAGGGATTATTAAAAAAAAAAAAGGTTCTAGCCCAGCTATTCAGAGACATGTAGGTGCCTAAATTCCAGTGATTTCAACAGAAAAGGCTGTGTTATAGTCCAACACAGCTATTTTCAAACAGTTATATATCCAAATATCTTTGAGGATCAGGGACCTTGTTTCTGTTCAGTTGTAACATTATGTAAGAATTATTCTTCAGAATCTTTTCCACTGTCTAGGGTTTTTCCCATTTGGCAGTAATCAATGATATTTTGTTGTGGAGTTTTTAACCATTGTTTCACAATTCATCTTCCATGATTTGTTAGGGAACATCCTGGCTGCACGTGGGAACAGATCAGCCCTTCATTTCCATCTCAATTGGAGCATTTTACCAAGTGTGGGCTATTGCTAGAGATGGTTCTGCCTTCTATAGGGGTTCAGTGTCTCCAAAAAAACCTGCAGGTAAGTACTTGTACTTTTTTAGTACAGTCATCATCTTACGCATTGTGTAAGCTTGACTACACTGCCATGTCTGAAAAAGACAAATCTGTTTAGCAGAGTCCTTTCCAATAGCAGTGCATATGAATAATACTCTTGTTCATTATAGCAGTTAATTTGCTCTTCACTTGCGTGATTTAAAGTGTTTGTTTCTAAACAAGCTAGTAAAAATATATTAAGTGTAATGTCATTCACAGCTTTCTTGCATAGCTACGTATTTCAACTACAGACATTTCCAAGACTTCTCATACATAATTCTGTTTTTTCAATGTTTTACTCAAGTATTTCTGACTTTTAGGTGACTGTTGGTACCACATTCCTTCACCTCAAAAACAAAAGCTAAAACAGGTCTCAGTAGGACGAACATCCGTGTTTGTGTTAGATAAAAACGGTAAGGATTTTAAAAAATTGTTTATCAATGTTACAAAACCTAAATCAGTACACATCAGATTAATTTAAAAAGGAGAGGCTAAGTCAGAGCTTCTGCAGACCGATTACTGTTGCTCCAAGAGGAGTAATATTTCATATTCAAAGAGATGGAATAGGCAACCCGCTTAATTACTAGTTTTGAAGACTTGGGTTTTGTTATATCTGATAGTGCCCTAGATAGCAACAATCCAGCATCTATCCTGTTACTTTGGGGTGGAGAGGAGAGAGAGAGATGAATCTCAAAGAAGAGAATTGCATGGAAGGACTTGTCTGAAACCCTAGAACATGCAAAACTGAAGAAGAATACCTTCCTGTTGCAAATCATCGCAAGTTAAATAATGAAGAATCCTTTTGTAAAAGAAACAAGCCTTTAACACCAGTCTCCTTCAGAGATCTTAATCTCGTTTACTTCTCTAGTGCATAGTTCTTTATATGAATATTTTTCCCCAAGAAATTTTACAAAACAAAGTATTTGCTGTTTTCCAGAAAAGTTATGAAGAATAACTATAGAGATACAAATTCCAAAGTAGGAACTTCCTTGTCCTTTGCTGTAACACATTAGTCAAAACCATAATGCATATCCACAGAACACAGAAAGTATTAACTACTGGTTTGTTGTGTTGTTTACTAGCCCTTTATACGAAGCAGACATCCTGAGCTGTAACTAGGACTATTTATTTTATAGGCAATCTTTGGTACCGGCAAGGTATCACACCGAGCTACCCTCAAGGATCTACTTGGGATCATGTTTCAAATAATATCCGTAAAATGTCTGTAGGGCCCCTGGACCAGGTACGTGTTAAGCTTCCTTGTATCTCATTAGTTTATTAAAATTATGCTTAACATACTTTTGTAATTAAATTAAACGTTCTTCAGAATTATTTTTGTTTAACTTACTTTATTCCAACAAGGTGATTGTCTAAATGCTGGAATCCTGATAGCAAGACAAAATCATGCCAAAGAAACAGTGATACAGCCAGCCCTTTGCTGTAAAAAGCCTCGTTCATTTTTTTCTTCTTTTTTTTTTTTAACAGGGCTATTTTATATATTTAATCTCTTTCCTACCAAGTCTTACTGCCTGGCAATGTTTTAATTCCAACACTGCACTATCTAATTGTTTGTTTGGTTGTCTCTCTGACTAAATTAGAGCAGTTTTCACCTATTCAAGATCAAGACTGATTTCTGGAAGTGGTCAAACACTTAAAATTTTCATGTCTGGGAAGAGCAGCATGAAGGGCACATTTTATTGCCTCTCTTTGCTTTCTTGAGGTCTGGGTGATAGCTGACAAAGTGCAAGGCAGTCATAGTTTGAGCTGTGGGACCGTCTGCCATCGGACTGGTGTTCAGCCAATGGAACCTAAAGGTCTCACATGGGATTATGGTATTGGGGTAAGTGCTGGGGCCGTAACACTGCCTAAAAGTTATATATCCAAATACCCATGGGCACGCTTAGAAAGGAAAGTGCCATCCTGCTCCAGTTGGCAAGCTTTCTAAAGCTTCCATATACCTGCACGAAATTCACCTTTGTTCTTCAGTTTTAGGTTCCTTTTTTAAGTTGATATAATGGGTTATGCAGTTATAGCTGGGAAATCATTTATTTGCATTTGATAAGTATTCATTTTAAATAGGTAATTTAAAAGTTATAATGGAAAAATTAGTAAAGTACGTACCATTTTTTAAAAATAGATTCCTTCCAAGTCTCCACATGATTGTTCCCTGTATTACCCTCAATGTTTTAAGAAAGGCTGTTTCAAGGGTTTGGCCCCTTTTAAGTTGGTGGAAAACCCGCAGTGGCTCTGTTACGAAGGCCTGACCCTACTAATCTCAATTCCCTGTAATAAAAATAATCCTCAAGATTACTACCTATGTACCTCCCTGTGAGGGACGTATGCTGTGTTTTGGTTTTTGTTTTGTTTTGTTTTACAAGGAGCTGTTTTTCTGATTCAGCCCAGAGCAGGATTACTTTCCTTATGAAAAAATAGTATAAAACTAGTAGTGTACATAAAGCATCACATCAGATACTGTAATTGCAGGGTGATGTTTCTCCTTTTATATTTCTTTATCAATCTGTTACAGGGTGGCTGGGAGCACATTACAGTCAGAGGAAATGCAACTGAAGCTTCTAGGGTCGCTATGCATGACGCTTCTGGGGAAAACCCTGCAGTGTCAAAGGATTTAGAAGATGAGGAGAGTAAAGGGAAAACAGAACACTCTAAAACCCCTCTGATGGTCAGTGAAAGTCAAGAATTGGACAGAAATGCTGTTAATTGTTAAGTTGTTGCCATCTACATGTTGCAAACAAGCAGTAGTCAGTGTAATTTAAAAAGAAACTAAATGTCTATTGCCTGGAGAGAAAAAACACGACCTTTTTGTGCTACTAATGTATTTTACTGAACTGGAATTTGCAATGGGGTTTAAATACTGATTTCTTCTACTTACATCACATGTAAAATGTGTCTTGATAGAGCTAATTGTTTTGTCAAAGCAGGCAAGCTTTTTCGCCACAATGTATTTCTGACCCTTTACCATAGCTGCTACACAACCATACAAATGTGAGTATCATTGCAAATAACTACCTTTACTTCTTTTTTTATGAATATTACAGTTCCCTTCTCTACATTTCTCTCATATTCACATACCTTGCACACTATTCTTAAATTCATACTTGAGCAGAGATGAAGATGTCCTATCAATTTAAATGAATTACAGGCAGTTCAAGTGCTTTGCACTGCAAACATAACTGGTCCTGACTGTACAGGCACTTATACACGCACAGAACTTTGCTCAGGGGAGTCCTGCTTATGTAAGCATGTATTTCGGTCGTGCTATTCTTGCTTCCTTCAGTAAAATTAAATTCTGTACAACTCAGCTTAGGGCGCAGTTACCAGTAAGGGCCAATTTTTGCTGTCTTTGCTCACAGTGAGTAATACCTTAATCAACAGGTGGTACCACTGGTTTCAGGGAGACTATGTAGAGCACGGTCCTGTTCAGTCTGACTAAGAGTGACAAAGTCTCATGCTAAATTGTCAGTCCAAATACTGGTAAATCATGTTTTGTCTCCATCTTAACTGGAACCATAATTGAGTTATACAGATGCCTACCTAATGAGGCTGGAAGGCACCGGACACTTGAGGAGTTAGGCTGTGTTCTAGATCATTGCAAATTATGCTTTCCTAGCGTAAAAGACAAGAGGAGGTCTTATTTAAGATCCTGACTTCACAGTGGTAGGGAATGCAAAACAACCTCAGTGCTATCAGTGGAGTTTGCCAACATAGACTAACTTGGGTTCAGAATGAAGCTCTGTTCTTTGTTTTCAGTAAGTGATTGATTCAGCCCTTCTTCCAACACGAAACCACTTTTTATTCTCAAAAAAAGCTTTTTTTCCTGTCTTACTTATCATAATTTGACTCTGATGTGAAATTATTATTTGAAATCCAGTCCTTGGGAAGTGCTGAAAAAGCTTCCTCTCCCAATAGCTTCAGGAAGGCACCACGTTTTTCCCCTGGCAGCAGTTTACAATCATTTTTCCTCTCTGTGTGCGACTGTGTATGAAGTTATTTTTATATGATGAGCAGTGTGGTGTGGTCTCAGTACTGTATTTGTAGAAGTAAAATTTAAGTTTGCACGTATTTAAAGAATATATTTGGTATTTTAATGCCAAGAAAAGCACTGTTTCCAAGTCCAAATGTGAATGAAGATTCAAGATGCTTTACTGTTTAAAAAAAACTGTTAATCTTTCCAGTATGTCATTATAGATTTCTGGTTTATACATACATTGTGGAAGTACTATAAATAACATGTTTGCATTAATTACCATAATAGGTTTTGCATAACTTGCACAGTATGTTGTCCAAATAAATAACTTTATTACGTGTATTTTTAGAGAATTATTAGGATTGTATTTTCTCTGCATCGTAGCAAAAAATTTTTTTCTTTTAATAGTCAGTGTTTACATATCCAACAATCAAACTGATTTCATAGAATGAGCTTTGTAATGTACCTTTGTGTTTTTCCCTGCATTGCCAAGTTTCACTTACTTTACTGTAAAAAGCTGGATTTAAGTGAACAAAAGATAAATTATAAGTTGAGTACTAAGTATTTGCCTTCTGAAACTATTATTTAGAAAATTATTTAATTTAAAAAATATGTCATTGTTATGGCTAGTTAAAATAAGGAAAAGTGACTTTAAATTGAAACAATTTTGAAAAATAAAAGTAATTTATCAGAAAAAACTGCTTCTTATGAAATCCTTTTTGACACATCCAAGAAAGTAGCACTTAGTAGCAAAGTACCATTGTGGAACTAGCAGTTGTCATTCCATTAAAACGCCTATGTCCTGTGCCTGACTATTCATCGAGGATGGCTGTGTTGAGAGAAGGGGCTAACCTTCATGTGTCTCCTCTGCTACTGTATTTATAGCTAGATATTACATGCCATTTTGGGCTTAATATTTTAAATAATGCTTCTGTTTGCAGGAAATCCTGTCAGAAATACACTGCCACGAGCATTTCAACTCCGTATTCGTGAGTAATAGCGGTATAATTAGTTCATAAAGTGATGTGCAATTCCATCAATGGCACTGTTAAAATACTGTTTTTCCAACTCATTGGTTTCCTTCCTCAGCCAAAGTAACCAAATAGCAATTCAAACATGGCTATCCCACAAAAACATTTCAGGGATGACATTTAGTATCTGGAAACTCTTCAGATCTCCCTTACAATACACTGGTCTAGCACACTAATGACCTTTAAAGAATCCTACAAAAAATGATCATAACCTACAAGTGCTTAGTCATCATTTACTCTATGACACACAGAACCATAGAATTTAGGCTGGAAAGGACCTCAGGAAGTCACCTAGTCCAACCCCCTGTAGGGCTAATACAACCACATTGCTCCAAGCCATGTCCAGTCCATCTCTGAACACCTCCGAGGATGGAGGTTCCACAACAACCAGCTGACACCGCTATTTGAGGCCACCACTGCTGCAGCCTGGGGCAGAGGCCCTAAGCCCTCTCTGCAGCCCACACCTAGGCAGCAGCGTCCTTCCCCTGGGGCAGAGGTCCCTGCCGCAACACGGTGCCAGGCATCCCACCCTGCAGCGCCTTTACACAGGCTCCAAGCTGTCCTCAGCAGAGCTGCTGCGCCTCTCTGGGGCCTGTCACTACGTCCAGGCCCAAGCGCCCCATGGGTCTGTCCCTCTCTCCTCAGCAGCAGGTGCAGCCGAAGGTGCCAGAAGCAGCGCCCGGAGCTGCTGTGGGAGCCGCAGCGCGGAACACCAGCCAGGAGCCCCGCCCGGCCAGCCGCTCAGCCCGGCCTCCCGGCGCTCCCTCAGGAGCGGCGCCGCCCCCCGGCTCCTCTCGCGAGAGGACGAGCCCGCCAAAACACCTCACGGCCGCCCGCTCCCTCTCAGCAAAGCGACGTCGCACTAAAGCGCCCACCGCTCCGGGCGACACTCCCCGCCCCCGCCGCGCCCCTTCCCGGGTACCTCCTCGCCACCGCGGCTCGCTCGCTCGCTCCGCTGGCGAACGCCGCCGCCACAGCCGCCCCACAGCCAGGGGAAGTCCCCCGCGGCTCGCGGACACTCGCCACGCCCCTGCCGGCGGGACGCTGGCGGCGCGAGTTGCCGCGCGCCGGAGGCTGCGAGGGCCCCCCCGGTCCTGCAGCGGGGTGCGGGTCATCTCTCCAACCTCCGGGGATTCCCAGCAGCGCAAGGACGCTGCACGCAGCAGAAACTGCTGCCCAAGCCGCCCGGCTTCTCCCCGGGCCCGCCGGAGCAGGGCGGCAGTGCAATTTGCAAAATGGCATGTGTCTGATTAATGCCTTTTGATACCCAAATCCACTTAGCCCACGCACAGTCGTTTACATGAGACAGCCTTCAACCAGCCTCAGCACTGAGCTCCTGGCACCGCCAGCGTGGGTGCTGCGGGTGGATGTGCACACCCGTGTTCTCCCCCCAGCCCTGCGGCTGCAGGGGCCACAGCCAGACACCGCCGGAGGCACAGTCCGTGGAGCCTGTCATGCTGCAATACACCTCTCCCACCATTCCACATACAGGTCTGCCTGTTGTTACCAACAGCCCATCAGGTCCAGTTTGCACTGACCTATATGGTGAGAAATGACCAAACCACACCCAACATACTCTCACCTGAAGAGATGCTAACTAGAACAACTGAAAGAAAATGCCTCTGTGTTACCAATTTCTCTCATTGTAATCAGACAACATATAAATACATTAAGGGCTTCACCAATAAGGAGCAGCTGTTGAATAAAATAAGATACAGCACTGTTATGGCAAGTCAAATCTGTAAGAGACTAGGTAATATTTTCATTAACACTTGAGAACTAGAAGGGCTAATCACAACTATTTTAGTGTGAAAAGAGTTTGGAAACTAAGAAAAATCCCAAATCGAGGCAGGATCCAAATAATTTGTCTCTCCCATAAGGCCACATACAAAACATTACATTGTTCTACATCATACCTGTAGACCGCTACAGTGGAGAAAAATTCACATCCCTTACCAGCTTATCTGGGAAACCTTACCTTTTAGTCCGAATGAAATTGTCACGCTATCAGCCCCGCTGGAGCAGAAAAAATGGCATGTTATAAACTATGCAGTGCAGTATAACCCTTCTGTGATGGATCCAACAAATCCTTCCTCAGTCGCCATTCCTCCTTGGGTAGCCCTGCTTTGCAGGGAGAAGGACCACGCCGCATACTATTATCAATCCTACTGGTGCACGAGACGCCAGATTCTCCCTTCGCTATCCCCAGCGCAGAGCAGCAGCCATCCTGCCAGCACAGACCTCGGGGACACGGGTAGGAAGAGCTGTAACACAGGGGCTCCACAGGCAGCACCGTTCCACCTGAGTGCACGTTAGATTGTTCTTCAGGTAGGAGAATATGAGAGAAAATGAGAGTCCCTCAGTGACATAAAACTTTTTACAATAAGATGGGAAATGGGGGGAAAAAGAAAAAAGCTCATTTTCCTTTTTAAAGAGTTCCTGCTTCATTTATTGTGTTTTATAATACCAGAATCTAGCACTAACCCAGAAATAATCCTGATCACATTACAGGCTTCATTAGCAAATAATTTGTAATTGGATAGATCATTGTCTAACTTATGACTATACTAAAGCATTTTAATCATAGTTTTAGCAAAAATAAGTCATTTGTCCCTTATTTATTATTTGTATTATGATGGCACCCAGAGACCCACTAAAGCAAAACTCCGTGAGGCTGGATGCTCTGGAAACATAGACCAGAAAATGTCCTTACTCTAGAGAGCTTACAATCTAAGAAAGCTTTATAGATCTTTACATTAACAAGTACTTTAAAAGTTTTTATGCTTTGCAAGGTTCAAAATTGTCAGAGCAGATCCAAACACTCAAGATAAATATTCAGATTTGGTGGCCAGATTCCCCATATGTGCCACTTCACTCATCAAGTTAGTCAAATGTTGTCATCAATTTTACTTTCCTCCATAGCAGGAGAGATAAGAACAGAGTCACTGAAAGGTTGGTGAACACCAGTACAGCCAAGATTCTCAACAAGCTCTAGTGAACTCTGGTGATGCAGCCCTTAAGTGCTCAACTCACAACCCTTCCAGGGAGGGTAATTTTCAGAAGTTACTAAATCTTTACTTGCAAGTCAACTACAGTGTTACAGGATAGGTTTCCAACCCTGACGCACCACACAAATACATCCAATTAAGCTCTGAAAAATTCTTACAATTTAAAGTAATTTTTTAATGTGCCATATAAGCTAGATCCATGACTGTTACCTGTCTTTTAAAGAAAAAATAGGGGATAGCTGGAGGCAAAAATAATCTCTTAAAACCTCTACGTACTGACATGTATTATCATGCAAGAAGGAAAAAGAATGACAGTAGTGGCTAGCTGTAGGTGTTTTGGCTGAAGCTATGAATCTATGTGGAATATTTTTGTAGATGTTCCTCATGATCATCATCCCCATGTTGCTGTTGATAATGCTGGTACAGTTTGGACCCCCAAGCTCCCCCCATCCCTTCTACTGCTGGAAAGTGTCCGTTGGACATATTGAGTATAATCGAGGTCAAGGATTTAATGTAATTTTTGGCCAGTGTGAGAGTCTCTATTTTGGAAAGTTTATTCTCAGCTCTCACATGAGGGATCACCTCCCGCAAAGCCTGGAACGCGTTGTTGAGCTTGTGCATTCTTTGCCTCTCCCGCTCGTTGCTTTCCAGTCTCCTCAAATGCCTGTCCTTATTGCTCCAAGGATGCTTGGCTCTGGCTGTAGTGACCTTGCTGCTCTCCTTGTTTCCCCCATTCCTCCTTTCTTTGCGTCGCAAACATTTCACCAGTTCTTTTTTTCTCATTGCTGACTCCTCAGAAAATGCTTCTTTGTCAACAGTATGCCTTTGCTTCTTTCCTTTGGTTTTAGTCTTCATGTTTTGGTAGATGTACTGGTATTAAGCATCAATGTGCTGTAAAACATGACACCAATATCTTTAATTGTTGCACAGTTCCATGCTGAACAAATGATCATCTGATGCAGGTTTGTTTGATACATTTGTTTACTTGTTCACTACTGGAAAACCATCTTTGGCTCTCAATTTAGTGATGTTTGTTTTAGAAGTTGTGAATGTTACTAGTCAAGATGACCTGTGCAGATGAACAGAGGAGAAAATCCTTTTTCAGAGAACAACAGATCCTCCTTCAGCTGGAAGGAAAAGGTTACAGGGGGAGCAGAGGCCAAGTGAATGGAACCATTGAAACAAAAATGCAGTGAAGAGCACTGGTGTCCTCACATATGGGAAGCCAAGTGAAAAAGACACCTCTCTACTTTCTTATAAGTAGGCCTCAAACTGGAGAGATTTCTCTTCTCTCACTGCACATAAGAGAAAATGGTCTCCAAGCTGATCCAGTCTTGCCGTGGGAAGAGTGAACCACAACTCAAAAAATATCAGGAGTACAGTGATCAATTAGGTTTGATAACACATTGCCTCTGGTTTTTGATCTCACATGCTTCTGTTTTCTCCCAGCTCTAGTTACCACAAGTTATAATAAAACCATATACTGCCTCACTGTACGTATACAGGCTTATGTGTGGGGTATTAGACAGAACCCTCAGGCTCTTACTCAGAAAGTAATTTCTCCTTGAACTCCTGGCAATTGCTTTTTGTAGGAATAGGTTTCTGCTGTATTTATGAGCAGTCCACTAGAGGGAAACATGACACACTAACTCATATAGAGGCTCAGAAACTCCTAGACAGCAACATGTTTTCACCCACAGCATTTCTGCATTCTGGGCTAGTCCCCTCCACCCTCCCAAACAAGCACTTCCCTCCTCCAACAACAATCAAATAATGGTGGGGCTTAATTGCAGTTTCTGCCCCAGTTCAAGAGCAGCAGAGCAGTATTTATTCTCCAAGTTATCCAAAAAGACACAGCAGTGTTCCTTCCTCGCATGTTAACAAGCCAGATGACAGCATTGAAATTTTACCCTCCCTCAGCCCAGATTCTGTGCCAACACTACATCTGAAGACAGCAGCCTCACACCAACCCTGCCTCTAACGCCAACTATCAATGTTACCAAGACTCTACTTCCAAAATGCTTCCTTCCACTTTCTTCTACTTCATGTAGTCATAGAAAGGTTCAGTCTTAAAAAAAATATATTTTTATGCTGATGCTATTATGTAGGAGCAGTGAGAGGGCTGGTGAGCCAATAAAAAAAAACCACACACACACACACAAAACAACCCCCACCAAAACCAAACCAAACACCAAAAAAAACCTAGCCACAGGTGCTTGACTGTCCCAGTATAGGACATCAACCTTAGCTGGAGCAGGTGGTGAGCAGATCCCAGGTGTGCTGCGGTAAATATCACTTCCTTTCTCATTTCTTTAGCGAGATTTTCAGCTGCTTGGCATTCACAGCAACTCAGTTCTCTGCCTGCGAGGGCATCCTGGCCATCCCCATGTTCCTTACTATCAGGGAGGCAACTTTGCCAGAAAGGACAGGAATTCACAAAGCAGTTTGGTTAGGGTAGCACCCAGGTGACAAATGCTGAGAGAAAGACAGCACCAAGTAACTTGTGTTGTGGCAGCCTAGAAGAAATGCTAGAGGCACACGGGTATCTTAAGCAAGAAAATAGGACTAAAGCCAAGCACTGGGTTTGTTCTGGACTCTTAATCTAACTCACTTGGCAGAAAAGGCATAACTGCAGGACAGAGAAGTAAAGGCGGGCACAAAGGAGACCAGTCAACTTCCCCCCTCCAGCACAAAAAGCATTGTTAGGGAGAGCAGAGAAATGAGCAGCAGCTGTTTGAAAGGAAAACAGCCCGCAGGACTTGGTGAAGAGGAGGTTCATGGAGGCAGACAGCAGAGAAAGCTGAAAGAAAATCCAAGAGAAAGGAAGCTTCAGCAAACCGTGGGAGCAAAGTAGTCTTTAAAAACTGCAGGCTGGGGGAAAGCAAATAGGATGACGTGGGATAAGAGGGTGCTTAGCTGGCTGGGGTTTGCTTCCAGACCGTTGCACAGTGCTGTAAGCCTGAGAGACTACCTCATGGAGCAACAGCTAGGCTGCCAGAACCCCTAGGGAGATGGCATGGGTGTGCAAGGACGAAATAGAGATACAGAGGGGATCAGGAGCAACAGACTGGGGTGGTCAAGAGAAACCGAAGAGAGCAAGCAGCCAAATACCAACAAATATTCCACCCTCTGCACCCATCCATCAGGGCTGGCGTCCCTCCTCTGTGACTTACCACTGCCGCCAGCTGCGGAGAAGGTGCCTAGGGCCCAAGGGGTGACATAGCAGAGACCTGCGGGAAGCCAGGAGCAGCAGGGGGGTCTGTGGGGGCAGCAGGGGCCCTGCCTGTCCTCTGGGCTGAGCCAGGGTCTGTCAGCAGGAGCCTGTGAGGGAAGCAGGACCAGCCCCAGCGCTGACAGGAGGCCCCCAGGCAGGCACTGCTGCCGTGCCCGCGGTCCGGAGCTCTGCCTGCAGCAGCGGCCAGGCGCCGAGGCCCGCCAGGCAGACGGCGGCCCCGCTACCCGCCGCGCCGGCAGGTGGCTGCGCCGCCGCACGCCCGCCGCGACACGTCGCTTTAGCGGCGGGGGCGGGCCCGGCCCGGCGCAGGCGGGTGCTCCGCGCCTCAGCCGCCGGGCCGCGAAGTAACGGTCCTGACGGGGAAGGGGCGCCCCCGCGGCACGGCACGCGCGTGGGGAGGCGAGGCACCAGGCCCGGGCAAAGCAGCCATGCGGGGCACATGCCCCCAGCTATTGCCATGGCCCTTTTTACCCCCACGGGGGGGGGGGGGGGGGGGGGGGGGGGGGGCGGTGCGCGGAGAGAGCAGCCAGCACAGGGCTCCTGGGTTTTGGATGGTCACAGGGCTCTAAGTGACAACAAAATGGGATGGGGCGGCACTCCCCGCCAGCGCTGCAGCAGCGTGTGTATCGAGGTGCTGCCACCAGACTGATGGAAGCTAAGCCACGCAGATCAACGTCACTACAGGAGGGGTCAGTCTGGCACTTGCTTCAGCAGGTGGAGTGTCCTCGGGTGGAGGAGGAAAAAGCCCCTCTCAACTCCATGCTGCCTTATCACACCACCTGTGTGAAAAGGGCCCCCAGACGAAGCACTTGCATCCCTTGCAAGAAGGCTGCTGATGATAAAGATTGCACATGCTCAAAATCTTTGACAATAGATTGTTCTATGTAAGATGACCAATTTAGTGCCATGGGATCTTTTACATCTGTTCTCAGTAATGACCACTGTCTTGGTCAAGTTTCAGCCCAGTAGTTATATTTTACCTAATGAAGTCAAGTCATCTTGATATCAGTTTCTCATTCCCAGGTCTCAACAGCTGCCAGGACTCAGAACAGCTGCGATATGATGTGGGGGCTTCCACAACAGCCTCCGTTAACTACTGACATTGCTGCTATGCGTCATCACAACCCCAACAGTTAACAGGTTACAAGGCAAAACCAGCACTCTCCTCCTGCCTCACGGAGTGCCCCAGCTGAAACAGTCTCAGATCTCCTGTGAAAGAAGCTACTAGTATACGCAAGTACTACAGTCACCTGGTGATCTTAGGTCCATTCAGCACATGCACTTAGATTAAAAATCACACACACAACAATAAAATCATTTTCTAGAAATAAATTCAATAAATACTGAGAAAACATATCATCAACCTGTTTCCTAAAGGGCACTTAAAAATTTTGAAGTTTCCATTCTTCCTACAGATGCTTAATTCTAGGATTAAAAGCAATATTCAGTTTTTAGAATTACACTGTTTGTATTTTAAGTATTGCTTCTCTACTGACTGCATATGCACATTACCTGAAGTTCACATACGGGTGATATTAGAAGAAATTAAAGATGACTATCCTATTTAGTGTTGACTCATCTGCTGGGACTGTAGCTTTGAGCTTTTGATACTTTCTCAACCTCTGGACACTAACAAATACATCTTACAGTAGAACTAGACTGTGGACCTGATCCATTGCTGGCATCTGTTTAAGAATGAACAAACATAGACAAAGAGATTATAAATATATAACTGTATTTTATTTTTAATATTAAATATTTTTAAATTACAAGCAGTTTCTTGAATCACACTATGCATGATAATCAATATACAGTAGAAATTACAATTTAAAAATGTACACAATTTAAAGACATTTTGACCTGAAATTTCATTAACTATGATATATTGCCATAAACCTCATACCTGTATTAAATTACAATAGGAAAACCTCATACCTATGATTTTGTTACATAGTTTCTCATTTACAAATAGAATTAAACATTATATATACACACACATCAGTACCATTTATCATTTAAGTTACACCTACATCTGTGCAAGTTCAAACAATTTCATAAACAAAACTAACTGTAAGTCATATTCAAGTTTCTGAAAAACAGGCTGCTGGTATTACAAATACTTATTTTCAATAAGTTTATATGATGTTCGACTCTCCTCTAGGTTTTTTCCAGTCTTGTACCAAAACCATTAACATACAAGGATATTTCTGTGTGACTTAAAGCTGAAGTAATTTTGTATACTCCATTCTTACTTAAGGCTATTTCTTATAAGGCTAATATACTTGGATTCCACCTTTCACCAACTCCAACAAAAATAGCCATGTCACTAACACCTGACAATGCTGACATTTTAGCATAGTGCTTAATCATAAAAAAAAATCTTCCTACCAACCAGCCTCCTCATGAAAAAGATTGAGTACTACATAAAAATCTGCTAAAAATACTGATAAAAAGAATGAGGCTTAAATGGCTTTCATTAGTGCATCAACAAGGATATGAAAAAATGTTTAATCCACTCATTTCCATGAAAATGGCAGTTTCCATAAATGCAGTTATACAAGCAACATATCTGCAGCCTGGGGATTTGGGAGAGTACAGGTGTTTCCATTAAAACTGGGCACTCTTCTTGCTCTGTTGGCATCTCACTACAGATCCTCATTTTTAAACAAACCTCCTTAGGTGGGAAAAATCAGATCTTTTAAATAACTTTAGTAGCCAAATTGAGACAATGCCTTCATTATTCAAATAATCAAGGTATTCTACTAGAGAAGGAATTAAAATGTAATCAGTCCTCATAATAAACCATTGAAAATAGATACATGTACTTCTAAAACAGAAACCATGCTTAAGTAGCTAGTGCAAGAAATTACATATAATTTAACGAATGATTTGTAATAAATCCCCTTATTATAATGTAACATGTTGGAATTACTGAGTCATCCTCCTTGTGCCACTGACTGCTAGGCAGATATATTTAAGTATTGCTAGTAGTTGATCAGAATTTAACTATAAATTTTTCCAAAAAAAGACCTTTTATATTATTGCAATCCAGCCTACTGGATTACTGAAATTAGAATTCATCGTTTAAGTGAGGGGAGTCAACTTTAAATATTTCTTTCTCTTCATTGTACAGCTAAAAAGGACATGACCTTGCTTAATATCATACACATCCCAGCTCATTGTGAAAAAAATGCTCCTTTGGCAATCCATTAGCAATGAGTCCATTTGGACAAAGGAGTAAACTTTCACTTCCTATGTAAGATTTTCTTTAAATCCAGGTAAAGAATAAAAATCTTAGATTTCCATCAAGCAAAGGAAATTCCTGATGTGCAAGATAAGCATCTGATTTTCCAGAATTATAATAAACAAAATGCACAACCAAATTGTAACCTTCTGGAGTATAAGCTTTTATTTAACCTCGGACTATATTTTAAATCAAATGATTCAAAATTAAGGCTGAACTCCAGGTCTGATACAGTAGATTTTTCACCACCACGCAAGGCAGATAAGCCCACACGTTCTTTGCAGACCATTATGGAGTTTCATTCTTAGTTCTCATTTTCCATACTTAAAGTATGGTGAGAATTTTAGAAGACAGATGAGATACCTTAATCTAGCTGTATCAAGGAGTTTAATGATGGAATTATGGAATTTCTAAGCAATAATTTGTGCACAAAGTCTATTACCTATATTTTAAAATATTGAGTGTAGCGCACAGCTTCCTTAAACCCTCTACAGTATATACTGTAAGCCTGTATTAAGAACTACTTGGCTTTGCCTCTTAAATCATGTTTTGGGAAAAGTCCGTGAAAAATTCAGTTCCTTACCTCATACTGAAGAACAGTTCTGACTAACTCTGAACCTGAGTGCCTCATCAGAAAGAGTCATCTCAACAACACATTGGCAACTTTAAATAACATTATAACTAAATCATTCCCTTTTGATCCGTATGCAAACCATTCTGGTTAAGGGCTAAATAATGCTGGGGAAAAAAGCAATGAACATATTCCTGTCATTTTAAAACATACTTAAAAAAATCAAACTGCATATAGAGGTATACGAGAACAAGCTTTACACATCTGAAAATATCTAGTCCTCCCATACTTCACATGATGAAAATTCTCTGGTGACTGGATCTGAACACAGAGCACTTGGACCACCATTATACTGAAGCCCTGCCAAAATAGCCACTAAAATACAAAGTACTTCATATTTCAGTACATTTGTATTTTAGTACACCAAAATACAAAACATGAAGCCAGGTAAACTGTTCCTATCAGTGTTTCCTACAGATCTGCAGCTGCCTAAGGCATTCCAAGAGGTCAGGGATTTGTTTCTTAACTGAACTCACTTTGGAGTAATAATTAAGGATTTTTTTTTTTCCTTTTCAAGCAGTTTAAAGGATTAAATGAGCTAAATGCATGGTAGAGTATGAAGGTTAGAAAAATCCACATTGTATTCCTTTCCCTACAGACAGCTTCAGAGCAAACTTTACTATACTGCATCTTTGGGTCAGTATGCATTTCAAGGTGTACCATGCAGCCTTGCAGACATCTTAAAATATGGCCTTATAAAGGGTGCAAAATTGGGCATTAACCATTAATCTAATTCTTAACTGTCATCGCATCACTGAGAGGTAGATTTACCACAGGCCTCGATGGCAGCCCCAATCTGCAATCAGCAGAAGAGTGAGCTTCAAAATTCACAGAATGTACAACTGAAGGGCCAAGTGTGCCCAAATCCAGTCTATTGAAATTAGTCTTTTTATAAGATTCATAAATTCCAGTTTTGTACAGCCAATTTTCCCTCTTCTCTCTCCAAGGCAGAAATTATAGTAAAAAGTGGAAGGCCCTTAGTTATGATATAGTCAGATGCTATTACAGTTTAAGCAGTCAGTAGGACCATATTCAGGATTTAAAAGACATTATCTCTTTCATCTAAAAATTCCAGAGTATATCATATATTCTCTTCCAGTTTCCTATAAAACATGAACACTAACAATCAACCTATAATCATTATCATTTAGAAATGGTACTGAATATAAGATTTCAGCAAGTCTAACATAACACTCAGAAGTTATGTACGTTTTACAAGTACCGTGCATAGCAAAGGCTACAAAAAGGACAAATTAAACTGGATAACTGGGCCAATTCAACTTGTCTTATTTTCCTTGAAAGATTTAAGATTTTGATTCTGTACACCATCAGGAAATAAAGGAAGAGTAATCCATAGTGCAATTGTAATAAGCAAAGTAATATGTAGTGATATCTTTTCGAATAAATATGGCTCACTACTGATCAACTATCATTCATACAGTTTCAGCAACACGGCCACCTGTTGCACAGGACAGTTATACACAATTCTACAACAGGTGTATGTTCAAATAGATAATGAACTACATGGAAAAATATAAAAAGAATATTATACAATCTCATACACAAACCAGACTGTAGTGTAATTGCTTTACTTGTTTAAGTTATCTGAAAAATACTTCAAGTACTTGAAAACAGCGGCAGAATCATCTTTCAATGAAAAGCAAAATTGCACTGATTTAAAAATACATTACAAAGTTAAATACACATTCAAATTAATGTCCTGATTTAACATTGCTTTCAGTGTTTACTTTCATTTCTTAGTACTTCTTGGTTACCTGCGTTACTCCAGGAGGATCCAGAGTTTAGATAAAGAAGTTTCAGACAAAGTCTGTGTGTTTTATGTATGTAGTCCAAGGAAGTTTTAATTCATTTAATCTTTTTCTCCATCTTCACTGCTTCCTATTAGTAGAGGAAAGGTCACAAGGTACAGTGAGATTCTTCTGCACAACCCTCCCTTCTTTGTAAGACTCTTCCTAGAACTTGGCATTCTCCTGTTTCACCCTTCCAAGTTTTGGTTAATCTTTCCCTAGAGCTTTCAACTACTGTAAACATTTGGTACATTTATACATAGACATCTGCTTAAATCGCAGAGTTCAATGTCACTTCTTAGGACACGAAAGCAATGTAGGATCTCCAAAATAATCTCTCTTATCTGTAAGTTACTAAGCAGCAAACATTATCTAATCAATAAGCACAATACAAGAACAATACAACTCTCTATATAAAACACCGATTACGTTTTTATAGACATTGACCATTAGTAAAGCTCAGTGATCAGTAATATTTATTTTTAATAATGCAACGTTTTATCAAGAGTAACAATATGCTGAACTGATTCAAGTCTGCTAATTTTTGCTTCTCAACTCTCAAAACTGTATCAAAGCTTAAAAAAAAAACTTTTTCTTACAGACAAGAAAGCTTCTGTTAATAAATACTGCTAGTACTCAATATTGCTATGAACAGTTTGGCTCTCCTAACAAACTATCCTACTCGCAGCTCTAGAAAACATGCTGCAATTCTTGAGAGAACGTCAAGAACACACTTTCTAAAAAGCATTATGAAAAGAAACTGAACTGTAAAATAAGCTCAGACAACAACGGCAGAAACATCACGTTCCTAGCATCCTCACCCTGCGCAATGAAAATAAAATTGTGACTTACGACAGTGCAATAATGAGAATTATTCAACTGCCGTAGTGCGGCAGCTATACAGAAGTGCTTAAGAACTGCATAGATTTTGTTTATATAGATATAGCACTAGGGTTTTTTAACAGAAAATTTGTGAGCTTGTCCTGTAAGTGTTCTGTAGAATATTCAGCTGCAAGTTTGTAGCAAATTGGATGCAAATAATCTCAATCTAAATGGAAAGCTATGTCTTAACTGAAATACAAGACCAGACATAAAACTTTTATAGTGTTAAAAATACATTTCTAAAGTATTTAAAATAGAACAAGATTTATCATATCTATTACTTACATCTTTGCATAAAGTTTTTAATTTGTAGTTTTAAAATAATTATTACAACTAAATCACTTACCTCCTTGCTCTATATCCGAATCTGTAAGATGTGTAAGAGAAAAGCTAGCCATGTTTGCAGGAGAGATAGAGAATCTGGAATAAGGGGAAGAATGTGACCAGTTCTGATCGAGAGTCCGGGAAGGTGGAGGTGGAGAGAAGTACTTTGATGACTGAAGAGGTGGTTTAGAACTAATAAGACTATTAGCTGCCTTCGATATAAAAGATGGCTCTGGAGAAGAGAAGTCATCATCCCATTCAAAACCCCCACCTTGAGAAAAAAAAGAAAAAGAAAAAAAGAGGCAATTTACAGTAATATAAAGTCATATATAGTTTTAAAAGAAAGCCCCTGGAAGACTGCATTAACCCAAAACAAAACTTTTAGCTTTTCTGTTCTAGCCCTGGGGGTCACAAAGATGTGCCACCCATAGCTTGGTTGCCTCTCAAGATACACTGGACACATCAATACATAAACAACCAGTATTACATCACAAGCTTTGATAATCAGTAACACTAGTATCTGAGCCTAGCTGAAGGATGCAAAACTGAAGCCGGTATGGTACAGTGAATTTACAAATCACATAATTTAAACAACATTTCATTAAAAACTATGCACAAAACAGTGTCAGCCCCTGCTGTGTATAAATATATTCAAGTACCTTCTTCATCTGTTGAGCTTTCTGAATTTGCAAATCTGTTTAAGTAACCAAAACTCGAAGATGGAACAGGAGTGCTGCGAGAGTCTTCGCCATTCAAGTCCGCTGCGCGGTTTCCCAGCTCCTTAGTTGGCGTTTCCTAAGGCAAACAAAATAACTTACTGAACTCTCTTGTACACACAATGTATCGTGCCTATAGATGCAAGCATTCCAAAAATACACTCCCCCACTCCTGCTATCAAATCTACTGTGGAATTAAATGGTCTGTAAACTCTTAAGTTATTCCCACACAACAAAACTTTGAGTTATAGATTAAGCATATGCACGCACTTCTATTTCTAAAGAAAGTTGTATCAAATCTACACTAAAATGCACGCAGGAAATGACTATTTAAATATTATTTATGATATAAAAAGGTTTCATATTTCTAGGAACAAAGCTAAAATATCTTCCAATTGAAAACAGTTCCCTTATCAGCCTGAGACAGGTAAGATTTTTTTCTATTTGATAAAGCCTTATCCCATCTCCAAACATGGGTTTTTTAGCCCTTAATCATGCTTCAGGATAAAGAGACAGACTTTTTATGAGCGGTATTTGAAGCAGGCAACATTTTATCAGTTACTGTAATAATAAAGAGTTCAACAACTAAGAGCAGTTTAAACACAGCTAATTTTTTTCCTTCCCCTTCTGACAAAAGGATTACTATTCTACTGCCTAAACACAAATGTATCACCTATGTTTTCTATTCCAAAACACAGTTATCTCAAATATTTATGTGCGTCATCATAAGCAACATTTCTAAAGCTTGACAATGTGACTGTTCTTTTAAACTCACTGTACTAGTTTAGTCGCCGTAATGTTAAAATACAAATCTCCTCTGTATCAAGTTACAGAAGTTAAAAATTGATAAAGCAGATATAAAATTCAAAGTTACCTTTGTTTCTCTAAGCAGATCAGTATTTCACTCAACGTGAATCACATTGGATTAATAAAAAGTAGCATTACCATCTAAATACCGTTCTCATCTTTGATTATGGCTTAAGGTCAATTTACCTTAATGCTAACTAACACAAGACTCAGAATTAGGTTGCGGTTTGGTTTTGGTTTTTTGTTGCTGGTTTCTTTTTTTTCCTTCTTTTCTTTTATAAAAGCATTTGAACTTAAAGTCCTCAAACTCATTAAACAGATAAACTGCTTCTACAAAGTTACAACAACATTCTGGTAAAGTAAATTAATCAAATCTGGTCCATAATGATGCTGTCTCACATATTCAAATTAAATACAACTTACAAACATCAGAAAGGCATCACTAAAAACCATGTTTTATTCAGCACACGTGCAGTCAAGAGTCCAAAGGCAATGGAGATTCAGGATTTGGCAACGAACACTGCTCAAAACAAAACCCTCCTTCACTTCAAATTAGTGCTGCTATTCTACCAGCAGCACACAACTGCACCTAGCCAAGAAAAAGGTTTTTTTCTTTATAAAGAAAAAATAACTCACATCACAAACAAGATCTAACCCTGCCAAGACAAGAAAGGTGATCTTGTAATGATGTGTCCACAAATATTATTAAGCTATTCTATCACATCTTGTTTAAAAAAACCCAAACCAACAAAAACTTTACTTAGTAATTAAAAAATAAAAGATACCTGGTCAAACAAATAGACCGTCACATCATCAAAGAACGTTACAGCCTTTTTCTCATTTTTCCAATGCTCATGTTGCCTTTCCTTAAGAGGTTTTGGAAGTTTCAACAAGCTTCTCAGATGTTTCCCATCATCCTTGTCAGTAAGTATCTCAGGTACTTCATGAACAGTTTCATCTTCACTGTCAGAACTCAGACTATGCACATGAAAAGTCCTCATGTCATCCTCAGAATCACTGTTTTCATCTTCCTCATCCGCATCATCACCATCTTCTAAATCAAGCATTCCAGAAACATCGAGTTTGCCAAGGTATTTTCCTTCAATATCTGGCTCTTTCAGTTTTTGCCCTTCAATGTGATAGAAGGATTTCTCACTCAAATCTAAAGGACTGTGTATGTTATGCACAGACTTTAAGTCTCTGTGTGAAAGAAGTTCTGAAGTATTAGTGCCAACACAAGACACTGTTTTATAGGAAGTCTCACATAGTTTTATTTCATCCCTTAGGTTACTTTCCATCGATAATTCCACGGAATTCAGAGTTGCCTCAGCCCATTCATCAGGACACCCCTGCATCCTTACATCCATCTCTTGCATCTCTAACTTGTGATTTAGTTCTAGTTTTGCATTTTGATTATTGGTATCCTGGTAATTTCTTACATCACACATTTGCTGTCTCTCTTCAAAATTGTAATCCTCTTCGGTATTATTCTCTCCTCTATTTGAAGAGACAACACACGTAGTCTCTCTTGACAGATTTACGGTCTCTTCTGGTTTTTTATCTGGCTCGGAATCATTATCAGAGAAATAGGCAGAGTCTCTATAGGAGTTTTGATTTCCACCCAGAAAAACCTTTGGTGTTATTTCAAAATTGCTATTCACTGCATCTAAACAAGCTGCTGCTTCTGAAACAATTATGACTGGATTAGAAGGTAAAGCACTGGCATTGCTCTCACTGACAACACAGAGAGCAGTATCTACACTAGAAGTATCCTCAACAGCGATATGGGAAGTCCATTCTGGAGATTCCAGGTTCTCCGTTTCATAGCCACTGTCAGCAGGTTTATCAGGTGGCAAAAGCTTCTGAGGACTTTGAGCCTGTAAAGATTCTAAAACCTCATTGACATCTAAAGAATCCAAAGAATCGGGCGTCTCTAAGGCTTGTTCTACAGTTTGTATAGGAGATGGGCTGTCTTCCAAAAGACTATCCTGACTTGTACAATCTGAAGTAGCAACAGAAATTAAGGTCACCTCTTCTGGAACATCCTTACAGTTCTCAAAATGATCTGATGTTTCTTGGTTTTCCTTCAATAAACATTCAGCCTTTTTTAATATGGGAGACTTATCTTGCAAGTTTGTTTTCCTATCTTCCTGATCACTACATTTTTCTCTACTAAAAGCTATTTCATCAGACTTGAAAAGCATTCCCTGCTTTATTTGTGCATCACACTCATCTGTTTCAGCAGCAACACCATAATATGGATCATTTCCAACATTATTATTTTTGGCATTATTGGATAGCTCTTCTTGACAGAGAATATCAATGTTACAGGACACAACTTCGTTGACGTCCACATTTAAAAGTTTTCCCTCATCCTTCAAATAAGGAAGATTTGCATGTTTATCACATGACTTACATGCTGCAGATGGACTAGAGGATGCCTGCATCTCCACAGTAGTCTGAGACTGAGAATTCAGATCTTTATTCATTGTCACTGGGTTAAAATTTTCGTCTTTCACTGTTCTAAGACTTTCATGGATTAAAGAAAAGACCTGTACATTTTCAGCCAACACAGGCTCAGGCTCTACAGAGTTTCTATTTGAGGTTTCTAATATACTTTTTAGAACATCTTCTGTTTTTTGCCCAAAATCACTGCTGGTTTTGTTAGACAATAATCCTGTTAACAAGTTTTTCTCTTGAAGAAATAAGAAGTTATCAGAAAGTTCTTCTAAAGTTACCAAGTCAGACTGGTTAGAGGTATTTTCACTTAAGGAAACTGTTTCATTTTCAGAAGCATGACTAGAATGCTCCTTCCCAGAAAGGCCTACTGCTTTTCTAGCATCTGCATTTGAGTTTAAACCAGCTGGTTTAAAGTCTTTAGGAATATCATTTGTTTCAGCAAAACCAAGTATTTTTCTGTTTGTCAGTTCTTCTGATCTGTCAATGTCATTAAAGATATTCTGGAAAGGACTTTCTGGACTACTAGTAGCAGGCAAAAATTCCTCTTTAGGATCTGTATTGTAGTGGAAGAAGTCCCCATCAGTGCTAGATTCTTCAACATCAAGATCCCTGAGAACCGTGAAATGAGAACTTTTTTCTTGTACAGCTTCTTGATGATCAACTTCTGTAGTCAGTACAACTGATTGGTTATCAAAATTCATGCTGCAGCCACTTCCTTTTTCCTCCAACTGGATATAGTAGTCATTTCCAACAGAAAGCTTGTGTGCATCAAACACAGGTAACACCCCAGGGACAGCAAGTGATGCTTCTTGACCACTTCCATCCTGCGTTCCTGACCCTTGCTCTGAAAGTGACCTCTCAAAAACCTCCACTGGAAAGAAAATACTTGTGTATGTCATTGCTTCATCAGGATTCACATGACCACATTCATCAAAATGATCATGTTTAGCTGCCTCCCAGATATATTCAAAGCTGAGACCCTGGCTTGTTTCAGTTACAGTAAGAACTTCCTCCATCTCATGGCCAAGTCGGTCTCCTGTGAAGTGATCTAAGATTGGAAATGCAGAATTATTTGTTTCTCTATTTGAGGTGTTTGGTTTAAGAGCATTCCACTGCTGTTCAAAATCAATCTCTGAGTCCCTTTGGCTTTGCATGCGAAGGTAAGTTAAAAGTCTATGCACTTCTTCTGCCGTTGGTCTCTTTTCTGGAGGTAGCCAACAGAACTGCAGAACTTCATACCTATACAAATAAGAAACATGTTTCAATAGGTTTCACACTGAAAAGGAATTTATAAAATTCGGATCTCTAACAAGCTAAGGAGTAACAATTAATATCACTGGCAGGAATTTCCATCTATAGCAACTCCTTTTATGTAGAGTTTCTTTACCAGGAACATGATTCCATATAGCAATTTCAGTATATTTAAGAGAAATGAGTAATTTGAGAAACTTCTTCAACAGCTTTAAGAACAAATAAAAACATTTAAAGTTTACCATCTATCAGAGTATGGCTGCTCCAGACGTGGCTTGAAGAGTTTAACCTGCTTCTCCTTTATGACATGGGTTAGGACTTCCCTGTCAGAAAAGTCTGAATAAGGCTGAGCAGCATTCTCAAACAGCTCCCATAATGTGACACCCAGGGACCTGAAAAAGAGCAGCAAACGACTGTGCATTCTAAGAATTATTTTAAAGTTGCTTTTCTAAGAAAGTAAGGATTATGCAAAGCATAACTGATAAGAAGAAACAAATCTCTCTCTCTATAACAACTTCAGAACCTGTTAATTCATGTTATTTGACAGAATGCTAGAAGCCTCAAGAATAAAGTTGCTTGAAGGCAATGACAATGAAAGTAACACGAACGAAGGCAACAAATATAAGAGGCCTTAAATGATTCAACTATGGAAGAAACTCCCACATATTAAAAAAGTAGAAAATGCCTATTTAGAGAAGCAAGATGAAAGAACCTTATGGTTAGTCCAACAGTAGGAAGAGCTTTCATCAGAAATTGCAGTTATGGGTCAAACTGCTAGAAAACTAATCTTTTCCAGTTTTCATAAAATTACTTATTTTTAAGCTATAGCGATCAGAAGCCGCCTCTTTGTTCAATGCTGTATACGTACTGCATACAACACTAATCACATTTTCAGTGATTAGAGTTGATGCTGATCTTTGAGCAACCTTTCCTTGCCCAAAATGCAAAGTAACTGACTCTGCATGTATTACGGTAGAATAATTTAGATTGGAAAGGGTCTCTGGAAGTCACCTAGTCCAAATTCATTCAAAGTAGATCTGTACAAAGGCACTAAAATTCAAATTGGAAACCTTAAGACCCTGGCTGATTGTAGTTTAGATGAACAGTATGAGCTGAGGAAGCCTGCTTGAAGAATGCAAGGAAATCGGTATTTTGATAATTTCTTTCTATATCCCACTTGCTTTCTTCAACCCTACCTTTAAATTAGCAAATAAAACCTAGTTTACTATTTAATATCCTTAGAACATAAAAGCAGGAATTTAACTACAATTTTTTCAGAAATGTTAGCCTAAGCCCCAAATTCTATCATCCACATTTCTTAGGGCTTGAGAGTTGAAGTGGAACTTGGTGATTTCAAAAAAGTTCAAGATTTTCACTAGCCTTGTCTATGAACTCTTCAGTAGCAGAGACAAACAGTTAATTGCATCCCTCAAATGCTGCAGCAAGAAATTAAGATGCTACTGTTCTACCAATGGAACTTAATCAGGCTCTAGTGGGATCAACTTTTTGTGTCATCCATAGCTATTATATTACTGGAAAAATCATTTATCATTTCCTTCCTTTATGAACATTTGAAGGCACTTGGCAAATATACAGTAATTACTTTTATTAGTATGAACTCCTATTCTTCTGCTAAACATTTTTTCTTAATCTAACTGTTCTCTCAACAGATTTCTAAGCATCTTTCCAAAGCAAGACATAGTTTCAGGTTTATAGAGATTAACCTATTGTACATCTGATGAAATAAAAAAATGTGCATCCGGCCAACATTCAATTTAACTATAAATGTTATTTACTCCTTTGTGTAACATCTGAAAGTGTGTTCACAAATCTCTCATTGAAATTATTTTAAAGCCTACTACATACCATATGTTACTATATTTATTTTGCTCTGCTGATAACAGTCTGTCTTGAAAACTTGTTACCAACTCAGGTGCAGTCCATCGGAGAGGAACCAATTTTTTCTCATGTGTCTCAATATAATCTTCCTAAATTATTGATAAAAAAAACAGAAAAAGACTGAACAAACATTGGATCAACTTCCAGAAGTTGACAGTCCTTTCCTTAAAATGGTTTTATGTGATCCCTATGCAAAAAGTTAGAATTAAAAAAAATTAATCCCATTTTCCCCAAGTAGCAGAGAGTAATGCTACAGAGGAAAGGCATTCACTGTTCACTGCATAGTAGAAAAACGAAATGCCAACTTCTTGTTTAAGAAGGTACTTGGTACTCAGAAAGTGTTTTTAATTAATGCCTTAAATTTTTCACTTTCTTGATATATTTAAATACTTTGAATATTTTCATTAAGAAATTTGATTGAATTTTTCCTTTCTTAAAACATTAAAGTGAATTTGTGCATATTTTAGGGCTACTGCAAATAGGACCTAAAAAAGATAGATTTAACCAGAAGCTTCCTTCTACAAGCAGAAACTCCACTCATCTCTAGAAAGATCATCTATTCTGTTACATGAGCTTGCTACGGTTATTTGCCAGTTATACTTTGAAAGTCCATTATTCAAATAAAGGACAATCTAGTATCAGTTTATAACTATAAAGTATATTGTTATAATCTTAGGCCCCAAATCCTTTAAAAAAAAAGTGGTACATGACTAGATTAACTTACCTTATACCTACTGAATCCTATACCATAATCTCCTACTTTGACGTTTAAATCGGATGTAAGAAAGCAATTCCGCAAGGCCAAGTCACTGAAAAAGCAAACAAATAAATAATGAGACCAAACCAAGAAGTCTTCAATGCAAATTAAGACAAGTGGGTTAACAGAAGTGACATTTCTTAGAACAGTCAAGGCCACAGCTTAAAGTATCAAATGAAAAGTCAACAAAATTTAAAAAAACCCAAACATCAAGGAGTTACACACAGCTATAGGTTACAGTAGCAAGAAGCAGGAGCAGATAGTAATGCAAAACAACTAGTGCTAAGGATTCAACATCCACACTATATACACTTCAAAGATTTTATTTGCATGAGCTGTAGTCCAATCCCATAGACCTAAATCCTACCAAAGGCTGAAGCAAGCTAGGTGCAATAAAAGTGTGCTCCTGGAGCTACCTTTCCGATTCTCTTTGGATGAAATTAAACCAGTCCATGCACTCCAAAAGACCAACTCATAATGCAAACCCAGGCACAGTAACTGGGGAGATTAATTTCAAAAGTACAATTTTGATCCAAACTAAATGTTAAGATAGTTCTCTCGTTGCTTACACTTTCGTTAAGTTTTAGAACCTATATAAGCCAACAATTGATCCCATATCTCAGTGGAATACTGTGGACACCATAGTTGTATATAAACATTCATCACTTTCAGAAAAAACAAACACTGATAGGGTCTGTCCTTACAGTAGACTTATTGGACAAGATTTGCTTTGTGGCCACAAGGATATGATTGCCCTTAGGCCTTCTCACATTTTTAAAAGATAATCAATTTAGAGCCACACAATCAAGCAGAATCTGTGTTCCGGAATCCAAATAAAACTAAACATAGTGACAAGGCAATCACATTTAAAAATTTTATACAAAAACCCTAGACTATTATACTGTCTTTTTTATAAAAAAGTTCAAAATGTAGTCACTTCTCTAGAGTAGTGAAGTACACTCTTAAGCATTCCAACTACACACAGAATTTATATGCAATTATTTCATTCTAATAATCCTGTGATGCAGGTTACTAAGGCTGTTCATATGCCAGAGTGATGTAGGTCCCTCTTTACCTAACACTTGTCATTGCATGTCTTGCATTTTAATGGTCATGAGCAAAATCTATCAACAATTCAGATCAGGTTTAAATACATAACAATTTAGAATACGATACTAAGCAACTACTAATCTCTTACACTTACAGTTAAGTTCCTCTAAATAACAAAACCATACATTACACATGAACTAGAACTACAGATAGTCTTTCAAAAAGATCATCAGAAAGAGTAACGTATTTCATAAAAGTCCTTTAATAAACAAATCAAAAAGCTCTTGAATACACACAGAAGTTGTTTCCAGTTTCCACCACAAACCAGACCACAAGTACTTATAGCCAGCAGTGCTGCTGTAATAAGACCAAGAAGCTGGTTTAGAAAACCCATCTTGCAAACTCAGAAATTTATGCAAGTTTAATGAAGCTGCATGCTTACTATGGAACTGTAGCTGTGACAGCAAAGAGCTCGGCAGACTAATTGCTCAAATATTTCGTTTCTCAGTTTCACAGAAGGGTACCAGGCAATTAAGTGCACTGGAAGAACTCTAGCATTACTTCTGTGTGGCTTAAAAAAAAAAGACTCTGAAGTACAAACAGTCTGAAAGCCACACAGTTTCCCTACTTCAAAGAAAGAAGAAAATGTTTTCCTTTCCAGAGTCATTGAACTGCACAGGTCAGAAACACATTTGTAACCCTCAAGTACACCCCAGAGCTTTCCAACTTGTTTTATACTATTTAAATAAATATCCTGGAAAAGAAAACAAAACTTTGGCTGCTTGAATTTACCACTAACAACAAAATCACTGATGCTGGAGCTTTATCACTTACTCTGACAGCATCAGGATAGTGTTGCTAGAAGTAAACATTTACAATGAGAATCTTGCAGATCCACAGAATAGTTATTTATCAAGTTTAACTGTATTTCACTGAAAATGTACTGTTAAATTTAATACCTACAGAGCCATGCTGCTGCAATACAAGAAACAGTGATCACTCAGATTGACAGGTACAATTGGTACTACCTTCAAGTCATTTGAAACTGTTACGTTAAAAGAATAGCTCTGCCCATCAGCAACCAGCTGAGTCCAGGCTTTGGGGTTTTCTCAGGGTTTTGCTGTTGTTTTACACCTGCACCTTTTAAGACTTGAGTTTAATAGTTCAGCTTCTCCCTGAACACAGGGTCTCTCTCTAAGGAGCGTGGTGTGCACTGATAAGCTCTAGCACAAGTTCCTAACTTGCTGAAAGGGATGATGCAAGTGCTATTTCTACAGCAAAGAACAGACTGACCCAACATAAAACCAAGATAAACTAAACTATCTTGCGATACCCAAGGTTTTGTCAAGTAAGTCATGTTTGAGGAGCAAGTACTCTTTAATATTTTAGTCATTACAAGTTTAAGGTTGATGTCTTCCAGTTCCTTAACATCTTTTCATTTAAAGCCAGGAAAAAAAAAAGGTATATTTCTGAGCAATTAGTTTCATGAATACTTTTTTCCCAGCCTTTTACTACTACTGCCATTCTTTCAGTATCGACTGCATTAACTTTAATTCAAAATGATGTAGCATTTTCCCCCCCGACTAAAACAAAATTGTTCTCCCATTATGATTTTTTTCTAAATCTGACTACCTCCATTACTGAAGATTAAAACATTACATGAACAATAATTCAGTAAGAGAACACCTGCTTCAGTCAGATTTTTTGTCTAAAGTCAGCTTCTCCCTTACTGCATTAGAAAGGCAGTGGTTTGGGTGTTTGTTTTTTTTTTTTTTTCCCCCGTTTTTAGTAACAAAGGTAACAGATTACCAAACAGAAGTTCTAAATTGCTACAATCTATAAAAAATACACTGCAGGTAAGAGTCATTCTAACATATCCCCCCCTCCCCAATAAACAAAACAAATTTAATTTGGCCAAGAATTAGTCAAACAACTGCATCTTCTGGATTGGCTTAGCAGTAAGCTGTGTTCTATGGGCTGCAAACCTAAGAAGTAGGTGATCAGCTTTCAGCCAGGTGGGAGCTGTAACACCACACCACTGCAGTTAAATTAGCATCTTCATAAGCATCACACCTTTGTGACTTATGATATGTAAGTTAGACAGAAGTTTGTTAAAACACAATCTTCAATACACATGGATTTTAATTAAAACATCTACATGAGTTTTAGAGTGCATCATAACTAAAAGCAATTTATCTGGAAAGCATACCTATGCACAAAATTATGTTTATGCATTACAGCAAGTCCAGCAGCAATCTCGCACGCCATTCTCTGTAGCAGCATTATTTGTGAATCTCCTTTAATGCGTTCCTGCTCATTGCAGATATAAGTTTTTAGGTCACCCTGTAAAAGAAGTTGAAAATACTTATCAGCATTGCATGTTCGTTGAATCTGAAAAATATTTAATGAACTACCAACTAACTACATTAGTTATTAATCACATTTGGGCTTAATAAAAAGTCTCCTCAAGTTTCCAGTCTCCATAAGGATTCTTACAGAAGTTATCTAAGGCATATGGTATTATCCTTTCAAGGATTTTTAATCAGATAATTTATTCACTAGCATTCTAGATCATACTGCCACATAAACCTGACTGTCATACAATAATACTTTCCATTAAAAAACAGAGTTTGATGAGCTTCTGCTTTTAAATGAGATGAGTTTTCAAGTGCTCTAAATCAGCAAAGCTGACTGTCCGGAATTTGCAAGAGGATAGAAGGGAAAGACCAGAGAAAAGGGTTTTGGACATTGCCAGCTCACCAGAGCTTTATATCTAAAAAGCACGGTAATATACTCCACTCCAGTCAAAGAATTCAGAGGATGGCAGCAGTTTTACTGGACCCAGGCAATGCTGAGCAACAGCCACATAATTAATGAGCCCACAGAAGCATTCCATAAATTACTAAAAAAAGAACAGCTTTGAAACAGAGGGAAAAATAACTGAAAGTTCTCAAACATTCAGGAAAAACAAGACTATAGTAAGTGAATCCAAGCAAAGGAAGAAACCACGTTTCTCATGCCATTATTGTTCCTTCACAGCTAGACTTTTAACCTAGCACTCCTATATTTTTGTTATTTAAAATACAGACTTGCTGTAAGTTTAGCAAATTATTTCAGAGGGTATTTTTGTATTGAGACTGTACAACATATTACATCACAACTTGTTTCAATAGCATAACATTCTGGGCTCTAACTGTCCATGTCCATTGTCTCCCTAAATCTTGGGCCAGGAAGGAGACTGAAGGGAAGTCTTGAGATCGACCAGACAAGAGGGCAGTCTTTGCACTGGCTAAAAAGTGCTCTGATGTTCAGGAAAGACTGAAGATCACTAGGCTTCCTGTTCCTCTGGTGCTCATGTGCATTATGGAGCTGTAACCGAGGCATCTCATTCCTCCTTAACACGGTTAACAGAGGATGACAATTTACAATTCTATTAGTTCAAGCAGCAGATGTCTGCGTGATGCATTTAGATTTTTAACAGTGCAGTGATAGCTGACTGGCTGGACAGTCGCAAACCTGGGTTATATTTAACAAAATAAGAAGCAATGGGACAGACAGTCTACTTCAAAGTACACACTACTCCTATGTAAAACAACTTCCTTTTAATTTTTAAAAACATGAATAGATTCTACAGTACACACAAGCAGCTCTTCTGTCTTCATCTCCTTTATATGTACTACTTATGCTGCAAGTAGCTACACCACCTTGTGAAAAAGCATGCATAACTTCTAATACTGTTTAATGTTGCAGAAGTCTTCATTACATTCTCTTTATCCTGTTTTTAGCTATTAATTAGGTAACATTTACGTATTTGCATCCTACAGAATTACATTTTTTAAAATGTTGTTCAAAAGATTCTTCTGACTTACAGCTTTAATATCATACTGGCTCATGTATACACATATAAACATTATATATAAACACAAACACCCCTTTCTACCTTGCCAGAGCAGATTTACTAGAGTGGCATTCCAAAGAACTATGAAACAAACAGTGTCCATAACACACACAGGTTCCCAATTACACAGCCTAACGAATAAGCGCCAGTACAAAACACCGAGCTTAACTGACTCTAGGTGGCAGCAAGCGCCTGGAGAAAGTCAAACTCTCCCAAATCGTTGTCATTCATTAAAACAGCAACTGGTTATTTAGGGTTTGTCCCAGGTGGATTAAGTTCCTAGGATGCCTGAAACTCACTAAGGAATTACTACTTAATTTTTAAATGCATTAGTAACAGCAGTGCTGTGTGGCATCCCTTATTTACTAAATAATTCATGTAGGCACACATTTCTGTAGGAAATACAACTTGTATTAAATCCAGCACCTTGAAACATACCAGTTCTATTTTCCCATTCTATTCTAATTAAGGCTACAATCAAGGTTAAAAATATAAATCAGGGGGGTTTTGTATTGCTTTAAAATATACCAAACTTATACCAAACTGGAAGGAACCAATGAATACACTCAAGTGCTGGACTGCCATCCAGAGGGACCTGGATAGGCTGGAAGAAGGATCCAACAGGAACCTTATGAAACTCCAGAAGGACAAATGCAAAGTCTTGCACCTGGGAAGGAAAAACCCCTTGCAATAATACAGAGACTGAGGACTGACCAGCTGGGCAGCAGCTCTGCAGGAAGGGACCTGGGGATCTTGGTAGACGGCAAGCTGAACGTCAACCACCTGTGTGCCCTGGCAGCAAAGACTGCAAGCAGCCTCCTGGGCTGCCTCAACAGGACCACAGCCAGTAGACCAAGGGAAGGGATTATCCCCTTCTACTCAGCACTTGTTAGACCACATTTAGATCCTGTGTCCAGTATTGGCTGCCCCAAAACAAGACAAAGTGGAACAAGTTCAGTAGAAGGCCACCAAGACAGGCAGGGGGTCAGAGCATTTCACCATGAGGAGAGGCTGAAGGAACTGGGCTCATTCAGCCTGAAGAAAGGAAGCCTTTGGAAGCACCCGATAGCAGCTGTCCAGTACATATGAAGTTATTAAAGACTGTGCCAGGCTCTTCACTGTGGAGCATGGAGGGAGGATGAGAGACAACAGGCACAAGTTGAAACACAAGGAAGTCAGACTGAATATAAGGAAAACTGTTTCCCACGAGGACACTGGAGCAGAAGAGCAGGTTGCCCAGAGAGACTGCGCAGTTTCCATCCTTGGATGTTTTCAGGATCCAACTGGACAAAGCCCTGAGAAATCTGGTCTGACCTCAGGCTGACACTGCTTTGAGCAGGAGGTTGGAGTGGAGACCTCCTGAGCTCCTTGCTGGCCTGAATTATCCTATGATGCTTCCCTGCCTACAAGCAGACAGTACCAATACATCAATACTATTCCCATACAATTTTGAGCCACAAAACAGCCCTGTATTGGACAGACTTTTTAACACAGTAAATATCAAAGGTTATACGTATCTGAATAAATACAGTTCTGCAAAATTCACTGCTTGGACACCTAAATATAAAAGGCTCAATAATCATGCTTGAGGAAGGCTCCACTTTATCTCCAGCTTCCTTTGCTACTCTGCCTCTTCCCTCTTCTCCTGGGACTCCATGAAGAACTAAGTTTTGCCTTTCCTCCCAATATTCTCCATTCTAGTCAGGATCAGTTCAGCAGTCAAAGTCTTAATAAGGGTGGTGAGGCACTAGAACAGGTTGCCCAGAGAAGCTGTGGCTGCCCCATCCCTGGAAGTGTTCAAGGCCAGGCTGGATGGGGCTTTGAGCAACCTGGTCTAGTGGAAGGTGTCACTGCCCATGGTAGGGGGGTGAAACTAGATGATGTTCAAGGTCCCTTCCAACCCAAACCATTCTACGATTCTATGAATATGCTTTTTCTCTGTAACAGCCAGAAGCTGTTTTCAGAAAGAAACAGCCAGATTTCTTAAGTTGTCATGAATTGACAACCCCCTGCTATTTTTTTAAACCACACACCAATGATGTATCTACTATTTGCCTCATATTGATATTGACCATGATTATTAAACACACTTGTTGAACTCTTTGGTTAAGAAGTTTTCATTGCAAAGATTCTTTTCTGATTTGAAAACGTTTTCAAGTTGCAGTAATTAGAAAAAGCCCCCAAAAAAGAAAGAACCAACCACTGCAGGCAGGCACCTTCCACTAACAGCAACATCCTAAAGCAAGCTACAGGGCGTTCTAGGCAGATACTGCATCCTGCTGATCTCATCTGCTCAGGGAATTGCAGGACTTGAAGAATTTCTGTAAGAATGTGATAGGCAAATCAGCCTCACAATATACATGTTACTTCCACATTTGAATAACTTTCCTTTACTCATAAATTATATCAATCCATTAGAGGATTTGCTGTGCTGACAAAATGCTGGCCACACACAGCTGAGTAATATATTAAAGTTAATAAGCCAGCTACCACTATTTTTAACCTGGCATCATTCTACAATGTTTAACAGTGAACAGTTAACTATTCATAGAAGACTGCACCAACATACTAAGAAAACTAATACAGGCGAGGGGGGGGTAAGAACTTATTGAGCCTTTCTTTTTGTATTTACCATTTTCTAAACAATTTTAACACAGGCAAAGGAAAATCAGGATTTAAAAGCTTGAAACCACTTATGTACAACTGACTTCTCTTGCTTCTTGCCCAGCTCTGCAAAGCAAGGGACATAGAGCAACTTGGAATACATTCTAAAACAGGCTAAACACTAGCAAATACAGTTACTGCATATACAACCAAGCAATCTCAAGGAACAGAAACGTGTAATTTATACCACCAAGAAAACAAGTTAGCCAGCCTGCAGGACATTCAGTGTCGCTACCATGACAGTTAGCTCTGGTATCTCTGCACTAGTTTCCAGTGCCTCTAATCAAGACCTTTCAGTGCCAAGGAGCCTGGGAACTGACAATCCAACAGGGCTGCCTGAGCAGCCAAGACAAGGTCAAGTGGCCCTAAAAAGGCTACGAATCCTAGCAAGAGAAGGTGCAAAAGGGAGACATGCTGTGATAGGCTATGAATTTGAAAGAGTGCAAAGAAAACAACCACTGTACCCTCTAGACTATGTTGGTCAGTAGAATAGCCACATTTTTCATTACTTAATATGCCAAACTTGCAAAATGAAGTGTCTACATTGCCTCAAAAGAGCTTGTCACCTGAAGACATTTAAGTTTCCTATCCAACACAGTTGACATATTTGCCACCTTTTTTCTCAACCATCAAATTCTTAATCACTTAAGTACAAGGGATTAAAACAAGTTTATTCTTTGTTGTATATACACATACAATACCAGTAACACAAGGTAAAGAGCTTTAGCATAGCATTATACTACTGCTAGCAAAACAGGAACGTTTCTCATCCTTCCCATTTGAACAATATATAGTCACCACAGACACAATATATTGTTCACCACAGAACAATATATAGTCAACCACTTCAACTGCATCTGTCCCTACAGTCTTTCTGCTGAAGAATCAGACGCTTGCATGTTTCAGAAGCACCTCCATACCTCCCGATTTACCCAATTTCAGAGAAAGTGTAGATGAGAAGCTACTAGCTTTCCAGATCACTTACTAAAAGCCTGAAAAATCTAAGTACCTGCCATCCCAGCCACAGTGATAAAAAGCAGCTTCTAGAATATCAGCCTACTGACACTCCACTAAAAACCTGTCTGCTAAAAAAAGCTATCTAGCCATACCTTCTATTCCAAATGGTGCCGTCTGGCTTCCTTCACATTTCTCCCTTCTTCATGTCTCTCCTCTCCCCTCACTCCAATATTGCTACCTCCCACACTAGGCCCTGGGACTACAAGAAGAATTGGTGACATACAGCAATACTGAGCTAACTTACTGCACTCATCTCAATCTCTGCATAAAACTATTCAAGTGAACACTGTTTTGTCTGCCTAGCCCCTGTATATTTGTGTGCACAGAGAATAAAATACTATGATGTCTAGGAGATACTCAGCTCTACCAAGTAAGAACTCATTAAGTGAGCCAGACTTTCAGTACGAAAGTCATGTTTAACTCACTATAATATATAATTTTCTAAAAACAAGTTTCAGTTCACTTGGAATAGAAATCAGCACAGACATTTATTTTCCATTCCAAAGAAATTACCTAACTACATTTGAATTTATAAAACTACCACTTTGGCTGTCAAGCTCACTGCCCCCAGTTAAAGTGAAAATCTATTTTATCCCCTTAAGTAAAATCCTTTCCAGATTACTCTGTAGGATCATGACAATTTCTGGCATTAATCAGCAGGCATCAAACAAGGATTTTTTTTTTTTTCCCCCCTGTATACTTAAAGTAAGGCAATTTTTAAAAGTTACTCCATCTTCAAATTCAAAGTTGGATTAAATAGCATAACTATTTAAAAACATGGCCGCAATTAAATCTGATTAAATATTTGGATGTATATCTGTAAGACTCTATAAAATGCAATTCTCTTTGGAGGTTCTGTAAAAGGACCCTTGAATTTGAGCAGCAGGTTTAAAATTGGTAAGTATTCCATTTCTACATATTGAAAAACTATTAAAACCATTATCTGGTTAACCTTAGGCACCTACTTTTTAATTCTTAACAAAAATGGAACATTTCACTTTGATCAGTCACTCAAAAAGTTCAGGCGTTTCTTCCATTTAGAAAAGAATGATTTTATCAGCACTGCTGCCTCATTAATTTACCACAGCTAACAAATTTGAGCAAAAGAGCAGTAATGAAAAACACAGTTATTTAAGGTCACAGATTAACTCGTGTTTCTCAAGAAAACTCAAAAGTTCATGTTAACTCTTATTTAAGTTGCTTGAGGCAACTGATGCAACTAGAACCGTAGTTGTGCACCTGAGTTTAAAGGAAAATTCTGTAGTAATGAAGCTGATAAAAAAGCATCTTGCTGAATTTTATAAATGCAAGCTATCTTCTGAAAGACTTATTTCTTAATAACATATACATGCACTTCTGAGTTCATTTCTGTCTTGACATTTTTCAAGAAACTCTGCTTTAATGGTACCTAGACCACAAACTTTAAAAGCAGATATTGAGCCAATGTTTAGATAGTCACCTGGAGCTCTGGGTTTGTTTGTTTTTTAATAATGTGTTATGCTACAATAAAGCGATTCAAGTCTTTCCAGACCATGGATCCATTGCCACATCCAAATTTTTGTCTCCAAAAACTCTGATCTGTGCCCAGTATACACGAAGTTTCTATACATGCATATCCCCCCCTTTCTCCCAACATTCATGTAAATTCCAACACATGCCCAGGAACACAGTGGCTGAGCAAGGTTTTTGTGCAACTACCCTTCCCATCTTCAGTGGCCTTTGTGGCACTGTCAGCAGGGAATAAAGCAGTGAGAACACCCTTCACTGTGCTCTTAGCATTTCTTTTGGTGTTCAGGAGGCATAGTAAGGCAGTTGCTTGGGGGTGGCAGGGAGGGAAAGAAAAGAAGGATAAAAGTAGGGAAAAGAAGAATACAGCAACAGAAAGGATCAGGAAGAGATTAGGATGATACTGAAAATTCTAGCTATTAGAATACTCTCATTACCGATTCTGGAAGTGAGCCCACCATTGCATTTTTAGTCCAAAGCTGAACAGCATGGGTAAAATTTGGGCACTCTGGAGGGGGGGAAGGCAGAAGGGAGGAAATTCTTTGTTTCCTCAATTAACATTTTCATAGAAATGGTAATAAAAGCACATTAAGGCTGCACAGACAGCAAACAGAATTTAGGATGTGATTGTGAGCACGTGCATGTGATACTGGACTGCAATAAAAAAGCTTCCTTCTATGACCTCCTTTCCCCTCCAAGCTCCCTGTTACATGATGTAGGCAGACTGAAAGAGACTAGTAATTCCGTTATCAAAGGCAGAACAGCTATTTTCCTCTTTAGAACATTCAACAAGCACCTAGAATTAACATGATGAACTGAAAAGAATATAAACAAAAAGCTACACTTGTGGTCTCTCTCCAAACCAAAAAAAGTCTGTCTTCTGAAATTCTTGTTATTAAAAAAATTTTCCAGAAAGAAAACAAATCACTTCATGAGTGAAGGGCAGTAAATACACTACATACAATTAACACCAATGAAAAAACAACTGCAGCCTTTTGTATAAGTGCACTTACCAAGTCACAGAACTCAAAAACTAGGAGATAAGGAATGGCTTCCACACATTGCCCAATACACTGGAGAACATTCGGATGCTGAAGAATGCTGGAGTGAAAAAAGCACAGTTAAAGCCAGAAAGATCATGGTATACATTATTCGCAGTGTAACACAACACACCAAAATCCCTACCAGGAGTTTCAACACATAACATCGGCAGGTGGGTGGCACGAACAGAAGGTGCAAGGATCCAAAGCCACAGATTCCATTTGCACCTTTATATCTCCTTTGTATTGCTGCAGCATATCATTGAGAGCAGCTGAAACTTGGAGGATCTCAAAACCACAAAAGCCAGCACTGCCACAAGAAAGTCACACCCATCCTCCCACCATCCCTTATGCCAAAAATAAGTGCATGCAACTGGTTCGTGAACTACACCGAGGAACTGATCCGGCGAAAAGCTAAACATTTTTTTAGCCAAGTTAGTTCCCAGCCAGATCAGTTACTTTTTCTAAATTGCTCCAAAACCACTTGTGCCAATGCAGCAGAAGGCATGAGATTTCTTCTTCTGACAACTGCCAACAATTTAAGCCTAAATGCAAATATAACTAGGACATTAGAAAGCATCAAGAATAGAAAGCTCTCTCTGACCACTCACTTGTAGCATATTCAGGCAAGGTAAACCACACTATGAGGTATGTCTAGTGAACTACAATATGCCTCTCTTGTCCAGGCATCTACAAAAGCCACTCACTTGTGGCAGTTAGCTCTTCAGGGAATTCTCACTATTCCCGAAACACGGGAAGAGAAATTACACTCCCTTTAATATACCAAATTCCTTTCTAATATATACAAAGGCTCAACCCCTAGAAGCAAATATCCTCCAAGCATAGCACAAGAGGAAGAGAACACCAAACAACCCTGTATTGTTCCCATTTCCAGTCAGATCAATGACTTTTCAATTGTAGAGTACTACTGGACTGAAGTTAGAGTAATTCTGAGGTTTTGTGTGTGCACAAGCCTCCTTGCAAGCTACCTGAACAAAATTAGTTTTTTATCACTATGTTGCATTTAATTTTTTGAAAAAGGGAACTTTAAAGAAGTCAATGTGTATCTGACAGCAGACAAAGTGTTTCCAGTTCCCCTGCTTCTAACCAGAAAACCAAGTACAGGAGTCAGTTAAACCTCAACTCTCAGAGGCAAGTAATTAGCCATAAGGTTAGTTTGCAACATCAGGAGTTTGTTCCAAATAGCTGTAGAAGAAAATCTGCTAAACAAAACCAAGTGTGTTTTCCAGTCATGAACAATAACTACCAAACACATTTAAGCAAAGAGTGTATTTTTATTTCTAAGCAAACTCAACTTTTGCTCACTTTGGATTGATTGTATTTCACTTTTTAAAGACGTGCATTTCAGTTATAAGGGAGGGCAATTAGAGACAATAACACTGAACAAAAGAAACATCCATAATTCATATGCAGTAGTATGAAGTGTATAAGTTAACCAAGTTGTGAAAAATTACTTACTAATATGGTTCTCCGTTTCTTAAAAATTGTTCTTGCTCCTTGGGACCTGCACTTGCCTTCAACTCCTTCACTATTACCCTTGCTACACTAGTGCCTGTGTAGATCTCTCCAAGCAGAACCTGAAAAAAGATAACCATGGTGTCTTTAATCAGAGGGAATACAATTTTGGCATTTCCCTGCAAAGAAAAACAAGAGCTAAAAACATGTAAGAAAAACATGTAAGAAAGATTTTCTGGCTTTTTTGTCAACGCATGCAGAGCTTTGATAATTAAACACCCATACTTAATACATCTTGACAACTGATCTACACATCAACTTTCAGAAAACAATGTTTTCTAGTGAAGACTACTTATTTACTTAAGGTTTTTTTCCTAGAAAGAATTGGTAACAACAGGAATATATTAATTCAAATCCATGAAGTAAAATGTCTACCTAATAAGTAACTCTGGTAAGAAACTACATATAAGTTAAAGAAGCACTGATTAGTGTCATGATTACAGCTAAAAAGTGCATGCAAGGAAACATCTAATTTCAACTTCAGGTTTTTTAATGCTATTACTTTTTTTTTTTTTAGTACCATTTTAAAAGGAAATACAGTAGCCTAGTTAGGTAGGAATAAGACTCAAACTGCAGTACAATATTAAAAAAAAAGTCTCACCTTTCCAAACCAGCCATTTCCAATTTCCTGGATGTAGTTCAGACTCTGACGTGCAACTTGAGACTTTGATCCATCTGTCACACACAATGAAACAAACGTAACACGTATCAAACCACTCAGATGGCCAAAGTTATCAACTGTTAAGGAAATAATGCAAGCTCCTACAATATTTATTCCCAATTACGTGCATACATTCAGACTAAACAGCACAACCTAGTTAGACATACATAAAGTATGAAGGTAACGTTGTGACAATAGCACTCAAGTGAAACTTTTCTCAGCTCCAGCTTCTGAATCATACTAGAATACACTCCTACAAAAACGCAATGATTCTCCTTACAAAATGTAAACTTTTAATTTTTTAATATATTCAATAAGAAAGCAAAAAGGCTGAGTTCTAATTCCAATATAAAAGTGTATCATACTCTGTAGCTGGGTAGAGCAAATCAGAATCATTTAGGTTGGAAAAGACCTTTAAGATCATCAAGTCCAACCGTTAACCCAGCACTGCCAAGGCCACCACTAAACCATGTCCCTAAGTGCCACATCTACACATCTTTTAAATACTTCCAGGGATGGTGACTCAACCACTTCCCTGGGCAGCCTGTTCCAATGCTTGATAACTCTTTCAGCGAAGAAATTTTTCCTAATATCCAACCTAAACCTCCCCTGGTGCAACTTGAGGCCGTTTCCTCTCATCCTATCACGTGTTACTTGGGAGAAGAGACCAACACCCACCTGGCTACAACCTCCTTTCAGGTAGCTGTAGAGAGCAATAAGGTCTCCCCAAGCCTCCTTTTCTCCAGGCTAAACAACCCCAGTTCCCTCAGATGCTCCTTGTAAGACTTATTCTCTAGACCCTTCACCAGCTTACACCTTAAATAATCTACTTACAAAAGTTTCATATGTAAATAAAAGTAGAAAACCCAAGACAACACTCATTGCTTGTACATCTTAACATTTATAGTTACATAGAGAGTTACCATTTTAAGAGAAAGGGTTCAACTGCTTTACTCTTCAGCCCAACTGCCCTACTTATAGCTACCATCTGGAAGGAGGACATTTTCCGACTAAAAAAACTTCACGTAAAGAGCCCAGAGAGGGAAAGGATAGAAAACAATACCCAGATCATGGCAGAGGACGGACAGTAACAATGGTAGATTCTATATTATAGAAGAGATTAAGTAGTGTTTATCCCTCTGCTGCCTAATTGGTTAGGAACACCAACAAACAGATGCACACAAAAACTTTCCATCGTTACTACTTGTCTGACTGAGAATTTTAACCCTCATTTTTATTTCCATAAGCCACGTTTATACCACTACTATTTTACTGGAACAGCTACAGCTGTATAATATACTGTCAATGTGCTCCTAAGCACGGAGAAGGCTGTATCAGTACAACTACATTTCTACCAGTGTACCTTACTCAAGTACACTCCCTTACTTCTCGCAAAATAAATTCTAGTGACAGAAAGTATAGTTTTAACAATTATGGCAACATAGAAGAGCTGACATAAAATTTTTTACAGATAGTTCTTCCTCACTCATTAAAACACTGAGGACTAACATTTCTTTTGTATTAAAGGCACACCGACAGTTTCTTGAAATTTGTAGGTACAGAAATTTTACTAGAAGCTTCCCTGAACATCTAATGATTAAGCAACACAAGCAATATATGTAAAAATTATATGTGTAGTATAATATGAGAACAACTACTTTACGCTAAACTATGCTTGCAGTATTTAAGATGCTTAAGTTTCCTTTTACAAAAATTGTATTTTAAAGAATACATTCCAAAAAAACCTTTCACACAGGGGAAAAAAAAAATCTAATGCTCTGTCTTACCAATATCACATTTACAGCATGAGAAGTCTACAGGGACATTAAGAAAGTAACACAGCTGAAACACTAGCACTGCTGTCAAGTAAGAGATTCACTCTTGCTTCCATTTAAGGCTAATGGCTAAAGTCCAATGACAACTTAGCCATGAAGAAAACCACTAAAGAGCAGAAGTCACTAACATTCTAGAGTACTTCAAATCCTTTATGTATATGGAGGCATAATGAAAGTACTCTAGAAAGGTTGATTTAAGCTAGTTTCATTCTCTCCGGCTACTTTACGTGGCACCCCGCCGTAAGTTAACATTTTTGAAGTAATATTTCACATTTTTCCTATACCCTACAAAATACATTTACTCAGTTTATGTAAGTTTGTAACAACTTGTTACGGTAAAGTCAAACAATCAGCTACACTCCGTTTTTGACACTGAAATTGCCTACTTTTTTCATTACAAAACAGTATTTTACCTGCACGACACGGAAACTGGGAGGGAGTTGGTAAAGCAATATTGGGAACTGAAAGAGTAAACACTTCTGCTGGAGACTGAACAGATGGAGTATCTTCTGCTGGAGGTGTAAAATCTATTTCATCATCAAAGTTATCTTCAAATTCCTGAAAAAAAAAAATCTTAGTAAACAAGCTGATCTTTGTCTTAAAATTAGCACTAATACATCCCTTTTAGTTTCATATCTGAATATACAAACTTGACTATAACAAAATAACCAGATGGAGGTAAAAGAGTAAACATGACCCATTACAAAGGGCTTGATTTTTAAAGGAGATAATCTGATAATATTAAAAGAAATTCCCTAAAAAGCTGAAAATTTTTAATCTTAAAAATTTTTAAAGCACTTCATTTGAAAGAGCAATGTTAAGGAGGCTTAGCTTTTTTCCAAGGACAGTGACAGATTTTTAGCTTTCTATTCCTTATTTTCAATTTATTACTAATTTAAAGACATTAAAGTATCAAGTATTGCTTTTAACAAAAAGGGGGGGGGGGTGTTTTGGGGTTTTTGTTGTTGTTGTTGTTAGGAGATTTTGTTTATTTGTTTGGGGGGTTTGTGTGGTTTTTTCACTTTAAATGCTGTCCCTGGCTTTGAATGAATTACCATGAACTGCCGAGGCCAAATACACTCCATTTAGAAATGAGAGCAAAACTCAGTATTAGGAACACCGATAACTGATGTTCCAAAAGTAACTGTTCTCTGATGATAACAATTTCTCCTCAAGAGTTTTGCTACAGTGGATATGTGTCTTCAGTATTCTTATTCAACAAGAGTATCTTAAACCCTGTCAGCAGGCCAAGAAAAACAAACTAAAAGAATACACAGAAAAACAACAAAAAGGTTCTTTAACTACTGCAAAATTGTCTCAAGGGTATACTTTTACTACCGATCCTAATAGCCAGTAATGATTTTGAAAACACATTAAAGATCCTTACTGCAGCACGGACGGAGTATGTAAAATGAATGGTTGCAGCAAGACTTCACAGCATGTAGAAATACAGCTGCTGGGTATTTCAGAAGAGAGAATGTACAGTGACACTCAAGTGTCAATAACTGCAGAGTATTAGCACAAATAATCAAGTAAGTGTTCTGGATATCAGAATGCAGCTAAGAATACCACTTGTATATGCATTTGTAACTTCAGTTGCTTACCTTGAAATCTATCTCAGGGTCTTTACAGCAGGAGACACAGTTTGCAAGTAGTATTACCAGTACTACTAGAATACATATAGACAGAATCACAAAAGATGAGGAAACTTCAGCTGTAGCTCCTTCTCCTAGAAACAAACATGTATGTAGTATTATATAAATACATTGGGCATTTTAAGAAGTTCCTTCAAAACATATTATCCATCTGCATCTATTTAAAAGAGGAGTTTGGACACTTAACTCTGGATATGGTCAAAAATAAGAAGAAACTGGACAGAAAGGACATACTGGCAAAAATATATCTGTGCTCTACCACCTGCCTGCGCCATTCTGGACTTAGTTGATTCAAGCTAAGAGGCCACAGCCAACATGATTTACCAAAGTAGGTGATGAACAGTGATAGTCCCAAGCCTCAGAATTCTGTTTAAGACGACAAATTTATATAGATATCTAAACACGGATATTAGAAATCCGGTCTTTTTGAAGACATTTCCCACGAGCTAAAATACCTGTCCTAAGAAGGAAGAAATCCTCACTTAAACTGTGTACACATTTAAAATATATTACTATAGGAACAGTACTGTATCTTTAAATAAATGCATTCACGACAGTCTGACAAATACACAGGTTGCTTTCAAAAGTGCAATGGATCTAATCAGCTCCATCCCAATTTCTACTTCTTGTGTTTCATTAGGTGTTTTGTCTCCATTTCAAGAATTTTAGACATGATCCCTAACCATTCTGCAAACACACTGCCAAATAATTTTCCAAAATTCCATATATAAACATTCTACAACACACTTGGTATGATTAAGTCAGGTTATTATTACTCACAAAGGATCAAAAGCTTCAAATGGCATTTTATAAAAATCTTAAGTCTTCACCAGGGGAATTAAACCTATTTTCATCCCCATTTTGATCTTAAGTTGAGAACAAAGATATGTAGTTCCCTAGGAGACCACAGCACACATTTTGAGGGTTTGTTTTTGTTGTTGTTTCTTTTTAAAGAGGTACTGCCACAGGGACTGGAAGAGTAGTTGCACCATATCTGATTAAAATATATTTAGATATTACATCAGTGTTAAAGTATAAACAATGTCAGGTGACTTGGACTGAGTGGATTTTTTAGGGAACGGCTGCGTATCAATGAGAACAGCTGGCAACAGAATACAGTATAAATGAAGCCTCAAAAATAAAGAAAACCAGAAGTTAATCACTAGTTAAGGGACATACAAATTTGTCCACCTACCTCTTATATCTTCAAAAAACTACAAAAAGTAATTAAGATATTTCCAGAAAAAGCTACAGCTTTTCATCATGTTCCACAGAAAACTTACAGAATATTTACTTATTTTAATTACACATAAAGAGTAAATTGACATAATCAAAACACTGCTTTAAAAAGTGTTACAATACTTTCGGAAGATCACATTTTCTGTACAATAAATTAGGAATATTATCTATACAACAATAAAAGTTAACCAAAAAAAGGAAGGTTTTCAAACAAGTGATCCTGTTTCTAGTTTCCACAATAGCTCTGACATTCTAACCTCATTAGAACACGAATACTCCACTTGTAGTTATTATGTATTGTTCAAACACAGATGAACCACAATGTGAGGTACTCACCACCTTTTAGTCAAAATTCTGAAGAGAAAAGATCTCTAAAGAGGGCTCTCAATAGAACAAATTATAGTCATTTAAATCAAGTCCTCTACATAACACCCATGTATTTTTCCATTTGTAAGCATCAACAAGAAAAAAGGGGAAGGTAACAGCCAATTTATGTTTACTTCCTTCAGATGTTCAGTAACTTTACTAAGTAGATTGAAAATTCCCTAAACCACGAACACAAGCATTTTGTAAAGTCATTAGCTAAATTACTGTAACACATACACAGAGGTAATACATCTTTAGATAAATTTAAGAGATTCCTTTGAACTTCTAACTGAAACCAAATAATAAAAGGTACCTTTACTACAAAAAAGTAAACATATTTATGTTATCAGGTATTACTAATTAAAATTATTATTTTAGAGACATTTTTCCAAAACCACCCCACCTAATTTCCAAACAACTTCTTCACCTTCACCACCAACTTCACTGAAATGAGAAGTCAACTCACCACAGACCATCTACAGAACAGATGCAGATTTTCCCCGACTAATAAACACCCATTAACACATCACCACAACTACAATATATATTCCTCCCAGTAGAACACCAAGACTCCCAAACCCCCTAGAATGTTTCATCCAGTGTACCGGATGCATTTGGGAAAGTTAGTCAAGCAAAAGTAAATCACTACACAATGAACTCAGACATCAAGAGCATGTTTTATTATTCAGAGAATGCATTACTAGCATGTCTTAAAAGACTGCTATTCAAAGACTAACTTCAGACCAGATTCTGAAGAGGGAGGTATAAAGCACCTCAGCTGTCAAGTGTACAAAACACTAAAAAAAGCTATCAAACTTTTATTTTGGGTTTTACGGTACACTATAGCATCTCCTTTTTGATGCCCACATGGCTAACATGAATTTTACAGTGTCTTTGTGTTCCCCACAGGAGATGAGCATTATCACTTCTCATTAGCATCCTCCCCTGCTCCAAACACCGTATCTTCTTCTAGATGGTCTTTTTGACCAGCCTCTACCGAAACTTTGAGCAATTCTTCAAAATTTACTTTACTGCTTTCAATCTCACTGCTTCTTTTCAAGACCTGACAAGGGGCCTGTGCACCCAAAAGTACATCTATTGTAATTATATTTGCTGGTCTAGTACAAGATGTTATCTCTACCTACAAACTTCTTACCTGTGCCCTTGGACTATCACAACTACAGCAGCATGACCATGACATGTATTTACATAAACGTTACTGTGCTCACTCCGACTTAGGATCCCACTTTTGACCCCTCAAAAGTTACAAGTTATCACAGCAAATCCAACTAGGAGGATCCAAGCTCCTGGTGGTCTTACGCCAGTTTTCTGGTTTACTTAACTCAAAATGAGGCATAATGAGCACTAACAATCATAAGCTGCACTTATTGTACGTTAGATACGCTGCATAGGTATTCAGCTATTTCGTATGAAAAAGACAACATATTTTGGTTGGAATTCCTCCTGTAAAGAAAACTACACATTTATCAAGCCTAAAATCTAAGTGTTTTATGCAAGTTACACTCTTCTCCATAATGTAACCATCTCCTTTAAGTGTCCTGGAATGAATACAGGGAAAAAAAAAAATGCTGCTGTTCATTACGTTACTTCCTAACCTTACAGACCTTCTATAATTCCCAAGAAAAGAAAGCGTGTGAACTAACAGCAATTAATTGGAGAAAGTAATGAAGTTTTGTTTAAAAAAAAAAAAAGCAAGCAAAGATCACCTTTGAAAAGGCAGCTAACCATTAACAGATCATTAAGATGATGGAAGTCACCTAAACTTCCAAAAGCACCAAGAAAATCTCACATAAAGCATGTTTTTATAACTTTGTAATACAAGAAAAACACCAATTATCATGGGCAAGTTTCTGCAACACTTACAGAATAGCATTTCAGATGACTCATACAAGTAAGAGCTACTTACTAAGTATTACAGAATCCATCTCTATTTGGATAAACTTTCAAGTCTCACATAGTTATTAATAAGTGGTATTTTTTAATTTGCACTTCTTTTTAACAAAATGAATGTAAAATTAAGTATAAAATGATGGCAACCTATAATTGGGCTAAAATTTATTATAAGTGAAGTTATTTTAATAGTTTGCATAAATACATATTCAGTGATGGAAGTCACTGATTGAGTATTGGAACTGGTGTTTGACAAAGTGCTGAAAAATCTGCTGCAGTATAACCTCTTCTGCATTTTTCAACTATTTCCATGCAATAATTAATTCACTGGAGCTTAGTAAAATGACTCGGAACTGAAAAGGTAGGAGATGTTTAATACCTCCTTTTGTTTGTAAATTGTGAAAGTATGAAGGAATGACAGCTATTTATTATAAGAACCTGACCAAAAAAGCAACTAGAAAGAAATCTGTTCAATTAAATGCAGAGAACCATTTTATATAGTTATTACAGGAAACAGTTTTCTTTAATAAAAAACCTGTTAAAATAGATTGTAAATTTTTTTATCTAGGTTTAAATTAAAATTAATTAAATCCAATAAATATCACTCACAATTTCATAATGAATGCAGAAGTTAAGAATCTTAACATAATAGATTCTAAAAGCAGAGAATTTAATAAATTTACTCAGCATATCATCTCAGTTTAAAAACCTACCATATTTAGGCAGTAATAACCTACTACATCTTAATATCTATCCAGAAGTCCAAATCTGTTCTTTAGGAAAGGAACTGCAAAACAGATCCAAAAATTACTATACATAAAATGCCAACAATATAAGGCTTCCTGTCAGTTAATACAAACAGTCCAGACTACTTTGGTTTGGTATATCCAAACTACTTAAGCAGAAGGAAGAGGCCTGGATTATATCACTACTATATTAAAATAAGCAGGAGCTGCAGTGTGTCCGTGTTACTATATGTGTTACTGCAAGGTTAACACAACATAATGCTTTACAAAGAACTCTGTGCTAGTAAACGTTACATCTCAAAATGGTATCTAGATGATCCTAAATTATCAACACAGAAAATAAGGGTTTTTTTCAAAGCCTCACAGTATTAAATACCGATTCTATGCTGTTATTTACCCACTTTTAAAAAGTACATAAATAATTCAAAGCCCTGGCTGAGGTAGGTATTTAATTAACAGCTATTGAAGCAGATTCTTCAGCACCTCTGAAGACTGCCATTTCATAAGCAAGTTTTACACTAAAGTCTAAATTTGAGCATAGGACATCTAAAGTCAAACCCTGTACACAGGCAAGTACATGAATATGCTCACTGAAAAAAACAATGATGATAAATTACGCTGGCATTCTCAGGATCAAGTATAGACATGACAACATACACTTCAGTAGGTATTAGCATGTTTCAAAGGGTGGAAAAATGTTATTTTCATACAAAGTCTATTTCAAAGCAATTTGTAAAGGTCAGGATTCTCTATACCTTCCTAAGTTTCTTTAAAGTCTACTTTCTTCCTAAGATAGTTCACCGACTACCAAATGCAACAACTAAGCAAACAGAAGTTTGTTTCTCACTAGAACTGGTTTCCTTCTCCATCCAGTTTCCCAGTCTGCCCACAACACTCTCAAATACCCACGTATGTCAGGCACCTGTGGCTTCCTTTGCTACCATCACTTCGGAGCACGAGGCATGCCAGGCAGCCAAACAGTCCGTCCGTGTTCGCTTGCCGAGCAACAGCCACCACTCAGAACGACACAGGACCAGACCTAACTGCCTGTCCACATGAGGGACGGCAGGCCTGCCTTTCTTCTACTACCAGATTATGAAAGGCCATGACGCTTGAATTCTGACTCTCTCAAATTTGTTTCAATGTAATTAATCATGTTATTAAGGTCCCAACCTTCAGGAAATTGGGCTAAAAAATGCATGACACCCCACAGTTCTAAGCTTGGGGAAAAAAAAGAGATGTACATGACAGACGTTACTGAGTACACCAATAAAAGACATTCACTACTGTGATAAAGGCAGTGCAAGGCCCAGATAAATTAAGCATTATTAGGGCACAGTGAACTTCAAGGGAGCATCTGATTTTAAGCTTTCAGCACAGTAGTTGCTATGCAACAACAGTCCCACTGCATAAGCAAGAGCCTCTTTTCTTTCAAGAGCAACTATATAAATGGCAGTTCTGCACTAACAGCTCTAACTATTTCCAGCACAAATCTAGCATGACAGCAGTCACTTAAACTGTCTCTTGGACGCCCTCAAATTATACCATCATGAACTGAGATGTTACTTTACGACACCAAGTCAGAACAGAGCAGCCTTTAAAATACTAATGAATGACCAAATCTAACTCTGCTGCTCCCTAGCTGCTTCCATGGTATCCTCCATGAACTTGATCAGTTTACTTACTCTGCATTTAACAGATATTAACGTAACCAGATTAAAAAGTGTGGTATCACCCTAACCTAGTGGTTTTGATAAACAGGATTTTAAAAGCTATCCCAAGTTTCTTAAATAATGCTGTCATTCTCTCCTATGCTAGTAATCAAGTGGGAAAGTGTTCTTGACTCCCACCCACTTCTTCACAAGTCAGATCTTTTCCTCACAAAGGGTTTCTCCTGCATTTATTTACTCCCTGAAATCTTCAGAGGTTTGCTACTAATAGGCACAAAACAAATACAGACACAACCAGGCCTATAAATTCTGAAGGCCTACAGGTAACAGGTAGAATACTAAAACAAAAGCCTATTCAAAACAATTTTAGACACATCTATTGTGTAATGTCTGATTTGTATGACAAAGTAAAGCACAACATGCATTGCAACTCTTGTATTTCACACCCGCCCCCCAAGAGCACACTCCATTAGTTACTGCATTCCCATCATCTCAATTTTTCTTGCTATACTACATTTATCAACTGAGCTAAAAAACAGCATAATTTTTGAGAACAAGTTTCAGCAGAAATGTGCGCAGTACCATCATTTAGTTGTGCAATGCTATATTACAATAGGCTTTAAAATGCTATATTAGAACTGCATTCAAATCACCAACCTTCAACGAAGATGCAACACAGGCAAACAAACTTAAAACAAGTCTTGAAGGAGTGCTATTTGCACTTCAGACATTCTTTTGAAAAAAAAAAAAGGAGAATTTTAAGATGAGAGAGGCACTCCAAATTCTAATCAGCCCTTTAATTTGAATGACCATTACCAGTACAACAAGCAGAAACGTTTCCAAGATCTCAGATGACTTTCATTGACTTGATGTCCTCAACACAATGCCAGCACCTTAATGAAATCTAAAACTGTTTCCAAATGCCCATAGTATTTTAAGCAGAGACTGGAAATGTTCCTTCATTGAGCAAATCCCTAAGAACACACATATATAACACTCCTTAAGGGATTTTAATGGGGATCTCAGTTTATACCCAAACTTTTCAGCTTTCAGATTTTTAGTACTTATTGCCATTCAAAGAAAACACAAATTATTAAAGTTTTAAAACAATAAAAATAATCTGGAACAAACTATTGAAAATTTTATTAATTGTAGAGAGTCATTTCAAACGCCTATCCTGTCATGACATTATTACTACCCTTACAATGGAAAATGCAAAGTTTGCACAACTAACAGAAGTAACCTTCAGTATGGATACTACAAATGTATCTTTATGCAAAAGCACTTTATCACTTGGTTTTATTTTCCCTTCTTCCTTACAACTATGGAAAATTCTAATTACTAGATATAGTCTCATGAAAAAAAAACTCTTAAAGACTTAAAACTACAGCCATCCAAAGTACTTGTGCACAGTTGTATTTAATCTTTCTGAATACAAGAAGCTGTAATTAACAGTTTGTCAATAAAACTATTTCCTGCCTAAATCTGAATTGTTTCATGGCCTAAATCAAAGTCTCACGCTTAGAAAGATGTAGGTAAAATGACAAGACTTTCAGAGGTAGTGGAACAAAAAAAAAATTCACATACAGGTTACTCTGTTACTATATTCTGCTACCTAGAAATTGAAAGATTTCACCCCACTACTCAACTTGTCCATTACTATCCCTATCTTATCCTAGAACTCCACTGTTTAAGTCCCTCATGAGGGAGGTGGGTAGGACGAAAGATCAATACATGTGCACAATTCTTTTGAAAAACCACCAGCTTTTCTTCTTTACAACAGTTAATCATCAGAAGTAAGGGTAATGAAGACAGCAAGTGGCAATTTCCTACAGAGTTTTTCCCCATGAAGCAATTAAAAAAACTTCTGACACACTCCTCCAACCCACCTTGTGTTCTGGATATAGCTTCACAGTGACAAAAGCCAGTTCTATAGTTAAATGTGTTTTGTGGACACGTGACCCTGAAATCATTACTGTCCTATGCAACAAGTTACAATACTTTCAAGAAGAAATATTAGCTACTTCATATCACAACTGGGTGTGTAACTCTGTATGTCAACAATTCTTGGCAAATTATCTCAGCCCTCCCATTTGTCCTTACAGAGCATACAAGAAGTCTATCCTACAATCCAAGCCAACACTTTTTCAAACTATTTTATCCCATGGTCCCCCTAAAAACTTTTACAGTGTGCTTCAAATGAGCTTCCACAACTGCTTAAGTAAGGGTGGCACAGGCTACATCTCCTAAGGCAAAAATATCTGGGGCAATGCTAGATTCATAGAACCACAGAATGGTTTGGGTTGGAAGAGACCTTAAACATCATCTAGTTCCACCCCCCCGACACAGGCAGGGACACCTTCCACTAGACCAGATTGCTCAGAGCCCCATCCAGCCTGACCTTGAATGTTTCCAGGGATGGGGCATCTGCCACCTCTCTGGGCAACCTGTGCCAGTGCTTCACCACCGTCATTGTGAAAAATTTCTTCCTTATATCTAGTCTAAATCTACCCTCTTGCAAGTTTAAAACCATTACCCCTTGTCCTATCACAACAGGCTCTACTGAAGAGTTTTCCCCCATCTTTCTTATAGGTCCCCCTTAAGTACTGAAAAGCCACAATAAGGTCTCCCCAGAGCCTTCTCTTCTCCAGGCTGAACAAGCCCAACTCTCTCAGGCTGTCTGCATAGGAGAGGGGCTCCAGCCCTCTGATCATCTTCGTGGCCTCCTCTAGACTCACTCCAACAGGTCCATGTCTTTCTTGTGCTGAGGGCTCCAGAGCTGGACGCAGTACTCCAGGTGGGGTCTCACCAGAGCGGAGCAGAGGGGCGGAATCCCCTCCCTCGACCTGCTGGCCACGCTGCTTTTGATGCAGCCCAGGATACGGTTGGCTTTCTGGGCTGCGAGCGCACGTTGCTGGCTCATGTCCAGCTTTTCATCCTCCAGTACCCCCAAGTCCTTCTCCTCAGGACTGCTCCCAATCCCTTCACACCCCAGCCTGTATTGATCCTGAGGGTTGCCCCGACCCAGGTGCAGGACCTTGCACTTGGCCTTGTTGAACCTCATGAGGTTCACAGAGGCCCACTTCTCAAGCTTGTCCAGGTCCCTCTGGATGGCATCCTGTCCCTCAGGTGTGTCGACCGCACCATACAGCTTGGTGTAGTCCACAAACTTGCTGAGGGTGCACTCGATCCCACTATGTCATTGATGAAGATATTAAACACTACTGGTCCCAATACAGACCCCTGAGGGACACCACTTGTCATGGATCTCCATCTGGACATTGAGCCATTGACCACTACCCTCTGGATGCGACCATCCAACCAATTCCTCATCCACTGAACAGTCCACCCATCAAATCCGTATCTCTCCAATTTAGAGAGAAGGATGTTGTGGGGGACCATGTCAAAGGCCTTACAGAAGTCCAGATAGATGACATCTGTAGCTCTTCTCTTGTCCACTGATGTAGTCAGTACATCATAGAAGGTCACTAGGTTGGTCAGGCAGGACTTGCCCCTTGGTGAAGCCATGCTGGCTGTCTCCAATCACCTCCCTGTCCTCCATGTGCCTCAGCACAGCTTCTAGGAGGACCTGTTCCATGATCTTCCCAGGCACAGAGGTGAGGCTGACAGGTCGGTAGTTCCCAGGGTCCTCCCTTCTACCCTTTGGTAGACGGATTCTCAAGTAGTACAGTACCCTCAGAGCAACACAGCTCCAATCCTCATGTTTTCTGAGCACTTGTCCTGGCCTGAGTGTTGGCTGAACAGTTAGTAACTAGTAAAACTGTGAGCTGAGGTTAGTTTTACATTTCTGTCCTTATTCTATTACTCTACAAGTCTTCCCAGTAATGTCAAAGAATTACTCACACAACAGCATACTGCTCAATTTTAATAAGGACTAAATATAGGCTAGTACTTCAAGTGTTTACAGAGCGAGATCTGTTTGAAGTTTCAGTGTTAGAATCTCATGTTTGTACAAAGGCATCTTAAGACAAGGTAAAAAATATACATGTTAAACAATTACTTATCCTATGCCTTCATGGCAGTATTTCTGGAAAATGTGGGTAGCATTATCATCTTGCAAAGGTATCTGATTCTTAAATGTGTGTGTATACATATTATATATAAATAAAAATAAAATTCTGCAGAGCACACTTTATTCTATACTGCTAGATGTTGGTTTTGACAATTAACTCCTGCTCAAGCACAGTATGTTTTCATGTGCTATACCATTTCTCCAACAGTGAGCCATAGGAGTTGCAGATCATCTTTTAAACAGGGTAGACCACAATCATTTAAAGAAGCATGAGAAGATTACACCTCATGGTATCTCAAACCATCAGAAGCACCTGCAGCATGGAAACCAAACCATCAGTATCTCTTTCTCCTACCATTTGACAGGAATACAACCTATTAAGATACACTAGTTTTGAAGAGACTAATTTATTTCTGTTCATGTGAAAGAAATCCACACATGCAACCTTCATGTGATAGGATTTTCTAGAATCTTGATTTTACAGTAGACGCATTTCCAACTCTGACGTATGACTGGGTTAAGAAATGTGAGAAAGAAAGAAAGAAGCATCATTTTACCAAAAGGGCTTGTTCAGCTCTATTTCTCATCCCTATTCATAGCTGGAGGATCCCTAGGAAGAAGAATGGGCCATAGGATGAATAACTGATTTTGGAGAACTGGATCTGGTCTACAGGCTGAAAGCTTAAAAGTCAGCACTCAAAAGTCTACTGCTAAAACTTTCTACACCTCTTTCATATCAAAGTAGTCTCAGGGTGCAAAGGTAGTCCTAAAAAACCCACGTCACTGTTAAGTCACTGCAGTGATGTTTCCTTACCACTAAGGAAACTTTTCTAAGTGTAGTAGCGTTGGACAAGGCGTTACTTTGTACCAGCATTTCATACTGAAAATCCCTCAGAAGACAATTCACTGACATAACTTGCTTCACATCACCTTGCCTAAGCTATATATGGCACAACACCTTGCTACAGGTTGTGCTTGAATGGTGCATGTAGACTGACACACTTTGTACACTTTGATTATAGAAGTGTCTACAAAATGTTTCTAGTATCACTGATGTTGCTCAAGACCTTTCATAACAGCAATACAATGACAACAAAGAGTTTATACAGAACAATAAAAGCACTGAAGCTATTGCAAATTGTATCCAGAACCATATCAAGCTCCAGATACTCGATGCACATACCAAATAGGACGGCACACCCAAAATAAAATCTAAGGAAGACTCCAGTACTCCACGTGCTGTCCTTCTGCTGCAGAACTGGAGCATTAGGACTGAAACAGAGAACTATGATTTTTGCAGCCTCCGGCATTATACTGACTGAGGGTCCCTTTATCCTGCACAGCTAAACCACGTGTGGATAGCGACTGAAACCAGACTACAGCAAATGTCCAGAAAATTACTTCTATTCAAATTTGCCTGACAGTTGTTCAGTAGCACAGGTTACCATCTGGGGTTAAACCGTGACACTTTGTCTTCCGTGCTTTTCAAGAGAACGCCGGATCTCGCTATGCAACACAAACTCCTTTTTTATACAGGATCTGGGGCAAAATCAGCACTAACTAATGGGCCCTTTCAAACCAATGACCTGTGCCTGATGTTATGACAACACACCTTTAGACTGTCTCTGATCAGTGTTATCTTAATATGCTGCAATGATACCTGAGGAACTATCAAATACACCCAAGCGCTCAAGATGTGAGAAAAGACCTCAGAAAGTGACCTCCTCCTGTAAGGACTGCTTTAGTTGTAGCAAAGTCCAGACACTACACAGCCAGAGGCAGAGACAGTAAACCAGGCCTGTGAACAAAGCCTTGCATGGAACATCCCTGCAGGCCAAACAGTCAGGGTTGGCTTCTTACCTCAGAGTCACAGATTCACAGATAGAAACAAAGACACAAGACAACTTAGCAGCTCTAGCTCTACAATTATTAGGCGTCTGGGACAGAAGCTAGAAAAAGAAATACAGGGAGAAGTAAACGAGTTTAGTGCTTGAAAGGGGGAGGAAAGATAGACCACTCCCAAGAAAAGTATATTCCACTAATTAAAATCCCCACTTCACAAGCAAGATTTTTCTTAACTTCAAGTGATCCAAGTCACTAACTTGCATACGCTTAGAAAATTGCTTTTCTTATGATGTGCAAGTGTCACATACATCTTACATTGTACCAAACCACAGGCCACAATCATAATTGGGCCCCAGTCTGACAGAAATCCAAGTGAAAGATCAAGCCAAAGCAACTTAAAAGCAATCATTTTCTCAAGAGTGTATATATATGCTACAGAACTTATTTTAACAAATAAAAAAAAGTGACTTAATCTCAAAGTTTTAACTTGTCATCTATGGCCAGCTGACCATACTAGATATAGCTGCATGAACCTCTAGATGCTCTAGATAGATGTCTCTGGATACTACACACCAATTTCTAAGTGTCTTTTCCTGGATTGTACGTGACCAAGCTCATCAGCAAGGACTCACTGCCATGACATTCAACTGGTCCAGAAGTGAAGTCCCAAGACTGAGGTTCTCGGCAGAAACCAAGAAAGCATGTAGATACCAGTCCAGCCGCCTCAATTCAACTGAATAGACTACGTAATTCATCACAAATGTAAAATTGAACACACCTGCTAAAAATGCTACCACCTATTCAAGTTTTACAGGAAAATAAGAATATTTTTGAGTCTCTGTTACTTTGTATTTGCAAAGACTTCATATAGCACAGAGATGATAGAAATACTTTGTCTGACATTACACACATATTCTTGATTCAGATTCTCAGCCTTCTTGGAGAGGCAGCTGAATTAAGGTCAAGTATGGAAATCCAAGTCAGAAGAACAAAAAGAGAGCCTGAATATAAATGTAAAGCTTTATCACAGTAAAGCAGACGTGTCAGATTATAACGCACTATGTTTGGCTGCAAAATACTGCTGCTAAAAAGTAGTTCCCAAACGCCCTTACTTCAGCCACAAAGTACTAAGAAAGTGGAAGTCATCTCAGCCTGATGCATTCAGGTAAATCACTAGTACTCCACAGGCTCAAAACTACAGCACTTCATTCTATGAACTCTTTTCCAGTAGATCTGCCCCCAGCTCTCACCTCTAGTATAAAGTGAAACCTTAAATTCAGAACTATCACAGTACCTATCAGTATCCTCCTTTTCCATCCACAGAATAAATTAAATCTAAGTTGGTCAAAGTATTTTTAGCTAGTAGCAACTTCAACATCTTGTTTTTCCTATTTTCTACAATAATTGCTATGAACCCTACCAGGGGAACAGTTAAAACCTTATTTCCTTTACCTCTTCTCCTTATTGTTGAAAAGAAAAAAAAATTAAATGAGTTTAGAAATACAACCTCAAAAATGCAAGATGAATACAGAACACATCATCAAATGCACGCCTTCATCTGCAAACACTATGAAGCCATACTTAAAAAGAGCAGCATCATTCATCTCGATCAAGGCCCTGGGAACTTGACAGTTCCCCAGCCATACAGTCTGGCATACTTCCACAGCAGTTCCACAAAATGGAGCATTTTTGAACAAAGAATCCAATCTAGTCTTGCTAGAACCTGCCCACCACCAATTCCTCTTTTGGGGAGTAAGCTGGAAAGCAGAAGTTTATTTATTATGGGTATATCCTGTGAACTATTCCACAAAGTTCACTACAACAACTACAGACACTTTCCTCCTTTTCCTGTGGATCCCCACCTTTCCCATAACAAGCTCAGGGCAACACAGATCAAAATGTTTCTCCATTGTGAAAGCAGCAACCCCTCTTGCTAGGTGAAGAATTGTGGGATCCTGAAATAATTCTGAAACCAGTTACTAATTGTTTTATGAAAAGTCCATTAAATTCTTCATAAGTTTACAACTCGTATGTATCGGACCAAGCATTACGGTAAACTGCCAAAACTGCCACGGCCCAGAACGGAGACCATCAGCGGTTGCCAGTCCCAACACAGGAAATCAAAGCAACCTGTCCTGAGATACACAAGAGAAAATCACAATATGGCTGAAGTTGTTTTTAAACACAACTCATGATTCTTAACCCAGCAAAACAGTCACAGGTTTGTCTTCTGAACAGGTTATAAAATTTGCCTAGTATGACAGAGAAGGTTCAAGACAAAACAGTCTCATTGTCATCCACTGGTAAGCTATTCAAAGGAAGGAAAAAAAAAAGTCCTTGTAGCTTTCTAACTGGTTACTGCTGTAGTGGTGATACGGGACATGTTGCAGACTAAGAATCTGTTGCACACAAACCCATTTGCGTACGTTATTTCATTCAGTAGGAAGCCTTCCCAGCAAAAGTGATGCCAGTGAAACTGGAAAAGGTTCCTCTTGAGGCCTTAAAGGTTTAAATACTAAATATCTGTCAATAAAATAATCCAAATACATTGTTTCTTCCTATATGAGCAAAGATACAGTAGAAAGCCACAGTTTCATTTCCCAGAGCTCACTGGGTTTTCCATGACAGGATTTGGCATAGTTTGCTAAACTTCAGACAACACCCCACGTATACATACTTTGGGCTAAAACTATAATCAAAGACAACATATAAAATTACGATATCTCATTATTAGCCCAATATTACAACATCATAAGTACTTCTCTTAGCAGTACTGCACTTAACATACCTGATTTGGCCTTTTAAAAAACCCCAACATTTAAAAAACCCCAACACTTTAATACTATCTCCTGCATTTTGTCCAATCAACTTTTCATTCTGAGATCTAAGCTTTTTATCAGCGTCATGGAAGTTACGTTTTGATCTCCTGGCTTTGTAAGGTACATAGCATGGTCCTGATAGCAAAGAGGGATTTTTATTTAAAAACAAAACAAAAAAAAAAAAGAAAAGAGAGAACACTTGATGCAGACACTCTGACATCTACCTTTAAATAAAAAAATTAACCACACCTTCAGGCAAAGTAAGACACAGAAAAGGCAGAAAAGACCTCCACACAGAACTGATTCTGCCGTCTTACCTTACGGCTTGATGACAAGTCCATGTTATTTGGACAAACTTCAAGTATTTCATAAATGAGAAAATATTTAGTCTCAAAGGAAATACAGATTTGACTGACAGTTTTCTCTTTTTCAGAGGTTTACTTTTATAGAAAGTAAGAAAGACCTCAAAGAAGGCTGATGGAGGGAGTAACTTATGAACAATTCAGAAATGTTCTTGGGAAGAAAAAAAAAATGGGAAAGAGGCATAGATCCAAAAATAAAGGAAGTATGGGTTCCACTCCCAGTTTTGATACTTTCTGTGGAATAGCAGCCAAATTACCTAATCTCTGTGCTTCAGATCTCTCCCTCCCCACTGCTCCTCCTCCTCCTCTCCTCTGAACATATTGTCAATTTCAGCTGTTCCAACTCTTCATGGCTAGAAATGAATCTCAGTACACATTCAAAGCAAACCTAACAAAATTCAGTCCCAATACAATGTTATGTTTGCAAGCCTCAGTGAAATACCAAAAAACCAAACCCAAATCAAAGAGATGGTTGTTACCTATCACTACTAATAAACCTCTAATCAGTAACTCATACAATTGAGAGGACATATTTTTTAGTTTGTGCTTTCAAGACAAACAGGAAAATAAGCAAGAAAATGGAAGGAAGTTAGCGTTACCTAACGTAAGAGACAAACAAATGTGAACTACATGACTATTTAGAGAGACTGGGACGGGGGGGCCGGGGGGAAATCCGACTAATCTGACCGGAAAGGAGGGAAGCGCCGTCTGCCCTGAAGAGCCTCCACCCAGGAACGGGAGTCCCGGTGATTCACAGTCAAAATAAGAAAAAGAAAAATCACGCTGAGGTCTGTATAGGCTAGAACGGTAGCCACTATAGAAAGAACGTATGCGGGTAAACACATAGAACAAGCACGTCGTTCAATCTAAACAGATTGAGATACCGACAGCGGGGTACCGCTCAATGCCACAAGCGCAAGACGTGACCTACAGGACGGGGAGCCGCAGCCCACCGTGTCGGGGAGCCCCAGCCACCCGCCGTGCCCTTCCCGACGCTTCGGCGAGGGGAGAGCGCGGCGCGGAGCCCTGCCTGCAGCACGGGGGAGGGACGGGGCTTTGGAAACCCGCAGTCCCCTCGCTCCGCCACCACCGCGCCCCCAGAGCCCCGGGCCCCCACTGGGGGCACCTCGCGCCGAGGCCCCCGTCGCTGCCCCGCTCCCAGGCTTCCTCTCGCAGGCCCCACCGCGGAGCCGCCCCCCCAACCCCGCTTCACTCCACCGCCTCCCGCGCCTCACCTGCACCTGCTCGCGGAAGCGGAGCCGCCCTGCCGCTCCCCAAGAGAAGGGACAGCAGGAGGACGAGCTCGAGCGCGCGCCGGGGTCCGAGGGGCAGCGGGCCGCCTCCTCGCCGCCCGGCACCCCCGCCGAGCCCCCCGCGCTGCTGCATGTCCTCCGCTCCCGGCCCGAGGCTCGGCGCCGAACGAGGGGCTCGAGGTTCTCAGCGTCTTCGGCGAGCCCCCACAGCAGCCGCTGCCCCCCGCCTCCGCGGCGCGGCTGCCCGCGGCATCGGACCCCGCCGCCCCGCTCCCCTCACAGAACCCCGCCAGCCCCTGCGGACGCCGCCGCCGCCGCCATCTTCCGGGCTACCTGACCGGGAGGGGCTGGAGCGCGTTGCTGACTGATAGCCCAATGCGCCAATGAACCCGTGCCTCACGCTCAGGAGGCGGGATCACTGGCTGGGACGGGGCTAATCTGTGATTGACAGCGAGATCAGCCAGTCGCTCCGCACAGGGCGAGCTAGGGCGAGCGAAGGCTGCGGCGCGAGAACGGCGGAGCGCGTTTGCCAATCAAGCCGCACTCCGGGCGACGGGAGGAGGGCCGAGTTTCCCTCGGACTGAAGGCGCGCTCCGCCAACCGGCTGTCGGCGCGGTTCTCGAGGGCGGGAGCAGGAGGAAGGGCTTGGCTGAGCCTGTGCGCAAGGACACGCGGGAGGAGCGGGAACAGCGCCGCCTGCAGGCGCGGCGCCATCCGCAGTGCCCGCGGGGGCCTCGCTGCGGCCGCCCTTATCGCGCCCAGGGCTCCCCGTATGGGCTCCCTGTACGGCCAAGTCGTGGCGGGCCCTTCCGTAGCTACAGGCCCCTCAGCAGGGATCCCCCCGCACAGAGGAGCACAGGCCCAAACCTGCGCCCTCGTGTCTCCGAGACCACGGCGGTGTCCTGCTTTTCCAGGCCAGCCCAGGCCTGGGGGCTCCCGCGGGGACTGAGCCAACGCGGGGTCGTGGCCGCGCTCTCTGTCAGGGCAGCCCGTGCTCAGCCGCCCCCTCTGTGCACCCACTGCTGGACGCCGTGCCGGAGGCCTGGTGAGGAAACTCAGAGAAACGGGAGAAGGCAGACGCAGGTTCCCACAGAAGCCCCGGAGCCCTCCGGCAGAGCTTCCCCGCGGCTCCTCCGTGCTATTTCTCACACCTCCCTCCGAGCGTGTGCCGGGGTTATTCACGCTCCTCCGCAGAAGAGGAGTATGATGAGCCTCAAGTTAGACATAAGGATGGGCATAAACAACCCTCTGCAGCCTGTGCGTTCCCAAGGCTGGAAATGACCTTGTTAAGTCAATGATACATGCAGGATTCAGGAATAAAGATTATTCTAGTTTAGGTTTAGGTTTGTAGTTCTGCTGAATTTAGAGTACGTGAAAATGAGGTGACAGTTTTAAATAGCGTAAATGGAAGTGTTAATCCTAAGGAATCGGGGGCCCTATATAGTGAGGAAATAGGGAAATACCACACGACTAACAAACTAGATTTCCATTTTCCAAATAATTTAGCAAAAAGGCTAATTATGTCAAGATTATATAATGACTTTGGGAGCACAGATTGTCCAAAGAAATGTACAATGAGTGCACCCCCGGGACTTCATGAAAGGAAAGTTTTGTGCTCAAAGTAGTACTTGGAACATGATGTCCGGGAAGACACAACATATACCTAAATCCCTCTCTGCCACTAAGAATTTTTTCTAGGGTAATTTTTCTCCTACCACAGGGATGTACTTAAAATCAAACTCCTTTCCTCTTACCAAGTCTGTGTCTACCCCCAGTTATCCTCTCTCTGGCTTGAAGACACTAATTGTACTACCAAATGACCCATATTTTTTGAAATGTTCTAATTAGATTTTCTTCCAAGGGAAATATTTTACTTGAATAATGATATGGAAGACAATCTCCTCTTTTGTTGTTTTAGTAAACTATTATTAATGCATTACGCTGCTTATTGTGAATTATTTTTTAAAAGTAATATAAAACAATAAGCAGTCCCAAAGTATTCCTTGTCTGGCTGGCTGTAGATTTTATGGACTGGGAAGGCAAAATGTGGTCCTTTCCCTTTAAAATCAGTGATATGTAACATGCACTATGTAACACATTAATTTTTTTTCACGTACAAACAGCCACCATCTCAATTTAAATAGCTCTGTACTGATGTAAAACTGATGCTGGTGACAAGCATGCAGCCAGGTCTTTCTCTCTGTATGCTATAAATATCCAGTGGAATCTTCACAGTTAGTCCTTTATTCACTCACTCTCTCAAAATTTACTCACTCTCGCTCTTTATTTACTCACTCTCTCAAATCTCCCTCCGGTAAGTATGGACATCAGGGCTGGGGCCTCTGGATTTGAATGTGTCTCCTTCTAGTTGACATTATAGCCACATTTTTTTAATGATGGTAATTCAAACTACACTGTACTTCTGTGGTATGACTACTCGGGCAAATCTAGCGTACCTATCACTGCAGCGTCTCGGGTCTAAGGTACTTCTGAGACCTGTCACTGACTTTATGCAACCTCCGTAAGTAGACAATTTTGAGGTTCATAGCAGCTGCAGACCTGAAGTTTAAAACTTCATTTGTAGCCTATCAGCAGGTTTACAATGCAAGGGTGTTCTCATTTCAATAGTGAAAACAATTCATTGCATTTTAAACACAGCAGACTGCTTTATTTCCCAACCCACCCTAATAATTGAATGTTAGGCCTTTGATGTGATTTACTGATAAAACATCATGTTGTAATATCATCTGGGAAGTTATGGCATCGTATCATTAAAAGGACTTGTCAGAGCACTATTCAGTGATGATGGTACACCTAAGGTTAGCTGTGAATTAGTCACTGGTAGAAGCTAAATAACCAAACCTTCCAATCCTTTGTTCTACATGTTAGTCACAGTTACTCCCTATCTTCAAATACACCATGAACATCACAAAAAAAACAAAGATGCAAAGCCTCATCTCGTATCTGCCATCATCAGGAGTGTTACAATTCACCCATTTACGATTTCTGCAGTTAAACATTTGTAGTAACTATATGAGACTAATGGGATGAGCAACCTAATACCAAGTAATCCAAAAGGTACTTAAAAAGAAAATATATTTACTTAAACAAAACTCTTCCTGTACACAAAACGGGATGTATTACCACATATCACAGCTTCATGTTTCTTGATTATGCACTGTTATCATTGCCAAATTACTGAAGCTGCTGTTCCGTGTGGGAGGTGTTAAAACCTTTTTTTAGAGACAGATAATTGGATCAACTAAAGGATGTTGATGGTTTTATTTTCAGTTGGTTTTCTTCAATATTTTTGATAACATTATTGGTGCGGAAGGAATATTGTCTAGCGGACCGAGCAAGTTGCCAGAGGGGTGTTAAAGGTCTTCAATGTAACTGTGAATAAAGCCCCAAAAGATTCACAATTTGCTTACTACATAACAGAGTATCACTGAGCATCAGGAACAGAGCTGATTACAGAACCAAGGTCTTTATCCCAGGTCACTGTTTTAAGCATAAAGATTAGTTGCCATATATGTGAATGTTGAGACACACACCCTGCTCTTCCTCCCCTCAAAAGAAAAAATCTCTCATCCTTTCCTATATAAACTTTTCTCTCCCTCTCAGTGTTGTGTTTTTATATTTAACAAAGTGATTTCCTTCTCCAACTGCTAGAGACAAAATAAATATCACTGATTTTAACCTTCACTTTCAGTCATAAGTGACCTAATAGTGTTTTTATATAACTGGAGGCATCTTTCTCAGTTCCAGTACTACAGTATCCAAAATGATTTTATATAGCTCCCAAGGAAAATTGGCTAACAAAAACTGGGTTTAAAACAATCAGTAAAGGAAATTTGCTTATTTGAGTCAAATGTTCTCCCCTTAGTATCTATCTGTCACTCTAAAATGGGCTTAGAACAGAACTCTCTGATTTCTTCCCACAAATGCTTAAGTTTGCACATGGAAAAACAAATCCCTGAAAAATATGGTGGGGCATATTTTGCATCGCTGGTAGAAAATTCAGTTTATATTAATTTTTAAGTGTATTAAATAAAGATCCAGCAACTCTTGTTAATCCATTCCTCGTAAATCCATTAAGGAATTACATTCTTCTTGGGAAATATTTCATATTTGGATTTTCCACTAATGTGCTGGAAAATTTAGTACAAATTTCATTTCTGTTGACTCAGGAATACCTACTGTATTTTGATGGGCCTGATCTGGAAGGGCGCTACCTACTTTGCCTTCAAACAGGTGTACTTTGAAGAGGTTTTAACGTTACAATATGAAGATGGATCATAATTGTAAATGTATCTTATTAAATTCATTTAAATTTACTTTATTTACTTTATTAAATCAAATTCATTTCACTTTAGTCCACTGAACCATCCCTTGGAATGAATGGAGTTAACCAAAAGAATGAATTTTTGTGAAAGAGCATTTAAGTACTCCCTCAAAAAGGCATAAGAAGTGCCAACATCAGTATAAATTTCTTCTCAACAGGATTCCACCCTGGCTTACAAGAAATACAGTCACGAGTGGGCAGATTTCTCTCCCCACATATTACTCTCTGATGATGTTGCCAGCCAAAATGCCAATTTATGCCAATTTTGAAACTGGTTTTTATGCCACTGACAACTGTAATGCTGAGCTAAAAGACACATCTGTGGTGATAGATCTGTATCTTAAGGGTTCCTACAGAACCTTTCACCAAAATTTTAAGAGAAAAATTATGTGTGTCTATTCTCTCCAAAGGTATAGGAGATTTAACTAAGTAATTTCCATTAACACAAAAGCAAATGCAAAATGATGACTTCTGTTAAAGAAGCTGTTGTAAAACTTTCATAGCTACATTAGAAATTCCTTGCCATCCTCTCCTATTTATTTTTAGCAAATGTTAAACTGTGTGCTCTATTAAATTTTGCTCCAGATGCAGCAAAGCAGTACTGAATAATGTGAGAAAGCATTTAACCAAATGAATGTCTAGTGCAGTACTGGTCTAAATATACATTATATGTGTGTCAAGGGGAAAAAAAAAGGCAAACAGAAAGAATATTCTCACAAACAGACCACGTAAGACACAACAGATCAAACAACGAGGTTTCAATTCAGCCTTTCCCCGTGCAGTACTTTCATTAAGACAGTAGTTGTGGAAGCTGCTCAGCAACTCTCACAAAGTTGTCCTATCTGAGACTACTCAAATAAGCAAGGGTTACTGCTTAAGGCTTCTTGTGTTCTTACTCTGTAGGTGTAATATGACAAGAACAGCACTCCTGCAAAGCAATAGTTCAGCAACATTCAGCCTAAGCGCAAGGGTTTAGTAGAACTACCTACAAGTTATAGAACCAGTGCCTCTTTGAAAACAATCAATCAATCTACAGGCTGCAATGAACGGTCCTGTAATTAGCCATGTTTAAATAAGTATCTTGCTGCTATAAACTCTGTTCACGCAAGCTTGCCAAAAAAGCACTATCTGTTTCTGGACCTCTAGATCAGCAGGAATCTTTTCATCACAAATCCTTTCAATAAAGGAAGGCAAACATTTGAGCAGAAGATATGATTTGCATGTCTCTCTAAAAAGTAGTTCTAATACTAAATTTTAATAAATATTATACATCACCACTTGAATGTGTCACCTGTTGAAAGAGAAAAATTTAATGAGTTATTCAGAGCTGTGTTTTGAGTCCTATCAAACAGGGTATTCTTGATCAACCTGCCTATTAATGTAATACTTTCCATTTCCATACCACTTTATACCTAACTTTATAAAAAATAATTAAGAAAAACCCTCATACAAGTACCAGTTCTCATTAACATTGAGCAAACTGACGCTCAGGGAAGATTAAAGGACATTTTTTTACATATATAGGCACTCACCTCTCATTTTAAATATCTTTAATAACCTGATCCTAAGTAACTGCTCCAAAATTAATCCAGAAATTATCTTAGACCGCTTGTGTTCCCCTTTAACAGTCTCTCATTGGCTTCCACACTTATTTTTAGTAAAACTGAAGTCTTGTTCAATTTATTCATCAATGACCTGGACGAAGGGACAGAGTGTACCCTCAGCAAGTTTGCTGATGACATGAAACTGGGAGGACTGGCTGATACAGCAGAAGGCTGTGCTGCCATTCAGCGAGACCTGGACAGGCTGGAGCATTGGGCGGAGAGGAACCTCATGAGGTTCAACACGGGCAAGTGCAGGGTCCTGCACCTGGGGAGGAACAACCTCATGCACTGGTACAGGTTAGGGGCTGACCTGCTGGAAAGCAGCTCTGAGAAGAAGGACCTGGGAGTCCTGGTGGACAACAAATTCCCCATGAGCCAGCAATGTGCCCTTGCGGCCGGGAAGGCCAACGGCATCCTGGGGTGCATTAAGAAGAGTGTGGCCAGCACGTCGAGGGAGGTTATCCTCCCCCTCTACTCTGCCCTAGTGAGGCCCCATCTGGAGTCCTGTGTCCAGTTCTGGGCTCCCCAGTTCAAGAAAGACAAGGAACTACTGGAAAGAGTCCAGCAAGGCCTACGAAGAGACTGGAGCATTTCTCCTATGGGGAAAGGCTGAGGGAGCTGGGGCTGTTCAGCCTGAGGAAGAGAAGACTGAGAGGGGACCTCATCAATGCTTATCAATATCTCAAGGGTGTCAAGAGGATGGGACCAGACTCTTTTCAGTGGTGCCCAACGACAGGACAAGGGGCAACAGGCACAAACTGGAACACAGGCAGTTCCACCTGAACACAAGGAAAAACTTCTTCACTGTGAGGGTGACAGCACTGGAACAGGCTGCCCAGGGAGGCTGTGGAGTCTCCTTCTCTGGAGATATTCAAAACCCGCCTGGATGCAGTCCTGTGCAGCCTGCGCTGGGTGACCCTGCTCTGGCAGGGGGGCTGGACTGGATGATCTCCAAAGGTCCCTTCCAACCCCCACCATTCTGTGATTCTGTGAAAAGCATAAGCAAATATTTCAGGCGAAGGACCATTCTATGTATGGAAGGAAGCTCACCCCAATTTAGAAATAATTTGCAATACTGGCAAAAGGAATTTTTAAAAGAAGCACTTGGATCTAGAGGCCAGAAAGGGATAAATAAAACAGAGTAAGTAAGCTGCTAACATGCAGACAACTGGTGTTCTTGATGCTTTCAGCTGAAGTGCACACTTGGAAGAAAAACACAAGGGTTCAAGGTTTCAAGGGAGGCACAGTTCATTGAAGCACTGTAAGGGAAGACAGGATCTACCTTGTACTGAAATGTTGATGCTTTGCAATCTTACTTATTCTTCTTATATTAATGAATGTTGCCTTCCAGAGCACTGAAATGTCAACACGACTAATTAGGCAGAGAAGAATCAAGATGAATCAAGATAAATTAAGCAGGATCAGAAAGAATCTTGCTAATGGAACAAGGAGCACAAACCAAGATATCCAGCACACGTATACTGGAAAATATAATTTTTGATACTTTCATTTATTTTTAGTAGTTATGGGTTCAAAAGATAAAATTCAGAACAAGAACCATTTATCAAAGGTAGTAACTGGACATAAATTTCTTTACTATTTGGTAATCAGAACAGAAAGAGGTATAAAATAGCTCAATGAAAATTGATTACAGATAAAGCAATGAAAACCAATGAGCAAAGCTTATGCCGCAGACAAGGAACAACTCATTAAAAACAAACTGCAGACACATTTGAAAAAATCTTGGCACTATTAAGGACAGTGTCTTATTTTAAAAGTTTACTTATTAATTTTAACTGGTTACTTACAAAAAACAAACAGACCTGAAATATGTAGCTTATTTTCCTTATCCTTGCAGTCTGAGAGTCCAAAGATCATCCAAGAATCAAAGACTTCCTATCTTCCACAATCCCTTCCTCATCTTTTTAATAAAACTAATCCAACAGAAACAGGTTTACAAAATTATTTAAAATTTTGGCGTCTTATAGATGAAGTTGCTTTGCTAGTAGGATTACGAAATACAGACAGATAAAAAGAGAGTGAAAATTTAAGCAAGGATCATACATACTGCAACTGTTTTTTCATCTCCAATAATAACAGCTTAACTCGCCATGCGGGATATTCTTTTTCCTCCCTCGTTACAGCATCATAGGAGTATTGCATGTCCTTTAATTCTGCACTACATTGTTTTGGCCATATCCTACGAGGGAGCAGGGCTGCTTATGTGATTGGTAATACTCAGTGTGCCAGTCTATGCAGAAATATGTCTCATATTTTTACTGATGAACTCTAGGAAAATCCAGGGAATGATCCCATCTTGGATGAGCAGTAGCTACCCGAGCACAAAAGACATTTTTCAAAACGCTCACCTCTTTTCTACTTTTCAAAGCTTTGACTAAACTGAAAAGGTCTAATTTCTAATTTCATTCAATAAATGTCAGTAGTTATAATTTTCCTCTCCAATCCAGGAAAGAAAAAAATTGTCCAAATAAAAAATGCATTTATCTTTTTGGAGAACTGGTATTTTCTTTTGCTATCAAAGTAATGTAGAAACCAATAAATATACCTTAGTAGGATGTTTATGGTATGTCAGACAACGTAGAATCTAAATGACTTCTGAACAGTACCGAGGGGGTTGATGATAAATTGCTGACTATTTATGAATCTCATGAATCAACCTCTGTATACACTGAATAATTAGGAAGAAGTGGTGGCTGACAAGTTGCATTTTTTTCTTCATAATTTCCAAATGTAAATTATTTGAACATGAAAGAAATTCAATCTGAAGATCCAAAGCTAATCAAAATCGAAGGGATGTAGGATGTTCATCAAGAGGATCTCTTATTCAGATCTGTACACAATACCAAAAGGATGTGCTGTTTCAGTGCTGTAAACTCCATGGGGTACAGTGACTATCACTGTAAATTAAGAAAAAACATAAGAGATTAAACTAGATGAGAAAACAGTTAACAGCACCTGTGCCAAAATTTTAATTCCTCTGCAAGTGCATGCTACCAGTGCTAAGTGATTTTGACCATCCAAATGTTTTTAGAACATGGCAGGTGACATACCTACTCCAAGACATTAGAAAATGTTCAAATCACATCTACTTGAAACTTCTTTTTAATGCAGAAGCAGACTAGGAATTTTAAAGATAAGGAAAAAAATGCCAACAACTTTATGTCATAATGTACCATATAAACATTAAGCATGGTTTCCTCTTGTGTTACGAGCATGTGCCATCAGCACATGGCTGGAAAGCTGCCTAACAAGCTGACAACTTCTGAATTAACCTTGTGTGAACACAGCTCAGGTTATCTATTTATAAAGTCATACCACAGGTGTTGCCTACAGTGGGATATTACAATACGCAGCAGTTAACAGAGCTATTCTCATTTTGATGCGACCCAGGTGCTCAGTTGTGCCTTATCAGTCTTTCTAGCTAGTGCTCTCAATTAGAAATTCAGAGAGCCTAGCATCTGGCACAGGAAGACAACAGAAATTAACATTACCATTTCCCAGGGGCCATGGATTAAACATGGCTTGCACCTGCTCTGTTTACTGCTGAGCTGGTAAAAGCAAAATTATCACTTTTACCATTTCATTGGTTCAATTTTACAGCTTAACCATCCAACACAGTGTGGACCACTTTTTAATTTGACCCAAATACAATCTTCATCCCACACAAACCTCTAGACTCATTTATCTTCATCAAAGACGTGTCTCTAAAATGCTGAATCACTGAATGTAGGTAACAGAAAATGTTATTTTTATCAAGCAAATCAACACAACTTGTATTACATTCCTACACATGTTAAATACTCCTGTCTTATATGAAAATCTTCCATTGCTCTTTGTGCATAAGCAGAAACATCAGTGTATCGTGTCTGATTTTTCCTCTGCCTAGTATTTGATTACAGCTGTTGGAGATCAGAATCATTACAAGAGCTTTCCTCTTCACTGGCAGCGTTGAACAATTAGCTGGTCTCACCACTGGGAAAGGGCTTGTACACATGTCCTCACTGCAATGTGCTTCGCTCCAGCTGGCAAACACAAGCCTGGCAACAATCTATGAGTATTCTCCATGCTGATCTAGATTCCCTGCCTGGGCAGACCCACTGGAGAGGAAATATCCACTCTGAGGATTCCTGGTCTCGTCTACTGGGAGCCTCATCCTGTAAAGGAGGTGCTAATAGGAGAGAAAGTGCAGAAGGAAGGTCTCTAGAACATCAAGATGATCACTGAAAGGCAGGAGGTCCTGTCTGTGCCCCACCATCACCTGCCAATGACTCCCACAGAGATCTGAACAGCACTAGGTAAAGCTTGAACCCAGGCTAACCTTCTCTGTAGGCTCTGGTGCTGTGGCACTTATGCAGGTGGCTCAATTAATGTACACAGTTCTCCTTATAGTTAGCATAAACTCTGAGCGAGAAACACACAGGAGCTCTGTCATGGATTGGTTTAGTGTCCAAAGAGCTCGCCAGTGGATATTGCTTCCCATATGTGCTCCAACTGCTTTTCTGCTCTGTCATTCCTGTCCTTGTCTGAAATACAGTTTTGTCCACCACTGAGAAATTAAGTACATCTCCAGATGGCTTTGGATATTTGCTTCCTTTAAGCAGAGTTTTGTACTGCTGTATAGAATTGCAAGACATTACAGAATATCAGAGAAAGTATCCTTAGTGCTGTACAATGAAAACACAATGCTCAGCCCACTGGTTAAAGAGGCTAAAAACTGAGTAAGACATAGATATGAAGATCACCATTTGGAACATAGCAGGTACATAGTAACTTAAGGATTTGCTGACCCCACGTTGAAGGAATCTTGCATTTAATGATTTATAGATATATAGGGGTGATTCACATAGAGAAAGAATATTCACATAGAGAAAGAATACTCATTATGTTCAGAGGACCAATAAATTAGTTGTTGTACACTGAAAATGTATTGACAACAAAAACTGAAACAGTTTTTTTTATTTTACTGCTACTGCATAACGAGCAATTAGCATATGCACTTGTGATAGTTACAAATTAAAATATGCAATTGGTCATGCATTTTGTGTATGTAATTTTGAGTCCAATTCATCATCTGGCCCAGGAAATACTGGGAACAGCTATCATTTATAGTCATGCTTATTTACACCACTGTGGAGAAGAAAGAGACTCTTACATTGGGTTTGATTGTTTTCTGCATGATCAGCGTATAGCGATCTTAGCATAAATGAGACACAGTCAAATGCATTTGAAGTAGAACAGGCATCCATGTGTTCTGCGTACTGCATTGTTACCGATACGCTTTTGCTTTTTGCTTCATGTTACTACATTTGGCAAAAGAACTCAGGTTCCTGCCCAATCTTAAAAAAAAGAATTACTGAGGAAGGACAGAAAAGGAATTCCACATATAGATTTGCATGTGATAGACATACATAAGAATGCATATAAAACCCCAAAGAAACAAGGTCTACGTTAGTGCTACAAATTCTGTAAGCCTTTAAGCTGCCAGCAGAACACCTCTTTAATTCTGCACTTCTTTTAACTGCCACAGACTTCAATAGCAGTTCCGGCCATTCACAGAATGAAGGGTCAGCCCCTAAGAGACTAATAAGATATTATAGAGATTACTAGAAAGGAACAAATACACCCACTTAGGGCTTACTCTCCTAAAAAAAATGACATGGTAGGAACAAAAGTGTCTTTCAAAATGGAACTACAAGAAGCAGAAATTAGAGATCTGCCTTGTGTTGTGACTATGTTTAGAAGCACAATATGACCCTATTTATACAAGGGCCTCAACTCAAGTTAGTTGAGGAAACCCACATTTCCAAAACTAGGAAAAGAAGATGTAATTTGCATTCACTTAAGACTCCTTTCAGACTTGCTCATCATTCATTATATAGTTTTGTAGATGCTGAAAAATGAGTTCTCAACTGAGAAATTAAAGAGGAAGCACACTAAGAGTGAAATAAACACAGTATGGGAATGAGATGAGAACCTAAGGAAAAATTCATATCGCATTTCCCAAAAGTGAGCTTCTGACAGAAAGATGATCATGACTGCATTAACAAGCCCCCTAGTTAGTCCCAGCAGCATGACTTTCAACAGCCTTTGATACACATAATGACAACTTTGCAGTATTAAAGCTTAATTTGTTGTGATTAGAATTCTTCCTTGATTTTTCTCTCCACTGACTCTGATGCAATTAATTCCCCTGACAATGCTGCTTATAAAACCAGATAAGTTAAAGCAGTTAATAAGACATATATATGGACCACACTTTCTTCCCTTGCCTGCAATATCCTGTGCATATCTTTATGTAGAAACAATGACTCTTCTTGAAAATATTATACAGTTCATGTGATAAGAGGCTAGAATTCTTGGTTTTACATACATATACATTAATGACCTTAAGAAGAAAATTGCTGCAAGTCAGAACTTAATGTAGCTTTCAGAAATGAGAATTGGATCTAGGTCAAAACTGAAGCTTTAAATAAATACCAGACTTCGGGGAAATTGAGGTCTAGACTGTGCAGCTTTCATTCTGTAAACAGCATAGATTATTCTGTATTTTCACTGGCATATAATTCACATTACAATACAGTTTTGAACAAATATGTCATCACTTATAAAACATTCTTCCTAACTGCTAATGAATCTATGGTGAAACAAAACAACAGGATAGGATGTTGGAATCTTTCCTTCTGCTCAACCCTCAAGCAAACATCCCCTGGAAACTCACATTATGTATCTTCAGATTATAGAACAAGATGTGAGATACTGAACAAGGCTTCTCTAGCCCACAAGTCAATTGAGTCTTTGCACTTTGATTCTGCAGTCAGAAGAACTTCAACTACATGAGTCCTGATGTTGACTCATGTGCATCTTACAGGATCACAATCCTGATTTGGTAATACTGCCTGAAAGAGCTAAAATCAGAACAAAATATTCCCATTGCAAAGTTTTCTGTCAAAAACATAATGTGAATATAATGCTTTGGAAAGACCTGGATTGATGCTGTAGTCTATACATAGCTGAACTGGTAACTGCCTTGACTGTGAAGGCACCAAAACTACTTGTTTTTCCAGACCATTCACTCATCCCTAATTGGACCTGGGACATATATTAGGAGTTAGGTACTATTAGTACCTAATATCATTAATACAAATAGCATTAATTATAGTACCATTAATACTATCACATACTTGCACTGGTATCTCTAAGAAACATGTAGTTGTGCCCACAGAATCATAAATGTTTCAGGTTTGTTTTGTCATCTCTATTAAGCTATCACACATACTGCTGCATGTACAAAACTCCACCTGAGTTTGAGCTGAAAGATGATATTCAGAAACAGAGCACGCATTTGCCCAATTTTCTTCATCGGCATTTAATTATGGTAGGATTTGCAGTGGCATACTGCCTAAGTGCTGAAGTCATGGACAAAATCATATCTACCCAATGGAGCTTACAACCCAAGTAGCACTGTGCAGACTGCATGGAATTACTCACATGAATCAGACAAGCTGGATCTGCTTACCAACCTTAGGTAAGAGTCATGTTCACTCTCCATCCTAAAACTGTAGGCAGAAGATCAAGTGTTTATTTCAGCTGTCATTTCCCACCTGTAATTCTTCACCCATGTGAAACAACCCTTCTGTCTCACCCACCTATCAGTAGCGGCATGCAAAAAGAACTGGCAACAGACAGCATACCAGCCTCTGCTCCATACTCTTGCATGCAAATCTGTTGACTTCAATGGAGTTGCAACCGCCAAAAGATGTTTCAGTTCCTAACGAAGTCAGGCAGAAGGCAAAACAAGGACTTCAGTTGTGCCATGAATTGTTAGCAGTCAAGACACTCCTTAGGATAAGGAAGGATGCTGGCTTCTTTCTCTTTTAGACGGATTCCATCGCTTCCTCAAGTTAACCGTTTCATATCTACATCACCTCCGATCCCATTCACTGGAAGCATAAATTCCCCTTTGGCTGTCCCTTCCAGCCAGGAGCACGCTTAGGATAACACTGTGCAATGTAACAAACATTAGTACTATCAAGTTAGCTCCATGTTCAGCTCTCCTCAACTCATTCTATGCCCTTGTGTCTGTGTTTCCTGTTGTCTTCATTCTAGATGTTTCACTCTTAGAGCCTCATGCAGACAATCTGGTGCCTTGCCAAGAAGACAAGAAACTTCAGACAGTTTCCTGCCATTCAGCTAGCGGGAGGAAGGCATATAAAATTTGTTACCAGCAGGCCAAAAGTTCTTTGCAAACCATTCTATCATTTTAGAAACACTATTGCACTGGTGGTACATCTTTAAGCCATATTGTCCTTCTGCAGTAGTCAATCCCCAAACTCCTCAAAAGACATGACTCTGACCAAACACCTGTACGAAAAATATTCTGAGCATCAGTCAGAGCCCACAGAAATACCAGTGGGACTTTCCAATATTAAACTTGCTGTTCCTATCCTTTCTATTGAGAAATGATCTCCTAATATGCTCTGAGAACTACTAATTAAGACCTACTAAAACCTTTTGCAGATACAATATGGCAGGTAAGTGCCAATCCTTTCTTTAAGTAACACACTACAATGGAAAGGTATGCGAACAGCAGTAGTGAAACATAGTCAAAAAGTGTCATCAGATAACAGGCAGGAGAGTTACTGTATCTGAATTAATAACATTGCAGTTAAAGAAGGCTGTTCTTGCTACATCGAGAAATGCAGAAGTCCTGACCAGAACTGCTAAGCTGTAAACATTGTGAAACTGCTGGGGTGCTGTTGCTGGCACTTATCTTTGAAGGTGAGTTGAGCTATTTTTGATCTGATGGAATGGCTTGAAGATGAGTCAGATACAAAATTATTACTCTTTCTCCAATTCACTGAACCTTTTGCTGCTCTCCCCCTTTCTAATTTAATTTTACATCTCTGAAAAATTAAGCATGATGCATTGCAGCCAGTAGTAACGGATGAAAGGGAAAGCATTACTTGAACCATACAGCAGAAGTCTCATCCTGATTCAGGAGACAAGAATATCTCTTTCCACTTGCTGCCATGCTTTCCCTTCAGGCTCCAGCTACAATGCATGCTGCCCTTAGCTATTATCTAACATAGAAATGCACAATATTTACTTTCTGGAAACAGTTGCTCCTGACCCTATGATGGGAATTCTTCATTGTGCAAACATTTGAAAAATGCTTTGCATCATCCAGCTCTGTCTGGAGGCACTCCCAGCAACAGCAGCTGGGTGTGTGCAGCCACGAGTGACTGGGGTGAAAAGAACTTCAGCAATGTTGTTTCTCAACAAGTCCTTTATTTTTTGTTTGATGTTGCACTCACTGCAGAGAAGCAAATCTCTGGTGGATTCAGGGGATCAGGTATGTGGGAGCGCATTTCTCCCCTGGCCCCTGGCCCTGTTGAAATTTATAATCCCAGTGAATGCCTTCATGATGTGGCTAAAATAACTTCTCTGAAGACGTACAGAACAAATAAGACATGGAGATGACTTGTTAGCTCAAATAGGTATCTCCATAGGAAGTGCCCTGACTATTCTCATCAGTTCTGGATGCCAGAAAAATACTGAACATCCACAAGGGGACAAATCAGTAAGCATGAAAAGCAGTGTTTCTGTACTCTAACTTTATATTAATACTTCTCTCTGATAATCCTGAGTGGATAGTCAGGGCCTAAGGACCTACGGAGTCAGGGTGTTCAGACAGGCAGCTAAATTATCAAATGTCTATTTCAGACCATCTTTGACTGTGAACAGTATTCAGTTACCAGCTGGCTACTGGCAGTACACAGCTTCTCTTCTGCATGCCTCAGACAGGACGTGCCCCATCTCTCTTGAAAATTGTCTTGCATAGACAGAATGGCAATGCCAAAGGCAGTATTAGAAATCGGAGGCTCCAAGGTCTACACACAACTCTGCTGGAGCATGGAGATGCCTCCTGCACTTAGCCGAGGACAGAATATTCCCACTAATGCACTGTGTATGGAGCTTCTCAGGAAAGACAGAAATGAGAGCAGGGGAGGAAGGGTATCACTGAATGTTAAGGAAATGGCTGAGTGTAAAGAAATCTCCTGTGATCACATCAATTAAATAGATTCTGTTTGGGTGGAAATTACTGGGACAAGAGATGACACAAACTGCCCCAGAAGGATAATGCTGAGCATCTTTTACAGCCTCCTTCCTCTATTCAAACTTGGATATAAATTATAAGGGATGTAAAATTACAGGAAAATAATAAATGCAATTCCTTGTTTATAGCAGACTTTAACTTCCCAGACATAAAGCAGAAAAGAAATGCCACCAATGACAGCAGAGCTCCATCAAAGACATAGGGATGGTGAAAGATGGTTTTCTTTAATAATCAATTAACTAACAAGAGATGGTGTTACTTCAGAATGAGCAAAGAGGACCTTTGCTTTGATTTACATAAGGCTAGTGACAGATGGGAATGATATATAAAGGAAACAGTAGGATAACAGAAATTACAATATCTTAGGAGAAACAAACTGTATTTCTTAATGCAAAAAACATTGAAGGATACATACAATCTCTTCCCTAGCATATTGAAATAACTGGTATATGAATCATAGAATCATAGAATCGTTTTGGTTGGAAGAGACCTCCAAGACTAAGTCCAACCGTTAACCTAGCACTACCAAGTCCCTCACTAAATCATGTCCCTTAGCGCCACATCTACACGTCTTCTGAATACCTCCAGGGATGGTGCCTCCACCACCTCCCTGGGCAGCCTGTTCCAGTGCTTGACAACCCTTTTGGTGAAGAAATGTTTCCAAATATCCAATCTAAACCTCCTCTGGCGCAACTTGAGGCCATTTCCTCTTGTCCTGTTGTCTGTTACTTGGGAGAAGAGACCAACACCCATCTCTCTACAACCTCCTTTCAGGTAGTTGTAGAGAGCAATAAGGTCTCCCCTCAGCCTTCTTTTCTCCAGGCTAAACAACCCCAGTTCCCTCAGCCGCTCCTCACAGGACTTGTGCTCTAGACCCTTCACCAGCTTTGTTGCCCTTCTCTGGACACGCTCCTGCACCTCAATGTCTTTCTTGTAGTGAGGGGCCCAAAACTGAACCCAGTACTCGAGGTGCGGCCTCACCAGTGCCGAGTACAGGGGGGTGATCACTTCCCTACTCCTGCTGGCCACACTATTGCTGATACAAGCCAGGATGCCGTTGGCCTTTTTGGCCACCTGGGCACACTGCTGGCTCATATTCAGCCGGCTGTCGACCAACACCCCCAGGTCCTTTTCCGCCGGGCAGCTTTCCAGCCACTCCTCCCCAAGCCTGTAGCGTTGCCTGGGGTTGTTGTGACCCAAGTGCAGGACCCGGCACTTGGCCTTGTTGAACCTCGTACAATTGGCCTCAGCCCATCGATCCAGCCTGTCCAGGTCCCTCTGTAGCGCCTGCCTGCCCTCCAGCAGATCAACACTCCCGCCCAACTTGTTGTCATCTGCAAACTTACTGAGGGTGCACTCAAGAAAAAGCAGCCAGTGTTTAATGAATTTGAATGAAAGTTTGCCTCGGACTTCAGTATAGCAAATAAAATGTTTATCTTCTAAAAAGTATTTTTAGAAAGTATATATATTCTAAAATGTATTTTTTAAATTCAGTATAATGCTAAGTCTTAGAACAAATTTTGAAAAAAAGAGCAATTAATTGTAGGGTGGTAAACAAAATGTGAGAAAAAATACATGGTTTACCAAAGTAGAGGATGTCAGACTGAGCTAGTATATTTTGAGTAAGATAATTGTCTTTTTAGAACTGAATAATGCAGTGAACTCAGGCTATTGAAGCTGGAACAGATCTTTTGATACAGTGCTCCATAGGAAATCATTACTGAAAGTGGAGATGAAAGGGATTAATACAAAAGCAATGTGAACAAGGAGCAACAGGTTATAATAAAAAAGGAGTTATAAGAATGGAGCAAATTACCCGATGGTGTTCCTCGGGGATTGGTCTTTGGAGCAATACCGTTTAATGTATACTTCCATGAACTAGGAATAATGATCAGGCCCAGCCTCCAAAAGTTTGTATGTGATACAAAGCTGGACAGTATTGCCAATACTGAGGAGGACCAGATCATCACACTGGAATTAGATGACCTTCTTGCCTGCAGTGATAGAAATTTAATAATGTGAACTGCAAAGTTACGTTCTTGAGATTCATCAGCTGGAAGCAACAGAGAAGGCAGAAGATCCGAGTGTTCTGATAGACTGTCACTGTGCCAGAGCTGCTGGTACGACACAGCTGTGGAAACAGATAATGTAATGTTCATATGGGTTAGGTGAGATTTTTAGTAGAGAAAGAAATATTGAGACTTTTAGACAAGGCACTCTAAGATTTTGTGTGAAATATTTATACAATTCCAGTCAACAGTGTTGAAAAAGATTAGCTTAAACTGGAATCAGGACAGACTGGCTATTAGAACGATTGCAGAAATATCAGTCTTAGGGAGAGATAAAAAGAGCATGGTTTGTTCAGCGTGACAGTGCAGAAACAATATGCAAGTCCTTTATAAATAGATTTCAAGATAAATAGCATGGAAAAAGAACTAAGTTAAAGGTTAACATGATTGTGAGATCAAATTTTTATAATCTGATCAGCAGTATGTTTAGACTGAAAACTAAAGTAAACATTTCTAACTATTCAAGGAGATCACACATTGGCATGATCTTTCAAAGAGAGGGAAAGGAACCTAAATAGTCTTAAGACGGAACTTGGTACACCCATGGAAGAGTTGTATAACTAAGTAAGAAAATGAATCTGTGGTCAATAAATGTTTTGGATATACCTAAAGAAGTTTGAAAAAAGACTAGATCTCTCTTGCTCTGTATTTACTGTGTATGGATCCCATGCTTCACAGGGCTTTCTAATTGCCAAAAGGTTCCACCAACGGGGAACCAGTGGGTTCCTCCCAACACATCCCCATTGCTGCACGAGCTAGCTTCTGGGTTTTTTTCACATTTCTCTGAAACGCTGGAGCTTTGCCAGTTGCCCAGTTTCACCTCTGAAAGAAGACATCTGCCTGGGAAGTGCATGTTGCATTGGATGAGACACAGCTAAATGATCTACTTCTCATCCCAGACAGCTGTGATTTGTACCCGGGAGTACTGATGTGTGGAAGGACACACACAATGGGACCTCACTGGACCGGCTCCTCCTCTCCAGTCCGCTGCTGCTGCACTGCCTCCAGTGCAGTAGCACATCACCTAATAGTGCAGTCTGGCTCTCCCTTTTCAAACCTAATACAGCCTCTTCCATTGCCTAAACTAATTATTAGTTGACATTCTGTCTTCTACAATCTTACAGCTGAATTTTCATTCCTTAAGTGCTTGTTTTTTCTATTCTTACTTATCTTAGTATAAATCAGGAGTAACCCTCCTGTAGGCCCCCCCTTGGTAACTGAAATTGGACATGGGTTATTATAAAGGACTTGGGAAACTTGGATTGCTTATTATATACTTTTCAAATACCCTTTGTCTCCTAAGAATTCTATTCAGCATCAGCTGTTCAGGCTACGTTCTCTGCTTTATTGATTCTTCTCTTTTATCAAAGTATGGTACGCGATAAAGAACTTTTACTGTGACGCTATATAAGTTCAAGGCTGCAACTTCTGTACCTGCCGAAGGTGATTCTCTGAACTACTGCAGGATGGCTGAATGTCTTTATATTATTCTTTTCTCTACAACTATCATCTTCCCCACCCTATTTTACGAGGAAAGCAAGCCAGAATAGTTACATAACATGTTCTCAACAGGAAGCAAAGTAATTGCCAATATTGTGTTTATTTTATTTGTTTCCATGTCAAACTGAATAAAAGCTCATATCCTACTGTGAACTACCTGGCCAAATATAATCCTTTCCTGTATGTCTGAGAAATACCTATGACATCTCAAACATTTGTGGGAATAGTATTAGTAACAGTAATAACACCACCACATTTACCATGGTTTGAACTCACTCTGTTATGTTCCTTTTAAGCTTTCCCGATGGTATCATAATCTGTCTCTAGAGGTCTCACGTAGCCCACTCAGGTTGTTCATCACATGAAATCTTTTCTTATTTTTCTGGATTTTTGAACATGTGAAATTGGTATGAATAATTCAGATTTAATCACAAAATCCTCTGTAACTTGGAGCCTGTCAGGATAAGCTGGTTCATTCTCTTAGAATAAGCATAATTCCAATAGGCTCTGACTGTGCACTTAGACATTCCTGTGTCCCAATGAATATAGCACTGCACGGTATTTCAAATCCCAAAGGACTGTTTTGTTTGAAATTGGGTCCTTTATTCATTTGAGGATCCACTTTCTGTGGTTTCTACATAATAGAAGGCATCTACATAAGGTTCAGCATGGGTGGATATGATTCAGGTAGCGATGCCAATGGGAGCTATTCATAGCTTGATGACAGAATCAAGACTACAGGGGAAAATCTTTCTGGAGAACTGAACCTCCACTGTGGAGAAATGCACTAGGAAAGATGGCAGCAGGGTGAAGGCTCACGTACAAGATACCCTAGCAGGATGAAAGGGGTTTGGGTCATCTCAGACCAGCTCTATGCTCACCTGTGGGAACCAGAGGAGTCACAAACAGAGGGGACACAAAACAACAGAGCAGCTGGAAGGGGTGGCACTGGAAACTTCCTTGACTTTGCCACTGACATTTTGTCTCTTGATTTTTGCACTGCAGGGCAGGATTTAGTAACCTATCAATAAATCCTAATCTTCATCCTCCCAGCTAACTCAGCAGCGTAAGAGGGGTAACCTTTTTCATAAAATATGATTACAAGTGTTTTTACAGGCTTCTATTTTTACATACTTAAGGCCTCAGCTTGTCTGTGTAGCTTGCACACACGTTGTAGCACCCAACAGCATGCCGACAAGACATGATGTTCTGTGGGAACACAGTTAACTCACAACCTGGTCCTGCTGCCTCCTGGCACTGAAGAACCACTCATCATCCCCTCCCCAGCAACCCCAGGGACCTTGTCCGCAGCCAAGTAGCCACAAGGTGGTGCTCATTAACCTCGCTGCATGCTCCGAGTCTGGACATTTCAAACAGCGAGATGCTGAGCTGGGCTAGAGATAAGCCTAGTGGCTGGGAGCCAAGCTGGGCGAGTACTTCACACGCTTCGTCCTTGAACAAGTGTTTTCTACATCAACATTTGCAAATCCTCCGCATCTAAAGGCTTTACATTTTAAGAAGTCTTATGAAGTGTAACAAAGGTATGAAGGTAAGATATGAAGGGAAAGAAAACCGGGGGAGCCAAGAGACATCCTAACATACTGATGCCAATCCTACCAGATCTTGTAGCTTGGTATTTGCAGGCTTACCACCCTTGTCCTATTCTTCCTGCCAAGCTCAGACAACGGAAGCAAAAAGGAGAAAGCCAAGATAGCCTAAGATGTTTAGTACAAGACAAGATCTTGTTCACATTTTCACTCTTGTTATTTTCCTGTCTCTTGCTCACTCCCTTCTCCCTGCCTATTTACTTCTCTTCAGTCTCCGTTCTCTACTTCTACTGTATAGTCTGTCAGAAAACATAAAGAAAGAGGACTCAGCAAGCTAACCCCTGACCGACAAGTACAAAGCTTTGATCTCCCCATCTTTGCCACCATGGCTGCAGCAGAGCCATACCGCAGAATGCAATCCAGAGATGGATCACCTGCCTTTCACGGTAGTCTGAGAATCAGCTTCTGTTTGAAGAACTTACATTTACATAAATATCCCAGTGAAGGAAAGACAACTAAACCTCACTGATCACAATGAAAAGCTCTCCCTAAACAGTTCTTGATTATGATCACATACATCCCCTGTTATTTATATTTCTCCGATAAAAGCACATCAGGCCTGCTTTTACATGCTTTATTCATATAATCATGTCAATGTGCATCACATGCAACGTGTGCTACCTGTGCTGATACTAGCTGGGCAAGATTAGGTATCTGTATTTATTTATATTGTACTTCATCTCAGAACAGGTGGTCTCCCTGATTTCTTGGCATCACCAGCATGTGTGAGGCCCACTCTTGCATGCATTGATGTCTATGGCTGCTATAACTGTATGACTTATCCCTGGGTAATGCCAACTAAATCAAAATTATGTTTATGCATAAGAACTACTTTATTTTTCAGGCATCCAGCTTTAGTGCAGGCAGCTCAAAAATGGTTTGCCTTCTTTTCTCCTTAACACCTTGTCAGAATTTGATTAGTGCATTATCCCTTCTATTCTTCCAGGACCAGCCTTTAAGCAACAGAATTCACTCTTCTTTTCCATCCTATTCTTATGACATTTCCTCTTAGGCAAATCCTGCCTGCTCCATGATCACAGAGGACTCCAAAAATAATCTAATCTGCAAGGATTGACTGCCAAGTGGGTGTAGAATTTAATGAGTCTGCACACAGTGGCCACATCCTTTGCAAAGACTAGTTCCATGGCTGCTGATTGTTACAGACCTAGAAAGTGTAATGGAGTGCAAGGTGCATGTTTGGGATAAATAAAAATCCGCTGCCATTACTCTGTATCACCCTCCAGGAACATCACAGCAACATCAGAGCCATTAAAAAGCCTCCAGTGGCACTGTGCCCATTGGCCCTGGTGAGACAGCTTTGAGCCACTGCTGAATGCCTCAACTAAGCTAGAGGAGACAATATTTATCCTTCCACTTCGGTTTTAGTTAGACCAGTCAATTTGCCCAGCTTGATCCCTCTACTGCTCCAGCAATCATTATCCAACATACAGCATTCCTTTGACCGTTGCAAGAGCAGAATACTCCACAGCTGACTGCTCCAACAGCATAGTTTAAGTTATACCACATCCAAAAGCAAAGAACTGCGCATCAGCTACAAAAAGCTGGAAGACCTCAATTCCCATTCTGCTGCTTCAGTCACTTGGGAACAAGTTCTGAATCTTTAAATGCCATTCAGAGATCACAGGGACGCATTACCGTATCCGTGATGATTTACCATTTGTTCAGTTGCACCTTTGTCAGTCAAAACAATCAAACTGATTAATAAATCCCAGCAGCTTCGAAAAGGCCTGCTGTACATTCAGTGGTCAGCAGTATCTATCACAGTAGAGAAAGATATGCTCACTTTCCCATTGCTAGTTTCAGCTTTGGGAGGTCTATAAGCCAGCCATAAACAGCTACTTTTAATTACAATCAGGCTCCAGATCTTCACCTACCAAAGTAAGATAAATCTGCAATGTGTTTATATGGTTGTGCCTTATTTAAAGGAGGCACACAAACTAAGTGCAGAATTGCTGATTGACTGATTGAGCAACAGTCAAAATCTGCATGATCTTTATCCACATTTTTACACTGGCTTAGTCTGTAACATTACTTAAAACATTCCCTACTCCTGAGACTAATCTGATTTATTTACATATTTATTCTTGCACTGCTCCAAATCCCAGTACAACAGCTACCTCCCAGAGAATGTGGATTTTGAAAAAAACCCACAAAACTAGATCCAAACAGGAGTTTCAGTCTAGAACTGAACCTTTCCCTCTTTCTTTCACACAAATACTGTTACTCTATGCTTTATAAAAGTAGCTGTTGGGCAGCTGCCAAAAATAGAAAGCTTTAAATTTTTTACTTTAAAAAAAAGGCAAAACAGAGAAATTATTCTCTGATTACTCTCTATCTGATGCTGGAGGGTTGTTTTAAAAGTAAGTTATTTATTAAAAAATTGAATTTCCTTTTAACACCAAAGGCTTTTTTTATACACGAGGGTTCCCTGGTACACAGTTGGTAGAAAGTCACGTTAGGTTTTCAGGGTGAAAGATGCTTAAAGAACAAAATCATTACTATAGGCATTTACTTTTATGATAATTGTTGAGCCTTTTGCAACTAATATCTCTGATTACCAGTAGAAAAGCAATGACTGGCCCTTTTCTTAAAAAGGAAGCACCTTGCCCCATCTTCTGGACAAAAAGTGGCTGAACAGGATGGCAAGTCTTGCAGCCAGGCCACTCCAAGCAATCATACGCTGAAGTACCAGTGAGGAGGAGCTTAGCGTACTGGGTTTGTGACAAGATGTTAGCAGATTTCAGATCTAACCCTGGCTGTAACCCTGGCTCCAATATGGATTTGCAGAGTTCAGTATTGTGCTGTAATGCCGCACAATAATCGCTTTCACCACAGCCTTGACCACAGCTCCTCTTTGGTCACCACTTATGAGGGTCACATTAGTACACAGAAGTTAGTGAAGATGGAGGGCTAATGTAGCCCAGTGTCAGCATGTCACTTCTTAGCTTCAGTAAGCTAGGGATCTTGTGTCTGCACTGAAGAATGATTCATTTTAAAAGAATGTAGGTATCAAAATGCAGGCAGTTCTCCAACTACATACAAGTTAGACTATCTGTTTCTTGCTGATACAAATTTTCACACACTAGGGGGGAAAAGTGCTGGTTTCATGCATCACTTTGCACTGGATTGTGTCCAGTTGCTTTGCTTATCATTATGCAACTTAACCCAGGGCAATTCAACACCCAAAGACAAAATTAGAAATACATAAATATATTTGCACTGTTTCGTTGCTCTCCATAACAATATTTGTTTCACTCCCCAACCCAAGATGAACTGTACAGCACAAAATGAAGTACAGAAAAACATACCAATGATTTTATTTTTCTGAATTGAGTATTTTGCCATTTGTTATTGTCTTGCATATCAGATCAGATGGGACTGTTTCAGTTTAAAATAAAACACCTATCATCTTGACAACTGGGAAAATTCATACATGGACAAAATCCATCATAAATCAGCCCTAATTCAGGCAAAAGTTCAACTGACTTCCAGTAGAAGCTTTGTCAATACAGGGGTAAGCAAGGACTCGGGACTAACGTAAGCCAAATTCTGTTTTTACCAGAATGAATAACCTACAGAAAAACTAAAAGGATTGGCCTGTACTTAAGTACAATTTTTCATCTCCAGAATTAATTAATGTAACTAGCAAGTTCATACAACACCTTTTTAAGTCATTAAAGACATTAGCCATGTTTAACTTATAGGGAAACAGAATCTTAAATAACATACAGGAACAACTTTGTGATACACTGAGTAGGATCTGATTCCTAGATTCATCTGTCTTGTAATGAAGCAGTTTGTAGCACGAGAATCTATTCAACATACACTGACACAATACCGCAATTTGCCCTTTTGGCTTTGACCTCTTTCTTTGACCCTCTTTTAGGGACAAAGCCTATCACTTAAACGAATGTGTGGCAGACCGCACAGGGAGGTACTGACACAAGGCACACAATAAATAATAACTGTCCAGGGCCACAGGGAGGCTCAACATCAGAATTAGCATTCAGACATCCATCCCATCCTGGGTTTTACATATGTCTCTCTGATAAGCGTAAATGATTTAAATATGAAGACAGAAGTTACCTGATGGCAGAACTACAGAATGTACAGTAGTGGGGTCCAGTCCTGTACTCGCTGTTGATCCCTAACAGAGTAGATCCTTACTCCTAAACTCAGCTCATGTGAACTATTCAGCCAAATACCAACCTTCTGCCATTCCTGGGGATCCTGCAACTGTTGCTGTCTCAAGAGAGTCTGCTTCCTCCTTACACTGAAAATTACCATCTTTCTTTGACCATATGTTGAAATGTTTCTCTTTTGACTGGAAAGTAAATTTAAGAATATGGCTAATATTCTGAAGAATATGACTGATACTAACCACATCACCTTAACAGAAACTTCCATTTGTTTTGACAAAAATAGAGTCCATAAAGTAGGTTTCACTAATAATACTACTACGATGGCTTTAACCAGATGAGGTAGAGGATGAAAAAATTTATAGAGCTTGGTAAAAACAAGGACACTATTTAATTGTAAATTAAAGCAGTAGAGAAACAAAGAAAGATTCAATTCATACTAATGATCCACAGCTTCTGTAGCTATCAGATCCACCTCATTAAGCAGCTTCCTAATGCTAATTATATCATAATTTTAATGGGAAACATTTGTCTTATTGCGGTCCAGATTCTGTTGGCACTGAAGTCAATGGGAATTTTGCCATTGACTTCAATGGAAACAGGAAGTCTCTGTATAGTAGGCATTTATAAATATCATATGTTTGTCCCTGTAATTTATAAATGATTGCTCTGCTTGGAAGACTGAATCTTACTCCAGTCCCTGCAAAAAGCCATGCAATTTCCTTGTCTTGGACCCGGGAACACTGTGTAGGCTGTGTATTGTATTTATTCCTGTAAGGGACAGTTAATTTCATTCTGCAATCTCATCTGTTCTCTCACCAATACAGAAGTGACAGCAGCAGCCTCTGAAAGAGCTATGTCCAGGTCAGCCAAAGTGACTGTCACTGTGCTATATGAACTGGCAAGACTAAAGAGCCAGGACACAGGGATATTGCTGGTCTTGAACAGACTACGGGGATATCCAGGGTGAGACGCACTGAGATTTTAACAAGATTCATTCGCCCAGAAAACTATTTCTGGTCAGAGGGATTCCTTAATGCAGGATAAAAACACCTGATTACTATCAGTTGCTATAAAGTGCAATTCTCTGAGCATCCTCTTCTTATAAAGCTATAAATACAAAAAATCATAAAGAAAGGTCTGACATAGCTACCACACACATACAGAGCCTGTCTTTCCATGCACAGGGGAAAATCCTTGCCAAGTGCTACTGACTTCAAAAGATCATTTCTTTGTAAGTTGTTCAGCTGGGAGGATTTAAATGCAAATACTAAGTTAAGAGGCCACAATCCCAATGCTGAGAAACTCAAAAGTTTTATAAGTCTGAAAAGCAAAGAAAAATAATATAAATAGGAGCACATAATAAATTTCAGTGTTGTCATACTTACTAATGCAATACAAAAACCACTATTATATAGGCACTTTACCCTAATCAAAACAAATTAAGAGATTGATTCCACAATCTGTATTCATCAAATTCCCACTCACTCCTTACCAGAGCTCTGTTTAGAAATTTGCCAAGACTCCTGTTTCCTATAACTTTACAGCTGTAGAATTTACAATCCAATTCAGCACTGAGCAAACGTTGCCTGCAGAAATGTCAGATGATGCAAACTATCTCAGAAAGATCTGGAAAGTGCTCAGCATTCCTCAGAACAGAAATAGCCGTTACCACCAGGGAAAGATTCCTGTCACATATGATTCAAAGAAATGGACTTTAGAACATAAATTGCATATATTTAGAAGTTGACACAATACAGACAGTGCATTACATTTGTTTGGGGAGTGGGGCTAATTTTCAATGTTCAGAAGAGTCACTTTGCCCAGGTTTTCCACTGTACCAGCAGCTTCCGCTATGGTATTTACAGACAGATTTTTAAAACTCAGCTTTCAGTACACAACTCTTTCAAAAACTTAAATCTAGTAGCCTAATGTTATCAACTATGAGATAAAAGGCAGAAATAGGGTTTTTTGTCCACATTATGCAGGAGACAGACACACTTTTAGCTCTGTTGCAAAGATGTGCTCTAGGCAGCATCAGAAAATGTGTCCCCTCTCCCTAGCTTGTCAAGGTTGCCCTTTTTCACCTGCATTAAAAGAAAGGCAATACGATGCTGCATTTTTACCAACACTATGGAGAAAAGAGACTAAGTCCTTGAGGGTTAAAAACTGGATGCATTTAAAGAAACTATGTTCCATGTATTTACCTCAAAACCATACCCCTTTCTCCAAACAAGCACAATCTGATAAAATTTGAAATCAGCATGTGGGATGCAATCAACAGGAGAAGCTAGAGAGAATTTGGATTCCAGTGACTCTTTTGGGTACAGAGGCAGAGTGCATTACCCAAACACAGAACTCAGTGGTTTTGTTAAATATAGCCCTAAACTCTCACTATGCTTGAAAGCATGTGTCAGCTTTAATTGCATTGACCAGTCTGTAATTTTACACCCTGTCAGGGACTGTAAAAACAGTCTTAACACGAACTAGGTCTGTTTAGCTCGCTGAGAGCCTGTCCTTTTGGAAAACCCTGGAGCTGGAGCAATATTCATGGTCTTTTTCTATTTTGTACTGTTGCCTTTGCACCAAGACCACACCATTAGTGTTCTGAGCAGCAGCCCAAGCTAGATCATAGTTCTTACTACAGTATTATCCACCTTTGCTCAGTATAAGAACGGTGGGAGTAAGGTACATGACCATTAGAGACTAGAGTTTTGAAAAAAACCTTTAAGGGTCCTAGAAAGATTTCTACTTTTCACTTACAATTTCGGCGGAATTTCCCCAAAACAAGAGGGATCCATTAAGCTTCATTTCCTACTTAATTCATTGCTATTAATGAATTGCACTAAATAGCAGTAAAAAATAAGAATATTCAAGACACCATCCTTTAATTCTGAGGTTTCTAATATTGATGCCAATATCTTTTAAATTAAATCCTCTGCCATGATCAGGTAAACAAGTCTGTTAGTCACTAAGTCTGCATGGTTTTCTTACGAATGGTGCTAAAGTCATCATGGGGATTTTGGGTCAGCTGAGACACAGGATATCTGATCCAGCAGATCCTAACTGGAATTTCCTTAGTAGCTGAAACAGTAGAGGACAAGCTGAATTATCAAATTCATCAGACAACTTAAAATGGTCCTAAATTAAGTGGTGGAGTTAAACATATTGATTTGCTTTTGCTAGGCTGGAGTGCAGGGAAGCAAAGATAATTTTGAAAAACATTGTTTGCGTCAAATTAATTTGATTCTAAATGGAGTTAATAATAATTTTTTTATGATGTTAAGCTTTTTTCACCCTAATGCCCTTCAAAATAATCAGGAAAGAGACATACATAGAAATCTCATGTTTGTTGCTTTAATTGTGAACATTTCTCATCTATAATTCTACACTTTTTTAATCTCTTCCATCTGCTCCGCATGTGTTCAGCATTCCCCGGACACAGACAGACAATTTAGTAACTATATGAGCTCAGTTCTGAATTTCTTACATCAAGCCCATGTCATTACAAGCAAGTAGGTTAGGATATTTAGTCTTACTCCTACTGCTTATAGCAGGGCTGTAAAATTGTTGTAGCAACTGGCCTACAGTCCACTGCTTGCACTTTGAAGTATACACCGTAAGATCACTTTAGGGAAACAAATCGCTGCTCTATTTCAATGGGGCTTACCCAGATTATTTTATATAAACAAGAAAAAATTCAGACTCTTCTCAGTTATATGTAATGAGACAGTATCTCAAAACAGATTTTGCTCTTTTGAGAAAGCAAAATTTCAGGCTATTTTTCTTCCTAGAGGCACACTGCACAGCTGAGTTAGCTTCTCTGCTGCACAGAGCCAGCTGCAATCTCCACAAGCTGCCATGGGCTCTAACCGGGCTTACTGGAGAAGCTGAGATAAGAAGAGCCAAAGCACCATGGCCTCATCCCAGAGTCAGCACTCTCAAATCCCACCTCCCAGGCAACATCCCTACACATGGGATACTCCAGAGTGCAGTCTCCAGGAGGTTTATGGATGTTTCCCTCAATAGAATAGCATAAAAGCAATTATGGAAAGGGAGTTACAACATTTTAACCTCTAAAGATTGCACTTTTATTTTCCATTTTACTGATTGGTTTTGTTTCTCTAATAGCTGTCTTGCTATTTTTGCCATTGTCATTGTTTACACAGTTTTCCTTGGAAAACTCTAGGGGGTTGCTGAAGAACTGGCAGAATTAGGACACCAAGATACAGTGAAAGTGATGCCCGATTATCAGATCGTGGTTTTCATACTTCTAGTTTTAAAACTGGGTGAAATCCAATTCCACTCACCTAAAGGAAATTCTCCTTTTGGAAGGCGACCTGCTGGCCATATCAGCAGAAGATGAGTTCCCATGTTTTTCTTTGTTTTGTTAATAACACTTAGCTAAATGCTGTCCATATACCCAGGGTCTAAATAGAAGTGCATTCTGCAAATAAAAGTAATTATAGAAGACGTTCAGGCAAATGCCCCAGATCAGCAGGTTACCCCTCTGTAAGACGTCACTCTCCCACAGATCCATCAGAGTCACTGCTCACCAGAAAGCTCCCTAGACTAGCTCTGTCAAAATGGAACAGATTGACAAAGATTAAGCTGATCATTTCAGCTGCCTGCATTCATAAAGACACTGACGTAACTGCTTACAGATATTTTAATTTAAGAGTGGTGGCCTTATATACCAACTTCAACAAGGCTTAGAACAACTTTCAAACATTATTCAATGGATGGTTCTCTATCTGTTTTGTAATACCTACATATTTAATAGAAAAATAGGCTTGGTTACCCAGACATTCATGAACGTTAAACCACGTCTAACTTTGTACTTTTCTCCAAAGCATGACTTGAATGCTTCTACTAGTTCTAATCATGCATACGCTTTAATTCCTATGCCAAAAAAAAATCCATCATTCATAACCAGAAGCATTCATAATTTAAATGACTGTCTCTGCTGTTGATGACACCATCAATTATAAGGTTATATGATGGGGAAGATCTTCTGCACTGATTAGCACGCATTTTTCAACATAGCTGTTAAGTATTAAGTTTTATATAGCTGTAACTTTCAGGAAATAGCTGGGATTTGGTATTCTGAAATTACCTTACCATGGTATTCTGAGATAACAGCTTTGGAGCACTGCTTAGTAAAGGCTTCACATTTCATATGATAATCAAATTTCAGTAACATCACATTGTGCACAGAATTAACATGCCAGCAAAAATTGTAAGTGCCAAATTTTGCCCAGAACTACAGCTTGTACAGCCCAGCTCAGCATTGTGTAGGCCATACAATACATTTGCAAAATGATCTTACTTTTTGAATTCAGCAAAGCACTTAAGCAGATATTCTGCTTAACACCTGCTTCCATCCACCTCTACTCAGAAAAGGACAAGCCAATAAGGAGAATTCAGGAATCAGCAAGATACCTTCTGCTCTCACCTTCTGGATTTTCAAATCTGGAGGTTGCTATACAGTATATCCAAATGCAAAAGTTAAAAAATAATGAGTCAAATCCTTCAAAAATTTTAAGACTGATCCAAGAATCTCAAGAGTTTTGTTCACCTATTTGTTGTCTATGTACTATAATGCTACTCTGTGAGTTGTCTCAGAGAATAATAGATGCAGTCAAGCATCTCCCCATTTACCACTGGCAGGCCTCGTCTTGTGTGAGCAAGAGCTCACGGTCGATTTCTGAACAGTTCAAAGACATTTTCTGCTATTACAGATAACCAGTCACAATCAGACTTGAATTTCTGTTAAGAAGGAGACAGGTCTCCTGCCCTAGAGATTCACCTAGCCTTTTCTTCCTGAAGTTTTCAGTTTAGTAAAATTCCTTTTTAAATGTATCCTTTTAGTAAAGAGCAATCAGTGCTATAATTCAGCTCAGAGGCCATTACAATTCAAGGAAAGACTGTTACGTGAATTTATCACTAGAATACAATAAATTTATTTTTTTATTCAGACCAACAGATTTGAAGTGATTTACTTTACACCTGACTGCAGCAATTTCCTAATAGGATCCATAGTGAATATAATGCGGTTTGTCCATAAATGAATAGTAAGAAGTCACATTTTCTGTCTGTTGTTCTATACTATACAATAAGGCTTAAAATCACTGCACTATCTGGACACTGGTATTACTCAGGAGCTACAGCACAAATGCAGCACTGTATAGTAAGAACAATGCCCGCTTCTGTCTTCATCCCACTGACCCTTTAAATATTTGAACAGTGGAATCACTTTATTGATGCACCATTTGATTAAACCAGGCTTAGCTCTCAAATGCTCAATGAATTCTTGTTTGTAAAGACTTAATGCTGTCATATCCAATGCCATTATGTCTCTAGTACCAATTTCCATATTAATTCAGCCGTACTTTTCTATAGTCCTCATTCTAATTATTGTCAGTGCTTTGCTGTTTGTTGGCAATGTCTAACGAGGGATGAAGGAATGCTTCTGAGTTCCTGAGTCCGGGTGCGTGCCCTGGAGACGTGAACTCCACATTTGGACAATACCCAGACAAACATCAGCCCCTTATCACGCTTTAGTTTCCACAGAAAAGAAGCCCAAGGACACAGGCTGGACTGGAGCTGTGACAAGTTTTGATCACTTCCTGATCTTAGCAAATGGAGGAGCAGGGAGTTAAGTCACACCTCACCGGGCACCTATAAATCAGACTGGGTATGGGCTTTGTGCACAGGAAAAACATCTCTAAGAGTCAATTTTATGCCAGTTAGCATGTGGGTTTTTTGAAACCCATGTATCCTTGAAATATATATATCCTTGACAAGCAACTCTGCCAGAAAAATTGAAGGCACTGCTTTATTCAGCAATATCAGTACTAGATTAGTATATGCATGAATAATGACCCAATTCTTATTTCACGCTCCTGCAATTATGTAACTGCAAGGAGTTGTTTCTGTTTATAGTGGGATACACTGTTTACACAGTGTGATAAGGACAATACAAGAATATACAGACAGGCTCAAAAACATCTGAGTTAATTTCAAACATACCTATATTTGAAAGCCTGCTGCAACTGATGATTATTTATAGTGCTTATAAACCACAGTCACGCAGCAGGACTGCACTGGGCTACGCAGTGTAAACATGCAGACTAATGTTACAATTCCTGGAAAAAAGACCCTCTTCAGGGATGTTATCAGTCCAGAGTTGAAGACCCTAGCTCGAGAACAGAATATAGTAGATCAAATATTGAATAGAACTTCTGTTTTCAGCATGTATCTTCACTTCCAACTTAGCTAGTGAAGATTGCCTTGACAGAACTGATTTTATTTTCTACTCAAAAAGCATGATTATCCCACACATACCTTTTTATTGGCAATTTTATTAGGATACTTCCAAAAATAGTAAGCTTTTTGCTTCAGAATTAAAGCAGGAAAATTATTTATTCTATAGGCTTCCTGACACTTGCTGTATGTAATTTTTAATCTATGGATAGAGTCATCTGGAGGTTCAAGTATTTTGTCCATTTATGAATGACTGCATCGCATTTAATAGGCCCAGGAGTCTATCATTTCATAAATCATTCTGTGTGAATTTCTTTCTTCAAAAAAAAAAAGCCTTTTTCTTTCTGCATCAATGCATGAAAATTTTCAGAAAGAAACAGAAATGGAAGTGAATCGGAAAGTCTGAATTCAGAAACAAAAATCTCAAGCTACAGCTTGAGAAATCACATAGATTTTACATCTGGACCACATTCCCTTCAAATTTTGGAATCAGAATTGAAGCGCGCTCTTGCAAATTTCAGATATGCAGAACCAGAAATTGTCTGATTTATGTAAACAATCCAATTGGCTTAAAAATTAAGCTTTACATGTGTAAGAAAAATATGACTAAAGAAATTTCCTAAATTAGCACTTTAAAGGCCACTTGAAGTTGAAAACTTACATTGTAAATTCTTAGAATCTCTAAAAATCTACCTCAGAGGTTGAAGCCACTTGACACTAGAATGATAGCTGGTGAAAAATAAATTACTTAATTTTTGTGATTCCTTCAAGTTTGCAAAAATAAAACAGATATTATTTGGTGTATTTCCTGTGTACAGCTTTCTCACCCAATAGCAACTGTTTTGGCATTTTTCTTTCGCAGCATTTTACTGGGTGGTAGGTACAAGTTGTCTGCAGATTTTAGATTAAGTAATACAAACCTAAAACCACTCACAAATATTTCCAGATCACTCCAAGAGTTACATTCCTCGAATGACAGGAGCATGATGCATTAATACAATGACACTAAATTACATTCATACAATTTCTTTCATCTCATATATTCCTAAAGCAAATTACAAGCTGAATGAATATTCCACTTTCACTATTCACATGTCATTTAACAATAGGTTAAACATATTATATAAGGTGATTTCTGTTCCTTGACTGGTGACTATGGATATCCCTATCATAAGCACTCAGGGAAAATGATCTCAGGCATATACAAGGGCAGCAAATCACATTTATTTAAACTAAAGTAGGCAGTCACAACTGTTCAGTGTATTTTTGTTACTCTGTTGCACACATGATTCATGTCAGCACTCAAAGAAGAATGACAAGAATATATTACAGAACAATCACAGAACTTAGGATGACCTAAAATATAGCTTTTCAACCTGGGGAGGTAACTTCAGATGTTAGAAGAGTTAAGATCGAAAATGGGAAGAATAAAACAAGAAGAGCAGAGCATTCAAGAGTCCTCTAGAAGGCAATGAGACTCGAGCAAAGTGAAATGCTCAAGTCCCAGGGTTTAAAACTGCTTTTAGTGGTAACCTGACAATCTGAAAGGGTTATCTTCTCCTTACTTTTTAATACTTCCTCAGTTCCTCTCCCTGCCAAGTTGGATGGCAGCTGGAAAGTTACTAACGGTATTTGATTTAAGTAAGTAAAAATGACCAGACAGATGTTTTTCCAATCTCTAATGTAGGGCTTGAAAATAAAATGGTTGTAAATAGAGTTACATGATCCTTGTGCATTTCATCCTGCCAGCCAGTGCACGTGTTCTGGATCTCTAGTGCCTCCAATCTCACTGCAAAAGTGACTCCAAAATTTGTTGGAGTCTGAATTCAGCTCAACAGACTAGAGCCATAAATCATTTGACGTTCATGCTTTATCCTTAAAATTTCAGAGAACAAAAGGAATCATCTTGCTGAAGCCTCTTAGAAAACAAAGCACACTTTTAAAGACTGCAGCGTTATGTGATTCACATACAAAAGTTCAAACTAATGGCAACAGTCCACAGGCATTAAAGGAAATAACAGCAATCAATGCTATTTTTAAAGGGAAGAGTGGGGGCGAGGGGTTAACATATGTGGAATTAGCTCTGGGCAAAATGAGAAGCCATTGCATCTAAAATCAAATGCATTCTCTGAAATAGACACCAGAGCCCAAATTCCCATGTAGACTCCTGCAGTCCAAGAGTTTCAGCAGAATTTGGCCTTCCTCTTAACTTAGCTTCATTAGGTCATATCATGCCATCAATTTTTATGTTGGACACCCTACTTACTTCACATCAGTTGTTGGCACTATGTAGGCAATTTTCCGAATTGGAGGGGGAGAAAAGGGTGGTGTGTGCACAAGGGAGAGGAAATTTTTTCCCATGTAGCATAAAAGTAATTTCTTGGAACAGTTTGAGGAGGGAAAGTGATATTTGTATCCCTTCTACCAGATGTCACCAGTGACAACAAGAGCCAGTATTAAATATCTATCCATCAAATTCTTTTTGAAATCTTTCAGCGTCAGCTGGTCAACAACCCATTCAGAAAAGTGGGAAAGCTGAAATCTTCCACAACCATTCTTAACCAACGGTTCTTCCCCTCACAAGAATTATCTATGTCTGAAACTCTTTCATGGAGGACAGACACGCAGAATTTGTAAAAAGAAAAAGAACCTTGTAGCAATAATTTTTCTTATGTTTATATGCAGTAAGTGAAATAACACCCCCTCCATACACAGTATCTTTTGCAGTAGTCTTTTGTCACTTTTTCATCAGCTGCTGTCAATGTTGGATGCACTAAGGTCTCGTAGGCACCCCATTTGCCACTTTTTCTGCCTCACACTAGGATTTATTAGTCATTGGCTTCAGTGCTTGGTTAGGCTCACTTTCCATCTTAGAGGGAAATGCTTCTGAAAAAAGATGCCTTGATACTCTTTCTGACATTAAGACAGTCTGCACTGTCACTTCTTACTGTGCCACCACCTCAAGCTGTGATGCCAATTGCACTGTCATTCCTTGCCATCCCTTACCCCTGGCCATAATGCCATCTTGTGCTGTCATCCATATGACTTGTCTTTCACTGTTCTGCTGCCTCAAGCCCCAAGTGAGATCCAAGCTGACAGGCTCCTCACCCAGTTAGGCTACGACGTTCATGAAAGAAAATTGAGATGATCGAATTGTTTCTATGCTATTTAAAAAAAAAAAAAAAAGAAAGTAACTAGCACAAAGGAACACTTCGAAATAGCACTGGCCAAAAAAAAAAAGAAAAATAATCACTTATCTACAAGAGATCAGAAGGTAGGCTACAAAATTGCAAAGACACTCCTCGCATATTGTTCCCCTGCAGAGACGCAGCTATTGAAATTTTTCTCTCTATTCTGAAAGCAAAGATCTTTCATGTAGGGCTCAGGGGCTTTTGTCTCAGAGACAGCTGGGTAGATCACAACCCCTTTGCTTCATACATACGCGACTAAACAGGATGTCAGAACCTTGCAGAATTCTAAGATTTTCTCTGGAAACATACCAGACAAAATACCCTCCCCCAACCAACTGTTCCGATGGATTGACATAATATTATTTTACCTCCTGTAGCAACAAATTCACTGTGTGGTTTGTTTTTTTTTTAAAACAACAACAGACCAGACATTCTGGGAGACAACATGACTATTATTTTCTCTAAATGGTTTGCTACACAAACAAGATTTGAACAGGATATTTTTAATTTTTTTTTTGTTTAGTGCTCTAATGATGAAACTCTATCACATGTAGTGTCTACAGATAAGATAACAAATTATCGCATTTAAACATTCATTACAGGCATCTCTTCAGAAGTTAGTAGTGCTTCATTTCATCTGACTCCTCCGATCAAGCATATCAGATAGTGGGGGTTTTTTCCTGCCCTCATCATATGGAGAAGTTGGTATTTTCTGCTTGAATCAGAAGAAATTTAATAGGACTCTGTCCTTTTTGCCTATCTGGCCACTTATCTTGTTTCGTTTGCAAATATCATATGTATTCTCTTGAGATAAAAATAGTGCAAGATGATTAGTTAGGCAAGTTCATTTGACACCATTCCCCCTTCGTGACGCTGAAATCTAAAATCTGTATATGGTATACAACTTAAAGTATATATATGCAAGTTCAGCTCTGCTGCAGACACACAGCAAGTACGTTCCTCCCAACCAGATTGCTTCCTTATCCAGTCAAGAAGACCACAAAGGTAAGCTGATTAGATCCTCTGCTTTCAGAAAAAGAAACACAAAAACAAAATGCTCCCTAAATGGAAAGCGCCTATGCAATTAAAATATCTGTTCTTATATCAGCTTCCAGTATGTCGTATCTTTATAAGCTAACATAGAATGGAATCAGCATTCAGATCACAGGACGGAAAAAGACAGGAACGATGCCCCTTGTAAAAAATGCTGCAGTTTTTAGGTTTTCCTTCAGCTCTTTCCCATTTTTAATCCTGTCAGCAGTGAGAATTAGGTGAATGCCAGAGCTCCAAATTATCTCGCCTAGTGCTGAGAGGGGGAAGTACTTTGCAGAAGAAGCCACTGGGACAAAATAATTGCTAGCAAAACAAAAGTAACTCATCTGCCTTAGCTGGAGAAGTACCCATTGCCATCAGCGTGAATTTGTCCCATTGTCTCCTTACAACTTCTGAGATACTCAGAAAGGGACTGAAACAATTGAGAATTTCCTCTGCTGCAAACCAACAGGTACCGAGGCAGCCATTTCGTATTTTAGGCAAAGTTTAAACCTGTGTGTAGATCTCAAACCAGCACACAGACTATAAATGGTTACCAGCATTGGTTTCCTTCTCATGAATACTGCTTTCCATGCTTAGATAGGAAGAATGATGTTGTTGAAGATCAGTTAGGGATTTATGAAAAGAGATTTCTCTTCTCTCGTGGCTTTCAAGAGTAACTTTTCTATGCCTTAGTTCTCCTTCCTTCATTAACATGAACCTACTTCACAGTAATGTCACAAGTTTTAAACCGTAACCAGTCTGCACTGGTGTGTGCAGCTTACCAAACTGTAAATGCATCGATGCTATGTTCACACTAAAAAATTGACTAGAAATTCAGGCCTTGTAGCATTTTCTTAAGCGACACATATTACATTGGCAAAGTATTGCAGCTGTTGGTGGCTGAATGGGACAAAGAGTATCTTTTGTCAAATGCTGCTGTATCAGAAGAAAATGCCTCCTTCAGTCTACTAGGAAGGAATATTAAGTCTCAATACCTCCATTCTAAGCACATCAATATGCTGAAATGCCAAAATCTGGACAAAAACCTGGTTTATTATGACCTACATGGAATAAAAAAAACCCCACAACATACTTAAGAAAACTTTTTTATAACGTTATCATGAAATGTAGTCTTTTAATGATGCAGCAGCCCAGCAAGCCAAATTTATAATTACATATATTGCAACTAAAAAGAGAAGGAACTTACTCTCCAAATTTATATTTCCTTGAAATGAATAAAATTATTATTACTTATTCTACACTATTATTTTCATTCTTTTTTGATAATAATACTAGATTTTTAAAATTCCAATTACATTTATTCCAGATATAGTTCTAGGGGACAAACTGAGCCTTATCTTTTATGTATGCTGTAAATATGTGCCGATTTTAATTGAGTAATAATCCACCTCCAGGAAAACCCACACAGAAGTCATGAAGTTTTGTGGTGCTAGACACCTTTGATTTGCTCTCCCAGTACAGTACAGGAATCAGGTCTTCCTGAAGCCCCATGCTCCCGCGTGCAGAATTCCTCCCTCATTACCCAGCTCTAAGTGGAAGCACCTGCTGCAGACATCTGTTACAGTACGCTCCGCTTACAATTAGATGAATAATGTCTCCCCTATCATATACTGTCACAGCAGCAACTTCAAATAGAGCCATGAAAGAGGTAGAGAAGTCATTTTAATGACTAACTAGCTCACATTTAATTTATTTTACAGTTCAACAATGGCCATCACTGACATCCTTTCTGCTAAAGATATTGAATCTGCTCTCTCCAGCTGCCAGGGTAAGGAATGGTCTCTCTGCAGCCAGAAGATGCATATCATTTTTATGTCTTAAGATGACATGCCTATCATTTTCCCCTTAGATTCCTTCCCTGTGAGATCTCTTTCTAGCTACATTACAGTATAGGCCCTTGAATTCAGCAAGTCTCACAAGTGGTTATTTGGTGGGTAACATTCCCCAAAACAGAGCAGCAATTGAAGGGCCACAGTTTCAGTTAGGGCTGGCTTAACTCTAAACTCTGTCAATTTTTAAACCTGTTAAAGACTTATATTTAAATAGTTAGCCTTTTCCTTCAAAATGTCCAAAAAAGCCTCAGCATGCAGAATCAAAGTGTCATTTGTGAAGCAATGACCAGTCTCAGTTCTCTTAAGAGTTCCTCGGCAAGATCACGCCAATTTTCCAAATGCTCAAAGAGCTAGTTTGACTGTGAATTACTTACGTTTCTACCAAATTCTTCACCAAAGTAAGGACTAAGTGAAAATGAAGTAAGAATTATAGGAGTTGGTCTGTAAGCCACAGTAGCACCCTCTAAATATTTATTATTAATTGCATGTGACACATTGCATAAATCCTGATTTAGCAGAATGTGCATTGTAGCAGAAAACTTCCAACTGGCTGAAAGGATATATGACCAGAGGCATAGAGTGATTAAAAAGGGAAATTATCCACTGTAACTGCTTTTTTTTCTACACTGGGGAACAAGAGAAAGAGGAGTAGGCTGATGCTTAAGAAAAGACATACATATTCCCAAGGAATACATACAGTAGTAGCAACTTCAAGGGAAAATATTTAAACAACTTCTGTTTCTTCCAGCTGATGATTCCTTCAACTACAAGTCTTTCTTCTCCACGGTTGGTTTATCCAGCAAAACTCCTGATCAGATAAAGAAAGTTTTTGGAATCCTTGATCAGGACAAGAGTGGTTTCATTGAAGAAGAGGAGCTTCAGTAAGTACTGTTCAGCTGCTGTATTTCTTTAAACAGTAAACCTTTGAATTTGCTTGGTGTCCTAGAAGAAACTTGCTGACAATCCCTTGTCTTTCCTTGAATCTGTGTGGATTTCCTCAGATAATAAGAACAAGCATTACCTTATGGGGTTTTTGGCACGGGTTTAAGAAAACCAGAAACACCAATATGCCAAGGACATTTCCGAGAATAAAACTCAAGCACAGTACTCTACCCTGTTCTATTTCAGGCTGTTTCTGAAGAATTTCTCTTCGAGTGCCAGAGTCCTCACCTCCACGGAGACCAAGGCTTTTCTGGCTGCAGGTGACACTGATGGTGATGGCAAAATTGGAGTGGAAGGTAAGACTTTTGGAAACTTCCTAAAATTTGTGTTTTAAAATGCATGCATTTAGGGCTGCATTTAAAATGTAACATGAAGAATACATCCAAGTACTCTGGCCTGGTACTTTGTGCCACAATTTTTATACTAGCGAATACTCCTTTATTTTCATAGCTTTATTCCCATTTGGTCTCTGTTGCAGCAACAGCATATTTAGGCCCAATGTAGAGCCTGTTCTTCCAATCAATAATAACAGCTTTGGGGTTAATTCTGCCATGTGTCTGATCCATGGACTCAATGTGCCAGACTTTTAAAACATCCTGAACACCAATTCATTCTTTGAATTTCCGTTTCGGCAGTGGATGCTCTACACTTCTGGCCATGTGACACTTTCATTTTTAAACACACTTCCACCTACATAAACTTATTTCTTCATCTACCACTATCAAACATTGGCCCATATTACTGACTGGTTAATTCAGTAATGTAAAATAAGACTGGTATTGTCTTTCAAGGCTAGAACTGCTGCAATGCAGCACAGAACTTTGTGCTGGAGAATTATCTGATAAGTGCAAATTTCACTGCGCAGTCCTTCTACGAGAAACTAAATCAAATTCCTAAAGAAAACCTCAAAGGGATGATGTGAACTGGCCAGGATCTTTCTTTTAGAAATTGCAGCAAAGGAAAATAGGACATTATGCATCATATATTAGAGATGAAGTCAGTGAAAACAGGGCTGTCTCAGCTGAACTAGGACAGGTGGCAATAACTCTAACAGACACACGTGCTAATCTTAGCCAGAGTTTGGGAGGAGAGAGAGATACACTGTTGGAGGAATTTGCTTTAGCAGCAGCTTTTGCAGCTTCTGTTTATGAGCCCCAAATAGGGCATTATATTATGCAGATCTTAGCCCTTAACCATTGAATCTCCCATTCTGAAATTACATCACTACTGATATTTTTTCTTTGGAATAATAAAACCAAAAAATCTCTCATACTGAAAGCTATAGGCTCGACCTAATTCTCTCTCTGCTTCCATGGCTGTTATCAGAGTTTGTAATGGGTTAAAGATAGTTTACCTTTAACTCAGGATTTCCCACAAATATGACTTTACAGGCGCACTCCTCCTTTCTGCACTTACTCTTTTTGAGGAGTGAAAAATCTGTTACGCCCCCAGAATCTCAGTTTAGCAGTAGCTTGTGCAGTGTTATAATAACTTTGGGAGCCCTCCATGGCTAGGAGTTTAAGTCATTTTTATCTATCTTTTCTAAAGATGTTAAAAACCACTTTAATCTAGTTTTATTCCCTGCCTTTCTCATTTTCTTCCTTGACAGAATTCCAATCTCTGGTGAAGGCATAAACAGCATTAGACCAAAGGCAACCTTGGACTGACACTTCCAGTTACCTCGTCCAACAAGCACTTCGCACTCAGCATGTGTTTGTACATTTTTGTATTGTTTCAGGCGTTAACAATTCCCCACACATCAAGTTCACACACTGGATTGCTGAGAAATCTTGCAATGTACAGATGTTTTGGTCACGTGGTATTGTTACATTTCCATTGTAAAGAAGGCACTTTGTGATTTTCAGCCACTCATTATGTTGAAATTGTGGCTAGAAGAGGGGAGGAAAAAAAAAATTAAAAAAAACCCCACACAAACAAAAACTTGGGGGGAAAAAGCTGCTTTTAAAATTTTGTTTAGGTTTTCCATCCTCATACTTGACCATGCTGACTCGCCAGACAGTTTTGATGATCTTAAAACAATATGACACCTTTTAAGGCTTAATTGTACTGATTTCATTGAGTTTTATTTCTGCTTAATTCCATGATCCTTGAGGAAAAGCAATGCTAACAAGATAATTTATATTAAATCCCAACCCTGAGAATATGAGAAAAAAATTTAAGAGGAGTTGACACATAGGTCAAAGCATGAAATAAGTTTGTGGTTAATTTTACAAAATGAAGTACTAGGCTACAGCATGTAGCGTCACAAAGTGTTTATGGCCTAAAATGTAACTCTCCCTTAAGAAGATTTATCTTTCCTGAAATCTAAGGCAGCTGTGAGATAGCGGAGAAGGGTCTAATCCCAACTCTGACACTGTCAAAAGTCACAGCCCCTGACAACATGGTCCACAGGCCTGGAGGTTTTTCTGTGAATCAGGAACATGTTGCTTATTATCTCTTAATATGTACAAAACGATAACACTTTGCCACATTTGTGACTTTCTGTGTTTCCTACAGATGAAACAACAGCCAGTCTTGCTGTTTGATTACCTTAAAGCTCTGTTATGTTGCTAACTAATGGCCATTACTCAATTCTTTCATTTATTATAATGAATAATCACCTATATAATCCATAATATTAGCAATTTTCTTAAGTCCAAAAATTACTAAGAACTAGTCTTTCCTTTGATAAGTGTCTTACAGGATTTAGAGCTAGTTGGAGCATTGTCTTCATTAATGGACAAAGTAAATAATGTTCATGGTTAAATGCAGAGCTCAATAGACTGAGAAGATGTTGTGCATTTCTGGCTGAGTAGGTTGGAAATTTCCCCACCAACATTTAGTTGTCTCCTTTCCCATCTACCATGACGTGGTTCCAGCTCACAAGTAGACTGTCATTTTAATACTCCCTGATGAAACTGGATGATAATTATAACATAATTTGGCAGCTGTTTCGAAGAAAAGCAGAAACAAAGCCTTCTGGAACTTTTATGCAACATTCAATGTTGGCATTTCCATGAATTGCGAGATGATTATGTGAGGCAAGTACAGCTCACTCATACCCAGGCATGTAAGAGAGCTGTTCGGCAGATTTAAGACGGCTAATGCAAAAGAGGAATTCTAGCAATCAGACTCACTGAAGCCTTGGCAGAATTATAATGTATATAAATCCTAATTCTATCCCCACTGCCTTTGATGTTAAATCTGGGCTTAAATTATAGCTGCTGTTAATTGCAGCACTGAAATATTTTGCATAATGATGAGACTCTGTTGGTTCCTTTTACCTTATTCATTTTCCTATCTGCTGAAGAAAAAAATCCAGAGCAATCCAGATCTGCAGCAATATACAGATGTCATATATACATTAGCTCTTCACACTGCTAATCACTAAAATATCATGTCACTAGTTCACAAGCAGATGGCACACACAATACCGCAAGTGACAGACCTGATACTGCATTCCTTGCACATCTGAAAGTCTCATGGGGGATGCAAGAAATGCAAGACTACATAGTGGCCTACCCTGTATTTCAGAGATGCTAAACAACAGCACATCACTGCCTTCTGTTGCCACAAGGGGGAATTAAGTACTTCTGAGAATAAGGCAATTCTTGTGTATGTTGCAACTTTACGTAAAACTTAGAGAATTTTGTTTATGAGAAAATCTGTTCTTCTTAAACAGTAGCTCGTGGCAAGAAGATGAGTTTCAAATCTTATTAAATCCATCCAGCCATTTCATGAGAAGGAATTACAATAAAACTCCAAAAAGTCACCAATTTCAAAAAAAGCCCATAGACTGTTCAGCAAAAACAATGCCTAGTCCCTAATAAGTCTTCTGTTGGCACTAGGATTCAGATTTTTAGAGCTAACCAAACTAGAAGAGAGTATCTTCCACCTAAAGGAAACAAATTCCAAAAATGTATTCCAAATGTTCTCTTCGAAGGTTCATTTCAATGAATTTAAGTTCAGCCAGTGACAGCCTTCAATTTTCTCAGGGAAGAGCACAGAGCATTCTCTGAATTTGACAATGTCATTGCGCTAGAGAAAACCTTTGATTGCAGGATGTCTATGTGGATGCCATCTGAAGTAGTAAAGAGACAAATGGTGATATCACAATGTTACCACAAGTAAGGTATAGAATCACAGAGTAATTCATGCTGGAAAGGATCTCTGGAGGTCTCTGGTCCAATCGCTTCCTCAGAATGCTAACTTAGGGCACATTGCTCTAAGCTGAGTTTGAGTATCTTCAAGGATGGAGGTTCTATAACCTCTCTGGGCAAACTAATAAGTAAGGATTAAATCCTCTGCATCAAGCTTTTATGAATGAAGTACACAAATAAAACACTGCTGAGTACACAGTTAAAAACCAAAATTCTGTTAGAAATTGTTTGTGCAACATCAAATCATAAACGATCTAACAACACCCTGTATTACCACACCGATAACCTGTTCTCAGGTTTAGAGTAAGACCATCCTACTCAGTGTAATACTCACTATAATACTGCTTCATAATTCCCAGAATAAAGGAGATGTTGTTTATATGTTTCACCTTTACTTAAGACAACTAAAGAGCAATCCAAAACGTGAGTGGCAGATCTGAGTTCCACTGAGGCCAAAGACTGTGAGTTCTCAGACACACCTCAGTCCCCTCATTACCCTGTATGAACAGTTTAAGCTCTAATCCTCCCAATACTTCTTGTGAAATAAAGACATACTATGATCTCTTTAAGTGGGAACTAGACACAAAGAAATTGATTGTCCTACACAAGCTCTCAGAGGGCCAGGGTGTTGAACCCAATATCCCAAACCCACCCTAGTGCTCTAGCCACTGAATCCATCACCTCTCTTAAACTGGAATTTTGGGTTGTCCTGATAAAGGAGCAGAATCATGCACAAGATAAAACCTCCTGATATTTAGTGGAAGCTGGCTGTCTCCTAACTTCATGTTCCTTTGGAAATCCCAATCTAGAGCCACTTGTAAATGTCTCATTCAATTTCAGCTTCCCAACTGTTTGAAATCTCACAGTCATCTTCTAACAAGTAAGAGAGCACAGAAAGGGCAAGGGGATGTCAGAACATTCATTGCACACATGGACTGGTAAAGTTTCTTCTTTGAGTTAGCAGCCAGCCCATGTGGAAAATCTTTGATGCAGCATCATCAGAGGTGCCTGGAGCTCTTCACACAAACAGTGTGGGCAGAGGGGGCCAAGGCTGGATTCATTTCTTGGAACGGGTTACTGAAATAGATACATCTTGATTAAACCCCTGAACAGACATGTACCTAACAGTTGCATGCTTAATTGTTCATATATTTTAAAACATTTTAATGAGTTGATGCTGTGGAATATGAACTAATTTAAAGTGTTCACATTTTACGAAACTTAATTTTCATATTACTTTTGCTTGTAAGTACAGGAAGATACCATTACATTGGCATGGACTTTCTGGTACACTTTCTGTACCGAAGGCCTATAGAGCAAACTATCTATCAGCTGGGATATGGCTGCTCTGTAACTTTTGATTTCCTTATCAGCATGTCCTACACTCACAGAAACAAGAAAATCAGAGTTTTTGTGTATCAAGCTCCAGAAAAGAAAATCAGATCAACACATTGGTTACAATATGAAAAGAAGGTACCCCTAGACAATTCCTTCTCCTGCAGTTACAAAGGTATTATTGACCCGAAGTTCAAAGGGGAACTAAGTTAAAAGTAGAATATGCAAACACTATACTCAAAGGGAATCACATCAGTTTCATCACAACTAGATATTAATCAGCTGGTATTTCCTAGATACTAACTTTCTGCTCTAACTTGCAGGCTTCCAGAACAAACTGATCTTATATTTTCAATGAGCTCCCTGTCAGACTGTAATATTTAGCTAGCATAAAAATAAACACAGTAAAAATGTGGTTTTGTTAGACAGATGAAATAACCTGTTCTTCCTAATCATCATTAAAGGAAAGTCCCCTGGAATTATTTCTGGGTTTTCAATTTAGTCTGTTTATATTCCAGTCTTTCGAGAGTGACTCGGTAGACTAGACTATTTTTCTTTTAGATATCTGTTCCTTCCTCTTCTCTTCCTTGTTTATGAACGCCCACCTGTTAACCTGTTCCCATTCTCAGTTCCTTGGTTTTCTCTCACCCGAAGTAGTCCTGGAGAGATTTCACGGCTGGACTTGACTGTCTCTGGTGCCATCTACAGGCAAGCTCTGGTTTGCCACAGAAATACTCAAAAACTTCTATCGATAAATGCTTTGTAATCTCAATGTGGCCTTCTCACAAGGATTATTTCTTGAATGTTCAGTAATTCCGACACAATTATCAGGTCCTCTCTGATCCCAGGCCATACTCTCAATCATTTCCTAGGAATCTGAAACAAAGGTAAAGCTAGATTCCCAGATGGAAAGACTGGATCATTTAGTTTATATATCCACCAGTTCGGGATAAAATGCCTTTAAAATAAATTGCTCAGTTGATCTTATATAGTCCAGAAAACTTTGCTTTCACAATGTTCAATTTACCATACAGCATGGGTTTAGAATAACACAGTTAGCACTTCTCCTAAGCATTCTTCTCTTGAAGAAATGATCAAGGGAATCTAAGATGCGCAAGATGAGGTTTTATCTTTATTTTCATGTATATAATTTTTGAAAGAAAGACAGCAGCTTTATCTTATATTGACCAAGTACTAGGCTTTATTTTAGATGTAATGGCATTACTCAAATATTACTTAAACCTACAATGGTACTCTGTGCACATTTATGTATGTGTGGGTGTGAAATGTTCTCCCAATGGCTTTTTACACCATTGGCCCATTTCAGTCATGCTCAAGGCCATTAAGTTCCAACAGATTTCATGAGATAGCGGAGTGGAGGATCCTATTAGTAACCAGTACGAGAAAAGCCACAACCTGAGCTTAACTACTGTTTGAATCCTTACAGAAGCTTATTTTTTCAGTACAGAAAGAACCAAGTATCACAGATTTCACTGCTCAGTGTCACTCCATACCATTAATTGATGCATACTCCTGTGTGCTGCTGAACAATTGACAACCTTCATTCTGTAAGTGGACACATTTATTATGATGATTTAAAATGTGCACCATGCAATGAATTAATACTGAGCAAATATCTTCAATATTAGACTTTTATATTCTAAAGTACATATTTCAGTCATTGGGTAACCAAAGCTTATATATCAGCTTATTAAAAATAGTTTGGGTTGATTTAAAATTAAAAGCTTTATCTGTGAGATTCTACTTGTATGTCAGATAGATCTATTACAAATGTAACAGTATTAGTATTATTTGAAGACTATTAGGGCAATTGCAGGAGTAATGTTTCATGGGTAATTGCTATCAGGATCAGGCCCTTAAAAGTCAAAGTCTACCATGAAGATGTCCATTTGTAGCTATCATTTAAGCAATAAAAAAAATGTTTTCCTTCGCAGATCAAAAATCATTCACTAGACTAAAAACAGGTGCAAGCTGAGAGGATTTACTTTGTATGGCACTAAACCTTATACATTGTCTAAAACACCATGCACGTTCCTTTGGGATATAATTATCAATCTGATTAGCTAGCAGGTCTTGTCAGCCACAGTAACTTATCCCCTGGGGTACCTAAGCCATCACGTGGCTCTAGGACTTCTGTAAAAGGTCGAGAGGACTTAACTAAGGTCTATATAAGTCATTATCTCTGTCATTTGAAAAAGAATTAAGTCAAGAGGACTCTGCAGATCTTTTACCTTACATTTTTTTCTATTCTTGGCTTGGGAAAAACTAAGTGGCAAGGTGAGTTCAATCTTTCCTCTGGAGCTTTTGAAGATATCACAATAATCCACACAAAAAATGCACGGAAATAACCAAAGATCCCAAAATGTCGTGCAGTTCTATAAATACGTTTGGTTTTGTGCTCAGCTTGTGCACCTGAGGACTTAACTAGAGATAACAGCAAGGCAGATGCACTACATGTATCTGAACTAAAGGGCTCCTGCAGGGCACCTCCCCTGGTTTGCCCTGGGATCTAGGTTGCAACTGCCCCACTAATCAAACCTGGCTGTCCTTATGGGGCAGTGTCAAAGGCTGACAGAGTAAGATCAATATGAACTCCACCCAATATTGGTTTTCATTTTACAGTAGCTTTGACATGGCTCTTGCTGGTATCCTGTCAGAAGCTGAAATTGCTGCTGGCCTACAGAGCTGTCAAGGTAACATTTATGTTTTAAATTTGGCTTTTCAGTTTATCTATCAAATTCCTTTGTCCTCACTACCCCAACGTCCCAATTCCAATGGAAACAGAAAAGGCTGAAAGGATGAACTGGACAGTATATTGTTGATTTCCTCTCCAGGGAACACGGTAAGATGTTCTTGCTATGTTTGTTTGCTAATTACAGCTTTAATTGTTTTATCAAAAAGAGAAAAAGGAGGCAAGGTAATGGAACAGATGCAAGTTTTAATCTTTGCCAGCCAAGGTACAAGCACCCATCATCACTTGTGCACTGTAGCAATTTCAAGTATGAAAAAATCCAGAGGCTGAGAGCCTGAGTTTTTTTCAGAGAATAGTAACAAAACTCCTTCTGATTTAAATAAAAGCACAATTTTTATCATCAAGTTCTGTGAATTTATGTTTGAGTGAAGTATCTATTTACAAATGTATGTTCTTGCATGATGAAGACCACAGTCAATATTTATCTTTCTAGGTTTGAGAGATCATTGATGGAAAAATCCCATTAATCTGAAATAAACTCAGGAAAATCAAAGATTGTTGATTGGGGTTTGTAATGACCCTCACGGTACTGCAGAACAGTTTGCTACTTTTTGACCAAAAAGCTAATTTTTTTTTTTTTGTTCCAGATTTTTAACTACTTTTCTTCATCTCTTCCTGTTCATTTCAGCTGATGATTCATTGGATTACAAAACCTTTTTTGTCAAAGTGGGTCTCAACTCCAAGCCCAAAGACCAGCTCACCAAAGTCTTCGGAATTCTTGACCAGGACACGAGTGGCTTTATTGAGGAAGATCATAGAATCATAGAATCATAGAATTGTTCTGGTTGGAAGAGACCTCCAAGATCATCGGGTCCAACCATTAACCTATCACTACCAAGTCCCCCACTAAATCATATCCCTTAGGGCCTCATCTAAATGCCTTTTGAATACCCCCAGAGATGGGGACTCCACCACCTCCCTGGGCAGCCTATGAACTGCAGATGAACTGAAGTAAGTAAATAAAAAAATGAGTTACCAACAGGCTTGTGTTCTATTGTCTAAAAATGCAGGGTAAGATCAGAAACACCCCCTTTCCTTCTGTCTCTTTGGATGAGAGACAATTATGTGCATGTGTGTGCGTGCGCGTGCACGCATGTGTGTGTGCTTGTGCTGAAGGAGCTGCAAGACAAATAACAAAGAAAAGGCTGGATCACAATGAGAAAACACTCTGATAGCACTGAAAATACTTGTTTCATGTAGGGATAACTGACAGACTGTGAAGATAAAAATAGCAGTTCTGGTAGAGTTTGCTTTTTATTATGGCAAGATTTTTTACTACACTGAATTCAAAGGGCTATTTCTCTCTCATCTTTCTTTCTATCACATCAATTCTATCTTCCAGATCACATTCATCTGACTTTGAAGTTAAAAAGTAAGGTTAGAAAAATTCCTGCCACTCTTAAGAGTCTACATCTTAGGAGAAAAGAAGGAAGATAACACAGGAGGGAAGATGAATCCTGCCACTAGGGAGTCAGTCTTCATTTTGCCTTTTTAATCCAATGAAACCAAAATGTCATCAAGGATTTTTACATGTTGCGATGCAACATTCTCTTCCTTTCTTACCCTTATTCTCACTGAAGTTCAATGAAGTTTTGCCATTGAATTCGAAATTATTTACAAAGAGCTTTTGAAATAGTCTCAACAATTGAGAATTGAGAATAGTCTCAAGAATTGAGAATTCCAGGCTTGGAATTCTACAGCTATTACCAATAACAAACTCTAAATGCTTCAAGTACTGAGTATGTCTCACTCATTTGTCCCCTCACCTTTAACAGACTTTTCCTGCAGAATTTCTCAGCCAGTGCCAGAGCTTTGACTGATGCTGAGACCAAGGCATTTCTGGCAGCAGGTGATACTGATGGAGACGGTAAAATTGGAGTGGATGGTAAGACTGCCTTTATTAGACAGAGTCATATCTACCATTGAGACTTCCTGATGACCAGCTCTAGGCAGCTGCCCTGCTCCGTACATTGGATGTTATGGATCTGATTCTGAGGTGCTCAGATTTGCTCTGTATTGTAGAGAGGACCTAATATAGGAGCCAGTCTATATTCTGCTACAGGTGGTCAGTCCCTTTTTTCATCTACAGAGATTTTTGCAAGACTGGAACCTAAATTGATATATTTATAAAATTTCAGTATATAATTTCACTGCTTTTTACTATTGAACTACTGTACAATGTGACACTTAAATGCAACCCTTCCTTTGTCTTATGTAGTTAGTATGATGAGTATACAATGTGCTACCTTTAAGGAATGATTATCAAAGGAATTATCATTAGTTTCCCATTTTAACTCTAAAAATTAAGAAAGTACTTTTTTTGACTGTGCAATTACAAAATGTGGTCCCATTTTATTATTCTTTTATTTCTTTTTCAGAGTTTCAAGCCCTGGTCAAATCTTAACAATCAGTCAAGATAAAGACCAAGATATCTGTGCCATAAACAATCTTTCCTACTGCAAGCCTACTATTTATTTACACATTTTGTACCCTGGAAGGTCATGAACAATTGCTGGCAAGTGATCTTGTATTGCTGGAAAAATTTGAAGTAGTGCAAGGACTACTTAAACCACGTTCCCCAATGTTTTAAGCAGAAGGTCTTTATACCACTGGGAGACTGAACTGGAATCCACTCTGCTCATCTGAATTTTGGGCATTGAAGATTCTAGTAAAAATATTAAGAGAAGGAGAAATTAAAAGCATGCCTGTAGGCCATTTAATTTTCAATATCTGCATAAATAGCTAGCATCTGTTCTAAAAAACTAGAATTAATAAAATGCCCAGGTGTAAAACCTGGTTATGGCAATGGGTAGCAGTGGTATTTACTCAAGAGGTGTATTTAATGCTCCATACGTTTTTATGTCATTCTTTATGCAACTGATTATGTTCCATAAACTAATTAAATGGCAGGAACTAGTGTTAATTAAGCTGTCAATTTTCATATTAGATCAACTGGATCCACGATGTATCTAGATTACTGAAATAGCAATACATTCAAAATTCTCCAAGGAATCACTCACCTGCCTGCCCACCTGATGGCACTGTTGTTCCACTTACAAGAAGTTAGAACAGTATTCTATCTGCTTGAATTAATTCAAGTCAGAACAATTCTAGTATCCCATTTGTCCTCTTCTATTGATGACTCAGTTTTGCCAGATTAAATCATCCCTGAACACAGAATGCTAACATTCTGTTTTCCAAAGTAGGGGACTCTATGCCTTAGATCTTGGGAGCAGGGTGGAGGTCTCAAGAAAGGTTTGTGGGGCTAGTTTGCAGCTGGGGAAGAAATCCCTTTTGTTAGGTCCACTTTGCACACTGAATGGCCTCTAGCGCCAAACCCGAGGTGCAGGGCCTGTTCCTATCCTGTCTCCTCGTGCTAGTCGGTCAGCAGATTACACACCCAGCATACCAGCTGTACTTGGCAAGTTGCACACCATGGCACAGAGACACAAAGGAGCAAAACATGGGTCTACTTGCACAGGGGTAGGAGCCAGGAGCCAAGAGTTCCCCTCTCTGTCAGCGTGAGACAGAGCACCAAACAATTCTAAGTTGTTTGTCATCTGTGTGGACTTGAGCAAAGCATTTGACACTGTTCTGCATGACATCCTTCTCTCTAAATTGGAGAGACATGAATTTGATGGATCGACCACTCGGTGGATAAGGAATTGGCTGGATGGTCGCACTCAAAGAGTTGCAGTCAATGGCTCGATGTCCAAGTGGAGACCAGTGACGAGTGGCGTTCCTCAGGGGTCGGTGTTGGGACTGGTGCTGTTTAACATCTTTGTTGGCGACATGGACAGTGGGATGGAGTGCAGCCTCAGCAAGTTTGCTGATGACACCAAGCTGTGTCATGCAGTCGACATGCTGGAGGGAAGGGATGCCATCTAGAGGGACCTTGACAGGCTTGAGAGGTGGGCCCGTGCGAACCTCCTGAAGTTCAACAAGGCCAAGTGCAATGTCCTGCACATGGGTCACGGCAATCCCAAGCACAAATGCAGGCTGGGCAGAGAATGGATTGAGAGCAGCCCTGAGGAGAAGGACTTGGGGGTACTGGTGGATGAAAAGCTGGACATGAGCCAGCAATGCGCGTTTTCAGCCCAGAAAGCCAACCGTATCCTGGGCTGCATCAAAAGCAGCGTGGCCAGCAGGTCGAGGGAGGTGGTTCTTCCCCTCTACTCCGCTCTCCTGAGACCCTACCTGGAGTACGGTGTCCAGCTCTGGGGCTCCCAACACAAGAAGGACATGGACCTGCTGGAGCGAGTCCAGAGGAGGCCACGAAGATGATCAGAGGGCTGGAGCACCTCTCCTATGAAGACAGGCTGAGAGAGTTGGCCTTGTTCAGCCTGGAGAAGAGAAGGCTCCAGGGAGACCTTCTAGCAGCCTTCCAGCACCTAAAGGGGGCCTACAAGAAAGCTGGAGAGGGACTTTTGACAAGGGCATGTAGTGGTAGGACAAGGGGTAATGGCTTTAAACTGAAAGAGGGTAGATTTAAATTAGATAGAAGGAAGAAATTCTTCACTCTCAGGGTGGTGAGGCACTGGAAGGGGTCGCCCAGAGAAGCTGTGGCTGCCCCATCCCTGGAAGTGTTCAAGGCCAGGTTGGATGGGGCTTTGAGCAGCCTGGTCTAGCGGAAGGTGTCCCTGCCCATGGCAGGGGGGTTGGAACTAGATGATCTTTAAGGTCCCTTCCAACCCAAACCATTCTATGATTCTATGATTCTCTGATTTTACATGGAAGTCTAGTTAGAGAAGATGTGTTTTTACAACCCTCACAAATGTAACTGAAGGCAAAGGGAGCTGTGTTTTGGATACAACTAGGTGAAAAGCACTTTGAAAAACCAAGTCCCTGGTGCTCCATAATGGCAAATTGGCGCACGTTGCCCGAAATTAATCAATGTTCTGCCGATTTTCTCATCTCAAAACTGAGGATAACATAATGCCCACATCTCACAGGGTTGTAAAAATAAATGCATAAATGTTTGTGAGAAAGTATAATAAAATGAAGAGCACCATAAAAAAATTGCTAGAAAATTAATCCTTTTTTCTTTACAGACAGATTGAAATAGCAAGCTGGAAACACGGAATGAGGAGAATGCAAAATTCTGAACAGTTGCTCATTAACTGAAGTTCATCCAGCTTGTGCACTGACTAAGTTAGAGTTCTTATTGAAAAGTAAGAGTGTGATGATGTCATCGCAATTTTATCATAATACAAACACAAACAGCAATCAAATTAGGTTACAAAAATAAACTAATTGCTAACAGTACCTAACTAGACACTACGGTGTATGGGGTTTTCTTAGGCTTAGATATGTGATAAAAATAAACAGATATCCAAACAGCCTTTTAAAAAACCTAGATGGCTTTAACCATCCAGAACATTACACTTCCCATATGACAGTTACTCCTATGTACTCTTTTTGAAAAATTTAGAACTCTTGAAAAGTCTGTTCTTGGGCATTAATCTTGCAAAAACCTGTATGACTGTCTCATATTGTAGTTGTTGGAGCTATTTAAGAAGATGTTTCAGTATTTGCAGATCAAAAATCTTCATTTCAAAAATATCTGCTCATGCTCTAGTGGTTCTGATGCATAACACGTTTATGATAAGGCATTATGGAGAAGGAAGGAAACATCAATACAATGTTGGGGAAATCATCATATTACACAAAATTAAAGTAATCTACAGGACTTTAATGACTACTCAATAATGTGTTCATGCCTTATACGTTAGCCAAAAATATATTTCTATTAACTCAAATGAAATTAATCAGGCCCTCGTATTGTAGAATTTTCTTTAACAGTGAAAAAAGAATTATCCATCAAACAAATTCACATTTATGATTTCAATGTCATCTCAGGAGAGCAATAAACAAAGGAAATTCTGAGGAATTAATAACTACAGTCTGATTGCAGGGCTAAAAGCTCTCAGAAAATGCTACGTATCTCAGCTGATATTATGTTTTATATTTTCACCATGTAATATGGGTTACCTGAAGATCTTCAAGCACCACACCAATATTAATGGCTAACTGAGAGAGAAAGGCACCGACAGCTCAGATAACTTCTGAGTTAGCAGGCAGCTCTTTTATTTAACCACACTTACTTCCACGCTGATTAGCCTGCTAGGTCTACAAATCTAAGACAATTTCACCGCTTACCATTCCATTAAGAACAGTAAAAAATTAATGACAAGGTAAGTCTGATATCAGCTTCAGTGATCACTCCAGAAAGTTAAGAAGAGCTTATGACTGGAGACGTTTTTAGACCTTTCCTTCTTTCAGTATTACCACTAAGCAGATTGGTGGCGAAAATGCTGTTTTCTGTCTACAAGATGACACTTGCTTGCTTTCTTTTCCTCTCTGTCTCTCACTCACACAGGCTGTCAGGTACTGTGAAATTTCTGTAACTGCTTATCATGTGCTTTAAGAAAGCTCTTCAAATTTTGCCTGTAAGGCCACAACTGGAAAGACTGCTGCATGGTCATGAACATACATTCCCACACATGCCAGAAGAGTGAGGAACACTCTTCTGGAATTATAAATTTGGAGGTCTGAGACCATGGCCCATATTCTGCAAATGTTTCTATCCAACCCTTTCCACCAGAGTCCCTAAATATGTGGTTGCCTTTTGTCAACAGAATTTTGTCACATGCTTTACGTATGTGTTTTAAGCGCTTGTCTGAATCTACACACCTGCTTCTCCTTTATTTAGAAGGCCATTTATGTTAAACAAATGACTTTTGATGATTACTTATCATAGGTTAACTCTAATTATAGGGTATTTTTACTTCATGCCTCACTAAGGGTCATACTTCCTCCTACTGCTGAAATTAATGGCAGAAATCCCACTGACATCAATGAGGACAGATGGTGACTGTGGCTTCTTACACTGTGGGTCATAGTGAAATAAAGTCATGTGCAAAAAGCCTTTGGTAACAGTATAGTACCACTGTACATATCTTTTACACGTCACAAAAGGCAGCATCCAGATTATTTCACAGCCTCCAACCGTAGGGTACAGTTATTCTTAAAATACACAGAAAACCTGAACGATTTAGACTTTTAAAGATCACTCCATCTGACACTGTCTATAATGCTGACAGCAGACAGAAACATACTAGACAATTACGTTTAGGGTCAGAGTCAGAAAATTGTGTTACTGAGTCACAGAAGCACTTGCAAGTGCATTTAAAGACAAACACACAGCATACCAAATGCTAGCAGAGATCTTCCAAGACAGCTTTTTAAGTGAAAAAGTATCCTGCTCAGAACAATCTCTGTGAATTAGTTATGCTATTAATCAGTTATGTTAGTCTATCCTGCTATCATTTTCAAACAGAAATCAACCTCATTTACACAGAATGATAAGGACATAATTTAAACTGGGGAAAGTACACAAGACGTTTCTCCTAAGATGAGAGAAGTACCTGTCTTTGTTGAGCTCCAGACCCACAGTGCTGCAGGATGTATCTTGAATCTTGGATTCTACAGTCCAGATCTCTGCTCGGTGCTCTGGGCAATATCCTCTACTTGCTGCAGGGAAAGAAAGCTTTGTCACTGAGCCTTCCAAGGCCTGGATTTCATCCTTCACTGTAATAATGCACAGTACTAAAATAGCCAAATACTAAACCACGTTCTTAAAACTCTCTGTTAAATATGGTAAAACACTATAGCCCAAGCAGCCATTCAAATTGGATTCTGTAATTATTTCTGTATGATTAAAGCATGTGCCTTAAGATACAACTTGAAGTGGCAAGATATAACTCATTTTGTTGTAAAGGCCCTTTTGAATGATTATTGCTATATTCATACTAAGATTCTCTGCCATCACCATTGAGACACCAACATTAATGATCAACCACATAGGTTACTGAGTATCTATTTTAGTTACTGCCAAACTCATTACAAAGGCAGAATTTGTTATCCAGGATCACGATACAATTGTTCTGGCCCTAACACAACAAGGGCTGAAAGATGGAGTTGTATGGGTTTTAGAACAGCTGCTACTGCATCTCTTTACACTATTGTAGTTGGTCTCAGGTTAACACCTCTCCTCTGATCTCACCTGAGACAACTGCTGATGTTTCTTTTGCATCTGCTTGAAGTCATGTTGATTGCCACTGCTAATTAACTCTGTACTTTATACCAAACAGAACACAAAGAGTACAAGGCTAGTCCACAGCCTGTCAATGATTTGCCAAAACACAACTTTCCTCTGCTTGTTAGAGAAGTGAATGGTACTTGATTTGAAAACAGTTGTTTTACATGTTTAGATTCCTAGCAGGAATTTATCAATATGAATGTTCTGTATTTCTCAGAACTACATCTTCAAGTTTAATTCTGGAAGTCTGAAACCAAAAATATGGCTTTAATATTCCTCTATATACTGTGCATAAAGACACCTCAGGGGAAAACAACAGATGTAAAGTTATACAAGTACATAAATCTTCAGATGAACAACTCAATAGCACTTTTGGATGTCCCTAGTAGAGCAAAACCCAAAAACAAATAAGCAAACAAACAAATAATAGTAATTTGTCTGGAACTTCATAGGAACAAGTGCTAAACATTCCTGCGAACTGTGCAATACTCAGACTCTGTACCAGATTTTGCACTATTGCTAACTGTCCATTACCTAGCAGCTGTTGTTCTGGTTGAATTATTAGGTATTTTCTTTATAGCATTACATTGCTTGTATAATATCTTTTAGAAAATTTCTTTTATAGATCTCAGGTTTTGAACCCCTAAAGTGATTAAAATCACCTAAGTTAACACATATCCCAGAAGTAAGGAAAACAGGCAGATAATTTAGCTGTAGAATAGATTATCTAATTAAAAGATCCCTTTATATAATATACTCATCCCTGATTATTTCATTCTAATTGTAGTGGAGGGAAACCTGTACTTCAGATGAAGTGTCATTAATAAATAAATAAAAACCAGTAACTCTAGATTCCCACCTGTATCAATATACAGTGACATCAACTTGATTCTGAAATTCAGCTCTTTTAGGCTTTTGTAAACCACCTTTCAGCCAGGATTAGCATCACTTTTGTCATCAGTGTTGAATTTCAAGCATTAAAAGATCCCTTCGTAAGCAATAATAGTGAACTCGTGGCAATTAGCTCACTTTTACTTGAGATCATATTTTAATATAATACTAATTCTGGCTACTTTACTACTGTTGAATACATGTGAAAGCAGTTCAGTACACTGTGTGCCACGGCAGAGTGTATGAGGTAACCAGATGCCATTCTTTGAGCATTTGGTGCTTATATTTTAATACAATGCCTGAATTAGTTCCAGACATATTTTGAGCTTGAGTATTATATGCTTGCCTTGATCTTGTCATTTTCTTCTACTTCATTTCAATTTCCTCATTCTCATTAGCTTTTAATAATTAGTGTTGTATGGCAAACCAAAAATTTAAACAAAGCAAGCAGTTCAATGAGGAGTGTGTAGGAGCAAGCAGAAATAAAGGAAGCCTACGATAAAGTAACATGTATGGCATTATCACAGAGGTCTAAAAAAACCCCTTTTCTCTAGAAACATCTCGGCGGTAAAAACGTTACGAGGAATCAGTAAGAAAACCTTCTGTGAAAATCCATATCAACTTGAGATGATCATAACAGAGAAAATTCACAACAGAATGCAAAAATGTACCTACAACAATGAAAGCTATTTCAGGATGATTCTGTAGAAAACAGTATGTGCTTCATTCCCACTGTCACTGTCTGACAGATCATAACATCATGCAAATCTCAGACAGAAAGCAATATGAATATATAGTACCAAACAAAGAAGATAAACAGAAAGAACACCAAAAGATCTGAGATCAGATCTTCAACTTGTACAAATCAGCATTGTTCAATTTGTTTTCATCAGACAATACTAATTTACAACAGCCCATGGTTCTTAGGTTTAATAGGAAAGTTTTCTTCCAGATTACTATAAACAGTTTTCCTACTGAAAGAGATAGAAGAGAGCATTCTTTCATTACTAGACACCTGATATTTGGGATTAAAGGTAAATCTGATTATTTGTGATTTATGCCACCTTCTTTTGCATACAAAAGAGATAGCAAAAAAGGTAAAAGTATCATTAAATGATGTCTGCGTTTTCATGTTAATGATACCTTGTATTTCTCTATCCAAATTCAGACAAACAGGTGCTATGAAACAATTGCTATGCTTGATACTTTTCTCACTGTCATTAAACCAATCAGGAGTAAAACCACTGTAGTCCATTAACTTACACCAAGGCTTAGATATTACTACTCTACTCCACAACGTCATTTGTAACTTTTGCTACTATAAAAAATATTACTTGTTCAGCATACCATGCTATTTCCATTCATTAAAAAATAAAACAATGCTCATGTATTAGGAGAACATTACTTTAGATACCATAATAGACTGTTATACAATAAACTCTAATCAAAATACCTGTGTTTTTTATTGGTCTTCATCCTAGAATTTTATCCACATAAACCCCCTTAAAGATGGAAATAGATTTTTGTCTGAGAAAGAAAACCTCGTATCTGCTGTTCACAATTTTCTTAAGGTTTTTTTTTCCAAAATTAATGCTCTTGAAATATATAATAAACCCCCTTATTTATATCTACAATTTTAATTTCATATTAAGGAAACATTGTTAGAATGTGTGTTGTAAAACGTATATAAATCTATCTCCACACTAACAAAGTCTGATTCCTACAACTTCAAGTAAGTCTGTTATTGATTTCATGTAATTTAAAACATTCAAACTAGATTATTAAGTAGGCCATCTGATTACACGTAATCTTCCAAGGAATGCAGACAACAAGATTAGTTGTTTCAGAGTTTTGCTGTCACTGAAGGCGTTGGTTTCTATTCTACCCCTCATTAGGAGCAGCACTGTAATTTAGAAAATGGACAGGAAATATGAAATGAAGCTTACTGTAGAAAGATCACCCCAAATTATAGCATGCTTTCCTTTATCCTAGCGACAAGTTATCTTTGTCAGAATGACACATTGTCACCTCTGAGCTTTCATCTCCAACTTCCTTTATACATTCCAAAGGATCAACAGACTTCGGAAAAACAAACTAGCTTCTTTTCATAAGGATTTGACTGCTGGAGTCATCTTCTGATGAGCGACTTCAGCTCCAGAGGTTAAATCTTTAGCATACTTGGAGACTGAAAGGCTGTATTTTGATGGCAGAGTTGTACTTAATTAAGCACAAGTAGATTTATTAAAAAAACCCTGTTCTTCTTATCCATATTATCTTAGGATATAAATAGAAAGAAAAGTTTAATTAGTTAAGGAAGAAATTTGAGCTAGGTCTCAAATCAAACATTTGATCCATGAAACAGTAACCTAAGCAGTGGTTATTGTCACCTTTTGAATCCTTTATAAGCCAGAGTGACAAGCCAGAGCCAACATTACTATTTTGCCTGGTATCTCCTCAGCTATTTTTCCTTTACCTAGCTGAGAAAACTATAAAGGTGAGCAGCTGACTTGAGATTAATTAAATGAAATTACTGGGCAGAGCTGCACCAGTAGTAAGTACAATAACCATTGTTCTAAGATTTTTATTTTAATTGCCGGAATTACATATGGATGGACCTTATATAGATAAGTATCAGTTTTCTTTTTATTCTTCAGAGCTGTTGGGGGAGAAAACAAAAGCAAACCTTCCTGCCTTTCTTTTTTCTACTGCATATACTGTTATTTGTATCGCCAGATGCCATGCATTCCAGTAAGACTAATTACTAATTACTAAGATTAACAGTTACATAGAGTTTAAAAATGTGCTGTCCTTGAATAGGATGCAGGTAAACGATAAAAAATTTATCAATTCATAACATCATTTATGTAATCCATCTCATTAAAAAGTATTATTTCAGCACTGCTATTTTTAAGGAAGTAATGTACTAAATCTTCTCATTTGTTTAGGAATAGCAGCGATGTTGGTTTGATCAATTAGATTCATCTACCCTTAGAAGTCTTGTTAGCCACACAGTATTGTTCGAAACACAGAAAAAGCAATTTGTTGTAAGATGCATTTGCATTTCACAAATCTGTTTGCAATATACTATTTTGCACAGGTTTAAAATGAGCCTCACAGACATTCTAAGCCCTTCTGATATTGCTGCTGCTCTGCGGGACTGCCAAGGTGAGAAAACAGTTAGAACTCTAAAAATCTATTATTTTGTGTAACACATGGCAAGTTTAATTCATTCTCAAAGGAATACTGAACAAGCCCATACTGTAAACAGATTTCTGTAATCTCTTTACTTGGCTGTCACAGTATATTTGTTCATGACTGGTTTATATTGTCAGTTTGTAACTTATCCCCATGTGATTTTTTTTTGATGTTTAGGAGGGTATGGTGCAGTATGGCAAAATTCATTCTTTGACAGGCTTTATCTATCATTCATGTTTAGAACAATTAGAACGTAACAAAGCAGCATCCTCAGACCATTTAAGAACAGTGAACGCAGTGGTCTGGGGTTAATTCATTTATTAATTTATTTTCAGCTCCAGATTCCTTTAGTCCCAAAAAATTCTTTCAGATCAGTGGGATGTCTAAAAAGAGTAGCAGCCAGCTCAAGGAGATCTTCCGGCTTCTCGACAATGATCAAAGTGGCTTTATTGAGGAAGATGAGCTCAAGTAAGGACTTTCTGCATTAACTTAACTATTTAGAGGATATCCAAAAATCAGCACTTTTTTCTTTCCAGCACTGTTCTGTAAAGGTGAGCACAGGTTATGCTAAACATTGACAAAACCTTCAGAAGATTGTGAAAGGTGTATTAAAGCAGATAAGAGAAAAACAAATTAGTAAATACCTGCCTTTAATGCTCAGTATAGAAAAAAAATAACTCCCTGGGGCTGGATTTTGGTAGTGGGCAGAATCAATTGTCTCAGGGCTGGACTTACAAAGCAGAAATGTATATGACTAAGATTTAGCTTGTCAAACAAAGTAGTATTTGGAGGACTTGGCTACTCTCATTTATTTATAGAAAGCTATCAGTTTGATTATACAGCCAGCATAAAAGAATAATATTCTGTGAAAATCATGATCAAAATTGATTTCCTCCTAGGTATTTCCTTCAGAGGTTTGAGTGTGGAGCCAGAGTGCTAACCACCTCAGAAACCAAGACCTTCTTGGCAGCTGCAGATCATGATGGGGATGGTAAAATTGGGGCTGAAGGTATTAACTTATTTATACACAGAATAAGGCTCCTCAGGATGTGTCATAAATGACATGTGATTCTCCTTTCTTTTATGTTGATGGTACATTAATGTACTTCCAGTGATTTTACTGAAACCCTTGCAGTAGCAACCTGTTTAAGGGCGGAAACGGTCCCTGATCTTACAGGTTGATCTCTGCAACTCCTTATGCACGAGCAAGTCAAAAAAAACCACCCAGGCTGCCCTAAGGAACTTTCTCATTGCCACTCACTCACAAATTTCCAGTTGTTTTGAAAGGAACAGCCCCTTATTTCTCCTCCCACTTACTCTGATGTAAAGCAGCACTAGCATCACTTGTAATACACAAATGTAAAATCAAGGACAAAAGAACCAGCTCTACACAGGAAAATCAACAGCACGTACATGGGCTCATTTACAGCAGTAATCTCCCAACAGAAATTCCGCTAGTCAGTGCAATCATTCACAATATGCAAGAGCTAGTAGCACATCGTTCAGTATTTGTTTTGCATAATGAGAACAGAATGATCAAGTGTCACTACCCCGACACGAAATCCCACAACAGGCTCTGTGCATGGGGATGGATGCTATTTATCTTCAGTGGCAGGTTAAGGACCAGATAGGAAGGAGCAGCTGCTTTGGGAAGCAGCATATTGCACTCACCCCATGGAAATGCCAGTGTGATTTAATGGCTGCTCTGCGCAGAAACCTCCTGATCTCGTATTTCCATATTTCTGGGTCCCATTTTGAACAGGAAGCACACACTCACACAAAAGGCTTGCAGCCACTGGCAACTTGCCCCATGACAGCAGCAAGCTGCCTAGACGAGCATGAAAGGGGCTTAGGGAATAGCACGCAGGGAATGTGCTGGTGTGCAGATTCCCCAGCTCACTGCGCTAGGAAGACAGAACTCTTCCGTTTGTTTCTTTGGAAGGAATTACATCCAGTTCCTTAGGAAATGTGCCAGAATAAACACACATGATTTATGAAGCAATCTATATACCAATATAGTGGTTCAGGGACAGGACTGATCAGATACTCTAACTCACAGAAGCCAAACATTTAAAAGACCTTCCAAATAACAGTATCTTATGGTACAACTCAATACTTCTGTATCATACCACATGGCACAGCACAATGTTTTTGGCTTTAGACTGTGTTCTAAATCAACACTTCTCAACTGCTGAAGCATTGCAAACAGTTAATAAGACACATGGACTCACTTTTAATTTTTACTTCACCTCTTAGCAACTTCTTACTCAAATTCCGTATTAGCCATTCCATTATTTTTGCCTAAGATCAGTATTACGCAGAGAGAAGGCTAAAACTACCCTGAACATTTTATTATTCCTTGTAAGTGGCAGCAAAACACTGCCTTTCCATCTGTTGTTTAGAAGAGGAAGTTTAGTCAATGTTTCTCTTCCACACATGTTTCTTCTCCTCTAGTCATCTATCAGGTAATTGTTTTCTGTTCATTCCTATTCTAAATCTCTTGATAAGTTGCTAATCTTTTACTCCTAATCCTTTCATTTTAATATTTCTACTGTAAATATTCTCTTATCTTTCACAGAATTCCAGGAAATGGTGCAGTCTTAAAGGTTCAAAAGGACCAAACAAGATAGAATTGGGATGAATCTGCACAAGACACTCCAAAACCTTGAAAATCAGGAGTCCCGGATTTATCTTGACAGTGTCTGTTATTTGTTTGTTGCCTTAGCAACATAATGAAACACTGATGAATTTTTTTTTTCATTGTGTGAACCATTTACCATGTTCTAAACTCTACTTTAGCGGACACTTCCCTTAAAAATATCCAATAAAAATCAATCATATACTGTAGCTTGAGTCTGTTTTTCTGACTGCTAAACTGAAACGTGAATTCTTGAACTAGAAGTGTCAATCCCTCCAAGATCTTGGTCTTAGCAGACCTTCATATATGGAACATCTTTTGAAATCAGTGGAAGTTCTGTTTACAATAGGCCTTCTGGATTAAGCTTGAAGTTCTCAAAACACTCAGATCTTCGTCAAAGACTAGGAGCTCAGATATAGTTGCAAGGTATGCGAGGATAAAATCTCACTGACTTCCAAGTGAAAAACAGTCATACGTTTTTGCTTAAGAAGTGGTTTCTGCATGAGAATGTTGCAGTTTCAAACCATTCTTTTTACATTAGTCAATTAAGAGAACAAGAAAGTAAAAACCACATGCTTTCCTGCAGAAAGAATTAAAAGGAAAGCCTATGTGGACTTGAGGTTTCAGGTAACTGTGAGGCTTTAAAAAGCAGAGGGGAAGCAAAAGATATCTTCTTGGTGGTACTTCCTAGCTTTCTCAATAGAGAGGACTAAAAGTGCGAAGGAAGAATTTATAGAAATGCATGTTGAGAAAGCTCCAGCATACTCTATCCACTATTTCTGGGCTATGTTTGACGTATTAAAAATGTCCTTCACAAAAGCATCCATCTCTGGGGATGCTAAAGAAATGTCTTTGTATGAACAAACAATTCAGTCATTAGAAAAGAGAGACGTTCAGATGCTCTGTTGGACTATTTATATATTCACTTGTTTTCAGTTTTTTGCAGTTCACACACATGCAGCTTGTAGGAGTCACTAGAACACAACAGAAGCCTTTTCAGCAAAGTGAATGGTTTAGAGTTCAATTTCAATGCATTTCTTACTTTGCTGCAAATGACTACATTTTAAATTAGCTGCATTTTTTTCTTTTCAAAAGTCTATATAAATACCGGTAATTGTGCAGAAAAACACCAGAATCAGAGCTGAATTTTTTATGAGATAACCAGCTATTGCCAGGGAAGAGACTAAAGAATCTGAATGCGCTTGCAAGACAAGGGCTACATATCTTTCAGAGCAACAAAGTCACAGAGTCCATATGGCTAATACTTCGATATGCTAGGCCCTTTTTTCTCACCCAACTTGTATTTTGCAAACCTAACAGAACAGTAATTGAAAAATTCCAGTTGGCCTCAAACATGTTCATCATTGAAGCAAAAGTAGTTAAAATAAATTAAATTTCTCCTTTACTCAGTGTGAAAAAAAGTTCATGGAGTGCCATCCTCCAAGACACCCTAGACAGCTGCACCAATACAAATTCGATAATGATTCATCCCTGAGTACTCACCTCTACGTCTTCTCTGCAGCCATCTACTCTTTTGGGAGCCAAGTACTGAAGAACCGGCCAAGAAACATCTGCTGCCTTTTAAATAAAACATGTATATATTAATCTACAATTCTTAACAGTTGATGGCTGAAAACAGAATTTTTGTCCCATTTCAAAATGTTTTCAAGCAACTTAATTTGACGTACAAGGTGTTTGTAAGCTAGTATACTCAGTACATGTGAGAATTTACTAAGGTCATCACATTTTTCCTTTATTGTACAAAAATCATACAAACTGATAAAAAACAAACATTGAATTTTAATACTATTTCTTAACATTATGAAATATGGTCCCCTGGCATAAAGCACTAGAGCATCAATGACTTAAACAGAGCTACTCAGATTTACATGAGCTGAGGATCCGACCCATGGAGATTCTCATAGCATAAGATGGATGTCACAGGATATTCACAAGAAATAAAGTGTGTTCTTGGCAATGAAACCAGCCTGATAACAGAAGGGTCTTGGACTAGTTCATGTGTAAGTAACAAACAAATCGCTCTCCATTTCACTTACAATTAACTGTCCTGACCTTGACTAATCATATTACATCAGGCAAGCAAATGCGTGTAAAATAAAGAATCTTCCAGTTGCTGTTGCAGTCTGAACTCTAGCTCATCTCAGTGTCTCAGCCTTTGCACCATGGACCTAGACAAAGAAACCCAGAGGCAACGTAGAAATTCTGTTATTCTCCACTAAGACGCAACACATTGCTGGAGCAGGTCACTGGACAGAGGGTGGACAGAAGATTCATGCAGTGCCTTGGCCCACAATAAATTTGTGAGTGAAATTAGAACTTTCTTCTTTTCCCAGAAAGAAGAATATACCACAGCTGTCTGCATCTGAAGTTCCTGTAAAACATGTGAACTACAAAATGTACTTCGGCCAAATCAAGAGGCAAGGAACAAAAAGACTAGGGAAGCGCTTCTTGGCCTGACACATATCCTTTTAACTAGTTTGGAAGTAAAGGCTTTAGAAAAATCTTGTTCATCATTACTAATTCAAAACATGTCTCAATTGTTTGTTTATAGCTTATGATTGTATACAAGTTGTGCACTACAGCACCAAACAGAAAAAATACTACCCACTTACTCTACTTGAGGTGTTCAGAGATCTCTCTAACATCCAAAGTATTGCATTTAAAGGAACCTTTCCATGCATTTCCTTCAGGAAAAAAGTACCTTAAAAAAACCTTAATAGTACAGCAGCTACTCCAGTAGATTAGTATTCTCTGCAGGAGAACATTTTAAGTAAAGGAAAACTTGTTGACTTGTAGGATTTCTGAAGTGGAAGAAACTTTTAGAGTTAAAACAACTTATCACTTCCCTGGAATCCCTGAAATGCTAAATCATACTTTTGAATGCTCCTGTAAAACATGTGATAGTGATAACTCAAACTGGATTTACTCACTGACAGAGATAGCTGTCTGCTCCATGGCCTAAAACAAAATGCCATCAGTAAGCCGCCTTCTAGAGACATGGTATACAGAATTCCAATTGTTTCAAGCAGGGACTTGTAATTGAGCAATCTCCTGGGCAGGGCTTTATTAACTGACAAGGAAGGAAAAACTAAAGATATTTACCATATTTAAGCATCATTTAACATGTGGATATGCGTAGTCACTGAAGGGAATAAGCAACCACTTTCTGTAACCATATATTTAATTAATGGGATGGAAATAAGGACTGCATTAATCAACTGTATTCACTACAAAGATTTGACATGAGAGGCAGCATTCAGAAATCAGCTACTACTGACAATCATGCTTACAGATTGCAACAAAAGTTGCAACTAGTTATCAGAATTACTAATCATACATTGTATACTAAAATTAGTCATGAAACACAACTATAAAAATACATTTTTAGAAAATACCAGAATACTTGTGATTCCATTAAAATACAAGCCTTCAGAGTTCCATTTCATGTTCACATTATTTATCCCATAATACCCTGTGCCACGTTACCCTGTCTGCGAATAGTTAAAGTATAAAAGAATAAACAGTGGTTTTATTCAATCTCTAAGCATAAAAAACACCATGTCTTAAATATGTCAAACCATGACATAATTCTTCATGTAATTCTCGCTCTCATTTCTTGCTGTGATCAGCAGGGAAATAATTAACACATTACTATAACTCATCTTCAGAGCTGAAATCCTTTTAACTGTCTAGCCCCTTCCTCATCCTCTCTTCCCAGCTTTTCTTTCACATGTACTACAGATCCAGGCTAGTAATAACATCTAGGCATTCCTGTTAAACACACTAAACAAACCAAAACATTTAAATATATCAAGTTCTGCATGAAACTAGTTTTTTATTGTTATTCCTTAATCATAACCAAAGCTAGTGTAAAGTTACTACCTTCTTTTATGAAATCTCTGATCTTGCAAAGCAAATACATCCACTATTAAACAGGCTCTACTCACCGTGACACTCAGTTGCTCACATTCTTTGACATCGCACTAAGAAGAAATCTGAGGGAGATGAATGATACTCTTAGCAGGACCCCTGCATCAAGCTGCAGTGTTGTATTTTCACATAGAGCTACAAAGGCCTGTTACAGTATTAACAAAGCGTGCAGACCAGGGATACACAGGCATTGTGCTTTTTGCTGGATCACAGCGCTATTTTGTAATTTATTTGCTAAACTAATCCCAAACTGCTGAGTCCACACATTTGTTAACACATTTAGACCACATACTGTCAATGGAACAGCTATTTGAGCTGTCAGCTGTATTTATTTACAGCTGTCAGCTCTAACACCCAGAGTGACTTATAGTATACCTTTTTGTTAAGTCTGCTACTATGCAGCTGACGGAAATGCTGAAAATAGTACCTAGAAATAGGCTCAACAAACCAAAACATATGACTACATAATACTATTTCTTACTCCTACGTAATTTTTTTTAATAAATTGGAAAGCACTCAGAAAGTTGTTAATTATTTGTCTCTTGATGCAGGGGTTGTCCTGTCAAATTCCCAATGTACTTACGCAGCAGTTTAAGTTTACATAATCATGGGCTAGGAATCACATTTCAAACTCAAAGTGATCTGATGCCACTTTGCAAATGTCAAGGTGTGGTGTTACTGCACATACAATTAAGAAGATGGGATGAAATTGGAACCACAATCGAAGTTTATTCCTGCCCTGTTAATTTGTACATTAGAAATGTAATAATTTAATTGAATCTGTTATCACTTACTCTGTAGATTCTCACAAATACTTCCACCAAAAGTGATGTCAAGTTACAGATGAGGTTGCACTGAGCAGAATCGTATTTTAGCAATCACTACACATACATTAATTCCCTTCCTAGAGAAAGTTTGGCACGGAAACACCTTCCTTAGCAGTCACCAATTACAGTCAGTATCCACTGTCCAACCGTACATGCCTCCACAATATATCCCTTGCAACAGTATTTAAATTACAGCAGTAAATAGGCACCCTAGTCATAGACCAGGATCTCCATTGTGTTAAGACCTGAACAAATACACATCTAAAGGTTTAACCCAACACAAGCCAAAATCCACAGTCACTGCAGTTTTATAATTTTTTTTGGTAAGAAATTAATTAACTTGACTATCAATACCACCAATTTTAAGAATTTCCGTGTTTTGCTTTAAGTGAGTACTATAAAGAAATTAACTTCCCCTCTGGCCTGCAGTCCTGATCACCACCCCACCCCCCATAGTATAGCACAAGCAAGGAGGGGGACTTTGTTTTTTTCATTTGATATATTCAATCGTGACGGGATGTTTCCAGAAATTGTCTCATCTATGTTGCAGCCTTCAAATGGCCAGACCGTAACTCTAAAGGACTGATCTGCGCACACTGCTGAATTTTAACTCACAGCTGTAGGGTAAGAAGCGACAATTACTGTATTTGGATGCCTCATCCTGCCACATTTGGCCTGATCTTTACTCAGGGAAACCCTGTGGAGCTCAGCATGACAGAGCCTTCCTCCATCCTGCTTTCTTGTGCTAGCAAGAGGCAAGGAGCCACCTTCCGCTGTGACCTCTCTGAAAGCACCTGCATTAAATTATAAATCAGATGCTCTCTGCAGCTTTGGAAACATTTCCTACAGCTGTTTGAGACCTGTCTGCTGCTATGGCCCAGTCTGTTGTGTCGCTCCTACCTGTCCAATCCATGCGACGTAAGGAGCTGCTCAGCTCTTGAGAGGTTTGAGTTAAATGCCATACGTGCAAGCAGGAAAGATGACACCCAAGGTGGTGATGAGCTCTCCACCCATGGAAAGGGAGTCTGCACACATACTACATTCACATATTCAAACTCCATGTTGAACCGGCCTGAGAGAGCCTCAGCATGGCTGCCTACCTGGCTCACCAAAACTCACAGACAGCTAACACTTCCATTTTGTGCCTCACAGGAGGCATCTCCCTCCATTTTGTTCCTCCCCTCCCTCACAAGAAGCAGCCCCTTCCATTTTGTGCCTCCCCTCCCTCACAAGAAGCAGCCCCCTCCATTTTGTGCCTCACAGGAGGCAGCCCCCTCCATTTTGTGCCTTCCCTTCCTTACAAGAAGCAGCCCGCTCCATCTTCTGCCTCACAAAAGGCAGCCCCCTCCATTTTGTGCCTTCCCTCCCTCACAAGAAGCAGCCCCCTCCATTTTGTGCCTCACAGGAGGCAGCCCCCTCCATTTTGTGCCTCCTCACCCTCACAAGAAGCAGCCCCCTCCATTTTGTGCTTCCTCACCCTCACAAGAAGCAGCCCCCTCCATTTTGTGCCTCCTTGCCCTCAGAAGAAGCAGCCCCCTCCATTTTGTGCCTCCTCGCCCTCACAGGAGGCAGCTGCTTCCCTCCAGCCAGGTACCAGGAGGGTCTGAAGCCACGGCATGGCAGTAGGGATGTGAGACAGAGCTGCGTGCCGACTTTACCAGCCCAGGGGGAAATAGTGGTCATCTCCCTCTTGCTTACACCGCTCACTTTTTGAGTGCAGACTTATTAAATATTAAATTACTGCAGTCTTACAGCATCTTTATTCCAAACAGTGCTTCTACAGCACTGAATTGGGTTCTCAAGTAAGCCATCATCTGCTGAGGCTGATGACTATCAGGAATGCCACTACTAGCACTGAAAGTAAATATAAACTAAGAGTAATGATAGGAACCAAAATAATTACAAAAGTGAAAAATGAAAATCTCAAGAAATGCCCTTTTCTTTCAGATTTAATCTGGCACAACTTTAAGAAAGCTTTCCAGTACATTTTTCTACTGGTGGAATGAAAGTTCAATTGTATCTCCTATACTTTATCTAGGTGTTTATTTAAGCAATTATGTAACTTCAGTTTATTCAGATTCCTAAGCTTCATACTCCTATAGAGAAGCAAAGTGATACATCTCTTACCATGTAACTGTTTAATTATAATTTAGTTCACAGTGAATGTTGATTAAAATTGGAATTGAAACGTAACAGAAAAGCTTCTGGAGTACTTTACTAGTTAAATGCCACTATCTTAAATGTGCCAGACAAAAAAAACTCGAAAAATAATCAGAATAAATGTAATGTATCTATTTATGGAAAAAGGATTACCTGCACTAAGTGATGCTGGATGGCATTTCCTTCAACATATTCAAACTTGTAGATCTCATCTTTCAAATCTCGAATTTTACCTCTAAAAACAAAGCATTTCTAATTTTTTCAGCTGCCAGGCAGTTTTGATCAAATCGGAAGGGAACTGAACTGCGCTGTGTTTGCTCTTCAGAAAAGGGGTGTTACGGCCAAATGGTGATTTGGCACTGCAGCACCCGCCAGTCGCACTCCTCACCTGCGGAGGGGCTGCCCGGCAGGGGCTGCGCTGGGAGGCTCCAGCAGGGCTCAGGGACAACCTTTTGCTGAGGGAAGACCGGACCCTCGGGGCTCCCCAGCCTCCTGCGAGCCCCAGATCACCAGGCAGCGACGGGAGCCGGCTGCCCCGGCCCAAGGAGCCCCGCGCTCCGGCGCGCCCCCTGCCATTCCTCTCCCCGCCGGCGGGGGCGCTGCGGAGCGCGGGCCCCCGCCGGGCCCGGGGAGCACTTCCTGGCCCGCGCCGTGCTCTTCCGGGGTGGGAGGAGAAGGCGGAAGTGCTGCGGGGCTGGTGCCGGCGGAGGGCCCCGGGCTGCTCCCTGATGGTGTGTGGCGGCTGCCGGCCGCAGGCGCGCTCGCTTCAGGCTCAGTATGGCGACGGCGGCGGGGGGAGCCGGCCAGGAGAAACAGCTCGCTCCGACGCTGCTCAGTTTCTTCATCTACAACCCCAAGCTGGGGCCCAAAGAGGGAGAGGTACCGGAGGGGGGCGTCGCGTCCCGGGGCTGTGGGGCGAGGAGAGCACTCTCCCGGCCCAGCTCTGTCCCGGCCTCGGTTGCCTCAGGGGGCTCCGGAGCGGCTGTCTCGGCTCTGCCGTCCCTGGCCGGGCCGCAGCATGTGCCCGCGGGATTAACGCTTCCCCCCGCGGAGCATCCCCGAACAAAGGCGGCCTCTGGGCGCGGAACGGCGCTTGGCTGCTGAGGAGGGAGCTGCGGCCTTCCCTCCCTGCAGGCCGCCTTGTCAGCACCGGGGGCTTGTGTGTCAGCTGTCTTCAGTGGGGCCAGGGACAAGTGTCACCTACATCTAGTTCTGTCTCTGCTTCAGAGTACAAAAGGAACAGTAACTCAGGGTGTTTTCAACAGTAGCACGTAAAATATTGTAGATGAGGAGCCGGTCTGTTAGTAACTATCTCTTACTGATGCAGTAACTTTTTCTAAAAATAATTTTCTCTAGGTAGATGCAACATGGTAGAAAGCTTAGTGTTTAGCTTGGTGAAATTCAAGTTATTGCTAGTATTTTCTTGCTATTGTGATCTTTAATAAGTAAATTCAAGAAGCTATAGTCTCTATTTTTAGCTAACAGCGTATTGTATGGTTCGCGTGATAATCTTCAGTTTTAATAGTTTTTGAACAGGACAGTGTACTTACGTGCTTATTAATGACTGGGATGATGAGACTGAGTGCCCCCTCAACAAGTCCGTGGGTGACTGCAAACTGGGGGAAGCTGTTGATACACTGGAAGGCAGGGCTGCTGTTCAGAGGGACCCTTGGCGAGCTGGGGCGGTGGGCTAGCAGAAACCTTGTGGAGCTCAACGAAGGCGAACGCAAAGTCCCGCCTGTGGGATGAAATGATCTCATGCACCATGACAGGCCAGGGGCTGACTGGCTAGGAAGCAGCAAAACAGGACCAGGGAGTCTTAGTGAACAACAGGTTGTCCATGAATCAGCAGTGTGCCCTTGTGGCAGTGCAAATTAACAGCGTACCGGGCTGTGTGAGTGAGCATGCGTGAGCAGGTCAAGTGAAGTGATTGCTTCCCCTCTGTTTGGCACTTGTGAGACTGCTGGTGGGCACTGTGTTCGTCTGGGGCTTCCCAGAGTAGGAAAAATACTGACAAACTGAAGCAAGCCCAGTGGAGGGCCTCTGAGTCGGTCAGGGGACCGCAGTCCGTGATGTACCAGGAGAGCCTTAGATAACTGGATTTGTGCAGCCTGAAGAAGAGACAATGTGGAAGGGGGTGGATGACAGTCTTCACCTGCCTAAAGAGTGGCTATAGAGGATGGAGTCAGGTCCTTCTTGAAGTGAAACGATGAGAGGTAATGGAAGAAGTTTCAGCAAGGGAAATTCTGATGAGATAGAAGAAAAAATTCTTCACAGTGAAGTGGTCAAACAGCAGAACAGGGCCCGGAAAGGCTGTGGAATGTCCATCCTTGGAGATATTCAGAACTTGAGTGGACAAGGCCTTGAGCAATCTGAGCTAGCTCTGAAGACAGCCATGCTTTGAACTAGCTGTGAAGTGATTAGGGCCTATGATTTCAATAGCCTTCAATTTATAAAGCTTTTTGAGATATTTTGGGATGGCTGACTGCTTAAGTGTGCTTAAATATGCCTTTTATCCATTATTACAGAAGCCCATTTAGGTACAAGATAAAATTCTGCCTAGGAAATTAAAGTATTAAAGTTAAAAACCAAGCAAACCATGAATTCGGTATTCCTTAACTCTGATTCTGTTAAAATGCATTTGCTTTGGTTCTTTTATCAAATTTTAGGAAGAAAAGAAGATTCTATTCTATCACCCAAATGAAGTAGAAAAGAATGAAAAAATTAGAAATGTGGGACTGTGTGAAGCTATAGTACAGTTCACAAGGTATGAAGTCTGATTGCATGGCTCATTGTGTTAGTATAAGCACTGTATTTTAAACTTCCCAATCATATGTTTTCTTTTTCTGAGTGTGTGTAAATATCTATGTCTACATATATGTTTCCTTTCCAGGACCTTTAGTCCAACAAAACCTGCAAAATCCCTACATACACAGAAGAACAGACAATTTTTCCATGAACCTGAAGAAAACTTCTGGATGGTCATGGTACTTATGCATGTGATATGCATATTTCTAAAACGTTATATCGCAATGTTCTCAATGCATTCTGCATTGTCTAATACCAGCCTGTTCCACTTTCTAGGTTGTAAGGAATCCCATAATAGAAAAACACAAAGATGGAAAGCCAGTCTATGAATATCAGGAAGAAGAATTACTGGTAATACTGAACTTTTTCTCTCTCATCTTTTTTTTTTTTTTAAAAAAAAGGTTATATTGTATTTTAAGAGTACCTCCAGAAATATTTTAGTGTGATTCTTCTTGCACTGCTGCCTAATTAATTTTTTATATATAGCTATATCTATCTACATAAATGGAAAAAGGGCAAAGTACTTTTCAATAAAGTTTAAAGACAAGAGCAAGATAGAGAATTATCCAGATAGCAGATCAAGATCACCCAATAAACATCAGTGAAATGTACAGCTGTGAGACTTTTAGCTTGGAATAGGTGAATATTTCTTAGGATTTGTTTTTTTAATAAAGTTCTTGCAAGATTTTAAATCTATGTATTTTTATTAGGTGTAAGTATACATGTTGCTACTTTCTTAAGACTGCTAGTAATCTTTACTAATAATTTGGAAAAACAAACAGCTCATAACTGTCATGAGATTTCTTGTCCAAACTGCAGTATCATTAGGTCAGTTTAATTGCATACAGGAAAGGTATTTGGCTGGGTGGGATAATATTTAAAAAGTTGGTTGCTTATGCTGCCTTTGTTCATTACAGTGTGCACTAGTTCTGTTCCTCACTGTGTTCGAAGAAAAGGGTTGGTGTCATAAGCACTCTATTTTGCCAGACAAACAATAAAATAGTCTCTTTTTTTCATCTGCGTTAAGATCCTAGCCTAATAAAAACCCACTATGGTGTCCCACCTCCTTTAGCCTTTGACCTGGATGAAGAGAGAACTAGTCAGAAATAAGTTCATTTTCACTGACCACTGGCCTTAGGGAAGGGCACTGTTTGTAACCGGTATCTTGTGCATGCGTTAATAAGGTGCTTTAGGTATTAAATGTAACGGGGGAAGGGACTCCCTTTATTGAAATAGTACTTTACAAGGAAGTTTCTAGATGCTGACTGGAAATGCTATTTAACTTTTCAGGGATTGATTTCTCTAATTTGTGTGTTTGCTGGCTCTTTGAAAACATATGTTACATGTAGCTCAGCCAAAATATTTGAAATTCTCCCTCTGCTTATACTAATGCCCTGCTCTCTTTCCTGCAGGACAAGGTTTATAGTTCGGTCCTACAGCAGTGCTACAGCATGTACAAGGTAGAGTTACTACTAGAGGCTCCTCTTCTGGGCAGAGGAAGAGATCCTCATGGTACCATTTGGATGTGCAACCTCATCATTGCTTCGACATTCTTGTCTCGTTACTATTGTCTGCTCTCTTCCTGAAGCTGTAGTGGTGTTGATGGAAGAGAAAAATAAAGCTTTTGCAGTTGCCTGTGCTGGTTCATTAGCTTATTGTAAAAATGAGAGCCTTGTAATTTCTGTGAAGTCCAGATTTCTTCTTCAAGGGCAGTTACACTACTAAGCATTTGATTTTGATGGTGTTAGATATTATCTGTTGGAGAAACAATACTGGATAAAGGCCATCAATCTGGCTTTTACAAAGCAAGAGCATAAGATACTTGAGCAACACAGATAAATAATTTCTCTACCATTAAAGAATTTAGTTTTGTTTTCTATCTAATTCTGCCTCTGCTGCCATATATACCTGGACTCTGTAAATCTGAGAGGTTTTTTTTCAATAAAGAAGGGGTACCTTTGGATCTATGTGGATTCCAAATACTGAGAAACAGGAGCTGTATTGTAATCTAGCTATATTCATGACTGAGTTATAAGAAATTATTGTAAATGATTACCCAACTGACTGGTTTTTTTTTTTTCTTTTAACTATTAGCTTTTCAATGGCACATTCCTGAAAGCCATGGAAGATGGAGGTGTAAAAGTTCTAAAGGAGAGACTAGAGAAATTCTTCCATCGGGTAAGACCTTATTTTTCGGGCACATACAGTGTGATTCTGTGTTGGAAATAAAATGCAAAAATCTCCTCTAAGTGGCTGCAGTGTGCCTATAAAACAGGCAGTGGAAAAGGTGTAGTGGTAACACGAGAACTCTGGTTACTCATTTTTTCAAATACTTCCTGCTTCCCACTAACATGGTAGGTTCTTTAAATGGGACTGAACCACAAGTATGGTTATGGCTTGATGAAACAGCTTAGCTGTTGGATAGTTTTTCTGATGGAATCGTGTTCATTCTTTGGGAATTCTGCTTTAACATTTGAATTGGTTAGTGTGATAACAGTCTGTGCAGGCCTCTTTGAGTAACTGTTGCAGAATCATTCAGGTCGGAATGAATCTGGAGAGGTCATCTAGTTCAGCCTCCTACTCAAAGTAGGGTAACACTGCATTCGAACTAGACTGCATAGGGCTTTGGCTGGTCGAGTCTTGAAAATATCCAGGGATGGAGATTCCACAACCTACGTGCACAGACTTAAAGTCCCATAGTACTGTGAAGTAATGGATAGTTGTAACTTAACTTCTCCTCGCTACCCTGCCCCCCACATGGAATTAGTAGTCATGCCTGCTAAGGTTTCAGGAAATATTGCCTGGGTTATAACTAGTCTTCAGAATTTAATTTCAATCTTTAAAAGCAAATGTTTTAGTGAAAGGATGGAAAGCAAAACCTATTTCTGAGCAAGAAATCAATCAACTATTATTCAGGTATTTTTCACATAAAGTAACTGACTGAGTAGTCATGTCTGGCAGAATTTTGAGTTCCTACGTGAAAAGTTTCAAGCTAGCTTTAAAAGATGGCAACCAAGTGTCTGTCTGCCCCAGTTTTTCTCGTTTGCATGGAAGGAAACGGAGGACTGCTCTCAGCAGTTAATTCTCTTGTGGTAGAGATGTGAATATTGATATCTGATAACGATGGAGCGTAGACACTGCATACTGGTGTTTAAAATTTTGCTCTCCTACGAGGTTTTTAAAGTAACACAATGTTGTGACAGTGTAAACAAAAGTACAGTTCAGTTTAGGACAGCCCTCACTTGTGGGTTTTGGGGGGATTTTTTTGCTTGTTTTTTGTAAGACTGTCATAGACTCTAGAATTAACGCTGTTGGCACAAGGAGTACTTGTTTGATTAGCTGGTGTATACTTCTGTCTAGACTAAATTAAAAAAACAGATCATGGCAAAAAGGGAAGTAATATATTTTTATCTTTTAAAACATTGTTTTTCTTTGAAGTTTCTACTGAAGATAAAACAGTAGTCACTATAGATTTGTATAACAGAAAGAAATCCAAGGACAAGTTGTTTCTCTTTTTTTGCTGGGGAATTAGAAATGCTTAAATTTGGTCATGCAAGTTGTTCTATTATAACCCTATTGAACAAATTGGCTACATGTTGCTGGCAGGCTTGGGCTGCACTAAAACTCTGAAAGGAAATGAGACATAGATTATAAACTGTGACAGAGATCTGTCATACTAATTGCAAGTATTTTACTTCTTGGGTTTTTTGGTAATGTGAAATGACTGTAGAGGGAGCCATTGGATAACTCATCTTTCACAGAGCAGAGCATTTGATAGGGCATTTGAAATCTCTTGGTAAAGGTTACAGTCTACCAAGGAAAGAGTGTAATAGAAATTATCTTTTCCTTTGCACATTGAAAACTAACGGATTTATCTGCTAATATTTCTACAGAGTTAGTTCTGAAACTAAATATTAGTAAGATAGGCTGTGCTTTCTTATCCTCTCAAAAGATCTTGAGCTAGCCTTAAAAGCTGTTGTCACTATGATTAAATAATAGCAAGCTGACACCTGGAATCATATTCACACATAGAATCATAGAGTGGTTTGGGTTGGAAGGGACCTTTAAAGGTCATCTAGTCCAACCCCCCTGCAATGAGCAGGGACGTCCTCAAGTAGATCAGGTTGCCCAGAGCCCCGTCCAGCCTGACCTGGAATGTTTCCAGGGATGGGGCATCTACCACCTCTCTGGGCAACCTGTGCCAGTGTTTCACCACCCTCATTGTAAAAAACTTCTTCCTTGTATCTAGTCTGAATCTACTGTCTTTCAATTTAAAACCATTACTCCTTGTCCTATCGCTGCAGACCCTACTAAAAAGTCTGTCCCCACATGAAGGAGTATGCCATACAAGCAGAACTGGAAGGGGTTTTTTTTGGATCCTTAGTGTAGATTACTGGGGATTAGACTCAAATTTGTCATTTAAATCTACACAGTGGAAGTTTTCTGGATTCTAAAAATCAACTGTCATTATTCTCTTAGTACTTGCAGACACTGCATTTACAGTCTTGCGATCTGCTGGATGTGTTTTGTGGAATCAGCTTCTTTCCACTGGATAAAATGACTTATTTGAAAATTCAGTCATTTATTAATAGGATGGAAGAAACCCTGAACATAGTCAAGTATACTGCATTTCTCTACAATGACCAGCTTATCTGGTAGGTACTTCAATAATTCTTTTGCGTGCCTTCAATTTCTCATCCTATAAAAAAGTGCCATAATAACAAAGCTTCTGAATCAGTGAGAGAGTTGCATGAAAATGAGAAAAGTGAATGGCAGGATGAGCGATACGTAAAAAAGGCACTGGTCTTTGACTTTAAAATCTCTAACCTGTACCAAATGATTACAACCAAGCTGGCCTGAACTAGAGAAGTGTCCCTGTCATTTCCATTGCACAGAGCCTACAAGTTCCTCTGTAGGACCTTTTAGTAGAGAAGGTTAATTAAAGGATTGTTCTTTATATTGTTCTGAACCAGAAAGTTGCAATGCTTGTGAAGAGTTCTACTTAAAAATGGACTTAAGAATAGCAAACTTGACCTTTGTTTAAATATTGTTTCTGTTTCTCTTCTGGTTTATGGCTAATTCACATGTGTGGTGTATTTAGCAAATAAACTAACATTTTATTAAAAATGAATGTTCAGGGATTGAATCTACTGAGACACTGAAATGTTGCTACCCTAGTTTGGTATGTGCTTTGCCTGAGTTTTGGTTAGAGGAAAAGGTGTGATCTGAACTGCAGCACAAACATCACTTGCGTTTCTTTTTCTCCCTGATGTTCTAGGAGTGGGCTGGAACAAGATGACATGAGAATTTTGTACAAATATCTCACGACATCTTTGTTTCCGAGGCACATGGAGCCTGAGGTATGGTAGTTGTTTTTTTGGGGAGGTGGAGGTGGTTGTTCATTTTGGTTTTTGTGTTTGGTTGGGTTTTTTTCTTCTTTTCTTTCTGTTTTTCTGGTATCACTAAGGGATAAAATACTAAAGAGGAGTATCTCTCTTCCCCTCCCCTATTAAATTTTAGTTTAGGAATTCTGAGATTTATTGCTTTCGAGGCGCTTTACTAAACTCAGTAGTATTTGCCCCTAACACTTACAATATGAATTGTGCTGATAATTTGAACATGGGATGGTGATAGGGAGTTCACTGAATGTTGATACCTGATGACTGCTCAGTACTGCAAATGAATCACTTCAGCTTAATGGCTAAATGCAGCATGGAGTGCCGTAAGACCACGTGGAGTTAGCTATCCCTCCCCCCATCAAAAAGCTCCATAAGTGAAGTTTTAAAAATAATAAATGCAAAATCAGAATGCCCTGTTCTGTCAGCACCTCTTACACTTTAGATTTACCTCCTTCATGTTACACAAAGAGTATGTATCTTCATGAGTGGTAATTTCTGCAAAAGGTTTGCTTTGATTTGATTTAAAGACAGTCCACAAAAAGTAACAGAAAATACCTCTAAGTTTTTTTTTTTGTGTGTATGTGCTTTTGTGCTTCAGTTAGCGGGAAGAGATTCTCCAATACGTGCTGAAATGCCAGGAAATCTGCAACACTATGGAAGGTAGCTCTTGTTTACTGTCACCATCTTCTGCTGCTTCCCTCAAGGGCAAAATGTTTGGGGGGAGTACATGTATTTTGAGTACATATTCCACACACGGTTCATTACAGAGGGTCACACAGTAGTTGGTGCAATGTAAAACTTGACCTCTGCGGGGTAAAAAAAAAGAGAGAGAGAGAGAGAGAAAAGGCTTCATTAACATTACTGCATATTTATTTTTCTTCCCCACTGTTCTTAATGCAATGCATGAAAAATTTTGGAAGTGCTCCGGTCATTTCTTTTCAGTCAGGCACTTCAGACAAAGGTGTAGATTTAATCTAGGGATTTATCTATTTATTTTTCCTCTGTACTTGGCATGTCAGAGTGGAGAATTCTGTACTTAAGCAGCTAGGCAACATTACTTTGAATAATTGTGGGTTTGGACATCTTTCTTTAGTCACAATAATTCCTCTTGCCTGATTTACTGTATTCTTTTGGGATCAAGGCACTGGCACACGCTCCCTGCCCCCCCACCCCCTCAAGGTTAGGTGCTTCTAATACACCACTGTTCTACATAAAACTAATTTGAATGTATCATTGGAAAGCAAAGGAGGAGTGCTTTCCCAATAGCAAGAAAAAAAGGATTTTTAAAGACAGTCACAACTTGAATGTGGAAAGAGTTTTGTTGTTTCTTTGATGACCTGTGCAGTTTATTTCCTTGGTGTTATTCTGCCTTTCTGATCCTGTTTCTGTAACTCTGTAACTCTTTGGAACATATATGCAAATACTACTTTGAAAATGTAAGAGTGCTGAGATAATATATAAAGGGCTCTATGCCTATCTGGATAGCTGAAAACTCATTGTATTCAAATATATTCATACATGCAAGTAATTGCTAGTTTCAAAAACATCTGTTAAATAGGAAAAACTGAAATACAAGAATTCATCGCATCTGACCTATTGAATTATTTTCTAGGTTTCTTACTGGACCTTTAAATCTTAATGATCCGGAAGCAAAATGCCGTTTCCCAAAAATATTTGTTAACACTGATGACACTTACGAAGAGCTTCATTTAATTGTTTATAAGGTATTACATTTTTCTCTGCAATTATTCCACAGAATTTGTCATCTTCATTGTGTATAGATTCCTATGATGTGAAGTATTTATGAATCGTATGGAAAGATGCATTGATATGACCAGGCTAAAGCAAAGAGACAGAAAACTCTTTGGTGTTTCTAGCAACAAACTTTAAAGCCTGAATCCTCTTTTCCCTGCTCCTGTACCCTCCCCAAACAAACAGTTGTTTTATTAAAACAAAATACCAGTCTTCAGTTACTTTAAGTGGTTTCATACCTGGCTTTATGTAGCATTAATCAATAAAACAAAAAATATTTTTTTTTTTCAAATGAAATGCAAGTTTCTTGCAGACATATATCCTTGCATAAAATGCATTTTTAGCAAATTTTACCTGTCCCCTACAACTTAAAAACTGTTAACTGGTCTGAACTTTAAAATCGTAACTATCCTGTGTTGTGCAGGATTGCAAAGAGATTATCCTATTGAAGTGTCAAACTACTATTTTTTTTTTTTTTTTTAATTTAACTGGTTTACCTGTGTGTGACCTCACTGAAGTATTGTCATTTATTTGAGGTAGTTGAGGTAACCTGTTGTAAATGGTTTTTTTGCTTTAACTTTTTTGTTCCAGGCCATGAGTGCAGCTGTCTGCTTTATGATTGATGGTAAGTACCTATTAGCATCACTTATTTGGCAAGACGTAGTTAGTACCAAATGCTATTACATGCAACTTGTTTTACTCTTGAATACTACTCACGTTAATTTGTTATTGGAGTCTGTTCTTCATGAGTGCTTTTATCAGTCTTTTCATTTTTGTTCCAGTGGTATAAGTAACTCAATTTACACAACAAAATGACTAAATATTGCGTCAGTTAGCCATGCTCTTTCAAAATCATCCGTAAGGTTACAATTAAGAGAGAAATTTGTCCCAGGACTCTCACTGATGTTTAAAGAAAACAACTACAGAAACTGTACCTTCAACTATGGGAAGAGAATCTCATCTCTCCCTTTTCTTTACCCGCCGCCTAGCTTCAATTCCACCTACGCTGGAGTTTTGCCGTAAACTGGACAGCATTGTTGGGCCTCAACTCACCGTGTTAGCATCAGACATATGTGAACAATACAACATCAACAAGAGAATATCAGGGTTTGTACCACATTTCTGCTCCTGTTGCAGTTCCTCATTAGCTGGTTAAAAAGTAGGTTTAATGAACTGCTTAAATAATGGTAACATGAGCCCAAATGTTGAAAGCATTGTGACTTAACTGAATACTTTAAATGTTTGTCTAACTTTCTGCATCTTAGGCATTTATAAAGTGCCTGTTGTTGCGTATTTAGGTCTCCCTGAAGTAACAACATTCATGTTATTAATTTAGGAAGGAATGTTTATTGTGTGGTTGCTGAAACCTTTTTCCTCTATGTGCATAATTGTTGCAGAAAAAAATCATGTAAATATTAAGATAAATTTCACTATTATCAATGAAGATTCTGCCTCCTCATCCCCCAGCTGTCAGCAGATTATTCAGATACAAGAGGTGGAACTTCTAGGTTTTGCTTCTTTCATATGTGAACTGAAACTAGCTGACCCTTGGAGATGATGAGTTCTACAGAGTACTGTGCTTGCAGAAACACATACAAGATGGCAAAAATGCCAACTGAAGTGGTAGTCTTCTATCACTCTCCCCATGTTGAAGTAGAGAAGTAGCAGTTCCTGCAAAATCTTAACTTCAATTTATACTTTCTAACTTTCCTTGAGGAAAACAACTCTCATAATGTTCACAAATAGCCCTTGGGCTATTAGAACACTTGAGTTTTAAAAAATATCACTGTCTTTGTGCCCACGTCCTTCTTTGTGCTGATTTCCTTTGAATTCTGCTTTCCCAGGCTGCCGTTTTGTATAATGTTAAAAAAAGAACTGTATTTTTCATGTCAAGTGTACACTGACACCACTAGCTCTGTCTGAGTATTGCCTTAGACACAAGTACTTATAGCTTGGACAGAGTGTATGTAACTCTTAACTCCGTTACAAATCCAAAAGGAAAATGAAGATCTAGATACTAGAACAACTTTTGTTTAAAGGTTTGTGGCGGGTTGGCCCTGGCTGGATGCCAGGTGCCCACCAAGCCGCTCTATCACTCTCCTCCTCAGCATGATGTGGGGCAGGGAGAAAATAAGATGAAAAAATACTTATGGGTCAAGATAAAGGCAGTTTAATAAAGCAAAAGCAAAGGCCGCATGCAGAAGCAAAGGAAAACAAAAGATTTATTCTAAACTTCCCATGAGCAGGCAATGTCCAGCCACTTCCCAGGAAGTGGGGCTTCAGTATGTTTAGCAGTTGCTCCGGAAAACAAATGGTGTAATAACGAATGCCCCCCACTTCCTCCTCCTTCCTCTTAGCTTTTATTGCTGAGCAGATGCCATATGGTATGGAATAGCCCTTTGGTCAGTTTGGATCAGCTGTCCTGGCTGTGCCCCCTCCCAAGATCTTGCCCGCCCACAGCCTACTGGTGAGGGGGGAATGTTGGAGAGGAGCCTTGATGCCCTGGAGCCCTGCTGAGCAGCAGCCAAAGCACTGGTGTGCTATCACCTTTCTAGCTACCAATACAAAGCACAGCACTATGGGGGCTGCTGCAGGGACAATTAACTCCATCTCAGCCAGACCCGATACACAGTTTGAAATGGGGCTTTTATGAAGTGGATTATTTGGTTACAATGCAAGCTTTACAGTTGAGTACTTTCTTCCAGAATTACTGCTTCTTGAAGTGTTGCCGTGTATAGTAGGTGAGGAAAAAAAAGTCTTATTTTTTCTATTTTGCAGGATTAAGGTAACTACTTCAGGGGGAAAAAAAAAGTCAAATGAAAAAGGATGTTAATGCTTTGGAAAATATACTTCACTGAGAACTATAGCTGACTTCCCATAAAACTGTATTTAGGTTTAGATAGATTTGTTAGTTGGGGAAGCAAGAACAGCATTGCATATGACAACAAAAGAGGAATTAAACCAAACATAAGTAACTGAACTTATTTAGTGGTAGCATGCCAAATCATCAAAATCGCAGGCTATAGAATAGGATGTGCTTGAAATTGTGCCAATCTACTAAATCATTAAACCTGGGGGTTTTTTAATGTCATCTGGAACTGGCTTTGGCAGCTTCAACTCTTTTAAAGTTTAATGCCATGGTGTCCTGAAAACATGATACAGTTTCTTGACACTAATGCATCTGGGTGACAAGAGCAAGGGTGTCTAGTTGTTTGGTAAGGTGAGTGGTGTCATCACAGTATCTCCCCAATTCTAAATAATACATAGCCTGAAGTACCAATTGCTGTAGCCGGTTTTTGCCAGTCTGAATTTGTTGTGACTTCTACCAAAACTACAGCACTAAATGACAGATTTGATATTAACTTAGTAACAGAGGAAATGGAGGAAGACTGCCAAGGCAGGAGTTTGAAAATAGTCTTGCTTGGCCCACACAAATGATGGGGGGGAAAGAGTTCTTTCTAGTGGTTGTAACAAATAACAAAGATGTGAGCGGAAGATTACTTATTAATCAAATTAAAGACCTAATATCCATTCAAACCAGATTGGACTGGCATAGGGGAGCAAGGAAACGTAATGGGGACAGAGAAAAAACAGCTCATTAGAAAAATGCAAACTACTACCGGGAAGTGAGACAAGGCCTTTAGACTCCCCTGTGTCTATGTGCTAGCAGCCTAAGCAGCAGGAGGGGAAAAACTGGTTGGTTTTGCAGGCTTGTGCTTTTTTTTTTTTTTTTTTTTAAGTGTTAAAATGAAGTTTGATCAAGCCACGAGTCTTAACGTACTTGGTCTCTTCAATGGGAAGATAACTTCAGGATGTCTGAGTAAGCTTTGCACTGGCTTGTTATCTGTTCTGTGTGAAGCCTGTGCTTATAGAACATGTCAGTATTCACAAGTCACGTTTTTTATAAAATCTTCCTAGGGCTGAGAAGGAGCCTCAGTTTAAGTTTATCTATTTCAATCACATGAACCTGGCAGAGAAAAGTACCATTCACATGAGGAAAACACCCAGTGTATCGCTTGCATCTGTTCACCCTGACCTCATGAAGATTCTCGGTGACATCAACAGTGACTTCTCCAGGTAATGCTTAACTATTAAATAGTCTGTAACTCCTTCTGTCAAGTAGATTTTTTTTTTTTTTTTTTAAATGAGTGAAGCTTTTATGTCTTTTTGTTCATGGATGGCTATTCATAGCTCTGTGAGATAAATGGTGTAACATAGGTTGTATTTGGTACTTTGTGTTGGTTTAGAAGTAGTCTGTCTTAAACAAAACTTCTATTGTCCTTTTAAAAAAAGTAATTTAAAGAAGGACCAGGGCCTCTAGCCAGGAAAGTAATCTATTTGAGGCTTCAGAGTAGCCCTAACAAACTCAGAAGGGATGTGAAGCCGAGTGCTATTGCACTTAAGTCTGTCTAATCTCTGGATAAGTAGTACAAAGGACAGGGAAACCTGCTTCTGCCTGTATTGTACCCCCCTCTGAAACAGCTCACTGCTTTTAGGGAGCAGACAATAGATGAAATGCAAACCTTGCAGTTACTACAATACTGCTGATAGAGAAGGTAACTGGCTTCTCATCAATGGGTATCGTGCTTCAAGGTGGGAGAGACCCTCTGTCACTATAAAAATTAATAAAGAACATGAAAATGCTGAATGATTGTGATGTCTGTAACTCTAATTAGCGACTAGCAATTTTCCCACTCTGCTTAAGGACAAGCTTTTCATTTTTCTATAAATGAAAAAAGGATGTTTCATCATATTGTGGACGTAGTGGGTTAGTGACAGCTTTATGTAATATATCTAGTTGCTGAGCATGGTTTAGTTCTAGGTTTAACGATTAGATATGTGAAAGCTTAGTATCACCATACCATCTCCAGCTTTCATTGTTTGGTCACTGTGTAGCAAATCATGAAGAGTGTCCTTAACAGTATGGAGGATAGGTGTTTTTTTCAGAGCACTGGAGTGTTTGGCTGATGGACAAACTAATGATTTACTCATCTGGGCATGTTAATTGTCCTAAGCAGCCATTTATGAAGCCTTCATCCTGCATTTCTGAATTATGTCTAAGTTAGTATTGGTGGTCTCTCTTCAATACTGCACAACCACAACAATTTATGACATTAAGCTGTCCTAATGATTACAAATAAACTTGCTGAAGATGAACTTTCTGCCACCTTCTTTACTTTCTAAAACTTCTTTCAGAGTTGATGAAGATGAGGAAATTATTGTGAAGGCAATGAGTGATTACTGGGTAGTTGGGAAAAAGTCTGACCAGCGAGAACTGTATGTTATTTTGAATCAAAAAAATGCAAATCTGATTGAAGTTAATGGTAAGGATTGTTTTTTATTACCTTTAAATACAGTTACTACTAAAATGTATGTCCCCGGAGAAGTAATAAAATCCATCTCACAAGATATCTAGAGAGGGATTGATCTATGATAGACCAGGTAAGTTTGCATAAGGTTTTAGTCTGCCTTCTACCAGCTGTGAAAGAACAGCATAAATATTCAGCAGACATTCTTAATTATTAATCAGTCATTCTTCCTCCTTCAAATAATAGGAGACCTCTGTGAGCTTAGTTTAGGAGTAATTGATGAAGTGTATTACAGGTGAGAGATGAACACACTTACATCTGAGTTAGGTTTTATTTGTCAGTGATCCATGGGTAGGTTACTTATACATAATGTCTATCCTGTCAGTGGTCCTTATTCCATTGTTGTCCTGTTTCTAACGCTGTTTTGAGAATGATTTACTATGACTAAGAGTGCAAATTAACATTAAGATGCAATAAGCTTTTAAATAGACTTTAAGAGAAAGGGCAGTATGAGTCTTACTTGCAGCAATTTTAGGGTGCTCTGTTGTTCTAATAGGAGGCAATGTGCTCACTTGAATGATGGGAAAGAATTAATACTTTTCCAAGACCAAAGCCTAGCAACCTAAATTTAAAAAAGAGGAGTGAGTTGCATGACTTACACAATGATTTCTAATTGTCTTTCAGGATCAAACCTGCCATACAGAAACAGTAAATGAGTGTTTCTGTGCCTGATAAACTTAGGAAGTACTGCTACCCCCGAAGCCTTGTCTGCCAAATAGCACAAAGCAAAAGTTTTGCTGACTTGATTTACTGTAACAGACCACGCTAATGCCCCCTTCCCCCGAAAAAGGGTTACAATATACTTCCTTGCGTTGAAGCTAAGTCTTCTGCTATTGCAGTGTAAGAGCTTGAAAAGTTTAAAAGATGAATGGCACAGCAGCAAACTCAAACCATCACTTACGCTTTAGCCACTTAGAATACAACTCATCTTTCAGACAATGTGAAACTTGACTCAACTTTCTCTTACTGAAGACAGAATAAAATTAAGTGTATTTCTACATTGGAAACTCCTAGGGTTTTTTGTTTGAATTTAACTGTGTTCTCCTTGATGATCCCCAGGGTTCTTCTTGTGGAGGTACCTATAAAATATCATACTGAAATATCTTATTTTTATTTTTTTTACAGAAGAAGTGAAGAAACTTTGTGCAACACAGTTTAATAATATTTTCTTCTTGGATTGATCTGCAAAGGGCTGATTTATTGAAGATGTCAATGTCAGACACTTGTTCAACATGAAAAGTTATTAGTCATATTATTGACTGGAATAATGACAATAGTAAAGCAATACTTGCTTTGTAAGAATCAAAATTTCTACTAAAATCTGTAAACTCTGATCATAAAATTTCTAGATTTTAAAAATGTTTATGTGCAAATTAATTAAAAACCAGTCTCAATTCATCTGTACCATTCCATTCTGATATCGTTATGTGAATATTTTACTGGAAAATAAAATAATAATTGTTACACTTTTAAGGGCATCTTTCTGTTTTCCTGTGTTCATTTGCATCATCGTGTGACTTTCTGCTAATCTACAATGTGAAACTAGAGTGGTTACAAAAGACCCCTGAACAAATAGCTTTCTAGGCTGGCCTGTTCTTTGCAGCTCCTGCTTCAGCCTGATTTACATTCTTTGACAAATTCTTACATAACTGGTTTTATGCAGTATTTCAGTCAAATAAACCATGTTTTAAGCAGAAACAATTTCATTGGGACATATGGTCATGACAAGATACCAGTTCTTGTATCAACACTGTGGGAAGTTTTGGGTACAAGTCAAATACTGACTTCTGGTACAGTTTCATTTAAAGGGTTACACTGAATCTATTCTCTTTCCCAAGACCCTTGGTGTAAGAGCAGACAGTTTCCCCCTGAAACCAGCAAGTCTTGTGCAAATAGTTTTATTGTACTTGTATTTTAGACCTTACTGCAAATGTGGTTCTTGTTTGTTTTGTTTGGTTGTTTTTTTCTTATTCAAAGAGTACTTACTTGAAGCTTCAGTAGTTCTCATCAGAAGATTTATTTCTTCCTTCTCTTTTTGCCAGCAGGCACCTTGATAACAACTGGGGGTACTACGATGGGTGCCTCTTCCTTCGGTGGGGGTACTAACTGTGTGACAGGCTCCTCTAACTCGTTAAAATCTGCACTCTTGGAGTCAAATGTTTTTTCTGCTGCAGCTGCTTCTCTTTCAGCAATAAGTCTGAATGAACAAAGTTTAAATTTAGTGTACTGCAAGGGAGGGGGAGACATACATACTGGCTAAGCAACTACAGCTATATTCACAGCATGAGCAGTATAAACTGTCATATTGTAGAGAAGCAGAAAATCTAATTACTGCTTCAAGTTTGACTTACAGTATGCAAAAAAATGTCTTCACTGCCTTTACACAGAGCAGAGTTGAAATGCCAGGAAATATCAGAGTTAAGAGTTCTGTAACCTGAAAGCAGCCTGTATTTGTTACTCCTGACAGTAGTAGAAGTCACATGAGTTGCTTATTATACCTGGATGAGATTGTTTTCCTGGTTACAGTATGCTATGCTACTTTATTAAAGCACACATCTCATTTTCAATGATTTTGTTAGTAGAAGATAAGAGATAACAGTACTTCAACAATAAGATACAACACTCACTTTGTCAACTCCTCATCCTTGATCTTTCTCAGCTCAGCTAATTCAGATTCCTGTATTTGCTTTTCTTTTATTTTTTCCCTCAGCACTTTTTCATGCTCGTAGGCAGGAAAGAACTTGGTTGTAAAAAAGATTTGCACCTGATACATCCATAGACGAAATTCCTTATCTTGTTCAATTTTGGCTTCTTCTGGTTCATCTGCAATATGTAAATTAAACATGTTTATTTAGCGGAGCACTTCTACATCAAATGTGTTTTGGACTACAATATTTCAGATCTGGTACTCTGCAATGGGAAAGTCTGGCTTCTGCATGGTACGGAAAATGACAGTTGTGAGAAACTTTTAACTGATGCATATGAAAGGGGATGGCCCTTTTGTGGGTCTTCAGAGTGACTTGTCGCTGGGAATGGCATCAAAACAACATAAACAACATGAACTTTCCCATTTAATCCTATGAGAAATGTCTTCTGCAGTAATCTGATGACAGTTCAGTATCCGTGACTCCTGTGCACGGGGGAATGGAGGAACGAATATGACTACCTGAAAGAACAGAATTGCAAGCAAACATCCAACTGTCTTGACTGTCAAAAAATACGCTGGGGCCCATCTGCTGGTTCTTTAAGAAACAATGTTTTTTTCAGATTTGTAACTTTTCAGTCATCAGATTTCAGTGAAAGAGCTGATGACTACACAAAGATCTTTGTCTACCTATGTTCTTGGATTTGGGTTCTTTATCTGTAGAAAACATTTAACAAGCACAAAAAACCACCTAGATGAGATCTGCTAATCAGCCGGAAGGGATGTGGTATAAAAAGGTTACTAGCCTCAACATATGAAAAAATGCTCTTACCGATTTCTCTTCTGCATGAATGCTGGCCTGTCATAACATAAGACATCCCAGCTAATGGTGGCACACCGTTAATAATAATTCTTATATTAAGTAAAAGAAGCAAGACAAAGCAGTAATATCTTTTATTTCCTCAAGAGATTAAAAAAAAAAAGGGCAGGCTTATGCACTGAGCTTCTCAGAGTAAATACAAATTACAGCTTGGAGATGCCCTACAAATAAAATGTGGTATTTTAAAATTGGGGAAATTATTTAAGTCAGCACTTAAACTTCTCATTTAATTGTTTTTATTTGCTTTAAAAAAAATTATTTTAAAAATTTTCATTAAAAATCTTCCTCCAGAATTAACGTTCATTTACTGCCCTCTTGTGACAAGCTGAAATCTGCATATACAATTAAAATTTCGCAATTCAAGAGCTAGGAGGGATTTTTTGTGTTAGTCTTAAAACAGTAGGACCGCTTTACCTGTCAATTGCTTTGCTGGACAGAAATCTTGTTCTTTTTCTGCATCCCAGATGAACAATGACGGAACATCTTTGATATCTCCATCAGTTGTGTGAAATGAGAGGACAGTATCTGATTTTACAAAGAGAAAAAATTAAAATTACTCAGTCTGTAATTCTCTGCGTTAAATATCAGGTTTGATCTTCAGCACAAACAAATATAAATTGTCATTTGACCTTACAGCTAGACCTGTGGTTGAAATACTTCTGTACTGATGAAGTTTGTTTATAATGAAGGCACAGTGCAGAATTCAATCATCTCCTGTTTCCATGCCCAAATGAGTGGGACAGAACAGGAAGAATTTAGTTTTAAAAAGCCTTTAAGTTATTTTTAAAGAAAATGTGATAGCTTCTAATTAAAAAGCACAAAAAGTTCAGAGATTCAAACTTGCCCAGCTATCTGTGTATAGCAGGTGTGGGAAGCTAAACGTAAACCTTGTCATAATTGCCAAACTGAATGCAACTATCCTCTGTAATTGCAATACATCCAGCTGTTTCAGTGATCAGCTACTGTTTTAATCATCTTTAAAGCTGTAGAAAGAGTGAATTTTCTCTAGCACCACTGCTTATAGATGCTTACGGTAACTACAGTACTTACCCAGTAGAGATTCTCGAAGAGGATGCCCTCTGTCTTCACAAGGTCTCAGTGGCTGGCAAGAAGTTTTAAATTCAGTTACTAAATGCCTGGACTTGTGTTCAAATTAAAAAGTGAAATCACATGTCCATTTGAGTCATGCAAATTGCTATCTCCAGAGCATTCTGCCAAGCAAATGCATTCTGCAATTATGCCTATTTCAAAACATTTGAATTGCAACAGTGTTTCACACTTGCGAGTATTAGCAAATCAGTCATAACACTTTACCTTTGATACCAGCCAGGAAAGTAGGATTATCCTATTTCAGAGCTAGGGAAAGATAGAAGTACAGAGAATGAAAGCTCCTGTTCTTAGGCATGTCCCTCTGTCCTCACAGGTTGCTCTACATACTATTATTCATCTGCTCCTGAGGCAACAGTAATGAATTTCTGTTCCTGACTATAGGAATATACTCCAGGAATTGTATTTAGTGAAAATGAGAGAACAACATTCAAGAGTGTATCTGAGAAGGGTGCTTTGAAATCTTCCCAACTGTCATCCCAAGCATCTTGTGCAGCCTGACAATGCCATTCTTTTCAGACAAGTGGCAGTAAAAGTCTCACAAAAACTGAAATCAAACACAATTCCGTTTTCTAAGTGCTGGTCTATTTTCTAAAAGTCAGGAAGCTTCCAAATTCTGTGTCTGATTTCCACTGTTTTCCAGTACAAAACAGTAATCCTTACTATCTTACCCTGAAATCAGAGTGGTAAGATGACAGTCCATTTTTGTCCTTGGAAGATCAAGAATCCACTTAATAGTCATAAACTGGGTACAAAATTGTAAAGGCAGTGAAGATGAAAAGTTTGCTGGAAGAATTCTGAAAAGTGTTTTAGGAATTATATTACAGTTACCTTCCCCAGTGCTTCTAAATCTCTGTGCCCACTTCTCAGCCTCTCACTCCTCACCTTGCGAATAAAAATAAAACTGTAGCTTTATTCACCACTGTTTTAGTTAATGTGGAAGATACCACCCAATATTCTAAATAACAGTAGCTGAGGGTACGTGTGGGAGCAAATGCTTTGTTAGCAATGGAAATGCACCAATTTTCTAGGCTCATACATGGGTCCAGGCACAGGAACACACTGTGTTTAATAATAGATGAAATTCTAGTCCCTTTCAAAACGTAAAATTACCTTGGCTACTCTGTCACCCATGAATTGCAAACCCTCTGCTCCATCTTTCAGTGTGGGCTTTTTACATACCTCATGTTTCTTTGTTTCGTCTTGTGATATGACACTTTTGCTTAAAGACAACCACGAACAACTGTAAAGCTCAGCTACCTCGGAAACATCATCATTTATGTCTGTACCAATTATACTTCTGCTACAAGTGCACTAATAAAAAGTAAACACAAGAAGAATTTTACATTCAATACATTTTAAATTAAGATTTTCTTTTAGTCTTGGAAAATCTGACTATTTTAACTGGACCATTTCACTGTGCAACTGCATTAATGCTTGTAGTGATGCAAGGCAATGGGTTCCATAGGATGGGAACAATTGGCCAGAGAATGGGAAGTGGTGGTGTTCAGTGGCACTGCTGGCTTACAGAGACTGTGAAATTAGGTGTTTGTGAATGCTCTCTGAATTAATAAAAATACTTTCATCTTGTGCATAATTCTGAATAATAACAATTCTAAGTCATGCCTTCAACTACCCTGTGCATCTAAATTGCACCCATGTCACAGGCGGCATCTTATAACCTACAAAATCCTTATTCAAAAGTTTAGCAAAGAGAGAGCACAGCTTAGCTGCTGGGAAACAGCAAGTCTTGCTACATACAACAATTGCAATGCCATTTTTACAGGGCAATTTTAGACATTCAGCTTACAGCAGGAGAGGCCTATCTTCCACCAGTCAACCATTTTGTCAATTCCCCTTCGAACACTGGAAGACTTGCAAGTACTTTGTGTATTTATAGTTATCTAGGGAAATGTGCAAGTGTGTTAAAACTGTCTATACTGATGTTACAATCTAAGGTAGCAAAAAACAGAAAAAGCAGAAGGACCCAATCAAATGACTGTTTATGCAAACAGACTGTTTCCTGAACATAGAAACATGTTCAGGAAACATAGAACATTTGCAGAGCCCCACTTCACCCTCTAAGTGGGCATATAATAATATTGAACAGGTCTGCATCAACTTTACCTGGGACAGAGAATATTCTGGGTACAGAGACATATTTGTGGTTTCCTCGGAGAGACTCTTGATTCTAAAGCTACTTCTTTTCCGATTATCACGATCTACTTGCTCCTTAATCATATCACTGGTAACATACACCAATGCACAACCAAGAAGAGCTTCAACAAATTCAAGAAAAACCAACTAGAGTAAAACAAACACAGTGATTAATGCATTCACTTTTGCAAAATCCCTTGATTAATGGGCATACGTATCTGAGCAAGCAAAGAACTCAAAAGTGATTGTTTGCGAAGCCTCACTGGCCTCATTTAACTCATCCACTCAAACATCCCTTCTTCTGAAGAAAAATGGAAAACAGCCAAAGCTCAAAAAATTCAGGAGGTGATATACTATGTTACATCTTATACAAGTCATACTGAAATAAAATACTGCATAAATTTTTGCTGTATCTGGAGCTACGTGAAATTTCTCTAACAAATAACACACAACTATTGCTATTACCTAAAATGTTTAATTGCATACAATGCTTCCAGAAACCCCAAGAACGGGTGTATAATGAATCCCTTAGTAAGGCTTACCCTGTGTGTTTAGTTTATCACATAATGTTTAAAACAATAAATTCAATTATGTCATTTACAATAGACTGTTGCTGAGTAAGAGCTAATTCTTTAAGGGTGAAGGCCCTCTATAGCAGGCCAGCTGTCAGGTAGCACAAGAGCCTTCTACAGTCACTACTCGACCTCACTGAGGTGGCAGCACTTCACACGTCACTAATAAGGTTTCTTGGATCACCAGATTTTCAGGATCAGTGGGTTCACATCTTAATTACTGACCCACTGTAACATTTCCAGCGCATGCCTCGGCAGCTGGAAAAGCTGAGATTCATCCCTGCATAATCACTGCATACACATATTGTCAGGCAACTGCCCCACAGACAGAACTCTCCAGCAGTACTTTTGAAAGTAATTTTAATCGTTCCTGTAGCAATGAACTATGACAGGTTTTTTCCATACACACCTCCTGCTCCAGGTTGGTACTACTGCTATCATGTAGAGAGGGACCATCTTTGACAAGTATTTCCACAAGTCTTGAAGCAGTTAGTTGTTTGCTGAGAAGTTTGAAATCCTGGGTAAGAGTAAATGTTACATGTTAACAGCACTTAAGGCATTCCCACATGGACCTAATCTAACTCCCTTTAGAGCCTCTGTCAAAATTTCTAGTGGTTTCAGACGATACTTCCACATACGTAATTAACAACAGAGTGAAATTCTGGCCCTACTGAAGTCAATGGGAATTTTTCCTAGACTGCAAAAACAGTGTTCAGAAAGAAATTGTGAAAGCTCATAAATAAAAATATAAAAATTACAATTTTGCCATCTGATATTGCTATTAATTTTTTTCATGAAAAAAAGGCTTGGATTTAAACAGTGACAGTGACCCAAAACCCAGGCATATCAATGGGAATTGTTCCCTTGCTTCAGTGTAATCTTGATCTGTCAAGAAGCCACAGAGAATATTTTTAAAAGCCCATATAAACTGAACAAATAAAGCACATCTAATTACACAAAATTAAAAAAAAAAAATGTAGATTATTACATTCAACATCCAAAGGAAGTGCCTCATTTTCATTGTGGGTTCAAATGGAGGTCTGGTATTCGGTCTACAAAAAGCTCTGTATATTTCCCAGCATTTGTCGATGTAGCTCATGGCAAAAACTGTACATCGTTCTTCAGAAAATAAAATACCTTTAAAAATTAATTGGGAGAAACTAGCAGTTACAATAAAACTGTGATGTATGCGGTACTAATTCATGAATTCTGCAGAGCACAGAAGAAATACCATTACTTACCTTGGATACGACAGGCGGCGGGAATAACATTCCTGGACATCATTTCTAAGAAACACTTATGCAGATAAGGACCTTTTTCTCTACAGTTGAAACAAAAATACTCTTGTCTGGGAAGACTCAAACATTATACTGAAATAAATTTCACTAAAAGATGAAACTTACTTGTGCTCTTCATAATAGATATGAAATGCTAGACGAATAAGGTAGGATAAAAATGTTCTGAACAGTAAAGTCTCATGTGGACAATGTATCTCCTCAAGTGGTGTTTTATCACCTAAAAAATTCGACAAAATAAATCTCTATTGTGATCATGTACATTAAAATGCTTATAGGCATATGGACTTGTCAGCCTTTCTTATCCTCTCCATCTCTACCTATCACAGTGTAACAACACTCCTGGAAGAATCAGACCAGACACAGCATCATTTCCAAACAAGCAGGTCAAGGGAGAACCATCCACCTATAGCTGAATCTTACTGAATTCTCTCTTTCTAGAAATGCATCCACTCAGCATACAGGAAGGAAAGGGGAAGCAAAGTTGGAGTTAAACGTTTCACATACTAGGGACGCTGCAGTGCATCCCACTGCAGGTCTAAATGGAACTGATTGATTAACTGGCTCTATGGAAGGAAAAAAACATACTACATGCAAACCAAAGTTAAGAGCATTGGGGGAGGGGGGGAGAAAAAGCTTTGTTTCTTCTACTTTTTCTCAGATCTCTTAAAACTACATGTAATAGTAATGTAAGACCAGGGGCGAATACCATTTTTGAACAGATGATTCTTTAGAACAATTTTTTAAGTAGTATTTTAATTTTGCATTTTCTCACCTAGGCACCTGAAGTGCCTGCTGAAGTGTTAATGCATCCACTGAGAATTCATAGGCACAGAAGTACTCACTCAGGGGCACTCACCTACCAGAGCTGAGCTATCAGTGTAACTTGCCACTCCAACTCTCCACAGCTGACTATTAAAATTCCTAGATTCTAGACCCCGATCAACAGAAATACAAACCGCTCAATATCCGATCCATTTCAGCAAGAGTTATGTTGGAGTGATGAAACCGGCAGTCCTTTAGAAATCTCCAAAATTGGAGCTTAGTCATGAGGAAGGTGTTGTCAAGAGAATGATCACAGCCTAAGCCGCTGTAGAAGGTGTACACTCTTCTCAGTTCTGTAATGTGCCTCAACACAGCAAATTCTACCTAAATAAAGCAGGATACGTTTTCAGCATCATCTCACAGCAAGTAGGGATCAGCTTGTACTGATCCTGTAACTGGACATATAATGCTTTTGATCTTATAACTTCGAAGAGCATATCCCTGGTTAAGTGCTCGTAAAAGCATTATTCAAATGTAGGTATAATACATATTTTTTTAGTGACTGATAAAAATGAATTAGTCTCTGTGACCAGAAAAACCTCACAGTAGCTAGAGGTAGTTGCTGAATGCGCTTCCAGATATGTTAACATTTTTTATTGTCTTCTAGTGGAAGCTCAGGAAGAGGCAATACTGTCTATTTATTCTTTTTGCTTTTCTGTTTTCATGGCCTTCAGATTTTTGAATAATTCTTTAATGGAAAGAGTTATTTTAATACAAATAAATCAGAAATAAAATAATACGAAACACACTGCAGGGGAAAACTGAAAATATCAAACAGTAGACTCTTACTTGTTTCACTTCTTCACGTCTCTCTTCCCTTGGCAACAAGTCAAGCAGTGAAGCTATATTCAACTCAATATTTGATCCCAGAATAGAAGTATTTTCTGAGCCGTTAATAATGGTGATGTTTTCTTCCATGCAAACAAAATAAATTAGAACAAACTAAAATGAAGTTAAAAATATATACACACAGGGAAAATAAAACATATTATTCCTTCTTATCTTATTGACTTCAAACTCAGAATGACAGACTCCTTTATAGTGAGGAGTAGAGATTTCATAATCAACAGCATAACAACCGAAGAATAATTTTGTCAAATCCAACCCCTAGCCAAAAGGAAATGCAGATATTACGTAAGTTATGAAACTTTCAGACAACGGTGTTCCAAAAGCATTACAAGATGTAGTGTGGACGTGTCACTCAACTCAAAGTGTCATGCACAGGAGACAAGAAGCATGGGAACAAAAGTTATTAAGATAACTCCCATCTTTATCAAAGTTCTTTGAGGAAATATGTCTGGCTCTCGAGTAAGTATGAACTGCTTCACATTATAGTAAAAAGGAACAACAAAATGTGAATGGAGCAGAATTTGCTTTCTTAAGATGCTTACCAGTGCCAAAACAACTTCCTGTGCAAACAGCATTCAGCTCTTTTTCATTCATTGCATCCATTCGAAAAGCATCATATTCTACTATACGATCATCTATGAACTCTCCTTCATAAACATAACCATTCTTGAAGACAAACTTGCCCTACAGACAGATTAATTTGATTAATTTCAATATAAATATAAATCAAAGATCAGAAAAAATAACACTAATGCTCTCAATCAAATTTCCTTTTAAGAATCTTGGCTAAAATGCAATATAGGAGATAAAATAAAGCAAAACAATTTTTCCTACCTTCTTTTAGAAAGTACTTTGTCATCTACTAATTAAAGTACACAGCTAGGATGAAGAATTGCCTATATATCTGTTTGATTTTGAAAAGTATTTTGAGAAAAAAAAACATTTCCCCCCCATATAGAAAGACTTGTTTGCAATCTTTAGTTTGCATATGTGGCACTCTGCTCAGTTTTTTTTTAAAACAGTCTGTTAACGTGAGAACATCTCTGTGCAAGGATAGCTTGAAATCCATTAGCTCATAGTATAAGAGTGAAAGTACTGACCAACCACTGCAAAAAGCAAGATGCACTGAAAATCTCCACAGTAAAACATATTTCTTTATACACACATCTAACCACAGAGTCAAAACTGTGGCCCAGCAAGGTCCTTGGAAGGACTCCTACTGCTTTCAGTGGACTCTGCCCTGTATGTTGGGATTCCATCCACAATGCAAATTGAATGTAGTTTTCCATACAGAAATCTAGAGACCCACCATACAGAGCAGAATAGTCTCCTCTGGTGTCGTCTGTAGTTTTGTCTTACTACTCATCAATACTCACCTTGCCATGCTTCTTATTACAAACCCATTCACCATTGTACACTGCTCCACTGGCATATATGAACTTCCCATGTCCATGTCGTTCCCCATTTACAAAATCACCTACATATTCATTCCTTAAAGGATACTGAGACAGAGGTATTCTCTTCAAAAACCATACGTGGGTGCCAAATCCATGCTGAAAAAAAAATTGTGTGTTTAAAAAGAACATCTCCAGAAGGGCTACAATCGCTACAGGTCCAGACTTTTAAAAAAGGAGAACCACCTAGGCATCTTTAAGAGTCACTGTTGGCAAATCTCTCTCAAAAAAAAGCACCCAATTGGTACGTGCAGTACTTCAAACAATCCATAGAATTATATTCTACAAAGGTGCATGAGAGAAGCACTCAGAGGATACACCAAATCAACACATACTTGAGCAAGCTCCGCCAAACAGAACTCCTGAAAACATCCTTCCTGCCTGAATACTTTTGACTGTAATGCTGAATAGCCAGGTGAGGAACACCACGCCAGACAGAGCGCCATGATGTTCCAAAAGCTGGACTCCTTGGCAATTTTATGCAGAGTGAAAAGACAGAGGAAGTAGCTCACGTTCTTTTTCCAACAGAATAATAAACGGAAGGACCAGAAAATGCCAAAAATCTCCTTCCATCATATAACTTTTACAAGAGGGAACAGTGTGATCTAATATTTTACAGGTGACGCAGAAGTAAACTGCCACACATACTCACTGCTGAAGTCATATCTCAAGCTAAGTATAGCCACAAACATTTAACTTTTTAAACTTTTTTTCAATGAAAAAGGTTGATATTTTCCATTAGGGAATTAAATTACGATTTTGTAAGACTAAGTCAAAAGCCTTTTAAAAACTTGAATATTGCTAACATGAGAATCAACTTACAATAAACAGCGTATTTCCGTTATCTCAACTGGCAAAAATCATACAAAGTTCCTTTGATATTGCACAAAACTCCCCATCTAGTTTTTCTAGAGTAATGGACAGATGCTGAACTAAAGAGGTTGCTGGGGAAGAAATTAATACCTGTATGCCATACACCCACTGTCCCATATACTCTTGATTAGCTGTCAGCCATCTCATTCTTCCTTTTCCATGACATACATTTTTCTCCCACTGACCTTCATAGATATTTCCAGACTTATAGCTGCAAGAAAACAATAAAAATTAATGACTCATTCATACTAAATTCTGCGTGGATCTTATGAAAGCAATGTTTATGCAAAACCTCATTGCTAATAAATTTAGCATTTATTAATGCTAAATATTAGCATTAATTTGAAAGTTGGCTCACTGTGACACATATACAGAGGTTTGATTGTACCCACTGTTTACCTCCAACTTTAACTTCCAAATCACTATAAAAATATTAACCAGTTCTTTTTTTCCAAAGCGTCTTCACCATAGCTAATCAAAACATTCTTTTATATATAATTCCACAAATAATTCATTTATTCATGAAAGGAGCTCCATCTGTTCAAAGCCATCAAGTTTATCTGGTTTTAAATGCTGAAGTGTGGTTAACCAAACCTGATTTTGGATTTTGTCTTTAGACATTCTTTTGTGGGAATGATCAGTAGAAATACACCAACATAAAAATGCAAGTTATAGAGAAGGTCTATTTTATTATTATAAAGCACTTTGTACAATTATTTATTCCACTGCAGAAAGTACAGACTACTATGAAATAGTAGCATTTGTATCCATTTTAAACAATAGGAGCAACTGTATGATAATACATGTAAAATAAAAAAGAAATGAAGATAAGAACAATTGTTATCACATTTACCATCTGATTCCCCATCCTTCTTTGATGTTATTTACCCAGTCGCCTGAATACCAAGAGGTATATTCCTGATCATAATAAATAGTACCCTGAAACAAACAGTATAGTCAACTTAAATACCTAAATATTCATCTACATTAATAAAACATAGCATATTATGTAAAACACAAGTAATCATCCTCTTACTTATAGTCACTTTGAGATACTGTACTAAAAGCAACTGAAGTGATAAAATTAAATAAAAAAGCAACCTCTTTTGATGAATATTAGTTAATACCTTAAAAAACACCAAGTGTTCCAAAAAAAATCATACTACATTACATCGAAGGCTACTATGTTTTTCAAACCACTTGGAAATACTTTCAGAGAGCTAACTTTGGCAACTTAATCACAGTAGATACTCTGAGGTAGATCAGTTTTCTGACTCATTCAGAATTCAACTTCCACCACTAGGTCTACAGCATTAATTGTTCTGTCTTTCTCTGATAGCTTCCTCTCAGAACAAACTGGAGAGACCATTGCACTGGTGACCATCGACAGCAGCCTGTGTGATTTTAGTGTCTCGTTAGTGACACAGAACTCAAAAACATGTGATTAGAATGGATTTTCCTTGCACGCTGAGCATCGGTCTCCAAAATGTCAGGCCCAGAAGAGTGTCTCAATCTGGATGCACAAAATGGAGACAGATAAAAGCACTACTTGCCTTTAAAAAGTTTCAACTAGATGTTACTTACACTAGATAAGGCAGTCAATTGTAATTACCATACTTGGTCTGCTTAACACATCTGGGAGGTGGGATCACTTTGTCATTACTGGGAAGCTAATTGTTCTGTCATTGTTATGTGGTTACTGATGCAGTCGTCAGTTTTGACTTTGTCATCATCTCCTTGGAGCAGCATAAAGAACATATCACATAATAGGCCAATTACTCTTTTAGGATACCGTTCATCCCTTCTACTACAAGGAAGATCCCACCTCAATTGTTTTAATTAGCATTCACAACTTCAGAGAAGATCCTTAGGAAAAACAAATCTCTGCATAGCATAAGACCATGCAACGGCACAAAATATTTTTGCAAAACCTTTGCACAAGAGTGCTTGCTGTTCTAGAAGGCAGTCATCCAAGACCATGCTCTCATTTGGTGTTCTTACTTACCTTTCCATGTCTTTTGCCTTTATACCAATAGCCAATGTAAGAAACAGGACGAGTACCACTCCTGAAAAATCCAAATCCATGCCTAACTCCATTCTTGATTGATCCTTCATAAATGCTGCCATCCTTCCATGTATAACGGCCATGACACATCTGCACATTCTTAACAAATGTTCCCTAAAAGATTAAATTACAACATTTAAAAAACTAAGACACTCTGTTCCCCAACTATCTGGGAGAAGCCAGGCTTGTGATTGAAATGACTGCCATAGTTCTACAGTTGCCACTCATACTGTACCAATTACTGCAACTTATGTGTGAACTTGAATTTGCACATCTAATTGGCTGTAATTGTGTTCAGTTATAAGTTAAATTGCACTCTACCTCATACTTCACTCCATCAGCCCACGTGTAAGTTCCTTGTCCATGCATAAGCCCTTCAGAAAACATGCCCTTCAAAATGAAGAGAATGGCATCATTTGCAAATTTATTCTTACCACAACTGAAGCCTAGAGTGACTGTAAGATTTCAAAATAATGACATATTAATTCCCCTCCAACTACTAGTTTCAAATGAAGTTTTAATGCCAGAAACCAACAAAGCTTTCAATGCTTACATGTTGAGTGCTCAACCTCCACCTACATTAAAAGAAATAGCCTGCCTGTTCTAGAGAAAGAACTTGATCCACTACTACCTTTGTTTTAATTTATACACTCACCTTGTATGTATTTCCCCCCTCAAAATATGCAAATCCTTCACCCTCATACAATCCGTGGACTTTTTCACCTTCATAGCTACAAGGAAAACAAACTAAAGATGAAGATTTCAAGTCACTGCCAGTAGACCTAAATCACAACAGACATATAATACATGACCTCTGATTTACTATGGTCTACATGCAGACCAGTTGTTGCATCTTGTGTAGAAAAATGCACAAAATCTGCAATTTTTTGCCCTTCCTTGTAATATTTCACGTAATTGTTGTGTTGCCTCATATTTCTTTCAATTAAGAAGGCAAATCACATTGGTAATATTTACTAGCTTACAACTAGGTAATGTGGTCAGTATGCGAAACATTACATGTAGTTCTCTTGAACTACCAAAGGATTTGGTTAACACCGCCATTCATCTGTTTCCTCAGTTTAGGATATTCTTAAGGGATATGAGCAGCCCTGAACATTAAAAGGCAGCAACAACTGCACATTAAATAACATAGCTACATTTTCTTCACCAACTGTCTGTATACTTAGACAAAATTTCACCATAGGTGAACAAGCTAAAAGAACGAGGCTTTTGGCAGGCAGAAAGCACCAGCAACACTCTAGGATGCAAGAAGGCAGCAGAATACCACATGTATCAGTCTCATAAGGTGTCACAGCTACTAGGTCTGAATAACCCGATTCACTGCCTCAAATCAAGAGTCAAATCTGTGTTTCTATGACACTGGGTACACCAGAGATACTTAAATGAGAATTCTTGACTTCACTGATGTATTTCTAACAAGCATACCTTTTTACAATAACTTGAGTAAGAACCGGCTCATTGTAGTATTGAGGAACATCTTCAACTGGAGGTTCCTCTATCTCCTCTGTTTCTTTATCTGATATCGCTGGATTTGCCTGTGTTTCTTCCACTCCGTTCACTAAGGTTTGCAAATCTGTCAGCTTTGTTGAACTACTCTCAGTTGTAGTATCTTGTGCAGGAATAGGAGCTGTAGTATCTTGTGCAGGAATAGGAGGACGTACAGATTTTTCTGCCTTCTTGTCATCTTTCTTCTTATCCTTTGCCATAACTACCGAATTATCTCAATGTGTATTTTCCTTCTGAACATCCACTGTCTCATATAAAGATCTTTTCCCCTATAATCTATTTGATAAAAAGAAAAAAAACACCAGACAGCTAACTACCTGATAAATTATCAATCTTTTCTTAATTATTACATGTGTATGTATTTTAAGTTATTTCTGTAATAACAGTTCCTCAAGGCAGTGGTTTCAGCTTGTGGTAGACAGACCGCAGGGCTAACAGGAAGCAATGCCTGTGAATTACCTCCAAGAAGTCCATCAAAACCACTATGACAGAAATGTTGTCAGTAGACTTACTTTTGCTACATAGAGGTCTCCATCCTTACTACGAGATTAGGTGTCTAGATTTAATCATGTGGAAAATCATGTGGAACTCATTTCTCAAAGATATGAGTTTGGTGAGTTTCTTGGAAGTTACAGCTGCACTAGTATTATTGATTTAACTTGCTTTCAAAGTTACGAGTTGCAGATCGAACCACAATACAGAATAACCACTATAGCTTATCAAGTTATTTTGCCAGTTAAGAGCTACTTGAAGGTTACAGGACCGAACAGCTGTAATCACAATTCCCACTCATTTCACAGACTGATCATCACTGCTTTGTAACGCAACCAGAATCAAATCCGCGTGCTGCAGTGGCGAGGGCTGATAGAGACAGCCAGCCTCACCAACCGCCATCTTCTCACCACTGCTTGGCTCCAGCCAGCGCCTCGTTCCACTCGGGCAATTACAGTATCAGATCATTTGCGCTCAGGCTGCGCGAAGGGCCCGAGCGGGAGAGCGAGGGACAGCGAGGGCGGCCCGTTGCTGGAAGCCCTTCCCGCCCGCAGGGCAGCGCCGCCAGACCCGCAGCCCCCCGCTGCCGCAGGCCGCCGCCCCGCGCCTCACAACCGCCGCCGCCGTCCCCGCGCCGCGCAGCCGCAGTGCGACGCCGGCTGCCGTAGCCATACCAACCGCACCGCGGCACCCCCGCAGGCCGGCGAGGCACAGCCCCACCGCGGGTAAATCCCACCGCGGGGCCGCGGACGCCCCACGCTGCGCTCGGGTAAGCGACCTCCCCGTTGCCCCGCGGAGGGCAGTGCGCCAGTAGCCAGGCCAGCCCGCCCCTGAGGGAGCCTGTCCTCCTGCGGGTTCATTTCAATACAGAGAAATCACGGATGGAGAATACCAGTTAGCAGACGTTGCACATGTTCCACACAGAACACAGACAATTTATTCACGGTACGTGGCCCACTCACACGTGTGTGTGTGGCAGTTACAGACAATGTGCAGACGGCTCCTGCCCAAGCCCACCACACCAGCCACACAGCTCAGGGAAGCGGCATGCGCTGCTTCGTGCACCAGAATAACAGCAGCAGCGTCGCAGCCGCGCCACTCCATAAGCAGTAAAGGGAGGTGCTAAGGAAAAGGCATCAATAAAAATAAGATTTCTTGGGTCAAATCTTGGTCCTACAGAAGTGGAAGGGCTTAGCTATTTGCTTTAATGAATCTATGATTCAAAAAGACAGATTTTCTAACTATTTTGATTCTGCTGAGAGAATTTGGACTGACCTGATCGGCAGTGCCTGGTGAGACAGCTTTTTTCCCTTCATTCTCAGAAAAGGAATCCCTGTTCTTGAAAAAGAAATGTTTGGAATATGGATGGGAACAATGCTAATTAAAAGTAAATATGCCAGATGAATTATTCTATTCAAGCCTTAAACACAGATACCAATAAGTTAATCATTAAATGCAATATTAATGCTTGAAGTAATTATCTAATGAAACCCAGCTTTAGTATAAGTAAAAAAAAAAGTATTTTCACTTGTATATCATTTACATTTTCTTTAAAATTATCATATACAAGATGTATAAACATAGAAAGTTAATGTTTGTTTTATGGCATTACTAGAGACTTAAATTCACATTCCACTTAATTTTAAGAATACGTGTATTTCCTATAAATGAGGTTCACCTACTCTTGATCTTTATATATAAACATTTATATTTATTTTTTAAAAGTCTTGATTGCAAAAATAAGTAACACACACTGTAAATCGCAATAAAAGAAATGTTATTTACACGTGAATTCCAGTATGTCGATATTGTTGACTTGATAGGAATAACAATGAAACCCTGCTGAATGCCTTTAAGCGTTGTTGCCTTCAAATTTGAAGACGGGCTAAAATTTTTTTACTCAAAATAAGAGAGTCATGATAAAAGCTCAAAATATCACCAAGAATTAAAATTGAACATGTTAACAAACAGAAACGGACTTATTCTGGTGAAATCAAGTCTAAACTGACTATGTGTCTCATAGTAGGCCTTCCGTGGGGGCAGTTCCAGGGATGCTCAATCTCACCCATATGGGTGATCAGTTTTCTCATTTCCTGCGCATTCAGTGCAGTTCCAATCATCACCTGCAAGTAAAGGCAAAAAACCCCAATTATTATTTTCTTTCTCCATATTGACAACTGACACAGATAAGAGCAGTATTTCAGCTACTAGAGCAAATAAATACAGTGCAAGGCATTAAAAGCAGAAAGACCTACAAGATGATCAGAAGACAAAATACAGCTAAGCATGTTCAGAAATGCACTAGTTTGAAACAAAATAAATAACTACCAGAAATTTTTCCCAAGTTACACTAGACAAAAACACAAGGAACAAAATGAAGGATATTAGCTGTTGACGCTCAATAGTAAATAAACTTCCTCTGCAATATATATACAGATACAGCCATCTATAATACAATAGAAAATATGGTATTTATTTGAAAACAAACATCAAGCGTGGTACTTACAGACTTTCTGCAAGCTCGAGAAGCAAACATCTGTCTGACCCTGGAGGGCCTACACATGACTCCAGGGCAGTCACTTAACATGAAGATCAGCTCATCTATGTCTTGTGGACCAAAAGTCCAGTTTTTGCTTGTTGGCAACGATATTAATTTAACTCTTTGAGTTACAGGAGCTGAAAGATTTGCAATAATTAATGAAGAAACAGAGCACTACAGGAAATTACTTTTTCTTGAGAGAAAAATTGAGAAACTGCTTTGATACATTAATATGTGATCTGCATATATGCTAAGGTTTAAATTTAGTCTTTTGATGGATGTTATTAACTAACCAAAGCGGTAACTATGGCAGATATCCTTTTAACATTAACAAAGATATTGCCTGCAAACTTAAAAGCAGATAGATCTAATTTCTGATAAACCCTTCAATTTCAAAGAACAAATGGTTTATGAAACTATTTTGAGGTTATGTGACTACAAAATAATTAAGGATTTTTGTTGGTAAGAGATTGATAATTAATAGCATTCTAGACAAAAATTGGGAGATTCTAGAATGAAGAATATGGAAAAAAATCTGTAGTGACTTCCCAAATACCAAAGTGGTAACACACAGCACTTCCATTATCCTTGGTGTGTAAGGAAAACAACGAGGAGCTTGCAGGTTATGCAATTTGCTCAAAAGTATATAGCAAGTCAATGCTAAAGCCATAAGGAAACCTAAAGAACATTATTTACCAATGGTATCTATTCATTTAAAATTACTAGATTTATCATTTGCCTGCATCTAACCTTGCTGGGACCAGCAAGTGTACTAATAAAACGAAAGGATTTTAATGTAACACATCCAGAAAATACACATCCAGTCATATAGTCAAACGGTGACTCCAAAGAGTCTTCAGAACTTCTGTAAAAAAGCTGGTGAGACAAATACTCTCCAATGTTCTGTTAAATAGCGCAAAGAGACCACAGAATCGTAAGTCTTAACAAACCAACCAACCATATACTATAATGCATATTATTTTCAAAGCTTCTGATAACTACCAAAAGGGACTTCTGCATAATACATGAGAGAAAATCATTGAACTTTTTTACTTCCAGCAATTCTAGCCCAAACTCACCATTTTCATTTATGACAAAGTCAAACCCATTTTTTCTGAATATTTCCAGGTTTTCAATCAATACAGTTTCATTTACAGCTGTTAAATTGAGATTTTGAGGCCTGAAAGAGAGACAAAAATATGGTATTGCATAGGTACATAGTGCAGACCACTTAAGATACGTTTCAGAAGCAATATAGAGATACTAATACAGAGCTCTCTATTAAAACACTTCGCTTTGTTAAAAAAAAAAATCTCACTACAGAACAGATCACTTCCAAGTGTTATTCAGCAGAGTTGAGTCGGTTGGGCAGCACGCCCTGTTGCAACAGCAGTCTCCAGTATCCTCCCTGTATGACCACACTTACCAAAAACTGTGGGTTGCCATGTAAGCCCACTGTGAAATCAGTTTGACCACTGACCTGCTGCATAGCTACGACTGTATGTGTGGAATTTATTTTTCATGTGAAGATTGACTCTTTGAAACACAGAAAATAAAACCAACTTTTGTTGTGTTTTGAATGAGTTAAATGCTACATAATCATAGACATCCTTCTGAAACACTGAATTAAACTATTATTAAAACACTGAACATACTTACACTATCAGCTTCTGACCTTGAAGAACAGTGTGTTGTTGTAACATCTCGAAGTTGTATTTCTCATCAGTAGCATGTTGGTCAATTATGAAAAGATCAGAATTCAACTTTGCTATTATAAACCCTAAATTGAACTGGCCAATGATTTCCATTTTTGCAAACATTTCTTTACTGTATATAGAAAATATAAGCAGATTATAAATTACACCACATCAGTTATCATGTTAGACTGTAAAACTTAAAAACATCTTTTTCTCCCCTGCAGAACACACTTTACATTTAAAAAACCAAAAAGAAATCTCATTTAAGCAGGATATGAATGTGAAAAGGTACAGTTATCCTGAATCTGCCACTGACTGATGAGGCCATTTCTGGCAGAACACAATCCATCACTAAGACAGGACTTGTTCAGGATTCTCCCATTTTAAATACAGCCACTGGTGATAATAAAATTAGAAATGGGCAGTATGGCAATAGTCCAAGTGAGTAACACTGAAGGCAGCATCATGGTTTTGAAGTACCTTTTCACAATCAGAAGGCTTTCCTAACACTTTTTTTAAATCCGTAATTCATGACCCATATACTTTTACATTCAGGTGGTCACTGGACGGTAACTTATTTTCACAGCCATGTCTCACGAAATTTCAAATTCACATGAGGGAGAAATATGACTTAAGGAGTCTTTTCAGAATGTTCTTATCTGTCATGAAATTTAGTGTTTCTCTGACTACACTGCAAATTACAAGTCTGAATTAAGCCAAATCTATGATGTTTGTGACCTTCTTTTTAATGTCTTTTTCCACATTCTGTTTGCACTTAGTTCAAACAGCTGCTCTGTCAGGTAAAATAACTTGTCAAATAGACATTTTAATGGCGTAAGTTAAATAAAAGATATATCCAAAACTAACAAGTAGATTTAAGCCTTCTGCCCACCCCCCAAGACAGGTCTTGTATTTTTCCTTAACTATTTTTATTAATGGATGAATACAATATGTTAAAGAGGTGAAAATACCTGATCTCTTTTCTTAATTCATCTTCTGCTACTTTATTTTCTCCAGGACTAATTTTTGCTTTAAATCTTCTGTACTTTTGTGCTTCTGTACTTTTCTGTTGTTGCTGTATTACCTTTTTTACCTTTTCTGCTAAAACCTTCATAGAGAATTCAAGTGGCACGGTTTTCTTTTTAACTTCCACCAGTACATCAACAGTTGGCACAGAGTTCCTAGTATTCTTCACTTCAGGACATTTACCTGCCTTGAAGTCATCTGCTTCACTTTTAAAGCTTCTGCTTTTAAAACATTTTACTCTTGGGGAAGAACTATTGGCTTCTTGAGATAACTTTTTTTGAATAGTCCAGTCATTCACTTGATTTAACTTATGTTCAGAGCCCAAGACCTGAGCATCACATTCCAATTTCTCGCTACATCCAACAGCTTTAAGACATTCATTTTGAAGTTGTTCTGAGTTACAGAATTCTTCTTCAGGAGGATTAATTACACTTCCACTATTGACGCAACTCCCAGCTTCTGGTGTACTACATCCAGCATCTGACTCAGAAGTGCTACAGAATCCAGAATCTGCATTATCTTCTGATTTTCTCAAATATCTGCTTGGAATTGACATCTTTGAGTCCATCTTATGGCAACTCTCAGACTCCTTAGTCAAGACAGCCTTTTGAGTCCTTACAGAACTCAAAGTGGTATCAAGTGACATTTGTCTAGGGGAGCTGTGCTGCTGTTTTACCTTTTTAGGGCTTGGAAAATTACTCTCTGTCGTTTGATGGAGAGAGAACGACTCCCTTAACCTGGCAAGCGTCATTATTCTTTTTCCTTCACCACTTGGATTTTCAGTCTTGGAGTCAGGCAGCATTTCTACCTGAGGCTTTTCTGTCTCTTCTGGAAGTGTCTTCAAGTTGCCTAATAAAACCAGAATAAAGAATATGTCAAGACTAAGTTAGCTGGAAACATGAATTAAATGAATTAAATTAAATTAAATGTGTAAAGGGAATGAAGAGGGAGGTAGAAAAATAGTAAACTCCTCAAAGGAACCCTTAAGCTTCAGACAACGACTGAGTATAGGGCTGAAATGCATTCATATCCAACAGACAAGCAGTTACATCTTTAAGAAACTTAATGGTTCTTGTGTGAATGAATTTGTAATCTCTTTTTAAACTGGAACAGCAATCAGTCCAATCAGCACATTTATTTATATTATCACAAGAGTTTAATGACTGAGTGACAATGAAAAGTGAATTGCTCTTACACTTTTAATGGTCACTATAGAAGTCCGTTGGCAAAGTGTTAAAGAGCTGGCACAACAGATACTTGTAGTATATGTGATTTGTAGATAATTAGAGGACTTCAATCTCACAGACCGTCAGTCTGACATGTATTTTACTAAAGATTTATTAAAAATAACAGTAAGAATCACGCTACAACTGACTCTATACATCAGTAAAAAAGGAAATTAGAAGGGGTTTTGTTGAAAGAAATGAGGAGGATGAGGTGGTGTTAACACAGAAAAGCAATTTTCTGATTCACAAGAGAATCAGCAATTTCTGTAGTTATCATGAAAGAATCAAAGTTCAAAATCCAATAAACTCATACTCAAATTTCAGATTTTATTTATGAGACCTTACCCATTCTTTCTCAAGGACATTTAAATAAAGGAAACCCAGATCTCTTCCAATATCCTGGAAGAAATCTTTTTCAAGCATTATCAATTAATTTTGTGGGGTTTTTTTCCCCATAAAGTTGACTGTAAATCACCTAATAACTTAGGGTCCTCCTTTATTATTTGATGTTGATAACAGTCTTTCAATGCAAGCAATACATGAAAAATCTGCCCTGAAAGGTATATCAATTAACAGCCAGACATTTTTTTCACTTCTTCTTTGGGTTTTTAAAAACACATTTTTCCATTTTCAATTCTCTACCATATATCATACACAAAATGTTCACATTTTGTGTCCTACCTGCAATGTCCAGAAGTTTCTGATTGACATTCAGTTTGTTAACATCACTACCAAACATCTCTGTCAAAGAAGTTTTTAAAATTGCTAATAAAAGCTTTTCCTCCTGAAGTAAAATTTGCCTTTTGTCTGGAGTTACATTGATGTCAACACACTCTAAAGAAAAAAGAAAAAACACCACATTATAAATGAAAAATAATAATAAAAAATTTCCACCCTTGGATCAAAGTTTTCTACCCTTTCACCGTCTGTTTTTATTTCACAGGATTAAAACCAAAGTCACAGTTAACATTCACAGTATGTCTGCAAATTAAACTTTCAACTTTCTCAACGCTCCAGCAAACAAAACAGAAGCTAATTCTGTGAAGTAACATGATACAAGTTTTCTTGTATTTAAGCTAACCACAAGATTGCCTTTTTCTCGTTACTTGAGATAAGTTACTTTTGAGTATAGAAAAAGTGGAGAGGAAAAAAGTGGAACCACAGCTAGATCCCATATCTCCCTCACCGACTGTAGATCAAAAAAATTGCCACAGTGCAGAAAGTCAGTCATACAGATAAAAGTTACAATATTCTCTAAATCAATACAATTTATTCTTCAATGAAGATATAGCGTTTACTGAAGTTACTGAAAATTATTCATAACTTACCAGAATCTACACAAATGTTAAGAACAACAAATGGATACTGGTGTTTATTGTACAAGTGATAAACTTCATTCACAAGCTTGACAACCTGCAGAGAAGGTGACAAAACAATCAATGTCAATACTATTATCTTCTATTTCCCACCAGTATGTGTTATTTAATCCCCTTCAAATCAATTAATGTAATAAATCATATCTTGTATGATTGAGCTTTTGTTCACACAAATAGACACAATGAAGACAAAAACTTGAGACACAGGAACTTGCAGCATCAAGCCACAAATACACATATCAGCTACTAATCCAGTGGTTTTCAGAGAATATTGAAAAAGTTAGCACTGGTGATGTTAGAAAAATAAAAACCTCACCTTTGCTGGATCACATGGACGTTGGTTGATAAAGAAAAACTGTCTGTCTGTTGTACTCCTTCCAACACCATGATCACAACGAGAAATGAAGCCTGTAATACTGTTGAATAATAGTAATATAACAGTAAGGTAAAATGGAGGAGCAACATAGAAGAAATTTTTCTGACTCTGAGCATATTTAATGGAAGAGTATAAGGGGCTAAAAGAAACACTATTATACAGCATCAGTAAAGATGTATACATATTTCCTCTCACAATTCCTTGTCTGACAAAGGCTAGATGTTCAGCTCCAAAAAGGCATCAGACAATAGAAAAAGCAGGTCCTTCTGATTTCAAAAGAAGTGGCATTTGTAATTTTTCTGCTCTTAAAGCAGAAAAGAGGTCAGTTGTGAATTGTCATTGGTCAGATATTGATGCATCTATTTGCCAATCTCATGTACAGCAGAGATAAAAAAGTACACTTTAAGAAAGTAAAGGGCAATTTACTTACACAAACCGATTCACGTTCATCTCATACTTTTCTCAGTAATGCTACTGAAGAAATACAGGTATGACCAATGGACACAATTCATCCATCCAATTACTCAAAGCACTGATAAAGGTGATATTCAGCAGAAGATTACAGTAATATATAACTAACTAGGACACAAGGAATAGTAGTTGTGCTCTTCCCACTCATCTGACTAGCAACATCTTAGTCCTGAATTAACTTTTTCAATCAAGTGATGGTCTTTCCCAAACTGTATACTAATATCTACTATGCTATTCCCAGTTATTTTTAATACTATTAACCACCACGCTCTCTCTCTTTTTTTTTTTTTTTTTTTTTTTAATTTTGAGTTATGGTAAAATGCCACTGGCAACAGCGGTTTGCACTTTTCTAACTACCTATAAAGATTTTGTGGCATGTCAGTAGCGTTGAGTCCATATTCTTCACAAACAGCTTCATTAGGAGGTAGCTGAACAAAAGGAATGAGGCTCTGCAACTGAAAAAAAAAAAAAGAAAAGGAAGTGAAACGTTAAACATGTATAGATTTTTTCCTTCTATTCTATTGTTATTTATTAGGCTTAAAATCTATTTGATAAAATGGTGGGTTTTTTCCAAGTTGGGCGACCAAGTCAAATACTGAAAATACCCAAACCCACTAGAAGACAGTAGCACTGCTTATGGAGAAACAGAAACAATGCCTTAATGAATGGCTTTTCTCATCCTTTGATACCCCCCCTACTTTTGCCATAGTTATTTTACAGACCCTTACTTTAAAATGTATATAGACAGAACAATCAAATGATTGACTCAATTTGGACTCTCCAGCTACATACATATGACCTAATCAAGTTTTATGCAAAACCAAAAGGCAAAAAGAGTAATAGAAGTTTCTTTTGAAAGAACAATAAAACTATTAGAAAAGACTTGAATCACAAGCTGCGTAAGTACACGTGTTTACCACACACATTTTCCCGGTCATGCCATTATTATTTTTCTATCATTAGACCAAGTTCTATTGATTTTACATTGAAGTATTTGATATTATATAAACAGACTGCAAGCTAAACTTTCTATTCAGATAACACTGAATTTTCAGCTATGCTTGTTGCTGTCTGGCAAGACAAAGTTACATCTTTCATCTCGTCTTTCAGCCACAGCATGAACAGGCTTTGAAATCTCTACATGGGCACTGTGAAGGAAGGAAGTGCTTATCAACAACCAACAGCTATCAACTACTCAGTATTCCTGACAGTTGTAATATATGGTTGCAGGAAGGATGTTTTTATGCTTTTTTTTCATTTTTGCATCCTTCTAGAAGATAACAGTTATTTTTATAGCTATTATTTAGAAAGCATCTCAGTCCACACCTCTACAGGGGCTGACTGCAATCCCATTTAAAGGTTAACCAGAACACTAATGAAACTTAGTTTCACAGGAAGAGGTTGAAAAAGCCAGGAATACCTCAGTTTTCTGTTCCCCAATTAAGACTTCCGCATCACACCATTTTTAAGCTTTTTTAAATTGCTTGTTCTTGTGACATACAGACCTTGGTGCCCATGCTGTTTTTCAAAAGCACAAACCTTCAGAGGCTTACTGGCAAAACAGCTCATTAAACTGGCTTCAGAGAGGTATTAAGCAGTAACCCTATCTCCTAAATTATTTATCTTCCATCAAAACATCTCTAAGCAGATTTAGAAACTTCAAGGGAATCTGTGGAGGCTGCACTGTTTCTCCTTTTTCAGCCTGTAGGGTGTGCTAAAAGTCAACACATGCTCCATCACCTTGCCGTTTTTAAAGGTTTCCTACATCCCCTCTATTTATTAGGTATTAAAAATCTCTGTATACAGCTATATTATCTCTCTTTTCAGTAATAAAAGTAATACCTGTTTTTGTCCAAATACTGCTCCAATGTTTTCCTTTAAACTAGGACTTCCAGTAGTGGATACCACAGAGCTTTTTTTCCCTTGGCCAACTTGATTAGTGCAGTTAATCCGCACTCCTTTTGAAACAATACAGTATGCCTGCAATACCTGGACCATTTTTGCATATTCCTATTCAAGAAAAAAGACAGTTCACATTTATATGAAATCTCTCTTTTTAAAACAAAAATGTATAAACAAAACATTCAATATTTGCAGGTAACACTAAAAGGGGGTGGGTTTCATTTTTGTTTTAAATCTTTACAAACTCAATTAAAAAAAATATATGTGAAAAATAGTGTAATTAAAAACAAACAGCACGTTTAGAAGATCGATTTTTAGTCGTAACACAGCAGTCCCTGATTTTAAAATACACAAAAGTGATCATGACATTAATTCTTTTCAAAATCTGAACATTTGAGAATGTACCTCTAAAACCAATCATTGTAAAACAGAAGAGGAAAGCATACAGGGAGATCGTCGTCTTATTTGATGAGGATATAAGACAGGCATGAAATAGTCTGACATAATCGATGTATTCTACAGAGAACTGAATGTCATTCAGCAGTGAATAAATTCTGGGGTATGACACTTCTTTGACTTAATAATTTCTGATCTAACCTACCTTTTTAATGTTTCTTTGAAATTCCTTATGCCGCACCGGCAAAGTATAAAATAACTGCTGTACGTTAACAGTCGTTCCTTGTTGTCGTGGGAAAGGAGTTTTCTGAGTAATTTTACCATTGTGATCAAATACCAAACGAGTCCCAACCTTTGCAGACTTATGACAGGTAAAAATGGTAACATCACTAACAGAGGGAAAGAGGCAACAGAATTACTCACTGAGCACTGTATTTTCTTATCCATTCCTCATGACCGAATCAGGCACAGAAATTACACCAATACTATTCATTTAATTAAAACTAACTCTTCACCATAAATGACTAAAAACATACCTGAAAAGTAGTGTAACATTTTCCTAACTACAATGCAAACATTTTTATTTGTATCCCTTTCATTCTTCTCCTATAAAATACAATATTAAAGTTTGGTTTTGTTGGACACTACATTGCTCATGCTAATACACAACAGCAGAATATTCTTGATGCACAGAACTATGTACAAAAGCTGTGCTATTTGAAACATATAGGTTGTCTGGGAGGAGTTTAAATACAGTTTTAATGCGTTACAGCCCACTATTACACTGCTTTGCATCAGAGGATAAAACGCTTATGCAAGTACACAGTTCCATCCTGCAAAGATTTGCATACTTAAGTAATGCTAAATTTTGTATATAAAAGGACCGATCAGGTGCTTAGAATCATAGAGTAGTTTTGGTTGGAAAGGACTCAGGATGTCATGCAACCTACTGCTCAAAATTGACCTAAAATTAAGGAACTGGAAGTTTCCAAAGCTTCATTTTATCAATAAACTGAAAAGTTGGCTTCAGTTATTTTTGTGCATACAGTAACTTTCTACTAATAAGAAGTTAATATTAAATACCTTAATGCGCACAGTGAACTCAAAGCTTCACCTCGAAACCCAAATGTTTCAACATGTATTAGATCAGAAAAATCTTGTATCTTTGATGTATAATGTTTCAGAGCTGGAAAAAGATATTTAAAATATATATTTCACTTCAAAGTGACAGTGGTCTATGCAAGTAGATTTTGCATGCATATTAAGAAGCAAAAAAAAAATCTGTATATTAATTGTATTTTACGTAATTATCAGAGACAAAATAATTAAATACTTCATGTTTCCTTTCCCCTTTTCCTATAAGCAAGATCTCTTTAAAATCCTCAGATACACCTGTTATTCCATACTTACACCCAAAATTCATACCGCATTATTGGTATATGTATTACAAGATGCCTCGGGGCAGTACACAGTACCTGCCTCTACTACTGATGTACCTGTCACAGATTTTGCCCTGCCAGAAAACAACTGCAGTGCCGTGCTGTGCATGGTATATAGTGGACAGGCATAAGCCTATTCTACCATGACCACAGCTGAGGAGGACTCAATCTACACAATCAGTGCAGCACTAGTCACCAGGTAACAAACTGAGTTAGTAGCAGCATCCCTGAACCTTCACTGTCCTGGAACAGTAGGAGAAAGTTTCTGATGGACCACATACATACTGTGAACACGCACAGTTACTGAGCAATAACTTACAGTGAAAGAGATCCCTAGTCATTATACGAAAAAAGAAACGCAAGTACTTTTGTTGCAATGGCTAGTTACATTTGTCATACAATATTGTTTCTGCTCCCATTTTGTGTGATTTAAAACTACCAAATGGAAAATTTGACAGTCAGGCATGCAGTGTCAGTTCAATTTCAGCAAATATTCAAGTTTATAATTCACCTCTCAAAATCAGTCACTTTCACAGAGCTTGACTCCTTCAACAACTGATGACTCAACATCAATGAATCTAAATGAACATTTATAGGACATTCTCTTCTATAATTATTTCTATTCTTTGTTCCACTTAAACAAGCAATCAAATCAAAGACAAGAACTATAACCACAACAGCACTACAGAAGTCCAGTCTAGTTTTGCCCAAGTCTTGCAGGTCATGCATGCATTATGTAAAAGCCAAGTATCCGTTAAAAGTGATTAAACTTAGGAAGTCTGTTTAAAAAAAAAAGTAGCATTTTCACTGAAAATATGCTTTCAGAATGTCCAAATATAAATTATGAAAAAGGTTTAACTTACTCAAGCCTTCAAAGTTTTCCTCTTCCACTCCACCTCCATTATCTGAAACCTCTATCAGTTCTGCTCCATGATCTTTAAGTTTTATATCTACAAAATTGAGTAATACAGTCTTTTAAGTCTGTATGTTCATACACAGTATTCAGTATTAATTTTGTACTTGAAGTAACTTTACCAGATAATGGTTTTCCGTGTCCAGTTTGAACAACAAAAAAAATTTCTCATAGGTGTCAAGAGTTAGGGCAACCTAATGCAAACCAACCTGCACTTGCAGATAGTTCAGCTTCACTGCACTTTTACCTGAGCAGAAGTTTTCCCAATTATAACAGTTACCATCCTGACAACCCTTGGAAACTGCAACCCTGCCTTAACCGTCTGCTAGCATGAGGCCACCGGCTAGCAGAGCCTAATCACCACTGCTGTATAGGCCGCATGTCTTATTTAATGGCAAAAAGGGCTACAAATGAAACAACACAGACAAAATCACGTGCCTCTAAGAGCCCAGCTGCAGCCTGGGAATCAAAATGCTTTATTTATGAGGTGTAAAACCACTGCAAACAGGCTGGGCCCAAATAGAAAGTATTTCCACAGATTTGTTAATATGCAGTCTGTTTTGAGGAAAAAGAAGTACTTCAGAAGTTTATGAAATTTTATGAAATTACGATGAGAAGAAGGTTACCAATGTTGGTGGCTCCAGCATCCAGGCTGTTTTCCACCAGCTCTTTCACGGCAGTGCCAAGATTCAGCACAACCTGTCCCGAACAGATCCGATGAACGGACTTGCGGTCGATGGGCTTAATGGCTTTGGCAGGCTGCAGGCTTGAAAGAGAGGAGGGACAGGAAAAACCATGGCAGTGTAAAGCAGGTGGTAAAGGCTGGCCGCGCCACGCCTCGCTCGTCCGTTCCTCTCAAGCGAGGGCAACCGGCACCCGAGGGCCCGGCGGGGGGTAGAACACCGATACCCCGGGTGGTCGCGCGCAAATGCGGAGCGCTCCAGAAGCCCCACAGGCTTCCCCGAGCAAGTCGGGAGGGGAGGCGGGAACCGAGAAGCCAGCGGCGGCCGAGGAGGCCGCAACCGCGCCAGCAGCCAGGGCACGGCCCGGTGCGGGGGATCGAGGCCTGGAGCCTCCCGTGAAGAGAGGCGGCTCGGGCAGAGGAGTGCGAAGCGAGGGGCGGCCCCCACCGCCGCAGGTAAGGCCGGGGCCCGCTCCAGCCCGCCCCCGGGCAGGCGCTCACCAGGGCGCAGCCGCCTCCATCGGGACCCCGGCGGGATGCGCCGTACTCTCCTCAGGATCCCCTTCCTGCAGGCTCCGCCCCCGCTCAGTCATTGGCTGCTGGAGAAAAGAGCCCGCCAGTCCTAAACAAATTTTCAACTCCCTTGACACCAATTGGTCAATGGGGTTATCCAATCAGAACTGGCAGCTGCACCTTTTGCCCTATGGAGACTCGCTTAACGACTCAGTGGCTCCCGCTGGCCAATAGAAAGAAGACAAGGAGGCGGTGCGGCAGCAGCCAGTGTGCATTGGATCGCGGCTGAGTCAGTAAGGCGTCGTGCTCCTGTGTGGCCCAATGGGCGGCAGCGGGTGGGCGGGCCCGCCGGCGGGCCGGGAGCGGGAGCGCCGTGCGGGCGGGTGCCGCCATGCCCATGTACAAGGTGAGGCCCTTCCACCGGGTCGGCGGGGAGGTGCTGGCGGAGCAGCTGCCCGCCTGCATGTACCTCCTGCCCAACCTGCACCGCCGGCTCTCGCCCGCCGCGTCGCCGCTGCCGCAGGTAGGAGCGAGGGAGCGGCGGGTGGGCCCGCCTGGGCGGCCGGGGGGGGGAAGGCCTGCTCAGGCCGCGGCCCGCAGTGCTCGCCCGGGCGGCCTCGGCTGTGGGCAGCGGGCTGGCGCCTGGGGCCGCGCTGCCGGGGAGCCTGGTGGGCCCGCCTCCGGCCGCGCTGGGTCGGTGTTTGCTCCGGACGGGGCGTGCTTTCGGGGGCCGGGAGAAGCCTCCGGCGCCGGGGAGGCCACAGGGGCCTGGTCCCCGCGGTTCACCGCCGTAGCCCGCAGGAGCCGCGCGGTAACGCAGGCAGCGCTGGTACCTCCTCGCTTATCAGTGGCCCGTTCGAGAGTTAAATAAGCTCAGCTCTTTCAGGAATTTCCCTGTAATATTTTTAAAGCCTTCGGTAATTCTCAGCTTGGCTTTTCTGGGCTCTCGAGAGTGTCTCTTTCTCAGTTTTTATTTTTAAACGGCCGTATTTGCAGTACCCTGCCGAGCTGAGGCCTTGTTAGCCTGTGGGTCAGCGACTGTGGCCCGGCAGGCCTCATCCCTTCCTGCTGCATCGTCACTCTGTTGGCTCGGGTCTGTTTTTTCTCTGCTGTTGAGATAGGAACTAGCCAGCCACACACCCTCTATTTCTAGTGTCAGCTACTTCTTTCTTAAATAAGGCAAAATTGAAAAATACTATGTTACATCAATCTAGTTGACTTCAACCTCTCTCCAGTGTCAGGAATGCTTTGAATTCTTCCAGGCTGCTTCTGGCCATTTTTAGCTCGATGCCATCACGTCTTTTCAGTGAGTACTTGCTGTGCCCTCACCCAGGTTGCTGGTGGAGATACTGAGTAGGAGTAGACTTGGGGCAGAACTTCACAGGAATGCTTACTAAGGTGCCCTCCCATTGCAACAGCAAAGTATTAACCACTGGTCTCCTCTGAGAGTGGTTTTTATTTCACAGAATCGTGTACTAGCCAAATAATGGTCACTTAAGAGGTGTTTCTGTGTCTTGTCTTTGAGAATATTGTGTAAGTGGGTATCGAGGTTTCGCTTGGATGCCTTGCTTGTTATCTCTATCCATTAGACTGAAAGGAGGAAGTTTGGTCAATAGGTTGGGTTTCATTAATCCTTATTCAGGATGCTTAGAAATGGATCATCTATATATTCTTTAACATTATTGTAAGTTTGTAGACTTAAACCTCCCTCAGGAGTATATTTTTCATCTTTTAAAAAAGAGAGCATTGTAAGATAAGAGACTTGTAAGATAATTGAGATAACAAAAAGATGCATTGGGATTAACAGGTAACAAAGCCTATGGTCTTTTTTTTTTGTCTATAGTTTATATTCTCTGAAACAAAGAATGACTACAAAGAGTGATTTCATATGATACACCATCCATCTAAACCTGCAGGTTTTTCTACTCTTATTAACTATCTGAATTGCCAAGAAGTTTCCTTGTTTGGCAGCCTCAACACAGACTCTCTTGGTCTGCTCTCCTGGGCTGAAGAGAATCCTGACAAACTAACTTTTGTTTTTTCAGGTTTTAATTCTGCACTTCACTGCCAACTTTAAGTTTCTGTGGTTGTGGTCTGATTTTTACTACATCGAGTTTGCTGTAGCTACTGGTTTAAAAAAATGTTAAGCAGGAAGATTTCAGAGATTTGAGTAAATAACCCATCTCTCGCCACATTCATACAGACAAAAGCAAAGAGACAACTAGTAGACATAAGACCATGACATTCTAGTTATTTGAACGTGTTTAAAGTCTTTCAAAACTTACTGTCAAGTGAGCTGTGGATTATTTTGACGCTGAGCTGAGTGAACATTTATGTGACGTTGGTTTTTCCTCTCCTGTAGGAAGAGGTTGACCCATCACTTCAAGCACTTGAATCCCGCCAGGAAGAGATTCTAAAACGCTTGTATGAACTGAAGAGTGCTGTCGATGGTCTCTCAAAGATGATACAGACCCCAGATGCTGACTTAGATGTAACTAATATCATTCAAAGTGATGAATGTTGTCCGTTGACCGCAAGCGGAGCAGATTTAGATTTGATGCTTGGAAAGGTGAGTTGAGTTGAGTTTAGTTTATTTGTATATATGTTGACAGATACTCTATTTGCTGTCAGATTTTCAGGATTGGAAGGGCTGTATTAAAACCTGGGACACTCAGGACTCAATATACAAGTCTTCTATCCTTACAAATAACCTACAACTACCATGTCATTTTGTGCATCCAGATTATAGGTACAAACATTTATAAATGCTAAATCCTATATATACTCATTTGGATGTAAGTCCAAGCTAATTTTGAAATTATGACAGTTGGTTTCTTGTTTGTTACTAACTGGAAATTTTAACTTTGGCTTCAGATTGGACTGGAATTTACCTGTGATGTTCTTGAACTATATTGCTGTTGAGGAAGGAAGATGTTTAAATGTTTAAACAAGTTTTAAATGTCCAAAATTTGAATTGATTTATTTGAATATCATTAGAATTTCAGATACACACATGCATGGCTATATATGTTTTGGTGTCAAATGAAAACTCTGCTGCTTCAAAGTCGGATATGGAATGTGTCTTATCTGCTGAATGTTTTACTTTCCATTCAGGATTATGGTGCCCTGAAAGATATCGTAATCAATGCAAATCCTTCTCTACCTCCGCTGTCATTATTAGTACTACACAGTCTGCTTTGTGAACGCTATAAAATATTATCAGCTGTTCACACGCATTCATCGGTGAAAAGCGTGCCAGAAAACCTCTTGAAATGCTTTGGAGAGCAGACTAAGAAGCAACCACGTCACGAATATCAGTTGGGCTTTACTCTTATTTGGAAGGATGGTAAGAATAAAGTTATCATCTTTTAGACCAGTATTTTATAATAGGTGAGAAAATGAAACTTGTGCTGTAAAACCTTGACAACGGATGCTTTGGGGTCTTTGTGCTGGCACGTGATAGGCAAGTACCGCAGATAACACTTTTGCTCTCTTTTTATAGCTGTGAACAATGATGGGGACAGAGGAGGAAGATTCTTGTTTGTGGTTACTGCTATTAAAATACACATGGCATTTACATGGTGGTTGTAGCCACAGGATTTTTTTACAGAGGTGTTTCTCCGTTTCTACAAATACGTTTGCTAGAATAGAAATTAGGTGAGAGATTGGGCTGAAGTTTGCAAAAAGTGATCTCTTTATCCCAGGTTCCTGCCTTAGTCTAAGTATTTAGACTAAGAAAACTGAAAATTGTTCATTAGGTTAATGATGTTAACAGAGTTGCTGGCATCACAAATAAAAAAATCTTAGAGTTACCATTACATTTAACTTCTCTACTATGTGGTATTTACTTTTTCCTTTTCTTTTCTTAATTTCAGTTCCAAAACCCCAGATGAAGTTTAGCATTCAAACAATGTGCCCTATTGAAGGCGAGGGGAATATTGCTAGATTTCTCTTTTCCCTGTTTGGCCAGAAGTACAATGCAGTTACTTCAACTCTGATTGACAGCTGGGTTGATACAGCCATCTTCCAGCTAAAAGAAGGTAGCAGTAAAGAAAGAGGAGCGGTCTTGCGCTCTATGAACGCTGCCCTGGGCAAGACATCGTGGTTGGTGGGAAATGAACTCACCGTAGCAGACGTTGTTGCGTGGTGTGCGCTTCAGCAGACAGGTGGTGCAAATGCTGCCCCTGCCAATGTGCAAAAATGGATGAAGTCGTGTGAGAACTTGGCACCTTTCAGCTCTGTTATGAAGGTACTGAAGTAAGCCTGTACTCTTCATAATGGTGTAATTTTAACCTTATTCCACCTCATGCCCGCTGTAGTGGTTTGAGTCCTTTCTCAGATGTATTCAAGTACTATACTTGGACAGAATTCTAAAATCAATAAAAACATTACAGCTACCTTTTGGGTGTGACCTTTGCTTTTGTAACTAATGCATAACATGCATATTTGTTTAATGATTATAAGGTATCTAAAGCAGTCCTATGTAAATACAAGCTGCATTTTTATTTTTTCCTCATATTTTTCCCTGTAACCCAAATGCTTATTTACACAAGTTAGCCTTGGTACAATTTAAGTGCAACATGAATCCTTTCTGTTGACTGGAGACTTCTGAACTAAGATGAATGCCTTTAAAGAACAGACAGGAAAATCAAAATACATTGAAATATTTTTATGTAAAAAAAGAAACATTTTATATAACTTAGCATACAATAGGGGTTTGTTCTTCCTGTACTTAAACAGGAGAACCTAGTCTCATATGTTCGTCTTGTTCTTCGGAAAGCAGTCTTATTCTCTCTCTCAGTTGTTCTATTTCTTCCTCTTGCTGTCTCACCTTCTGTTGGAGGTTAGAAATAACCTGAAAATGAGAGTCCATTTACTTCATTTATAGACGGGCAAGGATAAAGCTTTATTAACCTATTTGAATCGTGTTTGCAATCCACTACAGGCACATTCTGCAGCACCACGGCTATTCTGCATATTTGATACTACAACTTAACCCACAAACAAAGCGTGGCAAGGAAAGGGAAAATGATAAAAAGATTCTGCAGAGCTGATGAAAAGCTTCAAAAGCTTTTCTGACCTATAAAAATAGCTCAAGCTGTATATAAATCAACTGTCCAGTTTTCATAAAGTTACCTATACTTAATGACCATTTATCTCACTGCAGACACCAGAAACAATACAGTGGCCTAAATACTGTAATCAGAAAAAAAAGAAGGCTCAATCACACAATCCTCTTAAGTTAAAAACAAAAGAAAAGAAACATAATACAAGCAGGGAAACTAAAGGGGATTTTATTTTTCTATTTCTTTATCCTGTAAAGGTTGAGGTTATTGGTGTAACTTACATGTTCTGTGGTATGAAATAGTTCACTTTCACGAAGCTGAGCAGCAGTTGGTCTTTCTGTAGATACCTGACTGGTGAGGAGTTTAACATACTTGGCTTGAATAGGCCATTTTTTGTAGAAAGTATGAGGAATTTGGCCATTCCTTAAATGTGTAAGAACTTCTGTTCTTTCCATTTCTGTTCCAAACGGCTGGAAGAGTTCTAGCAGGATAACACCCATGCTGTACATGTCTGACTGGTAATGGGGTGAAGAAAAAGTTCTGGGATAACTGCTGGTTTTAATTATTTACTAGATTTCTTTTGCTTATAAAAAATTCATGAATTGAAAAAGTTTCATGACAATGAAGTTTCATGATGATATGAAAAGTATCATGACACTACTAAAGGAACACAAATGCAAATCTATATAGATTCCTCAAGATGATCTTAGAAACACAAATAATTTTTGCATTAGTAGCAAACTAGAAGGCAAAGTTGAAATCCATGTTTTAACAAAAACACTAGGAGTAACAGTAGGAGGAATATTTATATATTTACCAAATATTACATATTTACCTACAGAAAGGCTTGTTTTATTCCTATTACCTATCATCACGTGTTAATAGAAAAAAAAAAAAATTACTCCCTACCTTGAAATCATAGTGAGATCCCTGCAGCTGTTCTGGTGAGGCATAGAGGCAAGTCCCCACGCCTGAAGTGTGCATCAGTCCTTTAAAAAGGCAATTTAGACTTACTCAGCTAGTGCTACATTGTTACCATTTCACTTAAGAATTTAATATTTAATGGTTTTAATATCATAGAAACTTAAACACTGAAACCCCCACTAAGCTTTTTTCTCTTACCATTTATCCTTTCTGTCTTAAACCACTGGTCTGCATCATCCCAAAGAAGGTCTTTGCAGGCTAATCCAAAGTCTCCTATTTTTACATGATGATCTGATCCATGTAGAAAGATATTTCTGGGCTACAAAACAAGACAGTATAAAATCTAAAATATATCTATATAAAGAATTACGAAATTTCAGCTGTTTCAAAGTCTATAAAATCTAGTGTGTCACAGGTATAAGATAATTATTTAACACTTTACTTAAGAGAAAAGAATAGTCATAGCTGATACCAAATCATATGTTAGCAACACCATTTGGACAGAAAGACCACATATGAAGGCTCTAGAAAAAAGGAAGAAAAGCAAAACAGGAAAAAACAAGATTTAGTGGAAAGATGATAAAGTTTTTTTTCAGCAGAAAATGGGAAATTTGCAGAACAGTAATGTTAACAGGAACAGGCAAGAGCAGACAGCAAATTAGACCATCTGATGTAGCAGGAAGGACTAAATATCATCTTAGGGCTAGACATAATGTAAAACAAAATACACTTTTCTATATGATAAGCACAGCTGCAACATGCTACTTGGTTCTGGGAAGTCGCTATGAAAAAAACAAAATGATGAGAGACCTGAGTAGACAGCACTGACTGGAAAAACTGAAATAGTTTCATCCATATATTTTGGCTTTAGGAGCACTAGGGAGGAGAAATGCTAACATTATGTATCTAGAAAAAAAAGACATACTTGACAGATAAAAGAAAACGTAATACGAAATTACTGGGTTTAGTTAGTCTATATCACAAGGTTTCTGAGCTTAGGTACATTTGGATGAGAAGTGAAAGCACTATTGCTTAGTACAGGTTTTTTTCCTACTAAATAGAAATTAGCGCTATCAAGAAAGCAAAGGCAACTTAAGCCTTTTTTTTCATTCTTAAACTTTTGCTGGTTTTATAGTACTTTTAAAATGTTGCACTGAATAATGCAGTTACTTCAAAGCTATTCTAGAACCAGACATCCTGCAACATTTCCACGAGTGACACTGTTCAAGTGCCAGATTCCAAATACTCTGATTATGGATTTTCATTGCAAAAATTACAATTTCCTTGTCTATGAGTAACATAGTGTCCTTGTTTCAGCTAGGATACAGGGATAGAGTTAATTTTCTTCCTAGAAGCTGGTATAGTGCTGTGTTTTGGATTTAGTACGAGAATAATGTTGCTAACACACTGATGTTTTTGGTTGTTGCTGGGTAGTGCTTATACTAAGTCAAGGACTTCCAGCTTCCCATGCTCTGCCAGCAAGGAGGGGCACAAGGAGCTGGGGGGGCACAGCCAGGACAGCTGGCCCAGCCTGGCCAAAGGGATATTCCACACCATAGGATGTTACGCTCTGTATAGAAACTGGGGGGGGGGGTGTCACTGCTCAGGGAGGGGCTGGGCATCGGTCAGCGAGTGGCGAGCAATCGCATTGTGCATCACTGTATTGTATATTCTTTGATCATTATTATTATTCTCACTTCCTGTGCTGTCCTATTAAACTGTCTTTGTCTCAACCCATGAGGGTTTGGTTTTTTTTCGATTCTCTCCCCCATCCCACTGGGGGGGCGTTAAGCAAGCGGCTGCGTGGTGCTTGGTTGCCGACTGGGGTTAAACCACAACACGTAATCAAAGGAACCAGCAGGCCTGCCACTGTGTTCTCCTGTGGGCAGAGGAAATAAAATTCACGCCATGAAGACCTACATGAAGTAATAATGGAAGATGACAGTAGCACTGTTAAAGCTTTACTAGCTGATCATCCTATCAGTGCTTGGAAGGACCCTTACACCTCACAGACCTGCTCTCCCTCCAGGGAACCATTTGATCAGGATTATAATTTGTGATTAAAATACTTTTAGATTAAGAAATGTTACATTTTTTAAAGAATGAACAAAAGAGGAAAGGTGTCTACGTAGAAAACTAGTTTAAAGACATAAAAGAAAGGATAGGGCTAAATGGTCAGCTTCCACAGTGAAGGGTATCGTCAATTGATTGTTGTATGAATCTGTGCTGAGAACTATGCTGAACAACATAATTGTAACTGGTTAGAAAAGGGAGGGTGAATGGTGAGATGACAAAGTTTGCTGGCAGTACTACATTATTCAGAGAAATCAGTAAGAGGTCTGAATGCAAAGAACTGTGGAAGGATCTTGCAGGAAGTATAACAACAAAATGAATTCAGTGCATTCAGAGTAAATGAAGGGAAAACTATCCCAATTTTAAATATGTAACAACTGTCTCTGAGTTGACTGTTACGGCTTAAGCATGGTAACAGGCAGCTCTAAAAATGACAATTTAATGCTCAATAGCAGTCCATAAACCAAACTAAACATTACCAATTATTGGAGGGGAGAGGGAGATAAAGAAGAAAACATTGTGATACCATATGAATTAATACACTGCCATCTTCAATACCATCTGCAGTTCTGAGTCTCCTATCTCAAAAAGCACATAAGAGAACAGGAAAATTGTGCATAGATGGGTGTCATGAATGCTGAAAATTTGGAATGGCTTCTATTCAAGGAATCACTAAATTTAAAACACAAGACAAACTGTAAGTTTAAAATAGATCTATTAAATCACCATGGAATGGAAAAAGTGAGTAGAAAACTCTATTCAGTATTTCTTAGAATAAATGAAATAGGTGATATCTAATTAAATTATTGGTGGCAACTCAAAACTAGGGACATTCATCTACACTCACAGCACAGTTAAACTCTGGAGACATTGCTGCAGGATGGCTAATTAACACTTATGTGAGTTTAAAAAAGACAAAATTCTAGAAATATCCATAAATGGCTATTAAGTAATATGCTACATATAGTTCAAGCAATCACATAACGATAGTATACCCGACTTAATACAACATATGGCGGAATCCCATCTATTGATAATTTTGAATGTGAATTTTGTTTTACTCAATATAAACAGAAACCATAACCAGAAGTAGCATCTGTTGACTCAGACACACAACACTAATCATTGTTGAACGCACTTCTTATGCTACAAACAGCCCTGCAGAGGACTTGGGGATACTGGTGGATGAAAAATTGAATATGAGGGGGCAATGTGCGCTCACAGCCCAGAAAGCCAACCATATCCAGGGCTGTATCAAAAGCAGCGCGGCCAGCAGGTCGAGGGAGGAGATTCTCCTCCTCTACTCCACTCTCGAGACCCCACCTGGAGTACTGCGTCCAGCTCTGGGGCCCTCAGCACAGGAAAGACACAGACCTGTTGGAGCGAGTCCAGAGGAGGGCCACAAAAATGATCTGAGGGCTAGAACGCCCTTGCCATGAAGAAAGGCTGGAAGAGTTGGGGTTATTCAGCCTGGAAAACAGAAAGCTTCAGGGAGACCCTACTGTGGCCTTTCAATATATAATGAGAGCTTATAAAAAAAGACAGAGACACTTTTTACCGGGACCAGTAGTGACAGGACAAGGGGTAATAGTTTTAAACTGAAAGAGGGTAGATTTAGATTGGATATAAAGAAGACATTTTTTACAGCGAGGGTGGTGAGGCACTGGAACAGGTTGCCCAGATAAGTTGTGGCTGCCCCATCGCTGGAAGTGTTCAAGGCCAGGCTGGATGAGGCTTTGAGCAGCCTGATCGCTGCCCATGGCAGGGGGGTTGGAACTAGATGATCTTTAAGGTCCCTTCCAACCCAAACCATTCTATGATTTTATGATCTAGAGGCCCAAGCACTGCCAGATTATGTCTGTATGAGATGAGATGGAACTTCTGCTTGTTTATACTTCTTCTGTGAGCTTCACTTGCCTGAAGCTGAACTATGACAACTCATTTCTCACGCTATAAAACTATGAAATAGAGGAAATGAAGGCATGACACCATCTTATGCATTCCTGCTGGGCACTATGTGGTTAGCAAACATAAGTTAATGACTAAACTTCTATTAGGTCATGGCAACTCATAAAATTTGTTCTGATAACTGAAGTAACAACCTGTTACTATGTTACACCCTACCAGTCCAGAAGTTTTAGTCTAAGTAATTTTATCTTAATAAAAAGAAATTAACATTTTATGTTACAGAAATAACAAGAGTCTACACAGCACTTCAACTTCTCCTACTAAATTTGCCCGGTTCTTACAGCTGGGACATCCATTTTAGACAAATTTCAGAGAAATCAACCAACTTCACAGCGTAATATGGAAAAGCGTATCTTGCAAAATGTAAAACATCAGATAAATCCTGAAATGAGTAATTACAAATATGATCATCTTCTATGTTTAAGCCTACAGTCTGATGATGCCTTTCCACCTACATCTATTCTTTTTGAGTATTATCTTAACTTAGGACACCGACAAGTCTGGCTGGAGAGCTCTTCACGTAGCTGCAGGGTCACTATACACAGAGGTAACAGCAATTTTAATCACCCCTGGAGCAAACATTAACTTTGCCAGTCCCACTTCATGTTGCAGTGTGCACAGCATCATCTAAAGCGAGCAGAATTTTAGGTGTCAACACAGATTGCATCCGTTTACTATTAAGTAATGGAGCCAATGTAAATACCCAAGATCATAAAGGAAGAACAGCTATTCATGAGGCCTGCTCAGGTGGCAGAAAGGAAATAGCTGATCTTCTGTTAGAGTATAAAGCTGACACGAACAGTCTAACAAGAGACGGGCAATCTCCACTCTTTTCCTTTCTTCAGTGCAGCTCAAATTTAAAAGATACAGCACTGTTGAACAAGTTGCTTCTTGTACCCACTGAAGTTAAGAGATAATCAAGGACACCTACCCACTTGGACTTCTGTTCTCAGAATTTCAAATGCTGAAAGACTTTCTTACAACATTATCACAGAAATTATTGTCTCTGCAAGATACCTGCAAAATCACTGTTAGAAGAATATACAGTGAAAACAATGAGCACTGGCTCAAAACCAGGCTCCCAGTAACTGTATGGAGTTCTTTATACAACTACCAGGACTTCCGACAGTAAGGCCATGATGATGCGAAACAGGAAAGCAAACTGAAAAACTGTTAACCCTGAAACAGTTGGCAGAAAAATTAAAATGAATCCAGAATGAAGATTGTGTGTTTTCAAGTAGTTCCAAGTTTCCACATGTGCAGTTTTAATAATCAAGATTATTTTTACATTAATTTCCTCATATAGCTACCGTATCAGATGCAGAGAACCTCTGTAGGAAGCAGAGTAGGAAAATACACATTCACTTCCTTGCTGTTCAATTCTATCAGTTTGGGGGGGACGGGGCAAGATATATCTACCTATGCTTCACATTTAAGCCAGCAGGTAAGTCAAAACTGTTCTTACGATTACAGTTCCAAAAAAACTTCACGGGAACATATAAAGGGCATCCTAGTCTAATCATTCAAAGTGTTATTTTTTTAAGTCTGCTCCTCGTTACTTTTAATAGGAATGAAACCAAAACTTTTCATTCAGTCACTAATGTCACCTACAATTTCAGTCCCTTAGAGGAGACAGCAACCATTCTGAAAGACAGCAATTATTTGCAACTGAGAGATTTTTTTAAAAAAACACAAGTAACTGTAACTTGAACGTATTTTCAAAAGCTAACTGATATGCTGTTAGCAAACTGAGGTGTAGTCAAGGGGCTTTGCTTATTTTTATAACTACTTAAAAGAATTTTTTTTAGGTAACTAGGTAATTTAGGTCCTACTCAGGTTAAGGAAAGACCCAGACAAAACAAAACCAATCTGACTATCCCTGTTTAGGACAAGAAAATGGCTTCACAAAGGAGAAGACATTTCCAGAACTTAGTCATAATTCACTTGTAAGCCAATATAATTGAGTACTATGCCCATAGTAAAGAAAGTATGGTACTTGTATAGAGGAGACAATGTATTTTTTCATATGTAACACAGCTAAATTCTTAAGAGCCCGGGTCATCTCAAATGTAACTATGAAGTTGCTTTCACTCTCCCATAATGTAAGTTATCTTTGTTTTCTTTAACCTCAAGTAATAATTCGATGAACTTACTTTAATGTCTCGATGCATCACTCCCATGCTGTGGATATAGCATACTCCTTCTAATAACTCTTGAAAAATTTTCATTGTCCAGCTGACATCCACAAGATGGTATGGACCTTAAAACAATTTAAAATCTAAATTATTTCAGGTAATTTTACTGAGTTATTTAAGTTTACGGTGGTATGTCTTGTTGAATTCCATTGATTTATGACGTGGAAGAAATTTTTAACAGAATGAGCATAGTTTAAAAATGGAATTTCCCATGTTTCTCCTAAGATAGTATTTTTGAAACAGCAAAAAGTCACTAACCTCAAAATTCCAAAAAGGAAAGTTCAGGGGACATGAACATACGTCTACCTGAAAAGATTCCTCCAAACCCCATCAGATAGTTATTCAATTATGAATTTAACAAACTCTTTACTTCCATGTAAGTGCTGAATTAGAATGAAAAATACAGTTCCAGATAAACTCATACTAATTTACATAATGACATGTTTTCTGTATTGATTTGCACCCTTCCTTTTTGGATCCTAATCCATCTGCTGTTGTGCTACCCTCTGAAATTCCCAAATCTCCTCTGGCTGTAGCTGTCCTAAATAAACTTACCATCTCACTGTTTTTACCATTTCCCACATTATTATTTTATTAAACTACATTGTCTTCCTACTCTAATGACCCAGATCTAACATGTCTGTTGCCGCTTTGAACACTCACCATTTACTCCTACTTGGGTTTCTGTTTCTTAATGTCTAACCTATGACAGCATTCACCCTTCCTCTCCTGTCGCCTGTGAAAATGTGTGAAAAGGGCGTTTTTGCAAGGTCAAATGCCCTAGTAATTCGGTCATTTCCTGACCAGGAATGTCATCTTTTAGCTTATGAAACCTAAAAAGACTATGATTACAGGAGAGATCAGTGGAAGTCAGCTGATAGTTAGCTTGTAAACATTACTCCATGACTGAAGAGAACAACAGATTTACCTTAATAGTGATTAAAACTAAGATTAAAAATTAATCATACAGTCTATGTCTTACAATCTGTTAAGCATATGCTTTTTTTATACAACCACCCCAGAGGAAGGAACATGTCTCTAATGCTTTAAGAGCATTAGACTTGTTCTTCCAAATGTCAACAATTATTGAAGACAGCTTGGTATGAGGGTGTGAGAACTATGGCCACTGAAGTGGTAAATGTTAGATTCTTTAGACCAATGACAAACTAGCCTGTGTAGGCGTTTTGATTCTTAAGAACAAACTTTAAAGTATGTTGTAACCTGTCTGGAACAAAAGATGTATTTATATTTTCCACAGCAGATAAATTAGCCTGTGAAGAGCTCTAATTTGTAGCAGCAAGACTACTACCAAAGCAAGATTATTTAAACAGCTTACTGAGAAAAAGCAGATTCTGACAATAAAAAACTCTATTGCAAATAAGTAGTATTGCCCAGGCACAGATCTCTCCAGGTAATAACTATGCCTCAGGCATACATTCATTCTTTTTTGAAGAGTTGTATAAAACTCATGAACTTAAATCTCTTTTACCAACATCTATCATACAAAGATTCAATCCTAGCTGCTATTTGATTAAGTGAATAAAGAATCTAATTAAGAAGATCCACATTATAAGCTGCTGAAGTAAAACATAAAATCAGGCAAGTGAACTTCCAATTAGGAAAAAAGAAATATTTGCTTTATAATGAATAAGCAAATTTTCAAGACAGTGATGAATCTTACTGGAAGTTTCCTCTGTTCTCTCAATGCATCTTTTATTACGGTCAACAATCCAGTCCCACAAGGATATTTCACACAGTTGCATTTGTATATGAAGCATTAAACGATACTCCACCTAACAGAAAAATAATGGTCTGTGATTTTGCCACTGTAATGTGAACAGTATTTCCTTAGTTATTTTCTTTAAAGCTAATAAAAACAAAATTTGTTTTTTAAACTAAAACAAACAGTTAAGATACCAAAATGACATCAAATACAGTATTACTAATCTACTGCATTCAAGAAGCAGATGCAACAACGCTATCTAGTTTGGGGGGTTTTTTGCTTGCTCCTCAAATCTTAACAATTGTTATATGATAAAAGCTAACAAAACAGCCAGCTACATACCTTAATATTCAAATTAGACTTTAAAAGCTTTTAGACATACTGAACAAGAGGTCTGTTCTGGCTTAAGAAAACCGTGTAAATTAATATCAAATAGCAAAAAAATTCAACCTCTTGATATGGAATTTTATGATTTATCAACATGAATATGTAACTTCATACTCAGTTTCTGATAATGTACCAGTTCATTTGATAACCTAGACAACTCAAACAAACAGCTTTAAAATCTTGGATTTCTTGCAAGAGGGAACTCCAAACGATAGCAAAAGCTTGAAGCATTCCAGAGCTGGCTGTGTTACACAAAACATTTCAGTGGTATGAATGCCAACCAAGTTTTTAGACGCATAGGCAGAGCGGTGATTCCCTGCCCAAATCTGCTTCTCTCTTTTTCACACGTAATCCTACACTGTATAGGCACCACATTACACACCTAGACACTTCTGTCAATAATATCTGAATTAGCCATCATTACTGAATGCTGAGGGTTTTCAAGTTTGATGGGGTTTTTTTTAATGCAGGAGTAGTACTTTTTATTCATGTAGGTACTCTGAAAGGACCCAAGATGACTAACACATGGAAACTTTCTTGTATGCTGAGTTTTGCCAGCTCCTCTGGTCAGCTTCCTTGTAATAGTGTTACCCACTTAAGTAAAAATTGTCTGTGTTTTGGGCTCTAATCGCAGTCATTTCATTTTTTTTGATTTATCATTATAAATCATTCCTCTGTCTACCCAACTCTACTTTACAAACATCATTAAATTAGACAGCAGTTAAGTATATTTAAAGAGAACTGTATTTACCTCAAACTCTCCACAGAGAGCTACATCATTCTTGGAGCGTTCTTCAGTGCAGGACTTACTTCCAGTGCTAGCATCTTGATCCAGACTAGAGTGAGGTCCCCGTGCTGAATGATTTTTCACATCAGTTGATCTACTGCTAACACTACTTACAGAGTCTTCTTGTAATTCTATGGATAACTCACATTTATTTGGTTTCATATGTTCTTTACTATTGCTGTTTGTAAAATCATTCCTTACATCCATATTCTGCACTAATTCATTATCCAGATTTCTAAGACTGGTACTGTCACAGGACTTCTTTTCTTGTGAAGTAAGGTCAGCAAAGATAATTGAACTACCACTTTCCACACTCTGAATGTGACAGCGATCGCTGAAAATAATAAAGTCAGGGAGAGAAATCAAAATATGTACACAGTTTTATACCATCTATTTGTGATACACCATTCTGAAAACTGGGGTTTTTTCAATTACAAACTGCATTCCAGAGTAAGAGTTCAGCTGCTTCCCCATATAAAACTTCAGGATTACATAATTGGCAGTGTAGGCTCCAGCCTTTTTTAATACCTTTCCCCAGCAGGGATTCCTGAGAGCTGACCCAGACAGCTCAGAGATACATACAGTTCTAGGTCACAGCATTCACTGGACAGAAGTATGATACATCTCCGTCCCTTTAAACTTCAGAAGTTACACTATATTTCTCATAAGACTCCATCTCTCGCCTCCATTGAAAGGGCTAATCAGCACTTCTGAGAAACAGAAGGCCCCATCACTCTAGTAAGACTCCACAGTACTAATCGGTGTTGCTGATTGGCACAAAACTTCTGAAGTAAACTTGAAGCCCAGTACTACATTCAGGCACTCAGAAACCGAGAGATCCAAAGGTAGAAGTACCCAGTAACATTCTTCAGCTTATGCAACCAGACAATGACAAGGATAATTAAGACTTTTTTTGGTTATAATTTGGAAGCAAAAAGCACTTGTGCAATATATGCTGAATTCTGTACTCTTTTACTGTTATTTAACAAAGCCTTATGTTAAAGCCAAATAAATGTTATCATTGAGATTTATAATACTTACTTGCCATTCTCTTGCTCCAAAGATAATGGCTGTAACTCCATTATTGTTTTATCTATTGGATGAAAAGATAAATATGGTATTTTACAAAACAAAGCATGCATATATTTACTACAAATTAACATTTAAGCTACAGCATCTTACTGAATTTAACTTCATTACCTGTAGATATCTTTTTTTCTATTTCTGCTGCAAAAGGTGTTTCTTAGTCTACTAAGAAGCAACCCTAATATGTGTTTCATTTTCCTTTAACTGAAAAGAAAATACATGTTGTACGAGGTCACTGAAAGGGTTGTACTGGGCTGTCTTACATATTCATCTAGATTTCACCTTTAAGAAGTTAGCCTGTTCAAAATTAGGGTTTATAATGTATATGATAATACACAGTTAAAGAAGCAACTCCACAAGGCACCATCCTTTGCATCACTCTGCTGCTGTTTTGAAGACACCTGATATTTTGGAAATAATTTTCATTAGAATGGTATATTTATGTGAAAAAGCAGTTTGTTTTAGCACACAGAAGCAAATACGAGACACCGATCTTGTAAGCCAAGGAACAGCATTAAATACCACAGGACCTACCTATATATATATAGTTAGGTACTTACATTATCACCATTAAATACTTGTGAGGTACTCCTAGCACTAAAAAGCTGCATCCTTCAAGATTCTCGGTATCATTGGTCAAAAAGTCTTGTCTGTTTTAGTATACTATCAACTTCCTATGCATTTTCTTTTGTGCTTATAGCTGAGTGGGCATCAAGTCACTGACTTGGAAAGCAATAAAGTCATATAGAGCATAAGCAAACCTCCCACTAAGATAGAATCAAAAGATTTAACTGCTAAAGGCATTCCAGAAAAGGACAAGAAAAAAAGGGACCAAGAGATTAGGGTTACAAAGGGACCAAAGGACAAAGTGCAGGAAGAGCCGAGAACAGAGAAACTGAAGAGAAAAAAAGGGGACCAGGGAAGAAGGTGTAAAATGAATATAAAAGTAGATAAATTCTCAACAGTTACAGACAGTAGCTGATGCCCAAAAAACCAGATTGCTCTGTCACTGTAGAACTATGAAACACAATTCATCAAATTTAAAAACTCTCCTGTGGAAAGCAAAATAAGAGTGATTTTTTTTTTTTTTACATTAAAGTATTTATTTCCAGGTTCTTTCAGCTTTTCTAAACTCTTTTCCAGACAGGAAGAGAAGCATAGTGGGAAATTTATCCTAGTTTTGCTACAACTCTGAGATTTCAAAACATCGTAGCAAATTTGTGGGTTTTTTTCTCCTATTCATCACTTTTCCCCTAGTATCTGAAATGGCTCATCCCCAGTATCCATTCTTCTCCTTGTCAACTCACTACTTTTTGCGTTAAAATGTTTTCATTGCATTCCACTGAACCTCACACAACTTTAAAATCCTCCTCATATATTACCAGAAGTGAAGCTAATACTTCCACAGTTTCAAATTCATCATTAAGTAACAGATAAGTTATTAGGCAAGAGATTGAAGTGCACAGAGGGACATGAAGACCTGGTGGTCACCTGTAGTTTGCTTTTTTTTTTTTGGTTGTTTTAAGGAGGGGGGAAAAAATAGTTATTTTATCAGAGGAGTAATACTCTCCTGCAAATAATAGTACAGAGGTTATAAGCAGGATGTAAGCAAGAATTACACAATATGCTGTACTTTCCTTTTGGGCGTACTGTTTGAACATATTCCATCCAAGCAGTGTGATAGCCTACAATATTAGGATGCTGCAGCCCAGCCAGCACTTTAACTTCTCGTAGCACCTAAAAAGACCAAAAAGAAATATATGACTGTTATTCTAAGTGCTTAGTAAATCCAAAAGATAACAAAAAATAATTGTGTCTGAGAAAGAACAGATAAAATTATTACAGTAATGGAGAAAATCTGGAAGCTTTAAAACAAATTATGACTTTCATAGTTGCAGAGATGATCAAATTCAAGTTAATAATACGCTTCTTTTAATGGACTTAAATACCTCTCATTTACTTTTTTTCTACTAAGTATTGATAGGGTCAAATTGTTAGAAACTCAGAATGCATAAAAAAAGTTATTCATGTTTTTGATGTTTTGGGAAACATTAACTGCATTACTAAATTAAATCAGAATCAGCTAGAGCAGACAAGGAATTAAAACAGAGATGAAACATAGGAAAAAGAATACCTTCATGCAATCTCTTCTTGTAGCCTTCTTAATGTTAATTTTTTTAATAGCATAGAACTGACCATCTAACTTGTTTCTGACCTGAAAACAATTGCAATAGGACAAAATTAGATACTAATGTGTTTAGATTAATGAATTGTTAAAACCTTTAGAACCAACTATTTTCTAAAAATTAATTTCTGCACTCCATTCAGATAACGTTTCACCCATATCAGAGAATGAAACTGGGATTAGGCCCCAGCTGTCTAAGATAAGGATACTCTACTTCTGCCTTCTTTCAAGACTGCAAACATCTAATCCAATCTTTGTGAAATACATAGCTTTACAGCTATCTTTCCATCAATAAAAAAATGCCAATAGGTCCTGATAACTGCTTAAACAAGTTCTCAATAAATCTGTGAGACCACAACTGTCATTCACGTATGGCACATACCACGTGGGGAACCTTAGGCTGGCCATACGCTACAAGTATTTAATACAATTCAACATTGGGTTGGACAATTTACGCTCATACTAAGGCTGCTTTTTTTCAAGCAGCCACAACTGGAACATTGCGGTGTGCAGACTAATCAGTTCCTGTGGCTGGTTTAAGTCAATATATCACAATAGGTCACACAAGAAATAAGGAGTTTTAATTCACCTTAAAGGGGTCAAAATAGACAAAGTAAAACATCTGATATATCCTGCTTCTGACAAACAGAAAACAGAAACCACAACTGAGCATCTTTTGAAATGGAACGCCAACATCCTTCACGTGTGTGGGTTTGTACCTGTTCTACTGGAAAATGAGTATTTTTGGTTTTCTATTAGAAAAATAAACAAAACAGCCAAAACAGTAACTCTAAATTTCAAAGAAAAACTAGATATAAACTGATCAGTTATAAATGGAAGGTAAAGAATACCTTGTATACTTTACCATATCCTCCTTTTCCCAGCCTTGCAACCTCATCAAATTCATTCAAGTATCGTGAAGTCTGTGCTTCAAAGAGAACTTCGTTTTCCCTAATCAAAAAAATTAGGCTGCATTAAACTAAATTACAACTTACAAGTAAGGTATTATATAGGGTACAGGTGTACACAATCTAGAAATGCTATTTACATTTTGAAAAGAAGAAGAAAATACTTTGACATTACCATAGTGAATACTGAAAACCAGAAAACCAGCAGACTGCAACAGCATGCACATATGCTACAAATCCCCACTCTGTGCTAACAGAAGTATTAAGATGATTTCTTTAAGTTTATGCCTGATAAATCTTGTTTTCCTGAATGGTGGCCCTAACCACGAGAGTTGTACTGAAGAAGGAATTTTCACCAGATTATTTTGAGAGTTTGGAGAAATTTTCACTTTTTTTTCTACGTTTCAGAGCCAAAATATGAAATGCAGTATTAATTAAATTCAGAGTGGAGCATGGAACTTTAGGGAGGGAGTTAAGTTTAATATTTCTAAATGCTTTGAATACATACCCAGTTGCATGAGAGTCTCCATTATCAAGTTCCTATGAAACAACAAAATCCAACATAAAAATATGCCATACAGAATAACAGGTCTGCCATGCCATCGGCACGGACAGTTTAAGCAAAGTAGAAACTACAACTATGTTCTTAGAAGAAAACGATGTTGCTGACAGCCTTTCATTCTGCAGAGACCTTCACCAAATTAAAGTATTATTATCCCACCAGTAATCTCCTAACAACTCTCTGCTCGAGAGATTACTGCCCTTTAGAGTTCTGCTGGCAAACAGGATAAAATGAGGGCTTTAAAATGTGCTTAAGACAAAATTAACTAGCTTAGTTCAAGCAGTGAGATAAGCAAACTGGTCTGATTCAGCCTGAAGCACGTTACGCAGTATACGTATTATGCCCTCCACTAATATAAATAGGAAGGTGTTAACATAATCAACTGGAACAGTTAAAAGTTGAAAATGCATGTCTGCCCGTTGTCAAAAAAAGCTGTAGCAATACTTAAAACACCTTGCCTGTGTTTATAAAGATTTTACCTTTTTTTTTTTTATTATTATTTAATAAGGAACAAAATATTGCTGGCTTCAAAAGCTTTGGTTTGCACCTATAGAACCAGAACATGCCATCCCAAACAGCTAAGGTAGAACGGGAGTACCATTTTGTATAATTATTAAAAAGACCCAATCCAATATTAGAAGAACCCTCAAACAAAAGCTTCTTTGGATGCAACAACGTGTTAATTCCTTAATGTAGAGATTGCCAAAGAAATTTAACAAAGCTTACCCCATTAAGTATTTGTCGATTAGCTGCTTTCATTAGTTCAGTAATGGCTCTATTATGCTGCAGTCTTACAGTACTAAATTCATCACAGAAGGCAAAAGGGGAGAGCAACCCTGTTCTTGTGAAAGCCTGACGAAGTACTGTACAAAGGAACAGAGAAAGGTCACGTTAAATAAAGCCTGCCAATAAGACCATGTAAACAGTTGTTGTTTTTTAAATGAGAAACTTTATTTGAAAGATAGCACATCTGAAAAACTCAAGAGTCACTCCTACTCTAATGCTGTTTCCCATACCCTTAGCAATAAAACCTAATTAAATCCAAACTAGAGCTTCTCTGTGGGAATCCCTTTGCAGAATACAGTTATTTGCCGTGCCCTTCATGGTCACAACTGCATCTCCTCTTCTTCCTTATCTCAGCAGATGAATTATACAAACATCCACCCACTCACTTGTTACCCTTGGACTAATTTTGATCAGTGAAAAGAGAAATTCAAAGCGTTTTTACAATTATGAGGACATGTTTATAATAAAAAGTGGTAATGTCAAGATTTTCTAATTCACCTACAAAGTCACACATTCGAGCACATACTCGTAGTAAAGAATTAAGTCACTCCCTTCCATCCCCCTCCAAGCACCACATCTTTCTCAGTTGGAGTAAAAGAACGCTGTGGCAGACAAAAAACTAATAAATACTGAAGATGGGTGCAACCATGAAGATGCAACAAAAACATACTTAAAAGTTTTAGAAAGTTCCAAGTTTTAGGAGCTCCAAGGTCTTAAAGCAAACTTGCTCCTAACAGGGTTTGTTGTTTTGGGGGGGTTTTTTAAGATGTTTCTTTAGTACCAGTATTTCAGCTTATTACTTCATCTTTTAAAGGAGATAAAATTTATTGAAAGTGAACGTGCAAAAAATCAGGAATTTTGCTACACAAGCCTTATGGACACAGTTACACACATCAGAGTGGGAAAAACCCACCCTTGCCAACATGAATACACTGGCCAAAACCACAAACCAGATACAATTGCTGCAATATGTTTTTCTTTTATTCATCAGGTTTATTCCATTTGGGAAACCGGTTTCAACTATACCAATGGAGGAACGTCATTTTCCATAGAAGTACACTGGGAAGCCAAGCAGCTACATACTTCGGAAGATGCCCAGGTTGTTTTTTTTTTCTTCCTCTTCCAAAAGGAGGAAATTTGGTTGGGTTTTTCTCCCTGATATTTTTGGTTTTGATACATATAATGGTAAGACCCAGGGCCAAATCTACATCAGACTTCAAGAACAAAAAAATGTCAGTGTCTGCACTGTTGTTACTGGATGCTATAAATGGCTTCAATTTCAAGTAGGAGCAGTATATTAGATTTTATATTCTACAATCTGGTATAGTAAGGAGAAAAACCTTGGAGATTGTTTCTCAAATGCATTAAGTATGTGCCTAAACGAACAAAATACCTAAGATAAGTCACATACCAAAAAGACAGATTTCAAAAGAAACACTTCACACCTAAAAATGCGAGCTCCCTGAATTATATCAAAAGACTTTACAGGAAAATAAAGGACTTACAAAGGTATTTACTCAGATTATTTTCACAGACCATAATTTTGAAAGACTTAGTGAAGACGACGCTACAGCTATTTCTTGATAAATGTATTTAATAAATTCCTCTTCTATCTGTGTTTTTAGATCAGATTTAAGAGTCAGATAATTTACCCTGCTACCCTTTTCATGATGCAACTCACATGATTTAGCCGGAACAGAACTGTTCGATCCTTGCATCTACAACAATATTCTGTTACTGTTTTCAAAAATAAGACAGGTCCTCATTCCCCATTAAGTTGATTCAGGGTATTCATCCTCTTCTCAGAATTACTCTTGTCCCAATGGGATGAGACCTACAGCTTTGTATTGATATTAGACTGTAATTTTGCGCAGAAGAATCTAGTATATATTGCAGTAAGGCAGTTTAAGAGACAGGAGAGAACTACTCTTACTAACTTCGGAACAAACACCTCGAATGAACGGGGTTGTGCGTGTACATGTGGCAGAGATGCTCCAGCAGCGACACAAGCAGCAGCTGGTTTTGGATGGTCGAAGTGAAATTCACAAACTTTTGCGACCCGTTTGCAACCCGCAGCTCCGCCGGCACATCCGATTCTGGAAAAGGACAGTCAGACGAAAGAATTTAGCTCTCAGTATGTGCCTGTTTACCAAAACATCAAAACCACCCAGGAACCCACACAGCTTCACCACCACCCTAGCTCACAAAAAGGCACCACACGAGCTGCCACTCAGCGAGATGCTTAAGACACTAATTAGGAACCTAATTATAATTAATTTTTATAAGTGCATACGGAAAGAAGCTAACCGGAGAGGACGAGGCTCTCCCCAGGGAGGGGGAGCTCCCACAGCGGCCGCAGGGCAGGGCGCGCTGCCAAGGGCCTGCCCGCTCTTGCATCACCCCCCGCGGCTGCCGCTTCCTCGAGGCGATGGGGAAGGAGCAAGGCGGCGGTTCTACCCTCCTTCCCACTCCGCCAACCGGGGGGGAGCCGGGGGCCCCGCCGTCACCCACGGGAAGGAGTGGACTTCCCTGCTCCCCCACACCTCCCACAGAGGACAGGGCCGTCCCCGCCTGCCCCGCGCCCCGCTTACCGTCAAAGCGCGGCTCCGGGCTCTCCTCAGGAAACTCGATGGCGGGCGGCGGCGCGCTGAGGGCCGGGGCCCTCGGCGGGAACCCGCCCCGCCACATGCCGGGCGCTGGGGTCCCGGCCTTCGCTCCGGCCGGCGGGGCCTGCCCGCCTCCCTGTGGGCGGCCCGAGGGGCCGGGCCAGGGTTTATGGCCGCTCTTTGAGCGCAGAGCAATAAATCATTAACTGCAGGAATAAATCGGAGAAGGGTGAATACGGCCCGGAAGGCAGAGACGGGCGGGAAGGCTACGGCCGAGGAAGGGGCTCGTACCGAAGCTTCGCGGTGGGGAGCTGAGGCGTCCCCTCACGCAGCGGGGCTGGCGGAGACCCTTTACCTCCCCAAGGGGCTGTGGCTCCCCGCATCGCCCGTGAAGCGCCCGGCGGAGCCCCCAGGCCCCCTCAGCCCCGCGGGAGCCCCCTCGTCGCAGCGTCCTCTGCCCCTCGCCCTGACCGGGGGTCGCCGAGCCCCCTCTAGCGGCTCCCGGCAGCGGCACAGGGGCGGTGCTGGTCCCCGTGTGACCCGGAGGAGCTCGCTTCTCCCCCCCGCCGCCGCCTTCTTTCCTCCCCCCGCCCGCTTGCCCAGCCGGCGCCGGGCCCCGGATGCAAGAGGCCGGCGGAGGGACGTCATTGTTCCCCGACGGGCTGTAACAGGAGGCGGAGCGGGCCGGGCTGAGGCGGGGGCTGCGGCGAGGGGGACCCGGCAGCGCCGAGTCAAGCGGGGCCGAGCCAGGTAACAGGGCTGGGGGGGAGAGTCGGGCCTGGCGGCGGCCTGGCAAAGCCCGGCAGCGCCGCGTGCGTCTCCCTGCCTGGAAATCAATGGGCCGGGGGGGAGGGGCCGGCCCGGGAAAGGGAAGGGAAAGCGACCGGCGGGAGCAGCCGGCTCAGCCCAGCCCAGCCCAGCCCGCCGGGGCGCCGGCCGGGCACTCGGCCGCTGCCCTCCTGGCTGGCGGGCAGCCGGAGGGGGTGGGACCCCCGGGCGGGGCGGGGCGCCGTCCCCAGCACGCGGCGGCGGGACCCAGCCCCGCCGCCGCCACCACCCCCTGGGCCGGCGAGACCGGCCCCCTCCCAGCGCGGCGGGGGGTGGCCGTGCCCGGCGCGATGCCTCCGCTCCGCGCCCGCCTCCTCCGTTAGGCGCTGGGGTCCCGCCGGCGCCCGCCCGCCGCCTGCCTCTCCCTCCTCCTCCGCCTCCTCCTGCCGGCGCGGGGACTCGGCGTTGCTTCCCCGCGTCCCGGTGGCGGCGGGAGGGCGGCCGAGATCCTCTTGCCCCGAGTCCCGCGGCGTGAGCGACGTTGTTCCCCGCTCGGCAAGGCGGCGGCTCCCCGCGGGGCCTGCCGCCTCCCTCGCGGAGGGTCCGGGTTCGATTCGTCTCCCCTCCCCCCCCACCCCCCCGCGGCGCCGGCTCCCCCGCCCCCCCCGCCGCGTTGCCATGGGCACAGAGTCGCCGTTGGGCGATGCCTGCCGCGGTCCTGCCTCCGGACGGTCTGTAAGGCGCGGGCTGGGGCTCGGGCCCGGAAAGGTAAAGACGGGGCGGGGAAGGCGGGCGCTGAGGCGGCACAGCACGGCGCTGGGCCTGCCCCCAGCTGGGCAGGGAGCCGCGGGGCTGAGGTGCGCGATGGCCCGGCGGGCCGGGGCGGTGTGTGACTCGGAGGGAGAAGGGCGAGGCGAGGTGAAGTGGAGGCTCCCTCAGCGCCGTTTCCCGGCCCCCCTCGCCTGCCTGTCGGGGTCGGTTTTGTTTTGTGTGTGTTTGGGCTCTTACCGCTCCCGAGTGCGGACATGTTGCGTGCAGGCGTGCCGTGCCTGTCCGTGAAAGCAGCCTTTTATCTCTCGGTGTCAAAACGTTTTCAGGAGCCAAAACCCTTCAGTAAAGCAGAGCAGGGGGCGACCGGGCTGGTGCTTCAAGCTTAGGACTGGTAATAAAAGGGCGTCGGAGGCGGACGGTTTAATTTTAAACAGGGACATTATGACGCGTTAAACGACGCGGGGGTTGTTCAGAGCCCGTCTGAACAAGCTGTGGCCCGGGGTGAGAAGCGAGAAGCCGAGGTGGGCACCGGGGCCGCCCGCGCCGCTCCGGCTCCGCCCGCCCGCGGTCCCCAAACTCGGTGCCGCCGCGAGAAACGCCCGCGCCGAGAAGCTCCCGCTGGCCCCAGACGCCGGGCACAGGATATTTGAAGTTATTCTGTACTTCACGTGCATGATTGGCTCCCAATTAAGGGTAAAGTGATAATTAATTTCGCGTTTCCTGGCTTGGTGGCTGGATTATTTTTTAATGAACATAAAACTAGTGCGGCGAGTGTGTGTTTGGGGTGTTTCTTCATTTCCTTTATTATTTTTTCTGCTTACAGTAGCATTGTGGTGTGGAAGCGTAGTTTGTAATTTAGAGATGTAAACATGCCTGGTCATAGCTATGCTATAGCAGTTTTCTGTTGCTCCTTATTTCTACCTAGGTATTTGTGTGTGTGTGTGTGTGTGTGTGTTATTTATTTTTTTTTTTTTTACAATCACTGCTGAAAATGTTTGCTCTGTGATGAGGTAAATGCATAATCACTACTCCCCAGTTAAACGAAGTTTTGTAAATGGGATCCTGTATAAAATCTTGAGTTGTGATTTGTTGTGTGCAAAGTGGAGACCAAATATAAATATTTAGATTCAAGTCATAAGTGATGTGTTTTGTAATGAGACTGCTGAAAAAACCTAAACAACACTGATGCAAAACTCCTAAAGGGAGGAAAGTAACTGTTTTATCTCTTTTACTTTTCAATATCGTACTGGGAAACGTCTTATTATGACATCCGCACAGGGAAATAACACTCAATACACATGACAATGTAAATTTATGTTCAGCAGTGGTGTAGGAACAGAATCTGTATGTATGTTGAACAACAGGAGAGGAAAAGTATCAGTGTTTATAGTTTTTGTACTTCTTTGTCAAAGAGATGTTATGTCTAAATTAAGAATTATATTGACATATTTTGAAAAAGTGGTGGATCTGATTTATTCTTACTAGCGTTGATATTTGCTGTTGTATAGCGCTTGGTATCTGGTAATGTATCACTCAATTGTCAAAAATAAATTAAAAAATACATAAGGCTTACCTTGTTGGTCAATATAACGCTCAAGCTTTTTTGTGATAATATTCTTCTGTTTGCCTTTCACTGTAGTCTTGCTTCTGGGTTTTGTCCCGCAAATATGTTTTAAATATGTTGTTGAAACACTTTCCTTTCCAAGTGGAAAAAGGAGATGCCACTGGTATCTGCAATTTGAAGACTGGATATTATCTGTAAATCACTGAGCCCAAGAACTGTCATCTTAGTCTTCCAAATGGACAAGGATGTCTTCCTTTCCCAGTAAAATGAGAGGGAATTTTCCAGTTTTGTGTATTATCTTCTCAGAAACGGAAAGTGTGTATAGAGTGGATTTTAAATTGAAAATTCAAAGGGAAAAGATCTAATTAAAGGCTTTGCACATAATTTGTCTCTTGTGGGACTAGAAGTTCTCTAATCTACTATGCTTTGTTTAACCTACCTTAAGTTTTATCAATAGCAATCAAGTTGTGCCATAAATATGAAACTGCTTTATGCTTTGTTCTCAGTTATTTCACTATAACAAAGCAGCTTATGCTTTAAACCCTCAGTTAAGTTTATAGTTTCTCTAAACTTAAAAATGCCCTACATGCTATAGTAGGATAGTAGCAAAAATTTACATATAGAAATTGATAATTGATTATGTAATTATTCAGCATCTTACTATGCACACACAATTACACATATTTAAAGAAGCATCACCTTGAAACTTAATCAGCATTTTAAAAAGAATTTAATATCAGTTATTGCCTCTGTCCTTGAGGGCTGAGGGTTTGTTTTGCTTTCTTTTACATTCAGCATTTCCTTTTTATAGCTTACATTCCTCTGCTCTTTTGCCGGGGAAAAATGTACAACTTTTCATAAGCAGAACTGAAAAAGATGCTTTTTGGTTCAACTTTTCGGTTGATAGTAAGAATTGTAAATGTGATAGGTGCGAAATACCACAATTACTGCTGCCAAAATTGTATTCAAACAAATATTTGTTGGAGAGGCAGAAGAAACCCAGGCGGAAATAAATTTATGAGTGTTTTCTTGCTCTCCTTTCCCAAGATTTCTCAGAGCTATATCCCATCCTCTGTGTCTCAGAGGTGTGTGGTTCCCAGGAGTGAAAAGATGGGCCAAACAGCTCCTCCTGGATCTCAGCAGGCCAGCACTTGAATGTGCCACTGCTTACAGCTCCTTTTAAAAAAACTGTAATATTGATACAGTTTTGATGGAAAATTCTGCTTTGTGTGTTTAGTTTTGGGTTGGTTTGCGGTTTTTTCAGGTTTTTTTTTTTTGTTGGTTGTTTTTTTTTAAAATCATTCTTATCAGCTATTTAGTTCTTCAAGTTATTTCTTGGAGACTAAGTGACAGGATTTCTCATATTCTTTTCTTTCTGGAATGCTTCTTGACGTTCTTCTGTCAACCAGAACTTTTGCCTCTGTTACAGATATGAACAATGACCATAGTTAACAAGCCAAAATCTTCAAAATCTAAGAAGTCGTCATCAAGACGGTCTGACAAATCTAAGAAACCCCGTACTAAAAAAATGACGTCACGCACCGCCAATTTGAGCCGGGTACCACCTGCAGAAGATCCAAACAAAGTCTCTGTGGACAAAGGACCTGGAGGTGCTATTTATTGTAGATCATCTCAAAAGACTAAGCCTTTTGCCCAAAGAGACCTAGGTAAGTGGGTCTTTTGTCCTGCCCTCTTTTTCTTAAAAACAAAACAAAACAAGAGTAGAAAATGCAGTTCTTATTTGTTGCACTGCTATAAAATGGGGCTACGATGAATAGAGACTTCAAGGGTAGACTTCAATTTTGTGAATCCCCTAAGGCAACTGAAGTGACTGGTGTTGCAAAACTCAGTTTTGATCTGTTTACCATCAATTATGGGGAGCTTTTTATAATACACAAGACTTACCCAGATCTTTTCTGTTATGCAGAGAAAAGTACATTTTACCAGTGCGATTCATGGCTTCCATTATTCACAAGTCTTTGAATGATAACACTGCTTAGGGAGAGATCTGATATCTATAGGGTTACCCTCTGTGCTAGTTGCTTGCCTATTTTTCTGTCTTAGTTCTTATATTTATTACCATATAATTACAAGTGTAAGTTTGTGGTTTAAGTTACAATAAGGAAAAAAAAACCTGAATTAATAATCAGATTAAAGACTATAGATGGAAAGAAACCTGGCAAAAGTTACTAAAACAGAGTGATACTTTGTCTTGCCTTAGAAGAATTAAAACAGATTAATAAACCATTGTCCAAAACAGCGTGTTGACCAGCAATTCGAGTGGCGGTGTTAAAGCTGTGCATCATATGTTTTTGTGTTTTGGAGTATAGCTGGTTCTTCTGGGTGCTCCCACAGAATACTACTTTTTAAATAGCCTTTTTAAAATAAAACCAATACATCTCTCTTAAAATACAATTTTCTTGCAGTTATTAATGACGGAATTGCCCCACCACAGAGGATTCTTTTTCCACCCGAGAAAATTTGTATGGATTGGCAACAAACACAAAGTGTTGGAGTTGGACTGCAGAATCTCGGCAATACATGTTTCCTTAATTCTACTCTACAATGTTTGACTTACACGCCTCCTCTTGCTAATTACATGCTTTCTCTTGAACACACCCAGTCATGTGAGTACTTTCTAACATTATTATAAATCTGTTGGACAGCTCTGAAGGTGAAAGAAAACAGCGGTTCTGTGAAGAAAACTCTTAGTTGTCCTATTTTATCTGTAGAAGCTGGCTTTGAACATTATATTAACAGGAAGCTCAGAATAGCATATAAAGTGCATTTGTTCATTTAGTGCACTGTGGTAAAACTTCAGAAAAAGATCGTTTCTTGCTTCTTGTGAATAATGAAGTGCACCTTAAAGTAAGGCATTTGATGAACATTTGGCATTTGGGTTTCCTGCTGGCAGAAAGGTGATAAAAATTAGGATGTAAGCGTTGTAGATTCTTAGTCTTCACAGCCTAGATACTGTAATGCACTAATACTCTGCTAAATTATATGTTCACGGTTGACCCATTAAAAAAAAATACAAGCCACCCTAGAAAGCACTACAAGCTAATCTCTTATGAACTCAAATAGAAACTTGTGGGGGACTGTATTAAAATTTAGACTGATTTTATTCTAAATAAAATTTTGTATTTTATAAACCCTTGGATTTGTGTTCTTTAAATTTCGGTTTTGTACTTGAATTTTTTTAAGCGTAGGAGCCTCTTTTCATATCCATATAGTCTATTTTTACAAAGGCACCTGTAGGCTTTCTAGTCTGGTATCTTAGTATTTATTCCTAGAAATTTAACTGTGTTTTCTTACCATATATAAAAATTATTTCAGTTAAGAATCCTATTGAAAAAAGGAGGGAATATTAGAAATACTAATACATACATTACTTTAATCTTTCCTTTCTCCTGGAGGATTCTTAGCTCTGTGTCATGTAGCTCACCTAACGGCAGTGTGCTGAAAATAACATACGTTCTCTCTTAGTGCTGTATCATCAATGTCAATATTGTTTCCTCATATATTCTGCACTCTGTGGAGTTCACATTCCTGTCAGCCTGCAAAAAAAATGACATTGCAATAGTTACTTAGATTTCTCATCAGAAAATGGACTTTAATACAGACTTAATCGACATTTTTATTCTATACAGTTCTGTGTAATAAAATGTCACAAAACTGTTGGGGTATTGACAACTTAGGAGAAGAGAATGTAGCATGGAGAGTGGACATTGTACCTATAACTTAAAGATTATTATTTTGTTAGGAGTTTTTGTAGCAATGTATATTTGACTATACTGGGATGCTTTCTTCTTTCACTCTTCAGGTCATGAAGAAGGCTTTTGTATGATGTGCACCTTAGAAACTCACATTAACCAGGTCCTGTGTTGCTCTAATAATGCCATCAAACCTACATCTGTTATCAATGGCCTTAAAAGTAAGTCATTTCAGATGATTTTATTTTTTGATTTTTTTTTTAATTTTTCAAAGAATTATTTGATGCATATAAATGATTTTGATACTTCAAAGAAGAGAGATTTTAGAAATACAAGTTTTCTTCCATTTTATGTGAGATAAATGTAATAACCTTCTTATTTATTAGGAATAGGAAAACATTTCCATTTTGGAAGTCAAGAGGATGCACACGAGTTTTTATGTTTCACTGTTGATGCTCTGCAGAAAGCGTGTTTAAATGGAAGCACCAAGTAAGCATAAACAAATTAACTTTTAAATGTTCTCTAGCCCCTCTTACTCCTTTATTTACTATCATAAATTAAAATCTATGTCCTTGCTTTTCATAAAAGTAAAAAACTGAAGAGTTAACTCTGTACCTTTAATCTTCTGAGGTCTGATTATAATTTATTTCCAGATTGGACAGATCTTCACAAGCCACAACGCTTATTTATCAAATATTTGGAGGATATCTAAGATCTCGAGGTACTTTTTAAAAATCTTACTGTCCTTCAAACTGGTCTGTGTCTTTTTGTCTGTCTGTAGTAAAGGAGTTTGTAGTTTGACTAGAGTAATATGTATTAATAATTTAAATTTGCACAGTTAGTCTCCTTCACATATTCTTAAGTATTTGTATTTTGATTCCAGTGAAGTGCTTGAACTGCAAAGCAGTTTCGGATACATATGAGCCGTTCCTCGATATTACCCTGGATATAAAGGTAAGATGTTTTGTGAATATGAGTTGAGATGTGGAGAGATTTGTAGAGCTTTTTAAAATAAACTCATTTTATTTAAAAACACTTAAAAAAGAGCTTGGTGGTGGATAGGAGTGGATTGGACTTTGTTCTTCTGTGGAAGCCTTGTAAATGGTCTCCACGTTTGTGTTGGATTTAAGTTGGAAAAATAATATCTACACAAACAATGATACTATCACACTTCTCAATTATTCTACTTCAATATATACATCTATTGGTAGCCTGATGGGTATGATTGTTCTCATTATTGATGCCAAAGCATACCACTCATGCTGTCCGTGGTATTGCAAAATTTATTTATCTCAAAAGTAGAATAATTTTCAAATGAGGTAAATGCTCAGCATACTCCGTTTCTGCCTCCTTCTTCACAGTGTTTGCTGGTTCACAGCAGGTCACTTAAGTATGAACTAGCAAGGTTCTCTTGTAAACTACTAGTAAATGTTTGAAATTTTGCATTTCCAGTGACTTAGTGCTCTACTTTCTTACTCATCCAGGCAGTTACCTCCGTCACCAGAGCGCTGGAACAATTTGTTAAGCCGGAACAACTTGACGGTGAAAATAGCTACAAGTGTAGCAAGTAAGATTATTACTAATTACATCTTAATACAAGATACGTGTTTCACGTATTGCATAACTTAGAGCATAAGTTATCTTTTGACTTCATTTAGAAATAAGATAATGAGACACAGCTCTCTGTTGTTCTTTCATTTAGTTTTGTTTATACAACTTGGAAAATAATACATTTGTTTCTAAGAGAGTAATTTTTGTGTTTCTATTTGAATATTTGGAAATACAAGAGCTGTGGCCATTAGCTGACATTAGACTCGTGTTCCTCGTATTGTCTACACTGAGGCTTGTCAGCCTTCGTAAGCGTGAAGTTGCCCATTGAAATATTCATATGGCCAGAAGTTAAAAGGCATGTCTGATAAGTAGTGGTGAGCTGAAGCGCAGAGCTATGAACAACGATTTGGGGTAGGAGGCAACATCAGCTTCCTGAAGCTCCTAGTGAAACAAAGTGAGATTGAGTCTCAGTGAATGAGAACAGACTCAGTGATAATTAACATCAGCAACCTCTACTGGCTTATTGAACAATGTCTTGCACGGTTCTTGAATTGTAAAACCTGTGGACCACTGTTGCCTGAAATGAGCCACCCTAAACCTAACCTATGCTTAGTGAAAGCATAGGGAGTTAAGATGTCCTATATGCTGATCAATACGTAAAATGTTTCTACGTGTGTAAGAGCATTGAACATTTGTATAAGATATTTTGGCAAAAATTCAAACGTAAACTCAGAAAAGCAAAGACTGCCAGGCTCGGTTCTGTAACATTCCTGTCTGATCCTTCTAAATGGAAAATGCAATACTTGCTTTTTGTTGTTGGAAAACCTATCTAGTGAGGATATATCAAGCTGTAGCCCTATATGTAGTACCAAATTCAATTAGTTAGTTAATTAGTACATTTGAATGCAGATGTTGAATAAAGAGCATCCAATAGGCTATTACAACAGTTTAATCTCAGGTTAATTTTAGTCTGTGGATCCTAGCAAGCAACATGTAATGTATGAAGAATTCTCATAGTTTGCAGATTATGGCTGAGGAAGAGTAAGATAACTGTAGTAAGCACTTCACATCTGAATTGCATGATCCTTCATTAATGTGGGGTATGATCAGTTCAGTCACACATAAAACTAGAAGTTTCAGTCTTTTTGTGAGTTTCAAAAGAAAGGTTTAGCATATGTACAGTATCTTTTCCATTGCTGGTAAACTATTCTGTTACTTTTAAGTTTTTCCTAATTGACATTTTCCTCTTCTTTTCTACCATGAATTTTTCTAATAAAGATTACTGCCTCAAAACTTTGTATCTAATTACAAGTTTCACAGAATTTCATAAAATGTGCTTTTTTCCCCCTTAGTCTGAGCGAGTCTCTTTTTTATGTTCGTAGACATTCTCCATCAGTTTGGAATTCTCTGCCTTGTATTTTGACATTAGAATTTGAAAAGAGACTATTTAATTCTTTCTATTTGTTAACTATAAACAATATTTTCTTGATGATGTAAACTGGCACGTTGCAGTCTTTCTCTGTGCTAGGGGTTGAATTTCAGGCTTACTCTGTGCATCCTACCTTTGAGTGTGCAATGCAACAAACTTACAATAAACAATTTTGTTTCAAAGGGCTGCAGATGGTTTCAGTATCTTTCCAGGCAACCTCAGTACATGAAGATTTATTACTGTCCAATGTCTCCCTCCTGCAGAATGACTGTTTCCCTCCATTGTATTTTTCACACTGATAGATGATCCATATTGGAAATTATTTGCAGTTTCTACTCCTGAGGACCGAGTCTCTCTTGTTCCACTTTTAATATTTGCATTCGTGCGGAAAGCTGAAAGAATGTATCCAGCACGTGTGTTCAAAATAGCCACTTTGGTATAACAAGAAATGGTACCTTGCCTTAGATTCTGGTGATGTGCTCTAGCGGGAGATTCCTGGTCCTGCTTCGCGCCAAGTTGTTGGGAAGCCTTGCCTTTTTGGTATAACAAAGATACACGTTCAGACATTTGTTTGGCTATCAAAAGATAATGTTCTAAATCCTTTATTTGCTGTTCTCTAGAGCTATCCTCTTATATCCTGCTGTCTTCTCTCTGTTAACAAACCTGAAATGCAGTGTATGGATTTATGAAAAGAAAAAACGTATTGTGCAAGTAAATATCATTCAAATAGCATAAGCATGTGTGAGAGATGAAAACTTGTTTGACTTTTGGAGGGGGAAAGAATATGCTGTTAAACATTTGTCTGTGCTTGTTTTTAAGGTGTAAAAAGATGGTTCCTGCGTCAAAGAGATACACGATTCATCGTTCTTCTAATGTTCTCACAATATCACTGAAAAGATTTGCAAATTTTACAGGTGGAAAGATCAACAAGGTATATTCCCAAAGATGAATACTCATTTAAAAGTTGTTAATGTTTGCAGGCAATAACTATAGACTAATAACTACAGTCTAAGAAAAGTTGATATAATAACTATGGTTTCTTCTTTCTTTTTTAATAATGATAAAGTTCCTGTGTGACCTTACTCTTAAAGAGCTAATTCTGTAGAAAACAGTTCTGTGCAACTTAAACTATTAAATATTGTTTATGAGAATAGGTATTTTTAAATGAATCAAAGAATATATTCATATAATCCTAGTCTGTGTTTTTAGAAGTGTTTTTCTCATGCTATTCCCTGAAGTATTTCAGGATAACTTTTGAATCTTCTTGGTCTGTCTTTAGGATGTAAAATATCCTGAATATTTGGATCTTCGAGCATATATGTCCCAATCAATTGGAGAACCACTCATCTACGCATTATATGCAGTTCTTGTACATAGTGGTTTCAACTGTAACGCAGGACACTATCTGTGCTTCATAAAGGTAGGTATCAGCTTGATTTCTAACAGGGTAAAACCTGTGCTGACAAAGAAATCAAAGTATTACTGGTAACCACTGTTTTTAGGGGAAAAGGTTGCATTATATGTTTTGTTTGATTTGTTTTGGTATATTTTGTTGTGTTGTGTTTTATCTGTGACGTCATTTGGAAAACATGCAATTCATCTGAAAATATCATTGTCTTTATTTGCAGGCCGGTAACGGACTTTGGTATCGAATGAATGATGCTTCAGTAGAGCTTTCTGATATCAAAACAGTTCTCAACCAGCAAGCTTATGTACTTTTTTATATCAGGTAATAACAAATACTAAATATGTTCAGAATATATTTACTTTCCTGTTATTGATATTTTTCTTCTCTTCAAGTGTTTTTCTTTCTGTCCTAGGAAAAGATTACTATTTGTATAATTCAGTTCTGTCTAACCTGAAATTTCCCATGTCATTGATTATCTTTCATTGCTTGGCCTTAAACTGCTGCACTTGTGTACATTGCTATATATCTGCTCTCTGTAGCTGGCTAATTGAGAAAAGAGGAGAAATTAAGGCCATAGATGGTGTAAGGATGAATTGTTGCTCTGAAAAGGGTAGTCATTATAGGAAGACCATTATCTAATTTTCAGTTTGTAGTCTTGGTTAAGTCTTCCGTACATGTCTTCTGTGTCATATAAACTGTTCCTATAAAATTATAGGATGGGGTTTAATCCAAGAACAGGCCGAAAGAAAAACACTAAACTAAGATCACTGCTCTTTTCCCAAGGCGTTACGATTTGACACTCGGAGAACGTGCTTTTTACTTACCAACACCGTCTTATCCCCGTTCGTTCCTTGGTCAGCGGGGGGCTAATACTAAGCAAGCTGGATTTATGGGACCACGACTTCCTCCTCATATGATTAAGGTAACTTGAAGGGGGCAGATAATGGCACCAAATGGATACAGGCTTTTGGTTTTGGTGTGGTTTTTTTTGTTGTTGTTCTTTGGCGTCTGAGTTTTATTTTCCCTCCCACACTGCAGCTTTCTCCACAGCCCTCATGCTACAGTCAGAGTTATTCAAACAGTGGCTAATCCTAAATTGTGCAGCCATGCTACTTCATTGCATTATACTTCCAACTCAGCTTTCTAAAGCACTGAGAACTATGCTCTTGAGACAATTTAAGTAGTCTATTAATGCTTAAATAATTAAAAAAAAAAAAAAGGTAAATATTCCCCCCCCATCAGTGTCATTTTAGCTGAGACAGTGAAAACAAATTGTCTTGTTCCTGAGTACCAGAACAATTATTCCAGTGTTTTCAGGGAATGTTTAAAGGGGAAAATAAATGTATTTGGGAATAGCTTTAGTCAACGTTAAGTTGTTTGAGTGGGTTTTAGAAATGATGCTCATTTGATACCACTATGCAGTAAACCAAAAGCAGGAATTAAAAACACTTGTTGGACTTACATTTATATTTGAAGGGGGGATGCTTTTTCTTCTTAGGTGTTGAGGCAATTTGTAGAAATACTTAGTAGGAGAATTTCATGTTTTAAAACTTTAAATGCTCTGTGTTTGCACATATCCATCTTGCAATCTCTTCTTTTTAAATACAGAATTCAAATCGTTTAAATGGAAATGGACCCCTAAAAGAGGATCCAAATACCATTGGTGTCACCCTAAAAAGGCCATCTTCAGCTCCGCCAACAGCTTGTGTTCAAAACTGGGCAATTACCAGGCCTTCAATTACAGATCCATCAAAAAACCAGAAGATCACTATCAGTATTCATAACAAATTGCCTGCACGTCAGACTGTGTCACAACCTGACTGTCTTAGCAGTGCTGCGGAGGATGAGGATCTAAGCAAGCCTGTTCCTTCATCCACAATTACAAATTCTTCTGCAGCAGAGTCTACCTCAAATGCATCTACAATGTCAGTTGCTACTAACGTTTCCAAACAGGAAGTTCCTGATGACATTTTTGTTGAGCCAGCAGTGAATGGAAATCCTAAACTCAGCTCTGATAACGCGGTCCCTTACGGTGCAGAATCTTCAGGAAAATCTGAGGAGTCGAAGGGCTTGTTTAAAAGGAATTGCAACGTAATATCTTCTAATGGAATTTTGATTGGAAAGGTGGTCCGTACATTGCAGAATTCCCATTCTTCCTGTCAGAATGCTGAAGAAGAAAGATCCCAGCATGAGCTGCCAAAAAATGATTCACTAAATGGTGCTATTAGTTTAGATAATGAATCTAAAGAAAATGGACTGAAACTTGATGATTCCACTTGCCAAGTCCAACCTGTTAAACCTTCTGAGATTTTCTTTTCTAAAACAAATGGATTGCTTGAAACAGTGAGTTATGTTTGTTCCATCTAGAATTTCTCACCTATGATGTATTTAGTATTCAGGAGCATTATAATGTTCCTAATTCACGTGAAATACCAAGAAAACATGCAGCACAAATTTCATCGTCATACTTTGTGCTATTTTCCCATAAGAATTTGCAGAGCTGAGCTGGCACATAAGAGCATGTCAAGTTAAGAGAAGTTCAGCTGAGATAATACTTCATAAGTTTTATAAATATATTCAGGAAGTGAGTGGGGTGATGTGTAAAATGGGGATAGTGCATATAACTCAAAGTGATCTTGTTTAACATTTAATGTAGAAATTTTGCAAACAGTAGTTTTCTACTAAAGATAGTATTTTTTCTGACTTAACTTCTATGTTTTAATTGTAGATGCCTGTAGCTTTGTCACCGATTCCTCAAGAAATAATCTTAGAATCTCTCACATACAGCCAGTTGAACAGCTTGTCAGAGGAAATAAGGTAAAATGAGTACATTCTGATTAAAACAAGATTTCATACAAGTTTAGCATTGTTTTACCTGTCTACTAATACTATTTAATAGGAAGACTTAAATCAGTACAGAGAATTCCACACTTTACATCTAGTGTTGCAAACATCAGCATTGAGCATATATTATTCTGATATTTAATATAGGCGGATGCCTCTTGGAAAACTTACGTTTCTTCGTAGAATGTTTTTCCATTTTTTTCCATTGTCTGGAATACTTTTTCTATTCCTCTTTCCCTCTTTTTTTTGTCATCCTAGGATGTGTGAATGTAAATTCCCACCATCCGCTCTCCCATTCAGGAGAGAAAGGAAAATCCATGTGTTTACTCTTTTCTAGTTGGGGGGAGAGCAAATATAGAGGGTTGGGCTATTGATGTGATTCAGAGCAGCAAGCGGAGGGAGACAGCTGTGTTGGGTGTGGGTTTTTTAATGCAGTACTTGCAGAATCCAGAGAAAAAAAACCCACCTCCTCTGGGAGCTGAGGAAGGTGTAAGAATAGGTTTCTAAAGGGAATGTCTTTCAGAGTTTTCCACTAGCCACCATTTTTTTTACATAAGGGCTTTTTACTAACATTCATCTTTTAGATGGACTTTTTCAAGTGAAAAACATGTTTTTATTCTGTGCAGTGTCCCTGGACCTCAGAAATCTTCTGAGAATGATGCTCTTATGGAAACTGTAGTGATGGAAGCGCTATTTGCCTATGAAGAATCCAGGAAGGTTCCTTCCAACTTTAGCTGTGAGGTTGAGAATCTTTTTACTCCGTCCGATTCTGAAACCATTTCTACCAAAGAAGAAGTTGCTGAAAGTATTATAACAAAAGCTGATAATGCGCATCCCAACATCAATGGTCAGCACAAGGTCAGGAAAAAATCCCTGGACACTGAGGATGTATTCCTTGGGCAGTGTGAGTCTGAAGACAGTAGAGACAAAGACAAACCAAGAAGATCAAAAGAATCTGAACTCATTTCAAAAGAAAATCCTTTGTACATCAAAGGGCCTCCTGAGAGCGAAGAGAAACTAGGGCAAACTTCCTCTATAAAGTCTGACATTGAATGTAGTTCTAAAAAACTTGCATCTCTAGATATTACAGATAAATGCCAAGATACAAAGGACATTTCTAATAACTATGTAGAGGTACCACCTGTTAATGACTCTTCTATTACAAAGCTGGATAAAGTTTTGGAGAGTCAATTTTCTAGAGAAAATGAGGGACTGAGTAATAAAAAATGTGAAGAAGATAAACATAGGAAAAAATATAAGAGAAAAATATACGACTCTAAAAAAACTGACAAAGAGCACTACCGAAAGAAGAGAGAAAACTCGGACACGGAGGAAAGGGAGAAGGAGAAGCAAACCAGAAGCAAAACAGATGATCATTCCCACAAGAGGAGATGCTCTCACAGCGTGGAAACAAATAAGCAAAATCGTCATAAGCAGGAATATTGCAGTGAAAGCAAGTACAGATCTTCCCATAATGAAAGAAACAGTCCAAATAGTGCAAAAATCTCAGGAAAATATTCTCGTTATCGATCCCGAAGCAGAGAAAGAACAGAACAAGACAGGAATAGGTATTATCATTCCAAAGGAGAGAGAACTTGGAGCAGAGAAAGATACTATCAAGATGAACCACGGAGATGGGAAAAGTGCAGATACTACAATGATTATTATTCCTCTCATGGAACAAGAGATGGTAGAGAGAGAAAGTCCTCTCATTGTGATACAGACTTTGTTGTAAGCTTGACTCAATTTGTCAACAGGGCGCATAAGGATTACCATTTCAGAAGCAGGTGGCCTCACAACACAATCTCAAGAGAAGACGACATACATCACTTCAGCCAGAGAGCAAACTTACACCATTGTGCTCAACAGCAATCCGAAAAATACTCTCATGATAGACATACAGTTCCGCCTGTGTCGGCCCAGTCAAATTTTGAGAATGCTTCCCTGGAAAATGAAAAACTAAAAAATGGTAAAAGGAAATATACTCACGCAGAAGGAAGTGAAATAGAAAATAAATGCCGTAAAATTGATGACCAAAGAATGAGAAAATATAAGAAGAAGAAAAAGAAGTCTAAAGAGAAACATCGAGACAAAGATTACAAGTAAGCGAGGATTCCAGCATAATCAGCAATGTTTTCCTAATTCTTTTCTGGGTGTTTCTCATGTCTGCCTTTTTTATCATTGTTTCTAAGTTATTTATATAGCATAATCTGGCTGGGGATCGTGTCATTAGGTTGGTCAAGTGAAGATAGGAAAAATATTGCTAAATTGTGTTAGAACACTAGATCTGGACCATGTAGTTAGAATTACATCTGCACACTGTTCTTGATTAGGTTACGACAATTGAGGGTGTTTTTAATTCCGCAACTAGCCACTGTTAATGATTTGTGTACAAACAAGGACCTATTGTCCTTCAGTCTGAGGGCTTAAATTTGCTCTATCTCAAGTAAGTTAGATGTGCAGAAATTACCACAAAATAGCTGACATGCTGCAAGCGGTAAAATAAATAACGTTTCATATATGCATCCAGTGCCACATCTGTTTCTCTGTTTTTAACTTGCATGTTTCCTTCAGAGTTTACGATTTGGATGTCTCTCTGGCCCACTGTGACCATGACAATCATAAACGGAAGAAAAAGAAGAAAAAGAAACACATGCGGAAACTGAAACACTTTTTGGAATATTCGGATCCTTCTTTCGAGAAGAAATCATGGGAGAATAAAGAAGACTCCTGTCTTCCAGATGGCCATTCGTGTGAGCAATACAGAAACCAGGGCAGTAAACAACCCTACAAGGAAGGGAAGCCTTCCGGTGCAGGTGAAAGCAAGAAATACAGCTCCGTCATGTTCAATGAGTACGTTAAAGGTAAGGGGCCACGGGATGTTTGCAGGACTCCCTTTTATTCACGTAGACGCTATTATTTAAAACAATCTTTAAACGCTTGTGTGATGAAATCTCTGCTTTACATCATGGCTTCTGAACAGTCTGCATTAATGTAAAAAAAAGTTGATAGGCTATTTTTTTTCCATTTTTAAATGACTGCTAGGAAAGAAAGTCTGAAATACAACTGTGAAGGGGTTGAAGGGCAAGTAATTTTAATTTGATCTGATGGTTAAGTGGTGAACAAGTGGGAGAGATGCAAGATGCCTTATTAAATTCAGTCCAACTAACTAGGAAAAAAAACCTTGGGCAGCTGTATCTTGAAAAAGAATCTGGTAGGTAAACAGGAGGTTTAGTAGTCAAGATGGAAGATGATGACATGAGACTTCCAGGCTAGTAATATTGTAGTGAAACACCATCTTCCTAAAAAAGACTGCCAGAGTAATCGATTTAAATAAAACACTATGTTCAGCTATTTCATAACACAGAAACAGTGCTGACTGCTTATTCAGAGTAACAGAAGTTGGTGATAATACTGAAACATTGTGGTTTGAGATGAAGATCTGCCTTCTCCTGAGCACACTGAATTCACAGTTGTTACTCTCCAGGTGTTAAATTGCAAAGTGTCCTCTGGAGGGTTATGTTAAATTTCTGCTATTGTTTTATTTACTTGTGGTTTTTTTCTGTTAGTATAGGCTAAAAATTACAGAGAAGTGGGCTGATGAAACAGCTCTTTCCCAATTTTTAATATTAGAAAAAGTCGGTTTGGTGCTGCTTGTAAAAAAAACTAAATACAAACTTGAGTGCCTGACTGAATTTACTCTAAACTCTGCTGTTGCTTGTCATAGTCCTGACTTGGGGTCTGAGTAAATAATACTGTTTAAATTAATTAGCTCTAGAATTATGCAATGAAGAAGATTGCACACTGCAACAAATTCAACATCTAAATTCAAATTTGACAACATTTCCCATAAATTTTTTCTGAACCAAAGTGTTTATTATAAAAATAAAACCTTATTAAATGCCCGTTATCTGTCATAAAGCCAGTCCCAGTTACTCAGATATTTTAATAAACAAACAACCCCCCCAACCATCTATTTTACTCACATAGATAACTGAAGTAGTCTCTTAAGAAGACCGCTCACTATCCAAAAGCATGTTTTATTTTTAAATTTTCTACATTTTATACCCACCCACATTGTAAGAATTGGGTTAATAGTCAGTGACAATCCTGTTCATCAGTATCCCAGTGCTGAAAATGTCATTCTGGCATAAAAACCAAAATAATTCATTTTCTGGCATTACAGCTGAATGCATTTCACAATTTGGAGAAATTTAATCTTGGAAGAGATTTTAATATTTTCAAAAATTCCTTGTGATTTCCACATTGAGGTAAATTGCCACAGTCAGTAGATTCTTGCACTGAAAAGTCTGCTTAAGGCAAAGAGGAAGTGCATTTGTGGAAAAACAACAATTGTATTTTAGGACATAGACAACCAGAAGTTTTATTCTGAAAATAGTGTACGGAGGGAAAGCTGATTGTTCACACATTCTTCTTGTAAAATTTAGTATGATATTTATCTCTTTAACAAGGGAAATTATCTCTTTAACAAGGACTGAATTGAGGTCTTTCAAATACTACTGTTGTAAAAATAGACTTTTTTTATGATACTAATGTCAAAATAATCCTTATTGCACTAAAAGTGTCTCTGTTTTAGCTGGTAAATCAGGAACTGGACAGAACAAAATGCAGCTGCTCCAATACTCATTTGGCTTTCATGAATTCTCTGGCCAGCAGATGGCAAACTCGTTTTTTTTCTAAACCAATCAAAAGTATAGTAAAGTAAACGTCTTACATCTCATGACACAAGTCAAGGGCTTTAAGATTACTGGGCTGTGTAGGTGAAAGAGATGTTCATTGATAAATACGACGACAGTACCCCACTTTGATATACTGCTTGCAACACAAGTGGGATATATGAGGGCTGTGAAAAGCAATTTTTTTAAGTCTCGAATTTTAGTATTTCATCAAGTTCGTGGATGTTAATTAGCTTCATCTTGTGGAAGGTCAATCTTTTTTAAAAAAATGGGTCTCAAGTAGGATTTTCTGAATGATGGAATCTAATCTCAAAAAAGGCCACATTGGCAGTGAGTTTTTAGAGAGTATTGAAGCTCTCAGACAAGCTAGGGACAGCCTAGGAACAACTGAGAGAGAATTGTTGGGTTGTGCCTTTTCACCAGGACTCATGTGACTTTGAATAAATTAATAAAGATGAAAAGGACTAGTGATAACTTGTGATTTAAGAAAAATACAGATAGGATGGGAGAAGGGGCAGCTTTAAAGCAGTTAATTTTCTACATTCCTACATGTTCTCTCCAGCAAGTTTCTGAAGGCTTCTGTGTTTGTGGGTAAGATTTGGTCAGCTTGACCATAAGATTATCAGTAAAACAAACAAGGATGCTGTCTAGGCAAAACTTCAACTAAATTTAATTTACCTAAGGTAATTTGCTGTTAAAGCAGGTAGCTTTGTCCTAATACTCTGTACAGTTCACCAATCTTGGCATAGAACTGAAATGCAGTCAGTTTAAATGTGAGGAAGCCACCTTCTTGAGTCAGTTGGATCCTGTAGTCACAGAGCAGATGGAGCTGTGTGAGGTTTGAGACTTCTCTTTCAGAAATCAAACCACTGAGACATAGTTTTCTGTTGAATGTCACGACAGGGAGTGACATTGCTTTCTTTTGTCTTTCAGATGCGGAGCTTACTGATGGAAGCCTTCAATACTCAAACTAAACCTACCATCAACCCCGACAACCTTTTTACCATCAGCCCCGACAACCTTTTTACCATCAGCCCCGACAACCTTTTTACCATCAGCCCCGACAACCTTTTTACCATCAGCCCCGACATTACCAATATTGACCATCAGCCCCGACATTACCAATATTGACCATCAGCCCCGACATTACCAATATTGACCATCAGCCCCGACCTTTTTACCATCAGCCCCGACATTACCGACATTGACCATCAGCCCCGACATTACCGACATTGACCATCAGCCCCGACATTACCGACATTGACCATCAGCCCCGACATTACCGACATTGACCATCAAACCCGACATTACCAATATTGACCATCAAACCTGACATTACCAATATTGACCATCAAACCTGACATTACCAATATTGACCATCGGCCTCGACATTACCAATATTGACCATCAAACCTGACATTACCAATATTGACCATCAGCCTCGACATTACCAACATTGACCATCAAACTTGACATTACCAATACTGACCATCAGCCTCGACATTACCAATACTGACCATCAGCCTCGACATTACCAATACTGACCATCAGCCTCGACATTACCAACATTGACCATCAAACTTGACATTACCAATATTGACCATCAAAACTTAGAATTTATTATCAAAACAATTACCATCAAGACAAAATTCAGTCATAAGTGGTGCTTAACATTTCTGTACAGAATTTTACCATGAAAGAACTTTTTTTTAGTTTTTAACTTGAGACTTTCTTTTTTAAAATATACTTCTAATCCAAAAGGGTAGAAACTTTTTACAACTGGTGAACATTGTAAATTACCACATAAATATCTCACTGATGTGAGGTGATGCCCTGGAATAGACCATCTCAAATGCTGCTTAATTACAGACTCAGGTTGACTTTATGTTATTCATGTAATGTTACTCCGAGTTAAACATCTGGTGCAAGAGCGACCAGGAATTACAAAAATTGCAACTGACAGTCTGTATATTTAATTTAAAGACTTATTTAAAATTTCACAAGCTCTCAAATAACTAGAGTTTTGCAAGAGCTGCATCTTTTTTCTGTTACGTCTGACACTAGAAACTAATTTACTTCACGTTTGAGTTATATTCAAGATCTGAAGAAAATCTTCTGGTTTTCAACATCGTGGAACAACGAATATGCAGTTCTGAATGTATCTCTCAAGACTATTTGTATTCTCTTCCATATGTTTTTATTACATTTTCTTAATATACTGTCACTTGTCTTAAGTCTCAGTTGTCTGTTTTGTCTCTCTAAAGTGTCTAGTTACAGACAAATTCATACTGTGATTTTTATTTTTATTATTAAATGCTATCAAACTGTGATGCACTTATTATTCACTGGTCCTGCATCAGGAGATGAGTGGGGAACCTGTATTAAATACAGTTCATCTGAATAATCTGTCTGGTTTATATACAAGCTGTGTTGTTCAGAGATGTCTAAAGTTTGATCTTTGTTTTTTTAAAGATAAAAAGCACTTGCCCCACTGTAAATATATAGCATGTAAAATTTATATAGTATATAAATACAGCAAAGTTAAAATGGATTTTTACTTGAGTTTTACTTGAGTTATTTAACATGCAATATGTCATGTGAATTGACAGCTTTCAAAGTGTGTTTGATACTCAAGAAATCAGATCTTCCTTTCAGTGGTAGGTGAGAAGATGCTGTCGGTGTGACCCAGAGAAGATAAGTAACTTGGGACTTCAGCTGCCTAGACAAGAATGCAGAAGGCTTTCTCCTTTGAAGTTAAAAGCTTCCAAAGCCAGGCAACAGGTTGGAAGCTCAGCAGTAGCTTTTTACTGTGTGTGACACTAAAAAAAAAAAGGAGCAAGGTTAATGTTTTACTAAATACTTAAAGTAATATTTTGGTACATGGAGAACACCATAAAGCCAAACCATAAGTGTACCCTGCATAATGTTCCTATGGCAACAGTTATGTGAAGTTACATAAAGTAACATGACAAAGAAACCACATACCTTTCCTGTATCTGGCTTTTTTTTCCTCTTTTGTCCTTTGGCTCCAAGATTTGGTGTCTTGTCTTTTGTCTCTTGAATAACTCCGGCATAAACATATAAAAGGAGTTTAAATGTTGACTGCTGTACCTCCCTTAAGAGCTCCAGAAGCAACAACTGCCTGAACTAGCTAATAAGCAGTAAAGGGAGGGAGGGCAGTTAGTGACGGCTTCGGATTAGAGCTATGGAGAAGCAGACTGGGCAACTGCAGCAGCGTTAGCTATCTCTAAGTGGGGGAGGTCTAATTAATCTACTTGAGGAGCAGAGATCCGATTCTGCACACTCCCCCCCCCCTTACATTTGACTGAAACTCGTGGAAGGGAACTGACAAAATACCTCCTTCCATTTAGGGTGGCTCTCAAGGGAAACCAGCTCTTAATGGAATAACACTGACAGTTGTAGCATACTTTACTGAAACAATCTATTTTGCAGTCGAAGATCTTTCTCTCTGGAAATTTAAACCGGATAATTAAATTAGTCTGCCTAAAGGCAGGGAAAAGAGGCTTTTTACTTACAAGAGCAGTTGTAACGCATGCTGTAAAATTGAACCTTAATCTCAAAAAAAAAAAAAAAAAAAAAAAAAAAAAAAATCAGCAATTGCCTCCCATGTATTCTTGGTAAATGAGGAGCTATACAATAGTATAGTTTCACACTTTATTTTTGAGAAAATCTCTAGATTTAAGCAACAGGTCTTAATGGTAAATGAAAACATTAATATTGCAGTGGATTTACATAGAATATCACATTTTTAACAATGATTGATACAGAGTATTTGTCATGCAAATCACTTGTGTACACCAAGTAGTACTTATATCAATACATATCTGTACAGTATTTACATTTTATATTTAAACTCTAGCTAGAAACATTTTCCAAGAAAATATAGAAATGAAACTGGTAAGCCACAAGTCTTAATTTGTAGCATTTGGTCTACAACAGACCTAGCTTTTCCAGCAAGCATATCTATATAGATATGTAATAAATCTTAAAAATATGCATTGTTTTTATATATGAAGCATTATAAATGCTGCTCAGTTTACAAAGGTTCAGTTTTGTACCAGTTTAAAATGGTTCAAAATGTTAAGTGACGTAGAGCTTATTTTGTCAGAATATTGTAAAATTTAAGTCAGTCCAGCTGAGCTTAAGTATTATATACAGTTCTCTCCCTCGATTGCACTGGCAACGTGGCTGGTGTTAGTGGCCAGATGGTTTAGACGTTGAGCGAAGCCGTGCGCGTGGCAGAAGCAGTAGCGGCTCTTGCTGGCCCCTGCGGTTGTAAGGGGCAATGTTAAAGAGCTGAAGAATTACGCAAGTTCCAGCGCAACAGGAAGGGAGAAGTCTGTTGTCCCCAGAGGACTTTTTTCCTCAGCATGGCCAAACCGTAACAGATACTGCTTTAGGCCACCGAGCAGCTAGTCTTGGTAGCTACCCCTGGACTTGAAGCCCAATAAAAAAGGGAAAGGTTGAGAGATTTTTCTTCACCCTCATGGATAGTACCTGATTTGGCCAAAATTTTCACAAGCCACTTTGTTTTACTGGCCTCGTGGCCAGTGGAAATTTTGGGCCAGTTTCACTCCCTGTTAATACTGTTACAAAGAACATTTGAAATCAAATATTATCACACGCAAGAATGCTATTCCATTAGCTTTGGTAAATTAAATAGATATATTGAGCACCACAAATAGCTGTTTAAGATGTCGCATTTTAATGCTAAGAAATAATATATTTCCTGCTATAATATCCTCAGTTACATGTTACTCTAAATAATTATTTCTGCCAGATATAAGAACTTCAAACTAAATACAGCAAATGAACTCTCAAGGCATTTCCTTCATGCTTATAGGCAGACATCCTCACCTGGTTAAATAAATAGGTTTTCTTGAAGGTGATATTTCAGAAGAGAATTGATACAAAAGTGCTTCATGGCTTATTAATGCTTCTGTAATCTCACATTTCTCCAGAAATACTTTATTTGCTGCTTTTCACCTTTACACTCATTAGTACCACTGATTCTGGCTTATCACTATTTGCATTACAAATCTACTTGTCCAAAGCTAAAACTGATGTATGCGTGGCTTGAAAACCCAACTTGAAGTTGCAGAACACAAGACTCAGAACAAGTGACGTTAGCAGCTCTATAATCATGCTGCTTTGCAGACACAGGACATACATACAACTTAATTCGTTTCTATACAGAGTTTAAATGTGTTCCATTAAGCAAGGATGTCCCCATACTGATACTTATTCAAGGATTCCACCTCCCTTACTCGAGTTTTACTCCCTTGAAAGCACTCGGATTTGAACACTCATCCAAGTAGACTGCAATTCCACACACTCTGGGGAAAATCTAAGGTGTAGAAAAGTTTACTTTGTTCTTTTCCTCTCGGCCTTTTTGGCAAACATGCAATAAAGCAGAACATTCACAGGCTGACACCCCATGCAAAACAAGGCAAATTAGTAAGACGGGAACAATGAAACAGACTCTCCCTCACACTTAAAAGGAGATTTGAAACAGATCCAACTTAGTAAGTCTGTGGTTTTGCCAGTGCAGCACATTTCCCTATAATGTATCCAGAGATGCTTCTGGAACTCCAACAAGCAAGAGTGCTCGACAAAGTATTGGGTCTCCAAAGCATTCGTTGGCACAGTAGGCACGGCTCAGGTTCAACAAGTTTGTGAAAAACTGAGTACTAACAGAAGCAGCAGGGTCCCAAACCCCACTTTCCCCCCGCGTTGTGGAATTAGGGTCTTTACCTTACAAATGGTATGTGCGCTATCAATAGAAAAGTGTTGTAGTAAAATCTGCCATAGCAGTTTCCGTGTTACTGAAAGACTACCAGTAGGACCACGCAAAGACCTTTCACAAATTACCAAAGGAAAAAAAAAAAGACGTGCTTGTGGGGGAGTTTAGTTGCAGTATGCAATCGATGCGTCAGATTTTATTTTTTAAGTAAAAAGAAGGATGTCTATTCATTTTTTCAATTTCAACTGCTGAAGCACAGATCTGAAAAATCGCCTTTAAGAATGCAATAAAAATACTTAACTTTTCTGTATGTCCAAAGTTTGTTATCAAGCGAAGGAATGAATCCTGCTTGCTTAACTGTCTAGGGCTGTATCTCACAGAAAGATTTCACCTTGCTGTTTTTTCCCTTTAAACACAGTAAATGCATGTGAAATTATGTGGGGGTATTTTCACATGCAAAGCCTAAACTCATGCAAGCCCTGTCATCTTACGCCTTTAGTAGTAACTTAGTGTTAATTAAACTACAACATATCTAAAACATAAGAAGGACGTTACTATATAAAAAGCAGATGAAACCAGTCATTAAATCTTACTGCTTATTGTGAGTGTATGAGCAGACAGGAATGAGTTTTAGCCTACTGGCAAACATCAAACCACATCTGTACTTAGTGTCACGGCTACAGACTCAAACCTTTGCTGTTGGGACCTGCATGTATTTCAGTGCATATCAACCAAACCCTTTGGCACAACTAGTTAACTACGTAGCTGCCAGTCTACCGCTGAGTTGCATTTCTGAAGAAGAAGAAAAGCTATTTCCATAAAGGTAGGAGAGTGAATCCTAAATGAAAGCTTCACTCAGCTGTTCATTTACTGCGAAACGCACAAGACTTGAAAACTGATACTGAGGTTGTGGGTTTTCTGCTCACAGAAAAATTAAGTGCTAGATCGCGCTGTACTCCACTTTTGGTGCTGCATTTTAGTGAGAGATGAGAGTCTTATAATCACTCCTCCTTTTATGGGAAATGTGCTCAAATAACAGGTATAGGACATTTTACTATTAGCCTCATATTCCTTCCCCTCCAACCCAAGTAAACTGGAGTTGTAACTAATGTAAGTGAAAACAAGGCTCCATGTTTTCAGCTGAATTAAGTTCCAATATAAATCATCCTCTGGGATTTGAAGCTTACTTCAAATTATATGCCAGTAACTATTTACCCTGAAAGGTCTTGCCAAGTTTTTATGTCATAGTAAAGTGTGTGTATATATATATAACATTTACAGTTAATATCTTCATTTAGTTTGTCCAATTTTTACATTATCACTCAACTGTATGCTCATTTATAGGTTGATGCAGGTATACGAGTTGCTGATCACGTTCTATTTCTTATTTGCAATTCTTCGTTTCCTTGTTGCCAGCATATCATAAAAGGGATCCCTGCTGATACTTGCTCTAGAAGAGAAAAAAGGAATCATCAGTTTGGTTAACAAGTATCTTTTTTTGAAATCTAAAACTATTTTGCCTCTCTTCCCTGTAGATGACTCCACACTCTTAATAAGACAATGGATGGTTCACTTCTAAGCATCACAAATATTTCTTTAGAAAAAGATGTTATTCAGCTGTGATTTCTTAAGAGTTCATACCTTCATCTTGACCACTATTTATTTCTTTAAGTGTGGGTCTACTTTATAAACCTTGTAAGATAAAGTCAAGCTGCGAAAGTTGAAAGCTGCACTGTGAACACGCTTAAGATGGATGTCACTAAAGTTAACTATTCGGTGAAGTAAGAATCTAATAAAATTAAGGTTGAAGATGATTCACACAAGGATTTACATTTGCTTAAAAAAAAAATTCCACATTTTCCTCATTTGAGTTAGCAGCACTGTTTCCTTAGGACCAGACAGTAACAGGAGACTTGTATCTTGATCCGTCAACGCCACATAGCTTGTCATTAATCCTAGAGGAAATTGCCACATCAGAATTCTTCAAAAAAACCTAGAATACAAATTCTCTTAGTATCTCACTCCAAAAAGAGCTTACACTTCATTTCTGAAAGACATTTAAGACTTTAAACTCACTTGATAGATTTAATCCACTCTTCCTTTTCTTCTGGGGTGGGAGCAGATATTCTATACACTACATGGTTGCCTTCCACCACTCTACCATCAGCTTCAGTTTTACACGCTTTAATTACTTGACCTTTATGACTGGGGTTGTAGAGCTCAAAGCAGTTCTGGAGGGTAGAAATGAAGAAATTAATTTTAAAAACAAAACTGACAAACATCTTCATTTAACACCACCTCTAAGTTCTATATGGTTTACTTATCTTCATTTAAAAAAAAATATGAAAATATCTTACTGGTTTTCTAGGGTCTTCAACTTCTCTTATGCTAAGATTTTCTAACGGAATAATTCCTCTAGGTTCTTTGTCCTAAAAAATTAGAAAAATATCACATTATTAGCCATTTAAATATCTTGATCACAAATGAAGTTCCCTGTAATATATACTCACTGTTGTGTATTCAAAGTAATACAGGCAATTATCAGTCAGAATAAACCATCTCCGTTTCCACGTTTTTACTCTTCCCCCTACAATCAAAAGGTACGGCTGAATTAAACATGTGCCGCTGTCAAGGCTTCAACAATGGATAAGAAATAGATTTAGTCTTGCTTGTTTTTCAAAATATGGCTTAATTACTTAATCGTAAATGGATCAGGCACAGATGAGCTGAGGTTAAAGGAACATGTTACTGTAACTCTTGTACTAAGATCAAACTCCTGAGACAGCATTAACTATGGTGTTGCTCACCAGCCACAAAAACTGGATGCTCTGAAGTTGGAAACGTCTCCTCTCTTACAGAGCACGAATGCAATAGTTTAGCGGTCAGACCTGCTCCCTCTGACCGTGCCATCACAGTTGTTTACTGCATCAAAAATATTAACACTGTACAGCCCTCACAAAGGCACTCAGTGCTGCTACAGCAAAGGGAGGCCCATCACCAGCAAAACCGTAGCTGGGTTCCAGCAACAGGACCCACCCACTCCACAGCCTTGTACAAGGAAAGGGTCCCATCAATAAAGTTAAGGGCATTTTATCACCGTCCTTTCACTCCACTCGTGAGCATACTGTGATTAAGAACCTATCTCTACTTTCAGATTTAACATCCAGTGCGTAAGATGCTTATAAACATTATTGGCAGAACAAATACGATGTGTCATCAATAAGGAGCAAATCCTATGCCAAAATGTACCAATTTTAGTCATTTTTCATCATTTAGTATTTTAAAAACATGTTCTCTTTATGGGTTAATATATCGAGTACACCTGACAGAAGAAATAGCTACTGCTCCGAAAATGCCAATTTTTCCTGCGTTAACAGTTTAGACAAAAGCAACCACAGAGCTCCTCTTTCTTACACCTGCTAATGTCACACTGTAGGGAACGGTTCCTTTTAGAGACACACACTATGGTCTCGGCCCTTTCAGCTGGTTTTCTGCCATCAGCTACTTCAAAACACATCTAAGCATTCCACAATTACATTATTTTAAAAACCCATTTCCAGGAAAGACAATTGTAGATAAAGCATTCACGTGTTATTAATATACAGGCTTAGTTCCACCATAGTTATCTGACTTCAGGATTATGTCACCACCTGTGCATCATCCATTCAGCAGTGATTTAATCTCATTAACCCAACATCTCAAAATAGTTGATCTTGCTATTGAACACCCATGCATAAAAGAGTACCATTAATACACACAAGACTCCCAATTTAACCTAAGTCATATAACTAAGTCTAAGACATCAGCATAATTTTTTAATCTTTTTGCTCTACTTGAGATAGCTGGGGTTTTGTTTAATACAGAAATCCAAATCATAGTAAGTTAAAGAACAATTCTAGGAATATCATGAAATTTCTTGTTACCAGCCTACTACGTGTTTGCATTGCAGACCGAGTATGCTGCATGTCGTATCTTCCTTTTGCTTGGTTTCATGACCTACACGATAACCCAGTGCTAACACACTGCAATGTTCAATGTACTCAATAAACTTTACGCTTCCACTACGCGCACACATATCTTAAGAAAAATTTAATCTGCAAGCAGGTGCGGTGAAATAAGAGAAGGCAAAATAGTGCAAGATGCAGAAGCCGTGACAGAATGAATGGTTGAGTGAACTGGAGACAGTGAGGGAAGAACTGGTGGCATTTTAGTACAACCACTGTGACAGATCCTTAAATAAAGCATTGTAGAAACATTCCAACTGGCACGTAAGTCACTAGAAAAATTCCCATCACCTGGACTGAGACGTGGTTCAAGTATCAGGAAGTATCTGGGCTAGGAATGGAAAGCTGACGAACTTTAGCTTGACTCGCTTCCAGATCAATGAATAAGCAGCAGCCGAGTCAAGATGACTACCAGGGCAGTCCTTGCTATTGCCAAAACACAGCATTTTTTCATATAACCCAATGCTCATTGCCATGATTTTAAGTCACATTCTGCTCTCTAAGGTTAACAGGTCAACATTGTTTAACATTTTTACGGCACAAAAATGTCACCACGTTTTTTAGGCTAACAGGTAACATCAGCTAGCATCAAATGTCATGGCTTGCCCAGTTCAAGTAGAAAAACAACTCAGCAGGAGAGAGGCTGAAACAAACAGGCAAATAGGTTACTATTACAGAGGCAGCTTAAACTGAACAAAGGTGTTTCTCATAAACTGTGATACCATGTCACAATACAATAAAAAAATAATCAGGTAATAACCATATGTTTAAAAGAAGGCCTGCTTATAACTTAAGGCAGAAACAACGGACTTAAAACCACACATCTCCTAGAACAACATGAAGTGCCAAGTAGTAAATGACAGTTGAGTTTGGTAAAATTTTTCCTGACAACATCCCCCCTCTTTAGAAAAGCCAGATTTCTCAAACCTGAAACCTTTTGTAATCAGTTTTGATGAAGCTTTTGTCATGAAACATTTCCCAGCTCCAGGATAGTATTGGTGTTGAAGCCAGAAAGAAGATTAAATATCTCCAACGACATCCCTCTTGCTGCTCCCTTCTCCCTAAAACAGCCAGCAGCTCACCGGGTGAGCACTCACATGAGTCACGGAAAGAGACCTGAAGTCCCTGCTCCACCAAGCTATGAGTTACTCTTCTCTTCCAGAAAAAAAGCAGCAAGGCAGGATTTTTTTGCAGGATAAGGAAATATTCTCACATACAACTCTCTGTCTCGTCTCCCCCCCCCCCAAATACTTAGTTGGAGCTGTCAACAGCACAGAAACTCTAATAAAGCTTGAAAGGCAATCTAATCTGTACTCATCGAGTTTGCAGGGGTCACCATATAACATGCATTTAATATGCCTTTACAATGGGCTAAAACCCGAGAAGCTGGCTGATAAGGCTTTGCGGCCTGTAAACACTGCATGCAAGATTAATGGGTAAGGACTCGTGATAACAAAACGTTCTTTTCCTTGGCTGAGATTGCTGTAGGCTCACAAAACAACAACAAAGGGTTTTAGTACCATACTTCATATCTTATTCCAGCTCCTAGCCTTTTAAAGATTAAAACTGGAAGGAATTGAGTTAGCAGAAGAGGATCAAGAAAATCAGAGTACGACTTCATAAACATTTACAGAAATGGAGAGATACAAGTGATGTACTTCTCAAAGACCTAGCTGATTAACTAAAATGCAAAGACACCTCAAAACAACAAAATAAAGCAGCACGGTATCTTGTAGGTGGAAATCTAAGGAAACGACAAGAAAAGGCCACAACAAGGCAAAATGTACAGAAAAAGGAATAGAAACTCTCTTCACCTACGTAACCCAACATAGGATTTTTTTTTTTTCAACTCTGGTCAAAGTACAAACTAGAGAACAAGGTAAAAGAAACCACCTATATAAAGGGGAAAACAGTGGCAATGACTTAGGAAATACCAATTTCAAAATTAAAAAAGGCTTTAGGACTAAAGGCAGCAATGTATCTAAAGGCAGAAAATTCTACCCAAATCTTCAGCACGTTTATATAAAGTTTTCGAGAGGAGAGAGACGCACACATCAAGAATGGTTCTTTCTTCTCTGTTCATTTAGACACCACTAGGCAGAATGGACTCAGACACTGTACAGTTATACAGATGACTGGATCAAAGTTTGGGTTTCTTTGAAAAAGAAGTTTCCCTCGACTGCAACATTAACTGCCTCAACCTAGAAGAGCATCAGTTACGCCGAGAGGCAGGCAGGTATCGGAAGGCACCCGTTTCCTGATCAACCACTGCTATTCTCTCGCCCCAGATTAGGGAAGAGAAACAACATCCTCTCAAGGACAGATGCACTGGAATAAGCACCACTGGCAGGATGGGCCCGGATGCGAAGCTTTTGGACAATCTCCAAGCTCTCAGTAACTGCCTGACTGGCAGAAAAAAAATTAACACGATCATGTGTCTGGCTTGAATCATTTCTTCTCCAGTTTGGTGCAATAATGTCACAGTTTCCCTCTAACTACAAGAAAATATTATGCAAACCAAGCTATTTGCCAAGAGAAGCTGCTTTCGGCAAGGAAATGTCTCCCTGCGCAAAACGACTGTAACTTGGGCATTGGGACAGGGGCACAGACAACAATTTCAAAATACCTTAGAGTGGATGGCAGAAAACTTCGTGGTACCAACACCACTAATAATTATGATGCAGGAAAGTCTAAAAGCTCATCATGTCTCAAGCTGCTCTAAGTGAAGATTCATTAGCACTCAGCAGCTTTCAGTTTTTTACTTGTAGCATTCATTTTCATTACACCATGCTTCAAACAATGTAGAACTGAATGATAATTTAGGTTTACCAAGATAAAGATGTCTATATAAAGGCACCAGCTGAGTCTAGATAGATAAAACCAGAATTGCTGTCTGGCTGCCAGGTTTGGCGCTCAGACTTACACAAAGTCACCGCTGAACAATTCAGAGCCACAAACTCTCCAAAAGCATTTTGCACCCTCTCAGCTTTCCAAAAGATAATGCCAGGCTAGAGCTAGGGTGGTCTTTAGGACAGATGAATTTTACCATATATGAAAGTTTCATGATATCCATCTCCTGCCCAGAGGATAATCAATACGGTGAGCTGGAATACTAAGAAGAGGGGCACAAGCAGATAAATGGGAAGAGCTGACTGTAAGAAAAACCAAATACAAAATACTGTCTTGATATACTCAGGGTCTGGGAGCTGTCTTAGTCTTATTTATAGTTTTATATAAAACTTTCTATTTCAACTTTTAAGTATTATCACAACTGAGCACTTAAACTCTCATGCAGGAATAGAGTCTCCTTAGCATTTCAACAATACTGAAACTTTTACTATCAGCATCTTCCAGAACGGAAGGAAACCCTACCCATTTCACAAGAAGTGTTTCCCAACAGAAAAGACTGTAAAAAATGCAAGCAATGTGGATCAGGACAGCACTCTCAAACATACAGTTTAAGCCTCCAGCAAATAGGAAACCCAAGGTAGAGGAAAGACAGACAAGACAGAAAGACAGACAAGAAAAAAAAGATTGCCAGGTTGATTTCTGGTCACTGCATCTAAACTAGCAAAATGTATTTGTCTGTACCAGTCCGTGTGTGCTGAAAAAAACCGCAGTCCTTCACAGAAGCGCAGCTTCACGCATTTACAGGCTGATTCACCAGAGGCTTCTGGACATGTTTCATTTCTTTATTCAAATAAGCCTCATGCCGTGGGAGTGTTACGTGCAACACCCTTCCGTTTCACACACGCTTTTACTATTGAGTTTTCTGTGCACTGCCTCTCATCTACATCATACATAATGAAAAGTTGGTTTTATTGACCTTGCGCTAGAGCCAAGGATGGATTGTGCAGAAGTACCTGGCAGCTCTCACTCTTTGTTCCTCTTTTTTTTATTAGATCTCTTCTATGTCTTTTATTGACAGTTTCTTCCCCAAGGGATGCTGTCACTCCTACACACACACTCACACTCTTGCTTGCACTCTCAGTACGTGTATAAGGATATGAAAGCTCACTGGCAACAGAACGAGAAATATGCACAGCATGGGCTTATACTCAACCTCTTCTCCAGAAAGCTCATTTTATCTACATCATCTTGAAAGCCTTTTCTGCTGAGATAGCTATCGCCACATGCTACAAAATGGAGAAAAGCTGCAAAGTCATCTTTGAAATTGTGCCAGCTGAGCCAACGCACATCAAAAAGCAAGAGCTTTGCTTTTTTGTAGTTCGAAAGACAAAGAGCTCTATAGCATCTGTAGCTCAGAGGTCAAAATAAGACATTGGAGAGCATGTGAATGAATTACAAATGCTTCCTTTTCACATCTGTTTCCTTCCAGCACTAGCATGACCACTGATTTCCAGGTGCAATCAGTAGAGCAAGCCCATGGCTCTAACCAGGCTCTACTTTCACCATACTCAGCCCCCTGTGCACCCCCAGCACGCATCCCTTTTCACACTTTAGACACCATTCTCCAAGTGCAAAGCTCCTTCTACTTTAACAAGCTGTTACACATTAAAGTGGCCAACAACTGTCTCTATTGGAGTGTGTACTGGTGGTTTATATAGAATAAGTTTATTTCATTGAAAAATATATGTTAAAATAAAATTTCAGTGTCCTTTATATAGGAGAAAAATTCCCTAAGCCCAAGTGAAAAAATGAATCCCATCAGCTTTAAGAGAGTCTGTAAACAAGGGCATCTTGCAGTGCCAGGAGACTGCAAATTACCAGAGGTTTCCACAACCCTAAATTTGGTGCTCATTTAAGATTCTGTTAAGTAAGCTAAATATATTATTTACAAAGGAAAATAAGCAGAAAAAAGAAGAGTTTTTATGAATGCATAGTTCAAATGTAATCAATTATATTAGATTATTGAAAGATTGATATACAAGTAACAAAATCACTCTGGAACTTCATTACAAGAGTAAGACGTTGTTTTCTCTCAGTAGAAATTATGCTTCCCTTGTTACATTCTTCAATAAACGAGAAAGGTGTGCTGAATAGTCATCTTTGTTTTTTCTGCTTTACATGTAAACACTTTCTTCTTTTGCAAAACACACTTGCATGTGAGCTAGACACTGACATGCCAGTCTTTCAGGGTACCACTGATGATACTGTTAGTGACACTGAGTGAAAAAGCAAAATGCTACAATAAATTTGATTTAAAAAAAAAAAAAAAGAAAAGAAAAAAAACAGGAGGAAGGAGGAAGAAAATAAAAGAATGAGCAACTGAAGAAGAGGGGACTGGAAAGCAATCAGATACGTACCTCCTAATGCAGAATAAGCAGAGACAGCCAGTCACAGAACAGAAAGGTGATAGGTCATAGGCCATAAGGAAAACAAGAAGGCACATTTAAACCACTCATTAAAAAATCATAGCCAAAACCAAACCAAGAGAAACTCACAAATAATATGGAAAAATAAAGACATACAAAAATAACTATTTGAAGAGAAATCCTTTTTTTTTGTACACAGAAAACTGAGTTGAAATATCTCACAGTTTTCTGAAATGACCTTATGGAGACTTAGTTGTTATTTACCAGTCACAGCATGTGGTAAATACCATATGGCGTTTCCTTTTTGTCGCGGAGTTTTTATTTCTTATACATCAGAAATAAAACTCCAAAGTTCGAAACAAGATTGCTAATTTGGATACATAAAATAAGAAGTAACAACCTTCAACCATAAAGGAGTTACTTGTTTTGGTTCATACATTTTTAAAAATACAAAGTTAATCCTATTACCTTCACAAGAAAGCAGATAGACACGGAAGCAGCAAACATGCTAACAACGAACAAACATATAGCAGCAAAACTGCCCTTATAACTAACCTAATTTCAGCAGCCAACCTTCTCTATCTGGATTAAAAAATGTATGCGTTAGATCATTTCCATCATCCTCTGGAATTTTAAACGGCTCATTCTTAATACTTTCATATAAATTCTAGAAGAATAAAAAAAGAGGAAAAAGACCTCATTAATAAATGTCTAACAGAAAATGCAACCAGGACATCTTACTGCTTCTCAGACTATTTGTATAAAAAGTATAGGAAATACTGCCCATAAAATTCTGGACCATCCCTTCTCAATCTTTGTTTAAAATCAAACTTAATCAAACCAGTAAACTACTTCATCTACAAACAAGTGTCTCTTTTTACAGATTTTATAAGCACTCATAGCAAAGACACTTTTTTCTTTAACTTCAGCATTCAGTATTTCAAAGGTTTCAGCTTCAGGTCTCATTTAGTACAAGCTTTGCCAAATGAATCTGAGTTTTCAGAAAATGGTTTAGACCATCACACTGTCTTAGAGAAATACGTATTTTTACTAATATCTCACGGGACAGGAGGAAGCTCCACAAGACACATGGAAAGAAATGAGAGGCAATAATGAAACAATGATTTTTACTATTTTTTCCAGCTTTCTCTGACTTATCCAGAAATACTACTTTTTTTCATAAGAAGCCAATTCCACAAGAATTTTGCCATCAGCAAACTACTGAGAGATATACAGAGTGTTTTTCTCTGGAATGTCCTCTCCTCAACAAAAGACTGAATATAGCAAGAACTAGCTCAAAGCAGCTGTGAATATCAAGAAATGCTTCTTTCAGCTACTCAAATGGTTATGCACGCTAGAAAATGTTCTTCTTACTTTCCCTTGACAAATTTGCCTGAGAACGGTTGTATGCGCTTCTAAGTTTCCTATTAAAAACACAAAGCAATGCCTTGTCTTACCCAGTCTAACTTACCCGTAGTAATTCTTCTGGAAGGTCTCCACCTTCATTAATTCCACGATTCATAGAAATAAACCTCTCTACTGTTGGTTTATCTCTTACGTTGTGGTTGTGCAGACTGGTATTTAACATAATGATCGCAAATGAAAGCACATAGCATGTATCTGAAATAAGATTTGAAAAATGATTTATCTTTCCATATGTTGTGGCACAAACCTGTAAAATGAATATATAGCTCATCCTGACTGATAAAGAAACAGGTAGTCAAAAAATCCTCAACACTATACACGAAAGCAAAGTCTCAAATCTCTCTTTAAACTGTTGAAGTAAGCCTAAGGAGAAAAAAATATGTAACAATACAAATTAAAAGCCAGTAGGAGAAAAACAGTACAAGAGAATCCAAAAAAATGTTTAATTCTTTGAAATCATTGCTATCCCCCATATTAACATTTCACTTGAAACACTGAAGTGTTGTTGGGCAAAACATTCTCTGCACACAGATTTTGCCTAGATCATATTGGTAGATCCTATAACAGACTTGGTCAATCAGACTCCTACTCAAAGTACTTCCAAAGCTTTCTCCAGAGAGAAAGAACAGTTTCTTCAAAAAAATATCTGAACTCCATTTAAACAGACTGAAAATTACATTGACTCGATTTCTTGGCATACACGAGGTGGCTAGTACTACTGAATAATATCACAAGATGATAAAGAAGATCTTATCACGCCTCTTGTCATGGTTATGATTATAGTAAATTTTCCCAGTATTCAAGTACAAGATCCTGTGTAAGAAAAAGCAGGACGGAAACCTCTCTGCTACATAGAGGAAAAACATGTTTGCATCTTCAGCATTTTGTTTTCAAGAAGTATTTTCCTCTCTAGCTGTTGCAGACCTGCTTTACATCAACCTTTTCCTAGCCTATATGTTCCTCAAACTAAGTGACCAACAGCAAGCTATGTGTGTATATAACTAAACAGATCAACAATGCCAGAATGTGCTAGGGCATCCTGGGCAGTGTCACAACGTTTTGTTAGCTTTTATGACTTGAGTAATTCTAAACCAAGTAATTCAATGGAAAACCAAGGTGCATTTCTAACTGAAATAAATTATTGCTGAGCAGACTGCTAAAGAGAAAGGATATGGTCCTCATAACAAAAATGGGTGACTTCCTAGAAAATATACTATAGCCACATATAGGTGGACTTGACAGAGAGACAATGAGGTGCAAAGTCCTTATAACGGACAGACGAGACTACCCAACCTATTGGTCTCTTCTGCCTTTAAGCCCCTGAGAATCTTACTTTTCCAATTCCTAGCCAAAATCTTTGGCGATATTTCTAAAGTGTGTTTTACATTTTAATTGGCTTAGATATATACTAATGCTGAAGTTTTATAAATGGAAATGCATTCTGACCATAAGCTTGCACCTCATGGAAACAGAGTGTAGGATTAGACAGTTGCATTTTCCCAGTTCTCAGAAATTTCTCATTTCACCTATTATTTTATCCTGAACCTCCAAACTGGCCATCATCTTCTTGCATCAGATGTAGAAGAACATATATGATCCAAAAATACATATATATACGCTTAAGAACTCCTATCGTGTCCTGTGACTAACCTGTAGACTGGAAGACTCCTGGGTTACAAAGGCAATAGCGTGAAGCAAAAGCTTCCATCATACGATCAATTTTTTGAGCCTCTCCTGGGAGTCTGAAGCTCCACAGAAACTGCCTACAGAAGGGAAGAACAGTTGTTAGACTCATTCCAATATTTATATATTAAGCATATATTACTAATAATCAGAAACAATCAAACAAAAAAAATCAGCAATGTCTATATAAAATGTCCTAGAAATATGCTCTCAATCTCTCAACGCACAAGTCAAGAGCTATTATAAAGCAACATGCACAGATGGCTAGCCCAGTAATTCAGCCAGCAACACTGCATGCTATCAGGCAAGATAATATGGCAGTTCATATTCTGAGACTCTCTCTTTTTTCCAGATTAGTAAACAGTTTTCTGTATGCATCCCATTTTTGCCATGAGAATGCTACGGGGAAACAGTTCAATCCTCCCTGGGTTTCCTGGCTACTAAAAGCAATGAACATTCAGCTAGACTTTACTTACAATGTAAAGAGACACATTACATAAAATATTTCTGGTAGGGGAGAGAAGCAAGGAATACAAAAACACTTAATATCTTGACCTGAACTCATCAAAAACATTTTAAAAATAGTAAGAACAACAAGAAAAACCCCAGTGCTTAGAGAGGTGCTGCCTGTCTAGTGTAAGTTCCACCCGACAAGAATCAGACCTAGATCTTAAAAAGAAAGACTCGTGATATCATCTCAGTAATTTTGCAATATATGCAGGAGATCTGTGCTCCTGTTTAGCAGCATGAACCAGAATACAGTTTTTACTTTCATAACTTACAATTTCTACATACAGGTACACTGGAATGCATACAGGACAGAAGTCTTCACAAATTTACTGTTGGCACACTGTGGCGCTAAAAAGCTTCAAGGAATTTAATAATTTATTCTTTTATTTCTTAGCAAAAAAATTATCTGAGTTAAAATAGGATCTAAAACAGCAAAGTTACATGCTCTGCCATGCAAAACAAGTTCTCAATATTCCCTGTACACTGGGTGCCAATATAATAACCATTTATTCCTGTCTTCATCAGTTTTCATTTTAGGACATTAAAGTGTCACAGGCCATCTTTAGTTTGTCAGCTCTATATACTGTCTTTTACTCACCTCGTGCAAGGTTCCAACCCAGATCACGAATTTTGTAAGCTACCAAAATACAAACATTTAATAGTAGCAGCTGCTAAGGAAGAATAAAGTCAAACCTAACGTTAAATTGGGTAAAAGAGATAGGAATACGAAGCCTCCCAGACAAGCTTCAGCAGCCAGAGAAAAGGCTTCCTTAGCTCAAGCCTCAGGCAGCTCAACTTATCATCACCACATCACTCAACCATAGCAAAGCTGTTCTGACTCCACATCACAAGGCACTGCACCAGAGACAAAGATCACACCAACATTTCAATATATCTGGTGTCAGGAGGGAGTCACTTGTGGCAACAAAACTGGCAGAACTGTCTAAATCAACTTAATTTTGCTAGATCTATTATGGATTTCCACCAAGACAAGAAGGGATTTCACAAGATCACCGTATGCTAGCATCCCAGAGAAATCAAGTAACTGTTCACATAGCAAGGCGAAAAGTATACTAAGATACTACACTTTCTTTCACATGATGAGTGGGAAACTCTGAGGGAAGCAGAAGGAAATTACTTGGCTCAAAGTTTACCTCTTTGCAATTGAACATAATCACTGATTATAGTCAGTGGAATTCCCCCCCTCTTCCCACCCAGAGGAACAAGTTGAGGTGGAAGGAAATGAGAAAGAAGATGGCAGCAAAGAAAATTATTTATTTGTTTGGGTTTGGAGTTTGTTTTTTACCTATCTCTGTGCTAAGATATAAACCAGATCTTCAGATGTCCGCATATGGCAGGCACACCAAAGAGTTACGGTTATGTTTTAGTTGTTTGTATTTGTCTGAAATAATTAAAAGTTTTCATCTTCAAAGGCAGCACACACACAAGCAATTGGAAGGGTTAAACTAGAGCTGTCCCTGCCAACTTGCACAGTAATGCGTATAATCGTGCTGAGCTGTAGATCAGCTTTCTGACCAATAAATCAACACAGTGACTCATATGAACGTGCAATTCCATAAAGGAAGCTCAGGTCAAAAAAAAAGAAAGAATTTACTCACCTTAAGGCTTGTACAAGATTGAGATCAGCGAACTCATGGAGTTCAACAAAAGCCTGAAGAACTTTAATATTAAATTCATCTCTATGAAAGACAAAAATGGAAATAGACAATTACAATTCCGAACTTTAAAGACTTGTTAGTTATCTCTATTTGCTTCCGAGAATAAGCACGGAAATAAATGATCATACTGATCAAACCAAGCCATCAGAAATAGTTTACACATTTATTTGAGAGGTATTTTAATATTTAACACTTGTATTTTGCCCATTTTTGCTGGTAGGTTAGCAAGAGCTAGTACACTTGAACTGATTTTAGCACTGCTTATTTAAATGATCCAAAAATGGCCTGGCCTTCTTTGCTTCACATTTATTATTACTGCACCTGCCTTGATATGGGATGATACCTGATAAATTTATCCAGTAAGAAGTCTTTTGCAGAAATTGTGTCATGAACTCTTAAAACAACGGTTAATGTAAGACTAATTTCTTTAGCCATACAACACATGAAAAACAAGCCATCCCCTTTTTTCCCCTCTATGAACAGAAAATATTAAAGCAGTCTATTAATTTATGTACAAAGATGAGGAACAGAAATGCTTCAACTGATTGTACCTAAGAAAAAGAACAGCTTTTTAAAAGAGCTACTTAGTATGTACTATATTCTTACTCCATTCTCAAAAATTGTTACAATGAAAGTTTACTAAAATCGGAATAGGTTTTGAACAGCCTTCCTCTCACCTATCTTTTATATTGCTACGTAAATCACGAGCCAAATGATGCTTTATTTGATACAAAGGTGTTTAAATGCAAAAGTAACATTTAAACATTAATGAACACAAAACTATTTGGATGCAGACAGAATTTAGCCTACACCATCACTGAGTTCATATGCCAGAAGTGTAAAGGTTTATAATCCTCAGGGTGTGCTTTAAATACATCACCAAGACAGAATGTTGCATACCAGCCTCCACTCGAAAACAAAGGTGTGCACCCACCAAGAATTACCTGTTGCATTACTAACTGCATACTCAGACTAACCTGTAACACTCACGAGTAAATACCTTAAAACAAACTATTCATTCATTAGGATGTCCCCATATTGTTTACAGAAAAACACATCAGCTCTGTCAAGCAAAACAAAGCAATTCTCATCACATTTAGTAACGCACAATTCAACTGCGTGACTACTTTTGAGTGCAGTGAAGTCAAGTGGCGTAACAGTAGAACAGGAAGAGAGCACTCAATAGGGTACTTTGTTACTCTAAGCCAAATACTGATTTTGCTTGTATGTACGTAAAGCTGCAGTAATTCAGAACAAATATTTGCCATATACTCTAATTTTTGCTCTTCTAGGTTTTAACGTAGACTGGATTAATAGTGATACTTGTGCTGGGTACAGCTCCAAAGACACAAGCCAAATATCATGAAAGGTCTAGGCAGCCACTTAAAAAAAATAAGTGAAGACTTGCCCATGTATAAAGAAATCTTAAATCTTTTATAGGATGTAATTCATCCCTTATTTATTGTACCTTTTTAGATATTACCTCGTTCCATTTTACTATTCACTTTTTTTCAGTTTGCTGAGTGCTGTAACACTATAAAAGTCAATAATTTAAAATATATCTCTTTATGGCAGAATGTTATACAAATATTTCATTCTGTTGACTATCCTGGTCTCATCTTCAGCTATATTTAGCTAGAATGCAGAAGTAATTCATGATGGGCCCCCAAGAGGGAGTGGCAAAGTAAAAGAGAATGTCCTCAGAGTCCAAATGCCTTGATAAAAGATAGTACGTAACTCAACAAAAACTCATCTATAATATGCACTGCCATTTGCATAGCACAAATCACTTAATAGCCTGTTTCTGAGGTAATCACAAAAGCAAAACTAGCAGCTTAAGACCACCTCAGTTGCCACATTTTATTTTATCCCAGGGTATTTATTTAATCCCAGGACCTAAAGGCCTAATACATTATCTTCAGAAGAACATGAATAAAAATTATTAGGATTCTAGGAAATTAATGTTGCAGTTCAAAGGAGTATGATGAACCAATTCCCCATTCCAGACCTGACTACCTTGAAATTTCCACACGCATTCCTGAAAATCAAATTTTCATCTCTTCACCTCCAACCCCCCTTACTAATTCACATAAATGAAGAAAAAAAATAGACAGAAATATCATTTGATTTCCTATGACCATATTAATATTGCACACTTCACAGAAATGAAGAAACATGCAAAAAACAGTTAAAAGTAGACTGACTGGATACACTGAATAAAAGGTCCTTTTAAAGCAAAAAATAATTTTAAATTTATTTTTGACTTCAACTGCTCCTTAAAATGAATAGGCTGCTTCTGCCTTGTGGGAAAACAGGAGCAGTGTGTTAATTTTTTTCACTTTTCCTAAGATTTTATTATCCGGTTGATGGATTTATACAAAATTTCCTGATCAAATTTGCTATTCAGTATGACCACTATATTTGTCTGTATTTAAGTCTTGAAAAATTCAGAAGATATAATTGAATTGCGTATTTATCTGTATACATACTCAATATTAAAATAGGTTGCCCTGTATTTTCAGATTAGACCACAGTGCTGCCCAGCAGCATCCCTGCCAGGGATGCAAAAGAACGAGCAATAAATTTCTTAGTTTTAAATGTGAACCCATAAATAGTCACACGAATATTACTGATGACTCCAGTGAGCCTGGACATATTGGTAAGACCTTTCTGCATGAGTACAGGGGTCCTGGGAATAGGGCTAGAAAAACTGGAAGTATTTCAGAATACAATACCAAGGTGGAATGTAGCTCTCAAAAACGAACACAGACTGTTTTATACAAGCTTTGTTACAGTTTTGCAATCATGGACATTAACATATAAGTGATTTTATAATACTGATTGCCCAAATATTCAAGAGAAACAACATAATACTGTTGTATAAAAATTGTTGAAATGTCTACATATACTGTACAGAAACTTCATAGCAAAGATCTATTTTCAAAATACACATATTACAGCAAAAACTTTCATTAAACCCATTAAAGTCATGAGGAAGTTGCTGAGCACAAACTTAAGCCATTGATGCTGTACACAGATTACGGGTGCCTCAGAAGGGATCTGCCAGAACATATCGCTACAGGAGTATATCCTAAATGAGTCAACTTTTAAACTTCCATAACTGGCATCTGAACCGGAGCATGTGCAAGCACGTAGATACACGTACTCCAACCCACTCTTCACTTATGTCTCCTTCTGCTGCCTTTTTCAAAATCAATTCCTGGGTTGCATAGCAATATAAGTAATTTCCATTTTGATTGTGTTTTGCAATGGTATGCATAAATATGCACGTTGCATGTTTATTGTACTAGGATTGATAAAGATACTGTGCGGCTGCCCTTTGAGACGCCTACTTATTAGGGGGAAGGCTGTGTGCAGGGAAGAAAACAACACTACAACCTGCTTATAACTATTGTCCCAGGAACTACCCATTTTAATAAGTCATTTCTTTACTATCCAATTATTAGTGATTGTAAATCACTCCTTGCCTGGGCGCAGTATCAAGGGTTACCGGAACTGTTGCAATACAACTCTCAGACATTCCAAAAGCTCATGGTATTAAGTTCTGCACTACAGCCAAATTGAAAGGTATTTTCTCAAAACAGTAAGTTACAATGAATAACATATTATTCCACAATGTACCCATTTAAAAACAACAACCCAACAGAAAAAAAACTATCAGAATACCGTAAATAATTTTACTTCCCACTGTAGATTTTATAGATCTACAGTAGTGCTCTCATGCAGCCTGTGAAGGGGAAGGTAACTACAACTACCAAAACCCGTAAGTATGCTTTGTAAACTCAAGAACAAAGTTTCAATATTTTTATTTTACCTTTCACCGAGGTAATCTCCAATTACCGTTTTATTTAATCCCTCTCCTTTATAAAGGAACTGTGCAATGTCTTCTGCAGTGTTCTGCAGGAGGTCATTTTCTATCAGAAACTGTATTCCCTAGGAAGAGCAATTCCAGAGGAAAAGGAATGTTATGTTTTCTTCCACAAGCATTTATGTAAATACTTCTTATAACATTTGGTATTAATATACTGACACAGACATATACATAGCACATTAAGAATTACATTAGCCTACAGAATTATTTTTTTTTAAATGAAATGGTAAACAAATGTTTTTCAGTTAGATAAGCAATATTTAGTACTGGTTTAAAAATTAAAATGAGAATACATTTTTAAGGCTAGAAGTACTAGGTGGCAGTTTGAATCCCTCAACAAAAGAAATACCAGATATTAATTGAATAATGATTCCATGTTGCTCTTTGGAGTTAATGTGTGAGTTAGCCTGTTCACAATATTGCATAAATGTCTGCAGAGACATAATCTGTAAAATCATATAATGAAGAGCTACGTAGAAATAACTTAATTACCACCATGACACAAAATAAAGCATCTATTATAATCTACAAACTGCAACCCAATACATCAAGCCACTACTTGCAGTAGCAGTTGCTGCTGAAGATACTGAAACCGGTTTAAAGGAGTTTATGCTGACACTGGGATTATCAGTGGCTTCTGTTTGCGCTGGAACTAAACTATTCACAAAGGACTTGAACTAGACTATTCACAAAGGACTGTTCACGAACCAGTCAAGCTTCTACCAAAGCCAGGAGGAGCGTCTTACCCTGTCCCTCAGTGGGTACTTGATCAAGCCCCTGGACTCCTATGCCTCCATAAATTACTGGCCCTATAACTGGCACACTCTAGGGATGCCCAGAGAACTTTCTGCAAAGCGGTAAAGAAAGGAGACTAAGAGTTATATAAAGATTATGTAAAGGATGGAAGGGATGTTATTCCAACACTCAGCAGGTCACGAAGAGATAACGCTCTTTTTTTCCCCACCACACACCCCAACAAAGATGTTGCTGCTCCTGCTGATTTCATACAACTGTTAACAGCATGCTAGTGAAAAGTAGAAATGGCAACTGTAAGTACCCTTAATGTCTTGGATTCCAAATATGTACAGAAGAGCTTAATAAATTATTCCAAATATTTTCTGCTAGAATATTTCATAATTTCAGAACTATTAGAAGTTTTTCAATTTCTGCAAATTGAATATATTTCTTTTTTATTTCATTACAACCGGGAAAACTTCCATTGTTTTTTGATACAGCAGAGGAGGCCCTGAAGTAACATTCAAAAAAGTAATTATCCTTCTGTTTGGTTGATTCTGTGTTTTTATAATGAAACGATTACCTGCCTGACAAAAAAAGTCAATTTTCTGACCTAATTTAACAAAATGAACTGTGATGTTATAAGGCTTGAAGCTTTTAAAAAAAAAAGTCTGAAATGCAATTGTCTCAAAACAATTTTATCATCATCTGAAAACTTAATTTCAGGGACAGGCTGGTATTCTGACTCTGACAAGTTAATATTTTGATAAGTCATTTCAGAACAGACATGATTTCGTTGCAAAGAATATATCCATTTTATCTTGAAGCAGAAATAGCTGAGCTTTCCTCAAAAATGATGCCTTCCAAAGCTTATTTGATAACTAAATATTTGTACAAAAAATTCATTTGACTATGAAACACAATGTTTTTTCCCATACCAAGTTATTCGAAAAGCTCTCAGCTCTGTTGACCGAGAACCATCCTTCTAACAAACATCAGAAATAGCAGTTGCAGATTCCCTTGTTCAACACCTGGACCGTATTATTCATGCTTAGTGTAAACGGACTGACCAGAATAGTTTTTAAGAAGTTGTACAAGTTACTGAAAAAGACAATGGACATGACTAGAAGCACGGAAAACACATTTCTGTGCACAGAAGCAGATACTTTAACATACTACAAAAATCAATTTAACTTTCCTTTCTCTGGATTTTTTTTTTTCTGTTGTGTTTGGCAGGGGGGGTCTGGGGCTTTTGGGGGGTTTTGGTTGTTGTTTTGTTTTGTTTTTTAATTATTCTTAAGATGTTAAAGAACCAGAAGTCAAATAGACAGGAAAAGGAATTTGTCTGGGACAAATCCAGTGTCTGGAATAAATGGTAAAATAGGTCAGCCAAACCCCCATCAACTCCTATGCTATCTTTTGTCTTGATGCAAATTTTCTTTCTGTAGACTGACAGGAGACGGAAGACAGCTGTACTAGTTTCACCTCCCCACACAAAATTCACGGCTACAGAAGTATTCAATATTCACTACAAATATTGCATAGATTTTTTTTTAAGTCAGTGCAATGAAACCTGCTTTGAATTTCATAGCTTTTACAGTAACTTAATTACAAATTTTGCAGTTATTTAAACCCTGCCTTTGTCAAATTCATTTTCTGGGCCCAAGGCAGGCAGTACTGACTTCCAGTGCTGCAAATTTCAAGCACAGCTTTCTGTCCTCTGCACAGGGATTCTTGAAATGTTTTACAAACTTTACCATTATAGCCCTTCCCACAACAGCTAAGCAAATCCAGATAGCAAGGTACATGATGTTACATCACGTAACTGCGTTAAACACAGCTATTCTCAACGAGAATTTCCTGGGTGGGGGCAGGGAGAATCGCTCTGCAAATAGGTTACACACTAGAAAATGTAAAGGTCTTCAACTAAAAATTGTAAAAGAAAATTACCTCACTGTGTTCCTGCTAATATGAAAACATTAGAACTCTGTAATTTGGTTTTAAAGAAGAAAACTTGGGGGAATCAGCGCATGTATACCCCAGTTCTTTCACATTCCTAACTCCGAAGACCATCTTCCCTCCCACTTATGAAGGAAAAGCATCCTTTTTGCAATGACCCTAAGTTAATTCTCTCAACATGAGAGGGACGTATATTTTAGCTGCCTGTAATTTAAAGTAGCAGCTGCAAACAACATGATCTAGCTTTAGAGCAGCCAGCTACTGCAGGCCACCACTGATTCATAGACATTATTAAGAAATTACTACTGTAAGTCTGTTTACCACATTTAAATTATGTTACAGTAGCAATGCAGCCACAACATCTATTTATAGAAATAATTTCACCCAGCAAGAACAGTAACAAAAATAGTTAACATTGGAATGAAAGCATCTGACATCATCCTGCAACTTTGCCACAAACTTCTAGGACGTGAAAGAGCTGGAGGACAACAGCAAACTATCAGGATATTTGGGGGTATTCTGCTCGCAATAGAACAGAAGTTAGACAGTCAGCAAAATGGAAAATAAAAATAAAAGACATGGTCAGCAGCTTTAAAAGGGTTCTAGATCTCAAAGTACTTGAGTGTTTGGTAAATTGAAAGCAGCCTGAAGAATAGCAGCCATCACTGTACTTGGAACATTACAGAAAAGCCACCAAAATGTAACTGAAGTCAATACAATTGGAAAGAAAACATGTCAAGAACTAACACAGAGAAACAAATGCTAAACAATTTCCAAAAAAAACCTTAAAGAAGACTCTTCACAAATTCAAAATGGAATCTCAATTACAAACAATAGAAGGCAGTAAAACAAAGCAAGGAAGATGTAAAACGAAAAGTAAAGGTTAAAGGTTAAATACGTCAAAGCAGCTCTTTTAAATATATCAGGGGAGGTCTGTAAGAGAATGTGCAGGTCCCTGAGTCTTCCCAACAATTAACAATTATTTCAGAAACGTAGAGGCACTCTAGAGAAATGAACTACTACTTGGCTAAATGCACAGCAGATTTCTTGAAACTGGTAACTAAGTTTCTACCTGCAGGTGTTTGTAGAAGTCATATAGGTACACATATGTATGTATACAAACATAGAGATGTCCATACATGCCTCTTTCCCAAACAGAATTTAGATATGAAAATAGAAAAGTCTATATGAGCCCAAATTAAAAAACAGGTTAAATGTCTCTTGGAAGAAACAAAAATAGGAGGGCATAAAAAAAAAGTATGGCCTCACTAATAACCAAATATCAAAATATTTTTAGAATTATATTTTACATATCAACATAGAACATCCCTATCAGGTACAAAAAATCTTTCTGCGAGCCAGCTCAATCAATACCTGACATATTTGATTGCTGATAAACAACCTCCATTATTAAAAAAGGTTTGCTTAAGTGAAAAAAGCACGACTGGTAAATGACTAGATGACTAATTCAAATTTAACCCTCTGCTCAGTGTGTTACAGGATATACAAATAAGGCCTGTGAACGTATATTATCAGAAGTGTTTTCTAAAGAAAACACGACTGTATTTGTCATAGATCGTATTACAAGCAGGAACTTAATTCCCGATAAGTGGAAAAAAAGAATTCTCTACCTTCTTAGGGTCCATGTTGAATTTCTTCCTTCCCATGGCTATTTGCTTATTTCTTTGTGTAGTTTTGCTGCACACAGAGAAAAAGAAGAAAAACAAGCAGTTATCAGTTGCTCTTTTACAAAAACAACTTCTGGATGAGCTTCTTTTAATTTGTATTTTGGCTACTTTGTATTTTCTATTACAAAAACAAGACATTCACTTTCTGTAAGGGGGAAAATTATGTTACTATTTTCAATTCCTTCAAGTGATTGCAGTTTCAGAGAACTATACAATTATCAATTGGACAGTCTAAAATATTACATTCTATCCAACATATTCTCTAGCCAAACGAATGACACACCTGAACAGGATAAAGTCAGGCTTTAGAGACTTTATAACAGACTGAATGAAGGTAATCCAATGTTTGTTTAGCACGATAAAGCTATTTTTATTTGCTATTCCTGGAAGACCTGTTCCAAGGTCTTATTGAATCATGTCCATATGTCAGCATTACTTACCTTTCTTCTACACTAGTCAGATTATCAATTTCTGTCATAACCTCAGCAATTTCAAATTTTAATCTCTGCCAAAAGAAGGAAGGACAATATGTTAACCTACATTAAAACACTTTCTGATATCATCTATCGTATATTAATATGATCAATTAGGTTTTATTTTCTAATATTTTCTAATATATTCTAATATCTAATATAATTTCTAATATAATTTCTAAAATTATATTCTAATATTTGCTAGTCACGTGAAGAAAAGTGATGAATCTTATGGCTTCCTTAGATATTTATCTTAAAGATTTTACCACAACTGAATGACTGTTAAACACATGCATCTGAACTCCCAGTGTGTGCTCATGTCAGAGCATCAAGACTAAATTGCCATGACCAATTTCAGTGTAAGATTTCTTTACCCGGATTTCTTTCTTACTCCTATCCTGTATGCAAATCTGCTGTTTAATGAGTTCTTGATTACACAAATCAAATGTGTACATATGCACATATTGCTTTACATAAATAAAGAAGTTACCATTTTTAAAAGCACACAAACGATGCATAAATCCTATTCATTATTAGTAATATTTAGCTTAAGTCATTTATATGTCTTAAAACCATTACCTGGAATTCATACCTAGGTATGCACTTTACTGTAACTTAATCTACTGAAGCAGTCTTCTAAGGATCCTTACAGATTAATCAATTACCTCAATATCATCAATCAGTTCTTTTTTCCTGCGACGAATATTTAAAAGCTCTTCTCTTTCTTCTATGGAGAGGTCATCAGGCACTGGAATAGACCAAAATGTACAGTCTTTTAGCATTCACAAACATACCTCATCACAGAAAACAGAATAAACCCGATTAAGAAAAGTAAGTTTACATGAAACACCAGGGCATTTTTTTTAGCTGGGATCATTTTCAGAAAAAAAAAAACACAGCCAAACCCCAAACCTAATTTATTAGAATTCTACTTTATAAAATCATAAGTAAGGTAATTGAATGAATGACTATGGACAGAATCTATCTGTCAAAAGAAAACTAGATAATCAAAGGAAACCTGTTATCATATAATATATGGTACGATTTGGCTCTACAGCTTAATTGCCAAATTCAAGTTTGATATCATTCCAATTATTTCAGTAACAGATCAACATTTTTCATGTAAATGAATTATGACTCAAAAGACATGACTATCTTTCAGGGAAAAAAGCCAAAGACCAGCCAAAGCTATATACAAGATGTGTATCCTGGTGCTGATTTCAGACAACATTCTAATTTTAGCAGTACCACTTCATTTGGTTGCTTTGTAGAGCAGCGATGCAGGTAAGTACAATACTACTAACATCCTTAACAGCAAATACTTTGCATCAGTAGAATATACAAATAAAAACACAGTCAGAATCAGTTATTTAACACAGTATATCACAAACGTGTTCTTGTATAACATTATTTAAGTGAGTCTGAAGTATTGAAGTTAATTTTAGGTCTCTCCTTGGCTATACTAAAACAAATCTGTTACCCCGCTGATAAAAATTACTTGCTACCAAAGATGCAAACGTGTTTCTGTACACGGCTATGGCTGTCACTCACTCGAGCAGCAGCCCCTTACCCTGTAGTCTCTGCCTGACAACCAGCAAACGTGAAAAGTTAATCGCACAAAATCTCTGCTTTTCTTGAGGTTTAGATCTTCCCTAGCAAGAAACTTCTTTGGGCAGAGATTACTCTCACTCACTTGTACAGCACTAGACATCAACCACAAATATTCAACCTCCTTTGCAATGATCCTATAATAACAGTTTTAATGCTACCCACTTTCTTGGAAATAGCTCCTTAATTATAGAACAGCTTTTCCTTCTAGCTCAGTAAAATGGAAGAACAAAAATAATTATTAAGATATTTAAATGGTTCTGTCCCAACAGCAACACACAACAAATGCAGTCACTTGGGATGGACGAAGTTGTTTCTTTATGTCATATACATATGTAACAAACTGTAGCAACAGGATCACAAGCAAAGGTTCAGCTTGACAGGAGATTTTTTTTAAAGACACATTCGAAACACAGCCTCTGTTCAAATCTTAACAATGAAATATATTTATTATTTTCAACAGCCAGTGGTTAAGCTCCTTTCTTTTTAGGATTCGAATCATAACATAAAATCCAAATGGCAACAGACCTTGTTAGACATGAAGCAATTATGGCAAATGATCTCATTTACCTACTCCAGATACAAACATGATTAAATTACTTCCAGTTTAGGAAATGACAGTCTTCTGTTGAACGAATACCAGACTTCAATATGTTTACCTGCTTTTTCCCTTCATCTCATCAGAAACCCACCCACTCCTAAAAATTCCTTGCATGCAAACGCTGATAAGATTCTTTTTGCATCAAACCTTGTAAATACACATGCCTACATCACATCTTTGTCTTACATGTATACTCTAAGATCTTAAACCCTCGAAACTCAAGAAATTTTATGACTATACGCACACTATGTACATACACATACCACAAATATTCCAATTAGTTAACTGAGGACTGACAATAAAAAAAGTGAAGACTGCTACCCAATGTTGATTGTTAAAAAGGTAAACTGCGTATGATCAATCACTCTCTTAGCTAGGAAGTATGCTCAAGTATCCTTAAAGCATTTTTGCAGTATTATATCGGTAGATGAAATTAGATTAAAATTTTGCAGTCCTAGTATTAGTAAAAGTTCATTTTTTAACTTTTTGCCACAGCAGACATTTTGGTAACTCTCACCTTCATTGGCAACTGGAAATACTCATCAGAGCCCAAACAGAAAATAATCTTTAAGTATTAAATATTTAGAATTCATAGCTGGTGATTGATTTTGTTCAAGCTGAGTTACAAAATCTCTGGATTAGCTGCTATCACAAACTCATCCCAAAGCAGAACGTCAGTGAGTGGTACTGCAGTTTCTTCTCCCTTACATTACCGCACAGTGAGAGCTCCTTGGGACAGGTTTGGAGTATCTAGAGCAAGTGAAATTGCTGTTTGGAATAAACATGAATTGTGAATTTTCTATGCTCAATCAACCCACCAAAGAAAAGAAATCAAACACCTCAATCCTTTTCCTACAGCACCCAAAGACCGTGCACTGTGTTTTTTTCCTTTCCTCTGATCACAGCTGCAGCAAAGAGACAACCCTCACAGGATAATTAATGATGCTGTTAGACGAAAAGGAAATAAACTAAATGGAGTCAGACTGCCTTTTGCATTAGGAAATAACATCAAGTATCTATCTGCCAGATGCAAGAGAAGAAAAGTCTGCTGGAAAAGAAGACTCTGAACTTGGAGAGCACTTAGAAGACAGCACTTAGAGAAAACTGCACATTAATGCAACATCTTTAAATAACGGTATTAATATCAGAGCCAAAAGATTCCAGTGTCTTTTGATAAGAATAAAAGAACCAGGATACAACTGAGAGGGCGTTACAGTACTGCTCAGCTTCCAGAAACTATTGGTACAGTCAATATTTTACTTCCACTCACACTACCAGCACAGAGAAGGAATGATTGGCTTGTCAGGATGACTCCTAAGCGCCCTGTCCTATCGTCACCATAAATTGGCATGTGTGCAAGATATTGAAGACGTTTGCCGCCTTCTCATCCTTCTATTGGTTGTGTATCATCACTGCCTCCCTTCCCCAGTGCTGCTGTTCATGCTGATGAGAAAACACATCAATGGGAAAATGAACTCACCAGAAAAAATGGTTCTTAAGAGACTATATGTGGCATTACAGCCTGCAACTTCAGAGGCTGACAGTGTCTGCTCCAGGAGGCTACGTGATTTTATGTCTATTGTACCTGTTGTTTCAATTCTCTGTCTTAAAACAAAATTTAACAGTATTTTTGTATTTCAATTAAGGCTTTTGAAATATTAACATTGGAGGATGTGCCTATCTTACCTGAAAAGAAAGAAAGAATGGAAGATATTCAACTGCAGCTAAAAACAAACAAAAAAACCCAAACAAACAAACAAAACCCCTAACACAAAAGGGCACCCACCATTAATTCAACCTTTTCCTGACAAGTAAGGAAAAGTAAGGATCTACTCTGTGTTTTTCACGTCAATTATTCTTTGCTTTTCATTGATCCCTAATGATTCAAACACACCTAGAAAACATTAAAAACCCTACATCCTACTTCTAAATAGAGAAAATGCTTCCTCAGTGACAGACTCAAATAGCAATCAGTCCTTCTTACTTGAGCCTGAGGTGCCTTACGCAACCTGCAATGCAGGGACCACAGTGAGAGCCTGAAAATAATTTTCTTAGGAAAGCAAATCTGTAGAGCTGTGGTGCCCAGGTGTTCTTAGAAAATGGAATAAGCACTTTGAATATTTCCAGTTTGAAAAGAAAAATATAATTTTATTTATTCAAAAAATTTGAAAACCACAGCTGAAATGTATGGCATCAAGGCTAATGTTATACTCATGGCAAGCAAACAGTAGATCAAAAATGGCTGAAGTGCCACAGTGCACAACAGCGCATTAAAACATCTTTACAGCCCTAAGTAGGTATTGCAGATACGTGACAAGTGACCATCTGCCCCGGCAAGACCCCTTCCATAAGCCAATTTTTTGACTTCAGCAGCTAGAACACTTCTGCTTTTTCTAACCTTGTGTTCACGTCACCCTCCCCACAGAAGAGCTCATAGAGCACGATTTATGTATTTGTTCTGTACGACAAATTTTCTAGCTGTCCTCTCTGAGTCATTTCCAAGTTTTTTGTCTTTCATCAATTCTAAACACAAAGTAGACAGGATGGGAGGTGTTAGCATGAACACTTAAATACCAAAAAAGAACAAAAGCGTTTCAGTATAGTGAACAAACTGCAGTTGCAGCATGCTTTCATGCTATCTTCTAATCTTCAAATAAAGACAATGTACTAATGTAAGTCATTTGTGTGAAAACCTTTCAGCTTACAGGGAAAGTGCTTCCTTTTTCTAAAATTTCAGAGTTTCAACTACTACTAAATAGAAAAGCAACATACCTACTGATATTTTATTTAAGAGGAACAAAGTTGTTGGAAGTACAAATTATATTTTTGGCCAAGTAGTAAGAGATGAAAACACCACACTATATATGTTGCTACTAACACTACTCCTACTACTACCGGGGGGGGGGGGGGGGGGGGGGGGGGAGAAGAAAAAAAAAAATCCAATTGGCCTATCTCTGTTCAGTTACTGATCTAAATGTACTTAAATGAATTTCCTGTAAACAAACACTTATTGGAATGCACACTTTTAATACAGGTAATAAAAGTGTTAAGAAAAAAAAATCAAACAAAAACCAAACTGTAGCTTGCCACAGAAATCAGTGTATTGTCCTGCAGTTGTGATGTCACTTTGTTAAATAATTCTCCACTACTGACAACACAAATACAGTATCCAAACAAGAGCATCAAGGCCAGAACTCTGACATTTATGAAGACATAAGAAGCATTTTTGAGCAAGCAGGCACCAAAAAAAGAAAAGTCTTTTCCAGATTGAGAAAGAACTGCAACAGATCAACTTGCAAAGAAAGTCCCACAGGTTAATGAAAATTAGGAGTAAATCCCGTAATAGGAGACAGAAATCTAGTACTTTCCAAGTCCATATCCGTGATACTGTCATCTTTTTCAGTAGCAAAAATTAAATCTTTTCCAGCTCTCCAATGGTATTATATGAACCAAAACTCCTGTGCTTACATTTTTTTTTTACTTATTAGCCTTTTGATTGGCAATGACCAGCCAAGATTTAAAGCAATCTCGCTCCACCACTTCAACTGACTTCAGAGTTCAGTCTCTCAAGAGGACACAGTAAAATAATCCACAGCCAGCAGAAAGCAAACATCTAACAATATCTAATGATAGATAAAACACTAATTCTGTAACCCCACTTGGGAAGCAACACAACTCCCTGACTCTCATTGCTCAACTTACTTTTTGGTTTCATAAAGATAAATATTTTCCTTCTTCCGTCTCAGCCCCAAATTGGTGGTCTTAAGTATTTCCATTCCAAGCAAAGAACAATTAGATGGAATTTAATTTTGCTGCAATTGAAACATCTTGCAAGTGTAAAGATATTTACACAACGTAAGGCTTAAACCTAAACAAATCTATCCTCGCCCATACACAGAATGGGTAGACATGTTTCTTCTGGCATTTAAAATAATACACATTCATCTCTGAGAACAAATCTGATTGTCTCAGGACATTTGCCTCAACGGATATTCTCAGGCTATTCTCTCTTCCTTTCCCCCTACACGCTCCCTTTTTTTAAACTTAATTATAGGAACATTTTCCAGCTTTCAGACAAGATGTATAAACAAAGCTGTGACCACTTGTGGCTATTAAAAATTCCATAGAAGTTTTTGTAAGAGGACATCCTCCTGAAGAGATTTATTTCACAGTGCAAAACCAAACGATATCTGCATTAAATTCAATTAGTAAAACTAGCTGGAGTTGTTTGCTTCCTTGTTTAAACTACCTTACTGCATTAATCGTTGCTATTTAGTCACTGCTGAACATGTTCTAGCATAGGAGAGATCACACTTCTATTAAGCGGGGAAATAATCCTGTACACAATATCCTTTCACATACAAAAATTACCAGTCAGTGGTATGAGGAATTTAGGACCGAGTCCATGGCTTGCAGAGTTATTTTGAGAGTTTTCAGTCACGAGGGACACTGTGGCCAGAAAGCACATTAGTGGCCAAACCCAGAAGAGAACCTCATACTCACATCCATCGTTCTCATTGTTTAACTGCTGGAAATCACACCCTTACAAGCTGTTCCTGAAAATATTTTTCACTCTAGGTAAGGAGATACTTTAGAGGCAAGTTATAGTTAAGATATTGTCCTTTTCGGCTTCTAATAATATGCGGGGGGAAAAAAAGGCTAACAATATTAATCCTACTACCACATGAAAATATGATATGTTTTCAGGAACCTAGAGGAAAGTTTCCCTCTGACATGACCCACTAAATTTTTTTTTTTTTTTTTTTTTACTTCCACGGCAAGGTAGGTTTAATTATACCAGTGATTCACATTCATCTTTTTTTTTTGAAAGAAAAAAGCATAAAAAATTGGAAATACGATATACATTTTTAAGAGACAACAGGGTAACTGCACTGCCAAGCATGAAATCATTTCTTGTAAAAACAAACAGCATTTATTATAATCCATAAGAATTACTTCAAATACAGCAAGATTATGGTTTTGTCCTGGTCAGAAATAGCCATATAGAATTTAATTAGCATTAACATCCCTAGTCAGGCAGAAAGTAGGCAGTTCCAAAATTGTGCAACATCACGGTCCAGGTAACACTGATGGGGGGGAATCCAATCCATGCATTTTACCTGCCTCCCAAAAAACATTTGGTTTCAGCTGTCACACACAGAAGAGTGCTGCCTTGCCATGGTACCTGCAAATATGCTTCCTTCTATAAAGTATAAACCACACTAAATGCATTTCTTGAACCTGACGGAACAGGAGTTTGCAGCAAACGACTGCAGCGTATGTATCTTTACAAACTGTGTACGTAGATAACATGAGCAACAACAGCTGTGAAGTGGAAGAAAAGAGTATGAAGGCTTTTCATAGCTCTCGCATGAGCTGCTAACCCTTGCTGCTAGCTATTAGCTGCTCTTCTTAATGGCACTGAAGCACAAATAGGTACTTTACAACAGCTTTCAGATCTTCACCTTGCTATATAGATATACCCATAGAAAGAACTGGAGAGACACCTACCTTGCTTTTTAGTTCCTAATTACGCCATTGACACGGATATTTGCCATTTGAAAGTAGTATGCATTTAAGTTAATGAGTATTTCTTTTTTATTGTCCATGCTCTGCTATTTTTACGAACAGGCAGTACTGAAGGCCACGGTTACATTTCATTTACCTCCTTTATATCTTACATTCAATAATGTACTTATTTCATCATTTTGATGTATTTCCATTAGGAAGCCAAGTGTTTTGCAATAACAAAGTAAAAGAACCACCTTCAAGCAAATAAAGGAGCATCACTTGGGGAGAAAGAAGAAAAACCAGACAGGGACTAGCTCTGAGTGAGATTTCACAGGTAGCAAGTTGGTACCAGCTCCCGTATGTTCCTGCATCGCTTTGCCACTTGCTGCTCCTGCATATATGATCCTGCCTGGATCTCATTTTTTCTGGGTTTGTTTTGGCCAGTTTAGCAGGCCAAATGGCTTCACTGAGGGACCACAGAATTGCCCAAGCCAATGCAACAGGTGCAGCAGAAACCCCTGGCAGCAGGGAGGTACAGGGGACAGCAACCCCCTCAACGTCAGCCAGCCCTAAAACCAGCTTAGCTCAGCCCCAAAACTCCACCCTTGCATGCTGTATTCTCTAAATCCTAAAAGTAGTTCAACCTGATATTAAAAATAGATAAGTGTGGATTTCCTTTTAGGAGCATTTTTCCTTTGAAGTTGCTCTGTTCTTGCTTCAAGATCAGAAGATGCTTCTAGGCCAACTTTTCTTTCTAAAATATGTAAATACAAATTACTGAATATGAAAAGAAAGCTGAGTTTAACTTAACATTCTCTTACCCAAATACATTAATACTCGCATTAATAATATAAAGTGTTAAAATATGCATGGCCATGCATATTTGAGAAGTGCAGAAAAATTTTATGCTAGCTAATGTGGAAATTATAAAGGGAGATGTTGGCCACACTGTAGTGGTATGTGTTTCAAGGAGGGTTATGAACAGATTAGCACAGATACAGGAAATACTATCCAAGATAACATGTGCCTTCATTAGCGTCAATTACCAACTACTGTTCAAGAAATCTGGTGAATCACCATTCTGATTACAGTGTTACAGCTACACACTATCACTTATACTATCATCTTAACATTATAGTCCTCTTTCAACAAGGAAAACAGTAACATCGAAGTAATGCGGGACAAATGTAATACTTCACAGTGCCAAGAACCGTAAGTAAAATCCACAGTCTTGCATTGTCTTACTGTTTTAGGAACAGTGGTGCATTTATATTGCCTTAAAATTTTCTTACTTGGCTTTCAGCTTTTTCAGCTTTTTAATAAAATTACTGCATTTCTTTTCCCCACAGCGAACAATGGGGAGGGGTGATCAGAATCGGCTTTGTGTAGTAACACCACCAGTATAAATACAGATATTACCCTTCCCAAATAAGAAGCCTCAAGCCTTTTCTTTACACTGCATCAGATCAAATGATCCCCGCTCCCATATGTATGCTGCAAGGCAGAGCCTCATTGATAAATAATTTTGGGAGAACTCAGTAATAACTTTCTCCCTATGGAGCACTCATACAAAACTGAAGAAACAAATAGGTAGGTTACTTAGTGCTACAGCTGAAATCAAATAAATTTTCTCTGATGTTTGCATTTGAAAGCCTTTGCTTATAGTATATTACATTACAGTAAGCATTAACACAAAATTTAATCTTTATAGAGTAAAAGTCTGCAAATTCTGAATTTCTTTTGTTCACTTTCATAGCAAGATCCAGGTCACCAGAAATTTTAGCACCCCAGAGTGAGAGAATGATCCAGCAATAATGCCAGGAGAGACCATGGGTAACAACAGCTGACAGCAAATAATGTATCCACTTGCAATGCAGAACAACAGCCCCTTTTTAAGTGGGAGGCTTGGGAAGGAAATCAGGGTTCCCCCTCAGCATTATCTAGGGGGTGAAAGGAACAGATCGCCATGCCAAGTATGCACAGCATAGCTAAGTGACACATTAAAGACATCGTGTTTAATTGAAACCCTTCATTCATTCCAGTGCAAAGAAAGGGCAGCAAAAGAGCAGTGGATTTTGCTTGCCTGTGGCAGGAAAAGAAAATTTTGAAATTAAAAAGCGTAGATGGAATACCTTTCCAAGAGTAAGATCTTTCAAGCCATAGAATAGAAGCAGCATATACCTTTTAACTTGGGGCATTTATGATTTTGCCAGATTAAAGTGTAGTGTATTACTACACAGAATTACACAAAGAACGGGATGGAAAGGGACTGGATGGTTCCGTGACTAATTTCTACAACAGTGCAGTTTACTTCTGACTGAGCCAAGCATACAGGCAATGCTGACAGTAATTAAAAAACACTTTAGTTCTAAACAACTGCAAGATGACAAAAGTTCAGATAAGCAAGCTTTAACAGACTTCCGCTAAGTCTTCAGCAGACTGACATTATGCTATGTAATATGAAGACATTATCTAGTTCAAATCGAGATCAGAAAACTGGCAAAGAATATCCACCTTTGTGAGTTATACTACATTCCCTTTTCATGTAAAATGGGAAATGGTTAGCACTGGACTACCTCCAGTCCATCAACCATCACCAAAGTCGCTCTCCTCTAAGGGAACAAAAGTGGTCCTGTACGTACCCTTCAGCTGACCAGCATGGGAGAGCGATCAGCACAGACTGCTCATGGAAAACAGGTCGAACAAGTGGAAGCCCATGCAGACTGGGAAGCTGGATTGCTTCAACCACTGCTGCCACTGACCAGGATTTGGCTCTGTGTTCACTTCAGAGGGTTTGGGATGATTCCTAGCAACCCTGCAGAGCGTGAGGCAAAGTCTAAACTACTGACAGGAGAGCAAATCCCCTCTGTCAACTCCTTTTCTTTGTCAACCAGGACAGGACTCACACTCTCTCTCTCTCTCCCAGCAATCCCAAGGAGTACGTGTGGATGAAAAGGAAAGCAGGGATAATCCATCTCCCGCTGGCACACAACTCCCAGTAGTGCCTGTGAAAGACTGGACTAACCACAGATGTCCTGCTGCCAATCTAGACTGCTTTCAGCTCCAGGATCCAAGCATGTCAGACCAAGGACGGGACAACTCCTTCTGAAAGCAGAGATCATTTCATCATCTCTTGGGTGAGGAAGAGGCAAACAAGAACACACTGATCCCTTCAGCTTTTGAAATGATGTTATGAGAAGAAAAAAAAAAAAAAATTGTAGCAATGTGTTTCAGCTTTGCCCTTACAAAATAGCTGTGTTTCCCACAGCACCCCCAGTTACTGGGGAAAAGAAATGGTTGGCTGGCGTGCACCTACATTTTTTCCTAGGATAGACCCTGGAAAAAAGACTTGAAAAGCAAACACACCAGAGTAGTAGCAGACATTCCTGTCAGATCCATTTCGAGTAGCAGCACGGAAAATTGAGAGGAATGTCACTGAGCAGCTGCAGGGGGGTCCCAGAGCCCAGCCCCTGCAGCCGCCCGCCAGCAATACCCTCGAACCCTGCTTGAGATTCAGGCACAGCTCATCAGATATACCATGTTCCCAGCAAAACACGTGGGGCTCAGACAGTCTTTCTGTCACAAATTTCCAGTAACATCTATTCTTGGCAATAAGGGAGCTGCTTGCTGTACTTCACTCATTAGTGGAGAGCATTAGCCAGTTACTTAGGATTGCTGGCTGGTTCTAAAGCACACAAATCCAATTTTCAGAAAAAGCAAGGCAAAGTTCATCCTTCCCCTTCCCCCATCCCTGCCTGACACAGCTCTGGAGTTAGATTTCAGAAGCAGTATTTATTGCAGAAGCTTTCTATTTATTCATTTTGCAAGATCAGTTGCACACTGAAGGAGGTGGAGCAACCATTGCATTTGAAAACCATCTTCGTTCTCTGAAGAATGTCTCCAAAAGGCAGCTACAGAGTGCCATATAAGACTACTCACCTGTCGAATAACTGCTCAAGTAGCATTTACCTTCTCCCAGAACAAGACGAATTCCAGGATGCACAACAGTGTGCACAATGTGATGCCTGACGCTATGTAAGCCTTCGAAGTCCCTGCAGTCTCCGCCAAAAAAGTAACCCTGATACCTGCTATGGAAACCGCTGAGCTGCAGTACTTGGAGAGAAACGCACTATAGGTAATACAGTATCTTGCTGCTTGGCCATCTCAGGCTTGAATTGCTCCAGCTTCTTGCCATTACATCAACAGGCCCACTGGCCATGTGCCCTGTAGCCTGAGAGGGCACTAAGAGAGGTCAGGAATTTATTCATAGATTTGCTAGTGAAGGAATAGTAAGGCTTAGTTTAAGACTGTAAAGCATTTTCAGATTCCTCAGAAAAGAGTATATTTAGCTTTTGTGAGTTGTTGGTTGCCATCACACCATGAAACAATTAGCTTGACAGGTCACTAATCCAGCCACAAAAGAGTTTTTTATCTGATCCACTGATAAGAAGTTTGTTGGATGGATCCACTTACTGTAAGGTCAAACCCCTGGTCTCCCCTTCTTTGCTTGGCAAAAGACCATCAGCAGTTCATACCAAATGTGGCTCACCATACTTCCAAAACAGAGCACATTCAGCATATGCTTGAATTCTTGTAAGTGCAAACACAAGTTCTATGTTACAAAAAGAAAGATTTTTCATACTCCAAGCAGACCTTCTGGCATTCTGATCAAAAACTCATTTGAATAAATACATTCTTCTATTTAAACTTTCCCTAACAGTTTCAGTCAGATCTGCTAAAATATTACATTGCCCTTTCTAAGCTGTTTTTTCTGCCTGATATTGGCAAAATCACTGCATTCCTTCCAGAGATCAGTGAAAAATAATCTGAACATGTAATCATTTGTACTTTGTTTTCGAATAATTTAATCATTTTTTCTCACCTGAATATTCAACAAGAAAAAAAGTCATATCCCTACAACTTCAAAGATCTAAGCAATTTAGTTTTATTACTCTTGATGTCTCTGACTTACAGCATATAAAATCCAGCATTTTCCCTGAAAATGAGATTTTAAAACTTTAAGCAACTAACTGGCATTCAACCCTCAACCTCTTTTCAAATCCACCAGCTCCTGCTGCTCCTATTAATAAACTTCTTTCTCAGATTTCCGCTTCATCCGACCATGCTCAAATAGGAAACATTTTTGTTAACTGGGAAACAATTGAGTGGGACCAAATGCTTTAGTTCTGCTACCCCTCAACATGACACAAAAGGTAACAATAAAAGATATCACTTCCTAAATGAGTAAAACCTACAGCAAATCATGATTTTTTTTTTCTACCTGCAGATACCAGCAATGTGGTTATATGTAGCCTCTGCTAAGCACATTTCCAAAGAGGTAGTCTCTTTGTTAGAGCAGTGCTCTACCTGGCACAAGTTTTCACTATACAAAGACAAACTTTGTATAAGGCTGGAAAAAGATTTGACTCATATTAACATACTTGCAATCATCTTAAATTTGCCTCAGGGCAACCAGAAATACCAAGTTGTAACTCCTGTTAAGCAGTCTACAGCAACAGTGTCTGCAACGCTGCCGACACAGCTCACACAATAAGTAGCGAGAAAACTTGTTCATGCAGTTTAGAGATTCTTCCGTATTTCACAAACACAGTACAGCAGTGAGTACAAAACACCTGGAGAATACCATTCACAGATAAACTCTTTATTAAGTATTTCTCGACCACTGAGAAAAGTGGTTGGTAATAAAAGTGGTGGCACGATTAAGCATAGATTTTTGTCACCAACAATCATCGAATCCTGACAGCATACACCTAGACCAGCAGCAGTCTGCAGTCCACTTCAAAATTATACAAAAACTAGTTCTAAAAGATTCTTCAATTACAGCATCTGTCCTACCATCTCTTCAATGTCTTAATAAATTGGTCTGTAAAGCTTCATTGAAGTATTTGAAGCTTGACCAGAACACCTGAGTGCCATACCCAACTGAAGCTGCAGATGTTTAGCCAGTATCTCTAAATGTCCAGAAGCTAGTTCTGAAAAATTGCATTTTGATCCTTTAAAGAAAAAAGGTCAACAAAAATCACTGTTATACAAGTTTTTAATCAGGCTGTTAGATTCCATTAGATCTGACTGCAAGTATTCTACCATGAAAGTTCACAACTGTTAAAGACAAGTGGAAGCATCTAATTTTTTTTCCTGAATTCTTCCACAGTTGTACCTTAAAAAAAAGTCTTATCATACGCCAAAGAACCTCAAAGCGTAATTAATTACAAACTAACTATCAATGGAAGTCTAGCCATCCTGCATTATCCTAGCTAAGAACTTATGAAAATAAAATCTTATCATAAATTTTCCATTTTAAATGTCAGATTGGTCACTAATGAAATCTAAAAAATATTTTCTACTGATTCAATGATGATGTCCATGCTTTCACTAAATACTGCAGCATGCAACTTTGCATGGCACACTTAATGTGCTCATACTAAATAGATGACATAGTTTCCATAAGAATTAGTAGCAATGGAAAATGACAACTTATACAGACCCACAGAATATAATCACGACATTGTTCATTAATGCCTGCCACCACTGTTAACTCTATTCCAGAAAGTCTCAAGAGGAAGCTAGATATAGTAGCAGAAGCTGATGAACTTCCAGCTGCAAGGGGGTGGGAGGGAAAGGAAGCAGAGTGATTAGTTGAATAGATTTATTGTACGCACATATTCTATGTTAAAACCCTGTATCTACTATAACATAAATTTTTTTGAGTCGTTTGACTGTTCACAATTCAAATACAGGAAAACGCTATCAGGCTAACATGTGTTTGTTCAGCAGGAAACCCTTTCTTCAAAATGTAAAATGAGATAGTGAAAAGCCAAAACTTTGCTAGAATTGTCATACTATTATTTCTCAAATGTGAGAAGGACCTTTTGATGTTCTCCCGTCACATTAGAAAATCATCTCTTAAGTCCATATGAGCTCCAGAGAAAAATACAATGCAGTAATAGCTGAAATGCAGTGTTCTCTCTCTCAAAGACGTAAGACATTATCATACTACTTTCTTCAATTTAGCTGGCAGATTTTATTCTCAAGCCACAAATATTTTCTGAATTTTCCTTATAATATATCATGAATACAGCCAAAGCATCTTAAAGCAAATATGTAAGCAAAGTTTCTTATTTTAGTTGCTCTATTTTAATGGTCTTTGACATTGGCAGAGTCTACATACAACCAATTTTGCAAAATGCAGTGTAAGTTGACCTGCACCTCAAGAAGACAGTTAAACTGAAAGAGATCCCTTTAGGCTCTTCACAATTCAAATAAAGATCATAACCCTTAAAAATTGGGAGAAAAGAACTTTGATTACCATTCTTGCAAAACAAGGATAAAATGAAGTAGTACGTCTTATTTAATCACTGCAGTGTCAAAAAGAAAAAAGAGGGAAAGCAAATTATTTGCCTTGTATTAATTTATAATACTGTATTTAAAAAGAAGATAAAATAAAAAGAAGATAAAAATACAAGAGTGTTTGGGAGAGGAAACAATCTGACCAAAGCCCGAATGTAGGTACACAATATACATCACCCAATGCAGTAACAGAGCAAAAGAAGTGTCATCATTTGCTTAATTAAACAGAAGAAGAAGAAACACATGCCAATTTGAAAAAAAAAAACACACACATTTGGTTGCAGGTTTACAAAACACATTGACAGTGAATTAATTCAGTCACCATGCAAATAGTATCAACTGTTATTGTTGTAGACTGCAGCAGTCCTACCACCGAAACAAAACTTACTCATTCTTATAATTGGCATTGGTGACCACATTCAAGAACTCCAAAAATTACTGCATTTTAGATTGCTATATGGACATCATAGATATTTTTGCATTATAATTGATTTGTGTTAGAAGTGCTTTGCCTTCAAAGCACGCTGTTTTGTCCACATTTCACTTCCACTTTGAAGTCACAGATCAGCTCCTACTAGCTCAGGAAGGAAAATAAATTGCTGTTGCTGTTATGTTCTAGCACTGTGGGGCAAAATGCCAGGCTGTCTGGCAGCCACCGGACTGACCACAAATCTTTCTCCTTTTTTCCTCCCCCCCCCCCTCCCCCCAAGAATTAATATCAACAACCAATTAAGGCACATGGGAAGAAATGCACTAATACTGTCCAGGATTATGCTCGAGACAGTAGTTATTTTTTAAAATTTCTTTCACTGTTACTAGTAATGGAAATAACTTATAGTATTTCAAGCTAGCTCTTCCAGTCAATTAGGACTTATAATTTGTGTACTATTGTTATTACACTTATTAAATTAGACTAGCATAATTACAAACTGATTGAGTAACAATATTCAAAATTAAAGACTCAGAGTAAGCATAAAAGAATTCTGAAATTCAGGTAGCCATTTGATGTACTCCATCGGCAAGTTAAGTTTCGAAAGAAGATTTGGAAAGGCAGCAGATACCTAAAGGACAGTGCGTTTCCACACTGGCATCACTGGTCTCAAGTAGCTAAGAAACAGGATGACTGGCTACAATTGTAAAGAAACTTGAGAAATATGACCTTTTTAACAAGGAAAAAAATGAAACTGTTCTGAAAGAAAAAAGGATGCATTATTTTGATCATCAAGTATTCTCACCATTCTGTATACCTGCTGTATCGCTTACTGATTTGGGTTAATCTCAATCCAAGGTATCGTCTACAGAGCTGGAAGCACCAAATATACCAAAGGTAAACCAAACTACAGAAAAATATTAGACTTCTCCCCTCCTTACATACTTAGGCTCTGTAAAACAAAGAATAGCGAAACACAGCCTAAGTGAAATTAGTTGTAGCATTACATAATGCACCAATACTTTAAAGAGAGTAAAGATTTTTAACTAAAACCTTGTATTATGAATGAGAAACTGGTATCTTCTTCCATAAGTAATCTAAAAGAACGGCCACCCTCCCACTCCAATCAGCTAACTTCATTTCTGTTTAAAAAATAAACCAAGAACTCTTAGATGACTTAAAGTCTACAGCAAAATCCGAAGGCGTTTAAGTATTTCAGGATGGGATTTATGGCAGAGTTATGAAATGGATACTCCTAGTTCCTGTTGCTTTTACTGGAATATTTTTATAGAGAGTCACTTTTTTTCCCACCCTACCCTTTTCCTTTACTGAATTTCCACACAATAACTTAGATTTGACCATCACCGGACATCTGAACAACAATAAAAAAAGTTACAGCTGGATCCTGTATTAGTCCCAGCTGCACAGGATCTTTGGCTGCCTTCAGAAAACAAGAGAGCCAATAGGAAAACAGTAGGAGAACTTCTTTTAGCAGCCTACCTTTGAATAAATTGTTTTTCCATATGCTACTACAACAAACTATTTTACTACCCAATGCAAACTGAAGTTATTCTTCCAACTTTTCATCCCTTTTCTTAAAAAAAAAAAAAGGAAAAAGAAAAAGAAAAAGAAATTCCTTCTTCAAAAACCTTTACTACAAAATGCCAGAAAATAATCATCTCCATATGGTCTTTCAAGTCTAACATACCACAATGGATATATCTGCCAAGTCCACCCACCCACAGGCTCCATAAACTTCAGAGTATTATTTGTATTTAATTTGGATTACCAATTTCACCCAACCTTTCCCCTTCATAACATGTTACTTTTTCAGGCTTACAACACAGGTACAAGATACAAAAGGAAAATAAGTTTTCAGCAAAATAAGAACAATAACATAACGTATACTCTCTTCACTTTGGATATCAGTGACTTCACAGTGGAAGGACTTAAACTAGTCTTCTTTTTATGTTTGCTCGTATAAAATATCACCTAATCTTTTAAAACATTCATGTGATACTATGTCATTTATTGGTACAAGACCAAGACTAAACACTGCAGTCCTTCCAACTTACATTGCACAAAATGAGAGTGAAGAGAGTTACATGTATTTTGATTCTTTTAAAAAATCATTGGGGGTGGGGAAGCTTCCTCTCAGATACTTAAAAAAAGAAAGTTACTATATTTAATGCACAAAAATCCACTTCCTATAGCCAAAAAAATAATCAATTCCATATGCTCCATTTATCTGTCCTTGCTAAAACATCTACAGCAAACTGAAATGCCACAAGCTGCCTGGAAAGGTTGACCTCACGTAAGACATAGAAGATAGGCTTAAAACCCAGTCTGAGATTCCCAGATTACAGAATTAATCAGCAACACCTACAAGAAGAACAAACTAGTCACATAGCTGAAACCTTTTAATCTCTCCCTTCTGTGACCGCAAACGACACAACAGTCATTTCTCTAAACTTTGCCTCTGACTAACCTTGCCTACCAGTTTCAGCTTCCACTTAGGAAACAGTTTCTATACAAACCGCAATTCAGGAATAGCAGCACAAATGATAAGAGATAATGGGAAAACAAACACAGATATTCTCCTTGTCCCCAGATGAATGTTGGATACTGCTTAAAAATGTTGCAAGTAGGTGATATGATAATTTTAATAACTAAAAGTGTGGTACAGTAGGTCAAAACTGACTTGCAGAAGAGCAAGTTCAATAATAATAAAGTTCTATAAAATAAAAATGTTACTTGTGAGACTATAAACATATACTTCCATAATATGAACTACCCATTTAGGCATTTATGTGACAGATACCACATGCAAAATGAGTTTTCCCCCATTAGTATATACCGGGGTTACAAAATGCAAGACTAAACCAAGGATTACTTCAGCCTGATAGAGGCTCTTGAAGGTATACTCCTGAAATATTAAGTGTTTGTTTTGGGTGGGTCACAAGCAGAACCCTTTCAGTTAAAAGAAAAAAGAAATTTAAAAAATTAGAACCAAAAATAAGAAAAAAGTAAAGGGAGAACCACAAAACAATATATAGACGCACATCACCTACCCCACGCAATAAAGTCCATAGATCTATTGTAACGGATCATCAGCCTGCACGGCTTGTACACAGCAGCTCCTGTGCGGGCAATCAGAAACAGCTGAGCCCTTCATATGTACAAGAAAGGGGTCAGGTCCATTTGGTCTTCTCAAGAAGGACTCAGAACGGTCCTACGCAGGACCAAGCCCCTGTCCTGTACACGTTCGGAGTTTCATGATCAGAGAATGCATTTAACTTGCAAGGTTCTTCCCAAGGAATGGAGTTTCTCCATAACAGAGCCACCATCTCCCCTTACACCCACTTGGTCTAACCTCAGCTTCCTGGGAAAACTTTCCTCCACATCCCCTAGCTGGCCAGTTATGAGGTACTGAAACAAAAACACGCAGCAGCTTTACAAATTCAGAAATTGCATTTGCAAGTGGTCAAAGTTGTACTCAGACAGAGTACACAGCCTGGTGGGAAAATTCCTCCTCGGTGTATTACAATGACTAGGCAGGAAGCTCATTAGTCCAAACTTCCACGAGTAAGAAAGAAAAAAAACTTATTTTGGAATCTGACTACTGAATATAAGAAATACTGCTTCAAGCAACAATAATTCCTTATTTTATAATATGCAATGGAATTACAAATGTCCCTTTTGATAATTCCCCCTCTCTTGTAGGAACGCAACAGGATCTGTTTATGTCAGAATTTGACCCTACAGACAACACTGTTTATAAGCTAAACAAGGATCTTATTAAGGAACATGGTATCTACATTACATGAAAGCAAAAATGTAACAGCAAATAAAGACTCTTGAATACTTGGAATTGTGCTGGTTTTGACTGGGATAGAGTTAATTTTCTTCATAGTAGCCAGTATGGGGCTCTGTTTTGGATTTGTGCTGGAAACAGCGTTGATAACACAGGGATGGTTTCGTTACTGCTGAGCAGCGCTTACACAGAGCCAAGGCCTTTGCTGCTCCTCACCCCACGCCACCAGCGAGGAGGCTGGGGGGGCACAAGGAGTTGGGAGGGGACACAGCCGGGACAGCCAACCCCAACTGACCACAGGGATATTCCACACCATACGGCGTCATGCTCAGCATATAAAGCCGGGGGAAGAAGAAGGAAGAGGGGAGATGTTCGGAGTGATGGCACTTGTCTTCCCAAGTAACCGTTACACGTGATGGAGCCCTGCTCTCCTGGAGATGGCTGAACACCTGCCTGCCCATGGGAAGTAGTGAATGAATTCCTTGTTTTGCTTTGCTTGCGTGCGTGGCTTTTGCTTTACCTATTAAACTGTCCTTATCTCAACCCACGAGTCTTCTCATGTTTACCCTTCCAATTCTCTCCCCTCTCACACCAGGGGAGGGGGGGGGTAGTGAGCGAGCGGCTGTGTGGTGCTTAGTTGCCAGCCGGGGTTAAACCACAACAGGAATTAAACAAGAAAACAACTTGAATGGTATTTTGCAATATGAATCAGATAGTAAAAAAAATATAAATTAAAAAAATACACATCTCCATGCTAGAAGTTACACTGACTATTAATGAGGTGGTTGTATAAAAACGTAGAGGTGACTCATTAAATGATTACATCTCACAGTTCCTCTTAGAGAAAACAGTAAGAGGCAGTTCCCCTACTTGCACATGCCAATTTTTTCAGCCTTTTTTTGTGCATGCGTGTGTGTGAGATCGAGAGAGAGCACAAGAGAGATTGGACGCATTTCTTTTCCTACCCATCAACTCCTTCTGCCAAAGTATGCCTAGTGTAGCACTCAATTTCAATCTAATTTGACTGAGGAGTAGATATTCCTACAAGCTGTGTGAGAACCAGCGGGTAGAAGAGCCACTAAAATTAATTCCCACAGTTATTGTTCAGCCTCTTCCATACCCTGAGAGTCAGCAGACTTGCATTTCATCATTTTCACACAGCTTGTTTTGTTTTGTTAAGCAACTCAAGGTATTTCATCTAAAAACCAACAACGGTTTCTCCTTTTGTATTAAGGACCTACATCTGCAAAGAACAGCAGCAGCTCCTCAAAATCCAACCGAGTCTTTGGACATGATAGCAAAAGCCAGACTTGAAATCAGATTCAACTTTCACAAATGAACTGGTCTTCAATTCTTGTTGAAGAATTTTCTTATGGAATTCAGAAGAATTATTAGTTAATAGTCTTCCAGTAAAATCTATCCTTGTTGGTACAATTTCCATTGGGTCGCTAAATAACAGTATCAGTTTCACAGTTCTTCCACATACCTGGCATAAGGAAACATTTCTTTTTATAATAAACGGAACATCTGAAAATGAGGCTAATTAGTAAAACCATGCCAAGAAGCCCAACCTGTCGAAAAATTAGATCAAAGATCTTCAGTACTCCACATCCTAGACTAGATTCTGATTTAGCTTTCACAAGATTCCAGCATACAACATTTCCTGTTAACTCCATGAGATCCCATTGAATGTCTCAAATACTTTTTTCCTAGGAAATACTAGATAATGTTTGTGTTTAGCTTTTAACATGTCAAATTTTATTGGAAAACCTGTCCACTTATATCATACCTATGTACAAGCAGATATCAGAACTTCAATGAAATTGTGGAAGCAGCTATACATCACTTTACTTTCCTTAAATAAAACTTTATATTAGCAAATAATGGGTTTAAAGAACCTCAGAAAGTAATGAAATAAATGTGACACAGATGTTCACACAAAAAAAAAAGAACAAGAATGTTTTTACTTCATAGCAACCAAATAGGTCAAGCCATTTCCTTCTTGAGGCAAATCTCAGAGGACCACAAAACACATGGTTTTCTAGTGGATTTTGTGTGTCTATCCCACTAAGAGGAAACACTCTGTCCAAAAAAATTTGCAATACTAAGTTTTCCCATGAAATTGTTGGAATTAAAAGAAGGAAGTCATATGCAATTAAAAACAATTTGCTAGATGTTAAAGTTATACAAATGACATAATTAAACACACTTTTACTATCTAAATCACACACCTTTCCTACACTACATATTGCTTTAAAAGATACACAGTGAGGAAGTCAGAAATGCCAACATTATGGCTGTTCACATAATTTTCCCTTTGCTTCTGTAAATCTTAAAGTAAAATATCACGTGTTCTTCACTTCCATGGGATTCTTGCCTTACGGTTCTATAAGTTGTCAGGTTTTTCTAATAAACCAGCTGCTAAATATTTATTTTTATCCTCTGTGAATGAAGCACATGGTCAATGTGTCCAAACTCTTCACTAAAATAAGTGCAATCCTTCCGTATGTACTTAAGTACTCATGAACCACAAGGAGACAAAATGAAGCAGACATCATTAACTATCACTTTACTTTAAAAAGGAGGAAAAAATTCATATAGATTTATTCCATCATCACAAAACACTATCCTACATGCTGGCTAGTCCCATGCAGAAGCCTACAGAAAACGTCACATGTGATCCCATAACCAGATTAAATCTATCTGTGCATTCAAACAGGAAAATTAATATTGCATAGGAGAACATAACTTACTTCATAACTTTGAGATTGCAAAAGTGTTCCTGTACTTTTGCATTGCCCTTTTACTGTCATTTTTATTACAATTTTTCTACGGACTATTTTTTAAGAAAGAATAAATTATATCATCTAACTCTTTACTTGTCAATAACCACTCGGGACGTCAGCTTGTATCCACAAACATCAAAAAAGGTAGTGGGTGGAAACAACATTAAGAGCTCTGTTTCAGACTCATTAAGCTTAAGATGACAATTACATAATCTTAAGATGCCAAACAAGACAACATCTTAGCTGGGACAGATGGTACTGGATCCAGAGCACACAGTATATGCTATGAGTCATCAGTTTAAATACAATAGTTCAATTTTTATTTGCAAATTTGATTATCCAGAAACAAGATGTAGAGAGGAAGAGAGCATTAAACCAAGCACAGGGTCCTGCAAATCTTCACAAAAAGTTGGAAGCAGAAAGGTCATCTTCCAAATGAAAAAGCGATGAACAAGATACGAGGGGAACAAGGAAAGAACAGTCAAAGAAGCCAAGAAAGAGCAAGATTTCAAAAAGAAAAGCATAGTAAACAGTACTAGAGGCAGCTGGCAGGACAAAGAGGAGGAAGGGAATGTACTTAGTACAAGGGGTCAGGACAAGTGTGGAAAGGACCTAGGATGAACCTGGAGGAGATACTCTTCAGACAGTGACTGCAAATAGCTCATTCAATGACTTTCAACATGAAAAGGAGATGGGGTGGTAGTTCAAAAAGTAAATGGGGCCAAAGATGGCATGTAAAAGAAACAGACTAAAGCATGTTTGCACTGGGAGGGAAAGGAAGCGAGCAAAGATGGAGCTACAGTATAAGCAAAACAGTTTAAAGCTTTTAAAACCTTTCTGCTGTACTAGGAAAGGAGAGACTTATAGGACAAAAAGATAGCAAGCAGAAGAAGCCAGAGGAAAGCCACGATGTATTTCCCTTGAAAAAGTGGGAGGCAATAAATATGATGGAATTGAGAAATTCAATGTGAACTGTAGAATATATCTCGGAAAACAGTGTGCTGCCTCAAGGTCTGCAGCCCCTCAACTGGTAAAAGCTCTGATAACTCCATTGATATTAAAAGATTGCAATATCCATTCAGCAACAGTAGCACACAGGGAGCCCACTTTCACGTGGCTATTACTATGATTCCCAGACATTGTTCTGCAAAGTACACTCTGTTCCTCTAAGTAAATCCTACAGCTTTCTTTCCTAGATGTAATAGTACACGCAGATGCTATGTTATAGGCATACTGCTCCACTAAATCCATGGCACGCTTATATTACTGAGTATAAGTCACCAAATACCATTATATAACAATACACCAAGTCTGGCAACCGACAACCTCTGGAAATTTTATCAGCAAAAATTTCATGTCTTCTTCCAAGTCACAGCTAAAAATATTGAACATCAGGCTAAGAAAAACCTTAAAGTGTTACTGCAATTAACAAGCCTATTTTCTGATACCACCAGAAAACTAATATTTACAACATAATTACTAATATTTTACTATGTCATTTTTTATTAGAGTGATAACAGATTAAATGTGTTTGGGGCTAAAAATTAAGATACTAATGAGCTGACAAGTAATCTGTACAAATGTGAGATTAGTGATTAGTTTAGCATAAAGAAATATTTATTTAGCAAAAAGAGACTTAGCATGAAGCTCTGCTGGCTGATAGCAATCTATTTATGTCATTTAGGTTTTTGTGTTCCATCTCTGTATCTGTTCTTTTTCTCTCCCTAGAATCAATTCAGGTGGTTAGTCCAACACTCAGGTGCATTTTTATATTCTTGGCATTTCCCTAGGGTGTTATTTAAAAACTACAAGCCCTCCTCTAAAGAAGTTTTGGGATAACTTTTTAAAACTACCAGTACAAGTTATCCACTTTGATGAGTACGGAGGGAAACATATTTAACATTCTTCTGTGTTAAAACACATTTCTTATTTTATGAGTCTCTTTTATTATAAACGAAACGTGCAGATTTAGTCTTAAACGCAGAGCAAACGTCTGTAACCATGAGGAGACCACACAGACTCTTCTATCTTTAACGTCTACCTTTGAAAGATACTACAATGTGAAAAGAACAGATCAGGCTGCTCATGTCTAAAAGTGAGATACATGTCTATTTAATCAATTTTAAAACATTTTTTCTAAGAAAAATCTGTGAGTTTCGTTACATTTAACAGCTTTTACCTATAAATGGATAACTGATTTGGCCTACAGAAGAACAGAAGTCATCTTGCTAAATCTGGTTTGGCAGCAAATTCATTCTTGTGAGTCCTCTGTGAGACGATCTGGTCTCTCAGTCTAGTTCCTTGTGAACGGCTGTCTATATAACAGAATCAGCGTGCTACCTGGCACCACTGCTGGCAAGTACGGCCAACAACTAACAAAGCTTGGCAACTGAATTGCCCTCTCACCCTCCAAAAAAGCTTCAAAATTCAGAAATAAAGCACAGAGTTTGGGGAACAGTAGGGAAACCTCACTGCCATAATTAGTGCTATAATTTTGTCTATTTGTCAAGTAAAAGCAGGATTTTAACCTTTTGGCATGTCTGTTTACAGCCCTTCGTAGAGATAGCTTAGAACATACCTACAGAACTTGATAAGCACTTGATCTTGCAGTCTTTTCCAAGAGGAATGGCACGGAGTTGAATCTGGGGGACTACGAAGCTGCTGCATGACTAGATTCAAATTCAGAAAAACAAAGGGAAGTACTATTCTGTGCTTCCAGCACAAAGTGACCCACACTGACTGTTTATGTATTTCAAAGTCAGACAGAAGATCGCTTACTGTTCAGCAATATGCAATCATACCACCTGCTGCCAACGGCACTATTCAATGTGAGGATCTCAGCCCACTGGTACCACCACCACGTAAGAGTAAGCACGCAAGAAAAGCCTCAGTCAAATCACAAAAGATGTGGTTTTAAACCACGTAAGGAGAGGTAGGAGGAGACATTTCCTGGATTAAGTGAACCACGCAGATATTTTAATCAGAACACAAAAGAAGGTTGAGACAAACACCAACTGACTCGGATCATATCGCATCAATAATCCATGCACAGAGGCTCTGCTGAAATCAATGGGAGGCTTGTGCGTAAGTGGATTGTATAATATAAATGCATGCCCCTATTTAGGGCTCCACATACAAAAGAAAAAGCAGTACTAAGAACAATTCCCTTAATTAACATTTCTTTTCCATCAAGCGCTTCTAAAATAATAAATCCTAACTTTACATAGCTCTGTCTTCATTCACAGTTTTTACCAGAGGTGGTAAAACAACTGACCTCATTTGACAAATAAGGGAACTGAAGCATAGGATGCAAATTAAACTGAAGAGCAGGGCAGCAGGCAGAACTGAACTGAGAATAGCAGTTTACCTTCTGAATCACAGTTTAATGTCCTAGATATCTAGATGCTTATCTACTTCAAGTCTCTAATTAGGGTGATTCTGTGCAGTCCTCAAATAATTATGCATACTTCCTAAAGTACCTGTGCACAGCGATATGCTTATCTCTATGAGTTTCCCACTCAATAATGTCTATTTTTTGAGGATCGCAAATGTCCTGTAGAGGTTCAAAACACTGCACTGCCCTGGTCAGACTCCCTGACAGGAGTCTCACTACTCAGTGGCAACCAAAGGATTTTAAAATTGTCTGTCAAATCCACACTTTCCACTTGCTTTCTATTGTTAAAAAAAAAAAAAAAATCAAAATAGCAATTCCTTAGCTGGAAATGACCTAACTAATCTTGGTGTTCCAAACTGACAGCAGTCCATAAGAAAAAGCCAAACTGGATCTCTATTCAAGAAAGAAGTACAATACTCACAAGAAGCCACTGTAAAACATCAAATACATGGATTGCAAAAAAAAATTCCAGTCTCATTAGTCTACAATTGTTTTACAACGAAGCCAAGTAAGGAAGAACATAAATTATACAGTAATTTGACCCCAAAAAAGCAACATGCTTATTAATGTGATATGAAGTTATAAATAATAGTTTCACTTGCATGCTAGGTGAAAATCTGACTTCACCTACAGAACCAGCCTTTAGCTATAGACCGTCTCCTCCCGAGGTCCTGAGTATTCTTCCTCCCATGAAAATCCAACTTTGAAATGCTTAACACCTTATGAAAGATTGATTCAGCAATATGTCCACTTTCTAGTTTACGTTTTGCATATGATTGTACTACATTACACAGAGTTCGTGCCAATAACAAGTATGTTCATTCCCCTTAACTACAGATGCAAGTCCATAATACTGTGAAAATAACATATTTTGAGTTGAATGAGCTTTCTGCTCTTTACAATTACAGTGTTGAACTGTTTTGAATAATAACTTTTCAGGACTGGCTTGTTGTATCTTTTGTTTTCCTTTTTCAGATTTTTTTTTAAAAAGTCTTATCACTGACAAAATGAGCAGGAGAAGTGCCTGCTGAGAAATGGCCACATTTCCAGACAACTGCTTGAAGAATTATTTTTCTGATTCATCATAGCATTTTTTTTCAAGTTGTCAAAACAAACACCACACCCACTTGATTTCCGAGTTCTCGGTAATTATATTTAGAATTAGCAAGTATCGTGCAACTATTAATCATACAAGGCTCAGCCCTTACTTTACCTATTTAGAAATAAGCCAATGCATTCAAACGCAGTCTGTTTAGCATTTTATTTCAGAGATACCCTCATCACTTCATTCTGTACCACCACCACGGACACAGACAGTCACAGACACAGAGAATATAGGACAGTGCATCCAGTCAACCCCTCTGCCCCAAGGCAGGATCAGCTACTCCTCAGCCACCGCAGCCACCATTATCGCTGATGATACACAAGAACTGGTTATTTCAGGCAGCAGCTTTACACACGCACTCACAAAACACATTATAAATTAAAGGAGGGGAGCGTGTTGTAAGTCTGCGGTGCCTTAAACTGGGACGGTGCGCAAGCCGGTCTCAAAAGATAAAAAATAAAAGCTCCTCCAAGATGCGAGTCCGGGGACTGCTTTTATTTTCTAAAAGTAGTATCTGGCAACATTAACGCTGCTGCCTTTAGAAACAGTTCACCTTGTTTAAACTGGATGAACCACCCCGTGATTATCACCGAGCCTCCATTAAGATGACACACACAAACAGAGCCCTCACAGAGCTTAATTATTCTTTTCATGCCCGTACACTGCAAGACACACGCTTTTTTCTCCCCCCCTTCCCCTCTCCCAGCAGCCGAGCAGCTGCACGCAGGGAGCGCAGCGATGTCGCGGGGCTGTCACCGCGGCGGGGGGACGGGGACTCGCCCCCTGCCCTGCCCTGCCGCGCCCTTTTGTGTCCGAACCCCGCCCGAGCGGGCGCAAACCCGCCTCACCCCCCCCACCCCGACCCTTCCCGGGCGCGGGGGCGCCCGCCTCAGGGCACAGAGCTCCCATTGTGGCCGCCGGTGAAAGGGCCAGCCCCCGCCGCGACGCTCCCCCGCTCCCGGCCGCCCCGGAGCTGCTCAGTACTCGCTGTTACAGTCGCTCCGCTCGGGTTGGCCCCTCAGCGCCCGGGAGGACGCCGGGCAGGACGGGGGCACAGCACCGGGGGGCAGCTCCGCGCGGAGGGGAAGGGCGCGGCGCGGGGCGCGGAGGGGCCGCGGCGACAGCAAATGTCACGGCCTCAGAGGCGGGCGAGCCGCGGCCCCCCCTCCCGGGAGCGGGGCGCCCCGGCCGCGAGCGCGCCTTCCTCCCGCCCGCGGCGGCCAGGTGAGGGGCCGCGTCGCCCCCGCACAAGCCCCGCCACTCACCGCCGCCACCTCCGCCGCCCTCTTCGTCCATGTTGGGGCTGCAGGCAGGTCACTCCGCAACGGCCGCGGCTGAAAGAGGCCCGGGGCTCGCTCCGCTCGCTCAGCGCCCCCTCCGCGGCGCTCAGCGCCTCGCGGCCGCTTCTCCTTCTTCTCCTCCACCGCCGCCGCGCTCTGCCGTCGCGCTGCTCTGCCCCGTCCCTCTCCGCCCAGCCCTGCCTCAGCCCCGGCGGCAGCCGCCGCCTCGGCCCAGCCGCCCGCCCCTCTCATGTGACCCGCGGAGGGGCGGAGGGGGGAAGGCAGGCCCGGCCGGCCCTGCGCCGCCACCCCCGCCGCCACAGGGTCGCTGGCCACCGCCGAACTGTCTCCTCCCCTCAGGGGGCGGCAGCTCCCTGCCCGTGCCCTGCAGCGGAGTGGGCCCAGAGGCGGGAGCCTCCCTCCCGCCTTGCCGCCTCCCCGTTTCAGTGTTCCCTCCCCGGCAGGTTTCGCACGGCGCGGCCTGGCAGCGTTGAGGCCCCTCAAACGACTTCCCCGTGGGTTGTCAGGGGCGCTAGGGCGGGCAGGGGGTGGCCACGGCGGGAAGGGGGCGGGAGGAGCCTGGCCTGCGGGGCACCCGCTGGGGAGCAACCTGAGGGCGATGGCGGGAGGGGCTGAGGGGAGCCATGGGGTCAGTTGGGTTTCACGTCTGTTGGGGTTGTCTCTTGGGGTCTGCGGTAGCCAGAAGATGTCTGCAGAGCCACTGACTCTTTCGGAGGGGTCTAAAGGGGGGAGAAAGAGCAGGAGGTGACAGGAAGGTGAGGGCCGAGCTGGCCTGAAGCCACGTCATGAAGGTGCACGAGGTGGGTTGAAGTCTCCGAAAAGGAGCCTGAGGCATATGATGTTTCTGCATGTTTTCTGCTGATTTTCTTGCTCCTTGTTCTTGGGTCCGGTCCAGCACTGGAGGGGTGCTGGGTGCTTCCTCTGCCTCAGGGGTCACGAAGAGCCTTGCGTATAAATGGGACTGTTGCCTGTCTGCGGCGCAGGGTTTTGCGTTGGTGTGTGTTGTCTGTGTTGGTAACAGAAGGGATTTGCCTGCTTACTGCCCTAGGAGTCAAAGTATCTGGGGGATTTGTTAAGTCCTCAGTAAAGATCTTCAGAGAGATATCACAGGAGTCGGGATATCAGCAGCCTCCAAAGTCTGTAAAGGTAAGCAGAAGTGTGCTGGCACAGACCACTCTTCTTCCTTCCTTCCTTCCTTGGCACCACCCCTCTTTATTTTTTTAAAACCTCTGGTGTCAAAATTTTATTCAGATAGGAAGCTGTGGGAGGAAAGGGTCAGCCAACAGGAAAATATCGGGTTTTTCATTTTCCTCTTGTAGGCTGGCACGGGACAGAGCACTGTCTAGGAAGCTGTGTCAGGAGCACTCACCTCTTGACACCACAGCTAATAGGTGGTTATTACAGCCCATTTTGCTGAGAGCTGAGGTTTGGCTCTGACAGCTGCTCTGGTGATAAAGCGTTTTACCTCATCTAGAAATCATAAACATCACAAACCTTTAAAATACTCCTCTGTATTCCGTATTTTAAATTAAACATTGTTATAAGTTTAGTAAGTTAGTGTATAAAAAGGATATGATTACATAAAACAGAAGCATTACCTTGGTAAGAGATTTATTTTGAAATGAGTGTCTATAAAGTGCAATTACAGGATGGTTTTAAAATACGTCTGAATGCAGATGAACTGACAGTGGGCTTTGAATATTTTTGCAGACTGAGCAAACTGTTAATTTATATTAGAGGGGAATCTGGTTCATGAGAAAAATTCTAATTTTATAATTGATCACAGATTGTTTGCTGTCATTTCGTCTGTGTTGTTTTACACATTTGTATGAAATATATTCCTTTCTTTTGTTGTTTTTGTTTGTCAGTATAATTTTTTTCCTTCCTTCCTATATTTCAGTATAACTGAATATACTTTTGCTATAAGGAAAATTCTAGTGCAAAAAAAAAGATAGCCCAATCACTAATTCTAATAACAGAGTGAGCTGTGGAGAACAGTCCTCCTCCCACCAATTCAGTGCAAAATTCCTGTTGGCTTCATGGAAGCAATACTAGGTTTTAAAATTCTCCAAATTAACAGCAAAGATAAAAATGATTTTGTGATGCAAGATATGAAAAAAAAGTCTGTCCTAGGTATAAGTAATCAGTTGGGATATTTTATATAAACTTCATGGTGAAAGCAGACAATTCCAAACTTGTGAGATAAGCAAAATGTTCTTTATTATAACTTCATTATTAACTTGAGCAAACAGGTAAATTTTCAAAATTTTGCATTATTGAATATGTAGCTTACTCTGTTGTAACTTTGAAATATATCGCATTCAATACCCTCTCAAGGAAAATCTGTTCTTTCCAGTCCCATTTTAGTAGGATGACTTATTAATGATACATAGTACAAAAGAGTATTGAAATTATATTGGTTTCTTCAAGGCTGTATGTCTCTGAAATGATGGCAGATATTCCTAAAAACTTGACATTTTCATACATATTGTGTATATGATAAATAGACTTACTTTTGCATGGGCCTGATCCTACAAGTGTTCTAGGCATAAAACTGTTAGTTCTGCGTACAAGGTGCTTACTGGACAAAGCTGTTTAATTTCAGGTGAGATGTGTTTTAGAAACTTTTAAGATGAAACCTTTTACCTTGTTGTCTCATTTTCCTGTGTATAAAATAAACCTCATGTCTGGCTATGAACCTAACTAGGTCAGGATTAGATCTTTTGAAAATGTACAAAATCAACTGAAGAATTATAGTCATAGTTCTACATTGTAGCTATAGTAGTTCTACCATAGCAGAACTGCCCTATAGTTTTTGGTAATTCAGCAGTAACAATGCCACTATCATTAGATACTGGGTAGTTCCTTACCAACAAAGATGCCAGGTACCAAGACAGGTTACAATCTCAGTAAATTTTAGGATACACTCCAATAAACTATTTCCGACTCGTGAATAATTCTCGTGCATCTGCTTTGTTTTCTGGAACTTTGATCATTCTTCTGTTTTGAAATACATATGAATTTTATTTTTCTCTCCATATTAATAAGGGTTTCAATCAACAGTTTTCTAAAGATTGCTTGGTTTTTTTTTTTTCTTTCTTGCAGTCCCTTCTGTAGTCATAGCTCTATTTTTACCACAAGTATGTTTTGCTAGTTTTATATCCACAAGTCTAACCTTCTGTGTTGGAAGAACTTCATAGTTTGTCATTTGTGTAAACAATAGTCTAATAGCTAGTATGTTGAAATTATTTTTAGGCGAAAATTGAGCTTTCTCCAAAAACTGCTGTTGGCAGGGTTGATTCCTTAATGATAAACGTGGTTAACTGCTGAATTTTCAGGTAATACACTTTTGTCTTTTTTTTTTCTCTTTGGATAGTTTAGTATCTATTTTGATTCAGTTTCCACTAAGTAGTAATTTATCATGTCATTTTTCACTTTAAGAGGTCAGGAGCGCATCTGTTGTGACATTTGTCCCTACACAGAGAGTCAGTGAAGACAACTGAATCCCTTACATCACATTTTTGTGGTCTAAAAGGCTCATTAAATATTAAGCCATTTCTGTCGATTTCAATTTGAACCAGATTCCAAGCAGTAGTGAATGAAAATGAAAATTATGCTTTACCCTTCTTTTTTTTTTTTTTTTTAATAATCAAAGAATTCAAGAGTAGGAAAGCCCTGTTGGTTATCACATCCTTTCCTCAGCAAGAGTGGATTCCCTTTTTTCTGGATTGCTCTTTATTGGTTAATGGAAATTCTGAAAAAACATCTTCATTATTCATCTTCAGTTTACTTGTAGAGAGAAAAAAAGCTTATTTTGCTAAGTTTCCTCTTTCAGTAATGTAAACATTTCAGTGCTGTAAAATTCCATTTTATGATGTTAGATTTCATAAACTTCTTATTTCTAATCAAAAACATGAGCTATGATGATGTTCATTACATGGACAGTAATTGGAAAGTAGATAGTAACATTGTATTCAAAGACAAGAAATACAATTCTGAATTTGCTCAACGCAGAAATAAAGTAACTACCGTTGTGCCATCAGACTAGATGTCAGTATCACACACGGAGATGGAATAATGCACCTTACTGTTGGAAGGAAGAAAGAATATTTGAAATCTTATCTAAGGAGGTAGTCATCCCACATGTAGGTGTTCCCATTTCATGCGCTCACTCAAGACATCACTAATTTGCAAGTCTGCCTTATTGTGACTTCTGTTAGATTTGGCAAGAAGGATTTTATAGTTGCCCTTAAGGAGAATAGTAAATCTTAAAGACACAAACATCTGTACAGTCTTAAGAATACATTCTTAAAGAATATAGATATATCTTCAAGAATATAGATATATCTTAAAGAATAGAGATATATCTCAAAGAATATAGATACATTTTAAAGAATACAGATGTTGTGCAACATTTTGTAAACTACAATTATTTGGTTGATTTTACTACTTGCTCACTTGGATGCTTACATTTTTTGGCAAAATGGTGCAAGCATTACATTTCCTAAGACAATATCTTGTTGATAGTCAGAATCACTGTCATCGATACTCAGCCATTGTATTAAAGAACACTTTTGTTTCAAATCTAGACAATCAAACAATTCTTATTTTTTAAGAAGCATTGCCTAATAGTTTCCAGGCAAGAAGGTCTTAGTCCGTCATCATGTCTTTTTTTTCCTTTTTTTTTTTTTTATTTATCAGTACTTGAATAATCTGGTATTCTTATACCCCTGAGGCAAAGTCTTTGACTTCCTCTGTCTGGCAGATGGGTTTTAGTCATGTGTTCTTTCTTAAAATGTTTATGCTGTCATACATATCATATTTGTCTCAGATGGAAAAATACATTTATAGATAATCCTGTTTGCTGGTTAACTTAACAGTTTCAGAAGTGCTTGCACCTTTCATTTAGTCCAAAAAAATGTTACATGCAAGTTATTTCATATTGCTTTGGGGAACATCAAAGCTGAAGCTTAGCAAGTCCAACATCTTTCCTATCCAACATCATTCCTATCCAACATGGATAGGAAGCTCATTCCCTTAAAATAGTCAAAAACCCCAAAGTTAAGGATGCCTCTCTTCTAAGAATTTTGCATGGGTTTTTATCCAGATGAACTTTTAAATCATATCCTGAATTTTATTTGCAGCTTATTTCAAATTCCAATTCTTGACATATTTTGAGGTTCTTGGGTTTTTTAAGACTTCTAAATGAGCTTAATCTACTCCTAGCATCGAATATTACTGGTTTTGGAAGTCAGTGCTTGTTTCCATTGTGTAACACTGATAGGGCCACTGGTGAGTCATTGAGTAAAGAACACCAGAATGTCTCAATGAGGAAAACCAAATGCATTAAAAACTGTGGAGGTCCACCAACTCTGTAATGCTTATGATCTGAAATACTTTGCATTAGAACTTGTTCTACCTGTATGAATTATGCATAGTACTAGGCACAAACAGGATGCTTTCTAGCATGAAAGCTGTGCCTAAAATAACCAAAAAAGAGGACTTGGATTCAAAGGACATGGGCTGAAACAGATCATGAGTGGAATTTTGCATGAAGCTTGAGAGGGTTTTTCTATCTCAGGAAAATGAAAGAGCTTGATGTAAAGCAGTTCTCCAAAGGAGAGTGCACTGATTAAGGCCAGACTCTGTTCCCACCCTGAGAAGTAGCCACAGTCAGTGAATTCACCTCTGCTGGCTAACTCCAGCTTGGGATGGTTAAATGTATTATCACATACCACTCTACAGTCTCACCAAGGCCTGGGAATTTGCAATTCCTAATTCATCCTACTCTGGGAGCTGTAGCTGGGCTGCAAATCATACGAGTCCTGCTCTAGCTGCATGCATATGGCAGCAGTTGAGGGATTTATTGTAGTAGTGCTGATAACAGGGGAGGCCCCCACAGTTCCTTCCTCCTCCCGGCCCAGAGAAGCCTTCTTAAACAACTCCACAGTGTAACAGGGCTGGCATCCCACTATACATATGGCAGCCAAGTGACAAGCTGGACTCGCTCATGACACACCGTGTTAGAAGGGTTAGACCAGGTGCTCTTGTTGATTCACCAGTGAGCATCTGAAATGCAATTGCATATCTCCACGTGAGCTGGCTCAAATCTTGCTGCTGGCTAGGCAGCAGTGCACAAGTCTGGGATTAATAAATATGGAACTATAAATTTAGACAGGAGCAGGAACTAGCAACTAATGATTCTGACTTTTAGTGCCCTCTCAGCTGTTCATGCAACCGTTTGTGAAGCCATGCTATAAATCAGATCACTTAATCCAGATTTTTAAAGTTCTGTGTAAAATAATCATTTTTAACCAGAATTATTCCATTGATTAATTTCACACTCTGGTCCCACAAACAATTGCATTGGCACAATTGCAGCATTGGTAGACTTTGACACACAGATGGTGTAGAAAGAAGGAGGGTAGGCTGCTGGATAGTTATTTTGTCAGTGGGGACAATATCCCTGCACAATTCTAACCTTATTCTGAACCGCAGACTATCCATCAATTTCACTTTCTGATCCCTCATGCTCCCCTCTCAAACTGTGCCGATAGTCAGACTTACATGCTTGTTAACATCTGATCTGTGCAATTTTAGATCATCTAATGGTAATAAATTGATCAAGATCAAATATGAGTGTGTAATTGCATTCCTGTCAAGATGAGCCAGCTATGAGTTACAGTGTTTAGACCAAGCTTTATCCTGGCTTTATACCGGCAGCAGGAAGACAATACCAACTCTAACATAAAATCATCAGGAGTAAAACCACTCTCCACTCCTTGTTTTGTGAGGGGTTTGGTTTTAAAATAACTTTGTACTCATGGGTTGAACTTGTACAAAGAATTTTGTGCCATGTTGCCATCCAAAAACTAAATTTATTGTATCATAAAATTGCAGTTGTATACTGGTGAGAGTATGCCTTCAGCTTCTCTTGTAGGTTATTTTTGAATACATAGCTCCTGTTGAGTCCAGATGCAAAGGGGAGGTGATTCCTTGTTAAAAGGTGATGTGTAATATTTTCAGTTCTTCCTTATTTATTCCAACTGCTGTAATTAGAAAGAAACACATGGGGTCTGAGGCAGAAAAACATCACTTAAATCCTTTCTCTCTCATGGCTATACATACTATTTTATTCTTTTCATATCCTCATGGATGTAAGAATAATCCCATATACTTCTATACCAAAACAAAAAGGTTTTGGTATTTTCTTACCATAAGAAGCGTACTTTCAATTTAAAAAGCAGATCTTCACCTTAATTGTCTTTCTCCTGCTGTATTTCTTTTTATAGTCTTAAAGAAGGAAAAACTGTCTCTAAGTACAAGAAGATGTTAAGCAAGGAAGAGTCAAAGTTAAAACTTGGCAAGCACTAAAACAAAGAATTTTTCCAAGGAAATGGAGGAGACGGGTCAAATTAATTCCTTATGTAACTCCATTTACCTCAGTGGAGTTACATGAAGGATGAATTTGGTACCTTATACCTCTGTGGTCAGAAAAGGACTTCTGTGATCTCAATCGGCACAGTATAAAATAATCATTCTTAAGAAACAAAATTGTAATTTAAGTCTGATAGAACTGCCCTTGTTATTTTTAGTCTATTAATGTAATTGTAAAAGAACAATAGGTCTACAGAACAACAAAACCAGCTTCATAAAAAGATTAGTACATGATGATTTGCAGCTTACATCCTTAGTAACAGTTTTTTTGTGGGAAAGAGGAATTCATGACAGACTGCTAAATTGGGTAGTGACATCAGGGACAGCTTCTCTTTCTTGTAATTTCCAAAAACTTTTCTCCAGTTTGCTGCATTGCAACTTCAACTTTTTTCCTCTGATCTCATTCTTCTTCCCTGACCACCCCTAATTCAGTTCTCCTTTCCCTCAAGTTTCTTTGGGTTCCACTGTGTGTGCAGGGATCTCTCTGGCTTCTCCTTACGGCTAAGCTTTCTAGATTTTTCTCTTCAGGCAGAACTATTCAGCCTCTTGGGGCAGATAAAGGAGAGATGTTTGGCCTCCACCATAATTTCTTTTTAGATTTTAAATTTCAATATGCTTAAATTTGAGATGCTTTAACGTAATGCATTTTCACTGTGAGAACTCAGCCTCCATGTGTCAATCTGTAGTACTCAAATATAGCTGTACCCAGAGATTATTTCCATTTTAAAACCTTGTTATGAAACATCAACCCATGCCTCCACACCCCACTCTCAAATTCAGGAAATACTTTTAATATCAATATGTTAAGATCTTTTAATAGTGTAATATAAAAGCATCCATATAGTATATTAGTGCAATGAAATTGAAGTCAACAGTCTTGTCTTTTTTATCCTTACCAACCTGCAACTACCGGTTTTAATACAGAGCAAAGGATCTGTGTATACATGCATATAAAAGATGTGAAAATACAAAGGCACTTATTGAAAACAGACAAAACCAGGAAGATGATAAAATAGCAGAAGGAAGTGGCCTCAGATATAAAAACTTTTGCTTTGTATAGCAGAACTTATCAGTAAAAGCTAAGGTTGGCAAATAGCCATGCCTCAGATAAAACAAGCAATGTAATGTAAAAGAAAAATGTACTTAGTGTACAAAATACAATAGACACATTTGAAAGACTAATGTCCTACAAAGTAATTCAATTAAACATTTTTTTGTTTCCTTTTTTGTATGCGTATCTTTAACAGCTTCATTATATTTTCAAATACCAGAAATCTCAGTTGTACAGATGCAAGCTTTCCTCTAAGGATGTCTGCATCAGATGTGCCATTCAGCAAGATGTAGAAAATTTCCAAATATCCAAAATCAAATAAAGATGGTGGAGATACATTTTGAAAGCAAATTTTGTGCTTTCAAAATAGCAGAACTATTAAAGCATGTTTTATAGAAAAATTATTCACATATTTAAAATATCTACTGCACAATTTTAATCCACAAAGCTACCCAACTAAATGTATACTGCTCAACGTTTTCACACTAGATAAAGAATATTTTTTTAAACAGAATATTTTCTCCATTTCGTTATATGTTTGTGGGGGGAAATCGAAAGCTTTAGGAAATAACAGTACATTTATACCTGTCTTTGAAATCTGCTGTTGACTAAGAACACTTCAAAAGCATGAGACTCTAGGATATTTAGTTCAGTTATTGTACCAACTGAGAACAAATTAATTATTTTCTGCAAGGATGTTTTCTGCTCTCTGGCCTAGTAAGGCCTGCATTCTGGTATTCCTGCTGGAAGAGAAACCATTTCAGTAGAAGATGGATAATGAGCACAACTAAATTCTCATGACTAACAAAATCATGCCCTTGCTCTTTATTCCCATCTGTAAGGCTTTTCCAGAACTCAGCATGCATGGAAGACTCCAAACCTGAAAAACAAGATGGCAGAAAACTACAATTAAAACAAACAGATAATTTTTTCAACATCTTCATCACATTTGCAAGATAAACAGACTGTTATCTGAGTACTATTTATATTCCTAAATAATGTCTCATTTTCTCACAGTGAAAAATCTTTTTTAACTTGTTGACAAGAATGGTTATCATCTCCTTCATAGATTAAGTCATTCCATGAAGTATTTTTAGGCATTTCTTATATTTGAATCTTTGGTGTCCTGATTGCTTCTACAGAATTTCCAGATTTACTCTTTATGAAGAACAGTAGTCTGGCAGTTCTTTTTCCAGCCTTTTTCCTGAAATGGTCTGGACTTTCTGCATAAAATTTGTACAAAGCTCTCCTTTCTATAAATGTTGTACTTCATTCTGTTTTAGTAAAGCTGAGATATACAGATAGGAGTTAAAAAGAGAGACATTCTTCTTCATATTCTTTAGCTAAAACAATGAAAGACTGTCTTGAAACTATTAGAAAGGAGATAATACCATTTTTATTACATTATGAAACTGCAAGTAATGACAGATAAATGCAGATAAAGCAGTCTTCTCAGAAATCTAAACTGCTAATCAATTAAAGATGTTATTCCAGAATGCTGACCATAGGCAATAGGAATGAGTAAAGCAGTATCTTTATCACACTGCGATTACGGAAGATCCATATTAATTCCAGAATAATACAACAGAAAAGTATGCTTTTACCATGCTTAATGTAGCACTTAGGGATGTGTTTCCATTCGTTGCTCCTGGACTTTTTATCATTTATGGAAAGCACTTAAGCAGAAATTTATTCTTGAGCTAAACAAGCAAAGATATTCATGTATGTGCATGTTTATATGCTGGGAGTATGATGAGCAAAAGACTCTCTGAAGGCTGCTACAAAGCTGCTGTGGATATACTCCATTGGTTTCAGTCCAGTATTGAACAGAGGCATGTCCACTCATGTTCAATAATTGGTTGAATAACAGGAACTCTTTTTTGATTTCCTTACAGAGCCCATTAGCAAAAGTTTAGACATAGACTACACCTCTGAGTTTGGAGTCTGCCTGATTAAAATAATTTCTCCTCCCCTTCTAACAATCAGCAATTGTTTAACACTTCTGTAGTACTTCTTTAATAAAGCCACTGGTAATAACAGCAAATTAAAAAAATGTCATGTAAAATTCTCCCTGAATTATTGAATTTACTGTTAGTTGGGGTGTCTTCTGTTACAAGGGGAAATTGCAAGGAGACACTCTATTACTACTCTGCCAATGTGTGCGTCTCAGTCACAACACCCTTTGGAATAACTGCGAGAAACTGACTGTGGACTCTTCCTTACAATAACAAGAAATTATTACAAGATAACAATGTTTGTCAGATTAATTTGAAAGCAGAATTTGTTGTGATTTAAACTGTGAAAAGAAAAAGAGCTCTGAAAATATTTTTTCATACCCGTTTCTTCTAACAGCCTAATTTCTTGTAAGGACTTTCTAATTAATGTAATTTAGTGTGACTTCATTAACTCACCATTTCAAGAAGATAGTCCAATATATTTTCTTGATCATTAGTAGTAGATAAAAATATTAAACTTCCATTTCTTTAACTGCAGCACCAACATCAAGCAGCTGAATTTAAACAAAGTAATGCAAGAGCCAGCATATCGCAGGTGAACAATGTGTAGTCGAGAAACAAAAAAATTAAAATTTCATATTCCAAGAAAAGCAAAACAAAACAAAGTTACACTTACTTTGCATAAAAGGCTGTAATAACCTTGTTAACAATGACTTGGTGCAGTTCATGTGAGACTATCTAAGATTAAAAAGCAATAGTGACTACAGCTATGTAAAAATTCTTAGCAAAAGCTGTTATCAGTTTAATAGTTCAAACAAAGGAACAAATGATACCATTTTGTAAACTGGAATTCCTAGAGTTTCCTCTCTTTTAGAAGACCATCCAGTATGCTGTAACTTTGGACATTGTATATTTTATTTTTATAGTTCTCAGTTGGTCAATTGGTAATTGCTGAGTCTTTGTTTCAAAATAATACACTTACATTTTAAGATTGTTTTTCTACGAGGAGTACAATATTTGGAAAGTAAGCAATGAATTTCAAAGCACTTCAGGAACATGGTATTGTCTCCATTCAGATTGCTGGGAAGATTCACATTGACTCCACTGTCAGTAGGCCTGCACTTTTAACCTGGCCTAAATTTAAGGACATTCCCATAAAACACACAAGTCCAGACCTTGTAGTTTGGTTCACATAGGGGGATCCTCATGTTGACAGAGCTCTGATTAAGTCAACAAGGCTACACATTAGTACTGATCTTGTGTGATTGGATTACAGGATTGAAGCTGTGATTTGTCCTACTAAAACCACTTTAAGTTACTTAAACAGATAAATCCTACTATCAGATTTCTTTTCTTAGTGATTACACTTTCTGAAATGCAAAAAAAAAAAACACCCCACAACCTTGCTTGCTTTCTTCATGTTTTTAATGGACTACTTCACCTTCTAGTTCTGCATTATCATAAGCTATATGTAGGACTGGAGGGACAACAGAAATAACTTTGGGGGAAAAAATAGTAAAAGTGTAATTTTCCATTTCCATAAAACGGATGTAAAACAGTTTTGCTTTTTTATTTCCTCTAAGCCCATTTCCAGTCCTTATTTAACCCCACCCCCTCAGTGGGATCTAAACTATTTGACAGAGTTCCTGTTATAAAGGAAAGTCAGATCATATCTACGTTGTCTCGTCTCATGTTGTAATTCACTTCTTCTCATCACATGTTTCTGGCAAAATGACCTATCAAAATTAAACCAAAAATATGTTTAAAGCACTTTTTTTTTCTTCGTTGGTCTTCCCCCCCCAAGTTTATTCCTTACTTTTCAGGTTTTGTATGTTAGGTTGAGAAGAGTCATCTTGTATATGTCATTATCTATCACAGCTAGAATATCTGATAGGAGGCAGAAGTGCAGTTCCTTCCCAGGCAGATCAGCTGCTGGATTTAACAAGTACATGTGAGTAACAAAGATCTATCAGAGGTATTTTCACTGATAAAAGCGTTCTTTTATAGTAACTATAGTAACAATAGCAATATACAAAATGGAATCAAACCTTTGGACAATGCTATTTCAATAGGGGCCTTCAGAAAAAACACTTCTTATGTGGAGGAAAGAAAAACTGCTAAATAATCCATTCAGGAAAAGCTAGGATGCCTTACAGATACTTTATGAAAATATATTAGAATTAACTGTAAATTGAGCAAATAGTGAAGAAGCTTGATGAACTGACCAAAACGTCCAGTGATGAAAATCTCTAAAGACTTCTTGCTTGCTGGCATTGGCAAGTAAGTAGTTTAGCTAAATAGAAAGAAATCAGAAGGTACAGTTATCAACTGCAAATGAATGATTATAAATGAGAAAGAAAATGTGAGGAAGAGCTCTGAAAATCATGTTTGACAGTGACAACAGAGACCAGACAGCTTTTACTTTAACCAACAGATTATTTGGAACACACACCATCTATCAAAGTGAAGGACTTGAAACCTAGTATAGTCTGTACAGATGTTCTCACTCAGAAAGCAGCTAGAGGGAACAGAAGATAAAAGAAGGCTGTCCAACTCTGAAAAAGGTTTAAATTTTCAGTCTGTCTTGACAAGTAAATCTAGTTTTTGCGGTAGTCTCTGATTTTCAGCCTGATAGAAAGTTCAGCATCTACAAATCTGACCTAAAATGACAGACACCTGAAGGGGTACAAGCAAGCCCTTAGAAAGGTGCTATACAGTATCATAAAAATGTTTTTGTTTTTTTTTAATCTTAAATGCTTTTCTATCAGATGAGGGGAACAAAGACCAGAAACTGGAAATGTTTTGACTATTCTAACTCTGGAGCAGGTCATACATGCTTGCAGTCAGTATGCAATACTTGGAGTGCAAGGCTAAGATCTGAAAGGCGACTTAGGAATTTCTTCTGTAGAAAAGATTTTTTTATTATACAAGGCAAGACAGGATTACTGAGCTCAGAGGGGTTGTTTGCAAACAACTTCCAGCTAAAGTGATTGAGTCCAGCTGCTAGCCCAAAAAAAGAGCATCAAAAACATCCTGCTCGTCATTGCTGCTGGCTTTTTGTTCAATGAGCAAGAGGTGAGCATTTGACTTCTGTGTTCGTTTTGGTCCTTTGCCCTTGGGGATACTTTTAACAATGCATGATACTTGAAAGAATTCCAAAATGTGTTTGTTTTTTTTTTCTCTTTTCTTTGAACTATGAAGCTAAAGATAAATAAAGGAGTATTTTGATAGGTCTAGAAATATTTGTGATAACAAATAGAAGTAGCGCTTCCTAATGCTCAAGAGACATAACGTGCTTTTTACAAGCACACCACAGTTCTTGATAACAAGACCCCCATCCGATATTTTCTTTTGTAATGGAAGGTAAAGCACTCCATCCACTTTTAAAAAAATCATCTCCTTAAGACATGTGAGTATCTTCAGCAGAATCTTTCGTATTTATGCCTGGTTTGGGGTTTTATTTCTTTAATTTTAAACTGCTATCATATCTGCCAGAAAAGGCAAGAGCTAAGAAACATACTGAAGAGGTAAATGTTGTGATGGGTCTAAATTGCTAAAAGGTTCCTCTGGTAATCCCAGATTTGCATCGAGGAAATTTGGGCTCCTGTACAGATGAGCTGCTCTCATAGAATTCAATAGTACAAAACGTACGAAGACAGACTACCGCAAAGTCACAGGCCACCAACTTGAATCTGATGTCAAATCCTAATAGGAAGAGATTTGGATATGCACACGGTAGCATGTCTATTCCCGAGTTATTGCAAAAGTATTCTGAATGCCTTGAAGTTCCCCAGGTACTGCAGGTATCATGCCCATATATATCTATAAAACTACCGATAAACCATCTGAAAGTGATGACAACATGAGTAATTAAGGCTAGATCACATCACTGTCACAGTGGGGTGGCTGGAACATCGTGGGCAGCCAAAGAGGTTAGAAACTATTACTTCAGTATGTACCATGCAAATTCCAGGAGCAAGGAGGAATCTACAGTGAAGTGCAGAGAGAGCGTTGATGGCACTTTCTTAACTGTGGATGTCCAACCACGTGCTGGAACTTCACAGCCCTTACTAGATTACATTCCTTTTCCTTCCCTGCCCTTCCTTTTTTTTCTGCCAAATGCATGTTTTGGGGGAGAAGATGCTCTCAGCATTCATCATTAAGAAAAATAGTACATGTTAATTTTGTACTCAAGGTATCAGCCTTTTCTTCAGGGTTGTCAATACCATTTCTTTTCAGACTAAATGCAGCACATAAGAATAACGTAATTCCTCAAAATGTATCACCTGTGGCATCAAAGGACCCTGAGAGCAAACAAAAACTGTAAGTTAATTATGTCGTTTGAGTCTAGAATCAGAAAGTCATCTGATAGCAACTTTCAGAAGAGATCTGAAAAGGGAGAGGTTGGTTTGTTTTTTAAAATATGTTTTCTAATGCTCAACATTAAGCAGAAGATACACGTTTATTCCTCTCCTTTAATGCGAGTATTTTATTCAGCAAAAACAAGAGGTCTGACATATCTGTTAATACTGAGGTGATTTTAACCCTGAAGAGAAACATCCAGCACTGTTATCCGTACACAAGAGTTGCTATGGCTGTTGCTTTCCCCTTCTAAAATGAAACTACACTGCCAGATTAGAACTAGTTAGTTAGGAAATACCTTGAAATTACATGGAAAGTAACTGGTTTGTTAAGGTGTGTCACTAAAAAAAAAGGTGTGTAAAAAGAATGCCTATGAATAGATACTGGTGGCTAACACAATTAAGCTAGCCTAGAGCTCAGATACCAAGTTTCCAAAGCCAAGCATAAGGCATTTAGCCCTTTTATTCTCACACAGGTTTTTAATTTGTTTGGTATTCAGTAAACACACATCTCTCAAATTGTATATCTGAAAAAGCCACTCACTGTCTGACTTTATATTGTCAGAAACATGATCTCTTTAAGTACATCTGTACAATTTATACAGTGAAAAATTGGAATGAGAAGCACCAAAACTAGCTCTTTTGTTGAGCACAGACAAAAAGATCATTTTTTTAAATATTTTTATTTCTGTTTTTAAATAGCTGGATAAAACCCATCAATTGGTACTCAGAGTTCAATTGTAAACAGTTACAATATATTACTGCTGTGTATTGATTTTGTACATTAACCTATTTGCAGTGACAATCCATAAGACAAGTCAAAGTCAGCATATTTATAAACTGAAATGCACTGTACTAAGAAAAAATGATGCCGTAACTGAAAAATATTTAAAAGACTGGATGCTTAACTCCCTCCTGTGGTGTAGGTGAGCAGCATCACAATCAACAGCTTCTGGAAGCTTAGATAGCACTCCATATTATTCGAAAGTCTGTATTCACCTCATTAGGACAACAGGTTTCAAGTTTACTATGGAAACTCATATCAAGTTAAAAAGTGTTACAATAAATTTCTAAAATACATACAAAGTTGTAAACATCTTTCCCTGGCACAAACAAAAATGGTTTGTGCCAGCCTTCTCCATCTCCCACATTGCAATTAAAAAAAAAAAAAATAGGGCCAAAGACCAAGGCCATAGACTAAAATTGTTCTGCATGGATAACATCACAGTTTACAGGAAGTACTAAGTGTCAGCATTTAAAATTAGTGTTAATCACCAGCAGGTAGCAGAACCCATTTTCAAGAAAGTTCATGGAACACAACTTCAAGTGATGAACCAGGCACTCAGCATTAGATTTACCTACTTTTAAGAACAAAAGCTTAAATTACATCTATATATTTTTACATTTGATAATAGGTAAAATTGACTACAAATAGAAGATTAAAGAACACTGAATCTTTTACAAGATTGGGTTTTAACCATTTTTGCTATCAGGTTAATAACAGATCTTCCACAAAGAAGGAAGAAGAGAGATTTGCAAGACAGACTATAAATATATTGAGATCACAGAAATAAACTGGATCTTTTCAAGGCAGATTTTCCTTCTGGAAGTCCTTCAGGCCATATTCTAAAATGTTGTAGCTTTTAAATTTATTTCATCATTAACAATGATATACCATGATATAACAATGAAATAACCATCTACTTGGTCTGAATCTTGGATCACCAATTCCAGAAAGACTAAGATAATCGAGATTTTGGAACGCTATACAGGATTAATTTCAAAGTACACACCAACAGGATTTACTTAGTGCAGGGTGGTAAAGGAGAGCATTATTCTAGCACTTCCGTATTCTTGTTTTCACACTGTCAGCAGATTGATCTCTATGTCCTTGTATTTATGTATGTCAGCTGATCATAAATATTAATATTTTCATAGGCAACAAAATGTTTATTTGAAAGTTCTATCAAATGCAGCTCTTCCTTAAGGATTAGGGGCTTTGCAGTCAGATATTAAAAGGGGATTCATCACAAATATTTTTTAAAATCCTAAAAAGTTAGGGTTTTTTTTCCACCAGTTATTGACTGTGCATCACAGAAACAAGTGTCAGAACACATTTTATTCTATGCACTCTTAAGAAGAAAACATTTCAAAATATTAAAGTGTACATTCATGTAAATTTTTCAGAAAGTTATACTAATAACTTAAAAACCTGAAGAGTATTGAAGCTAGCGTAACTGTTTAAGTTTTGACCCCAATGTTATTTCATAAGCCCCAAATTCTAGCTGCAATTCTCAGCTGACAGAGGTACTACAAATTCAAATTAAGTATTAATTTTAATCAAAGCAGCTGTTTTGAAGGGAAAAAGCGGAAATATGTCACATTGACTGCCTATTGCTCTGTCAGGTATACCACTTGTCATACACCCTAATGACAGTCTATGGATGCTTACATCTCTACGTGGTTCCCATCAGTGTGTTATGCATAATTAATTACAGGGGAGTATTTCTGAAATGGAACAAAGTATCAGCATATGTTTGTGCTGAGAAATGATGGGGGATGAAGAGAAGGAAGATACAGGCAAGACCAGGCCATAAAAACAAAAGGAACACTTGGCAATAAGATGATATATTAGGAGAGTACATACAGGCTTGCTTCTTCCAAAAATTAAAAGTGTGTATACCTATAAGAAGGGGCAAGGGAGGAGAAAAGGAGAAAGAAAGCAAACTTTGGCAAAGTTTAAGAAAGTGCAGTCTTTACAGTCCTAAAAAAACCCAACAAAAACACACAAAAACCACCCAAACAGCAAAACACCAAACCCCAAACAAAAAAACCCAAACTACCCAACACTGAAAAAGCAAAAGGCCAAAAAACATCTACAGATAAAACTGTCTCAGGGCGCATGATGATGCGCACAGATGATTTCTAAGATTGCACTAGCTAATATCACTGAGAAGTACACCACCATCTCTACTGCATTTTGCATTGTAATGTCAGAAAGTAAATAAGCATTTGCATAAGCATTCCTACATCACACTGTGATAAAACACTTTTTATCTACATGCAGAGCTCTGTGCGCACACATTTAAAAGTATATTTTCTTTTTCAAAGCAGTACACCATATAGTAAATTTCCACTCAAGTGTACATTTACAGAAAACTACTAGGCAATTCTCTAAATACTGAGTATTTTCTTACTTAATTTGTTTTCTAATGGCAGAAATAGAACTCTTTGCTATGTAGTGCAGGAAGGATCTGGACACAGATCAATGAAATTTTAGAAAGCATGATTTTAGTAGAACCCTGACATTTTGCTTAGAAATACCTCTTTCCAACATCAACAGAAGAGCAAGATGAGAGAGGAACTGGAGATAAGAAGGCAACTCCTGGTTCAGTATAAAGGTCCCTTACCCCTACTAAAAATGTTATTCTTCTGTACTATAATAATCATCCAAGACAGTCTCAGCCCTAACAGCACATTTACTCAGAAAAGCAGTTTCCACATCTGACTTACTGAAGCCACAAAACTCCATACAAATGGGTTCTCAGCTGAGACACCTTCCGTCTTTTGAGATGAGTTAATATCAAAACATTTGTAGGAAGAGAACAGTGGCCTAAACCACATAGTGTTTGATTTGTATATAGTTTCAAAGGATTGCCATCCTTCTCGTTCACTATGCTCCCCCAGACAGTAAAAGCCATTTGAGCGTTGTCGCTGCCAAACAGTTCTATCAGTGCAAGAAGAGCGCTTTCAATTTATAGCCTCTCCAAGCTTAAAGTGCAGTATATTACGTGAGATTTTAACATACCAAACTATCCTTTATTTGAATTTCAGAAGGAATGTTCAAGTTCAAAAGTTACCTTTTAGGTTTTAAGCAATAAAATCCAAGGCAAAGTACATAAATTATCTTAAAATGGAATAAATCCACTCACTTAAGACATATTCTTTATATCTTATGTTCAATATACATATAATACACCAAAAAATCCATCCTTTCGCTTAGCTGTATTGTATCTGTATTTAAAGTAATCCTGTAATAAGTGATAAAAGGCCACTCACTCAAAGCAAATTTTGCTTAAAACAGGACTGTATTAGCTGGACTGTGATACATAACATGATTCAATGTTCTAAGATCCTCTCCTGCATAGGCTTGTCATCAATAAAGAGACAACCCTTGGCACCCCACTGTACACACATTTAAATTCTAATTTACGGATGGTTTCTCTCATGTTTCGTTTCCTCTCCCCTTTTCCCCCCCCCCCCTTTAAAATCACCACGAAGAATAGGTGTATTAAAAACTGGATTAATGCTTTTACGCCTCTTGCCTATTAACCTGACAACATCACCTACAAATTTTTGTTGTATATAACTACGGTTCCCTAAATATGTGACTCCCAAATGATGTACAGCAGAGTAGAGAATCTTCCAGGCCAAGCCGTTCAGACAAGGTCTCAAGTAACAACTACAGGTACAACTGTGCCAATCAATTCTTTATATAGGAAGTTCAAGCACTCTGTTGGGGATGCAGGATTCTGTTTACGTGCAACTTAAAAAAAAAAAAAAGCTCACCATACAGGAAAAGAGTATTTCTTTACCTATGTAGCTAGTTAGTGAGATTAAGGTGCAGTTGCACAATGTTTTCTTTAGCAATCAAGCCAGCTTAAACAGGCTCCAACTCCTCCCCGCCTTCATTCCTCTACCCTCAGCTCTGCCAAGTGGTTTTTTAGGTCAAGCTGTATGCAGACAACAGCTTAACACCATAACTCAAATAAGCCACAAACCTTTGGAGAAGTGTCTTTGTTTCTGGTGTTTTGGGGTTTCAGATCCACATCGCTTCAGCAATCTTGATCCACAAACACTTGTGTTAATACCACTGCAAGAGTGATAAATTGAGCAGTGGAGATGGGAGTGAATAGTATGAATGGCTTAACTAAGAAAAAACTTGCTGTCAAAATAATTATTTACAATATGTCATCTGCTATTATTTTGAGGTTTTTGGTAATTTTGTGACAGGTAATCATGTGGTCAAAAGTCTAGAAGTTAAACAATAAAAGTAGACACCATGGGAAAAGTTATGTTCTAAATTAAAGCAAATGGCTTTTTATCTCTTCTAACATCCAGGAGAAATAGCCAACCAATGGGGATAATAAAAACACAACATATCATTTAACATAAAAAGTAGTATTTCTTACTTTCAGCACTCAAATAAGGTTAAAAAATTCAAACATTTCTCCCCATAATGCCGATAACCAGCATTTAATCTTCATAATCAAGGACTTCTCTACACAAGTGTGCTAACACCCAAATAAACACATTAGAAACTCTACTGGCTTTCCAGGTGAATTCAGTTCAAACTAAATGCAACATCACTTACTCTGTTTCCAAAATGAAGCAAGCTAGCTAGCGAAAAGGATACTTGGTGTGTGAATCACTGGCATGACTTTACTCTGCAGTAAATCCTCACTTTTAACTCAGAGTGAAGAGCAAGCTGAAAACGCACCCTAACTCACCATATCAATACCTCCCTCTTTAGGTAAGCCCCTAGAGCACATTAAGCCCACGTACAGCAACTCCCTTGTTGACAATTTTGGACACTGAGTTCAAACTTTGACCTACTGCACAATGCATTTCTCCATCTAAGTGCCCACGGGAGCATATTTCTGCAAATTCTTATTCACAAGCAGCTCTATTGATTCCAACATGCTTGCTCCATTGCCAAACCCTGTTGTCAGAAGTCTGTCCCAAAGCCAAAGTCAACAGGCCCAGAAATGGTTACTGTGCTTCAGTGACAACAATCACTTTTTCAAGGAAGGAAAACATTCTTTTAGAAAATTGTTTATAGTGTCTATTGTAGCGCAATAAAGCTCATGAGATATTGTTTAAATTAGAGCAGTACCATCCTTGAAAAGGAACACTGCTGAGAATTCTGCTGTATTGAAGACCACCCTCCCAACAGCTTTCCAGTTCAAAGTGTTTTAAGGCCCGATACAGTAGTTACTGTTGGATTCAGAGCAGAAATTCAATTCTACAAGAAAGTTTCATTGGAAACGGTTGTAAATAGTAGCCAGAACACTCAGCTAATACAAACCCTGAAGAAAACAAAGGATCTGTGCTAAACAATCAAACTGGGTTCTAGTCTAGTGTTAATGGCAGACCTGCAGAAGTCCCAAAGAGTTTTGAGATTAAGAAGTTCTTTCCACTCAGATGCAGGTATTTCTTAGAAAAAAAGTCCCTATTATTCCAACGGCCAGTTTTACTAGCAATCACACAAGTATAATTTTTACTTTAGCTGTCTACTTCTCACTAAAACCTGAACTGTAACCTTGTCTCTGCTATTTAATCAATTAAGTTTCTATTAATGTTAAAAATAGTAATTATTAAAATCTTAGTACTTTTTCACCTTCACGACTGCACACCAGAGACCTGCTAGTGCAAAAGCTAGCACAGAAATTACTAGCTGTATAATGTGAAAATTACTAGTCACATATTGTATATTTGAAAGCATTTGCTTGTATCCAAGTGTTTGCTCTGAAGATACAAGGTTTAAGTAACAAAGAAAAAACCATGGTTTCTGGTGGTTTAAGAGTCCCATAGCATATTCATTCACTGAGGCAACTGGAACAGAATAGAGATCAGGAAGTCCACCAAGCTCCAACTCTTTAAGAAATGCAAGCTGCAATTCATTCTCTTCGCTGCTGATCATTTCTAATTCCAGAAACTGCAGTTTTTGATCATACCGCAAATTTCCCAGCCAGAAGTGTGCAAAACATACAAAATTGTCCCCTAGACAGCATGAGCTACAGTCTCCAGCAAAACTACAAGCTTTCTCCAGCCAGCCCATTACTGAAATACTATTAATGCAGTGAGAAACCCTATCAAGATTGTCTTTCCCAGAAGAAAAATGCAGATGAAATGAATCCTTCCAAGGAGCAGCTGCACTTGAGTTCCTCCCTGCTGATTCACTCAAACTCAGAGGCATTTCCTTGCCAACAGAAGGCAGAGGTATAGTATTAAAGAGAGAACAATTCCTGGTGTTAAAATAAAATAATTCTTTTTGTAAACAGCTACTATGATTTTGAGAATTGTTCAACATGGAATGTATGTGTGTCAGGTGAGCTGCTGCCTTGTGATGATCTGGGCCACTGTCACATACTCGTTTCTGGTTTAAATCTTCTTTCTTCATAGTCCTAGAGAAGACGAGCGTAGCTTTGCTGTTTCACAACAGGCTGAATTTGAAGAAGAATGTGATTGACTCTAGTTGCAGCATACAGTGCAAGCAGCACACCAAGTCACAAGTCAGTGGATCTCAATATGAACCTAAAGAGAAAGAATGAAGAGAGTTATTACACCAATATCCCAGTTTCTTGGTGCCCAGTATATAGAAAAATTTTTAAAAATCTTTAAGATAAAGAATAACCCAACTGCAGAAAGTAACAGTAGCCCAAGCAGATAAGTCTCACTACAGGCTGCTTGAGCACATCCAAAGGGGAAGGAAGCATACCCAAATACAAACTTTCTGCTGTAGCTGCAGTTTAATGTGCTACAAACTCTCTTTTGGTAACAGGCATCAAAGTGAGTCAGCAAATGAGCAGCTAGAGAGATTCGCTGCATAACAGCGCGATTTTCCTTAACCAACAGAAACACAGACTGTAACTGATTAGAGGCTTAACATTAAAGGCAAATATTGAAGTAACCTTCCTGTAAACAGCAGTGCACGCTGAAGTCAGACACACAACGCTGGAAATCAACAGCGTACCATGCACGGCTTCCCAAAGGGAACTGGTCAGACTGGCTGCACCAGCATAGTTAGAGGGTATTAGTTATATTGTAGTCAAATGACAAGCTGATGCTGTTACAAGGGAACGATTATGTACCAACACAGATCACAAGCAAAGGCAAGGCATTTTTAGCCACCAAGATTACTAAGCTACATGTACAATTCCTGGCCCTGTGGCTCAATTTCAAGCTTCAGAACTGTAGGACAAGTCCCCAGAATAAAAATATGAAACGCCACATTTTGACGTCTTCCCATTTCGACTTACCTTTTACAAGTCACAAACTGCAACCAGACTTGTCTTCCAGCACTTGGCCACTAGCCAGATGTCAAAACTTTCATTACAGCTATGTTTATGAGGCAAAAGAGTATCCAGTCTTTGGGCAGAACAGATGTTTGTAGTGATAGTCCATAGCCTGCTTCTGTTGCCAGTTAAGTTAAAAGTAAAGCTTTCATTTTATCACAAAACCAATGGAACTTCAACCCTACAAGAGTTCCTAATGTCTTTAGATCAAAGCTGTGGGAGTTCCACATTTTGTAGAAATAGGCTCAAGACAGGAGAGACACAAATTAAATTTGAACTGTCATTTTCATGCAATGACATTATTATTTAAAGCTACCTCTACATTTTCCCTGCTACAATTGTTCTTGACTTTAAAAAAAAACTCAATCTGATGGAGGAAATTATTTTATTAGCTCCTTACAGGGTGTCAGGAATGTACTGTCAAAATGCATACATTCACAATTTATTGCCTGTCTTTAAGTCAACTGCGGCTCAGTGACAGGAATAAAGTTGAGATGAGGAAGCGGCCCGTTTGCTGCCAACATGCAGAGCAAGCACTGTAACGGGGTCCTTACACCCGAACGCCGGCAAGGGCAAGCCTCCGGAGCTGACTGCGTCCGTGCAGAACCCCAGCGACATTTCCCTCGGTGACACAAGGGAGCGCAATGGCCCCCCCGCCCCGGGGCAGGGGACACGTCCGACGGCGCTTACCGTTAGCCAGGGGGAAGCGATAGCGGCTGCCGAGCCGCCACCTCCGCGAACGGGCGGTCCCTCCCCGCGCCCAGCGGCGGCACCACCGGGCTGAAACCCGGGACGCGAGCCCTCCCCCGAGCCCCGCCAGCCCCCGTGCCGCCGCCGCCCACCTGCAGCCGCACGTTGAGCATCATGGAGGCGACGATGTAGAGGTAGGGGAAGTTGATGCGGAGCTTCCAGGCCAGGTCGAAGAAGATGAGGAGGGTCCTGGTCAGCCCCTTGCAGAACACCCCGTAGGACCTGGCCGCGGCCGACTGGGAGAGCCTGGCAGCCAGGGCGGACAGAACTGCCGCCATATACCCCCGCCCGCGGCCCCGCCGCGCCGCCCGGGCCTCGCAGCCGCCCCCTCCCCGCCCCCGGCGGTAGGTGTCGCCAGCGGGGAGGAGCCCTCCGCCGTCGACGTGCGGGCGTGCGTAACCCCGACGCCGTACGTCGAGGCGGCTCGCGCTGTGGTGCCGCAGCGCGCTGACGCGCGAGAACGCCCCAGTCGCCTCTCCCCGCTGCGCATGCCCACGGGGAAGGGCGGGGCAGCGGGCGTCGGCGGGCTCCGCCCCCGCCGGGTGGGGGCCGGCCTGAGGGCGGAGCGCGCGAAGGGGTGAGCGTTGGAGCGGGCGCGGCCGCTGAGGCGGGGAGCTGGCCGCCTCCTCTCACCCCCCTCAGCTCCGCTGCGGGACGGCTGGCGTCCGTTCCTCGCCACGGCCCCGTCCCTCGGGTGTTGAAATTGCGCTGGGAGCCCACGGAGAGCGGCTGTGATTCCTAAAATCCGTTTCCAGTTGAGCTAGCCCCTCTCAGCTGGGGAGGAGAAGCCTGAGGGCTTGACCCCGGTGTATGCTCTAACCTTATCAATAAAACATTCATGGGCCACCGATACTGATAATGATTTCTGGATTTGGGTGTGGTTTTTTGTACTTTTGTTGTTGTTTATGCAGTTAGGTGATGAATTCTGTGAGCCAGCTACTTCCACAAGGAAATACTTCCTATGCTTTTCAAGCCAATACTTAAGTCATTCTGAATTTAAAATACAGTGCTCAAGTACAGCTTACACATAAGAGTTCCAAATATTTTGCAAACATTTCCTAGGAAGCTCTTTGAGATAAATTATCATCATGACACATGCTTTGCAGGTTGGGGGAAAATGCCCCAAAGATGAATAGATGACCAATATCATTCCCTTTTTTCCCCCCCAGAATTGTTCTATACAGTTTCCATTTAATCAACTTTTAGTAACTGTAAAAAGAAACATACAAATCAGTATCTTGATCCAAGTTCCTTGTAAAATACTATTTTATTGCCACAGAATCACGCTGGTGTACAGAGAAAGAATAATTCCGGAACAAAACTGGACACCTTCCCAGGGTTATCTGCAATCCCTTTGTCTGTAATCCATTAGTTACACAATAGAGCAGAAAACCCCTGGAAAACCCTGTGTGTGCCTGGAAACTGTCAACAGTTCAATTAAGGAAATTCCAGGCGCTAGTTTGTGCTCTCAGGAATGGGGCTTTTTTAAGGATACAGGGTGTTTTGAGAACTTGTGGGTGCTAGGGGTGAGGAAGTACTGCAGACCCCTCCAGCCTGACCTGCGGCGGCCCTGGGGACAGAAGGGGTAGAGCATGGTTTGAAATGGCAGAACCAGTGAGTGGAGCTGTCCTTAATGCAGTTTGTAACTCCATCCAGCCTCTGAACACACCTGAAGGAACCCATTTGGATCCCAGGCCTTTAGATAGCTCCTTCTTAGCATGGAAATCCCTGATCTACTTCCTTCAGACCCAGTTCTCCAACTTTGGACAGCTGCTGGTCACTACTGTCTTCTAAGTAGGTCTGACTGAATTTCAGGCTGTGGAGTTAAATGTGGTCTCAGAGTTAGGATTATCCTACTGACTCTGAGAAAGCAAAACACCGCCCATTCAGATCAAAAAGGTCTCAAAGAAAATCTGTCTTAAAACCTACCTTCTCAGGAACTTGTCCATCTTCCACAGGGCATCCTAGGAGATTCAAAGCTCTTCAAATCCCTCTTTAGCCACAGACTTCTGTCAGTTCTTTAATCAAAGATGAATGATCCCCTCTGAGGCCAGGATTGACCTGTCTATGATTTCATATCTTCCGTGTGCCTGGCTGTCTTGAGCCTACCTGTCCTATTCCAAAGAAGGAAAACTTCAAAGGACTTGTTATCTGCACTGTTTTCACTTTGGAGAACTTGAAATAACAGCCGTCACTCTCTCCATGAGTTCATTCAAAAAGTATCCTTTGGGTTATTACTACAGCAAGTCCTGCACAAAAAAAAAAAAAAAAAAAAAAGCAGGAGCCAGAAGTTATGTACGTTATCCATAAAATTCATGCAATAGCTTCCGATTCCACAGCATCTTAACCTCTGTCACAAAGTTTTCCAAAGACAGGCGGAGTGCTTCTGCAAGCAGGAAAGTAATGGACACAGCAGCGGTGTTACCGCTGTGTAGCGTGTGCTGTCCCCATCCTCCTTTCTATGTCAGGTCAGCACGTCTGGGCTGTGAAGACAGTGGTGTATCTTTTTTCCTGCTCATCTGAAGTTTTTAATGACCCTGTTAGTACTGGAGGCACAGGAACTGAGAGGTGTGGAGGCCCTACACAGGAATTCCAAGGTAATTTGAATTCCTTATCATCTCCATTCCCTTCACCATTACACATACCGAGACCATCTTCTCAGCAGCTAGGCACAAATGTGATTTAGCTGCCACAGGACATTTAGCAGCTTTCCATGATTAAACCGGAATGCAATGTGACACACAAAGGTTAAATCAGGAAGCTGATTAAGCTGATATTTATCAGTAGATATCTGCCAGATTCTCATTAGTTCTGGCTCATGTTGCACGTTGAAACAGATGTGACACAGTATCAATTTTAAAATCTTGATAAATGGTAAATTACTTTTTACACTAAAATAGGCAATATAATTAATAAATTAGGTCATAATAACAAGTTAGCATCGGTATTGATTTGGATCTAATTATTTAATTAAATAGTGAGATTGATAAAACACTCTTTAGCTTTCCAACAAAGAAAGCAACGGATAATGCAATTGAATACCAGCTGAAGAGATTCACCAGATTTTGTCACATCCAGATTTGGAAATTAGCTAATTATTTTGACAGTGAAACTAAGCCTCAAAACCATCCCACACTTCCTCCTTCGATTTCAGCACTGTCATGGCGGTAAAATCCTTTTCAATTTAGCTAGAACACTGATTACTTCAATATGCAGAAGTTCAAAACTATTGACATGCAATTTGTGGCTGATGGCCGCAGAGATCATTTTCCATCACTTTAATGTCATCCTCCCATTTTTGCTTCCTAACCCTGACTCACCTTTCTCTGTTGCATCAGGCAAGCACATCCTTATCTTTTCAAGTCTTTTCATGTTTTATTTCATTTTACCTAAAATTTCTTCTCAGGTATTCAAATACTCCTCTATTAAAAGAAAAAACGTTGTTAGTCAATGTTACGGACTTGTTACATTTTTTAAATCTCCTCTTAAGCTTTCTCAACTTACATCCGTTACATTTAGAAGTAGTTCCTCATCGGTTTATGCAAAGATTCCTCTATTCTCCTTCAGAGCTCTTACATTACCATGTTTCCGAAAGAATGAAAAATGAGGCCCTTGCTGTGCCTACCGCATAGGCCAATATTACCTCATTGCACTCCCCTGTTTAAGTAGATCTGTCTGCCCTCTGCTTGAGGTAGACCTCTTTTGGGAAGGGACCTCTCTCCGCTCTGGAGCATGACACAGAACAATCCTTATGCCTGAGATCAGGTCTCCAGGGCTCTTTGTAAGAACTAATAACAACATAGATAAACTATGAACACTTAGTATTTAAACGAGACAGAGTTTAGGGTTATTTATGCTTACAGTTCATTCTTTCTGGTGCCTTTTTATATCCATTGCTATGTATGCAAGAATTGCATAAAATGATTGATAAAATGACTGCAAAAGACCAAGAACATAACAGAAACTTGCAAAAGGGAAAAGTCAAATATTAAACAAGAAAACATTTTGTTCTCTTCAGTTCCTGTGATCTTCTGCACTTTTTTTGGACTGAAAGTTCAGTTAAAAAAAACCCACCAGATGGTTCCTAACAAACCTCTTCTTGTGAGTGGGCTTTTTAGGACTGCAGGGAAACTTGTCATCAGCTGTGGTAGCCCGTCTGCTGACGCCGTGCTTTCCTTCCCTGGCAGTGATCTGCCTTGGCACTCTGGAATCCCAGGCGCCCCTCAGAGACTTTATTGTCCCTGGCGACAAAAGCGTTCAGTTTACTCTTTTGGTTTGAGATGACATCTTGCTTAGAGCCCCCTCTCTCCAAAATCTTTCAGAAAATTAAGTGTACAACACACTGTGGAGTCTAACAACACAGTGTTGGCAAGTTGTAGTTAGATACATGGAAGGCTACCGACATCAACAAGTCTTGCAGAAGCTGTTGTGTTATAACAGTGCTGCACACAGCTTGCACTGAGGAGCATTGGTGCTCCTGCACAGGCAATATTAGAAAGGCACAAGACCTCATTGGAACAGGTATTTTTCATCAGTTTAATAAAGGCAGGATCTAACATTAAGTCAAAATACCTAGCTGCCAGCACCCAACTGCATCTCTTGGTAAAACAGAAAGAAGGTGATTGACTTATGTCACCATTAACCTCGATTGTTTTGCAAACAGGACAATTTTGTAATTTTTATATTTAGGAAATGGAGACTAAATCAAACATCTTATTTTGGGAATTCTTCCTCTTCACAGAAATTGTTACTTAGCAACTTATCATTATACAATCATTGGGGAAAAAACACGCAAGTTTTTCATACAATTTCTATATTCTATTTATGCTAAAATAAGCTATTTTGTACATATTTATGATACTTATTCCTCTTATAAGTTCTTCAGAATTTCTACAAATGGTTCCAGTGAGCAATAGATTCCAGAATATATCATCACTTTTTGACAATTGTCTTATTTCTGTAATAAATGTACATTTCTGTTCTGAATGCTGACCGTGCTATATGAGGAACCACTGATTTTAATTCCTGGCTTTGATCTAATGTATTTTTTGAATCTGTCTGGTTATTGTCTTGCTTTCCACTCCAAGAGAAGTTGTTAGTTGGGATGTGAGTCACAGCTGTGCAGCATGACAGAGGGAAGCAGGCAGCTTACCACTCCATCTGTTCCTCAGGCAAACTGACCACAGAAGACTTGGTCCTTTTAGGTCCTAGCCCTACTGAAGTCCATAAGCACGTCTGCAAGCCTGGAGCAAAAGAAACACTAAATACTTCCAAGCAAATCAAGTGGCCAGGTCAAAGCTTGCAGCCTTTGGTCTTTATTCATATGCAAAATGATTGGACAGTGGAAGGCGGTAAAACTAGTGATACTGAATGGGCTTATGTAATGGTTAAACCTTTATCCTTCTTCTTAGTATTTTAAAGCTAATTTCTGTGAAATGCTTGATATCAAGACAGGTAGAAGTTGAGGGGAGCGTGCAGCTTACACATCTGTGTACTTCAGCAATGTCTCACCTCAGGGCATGATATGATGCTTACAGCTATAAAAAGGCTTATTCCCATATTACTGCTGAGAGAGTTACAGCGATAAAAAAACTGCAGTGACACAGGGAAGTGTCAGGTCCTTGCTTATAAATATATAATGATGTCTCTATTCCAGAAAGCTTACAGCCATATACAGGGATTACTGTATATAGTCCCACTGCCTTCAACAACAGTTCTCACTGTAGTAAGCACTGTCTGTTACTGCTTGTTAAACCTGAGGGTAGACATAAGTGAATGCAAAGCCTTATGTGGTTTTTATAACTGAAATTCTTGACAGAAGAAATATTTATCAGAAGCTACCTGAAGAAAATACAGGACTTGTTTCTGTTGTATATGTATACCCACTAAATCATCTATGCTAATATCACACAACTGTGAGGCATTTATTTTACAATGCTTCATTATTAATGTAGAGATTTATATACTAACATTTTATTTTCATGCTCCTTTAATCTGTTCTCTCTGATGCAGCAAATGCTGACATTTAAAAGTTGTGGTTCCTTTTTTATTGCTGGCTTTGGTTCCTCTAGAGCAGACTGAGTACTATATTTGAACAGCGTACATATCACATGCTAGTACAGGGTTTTTTTCAACACTCAGGAAACTAATCATGCCAAAAAAGTCTGCCTGGAATATCTAGAAATTGCGGACCATTACTTGTGGATTATATTCTTTTCTAACATTAATTTTATGTCACGGTATCTCCCCAACTTCAGTGAAGATACTCTGAATTTCCTCCACAGCAATAGTGTCACTTTCCTAATTAAAACTGTGTGCTGTATTAGCTTGACGAAGACATGTAACTAACTCAAAGATCATTAAGCAAAAAACTTCAGAATCTCAGGCAGCTGTATTAGGTGTGACTCTTTAAGTGCTAGCTACTATCCAAACAGCTTGAATAAGTACTACTATCCTGATCTAAAAGTGGGAAGGCAGAGGGGCTCAGTGAGTGACAGGCCACAAAGGCAGGTAACACCTCAGGCAGAACTAGGGCCCAGGAAGGAACTTTGGGTGCCTACTGCTGTGCATTAAGATTTCTTTCTACCCGTTACTATATCCCTAATACATCATTAATCACCTGACTTTTGCCACCAACTCAAATTAGGATAAAATCAAGCCTTAAGTACAATTTTTAAAGACAATTCTTTTGGCTATTTTAAGATGAAAAAAGCATCTGGAAACCCTATTTTTCTCCAGGAAGAGAAATCTCTCTTCAGTTGTTTTGGGTGGGTTTTTTTGCTTCTGATTTTAATATAAATATCTAAAGAGAGAAGAGTGCAATATGCTGAAAACCTTATTCCGCCCTCTGACACTTTGTGATACACCTTTGCTTCACGTAAAATTGGCTCTTGCACTTCAGTCCCACTCCTCGTTTCAAGTGGCTGTGAATTATGGCAGCAGCTTTTTGCACCTAAAGCAGTTTTTATGCTATTGGTAAGGACAGACTTTTACTTTTGACCTAGAGCATGGCAGCATGTTGTTTCCTGAAGGCAACTGAACAGAACTGGTGCCAGCAGGAAGCGTCATCTAGGAGTAAGCGAATACACCTATGAATCACTCTTAGGTGCTCTGTTTGTTTCACTGACGCGTTTGCCTGTATGTGCAATGTGTATGCTGGTACTTCTCTAGTTCTCTGTGCATTTGTTTGTGGCTTTATTAATGAACTAACATGTTAAAGAACACAGTAATAGTTTGCAATGAAAGATACTATAAAAGTGCAAATAATTATTGTCTCTGTAATGCTGATAGTCTGTGTCATGGTGAGTAGAACTTTCCAGTATTGCATCAGCGTGATTACCCTGCCGCTCCCCATCCACAAAGGAGAATAATCCTCCTTCAGTGCCAGCACATACACAATACACACATTCAGGCAGCATCCAAAACAATTTTAAATAATGATTTCCTCTCGATGTCTAAGAAAGAGACTTTCAACAATTGTAATAGATGAGACAAGATAAGGTGATAGACTGTGGAACAATATTAGGACTGATCTAAGCCTCAACTTTATGATTCACGATCTTATCAGAATTATGGAAAGATTTATAATTGGTTATTGTTACTGCCATTCATTATTTTATTTTTACATACTCCTCTGTGTAGTGCATTTGTAACTATTCTATATACAACTCAGCACTGCAGTCGTATCTATCAAACTGATAATTTCTCTATTAAGCAGTTTGTTATTAACTTCTCACTCCTTTGCCCTGTCTTTCATACTGGTCTCTAAGTTTATTTTGTTTTGTCAAACTAATGTTTCAATACGTTCTCTGTGTCGGTTTCTCCGCCCATTCTCAGGGAAAAAACATATCTGCAAAGAGTGTTAAGCATTTGTAGCACCATGTAAGTTATTTGGTTCTCTTTAAAAACAAATACACTGCATACTAGTTAAACAAAAAAGATGCAAGAATAAAGTAAAATGTAGCTGAAATATAGTAAGTTTAGTAATAGAATACTTAACACATCATGTACTCTTAATTAACACATCATGTACTCTAAGGAGCATACACATAGGTTACAATTTGTCTTCCAGGGCAAATAAAAAATAGGTACCTTAAGAGAGGTATCAACTAGGATTTCAAATGCAAAATTTTGAGCAATTCCAAAAGGGTCCTTTTTATCATATTTGAGGAAATAAATATTTACAAACATGTGGGGGAAAAAAATGTATAAATCTGTTACCATCATCTATCCAAACTGTAATATTGTTTTTAATGACTAACAGTAAATACTTATCTAGGTATTTTCTAATGTTGGCAACTATATACCCAATTGGGTATAAAATTGTTAATTTAGAACATATTCAAAGCATATCCTGTGTTTTAACTTAAGTATTTTTTTGACAATGCAAAACAATTGGTCCCAAAAGAATAGGATGGAGGAGCACTGAAAATAACACATATAAAAAGATATTGCTTGTCTCATGACAGAATCATAAAAGCAATTTGTGCTAATGTGTTTTCTCTATTATAGCCTTCATCCTTGTCTTTGTATGCTATTTTGTAATAATACTGTAAATTTGGTTGTACCTCTTCCTCATGTAAAAAACTAATCATCCATCTGTTTTACACTGGATAAAAAAGAACCAGTGGAGCAATAGGTAGGTGGTGGGAAAATCAGAAGCAGTTTTACGTGTCACTTGAATCTTCTCATGTTCTGTGTCTCCCCGGGACCACGACATAAATTAGACAGTCTTCATGTCAGCTCTATTTCTGTGCAGTATCTCCAAGGCCCCAAAAGCTGTTGTAGCAGCCAAGAACAGCAGGAGCACTGCGATACTGCCCACACCTCTCTTCCGCAGCTCCCGGCTGCTGGGTAGAGAACGGCTGCCAGGTCATTGGCAGCAGCAGAGTCTTGGCTTTAAGGATATTTAGCTTCAATGACAAGTCATTTCAGCTTCCATCTGTATGAGGGAACATGGACATACAAGTGTTGCAAAAATAGCCTTTCAGTTGACAGGGATAGTTACAATGTTTTCCTCACTGATGTGAAATACCTGAGAATTATCTTTGCTCAGTGAAAGAAAAATGGAAGACAGTAAATATCATGGAATGCTCTGTTCACTGATGAAGTTGCATTGTGTGGTAATAGAATAATTTAGAAATGTTCTGAAATTAATAGGAGATCAAATCACTAGAAAACCACCCGTGATGGTACACTATATAAATTTCAGTGAATCCATCATCACTTTGCAGAAGCAGTTATGTGCAGGGGCCCTTTCCCCATACTCTCTTTGAGGAATGGATGGCAATGCAAACAAAGGGAATAGTCATTGTGTGCATCAGTCCAACCAGAAGCTTCTCTGCCAAGTAGAATTATGACAAGAACTAACTGTAGAAATTAAAAGACTCCTGGGATCATTGGACCTGCTCTGCTTGACTTTCGCTTCAGTTATTTCCTGAAAATAGTTGGTTTGCTTGGGGAAAAAAGAAACCCAAGGCTCTGTGCAGCCTGACAGTCCCTGGGCTGTCCCATCTTATGAAGACTGACTGTGCACTGATCTGGCCTAAAACTTGCCAGCAGAGTTAACGAACGTTGTAGCACATCAGGAAGAGGGAGGGTGGCGTGAGGATCCGTCGCTGAAGGGAAATGTTCTGGCTCTGCACAGCACTGGCACACACTGAGAGAGACTGTCCCATGGCGAGTGGCTGGCTGGGGAAAACGGGCATCTACCCAGCACAGCGCATCAGGAACGTTGCAGGTTATCTCTGGTAACTTGAGTTACATCCGCTCAGTAAATCTGTAGGGCAAACATAAGAAATTATGTTAACATTAACATGCTTCCTGAGATGCCAAGAATTAGATTGGTGCATGATGTCCTGACAGTGGATGGGCGCTAGGACTGTGTTAGATTGTGTGAGGAGTGAAAGCCAGGATCCAAAGTGGTGTCAGAAAACAGCTTTTTGTTTGAGAGGGGTTTGTCATGACACAACAGCGTGGGTGCCAGATCAATACATCACCAGTGAGGTAGTGGACAGGGCTGGTGTGGGACGATGCCCTGACTCGTGTCCAGGACTAGATGCTGGCTGAAGACAGCAGCGCAGCCTCCCCGCTGGACGAGCTGCTCTCCTGCGGCCTGCCAGCCCTGCTCGCAGCACGAGGCTGCTTGCTTGTCTCAGTAGTGGCAGCACATGACATCACATTTCAGTAAGGTTCTGACTGATTAAAGAAAATAAAACAAAGGGATCACCCTGGGGGCCTCCCTGGTCCTGACCCGGTGGCAGGCCGCCCCGTTCCCTGACTGGGTTAGTAGCACAAGCATGGCGGCCGCTCCTGCTCGGAAGTAAGCAGGGCCGAGCGCTGCCGAGCGCGCCCGAAGACATCCCGCCGTGACGGAGAAACCCGAGCGCTGCCGAAGCGGCCCGAAGCCCGCTGGGCGCCGCGCGCCGTCTGGCCGAAGAGGCCCGAATCGGCGGCACCGAAGCGGCTCCCCGTGAGGGCGGGGCCGCGGGAGCCGAGCGCAGCCCGGCCGGATGTGAGTGGAGCGGCTGCTTCCTGTTTCCCCGCAGTCCTCCCTCTCCCCGCCTTGGGTGGTGGCCGCTGCCTCGTCCCCGCTCCCAGGCACAGGGCGGAGGCGGCCGCGACCTGGTGCGGAGACCGCCGCCGGCTCCCTTCTTGCGCGGCCCTCCCCGCCCCGCTCAGCAGCAGGACCCGCCGCCGCGGCGCAGCCCCGATGCAGGCCATCAAGTGTGTGGTGGTGGGCGACGGGTAAGTCCGAGGGGACCCCTCGGTCGGGCCCTCGCCGTGAGGAGACCCGCCGGCCCCTGGCGGGGGAAGGGTGTTCGCCCGTGGGGCGGGGAGCGGCGCGGGCCGCCGGGGCCCCGCCGCAAGTTGTGGTCGCCCCCGCCGCGGGGCCCGGGCGCGGCCCTGCCGCCCCTGAGGGGTGCGGGGGCTGGCCGGGGCCGGGGGTGTCGGCGCCGAGGCCGTGGGGTTGGGTGGGTGGGTGGCGGCCGCGGCTTCCTGCTGGTGGCGGGGGAGGGGAGGGAAGCGTGGGGCAAGGCGGTGACTGCTGCGAGCAAATGGTGGCTGCTTCGGGAGCGGGAGAGCGAGGTTTCTGCAGGGGTGTTAGTAAGCGGTGGGTGTCTCCGGTGCTGGCTTCCTCCCCGAGCCCTGGATTGCTGCTGGGGAAGGTGCTCCGGGGAGAGGTGCTGTAGTGGTGGCCGAATAATTCATACTGGTGCTGACAGAAGTGGCTTCCGCCTGCCGTGGGACGGGAGGGCGTGCGCTCCGGGTTTGCTCTGGCAGGGCTGGGCCGCTTCTCCCGGCTCGCCCTGGAGCTGTCTCTTGTTTCTGGTGTTTCATGGATCACTAGACACACTGAAGTAGTCAAAGTGTAGTAAAAAAAAAAATTACCATACTTTTAATGGTATGAGAAGTTTAATATTGATTTGAAATATCTTTTGACAAATTATTACTGTTTATAGCTTGATATTTGACATCTGATTCTTGCAGTAAAACTAAGTGAGAGGTGCTAAACTCTAAGCAGATCATAAATGCTTGTGAGCAGAGACTGTTTTTCCGCATGCATACATCTAGTCTGGTAAGGTTCCTGTCTAAAGGAGACTGATAAAGCACTTGAAATACAAATAATTAACGATGTAGTTGTCTGTAAAGAACTGTTACATCTACAGCATTCTAATATGGTATTACTTATAAGTGAAACAACTTGAGGATGCTTTTTAGAATCGAGTTAACTCTTAAGTTTAGCCATTGGATTTCAATGTGTGGAGTGCTGGAATTGTGGTAGAGAAAGAGTTTGTGTGTTTTTGCTACTTTTGAATATTCTCCATGATGCTATTCCCATCAACTCGGAGGCATTCTTTCTCTTACTGGATGTCAGAGCTCAGGGGAACATCACAGGGCAGCTGGAAAACAAGACTTGTCTTATGCAGTTTGAGAGGTTTTATTTTCCCTTAGGAGAAACAAAAATCCCAGTGTAGGCTGAGCATAATTGGTATCACAGCAAACTTCTGTAGATGACAGAGGAGTGAAGTGTAGCTAAATGGTCTTGCCACTGTCTGTAATTTCACATGGTGGCTTAATCTTTAAGTTAGTTGGGGGGGGGGGGGGTTTGTTGTTGTTGTTTTGATTTTTAAGATGTAGAATTCCTAAAAAGGCAGCTAAGTATGGTTTAAAGATAAACTTACTGTGTATAACAAATGTGTTTTGACTTGCTGTGTAAGATTTTGAGCAATGTGAACATGAAAATGGTATCTTGACAAGTGAAGACTTCATAGTAATGTAATTCTTTGATGCTAGAGAGGATAACTGTGGACTGTTCTTTTGGCTATATTGATTTTAAACCCAACACATTTGCTTTTCTATTATAGCATTTTTTTAAATTCAACTGAACTGTGTTGTCTGTGACAATGCTGTAAATAAATGAGATGCATCATGTTTGGGTGGGGAAAAAAGTTCAGTCTACTTCCTCCACTAGATTTGAGAACTCAGCACAAACTGTATGATGTTCAGTAATTCATTCAATACAACAATTCTCTTCATCATTTGCTTTGTAAACTATCCCACTTCTGAACATATTTATTGCTGTTTGTCTTGGAAGTGAAAGTGGTGTAATTCTGCCTGAGTTTTGTACACGTGTGAACAAAATACAGTAGTTTGTTTTCCTTCCTCCTTCGTTAGAAGCACATCTCTCTTAAGGTTCTATTCAGGTACTATTGCTCATTTTTGGTAGCTTTGTATCATTTTCCGTTCGGTGTTTTTAAAAAACCGTTTAACTATTTGTGTTTCTCTGTGCTGCTGCTGCTTCAAAAGTTCAAGCATTGCAGGTATTCTAGGAAATGTGTAATGTTTGGCTTAGATAAGGCTAAAGCTTTAGTGCTTCTGTAAAATAATGCAAGTTAAAGATTTGCTTATGTAATATAAAACTTGGGTACTGTTTTATGTACCCTCTGCAAAGATCTGCTAGGAACAAAATAAAGCTGTAGGAGTACCCGTGTGATTATTATTTTTTTTAATTTGTAAATGAGTAGGCTGTTTCTCATACATAACTCATGTTTGTTCTTAGAGCTTTGACTAGTATCTGTTTAGACAACTAATTTGACTAGAAAAACACGGCATGAATGCTAGTTGTACTGTCATATTTTGCCCTTGTTTTTTTTCTTCACTGTGAGGATTGTTTGGGGAAAAATAAATGGCAACTGTTGCTGTGACTTCTTGATGATACAGAGCAGTAGGAATGTGCAGGACAGATGAAGAGCACTCCACTTGAGTAACTGCAGGAATTGCTGTTGATTGACATTTGAGAAAAAGCATTGGTGTAAGTTATTTTTAGCGGCTTTTGTTTTCACTCTAAAAAGGCAGCTGTTAAGTGGTATGAAATCTCCAGTGATACCGTGTAATGTTAGGGGAAGTTCTGCATTTTGGAGAAATGATTACTAGATGCCACAGAAATGGTCACACTTCATGCTCTTTTGTAGGCGTTTCTTAATTGTAGAAATACTGTAAGAACAAGAGCAGTGAATTAAGAGTCCCTGTTTGGAATTCTGCTTTATTTGAGGCCTTCTCTGCTAAAACCATGCTGTATTTGATTTGATAGGTTGTCGAGGAGGGGGCATAGGGTAATTGGCTTTTACTGAGTGTAGTGCAGTGTTTGTGCAAGATGCTGAGCACCTCAGGTCCCTCCAATGCAATCTGTAGAGAGTGCAGTGACTTGAAATTTAGTAACTTATGTTTCCGAACTTTTAAAGTTTAAAAAATGTAGGAGTATTGTAGGTACTGAACAGCATATTCGGGAGAGGGTGTGTCATAGTGAGTAAACCAGCTTATCTGGCAGAGCCGATATAACTAGACCTACTATAGCAAAAATACTGAACTTTTGATCTGAGGATAGTACTAGAGAAATCTCAGCCACTGTTTAACGTTTGAGTGAAGACCCGGGCTGCTGTGCATCGTGCCTGCTAGGGATGTAGTTCATGTGGATCAGAGAAAGAAAGAAATAACATAATCAAAGCTTTTTATGAAGGCTGCCACCTGTTTGCAGATATCAGCATTTCCGGAATGAAACCAGCAAATACTTCAGCTGGCCTCCATTACCATGGCTGCAAACGGGAACTAAATTCTCACAATTAGTTTTTAGTTGTGGGAAAGCAGGAGATTCTCACCCATCTGTGCAGCTCCAGTGCCTTTAGAGTGGAAGAAATACTGGTGCAGGTCCTGCAATGGTATTTTCAGTGCCTGTCACATAACATGGGTCTAAGCAGCTCTAACACAGTGGGGAAACTTCATAAAACTTGTTAGTGTAAATAAGGCCAAGAAAGAGATGACATGTTTTGTTTTCAGGAATCAATACATATGTGGTTATATAAAATACATTGATTCCTGGATGGTACCTGGAAGCAATAAGGGACTTGGTGCTGTCTTTTGTAAGTCTTTCACTTATTGTTAAGTGGTAAACGCTGAATTTCTGTAGGCCATATTTTTAATTACAGTCAAATGTTACTGGTTTCATTTATGTAATAGTGGGTGGACAGAGCTATGATTAAGTAGTTGCTAGAAATCTTGTTATGACTAACCTTGGTTTGGTGTTATTTTAGTTTCTGTGTCTTAGCCTTTATGTACAAGGCTTTATACTTTGCCCAACAGTTGGAATTCTCTTTAGGGGAGTTGCTTTAATACAGAAGTTGGAAGTCTAAAAAAGTTGATAAAGTACTTAGAGGATGTACTTTATAAATGAAGGTCGGCATTAGTGTTTATTTTTAAGACTGTTAACCATAATGATCTGATTTGTAGGGCAGTGAGCCAAAAGGCAAGGAAAGCAGGAAACCTAGATGGAGCGAGTCTGAAACAGGGTTGTTGAACATGTTTTTTCTTGTTTAAATGACTCTGGCTGATTGGTGCTGCAGAAACGCTCTACATGCACTTCTAAGCTTGGAATGAAATCTCTCACCACCTCCTTCCTGCACTGTTTTGATTAGCCAGAGCAGACTCACCGGTTTCAGTGCAAGGTGAGCAAAGGAGCATGGCTGCAGAGAAAAGTTCTCTATCGCTGCTGAAAATGTTGAGTTCAACATCGGTTTGTTAGAAGCTTAAATTATCTGTAATGAACTTACTGGAAAATGAAGCATCAGACCAAACAGGTTCTAGAAGCGTGAGAAAACACAGCCTCTGCGCCTCAAGAAGTTTCCCAAAGAATCTGGCTTTTGCTGCTCTTGGTATTTTGAAGGTTTTCATGTTTGTCCTTTACAAGCTGGACCAGCGTAGCCTGCTTTCTAGTGTTGCAAGTGCCACTCAGCAATATATTCAAATTGATCTGACTGATAGCTCAGGGAGCTAAAATAGCAAGTTGTCCTTATGGGGGAGGCGGAGTGAATAGCTTTCCTTAACTCCTTGTTCTGGCTTGTTACAGATACCCAGTCAGTGAGTGCTAGTGCAAGAGATAAGATGGGATCTCCTCTTTTGAGAGCTGTTAAATTGGCTTAGCTGTGCTGTCACGCTGCTCCCCGATTCTTTCCCACGGAAGTTTTTGAAGGGTAAATCCCTCTCCTACTTTTGAGCACAAGTATATCTGAAGCCTGTTACTACAGGAAAATGTTCAGAGATTGTACTTACCAAGAGTAGAATTAAATGCCCCCTTGTTTGTTGTTGTTATAGCTTGGTAAAAGAGAGTGCATGCTGAAAGGAAAAACAAAAATCTCAGACTGTGCAAGGAGCTGCCATCTTGTTTCCTTAGAAGCAGGTGTGAAAAGTAGTGTGGAAAACTGCATGGTATGGTGAGAGAGAGTTGCAGCAGATGGGATGTTATGCTAGGTGTCAGCTCAAACCAAATTACAATTAAAAAATGGGCATGTAGGATAAAATCCTAGACAGATTATTTTGCACACTGAAGCAGCTCTTTCATAGCTCAAGCATTTAAGGTAATGTTGTCAGATGCTGCTATCAAATAACTTCTTGGGCTAACGCAATATGGAACTGCTTAAAGTTTAATGGAGAGACTTGTTACAGATACATACACGGTACTTATAGTTGTGACACAGTTCAAATTTACTTAACCTGCCTTAGATTGTGAGCCACTGTGTAAGGCTGGTTGGTTAATATTGAGTGTTAAATCATTTTAAATCATGTTTCGAAGATGGTATTTGGTAAGTGAAGGGACAGTCCACATGCTTCGAAACCAAGAGAAGAAATGCAATGATTTAAGTGTAAGATACACAGTGAAATTCAGATATGAATGCCTCAAAATGTTTGCAGCGGGAGAGCTAGTAAGCCCGTGACTAAAGCTTGTTTCTGCGATTTTTTTTTTTTTTTTTTTTTTTTTTCCCCTGCAGAAGCTAAAGGATAATAGGATATTTTTAGTAATAGCATTTGGTTCTTGGGTTGGATTTTTTTTTTTAATATTAACTGTAGTTCTAGACTAAAACTTTAATGAGTTCTTTCAGCTTGTGAAAGATTTAGTTCAGGAGGCTCATGAGTCAAACCTAATACTAATGGCAAGATTATACGTGTAAGTACAGTAAGGTTTCAAAGTTACTGCTGACTTGCTTTGAGCAAATCCTTAGAGTGATAAAACATCTGCAAGATAATACGGTTTTCCTTGCATGGGAGTTTGTCTGTTTGAGAAGAGTAGTTGGGAAGACTGTAAGGCCGCCTGGGCATTATTGCTTCTGAGGAACTAGTTGCACACTCACCTCTGGAATCTCTCACATTGTTAAGGAATTATGCACTTCAAGTGAGAAGCCAGCATGGGAACCAGTCTGCAGTGTCAGAAACACTCTTTGCAGAGTCTATTTTAAAAATAAATATGGTCCAATTTAGTTTTCCAACCCTTTAATTGAAACTGTAACAAAAATTCAATGGTGTCATTAATTTAATGTTTGACTCTAGATAAGATATGGGGAGGAGGGTGGAGAGGAAGGAGATGGCTGCCAGAGTTTTGAAAGAAACCTGGAACAGAACCTTGTCCTGCCCCCATTTGAGGCTGTTCAGAAATAGATCTGTGGGGGAAGGTTCGGTGTTCCAAGTTCTCCAATATTGGAATGTAATTTATCTATAAATCAGTTTATGAAATACTTGAACAGTTGATGAATGCATGCGGGGAGTAATTTTGCAATAGCAATAAATATTGTGAGGATTATCATTTGTATTTTTACCTCAAATACTCAAAAGTAACGATGTGTTGAGAAATTATACTTTTCAAGCTTTTTCAAACTTTACTTATGTCAAAGCATATCATTTTCTGGAAAAGATAAGAGTTTTGGAATTGTGTAAAGGGTATCTGGAAATACTTTTCAGGTGGTTTTTTTTAATTTCGGGGAGTTTGAGTAAGGTGGTCTTGAGTATTCAGTCAGGTGACTAGATGTTAGTAGTTTTATTAATACTTGTGGATTTTTTGTCTAAAGATTAACAAAATTTGGTAATGTACCACTTCACAAAATGTATGTTTATATTAGGTGTGTTTTCATTGCCAGTAATCTTAAGGCTACAGTCTATTAGCTGTTTTCCTGCACAATAGTGACTACGGACACTCAGTTGTTCCTTAGATGACTGGATGTACTCAGTTGTCTTCCCTAAAAGGAATATTAGTTCTCATTATTCACATGTAAAAAAGATTCATCTTGAACTTTCTCTTTTTACAGTGCTGTAGGTAAAACATGCCTACTCATCAGTTACACAACCAATGCATTTCCTGGAGAATATATACCCACTGTGTAAGTATTTATAAAATCCTAAAAACTCATTTATGTCAGCTTCTCTGTGCTTACTGCTCTTCCACATTCCTTATTTGAATTGTTTGAGTTGGCTGCAAGCACCCCTCATTCTCATCTTAAACGTTTAACTGAGTAGCTAGGTGTATGTAAGAAGCCCTTTGGGCTTTTACTGCTTAGCACAGTCATACCTGTGCTTGTTCGTGCTCCATCAGTTTAGCCTCTGCTCGCTAGGCCTAGCTTATTAGGGACTAACGTTTACTAACATTTTATCAGATGCTCTTCTCTTTCAAAAAATGTGTTATTTCTATCTTTAATGTCATTCGTAATAAGCAGTCCCAAGGCTGAACAGCTTGTAAAACATCATACCATAGTCAGAAATAGTTGGTTTACGTGAGGAGAGATGTCTGTTTGTTTGTTCCTTCCACTGCTTGTGCTACTGCCAATCCTGTGCTAAGCCAGCCACAGCTCTATAGCTCCTCAGGCGTGATTGGGGGGGTCATTTATTTTGGTGCTTCCCATTTTCTTGCATGTAAGGATTTGTCAGTATCAGTATTAGTGTAGTTCTCTCTTTGAGGGCCTTCTGGGGGGAGGCATTTTATACACGAGCAGCTGCTTTGCCCTTTTTGGATGTCTCTGTATTTATCTGGCTATCTTGCTCTCTGTAGGTATTGATGAGTTTTTCAGATAACAAAATACATTTCTAATGCGATTTACAGATGACTCTACCCTTCTAAGGCCTCGTTGTCTTAGTTACTCCTGTTTCCTTTTTTGGGTCTTAAATTCACATTTTTGCATTACAGTATGCTTGTGTTCCCAGTCAACTTAGTTTAGCCTTAACAAGTCATTAAAACCTTTGTGCCTACAGTAGTGATGAGGTACAAATCATGCCTCTAACTTGGATATTTCATTGGAGGGGTTTTTGATTAGCAGGATTACTAAGGCTTTTTTCTTACCTACTGTTGTCATTAAGGATTCCTTGGTTGTTGCTCATGTATCTGCTGTTCTAAATCTTGCAAAATGAAACGGATGGACTTGCTGAAATGTCCCACTAAGACTGGGAGGTGCTTGCTAAGTGCATCACCTGCTTTCCTGTACTTACTGGGATTAACACTTCCTCTGGAAGAGCAATGAAAAAGATGACTTCTGTTCAGACTGGACCAAGTCTGTTGTGCATATTTTTTCCTTCCATTAACCCATACCAGGCTCGGTATTTAAAGAACAACTTTACTGTTTCTGGGGAGCAGAAGGATGCAATGAAAATGTTTCCTTTTGTAGTGTTCCCAGTTAGGACTCTGTAGGGAAAAAGTCCCTGGGTGCCCTATTTTACTGCAAGCTAATGCAGCTAACTCTTTCTTTATTTTTTAGTTTCGACAACTACTCTGCTAATGTAATGGTTGATGGAAAACCGGTCAATCTGGGTTTGTGGGATACAGCTGGTCAAGAGGATTATGACAGACTACGTCCACTCTCCTATCCGCAAACAGTAAGAACTACAGTGTGAAACTAGAAAGAATCTGTACAGCTTTGTCTAATGTAAAGGTGTTTTCTTTTTGAATGCAAGGCCAGTGTTGTCCTATGTCCCTGCACATACATGTCCAACGATGTTGGAGTTGTATTTATTAGTAACAGTGACTTGTTGCAAGCTACCTTCCTTCATCCTACGTGCTGTAGCTGTAATATTACAATCTTTGATGTGTGTACAGTTGCACAAATGTTAAAATTTGCATGCTTGTGTATTTGCGATATGTGTAGTCGCAGCCTCAGAATCAACTAGAATGCTTGATTTAAAACAAGAAAAAACCAACCAAACAAAAAGCCCCCCAGAACAAAACCAAAACCCCCTCGGTGAATAGTCCCATCAGCTAGCCCATTGATTTTAAGTTCAGCGTGCCTGCCAAAAGCAGGGTTTGTTTTTGTTTTTACGCGTGCTGTTTGGTTGCAACCTGACACTGTCACTGCTAAGCACTTGATATTGTTTAGTCTCTGAAGATGTTCTAAATGTGAAAGAGGCAGTACTGAATGAAGATATTATTGGTATTGACAGAGGCTGGGTCGGAGCTTCGAATGTACTTAAGGCTGTGGCTATTTTATTACTTATGTAGCTTGTGCTATAACATCAACACAAATGTGCTTCTGTCTTCCATGCTTGCAACTGGTTAAGTCCTGTCTGCATGCTGCATCTTTCCTTGTGTAAGGAAAATGCAGAAGTAATCTGCTCTTTTCTTTCCAGTGCGCCTTCAGCTACACTTAATCTGTGTGGAGGCTGGTTTTCTAGTCTCTTTAGAGCAGTTACTTTTATCTGGTGGAGCTGTGCTATAAGTAAAGAAAAGTGGTAATTTGCAGGGTTTTTTTGGCATTGCTTATTGTTGTTGTTAACTGTCAAATATATATTCAATGCTAATAATGCAGAATGCAAAATTGTTCTGTTATTTTACAGCATAACTGCTCTCTTGAGTAATGCGAATCTTATTTAAGGAACTCTGGTGCTTTTTTTTAAGTAAACTGTCTTAATTCACAATTTTCCTTAATTCACTGCTGACTAACTTCTTGCAATTAGGCTGTCCCATGAGTTACGATACCCAAGATGGATATGAACTTGCCAGTTGTAGGCAACTCTAGTAGAAATGCCAGAAATACCTGCCTTTCCTAGGAAGAGACACAACGGAAAGTTGTTTTTCCTCTAATACTTAGATATTTATAGGATACTTAGAACTTAAGCTTTGCTTAACATCATAAAAATATTTTCAAAAAAGTATTTTGGGGTAGAAAAAGGTACATTGAAAGCTCACTCAAAAGTGTGAGAAAGCAGAGTTGTAAGGGAGAATATTGTTCCTGCCCTGTGACAAAGGGACAGAATGGATGTGCGTGTCTTCAGCCTGCAAAAGTAACTGTGGCTTTCTGATAGACTGCAACAGAATTCCACGTCAATCTAAGCATACTTTTGGGAAAAAAATCTCTTCTGTACAAGCATGTATAACTGTTAAGTAAAGGTCTGAAGTACTTTCAGTTATTGGGTTGTGTTTTACAGCAGAAAATGAAACAGGGTGGTAAGTCTTGGACTTCTTCTGAAGCAGTCTTCAGATTTTAGACTTGTGCAGTATGTAAGATTCATCATCACTTAGGGGACATAAAACCCACAGAACTAACAAAAAGCACAGAGGAAGAGAACAGTGGAGCTGATGAAGCCTGACTCTTTTTAGAATCTGCGTTCAGCCTCCCCCTCCCTTCACCGTGCTATTTAAGACTTGCCCCTCGCGTGTTCTTGTGGCCCTCTGTTTCCCTCCGTGTGCACCCGAACTACATTCTGGGCAAGGTGAAAGCAGGTATTGCTGATTACTTGGCCAATATGTGTCCCCTGATTAGCCACCCAGCAGTTCAACAGCTATTAACTTCACAGTAAGGACTTGGCTGTAGTGGAGGTATTAATTTTTTATCTTTTTCCCTTATTATTAAAATATACAGGAATTTAATACCTTCTTCTGAATGTATTTGAAATCTACCAGTATTTCAAAATATTTGGGGGAAGGTAGAAGTTGGGACAGAAAAGGTGGTTAACCTTGTTTCCTCAGGAGACGAAACCAAAAAGGAAATTGTTGGGAGGATGCTTTTCACGAGAGGTTTGCTCTTGCAAGTCTCCTCTGACAGTGCAGACAGGCATTTTTGCGTTTATGGGGAAGTCTGGTGGTCTGTTCTGGATGCAGGTAGTTGGTTGTGCTGAATTACAGGGCAGCGTCTCTCTTAAGAAGAAAAGCCATGTTGTGACTATTTGTGAGCACAAATCGCTGACTGAGAGAACGTTTTCCCTTAAATCTGTTTTAGGAGTAACTTTATCTCCTACTGTTATTAGGTTGGAGGAACCAATGGTAAGAATATATCTTCCAGTCTGACAGATCAACCTATTGCCGTATGTAAAACTCTAAATAAACTTCAGTTCCAAGTTCTGTCATCTTGTCTTGCTTACGATAGTGATAAATTGGCCCCTATTTTTTTAAACAACTACTTTTCTTGGAACTATCAAATTGCTAGATTTGAGAACTGTTACCAAATCTCTTTATATGAGTTGCCAAGACTAAACCTTTTCTTGCAAAGAAATAATTTTCCTCCTATTTATTAAGATTGGTAGTGTGCGAGACACCTGAAATCTTTGAATAATTCCTCACGGTTACACTGACTTTTTTGTCTCTGGAGCTAGTAAAGGAGAGAGTCTGCGTAACGTGCAGAACTTCAGTCACCACAAACCTGCAGAATTGGAAAACAGAAGTAGTGGCCATAGTATCACATTATTGGATGTTGTTTCTTTCTTCTTCTGGGACGCTGCTACGGAAACTTGTTGGGGTGATGCATGAACAACTGGGTTGCAAGTGCTTAGCAGCGCACATGTCAGATGCTGACCTAACAAAATGCCTTGAAATGCAGCACAATCAACTAACATTCTGAAATGCCTGATTCTTTAACACGTTTGATACCGGAGTAAGTACGGACGCAGAGGTAGGTTGGGGAGAGTTGGGCTTGTTTGAGAGATGCTTATTGAGTTTTGGGTCGTACAGCAAGATTACAGTCTTCCTCTGGTTAGATAGAGAAAATTATTTTGTGGTTATTCTGAATGCTTGTAGACTACAGTGTGTCACGGGTGAAGCTCATTGGTTTTCGAAGTGTGTACTGTACAGCAGTTAGTGTAAACACGTGCTCTAAAATGTTTTTACCTGCTCTTATTTACGATCCTTCTTTTGCCTTCAGTTGAAAAGCGGTATGTGTAAGATCCCGGAAAACACCCACTTCTACTTCCTTATTATTTAGAAAGGGAAGAAGGGAACTTTGAGGTTTTTAATGCTCTTCTCAATCTTAATTTGGTTATAGAGAAATTCTGAAATTGTTTTATACTGATATTCAGTAGAAGCAACAGTTCTACAAGATTCTCCTGATTTGGGCATGGAAGTAATAATTGTAGAAATTATCATTGTAGGATTTTCTTAATTCCATGCTGTTGCCTTTGCAATTTAAGACAACTTTAGAGTAGTATATTAATACTATATTCATATTTAAAAAATCGGTGCCAACGGTTAACACTTTGCAACACCCTATGCTGACGAGTTACGTGTCCTTCAAGGCTTAAATCACTTGCAGGTCTGCAAAGAGCATCCAGCCCCGGTTTAGAAGCCAGTCTAACAACTCTTCATTGCTTCCTGCGTCTGTCAAGGATCTGAAGTCTTGGGGTTTTTTTCTGAATGTCAGGGAGGGAGAAGAAATGATGTTTAGGAAAAAAAAAAGCTTGCAGCGCAATGGTATGAGTGTTTTAGTTGCTGGCTACTGCAACAGCTGATTACAAACTTGACTACAATCTATTTGTTGTTGGTTCCCCCTGCCCTTTGCGTCTGCTTGTAGCTGCCTGGGAATGGATTTCCCTCTGGGAAAAGCTGCCTCGAATTGTCATGAGCAACTGTATCGTTGACCTTGCCTTTTGCAAGCGTGATATAGGTGACAGTGCGATATAGGTGCTGGTGATATTAGCCTTTTCAGGGTGATGCGATTTTGTAATAGTTGCTCTGCTGGGCTAACTTCTATCACCTTGTTTTGTAGGACGTCTTCTTAATCTGCTTTTCCCTTGTGAGTCCCGCTTCCTTTGAAAATGTCCGTGCTAAGGTAAGTACAAGCTGGTATCACTTTATTTCTAAGGGCTCAACATAGTGTTCACTTTACAGCAGTGTCTGGAAAATATTGGGTGATTGTTAAATTTTTTTAAAATTTTTTTAAATTTTTTTTGCAATGTGAAATGTAGTTTGAGAAGGCAGAAATCCATTTGCTTAACTTACAAGTCATGGAAGTTCAGGCATGTGAAACACTAAGTGCGTGAATCGTTCCGTGATGCATTGATGGGATATCAGTAGTTTAAGAGTGTTCAGCCAACAAGGTGCTAGGATCACAAACAGGAACTTTCCTTCTAATGCAATTTAAAGAAAAATATTAAAAAAGAAATGCAGGTAAAAATTAGGCTGATGATACTTGTTTCCTGCATCAGCCAGCGTTCTAGCACACGCTCCGCTACTGTTGCAGTCTTTCATGGCCGTGGACGGCTGAGCCGCGGCATTGCGGAGCCTGCACAAGTGAGAGGTGGTCTCCGTGCGTGAGGGAAGTGCAGATCAGGGTTTTTCTGGTGTGAAAAAATGCAGCCCCTAATAGGGTAAATCTTTAAATTGTATGGAAATACCTGTTGGCTTCATTAAAAATGTTTTGCAATCGTATGTTCTTTTTTAATACTGCCTTAATGGGGTCGTACGTTCTCCCCTTTACTCTTTGACTGACTCTTGAAAGCGTCATGAAGGACTCTGAGCCTTTCAGTCGTAACGTTCGAGAGCCTTCGCGGACGTCTGCCCCCGCACACAACCTACGCTGTTTTTTTGCAGTGGTATCCTGAGGTGCGGCACCATTGCCCCAACACCCCCATCATTTTAGTGGGTACCAAACTCGATCTCCGGGATGACAAGGACACTATTGAAAAACTGAAGGAGAAGAAGCTGACTCCGATCACCTACCCACAGGGCCTTGCCATGGCAAAAGAGATTGGTATGACGGCAAGGGGGTTATTGTTGACTTGATCTAAATTTTGTTTGTGGGAGATGTTGTACCTTAATTAAATTAAATGCCCGGCTTTTGTTGTGGAGTTAGCTAGAAGCGGTGCTGCTGTAATTGTGGAAAACTGCTTTGTAATTGCCTTTTCGCTTTCCACAGGTGCAGTGAAATACCTAGAATGCTCAGCACTTACGCAGCGGGGCCTCAAGACAGTGTTTGACGAAGCTATTCGAGCAGTTCTTTGCCCCCCTCCTGTAAAGAAGAGGAAGAGAAAATGTCTGCTGCTGTAAATGTTACCCTCCCCCACCCCACTCCAAACCCTGTGCTTTGCTCAGAACAATGGAGCATTCACACTCAATGCCAAGTTTTTTCTGTTATAAATTAGTTCTCTTCCATAAATTCTTGAACCAATCAACAAGTTCACACTTTCCTTTTTGTTTAAAGTATGAAAGTTACCTTGCATTCTTCTAAAAGCAAACTCCTGAAAAGACAAACCTATGTAAAGCCTTATTTTTAAAATCCTATTCTTGCTCAATTAAGTGTTGCCAAACTATCTGCCGAACTAAGTTGCATTGTGCTACGAACACTAAGCACTAAACTGTTTTTTAAAGATTCTTCTTGAAGATGACTCTAATTTCTGTTAGGAAATGCAAAAACACTTTCTAGTTTTTCACAGTAAGTAACAGTACCGTATAATTAGCGAAACACTGCACTCTAATGTGTTTTATTATACAATGTTTTCTCAACCCACAGTCATTGCATAGTGGTGTATATTGAACCTAAATCTTTGACAATGACTGACACCCTTGAGTCACAGTGTAAAATGCTTTATCGTTGGTAAGGGCTTGGTTGCAATCTAGTTCTCGCTGCTGTGATTTGAAAAATAACTAACTCTTCTCATTGAAGCGTATCTAGTCCTTTTGACAGCATTGTATCATGATGGATAAATGAAATCCCGGGTTGGATCAAGTGCCAGTGCCAGGCGGTATTTTGACGCTGTACAGATGACTGACACTACACTGCCAGGGTAGTCGAAACTGAATTGATTTTTAGTACAGGTGAAAACCGGCGACTGTTTTCCCAGAGGTGCAGTAGTGGAAGAGAGGTTGGTGTTCACAGGTAAATTCCTTTGAATTTCAAATAGGGCATTCGTTTAGGTACAGTTCTGAACCATTCCCACAACTGTTGTGTAGTAAATGCTTTTCTTGTAGAATCTCTTCTTACTGAGCAATATACCTTGTATTTTAAAACCTTTCCAATGATGATAGAAACTTGCTTTTTTCTTTTTTTTTTGGTAGAATAGAATGTTCAAGCATATCCACCTTATTTTCCTGTTATTCCTGACCCAGTAAGTTATATGCTTTCTGAGGAGCTTTTAGTCTATTAACTAGGTGTAAAAATCATGTGAAGCAGCTTTACACATTTTAGTAATTTTTATATTTTAAACCTCTATAAACTATGAACCTTCTCAAATATCACTATTTGCCAGATCTCCCCACCACTGTAACATTACTAATGCAGACAAGTGTTCTTTATGTCACTACATGTACATGTGCAGCATAGATGATTGAGTAATGGTAACTTGGGTCTGTGAGGTTCTGTAAATTAGTGCTAATGGTGTTCTGTACATTCTAAACTGGCAGGAATACGATGTTGAACTACACCCTTTCAACCACTAAAGCAAAATTTACAAATAAAAGTTGCAAAATTGTGAAGTTTTTACATTGATCTTTTGCTAATGCAATTAGCAGTATGTTTTGCATGTATGACTTAATAAATCCTTGAATCACACGTGTGGTAACGTTTGCGTTTCTGAGCAAGTGTTCTCATTCTTGCACCACTCTGAGTAAGGGTGGTGGTTCTGGTGCGTGGCGTACGTGTCTCTGGGGCGTTCAATGGTGCCCTGATCCTAAACCAGAATTAAATACAGCACTTGGCAACATTCCTTCAGAGGCCTTGCGCTGTCAGTGGAGTTGTGACCAGCTCCTGCTGCTGCTTGTACAATGTTGTTAAAGCTGCTGACAACTGGGGGAAAACCACCTGTTTCTCTCCCTTGTATGCAAACAAAAGTGCTTATGTATTTATTTTCCTCTAAAATTGTTACTTACTTCAGCAGGTTGTAAAATGATGGCTCTGGTGCAGTAGTTTGTGCTTAAATGCCTCAAATTTTAACCTTTTAAATTGGTAGCTGTGTTACACACTCTTTAGCTCCCCTGTGTCCAGGGACGCAAGCTACGGTCCCTGGGGGCTCGCCTTGCTCCAGGGGAGGGGGTGACGCTGGTACCCTGAGAGCGGCACCACTGCCGCCTGCTCGAGGAGGAAGCGCGGGCGAGGCCTTCGCCAGTGGTGTTGGCTTACCTTGGCGCAGGGCATTAAGCTCTTTGAACAGCTATAACCGGGTAACTTTTGCCTCACACCCAGCACACCTGAACATAGTAAGACAGGTTTTTAGAGCGCATTTTATTTTGTCTCCATATTAAGTATCACAGCAAGAACATCCACACAGTTATTCTCAACCACATTCTATTACTTGTACTTATTTCTATCAAATTTTTTTAGTAAGAAATGCTGCTGAGCCTTAAAAAAAAAACCAAGTTAAAATAATTGCACACTAGAAACAAGGAACCACTTTTTTTAAAATCAGTACAACTGGTTTTACATTTTTGGCAGAATTAGATCGATGCTCTTGGTAGAGAGCTATTGACTAAGATGATGCCAGGGCATAAACAGTGTGGGGTTTTTTTCCTTCTCAGTAAGTAGTTATAGTATTAGTTTAAAATCAATAAAAGTAGTCATGTGGATCAACAAATACAAAAGACAGGTAGATTAAAGAATATTGCACGTGTATTTCCAAGCAGCATTTGACCACAACACTCCCCTGCCCCCGGACACTACCACAATCTGTAAGAAAAATAGTGCAATCAGTGGGACCTGCCCGGCAGAAGAGCGGGCCAGGGGCCCGCCTGCACGCGCCCACCCGCCGCAGACCTGGTCACTCACCCCTCCAGCCCTCGCACGCTGCTGCATTGCTTTCGCGGCGCTCCTTTCGTACAGGCCCCGCCAGGCTTCGCAAAGGTTGGTCACGGGGCCCAAAGTGACTTTGAAGCAGAACTGGATTTTTTTTTTTTTTTTTTTTAAGGTCTGACAGGCTCTGCTCTAACGCACGGGCCAAGCCGTCCTCACGCAGGCACTCACTTTGGTCAAGTATTCAGCTGACGCCTCGGCTCTCGTGCGCCAGCGTACACAGGCTTGGCTAGACCTGGTCACCCTCTTCCGCTCTGTAAAAGCTCAACCTCCAGCATAAATGCACAATCTGTGCTTTAACCAGCATGATGATACTCGAGGTCGCTGCAGTGGCAAGGGCAGTAAGACCCTTGTTTATTTTATGCAATAGGAGAAAAGTACTGAAAGCCACTTACATGTGAAAGCGGAATGTGTCCTGAATACTTGAAACCTGCAATACAAAACCCCCATACCTCGTCTTCAAGCTGTGGTTATACTACATTGGTGTTACAGTCTCGTGTTTGACAAGAAATACAAGATCCATGTTCCTGAGACAAACTGTTCAGAGCTTTGAGCACAACATCTGGCATGTGGTCTGTTATCATCTTGGGACTTATTAAAATGCTGCTGAAGACTGTTTCATTTGACCATCTTGCCGTGTATTTAATATCTGAAGAGCACAACCTAAAAAAAAAATGCAAACACACCACAAATACAACGGCTCTGAAGGCAGAACTACACCCCGTTATACTGTGCCTTAATGGTGAAAGAAGCTATCAAAGAATCCTGCCCCAAGAAACGCGGGACACGGGCTGAGCGAAGCGGGGCGGGGGTTAAGCACTGCACATTCACACAGTTACTGCCACCTTTAGGGAATAAGGCACAGGGGTAGCAGGAGGAGACAAGACTCTAGATTTAATGCTGCACATATGATGTATTTAGGGTTTTGTTCTACAAAATGGTACATGATGGGGGCTCTTGTGCGTTAGTCTAATTAAGAAAAAAACCAGGATTAACTGCTGTGGTGTGGAGTAAAAGAAGGAAAAGAACTCAATAAAGTGGAAAAGCTGTCATCAAGAAAACCTGCCCAGTCACAGGTGTTAAAGTATCTAACTTGTAAAACCACTATTAAAATTGTTAACCATTAAAGATGTGAAGCTTAAATAAAATACTAATCTACTGAATGGGAGGAAAAAAAGTGGATTTCTTCTCCAGCCCTTTTCTTCCCTCTTCTGTAAGGTACAGATTTTTTTTTCTTCTGTAAGATGGTCTTGTGCAAGTTACAGATGCCCTTATTTCTGTTCCGGAACGAAACAAGGGAGGACAGCAAGTACTGTCTACCCTGGGGGCTGTTTCAGGTTGTTTTGTCAAAAAAACCCAACAGCAACAAAACATAAACAAAAAACCCCACCCTAAATCCAGCACTGCCCCAACAAAACCACCATCCACACCCTTCCAGCAGTTTCAGCTTTTCTGTTGTCTTTGTCTCACTTTCCTGCGTCCACAAAACAGCAGCAAAGGACGGGAAACCAGAGGCTGCAGGGGCACACGGGTTACTGGGGCGACTGCACCTCTCTAGCCCGGCCAGGCGCGTATTACGGGCAGTATTTTGCCTCTTTCTCATCACCAATGTTCATACGACTACTCAGTAACTAGGTATTTGTTACCGCTTCACCACTACCAGGAGGTAAGACCGCAAGATCTGCAGTCGCAGGTAGGAGACCGAAGCTGAACTTAACAGTCTTACTGTTCAAAATCACCCCCTGAGCAGAATGGGGGCAGAAATCACCCCCTGCATATGTGGGCAGAAAAAGGCACGCAGGCGTAAAGAGAAACAGAAAGCAGCAGGGAGGCACAGAAGAAAAACTGAAGAGCTGACTAACGCGTAATAACCAAAGATGGGTAGGGGGGATGCAGATGAGAAGCAGAGCTGGAAACACGTACTTTGAAAGTGAGAAGCAGCTTTAAGCAAATTTTAGGAAAACAAGACAGTGGCATTCATTATTCTACTTACCTCCTAGAGCTGGATTCTTCTACAATATGGATAATCTTCCCAGGAAGATACAGATGAGGATACTGAGGCGGTGAATTTAAGTGTGATTCATCCTCTACAGCATTGTATGAAGGTGACCGATGAACCATTAAACTCTCCTCAGCCAGAAGTGGCTGGGTGAGGGCATCTTGGCTTCTACCATCCAGCTCAGTTGGGAAGTTATCTGGATCTCCTCCAAATACTTCATACCAACACCCACGCAGCAAAATCTGGTACTGAATTCAGAAAGAAAAACGGTCACATTGAGGTTTGGCATCCCTTCAAGTACCTTATTCTAGCTGTGCGCTTGCACGCACATCATCTGAAACTACAATTAAAAGACTAAAAACGTATGCACGCGCTCCCCAAACTTTGTGTTTGATAAAAATCTCCTTACCTAATTTTCCCCACAGTAATACCCATTTCACCAGTACCTAACCCAAGCCACTAGTAACTCTACGGAAAACATTACAGTCTTTATCAGTTGAATTATTCTGTGTGGATTCTGCTCTGCAGATTTAAGTTTTCTTGCACCTGTAACTTCTGTCTCTTACCTTATTCTGTATTTATGACGGCACCCAGGCCCTCTTCATGACTCCTGACCCTGAGACTACATGGAAATCTTGTGAGTACAGCAGATTTAACTTTAAATGTTCAGAAGTGGCAGTTTTGAATCTTTAAGCCACTCCTCTATTCCCCCAGTATCATCTTGCCTGACACCACGCTGTTCCAGCACTTTCAAAACTGTGTTTCTCACTAACAGTGAGGTAAGCAATTAACGCCATAACAGAGAAATATTTGCTTTCCAAATGAATTCTGAAAGTAGAATTTAAATAAAACCACTTTGTTTACCTACTGATACTAAATGGTTATTAAAGTAAGTAATCTTACTGATTTTTCATCATTTTAGCTGGTTTGTTCTGGGTTTTGTGTGGTGGTGTCCCCCCCCCCCCCCCCCCCCCCCTTTCTTTTCATTTTTTCATTCTTTAATAGTTTTCTATATCAGCAAAACTAGCAAATAGATCATTTCAGGTCTTGGATGTTGTACACGGATATCTTCCGGGTCTTGTTGAATCTTATTTTCCAACAAGACAGCCCTATAGGGTAAGAGACTGACACAAGTGTCACTGAATTAAAAACAAACACTTTGTTCCAAAACACAATTGTAACTCCCAGCATTATGATCAAAATACACACACCAATTGTCACTTCATTAAAGCTGGGGCTTAACCCAGCTGACAATCCCACTGACTTTTAACCTGGAACTGCATTTAGTTACCTTGGGTCTGTTGCAGTTTGCCACAATTCTCACTATTCTCCTCTTTAAATCCTCCATGTTGGGCATGCTTAGCCTGTTTAAACATACATAGAACAAAGTAAAGCAAAGCCGCCTATTTTCTGCAATCTAACGCATCCCTGAAAGAACAATTTCAAAAATATTTCCATCTCACCTTGCAACAAGGTCCTTTCCAACAATGACTGAAACAATGAAGTGCTTAGTGTAATCCGCAAGTGATTTGCTTAAGAAAAAAAAGAAGACGCCCTTTAGATACACTAAAGAGATAAGCACACTTTAGTTTTATGACGATCATTATCATTCAATAAAAATACAAATACGTGGCAACAGCAGCAGCATTTGCAGTCAGTTCTTCAGTAGGCTTTCAGACCTACTTGCTACAGATGACAGAATAATTTCAATGCTGATTACAACAGTATGTGTAGATGTCAAACAGGCCAAGCTAGACTAGTCAGGTGAGCATTTTATTTCTGAAACATTTATTTTAAACTCTAATTACACTATCTGACAGAATTCAATAGATATATTTCATTCTGTAATATTCCCCCAAGAACTCGACTGTAACTCGAGATGGAGCAAATCTAATGCTAGTGCGGAGTGTATAAACAAACTCTTAGCACAGTCAAGCCCGGAGTTAACATCTAACGTTTTTGTCAACTACCTTGAAGGTTTTTACATCTTAGACACAGAACCAAATAACACAAGTCTCATATTTACCTTAAAAGTCCTCCTGGAGGAGAAAAGGCATAACATCTTAATGTTGGGAAAGAGTTCCTGAGCATGACCGCCAATACAGAAGCTGTTCCACCGCCCAAACTGTGACCAACTATCACAAGCTTATATTCCTATAGACAGAAAGAGAAGACTGAAACATAGACGGACACAGAAAAAGCTTTGTGTAATTTTTCTGGCAAACTAAATTATTTGGAAGGTAACTTACTGGAGCAATTGTGAAAGCCTGGTTTAAAATTCCATCATTTATTAGCTTTTGATAGATGTAATTTGCAGCTTGAGTTATTCCCTACAAGACAACATTTAAAGTTAGAAGAGAAGGGCATATCTGGTCTGAAGTGTGATACATGTATTCTTTAAACACACCACCATCACAGAACAACTTTCTTTTTGCAAAGCCTGTCTTCTCCTTTAATGTGCTCCTGACAGAGGTCTAGTTATAACCAAGTGCTCTTGTACGTAATGGTTAAAAAGTTTTTGGAGTATTTAATAAGGACATAAAGTCTGACAAGAGGATTACAAATTCTACCTTGCAGTTCCAGAGGCAGTATTTGATGCAACAACCAAGTCACTGAAATAATTTGTGCAATCCATGTCACAAGGAGAACACTCTTCTGTTTAACTAAAGGATCCCAGGTGTTTATAGTTTCCTTACTGCTGAGATGATTTATAAACAGCTACAGACTGCACACACCTTATGCACAAAGCCATTCTCTAGAACATCCTCCAGTGTCAAGTCTTCACAATCTGCTGACAGATCAGTGAGAACGTCCTGTAAACAAGACAGCTTTTGTCAGACCTCTCCGCAGGGCTTCACGCTCTGCTACTCAACACTGTCACAGGGACATCAACAAGCTGACTTCCAAGTGTGTAAGCGACAAAACACAACCCACCATAAACCACCACCCAAGCAACTATACAGAGCAACCAATAGTTGATTTCAGCAACTATTTCCAAGCTGCAAACACACACATTACGAATGCACCTCCGCTCACAGTGAAAAGGAATTACCACTGCCCACCCTCCACTCTCTTCCAGTGGCACAGGGAATATTACCCCTCCAAGGACAGGAGGGCTTACAGCTTAAGCCTGGAAGACTCATACCCGTGAGGGAGTTATTTTTATGTGTGCCAGCGTAACACAATTTCCTCTAGATACTAGGAGTTCACCCGTTTCTATAAAGCTAATTATTTGTATCAGATGGATGATACCTCAAAAGACAAGGTTCCTCTCACTGCAACCACAATAGCTTCTTTTTTGTGATCCAAAGCAACAAAAAATGGAATCTCATAGATCTGGAAGGGAAAAATGTAATCAGTAAAGACACAAACTTTTTGTAAGAGTAAGCATTTGTTCTCACTTTCTGAAAGCTCTCTTATTGAGCTCTCTATTGTATTATGGAAAGAAGTTGAATTATTTTCTTATCAAGTTATTGTAAGTGCCTTTTTTGCAATACTGAGATTTATGTCAATGGTTTTGTGGCTGTTCCTTTAGACTAGGAAAAAAAAATCAGAACTGAACACTTCAGGGGCCTGTTTTCATTTGGCTTTGCATCTTGCACTTTATAAATGCTGAAGGCGAACTAGAAACTTCATCCCTTGCTTTCAGTGAATTAATCACCGAGTCTCTTTGCTGAATGCCTGTCCAGATTGTTTACCTTGTTATGAAAACTGATATGAATGAAGTCTCTGTACTGCAGTCCTGTTATTTTTAGGATGGATCCAAAGTGAAAGTTATGACCATCACTGCCAGTTATATCAGAATCTGTTGGTCTATTTCTGCAACTAACAAACACAGAAGAGAAAAACTTTCATGTTCCAATTTCTTAAGTTTCCTTTCAAGGAATCAAACTCAGTTACATTTGCAGAAGGATTTCTGCCAGGAATCAAAAGCTCTTTTTTTGCAATAGTACCAGTAGTCTGATACAAGACGTTACCTCAGCCCACAAACCTGGTTTTACCTGAGCACCGTGCCATACATTTTCAGGGCAGGGACTGGCAAAACCACCATTGCTACAGAACTATCAACAATGCAATAAGGAAAGAATTCTTAAGACTACAAGTCAATGACAGAAAATACAAACAAGCAGAAAGGAAATTCGAAACAAATTCTGTACAGCAGGCTTATCTCATGTTTTATCCATTGTATTATGTGATAACTTTTTCCAAGTGATTTATATTTCACTAGGTTATATTTCATGTTACTAATTAAGAAAATCATGGTTACAGTCACAAATGTCAGTGGTCACTTAAATATACAGTAATCCTACACAGCATTAGGCATACTTCAATGCTGACTGTAAACATTTTTTTGAGTAAAGAGGGCAAAGGGAATAAAATGGAGGCTGGAGGCACAGGTAACTTTTGCTTTAACTTTTTTTCCCTTTAAGACAGGGAAAACTGTTGATACACTTCTATTTCTATACAGACATATGTGCCCCAAAGGCAGCTCTAAAAAGCCTCGTTTTAAAACATGTTAGGTTTAATTCCAATTCTTCCTTTGTCACTTTGCTAAATGAATTTTATTTATCTCAACCACAAACTTTTCTTAAGGAAAAAAAAAAGCTAATCTGTTTCTGAGGGTGGAAAGACATTGGAATTTTGTTTCTGCTGAATTTGTGAAAGATAACTCTCCCGGTCAAGCTCACGTACTCCCAAGAGTGATATAATATAATGCAACAAAAATACTGCTATTGAAACTATTTTATTTCTGCTAACGCTAATTAAGTAAAAGGAAGCTATGTGTTTTTAAGCTCTTGATCAAACCTACCAGTCACCATTGAGCTTACAGAGTGCAGTAAATGGGTTGGTGTATATGTAGTAGGGCCAACCATAAGCAGCTGCAGCAAACAGCATATAGTGAGTAGCATTCTCCAGTTCGATATCCAAATCATCTGTCTGAAAGGACAGAGGGAAAGAAAAGGAAGGAGAGAGGAAGAAAGGTGTGTTAGGCAGCCCCAGAATAAAACCTGAACACAGACTGGTGAAAATCAAGGCATGATGAAATACGCACTATCCAAAACGAAAGCCTCAAGGTCTAAGAGGAACTAAAAATAGCCACTCATATTCCAGGAAAAAGCCCGTGTTTATTTACATAGCAACACAGCTCAAGCATCTTGAAGAGCTCTCATTAAATCAGTTTCTTCCAATACTTATACACTGATAAGCTCAACACTGAAAACAACATTCACTCCAAATATGTTACTTAAGGATGTCAAAGGAATGGCTAAAGAGTCTGTAGCAGATCTCTGTGATAAAGACTTTTAAAGCATCACCCCATCACATTGGCTGGACTCAAAAGGAATTTGATAGAAATGCATTGGTTGAAGTAGAATTATATACTTCTATGGAACACGGACCAAAAGAAGGTAAATAATTTACAAAGGCATTTTACCATAGAAGACTAGCAAAAATTAATTAGCAAACTGTAAGCCATCACCTGCAAGCATTTAAAAGATGCTATTTTTGCTTCTTACCTTGTCTGGATATTTGCAGCAGACAGAATTTAAACAGACCACAATACTAAAAGACTAGCTTTTCAGTTCTATGCAAATAGTACTAAATATCAATTTTCTCTCTGTTCCCTTTCTCTCCCAGCTCTTCAGCAATGATCAAATGTCCTAAATGGTTCTTTTTTGCACTTAATTCCCCATTCATATGTAAGTTCTGCTTATGTAAAAGCAGACAAATGAGTGCAAACTCATCAAGATGTTTTCACTGCATTTATTAATACCTTAAATTGTTGTGAATTCTTATAGTAGTGCTATTTTGTTAAAAAACCAAAACAAACCACCACACCAACCAAAAACCCCTTGCACAAAGAACTGCCTTCCAATTTGATCTCGCACTATCTCCTACAGTAACCGCACCAGAGGCTGCAACAACCCTATCTTACCACAAGAGATGATGGAGAATGACACAGGACTTCTTCAGGCTCTTTTGGGCAACTTTCCATTTTATCTTGCTCTTGATGGAGCAGAGTCAAACCAGCCGCTATGTCACTTGGCACCAGATCAGTGTCCTGTACAAAGAAATGAAAGAGCGCTTAAAATCATTCCACACCTCAACATGACAAAACTATCTCATAAGAAAATGCACACAGAACTATATTTTTTCAGTTTACATAAATACATTTCACTCAGAGACAACATGCATTGGAGAAACAGGACGTAGCAGCATCTAACCTCCCACCCCTTCTGTACATATTGAATGTTTTCTTCAGTAAGACCAATGACAATTCTACACATGAATTTCATCACTTAACAAAATACCCGACAGAGGACCCACTCAGCTATATAGCAAATAACGATCCAGCCATTATTGATCACTGTTCTACACCACTATATGAAAAGCTCTATGTGAAAAGTCCTCTATACTGCGAGTAACTAAGGAGGATTTTACACAGGAGAAGGCTGAGGGGGTTTTTATTCAACTATCTGGGGCAGCCATCTCTCCATATGACTTACACCCTTCACACTATAAACCACTGAGTAGGCGGTAGCTATAAATCAGCACGTCCAAGTATCACTTAATAAACAAGAACTACTAGTCTTGAAATCATGAACAGATTTCAAAGTCAACATTGAACTATGACTGCCCAAGCAGTAGGTGACATAAATTTGAGCTAAATCAACATTATGCAGACTCCAACTTGGCAGACACTCTCCATTTCCGAAAAGGAACTTCCTGCATGTGCCCACTCAGTCTGGTACGCGCTCAGAATGGGAAGACTGCCTTAACATACTGTGGGGCTCATTTCTTTAATAGTCAGAAAGTAGTCCGATTCTTTGCTATGGGTATGACTCCTTACTCATCGTCAGTAGGAAAAATGCCTTGATCTTCACACATTGATGAAAAGAAACTCACCCTCGTTCTCCCGACTAGATACTCACCTAAGGAGAAAGAATACTGTTTTCTCACAGCCCTTCACGCTTGTGAAGGGAGAGACACCTTTGTTAAAGGCAGGGGAAAATCAGTGTTGTATACCTTGTAGGAGAATGACCTTTAATTTTGAAATTGGCATATTCAAACACTGATTTCAAGGCAGAGGGTAGCAGGGACCTCTGGCTGAACAAGGGTACGTGTGTGTTGCAACATCCGCATATTCAGAGTTAGCCAAAACAGAACATAAAAAAAGCTTTCCATCTTACTGAAAAGTAGGTGCGGAAAAGCTCTGCGATACTCGTAAAAGCCACTCGATGGTCATCATCTTGCACAATACAACAACACAGTAATCTGATTCTTTTCTCCCAGACTCTGGTGGCAGTGTTCTTCACATTATATAGCAATTGCCCCGACTGACTGCTTTCCAGGTTCCGATTTACACTATCGGTGAAGTAAAACGTCTTTTTCCCCCCAAGTGGATCAAAGACGATTACAACTCCAATGACAGTAAAGATGATGATAACCCAGCTGCAAAACATAAGGAAGTGGGATAAAAAGACTGTGAAACCAGATACTTCTGACAAGTATGCAAGAAAATACAACTACAGATCTTGACAGATAGAAAACAAAGTTAGGTACGAAATGCTGTATGAACACCATCTGTTACTGTCTTAAGGGTGCATGTTTTGTTACCGGGCTTTCAATCCACTAGGCACAAGAACAAGGCTGTCAGCTCATTTCACATAGGGCACCAAACTCAAAATCACAGCGCTGTGCTTTGGAAACAGCAACCCAGAGGTGTGAAGGCTCCATTTTTCACTACCAGTTAAGTGACCTAGTTACTACCCTCTTCACATTTATTTAGTTTTCTACATTCCCATCTATCCCTCTTATGCTTTCTGATCTTTACCTCCTTCCCTTCACTCTAGCATGCGCTCTCTCAAGGCAGGCAGCTCAAGCTTGTTTAGGGAAAGATACCAACTCATTCTAGCTGTCTAGATTTAAAAATTCTTCTCCTTTCCCTTCTATGAGAAACCACAATAATTTGTAAGAAATATCAAAGTCTCCAACTGTTGGAAAAGCCTTCAATAAACACATACAAAAACCACGTAAGCAGTATTTTCCATTTCACGTACACTATCAAGCTTAGATTTGGGGGGAGGCACCCTTACCTTGCAATAACTGTCCCAATGATGACATTTATCACCGTCTTCTCGCATTGCACGCTGTCGTCCGACACCCATACAGCTCCTACAACAGCCCAGATGAATTCAGGCAAATAGAGAAACAGGCGAGTATAAAGTAGCTTGGGAAGTGATTTTCTTGGGCCTGGATTAGAAATTGTTCCTGAAATTACAGGGAGAATTTAAAACAAGAACTGTTTATGGACGCATCCCAAGTGCATAAAATCCTACATGGACACATGAACTTTCTGAGCTTTACAGAAAGTAAGAAACTTCAGTGAAACTATAAAGTATTTTCATACTAATGGAAAGCTATCACTGAAGCTGAGAAAGGAAAAACAACAATGGGTTTTTAGCCATGATTCTTAGAATCTACTCTACTAATACCCAAGATCACTCTGTATTCAGAGACAGTTCTGCAGTGAGCTTGAGGCAGTAGTGCTGTGCCCAGCATAAGCCAAAGCAGCATACTGGAGTGTTGGCTCACCTACAGTTCCTTATGACTTTTGGTGCCTGCTTTTATTATTATTCTATTTAGCTTTTAGTTGGCTGAACATTTAATTTTCAGATGCTACTTTGCTGGGCTACAATGAAGTTCTGTTTACTGAGTCACTAAATAATAAATTCCTTCACATTTTTATTTAGGAGAACAAAAGTAGGACCATTACCAGAACAAATACTTCTTAGGCTATTTTCTGTATTGTTAGCTTACTAATAACCTCTTCCTTTTAGCACTCTTAGGTAATAAAAAGGGGAGTAATTTTTGGCCAGCTCAGCTCCTTAAACCAGTTTGTTGATCACAGAGTAATGAGGCGGTGGGGTGTGCCGGCTCATGCACAGGCAGGATAATCTGTAAAGGCTTAAAACACTGCAGAACAAAAACAACTTTGGAAACTATTTTCCAGTTGTAAAGCTGTGTTTCACATCCAGTGACAAAGCTGTTGAAAAAGCCCTTGATCCAGTGGTCGCTTATTCCCATTCCCGGGTTGTAGCCTGTACCGCAGCAGCACGGTTGCTTACACAGACACAATCAGACGGAACTGTGGTTCCTGAAAACAACTTCTTCCTTCTTCCCCTTCCCAGCACCACAACCCAGTGTATGAGTTCTCCAGTCAGGTCACCACTGGCATCGCTAATGCCCACATCAGTACCGTGCAAGGGGCGGTGCAAGAACCATTGCTCCCTAAGCCACACATTACAACCACAGTCCAAGACATCTCACCATTAATTCTCTTGGAAATTCAGCCTCAGAATTCTTCCATTTCTCAGTTACAATGGCCTTGTAGCTGTACTTTTATACCAAACAAGGCTCTCTTCTCTGCTATTTACAGTTACATCTCTCGCCTCCTCAACTTTGATATAAATATAAATAGCATAACTTGGATAATCTTCCTTTCCTTCCTCTGGAAACTGCAGGAAAGCCAGTGGCTAGATTCAAGGCCAGGATTATCATCCACATCTCTGCTCTTCTTCTCTTTCATGCACTCTTTATGCTTCTTTCCACTTAAATAATTTAAATACTCTTTTATTTACAGTGTGTTGAGAGAAACAACTTATTAGAAATTGTGGGGTCTCATCTATTACTCCAGAGACCACACACATATTTCAAATTAATCTTCCTAGCATTATGTTGATAATGAGGTGCTTCACGAGGAAAAAAGCTTTCCTAGTGTTTTTTAACCCCAGACAAAACATTTCTACAAATGACTAGGAGTTGCATTGGGGTCCTCAATTCTGTTTAGCCATTCACTTCAAGCTGTAAGTCCTGTTCTATTTAACAGTACTTACTGTGTTATACTATGACATTTATATGGATCATGTTCCCATGTGTTTTTTTTCCCCAAGCAACCCACCGCAGCTAACGAACTTTTGCAAGATATGACTAAATCTGCCTATGCAAGGCCAAGTTAGCATGATACTTCAGATGAGAAATTGACTTTGGATAAATTCCCCTAAATTTCTGTCAGAGAGGTTGAGCAGTGTTCCATTCAAGGTCATGTATTAATGGTGAATGTAGAGGAAGTTTTCAAGACGCTTTGATGGCAATAAGCACATCGCCGTTAACTGCACTAAAGCTATCGTGTTCACTTATTATTTTAGATTCCTGACTAACAGAGGTAATACTATTAAAGCAAATATATTAATGCTGCCAGACAGTTTCTCAAGCTTGACTACCATTAAAGCACTTGAATTCTTTTGCATTGTTTTTTTTTAATGTCAACTCCAGGTTAAAAAAAATATATATTACAATCTTACCAGATAAATATAAAATATTATTATTAACTATTTACCTTGCATACTGACGTATACAAGAGCAGATAACACACATATTATAAAAGCCAGGAGAATGAGAAGGACAATCAAGTAGCTGTGCAGTAATGCTCCCCCAGGACAGTTAAACTGCCCCTTATGAACTGTGTAAAGAGCAAGAATCCCAATCCACCTACAGGGAAGTAAGATAACAAAAGTTATACCTGGAAGGGAAAAGTGCATACTGCAAAGTGATCACCTGATAAATAGTTTTCATCTTAATGAAATCATTCCACAAATATTGATAGAAAGGGAGTTGTTATATAAGGAATGTGTCAGAATGAAATGACTACACGAATAATCAGCAGTAATTACAACGAAGTCGTTTGCAGACCGAGCAACAGACTCCCCTTATGGTGCTACTCATTTCCACAGGTCCCAAAGAACCTAGGCTGATCTAAACAAAGGAGTCGTCATATTAATTTTTCAATTAACGAAACCACATTAGCACCAGTGAGCGATTAAACACAACCAAGTGATTGCGGTTCCGTGCATACAGAAGACAGCACAGTAAATATATTGCGCTACGCGATTATGTAAGTCAAGGGGATCCACCACAAACCCGCCGCTTTCTCCCCCAGCGATGCAACGCCTCAGACGAAGGGGGCAACGCTACAGCTCACGGCCGCCGCCGAGAACGCCCGTCAGCCGCAGGCGCACCGTAAATGCCGCCCGCCAGCGGGAGGAGCCGGCGGCCAGAGGCAGCCGCGCCGGGAAGCGGCCCCCGAGGCGCGGCGGCGAGCGCCGACCGGGCTGCCCCGTCCCCGCGGGCGCGGAGGTAACGGCCCCGCGCGCCGCCTTACCACACCAGCCTGACGAAGAGCTCGAAGGCCCCCGGGAAGACGAAGTCGTCGCTGCCGATGGCCCAGCGCCGGCCGAACACCACCAGCCCCGGCATCCTGCGGGCCGCGCCGCCGTCGCTCCTTCGCGGGCGCCCGAGCAGCTGCGACGTCCCCGCCCGGCCCCTCGCCCGCGGCCAGCGCCGCCGTCCCGCTGCCCCACAGCCCCCCAGGGGGCAGGCGCTGCGTCACGACGCACCACGCGGCGCCGTAAGCTGCCCCGCGGACATGCGCCGCCCCCCCCATTGGGCCCAGCCGCGCACGCGCCCTGGCTGGCCGCGGCCTTCCCGCCGCTCCGCGCGCAGGCGGCTGGGCGAGGCGGGGCCTTTCACCCCGGCGCGTGCGCGGCGGCCCCGGCACGCGGGAAGCCCGCCCTGCCCCGCCCGCGTGCAGGCGCACGCGCGGAACGCCGGGGAGGGGCGGGGGCGATGGTCAGCGCGGGCCGGGCGGTGGGCGCGAGGCGGGCGCGGCCGCAGCGGCCATCACCTGCCGCACTGCCCCACCAGGGAATAAACCCTGTGCCGAATACCCGCCTATGCCGGCACCCCGCCCGTCCTGGCGCACCCGAAGGACGGCGTCTCGGCCACCGCGGGTCACAGGCGGGCTCCAGAAAACCAGCAAAAACGTTTAACGGCTGCATCAAATGCAAAGCCAGACCACTGACGTGTGTCCTCGAGCTGGGAGGCGTTACGGCTGCTCGCACTCAGCCGCGGCTGCTGGCTTTTGTTACAGCAGCCCTGCTACCTTCTCCCGCAGGCCCCTGTGCTCCTGCGCGGTTCTGAGCTCGAAGTGGGACAAGGTATCCGAGAGGGACGCTGTGCAACCGAATTAAAGGACAAAGCTAACAACACGGAAGCAAGTCACCTACCGAGATCCTGAGGAGCTCTCTCTCATGCGAACCAGCACACATCTCATGTAGCCCTATGGCTACAACTAGAATCAGGCTCTTGTATTTCATGACGGGGCCAGACCTTGGTTTCAAGCAGCTCTGAACAGCACTGGGATACTCGGTGTAGTACCCGAGACTAGAGACTGCAGCATCTTAGCATACACACTCTGCAAATAAAAACACTACTCATGGTTGGGGCTAGGAACGATAACCATCACTAACCAGGGGGATAATGACGGTAAACTAAGAGAAGATAAATGACTTCTTGAAGATAAAAACATATACAAGCACCAAACCCTCATCTGCACTAGGCTGGAGACTGCGCTCTTACAAAACAAGCAGAACAAAGTCACCATTGCTTCGTTCAGTGATAATGCCCCTCATAGCCTTAAAAAGTTCACATTTCAATAGAGCAAACAATGACATTAAGCAACTCGTCCTTACTACAGCTTTTCATCCGGTCTCAGGCTAACAGAAAACTTTAATTCAAGAATAATAATAAATAAAACCATTTTCACCATTTCATAAAGTGTTTATTGAGGATGGTAACACAGGATAAATCATGCAACAGCTCAGTAAAAAAAGGGAATCATTTAAAGGATAAAGAATGGTAACTGGTGCTGCTGATTTTGAAAAGTTTATAAAAAAAATATTAATTGTCCAAAAGTGACATCGAAAACCACTTGAAGCTGAACATGGAAGTTGCTTATAAAGCACTCATTAAAAAGAAAATGTAGATATTGTTTAAAATGATCACCTACAGATTACTGTAATCAACAACTTACAAGTCTCCCATTTCTATAGCTGCAATGGTGTAGCAGGGCTGTACATCCAAGATATTTAACCTTCTTTTCCTGAACAAAGAATACAGTCACAAACATTTGCCACTAAGCAACGCAACCGCATCTCTTACCCTTCACGACCTGCGCTGCCAAGTGCTCTCAGTATTGGGATTACCTTCCCAAACCTCATGGCAAAACAGGAAAGGGCCCATCCTCGTGGCCTCAAGACATTTCCTTACTGTTCTCTGGCCATCAGCCTGTTTAGAAGGGGAACAACTGCAAAAGGTGACTGTTCCCCTTCTGGCACCAACATATATTTTCAATAAGTAACTCCATGTCAGCAGATGGCACAAAGACTGGGCACCAGCACATCACATCAAACATCGGTGGTTTCAGATTTAGAGTTGACATATATTCATCTTTTGGAAAAAAATAAATATAGTGGAATGAAAATTGAATCAAAGGGAAAGAACAGATGACTACCATCCATCAAGGATGCACATATCTGTGCACTGAAAAAAAAAAGAAAAAAAATCAGTCATTTCAAAGAAATTCTTGGAAATTAAAAAAAAAAAATCCCAAAACGTTTGCACTTGTTCCTGGTCATAAACAATCTCACAAAAATCTCACTTTTGGAACTATTCCAATTGAAACCATACACTGAATTTATTAATACAGTATAAGTTTCTTTATGTAAAAAATCTTTATACATAGTAATAAAAAAGATAAAGGCAAGATGCATCAAACAGAAATCTGCTGGTTGTTTTTCCTCCGTTCTTACAGAGCCGCTGATGACTACCTGCACTATAAAGAGCTGTGTTTCTGACTTTCTGTCTCAAGCATCTTCGCCTTTGCTTGTGATAAGGATTGTTCTGTCCAAGCATCCAAACGGACAGATGCTGGTGATGTTTTTTTTGGCACTTACGCTGGCAAACTGAGCTTCTTTCCCTTGAGTACTGTAAGGAAAAGTAGGAAAGAAAACAGTTAGGAAAACAAAGACGTGATCTAGGAGAAGCACACACTGTTAAAACTTCAAAGGGACCGAAACCTATCACACAGAGTCACTTTGTTACAAACTGGGTGCACTGCACACAGTCCTCCCAAGCTTGCCTCCCTCTCTTCAATACACAGTGGTAAAACTAGGATGAATTAACAACTATTCCAATCCTGCCCTCTTGTGGCACCCCGGAATTCTCACTTTTCATCCTCAGGACATACCAGTCTATGACTGTGGTTTCTTAAGAGTTATGACTAAAATAGCCCCATATATCTTTGTAGTTATATGATGGAAGCTGGAATGTGATAAGGGCAGAGTTACTACTGTGCCCAGCAGAAATGACGGCTTCTACACTTAGCATAAACAGAAACATCCCAAATCCTTTTAATTCTTCAGGTATTTAAAACACTGAGAAAGGTGTCCGTAAGCATGGAATCTGCACAAAACAGTATGTTGTCAGGAGAAGCATGAGGATCGTGCTTGTCGATGGAAGACAACAGCAACATGTATTTAGCCATACTTATTTTAAATTTGTCAATTTATTTCCTAAGATCATTTATACATTTATATTCTATCCATACTCAAAACAATCCTCAGAAACGCCCCACACTAGCAGAAATAATCAAGAAGTCTCCTTGATTGATAAATCTATCAAGGAGGAGATTTCAGTGATAATTTGCACACGGAATTAATGACCTAGTAATGTCGATATAGCTGATCTCTATGAATGTGTTAATTGCTACATTCCACAACATGAAGCTGGAAATTATTGCACTACTTACCTTTTGTAACATACAAATAGAAGAAGTCACAGTAAAGAACGGTCTGGACCACACCAGCAACAACAGCTATGAGGTCAAAAAATCCCTCAAAATAGTAGCGCCAAATCCAGTTGACTAAGTACAAGGCACGGTACAGACCCAAGAAGAAAAGATAGTGAGTAGTGATGGTCTCTGCTTCCCCGGTTTTGCTGATCATAAAAAGCTGAGGGAGAATAGCAACCGATTCAAGATAGATGGAGAAGGTCCATAGTATCTGAAAGGAAAAAAAAAACCCAGAGGTATATTCAACTGTCTTACTGATAACACAAGCAAAGAACATTATTTGACTCAACTTTTGACTCTCTAACAATGTTATGAATAGGTACAGTATTTTGGCAAACTATCCTTGATACAGGAAAAACTAAGTGAAAGCTTCATAATCAACTTGTTTGAACTCTCCCTCATTACATTTTTAATATTTTTTTTCTGATAAGAAAACACATAGCTGCATTTCAAATACAATGCAATTCTTTCTAATACCCTAGACCATTTGCAGCAATTCTACAAAATCTAAGAAGTATTATAATTCCTTTTGTTTTCACCAGGTGGCATCCAACTATTCTACAAACTGCATTCTGGGGCATTTCTTTAACAAACATAACAAAAGGAAGGATACTTTTGAATTAATATAACCATCAGTGTACTGGGAAAAAGATAAGTCTTCTGCTTAATAAAATAACCAATGTTGATAATAATGCTAGTGTGCTAAGTGCCTTATTTTTTCACAGAAATCTATACTGTAAAGATGCATTAAGGAAACAGGATTACCCTGAACCTAACTAAACACAGGCATCTTTCAAGCATTCCTCAATCAGCCTAAAAACGCTCAACTTCATGTTCTAAATATTCTAGAGAAAAAAGTATAACCTCCTGCCCACAATCAACTCACCTCCAGAGGAGAGAAGTCATGATTGACAAGAAATGAGAGTCCGCCAACAGGAACTATCAGAAACTCCACTCTGAAAGTATCATGGTTTCCATCATAGGTGGCCTTAAATTTCATGTAGATCAGATACACAGTGGCATACGAGCAAGCAATGTAGATAAGCTGAAGAGCAAGGAAAGAAAGAGACAAAAAAGAAAACAACCCCCAGAGGTTGCAGGATTAGATCAAACTCACTGAACAAAGATATTCCCAGGCACTAAGAGGAGTAAGTGCTGTCTTTTTTCGTTGTTTGTATTGTTTGTTTACATGCTTTTGCAGTTCCAGGCCATGTGGTGGTATTTAACTTTTCTCAGCAGAGCAGTAATTCAAAACCAATGATTCTGGGGTCTACTGGTGTTGTTGCTTTAAAAGCATCACGTTGCCTCTGGTTGAAGTGACTGTCTAAAGTTTCTTTAAAGACCCTTTCCTGAGTAGACAGAACTAAGCAATGACTGGAGAAGGAATATCCGTTTTGCTACTGCAGGGGAAGCACTGGCCCAAAACGTTTAAGTTTAAAACGTGCATGTGCATACATGCAATAATGACGGAAAGGGTCTTTTTACACTGAAAAAGCCTGGGAGTGGTGTGGCTCATGTGGCAATTAAAAACCTATTTGATAAGCCCCATTTGGACTCAGCCATTTAACATATCACAAATTACCTGATTTGATTTAGACCTTTAAACATCTCTAAAATCTAAAGAGTGGCAAGTGGCCAGTGTTCTCCACCAACCTACAGGCCATAAAACCTGCAAAACTAACAGACTGCTAGAAGCACTGAACCAGAATTCAGTTTCAATTTCAGTTGATGTCTAACGTTACCATTTTTAATTGTTATGGTACGGTAGACTTCATAGCTATTCCCTGTGGACTAGGCAAATAGCCTTATTTTACAGATGAGAAAACAGACTCAGAGAGAATACATGACTTTCTAAAGGTCAATCTGCCATCATCAGGACAGAGCTCACGTTGTCCAGCAGACAACACAGTACAAGAGACTAGACAAATAGTTTAGCTTCTGCCTCAGTTTCATCACAAAGATTAAATATTCCAAACCATTTATCACATTAAATATAGGTTCTTTACAACTGAAAAGTAACAGATTAAAAACCCCATTGTTTGCAGATGCTACTAATCACTAAAAGTGCTGCTCACAGATACAAAATGCTACAAATACCTTATTAAGGAGCTCTGAATCCAAAGACTCTTTACTACACTAGCACCCCGGCTGACTGGAGATGAAGGACCACAGGACAGGATATCAGATATAGGGGATCCCTACTACAGATGTAAACTAATCATAATTGGTATGGTCATAGAAGACCCTAAGAAAGTGTGAATGAACCCCAACTCCTTATTAAAGATTTCTTCATGAGAATTATAGTGTGTTTTGGGACACTCAACGTTTTCATTTTTAAAGATACCAAAATAAAACAATGGTAGAAAAATGACTGCAGAGTACACCAGCAGAAATGCATCCGATACTCAGATACAGGTACCATGAAAAAGAAACTGTTAAGACACAGAATGCTACAAATGATAAAAACTAGTCTGCAGGTCACTAAGAAAGGCAGATAGTGCCAACTTGTGTATTTCTGTATACATTCCTGAAACACAGAAGAAACTAATTTTCCTCAGTATCTGATGACCACAGTCAGACAAATACAGCAAGTTGGCACTTGTAGTTTAATTAATATTTCTCTAAAAATACTGAAGAAAATCCTAACTCTACAGAAATTAACAACTTTTTTTGCTGCCAATTACAGCATTTTCCTCAGATTAGAAAGTTCATCTAGTTATGCTCCAGGTAAGCTCATTTGTATAGCAGTTCATGTTCTCTACAACTGTCTAATGTTATGTACTCCTAAATACATGTAGATAGAACAAGAAGCTGTGTTGGGACACCCAAGCAGCTTTGTCTTGGCACTGCAGTAATGGGCTGAAAAGTCAATTACATTTAACAGTCTCTCTAAGCAGTAACCTTTGAAACTGTTACAGAGGCTTCCATTTTTCAAGTTAATATTGGATTTGAACAAAGGACACTCTTTCATTACTGGACAGACTCAGTTTAGTTGAGTATCACAAGTGTCATTTCCCATATTCATTTCTTTTCTGGGTAGGAGGGCTGCAGAACAAAGACATGGTCACGACCCTGAATTACAACCAATAAATAAACTGCAAAAAACCCTACCTGCTCCTTTAATGCATCCAACTTTTAATATTCTCAGAAATGACATAAGAAAAAAGCTTGTGCTTCAAGAATATTTTACTTAATCCACAGTTCTTCATCTAGACTGTTAATATTAAAACTTAAGCATACACGTTTGACTTATTAGAAGACAACAGTGTGAGCGGCTTTAAGACCAAAATTTTATTTTACAGTATCATTCCTCTAACTCTTCATTACGTTTTGCATTATTGACTATCTAGTCCTTCCTCTTGGCAAAGTTACACTATCCTCTGAACTAAAGCTGAAGAGCATCAAGAAAATCCAAGAATAAAGGAACTGGATTAAAAAAGGTGTCTGCTCTGGTACCACAAATGCACCAGTCTCTACCAGTGCCACAAATATCCTGCACTCTCCCAGTCTACTGCTTTGTTTTCCTGTACTCAGCACCAGAAATTGCAAGAGTAAGTAAGAAATGACAAAACCAAATTTGGGCTCACTAACATTCAGTGGGTAAGCAAACGGGGTATAATCTGATGGAAGCTACATTCCTAAAAGTGTACTCCTATCAACTTTTGATCAGCCTCTGCCCAGACACTAGCTACAATTCTGCCAATGTATTTTGAATACTAATTTACCTTGTAGTGGATAAAAAGAGATTTATTTAAGCTCTAATGTCTCAGTTGAGAAATACAATTTATTTGAACCATTTTTCCAAAAGCTTTTATTTTCAGTAACCAAAATGGCATTTGTTCTAAATGTCACAGGCCCCATACAAACAGTTTTTAAAAACTGCATGTAGAGTGTAAAAAAAAAAGTAGGGTTTTGAGTCCATTTTCCACATTCTTTATCCAAAGCCCATCTAGAACTTATTCTGTAGTAATTGCAGTGGCCCGTTTAAAGAGGCTTTTATTAATGAAATTATGCACTCTGCATGCAACATTACTAGCTTTTCTAACTCTTCGGTATACTCTACCTTCATAGATGTGTTATACAATGAAATGAATGAAGTGAAGAGGTCCAGATAACGGGTAGTGAAGACCAGTGCAAACAGAAGCTGGCTTTTCCCAGAAATACCTAAAGCGATAAAGGAAATAATTAATTATTCAAAAAGTGATGATGTGCTTTAAAACACTTGATGCCAAGGATGAGAAAGGATATATCCTTTATTTCTAAGCAAGTTGATTACAAAATTAGGACAAAATCCAGGCTTCCAGAACTAAGCTGTACAAACAGAACTGTAAGTTCATATATCTCAGTAGTGTGAACGTAAGTTATCTATACACCATTGTACTGGAAAAGGTGCTAGCACTACACAAGATTTAGAAGTTACTCACAGCAGATAGTGTAGTCTACAAAAATATCACCTGCAAGCTATCTATTCTGCGTTATCATTGGGCACTATGCAGCAAGGCTGCATTAGCTTTCAATTCTCAGAGTGCTGTCACATGCCTCAGTACATTCTTTAGCTGCTGAATAGGTGGAAAGGTACAAGGGCAATAGATACTACAGATCCAGTGATAATCACAAAGTATGCTAGCATCAAGAATGGGATTTTAAAGGAATAAATTGATTTTAAAACGTAAGGCAATTCAATTCAGAAACTTAATTGACCACATGGTGGGAAAAAAATTTACCCAACAGTCAAAACCAGATGTTACTATGTACTATAACAGAATAAAATTAAAACAGAAAGAAGTGAGCTAAAATGACAGACATCTACATTGCACCTTCAAAGTAACTTCTGATTTTATGCCAAAGCCCCAACATCAAAACATTTGTTTGTACTTAACTTCAGCCACTAGAGCAGAGTCAGAAGCATAAAAGCTTTGCACAATCAGTCACTAAAAGCTTCTGAAAACTGAGGTGAAGCATCACTCCATAATACTGATGTGGTGGTGTGTCACAGCAGGGGGACAAAACAACGTAGCCTGCGCCTCTATCCTGTTATTCCAATTATTCTTGTTTTCAGTCATCCAGGGTGAAAATATTTGAATCTGTTCAGCTAAGCATGCAAATATTGTTCAAAAAACAAGAGGGAAAAATATTCTCTAGGAGAGGGTTATGATGCAAAGCTGAAAATCCTTGTCCCTTTATACAGAGGTATTTCTCAGAAAGGCTTTTATTAACAGTGCCATAAAGCAATTAGAAGAAAGGCTATCTGCTATGGTTATTGAGCTCCTTCTTCACTCTGGCTTAAGAAACATTGAATAAGCTGCCCCAGATGAAGGGACTTCATGTTTATACATAAAGTACAGGAATGGCTGAAACAGTAACAATTAAAAAGAGGTGGTTTTTTTGCAACTTTCATATGTGAAATGTCTACAAGGTGAGCGTAACGTACTACCTGCAGAACAACCCAACTGCCCATAAGCAACTGTAGTACAGGAAACAGCAAATGCCTCAAAACCTACAGTTATGCAGACTGTAAAACTATAAAACAAAAGCTGTAAGTACTAAAAAAACCCAACCCAAAACAAAAACCACAAACAAACCACTTCCCAAAGTTTAGAAACAAAATACATTTGACATTTCTTGAACTAGAACTCCATTGCAAAGACAGCTGAAGCAGCACTCTCAGTTGCAGCCCAGGTGTGCTCGCTGGCATTACAACTCTTGATGGAGCCCTGCTCTCATGCCAATAAAACCTCTCAGCAAGCAGCACTGTCCTGAGGTCAGAACCTACAGGACAAAGAAATCCACCTGGACAGATTATAGTACAGCATTGCACTACAGCATATAGTTATGTTAAATTATTTAGCATGCTATTTTCTTTTAGTAAATAACTCTGAACAGCAAAAAAAGCATCTAAGATGCATTAATCATTGGTAACAGCTATACATTTGGATCTGGATGTATTGTCACATAAATAAAAGTAATATGCTTGACAAATTCCTCTAAGCCATTGCCAGCCTCACCTACACCTAACCCAAAAGTTGTAATTTTTATTAAGGCTTTCAATGTTTTCACTTAATTTTGAATCTTTAGAATAGACAAATTTCCTGAAACACATCTTAAAGCCAAGTTTAAACTAATTTTCAAATTAAGTAGGTGAGACTAGGCAAGGTTCAAAGTTTAAACCAAAGACCTACGGAGAGACAGGCAAACTGGGAGAAAGTAAGATCTAGCAAAACCAGGAGGAGGAAACAGGTAAACACTCTGCTGTATGAATTTGATGCGTTTCAAAACTTTAGGAAAGATACCAATATACCTGCCACAGCACTGACCTCGGCTCATGGTTGGCAACTGCAATATACTGAGACTACACTGCCATTATTCTCGTCCTTCTCCCTTTCCTTTTACTCTCACAAACATTACTTAGTTCTTGAGCTAAATAAACATGTTTTTATTTCTTCTTCCCAAGCTCTGGGCTCAAATTTTGAAAAGTCAAACCTTTCATTTTTGTTTCATCCTCACACATGGAAAAACTTCTGCACTCTAGCTTGGCTAAAAGCAATGGCATGAAACTTTAATTCAAAACCTCAGCTGATTTTCACAGCCAGGGAGGACAGCAGAGCTGAAATTGTAGTACTTTCTCATCAACTTCATTTTGCTGTTATGAGTTAGGTAAGGAGCACTAGGCAGCAGCAGAAGCAGTCAGTCAGCCTGGCTGTGGAGTGTGTACACTACTTACTAACTATGAACTGCATATCACAACCATAAAATCTACAAATAGAAGTTTTTCTAAGGGAAGCCAGTCCATACTTTGTCATGGAAACTTCATAGGCTTTTTGGAGTATTTAATAAAAAAAAGTAGTTTTGTTCAGTATGAAGTCCACACCAGCCACAGAACCACAACTTCTTTGGTTCTGCTAATAAAATACTAACATTAAGAATTCTGTGCTTTCAATTAAAAAACCCCAACCTAACTCTAAACACAAATTTGTCAGTTGAGAAAGGCAAAATTTTCCTCCAAAGAGAGAGAAGAAATTCCAAACCTACCTAAAGCAGCTTTTTTTGAGAAAATAGAGACAAATCGGCAACAGTCTGTGGCAAAGTACTGTCTAAAGTCTTTAACATAGCGTATGATCTGGTCCATAGTAGATAGATAAACAAAATTGCGAGATAGCTACATTACCTAGCAGAAGTATTACACATTTACTATCTACATTTTAGAGTATTCAGCATATAATTTGACAGCCTTGCAACTGCAGGTCACCTTTAACACTTGACAAATGACACAGAGAAAAGCAAATCAATTTTCAGGTAGTAATTCACAGTGCAAACAATCTAATTTGACTTGGAAAGGATTAGAAAATACTGTCTGAACATGACAATGTATGAAAGCAAAGGATTCTTCAAGTCTCATGAATTTCCTAATTATGACATGAAGTCAATAATGGAGTTACCTCCTACATTCTCCACGGCTCCTAGTAATTATTTTTGAGCTGTTATTCGGAGTGGCAAATATTTTTCCAAATTCTAAATTTGGAAACTCAAATAACCAGTCATGCAAAAAATTGTTTCCCTGCCAGCTCTGAAATCATGCCTTGATTTGCTCTCCCCTTGTTCTCTTTTTAACATATTGACTAAATTAGGAAAAGAAATAATTAAGTTTGTCAAACACTGAAAACACAAACTGCTTCATAATGCAGATTATCCTAGCCTCACCTATTTTCTTCAATTAGAGGAGTCACTTCTTAGGAAAGAAAATGTGTCTTCAGAAAACAGTAGATTGCAGCAGAGGTACGCAGGCTGTCTCCCTCTCATTTCCAGCTGCTTTTACAGGCCTCTGAGCTCCTCTTGGAACAAAGGCCTCAGACACACACAGATGCAACGAGAAGAGAAGAGTCGGCACCATGTGGTTTGCCAGCTCTTCATGGATCACAGCCTACAGTTTAGCAATCAGTTAGAAGCCTTTATTTATTTTCTAAGCTTCTACTGCTTCAAAAGTGAAGTTAAAGCAGCAGCTGGTTTGCCTGCGTTTCCTTAGTCACCAATAACCATGAGGTATAAGTTTATTTAATTTATAAACTGCTCTAATATGCAATGTAAAGGAATCGCAGAAAGCCCACTAATAACAGGCATTTAGTAGCTGCTCAACATTAACCAGTAACTATTTAGGGGTTATTGTTGTGTACGACTTTACAAAGATATTTTATGCGAATATATATTTATGAAGTTTTTATTAGTAGAAACCACAACTGAAAACAAACCACTACAAGGAATAGGATGGAGCCCCAAAAATAAAATCCCATACTCTTTTGAGGTGCTTGTCTCATTCTAGACAAACTTGTTAGGCCTCAGACACTAATCTCATAGAAGTAACATGGATCTGGATTTACTCCTAAGGACTTGGGCAGAACTGGAAGACACCAAAAAACCAATCCCAGACAAACACATCCCTGTTTCATTTTTTTGCTCAGGAAAATGAATGAAGCAGACATTTTCTACTGAAAGAGCCCATGCATGTGTGTTTGTGTTCAGGGATCCTGGCTAATTTGGTAAAGGGAAGAGGAGTTGAGGGCTCTACATAATATAGGCCCATTTACTTTTCTGTGTTGGAGAAAGCAGTACCAAAGATAATGACTGGCATGAGTCTACTTATGAATAAATCCCTCGTAACAGAGATCTTCAATCACAACTGACTTAAGTAAAACAACATCAAATCACTTTTTAAGCAGAAAGACGGGACTAGGTTACATTGTACTATACTTTGTAAATAGCCTCATGTCCAAAGGTCACTTCAGAATCTCTTGGCTAAAACCTATTTGAATTTTAGCCTTGCACTAGAATTTCTCATTTTCCTTCTTCAGACAGCAAGAGGTATTTAGTTCATTAACTGTTGTTGTTCGTATTCTTGACTGCATTTCTCAAGGAAGGCAGAGGACAGAACTCCACAGAAGAGCTGGAGAAGGCCAGGCCCTCTCCTGGCCAGATCCAGACAGAATTCTTGATCCACTAGAGCTTGAGCCAGGAAAGTTCATTAGGAAGGAGCTCTTGAGGTCCATGACCTCAGAAACAATAGTTCTGCACTACCACTGCCTTTGGACCGTGGAGTCATTTGCTTGAGCTCTTTTGTAAAGTTAAGAACAGTTTTTACTTTAAGTGTGTTTAAAACCAAAGCTATTCATTTACTATTTTTTTTCTGCACTATCAAGTCATTAGCAAAAAGTGACTTGACATGAAAACATACAGAACCTGTACTTCCTCTTACCTGTAGCGCAAATCTCTTTCATTTCCCCATTCTCAGTTCTTTCAGGTTGCAACTTAAACTAATTCTTCACGCTCTTAACTGAAGCCTTAACAGATACATCTGTTGAACAGTGTTAACTCGGTATTTGAACGATATTTCATGCCAACACATGGCAAACCGATTCAAGAATAATCACTCTTACTAATGAAGGAGAAGCTCAATGAAGAGAAGGCAAAGTCAAGCTCACAGACAAACCCCAGTCCACAGGAAAAACGGTATTTCCAGGGTTGGTGGCCTGATCCATGTAATACACAGAGCACTAAAATGCCCATTTTGAATTACAACAACTCCTAGTTTTCTGAAAGAAATCAGCTATGCTGCAGTTATAAGAACCGCTTGCAATTCCCTCCAACGACCACACCGTAACCCTAGAAGCGAAAAAGCAAACCACATCACAGGGAATTCGAGCAAGCACGTACAAAACACGGGAGGAAGAACAAGCGTTTCTCTCCCGGGCTGGCAGAGGAGCGGCGGGAGCGGGGCTTCTCCCCGGCGCCCAGCCCGGAGGGCGGCCGGCACCCAGCTCCCCCCCCGCCACACCTCTCCCGCTGCCACGTCAGACCAGGCCAGGATCCCGCCTGAAAGCCTGTTCGCTCCAGCCCGGAGCCTCTCTCCCACAGCTTCCTACTGCAGCTGGTCATGCAAACAAGAAAACACCCCAGAAGCCTTATAAAGGGCACGAATCACAGTTTAATTCTTACCGCAGCGAGAGCGGAAAACAAAAGGGAAGAAGAGGGCGCGTTAGTCCGCCGCGAACGCAAACCAGTGCGCGGAGGGAAAGGGAGAGAGCGAGGGAAACTTCAGGATCTGCAAACTGCAAGTCAGCTACTCCCAACGCTGCACCAAAACCAGCCTTCACGCACCAGAGCGGCGCTTAAAGCTGCCAAGTAAACACGCAGACGGAAGGCTGTGCACTGTCACGAAAGGCGAGAAAATAAGCTCCGTCTCCTTTCCCGATCGCGGCGGGCGCGGGGAGGGGAGGGAGGCTGCCCGCCCCGCGGGGGACGCATTCCTCCCTCCCTCCCCTCCTCCAAACCTGCCTCCCCATTCATTCGCTCGTCGCCGGGCAGTTACATAAGGAAGGAGCGACTCTCCCGGGGACAGCCGAAGCGGTAGTGCTCAGGGATTAAAGTACAAATAATGGCAACCGCTAAACCTTTAACGGAATCGCAGCTCCCACAAGTGCACCCCCACCTCGGGGGGGGGGGGGATGTGGCTCCCCCTTCCTCCCCGCCGGCTGCCCACCCGCTTCTCCACACCCTGCTTTCGGAGGGGACCAAGTTAGGAGGGAGGCCGGTCAGGACGAGGGCCGAGTCCCCTCTCCCCTGCGCTCAGAGGAGGGATCGTCCCTTTTCACCTGCCCGGGGCGAATTCTGCCCTCCCGCCCCGGGGGCCTTCAGGGGGCGCCTCGGGGGGGACAATCCCCCCCCTCCCTCGCCTCTCTGCGCTTTACCACAGCCGCCTCACGAGCAAGTGGGGCAGGCGGGGCCCCCCCGCGCTGCCCCTCAGCACCCCCACCCCCACCCCCCCCCCGCCTCGGATGAGCTCTCCTCAGGGAGCGGTCCCGAAAGGGCGGCAGAGGCGATCGCAGCACCCCCCCGCCGCAGCGAGAAGGCGGCGATCGCGCCCAGCCCCCAGCGAAGCTCCCCTCAGGCACCGCGGCCCGGAGCTGCCCGGCCGGTCCCGCCGCCCTCCCCTCGCCCGCCCAGCGGCCTTCCGCACGCACCCGCGCAAGAGCGGCTCTTCCAGATCTTGAGCAGCAGGATGATGATGGCCGCCAGGTGGGACAAGTCCCCGGTGAGGCGGAAGATGTTCATGGCGGCGACAGAGGCGGCAGCGCAGCCCGGAGCCGGGAAGCGAAGATGGCGTAAGCTCAGCGGGCACCGAGCGACGTGGCCCGGGGACGTGGCCAGACAGCCACCGCGCCCGGTGCACCCTGGGAAGCGGGAGGGAGCGGCCCCGCCCCTCCGCCGCCGGGGCCGCCCCGCGCCGCCTCCCGCGGGGGGGTGGCGGAGTCGTTGGCCCTGAGGCGAGCCCCGTCCCCTCCGCCCGGGGCGGGCGGGGGACACACACGACCCGCCGGCCTCCCTCAGCCCTCCTACCCGCGGCGCTGTGAGGGGAGCGGCCCGGGCCTGGGCCTGGGCCTGGCTGGGCCCAGCGTCGGCGGGGCCTGGCTCCTCGCCGGGCCCTGAGGAGCGAAGACCTCCCTTCGGGTCCCGCGCAGGGCGTCCGGCACCGAGGGCGGAGCACGCCACGGTCCCTTTTCTGCCTTGAGCTCTTCAGCAGCCCTTTTAGATGAATAAATTCGAGATTCTTTGTTAACTGGCAGCGAGCAGAGGGGAGAGTTGTGCAGCCGGGAGCGGCTCTGCGCGGGCGGCGCTGCGGCAGCACCTCCCGGCCCCCAGCGCCGGGCAGATGCCCGTCAGCGGCGCGAGTACCCGGAGTGAGCGGCGGGGAGAAGCTGCCGTGTAATCCAGCCTTTTGGCTAGCTGAGCACTTGATATTTAATAGCTATTGTCACGCTTTGTGAAAACGAACAATTGACTTATGTCTAGTAGCCCTCATACAAGGGAGCATGCAGATCTTCCAAGAAAAAAAATAGTAATTATTTCTTGCAACAATAAGGCTTCGCGAGTTAGACTGCTGCCTCTTTACAGTCCTGAATCCCTAAACCTGAAAGGAGGGCATCACCATCGTAGTTGTCCAGTGGGCAGTTCAAAGAGGTATCCCCTCTTAAGCAGTACTCTCCATTATGTTTATCTCTGTAAAATAAACAACAATCAAAACAATAACAAAAAGAAAGGTAGGAATAGCCCCACAGGAATAGGATTTCCAATGACTGTGGAAAATAGGTAACACGTTATCCCAGGTAAACAGCAGTGCTTTGCTTTTTTATGGCATTTCAGAAAGGGTAAGTTATTTCTTAAAAATCTCCTGGTTTACATTATTACACGCCCTACTTGAGGAAATGGTGTAAGGACTTTACTGTTACAGAACAATGTACAGAACCATGCACAAAAAATTTCCCACAGCCAAAGGTTATGTATTGTTTGAAAAAATATGAAAAAGATCTTAACTGCAATCTTTCATTTTCTTGTTTAAAATGTAGCATAAACATTGAAATTTTTAAAGGGCTTACATATTCCCTGAAAGAAATGAGAACTGATTAGTACCTCCTATTGAGTTTATATTTTTTTAATAAGTACCCACAGTGTGACAGAAACAAATTTATTTATTTTCAGAGATTAGGAATCAAAGCCTGTCCTCTTAAATCACTGTGTTTACAAGTACAGCAATACAATTCCTTGACAAGCTCCACAGTATCTCTTATCTCACACTTATAATGCCCTAAGAGGTTATATGTTACATTTGAAAAGTTTAATAGATTTCAACTCTAGTAGACTAATTATTTTAAACAGATATTGAATAACTTTTGGCATCAAATGATGTTTGATGTAATTACCAGTAAGTTGGCTACTTGAGAAACCCAAATCCAATACTTGGAGAATCTGTTCTGAAGACGACAGCGTTTGACAGAACGCCCCAGGTCCGTGGTACAGACTGCAACGGTGGGGCAGAAAGTGCAGCTCCGTCAGTACCACCTCGGGGCTGCAATGCTGTGGCACTTCCAGCGCTCTATCCAAGTGTAACAGGAAGGTCTGAAAGTACAGTTTATAAAAGACGTGTAGATGCGGAGCTTGGGGCCATGGTTTAGTGGTGGACTTGGCAGTGCTGGGTTAACGGTTGGACTCAATGATCTTAACGGTCTTTTCCAACCTAAACAATTCTATGATTCTATGTCTTAGAGCACTGGCTGAACTAGCCAGATTAGCTGTTTGACACAGGCTTGATTGAAATACGTACATTTAATACGTTAGATGTAAACACTTCTAAAAGAATGAATACTGAAATAAAAGTAGCTAATAAAAACACTGACAGATGCATATCTGGAATCTATTTTAATAGATACATCAAAGGCAGAGAGCTGACATCCCTTCTCTCTCAGCTCCTTTCTCAGTTCATGCAGGATATATTCAGAACTTGCTTGTGATCTAAGCTGTTTTCTGACATCTGATTAAATATTGAAACATGTCAGGCCCCAGTTAAAGATGACCTAGGGCAGCTTTAGCTTGTGCATCAAACCAACACATGATTTTAACTATAGCAATGGCTATTCTTTGATAAATCAATACAGTTCTTTTCTATATAGTGGTTAAAAATTATTGGGGAAAGGAGTACCAGAAAATATTATCCTGCTGTATTTGTGACAGATTAGTATTTTCCACTATTTTCATATTTCTCCCCTAGGAATTTACTCCTGGCCTCTCTTCTTTTCTCCTTGTTCCCCAAAGAGAAGATTGCAGATATTAAGTCAGATACTGTTAAACATTTGTAAGGCTGATTAATACCAGCTAAAACATTAGAAGATAAATGTTACACTGTTGCCAGCAAAGCAAAAAATCCAGCAATAGCCAATTCCTCCATTTACCACTCCAATGTATAGTCACTTGGATTGTAAGCTCTGAACATGCCTTGTGTTCCTGCATCATGAGGGCAAGAAAATCTTCTCATTAATCCGGATCGGAAAAGCAGACTGATGCTGAACAGGAAGGGGCAGGAAGAGACAGATGGACATTGACTGCTTGCTACTCATTGCAGAAAAAATGTAATGCATTTCTAGACTATCTATTTTGCGGTACAATTAAAGAACTAGATGTGAATTTTGATAAAAATATCCTATGGTACAAAACTGCTACAGGTCCTGATACCAGAGAAGGTCAGGTGGGGTGTATGAGCTAGTCTCGTAACTTCTCTGTTTAGCGACTGAGTAGATAGATACAGAAAGACAGTCTGATAATGGATCAGACACTTTACTAAAATATGAAGTTCTGGATACCTGGATGGTATACAGGTTGATTTTGTTCTCTGAAAAGTTTGTCATTTATCTGCACTTTTAAAAGCATGCTGCATAACAATGCACAAAATACTGTTTTTGAGGAGCAATTTCAGATGTTCTGGGGTACCAATAAAAGCAGTTTAACTTACGTTGGAGTTTGTGTTTATTCTTTGCAGGCCTGTCTTTTCTATCCAGTTTCCCTCCTGCCTTACTGGAAAGGGAAGTCAGATCCCTCACCTCAACAGCAGCGGAGTAAGCAGTCCACAAGGCTGTCCTACATCGTATGACACAGGAGAGAATATTTTACTAATCAGGACTATAAGGGAGTAAATAAGGTTCTTAGCCCTCCTTAGGCCCATGTATCTACAGATCTTGCTTTAAAAAAAAAAAACCCAACCCACACTTATCAAAAACATTTTCACTGAGATAACGAGACCACATTGCTTGAAGTTGTGTACGAGCCTAGAATATTGGCCGGGGGGGGGGGGGGGGGGGGAGATTATTTGAAATTTGATTTCTACTCCTCTCGAAGGAAGACGGCCTATCACAAGGGAATGAGGTACCGCAGTTTAACGAATTGCCGTTCCTTGACTGATATGCCGTAATTGGCTGCGTGCACACTCGGAAGCAGCATGCGGTATCTATAACCACAACGCAGTAAGAGCCAGAATACCAGCAAGTGCACTGTGGCCAATGCTAGGGGATTACGGGCTCAAGTGGCACATGCCAGGCGACTATTTGATTCCTTGCTTATTTGCAAGTGTCATTTGAGTTAGTCAGACCTCTCCCATAACCCCAGGTGAGTCTGGCTGGCACACCTGGGAGGCATGTCTCACATCTGCTTCAGCGTGGGCAGACAGAGGGACTCCAGCAAGGTCCCAGTCTAATATGATGGGGCTGCAATCTGTGTTATGGGAAAATAAATCCGGTGGTGATGATCCTAAGATAGGCGCAGCAGCCAAGTGATAAGCTAAATCTGCCATAATGCAGTACGTAATTGCCTCTGGAATATTTGAGCAGATTACACAGAGGCATAAAGGGTTTCTTAAAATTAAAGAAGGATGCCATTTTCTTTTAAAGCGGTATCTTTAGAGCCTCACTCTGATAGGAGTTGGTTAGCTCTGATGTGACAGATTGAGATCGCTGGGAGTCAAACTTTCCATGTACTGTACAAAACCTGACAACAGCCATAATGCCAGCTTTACCAGGGACAGTTTTCAGACACTGTGGATGGGTAGTTGTTTTCTTATCTTCAGGGATTTAAAGATACCACAAACATGGCGTTTCCTTAGTACCAGGTGGTAGGGCTCTTTTCTCTATTGGTGATCCAGAACTAGTAGCCCCTTTCTCTTTTCTAAACATGATTCTGAATATAAAGGTGTCAGGCACTGAAATAATAAGCAAACAAAGTATTTCTTCCCATCTGTTAACCCCTTAAGAATCCTACATCCAACCAAATGAATTAAATGAAATATCTCCTTGTACATACTGCTGGACAGGGCCACTTGTCACATGGTTCACAACACTCAGAAGAGCTACACCAGAGTTATGTCAGACTGTCAACAGTCGTATGTATATCCTGCAGCATGTACGGCACTGCCTAGCAACCATCAGAGTAGTCACAAGCAGAGAGGAGAGCTGCAATTCTCGCAATAAGCAAATAAGAAAATGATTGTCATGATATGTATTCAACAGCAGATTTATGCATTAATCCATTGTTTGTGGGTTTTTTCATTCTCAAATATAAATGTTAGAACTAAAAGGATATAGGAAAAATTGAGCTTGGTTTAAACAAACGTTACCCACATCTACAACGAACAGCAACATTTCTTTAAGAATCAGAGAAATCTTTATACAACATTTCTCTGTAGTACAGTCTTCCCCAAAATCCTGATGGTGTGAAAAGAGAGGGACTGGGAGACATTTTTCCCATGAATGCATTCCAGTGAAAGTGATCATATGCATTTTGTATGTAATATACATATGCACAGGGGACAGATCCGTGTGACTAGCAGTATCCTATGGCATAGATGCCTGCATTAAGGAGTTCTATGGTTTGTTTTACGAGATTAAAAAGGAAAGGGTACATGTTTCAGTTTCCTCTTAGCAATGGCAGTGTGCTAGATTGTGAATGGATAGCAGATTACATACCATGCATACTAGTGCTCTCCATCTCGTTCTCTCCTTTCCATCTATTCTTCCCACAGAAATACAGTTTCAACAGTTTTGAGGGAGGTATCTCATGAATCAGTTTTTGTAGAATGGGTTTTTCCATCAGTGACCTTTACAAGAGGTACACTGGCAAAAGTAAAATTGCTTTTCTACAATACTCGCCATCCAAGATGCTCACACCATCTTACGAACCAAACAGGATTTGTAAACTCACCGTGAAATAAGTACAACATTAAGTGGGTGCTCCACATTTACCCTTCCTAGACTACTCTCGTAAGAAATAGACATGTCTTTGACCAAATGTAAATGCAATGCCGAAGTTATTAACATAATTATTAATTTAATAAAATAAATAAATAATCAAGGAGTTCAGCTATTTAAAAGCACTTGTGCTTGAAAGAAATTACAGCACAGATGGCACAAAACAAAGAGCTCACTCCTGCTCCAATTAAAAGCTAAACTCTGACTCACATAATTGCAGACAGAATCACTCCCAGGTACATTGACAGAAGAAGATAATTTTCAGCTCATATAGATTTTTGAAGTGCTTGGTATAGCTAAGTCACGTATCTGACTTAAACAGCTGAACTGGAAATGCTGACTGTCTTCTTGACTATGAAAATATTCTCCTGCATCTTCACTGAAGTGCACACAGTATTCAAGTCAGGCAATTTCTAGAAATCAAACAACCTTTTAGTACTTTCACATCTAAATGAGGCAGAACTTTTTAAGGTGAAAACCCAGATAAATCTTTATAATGTATTTGGTCCATTGAAGCATTTTTTTGGTTTTAGTGGGCATTTCCATGTATTTGCTGGGATTGATAAAACAAGGTTTTTTCTATTTAAATAAATGTCACAATCTACCGTTTACATGCAGAAAAGGAAACACAGCAGGAAAAGCTGGAATCTTATCGTTAGCATCAGAGAAAAAGGTGCAAGGCAGTTTGCAGCAATAGTAGTTCTTTGCTCATAAAATGCAAAACTAAAGCACATAGCATTATCTGGAACATCATGTCACACTTGCCAGGGTTACTTATAGGCAAAGGCAGTTCCTAGAGCAGCAGATTGCTAAAGGGGGAGAGGAAACAAGAGGGGGTGAAAAACAGCCATGCTCTCACTGCTTACTTTGCCGATAACAAAGCCCTGAAAATCAGGTTGGCTCCTGCTGCTGCAGGAATTGCAGAATATATGGGACTGTGGTGGGAGCTGCTATTCCCAACAGCAGCAAGAGCTAACATTCACCCTTCCCCCTGCAGCAGCAAAAGCAGCAAGCCTCTTTCCTCCAGCTCTCCCGCTCAGCCCCACTCCTATTGCTTCCCCACCTGTAGCAAAATTTCAATTCTGCTTTCAGTGCTGAAAAGCTAGATGTAATGTTTGCCATAAAGAAATACAAATAAAAGTTTGAAAGGTGTTTACTACAGTACAGCCCTAAATGAAAAATCTAAACTTTTAAGTTGATGCATTGCCTTTTTTAGTCTAGAAAAGATAAAGACTTTTGCAATGGCAAAATGGAAAACTGTACCATGCATTCTTGGCATAAAATCATGTTGAACGACATCAAAATGTATGCTCACATGCAGAGGATTTTTAATATATCTGTTTTTTCCATTGTTTAAAATACTGAGGCGTGGCATGAAAAACATTAGACACGTAAGGCATATGTTGATAGAACACATGAAAATATTTGTGGTTTATGATTATGAGAAATTAGTTATTATACAGCTTGTGGAAAGTACTGGATTGACAGTCCTAGTAGTATGTAGACCCAATGAACAGTTTTTCCTTACTATTCCCAGGTATACGCTTCAACCCTGCCTGAAGTGAAGGGACTATCTCATGATGAACATAAGCAGGTTTCCATGGTGCATTTTGTCGCATGAAATACTAATAGTATTGCCAATGCCCTCTGTGTCAACAGTTCTGTGTTGAACACATACAGCCATGGGGAACTACATTTCGTACAGGTGCTTAAATTATACGAACACGTCATCACTTCTTATCTGAGCAGGATTTAAGCCAGCAGCCCAGAGATGAAGTTATTTTATTGCAACAGCAAGTAACTTTTACTACGCTTTCTACTACATCACACAGAAGGATAGCCTCTGTCCAGAGGAATGTACACTCAAAGTATAAGAAGAAAACCCAACAGACAGATACAATAGTGTGACTAAATTAGCCAACGTAAAAAGCCCTGGGTACAATACATCAGCCTCCAAATAACAGTCACCTGCTACCTGTCCCCAAGGTCATTCAGGCTCCTCCTAAACACGTAAGCATATCTTTCAGTGATTTTCTCATGAGACAGGTAAGCCATTTCCAGTTTTAAAATTTGTTGGAAGTGTTTGGAGGGATCCTGTGTTATTTGTTAATGGTAAAGGTAGGGAAAGGGGATACTTCACATCATGATGGCAGATGAAGGTGTTGCTTTTAAGAAATTAACCACTTTGCACTTAGGCATCTCAGAGACTCTTGATTCTACTATTCATGCTGAGCTGCAACTCTTTATCTCTAGCATCTCCTTTGTAAGCTCCAGGACACTGAAAATCAAAAAGCAAAGAAAAATATTAAGTCTTTTGATTTGCAGTCTTAAAGACTAAGTAGAACACTTAAGCATTTAGTTTGCTTAACTGGAATTTATACCTTAAGCCCACCAGTGCTCTCGTTAAATTTTAGCCTGTCAAAATGGTAAAAGCCAATGCAAGTTAATGGCAACATTCTTTTAATTGGAGATTATCAACACAGTTGTGGAATAAAATCTTATCAATAGACTGGAACAGGCAAAATACAGATTAATACCAACAATGTGTTCCAAATAACAATGCAGTAATGGATTGGTGTTACGTGGAATTTTAAATACACTTTTGTTAAGGTTAGCTTTACAGTAAAGCTAAGATAAAGTGCTTTCCACTTGATTAGATTCTAAGATAGTCTAACAGAGGTACAAGACACCTTTGTAATACAGAAAAATTATTCAGAAATTGTTATCTCTGTATTCAAAGCAGGAAGGGGGTCCCTCAGTCCTTCACCCTGTGTTGCTACTGCTAAGCCATCACTGTTACAAGTGAACTATGTTTCTGTTATAAAGCTACCTCTTACTGAAAACATAACTTACCTCAAGCTTAACAATCGTGGATTCAGAAAGGCAGGTGCAGTGTCAACACAGCACACAACCAGATGCCGAAGCCACTCAAACAAGGAGCACCTGAAAAGCAGAAAGCATTATGTCTTAGTGTCACGATACAGTCCAGGTCTAGTACAGTCTTATCGACACCACTCCAAAGAGGTGCAGCAAATTCCAACATTTGAATCCTAATTACATTCAGCTGTTCAAAAGATGACACTGGTCAGAATGGTCACTTCCAGCTTAACACACACAGCTCTGAAGAGAAGCATTTCATAGGGGTGGTGCTCACTAGAGGTAGGAACAATGAATGAGCAGCTCAAGAACTCGGGTGATCTTTACCCAGGAAACTCCTCCCTCTGGCATATCTACAGAGGGAACAGGTCACACGCGCGAGAGAGCTGGGCTGAGAGCACTGCTCAGGTGCTTCTGGGAAGGTCTGCTCTAATTCCAGCAAGGGCATCATAGCAATGTTGTCACCCTTACTCCTATTTTAGCACCTCAACATCCCTCTCTCTTCTTCAACAGCTTATGTCTCACTGGTGTCACTGCAAGCAACGATATTTGCTGTCTGATAGGGATAAATTCTCAACGTTGGCTTGACTACGTGCAAACTCTCACTCATTGTAAAACGTCCATTAACATACTTGCCAGCGTAACTTGCCCAGTATAAACTGCAATATGGAGAAGTAAAATGTTAAACCACTGAAGCATAGGTACTAATAAGCTTTAATTCCAAACAGGATGGGAACAGCAGGAAAAACTGTTCAAGAGGTCCTACAGTCTGGATAAAGAAGCTAATCCACCCCAGTGCTACCTCCTTTCCCACTTGCAGCTCTGCAAACAAGGTTCTGCTGCAGGTAAAGGTTGTGATTTGAAGGTCCAGAGATGGAGAGCTCTGCCTTAAATTTAGGCAAAGAACATGGGAAAGAAGGAGAGGGAAAAGCTCCCTGTTTCGGACTACATTTTACACAAGCTAGTGCTTAGCATAGTATAATGCTACTAGCAGCATATAGCTGCTAATGCCATCTGACTATCTTCCTCCATTATCTCTTGCTGTGAGTAGATCCACAACATTCTTGATGTTCATCTTGGTCAGACACGTGATTTGAGGCATGAGTTAAAAAGTTGATTAGAAAATTCACTGTAACCCACCTTTAAAATACCGGTCTGATCCTGGCGGATGCTGCGAGACTGCACACCCCACTGGTGTGTGTGTCCTTCCCCTCTAAGCAGGAGGAGGGAGCGACTCTACTCACCGCTTGGAGCTGGGGTTTGCACTGCCTGGGTAGTGCTTGCACTGTTTTGTGTCTCTGGGGTGCTTGTCCTGGCTCCGTCCAGCGCCAGCTGAAGGCTCTGGAGCTGTGATGCATTCAGATGCTCACGCTGCGATCTGGTAACCATGGCGGCATTTTCAGGGCCCAGGTTTGCTATTTGTTCTGGGGACAATGCCTAGGAGGAATAAAAGCCAGAAAAAATGGTTTAGGCTGTCAGTTATATAAAGCAGGTAAGGAATCAGAAATCAGCACTATCTTGCATTTGGAATGAGGGGAAGTAGCCTTCAACATTGTATTGCTATAAAAGAGCTCAATAGAGCTTAAAAAAAATCCTCTGCATTCATTTACTTCACTGACCACTCATCTATCTTTCACCCTTCTCTTTGCTGCTGGGATCTGACAGCTTGAGAAGCTTTCTATGCCAATACTGGATTGGACACTTCTTCAGTATATTGCTGGAGTTTAATTTTCCAGCCATTTCTTTTCTGGTTTGTTCAAAGACTGATGACATTGTGCATCCTCTTGTGTTTTCATTTATTTCCTCTTACATTTGCTCCCAAGCAACCTCACTTGAACATATGTTTGACCTTTGATTACAGTTAGCAGTAGAGCAATGAAATGGAAAAAAACATACTTAAACTCATTATTCAATTTTTTTCTTTTAGATTGAAAGTCTTCCAAGTTTGGTCATATTAAAACTTGTGTTTAAAAATGAAACATGGCAGTCATAATCTTACAGTAATTATCTTCTATCGCATAGCAATTAACCAGTTTGTAAAGCCTGCATGGACTGGGCACGCTGGATTGCTTAGATTCTAGTTAACATTCTGCAGTCACAAGAATTTTAGCCCTCCTACACAACAAGCCTTCTTTGCTGCAACAATTCTGCATCCAGGTTCTACTTCAGAAAGACTAAATTCCCCTTCCAAGTAGGTCAGACAATGGAGCAAACTTGTCTACTCAATGGTGTGCTCTTTTAAACTGAGTAAACTCATGTAAATGCCTACAGGTCCAGAAATTTTGAATTAAGCCTCTTTTTAACTCAATTAAAGCCCATAATACAATGTAATTTTTCATAAATCAAAATCTGAATAATGTATAGAGCCATAAAATGAAGTTATACAAAACCCGTGCAAAAATAAGATCTGCTTTGAATCTTTCAAATACAGAAAACTCTTCTGTGAAGGTGCCCTGTTATTTGTTAAGCACATTTTGTAGTATCATTACTATTCTTACTAACAAAAATGTATGCTATTTGAAAGAAAATCTACAAGATGCTATAGATCTTCAGTTTTGCGTGTTTTTCAAATAAATAGTTTCACTAAGGACATTTCAGGCTTATCTAAACTGTCAGTGGTACTGTGCAGAACAGTTAGTGTTCAAGGAGTTTTTCTCTTTTATGGAAGCTGACACAGTTAACTATCTGTTTAGCTCATCTGTCCATAAGTACATTGCTTGCCCGAGCATCCGAAAGAGACCAGCCCAGGCAGAATATTAATCTTGTCACTAAGTCAAATAAAGTCTGGGGCAATGATCTCAAGATCCATGTTCTAATTTCTGGTCCACATTCAGAACTGCTGTAATTAGATGTAATTCCTTTCCGATCTGTATCTGCCTGTACAATCTGTTTTTCAGAGCTAACTCAAGAGAATTTTGCCAGCTTTTAGGATAATAAAAAAAGCTCTTACATAGTCAGCAGAGAAATTTGTAGCTATGATAGCATCCTTGCAAATGTTAATAAACAGAGAAGAAAACTCAGATCTGAATACAGTGTTGGAAGAAAGAGTGTCCATTCCCTGCTTTCTGACCCTAGATCTTTGCTTTTTCCTTGGGATGCATTCTGAAGAATACATAAAGCTTGTCTAGCATATTTTATGGGCATCACAAATACAGATGATATAGCTGAAATTTAATGTTTCAGGTCCTTGACTGCCTCTCACTTAACACACCATAGAAAAATTCTTGCTGAAACTCAAAACCAAACTATAAGTCAGTGCTGCAGTTTATTTATGCTAGAGTAAAAACGATAGAAATTTGGTTACTTCTTCAGTAATCAAGCTCTTACTTGGAAAATTTCGGGAGGTATATGTCTTATTGCTATTGGCTGGAAATATGGCATCAAGTTTTTATCAAAAGCTTTTAATTCATCCTCATTCAAACCACCTAAAAAAAAAAATAGGAACAAAACTCAGTTAATATTCTTTTTATTAGATTCATTTTTAAGCTAATACAAATTTTAAGCATTTATACAAAATATCTAATAAATGGTTTACTCCAGTGCGTTATGGAGAGAGATACTGGTTCTTTTTTTGTTTCTTTCATTATATTCCAACATTACAAATTATCTGGACCTTAACCATTGGTATGGAATGTACTCTACCTGAGTTACTTTATCTTGGAAAAGAGACAATGATAAAAATCAATAAAATCATAAGCAGTGTTATTAGGGAATGCTTGTTCACAGCCTCTTCTGATGCAAGATTAGGGAGCATAAGCTTGCAACAGGAGTTACTTCTTCACCTGTTAGGTACCTACAGTGTGGAATCATTGCCACAGGCACCAGGGATGCTAAAATTTATGAGAGTTCAACGTGCAGTTAAACGATCACAGGGGAAAAAAATCCACGAACAAAATTGTGTGTGACCTCTGGCTCAGGAAGTCTCCAAGGCTGAGAGAGCACTCTGGAGAAGTATCACTCCAGGCTAACACCCTGCTCTTTTGCTCTTCCCTGGGCAGCTCATTCTTTCCACTGTTGGATGCATGGTCAGCTAGAGCACTGCTCCGACCCAATACAGCCACTCTTGTAGCAGCACGGTTCACAAATAGTGAGCGGGTCTGAAATCCTGGTTGGCTTTTCCCTCCTTGATTTACCCTTTCCAACTTACAGGACCCAAATGACTTCAGGCTGTGCTCCCCAAGGTCGGTTTGAGCAGATTCAGAGAACATTATGGAGAACACCACGACTTTTCCTTAGTGCCAATGAAATTGCTGGATGTCCATCCCTGCAGGTGACTCCTCTCTGGAAGAAATGTCTTTTGCCAGTCTAGAAGAATGCACTGCTACGTGAACCTGTCTCTTAATGCTTAATAACAATGCTTCAGAACCATCACCATCTGGAGTCTGAATTTTGTTACCTGCTATAGTACCAATTTCCTGTAAAATAGAGCTGTTCCAGCTGGTAGCAGCACCAAACACAGATTCTGTCATCTTCTTAAACTGCCTCAGAACCGGGGTGCTACACAACAACAGGCCAATTCTTGCAACAGCAGCACTGCAAAAGGCAACAAGGTTAACACTACATGCTGCAATTACATGCAATACTAAATACGCCTGGAATATACTTAGTCTGCTGTAAGAAGACTGTAAACCCATTTTCAATTTAAAATGTATGTACACAAATTGCATACAAATGTTTAATGCTTTTAGCAAAAACCTGAGTTTCTCAATGCAATACTTAAATGGTAGGATATAAATGGCAGAGGAAACCTAAAATAGAATATATTTTAAACAACTAGTGTACGCCTTCCATAACAGTTATTGCCTTTCTAAAAGCATTTAAAATGTTAAAAAAGTGTCCTTTAGGCTCTGGAAATGTTGAAGGAAAACAAATTGCACAATAAATTTTATCAATAGAGATACTAATAAATATTTCATTAAGTATTAAATGCAGTACCTGAATTCAGCAGTCCTTATGGACATGATTTCTGTGGAGTTCAAAGCACAGAGAATAGCTCCTAGTCCAACTAAATCAAAGCTTTTTAGTGTACTGATCGTCTGGCCAGAGTCTTCTAGAAAACCTTGCAAAATAGATCTTGCCTACAAAAGCAGTAAGATATTATGCATGATCAGAGTTAATATAATTGAAGGTTTTGTTACTAGAGGCTCAAAATCTTACCAGAAGCTATGGACTATATATAATCCTGAGCCTCCCAAATGTAATTAATTGGAGTTTTGCCATGGCCTTCAGGAGAAGCACTGTCACCACCTACACATGACACTTAAACCGGGCACTGTTACACAAACACTTCCCACGTGCAAGTAATTTGAAAGCACTCTGTACCTCTTCTGCCGGGTCACAAGGAAACACTTCACCAGAAGAAACGGGCATTGAATTGCCTAGCAGAGCTGCCCAATTCAATTAAATCGCTAGAAGAAAACACAAATTACTCAAGGGGATCAGTATGAAATTTTTAGTTTTTCTAATACTCAGGTTGTCTTGTCTTGTTTAAGTGTCATATGTAGGTGGTGACCTGTGTTTAGGATTAATTTTCAGATATGAATGGGATACTCGTACCAAAATGCCTTTGCAAGCCTAAGTCATTTAGGATAGTGCTCATCCTAAACTAACCATTTAAAAACTGTGTGTCTAGCTTAAACGTGCCACCAAGGCATCCTCCAAAGTCAGTGAAAGAAACAAGCAGCTTCCAAGATTTCCTAATCTATCCACAATGCTGAGCCTCAAATGATAGTTTAAACTAGCTGCCTAACTTTTAGACAACTGAAGTTAGGCAGGATGAATGTCTTTTAACTAGCTATTCTTACTGACTGCAGGAAACCTCAAAAGCCAACTAGTATTGTATAAAATCCTCCCAAGTGCTTCATTCTGATGGTGCCCTTCAGAACAAGAATCTATTAAACAGATTTGTAATATTCTGCCAAAGCTGGCTGCCACCATGCCAGCATCTGTGCAACCGAGGAGCCCTGATGGTATGCGTCACAGAGTCAGAAATATGCTGCCAACTGCATATACAAATAAAAGCTTTTAACTCTTATTATGAAAGTCCCATTGACATAACTACAAGTTATTCAAGGAAAGGAAGATGAAAGGAGCATATTTGTTAATTCCTTAGGCTTCTAGGGCAATGGATGCTGGGGTTGGGGGGCACCCTACCTCTTCAGTGATTGTTCTTAGTTAGGAAGGGCTAATATCTCCTAGCAGTAGTGTCTATTATGGGGCTAGTGTGGGAGGAGCTGCTGACCTCTTTCTACTACTTAGTGGGCAAGTGCTAAAGAATACACTCATCACCACCACAATTAACAGTGATTGATGTCCTCTTGGCCATCTCACCAGGGAAGCCAGCAGCCAGGCAGACACCAGTGCTGACCCACCTGCCCCCTTTCACCAGGGTCACAGCTGCAGAAAAGCAGCAGGGAGCAGTGTGGATTGCTGTATCTGTTTCTTAGGCGATTCCAGGACTTCAGTCCCAAAGGGTGTGAATCCAGAGCCTTTCACCAGGAGTACATTCAATAACACACTTACCTGGGTAAGAGTCCATTCTGTTTGCTGACTAAGAACAGAAATGGTGTCGATAGAATGCAAATCCAGCTCTTCGATTTCATGTTCAGTGAGTGCCAGAGCAATGCGGCCCAGGGAAACAACATGATAACTCTTCCAGTCTGGCAGCAATCCCCAAACCTTTAGAAAAGATTCATTAATGTCTGTTAGATCATTACGAATCTTCCTCTATATACACCATTTTCAAACCCCTTGGTTTTAAAAGTCCCAATACCTGAAGTATGCCTCTTTGCACACAAAAGGCAGAGCTTAGGTATTGTGAAGGTTTTCGAGGTTCTACACTAATAATGGTTAGTTTATCTAAAAATGCTGCAATTTGTACAGCTTCAGCTTGTTGATAAGTCAGTGCAGGGACTGCTGGAAGTGTTGCTGTAGAAGCAAGTACCACTAAAAACAATAAAAATGCGAGTCTGTGCTGAGATCCACACTGTTACACTGCTACCGTGAAAGCAGTGCCTGGACTACCGAGGCTTCTACACCAGCTGCAATCGCTCCGGTGGAGTGACTTTAAATTGCTTTTGTGACCAGTCATTCTGGCTCAGTCATTGACAAGGAAAGCAGAAATCAAAGTAGAGAATCGGGTAATACAGACAAACAGCCAGTTCCTAAAGTTCTGATTTCTAGTTTGTGTGCATACAATATTTAAAAAAAAAAAAATCCTTTAAATGTGTTTGTACAGATACAGTTAAATCTGTAAAGCTCTGTAAAAACAAAGAAATAAGCAAGGGCTCTTCTAAACCAGTGCTAATGTCTTTAAACTGACAAGTACCACTGCCTTTAACTTTGTGATACAGTTACACTGATTCAAAAACTGTCACAGATCAGCCCTAAGAAAATTTTAATTTCAGGAAAAGGTCTGCCTGAATAAGGAATAATGAAAGTCCATCAAGAGCTGAACTTGCAGAGGCTAGAACTGTCAATGACATTCAGTTGGAAATTATAGAAGACAGTGGTCAGTATCTTTCAGGATGTGGCCAATTGTCTTTACAGAAGAAAAGACACTGGATTTTGGCTGGAGGAAGTGACTTGAACAAGACAGGCATACATTAAAAAAAAAAAGCTCCCTTTAAAGGTCTCATGTACTTCAGCAACTTTGCTTTATGTCAGTCAATACATGACAGTTTTCTACTACCTGATTGTGCTGCTAACTCCACATAGAAAAATAAAACTAAAAGCCCAGTCCTGGGCTAAGTTGATCATTCATGCTGCCTGATTCATGGAAATATTTATGCCATTTTCAGTATAGCTACAATTTAACTTTTCTTCAAAAAATTAGAAAGGTCAAAGCTAGTAAGGACTTGCTGAAGGAGTTGCCTAGTGTTTACACCTTCAGATACATATGAAGCTGTACAACCTGCATAAAATAAAGAAAAATGGCCAGATCTCTGTTATAAGATACGCCTTACACAGAGTTGCAGACTATCTGCTGTTGATACCAACGTGCACATCCAACACAGAGCAGGCTCAGGACTGCCGAAGTGCTTTTCTCAACTATGATCCTCGGGTTAAGGATTTGTTTAAGAGATGCTTTGCTGGACCTGTACCTCCTGACTGAGTTTCCACTGGATCTTTTATGTTGGTTTTATGGTGTCATAAAGAAACAGAAAAAGGGTCTAAGCCTGGGAAATCTCAATGTTTTCCAAAGAAAATAGATCGTAAAAAGTATTAGCGCAATTTTAAAGCTCTTAATTCTCTAGCTTAAGAGATACATGAAACACATGCAGTTAAAAATGTCGCGTGTCTATTTCCTGATCTAGGTCAAACTACAGAATTTGAAGTGCTTCATAAATAGTACTATCTGACAGTGCTGGATGAAATCTCAGACATAATGATATAAATAACACCACACATGAAACCAAAACACTCCTTTGTCCTCATTCACCTAGAGACTACAGATCCATACATCTGTTACTATTGCAGAGCTTGGAGACCTTCTACTTACAAGTGAGCTAAGCTCCTTACTTTCATTAAGACACAATCTGATAACTAGACTTTTTGAATTAGTTTGGGACCATGAGTAGTACGCAGTTTCTTTTAGGGGAAATCAATCAATTTAGCAGAAATTAAAGCTGGCTTAATCAAACCTTTAATCAAAGATGCCCTTTAGTTAATAACATAACAGTGTCTTATACACATAATTTCAAAGAGCTTTGCCTGTACTGTCTGATTTCTCATGCTTCACATTCAGTGTAACACCATGTTGCATTTTGCAAATTAATATATAGGAAGTCTGTCTTTGTCTAGCAGCAATCTGTCTTACACTCACACAGACAGAATGTACTTTCATTCAGTGCACTACAGATCTGTATATCTTTGAATTGAATATAGCTGGGGTATAAGTGTATTAACTTTGTTGGCAATTTCTCTAAAACAGATATCACTCTGTAAGTATACCATTATGCTGCACTGCTGTAAAATATTTTAGTTCTCACTATCTCAGATGAGCACTGTTTTTATTTTCTTCTAGGATTGTATTTTTTTTTCCCTTTTCCTACCCACATGTCTCCGTGCTGACAGAGGGAAGCTGTCTTCGGAAGAATGCATTTGATACAGTGGGCTGTTGTCCTACTGCAACAAGGCAGCAGAGACAGAACTGCAGAGAGTCACCATCTGCTTTTGGAAATCTGGTTAGTGCCACTTCTCTTCGAGCACCTGCAGTTCAGGAGTTTTAAAAGCTGAGCTCCACTGCTAAAAACTGGACTGTTGGCCTTATCTACCCAAAAGTCATGGTCAGCTCCACTACTTTGGCTGCAGCTGCTGGTTTAAGGAGATGCTGCCCAGGCCCACCTTGTCCCCTGCTCCTGCTTTCCTCCAGAGGTCACAGCCCTCAGATCTCCAAGCATCTGCACTCATCCTACTTGCAGCCAACTGCACTTGTAGATGCTTCCTAACCTCATTCTGTCAGAATGATCTGATGGAGCCTAAAAAGGACTTTTAAAATGTTGGATCATTTTGACAGAATGGGATTACAGAGTAGCCAGCCACGCAGAGATGGAAGCAGAGAGCAGATAACCTCCAGCAGATGCTGGTGACAGGAAGCTGACGATAGGCTGGGAATGGTAACCTCATCACCTCTGGGTTTTCTGCAACCAAAACAACTTGTCTTACTGCACCCTAGGGCTTTTCCTTGCTGAAAGAAAAGTATGTTTGGGACACTACCTGTTCCCTGGCAGTGCAGGCAACCACTAAGCAGCAGGAGGAGGTCACCCCCAGGGAGGAGTGCAACACCAACAACAGGGATGGAGCAAGGTCTGACTTCTCTCCCAGCACCCAGCTGGCCAAGGCAGCACTGCTCGGGGCCCAGACACCTTGCTGATGCTCTGCCCCAGACACAGCATGCTGAACTGCACCCAGCACAGCACTCTGCCCAGACTACGCTGGCACAGATCCTGCATGGCCGTGCCAGATGGGGAGAAGTTTTAGTCCCGGCCTCCCCCACTGCTGCTGCAGCACGGGCATCACGTACGGGCTGAGCCCAGGGCAGAGACCTCTCTGAGGAGCTCAAGAGGAGCAGCATGGCTGCACTCTGAAAGAAAGAGGTGCCAGCGCTGCTGCAGGAGTGGTGACGAGAGCTGAGACTACAGCCCTGTTCCTCTCCATGAATCTACAGCCTGGCAAAGACAGAGGTCTTCTCTCTGCAGTGTTTCCATAACTTGCGCTCACCAGTAACATCCTAGTAAAGACAGACTAAACGCATGGGGTTTTTTTCCTCCCTAAAATTTCCCACCGACGGGTTTGTCCCTGCCTGTGACAAGAGGGTGGGAGAATGAGCTTTATTTAGCTAATAACAGTCTCTTTCAGTCAGTCTGGTTTTACACCACTGTAAACTATATTTAACATTGATGTAGACAGTTTAACGCTCTGAGCTTAATTCTCAGCAGGCCAATCAGCAGCCTATAGTACTGCTTGCTGGTTTTTCATTTATGAAAGAAAAGTGAGAAGCAAGCAACTGAAAAGCAATTCAAAAGTAAAAGCACTTCAGTTTTTCAGCTGCCAATAGCTCAAAACTACTTGCCTGTTGACTCTAAAGCAAGGGCAATAGTCTTCTATCACCATCTCACATTATTTTTCCAAATAACAATAGATATTCTTGCAGCAGTAGCGACACTGCCATAGCACAGTTATTTTAGAACTGCACAGTTCAATAACGGCAAATCAAATTATGGATTTCGTTTTCCTTCACAGACGGGATAGTTACCTGCTTGGCTTTTTCCTTCAAGGCAATAAGCTGGGAGCTGTTAAAACCTGAGACAGTCCCAAGAAGTTCCACATTTTTGTCAAAAGTCCCTGCGTCCATGCATTTCAGTTCCTCAACTGACCAAAAGACATTTGCTTCTGCTAATTTAATAATTTCATCTGAAGAAGGAGCTCTGGTTCCCAGGCAATCTGGAAAAAAGTCAAATAGCAAGAGTTTTCTTCAAGGAGACTGAAAAAAATAAATCAAAGCAATATAAATATTTAAGAGGTGACAGACTATGAATTAACTGCAGCTGATGTGATATTGATAAATTAATTACCTTGCAATTAAATAATTTAACTATTTACATTGTTAACATAATGGATATAAAAACTAGAATTGGCCTAACTTGCAAGAAATGTTATATTCTTTATCCTCCAAAGGCAGTGCATGCTGGAAAAGAAAATAGGAGCAGACGTATATTTCAGAACAGTTACAATATAGGATGCAACAATAAAACTAACATCTGGATGTGTGCAATAAGAGTAACCAATATCGTGCAAGTTTCTTTCAAGCGAATTCCCTAAAGGCATCAAAACCCAGGCAAGGGTTTATTCTGAGGTAAAATCACCATTTGCTGGGAGCCGTGCTTGAGTAAGAATGAAATGCAAATCTTTGGGATGACCTCGGTGGAAGTCTCCATTGTTCACAAAAAAATGTTGCAGCTGAATAAACTTCTCCACGTTCAAACAGCACATATGTGAATCCAGCTCATCAGGAAAGTAACAGACATGAGAGGTCCTTTTACTCTGAAACACCCTGACAAAGATGTATGCCTTGTAAGACTTGCCTGACATTTAAACAAGGTGAAGACAGAAGCTGGATGTGTCAGAGAAGCATGGTGCTTGTTCTTTATGCCAAGCATGTTGTTAAAATGTCAGAATCTAGAGAGGGCTGTTCACTTACAACAGAACTGTTTGGATAGACAAACTCAATTTAAAAATCTTATTTATGGTCAGGTTCTGGCTCTATGCATGATCAAACAAGACAGTTTCGATTGTGTGTTTTAACAAATCCTGGTCTTTGTTGGCATAATCTACCTATAATATTGATGGAAAGCAGAAATTACAATCCTAATGTGGTTGCTTACGGCTCTCTCTCTCCTGTCACTAATTTAGGAAAACCTTATTAAATAATTATCCAAACCAAATAATCCCTACATATCTTCAGATATGGTTATTACCAGTAAAAAGCAAGAATTTCACAGATGCTGTGCCTGAGCTAAGCTCCCACAGATAAATAAATTAAAGCGAGGATGTACAAAGTAGATTTGTACTTTGAAAGGAGGCAGAGGAGGGATTTATTTGCATCAAAGGAAGCTGCAGTAGTGGGTAGAACACTGAAAAGACTGAATCTGTTGAGCAAACGAAAATGTTGTTCAGCTTCCACTGTACCAGCTGATGTTCTGCTCTCCCTTTACACTGCCCTCTTGTGAAGCTGCATTGTTTCACTTTCCCCTGCTGCAAAAGGTCAGCTTTTATCATGTAAATACTACCCATCCAGACACAATGCAGTTCCCTTCCCCAAGTCATGAAAACCTAATATTTTGTGTTCTTGCAAAAACCTTGATTTTATTATTTGTAACACACCAGATACATTGGCGTGATTACAGAGGGAAATACTAATTAGACTCCTGGCTTTGCTTCCTGTATCTGATGCTACTTCACTCTTCCTTTTGCTATGTAATCACATTTAGTTTGATGAAGAACATATTCTATATATAATATATTATAACATCTCAGTGCTTGAGGTAAGCAACTTGATTTCTTTTTCCAGCACTGCCACTGCTTTCTGGTAGCACCTCGGACACACGATTCCCGAGTTTTGCCTCATATGTTCCATCTTGCCTTAAGTACCACTTTTGTTTTTATCTTAGTGTAGACATAGATGTAAGAACTCCGTCACTGGTAATTGTTACTGTTATTAATATTAGCTCACAACTGGACTGTGGGAAATGTAAAATAGCAGGTTGGTAGCATGAAGAGCATCAGTGTTATTCTAGAGCCATTTTCATAATACCCAATTTTCTAGTGATTTACAAATCAGCCATAAAACTTCATTCCTTATTGAAACTACTGTGTGAGTTGTGGGGAGTTGATAAGATTATGTTCGGTAACAGAACTTCAATACCACACTTGGACTGCAGAAGTATTTCTTAGACTAGCACAAACAATCCTTCAATTTTTCATCTCCCAGACTCCCCCCAAGCTGAGCTCATGCACCCCAATTGAAGAATGAAAAGCCTCCATAGTCTTAGAGCCAAGTTATCCTTTTTGACAAAGATCATTAGCTTCACTGGCAGGTTTATATTGGTCTTGCAGTGCAGATGAGACAGCTCTGCAACTGCACTGGACATCAGTTAGTCTGATTAGAGAAGTCTTTGGGATTACAGGATCATAGAATCACAGAATGGCAGGGGTTGGAAGGGACCTCTGGAGACTATCTAGTCCAACCCCCTGCCAGAGCAGGGTCACCCAGCGCAGGCTGCACAGGGCTGCATCCAGGCGGGTTTTGAATATCTCCAGAGAAGGAGACTCCACACCCTCCCTGGGCAGCCTGTGCCAGGGCTCTGGCACCCTCACAGTGAAGAAGTTTTTCCTCATGTTCAGGCAGAACTTCCCATGTTCCAGTTTGTGCCCGTTGCCCCTTGTCCAGTCGTTGGGCACCACTGAAAAGAGTCTGGTCCCATCCTCTTGACACCCGCCCTGGAGATATTGATAAGCGTTGATGAGGTCCCCTCTCAGTCTTCTCTTCCTCAGGCTGAACAGCCCCAGCTCCCTCAGCCTTTCCCCATAGGAGAGATGCTCCAGTCCCTTAATCATCTTTGTAGCCCTCGCTGGACTCTCTCCAGTAGTTCCTCGTCTTTCTTAAACTGGGGCACCCCGAACTGGAGACAGGACTCCAGATGGGGCCTCACTAGGGCAGAGAAGAGGGGAAGGAGAACCTCCTCAACCTGCTGGCCACACTCTTCTTAATGCACCCCAGGATGCCGTTGGCCTTCCTGGCCACAAGGGCACATTGCTGCCTCATGGTGAATTTGTTGTCCACCAGGACTCCCAGGTCCTTCTCCTCAGAGCTGCTTTCCAGCAGGTGAGCCCCTAACCTGTACCGGTGCAGGGGGTTGTTCCTCCCCAGGTGCAGGACCCTGCACTTGCCCATGTTGAACCTCATGAGGTTCCTCTCCACCCAACGCTCCAGCCTGTCCAGGTCAGTTGTTGTGATCCAGAGGCCTAAAAAAGCACACGTAAGAACGAAGCACACTGAAATACCTGATGCTGAACCTTTAGTCCTGTGGCCCATGTCTAAAGAAATATGATTTATGATCTGATGATTTACTTGTTCAAGGAAGAGTGAATTTCATGCATACAGATGCATACTAACACTCTGCTATTCCACCAGCTCAATTCTGCTTTTTTAGAGCATGATAATTGTGCAATGAATCCTCTGATCAACTGAGGTCATGTTTTTTTTTCAGGCTATGCAAAAATACAACTCTGTAGAACACCCTCTGTCTCTCTCTGTATACGAATACAGCATTATCAGGAGCAAATTCATTCCCAGAGACACACAGTCATCATTCAGAGTTGCTGTTATACAACCAGATGGATTTCCATGGTGCCTCAGGTGCTGAGAGCGTGGACCTGTATTCTGTTAGGCAGAGAACCAATGGGGAGATTTTCAAAGACATAAAGGCAGACAGTACCAAACTCCTTGAAATTTTGGGGGTCTAAATTCCCATTAGTGCTTTCAAAAGCCACTCCCACAGCAGGGTTGTTTTCCATTGCACAGGATGGCATAGCTTAAAAATTCTGCCTGGGTGGACTTCAAGTAAGAGGAAGGATACAGATATTATAATACAATACAGTCAAAGTATGTACCTTATAGAAAGAAAAAGATCCATTTGTCACCAGAGATTCTAATAGATCAGTTTGGTTGCTAATTAAAATCCCTTTTAGATTATAACAAACTTTGTCCATTTGGACAGAGAAAACACAGTTCCACCAATGTCAGATTTAAGAACAGCCGAGTCAACATATGCTCATGTCTGGCAAAGGATTAACTATGTGCAATCTTTTGGCACAACAGTAACTTGTCACCTTCACAGCTTTTTAATTCAAGGATTTTCACTTAGATTACAAAGGAAAGTAAAAATAAACAAAAAAGTAAAAATAAACAAAACCCTCTAATTCAAATAATTCATCTTTTTCCTTTATGCACTCAGGAACATTCCAGGAGATGCTTAACCACACAATCCTGTAATGAAATTAAGTGTTTCAGCAACTGATCAATGCATGAGACAACTACGGGCAACAGAACGAAGACTCTCACTGTTTTTGCTAAAAGTCTGAACCTCTAAGTTACTCAATGCTTTACTTCTTATTGTCCAGTTTCTCAGAATGCATTTGATGACAAGGTGAAACAAAGTCTGTTTGAACTGCACCCTCACAGCCCAAAATGGCACCATTGTAAATCCAGCACTTTGCACAGATACCAGGTGAAATACTGACCAGGTCTGGTGAGAGATGATTCGACGTGGGCAGTGGCATTGGAGACAGATTCAAATACAGTTGATAGAAGCTCTTCAGCTGAAGAAATTGGTCCAATTGTCTTTGCTATTTGTAAAATAATATCGGGGAACTTCAAAAGGAAAGAAAGAATAAATAAGACTTCTTTCTCCCTTTTAAAACAAATCAATTTGCAGAGAAAGACTTGTGCAGACCTCAGCAAAGTAGGGGTTAGTAACAGCTCAGCCTCCTTCCTATTTGTGCAGATGTTTCAGAAGAGGAGGGTAAATTGGCTGCTACTGAAAGGTCAACAGCATAAGTTTGAGGGGGAAAAAATTAGAAATAAAGCGAATTCTGAGTGATTCTCCCTCTTGTATGCCCTCTCAGCTTCTGGCAACACCTGAGCACTGCCTGATTGGAGTCTGTGTCCAGACACATTTTACTGTGTGCAGTACAAAAAGTACTTTATTTTGTTTGTCTTAAATTTGCCAGAGAAGTGTAAGAATTGAGGATAGGGACCCAATTTAATTATGAGAAATAACTTTAACCTGTTCACCTTTTTTAGGCTTTTTTGACCTCTCTCCTCCACCCTGCTAGACACCCTCCTTTCAGTTGAAGAGTCCTATTCCATTTGGTCAATTACAAGCATTATCTCCTGAGGAAAAGTTGCTGACTGTGCTCAGATATTTCTGCTGAAGAATGAATTCCTCATTCCAGTATAGTTTACTCCTATACATAAAAATCATAAGAACTAAAGAGGGCAGAGAAACTACAAAGTGCAGTGCTGAGGCTATCAGTTATTGCTACGTGTGCTACACTGGCCCTAGGGCAAAGGGCCATATGAGTAAATGCTAATTCGATCAGTATAATCCCACTACTAATAGGATAAGAAACATAAGTTTTATGGTTGGAAGGCAAGGGAATGGTGGAAACAACACTGCAAGGTGTAAAGTACTAAAAATATTTGAGTCTGTGTCACTATAAATGCACCATTTTTTTTTCTACGTGACAATGTACAATTATCATTGTATATGTGCAAATAATTGTTTATACCACCATCACTTCCAAGAAGAAATCTCAGAAATTTTGATTGAGTCAAGAACGTGTGAAACATTAACAAACGGTTCCTTGCCAAAAGAATTATTTACCTAGTGTTAAATAATTTAGACTGCATTATAGCATTCACAAATCCAAATTCTAACATTACCTTTTACAAATTTAAAAATTATAATAAAAACATACCTTTTCAGCAAGGACGTTTAATTCCCCTTTTGACAACAGAGCTATGAATGGTCCAACATCTAATGTTGTTTCAGCTGTCCAGTTGTTTGGGGAGCTGAAGAAATATTTTTGAAAATTATATTAATGAATAATGTTTGCAATCAAAATTATATTAAAACATTAAAGTTTTTCTTATACTGTATCATATAGGAAACACAGATACTCCTATGCCAGTGTGATGATTCATGCTTATTAACATCCGATTGCATTTTCTCATCTCTCTGTGATATATAGGGCACTAGTGGAATTCTCAATATATTCAGAGAAAGCCTTCAAATATTGTGATAATGGATCTCTCTCTCTCCCTCAACAGTCATAGCATGCTTAGCATTACAGTGTTCAAGCAAGGAGAAATAATTCTTTTTTTAAAAGAAAATTTACCATTTTCTATCAGGTTCACACTGCAATAGCAGTCCACAAAATGGTATCAAAAGAAAAGTAGAAACCTCATAACCAAAATTGAAACCATCCTTTTTCCAAGAATCTTAGCCTAGGGACCAATGTTGCTAATACTTCAAGCAAGCAATAGTTGCCAGTACTTGCTTATAAATTAAAAAAAAACCCCAAACAACACTCCTCTATTCCAATATTTAACTATTTGCAGGTGTAGAGGGGCTGTTTTTCATTGGTGTTGGGCAACTGTAGCTTTCCCTGATGTCAGCAGGAGCTGTGGGTGCTCAACATTTCTGAAAAACAGGTCCATGCACACTTAGGAGAAGCGGACAGTTTCTCCCTCATTCTGAAAAGATTGTGTTCACTAAACAACTCAGGAAAGTAATGCAGTGTGGCATCAGTCTGCTGCTAATGCTGCCTTTTAAAACTACGGGGCAGAAACACAAAACACAGGTGATGGCACAGAAAATTTAAATCCATACCTGATTAGCTCCGTATTTTTACTGTCAGTGCTATTTCATTCATCTGTAATGATGTCAAGAGTTAGGGAAGGCAGATCTAACACCTTGGAGAGCTACATCTAATGACACCTATGCCATTTCTGTATGAGAGATCAATTCTATGATAGGTACCACATCTCCTGAAATAACATGCTAAATTATTTGTAGGAATTTCAGGTCTTAAAAATTAAGTTCAAGTTCAGTTCTGAGAGGTGATTTCAAAATGTGTATAGCTTAGCACTATGCAAGTTTGGCCTATTTGTTTGATAGAAATCGGACAAATGTTAGCCAATTAATTCCGTTGGTGGTTGACTTAAGAAAACACTTGGATAAATAATTTTCAGCCTGAAAGATCCTGAAGAAGATGGTAGTCTAGTAAGTCTGTTACTAGGGCATGTTCTCATAAAAAAATTCATTTGGTTTGTTGCTCCACTATGAGGATGTTTGACTAGCCAAATATTTTAAATAAAATAAAATAAATATTATTTAGCATAACATATCATGATTTGATAAAATGAATCTATATCAAGATTAATGCAGGGATGGGGTCTGGTGGAAAATATGGCTATTCCATTTCCAGAAAAATGCTGACAACTAGGAAGAAGCTGAATGAGCAACTAAAACGATTAGGCAGATCAAGTGACAGACTTTGGGGCTGAAGGGATGGTTATAAACTATGCATTCGGTCTCCATTTTCAAATGCAAGATACTTCTAAGAGACAATGCAAGAGAGAAACGGTATATTCTTGGCTGATAGAATATGGCTTTGGTTTTTGCATGACTCTTAGAGCAGTGTGGTTCAAATCAGCCTCCTAATCTGAGTAATTAATGACATCGAACACACTGTCCGCTTTGTTGCTTCAGTTGGTTGAAGCTTATATCCCTCTGCTTCTTCTCTAGCTCTCTCCCATTCCCACAGGTGCTTGCAGTCTTCTTTACTTCTCTTCTTACAACAGCACACTGAGTATCCCACTTCCATTTTCCCATTCTTTGCATTCCTGCACCATTCTTTGCCTATAACACCCTTTCTCTTGCCATGCCAGAGAGTCTGTTTTTGCCTGCCCCTTCTCAAACATTACACTTTGTCTCCTTTTCCTCTGGGACTTAAGTCATGCAGGGTGTCCCTGGGGTTGTATTTTGTTCCACAGTTATCATGTTACACACAAGAACAGAAATGTCATTCTAGAGGACAGAGACCCCAAGCTTGGCCAGTGACAGAAGTTCCTTTGTGCTATTTTCATTGCAGTTCTATCTAAGCAGAGCAAACGGTTGGTATTTGCATGGCTTAACCATCAGCATAGGCAAGGTGGTATATCTAATACCTTACCCATATAACTCGAGGAGTTTGTATTTAATTTCAGTCTTCTGCTCATGGCTGAGCTGTCGGCAGAGTCTGAATTGATGAAGGGCTGTTGCCATTGCCCTCAGGGACATTCTGCCATGTAGAAAGGCTGGAGGTAAGTGGCAGATTAGATTTCCAAGTAGGTCAACATCATATTCATCAGCAACGGAGCCATTCTGAAACAAGAAGCATTTACCTTGTTGGCAGAGCTAATCTTGGCTCTTGCCCTGTGTCACTCAACTGCATCACAACACATTTAAGCTCTGTGACCCTTTAAGGAACAAAGACACAACAGTTTGTACTGGCAACTTAATCTACAGTTTCTGCCGAGACCGCTTTATACTTTTTGCTTCTACCAACACAGCTGGAGATATTTAATAAGCACTTGTCAGAGCTTTCAGTGTATTCTTTATTCCATATTGAAGCACACATAAAAAATAATTAAAACTGCCACAATCTCCTGCCACAATCTCCATATCCAGGTGACCACCCAACATCTGCAGAGGTGGTGCACTTATGCCTGGCAGGAGGGCCCTCATGAGGCCCCTCGTGGCAAAGGGGCCACAAGCTCTTGCTGTCACAACCCTCTGAGGGGTTTCTCAGCAGCTGCCAAAACACTAGGGATTATAGGGCTGGTTAGTATGTATAAGGACACGAATATTCACAGCTACATCAAAGAAATAGTTTCCCCTAAAAACTGGTGACTGCTGAAGCTCCCAGACAGCAGAAGTCACAAAATCCTCCTGGTACCACCGCCTCTCCCATGGAGCTTCCTGTGCCACGCACAGCTCTACAGGACCAGCACCGCTTGGAGCAAGGGGGAACAGCTCCTGGAGCAAATGGGTCAGCTCCACGCTGTCCTGGCCAGTTCACTGTGGTCAGCAACGACTTTTCATGAGAACACTTCGTAACATGCATGGAGTCAAGGAAAATTGTTAAGGAAGCTATAAAGAGATTTCCTTAGGCAGGGAACATAAAACCAAAAGAGTACATGAAAAAAACATAAGGATACAGATGGGTAAGTCAAGAACTTATGTAGATGGTGACTGACATTACTGTATGAAATGCAGTACAGTAATATGTGCAAACAGAACCCCAGAATGGCTGAGTTTGGAAGGGACCTCTGGAGGTTGCCCGGCCCACCCCCCCTGCTCAAAGCAGGTCAGATACAGCAGGTTGCTTGGGGCCTTGGCACTAACTGCTTCTCTGAGCTAGATGATAATCTAAGCCGCTCTTGCTTGTGACGATGAAGAAATTAGCATGCCGTGTTATTGCCTTTTGGGCTCCTAGAGTCCATCAGCTGTGGTTTCACTGCACAAACACAGAGCAGGAGAGCCTGTGTCTCAGGCTGCTGTCTGTATAGAAGAGACCATGAGCGTGTGCATGCGGACCAGAGAGTACCAGTAGGCAAGATAACTTTATGATGCACCACATGACAATAAAGGGAGAGAAAACTAATCAACCACTCTCACTTAGTTTGGAATTGTCAGTGGCTGATTACAGATTACTTTTTTTGCAGCTCCCCCTCCACTGCTGACCCCTCCTAGCCATACCTACCAAGCACTCCTGTACTTTTTGCAGGACAGCGTTCTTTTTGTGAAGGCTTGGATTCAAAAGGTCCATCTCAGTCTTCCCCAGACTTTCAACGAAAGGGACACACAAAGGGCCTGAAACATACTCCAGGTACTCAACCCTGCAGAAAGAATTCAAACGGTCTCAGAATGTAAACCTGTCTTTCATACACCCGTAACCACACCCATAAAATATGTAACGACAGAAAAATTTAGCGACAAGTCTGGACTTGAAAAATTATAAACCGGCCAGGCCAGAAAAGTTGCAATTAATCCACACATCAGCACATGAACCTCACTTCGAAAAATGGCGAAGGGTTATAAATAGCTGCAAGTGGATGAAAGTGCTCTGAGGTGCTTTAACACCATATGAAACAAGACTGTCTACAGCTCAGAAACTTTTCCCCTTTCTCTTTTTTATTAGGAATAACTTTCTGATGAATGAAGATATGGTGGGTGGGTAAAGGACAAGTAATTTTAGAGTAGGCTTCCTTTTTATCAAAGTCCAAGAAGGCCTGCCAAGTTAAACAAAATGATGCTCTTCTCCACCCAGAGTGGCAGGCAGCGTTTACAAATAAAGCCCAAAGCTGTGCCAGGTTTATAGGTAAGAGCACCAGCGACTTCTGATGGCCCTGAACAGGCAACATGCAATTGTTGGCCAAATAACTTGGTGCTGTATGTTGTAGAAAGCCTTGTATTAAAGTCTTTCTGTTATTATTTTATTGTTTTTAAATAGAGTAATGCTTTTTCAAACAGAATCCTTTTCTTTTCTTACTTTTTTCCATTAAAAATATTCCAGGAAAAGAATAGTTCTCATTCCCTTTTATCCCTTTAAGCATGTGGGAAGAAAGAAATAAATTAAAGAACGAATTAACAAATTGTACAATTCAGGAGTTCCTATCAAGGTACAATTATTATTTTTTTTCTGAGGAAAAAAGCTCTCACTGAATATTACTTTGCTATTTACATAATACAAAGTTTTGCTAACTTACAAAAATGTCTTTAAATGCACTGAAATGTTTTTAACCATACTGAGCAGTATGCTTGGGCAGTACCCAATGGCTTTGTCTTACATATCCACTCTCACCCCTCCCCCTCCAAACAAATAAGCAAACCATATCTCACAACCGGGGAGGGGGGGGCAGCAAAGAAAAAAAATCCAGCATAAACTACATTTAAGTTAGTTTTGTGATTCTAAACAATTATCATAGAATCATAGAATGGTTTGGATTGGAAAGGACCTTAAAGATCATCTAGTTCCAACCCCCCTGCCATGGGCAGGGATGCCTTCTGCTAGACCAGGCTGCTCAAAGCCCCATCCAACCTGGCCTTGAACAATTCCAGGGATGGGGCAGCCACAGCTTCTCTGGGCAACCTCTTCCAGTGCCTCACCACCTTCAGAGTGAAGATTTTCTTCCTTCTATCTAATCTAAATCTACCCTCTTTCGGTTTAAAGCCATTACCCCTTGTCCTTTCACTACATGCCCTTGTCAAAAGTCCCTCTCCAGCTTTCCTGTAGGCTCAAAGGTCTCCTCGAAGCCTTCTCTTCTCCAGGCTGAACAAGCCCAACTCTCTCAGCCTGTCTTCATAGGAGAGGTGCTCCAGCCCTCTGATCATCTTTGTGGCCTCCTCTGGACTCGCTCCAGGAGGTCCATGTCCTTCTGGTGTTGGGAGCCCCAGAGCTGAATGCAGTACTCCAGGTGGGGTCTCAGGAGAGCGGAGTAGAGGGCAAGAATCACCTCCCTCAACCTGCTGGCCACACTGCTTTGGATGCAGCCCAGGATACGGTTGGCTTTCTGGGCTGAAAACGCGCATTGCTGGCTCATGTCCAGCTTTTCGTCCTCCAGTACCCCCAAGTCCTTCTCCTCCTCCTTCTTCAATCCATTCTCTGCCCAGCCTGTATTTGTGCTTGGGATTGCCCTGACCCATGTGCAGGACCTTGCACTTGGCCTTGTTGAACTTCATGAGGTTCGCACGGGCCCACCTCTCAAGCCTGTCAAGGTCCCTCTGGATGGCATCCCTTCCCTCCAGCGTGTCGACCGCACCACACAGCTTGGTGTCGTCAGCAAACTTGCTAAGGGTGCACTCCATCCCACTGTCCATGTCGCCGACAAAGACGTTAAACAGCGCCGGTCCCAACACCGACCCCTGAGGAACACCATTTGTCACTGGTCTCCACTTGGACATCGAGCCATTGACTGCAACTCTTTGAGTGCGACCATCCAGCCAATTCCTTACCCACCGAGTGGTCGATCCATCACATTCATGTCTCTCCAATTTAGAGACAAGGATGCCGTGCGGGACAGTGTCAAATACTTTGCACAAGTCCAGGTAGACGATTAGTGCACCTTCAGGTTCCTTAGATGTTCTCGAACCTGATTATGCTCAAGAAAGCCCAATGAATTAACCCCTTTATTTTAGCAGACATCAGCAACAGTATAAGCAGCAACATTACAAGCTTGTTAATTGCTGCCACACCACTGCCCCATGATTCAGTCTGTGCAGAGAGTGCTTCAAGGGGGACTGATTTCAAGGATGCAAAGGAATCCACAATTGTGACAAAAATGGGCTACGCTAAAAGACATCAGGTATTACCAACTTTCACTTGACACAGATATTGGCTACAGTCAGTGACTACTTTTTATAAATTATCATTTGTTTGAATCATCAGTTTTCTTAGGACTGAAGAGGTTATTAATAAAGTGCTCAGAAGGACTACTCTGCTATGAATGCAGATGTAGTAACTTAAGATGCAATAAGATGTAACTTACGGAAGCACCAATAAGAGGAAGGGAGGAATAGATGCATTGGAGACTTTCCAAAACTTCCAAGCCAAACAATTAACCTAAAAGCAAGAAAAAATTAAGATCTTAGACATTTGGAAATTTTGAGGAAGAATGAAAATATGTTTTGTTTATTACAGTTTATAAATTAGTACATATAAAACTCTGCATATTATCTTCAGAGAGCATTTTTCTTTGGCTTTTTTAAAGTAGTTTAGCGTTTTCTTTTGTAGACATCAGAGATGAAACATCCCATATTTGGGTGCATGAGAGCATTTGTATGTTTTTGAAACTTATGTGTATTTCCAAACAAATTACCCATGAATTAGCAAGTTAGAAGGACTGTAGAAATTTCTTGCAATTTGCAAGTGACAAATGAAATTGTCAAAATGAAATATGATAACAGACAAATTCACCCATAAAAGATTTAAATGAAATATGTTAACAGACAAGTTCACACATACAAGATTTTGAAAAAAATGAAAATAGAATTAACCAAATTCTAATTTACCTACAGTTTGGATATTGGGTAGTATGTCTATGTACACAAAGTCTTTTTTGATTTTACCTGATATGGAGAAAGCAGATGAAGATTGTTTTCAAATAATTTAAAATTGTTTAAAAAAAAGTCTGTGCCCATACTTTCAATGAGTTGACAAGTTACTCCTTTCACAAGCTGTCCTGTGCTGATAGGAAAAATAAAGTTCAATCTTTTGAATATTTAAGCGAGATCTAGTCCTTATTCCCCACAACCATGTCCTAAGATACAGTTTCTTGACCACTTCTCTTTCCCGTTTCTTGTAATTGAAAGCCTATTGAAAGTAAAAATGTAATCAAATTGAAAAATACCGACTGAGCCTTGAAATACCAAAACCTCTGCAATGTTTTGATCCTGATTTTGGATTTGGAGACCCTTTTTAATGAGGAAGGTGAATTATCCTGTGGTACCAAGGAATGAATAAACATAAGATAGTACAAAATAACCACATAGTGTTTATGTTTACCTCAAAGTTGCTCTCATCACAAAACTAGACTTAAACCCCATTTCAAGAGAGACTATTATCCCTACCTTAGAAGGTCAACAGGATAGTTTTTCTTAGACAGTAATTCATACAGGTACAAAGCCTGAAATAAAACCCACCATATTTAAAGTTAAGCTTAGGCAATTCAGTTGCAAGATGCAATAACTACTGCAAGGTTTTTGTACGCTTAACTCTCTTACGTACTCTAAAGGCATTTCTATGGTCCAGTTTGGCCAACCAAAAGGTTTGGCATCCAGTGCTGAATTTCTTCTTCACAAGACATCACTGACTGGCACTATGGGACGATGTTAAACATGTTCATGGCACACAACCACAGAATGATTTAGGTTTGAAGGGACCTCTGGAGATCATCTGGTCCAACCTTGCATCTCTCTGGACAGAGCCAAAGGGCTGATTGCACATGCGAATGTCTAGTACACAGTACTGGAAAGAGAAAATTTATGTGGCGGAATCTTGAAGACTTTTAAACTCAGCATATTAATGCTTCCCTTTCTGTAACATTGTCTCATAATGCTGCCTAGGCTCTAAGTGACCTCTGGTTGTTTACGTCAAGACGTATTTGGGGCAGTTCCTTCCTTTTACCTACGTTCCTTGAACACATATGTATTACAACACTCTTCCTATTCTCCCATCATCCTAAATTGCAGTGGAATGGGAACTGCGTAATAATTTTTACCTGGCTTCTTCTTAATTCTTTTTCTTTCATCATTGAAGAATTATAACCAGTCTGCTTCCATAAATGAGAGAGAGATATTTCTTTAAAGGAAGCTCCTTGTATATCTTTGGCTGCTGAAGAAAAATCTCCAGATGCAGCTATCTAAAAAGAGGAACAGAAATACATGGCGTTTCAGAACTGATGCTTAGATTTACAGGATTTGCCCTTCTTTCTATTTGTGTAATATTTCTCTTAAGAGGATAAAGGAAAAACATGTCAGTATTAAAAATGCCACAGGACTAAGCAAGAGACAGCCTTCAAAATACACTTGGTGTTCAGAAAAAACACTGGAAATATTAACCATTGAGCTAAAACACACATCTCGGTGACAACATTTTAAATCATGGTCTGCATATCTGGTTATTGTGCTCTTGTGCAGAGAGAACCTGCTACGCACTCGAGTTTATAATCACCTTCCTGAGGATCCCTTGCTGTTGTGCAGGCGATAAGTCAGGTAAGTACTGGGATGTTGTGCCTCGAATAATCTGAGAAAGCTCCTTTGGGTTCATGCTGTAGAATGACTGGGTGCTAATACCAGTTACCAACGCGCCCATTTGACTAATGTTATAAAATGATAAAACCTGCAGAGACAACACCACAAACAAACAGAAAGTTTTCTGGCTTGTGAACAGCAGCTATATTTAAAAGCAAAAGTTAATAAATAAATCAAAACTATTATTGTTGAATACTTAACACATTTCTTGCCTGGGGATGCACTTTCCTCAGATTTCTTTCAATGCAGATAAGACTGTCCAGGGAACAAATGCAACAATTTTCTCAGAGGCTCCTTTTTTGAAACTTCAGAGAGGACCCTGATTCCTTCCTTTACAGTATATTTGAATATATAGTCTGGGATCTCTGATCATGGAAACTCTGCTTAGGGCAGTGATACAGACAAAATAATAGATACAACTGCCAAATGCACATAGTCATTCTCTCTGTTACTAGAGAATTACTTTGGGAGGTACAGTCTTGGATGTTTTTATTTGATTTAAACAAAATTTTCAGACCACTAACAGTACTAAAAAGAGGTCTTGTACTAAACTTTTCAAAGACTACAGTTATTGTTGGGAAAAAGCCATTTCACTTTTAAAAGTAGAAGGTAGAAAAGCTGTTATCAGAGGTACCTTTTCATAAGAGAGATATTTACTGGATAAAATCATAACTTGGCTTTTTGCCCACCCAGAGACTTGGTTTAATGTTGCAATAGCATTATGCACTGCTTCAGGTGACAGAGATTCCAGCTGACTTGAAGTTAGTCCAACCACGGCATCTGACAGAGATCCAAGGATATCATTCAATGTCTGGTTTTGCATGGCAATGTTCAGGAGTTGAGATTTGAGCTAAAGTAAATAAAAACAGTAGATGGGAAATAAAAATCTGCCAAGAACCAATTTTCATTATCACCCAAAACTTTAACTGGAGTTTCTGTAATAGGCATTGGCAACCATTTAGTGACCACACACTTCATAAAAATTCAAAAATAGAACCACAGTTGTCAAAGGAATATGGAATGGGAGAAAACAGAATGAGAAAAGAATAAGCACTGTAAAAAACCAAAAATGGGCTTTTATTCTTTGCATTATATGATCGAGAACTATTTCCACTTATTTCTTAGATCCCAGCCATTTTTCACTCTTTTCTTTCCAAATTCAAGAAGAAAGTCCGTGCTCCTCTGTTTTCAGGATTAGGTTAGGCAAGAAGAACAAGCATTGCACCCACCTTCTGAACCTCAGCCTGGAAACCTCGCAATTGATTGCATTTAATCATTTGATGAAGTAAAGCCCGGGCCACAGCAGCATCCATCTGTTCCATGTCATCATAAAAGCAAACCAATAAACCTAGCCTATATAGAAGAAAATACATTAGCTAATGTCTGACATAAAAGGTGTCATTCTCAGGAAACTGAAAGAGAGTATGGTATACCCTACTTGTGCTCAAAACTTGAGTCATTTCTGTCTGTCACTAGTGCCTTAAACTGCAATCTTTAAAACTCCACATGGCCTGAAATTGGGGTACGAGACATATGCACTGTTCTCCGGATTCAGCTGAACTCTACCCAAACTGCTTGTGCTGTCAAAATTTTAACTTTCCTGGTCCCATTTGTCTGTGGCTAGGTTTTCCGAGCTAACGACTTCACTCCCCTTGGCAGAATTTGCAGTATAATCTCTGCTTTAAACAGGACGGAGGGCTAAATAAGTCTCTAGAAGTGGCTTGCTGAGTTCTTATCTGGATTGATTAGATGTTTTGAACTCTAAACCCTGCTTGGATTTCACATGCAACATAACTCATTCATGTGTCAGAGCCGCAGCTAGAGCATTACATAGTCTCTTTACCGTTTCAGGTTTAAACAAAGCCTGCTGTATTTCATATCAAACGTATGACTGGCCGATGGGTGGAGACCTGTCAAATTCAACACTGGCTAGGAGAAAACGCTCTGAGGCTCACTGTCTTAGTTGTGCCAGCACAGCAGTTTGCAAGGCAGTGTTGTGAACCAGATGTGGAGCTCATTTTCCTCCACAGTACCCTTGCTGTGATATTAAAGTCAGCATTTGCATTCACCTCTGTAAAGCACAACCACAACCACAGTTGGTAGAGAGAAGTAGTCACACCACCAAGGGTAAGCGCCTGCTGTAGGTGGCCTTCTGACTGAGGCCTCGTGCTTATTTGCTGCCATTACCTGCAGCCCTGCAAAGGCAGTCTGAATTGTGCATTGCTCTCTCTGGACTTTAAACTTCATAGTGATGGTGATGAATTCATTTGTAGGAAGCCTGAAACAATCCCCTGTCACTGTAAACAAGTAGCCTTTGCTTTCATAATTTACATAGGACAAGAACCTACAAAGCCCAGCTTTCCTGCTACAGTCTCTGTTTTTTAGCAATTCAGTGATGCAGGCATAGGCAGAGTCCAGGCAATAATGTCCAGATGTGAACTAAATCAACAGTAGACAATGCTGCAGCACTATCACAAACTCCGTAAAATTCTGCAGCACAAAAGCTTAGCTTTTAGTTCCTCTCGTCCCTCAACAACAACCTGCTTAGCAATATAACAAAATACTGCTTCAGCAGCCCATCTGAATTCAAGGGACATCACCAAACTAACATACAAATCAAAGGAACATCTATAACTGCATTTTTATAACAAATAATTACCTTCTGATGCATTATTGCATAGCCACCAAGCGCTCTTCATCTCCTTTGGGATTAGCAGCAATGAATAATACTACTTCTTGAAAGTGCATTTAAATCATCAGTATGGTTAAAATGAGTAATATAAAATAAGTGTGTTGTAAAAATGGAATATATTAAGGATTATGGAGCATGACATTTCTCTCATCTGTGAGAATGTGGCACCTCTCGTGAGTGGTAAAATCATTTTTAAGATTTCTGACACTGAAATTTAGAGTGTGGGCACAATTCTTCCCTTGCTTACATCTCCAACAATCAGCAATACTTCATGGAAGTCAGTGAGTTACATCGCAGTAATGACAGGAGCTCTGAAGCCATAAAGCATACTCTCCATTGTTTAAAAATCCAAGGTATCCCCCAAGGAGACGACAAATAACTTTAGACAGTGGTGTCTTGGGACTAAATACATCCATTTATATGACAGTGTAAATGTAAATGTGGAGTACAGCACTTTCTTGCAGGTAGCTCACGCTCACTGCGTATTTATGAGTAAGAGCAGTTTATTTTGTTTTTTTTTTATTATTGTTAAAGTAAGTTCAGTGCTGATTTGGCAGTCCTGAAAATGCAGTTTTCTGCTTATACACGTAACAGTCACATGCGTTGAAACGTGACTCATCTCTACCCTGCAGGACCTAAAGAGGACAGCAGGGCGGGCTTTATACCTCTTCACTTTGTGACCTCTTTGGTGCCAATGCCAATTAAAAACAGCTTGCAGTTCTGGCTGGCACGAGCTAAGATTTCCTCCTTCAATCCTAACTGTAACACGATTTCCACAAAACACCTCCATCTTTTGTGATTCAGTCAAGGCGACTCATGTCCTGCTATCCCAATTTATTTAATTGCTGTACTGCACAATGCGATGGAGCGCTGACTGGACCCCCCAGATACTGCTGTAGTCCTCCTACTAATACTGGAGACAACTCCTCACTGCGAAGCAGGAGACAAAGCATTAGCTAATCAGGCGTACCTCCAAAAATTAATAAAGTAGCAGTTCTTCCCTGTTGCTAACTAGGGTTGGATTTCAGCCTAGATTTTTCTGCTGGAAGGAAAAAGCTATGCCACATCAACAATTTCATCAGCTACTTATTGCTCCTCTCTTTTCTCCTTACTTATTCGTTCTCTCCATACACAGTCATAAAAGAAAAAGAAAAGCAGTCTTGCCTGTAGATAGTTGAAGTGTTTCTTATATCAAATCCTGATGAGTTTATTCTTTCCAGGAAAGCTTGTGCAAGCTCTGGTGTAATATCATACACTGTGTCCAATTGCTTTGTTGCGTTGTCATAGCTAATGAATAGTCTTACCTGACCAGTACAAACAAAATCATGCATCAGGACTATAAAACAATTACATCCAATAAAATAGATGTTTGACACTCTAAATTAATTTACTCCATTCATGTTACAGAGAAAGGAAGAAGATGGATTTGGATAATACAGTATTTTTGAAGGCAAAGCTGAGTGAGCGATTCTCTGTCAAACTTTCAAATAATTTGAGGGTCTTCTATCATTGGTCCCTATCTTTCAGTACAAGCCACAAAAGCCTGACACAGATAAATGATTACATATTAACGACAGACACTTTTAAATTCCAAAAAGAGAAGAATATTTGGTTGACAATGGATTTGGATTCACTTTATATTTAAGTAATTAAAATACCTAAACTTCTTTTTCATGTTTAAGCTTGCATTTGTGTTTATATTGTTTGTAGCTGCCATCACTTGACAATGATATATCCAACCACACTTTGTTACTTACTTCATTGAGACTAATTTTCAGAATTTCTTCTAACGGGAGATGGACCATGTATCTTCCCAAAATCCATAAGTTTTCTGCACTGACCCAAGAAGTTGATTCATTGAAATCTGTTTTGTACAAATAAATACTCACTACAATGTTAAGAAAGTAATTATTTTTCCCAGTATATTTTTATTGGCAAATAATCAAAAAAAAATCTGCCAATCAGAAAAATCCTTAGCAGAGAGAGTCAGGTTCCCTCCATTAGCTAGATTTTAGAACCACATTTTTATGAGCCCATACATTTTTTAATGAAACTGAAATAGTGTTTCAAATTTTCTCATATGAAAATGATTAATGTTTTATGTTGTCCAAATAGAAAATGGATAAAGTATGGGACAGGAAAAATTAAACCAATAGTATTAAATATGGAGCAGCATTTTTAAAATTCAGTTTTCCTAATCAAATATATTATTTAAGAACACCAGGAAGGCATGATACTTTGTAACATTTTATACATCTTATACATTATTATTGATAATACCACTTATTTCAGCAATATGCAATAGCAATAATGGAGAAAATGAAAATCATTCATATACCTATATGGAAATAGGTTGGTAAAAAATACAAAATACTGCATAACAGTTAAAAAATGTCATTAATTTAGTAACATTCTCCCAAGGATTGAAAATGAAATCAAGATCCAAATATCTCTGAGAAAAAAAAGTATTCATAGACTAGGTGGGTACTCTGAGCCACAGTGTTTTCTCCAAGGTGTCATAATTTGGACCCCTCAGCATTTGATACCTCTGAAACATATTCCTTAGCAGTGTTGATACTTACAACTCTGTTAAAATAAAGTCAGCAGTGCACTTTGAAGAGTTTTCAGTAGCTGAAAAAAAACAGCCTATAAATATCAGAAGCTGACGAACCCCATTTAGTAAGTGATTTTTTTGAAAACACACATCTAAGCTCCTCAGCTTAGCTGAGACAAGACAATGTTCCCAGCAGACCTGTCTGTCAGGTCTCCGTTTTTTTTAAGTGATATTATCTTCCATTACCAGGAATATCAAGAAGGTTGAAAGATATGATGGAAGAGTTAAACAAAAACTAGCACAATTTAAGGATGTTGAATGTGGCCTTTAGCAGAACAGACGCAGTTACCAGCCATGGTAGCCGTGATCCCCAAAACCTGTTTTGTTATTTTTAAATAAGGTACAAAATTCAAAAATTATAGCCTCCTGTTTTTGCAAGGGCTACCAGCATGCTTCTTCTCTAAATACCTCAGCATTTTTAATATGAAACGTGAGAATTGGCTGAGTGGTAAAGAAATTTCTTGAAAGGTTTGATTCTTAAGACATAGAAGCCAGATGTCATCTCCTGCTCACCCAGTGATCCAGCTTCAGGGGCTGCCTGACACTGTGGGGAGATGTGGAATGACGGAAAAGCCCTCTGCATTTCTGCAGGCACAACAGAGACACGGAGATGAGCTCTCTGTCACCAAAACCAGCAGAAATGCTTGGGAGGTGGCCTCGTAAGCACTGCAAATATAAAGCGTCTTTCAAGTTTCTTTTCTGCTGAGCTTCAATGAGGAAGATGCTGCTTCTGCAGAGGGCCGATCCCTTTCCCAGGTGATCCCAGTGCTACCCACATATAAAGTTAAAGTGAATAAATCAGACTATTGCAGGACTCTTCTGTCGTCCTGCACTCCGTGCTGCAACCCGTGGTGTGCAGATACGCTTGGGTGAGCTTTAGACTTGCCAGTCTGGATGTTGGTAGCAGTCCAACTGTGCCTGCTCAGGGCTGATGGGTCCTGCAGCTCACACTACCAAAACTAGCTGGTAATCAGTCCACACCTGATGCCTTCAGGAGTGGATTCACCATATCTGCACTGCTTTGCATTTAAAGTGGCAACTAGGATGTAAGAGAGGCATGGTAATTCTCAGTCCCTCCTGAGCTGGGTGACCTTTTACAAACTGAGGGTTCACTAATGTTTCAGACACAGCCCAAGATATCTGATGCTGTGGGATTTTCCCAGGACTGCAGAGTATCATTAGGCATGTTCTGCATCTTTGCTTCCTCAGTAATGCACTGGCAGCAATACCACCTCATAGCAGTGTCACGAATTTCTCTACGACTTAATGGGTTAACACTGATATTTTGAAATGGCAGAAGTCCCAGAAGCCAAATTTTGCTCCACTGAAGCAAGTGGGCATTTTGCCTTTGATTTCCAGGGAAAGAGGAAGAACACACACATCTAAAAGTCTAAAATGCTCCCAGGACAGCACTGCTGGGATGTTCAGTGAAAGCCAAGCACTGTCTCTGATGCGTCAGTGCCACTGCCACTTTACAGCCCCCTCGTGGAGCCTGTTCTGCACTGTCCCAGCTGTGGCACATCTGTTAAAAACATATTAACAAGGCAAACAGATGTGGTAAAATGCATAAAATCAGAATTAATTAACTTTGTTTTTATCTTGTCCCTTTTCTGAACGAGTTGGTGCCATGCACAGTAGAACCCACACAACATCCTGCATTTCTTTTGTATTTTTAAACAGTGCATTGGCTAGTGTATTCTGAGACAAATCCTTTTTTCTAGTCTGAATAGGAGTTCAGAAGTGAACAACACATCTGTGCAGAGTACCTGACAACTGTATCCTATTTAAGTCTTAGAAAAAGGACTTGAGTAGAGAGACTTTGTATAGCTCTGTGAAGAAAAGGTGAAGAACAAGCATCTTTGAAGAACTATTTGCCGTGAATAACAAATATATTATGTTTACTGTATTCTGGAGCAAAGGCATTTGAGACACCTACTCTTAAACAGACCTGTGTTAAATTTTGGAAACAATTCAATACAATGGATAGGCCTTTTGCTGACTGTTTTTCTCTTATGATAAGCAAGAAGAAAATACTTTGTACATAACATACCACTCATGTTATAGGATTTTTGCAGAATCTGCTTCATCCAGCCATACAGAGCTCTCTGTGTATTTGCTGAAGTTTTGTCATAGAGGTCCTTGAATACTGTTGATCTAAGTGATACAAGGGCATATTAGTTCACTAATGAGTTAACTTTTGTTTTTAATGACACATATGGACAAATGTTTTTAGAAACAGCAACACAAACCCAGAAAGTTTTATCTGGAAAATAGACTGAGACCATATAGTAACCTCTTTTTAAAAGTTTATATAGTCAGCAAATGCTACATAGTATTAATTGTGTCTGGAAAATAAATGGCTTACAAGTTTCTGAAAGCATCCTCCTGCAGAACGTTTGGGAGGCTCCCAACGACATCAGGTTGGAGATAGTTCACTGCTGACACAGGCAAAACCTGGCTTAGGATATCCACACAGTCCAAAGCACTCAGAGCCAGAAAGCATTTGTCCAGTGTTACAAGGAACAAGGTCCTGTTTACTCCTGGGCTTTGAAAAAGTCTCTCTCTAGTCTTGTCCCAATCAATAATAATATTTCCCATTTCCTGCAAGCAACAAAGGGTTGAAAGAACGTCTCTTTGATTAATTCAATCTATTGTTCATTTTGAGGCCTAACAGAAAGCACTCTACAAACAATATGGTGCAAAATACTGTCTGGTTGCATTACTTCAGATAACTCCTTTCTGGCATTGGCTAGAGATCAGCTTGAATCTTTTGACAAAATCAAAACGAAAAACAGAAAAATAATCCAAATGGCTGAGGTTATAGTGTGTGCTCTCATGAATGAATTAGTTACTTGGAAAATGAAAGGACATTGGAATTCAATAGGTATTATTTCATGCATAATTTAATATGTAGACATCTCTAGAATAGACCTTTTCCCATGAAGTATTTCTTGCAGCCTTTACTACAAACATCTCCTCCAGAAGATGGGGCAACATCAAAGAACCAAGCGCAGGGAATAAAGTCACCCTGGTTGGGGATGGATTATTAGGTTGCTCCGTCTCACAAGTCGACGTGTCTAGGACAGTCTATTCAGAGCTGATAATCCTGGGCTTGGTGATTTGTTCATGCAACAGTATCAGTCCTGGAAGAACTGGGTGTGCCATTTGAGAAGACAAAATTTACAGTTTATTGAAAGGGCTTATGCTCTACTGCTCTGGCTCCCAGTGCGCGCTGCACACGTATGCTGTGTGCTTTGGCAGCAGGAGCTGCACCACCATTGTTTGAATAGTGGATTATACACTGTTTGTTCTGGGCAGTCACCTCCTGCGTCTGGGAAAACACTCTCCCTTTCTCCCAGATTAATCTCCACCCCCTCAGTGATACCCATGCTGGAGGCACTTCTTCCCAGCAGGGAAGATGCCAAGTGCTCTCACACACCGGGCTGTGATCCCACCCCTGCAGTGGAGATCCCCTCTGCAGGGGGGAACCTCTCTGGGTGGCACTCACTGACTCCGAGTGAGACTTTTAAGATGTGTCACACAGGGAACACACCACAGAAGCAAGCAAATGATGTTATGCCGCCTCCACTCCAAATTGCCTAACAATTTTCTTCCATGCTCCCATAACTAATTAACAAGATAACTAACTTCACCTTCTTTAGTCATCTTGGCTCTCTTTCTAGCCACTGAAGAGAAGCAGATACTCCCTGAGAACAACAGGTCCTACCTACCTTAGATACTTGTGTAGGAAGGTAAATTGCTCTCTGGAGATGAGTTTCTCTCCACTGATTACAGAGAAAATCCAGATGACTGACTTGTCACCAAACTCTTAGACAACAAGAATTAAACGAGTAAGTCAAACCTAAGGAGAGGGGCTCCTAGAATCTCATCCAAGCCAGCTAAGTAACTGCATGACGTGTGCTGTGAGACCCCCAGTCTGGCCCTTTCCCATTTATCTAAACCATTGACAGCAGCTTTTATTTTTCACAAGTGCAAAGTGACTTACAAGATGGTCCTTTCTGCTGTTGAAGAGATACTTCATTGCAGTTTGGAACTGCTGCTGATCAAGCTGTTGAAATTCGGATAGTAGTCGCCTAGGCTGGTATAAAAGGTTCTTCAGGTAACTTTTTATGGACATCTGAAGTATAAAAAAAATATGTGTAATATACATAAAACTTGTACTATTGTACTGGGGGCATCTTTTACTCCCTGAAAATCTCCACTTAAGGAGAGATAAGTGCTTAGCTCCTGTATTGTGTGTGTTGTCAATGACTAGAATAGCTATACTCAACACAAATTGTAAACAAAAATAATCTAAATGTAATTCTGAAAGACAGTAATTTTTAAATCCTATTCTTGGCTTCATGAGTGAGTCTTCTTCAGTGAGCCATTTAACAAAAATGCCTCAGTTTCTCACTTCATAAAACAAGAGTAATAATGCTTTTCTGCTTCACACAGCAGAGCTGTGAAAATGAACCTTTTAAAGTGCTCCAAAAAATGAGGTACTTTGTGCATATTATTATTACTTAAGAAAAAGGAAGGAAATGTGCAATTGGATAGGAGGAAAAGTCTGTACCAGGTCGTAAGGCAAAAATATTCTCTCTCACATGAAACTGCATTACCAGTTAACAATCTCATGCCTGTTTTGAAAATCTAAGGGGAATTATAACACTGGAACAAAAAGCACTGTAAGACTCATTAGCACCAGACTGGAGTAAAATCCCTTCTAATTCCTGACAGAATGATTTCAGAATTGGTTTGGAATTTGAGTTGAAACTGTTCGTTCTTGTCTTTGCTTAGCTTGCATTGCCACCAGCAAATATTAACATAGTCAGGTCCCTGTTGTCTAGGGGGGTCAGGCCTGATTACAGCCTTAAATTGTTAATAAATCTAGTCAAATGGGAAGAGGCAGTGTTAGTTTCCTGCAGGTTTGGGTGAGCTGTGACAGTGAAATGGAGCTTGGGAAAAGGTTTGAGCGCTGTGGAGCTGCATGGCCGTGGGCTTTTGGGAATACCTGAGGCTCAGAGATTGCACATTTGACACCTTCCTTTTTCAGAGTGTGTGTAGGGAGGGGGTCAGGTTTTGATTAGCAGGCTACGGCTCCAACTTAAACCAGCTCATAACTAATCATAATGACCAGGGATAAAGAACAATGACTTCTTGCTATGTCGCTTCCACATTGACAATTTACAAAAACAGAGCTCAGAGGAGCCTTAAAAGGTGGATGCATTTTGTAGGATGCTCTGGAGTCTCTCATTCCATCAGAAGCTGTGCAAACTACATCCACGGTCAAAATCTGGGAGAAACCTGCCATTTTGCAGAGAAATACACATACTGATGTGTATACACTCAATTTAGAAGCAATCGCTGAGTCTGAAAACTCCTAATTTCTGCTTTCCGTCAGAGGAGAAGCATAAAGATCTTTCTTGTTATTTCTGCCTTGCATTCTGCTGCAATCTTAGGGGAAAAAAAACGAACCAAAAAAACTATTCCTATTTCCTACTTATCTGCCACACTGTAGATCTGTTAGTTACCTCTATTATTGACAACCTAGTTTTGGCTACAGAGACAGGCTGCTTCTTTCATACCTTTTTAAATAAGAATTTTCATGCATTTTAAATGGTACAAACCTGTAGGCTGCTAAGAGTAAACATAACTTCCTGGGCATGAAAATATGCCATGACTTTTGTAAGCATATCTGCTGTCCAGACATTGGAACTGTAACAGAAAAGAGGACCAAAAATGCCAGTAAAATAATACAACATGTAAAATAGCAGATTAGGAGACAAAACAAGAATAAGAAAAGCAAACACTGTTAGTAACATCATAATGACACCAGTATTCAGCTTTTTGGCCTAACAAGACTAATAGCCAACCTATTTAATGCAATGAAAACGTGTGGTTCAATGAAGAATGGAATGAATAAATTACGGGTTTTTTAATCCCGTACCACAACCACCCACAATAATCTCAATTTTCCAACATGTTGCCATTAGTATCATCACCAGGCATGAGACAAGCTGTGCTGTGGCTAGTCCGGAGCCACAGGTGTGCTTCCTGGCACCCCATTATGCCTGTTCTGATCTGCTTGTAGAAAGAAAGTACAGTGACTAATGGCTGCTGCCTTTCCCTCAGCAGAGTCATTCATTTCAGTGCGTCTTCTATACACTTACACCATTGATTTTCTCAAAATACGTAGGAGTGGAATTGCCTTTGAGGCTTATATTGCTCTTTCCAGTTTAGACAAAATTAGCAAATAATTCAAAAGTTGCCAGGAGCTGGAGGAAGTGGGATGGATGGGGGATGAAGCAGGACTGAAAGATGGACAGAAAGCTAGCACTGCACCTAGTTTCCTTAAGAAGCCATTCTGAAACATATGAACAAAATTAATTATCAAAACTTTTGAAAATTGTAGCAGGTATTTATTCTCAGCCTCATTCAATGCATGTTTTTTTCTTTATCGTGAAAAACAGCTTTTTCCTTGTTAAGAGGAAATACTCCTCACAGGAAATCTAAATCAAAGTAATCATATATGCCAATTTCATTCTATCCATAATGTTCCAGTTTCTGTGGAAATGAAACAGATCATATCTGAAGTGCAAGATGATACCGAAAATCAAGATGGTGAGAGTAATACATTACCTCTGAAAATGAAGTATATCAAGGAGGGCTACACATGAAAAATGGAACATAAAAAGTTATGGTGAGATACTGAGTTTTAATTCCTTTTAGAAGCATAAGTGGGAGCAATTTTGCACATTACCATTCAGATATTTCCCAGTTATTACTTCTTCCTAAGGAAAAAATGATAAATATATGTAATAAATTATTATTTTTAGATTATAATAATAAATGTTAGTAGAGAGATCAAATAAAAATACTAACCACAGCTTTGTGTAATAATGGAGGCAAATCTGTAAAAGATCATCCCATTACTAAAAATTGATTTAATGTTCTACCATTCAACTGTTATACAAAAACACATGTACTGTATGCAGTGAAACTATATATACACATATAATTTATTTATAAGCATTTAATGCAGTGTTGATTAAATGTATTTACAGAAAAACAGTGAAAATAAAAGGCTATTAAATAATAAGCAATGTTAGTTAAATTCTTTGCTGGCATAGCTCCATGAAGTCAAGAGAGCAGAGAATATGGTCCTAGTTACTAAACAGTACTGCATCTATTTTACTACACATAGCTTTTTCCATCCACACAAAATATATCCCTCATACAGGAGTTCTGGTCTTACCTTCAGAGTTCTGACTGTGGGTAATCTCAGCATGATTCATTGATATCAATAAGAAACATATCTTCAAAAGTCTGGACATTTCTTCTAGTGTTTATTAGAATCAGAAGATACTTGGATTGAAAAGGAAAATAAAAAGAACAGAGTCAAAAGGCAATATTCACCCAAAACTTTCATAGCCGTAAATTAGAGACACCTTAAGCTACGGAGTACAGATAGAGATCAGAATGATCTAGAACTGTTTGCTCCCAATTTTTTAATTTAGATCTTTTTTCCAGAATAGAGATATATTTTATGCACATACAAGTCCGCCAAGTGTGCATGTGCAGCCAGAGTTATTTCCCCTTTACCAAGTAGATCTTTTCATTTTCTTCCTAGTAGCACCATTTATTTACTACGCCACATTCCACCTAAATATGACTTAAATGCAGTTTTGTTAAAGCAAACAAATACATTCTTTTAAACTCAGATAAAATAGAAAAGAAATAGAGGGAGTGAAAAAGGAAATAGTAAAGCTTTTTCTAGCTCGTTCAGTTGCCTGCATGATTACTGCAGACCAGGTCTGGGACCCTCCATTTGCAGATGCCCAAACTCAAGCGGTGGGAAGGCCTGGCCCTCTCGCTTGCCCCGTGTCAGTGCAGGGTGCTCCAGGCAGGGAGGGTGAAGGCGCGCTCCCCTCCCCTGCTGCCGCCACTCTGCAAAAAGGGGGAAAATGTCCTTAGGCCCTTCTGAAGCAAAGGGAGGGCGACACATTTGGGAAACGGAGTTCAAGACCATGCCACTTCATCTAGATGGATCAAAGCTCTAGTCTTTGTACTCATGAGAAGTGTACCATCAGTTTTTCACCATCAGCTAGGACATAGTCTCTACGGAAATATGTGTTTCAGTAGCTCTTGCTATTCCTGCTGCTCTGTGCTGTGCAGCATAAAGATCACTGAAAGACAAATTAGCTGGAAGGGCAGTAACGGGATACCCGGAGCTTTTCACCAGGGTGTCACTGGTTCTCATCAGAAAAGACTGACAGTCTCACAGTTGTCCTACGTGAAATGAATCTGTTGCTTTCGGTCTGGTTCCTGAAGGACAAGGACACACATTGCAATAATGCAACGGGATGGAAAGGAAGCGGGAGACTGAGCAGGTCTCGCTCACACAGGCGTTTCTGCAGCCATGTCCCCTCCCCAGCGCTGAGGACCATGAGCTGCTTTAATCCACATTGCACCAAGTTTACTGCAGAGAGGATTTTCTGCCTCTGCACCCTCAGCCTGGCCCTCTGCCCAGCCATGAAAGTCACCATCCCCACAGGTAAAACAACTAATTAATCTGAGATATTAGATGATGCCCTGCTCTACAGACTGCAGCTTCTTACACTGGGATTAGTCCCCAATTTTAACAAATGACACAGAGGGCCCCGCTGGCCAACTTCGCTCTGACCCCAAGATGACTTTGTTAGGTTTTCTCTCCCTTTCCTTCATTTCAAGGGTTCACCTACAGCCACACTTAATTTCTGCATTTCTTTTTGTTGCCGAATTTGGATCCATTTTCTCGCGCTCTCTTTTTTTTTTTTTAAAGTTCTCTGCCACAGCTTGAGTTACAGATCTGAACATTTGATAAATACAAATGCCTTTTTCAGATTGTTTAATCTCATGTATCAGCAAGGTATTCTTATGAAAACCTCTTTTAACAGTCTCTGGCAATACTTCAGTCTATCACAAATACTTAACTCCAGTCTTGTAACAGGAGTGACTAAAACTGATGGATGATGAAAAATTTAAACATTAGACTTTAAGAAGCTATTGCCTCTGTCCTGTTCTTGCACACACTGAAACCCTTTTCAGCTATTCTTTTAGAAGCACCACAGTGCACGTCTCTCATTCAGACATATCTGGTTTCCTAGACAATGAACTTTCTTGTGTTTGTTTCTGCCTTTGCCCTATTAATTTTGCAGTAAGGTTTGATTACTCTGCATAGTTTAAATCATGTTACCAATGTCAATCCCAATTTGTTTATTCCAACTCATTCACTTTGATCAGGGAGTGTATTTTAATTAAAGCGTGCTAAATTAATACATAAGGAGAGTAAACACTAAGGAAAGTGCTTTTTTATGCTAACTCCAGTGGACAATGAGCAGGTGCAGAAAAAGTCTGCTGTGAAATAGCCCTGCTTGGTAAGACAATCTGCAGGATGAAATAGTTCCTTTTGTCAGTGAAACTAGTGTGTCCGCAGAAGTTCACTTCAGCTTTTAGACAGTCCCAAATCACCCTGTGGGGATCTCTTGCAGATATGATCCAGCATTTCCCCAGAGTGTTCCTTGCACCACGGCAGCACATGCTGTGATCAGATCTCTGGGATGTCACCCTTGCAGCACTCTCTGGTTATGAGGACCTCCCAGATTGCCTTCTCCTCTTGCTCCCTAAACAGCCGCTCTTCCATGTAAAGAAATCCTAGACATTTTAAAACTCACTCTGATACAGCCGCTGCCTTATCTGAAGCTTGATAACCAGAAAGCTAACCTCATAATCAGAAGTCTTGCTGATAAGCCCCTGTACGGCCAGCACCCGTCCTCCCCCTTGCAGCCAGGCTCTCAGCACCTCTGAAAAAAAGCCCTATATGCAGTGAGGGAACCCTCAAGGGGTTCAGGCTGGAAAGGGAGAGAGGGAAGCAAGGGGAGAGCAGAAGAGAAGAAAGAGATGGTGGGTTCTTGGGGAGACCCAGGACCCCAGGGCACTTTACCTGCCTCTGCTGCGTGCACCTCCGTCCCCGCACTCCAGTGCAATGAGCTGGGCAGCTCCAGCCAGGGACCCCGAGAGCAGGGGGCAGGGACTGGGGCCAGCACCGCCTCGCAGCCTCAGGTGCCTGCCCAGCAGCACCCAGCCTTCAGCCAGAGGGGAGGGGAAAAGTCTCCTCTGCTGCGGGGCTCAGAGGGTGAGGGACTCCCACAGCAGGCAGAAGAGGATGCTCCCCCTCCTGAGATGAAGAGAGCTCAATGAGTTGTGTGGGGGAAACACACAGGGCCAGGCTGGTGCTGGTGCTGCCCCGCACCCTGCTCCCCCCGCCCCCCCACCCTGAGCATGGGCAGGCGGCCCTGGGCTCCTCGGAGCAGAATACGAACTGACTGTACCTGGGATCACCCAGCAAAAGGGAGGTGTGGTTTCTGTGAGATGAAGTTGTTCCAACTTTGTGTTGAAAGTTTCCGACTAAATCATGTCCTTGCACAGCATCTTTTTCCTGCGATGCAACACATCCAGTGCCACCTTGACAGAACAGATAGTTTAGTTACTCTCCAGGGTGAAACACTGCACACTCGCGAGACCACCAAAGTGTGACTTGCACATGTCACAGACATGCAGAGGATGAGGCAGGCTCCCCAGGCCCGGGAGTAATGAATTTGGACGTTGCAACAAACACTTGTCCCCTTGGATTACACCTTAAAGTATTTCAGGCAATTTAATCAACTACTGGACTCAGGAGTTTCTTTACACGGGCTGTGTGAGAAGACATTAACTGCACACAAATCCACTCTCAAAGTCTGGAAAGAGGAAGAAGTCCCTTCCCTGACACAATGAGCCACGCTGCGCCCCTTCCTTCGCAAGGAACTCTGATTTTAGAAGTACAGGTGTAGGTACAGTCCCTCAGGGCTACTCCGTACATTCAACAGGACTAAGCAGGTTTTTGACCCTGTTGAATTTAAGCTTACTCTGTTCATAGCTTTTCCCTGTTATTGCTCATGTTTTAGTAAGTGTTTTAATTCCCCATCTCAAGCGTAAGAATACTTGTTTAAATGGAGGGAACAAAATAGGAAATCATAAGGAAAAAAACCCCAAACATTTACATTGCACCTTCTGTCCCAAAACCTCTCAAACCTATTACAAACCAAAGTCCCAAGTGACAGGACTAAAAGATATGAGACATGAAATGTATAGTCTCTTGTGTGATTTTTAAGCTGCGGGATTAGAACACTTAAGTACCTTTGAAGAAGTTTGTCTTAATACACATTTGCTACATGAAGCTAAATTCATTGCACATTGAGAAACATATTTTCCCACTACTAGATGAGTACAAATAAAGGTAACAAAACAAAATGAATGGATTCACTCCAGAGCATAATAGCTCATTTATCCACAGACAAATCTAATTGTACTCTGTGCCAAAATTCAACAGCACACGCTGAAACGAGAATAATACTGAGCCTGAATTAGTGTTGAAGAAACCCCACCAGTCAAACCCCTCGCCCCATACTACAGAATACTTACCATTCCACAAAGATGACTGAGAATAAAAGGCTATTAAATTAGCAAGAGAAATCACTAACCGTCAGGCAAAGGAAGTTCAAGGTAAGCCTAAAAAGAAGTATCCTACCTGGCATAAGATCACCAATCATTAAAAAAACCCCAAAAACAAAACGCACAACTTTTTCAGACTTTAAAAGGAAAAGATAAGTCAGTTCTTACTTTACTTACCAGCTGATACACAAGCTGAGGTTTCTCTGCTCTCTCACAACACTTACATCCCAAGCAATGCAAGACATACACCTGCCAGTTCTGTACTACTTACGATGCCGCTTGTTGTTTTAAAGGAAGGTTATATCCCAACTGCCAGAAATTACCCATTTTAAATGGAGTTTTTAAAACAAGACATGTTAAAATAAATAGCATTTATTTAGTGTTCCTGAAGAAAAGAAAACGTCCCAAGCTAGCAAAACCTTCAAAATCAGGTCCCTACAGCCTGATCCTCAGAGGCAGTTTGACGCACTAAATTTGCAAGAAACTGCCTGCAAGTTTTTTAAGTTAAAAACTTTTGGGAACAACTTGCTTAGAAAGTTTGTTATTAAACCCATCAGTTTAAAGTGCAGTTTTGGCAAGTTCTACCATAACCCTTTTAGCTGGAAAATGGCATATGCAAAAGCAATGAGGATTTATGAGGCTTTGAGAGGAATATGAAGGAAACCCAACCAAAAGTGATACCTTTTTTGTGGACTGTTATCCCTTTAAACAATACTTAAATGCTGTTTAAATAAACGTAAGGTTGTGCTGCTACCAAGAGCTTGATTCTCAACACAAAGAGCAGCTGCTGCAGACAAGCGTGGCTATGGTTACAAAAATGAACACAAAAGTTAATGCAAAAAGTCATCTCAAAAAAGTTTATTAGCATGATTAAAAACATGTGAAGAATGACAGTAAGAGAGAAAGTAACTTATCATGGAAGAATATCCATTTCAACAGTTTATATTCAACAAGGCTTGAACTGAATGGATAACTTTATTGCCAGATTTCACTTGATTTCTTTAACAACAGTTCACATTGTATCAGTTTCATCATAATTAGGACTATTGCTTTTGTTTGGATCTGATCCCTGTTGCAGGTAAGTATAAAAAAATATCCCGCCATTACTGCTGGATTGCAGAATGCATTGTTGGTTTAAGAGCTGGTAAAAAAATTCTCAACTGAAGAGTCTGTTTAAAAAACAACCTTTTTTTCCTAATCGCACTACAAAGAAATACATTAGTATTTTGGCCTTTAAATTTCTTACATGGTATTTATTTAGCATGGCAATCCCCGAATTCCCTCCCTTTAAGTAACCATAAATCAAATGCCTCTTTCAGAGGCTGCTTCTTGGGTTAGATTCTGGAGATTTACTTCATACACGCTTACACTGGCTTGAGGACAAAGACAGCATCATCTAGTACATAGTAGTCATTATACATATCACCTTCACATAGGTATGGCAGTCTGGTGAAAGCCTCTATGGCAAAACCAGCTTTACTGAAAACTTCTGGCAGGCTATTCACCTGTTCTTCCCAAGTGTGCCCTTTGATTTCCAAAACTTCTGAGGGCTTTTCCCACTTGCCACCTACTGAGAAAACAAAACAGTTTTGTTTAAATTATAAAGAAAACTTTATTGCGTGTTGCATTTTCTTACAGAAAGCATATCACACAGATTATATTCCATTCCACTCCAAATAGGAGGTTGACAAGCCATTTGTAGAGTTGTTGCAAGATCAGTTCAAGTTTTTGCCTATTGTTCAGAGCAGCTCCTTCTTAAGGTTATGTTTTGTTACATTTTTAACTAGCAGTTCCAAGACTGGCTGAAAAGTAACTTCCACTAGTGAGGCTGGTGTTCAGCAGACATGGACAGACAGACAATTTAATGACGATCTTTTCCAGCATTATAAAATTATTTCTTTATGCCCACTGTCTGGCCAAAGATGGCTTCAGGTAATTACAGTAAATAGAGCCAGCAATTTGAAAATTATGATTTGCTCTGAAGCTTCCATCAGCAGACCACCACATTATAATGGATGGCTAAGGAATCTTTGTTCCTCCAGTGGCCACCTACTAGCTGATATGGTAAAGACTGCCTCGGGTCATATAAAATTAAGAAGCCAAGCACTTGTAGCATGCTGGAAAACATGTTGTCATTTGTTATATCCAATGAAATAATCTGAAGGATTATAGGTACAACTCTCAGAAGTTCAAAATTTAAAACTCTTCACTCATTTTCCAAGTAACGTCATCCACAAATAACAAATGTTTTCTGGTTTGGTCTGTACCTTTAACCAGTTTGCTAAATGCCATAGTAAACACCCTTTTAAACAGGAAGTTTAAATCTTATGATTCAGAGCATTCTGCAACTCCAAAGATTTCCTAAGTTCCTCTTCCTTCAAGCAGAATCATTTCCAGAAAGACACAAGAAATGGCATCTTTCAACCAATTAAAGAACGTGCTAATGCTGGCATTTGACTGGATTCTGTACGGTGCTGGTAAGACTTTTTTTTAAGCTTCTTATGTTTAACTGCTATTACATGGGAATACAAGATTGAAAATGTTGTGGTTATGATTTGCAACATAGCTCACAATAAGAGCAGTAAAAAGTTTTGCTGAGAATCAAGCTAATTGCTGCTATCTTCATACAACTTCCAACTTAAACAACTGTTAGCAAATGCTTTTTCTTCCAAAAGTCTGAAATGCTCCTGTAATCTATGATTTCTGGGTCAAATCCTACTGCACTTTCCTGCAAAGAATGTTCCAGCAGCAGCAGCACCGTTTCAGTGCAGCTGTGCTTGTTTGGGAGGAGGGTTTGGTAAGTTCAGCAGACAGTATCTACATGAACTGAAGCCATGGAGTTCTGCTCTGTAAGGCCACCCAGAGACCTAGAGTAAGGTGGAAAAGAGAAGGGGATCAACTGCAGAAGCACAAACTACTGCCTTTCACCACACAGGGTACAAGTACATTGATATTACTACAATCTTCAGATTGCTGTAGCTGCTATGGAACGGCTCTGATGTTGATCTGACACAGAAGTAGAGTTTCATCTTATTCCTGTAGAAGTCACAGACACTGAATCTGCTTGGATTTGGTCCATAAAACACTCAGTGAGAAAAATGATGAAGGGACAATGCTGATTGTCCACCATGGACAGGCTTATAAATTGTGTATCAGCAGTAGATCAAGAGACTTCAGTTTATTTTTCTTCTAATTTGTTATTTTCTATGAAGTAGAAAAGGATGCTGTTAAGCTACTACCTTCATTTTCACTGCAATAATCTCAATTCCATTGTTTAATAACTAAGCAATTTATTTGAACAAAATTAAATACACTAAAATAGTATTTCAATTATGGATTTCAATAAGGACTTTAAAAAAATTGCCCAGACCAGTCATATTAAACCTTACATTTCAGTTCCTTAATTAGAATTCTCTTCTTTGATTAACCTTCCTGTTTTCTCTGCACACATTTTTAAATGTCAGAACTAACAAGCAGTATTATTATCCTTAGAAACCCAGATTCAATATATGTGATGAAGTGGAAGAATGTCTAGGAACTATTATGAATTCTAATCAATGTTATGAAATTGCTAAATTATAAATGTCTCCATTTATGACATTTCCACTGCCTGCCATCAGGCTGTCTCGCTTGACTCAGATCAGGAACAGCGGAGGAGAGAAGAAACCCTTGCAGAACTACTCCGCTGAGCATCTAGAGTTATGTCACACGACACTCACCCCCTCACTGCCCATTATCCCCCCCCAAATCCCCAAAACACTCAGGACTAAATCTGAGGCAGGGAACTACACAAACTATTCTTTTGGTCTTCTCCAGGGCCAAAGGAGACATTCACATTATTTTAGATATATGAATCTTCTCTATACATTTTCAGAAAAACAGAAAGTCAAGCACATTACCACATACATAAAACTATTAAATGACACATGGGCAAGCTGTAGGAATTATCTAAAAGAAAAGTTTGCTGGAAACAACCTTAAAAATTTCAAGTTTGAAACATGGCTGGTTTTCCTCCTTTCCTGCCACCTCTTCTCGAATGAACCAGAAGTAGCTTATTTTCTTTTTAGATTGTGCCTTGCTTTTTAACTGTCCCTCACATTACCAATTGTTTATTCTCAACAGGTACTGCAGATACCTGCAAAGTCACTGTAACACAACCCAGATTTCAGGAAGCTGACTACTCCAGACACACTGTGCTCCTAACATGTGCTTTCTCTGCCTCTGGATGCTCCTCATCCCCACCTCAAGTTCTATGGTTTCGCTTTTTAACTAATGAACATGAGGATCTGTGTACTCCTGAATGCAGAGATGATCAGAAGTACAAAGCACATTTCTCATCAGAAAAAAACATTTCACTTCAGATCAATGATCTGACTGTAGATGACAATGCTGTTTATATCTGTGGAATAGCATTTCCAGATTCAAGTTCACCCCATTCTAAACAAACAGGAGATGGAACAGTACTAACAAAAACAGGTCAGTTGCTCATTCCTTCTTAATGAAGCATCTTAAAAGAAATAAATTATCTTTCCTAAATACTCTCTTTATTTACACTTTCAAGAATGGCATTTAAGATGGAAATACCAACAAAACCATTAGGAGTAGTATGACTATATTAAAGTATTAATAGTAAAACCATGGAGGAATTCTACAAATAAGCATCTTAACCTCGCTTGCTAATTTAGTGTTCTGTCACATGATGCAAATGACTCTAGAATTCTACAAAAGAAAGAAGCTTTGTACTCGTGTTATCTAACCATACTCTACATCCTCTTACATAAAGACTTTAACGGCTATCAGAAAGGAAGTATCAACAGAAAAATGAGAAGTAGAGAAACTGACATTTAGTGGAAATACGTGCAACAGAGTACAGAGTCTCCAAACTGGGGATTCACTGTGCCAGCTTGAGAAAAAGGTCTTAGTTCTGAACCTTTGTATCATTTACCTTCTAGTTAAGAAAGTGATGAGACTTCATTAACTACATTCAGTTTTACATGCCTAAAATAGAAAAAACACCCAACCTAGCTGGATTATTACTTTCCCTATATTCCTTCCTTCCTCTATCTAATTGCATTTCTGAACAAAAGCCTGTAAGCTTTATTCAGATACTCCCTTACGAGAGCACAAAACTGGATTCTATTCTCTGTCTGCCCCTAAAGGAAGGGTTCATAATCAAAAAACCCAAATCTCCATTGCCCTTGCAAACATTCAGGGAAACAAAAGAAAAGTGATCTCACTAAGGAATTTAGACTGAAAATGAACCAGAAAATATTGATGGGTATAAGGGTTTTTAATTCCTCAGAGGAAGGGGGCTGAAATGCAGAATCTTAAGAAAATTATGTGAATCAGAAGAACTGTCCTTTATTCTAACACTCACTTTTAATAAAGGAGCAGAGAAGCAGCACAGCAATGGAAAACTCCTCTTCATCTTCATGATCATCGCCTCATCCTTACTGTTTCTATACAGCACTACTGTATTCACATTCTTTGTAGTCTACAAGGTAGGCTCAAAGTGATTTTTCTGATTTTGTTCATTTTGTAAATCTAAGCAGTTTTAACATCTGCATAAGGAGAATAAAAAGATATTCCTAGATTCCGTAACTTTTATGATTAAGTTTTAAAGAGGTGGTTGGTTGAAGTTCACATGCTGCACTCATCTGCAAACTCTTGTGTGGCACATACCTGTACTCTCAATAGCAATCACATTTTCTTTTTTAGTAAAATGTCTAAAAGAAAAGGTATTCTAAAGTTGAAATTACCCTGAGAGTATTCATCAGCAAGTTGGAGATTATCTATCAAGGCACACTCAAACGGCAAAACTAGAAATTACCACCGTAAGTCATCAGCTCTCTGGATTAGTTTCCAGTAAAAGTAAAATAATTTAAATTTAATGTCAAAGTATTTGTGAGCTGCAGTAAAGTTACTGCAGACTGACTTTACTTGTGTAATGAAATTCTATTCATATATCATACATATACAGAAGAGAGACCTTGGTAAAATTTAAAAATACCAGAGATGTGGAAGAAGTTTTATACTTACAGGAAACAAACACATTAGAATGTACCTAGTTAAAAATTACATAACTACTGGATTTTTTTTTTTTTAAATCTAGAACAAAATTCGTGTTTAGTTAAAAACAAACACCCAAAGCTGCAAATGGAATCTTTACATAGTAATGAGCCTTTGACATGAGAATGAGGACTTCACAGTCCTAACTGATACGATATGATAAAATGGTTCTTTGCTGTAGTAATCACTGTCTAAGCATAAAGACAGGACAGTCGTCTTGATTTTTGTTTTTCTTTAAACTAGGTGACGTAGTATAGTGGGAAAAATTAATCAAGCCTTGTTCAGGGGAAAAACTGAAATCTGTGATGCCATTGGTTTATTTTTGAGAATTGGGTAGTGCTTCAGGCAGGTCCCACTGTACTCAAAGCACAAATACTTGCAACATCTCCTACCAGAAACTGAAAAAGGCCTTATACGCTTGAAAGCTTCTCTGATTTTTCCAATGGTATAAGCTGATCGAATGAAAGACTTACCTACAAACTGTTTGACACTGTACAAGGGCACTGCTTTTAACTATTCTGCTACCTTAGCAGTTGGCTTCTCACTTTATGTTTTAATTGTTTTCTATTTTATTATCCCTCCCTCCAGTTAAAACAAAAGCTGCTAAAGAAAAGTGGGAATGAAGACCAAAGAACAGAGGACTGTGTATGTTATCACTTTGTTTGCTTTGTCTGTGATTCAGAGCTTCCCCCCCCCCCCCCCCCGTCTTTTTAAAGTATATTGGGCATCAATTTTGTGATTAATTGATGATTCAGTTAAAGAGACATTCAGAGCTGTTAAGGCCTCACTTCAGATTTGTACAAGACTAGTTAATGATTTTACATTTAACTAATTTTAACTAATTAGTTAATTAATTTATTTTTAACCAATTGGATACAGGATCAAGTCAATCCATGTAAAGGTCATCTCTAATATACAGCTTCCTTTACGTTTTAAGTAAATTTTGTTTGAACTTCTTCTGAAAATAACAGGTTTTGCTATAAATTTTTTGTTTGTTTAAATGGTGCACTCAGGTAAGCCCTAAAGTATTTAAAACAAGTCTATTAAGAACCTCTATCACCATGTATCCTTGAATAAAAATCAGAAGCCATACACTTAAATATCCATTAAAGAAGGTATATATGTTAAGAGATGTAATATTAATGTAATTTAAAACCCTTCTGCCTGCCAAACCATATGTTATTTAGTAACATTCCCAAAGATATATACAGGGAAAAAATCAGAATTATAAAAGGTAGAAAAAGATGTTTCCCCCAACTTCAAATGTAGCACTGACCTAGACTGCTGTAAATGATTTGCAGAAAATCAGTAGCGGACGAAAAATTTTTCAAGCAATTGCCCAAGAACTTCAAAAGCAGAGGTACGCTGAACATTGCCGACAGCCTGTAAGTATCTATCTGTCAATACTGAAATATATGGGGAAAAAGAACTGACAGTTTTTAAGAGTATATAATTTCTATTTCCTCTGGAAAGAGACTTTTCTTTTTTAAAGTTAATAAAGGTCTAAAAAAAGTATTCTGCACAACAGTCAAAGACATTACAAACCATTCTAAATGACCATACATATACAATTTTATATATATATGATAGTACATACCTTATAGAATGTATGTATGTACATTTAAAAATGAAGCTTCCATAAATTTGTATTTTGCCAAGAAGAGGTCTCAACAAGTGGTTCTGGATTTTTTTTGTAAAATGCATAGAGCTATTAAGAGTACATTTCTGAAAAATATTTCTATTGTAGTTCCTCTTGCTCCCTTAGCCCAGGGTAGCTAGGTGACAGAAACGTAACAAAACTGTTATAAAAGCTTTACAACATTCTTACAGGTATTTCCCCTTCCTTCAACTTACAGAGCCTAAACTAAGTATTCAACATCACTGGGTAAAGCCACACAACTTATTTCATCATTCCAAATTTAGGCCAATAAGTCTTATATGACCATATGACAATAACTTTGCATACGCCATGTAAGTTACAAAAAAACAACTTTAGAAGTGACATGTATTTGCAAGCAAAGAAAATGGCTTCAAAATCCCACTTCAAAAATGTTGCTTCTCTTGAGAAACAGTATAAATTCTTTCCTATTCTGAGCATGGACCGTGCCACTTCAGACACACAAGGAGAAACCAAAAGAAACATAGAACAAAGTCAAACTCTTCTCCTCTATACAGTTTTACTTCATTTATTTCCATACAGCCCCAATTGCTTTCCTCTGTAGTTACCCCTTTAAAGACTTCAAGTCCCTGCTGACGTGACCTGGTCCTTGGTTTGCGCATCAGATAAGAACACAGTGAAAATAAGGGGTATGGTTTACTGCCTCTGAGCTCCCTGGAGATTAGGAAAAGCCAAGAGAAAAAGAAGTATGTTTTGAATCCTGTAGAGGCCACATGGACAAAAGCAACTGGATAAGTGGGGAGAAAGGAGTTTACTGAAACAGTAAAGGGATGGAGTTTGCCTCAAAAAGGAATTCCTGCTTTTATTAAAAAAAAAGTTCACATCAGTAACAAAATACTTCTAAATTTTTCCCCTAGGATGATTTGGAAGATGACACTGTTTATCAGAACAGATGAGCATGTGCGGCAGTTCAGATTTGTTCAATATTTCTCATGCAAGCAAAGGGGCAGATGAGGAAGTTAAGCTTCTTCACAGATTTCCTTTGCTTTAAAAAGAGAGAAGAAAACCTTGCAGGGCAGTGTTCTTCAAGAGTATTTTCTAAACAGATCACCAAACCCAAGTGCATCATACATTACATCTGTGTTATGTATTACTTCCATTTTTCATTCTGCAAGAATAAGAACTGTGGGAAGACTTCATCTTTCATAAGATAGCTGCTAATGCTTCACAAAAGTTTCCTTTTTCAGTTTAGATTTAATTCTATGTCTCTCTTTCTTTTTACGTAAATTTACATGTATTAGTTTTACATGAATTGAGCATTTGTGAAAGATGTATGATAATTGACAGCAGCAGAAAATAAACTCATTTCATAGGTGAAGTTCTGGTTGTAGTCATGTTAAAGAGATGGTTATCGACGTGACAAATATACAGATCAACAGTTACTGAGTCTTAACAACAGCTTAAACAGAGCAAAACCTAGGTATTCCGTAGACAGCCAAGCAGAAAAAACAGACAATATAAATGCATGTACTATCATGGTAAAGCTCATCTGGGATGGGAGCTTCTTCCTAGCCTATTTAGGAAAGGAAAGTAGTGGTCACAGTGAGAAGGTTGCTCCTGCAATATTAAACTTCACTTGCTAGACAGACAACCCCCATCTTCCAGTCCTACCATCCAAAGCCAGGATTAGCTGGAGCACTAAGTTTTGCCTTTACATGCCTGTTCAACATGGATACAAGCATCAACACAGAAGTATACTACCTACTCAAGGTAGTATCCTTTTTTTTTTAAAAGTACCCTTTTTTTTAGCAGTTACTACCTAGCCAATCTACAAAATCAGCACTTTTACAAGAGATCTGCTAGTATCAGGCATTCTCTACTCTACTCTACTCTACTCAAGAACAGCTGTATCTTTTCTCATCATTTAAATAAAGCAAGGCTTTGTTTAACAAATGAAACGGCATTTCTCACTTCAGTGAGATGAGAACTGACAACTGAGACAAAGCAAGGGTCCATCTAGCACAGTACTGTGTTTCCAGCTCAATTTAGTACCAAGTATTTCAGGAAGATGGAAAACACACTTTTGTCTTCTTATCCCTGTCAATCAACCACAAGGACATGGATGTGTTCAACAAGAAAATTGCACAATCCCAGGCTGCTAGTGTTTACTACTTCTGAAGTATGGTGTCTCTGACTTTTTTATTTTAGAGAAACTTAAACCAGTCTAGTCATATATTATCTAATAATGTCTTTATATAAATATGATGTCTATATTAGGAAATACAAAGGATTTTTATATGACCTTCTGGGATACCTATTAAAAATATAAAGTTATAATAATATATGTTCTTATGTGACCTGTCTTATGTGTACCTTACGATTCAGCCGGCTTCCCTGCCAAATTTAGACATGTAGAGTAAGTGCATTACTACTTGTTCTGGATGTTGAAAATAAAACTCTGAAAAGCCCCAGAAAGAATTTATGATTAAGCTACTTGGGACTCTAGGTGTCACTGTAATTCCAGAAACAGTAAGCACAGAAATGTATTTTACCTCCTCCTCCGCCTTGCTTTGTTCTCTTAAAGCAAGTTTTATGTTATTCACATAGACAGTTTCCACAATTACTCTCCCATTACGTGTAATAACCCAAATAACTCATTTTGATTAAAATAATTTCTCCATTTCTCGAAACTGATCTATACACTGATCAAACACCTTACCTGCCTCATCTCTTCTCCATTTGTTCCCCCTCTAAAAGTCACAAGTTTCTCCAGGCAGGTCCAAACTGTTTTTAATTAGCTGCTACAAGAAGTTACGTGAGCCACAACACGTTCTCCTCTTTGAATGTTCCAAGTATTTTTTTTTTTTTGTTAAATATAAAGCATATGTACATATCTAACACTTTTTAAAATGCATCATCTTGCAGAACAGTTGAATGAAAATACTGAAATTCTAAAATCATTTGTACATCATGAAGACAGTCTGGCAGTTCATAGTCTATTTCTTTAGACTACAGTTAAATAGATCTTAAGTGGGAAAGCGTCAGTGGAATGACAGTAACTTGCGTGTGCGCTAACTTGCATTGTCGGAAGAAGTTTATATGGGCCCATATCCACGATAGTAGTAAACAGACAAACTGAGTATGTTTTTAAGTTTCAGAACATATGAAGGAAACAAAACTACCTTAAGCAAAGTGACTGATCTGCTACAAGTCACCACCACAAACAAAAGTATGACTTTGGTTTACAAGACATCTTACAAGAAATTTCAACAGGTAGGAATGACCAAGTTCAACAATCACAGAACAGGTTTCCAGTCCCTTGGGATTTATAAATTTAACACTCTTCTCCTCCCAGTATACTGTAGGAGGTTAATGACGAAGGATGTAAGTGGACTTAGAGTAGTTTCTTCTTTAATTTATCTATCTCCTGTTGAGGCAGGAAGTTGCCTATGGTCCGTCACATGGTTACCCAACAACACGCAGAAAAGTAGATGCTGGGTGCAACAGCGATTGCAAAACACAATGGCGCATAGTTTTGAAGGCACACAAACAAAAAAGCCACCCAAATAATTTATCCATTTCTGCTTCTAACATGCCAATGAAAGATTAGAAAGACACTGCTGTTATTTGGAATTTTGAAGAATTTTTAAAAGAGGAAGCCATATTGTTCCACATTATAGGAACAATAAGCTGTAACCAAATATGCTTGAAATACTGTACAGATGCGTAAGTCAACCCTCTGATCTCATTTAAGACACACTACTTTTCAGAATAGTTACAAAATTATATGCTCAAATACCGTATTTTAAGCAATTCTTCATCTGATGGCATTATTTTTTATACTTAGAACTCCCCCCACAAAACACCACTGGCATATAAAAAGAGGAAAACAGATTCAGTCTGATGCATTTGCGATTGCCAGAATGTTATAGTTCTGTATTTTCTGGGCATACATGCCTTTCCACAGACAAGTCTTAATACTCAAGGAGAGCCAGTGTCCAAACAATGACGGATGAACACCAGCCTTCTGGAATTCAAACCACCTTTAGGGTGCCTCAACCTGAATCCACAATCATAGGCACATAAAAAAAGGTTTCTAGTCTCTCTTGAAGTTTAGTCATAAGGACAGATTCATTTGATAATCATGTATTTCTTTAAAATGCAACTAGGGGAAATAATGGAGTTTTGGGACTGAATTTTACTTTTTTATTCCAGTTATTAATACAATATAAATAGTGGTTGATACTTTGTATTAGTAGGGGTCTATATTTTACTTTGAGAGCTCATGTTAGAAAGTGAATGTTATCTCCCCATGAATTTTTAGGTGCAGTTCATCTGGAACACTTGAAACAGTTTGACCTGAACTGCTCTATTCACCATTACAGACAGTTCTGATAGTTTTGCTCAATCAAATCTAGCTTTTGCCAGAGACAACTGGGGTTACCTATATGACAGCAGCAGAGGGCCCTAATCAGAGATCAGTTTTCCCATGTTGCTCCAACACAGCTCAAGTGTGGCAACCTGCAGAACAGGATATGTGACTTCAATAGTTGAGCTTTTTGTTGGTGCCAACAATGTATGTTGGGGAATTAAGAAAACAGCTTCCATCATGTGGCCTATTTACCTATGATTTCATACTTCTGAACATGCACCGTACAAGTTATTTGTAAAAATCAAATACAAACATGTCAATTATTTATAAACATTTAATTTGGGGTACTATAACCTACAAGCATTTTCTTTACCTGCCTAAATAGCTATTAATCTGCGTACTTACCATTTTCCACATATGGGTGAAATGGCAGAACTAATGCTAGAATGACTCTGCCTCTAGTTGGCTCCAGTACACTTCTAATATCTTTTAATACAGTCAGTGGTTGATCACAGCGATCCAGCAAATTCAAACAGCTGATAACATCATACTGAAATCCTGTGTTTTGCCATTCATTTATACCAAGCACCCTACGAAGGAAAAGAGAAAGAGACACAGTCTGTTAAACAAACACAAGGTGAGTTCAGAGAGAACCACTGAAGACAAAAATTCCCTACGGGTGTGTTGATAGTGCAGGTAAGGTCAGCCACCTAGGCAATGAGAAGAGACTGACATGATCCTTCTGGTCTTTTGGAAAGGAAAACTAAATCAACAATGGGCATGGCTAGATATCCAGCCATACGAACCTTTATATTGCCTTATAATCATCAGGCAATAAAGGAGACAAAAAAGAAAACCCCAGGTATTAAAATAATGTGTTGTCCTGGAATAAAACTGAAGATACTTCTCAAGGAACAACAAAGCTGAAATATGATTAGTGGCTTGCTGCATCCTATCCACTCCGATTTACCAGCATGCAAACCCAGCAAAGTAGCTGTTATGTTTCCACTCAAAGACAGGTGAAGAAAAGAAATCCGCAGTTCCTTCATTCTTTGGGTTGAAGTCTAGGGATATAGTGCCTGAAATACTAATCATTACTCAACAAGACTGTATCTGCTGCCTGCAAGAACCTCCAGGAGCTGTGAAAACTGCAGCAACAAAGTTCTGAAAGTGCTGAGGTTTTTGTTACTAAATATTATTCAATTTTAACAGCAGGAGCTAAGCACAGCAAGAATAAAAGAATCTTTACACAGTCGTCTATACTGTGGCATTAGACAGACATAGATTATTGAGGTATCCCTATTACCAGGATTGAGTTTGCTTTCTCTGCAGTACCTGTGTCTTCCTCTTGCAATTTTGGACCGTACAGTTAGACTGTTCGTCTGAATTTCATCTTTCTGACTCCTTTGATTAAAGCAATTCATGCAAGCTATGAAGAAAGAGACTTCAAAATGGTTGCTGCCTATTTTGTCTTAACTGATAACAGGGAACATCCGCATAACAAAAGCGCTGGTAAGAGGGAACATCAGACGTGTTTGTTTTCCTGCTTTTCTACAGGCTAACCTTTTCCATAATGATCAAACAATAGAGGAATTGACTGAAAATACTGAACATTCATTAAATATTACAAATAGATTACTTTGCTGTAATGTCTGATATAAAGGATGTAGGAAGTATTCAGTACAATACCTGTATTTCTTCTTCTGAAGCTGCCATATCATCGTTTCAGACAATTCAGTGGCATAGATTTCTTCAAAGTGAGGACTCATGACTTTAGTGACTTCTCCATCCCCAGCCCCTAAATCGAGAAGTCTGTGGGATTTCCATTCTGGATTTATTTTAAGCAGTCTTTGAAATTGTTCTGGGGAAAACACAAACATTGAGCCCCTTCCCAGCAGCCTGAAATGTCAAAACGAGAAATGACCAATTTTGTACAACTTTAACAGGAAGGACAATGAAGTAATTTAGAATGTGCTTTGGCAGCAACCAGTCACACATAATAGTAGACAAGGTCACTGCTCACATAAATTTTAAATCCAGTTCAACTTGCCTTGCACTTGTCAGAGATCAAACACATAGCCACATGCAGTTACAGTGGTTAAGACTTCAGGAGGAATTTGATTAGGAAAGGAAGAGCTCATGGGGTGCAGCTCAAGAAAATGATCGCATTAAAATAAAAAAAAGGGAGGGGGAGAGAAAGAGAGGGAAAGATAAAGGCTGAACTTTATTTGTCACATTTGCAGATTTGAATCTCTGACACTTACCTTAAAAAAAAAAAAAAAGATGAAATAGTAGAGGAAATAAAATGGCTGCAGACTGAGAAGTATGCACAATGAATAAGGAATAGGATGTGGAACTAGGAGGGAAGCCAGGGAACAGATTTAAAGAAAGGATGGGGGTAACACTGCTGGAGTGGCAAAAGAGATTTTTTTAATTGTATGTTACAATGGCTTTTGCTGCTATCTGCAGATCCTGCATTCAACATAAAGAGCTGTGGAATAGAAAATAGGCAACTCATTAAGGAATTGGGTAGAGGTGACAGTTGGATTCCTTATGGATCAAGTCAATGACATACCCGCCTGTAACTGTTTGAAGACTACATAGTGACAGATTTCAGCTGTCATAGCAGAATTCAGAAGATGAAAGAGTTAGGAGAACAAGCAGAGGAAAAAGAATTGGTCAGTAATAGACTGAAGGTAGAAAAATACTATTCTTTAAACTAATGTTCAATAGCAGGTTAAACTTAAAGACAATGAATAGAAATCTTTTATGCTCAAGGGGAAAAAAGGTAAACAAAGATAAAAAGAATCAAAGAATAAAAAACTGTGAAAAGGAGACGGCCTAGGAAAGCTCAATTGTACTAAAAAACAAAGAAACAAACAAACAAAAAGGATAGAGTATACAAAGTCACAGAAAAGAAACTAAAGCAGGATATTAAATGTATAAAAATAAACAGAATACAGCCAATTTAAGTAGACCCCTCTTGCAGCACACTTGTGTCAGTCCACACTGTATAATTGGCTCATAGCTATTATTCCTAACAGCACTATGAGGTGTTATTCAAAGCACTGGAGAGCCTTTGAAAAAAAATGGAAGAGAAAGGAAGAAGAAGAGACCAAAGGAACCTTTATATAAAGCTACAAGTAACTAAGAACGCCACGGGGAACTTCATAAAGTCATCTGGTTAGAAAATAAGGCAAAAAATTATTTTTCTAGCCTTAGTAGACAGCTACTATGCTCATATCAGACTGTGCAGAAGTATGTAGTAGGTGCAGAGGTGGGGATGGTGTAGAAATGAGGTAAATGTAAAAAATGTATTCTTCATAAGGTCAAAACTGATAAGCTGTTAAACATATGTCTGAATGGGGTAACGTGAACAAAAAAAACGCACTGACTTTCTTGGAAAAAAGACTAAAGCACCCACGAACAGCTAAACTCCCCTGCAGGCACATAAGAGGCTGATGCAGTAAGACTAGGAGAATATTGTTTTATAAACTTCTCTTTTCCTGCCTTCCTGATGTTTCATCAGTCAAACATGCTACATCAGAAGTTACCTGTTCAAGTACAGCTTACACACAAATTGAGGTGAAATTAAGTTTTACAGAATAAGAGAAAAGACAGAATTCTGTTCCACATTAGTGTTACCAGACACAACACTCGGCCAACTTCTGCACTGTTTAGAAATCTGCCTAGGTTTGCAGTGGGCGTGCACACACTCTCCAGTAGAAAGAGTCTTAGATGCACTACAGAACTGCCTGGATACAGCCACCTTCAACAAGGACAGTGACAACAGTGACTGATACAGATATGGCAGTAGGTAAAGGGCAAGGTGGTGGGGGGGAGGAAGCAGAGGGAAGAGGGATACATTGTCTAACACAAAGAGAACACTCTCTTATTCAGAAGGAAATTAATACGAGTAATGGTTATAAAATACAATTAGAGTCCTCCAACGGTCTCTTATTAATTGCAATTACCTCCTCTGTCCCCCCATACTGGAAATGGTGTTCTTCAATTAAGAGGGTTGGGCGTGAAGAGCACACTAGGGCATTTCAGATCTGTTAGACGGGCAAATTTAAGAAAAGCTGACAGATCAAGGGGTAGGGCTGAACACTTGAAAACTCTAAATCCAAACTGTATTTAGTTTACCTAAGACTGACTTTTCACTTACCCATTGATAGATGTCCTAGACATAAAGAGGCTAAAAATTGAGGACACAAAAGAGTGATAGAGCTGGATAAACAGCCAGCCTGATTTCTCAATGCTGTTGTTTAAGAAGATCTGTGTTCCTTGGTCAAGGTAACTCTGGACAAAAATAGGCTGAAGGGATTCAGACAACTGTTCTGTGTTGCAGACATACCACTAGAGAAAGAGATAAAGGATTATTAAAAAGTTCAGCAATATAAAACCAGAAGTAGTTAAAACAAATTGAATACACAGAAGGCTACTATTAACTTCCATAAATATAAAAATTTAGTTTTTCCTACAGACTTTTCAACAAGTTTCAGGATTAATTTAACTTGGATTTGAATAGTAATCGAGTGAGGACCAATTACTTGCTAAGAAATAATGCTTTTAATTTTTGTCTTAATCATTACCCTGTACTTTGAAGAATTCTACAAAGTAAATTCCCTAGAAAGCCAACACAGGTCCTCTATGGAACAGCACCACACTGATAAAATAGTACGAAGTGGGATAACATTGTTTTCTATCTTCCAACTCATTCTCAACTTTTCCCTAGGCACCCTCTGAAAAGAAATCAGCAAGTGCATTTGCAATATTTTTCCAGGAAAGGAGATAAAGAATCCAATCAATACTTTAGATCACAGCTTATCTGTCTTATAGCACTGCTGGACTATGTTTCTTCACTTACCAGCACCAACAAGCAGGTCCACAAGTCTTTTGAAAAAAATCTGTCTATGAAGCTGCCTCCCAGAATCTCTACTAAACAAAGGAGCAGGTTCCCACATGTAGGAATTCATCACTACCAGCTGAAAGGCAGTTCTATACTTTTATATTGGTAAAATCTAAAGCCCAAGCTAAAATGGGCCAATGATTCCTTTTGCCTTGTGTTACCTGGTAACAACCACTCCTATACAAACTAAACTAACTCTGATATGCAAGCTATTGTTCAATTCATTGTGAAGAAAAAGAATGCTACTTTTTGATATCAAATCTAGCTGGAAAAGTAATAAACCATATAATATCCTAATATTTTACTATCCATGTGTAAGGCATATCTAAACTCCTTTAACACCTGCTTTACATTATTTTAAATGCAAAAAACTTGTGCAAAAAAAAGGCAAACCTACAGAAATTCTGAAGTTTTAGGACTCTCATGGCCACCTTCTGCAGCTCCAGCAAATGCCTCTAACGCTGCAGCGTTCTGGAATGTCAGCACTGATAATAAAATTCAAAAGGTTGCTCATTGCTAGGTTGCAATGTCACACTAAAAATGCCCTCCACTCAATATGCAGAAGTTACAAAAAAAAGTTTTAAATGTAACTTTAATTAAGAACATCGCTATTATTTTTCACTCTCCTATGCTTAGGCAGAGTTGTTGTCAGCCCTTCTCATAGAATCTCTAATGCCATTGCATCTGTTTTCTAATATCAAGAATTATTCCCTGCGGCTAACACTCTCTTATCTCCCCCTTAGATCTTGAAATAATGTTCCTTAACCTGGCTGCATGTGTTTATTGCGCAGATAGGGAGTTATAAGTATCTTAAAGAGAAATGGAGAGTTTTAAGAGAATCTTGAAAAAAATGCATGTAGAAGGACAGCAAACGATCAACTGGGTAACTCCCCAACGACTTAACACCTAAGATTGTGTCTATAGCCATACTATGCAAAATGTGTGCTCATATCCTGATCCCTTCACGTTTGTTGTACCTTGTTGGGAGAGGAACAGTCACTAATGCATGTTTACGCAGTGTTCAGCACAATGGGACTTCCAGTCACTACTGTAATACAAATAATAATTGGACAGGATTCTTATTCTAGTGTCCTGCTGCTTCACAATAATAGTGCCAGCAAGCAGAGGGGAGTAGACAGCTGCACAAGATCATTATGCCAGATTCATAAACAGGGGCTCCATCAAACACTGACCCAAAGTAGCAAGGGATGTCAAGACCCTTCAGCCAAGGAGCAAACATACGCCTGTTTAGGTTTACTTTGAAAACCACTTGCATAATGGGTACGTTTCTGGCAGAATCAGGCTCTCAACTATACTTTCAAACACGCTTGTAGGTAGCACAAGTAAGTGATCCTTTCCTCTAAAACCCAGATTTTGAGCAAGTCCGTACCACATGATGGAGCCTGGCACAGGGATCCCCGAGGCTGCTGATTTACCAGTTTAGGTCTATTCTCACTGCAGCGCAGTGCTAGTTAAATGAATCAGCATAGTCCAGTGATTCCCAAAAGGAATCCTTAGTGAGTCGTGAAAAACCACTAAAGCAGCAGCTTGTGTACTTTCTCCATCCATTTTCAGAAGCCAATTTCAAGAGCCTGGCAGAAGCAAACTATCCCAAGGAGCTGAGGAGCAGGCTGGGATATGTGTCAGGTTCATTCATGAGGCTGCTGCCTCGCTACACTGGACAGGTTTGGAGGGGCTCAGATGATCTGCTGTTTTCATTGTTTTGCAATTTTCAATCCAGAAGAAAATGTATCCAACCATCAAAGCTTTGGGAAACACAGGCTTTGTTCCATAAGCAATATGACTATATATATGCTGTACCTGAGCTCATACACCTTGGTTCTGCACTGAACTGTCACCTGTAATTCCAGGATCTGACCATGGAAACCAACAGTCCTACAATTCTTGTCTTTAAGACTTCTAAATATTGATACGTATTGACAATTGGCAGAACAATGATGGTGACAACTGTGAGAAGAGAAGCTTGTTTCCAGAAATTAGGCATTGTTCACAGATCTCCTCTACTTTTTCTTCATGGTTAATCTTGCCAATAAGGTTATTGGCAACTACCTCTATAACACTAGTGAATAATAGAAATTATAGCAAACTATAAGAAGAAAGAAAAGAAAAAAAGCGCAACACAGGATAAAACCAATCCAAATTTCAAATCACAAAACTGGTGAAAAACAGCTTAATTCTGGAACCACTTCCTCAGAACAGAAACTGCTTTTGTTTTCCTCCATATACAATATATGGAGAGCCCTTTTCAGGCTACTAGTTTCATGACAGAAAGTGATCGATCTCTTATAGCACAACAGTAGAAAAATTACAGCACAAAAATCTGAAAAGATAAGTTAAGACCTTTGTTATAATAAAAATTATAATTATTGACAACTCTTGCCTAACATTAGTGAAAGGAAGAAAATGTTCTTTTAGCTAACTTACATAAAACTAATGAAGTCAGTAAAACCGCAGAGAGTGAAAGTACCTGGGGCCTCAACACGCAATCCTTAGTTATGAGTAACCTCACAAACTCAGTAATCATAAATCTTACCAAACTTACTAAATAATCAATACTTTAGGTTTAAAATCTAGATCAAATAAATTAGAAATGGAGAGTATCCACTGCAGACCATCTACCTGTGAATGACATAATCATCTCCACAACGTATTTCCTTGGTTGACTTGTCTTTCTAGTACAGTTTTTAACAACACAAAAGACTTTCAGATTTTCTTTGTTCGCCAGAAGGAAGTTCTTTCTGTAAATCTAATTTCTGCTTCTCTTTGTACTTACGTACTGAATGATCCAAACAGCAGACCATATTCATTAAACCCCAGTAATACATTCACTCAGTAGCAAGATTCTGGGTGTCAGTGCCCACTCAGAGCACTAAAAAAGCTCCAGTAATGGATCAGCTTGAAGAATTATGGAGCATAATTAGTTCTTCCTTTGTACAGCAGTCCTCAAGTATTTATGCTACGTCTTCTTCATTAGCTCGGCTCTGTATATTTTACTTAGAATAAGTCAGTATCGTCCTTCAGCACTAAAAGTTTTTATTAGCCCTTCTGAACTCCTGTCAGATTTTCAGTAGCATTTTGGTAAAATGTAGTGCAGATCTGAACATATTCCAAATGCAATCGTATCACATAACCATTCCACTGCAAGGGTACAGTCCCTAACTTCTCCACAAAGTACTGATCCACGTGCCTATACTGCCCAAATATAGCACTAACCTTTTATTGCAGTCATATCGCATTGCAAACTCATTTCTACTTTGCCATCTACTACCGTTCCAAGGCCTCTGTGAGCTTCGTAGTTTCCCAGTTGCTCACTTTTTAAATTTTCCTCTAGATACACCAGTATTAATTAAAAACGTCTGTGATTACAAACTCGCCCCATTCAACACCTGCAAACTTCACTCAAGCGTGCTCACGGAGCCCACCAGGAAAAACGCAAACCGAAGGCTCACATCCCGCGGGCGCAGCCCCGCCGCCCACCCCGATGCGCCACCAGCCTCGGGACACCGCGCTGGGTCCCCATCCCGGCGCTACCGCCGGACTCGCTCCGCCGACCCTCCCGCGGCGCACACCCGAGCCCACAGCCCGCCTCGCCGGCATCCAGCCCCGACTCCCTTCCCCCTGCGGCTCTGCAGCCCCCGTACCTCCCCAGCAGGCTCCCGGACGTATTTCACACGAAGATCACACGTCAACTTTCTCACCGGGAGGACCGAGCTGTTCCCTCTCTTTGTCTGGCGCTGCCCGGCCCGGTGCCCCTCTCAGCCCGCACCAGGGTCCCCCGCTCTCCCTCCTTCCCCCCCCCCCCCCGCGGCGGCTAGTACCTCAGGGGGCCCCGGCGGCCGAGGACCCCCTCCCGCCCGCTGCCCCCGGCGGCGCTCCTCGGCTTCCCGGGGGCGGCGGGAGGGAGGGAGGGCGAGAGGCCCTTGTGCCTGCCGGCGCCGGGGAGCCCCCCGCCCAGCCCGGCCCCGCCGGGCACGGGGAGGGAAGGCGGGGTGGGGGAGGGGAGGGGCGGGAAGGGCGGCTGCCTCTGGGGCTGTACCTGGTGGTTCTCCCTGGCGCCCGGGGCTGGCTGGCTGTGGCTGCCCATCATATTCACGTAGAGGGACCTGGATAAAGGGCTCCTCAGGTACCTGGCAGGGCCAGACCACATCCTCCTCCTCAGCACCCACAGGAACAGGGTGTAGCAGCCCAGCCAGCTCAGCCACAGTCTCATCGAGGGAAGGGGCGCGGAGTCAACCCCTCCCGCTGCCGCCGCCTCCCCTCTCCATGGCAGCGGCGGCGCCGGCAGCACGCAACTCGCCCAGCTCGGCTCGGCTCCCCTCCGGGGCCCGCACACACGCTCAGGGCGGAACGCGCGGCGCCGCGGCAGCGGGGGCCGGCCGGACGGCTTCGCTGCGACACGCCGGGGCCTGGCGCGCACCCGCTCCCTCCCTTGCTCTCGCCAATCACAGGGCGCGCGGGGCCGTGGCGCGGCACGGGCCGCCCCGCGGAGCGCTGCTTTCAAACCGGAGCGGGGCGGGATGGCGGCGGCAGCTCGTCCGTACCCCTCCTCCCTCCCCGCTCCGGTCACCGGCGGCAGCAGCGGGCAGCCAGCTCCCCCCTCAGAGCGGCTCGCGCCGGCTCCCTCCGGCACGCACGTGCTTGGCGCCGCCCTGTCACCCGGGCCGCGCGTGCGCACAGCGCCCCGGGTGGGAGAAGCGGGGCCGCCGCAGCCGCGGGTCTCCCCTCGCGGTGTTTGCCGCGCTCCTGGCCCTTGGTCCTCCCCGGCATCGCCCCCTCACCGCCTTGGTAGTTCGGAGTTCTGTCGGTCCAGGGGACCTGCCTGGAATTAGTACTTTTCTTAAAGTTCAGAATTTTAGGAGTCCTTCATCCACGTGAGAAATTCTCGGCTGCTCCAACAGTAAATGCTGAAAATTTGAAGTGGTCCTTCACATAGAGCTGTGTTTGGTTTCCATTATCTTCAGGTTTTTCCTGTTCACAGAAATTTGAGGTCAATAGGCATGGAGGTGATGAGGTTCCCAAAAAACCAAACCCACAAGCATTTAAAGACAAATTGGGTCACTACAGGGTTTGCTCTTCAAAAGGGTCTTCTCTCTGCAGATGAAAGACTACAACTGTTTGAAATACAAAATTTGGCTTCAAGTCCTCAGACATTGCAATTTTTCTTGTAAGTAGCTATTTTGCAATGGCTCGGAGTAAACGTTATTGCTCGTGGAATTTCTGCAACGTTTTGTTTTACAAAGGCTTCTTCACGTAACTTACAGCCTTGGCTCTGCAGCAGGAGCAGGGGTCACTGCACGGGAGGATCTGAGGCCCTTGATCAGGGATTTTTTTTCCTGAAGCTGTGGGATGTGGATGCAGAGGAAGAAGTCATCGTGTAGGCAGGGAAACAAGAACTTCAGAGTCAGACTCCTGCATCCGGTTCCTGTGCGTGGGGATGCAGTGTGGCGTGGTGGAGACCAGTGGATAAAAATGTATCCTTAATGCAACTAATACCCTACAGAGGAAGGCTAGCCTGGAACACACAATGCATATCGGAACATTTTAATGTGAGACAGGTCAAGCTGGATAAAAAGCTTTTGGCTTTTTATACAGTAGTATGTGCCTTTGCTAGAACAAAAGCTGTAGTTGCTGTACGTTTGGATTAGGCACCACTGTTCTCACTTATGCTCTAATAAACATAGATTATTTGTTGGAACAGCATAGAAAGTGAGGAATACTGTACCCCATTGAAACTGAAAGAAAATCTAGACAAAGCCTATCTCGTTAATCAAATTCCAGCTGAGTACGGCATCAGGGCTATCATCTCTCATCTCGGAAAAATGTTTCTTAACAAACACAAGGAAACGGTATCTTTCCTTTTGATCAGATTTGAAAGGCTGGAGTCTCTGCCCTTAATTTCCTGGTAAGGATGACACTGGAAGTCAAACCACCGTGGGATCCTGGCTTCTACCTGGAAGATCCTCTGATCAAGCACTAATCACATCCAACCTTGCTTATCCTGGGAAATCAGCAAAAACAGAGCAACAACACAATATTGCCAGAGGATTTTTCTGTTCAGTTCATTTACACTGATGTTTAACCTCCTTGAGGAAAATTTTTGACATGAGAGCTTTAGACAGTTTTCCACTTGAAATTTTTTTTTCTCCAATAGCTAGATGGGCTAAGATGCCTTTTTGGTCTCTTTTTATTTGGTTTGGGATTAGGACCCTCCTTTCTATGTATGTTCTTGTTTGTAAAGACAGATTATCTTATTTTTTTCCCTCCAGGAATAAAACAAACAACTTCATAATCAAAATCCGAAACGACAAAAGCTAAATTTGCTGCTTTTTAAACAGACATCTGCTCACAATGTGTTCACCAATAAATAAAATTGCTTCAGGTTAGTTACATGTTATTCACAGGGAAATGTATCTTAATTTTATCACATGTGAAATACAGATAATGATTTGCATACCAAATAAGAAATACGCTAGCTTTGGCTTTGCATTGTTAGCATACAACCTGGGTATGTTTTAATGAGATTTTTCAAAGTTCCTACCCAGTGTTACATTTGTCATTAATATTCTGCTGCAGTAGTTGTATACTAAGCATATTTTTCTCTTGACAGGTTATAAAGAACACACTATTCATGCATACTTAGGTAATAATTTTGATGTATTGTCATTTGCGTATAGGTTGGTGGAATTGTAACCAATTGGTGGACAATCTCAGAAAACTATTTGTTGTATTAGTGTATACATACGTCATTCAAAGCAATTAGTGTGCTGGGAGAGGACTTCCAGAAAAAATTGAATCACTTTTTTTCTACTTTCTCCTTAACTAGTTAGGTAGTGTTTCTCCTTTCTCTTTGTGGAAAATTTCTGTAATCGATTGAATGCCTAGGATCCAAAAGGTCCAAAACACACCCCAAGGGTTTGAATAGCTACGGAGGAAGGAGTATTTTTAGCACAGCCTGCATTTGCTTTGTGGTGATCACAAGGAGCCTGGTCTTCTGGAGCAGGACTCAGTGACAGGGCTGGCTGCACAGCCTCTCCTATTCCAAGATGTAAATCTGCAATTTTCCCAATCAAGGACAGCGATAAAACAACTTTCCCTTCTATTATTTAAACAATAGTAAGAAAGTGATTACCAGAAAGAGGTCTTTAGGATAAACAAACATAGATCTAAAATCCTCTCTCCCAAAGGCAACCCAGGAAGCCCAGTTGTGGGTCTGTCCAGCTCTCTACGACAACTCCCCCCAGTCTCAGCTCTAAGTTCCTTTACAAAACCAGATAGAATTCTTCTGACTGCATGTGTTACTGAGCTTTTTCCTGAGCTGGCTTAATTCTGTAAGAAAGAGCTCAGAAGTATTTGCGGAGATGTGGCTTATCTTAACTGTTCCTTCCCCTTCCTGCTTGTCTTTCCTGACAGCACCCACTAAGCTGTACAACCGTATTCAAATGTAAACATCCTACTAGCCATGTCAACAGAGTATATTCATGCATTACCCAGCAGTTCCAAAATCAGCACAGCAGGAGACTAGGAAGGTCATTTTGTACAAGAGACGAACAGAGGCAGGCCGGTAAGCTCCACAAAACATAAATCTAATTTTTTCCTACTTAAAATTAAATATACTTTGTTGTCATTTATTCAATGTTTTCACTCTATCACTAACTATATATTACTACTACATTAGGCTAACATTCTTTCATGTCTATTAGATAACATAGTTTTAAATCTAGTAGACACTTACCTATTGATTTTCAATAAATAAAATTCATTCAGTGTATTAAGAGCCAAATTCTTGGAATTTATAGAGAAACTCTAAGAATGGGATTCAAGCATCAGATTTCTCATTCCCTGAAGTTATCACAGCATTTCATATTTTATATTATACACACTTAAATCCTCTTTATCAGTTACGAGACTATTTTAGACACTTTTAAATTGTCAAGATTAAATCAGGGCATTTTTCCAGCAGCAGGACTTCAAGCTCAGATACTATTAGCTAACAAGGAGAGAAAGCAGGCAAACCAGCTGTTGCAAGAACTTTTGCCTTTGATCATCCTTTACTTGATTCATGGCCAAAAACAATCATGTAGTTTTAGCAGAGGATAACAAAGTTTAGTGGGTGACAGAGAAATGGAGAATAAGCGATGTCAATCATAACATACTGTCAACCTTCTATCACTAACTCTTGTAATAAGACTGCCACCTGAATTTAAAGCAGTTTTCCAGTCCTCTTTTGCATTGACTATTGGTGTGATGAAAGACACTTTTCTCCCTGCCCTTATAGCAAGAGAAATAGGATGGACAAATGGGAGAATAGTAAATTCTAGTAATTTGCAAAATTATTAATATTTTACATATTAAATCATTTGTATTGTATTTTTTGGATTTGTTTTCTAAACTAGTTTATGCTACACCGTTAATCTCTCATATCTTAAGGCTGTCTTGCTTAGCAATCTTTGACTATTTACTTTTCCTACCTTAATTCTAAAGATGCAGCAGTTTATAGAGGCTATTCAAACTGTGCCTTTAGTCATATCACTCCTTACTCCTTTGTTATTTCTGCAAATAAAATGGTATCTTTACCACACATTTTCCAGAAAAATTAATTCTGATCATTTCAAAGAATTCTTGGTATAATTTTGACTCTTAAAACCACTTACTAGTTTGCCTGTTGTATAGCACAGTACTCTCCCAGTTGTACACTATGTTCTAATAACTTAATATTAGAACTAAGTAATAAACACAATCATCTAAGAAACCCTATTTGTGGAACAATAACATTTTCACCTATCAAAATATCTATTCTATGAGGATAGGATGAACATATGAAATTTAGGAAATACAGAAACAGTAAAGAAAACAAACTATTTTAAGTTATTTATTACCATTTTAAAGGAATTGTCAGGGAGAAAACAGTTTCATCTAATGAATCAAAGATTACGTTAACTTAAATTCCTTCAGATTTTTGTCCTTCGGCTTTTTCTCCTTCTGCTTTTCAGGCAGAAAATTCATACATACAATGCAGTAAATCTTTTAAAATTCAGAATCTAAACACACAGTCCCTATCTGCTCTGGTATTTGTGCAAATATGCTTAGGATATGTAAACACAAGTGACACTAGTATGTGTACATAATGCTATTAGCATGTACAATGCAAATGAATAATGGTATCTCTGACAAGAAAGAGATAAAAAACAGATAACGCAACTTAAAACTTCATCACACTTCTAGCTTCTTACATTTTAACATAAATCTTCATATTCCTATCAAAGGGTTCATTTGGATTTCTAAATATTTAACAATGCTATCCCACTTTTTCACTCATCGCTTTGAAAGCGCTTTGTACTTCAAAAAAGGCAAGGGAACAACGTTGTTTCTACTCTGCAAATGTAACAACTGAGGCACAAAAGACTATTTTTTTCAACACTGGTATTTCGAATCTCAAACCTCTTCATTAAATTATGCTAGCGTCCACCAAAATGCAGGGCAACTTCTTACACTCCTTTCTTTTCCAAATTAGCTATCACGATAAATGCAGAGCCTTAGAAACGAGCTGGTTCAGCACTTTAAATCGGGATACTTACAATGCATCTTCTTGTACTTTCAAGTGACTGGCACTCCATAAGAAAGGTGCTTCTAAAATTATGTTTCCCCAGGCAAAACAAGAACAAAAATGAAGTGATTATATTATACTTAAGCTATATATCATTACACAATTACATGCTGGATATATTGGAGGAAAAAGAATATTTATTAAACGGGAGTATTGTAAACATGTTAATGTATCTTACCATTGCAACGTGTGTGAAATAAAGAGAGGATTCAATATTTCTGAAATTTTGTCAAAAGAACCCCTTTATTTTATAAAAATCACAGGATCCATTTAAAAGCTTAACCGAAAAGATTTTGGTAAGAACTAATCAGAAATTAACTAACTTCAACTTGATTAATCAGAAATTAACTTCAACTGTCAGCACATCAAATGAGTTTGCCAATGTAACAGTACTGAGCAGGTAGAGTTTGATTCAGTATGTGTACGCTTAGATTTGTCCAACTAACTGAACACTACTATATCCATACACTCATGTTTTTCTTACCACGGTAACATTTTGTATGAAGTACTAACAATATGGTACCTTCAAAATAATTTTCCCATTTAAAGCCAGAAAACTGCATCTACCTGCCACCACCTAGAGACATTCAGAAAGCCAGTGAGGAAGTATGGAGCTTTTTCCGTATCCAACGCTTCACTGAACAGCATTTTAGTCTTTTTCTTCTTTAGCCTTATACAGACTCTTACAGGGTAGTTAATTACTCTTGCCTCTTCCTGTGGTAGCTGTCAGGTATGTCTTGATATTGGTCAGCTAGACGCCATCTACATTTTTCTCTTCACCTCCCTGCCATCCATGAGGGATGTCTACCAGGCTCTTCCAGATTAACTTCAGAGATCTGCCATTTTATCAGTATGGCAGAACTAATCCACCATCTTTCAGTAAGATTAAGAAAATACAGTTCCCTTGAATTCCAGGTGCTGGGTTGGGATTCCTTTACCTGATCTGCCATATCCATTCTTCAAAGGAGTTAGCAGTGACCAGTACATACCAGAAATGACTTTATTTAGTAATTAAGGATAAAGTCCCTTAAAGGCAAACAACTGAACTAGAAAAAACTCTGTGTAGGCTCAGCATTTAGGCTGACTGTGATCTGTGTTATAGTCTCGATAGACTGAAGAATGTGACTTTATTGAAATGGCTCAAACTGTGTTTGGTCTAATAGTCCATTTAATGCAACTTTGCTTTTTCACATTTAAAACATACTAACTCTTTCGTGGTACAGTTCAGCAGAAGATTTACTGACCAACTGTTACCTATTTAGCGTACAGCTGTCAGGTGACTATTCTGGATTGAAAAGGGAGTCCACGTCAGGATCTGTGTGACTGCAACGCAAAATGGAACCAGACAGACCAAATAGAACATGGCATCATGAAGACCTGAAAACAAACTGGTGAAGAAGATGAAAACACAGCTTTCAAGATGAAGAAGATTAACTTTCATGGTCAATTCACAACAAATTATTTTTAAAGCATTCACATTATATACACATATACAGCATATACACATTATTGTGTACAATCAATTCTAAATAAAAGAAATATAAGTATCTCAGATATCAAATGTACTTCAAGTATATTTTCTAATTCTACATACAAATATGTATTTTATGTTGTTTGCTCCTTTCATAATAGCTGGGAGGAATTAGATAATTAGCACACAAAGAGTTAATTTTAATACACCGTAGGCAACCTAAGAAATCCTATTCACTACTTTAGTACCCATCTGTATTATGTAATATAGAAATCAATTTAAGCAATATAATCCAATTATAGAACAGAGCATCTGAAAAGGTTTGGTAAGACTGAAAAATCTGGAAGAGAAAGAAAAGCAGAAAATGGAAGCAAACATTTTAATATGAAATTACTTTATTTAAGTTAAAATCTGTGCTACTAGCTATCCACATACTGTGGTGTTATAGTTGCTGAGTGCTAGATGGAAGTCATGATTAATGCACAAAAGTCAGGTATGGTGTAAAGGGCTGTTTGAAATATCAAGCCTTATTTCATTTTGTTTTAAAATAAATAATTACAAAATAATATAAACCATAAAGACTACATGTGAAATTAACGCTCATTCTCATTTATTCTCATGGACGCATGGTATTTCCTCATCTAAATCTTCTCTAAGGAATAAGAGAGAAAAGCATCAGCAAATACGAATCAAAAAAGAAAATACAGGAGTTAAATGAGTTCCCTTTTAGGAACAGTATGGTTTCTGACAGCTCAAAGCATACATTTAGGCATTCATCTAGTAGTTAGAATCATTATCTACTGGCATTCTGCTAATTATTGGATTCTAATTACTTAAATATCAGGAAAGTCAACTCAAGCTAAGAAACAGCCCCTAAATGAACTTTCTCTCCATGAGGCAGTTTATGTTATTTTCTATTTCTTTTCCTTCGCATTCAGGGATGAGATAGGAGACACACAGAACAGCTACGGACATGAGCCAAAAAACCTGAAATCTGTGAAAAAACCCTCTCATTAACTTGAGCAGGCATTTCAATAAAACCTAAGAGTTTCTCTGAATCATAAAAGAATCAAGTCATGTCTCACTGCATTTAACAGAAAAAATGCTTGCAACCTTCAACATAGCCCAGATTTATTCCTTAGTACATGCACACACTTGTACAACAACCACCATTTATCTCAAGTCATGTACATGCTAATGCTACATAAGAAAACAAAAAACCACAGGCTTACAAGTGAATTACTTAATCACTTGGGCAATTGCATTTCAGACTGGAAGTGCTCACTAGCAGGTCATTGGTCCACAGCCAATGTTTATTGGCAGTGGCAATAATTTACCATTTGGATGTTTTTTACTGGCCTGTATTGAATTGCATTTTCAGTCCACCTACAAGTAAACTAGGGCCCACATCATGCACACTGCCATCACAGCTGCCAATCGGTAACTGTATGAGCAGTGTCAGCAGCGAGCCCGCAGACAAATTACTTACCCATCTAAAGGTGAAGACAGGACTAAGACACAGTTAACAGGATGTTGGGGCTTGTACTTTGCCTGTTCTGAACACTAAAGAGGACTGCAGTTTTCAGTACTAAAATTATTCCATATTTATACACAGACTTCAGGAAGGTCAAAAAAAGAAAGAACATCTGCCAAATCACTCACGCTGGTGCAATCCTGATTTGGTTTCATTGGAACAATATTGGTTTAAGAAAATAATATTACCTATTGTACTGTAAAACCTGAAGTTACTGCAGGAATTATGAAAAATATCTATAGTACACAGAACAAAGAATGGGAAAATATTTCATTAAGGGACTGGGATAAATCAAAAGCAGAGACCAGATTTCATCATAATAACAGCTGAACCAGTAACTTCAGCGATTTCCATGTCTACATTTTTTGCACTCGCAGGAATAAAATACACAATCTTTCACTCTGAATAGGATGTGATGTAGTCCAGTAATTCAATATGAAAGCATCAACAGTTTAAAGTGCCTCCAATAAATAATTAAGAGTTGCTGTCAAATAATTTCATTCTGAAGAATGAATTTGAAAAGCACATTTTTAAGTGAAGTTAGCTGTAGTTGGAGTGGCTCTCCAGAAGAGGGAGTTTTTAAACTAGGTATCTTTTCCATAGCAAAAAAAACCCCAAACCAACCAACCAAAAAACCCCAACCCATCCAAAACAAAACAAAACAAAAAACCCAAGCCATATGGGGCAGGTAATGCTTTGCTGTGATGACAGACCAAAAGGAAAAAAGAAGAACAAACCAGGGCCACTGCATTCTGCAAGCTATTGCTCAAATTTTAAGGATATTAAAAAATACTTCTTAAGCGAGCTTCCACTACAAAATGCTTAACTGATGTATAGTGACCACATTCCCTAAGAATGTGGTATAATGTGTAGATTAATGTATACAGAATCATGTGTAACACATATGGAATTGTGTGCAATATATAGGCCAACCTCATGTGTGAGAAAGGTTACACCAAAAAGCAAGACTACTTCTGAAAGAGAGAGACACTATTCATAGCAGAAGTCACACTTCAGAGTTATGATACCAGAGGCAAAACCAAGAGATAATGGATTGCTCCTGAGGAAGAAGACATCACTGTGACTAAGATATTACCATTGAGGCAGATGTAAATACTGGTACTGGTAAGTAAGAAGTCGGTGATGTTAATGGTCAATTCAAAGGTTTCAGTACAGAGGAAGAGAAAGACAGTCTAGATCTTTGGAATGCCTGGCCTATTACAGTACTGGGATCGCTGTTCAGTGATAAGCATTTTCTCATTTCTGATGAAACTTATGATACCTCAGAGATGAAAGAAAAAGGGGACTGAATTTTCCTTTCTTACAGACTTTTACTCTCTGTATAAAACCTCTTCACTGTCTTACTAGCTTGGGTGCCCTGCAGAATACAACTGTAACAGAAGCCACCAAGACAATGATGAACTATTGTCTCAAAGGGTCTTCTGGGATCAGTGTTTCACTCATAACATGCCAGTTGTCCTAATAAGCTGCTCAGGAATGTGGTCTTTATGAAGGCAGAGAACATGTATGTGTGAATCGCTCAACAGCATGATGGCAACAAAAGACAGGCAAATTTAAAAACCGGCAACTTATAGTTGGTTGGTACTCTTAATGGAGTTTTGGTACTCTAATGAAGCAATAATGAAATATCCTGATCATGGAGGATGGCAAGGGTCATAACACCACGTAGCTGAAGAACCAAAATGTCATCACTGGAATGACGAGGAGATGTAGGTGAGGTAGTGTCATCTTACAGACTTTTTGCTGAGGCATAAGAATCAGAAGATATATGATTTATCCCAGCAGATAGCTTTGATAGATAGATTTTTTTTTTTGATACCGTGTAAAATGATGTCACGGTTTAACCCCAGCCGGCAACTAAGCACCACAGAGCTGCTCGCTTACTCCCCACCCCCCCTGGTGGGATGGGGGAAGAGAATCAGAAGAGTAAAAGTGAAAAAACTTGTGGGTTGAGATAAGAACAGTTCAATAATTGAAATAAAACAATAACAAATAATAATGATAAATTGTAATGAAAATGAAAATAACAAAAAAAGAGAGAGAGATAAAACCCAAGACAGACAAGTGATGCAAATGAAAAACAATTGCTCACCACCAACGAACCAATGCCCAGCTTGTTCCCGAGCAGTGACCCCCCGCCAGCCTTCCCCCTAGTTTATATACTGAGAATGACATTATATGGTATGGAATATCCCTTTGGCCAGTTTGGGTCAGCTGTCCTGGCTATGTCCCCTCGCAGCTTCTTGTGCACCTCCAGCCTCCTCGCTTGTAGGGCAGTAAGAGAAGCTGAAAAGTCCTTGACTTTTCAGTCCTAAGCACTGCTTGGCAACAACTAAAAACATCAGCGTGTTATCAACATTATTCTCATCCTAAATCCGAAACACGGCACTATAGCAGCTACTAGGAAGAAAATTAACTCTATCCCAGCCAAAACTAGGACAGATGAGCACCAAAGACAGAATATTTATGAAGCTTACTTCTGAAGGCAGTATGCTATAATAAAATGCCAGCAAATGTATAAGATAAATGAGGTAGGGGAGAAAAAGACACACCCTTCCCCTGTAAGCTACAACCTTTTTTTTTTTTAATATGCAAGTTGAAGTCATCCAGAAAGTTTGGGAGCTCCAGCATTCCATGTGGTCTTGAGTAAGCAATATATCAAGAAACAAGGAATGAGGAAATGAAGTTACAGTATTACACAAAAATCAGTGTGAACAAGAAAAGCTTATTTCCATAATTTTCAACTGTAAACTCATTACTGGAAAATGTGTTTTACTACTCTCATTGTTGCTGAGAATACAAACCCCAATGTTCAAACTTTTGAAGCTGGAGGGAAAGATAAGGGAGACATCTGGACATTACTGAAGAAGGAGACCGTGGATGGTCTGCTAATACTTTTCTCCGTTCACTCCACAGAACATTAACATACAAAACATACAAAACAAACCCCAAACTAAACACAGATAATAAGATACATCTTATTAAGATTCTTTTGCTTTGTAAGAGGATCTGTGAAATAACTGTGGAAGAAAACTAATGCGACAGACAGTATCTGTATATAAAAAGCAACTGCCTGTCTATAACTGTAACATACCCATATTTTCACTATCATTACATACTGGAACTTTGTTCACAGAATCAGAATCACAGAATGGTTGAGGTTGGATGGGATCCCTGGAGGTCATCTGCTCCAAACCCCCGCTCAAGCACAGCCACATAGAGCCAGCTGCCCAGGACTGTGTCTAGATGGCTTTCAAATATTTCTAAGGATGGAGAGACCACAACCTCCCTGAGCAACCCGTTCCACTGCTCAGTTGCCCTCACAGTGAAAAAGTGTTTCCTGATGTTCAGAGGGAACCCACCATGTTTCCGTTTATGCCCATTGCCTCTGGTCCTGGCACTGGGCACCACTGGAAAGAGCCTGAATCCATCCTCTTTGCACCCTTCCTTAAGGTATTTATATACATTAAGAAGATTCCCCTGAGCCTTCTCTTTGCCAGGCTGAACAGCCCCAATTCTCTCAGCCTTTCCTCATAGGAGAGATGCTCCAGTCCTTTAATAACTTTTGTGGTCCTTTGTTGGGTTCTGTCCCATATGTCCACATTTCTCTTGTACTGAGGAGCCCAGAACTGGACACAGTAGTCCAGGCGTGGCCTCACCAGTGCTGAGCAGAGGGAAAGGATCACCTCCTTTGACCTCCTGGCAATACTTTGTCTAATGCAGCCCAAGATACCATTCGCTGCCTTTGCCACAAGAGCACATTGCTGGCTCATGTTCAGTTTGGTGTCCACCAGGACCCCCAGGTCCTTTTCTGCCAAGTTGCTTTCCAGCTGGGTGGCCCCCAGCATATACTGGTGCATGGGGCTGTTCCTCCCCAGGTGCAGGACTTTGCACTTCTCCTTGTTGAACTTCATAATGTGCCTGTCAGCCCATTTCTCCAGCCTGTTGAGATCCCTCTGGATGGCAGCATGACCCTCTGGTATATCAGCCACACCTCCCAGTTCTGTGTCATCACCAAACTTCCTGAGGGTACATCCTGCCCCATCATCCAGACCATTAATGAAGATGTTAAACAGGACTGGACCCAGTATAGACCCCTAGGGTACACTACTAGTTGCTGGCTGCCAACTAGACTTCATGCCACTGATCACCACCCTCTGGGCCTGGCCATTCAGCCAGTTTTCAACCCATCTCACTGTCTGCTCATCCAGCCCGTATATCAAAGTCTTGTCTATGAGAATCTTATGGGAGACAGTGTCAAAGGCCTTACTGAAGTCCAGGTAGACAATAACCACTGCTCTCCCCTTGTCGACCAGGCTAGTCATTTCATTGTAGAAGTTTATTAAGTTGGTCTAGCATGACTTCCCCTTGGTGAAGCCATGCTGATGACTACTGATGATTTTATTGTCTTTAATGTGCCTGGAAATGGTTTCCAGGATTAGCTGCTCCATCATTGTTGCTATGGTTTAACTTTCAGTTCAATGAAAAAAAAAAAATTAGAATTCAGCAAATAGTTTATGGTTTTGGACTACACCTTCTCTTTTCTCCCAGTAAACAATATTGCTGGAAACTCTTAAGACATATTTATTCAGGGCCCAAACATTTTGTTAATGCAGAAAAAGGGTCCTCTGTGCTATCTTCACAATTCACTACCACTACACCTAATAAAGTAAATGCTTTCCAGAACACTTAATAGATATTGCCAGCTTTGGAGAAGGAGGAAGGATGCAGCTGAGATTGTATTGGCATGGGTCATACACTTCATTATATGAAGACAGGTGTGAAATTATTATTTTTTTTTTCAAAACAGTTTGAGCATATTTTAAGCAATCTCCTGTATTCAGTTTCTGTTTGTTCCCAAACAACTTTGTCCTGAGGCAACTGTATTTTAGCTGTCTGCCTATGGCTGAAATCTGAGATCAGCTGATAGGGTTTTAATATGTATAAGTAATTTTAGCTCAGTCAATGGTCTGAGTACATTGCCATGGGCAAACTGACTCCCTAGAAACAATCTTGAATAGTCTGGTCTTTGTGGACTGTATGTCCACACTGTAGTCCATTTGCAAAGTGAAGGACATGCACATTCACACATACATATACAGAAAATACATGCAGACTGCTTCGTATTTAAGAAACTATTTTTGAAGGGATGGGCAAGAGAAAGATACAGTATATTTCAGATGCTCTTTCATTAACTGATCTCAGCTTTGTACGTTTATGCCATTTCTTGCCCTGGTGAAATAAATCAAATTTCAGCATGACTCAAGTGAAAATACAGGTTTTAGAGACTGAGCATTCAAAGAATTTCAACTCTATATACAAGAAATTTATGGTTGCCATAGTCCAGAGGCTACTTACTGGGGAAAAAAAAAAAGATTTATAGCTACTGTGATTTAAAATCCATCCACAAAGGGATGATTTCTCTGACTGAAAGGGATCAGAACTGCAGTTTTTATGTTTCAAATCTGAATTTCTTTGAATCATCAAGATGAATATATTCAGCCCTCTCATATCCACATCCAGTTCAACCTACTGCTCTTCTGCAAAAATCACTCATCTTATTTGACATTATAATAAGGTTCATGTCCTCTTCACATCATCTCACTAGCTGGCTATCTACAGAATGCATTAAAATAAACTGTGCTCATGCATAGCCTCAAACTTAAGCCTTCCTTGCTTCTGTCAGGACGCTTTTCTGAAGACCACCTGTTGTCCTTTTATCTCATGCTTTTCCTCATACATTTGTTTAGAAAATTCTTCAAATACGAAACATTCTCGTAGCCTTTGGTGACACATAACCAGTCATTTCTCCTTCAAGAGCTATCTCCACAAAAGTTCATATACAAATGTCTTCTCTGTATTTTTTAAGGTTTCTACTCAAAATTTAGGAGAGCTATTTAGTTCTCAGGATATTCATATTGTTCTCTCAAGCAAATCCTAATCAGGACCAATTTTTGCCTTTTAGTCTTGACTTCAGTTATTCCTTATGTTGCCACTTCCTCTTGTTGGTCATAAATACCCAGCCTATGACCCTTTCAGTGTACTGACTCCCTGTTAATTTGTTTTTATAAAAGCCCATGCATTTCCAATGTGCTAACTAGCAACCACAGCTTTATGCTCTGTATTAAGGTCTCCAGGGACTGCAATGAAATCATTAGCATTAGAATGGTAAGTAGTATTGAAGCCAAAATTATACTCCTACTTGAGGCAAATTCCCTCCCTCCAGTGATTATACGGCTTTCTCTCAAACAAAAATTTATCTTAAATGCAACCCTATTAGGATTATATGTTTAAGGAAGTAAGTTTCCAAGATAAACAAAACATAGAAACCTGGACAACGTGTATCTTAATGAGAGGTATTAGGTGATCTCAAACACATTTTTTTCCTTTTTTGCGATAGAACAGGAGGTAGTCAACTACTGAAATGTATCCGTTGTTTTTCAAAATTAGACAGATATCCTCATGTGTACTGTTTAATAAATGATTTATTCTTAAAAAAAAATCTAGAAAACATTTCTATTTCTATACAGATGAAAAACAACTGGAAAATATTTTTAAAGCACTCATATTTTTGAAGTGCAGTTGATGCAAACTAATTGCAGACTAATTTGCTTTTTAGATGACAGGATTATTTCATGTTAATTTCTATGATTTAAAGTATCCCTTTTGAACTCACCTTGGATCAGGTTGAGCAACTTCATTATTCAGGTTCTCATATCCAAATTGATTTAGTATTGTAACCACAAGCATTGGAGCCAAAGATTGGGCAGGCTTGGTAAATAAAGCATTGGTACCAAAAACCATAGAGGAAAGTGGTGATCTAAAATATTTAGGCAAAAAAACAAATGAATGCACAACACAAACTTATTAGTATATTAATTACAATAGTGATTTTTAAAATCCTGTTAATATGCAAATGCTAACTATCATGATACTTAAGTTTATAGTTCGCACATTACAGCAAACAGATCAGCTATCATAATGAAATTTAATTTTCTTTGGAAATAAAAGGTAATAAACCTCTGGGGTATATACAGCTTGGCCCCAATTCTGAAATGACTTGCACTCAAGTCCAACTTTGTGCACATTGAGTAATTATTGAAGTTAAGTTAGACTGAGCAGTGCATGGAGAATTAATTACAACTTAAGAATTTACATGCATGAAGCCAGAAAAGGAGGTTTTTTTTTCTTCATGAAAGCAACAGCTCTCACCTTTGAGGGGCAAGTCCTTTAATACAGTGACCAGGATTGAATCTGCACTTATATAAACACTGATGGAACCAACAGGAAGTTGGCTGCACTTTGATAAAAATCCAAAAGATCCATGAGTTGTAATATGCTATGTCACAGCAGGTTTTATCAATTTTATTTCAGAGAGATAACAGCAACCAGTTAGACTTTGAAATTTGTACTTTAAGCAGCACAGCAAAGCTTTCTAAATGCTTTTGCCATGTTAGAAAGGCCTTATTCAGAAAATTCCATAAGTGACAATAAATGTATATGGTTACAAAATAATTCAATTGAAGCTAACAAAAATAAACACAGAAAACCTGGAGGACTTGGTTTATACTATAGTATAATTAAAACTAGAAATTACATAATAATCTGTTTAAATTACTCAGCTGAAGTAACTGCAGGAAACTTTATTCAAGTTCTTATCTTTACTTATGCTAAGTTGCTCTTAGAAAAAGTACGTGTGTGTCAAGGATCCAAGATGACTTACTGTCTCTACTTTTACATAATCTAATTTATGAAAGAGTAACATGGCAAATAGATAGCATATTTAAAGAAAAACAGTTATGACTGACATACCTCCGCTTGTGCTTTATTAAATCTGCATCAACAATATCTGCCAGAGGCAAATTGAACAAACTAAATGAAGCTTGTACAATTACCCTAAAGAAAGACAAAATATTTAAGATGTTCATAGTTCTTATATACACTTTCATAAGGAAATTGTAACTGACATTCCAACACATACACCCCAACACTGACATTTCTGCAAACACACAAAGCTGAGACGTTCTTTAAAACATGGTGATTTATCTGTTTAAACAGCAGCTCTGAAAGCAGTATTAGATCTGTTCTTAATTGAGAATTAGAAATCGATATGCAAACCTAAAAGGTGGGGGTTTTTTGCTTTTTTTCCTGGACACTGGTGCTAAAGGTCATAAATACTTGCTTGAGGTTATCAGTAAATGTTATTAATGACATGGAAAAAAGAAACACCTTAGAAGAAAGAGAAACTGAAAATGTCCTCTTGAAATCTGAAAAGGACATGAGCATTACTGGAAAGACTACATGGAAGACAAACTTCAAAGTGGGAGAATTAGAATAGTAAAAAGATTTTGTATGCATTCCTAAATATGTATTTACATTTTATATATATATGCATTTAAACACATACACAAAGCCGACTCTTAACAAACTGCTAACCGAAACCACGAACTCACATATTAGGATTTCTATGTCCTACTAAGCTTTGGGTGTGATTAGTTCTTACTTATGAGAGGCTTTGAACTATTAGCACTTTAAACATACAGTCTTTAGGTACCTTCGAATTTTTTCCTGGGGAAATCAAAATGTATCTTCATCACTTACTTAAAGTATGCAGGTAATGAAATTCAACTTACTGTTCACACAGTTCAGTGTTACAGTAGCCCATGACAGAAATACTGAAAATAAGAATGAAAACGGGGGGGGGGCAGGGCAGAGATGAAGAAAAGGAGGGTAGGAAAGAACATGTAGAAAGAAAGAAATGAAATAGAAAATGAAGAAATAAAAACGAACTGCAGTTACAATATTCTGATACAAACAGGTCTTTATTTTTAAATAAGGTTTTCCATGTTTCATACTACTTCTGTGAAAATACTACTTCTTGGCATCATACTTACCCAGTAGCAGTGAAAACGTGACACAGTATTGGTTACCTCACAGATACCCGACATATCGATATTTGTTTTGCAGTGCAACACAAAAGTGTTCACACAATACAAAATGAGGTCTGAGCTTTCCTAGCAAACAGTCTCTGAAGAGTTCCTCTACTGAGATCTTCTGTGTCTACGTGGATGAGAAGAGGTTCTGCTTCCCTTGAACCTCAAGTTAAAGCAGACATGTGGCTGGAGGCATGTGGCTGCAAACCTTAATAACTGTTAATTTTTAAGGCTTTTTTTCTTTTAAGCAGAAATTAAAAGCTAAAGAAGAATAAAACGAAAGCTGAAAAAAAGCAGTAACTGGAGTTTCAACTTTTCTGACAAGCGAAACAGAACAGAAAGAAAACCATGAAAGCAGTGGCAAAATCTTCATGCTATTAAAAGCAAACATCCACTCTGTTAGAATTATTTAAGCCGTATCTATGAATAGGGAAGTGTATTTACTTACATGTTTGTTGTGAAATAAAATGCCAACAGATAGTAGTGTTCTGGCCCTAGAACAAACATGACAGCAGCAGCTACTCCTTCAAAGTAAAAGGAAAACAAGATGATTCTGTAATAACCAAACTTCTTCAACGAAGCATGACTGAGAAGAACAAGGCACTGAAAAGATAATATATACACATATATGATGAAAAGATATAGTACAATATCTCAGCATTAGGAGAGCTACAAAGCACAGATCAGACATAAATTATTACTACCCATTAAAGAAAAAAAACCCTAAACAGCCCTTTATAAAAAGTTCATTCCAAATAAAAAAAAATAGGAATTGAACAAAGAGAACAATCTACTGGCTCATTCTATGCTACCTCTACCAGGTAAGAATGGTCTCCTTTCACTCAAAACTAGCCGGCTGAGAACGACTATATCCTGAGGTTTCCCAGATTGCCTAACTATTATTTAATGCTCATGATCTTTATGTTTGATATCCCTTAAAGAATTAACTTCACAGTATGTTAACTGTAAACCAAGCATCTTGCCATTTGAATTTTAACTGCTAATCAAAAATATTTTCAGTAATTGTTTTTTCATTAATATTACTATTTTCACTGACATTTATAGAAATTAAGCATGACTTTTAAGTTGATAAAGCAAGCTCACCAAGACAGTTGTTTTAAGCAAGTTAGAGACTTTACTAGCAAGTAGAGAAAGGCAGGTGCCAGCGGACAACTTGTATGGCTGCATTTTAATTCTGCCAATCTTAGCAAGCAGTAATCTACGCAAGAAGCTAGTGACAGGCAAATGCACGAAAATGGTATTAAGTGCTGATTATAGTATGAACAAAGTGTAAGCTCTTCTATATTGCTCCTCACTTTCCACTTTAAATAGGACATTTTGTAATGTATTATGTTCTTTTTATTGTATGAGCCTATATCACCATCTACATGTATGCGGTCCTTGTCACTGTCATGAAAAATACTCACAAACTCTATAAAGATACATATTTTCTCCTTCCTTCTGTGTTACAGAGATGAACAGTGTAATATTCAGGTGAAGAACAGGAAAGAATTCTCCTTGTACATTTGTTCCCACATTTAAATACTTCAACATAACAAATAAAACCAGGATGCTACAGCCAAAGAGTACTGTGGCAAATGCTATTTTAAAGAAGCTCAAGTTTTCTACTTAAACCAATGACCAGGGAGGGAAAACAAATCTGGAAAGTTGGTATAAGAAAAAAATCTGGTTGTAAGAAACTTAAACATACTCCTCCCCCTGGCTGTTTTCAGGCCTTTTGCAGAAAAGTGCTTACACTAAGAATAGTAAGGCATTATGTAATGCATGTTATTGTAAAAACCATGACCTTGTCTCCCTATAATTGAGAAATAACCCTGTCTCAGGAAGTACTTATGATTTAGAAAATTCCTTATTACCCACATATTTCTAAGACTGCGTATTTCTAAGAAAAATACTAACTTAATGATGCAAATTTAAACATTTGCGTATGTTTCAGCAGCAAGGTTTCCCTTGTAGGCAGGTTTTATTCTTCACACCCACTACTACAAGGAACCTAAGACAGAAGCTGAATTCTAGTTTAGTACAGGCCACTGAAGCACAATTCCTAAGAAGGGGCTTTATTTTACATGGGTTGGGTGCTTTTCCAGTAAGTGAAGTTCAGGACATTGCCACCAGAGAATTCTCTTATATCTTGAGCTCAAAGGGGCAAAACCTGAGAAAAATAAGGTCACAGCAAACTCTCTACGGTTCAGTGACCTTCTAGACAAAGAGTCTCTGGGGAGCAGAGAGAGATGCATTTTCTGAAAGATTGTTCGTTTCACACTGTCACACTGATTTTATCAACAGTAGTGATTGCTATATATTGAGTGTAAAATTATTTAAGCTTTCCTAACTTCTGCAGTTTCTGATTTACTTCCAAAGTTCATCAGCTAACTGTTTGAGTTACAGAAAAAAACTATTAAACCTGTGGTAAGGATAAAAGTTGTAATTATAGATATTTAGGAGTTATGGAACAGAAAAGGTATGTTTAGGATTTGTATGTTATATATGCAAAAGCCAAAATGGTAACTGAAATTGAGCTGTGAATTTGAGTTGCATTTTGATGTACCTTCTTTAAGGTTTTACTTACTGAAAATATTACAACTTAATGAACATAAGAAAATTTCAGAAATTCTGAACATCATCAGCACCTATGATGAAAATCAGGATACTCAGTTTTTGAGCAATCCAACAAGTAAACACAGTGAAAGTTTTAAAAGATCCAGTGAAAGAAGTTAGAAGGGAATGAAGAGGAGAATTTTTTTATTCACTGCAGACAAGTATGTTTACATTCTGTGGGACATATTTTTGCTGCTTTTCTTGTCTCACACATCACTCGTTTGGGTTCTCTTTCTCTTTTCTTTTCCAGTTCATTACTCCTCCCCCCATCCCTGCTTGGGGTCTTGAAAGTATCTCTGTCTCTACCCAGTAAATGTAGCTGACCAAGACAGCAAACAACAAAATAAATGGGAATGTATTATTCTCCAAAAGCAGCTATTTAGAGTTTTGTTTGGTTCCCATGACTGAGATACCACATATTTCAACAATGCTTTTAATACCTAATAATTTTTCTGGTATTTTGTGCTGTTCATCTCAGAAACTTCCTGAAGAAGAAATTATTGTTTCATCATGTATTACAAATCAAAACCAAAGAGAGAAGAATTCAGAATTCTGTAGATTTTGCTTTTAGAAACTTTTCATTCCTTTACACTTTTACATCCTTATAAACCCTGTAGGATGCAAAACATTCACTCCTTGCATACTCACATTCTTGTAAACGGATATTCCACCAGCCTGCCTGCTTGTCCCTTCTCCCTCCCCTACTCTTACATTTGGTTAGCCTGTATATAGAGGTACTTTCTTCTGTTAAAACATTTATGAGCTAGATTTGTTTCTCGGTACGGCCAATAGCTTATGCTGGATACAGCATTTTTTCAACAAACAGTGCAAATGAATACCTTAAACTAATGAAAACTAGTAAACCACCATGTTTTCATATTTTGAAATAAAGAAGTTGAACTGCCTACCTGAGGACAAATAAAGCCTGCTCCATACATGATACTTCTTATTGAGGAAGAAAGGACATCCTTAGGAATAAGATTATCCGCAAAGATCATCATAAAATTGTTGCAGAAGGCTAGGTGGAAGACTTGGAAGAAGTTCATCGTTACGAAAAATAAAAAGTTTTTCTCTGTCATAATCTGTTTGGTCAATGAAATTACAGAGGACCAGGAGAGAGTTCCACCACTGTTTTCCAGATTAGCATTCTCCGTACAAATGTCTCTCTGCTCATATTGACTAGTACTATATTTGCCTGTGTAACACATACAAGCTGTTGCTAATGCTGCAACCAAAACAGCAAAAGCCTGAAAATAGGCAAAATTTTCCATATTATCTGATATGAGACCACAAAAGAGAATGCTTGTTGATCCGATTAAAGTTGCTACTTGGTTATATTTAATAAGCTGAAGCCTACTTTCATGTCTTGTTGAAATTTCTGCAAAGAGCGCACACTGCGCTAGAAGCACAAACGTAAGCAAACCATCAAAAGCACATAACGCAACAATGAGGTGAAGACCACTTAGCCAGTCCCCTTCTTCATAATGTTTCCAAGGAAACCAAGGAAGCAAAAAGGCTAATGCATATAAAGGAGCTCCATACAAAATTGAAAACTGGCGTCTTGAGCAGCATGCGAATTTGGAGTTATCTTGAATATACCCAAAAAGAGGATCATTAATGGCATTCCATATCATAAACACAACCTGCGACAAACAAGTAAGAAACACAACAGAGTTCATCATCAGTGTGATTTTTCTGCAGAGGTTATACAAACACAGAAGTAATACACACCATATTTATTTAAAATAAATCTCTAGTCAAAGAATAAAGAAAGATGAAAGCTTCCCAGGTCAAAACAGACTCCAGACCAAATCCTTACTAATTTATAGTAATTTTGAAAAATAAAATGAATGAGTAGACAGGTGCCCAACTACATGTGAAATAAAGCCCTGTGTGTAAGACTTCACTCCTTCAAAAGCTTATACATCTGGGCTTTCATCTTGCAAAGCCCAGATATTACTCTCACAGCAAGTAATTCAAAACATGAGCTGGCCCATTACTTTCAGGAGACCATTTATGACAAGAGTTGCTCACGTGGATAATGACTTGTAGAATAAAGGCTGTATTTAACTACTTAAACAGTCCATAGGAAAGCACTAATGTCAAATATATCTATGGAGCTGAGGTGCAAGATTAGTTTAGAACATTACTTCAAGCTATCAAAGGCAAAAATCTTTCCAGCAATTAAATTCTGGAGATTTTTACTCTAAAGACTGTAAATGATGTGCTTTATGTGTACCTTCAATTGCTTATGGACCAACTAAATTTAAAATGAATTTACTGTATAACTATTTGCAATGCATCCAAAATTAATCCGTAAGTAAAAAAATTACTTTGCTGTGATAACACAGACACATAGCACAACATGGTAATCAAAATATTCCATTGTACAATACCTGTGCTTGATGAAATGCTACTTCTGAAATTTTGTATCGGTTAAGGAATAGCTTAACGTAGTAGAAATTAAAGATACTGTTCATCATTCCAGCACCTAACGTAGTCATGGAATAAGCCAGCGCATTAGGATGAATTCCCAAAACAAACTTCATCTTCCACAAATACAACTCTTCTTCCTCAAGTTACAAAAAAGAATTACAACAGTTGGTAGAATAATTTTCCAAATTAAAACAACATGGGATATTTGCTTGTTTCAGAGGTGTAGAAACAGATTCTTAGAGGAAAATTTCCCCATTCTTACTTTTTTTTAAATGAGAAACACATTTGACTGAGTTATAAGACACTGAGCCCAAAACTGAATAGATGCAAAATATTAAGAAGTCAGTGACATATCTAAGTATAATCAGTGCTTAAAAATCAATGGAACAAGTAGGCAAAAATTTAAAAGACTCCTATTCCTAACTGGTGTACAAACTCAATATAAAAATCTGCTATTGCAAACACTATTCTTGGTGTAGAGTTCAAAGTAATTGCATACATTTTAGATCTTTCTTGCTAGCTACGTAGTTTTAAAATTATGGACTGTGTAGGAATGAAGTGACTCAATTCATATCCTTACGTATTCCATTGCTATGAATGTCAAATGCAGCAGGCACTTAGATGAATACTTCTTTCAAAACAAATACCAAGTTTTGTCCTTGTATTTTTAAATGTTAATTGTTAACAAGCCATGGAAGCAATACTTTCAGCTAATAAACTAATGAGATATGAATAGAAACCATAAAACAATCAAAACACCTTTTAATAGTTTAAACATTTTCATAGTATAAAAGACTGCATGTAAATAAAATCTTGCAAGTAACACATGTACGGCATTTTAAACATGTCCAAGTAACAGGTACTCAGCCCAAGAATATAGAGTTATTTAATATATCAAACAGATCTTCAGCCAACAAGTTTTTGAGATGCTGCCTTTTTCCATCTATCTCGCAATTAACTGAAGTATGCTTGGTATAAACTATCCCATGAAAATAGCTAGCTCCAGGGAACCTCTACCTTTTAAATCAGAGTAACGACTACTTTTATGGTCCTTGACCAGATTTGATTCTATAAGCCCAATACAAAAATACTTCTCCCAGGTATCTCTTTTTAACTGAGGCTTTATTCATCTTTACATCTATTTGAAGGAAGCTGTCTGCCATTAATTTGGAGATACTTCAGGTTCAAATTTCAGCCTTACTATGCACACTAACTCCAGACCTTTACAACCTGCTTTTTGTCACTAGTCCACACTTTGCTCCTCTGCATATTAACAATTTTATCCTAAATGCAATTTTCAAATATTCATCAAAATACTTAGCTTGAATATCTGCTTGTTCAGCTTGACAAGCAGCTCCCTGAACTCCTCATAAAAATGACCGTGAAAAAAACAGGAAATGAAAACCAAGGTTGTTTCCAGCCTTCCTGTGGTTTACAAAGTGGCTGAAGAAAGGCTGCTGCGAGGGAAGATGGTAACTTCCTAATCACCAGGCGAGGGCCAGGCAAAAGCCAAAGACCAGGTAGGGACTGGAGACGTGTCTATTCTGGCTAAGGCAGAGGATGGAACAGCAGTTTTCCCACCACCCAACACAGAAAATGAACTCCTGAGAAGCAAATAAAATGTGGATGCATTTTTGTGTATATATTTAAGATGCTCTAATATGGAACAAGATGCAAAGACTAGATAACCTCACTTTACAGGTAAGAAAAAAACCCAAGCTGACAACCAACTTGATCCAAGGGGTTTTTTTCTAAAGCCAATTTATTTTTAAGAATATGACTGAATTTTTAGATACCTGAGGATGATTGTGATGTATATTTTCAAGTTTATTTTTCACAGAGCTACAACTGTAGAGACACTTCCATTTTCAGATGATGAAACTTTGCATTTTTGTAACAAGTTTGGCTTCACAAACTTTTACTGAGAAACTTAAAATGAAGAATAAGGTTATTGAAAAGATGCCTGTTTAAAATGTTTGTTTTTAAAAATAAGTTTGTTACTAACTGTGAAAGTCATTACAATAAGTATGTTATGGACAAGCGTCACTTTTTTTTAAAAAGGTACATGTTCAAGCCTTCACAAATATACTTAATGAAGTGATTTATGTAGTAGATATTAGGGCTTTTGGAATGCCAGACATTTCATCTCTATTTCTCCCTGGAGCCCCCTGCATGGGTCTTCAAATGGAGAATTGGAAGACTCTCCTTTCCCTCAAATTCCATGAGCACCAAGAATAAATGTGCTTCATACTAACACTACCAAACTAAGAGTCATTTCTCAAATCATGTTTGACTCAATTCCTTCCTACATACAAATAATAAAAAAAAGGTCCCCTCAGCTTCAGAAAATTTGAAAGTAAGAAAGATTTGAAATTTCTTCAACAAAAACCTTCTAACAACGCACAAACAGGCCTCTAGTGTCATGACTAATTATAATACACAGGATCTGACACAACTCTTTACACTAATTGGTACATCTGGTCCTGTACCTTGTTTATGAAATAGGTTCAATTAAAAGTTGAGGTACCACACTTCCTTCCCCAGATGTGCTCTTTAATTGTACTACAATGAAATCATGCATGAGTATCCCCTCCCTCTTCTCAATAGTCAGCCTTTATGTTGAACAGGTTAAAGCACAGGTGTTGACATTTTGTGACTCACAGAAGGCAAATTGGTTTCAGAAATTTCTAGTGGTTACAACTGTGTTAATACGGATGAGCCAAAAGAACAGACTGTTTAAACCAGTGAGATGCAGTATGACATTACTTGCATTTCTCCCACAGCTGGATGACAATCACTAAAAGAAACTAGAGCATGACCCTAAAGAAGAAAAGTGGATTGCCAAGAGCTAATAAATTTTGACTCAAGTACGCAAGCTGACATCATCCTCTGCTGTACTGGGTCCCAAACTGCAGCATAACGCTCACAGTCCTGACAAACTGGTTGGACCCAAGTATCTTCCTCATCTTTCTTCCATGACTTAAACCACATTAAGACAGAACTAAGAATAAAGGCTTTCCTAGTCCCGAGGGGTAACACTAAGGGGAAATGCTGCTGAAGCAGAGGGGAGATGCAAACAGAAAGCACTTTGAGTAGGAGAGCAAGTGAAACTCGTTGAGCGCCGCCACTCTTTGAAGCCCGCGGCGCTATGGCTGCCCAAGCGCTGTAAAGCTGGGACCCCTGGAAGGCCGGGGGCTCTGGGAACTTGCAGGACTGGAAGTTTGGAGGTGCTCCTCTGTTAAAACTGGGCAAATCAAGCTACTTTTTCCTCAGCAGCTCCCCAGATGCGGGACACCGCTCCCTGTTCCTTGTAAGGAAAAAAGGCGAGAGCGAGCGGTGACCGCCCGACCGACATGCGGGGATGAAGGCGGCCGTCGTCAGACGTGACAGCAGCTGCCACGGCTGCATGCTCCAGCGGGGCCGCGCTCTCCCCTCCCCTCCCCTTCCGCACTCCGGCGCCAAGGCTCCCCCGGGAGGCGGCGGGAAGGCGGCCCACACCTGGGCGCGACGCCGGTGAGGGGACGCGGCTGAGAGGAGACGCGGCTCGAGGGCCGAGCTCCTCCTCACAGGCTCTTCCCTCAGCGAACCCCGGGGGCTCCCAACACGGGGCGACCTAGGAGCCACAGCTTTTCCTACGCCTAGTCGTCCCTGCCCCACCCCGGGCTGTGCCAGCTCTGCTGCGCCGCAGACCCACCAGAATACCCCCACAGCAACCGCTCCCCACCATTAACCCTTCAGAGCGCCAGCGACAACCGCCCCCTGCCACAGGCACTAACCCACCTCCTCTGACTAGAGGCTGCGCTGCTGGCTGCTGGGGCGGGGTGTAATTAGACCGGGCCAACCTTCTCTTCGTTCTCATTGGCGGCTTGACATGAATTCGCTTTGTGATTGGTATAGGCTCCTTTCGATCTCTCCGGCGAGCGGCTTCCCATTGGCTCTCCGCAGGGGAGGTGAGGGTGTTGTGTTTGAATCGCGGGGAGACGGTGGGCGGGTGGCTGTAGCTTGCCACGTTGCCGCCGGCGGCTTCGCGCAGCCCGACCAGAAGGGGGAGAGGTTCGGCAAAGTCCGGAAACGCTCGGCAATGGCCGGAGGCGGCTTTTAAGGAGAGGAGCGGCTGCCGGCTTGCCCTGCCCCGCCGTCGCTCGGCGCGAGGGGAGTCGTTCGCGTGGGCGCTGCCGCCTCGTCCTCCCGCCGCGCCGTGAGGGGAAGGGGCGCGATGCTGGCCGACAGCCTGGTGGAGGAGTTCGAGATCCGCGAGGATGAGCCCTGGTACGACCAGCAGGACCTGCAGCAAGGTGAGTCGGGGCGGGGGAGAGGGAGCGGCGGCGGACGGCGGGGAGCCGCCGCCACGGGGGGCGTGTGAGGGAAGGGGCTGTGGCGAGGAGGGCGTGTGAGAGAAGAGGCCGTGGGGAGCCGCCGTGGGGGGCGTGTGAGGGCAGGGGCTGTGGCGAGGAGGGCGTGTGAGGGAAGGGGCCGCGGGGAGCCGCCACGGGGGGCGGCCAGGAGGGCGTGTGAGGGAAGGGGGCGGCGGGCAGGCGCGGGGACCGCCACAACGGCGGTGCGGAGCTCGGAGAGACGCCGGGCGCTCGGGCGGGGCGGCGGGAAGGGCGTGAGGGGGCTGAAGCCGCCGGCCAGGGTCGCAGGGCGGCAGGAGAGGGGCTTGTGCCGCCCCGCGACTGTCGCAGCCGGGAGCCCGGGCTCCCCTCACGGCCGTGCTTCCCACCGCCTTGGGCGCGTTGGCAGAGGGACCGCTGTTAACCGATAAAGATTGCAGCCGTCTTTGTTTGACGGAAGGGGTTGTTGCAGCCGAGTTGAATTGTGCCTGGGTCCCTCTCCGCCAGGGAGGGAGGGAGGGAAGCGGCTCTCCGAAAAGTTGCACCTTGAAGGACGTCAAGCAGGTATTCAGGGTAGGCGCTGGAAATAGCGGGCGCTGGAAGCATCGGGGTGGGTTGCTATATTGCGCTCCGTTGAGCCTTTTTGTAAGGGCTTCCACTCGATGAAGTTGTAAATGTAGCTGTGCTCGGTTAGTTGCAGGTCCATCATTAAAAACTTCCTAAGTTTTCTTAAAATATACAAGTAACTCCAGTGTGTATCAGAATTACACGTATCTAGCTCCTGTATGTCATTCTGTCAATAGGTCTTAAAACACTACATGCAAGAGGTAAACGCTATTCTCATTTCATAGGTGAGGAAGGAGTTGCAGAAATACACCAAGTATAATCGCACTAAAAATCTTCTACAGACATGATGTGGAAAGAATGTGCAATTTCCTTAAGAGCTTAGTGGCATTTACGACTGCTATTTACTTCTACTTTTTGTTATTAATCCTGAGTTTGTTTTAAAAGGCCAGCTCAAAGCTCTGAAGTGGCTTCTTGCAAACCTGGTCCAGCCTTACATGCTTTTGGCTTTTACATTGAAGTATATTAAGTCTTGGGATAGTAGGTGCTACTGTACTATAAACCATAAAGAAAGATACTTTTGAAAGCTCTTCCTAGCTAAGCAGTTTTCACACTGAGATCAGGCATCTGACAGCAGAAACTTTTTTTGAGACAGGAATAGGTTTCTCTAATTGTATGCTTTGACTATAAAATAGCTAACTGTTTGAAAGCTGTATTTAGGTACTCTTTGCTCGAAATAGATGTTTTCATGGCTCTAGGATATAAACCAATCAATTTAAATAAGATCTTGAAACTGTAGTTTGCTGTCAAAGGGAAGAGAGTTGAAAATTTGAAGACTTCATTTAGTGATGTTTTTACTATGTCAGTGTTTATGGGGTGGAAGACCTACAGAGACTTCACAATGCATAGCAACTGACTTCTTGCCTTATGGATGTTTCTTTAATTTCATTTTTTAATTAAAATGAGTGAAATAATCACCATTTGGCTCTCTGCTGTGAGCTTTTAAGAAACAGTATTCCATTCTAGAGGTTAGTGCATTTTGGGGGCTGGTTAATGCTCTCTCAACATTTGAACAATCTTTGTCTGGAGATGATCTCTTTACAAGCCTAAACGGAAGCGACTAATAGCCTTGCCAAAAGGGAAAAGAGGAAAATAAACTGATGGGCAAGTTGAAATGCAAAGAAGTTGTTCCTTACAGGAATGTTTTTTAAATATTCTGTTATACGTTATTCCTGGAGTCTGAAAGGTACTCTTCCTTCTCTTAAGACTAAGCAATACCAATGCAATACCAATACCAAGTAGTAAGATTGCTTATCAAGGTCTCTTTAAACTTTTCACAACCCAAACAATTGGTGCACATTTAAAAACTGAGGAGTAGTTTTATGAGAAAAGCTAGGTTGCAAAACATTACGAAGCACCCTGAACCAAGCTTGTAGTCCTTGTCAGCCAGTCTTTGAAACTTAAAATTAGGATAGGGTTTTGGAAAAACTTTGACAGTCTTTGTACGCACCAAAAGCTTTTGCCTTGACAATGGAGGTGGGCTTTTCTGGCATGCTGTTCATGAAAACAGAATGCTCATGGAATTCTTTTAAGGATGGGAACAGCCATCCTTCCTTCTGCAACATCCATGTAGTGCTGCAGTATGCTGACCTTTGAAAAAGAATTCTTTTATATGACTGCTCTTTTTACATCTTGCTGTTACTCACTTTAACAGAACAGAGGGTAATCTGAACATGGAGTAGGAAGTAGAAGCTAAGTAAAAAAAATTAAGGGTTTAATTTTACAGTTAAGTAAACTTCAACCAGGCTTTCTTATATATCTTGCACTACTAATGCCTTTTGCTGCTGAAAAGAACAGGCTTATTTTAGATTGAGAATTCTCTGAATCATTTTGTTAGGTGAATTATGAAAAAGTAGAAGAGAAGGATTTTGGTACTGTGGGGTTTTTTTTCTCTGTTATAGTAACACTGTCAGAAGAGATTGTGGAGAAGTGCTGGTAAGTGAGGGCTGTTTAACATCACAGAAGACCTATCATTGAAGTCTTGTTTTGGTTTAGAGACTTCTGATGGAGCTGTTAAACACCAGTACAACTGATCAGATTTACTAAAATGAAGATCCTAAGATCTGCACATATGCAGTTTGCATTATTAAAAACCTCTCTGCTTACATCTTCATGGTGAAAAGGAAAAATGCTTGTCTGTGGCAGAACTTAGCTGTTACTTTACATAAATTTACAACAGAAAATGCAGCATGTTTCTAGTATTGTAGAGTGACTCTAAGAGAAATGTAAATTGTTTTCCCTCTGTATCTGGAGAACATGTGTATTGCACATCTCGCTCTTAAAATTTTCTCTTTATAGGGATTATAGGTACTTAACAACGTAGAAAAATGGATGCAAAGCAAATTCTTAATTTTAGGAGAGGTCAAATTGTTTCAGTTCTTGCTTTCTCTAGGGGTAGGAGTTAGGGTTTTATTGCATGTTCCTGAGCTCTTCCACTTGTCTTCTCCCCCTCAGAAACAAATTATCTTAATTACAAAATAGCATGCTTCTCCCATAGTAACTCATTTGTGCTTCTGCAATTCTAATGAACAGAATGAGTGTGTAAGTATAATGACATGAATTCTATTATTCACATTGTATTCAAAGTACTGTGTGGTATGTGCTACTTGATTTAGTAGATGAGGGGGCATTTAAGAATGAAACTATCAACTCCTAAATGTACTTAAACATCAAAACAGACTTTCACTTTGGGAAGGGAAATGGCAGCAAGTAATTCCATTACGCATTACATCTTTAACATAATCCTAAATCCCCTCTAAAGCTCTTATTCTACTCTATTAAAATAAAAGAATGGACTATTTAGTCTTTGCCTTGAATGATGCCAGTATTGTTGACTAGCTTTAAAGATTGTGGCTTCTAGTAAAGATTTGTGTAGTATGAGAACTTCTGAATTGGGACTCCATTTTATATAGGATGATAGATTTGCTGGATTTGAAGACTACAGTATTCTGTACTGTGATAGAACAAACAGATTGGTGTTTGACTGGGAGTTATTCTGTCTGTGGGTAAACAATGTACAATCTCTGCTTAAAAATGGGAAAAACTTAAGCAGGATGCCTTAAGGTTTCCTTATCTAAATACTTTAAACCCCAGCTCTAGAATAGGCTGTGTTTATTAGTAAGTGGTGTTACAATGAAAAAGCTATGTGAGGATAAACTCGTAAGTGTAGATCAGTATGCCATGTGGCTCCTAGTCATACATCTTTTGAAACTGTGAAGAACTCCTGTGCAGTGTGATTTGTTTTAAGTAATTTTTGTGGCATTTAGTCTAAGAATCTGACCTTAAGGGAGGAAACAATGCACCGCAGCTGTAAAGAATGTGTAAAGAATACCACAGCTGTTGTTTTGCCAGAATTGGACATCTACAACTTAATAGACAAATGCTCCTACTCACTTGTCCTTGTAAGTCTGAGTTTGGTCTTTGGCTTATGTATGTAGATGGAGTAATCATTTTGGACAGGCTGCCAAACTGAAGGTTAGCACAAAACAATCTTGGAACAGTGTTTATCTATTACAATGACTAGGTGATAAGGGAAAGGGCAGGAAAGAGGTAAGATAATATGTTAAAACGAGGGTATCTTAATCAAATGAAAATGGAATGTGTTTTCTTGTCTAGCTACAACTAGTGATGATGCAATACATGTCTTTTGTATATTAATTTAAGTCTTCTTGAAGTGAATCTAAGTTTTTCTTGACTTTTCTTCTGTCTCTTTCCCACTAGTGATGCTAGTTCTATGTGAAAACTAACAATATTGTATTGCACGCACGGAGGAGACAACCTGGTCATGGTCCAGATGATGGGAAGGAGGTGGAAAATCAGAGATTTTTAGAGATCTGTTGGATTCTTAACATGTAATCCCTGCACAGAGTAATTACAATTTTAGCGATAACACCAAGATTGATTTCTTTGTTGCATGATGTTAGCTTTTAAATTACACGTCTTTAAACATAGTAATATAGAATATCTAGCACTACTGATGCTGTTGAACAAATATCAAGCTTCCCTCTAGAAAGGAACTGAGTGTTCAGATGACTTATTTCTTAATTTGAAACAACTACAGTCACTGCACCCTGGAGGTGATTGAAGATGACTGAAGTGAAATTGAGATTAAGTGCCTGAGAACAAATGACATTTAAAATGATGTTTTGGAGCACATAAAACAATTCTTGTCTCCTAGGTTTATGAGCTTGCAAAACAGAATAGCCTCACTTCTTTATCAGTTTCATGTCTTTTGATATTCTTGTTTCACCATAAAAAGCATCTGAAACTTTCATTTAGCACTTTAATCCTGTATGACCTGAGCTCCTTGGTGAAGGGGTAATGGGGAAGAACAGCAAAGTAAATAAAGAGTGCAGTCAGCTTTGGCCTGGGTCTAGCCTGATGAACATTTACAGGGTCTTTTATGCTTATTCTTCTAAAATGAGTGCTGTAAACATGGTGAAGTGTAGCTAACAGACTCCTTGGGTAGAGATGCTGGCGCAGTACTAGGCAGATGGTGGAAAGTGAAGAGAAGATGGCTGGATGTGTCTGACCTGTGGCTGAAGGACCAAAGGAGGAACTAAGGAAGCTTCATGAAATAAGAGTATCTTCTAGGTTTTAGGACTGACTTAGACTTGCATTATAGATGGTATATGAATGTTCTACTTAAGTATAAGCTAACTTTCTTTTTGAGTACTGGAAATAACTTAGAGCAGTTATAACAGCAATAAAAAAACCACCTCAAGTATTTGATTAAAATGCTTTAAAATTAGATTATGTTATTGGCTCTGTAATTTAAGCACAAACATTTCTTTTAGATCTTCACCTTGCTGCTGAGCTTGGGAAGACACTGCTGGACCGTAACACTGAACTAGAAGAATCTTTACAACAAATGTATGCGACAAATCAAGAGCAACTGCAGGAGATAGAGGTAAATATTTAAGGGATCCAAGTGTTCAAGCATCTAGACCTGCAACATAATAGCACATAAGTTGAGATCTGAATTTCTTGACACCTGATGGACACTTTAAAGAAAAATACTGAACAATCTTTAACCACTTCTGCTACTTTGAGAATTTGAGAACCTGTATAGGCTTGATCATAGTTAGAACTGTGTGTCTGATTACCGGAAGCTTTGTGCCATTAAACTTCCTGTTGGATTTGGCTTTTTTAATGACAAATGACTGGTATTTTTCTTTTTGTACAGAAAAGTTACTTCAGTTATTTTATTGCTAAGCTTGGCTGATCTTGCTAGGTAAAATAACATGAAATTATATGATGACTAAATTAATCGTTTACATTATTATATGAAAATGTTAGTTGTTACTGCACTGAAATTTAAATGCTGATAAGTGCTGGAGAGAGATTTAAGTAAAATCTGAGGATATGTACTTCTACTAAACTGAGCTGTGGTAAAGGGAGCTAAAGTCTATTTCAATTAAAAAAACCAAAAAACCCCAAAATATCACCAACAAAAAAAACCCCAGCAAAGACAAACACTTAAATAGTATCTAAATACAGGATGTAGTGGATATATTGTTCTGTATTTTTGGGGGGGGGACATAACCACCCTTTCAAAACCACTCATCTTTGTGTTACTTGGTGGAAAAACCTGGCCGTTTTTGGCAATTTCTGGTGTGGGGTGTGTGTGTGTTTTTTTTTTTTTTTTTAAATATTGCTTGTGTTCTTGCAGACCTAGCATTTGTCAGCATAATGATATTTGTTCAGCTATTAGAGGGCAATGCATGGTCTCTAATAATTAAATTATTAAATATTCAGTACTTTGCTGACTGACAACATATTGGAAACGTAGTCAGCATTTCAGTTTGGTTCTGGTACGAATCACAGGGAACAGGCTGTGACTGGCGTACACTAGATTTTAACAAAATTTGAGTTCCTTTGTGCGAGTAGTATTTATGCAGTTACGGACGGTGTTTGGATTTTGTACAGCTGCAACTTAAGACTTAAAACACTTATCATTGTAGTGGTGACAGGAACTTAAAGAATCCTAAGCTTAATACTTAGAGATATATAGGTGTCTTTAAAGTAGTCATGTTAACACAAATGCAGCGTTTTTATTAGGTGATGCACAATTTCTGGGTGCAGATTTTTTTTTGTAAGATACTTCTGTTTTATACATCCTGCTTCAGCTCTTTCCTCTATTATGTGCTAAACGTCATCTTTGTTACCCTATTCATTCTGTGATACAATGGTTGGAATGGCTGATATTTATATTAGTGCCACAGCATTACAAAAAATGTATTGACTTATGCAGAGACTTAAAATCACTCATTGCCATGAATGGTTTTTATAAAAAGATTGATTCTTAAGATCTAGAGAGGACAAACACTTCAAGGTGCTATACAAATACTGTTCTACTTAAGGTTCAACACCTGTGTGAACAACCATGTTTAAGAAAGTGTTCAACACAGTTACAACACACGTTTTGAAATAACACAGCATAACTTTGTGATAGGTAAGTAACCTGGCTCATTGAGTGTAGCTACTTATAAGCAGCTGTATTTTAACACACTCTTGAAATAGGGAAAATACATTATTGCTAAGCTGCATTAATTTATAGAAATAGTCTAGTGCCATTAAGGATGTTAATATCCTGTTGGTTTAAGCTAGTTTGTTTGCTTAAGCTTTTGGTGGGTTAGTGTTTGACTCTATAAGAGCGCTTCAGCACCAGGAAGTGGTCAGAAGTCTCCTTCCAGCAGTGATCTATAGTTGGTGTGTTGCAGGGTCAAGTACTTGTATGTTCAGACAGCGACAGACTAATTTATTTTCTCATTATCTTGTTTTGCTTAGTCAAAAAAACAAATCAAGACTTGTGCAATGCTGCTTTTTGAAGGCTTTATCTGATACCAATTTCTTCTCTTTCCTCCTCTCCCCCAACATGGGCAGGAATGTATATTGGGTTGCCCTATTAGCTCCCTCCAAGAGGAGGGGGAGAGAGGTGGGAGAACAGTTTTTGTGATGCTTCTGACATATAAGTAAGTGTCTGCACTTTTATTTGCCCAACTTACTGTGTTGAGCCAAAGAACCTGTAGACTGTATTCCTATCTGCTGTAATAACATGCTGTCATCTCTGTTCTACCACCTGTCTTAATCTTCTGTCTTTTTCCAGTGCAGTTTAAAACTGTATTAGCAACTCAAAACATTTCTTTCTCCAAAGAAGTGTCTCTTGCATCTAGATTTCCGGTAGAAAAGGGAAAATCAAATGAACCCCTTCTTCAAATACCCAGAGAGAACCTCAAGATAGAGGAACTGAATGTATTAGCTTACTGGCACAAGGGATTGTTACAGGAATTCACTGAAACAAATAGCAATAAAGTTAGCATGTGCAAAGTCCACTGCTTTTTAGCTGGTAAAAGCAGTTCAGTCAGTTATTCTCATACCTATATTTCTGTCTTCTGTGGGAAGGCAGGATACCCTACTGCACAGGATACATGTGCAAGTGGTATATCCAGTATTGATGCTTGATTTTTTTTTTTCCTAATTTTCAAGTGCTTGTCTCTGTAACCTCAAGGTGATCTTTCAGCTGTTCCTGTAGCTACTCTGCTGTGTTTCTGACTAGCTTTCTCAGTGCAGTGTATCAGTGAAAATCTTTGGGGTGTTTTTCCTATTAATTCACATCTTACAGGTTGCAAAGTCTCTAGAACTGGTAAAGAAATCACTCTGAAATACGGTACCACCTTGTCTGCACTGAAAAGGAAGGGTCAAAGGCTTTGGGATGCTTAAGACTATATCTAATATATTAAACGCTAACATATTAAGCATTTTACAGCCTTGGATCACTGTCTGACCTCTGTGCTGACACGTGTGCCACTAACTAATCATTGTAGATGTAATAAACACTGGATTGAAAGGGCAGCTTTATTGCCATCTGAATCTGTTCTCGGCACTCTGGCTTCAGAAATACCGAGCCTCTCCTTTTATCATGTGGTAGAACACAAGGAGTCTCAACCGCTGCTTCATGTTAGGTACTCAGTTGCAGGGGAGGTGGAATAAATGTGAACTTCTCAAGTATTTATTACCACATGTATACTTTGTTTTGGTGGCCTGGTTATACCAGGCCAACTTGATACCACACTGAAGATATGGGAGATGCAAGGTGGAGAAAATGGTACCTCACCTCTTCCATTCATCTAAAACTTCTGCAAAAGCCCATTGTAATAAGGGGCAACATCTAATTCTGGCACCAAAGCCTTGGTTTCTGTGCTTAGCCACGCTTGTATTGCTGAAGAAAATCTGAAGATCTCCAGCTCCTTCCGAGACTAACCAGTAGGGAAAGTTAATCTGAAATGGGTCACATTGAGATTCTGCTGCTAATCCATGTGCTATTTTTGTGTAAATCCTCTGTCATGTGCGCACAGGCTACAAAAGGATCTAGCCAACTGCTATCATGTTGATCTTCTAGAAGTCTGTATGTAGCAGTTACTAGTCCTAGATTAACTTATTATCTGTTCTTAAATTGCCTAAAATGTAAACCTATCAACCTTTTAATGAGGTTAAAAGGTTAAGTAGAATATTAGAAGTGTTGAGTATGTAACAGGCCTATGTAAAGAGAAGTAATTCTGCCTAGAAGTCTGCTGGATATTCCTACTTGAAGTTAATTTTTTAGTAAGTAACATGTAGTAATATAGAATATATTGCAAGAAGTAAATTCTATGTGAGAACAAAGTATTTCCGATTTAAAGGGTTAGGTTTTTTGTTCAAGTCTGTTTGCAAACTCTCACGTGGATTTTTAGAATTGGCTTCATCCTGTCCTGGGTGGGAAGCTATAAGACACTTGTATTAAGAGCCTTAGGTGATTGTTAACTGCTCTTAGACTGAGAATTCCAAGCTTTCTGACATTATTCAAGAAACTTAACAGTCTATGTTGCTAATTGTAAAACTAAAGAGGATTAAAATAAGAATACTTCATGTGGAGTTTTAATTTTTAAAAAAGGCAGACCTTTATTTGGGTTTACAGTAACTGGAATAGCTCTCTGTGGGTAATTAAAGATTGAATTCAATAATTTGATTATACTTCCTGACACATAGTGCCCCATATACTGTCTTAAGTGTGACCACAACCTAAATTCTGTTCTTCTGAACCTAATGCTGCTTCACACTGGAAAAACTTAGGTCAGCTGAAAAGAAATTTAATTATGGATGGTGCCACCCAATATTTCAGTTTTAATGCTAAGAAAATTGTTGGGTCAACACTGTTAGAAAACTTCCGTTGGAGCCCATTGCAACTTTTAGAAGGACTCCATGGATAGCTAAGGGCTGTGTTGAAGTCTGGATGCACGGCTGTATTAGTGACGACTGCACTGCAGACAGACCCAATCCAGAAGGCTTGGGTACTGGCAGGGGCCTAGCAAGGGTAGATAAACAGCTTGCACAACAAACCCAGCTCCTCTGGATGAGCGCCTGGCTGGTCAGCCTGGCTGGGCCTCCATGACAAAGGCAAGCTGCCTAGCTGAGTTACTGATGGCGCCTTTTCAACTGAACACTTACCAAAGCAACCACTGGAATGTACGTTTCTGAAACTTAGTAGTTCCTCTATGAATATGAATGAAAATGCAGAATAGTGATCCTACCTCTGTGCTTCGAGTATAAACTAGTAACAGCAATACTGTCTTGCAGTACCTCACAAAGCAAGTGGAGCTCTTGCGTCAGATGAATGATCAGCATGCAAAAGTCTATGAACAGCTGGATGTGACAGCAAGAGAACTAGAAGACACTAATCAAAAACTAGTTGCGGAGAGTAGAGCTTCACAACAAAAGATATTAAGGTAACAAACTTATACTAGATCCCCTTCCCTCCCCAGTTGATAATATGCAAAAGAGCGGTCCAAGTTTATTTGTGTAGTTATTGGGTGGCTGTCACTCTCTGGTGTTGTTCTACAATACTGTTAAATTGAAAGGATAGCTTTATGTAAAGGTCTTTTGGGGCCAAAGAGCGGTCTTCAGAGAAGAAACTACAATATGAGAGGATGGGAAATTCCCATGTCCTTGACTAAACACTCAAATGTTTTAACAGCAGTTTTTCACCTTTTAGCTTGACAGAGACTATCGAAAATCTGCAAACACACATCGATGACCTGCAGCGACAAGTAGAAGAACTGAAAAAGTCTGGACGAGGCCGGATGAGCCATGAGAGATCTGACCAGCCGAGATCAATGCATAGTTTCTCATGTTTGAAGGAGCTGTATGACCTTCGCCAGTAAGACTTTTTACCTTGCATAGCAAAGAGAATACTGAAATGATTTTAAGCAAAGCTTTAAAAATTAAGACGCAAGCACAGATGTCAAACAAACTAGTAGAAAAACATCTAATGATCACAGCTAGCAAAAGTTGCACAGTCCTGCGCTGTGTGGTGTCGCCACTGCTTCTGGTATGCTTCTAGACCGCACTAGTCTGTGCGAGAGGAGCTGCAGGTGCCACTTCCTGTCTTGAAAGGTTCTCTCCCAGAGTCTCCAACCACATCAAATTGTAGCCTAGAAACCTTACAGCAATTTGCACCCCACTTTTTTCAGTCAGATAAAAGCACATATAGATAATCTGAAAACCAAACATCCTAAATGCAAAATAGTTTCTGTAACTTACCCTTTCCTTGGATGCCTGTGGATACCTTCTTGTCGGGGAAGGCCAGATTCCTGCATTAGCTTTCCTGAACTTAAGCTGGTTAAAATGATGCTTAAGCTGGTAAAATGGTGCCTGGAGCTGTGGGCTGCTTTTTTAATTTAGAGCAGTTTTACCCAGCTGAACTGCATTAGTATGCCCATCAGGACAATCACCTGGGGTAAAAGCTCAGACTAGCTTCAGTCCTAGAAAGTAATTTCATAAGTGAAGCACCTCCACAGACAGGCAGAACAGGCTTTTGCGTCTGGGCTTCAGCACTACATGGAGGTAGGACTGTAGAATAAATCTGTACATGCAAAAAGAAGTTATTGCTTGACAATTCAAAAGATAAGGGGATTCCTTCAAACTGCCAAAGGCTTGTGGAAATACCAGCTTACAGAATTGCCTTGTCAATTTTTGAAGCTTGTTTCCACAGTCGATAGTGAAAAAAGTTACAAGAGTGGAGTGCTGGGGAAAAAATCCGAGTGTCGCAAAGTATTGCATGATACATGGAGGCAATGTTTATTTAAACTTAAATTGTAGGTCTAGTTATTCAGTAAGCTCGTCTGTAACTTGAAACTGTTCTGCTTGAGCTGGGAGGCTTAATCTGATGGCATCTAAGTATTTACAAACTCTCTTCTGATTATTAAATGGACTGATAGGTTAGTAAAATGACCACTATGTATACTTTGAGGTGTGTTAGCACACAGTTTAAATCTGTCATTAGTTACCCAGGACAAGAAAACTTTAGGAGGTGTGGTCAGCTGTACTTCCTACATTTGATAATACTTATTTTTGTTTCTGCAGGTATTTTGTTTATGATCATGTGTTTGCAGAAAAGATTACTTCGATGGATAGTCAGCTAAGTCCTCTAGAAGAAGAAAATGAGAACTTAAAAAAGGCAGTTACAGTTCTGCAAGCCCAGCTTAACCTAGAAAAAGAGAAGAGGGTAACAATGGAAGAGGAATATAGTCTTATGGTAAAAGAAAACTGTGACCTTGAACAAAGGCTTGTTGATGTAGACTTGTATCGGGCTCGTGCAGAGGAGTTGGAAGTGGAAGTAGCTGAAATGCGACAAATACTTCAGTCTGAAAACACATTCCATAATGCAGAGAAATTGGTGCCAGAATCCTTTTTCATTTCATTCAAGGAATCTTTAGAAAGGGAGCTTGGTCAGAGCCCAGCAGATGATGGACTTCTGACTGTATCGGAGCTTGAGAAGAAGGCACTGAAACGGAGCAGCAGCGAAACTTCCCTAAGCAGTGCTGCAGGGGGAGACATTCTAAGGGGCCACGAAGAAACATGTATTAGGAGAGCTGAAGCTGTGAAGCAGCGAGGAATCTCTGTACTTAATGAAGTTGATGCTCAGTATAATGCTCTGAAAGTGAAGTATGAGGAACTTCTGAAGAAGTGTCAAATGGATGAAGATTCATTGAAACACAAGGCTGTACAAACACTGAAGCAGTATTCCAAAGACCTAAACGTGGGGAATACCCAGTATGATCTGTCAGCTAGCAATCAAGAATTCACAAATGTGGAGCTAAGTGACTCTCCCACAGCTGCTCTTCCTGAATATAAAGCGCTCTTCAAGGAAATTTTCAGCTGTATCAGAAAAACAAAGGAAGAAATAGATGAACACAGAGCTAAGTACAAGTCCCTCTCCTCCCAGCCATAACATTGGACACGCTGATGACCCGCTCTCTGTTGATGACTAATCTGTTAGTCAAGAAGGGGAAAAATTTCATACAAATGTCAGAAGAGCCCTTATACTGATGTATTTCTTGAGCACTCAAAATGAATGTTTTGAATTGGCTTGTAGACCTGTAGTTAACAAGCTAGTTAGTTAACAGCTAGTCTCCCTGTACCTATGTAGCAATAGATTTAATGTTGTTTAGCACTGTCACAGAAACTAGTGGTTGTAAAGCAAACAAACACCGTATCTTAATACTACACTTAATCTCTGGCCAGAGCAGTAACTGACACTATAGTCTACTTCAAAAATAACAGAGCTAAGGAATCAGTACTGTATTTCTCACAAGGAACCAGGCTGAAGCGTTCCTTTGGTTCGCAGTGATGATCTAGCCCTCTAACTATATCTATGTAGAAAATCAACAAAAACAAAGCCCCTGACCAGTGTCGTGGGCAGCCTCCCCTTGATCCTCGAGAATGAAGTTAGCAGTCTCACTGAACGTGCTTTGGCAGGGAGGCGGAGAGCTGGCACAGCAGCCTGCACTGTGCTTCGTTTAAGTTAATACCACGTTTTCACATGCACTAAGCTCTCCCACAGATTAGTATAAATGTCTTCCTACTAAGAAAGGATTTGATGTAAAGTTTGTGTGGCTTTTTAGGTATGGTTTCTTACGTAGGGCACTTTGTCTTAAGGCAAGATACTGTGAATTGATTATGTGTTATTTGGGACCTACTGTTCTTTGGTGGAATGTCTGCAAAGTACATTTTTATGTGTATTTGGTAAGATGATAGAGAGTTGCAATTTAGCTATTTAACTTTAGTAGTAGCATTGACATAGTGGAATAGCTTTTAATATTACATACCACAAGCTCCAAGTGCTTGAAGGAGATGGGCCAGGTAAAACCTTATCACATTGTTTTGTCTATTGCTTCCAGTGTCAGCTTCTGTGGACCTGTTCCACGCTGCCTGGGGGTGGGAGGGTGGACACAACGCTGCCAGAACGTGTCCTACTGAAAACAGGGGACCACGCTCTTGTTCTTCCTCCCCTTCTCCACTCCCTAATAACAATTCATATGTATTCAAATTCTGAAAAACAAAGAACATGGAGAAGGATGTTCTTTAAAACTGCTTCAAAGTGTGAAGAAAACAAAGGCTAAGAGTTTAAGGGGGGAAAGGCACAATGAAAGGTGACATCCTTTTCCTTACACAGGATCTCACAGCTTACTTTGCTCAGCTGTTCCTGGGAATCAGCGTACTGCCTGTCTGAGTTGCTGCGATGTACCAAACAGTTGACACAGAATGTTGACAATTTCTCAGCTTTAGTTCAACTGCTGCGGTTGCAGTTCTGTCTGCCTTACGTTGTACTGTTAAGCTTGTGTATAGCTGTCCTTCAGTTGCAGTATTAAGACTTCATATTGTGGGATTTTCTCTAAAACATGTATTGCGTTCTGAAAATTATTTAAAAATGGGAATCTGAATCTTGTGAGTATTTTTCTAAGCAAATAAATAATCCAGTCAAGCTACATGTGTAACTAGTAATTATGCCCATCTGTGCCAATCAGGAAACAGTAAGCTTGGTGCAGATGGCACCTGCATTATCTAGTCTTGCCATCTTTCCTATGTAGCTCAGATGGAGTTCCCATTAAATTTGTATTTTAAAAAGGTTATGCTACATGGAAAAAATAGGCCTGTCTAGGATAGAAATCCAGATGGAACTAAGTAGTTTCTCCTCATTGTTGTGGTGTCAGTGCTGTTCAAAAAGGAGGGGGGGGAAAGGGGGGCAGAAACTCTGCTGTCCTGCCATCAGGTTAACTGTGTTGTCACTGTTTCCCTAACAAACACTTGGGTCCTTACCGCCTGGCGCTCTGCCCCAGTTCAGATACTGGAAAGCAGTAACCTTAAATGAGAAAGGCACAACACTGTTAGTTACACATGATTTACTGCTAATATTCCTCACCACTTTAGGGGAAGGGGGATCCACACCTGCTGGACCAGAAGATGTGTAAAAGCAATTCAGAATTTTTGGTTAAATAGGTGATCTTCAGTGGCTTACTACTGTTGGCTAACTTAGAGCACTTTCATATATACAACTTTTATGCTTTAAAAATATCAAGTGTTCTCAGATTTTCACAGAACTACTTGATTCCTCTGTAATGTAACTTCCCCTGGGCTACCTGTGCCCTTGCCAAGCTCTGGCTGGACGGTACCTTAGCACTTAACTGTACATATTGTGCAATAAAACTTCCCAGGCTGGGCTCTTCCTTCATGGCTTCCTTCAGCCCATGGCGCTCCCAGAGAGCAGCGTTACAGATGCAGCCGTAGGCAACGCCGTGGCAGCAGGGCTGCGCTAGGGACGTGGCACCTGTGGGTGCACGCAACAGACCACGACAAAGGCACCAAAAGCTGCCTCAACTTAAACCACCTCCCAATTATATTGATGTTAATAAATTACACTAGTGTATTAATTAAGGTAGAGTTTTAGCAGTTTAAAAATAGGTATTTTCCACAGAAATGTGAAATGCTGTAAGTATGGTAACAATATTCTTAGCCAATCTTATCTGGATTAACTACCTTAATCTGCTTATTTTAGTCAACAACTCAACTCAGCCTTTTTCTGAGCATAAGTAGATGAAATTAATAGAATCTCCTTGAGCTTCTCATGTGATGGAAATTACAGCAAGGAACATGACCAGTAAAGTAACCATGTTGTACGATGCTTACACTAGGATATTCCTTATCTTACTGCAGTGCGGCTTCGATGATAAACCTGTAACAAAAAGATCGGTTACTGTACCTTGTGCAACAGGCCCTTAGCTTGACAGCTACCTCTGGGTACTCCCTGAAGAGCATGATGCAAGCAGAATGATGTAAGGCAGTTTGCTATCTACCTCCAACCTCTACTAAAACATTCGCGACCTTTCCTTCCTCCGTAAGCCTTCAGGCTATAAAAGGAGCGGGTCAGCTTCCGTTTCTTCTTGGACAAATACAAGGCGGGGCAGAATTGACCTTAGAGATAAAATTTTATTTAAAAAAATTACACAAAATAGAGGTTTTACATTGTTGCCGTGTGGTAACTACAGCTGGATGCCTTCCAGAGGGTGCACTCGGTTACTTACCTTGCTGTATTTGTGTACAGTAATGCAAAAAATCCCTCACTCAAACCCCACCCCAATAAAAGAAATCCAGCAGTTGTTCCACATCTGTTTCAAATGTAGGTGCTTTTCCAAATAACTCATTTCACAGACAACAGGTGAGAACAATTGCTACGTAGTACAGAGTTCAAGGACAGTGATTTTGTTCCCCCCTCCCTGGCCCGACATTTCCACGAACATGACTATGTTCTCTTTGTAAAGAGGGCTGCAAGGGCTATTACAATGCTCAGACTAAAGGATGAGCATCTAGGTATTTAACAAAAACTGGGATGTTTGTAAACAAATTTAATTTATTGGCATTACTTACAAAATAAAGTATTAGACCATGATTTTCCATCATGTCTGTGTCAGTAAATGGTTTTATTTTTTTATACCGAAACAGAACGAGAATTGAAACACATTAGAAATCCCCGATTAATCAAGCTGCAGACAGGGTCCCGTGTTGTCTTCCTGGTCGCTCTTGCGCCTAGGCGGCCATGCAAGCACGTGTGTGAGTGTTGGGATGTCCGTGACTGTCTGTCTGTCTGCAATGCCCACGTGCCCCAAAGTAGGTCAGATCCTGCCCCACGCTCCCGAGGCCACGGCTTTACTCTGTCTGTGCCGCCCGCCGCAGGTGTCCTCTTTTGTCCTGGAGATCACTGGAAACCGCGACCACCGCTGTCAAGACTGCACCGTCCCCTTAAGATACCACATTCCGCCGTAGCTCACACAGCAGTCCTGGGGAGAAAGGGCAAGTCCGTAAGGTCTTGGGAACCCCCGTCGGGCTTTGGGACAATACGTGGGATCAATAACAAGCGTCTCCTCTCCCGTGCACAAGAGAGAGCACGAAGCCAGAGCAGCAGGTTATCTCCACCCTGAAGAACACATCGCTTAAATGAAGATGACAAACACAAGAGGGGAAGGTTGAGAGGCCGCAAGGAGGACAAACAATGCAATGGCAGCAAGAAACGGGGCTTTTGGGGGAGAAGGCGGGGGTCGTGCAGAAGCCAGCTCAGGAAAGGTTGCGGGGAGGGGTGAGGACCCGGGGAACTGAGGGGCGAACGCAGGCTGAAGCTCAGGTGGACAGACTGACGGGAGCAGCGGCAACGGGCTGGAGTGTGGCAGCAGTTGCCAGATCTGAAGCCTTTTAAGAAACAACGTTCTGTGATAATGAACTGTCAAACCTCAGAACCGTGCTTTGGTATTCTGACCACACGTCTGCTCGGCTTACAGCAGGTGAGCACAGCAGCAAAGGAGTTCAGTAAGTGGGTTTTCTTGTGGCTCATTTTCTTATTTCTATTAGATGAGCACCAAGTCTCTCGAGTTCTAAGATAATGGCTTCTCTTTCTTTTGCTCCCACTCTCCCATTTAGGTAATTCAACACAGGCTCTAGTACTGCTACAGAACTGGTGCCGTGGAGCTTGAAGGGAAAAAAGTATCTTTTTTTCTGAAGTCTTGGGACTTGCACATTGCAAAACCAAGAAATTAAGTGTGGAGGCTAGAAAGAGGGTTTGCAGACTTGATCTGCAGATGCAAAAAACCAAGCCCTGTCAGTCTGTTCCTCTGCGTATAAAAAAAGGAGCACACGCAGATGGGGAAATAGGAGTCAACAAATCCAATTTCATTCAAAGAAGAATCCAATCTCTTGTGGCTTAAAGAAGCCAGAGAATCTTCCTAGTTCATTAAATCATACTTCTAAATCTTATTTCAGAAACAAAGATAATTTCACATACTTCTGTGACAAATGTATTCAAAGCAAAGAAGCCTGACACAACACAAGGCCGGTTGCATGATGACTTAGTGACTTACATAAAAACAGTACCCAGTTTTTTAGGGGAAGGTATTTTTCCTAGAAATAGGTTATCTGTTAAATAGCAACAGCATCATGAAAAACTAATGCCAGTACATTGTCTAGATGTTCCAGGAGAGCTGATACTTGAGCTCATCTAGTTGCCTGACAAATCTCCCAGCACAGGCAAGCCACATGAAATACTGTCTAGCAGGCAGAAACGTCTGAGCTTGTTGTAATGCTAAGACGACCAGGTTCTTTCAAGCAAGACCAGTTTGCTTATTATCACAGCAACAGATCTGTAATTTTTCAAATATGCCATTGTTCCGTTTCCAGATCCCAATGTAATAAAGTACTTAAGCACTTGTCTTATTGAAGTGGGTGACAGTGAGCAAAGGCCCAGCAACAATGATTAAAGTATTACGTTAGTCGGCAACTTTCTACTTAGCCACCCTGCATCGCTTTTAAAGCTTGTCAATCATGGCCTGTGTGGTCCCTACTTTATACCTTAAACTTCTTTAGCAAGTAAATGGTGCACCTTCAAAGACAGAGATGAAAGGATTCAAATAAACATTCACAATGAAATGCGTTAACTACTACTTTCCCTGCTTGTTTTGGCTAGGGTTTTGCTCCGTACACTGCTGCACGTCCTACTGTAGAATGAAATGCATTTCCTTCTGAATATGTGGCACTTGTGCTCTTCAGCGTTAACCAAGAGCAGTCAGCTGGTAAGCTCGGAACACTGGGCAGAACCCTCCCACCTCCTCAATGTTTAACGCCACATTATTTAAAAATAACTCCAAAGTACCACATTTACTACGCTCTATTCTCTGCTGGTCCAAGATGACAAATAAAGATTTGTTGCAATAATACAAAATAACACGAGTCAAAATCACTACTCCTTGGATGGAAAGAAGGTAGAATGACACAAGTGTATTTTCAAGAAAACAAGCTGAAAAAACAGGCTTTGTCCACATTGCAACAACAATTGTTCTATCATCCTTATCATTTGTCAATTCAAGGTAAGATACGATCCTTTGCTCAAACCAAGCATTAAAAATTCATGTATTAATTGGATCAAACCCACAATGGAATAGAAACTTACCTTTAACACTCTATCCACCTCCTGCTTGTTCAGATCTTCCCCACATTCTTGACTCAACTGATTCTGGATGACATTCCTGCGCACTCGATAATTTTTCGAAAAGATTTCAAGCAAAACTTGGCGATGCTTTAAAAGAAAATGTATCATAAATACAAAGAGAAAACAATTATTTCTATCTTTCTATATATCAAAACTGCATGTGCCTTAGTCTGCACAAAACATTCACTGAACTACATTAGAGGATTCTTGCTTCATAATCCTGAAACCGTCCCATGTGCATCCGCTCTCTGGCAGTGCCCCAGCCTCTGAGGGCTCTACAGGGATCGCTCCATACCCGTGGCCAGACCTGGGGCACCTCCAGAGGTACCAGAACAAGCTGAAGAAGGAGCTGCAACATACTCCCCTCAAATGCTTCCATGGGAGTTCACGTGGTCCACTCCAGCCAGGAGGTTGGATACTGCTTGACTCTTTCCTACAAAAGTTTATTGAGATCATGGACACGGGAGTTACATTGTCCATCCACATTTTGTTAGGTGCCTTCCCTTTCACTTCATTTACTCTGAGAGCAATTAAAACTCAGGAGATGCTCACATATGCTGTAATCATTTCCTATCCTAAGTATAAACAGATACACCAGGTAACAACATCATTTCATCGCCGGTTAATGTTGCATTACCATCAAAAGACAAAAAAAAAAATGGACTGGATCCTGGTGTGAGGCCTGCATTGGAGAATCCTTTCTCCTCACAGGTTCAAAATTATCTATATTCCACTGAGCTAGTTACTGACATGTATTACCAACATATTATGTTGTTTCTGTCCATATCGCCTTGTCTTGACCCAGCAATGATCACCCTGTGAGCTAAGAGCTTCCTCTCAGCTGGAAATAGGTTGGTATTGAAGGACACTTCAATAGGGAAAGAGGAAAATACCTGCCGTACCAGTTCCAGAAATACAAATTCAAACAATGCCAAATGCTCAATAAACATATATTTGGGAATGTCACTTATTTTCATCTTTACCTGATCATAAGTGTCACCGGCTTCCCAAAGTGCATAGACCTTTAGTTCATCTGGTGAAGCAGCAGTCTGTGGAGGAAACTGAGAACAAGAGGCTGTTAAAAATAACCATCTATTTAATGAGTTCTGCTTAATGATTCTATGATGCAGTATCCCTGGACACCTACTACTGAATCAAAAATCTCATTGCCCTGTAGTGAGAACTGCTGAAACAACATAAGCTCCTCTCCCATTCCACACTCGAAGGGGTAACTTTGCTCTGGCAGCCCCTGTGCCTGCTCAGGCATGGCCAGTCCTGCACCCATGGGGCAGGCACCTTCTCGCAGGCCCGATGACTTCAATAGAAACATGATCTGTCTCAAACCTGTCCTGCTGGGTGATCCTGCAGCACACAGACCCCAAATTAACGAGGGGCTAATTACGGCCTAGGGAATGGGATGGGCACCATGGCACCCCGATGTGTGCCTTGATATGCCCAAGCCGTGTTTGACTGATGCTTCTGGTCACGGTGGGGTAACCCACAGCAGTGCCGCGGGCCCTGGTGCCGTGTCTGGCCCGCCACCGGCCACTGCAGAGCTTTAAAAGGGATCTGCTGGGCATACCGGAATGAATTTTGCACAGGGACAGTTTCCCACTGGTGGAGAGTCAACCACCATGTACCAGAACAATCCCAGGGCTTGGACCTTAGCTGGTATCTCATGGCAAGATGTCTAGATTTTTCCTGTCAGCAGCATTTGCTTCCAGACCATGCAAAGCAGTATTCAACTGAGAGCACCAAGTGCATTGCAGGGTCTTTCTGGAGGTTTTCACATTTACAGTGGCACGTTTTAGAGATTCAGACTCTATCCTGTATTTATCTGCTTCACTAATCCCCAAGTCAGCATTAACTGACAAGCACTGTGCCTCTGCTGTATTTCTCATCTCTGTTTTGGGGCAGACTACAGGACTCCAGAAGACTGAACGCTGATGGACAGGAAACCAGACACTTGCTCATTTCAGGCTCCAAAAAATGAAGTGGTTTTGTTTATTTTGTTTTTTCCATGTGCCAAGCTAGAGAAATACATTTGTTTTTTTCTGAGGCAGAGGCCTCACACCCCTGCACACAGGAACACAACTGTCTCCCCTCCATGCCTCGAACTCCTAAAAAAGATAAATACCATCCATTTGCCTTAACATTTCCCCTTGGAGTAGTGGCTAATGAGCAATGCTGGAATATGCCTTCGCTTCTGACATGTCTCTTCCTGTCTGTCACTAACAATTTATTCCTTGTTAACTGCCCAGATGACCTAAATCAATCATCTATGAAAAGCTAACAAGCCAGTCCTGATTGTTCCAGTATCCCTCAATCCTGGCTGCTGGTACAAACCAAACCTTTCTTCCCAGCCTCCCTCACACCATGCCAAAAGACTTGTGCATCGCAGAGTGAAAGATCAGCCTTTCCTTTCTCACTTTGCCTCTGATCTTATTGCAAAGGTGAAGAGTTTTGTCCAGTGGGAGCTGCCTGGTGGGATTAGCATCTTTGGCTCTCCCGTTGGTCCAAATGGCTGGAATATAACAAGGTTTTACACTTGGTTTAGAGCCAGGATTCAGGTTTATTAGGCTCGCAACACCCGACATAGTTCTTTTCTCATAAGGACACTTGCTTTTGAGGAATAGTATCTCTTGTATGCTTTCAGCACAGATAAAATCAAACACTTCAGCTTCCCTCCAGAAAAAAAGCTGCAGCAGGAAAGGCAAAACACAGGGCACCAGGAGCACCCAGCCACAAGCTGCCTCGCTCTGAGAAAGTCACTGAATACAGACCCGGAGTGCAAATTCCTCCTGCCTCAGCTGCATGTCTGAAATGCAGCTGTGTTTATCTGCCCATTCTGTGAGGAAACGGCTTCCAAACCAACACAATACTTACTTGGGAAGAAAAACCCACAGAATCTCCTCCTCTCGTCCAGCCTTACTCTGCAAACTGTTGCAAACACTGCTGCCAACAGCACCCTGCTCGTTTGCTGCTGTCATACAGCCTGTCCACAGGAGTGGGAAATGCCATCAGCAACTCTTCAGAGAGACATGCCGCTGTGTCCAAACAGCTTTACTGTCTTGCCATCCCCTGTCCCTTTGCCATTTTATGTTGGTATCAATCTCTCCAGCCTCACCTTGAAACAGCTCTCCACTGCCTTAAAATCCTTCTTTAAAATATTTGCCTTGTGCCCCTTCCTGCTCTAAGCCCCCAGAGCTAGTGCAGGGCTTTTAGGAGATGAACTGCTGCCCCAGGTCCCCAGGGCTGCCACGTTAAAACGGAAGCTCTCGGGGAGGAGCCCTTGGCTTTGGGATGTGTCTCACTCAAGCTCTGAGCACGCCCTAAAAATAGCCACTACCAGGCAGCCTTGTATTATAGCTAAACCAGACTGAAAGGGGCTGAGTCTGCCAGAAAAAAAAAAACAACAAACCCAAACAATTTATCAGCTGGAATAATCCTGGAGGTAAACTGTTGAGCTTGCCTCTCCAGGAGCCTGGCATCGGCACTAGCCCAAAAGGCTCACCGTAAGCGCAGGGCTGCATTCCTCTCCTGTTACCCTAGCCAGGCAGGACGCCAGCAACATTTACATCATTTCCTGATGCCTCAAAAATATCCTCAAGATTTGGGCAGAACTTTGCCACTCCACAGACCACGGGAAGGGAGCCGGCATGCACCCCCACCAGTCTGCAGGAAATAGGTGCAGATACTCAGGAGTGAGAATCCTGCGCAAACGTTTCCTGCGGGGCTGGACACAGGCTCAGCGGGCGTAAGCTCCGGACACACACACAGTGCCAGCGTCTGCCAAGGATGCCTCTGCTCGTCCTCTCTCTGATGGCAGCAGCAGCCCACTGCACATGGGTGCATCTGCCCAGGATTCGCCATTTCTTTACGTGTGCTTTTCCCTCCCACTTGAGGACGCTACAAAGCACAGGCAAGCGCAGCACCCTGCAGGCCTCCCCGCAGCCTCATCTGCAGCTGGAGTGGCATCTCTTCTGCCTCCCCACAAATACTATTTATCTCATACCCTGGGTGCAGTCGGTCAGCTTTATACTAAATCCTGCATTCCCCTGGTAAGGTTTCAATTGCCATTTTCAGCAACATATTTTCTATAATAGGGCAGCATGCAAGCCAAGAGTGTCTTCACCCCCCACAGAACATCATTTTAATTACCTCAGATCATTGATTTTTATCACCAAAGCACTTCCAATTACAGAAAACTAATGAGCAACTATGAAATCCCACGCTAAACAACCCTCCAGGCTTTCCCTGAGCTCAGGCGCCCTCGTCGGGTTCTGACAAAACTGTCCAGGGGAACAATCAAAAAATATCAAAGTGTATGAGCCCATGCAAAGAGTAAAACCAGCCCCGGCACCTTTGCCATCTGCACAGAGCATCAGGGGGAGGCTTGGGGGTAACGATTTACATTGCTCATAACAGTACAGGCTTATACTTATACAAGATCTCAAGTTTTGCAGTAAATTCTGGGTCAGCAGAACTAAAACTTACAGCAGACCTCCAGCAAGAGATGTTCCAGTGACCACTTCTACACCTCCGCAGGTCTCCTGTGACAGAGTTTTCCAGATAGAAGGAAGTTCCCAACCACCTCTCTTCACAAGGATTTTATTTTGGTCATTTTTTTGAAAAAATGCCCACTTTCACTCCTTACAGCCTTTAAGCAAAGAGCGTATGGAATCATTTCCAAAATCCCAAAATTTCCAAAGCAAACGAGTCCCAGTCCCAAGTAATAGAGCAGCAATGACCTCAGCTATTTACCATCAGCATGGCAAATGCATACATTACACCGTGTACAAAAGGGAGCCTAGCCAGCACTAAGAGGCAGTTCCAGGCAAACATTACCCCAGGACCTGGAAGCTGTCAAGAAAGAAAGCAGAAAGTACCGAAACTGCTGGTCTCCCTAGTGAGAGAGAAAGCAGAAAGTACCAAAATCGGTGGACTTCCTAGTGGCATTTCAAGTCTGTTACTCGGTTCCCAGGTGCGACGACACATACTTTGCACACGACTGAACATATTATTTCTGCCCCCCTGTATCAACTCTTATTCCTTAGCTGGGTTTCAACTCCCATGCTCCAGGCTCTCTCTCATCAGCCTGCCTGCCTCCTCCTCTTTCCGCCCTGCCTGCTCTTTCGAGCAGTTCACACGTCTCTTTTCCTCTCTCCCCAAAGGCAGCTGACTCCCAAGCTCTTTCTGGTTGCAACCCAATCAGCACTGCCAGATGTCTTGTAAAATTAATTTCCTTTTAGGCTCTTTCCCATGATGCCAAATTCCTTTTCCTTTCCTAAGCAATCTGTTGTCACACAAACCTGGCTCTGTCTCACGCAATCACACGTCATTTCCATAAAGACAAAGAAACAAAGACACCTCTGCACAGTCTAGGAAGAAAAGGACTGACCCAAGAAACCTGCTACAGATACGGTTTGTCGCTTTCCAGAGGGCTCTGCTGGGTGTGCCTTGCCGCTCCCAGGCAGTCAATGCCACCTTTCCTCCCCCAACTGCATCCCTGTCCCTGAGAGAAGGAGCTTGTGCAACTCCAGGAGAGCTGATGGGAATCTGGGACTGCCTCAGATCATGTTAACAGGAGCAAGTTGGGACAGTGAGTCACTGCAGCCCAACAGCTTGGACGTGGAAACCGAGCCCCAAAGAGAGCTAAGCTATGCAGCATACCACAGAGCAAAGAAAGCGGAGCGCAGGGCCTGCCAGGAGCAGGACGCCAAACAAACCTCCACCAGCTTCAACATATCCAATATTGGCTAGTTACTCAGAACACATCTGTTCTTCCAGTCCACCAGCACAGGACACAAACATTTCACAGCTCAGATGTTTAAATGCCTCCCTCCAATCCCTCTTCCCCAAAGTACACCAAGGGAAACACATACTTACAGGCACCAAAATCTGTTTGCAGCCAGTGTCCAACACCATGTCCTGTAACATTTTGTCCGAAATGCCACTGAACAATGTATGTCCTGGAGGCAGACTGGCTAAGTGAAGGTTAAATAACCGTTTAAGCTCACTCAGGGTGAGTACAAATTGTTTCTTAAATGTTGACGACACAAATGCCTTCAGTTCTTGGGCTACCCGGTCAATGCAGCCTCCAGGCAAGTGGCCGTTTAAAGAAACCGTGGAGTCCTCCTCTGCATGGAGACCGTTGACAATGCCATTGTTCATGCTCTCATAAGCCGAGGTATCCATTGGCTCCTCGTCACTCACAGGCTCCTCTTTAATGCGGATATTGGAAACATCCATCTTGGCTGAAGTGTCATTTGATTTCATCTCAGCCTTTTGCTTCTGGAACTCCTTCTCCAGCTGCCCGTAGTTCTGCTTGACTTTTGCTTTAGCCATATTGACCCTCTGCTCCCCAGAAACCAGCAACGGATGAGCTAGTAAGAAACAAAAGATACCATAAATCTCACCATAACCAGGGCTCCGGTCTTGCAGAATGTTTCTTGAGGGGCTCATAGTGAAATAAAACCAGGAAACATCATCTGCTTGTGAAATCTAAGGCATAAACCCCGTTTGTTGATTAGATTTTACTTTAGTTTGGGGTGGTTTTGGTGGGGTTTTTTGGGGGTGGTGGTGGTGGTGGTGGTGTTTGGGTTTTTTTAAAGATAAACATGTTGACAATTATAAGCCAGATGCTTGGGGAGGGGTGTTCCAGTCAAGGAACCCAAAGCAAAGACAAAGTGCACTTGTTCAATCACTAGGGCCTTTTCTGCAAATCAGAAAACCAGGATATAGACTGCTTATACATCTCTACTTGTGACCCAAATGCTTCTTTGCCCAACAACTCTTTTTTCTTTTTTTTTTTTTTTTTAATTAGAGTATCTAGTGGCTGGTGGGGCCTAGTGCAGCAACTGCCAGAGCCAGCACAAGAATGTCCTGTAGCTACAGTGAGGAGAGTGAAGGGGTTAACAGTGAACCTGAACGCCCTTTTAGCACGAGGTGCACAGCATGAAAGTCTGAGACCCTCTTCTTAGTATTATTACCCAGCGATGGGGAGAAAGGGACAGGAGGGAGTCCTTTCCCATGCAATCCTGTGCCTCTTCCCCTGTGTCCTCTCCACACTCAGCTATCCACAGGTGAAAGGAAGGGGCATGTTGGTGGCAGAGGAATCCAGTCTCAATGCCAAAGGAAGGAGTACTGTGTTTAAGGCAAAAGCATGCACAGCACACATGCTGTTATCTTCTCTGCTGTTAGGCTTGCTAATCCTCTCCAAATAACCCAACACCTAATCCTTCCAAGCAGATCAGACACAGGGTATTGAAATGGATTCATATGCTCGTTTGTCAGTTCTGCTTATACTCTTCATTGGCTCCAGTGTCTGGCAATGAGCCAAATGCCTAGTTAAAACTCTCTGGAATCTCAAATTTTCACAATCTTTTAGGATTATGGAGCAGCTACTTTAATATTCTCGTTGGCATCCATGGTGGAGAAGGATGTCAAAAAGAGACAGCTTCACACCTCCTTACAGCCCCCTGCCAAACGCATTCTTCATTAATTGCTCAGCCCTCAACCACACCACAGAGAGCCCAGTGCAAATCAGAGGAAATAAAAAAATCACCTCATGCGCGTAGCTTCCAAACTGAGAAGTGAGAATTACTTGTGCACTGGCCCTGTCCTGTCTTCAGGAGCTGCTTACACCCTTACACCATACAAGCTGCCTTAAATGAAAAAGTGGACAACAGAACCAGCTGATTTTACACTATCATATAGCGAGTCCCCAGTGCTAAGGAATCCTCCCTGCTCGTCTAAAAGGATGCTACAGTAAGCTTGTGTCACCCCAACATCAGTGATGGTAGTACAGAACCAAGATCTGTCTCAAATAATCCAGAGGAAATCACAAGAAAGGAAAAATATTAAACAAAACAAGACCAGTGCCCACCACATTCAAAACCAGAGAGGAACTCCGAAACACCACCCAGGAACATGAGGGATGCATGTGCTTCAAGATGATCCAACCACAATTCTATTTACCTGATTGTGCCTCTTGTTTCTTTGGTGTCAAGTGCTCCTTTAAGAGATTATAGACCTTTTCTAATCTGAAAGACAAAGATAAAATATACCAGGACAGTTTCAGTTGTTATGCCTGCATGCAGCCACGCCAGCTTTAGCCATTAGCTAGAACACTCAATTTCTCCAGAGAGCTAAGGAACAGGAATGACTTGAATGATGCAGTGACATCCCCCACCACACTACTGCCTAGTGACTGTGAGGAGGGAAACCTTTGAGGCAATACAGAGCAAATTATCTCTCAATGTCTACAGAAACTTTGTGCTAGATAGTTCTCTGTTTTTAGCTTATTTCTCAAAATAAAACAAATCATTTACTTGGCCTGAATGCCCATCCACAGCATATGTTGCCTCTGAACTATATCTGGATGCTTCTTAACAAAGTCTTCATCATAAGGGAGCATGAACTCCCAACCTTTGTTTATTCTTGCCACAGACATGTGCTCTAGGAAGTCTTTCACATCTTCTGGGCAAAGCTAAAAGAAAAAGAAAAAGCATAAATAATATGGAAGTCAATTTACATAGGACATATGCAGCCATGCAGCAATGGGCATTGTTCCATGAGACTGGAAGAGTTGGGCTGATTTGGTATATATGGGGCACCTCCATGAATACGCACCCAGCTAAGCCAGAGATACTCATCCTTCTCTGCAGCACCAACACTTTCACACAATGTTAAAAGCACAGGACTTCAGAGAGCAGTGGTGATTAATCACCTGAGAGTCAAATAGCTCATGGCATGTTTCGTGAAGAAAAGGGAGTTTCCAAACTGAGATGAAAAGACTCTATTGTGAAGAGAAGCATATTCTACAATGTTAATCTTATTTTAGAGCTGCAGGTCAGACATGCTGCACCTACATATGCACAGCTTTTAAGCAGCACTGGATCTTACATTCCAAAAATAGATGGTCTGTGCATAAATTGACATGTGTTTTATCATTTTACTGCATTTTAAGGAAATCACTTTTTTTCCTCTTTACTTAATGCTTCTCATTCATTTGCCATTTTTAACAGAATATTCAAGTGCCTGAGTTGCTTTAAAGCTTTTATTCAATACTGACAACTGGCAAATAGCGACAGAAAAGTTCCTCTTTTGTAACACACCCAAAGCAGAATAGCTAGTGTGGACTGCACAAGCACTCCTCTGCTTTGGTGCATGATCAGTCAGCCTAATTCAAACTGTGTCTGTCTTTCCACTGAAACAGATGAGAGGACAAGATGCATTCCAGTGGCTCAGCTACAAGGACACTCACATCCTGTGGAGTTGTGGTAACTGAAACGTTTCTAAAAAGTGTGTATCTATACCTGTTCCAAAGTGAAGGAATGCGTGGTGAGCAACACTGCAAGTCAGCAGTAATGCAGACGCTGTGAACCTGAGGAAAGGCTTGCAGCAGCATCCACTACTGACCTACAGACAATGCCCAATACTTATCACCAACTTCTGATTTAGGAAGAAAAAAAATCACTCACTTTTGTAACTGCTGCCACTTCCTTTCTCACAACCCAGCGGTCCTGTGTGAACTTCCACATCTAGGAAGGGAACAAAGGAGAAAAACGTAGTAACTGTATTTAGCAGTTGCTTTACTGAAGTTGTAGTAATGATCCTGTTCAATGATGTTACCAGAAAAATGGAAACACAATTCCTTTCAAGAATGTGGAAGCAGGTGATTCTCGGCCAGGTAGTGGGAAAACACCTTCTGGCCTCAAATGGCCATGAACACAGTATCAAAAACTTCAAGAGTCCATGGTTTGCCTTGGTGAACCTGTGACTACAAAAGCTATGAAGTATCTCTTGAACTCAAACTCCATTTAGCTTCCAAAAAAAAAAAAAAAAAAATCCACTGCAGTGATGCTGGAACTCCAGAAGTCACACCTGAGGCTCAGCTTCTCACATACCTAATCATCAACCTAAAGAAACTCTTCATCCACTTCTGTTAATGTAGGGGCCAGTAGAGGCTGATGACTGTTGCCCTTCTGCCCCCCAGAAAGTGCCCATTCCCTTCTTCAATGCACATCACAGTCACTTACAGTTATGCCGAGATGGCCTGTCACTCACATACTTGTCCTCAGTTAAGGGAAAAGCTAGGTGCTCCGCGGAGCAGCTCCTAAGGTCTATCATCCTGAGAGGCAGCTGCTGAGAATGGGTAACAGGACACATGAGGACTTGGGCAGAACACTGTCTGAACATGACCTTTGATTTCTTCCTGTCTCCATTTGAACAGACTACAACATCTTTTAGTCTGTGTGCATATTAATAACGTTGTGAAGAATTCAAAATCTCATTACTGCAAATTTCTTCCTGCCCTACAACGTCATCTATGCATCCTTCTCTCTGATTCAGCTTATCTCTGCCCACAGACACACAAAACCACCATGCTCACTTCAGGGCATTTCTGTTTTAAAGCACAAGAAGCTGCTGTCCAAAGGCAGCAGATCTATCAGCTCTCCTTGCACACAATTCTGAGGCAGCCACTTCTCATTAAGCCCTTTACCCTCAACTAGAGCCAATGGTACTCATGACCTCTGAATTTATTACGTGAGAATCCAAGGAAAAAACAGAAGCTTTCAGAAAAGACACAAATTACTTTTCCTCCTCCCCAAAATACAGCATGGAACAGGTGGACACTAAAAGTCACTATTGGCCATAAATATTTTTAAACTTTATTAATTACTTTTCACAAATAGATAGAGGGAAATAAAGTTCACTTTTTAAGTTAGAACACATTTTCTTCACAGATGCAATACAGCATTACATACTATTTCTGAGCCTTATGACCCGACATTTCACTTTGTCTGAAAGCCAGAAATATCGATGCTTTCCATCTTCTAACATTTTAACTTTTTCCCTGTTATAAGAGCTAATCAGCAAATTACTTGCCTTTAAGATCAACACAGGTCCATTTGTCATGCAAGGTATATTTGACATAATTAAAATGAAAATAATTTATCTTTACATCTCAATTGCTAAAACACTACCACGTACTTAACTGAGCGTAATAACTTTTGGTCCCTAGAACTTTACGCACGACGTGTCACCTAATCTGCTGTGTCCTAAAGACTTATGTCACTGGGTCACACCTGAATCCATGTCTCCATATGGCAGTATCTTGGGCAGACATCAAGACACAATAAAAAGTCAGTTTCAATCACCATCAGTTTTATCTTACACTAGTACTGTAATATCCTTAAAGTTTCTTGCACAGCATGCTCCTATTCAGAGCTAAATCTCCTAAACAAACTTTGCAAACAAGGGGAACAGTCAGGTCTAACTGAAAAAAATGAGAGCAATGCAGTCGTCAGCTTCTCTTTGATGGGGCAGAAGCCATAAACTGAATATGAACTTAGGAACCACTTAGGAACTTAATTCTTTCCATGGTTAGTGAAAATAAACACAATGCAGAGGTTGTTCCTTTTTGCTGTGGTTACACGTGTGTTTACAAGACCTGTATTCATTTCAATTTCCATGTGCAGCTACTGCTCACAAAAGGTGCCTGGGAACAAAGTCCTTTCACTGATTAGCAGCTCTGGGGAATAAAGTCCTTTTTAAAGATCAACAGTGCATGCTCAGGGAGCACAAGGCTTACCCACACTGCCCTCCTGAGACCTCGCGGTCCTGAGCCCACGGAAATATATCTAGAGAAACAAGCACTTTATTATCCAGTCCTGGCTTTTCTGTAAGCCCCGCATTGTGGAGGCTATGTGATAGTGGCTCTAATATAGCATGTATTAGAAAGGGATGAATACTGTTAATGACATATGATCTGAACCTGCCAGCTAGCCACAATATCAATCTACACCAACACTCCCATGACAGACTTGCAATACCACCTTCAGGATTAAAGTACAAATAATTTCTTTGGAGGAAACACCTTATTGCAGTGGAGCAGCAGAGTTTTGCAATGCTGTGGCCTCTCAGGCAAATTTCACCTGTGTTTTCCTTTAAAAACAACGCACATTTTTATACTTACAACAAAGTCTCTCCCTCTACAGAGCACTTCTGCAGGGACTCCACTATGTGGACTAGAAGTATCTTTCGGGTAGAGGACATCACTGTTAATTAAAAAGGAAGACGGATTAGTTACTAGGTACTCCAGAAAAATGGCATTGGTGAAGATTAACATAACAAACACGTCCTCCCTGTTCTGCAGTTAAATTATACCTTTATCCAAAGCATGGTTTTCATTAAAGGAATTAATATTGGTGTAATTACACCACTGCAATTACACTAGTGCAAAAAGGCTTACACCAGCAAAGCATAGCCTTGTGGCTAGCAGATGCGTGCAACACAGGTACAAGCTCTGCTTTGTTCTTGCAAAGCCTATCCTCCCTTGGATCGGTGTAAACAAGACCTGGATGATCCTAAGAAATGCTTAGGCTAACCTGGTACGCAGCCTTGAAGGCAGCATTTAGCCAAAATGCTGATGTATGGGCATAAAGGTTTTTTATTTCCTTCCCAGCAATCAAGAGCTTAAGAGAACAATACTACAAAATGTCATGCTCGAACCAAACAGCCCTGAGACCAACGCTACCCTGTGTCCTTGTCTGCTTGCAAGACCAAATGGATGACATTTGTTAGCATGCTCTCCAAAGCCCCAAGGCAACCCAGGTTCAAGATCTTGATCCTACCCAGGCCAAAGAAATGGGTCCCCTCTCCATTTAAAGCTCCGATGTGTGCATGTGCTGCTCTGTGCCCAACCATCCCAAACACGCCACATCTACTAGAGATATACACATCCTCCTCAGACTAATAGCAAAGAATCAGCTACAACATAAAAAAACCCTGAATGCTAATATACTGTCTTTTAACTTGCTTCCAGCTTCCTTCTGGAAGGGCTGGAGGGACAGCATGGAAATGCTGTAAAAACTGTTCACGTTACTAATACAGGCCTGCATCACAACAGCTGAAACACATCCTGCTAACAGACTTGGACTGGTAGCTGGTGCCACTCATCTTAACACAGAGAGCTATTCCAGAGACTGTAATTCTCCGCATGCAGTGCTCCACCCAGGTAAAAAAAAAAATAATAAAAAAAAAAAAAGTCATACTGCACTTTAGACTTCAATTCCCAGTGGGATGCTTTATCCTAATAACAGGAGGATGATACAGAATCCATTTCATGTGGTACAGTCAGTACCCCACACTTGATTTATTAAGCGGGTAATGCCTTCTAGAGGGTAGCTGTCAGCTGACAAGAGCAGCATCCACTGATGAACAGCAACGTGACTGCACAAAGATCTTTCTTTGACTGAATTTAGCTAAGAAATACTATAGCTGACATTGGTTTCATTTTCTGTGTTTATATTTGACACTAATCTCTGGAATAGTTCAGGACAGTCCTCTCACAAAAGAACACAAGTGAAGACAACATAAAAAATCTGACATAACTCAAATGCAAATACAGATTACATCACTGCTTAGCCATAATTTTAGCTGGGGTAGGTACTAAGGTATTATCCTTTAACATAAGCCCTTTGAATTTTGAATATCTGACTGCACTAAAAAGCACCAAATATGGAATCAAGATTTTACAGTACTGTGAGTTAAGAACATGGCTACTTTGAGATACAAGGAAGATGAGTATATAAAATCCATTGTTCTGATCCTCTCCTTTAAGCCGAAAACCATGTCCCAGTAACAAAGACGAGCCATACCTCTTCACCACCCAGTTTCCCTGAACCAGCATTGCCACCTGCTGTATACAGCGGAGAACTGCCGTAGAGTCAGTCCCAGAGCCTAGCAAACTCATCAGATTTGCAAATGGCATGACCTTCACTGAAAGGCAAAATACACACCAGATTAAGGGTTTCCTCAGTGAACATGATAGAGACGTAGATTTATAAATCTAGGATGCTGTGATTTATGTTGAAGTTCATGGTGAAAGCTGTATCTTAGAAAAAAAACCCAAACCTAAATTCTACTAAGTCCCCCCCTGCACTATAGTCATCATCTCTTCTAAAAGTATCTGCTAGTGTTGCACTGAAGCTGATTAGCTTAACTGGTCCCAAATTAATGCATTAATAAAATTAAAAAAAAATCTATGCCTTTGGCAATATTTGGAAACAGAGATACCTGACAAGACAGGAAGCTCCTGAGGCAAAGTCCTCAGGATTTGCTCTCATCAGATAGTAACTCTGAAGAGACAAATAAAATTCCTAGATGACAGCCATGAAGTGCATATTACTGAAAACTTCCCAGAAAATGCCGAAGTGCAGGTCGTTGCATTAACCTTCAACTTAGGATTCACGCTCAGACCCCACATTCCAGGAGATACCTTCTGAAACAGATGTATCCAGAAAGCTATCATCAGATTAGAATTCTAAGAGTAAGTTGACTGCAAACATACAGATCAGCAGTCAGATCTGCTGTTACTGCTCTTCTCTGCACAGCAGGTCTTCTTAAGGAAAGGCTCGGGATTTGGATTCTTCAAAGAATCAGAAAGCCAGACAGACTGTCTGGTGGGGTGACAGAACTGGTACTACTAGGAAAGGTACCTTATCTGAGGCAATTAGAAGTCACAAAGTAAAGTGCAAATGTATTACAAAAGCTACAAACCGTTCTTCATCAGGATCTTAATCTGATCAGCAAGCGGTAAAGTTCTCAGCTGGGCCATAGAAAGCACATTGCTTGGAGCCATTGGTTTGTCACTGCAGATAAACAAGCAGATTTGCAGCCCATGAAAAAGAGCATCCAGCCAATATGGACTTTGAACATTCTGTACAAACACTTACTTCTCTTCCTCTACGCTCGGAGGCATCAGCATCATTAAATATTCACTAGAAGAAAAGAAAACATCCTTAAAATGCTTGCCTTGGGACTTCCCAGGTTTAAGCAGAGTTATTTCTTGCTTAGAGCAATCCTACTTGTATGAATCTACAGAACAAACATTAGCCTGAAAAGAGCTCTCCCCTTTCCTCTCCCATCTTCCTCTGTAAATTTAGTACTAGTAAAAGCTATTGACATTCATCTGCCCAAAAAGAAGGTAAGAAATAAATGGGAGTCAGAATCCCAGCTCTTCCGTACAGAAGAGGTGTCCAAACAGAGGAACTGCAAGAGTAAATACATTAAGCACAGGTGCTCTGACACACCAGTAAGAGGGGTCATGTGAAGTCCTGTAGACAGAGAGAATCAGGCCAGCAACAACCAAAAAGCCTTTTCCACTCATGTAGTTACCAGTTACCAGCATCAGATCCGAAAGACTTCTCAGAACACCTAGCACTGTTCCACTGAGATGTTAAATGTTAAGAAAAACACACCCACACTATTAAACAAAGAGAGAGTCTGCCACTTTCCTATTACTTGGGCCATGGTTGTATCGGATTACAGCAAAGCCTTAGTGTTCAGTTCTGGGACCCTCACTACAAGAAAAACATTGAGGTGCTGGAGTGTGCCCAGAGAAGGGCAACGAAGCTGGTGAAGGGTCTGGAGCACAAGTGCTGTGAGGAGCGGCTGAGGGAACTGGGGTTGTTTAGCCTGGAGAAAAGGAGGCTGAGGGGAGACCTTATCGCTCTCTGCCACTCCCTGAAAGGAGGCTGTAGCGAGGTGGGGGTTGGTCTCTTCTCCCAAGTAACAAGCGACAGGACAAGAGGAAATGGCCTCAAGTTGTGCCAGGTGAGGTTTATATTGGATATTAGGAAACATTTCTTCACTGAAAGGGTTATCAAGCATTGGAACAGGCTGCCCAGGGAAGTGGTGGAGTCACCATCCCTGGAAGTATTTAAAAGACATGTAGATGTGTCACTTAGGGACATGGTTTAGTGGTGGACTTGGCAGTGCTGGGTTAACGGTTGGACTCGATGATCTTGGAGGTCTCTTCCAACCAAAACAATTCTATGATTCTATGACTGACTGCATCAGGGGATGATTCCTGTATAGCTGCAGTCACCAAGAAACAAAACCAAACAAGTTTCAAGTAGTTTCAGGTGTGTCTCACAAATGACAAAAGCAAGTTTTGTAAGAGTTGCTAACAACTGAAGTTATTGGCTTCAGAGTTTTAATTTATTTTAACCAGAAGGAGCATTTGTTCTACTTCTCCTTTACAGTATTCACAGTCCCGATAATGCAGGGTTGTGATAATGTAACAAGAGGCTACAATCCCAAGTGAAAACAAGTAGTTTTAATCTCAGAGTACAGGGAAACAAAGAAAGCAACCTGAATAAGTTAAAGGCTACTTTGTTTCTGTATTTTTTAAACAATTCGATTTTTATCATGGATAGAATTATCAAAGATCAGACTTTTAAAGAATATACCTGCTTATTACTCTGAAAACAATCCCAACAAATTATTGCAATTTCTGTAGGAAACCAATAAAACCATTACCTGGGAGATTTAATTAATTCGGTGTTTTCAGCAAGGCCGTGACCTTGACTAAATAAATACTGGCGCTCGTGTTCAGAACGACTATCCTGGAGAAACGGAAAAAAACCAAGAATCACTACCACATACTGAAAACATGCAAAATGCCAGAGAGCTGGATTCCTCATTCCAAACCGTGACCACCCTGTCATTACTGCACCATTCAAGCACTTGACTTCACTAACTGATGTTCTGCTTTCACTTTCTTGAACAATGTTCACATGATGTGGGAACGTTTCTGTTGCTATGACTTCAAAATCTCCTGACAGACATGCACGTGGGTCAGACAAACAGGATTTCTGGCACTCAAGTGACCGGGTTCCCCAAGTCTTTCATAAAGTCCAGTTCATAATCCAAGACCTGAGTGATTCTTGTACTCAGACACCCCCTTTATGTTTGTCCAACTCTCAGTTTTAAACCTTTTCCAGCATGCAGACCCCAAAGCATTACCCAGTGGAGGACGCACAGAGCACTGCAGGGTCTGTTCAAGCCTACAGACCTGCTTTTCTTCATTATTTTTTGATGATTTCCCAATTACCATGGGCTCAGATTTAAAAACAGTTCTAGACTTGGCTGAGCCTTCAGGCCCAGGCAGCCTCTTCAGCAGCCAGCACACACCTACCTTCAAGCCATAATAATGTAGATGAACCCAGTGCTCTTCTGCTTGTCTCTTCTGCAGGAACTCATAGGACTGAACACGTCGTTGACGAGCTTGTTCGGTCTCAGGGCGGGAGAATCGTACCTAGAAGATTTGGGCATCATTAAATAAAGCCCCCAAATCCTAGAAACGAAACACCTGCATTATTTATTTGGTACATAAGTAACAGAAGCTAGGGGCCCTAGCTCAAACAAATCACCCCTTCCTGTCAGTGCCATCTTTATGCTTGTGCAACAAGCACAAGTCCATCTTGCTTCCCTCCTCCCAAGCCCAGGGTCAGCAGGACTAGCTGAGGTTTCCTGTCCTTTTATTTGGGTGTGAATGTCATGCTTTCTTGTGAACTGTTGCCTGAACTATCATAAAAAGGGAATTTGGACATACAGTAATTTGCTTAACATCATCTTCAGCTTCATCCTGGGATGAATCACCACCTGCCAAAAACCAGAACAGAATAAACACACCACCACAGTAAAAGAGCCAAAGCCAATCTCTAGCTGTTTGGAGGCCCATGCAGGAAGAAAGCGGTACTAGGAATCACATAACCATGGGTTCAATCCCAGTGTGCCAAACTATGCAATGTATGACAGCACCACACTGCTCTTATGATAGGAGATACTGCTCCCATGAGCTTTGCAACTTTTCAGTGGCAGTGGTGACACACTCCTTACTGCTGCCCTTTGACACTACCCACCATGTCCCATCCCTCTGCTAATCCCCCACACTGTGCCCACAAAAGCATTTATGCAGCTACACTGAAAATAAGATCAGCGAAACAATCTGAGAAATGGCCTTATAATCAGTATGTTGTTATAATAAACACCTTCAGAATATAATGACTCTTATCAGTAAAAGTATAGAGAGAACTTGTATCTTGCCTCCCAAAAACCCCACAACTCATGGAGAATTTACCTTCATTAGCAGCTTCTCTTTCTCGGTGTTTTGCATCAGCCTTGTCCAAGTAGGTGAAGCTTGGCCTCAGCTGAAGAATTCCATGTAGTGGAGTCAGGTGAAGTTCACCTGAACAAGACAATTAACATTGCTTAAAGTTGTTTTTTTCCACTACACAAGGACAACACTTTTCATTATCTCCCTATCTCTGTAAAGGCACAGCTTCAATTGAACATAAATATTTAATATAGTAAAACGTAAAAAGGAATTGAAGTGAAAAATTCATCCAGTGCTTAGGATTTCAAGGGAATATGAAAGGCCAAGACCTATTTCTGTTACTTTCCTTTTTGTGTTGAAACCAGATCTTGTAGAGAGCCACATTCTGGCTCAGACCTGACCTATAGTTCAGGAGACTCATAGTAAAATAGTTATCTCTGAAGACAATCTACGTATTTTCATCTCAAATGATCCTCAGATCAAAACTGTGATGGCATTAGAAGACAAGAGAGGAGCAAAAAGTGTTGAACAGGAAAATGAGACAGACACAATTAGATGGAGATAGTAATATAAATAACAATGATAAATCTATGCTACAAATGTGTATTATTTCAGGCCACTGTGCACTGTTAAGATCCCAGAGGTATCTACAAACCCACAGTGTTCTGATACAGTATTTACAATTTTGCTAGACCTTCTCAAGGACTCTGGGAGCATTGATAAGAAAAAATTTTCCTTTCTTTAAACACATATCAGTCAGGTTAAAACCTAGGCTGAAAAAAAAGAACAAACAGGTCTTATTTTAACCCTGAAAGGAGCATGTTTCACTGATGTGAGGAGTAAGCAAAAGAAACTTGCCTTTTTTATAAACAGCAGCTGCATAGCGGGAAACGTTACTCGCAGCTTGTGAAGAGCAGAAAGTTTGCTTGTCCATCAGCTTCCTGCAGACAGATGAATGCTGTGAGATTGTGTTCTACAGTCAATGTGGCATACAGATGTTAAAGGTCTGAAATCACCAATTCTCAAAATGGAGTATCAACAACTGCAGCAAATATATATACTCATCTTTCTGTTTGCAATTCAAAATTCATGAAGGATGCCCAAAAACGTAGCTTACTTCCAAGAATTCTTGCTATATAACAGCATCCAAAGCACCCCCCGAGACTGTAGAGCCACTTGTTCTCACCTTTCCCTGAAGCTCTGAAGGACACACATATATCTATGCTCACCACAAAAAGGAAAAAAAGGCAAAGAGGACACCTACGAGGAATAGGTACTTGTTTCATCCGTACACGTGCCATCTACATTGAGAGCAATCTGTTCTCCTTTGCTGCGACAGTAGTTAGGATTCAAAGTATCAATGGCCATTTCAAGTTCAACCTAAATAATACGAAAGGAAAGACAGCTAATTACCATGGCAGAACCCCAAACAATCAAATCAATTACAATTCAATCCCACACTTGCTAACATTTCCATAGGTTTACAGCAACTTTAAATACATAAGCAGCATCATTCAAATACATGAGGAAAACCTCATGCATAAAGTTGAGCATATATATGGTTTTTTGTAGGATGGGGACATTTTAACAATAGGCTAGAGACAGATAAACTCCCATGTAAATGAACGGGAGCAGAGAAATGAGAGTTCTTTAGGCAGCCCTGAAAAACACCTTCACTTTGGATATCTTCCACTACATTATCAGCCTAGTTTACTTATCAGGACAGATCAAGTGCACAAGCAATATCCTTCAAGCCTCCCCATCACTGAGGGTCCCTTCAGAATCTCTGAAACTTAAGGTATATTTCCTTCTAGTTTGGGTACCAAGCAGTATAAAGTTACATCCTCTTCAGAGGCAAAGGCCTCGATGCTGGCAAGTTTAAGACTGCAGCACTTACCACTGACTTCATAGTTATTCCTGATCTACACTGGTTGCAGTACAGAAACAAGCTCCAAGCTTTTAGTTACAAGGAGAACTATTCCCTCCCTCAAACTTTAAGCTTCGGACAAATGTTCAAAAATAAGTGTTTTCCTGCATAGCATTTCTTGTTATATAGTATAACAATACAGTATATATTCTTCCTCAGGGTGTGCCAAAGCCCTTATAGATTTGCGTATCATAGCTATCGCCTCATTTTTACTTCCCCTTTACGTTACACGTAAACTGAACTAGTTACAAGTCCCTGGATGAGACGGCAGATTTACAAGTCTGCGCAAGGCTTATAATGGAAATGTTTGCTAATTTTAATAGCAGACTTCCTGAACACAACATGCATCCTAACTCCAGAGTTCACGCAAGCATCCTCCTTAACCACTTCCCAGAACAAAATCCTAGTATCGCAGACATCTGTTTCTGCAGTTTTTACATAAGGCATTTTAAAATCATAGCCATAGTTTTGGGATACATTTGCAAGCAAATGCAATCATTCTGGCTTTGGCTATACTTTCACCACCTATACAACCCCACTGATTTCAAAAGGACTGCTGATGATTCCCAGCCAGGCAAGAGAGAAATCAAGACCCTCACTGACACTGAAAGACAGAGCATGCCTCCAAAGCCGAACCCTTTTCTGAATATTGTAAAGACCTTTTAAATCAAGCTGTATTAGCACAAGCACCTACAGACTGAATTAGCATTAGTAACTATGTTTCCCTGAGTGACTCTATTTTATATTGAGTGGCTTTTCCATCATGACTTTAACTCCTCTCCTTTATAAACTACTCTTATTCTAAACTCTACTTCACAGACACAATGGAAGACTCCCCCATACCTCCAAGCACAGAGATCTCGTCCTGCAAGTAGTTGCACATTATAACAGCTTAATAGCATAACGTGCTTTTCTTAAGTACATTCTGCACAACATAAAACAACTTTTACAGACTGGACTCAAATGATGACCAACCTTTTGCTGCTTTGGTTTTATCTTCGCTGATAAATGTGTAACATCATCGTACGTCATGGAAGCTGGACGAATAGGATACTGGAAAACAAATCCATTTCATAAAACCCTCTTCATTTAAAAATCAACGAACTCAATCTTCCCTATCCCCTCACATGTAGATCCACTTGCCAGATGGATACAAGACATCAAGAAAAGAAAGTACTTGACTGATTTGTGAGTCATCAGGGGATTTGGGAGTATGACCTAGAAGGCCTGTTGCTTTCCCCTCAGTCCTCTGCTTTCATGACTACACAACCCCCTTCCTGCCCCTCATACGCCACAATGAACTGTAACACAGGAAAATGGTACCACACATTAGTCCACCAGAAAAGAGAAGTGTTAGAAGCAATTAAAAACCCATCCCTCAGCATTTACTCTCTCTCGAGTTATTATCTAAGAGTAAAATATTTGCGGGTTTACACAAGTAGTGTTAGCTTACAGGACATGGGCCACATGTAGCTAGTCAGGACACCAAACCCAGGTTTAGCCACATGGGTCTCTCTTCTGAAGCATTTGGGAATGCTGAGAGGACAGTGTCGTATCCAAATGAAATCTTCCAGCCATAGCAGCATCCTGCTCAGCGCTGCCGTTTCTCCAGAACACCCACAGGCCCCATCACTAACCAATGCTCACTCCTGACGTGGAGCAACTGTGGGTATCCCAGAGGCCAGGCTGTACGGCCTGGTCCAGCGTGTCTGGCTGTCTCCAGCCGTGCTCTGCTGGCACATGCTGTGCAGAGAATCTGTGCAGGAGGCAACGGGCTTGCCAGTGAGCATCACTGACTTATAATGAACATTTCATCCAACCGCCTCAAAAGACTTCCCGTTTTGCAGATGGGAAAAGTGAATCACAAGGATAAAATGATTAGAGAAATTCAGTGGTCGAATGGAAAATAGATCTCTACCTTCCTAACTTATTTCCACCTTCAGTCACCAGTTAGTTTTATCTCCACAACATAAGGGGGCTCTTCTGATGACTTGCACTGATTTATGAAGACTGATGATGATGTCTTAAATAGGGCCAGTCCTAAAGACATGTTTGTTTAGTAAACACAGCAGAAATCAGTGATGACAGAAGATGGCTAAGAGACTGCAGATTTGTCCAAACCATAATAAAAAGACATCATCTACTAAAAGCACTCCCTTAGGGTGGTTAAAAGGAGTGATTTAATGACAAGTCTGTGCTGTCAATGACCCCTCCTCTCTTGGCAATGATTTAATACTAAATGTTTTAACTGACTGAAACCCAAACAGGCTTGCCTATACCCAAGATGTTGGCAAGCTGAAGCAGTAAGGAAAATTACTGCTCTTTGAATTCATTTTAAACAAACTATCACTGCGTAAGAGTCAACTGAAATACCTGAAACAGATACAGTTTCTCCAGCAGACTTCTGGCCAGGAACACGTCAATCTAAGCAGCAAAACAAACAACTTTCATCAGATACCAGCTGTAATTGATGGAGCCTCAGATAAAAGTACAATCCCTAGAGCTCAGATACTGACAATTTTAAATCTTCATTACAAACACTAACATAAAACACATTCATGACACTCTTGTCAAAGGTCTCCTCTGCTGATTTTGACATGAAATTCTGCAGTTGGCCTTTTTAAAAAACAAAAAAACCCACTATGACGAGGCAGCAGACAGGGGCTCTAGCTGTGTTTTTTCTCTCTAAGGAAACTTGGCAAACAAATCTGAAATGAAAGAGGAAAATTTGTTTTGAGGGGCTGAAGTGAATCTGTTATCACCATTACTGAAAGAGGAGGAAGTTCTCTCTTTGGCAGTATGACTGAAAGGTAACTTCATTACCAGTATTTCGTCATAAAATCTTTCTAAATTAGACAAGAGACACCTACATCCCAAATCTGATTCAATATTAGCATTTTGCCACCAGCACCAAAAATCCACAGATGTTTTATGAATATCACATACAGAAACTGCTATTTTGGATACCTTTAGATATACTCCTGACAATTCCCACTCCTTTTCTCACGGCTTTTTTCCTTCTTATGAGCTTGCCCTTCCTTGTACTTCTACTGTGTAAATTCAGACACAAAGTGAACAGGACACTGTGGCTACTTTTTGGGACACAGCAGTCCTTTAAAGAAGTCCAGAATCAGAGCACAACTGCTTGTTTTAGGAGAAAGTATGAAGCATTTTAGCTTCATGTTTAACAGATATTAACTCATCAAAGTCATTCCAATTTTTTACAGCTCTCAGAGACATGCAATAGAGTCACTGGAAACACACAGTGATAGAAGCAAATTGCCCACCTGTGTTCCTCTTCTGACATGGAAAGATTACAAAGGGTGAAAAACCTGAGCTGAACCTGCCAACACGGACACCACTATTTTGGCAAAATGGATACCATGAGCCATATACTTGGCCCACACAACATCTTTCCTTGCATAGAGCAAGCCATTGGTTAATAAGACAATCACTGATGTTGATGACACATTCTTTCAGCAACGCAAGAACACTGGGAACTAGAATAATAATAATAATAAAGCCTCATGTACAATCACTGCTGCCACAATGCACTTTTACCTCTTGTACAATTGGATCATCATCTTCATTTGCCATGCTAAGATACAAAAAGCTTTTTCTCGGCTTGTTCCTTGGCACAACCTGAAAGAAAACAGAAATGTCATATGAGTCATTACATCTGTGCCATGTACCACATGTAGGCTAGAGTATTTGTTCAAGTTAACTTGGTTCCTTTCAGTGGTAATCTGTTTAGTCTGGTTTTCGAAGGAATGTATGTGTTTGCATGATCAGGTCCCTAATACTCCACCATCTTGATCACCTGCCACCAAATTTAAGAGACAAGCAAATGTCTCAAAAATAGGTAAGTTCTTGTAACTTTTCTGAAAGCCAGCAGTTATGTAAGAAAGAGAACACTGAATCAGTGCTCTATGGAGGGAAAGACAGGCCTTTTGTACTTGCATAAAGGATATCTCTTATAGACTGCCTAACTATAATACACAGGTAGCAGCTGGTTTTCCAGCCAGCACATCTACAGCACACCAGCTGGTCAGTCAGCATGTGTGAGCTCTGAAACTGCCACTGCAGGCGTCACTGTCACTAAGGACAGTGCCATACGGTTCACTGGCTTCCCTTCTCAGAAAAATTCCTTGAAAGCAGCTAATGGAGAAAGCTGCCAGCTAAAGAGCTGGGAGAAGAAAAAAGCCCACGTAAACCCTGCGCTTGGGACCACATAATATTCCCATCTGTGAATGTGTTGACCTTGATTTCATCTACCTGACATGGTGCAGCCTTGTCTCCTGACCTACCACTCTTCAGACTGCATTGCTAAATCAGAGCTCCAAAATACACTCCTCGGCCTCTCTTGGAGTCCTTTGAAAACATCACAACAACAGATTTTACTTCATAACTACACCAACTCCAAAGAAAAGAAGACTGTGATATTAACTGGGGACTGGGTGCTCTAGAATAAAGAGTCATCATGTTCAATCCAGTGCTGGAATCAGTGTCATGCCTGGTTCAGACCTTTGAATAAAAAATGATCCCTCAAGCTAAAAACAATAAAAAACAATAGTTTTTCCCTGCTGAAATCAAACGAAAGGATTTACAAATTATTTGGGACGCCATTGCAACATTGTTAATTAGTCCAGATCATTTAAGACACCATTAATCTGCCAGTACTGGTCAAGATAGGCATAAAGAAGTAAGACCTCTCACAAACTGAGCAAGGAAAGCTTTAACACCAAAGATGATCAGGCAAAGAGATAAGATCTACATTCGGGAATTCTCCCTCACTGTCTTCTACTCCCTGACACCAGCTTGCTTCTTTGCTGGACCCCCTACAGAGGAAGAGAAAGAGGCAGCATCCAGGATCAGCTGGCAACAGAGAGGTTGTGAGAGAAGGAAGCCAGCATCCATGTTACATCCAAGACAGTGGCATTTTTTTTTAAATACACAAGCCACCACACAATTTAAGCAGCTCAGTATATTCCAACAGACGTGGCAGGCTTCTCAAAACATCACATTAATATACACACAGTTATCTAAGAAACCTTTCAGAGAGGCTGGATAGGCATTCTGGATACGAGTGTTATTAACATCACCACACTGGCAAATTTCCATTCAGGCAACCCCTCTGGTTTACATTGTTTCTGCCATTCCACCTAGAAATATGAGTCCCTATTTTTCACTTACAGGTCCTCCACTACCAAAAAAGTGCCCCTCCCAGTACCGAACTGGAATTTTCCATTTCTTTATGCACCAGCATATCGCCAGCTCTTCCCACCATACATCCATGTTTGAAAATCTACCACTTAATAATATTTCAGATTCATATTTGAAATAATTTTTTAGAAATGCAAAACCTTCACAGCAAAAAAAGCCAGTATCTGCAGTTAACTACAGGCTGGGGCTGTTACTGCACAATTGTGAGTGTGTGATATCGGATTGATATCAGTGTTTTCTGCGATCAGGCACTCAGTTTTTCCCAAAAATACATGCACAAATATGTTATTTTAAAGAAATGAGATTTGTCAGTTCCAATTTTGTTTTCCCCACTCACATCCCCTGGGTGGCCTGATCCAGCAGGCTCACATAAACCCAGCCTGACAGCTCTGCACGAAATGGAACAACTGCAGTTTTCATTCAGAACAGAGCTGATGATGGGAGGATGCACAAGATGTGCAAGAACATGTGATAACACCCAGAAGGTGGGAGACTTGGGTCCAAACCCTTCCTCGCCCCCCTGAGAGGACTGGGAACCACCCTTCCCTTCTTAGCTTGGGTGCCAAGTATGTGCTAGGTTGCTCTTTCTCTCCTGAGAAAGTTATTCCACTTGCCAGAAGAGAAATTAAGACTCCCTGGGCTAAGAAGAGAAAGAGAAACTTAGCCTGAAGGGCCTGGTCTCTGGTCCCTCATCTAATGCTGCTTACACAATTATACACAAAATCTCCTTGTGAATCCAGCTGTCAGCACTCAAGGAAAATGTCACATTACAGAGGTTACGTTTTTTCTTATTCATTTAAGGATAAAGAATGACTACAGTTCCTTTTGTTGGAGTATCAGTATGACAGGTCTATAAATAGGAAGCAGTGTGTCCCAGCACAATTTATAATACTCATGCAACTTGAAGGAATCTTCTAAATCAGAATGAAGCTTTCATTGAAGGCATGTAGACGCAATTCTACATCTACAGTGTGTGTATATATATATAGTGATGTTCATTTCTACACTTGTCATATATATTTATATATATGACACTACAAGAGTTATAGAATGGAATTAAACACTAAGAGATAGCAAACATGGTCAGCAGAGTGTCAAATTTCCTTCGGCAAAATTGTTTTCTTTTAAAAGGGACTTTCCTTTAAGGTGCAAATCAATATTAATGCAAGTTATTAGTATGAATCATTAAACTTCAAAACAGCTTGTAGGAGGGCAAGAGATATAAATCTCATTTCTCCTGCAACGTGACCAATGCTAGGACCAATGAAACCGCTCATTAGTTGCCCGTAACATCACCAATTTAGAACAAATGAAGAAAAATATTGTGGTTAAAGAACTGTAAAAATCAGTGATGAAGCAACTGAATCCTACCTCTAAGTTTGAGCTTAGAAGGGCATTTGGATACTAGAGCTATCGGTTTTTATTACCAAAGACTTTAATATGTAAGAAGGAAAACTGCAAATTTCCCTGTAAGAAGGGAAATTGCAAACCTGCATGTCATCTGACACACACAGACTTTTAGCTAGGCCTGCAAGAAATGCTCCAGCATTTCACTGATACTTAAATTTGTCAGTAACGATGGACCCCCAAATCGCCAACAATGAAACTTGAAATATTCTTCATATATAATTATGCAGCGCAGGAAAGGCCAGGAACTCCTGCTGCATCAGTGCCTTAAAAGTATAGATAGTGAACCAGTGAAGTGGGAAAAGTGCCATCTCCTGAATCACCACCACAATTTCCTTTGGCACCTGGAATTTCTTCTCTAGGGGGTCTCTCAGTCCAGCCCTAGCAGCGATCCTCTAGCTCAGCTGGCCCATGGCATACAGTAAAATGGAAGCTGCAAAAAAAGCTGAAGCACTTTCCAAACATTTATGATAATTACCATTTTGACCCAATTATTTGCTTAATTTTCTCCTTGCTTTGCCTGTCTGCAAGCAGCTTTGCACAGTCATCTTCTGGTAGCGAACCCAAAGAGGGCTCCTCTGCACCAGGACCTCTCTTTGAGGTGATGTCACTGAAGCACATCTTCAGGATTTAAGAGATTATGCATTAATCATGAATCTTTCTTTAACACCTCAACATTTATGAAGCGAAGTGCTAGGCCTGTTCTGCCAGGTGCAGGGATTAAGCTGCTCGCTGCTGTGTGACAACTCTCACAGTGGCAGCCCCGGACCGTAGCAGGTTGCAGTGCCAAGCCCCATCTTCCACGCAGGCAGTGCTCCACCTCGCAGAGGCTCAGCCATGGGCCCTGTGCACCCCAACGCTCCCTGCTGACAACGGCTTCGGCATTCCTGGCAACTTACGAGCCTATTTTCTCCTGACACAGCAGCCTGGCAGCAGAGGGGGAGCGCAGGGAAGCGGGACCCGAGGAGAAAGGCCACAGCCAACAGCCCAAACCCGCATGTAACACGGGGACGAAGCAAACCCACCCCGGAGCAGGAGGGACCGGGCGCCTCGTCCCCGGGCAGGGCAGGGCTGTGCTACAGTCCCCGCAGAGCCGATGCTCAGGCAGACGCAGATGACTGCATTTTTTGGCGTGAGCTGCACCCTTCCAGGGCGGGAGGCGCAGAGCTGCCAGCCCTGGGCGCAAGGGCCTCGGGCCGGCCAGTGCCGCCGCTTTACAGCCCCAAGAGGACCGGCTGGACCCGCCGGCCCGCCGGCGAGGGGAGCCGAGGGGCTGCGGCCTGTGACCGGACCCCCACCCGCTCCCTTCGAGGGCCCCGCACGGCGGCCCTGCCACGCGCCGGTTCCTGTCAGGGCTCTGCAGGGACGGCCGCGGCCCCGCGCCCCCGGTACTTGCCACGGTGTCAAGTCCTCAGAGAGTCTCGCCTTCACCGCCCTCCTCGGACGCGCAAAGCCCACCTCAGCCCAGGCCGCGCTCCTCCCCGCCCAGCCCGCAGGGCTCCCGCCGCCCGCGCGGCCACGGGAGGAGCAAAAGCAGCGCCACAAACCGCCTACCTGGCGGAGGGCCGGCGCGGGCAGCGGGGCCGCCGGCTCCCCGGTGGCGGTGCGCGGCGCGGCGGGCGGCGCTCAGGCAGCGGCCATGTTGGTGTCACTCCGGCCGGCACGTGGGGACGCGGCCCTCCTCCTACCCACAATGCTCTCCCGGGGGCCGGCGGCGCGGCCGCCAGGGGGCACTGCAGCGGCGGCGGCCCGCGGCAGGAAAAAATAGTTTTATTGGCAGCGGTGGGATTCGAACCCACGCCCCCGAAGAGACTGGAGCCTTAATCCAGCGCCTTAGACCGCTCGGCCACGCTACCGCCTGACGCCGGTGCCTTCGCCGCCTCCTTTACTCCAGACCAGCCTTTTCCCGCCCTTTTCCCCTTCCTTTTTTCTCCGCCCCCCCCCCCCCCCCCCCCCCCCCGCTCCGGTCCCAGCAATCGCTCTCACCACGCACCCCTTCCACCTTACAAATAAAATACTGTGGGGTTTTTAATGCCCGTCTCCAAGCAGATGCAATTGCAGCGGTGCAACGCAGTCGGGGACGGACGGGGAGGGAGCAGCGCCCTGCGCGTCCCCAGCGCCGCGCTGCCACGTGGATGCCACGGCGCTTTGCGGTACGTGGGGGCATCGCCTGTGCACCCTCTCTGAAAGTCTAAAAAAAAATCTAAAAACTATGCCTTTTAATTTTCCGCTGCAAAGCTACAACTCACTGAATTTGCAAAGTGGAAAGCCAGCAGACTTTATGGTTGGGGGGGTTGTTTTTTCGCTCGCAGCACAGGGACCAGCGTGGCAGACTGTAGCAGCAGCAATCAGTACAACTCTCGTGAAAAGGGGTAGTAGCACAACTTAGCTGCCTGGTGCCCGACGAAGTTGCCCTTGGGAGTCTCTGTCCACATTTTGCCTGAAAGTCTGGTAAGTTTTCTCGGGGAATTAGTGTTACTCTCACCCCTTAATTAAAGCTGAAGGGTTGTGTTTGGAGAAAAATTCCAGCTTCTCTAGGGTAAGGCCACAAAGTCTTAATGCAGCTTGATTTAATTCTGTAGTTGTGGCAGTCCATTTAAGCAGGATAGAGAAAATAAACCCACTGGAGCACTCCTGACAGCCCGCCCATCTGCCCCGGCACCTCCCGCAGCCTGCCTCTCCCTGCAGCACCAGCTCTCCTCCCGCGGAGCTGCTGGGCGCGCTCTGCCAAGAGCCCGCAGCTTCGCACAGTCTCGCTAAAAATTTCATTCGCTGCCTACAAGTACTGAGGAATAACGGCACACACGCGTGAGCGTGAATGGCATCGTTCTTCATCACTCCGCAGTTTCACGCCCTCAGTTCAGTGCCTTTTCAGAAGGATAGGGGATTTTGGAGAACAGGGAGCTGACGCTCCTCCCACAGTCCTGGCTTTGCCGAAAAGCAGGAGAGGTTCAGGGAGGAGAGCACGTACGCAGACCTGAATTGGCTTCACGCAGCAAATCACTTGTAATCTGTTCAGGCAGAAAAGCTTAGGGCAAGAGTCTGATTTAGCAGCCTCCAAGCACTTGTCCATGCAGCAGTGGACAAGGGGTACCGTCCGCAGCACTGCACATTTGGGGGGTGGGGAGGGAAGATGTGGTGTGTGAGAGGCTGCACGGACCGTAGCAAGGGCTGCTTGGTGACACAAGTCCGTTTGCCCAGGCAGTGAGAGGTACCAACCCCTCCCACAGAAGTGCTTTTCTGCCCTGCCATGGGTGAGCTCAGCCTCTGTTCCCGAAATGTTTGTGTGCCTGGCCACAGAGACGCTTCTCCTGAACACTGAAGGACGCCTGCGTACCCAAGATTATTCACATCAGCCATGTGTCACACTTACAGGGGTAAGAGCACAGGTCACCCCTCAGGGCTGGCAGTTGCGTCACCAGATTTCTCATTTTACCAGTACGAGGTAAGATGATGATTATGGGACACTTTCCAAATTAAAAGAATGCACTTACAGGAGAACTCAAAATATAACCCAGGCTACCAGCCTCATTATATTGCTTTCCTGGCACAGGAGTTAGCCAGACAAGAGCAAGGACCCAACACTTGTATCGATTATGTCCAGACTAAGGACCAGGCCTGATAGCTACAAACCCGTGAGCTGTCCCCATGAAGTGTTCAGGTCCCCAGCAGTGGGAGGCACATGAGAGATGCCCCTGAACTTGAACATGAAAAGAGCCTGACTCACCACCAGAAGCACTGGCCCTGAACCCAACCTGAGGTTCAAGTGAAATCCTCTCTTTTAAAATTCAGATGAGAAGTCCTGGTTTGGCACACCTAAACTACACCTGTGTCTGTCAGCAGCCATTCTACTCTCAGAAGTGAAATTATACCTGTGGGGAAGAGAATAAGATTCAAAATCAGTCCCACAGACCAGTAATTAAGAAACGGGCAATATTCTTATTCACACTTTATAAGCTGTCAATGGGCTGTCTCCGTGCTTTCTGATGGATGCTATCCCCACTTCCTTTGTTGCACTTGCCAAACACTCCAGCCCTCAGTGACAGCAGCTAAAGACAAGACTTGCAGTGCCAAATTTAACCATTTTTTCATCTTACTGACACTACGGTAGTAGAATGAAGAGGCTCTGCTGGGCTTTTTTTTTTTTTTTTTTAAATGAGATTCTGCTATTTCAAAGTGCCTTTGTTGGAGAACAATTTCCTATTGTTTAAACTATACAGGTGTAATAAATTATACCTGTCTAAATAAAGCACTAAAAAAGCAACAGTAAGAGCTCCATTTTTAACAGTTTAAAAGGGCTAGTATCAGACAGTTTATTCTTGAATGGAATGGGGAAGAAATCATACTCAAGATGACAGTGTATCATTAGATACTGTAGCCATTACAAAAAACTCTCCCACCTCAAACCATAGAGGCCAAATATTTCCATTCTTTTCTCAGGACTACACAAAGACTGAAGGCATAAGGACGCCTCTGTAGCAGTCCTACAAATGAGCATTTCAGTCCTTACATCTTATCCCATATTAGTTACAGACATTCCATCTGTAATTGAATGCAAATGAAACAGCACATCAACCATTTAGTTTTCTTGAGGAAAGCAGATTTTGTTTCTACACATCTAGTTATTTCCTCCCAGTTAGTCACTTCTGACTGTTGAAAGTGAATGAAATCAGGGATGGAATAATAAAAAAAACACAGAGGATTTCTGGAAGCTTGCAATAGTAGGATTGAACTTTGGCAAATTATAAAGAAAAAAACAAAACAAAACCCCCACGTGCAATGATGAAAACTCTACTGAGAAAAGTGACAAAAGAACAACTTTATTGACCAGCCAGAATGAAACCAGACAAAGTGAATGAGAGGACTAAGTGATGCAGACAATCAGTATTTGCATGTCTGACATACAAACAAAGGCTTCCATGTCGCTGTCCTTACCCAAGCAATATTCCCACTGACATCTGGAAACACTGAACCTGAGTAAGTTCTGGCAGGCTGAGACTCAGATTTATTTTCACATTTTTTTAAAAATACAGATTTTTATTTATTCATTGTGAATAGATTAAAAATACAGCATATAGCAATATCATTCCAAAAGTCTGTCAAATATATAGTTTTTCTCTTCAAAAGAATGTCATAGAGTAAGTTGTGCATATTTCTGTAAACAATTTCCATTTTCAAATTATTGACAGGCCTATTTATTGTATAGCTAAATAATACGATACCATCTTAGGACAGAAGGTAGTCTACATCACTAAAAAAGTGGTATTTGTAAACAAAGAATTAATCATAATAATTTTTTCACTGAGCTGTGTGCATATTTACATACCAGATCTACAGAGAACTGTCAGCAACTTTAGCAACTACTCAATTTAGCAAATTAAACTACACCAAAAAGTGTCAATAATTACTCTCTACATCCTTTATGTACATGTTTTGGACAGGCACGTTCAATCTCCTCTCCTCCCTACATATGGTGGTTGGTGGTGTTACACATGCTTCCTTCTCAAGAAAAATCTCAAAAATTTGGCATCAACACCTTATGAGGAAACCAAATCCTTTTGTCTGAATTTGTTATAGTGCCTACACTGTATCAGTTCTGCACAAAACACTGACTATTCAGCTGTCTTCAGAGGTGAATGGCACATTCACCTGTCATTGAGAGCTGATATTTTAATGCTATGAACTGAAAGAGCAAAAAGGTCACATCCAAAAGAGGCTTTAGGCACCTAAAGCAGAACTTTGGATAGGCACTTTAAACATCCATCTGACTTGTGATCCTATAAACTCTGTTTCTAATTTCAGCATATTAGGTCCAAAAAAATATTCGGTCCAAAAATTTGGTTATTTTAGCACCTAGCTTATTATCTACCTAAGCCCAACTGAGATCTAGAAATTAGACATTCCTCCATTAATGGATTAAGAACTTCACCTTCACTCTCAAAACAAAACAAAAAACAAAATAAAAAGGCCACGAGCACTACTTTCCCACACCACTTGCGTTATACAGCAAGAAGATGTGGCCATGTGTTGGCAAGGCTACTCATGGCTACAACTGCCTGGTGGTTACAGCACCCGCCCAGAAGTACGACATCCAAGGATAACTTTTCCTTCCCTCCTAGAAAGGATTCAAATCTTCCCATCTGACTTCCTTAACCACCAGGATATCACCTCTTTCAGACAGTGGCAGTTGTTAGTAACATGGTGCTTGGATACTGTTTAAACAGTAATTCAAGATCTACTTGCCAGAAAGAGAGTAAATGGGGAGCACAACTTTGGAGCCCAGTGACAGGCACTCGCACAGGAAAGGAAGAACTGAGTGTTCCTTGAATGGTTTCTACATTTTACAAGAAATTAATATTACTTGGCTATGCATGCAAGAAGTCCCAATGAAATCAAATGCATCATCTAACAACCTGCTTAGTTTTAAGCATGCTTCTAAAAGCTTGGCTAAAGCGAGGCTGGTGAGAATTACAGGTCATTCAGCACTTCACAGGGGCTGCCCCTTACTCATACCAATTTACACCCTCAGGAGACTGTAAGGCCAAGAAGGCAAAAGCTTCCATCTTAATCTCCTGCAAAAATGACTGTTAACTGTGACCAAGAAATAAGTACAGAAGCTGTTCCAGCTGTATAGATGCCACAGCAGCTTTGGAATAAGATACTGGATTTGGAAGAAACTTAACCTCTGTGCAATGATAACTCAACCACCACCATGTATTTGTCCTCCCATTACTGGCTAGGATTATGCAAACAGGACACGGAAGTTCGAGTGTTTGGGGATAATATTGTTTTCTCTTCTTAACGAGCAATTTTCTCTAACTGGCATTTGAAACCATTCACAGATAAAATACTATTTTAAAAGCTGTTTAAACCAGATAAATAATTTTCTATAGATAGAAATAAGAGAATGAACATCCTCTAACCTTTTCAAACATCCCTCTGGAAATGGTGGAGAGAGTATTCTCATTTTAAGTGAGATGATCTAGCTTCACTGAGAATTGAGATGTCACTGTAAAAATAACTTTGAATTACCCATATATTACAGATCTTGCTACTCTACATCATTAGACAAATATCATATAAGATCAGTACAATTTTATACAACTAGGTTATTATATGGTGCAAAATGTGAAAATGAGAGAGGCAGCTGGATGCCTCACCTCATCAGGAACGTCAGTGATTTTCTGATGGTAAAATATGCAATATTGGTAATGAATAAAATATAGTCTACCCTGAATATCCTCACTGCCAATCTGAAACATCTTCCCTGCCTCTCCCCAAACTGTAAGGATTCTATCTGGAATTCATTTGAGAAGAATAACAGAAGCGCCCAATGACACCAGCGTAATAGAATGGGACTACTTATTAAAACGAGTAGCTGCATGCTTAAATTGAAAATTTACATTCACATGCAAATTTGCTGAGATACACCAAAAATGATTAAGAAATGCTGAGAATTTAGGAAAATGTTTTTCTGTATGTGGGGAGGAGAAGAAAAATGTAAACACATTGATCATTTGCTGCATAAAAAACAGGACATGTGCAACCTAAACAAACATCAGCTTCATTTTTTGTCAAAAAAACTAGGCCCCTCAGTTCTAACAGTTAAAAAAATATAAAAGGTCAAGTGTGTCTGTATTACAGCTTTAAAACACTAGAATTACAGCTTTAAAACACTAGCAGAAGTATGCTATGGCACCCTACATACCACTTACATTTGGATTTCTCCCCTCAAAAAAAATTAGAAAACTAACATACAAAAAAAGAAACTGGTAACACCACATAAAAATATATCTTTTTAGCTGCAAATGCAGCAAGTCTATAAAAAAATTTATATACAAGAACTGCTTAATTGTGGTGTCATTCTTCCATCATCGCCCAAGCCTCTTCTGCTTTTTGGTAGTACTGATTTGCCAGTCTGCCTTTCATGGCTTCCATTGCTGCTTCTGCTGCTTCTGTGTACAGCTCACCTAGAGGAGGAAATAGTATCAGTTATGTTGACAGGGTAAAGAAAAAAACAACTCTTTATCCTGAAGCAATTAAAGGACAAAAAGAGAAACTGAGGTCAAACTACAGGGCTGGATGTATGGGTGTATTTTAATAGTGTGAGCAGAGTTACATCAGCTGGGAATATGGGTTTTGCTCTTCAAGTTGAAAGTTATATGACTGGCTGCTGATGGCTCTTCAATGCATTTGCAAGGATTGCAAATATGACCAGCCCATAGGAGCCCCCAAGACGACTGTAAGACTTAGACGCCTGACATGTAGATTACACAACAACTAAGATAATGTTGTGTAGGGCCTGGGAGTCATGGGTGTAACTCAAAATACAAGCAGCAACCTGCAGTTCAGAGGCCTCACAGGGAGTGAAGGTTGCTTGCTGGTGACTCAGTGTCACAGGATTGGACCTGGCACCGCCCACTACCCCCTGTCACCAGCAAGATCTCTTATTTCACTGTTTTCAGCCGTCTATCACCCAGCATCATTTCCACTTCATCCACAAATCTGAGGGAACTGACCCTCTGCATGTTTTATAACAGCTGAAGCAGGAAATGTATTTTTGGGGTACAAGTTGGGGGAAAAGCAAAGGAAAAGCAGGATTACCCATTACAGAAACAAAATGAGGACTCACCTGATCTCTGTGGATCCTTATTCAGGTGGAACCCTCCCATCATTAACATTTCAGCTTCCCTGGCCAGGAGCAGATACCGGGGCTCATCCTGAGTGCCATCATATTCACCTCCCTCATCATAGTCGGTCATGTTCAGTGCAGCATTGTACCAGTACAGCGCCTCCTTCCAATCCTGTACTCTGAAGTTAAAAATAATTTTTGAAGATGGTTACCTTAGGAAACAAAGGTACTTTGCATTGGAGATTCAGAATTCAATTTTGCACTAGCTTCTCGGAGCCCTGATGCTCTCCAAGAAAGCAAATGTTCTCATGGAGGCTCACTAACTCTGCACTGCATCAGGTCACTGTATCAAATGAGGCTGGGGTCACTTTATGCCGTAATTACAGAGCAGAACGTATCAGACTGAAGTGTCTTGCTGAACTCCAGAGTCTGAGCTTTCATTACTAGTTGTATGGGTTTGGTCTGGTATTTATATCGGTGAAGATAACTGATTTAGAAACAATCTGAATTTGCAGAGTCTTGTTTCATAAATACTTTAAAGCCAGTGATTTTCATATTGAGAATGTTGAGTGCACTTCAATAAGAAGTTTAATGTTATTTTAAATTTCACCATTGCCAAGTGTTTCACTGTTGTGCAAAACAGAAAACTCATGTTAATAACAGAGACATGCTACAATACATAAGCAGAAAAATCACTATCATCACCTGTTATATTTGGTACTTAAGGAAATTAATATTTTTCCACTTTTAAAAATTCATCTAAAATGCTAAAAAAAAAAAATTTGAACCAATATACTGTGTAGCCTTTTGGCAAATCACAACCTATTTCTTAGCCACAATGCTGATCCCATCCCTCTTATCAAGATAGGAGTGCTGGCCAAATTAATAGAGACTTACTGAGGTAAAAGCATTTTTAAACTTCTTAAAATTTAAAATCATCCTTACTTAAAAGTAACATCCTCAGCATTAAGACTAGATTCCTGTGATATTTCCATTCCTACTTTTATTATGAGAAGCGGTGAAAGACTACAACTCTGACAAATACTTTGTTCATCTGACTGCATCTTGTCTATAGTCACTTTACGACTTCACCTATTTCTCCCATTCTACAGCTTCTTTCACAGCTTAATTAGGAAAAAAACTCCCCACTTTTTAAAAAAACTATGCTTTAAAAAAAAAAAAACCACTAAGGAGGAGACATGGCAGTTGTAAATACTTTTCACTTATTTTTAGGGTACTACATCTCCAAAACAACTCTTGTGTTCATTTTTTCCCACTGATCCCACGATTTTCAAGTATGCAATTCCCAGTAAGGTCAAGGGGAGTTTTGTCACCAACTTCAGAGCCAAAAAACTTGCCTACTGTAGGGCAACTTTGGTATGAGGGCTAAACTCAAACATGCAGGTGGATCCAACACACGTGCAGGTGTCCAACAGCAGAAATGATCTCTGATTTTCTTTCTGTGTTGATGTATCGTGGCCTAAACCCTGCTTTTATTCACACCTGGGTAAGTCTGAAGCAACTCCAAAACACTACTTCACAGCCGCTCTTTATGTGAATTGAAGACATGCAGCAAGAGCTTCTCCGCCCCCACCCCACTGTGGAGTACCACCAAGTTAAGTTACTCAGTCATGCACAGTACCTGTTTGAACCAAGATTTACACCTGTATCGTATGCTCTTGCTACCAGAATCATGGAGGGCCGGTCTCCAGCTTCTGCTGCTCTCAGCAAGTAATCAAATCCTTTATTTCTGTTCTCCTTTGTGTCCTAGTAAAACAAACAAAACCTTTAAAATCCGTGTTTCTAAGTAAAACCATCTCTTCCTTCCTCCTAACACTAAACACAGTTTCTCCAAGTCAGTAATGGCTGCAAGTGTTTAGTGCGTCTGAGAAACAGGCCCAGCCACAGGAAACTAAGAAGCTGAATAGTAAAGATGACTTCCCAAAGGTACACAGTAATTTGCTGGCAAAACTAGGAACAGGCAGCATTTTTTGCTGCTTTGTCCAAGTCCTTAATTACAAAGTCATCTATTTTCTCTGAAGACACTACAGAACACCTAACTATGGTTATTTTTTGTCTCCATTTCTTGCTATTTTTATGTTACTTTTACAAAGGACCCCAATTCTCCATTTTGGCATTTCCGTTGATCTTTGTGTTTACCTCCAGAGTGACCTCAGAAAGAATGTGATGTGGCAGCTGAGAGCACATGAGTCCTAAACCAACGATGGCTTCCAGCTCCCCACATTCTGCAGCTTGTTCCAGGTGAAACAGGGCTGACTCCTGATCCCATTCCTTGTCTTTCTCGCAGAAACGCCCAGCTTCATGGTAGCGAACCATGGCCAAATGAACCTAGACAACAATTGTACAGGAAAGAGACACAAGCATTAAGTATACATCTGCTTCTTCAAAAGCCCTGTACCCATACTTTACTTAGGCACAAAAATACCTCTTTGAGGTGACTACTTAAAGCTAATTATGTACTGATGTGACTGAGCAGAGGACTAGTTTGATAACACACGGACTTGGAGCCTGACTTGTGCCTAAACAGATTAAACAGGCAAAAAGCAGTGATTATACGCAGTGCAGCTGCCTCTCCAGTTCTGTAAGCTTAGACACATACAGCTTTATAAACTTGACTACTAGAGATAAAAGACCTAATTCAGCAAGACAGTAGCTGCCACAGCATCTTCCCACCTTAGTGTGCCCTAAGCAGTATCCCCGCAGGTTGCCACACCAGAGCACCAGGTCTTGGGGGCATGTCCCAGGCTATCTGCTAGGGCCTTGGAGACCTTTAGGAGGGAGTTGTAGTTAAAGGCACCCAGCCTGCAACTGCCTAACATGCCAGCCAGCAGGGCAAACAGCAGGGATCACCGGTCGCAGGCTTCTATGTACAGCAAGGGCCCTCACAGGAAAGGAATTAGCCTGAGGCATAGAAATCAAGGTGGTTATCCAGGGTAAAATCCTCATACCACTGAAGCCTTTATTGTTAGTCGGGGCAGGATTTCATGTCAAACATGTCATGGGATTTTGAGGTTTTTTTTTCCCCTCCCCAAGGGAAAGGCAGGTTTCTTCTCAAACTGAAAGTTTTGAGAACATCTGAGGCTCTCAGGATGTTCAGGAAGATCTACACCGTGTGTTTTGAGTGTGGGCCTAAGCCCATACATAAACCCAAACTTAATTCACATTTGCATTGTCTGGGATAGTCTGGAGTAGAAAGAGTTGGTCCATGCTACCATTTTTCATGAGCCCAACCTTGCCTATTTGCGAAGTGTGTGGGTCAGGCACACTGTATCTATCCCACTGTATCTTCTCTGCGTGATGCCTCTGGAAAGGCAGACAAACCAACAGCAGGGTCCTTCCCAAAGGAGCCCAGATGTTGCAAGTCCAAAAACAAATGGTATTCATGGGTTCCTGAGCTTAGATGTCCCTTATAAAATATGATTAGGTGACAGAAAGCTATGGACATGTTATTTATTTTCACCCGCACAAATAACTCATGCAGGACAACACCTCTATGTAAGTAATAAATACAAGATGTTTCTCTCCAGTTGGAAAGGACAGGATTACTAGATGCATCCTACCTTCCCAAGGACTGACTTCCCAATTTTCTTTTCAAGTTCTAGTGCATTGAGCCTCTGAATTTCTTGGGCAACACAGGACGGTCTGTGGACGTGGACTCTGGAAGAGTTGTAGAGATTCCATTTCTCCACACTGATCTGAAACAGGGAATACACTATTATTTCTATTCAAAATTAAAATTTCCATACTATTAATAATGGATTGCCATCCAGAAATCAAAGCCTCCATTAATATTATTACTTATTAGTTAATACTGTAGTTTAAGACACGGCTTTCAAAAGTCATGTTAGTAGCTGAATAAATGCTTGTTATTCTTCATTAAAGAAACAGAGTAAAGCCCTCTATTTCTAATCCCAACATCAAATATCTTCCATAAATGACAGCAGCGAAGCAAAGCATTATCTTTAAGTTCTGAAGCAGAAGAAAGGTACTTAGAAAAATAAGCACCTGAACAGTCACACTGCAAGCACTGAAGTTATCCATGCACAAAAAATTAAACCCATACTTTTCTGGTCAGAATTTCAGTTCAAAACATTTTAAATGCTGCTTGCATTCTACAACTCTAGAAAAAATGACAAGTAACAATGCAGAAGATGGTAGGCAGATACATGCATTGGTGTTTCTCAGGATGTCCAACACAAACGGGAACAACTTTTCAACATAATGGGTGGATGGGAAACAGCAGCCAAAAACAATCCTATCAAAATGAAAGCCTTTGGAGGTACACAGGGGAAACACAACAGGGAAGGTTACTGACACAGAACTTCAGTCTGTTAAAGCTGTTTCAATTTCTTGAAACAGCAATACATAATCGTTACAAGGAAATTCTGCAAAGCGTATCTAATTAAATTATTCATTGTTGTCAAAGTTCTGTTTTTTCTTTCCTTGCAGAATAGAGTTGTTTAAGTTTATAGCCACAGAAACTATATTTTGTAAAAACATAGTTTTTACAAAAGGTCTGGGTCTTCCCTAGCTCAGTTAGATACACGGTGGAGAGAGCTACTGTCACATATTTCAAACACTGCGTATTTTTAAAAAATCATCCAACCACGCATGGGACCCAATTCCAAAAATAAAGTGCAGAAAGGAAATATAATCTAGTTAGGCAGAAAAAAAATCCATAGAACTATAATAATTTTTTTTAAAGTGAGAAACCCATGCATAATCACTAATTTATGTCAGGGGTCAGTTACAGAGGTAACAGTTTGTTTATAACAGTACTTCTTTAACTGGAAAATAAAGACAAAACAAAAAAGGAAACAACACAGAGTGGTAAGTTAATATTAATAAATATATTCTGTAGCTGAAAAGGAAGGAAAACTGACATCTGATGTAGTGAAGTTAGACGGCAGATGAGTGGAACAAAGGACAAGCACAGTGGCAAACTCATCGTCTATGAATACTTCTGCTTTATTTACCCTTGCAGAGCTTCCCAAACTGTCTTCATCAGATTCATGTCTTCGGTTGTTGTTTGAATGGCCCTACGTTAATGTAAAGATTTGCATCATTTAATTTGTAGCAACTGATGTGTGCCAGTTATCCCTCTAGACTATTCCTATCCAGCAAAATTAATAGTGACAATGACCAAAAGAGTTTCCACTGGATTCTTTTCTCTCAGTGATATTGCAATATAAAAAGAAACATGCTGAAATGGTAAAGAATATGGCACACCCAGGCTTTAATCATTTAAACTCTGGATATCCCATGACAAATACCTTGCCACTTCACAGGTGGAAAAAGGAGTGGTATTTGCACAGGAGTGCAAAAAGGAAGTAGTATTCTCTTTCCTGTCTTCTAATTAAATATCTAGTTAAGATCTTCAGGTCAAAAAGCATTTATTTACAAGTTTGTATTTTAAAGGAGTAACAAACTAATCCACAGGAATTCTAAAGTTGCATATTATTAACTGACAACAACATTAAGTTCTGTGATACCTCAAGCCTTATAAAGTCATAGAAAGTAGAAAGGGTAAAAAAGTATCCAAGTAGATCATATATATTCATGGATTCCATACGACAAGAAGCTGGCTACATTTCTCAAATGCAATGCAGAATACTTAAAAAAACCCCACAACAATATGCAATCAAGTGTAATGTTTGAAATTAAGCTCCTTGTTACAAATAGTCTTTTTCCTGTAAAAATGTCATTAACATGGCCAAGATGAATAAGTACTGGATGAATAACAGTGGAACAGGTTGCCCAGAGAGGTGGTAGAAGCCCCATCCCTGGGGCTCTGGGCAACCTGATCTAGTTGAGGATGTCCCTGCTTATTGCAGGGGGGTTGGACTAGATGGCCTTTAAAGGTCCCTTCCAACCCAAACTATTCTATGATTCTAAGTGATTTTGCAACATGTGGGAATTTCTTTCTAATGGTTTCGTCTGTTTACAAAGGCTAGATCAAGAGGGATAAAAAATAAGATTCTTCTATGGAAACAGTTCAAATATGAACAGGCCCAACTCTGCTAAACCCAGAGTCAGGTTCTTACCCTCTCTCTATGATCCAGATCTTCTAGCTCACTTCTCTTTTCACTGGGATATCCACTGTCTCCACCATTTTCAAAATCCTACGGAAGATAAGAACAAAACATCACAGCACCGCCCTTTGTAAGGATCTCAGCTTGACGTTTCCCACGGATAAAACCTTCTGCTGGTTCAATGAGATATGTTGGATGGATATACTGGATGAAAATGATTGTATGTTGTGCTACCTCTGACAGACAGTTAATGACCCAAAAGATACTGTCCAAGCTTGTTTTCTCTCTTAGATACATTAAAAAAATCAAGGACTCACATACTTTATCAAGCCAAGAGTCCATTTGTTTTCAGTCTTCAGTGATAGCCAGTTAAAGGATGAAACAGTAACTGACAGCCCCTGGTACTAAGGCCCTAGTGTTGGAAAATTCCCATTGCAAACCTATTGCAGTCTCCTCAGGTGAGGCACTCTAACATCCCACAGCACCAGTATTTGCAGAGACCTAATCAATGGGGATTCTGTTTAGCTTTCACACCACAGCAGTTGGCACAAGTGCCAAAGACACAACGTGCAGGCAGGGGAACAGACACACACTTTAATTATCTGTCAAAATACACCAGATGCAAATAAATTTCTGGAGGGGAAAAAAATCATGAATACTATTTTAAAATAAAATGTTCTTCCTTTATGAGAAACAGCAAATGCAAGCAGATAACACGACCTGCAGCAATGAAAGCAGGCAGAGCACCTTTATGTGCTCTTACTGAACAAAGCCTTCAGGCAGCCCTTTAAAGACACATTCATTAAGGATCTGCAATCTCATTTTCTGTTGGAAAGTCACTCACCCTTTGGTTATCAAGCTGATCATAGTCTTTGTGAACCAAGTTATCTACTTCATTGAACACAGGCCAATCTAGGAAGAAAAATATTTGCTTCTTATTTAAGGATAACATGCTTGAGGAGAAAGCTCTAGATACCATCTTTTTACTGCAGTTTTTTCACGGAAGCATCTGTGCATTCATTATCTACATAGAAGTACTTTTAGTTTTATTTCTGCTCAAAGAGGAATGCTAGAGACAAGTATTCTGGACTAAATATAACATACTGTTGTGTTTAAAACCAACAAAATAAAACAAGTCACTGCCAAATGTTCAGGAGCTCCCAAGGAAGTTATGTATGAGGCTTACTCACTAAGCATGTCCATCTTGTGGCTGTGAGGGGTTGCTGAGGAAGGAGAGCAGGGTAGAGAGTCAAATGCTACATCACTCATGCTTTCATCTCCAGAGTTTTCAGACAGGCGGAAGAGCAGAGGCGGCCGACTACCAGAGACTGTTCTCACCCGGCTGCTGCCACATTTTTCCTCTGTGCCACGGAGAATTGTTTGAGCAGATTCCTTGGCAAATTAACAAGAAAGTCCGATGAACAATGCTTCTCTGTATTTTAAGCATGCTACATAAGCCAACATGAATGTTTATTAGGAATCTTCTACAAAAGCAGGGGTATAAATACACACGTGTACACAACTATTTGCTTTGAAAAGTTCTACACCCCAACAAAATATGAAGTCCTGGCATTGTTACAGAGTTCTGTTTAGGACTGAACTTCATTCAAAGCGTTTCTCATCAAGTCCCATTCCCACTAATATCAGTTGAAACTGAGATCAGTTAAAGATAAGCAGTTCTATTCTTTTTTTGTCCCCAAATTAGTTTTGTGAGATACAGAAGTTACTGATGATTTCAGCATTCAAATATATACTTGGTCCTAAATATACATATGTTACAAGGCTCCCTATTAATTAAAGCCACAGCATTAATTCAGAGACAAGTATGGATAAATCAACTTTAAACTGCTGTATTTTTAACTGCAACATTAGTGATTAAGGTGGTTTTATTTGCCATGTAAATAGCATATTTCACTTTTATTTACAGGGCTTTTAAGGTTAGAATAAACCAACTATACTGCTTAGTTACACTTTTTTTCATCAAGCACTTACAAGCAATTTTTTATTACAATCCAAGGCATCTTTCTCTTTGGATGAAAGATCAAATGGTGCAAGCCCCATGCTTTTGCAAATCTTGTTGCAGAAATGAGAATGAAAGAATAACGCCATACCTCGAACACCTATGGCATTTAAAAAAAAAATTAAAAAAAAAGGCAAAGAAAGGCTTTACTCAAAGTTTATATGACAGTTTACTTATTAAAAGCCAGAAGTACCAAAGCATTTTCTAATAAATTAAAAGAGAAAGAAAGAGAGAAAGTGCTTTGTAGCACACACAGCTCAACCCACTTCCATTTTATTTTAACACCTGTAAGGGCTTTTTCACTCTCTGCCAGAGAGAGTGAAAGCAAGCCTGCAAAATCTTCAAAAGCTATGTATGCACAGGATACAATAATAAATTAATCTGGCTGCATCATTGAGAAACATACCTAAATTTGATCCTGCTTACAAAACTTACTGTGTCCTATGAACAACTTCATGTATGGACACTTAAAGCTCTAAATATATGCAAGGCTTATCTCTCCACATTCAGCTGTATCCATTGCTGCAATATGGCAAGGAAATTAAAGGCCATGATTATTGCTGTCACACTGTAGGAAGCTACTTAATTTCATTATTTGTTTGGTTTAAGAGGAGGCCAGGAGACATGAGCCACGATCAGCTCTCATTTTAAATCTGCCCTTGCATGACAGACAGCTGCCCTGTTCAGGGCCTCCTTACAAGAGAGCTTCCCCAGCTGTTTGCAAGTCCCTCAGAAATGTGCCTGCTCATTCAGCTGTGTAGCAGCTACTCAGCAGACAGCTGGGAAGAGAAAATAACCATCCATTAGCATGTGAAACAGGATCATTGATTTTACCTAGGTTGCCATCTCCAAAATCTGTACCACTCTCTGTATGGATCTGAGGGTCCGTGTAAAGATCTCCAACTCCCTGGATATCAACAATAATGAGTTGGTGTCCTGAGCGCTCAAAGGTGAAGTGACTAAAGGCCTGGGAAGAACCATAGAAGATGTCTGAGAAAACTCTCCCTTGATCTATTGAAAACAGCAACACATATTCACCTCTTAAAAATGGGCAAAGAAGTCTGGTAACCCTATTGGTGAAATATAACTGGTATAAACATCATGATGAAAGTAATGAGACACTAAAGGCATGTAGTAGATTGCTTCTCCAACCTGCCCCCACTCAGAGATGGGCTAAAAGAAGTAGGGTGAAAAGCAGCAGTGGGAACATGCAGGGGAGAGGAGATTCCTTTATTCCTCCTTCCTGTACTGGAGATTCTGTTTTCCACTACAGTCTTCACCTTAAGAAGTGGGGAGCTGCCTGGCAGAGGGAACAACAACAGGCTCTGAAGCCAGTGCAGAATAACTTCTGCATAAATACCCTGGCTGTGCCTGTGGATCTCCAAGCTCTGCAGCCCTGGGACACTGCTTCCTTCTGCCAACAGGCAAAGCTCTGCCACATTTTTGGGGAGGGGGTGTGGGGGTGTGTGGTGTGTGTGAGCATCCCCACAAATTCTCCTTCCCTACCATGCCGTCTGGAAGGTCCCCCTGAACAGCTGATCTGGCTCTACATTCGTGGATCAGATAAGGAAAGGTACATTTGTACTCTTTAAATGCAGCATTTCAAGAATCAGTTATAAAAAGCCCTTCTCTTTGGCATAAATCTGAGACATTAGGAATCTTCTGGGAAGGCCTCCAAAAAAGCACTGCCAGGGCTGGGGGAGGTGACTGGTGGTGATAGACAAACATTTTAACTGCAGCAAATCTCACAGAACATTTTGTTCCCAACCTGCGAAAGCATAGCACTGATTCAGTGTACAAAAGACAGTCCAGAATATGAACCCTCTGCTTATGCTAAGCATCATGACAAATATCTTAAAAACAAGGGAAAAAAATGAAAAGAACAGACCCCTCAAGCCCCAGCAAAACACTCCTTTACTATGCTGACCACTTTGCATTTTTTGCCAGTATTTTGAAGTTCTTTTATAAGATCCAAGAATCACTTGAAATCTCTACTTGTATTTCTATATGCAATGTCAGATTCACCAATTCAGAGGTTGTAGCTGAAAAAACCAGATTCCTATATGCAAATAGCCTATATGTTTAGTTACATCAGTTGGATATCTGCCACCTCCTTTTGTATATTACATGAGGCACCACAAGACTATTTAGTATATAGTACATGACAGGTCTCTCTCTTCGCCTTAATGTGAAGAGAATCTGAAATAGGTCGATGCCTACAATTATAATTACAGTCAAAGGACTTAAGATTTCCAAAGAGTATAATGTTCAACTCAACTAAAATCAACAAACACTGAAATGCATTAAAGAAGCACTCAGCGCTTGAAAGAGCAGGCCCCAAATAAGGGGCAGATATACTGCAAAAAAGAGAAATTAATTTGGCATTGTACTAGAAAGCCTGCAGTTTCCTTTCTTGGCAGTAATGCAAGACCTCTGGACAGAGCCAAGAAACTCCCTGCAGCAGACTCTATGGAAAGCATTAAACAAAGCCTCACTTGCGGAGTAAGACGAATGTTGTCGTCTCGCACAAATCCAGAATTTGAGTTATATTTGATGTATTTGCCTTCAATGTAATGTTCCAGATGAAAGAGAGGCTTTCCAGGTCTGTTCTTCATTTCGATAATACAGGTCTGTACTATATCCACCTAGGGAGGGAAAGATGATAAACAATGACTAACAGAATATTGTCTTCAGATCGAAGTGTGTGCGAACCCTCCAGCTGTGAAAGCTTTCCCAACGAAAGAAGTTGAACAATTGCAAAGATCTGTCTGTTTAACAAGGGGGTGGGGGAAGAGTCACGTGCTTCTTAGGTTATTGGAGGAATTCCATAAATTAAAAGCAGTCACTTCAGAACAGCTCACTTCTGCAACAAATCCCTCTGAAAAATTCTTAGTAAGTGTTGGCTTTCTATTTTATTCTTGTGGGTACCTTAAGAGTACACTGCAAAGAGTCTATATCCAGAGAGCAAAACATACAGTAACTACTGCACAACTTGAAGAAATGCCTCTTCAGAGAAAGACTGAAGACTTCTACCATTCAGATATTTCTGTATCCTGCCTCACCTCCTCCCTCTGTCCCAGACACATTCCTAAAGGAGAAACCATCACAACTCTCACTTTGCTTATAACCTTTCCCCCACATGGCATTTAAAACTTCTAGATTCCTCTCTATGCACTTCACTCTATACCTCACCTTGCTGTTGTGAGACAGGTAGTTATTAACTAACTCTCATATGGGAGGCAATGCACATAGTCCACATATTCAAAAGCACTCATTTTGGCTACTAAATTGTTAAGGCCCCCACACTGAGGCATACTTCTTGACCCAAGCGTCTTGTCACATATCACACAGAGTCTGTGGTACAGCAAGAGCAGGAACCAAGATACCACAGTGCATGTACAGCACCCTTCCTACAAGCTGCCTCTTCCACTCATTTGAAGTAATAGTTACACTCAGGCATTCAGTACCAGCTGCAGATTAAAGGGACTTGACAGTTTCATTGATACATACCATGGACATACTCAACAAAGAGGAGCTACTGGCTGGGAGTGAATGACAGTTGCAGTCCTTCATCCCTGCACTTTAGTTTCTTGTCTTTTAACAAGCTGATTGCTGCTGGAGGTGTTTTTGTCCAGGATGCAATGGCCAGCACTGACCAGCAGCTATCCAACTTACCAGCATGGAAAAGCGCAAAGCTATGTTGGCTGTACAAAACGTTTAGCATGGACCCCAGAACCAGAAATACAGCCAGCAACGCAGCAGAACCACGTCTTCCCGAATCCTATGTATTTATGCACATCCCTAGCATAAAGGATGGCAACTTCTCTTGATACCCTGAGCCCAGTCCGATATTCCGTCCACCTGGGAGTTTCATACACCTTAATGCTTTATACTTAACACAATGTGCTAGAGACACCTAAAGGAAACAAAGCCACAGTATCTTCATTTTTTTGAAAATTCTTGACCACTCCTCAGAAATCTGTATTTGAATAGCTTCGTAAAGTTATTCAGGCTCCCAGCTCTTATTAAAAAATCAATGCTAGTTAGGTGTTTAGATAGGTTTACAAGATTTAAGCATCTACCTTCCTGGAGCACCAACAGTTAAGTGCTTGCTGAGACTGCTGCTGGCAATAAATTCTGTGACATCTTTGGTTATCTCAAAAGCAGCTGGGCAAATATCAAAACCAGCAATACAAACACCATTTTATTTTGGTCTTCAGTCAACAGCTGAGAACAGTCAGACATTCACAAACACACAGCCCCTAATTCTGGAAATATAAAGCAATTTCTGCATTTACTTCATTAAAAATCAGCTACCATTTAATGGAAAACACAGTAGGGCAGAAGAATCTATCTAAGCAATTAAATTTAATGGAATGTGAACAAGTAATTCCCTCTAAATTCATCTGCAAATTAATCTAATAGGACAGCAAGACCGCATTTTTGCTTAGCAAGATCTCTGAACGTACCTGTTTTGGTGGCTTGTGCCGGTTGTACTCTTCTCCCCAGAGTTTTGCTTCCATCTGAAGTCGGACATCCTCAAAATACACATCCCTGCCCACACTCTCTATGTATTGCTTGGCAACATAGTTATAGGCACCTTTCCAGTTCTGTGTGTGTAAGAAGTTGGACAGCTTTTTCCTGAAAGACAAATCAATTGTTGATGCAGGGAAAACCAAGAATTTTACTTCAATCTTCTCCATTTCTTTGCCTGCACGGACAGAGCCAGGCCCTGAGACCAGCATTACCCTCAGTCATTTACCAGATATTCTAGCTGAAAAGTGAAGCACAGGTAGGGGCAAGGGAAAAAGCAACATTCCATATGAATGGCTGGGATGTGCCAAAGTGTCTGTTTGGTTTGACTGCAGCTACTTCTACTCTGAACTTCCTCCCTTTCTCATTTCCTTTCCCTCCCCACTCCCCTCAAGCCCAGAGTACGAAGGGTTGGTGCCATGTCAACACCCTGTTCTAATGTCAACAATTATTTCTGCAGAAATTAACAGGGAGTGGCCTTTCAAACATGAACTGAGAGGAGAAAACCCTCTCCTATGATAAAAGCAAACTGTTGCCTTCTCAACACACCAGGGTGACTACTTAGTATCCCCCATGACCCCAGAAGGAAAACTTCACATGACAGGTGTTCTTATGATGTAGCTTTTAACTTTTGTTGATGTGCAAATCTTTAATCCACAGATCTTTGGGGGGAGGGAGGGAAGGACTTTAGGACTTTGACAACAGAGAATCTGCTGGCTGTCAACAAATGGATTAAGCAGGTACCCAGTGGTTGCCAAAGATGCCAACATTCAAGTCAAATGGGGGAAAAAAACCTCACTGTTATCAATAATTTCAAAGCAGACACAGTCGTCTTTCCTAGAGCAACCTCATCCGTTTATATGGGGGAAAGCAATTCTCACTCCCCAAGAGCTTAATTCAACAGAGAAGATGGCAAAAAGGTCTAAAAACCCTCTACTGTGGCAGCAGTGGTATTGCTGGAGACCCCAGCAATGCCAAGCCAGTCTGAAGGGGGAGGAGGAATATGAAGAGGAGTATCTAGAGTCAGACACAGCTGGCTACCAAGCAGTTCTCATATTCTGCTCAGTAATAAACAATAAAAGAAAAATGGTTCTTTAAGCCTTTCTTGCTGCCATGGCAAATTGTACGTTTTGGGAACCAAGTAGCAGCACTCAAAGTCTCAGCCCTCCCCCTCCTTCCTTTCCTCTCTCCCTCCCAAGACCTTGGTGCAGAGGTAGGAGTACAAGGGCGCTCTAAAGGCAAAGCAACTCTGGATTGTCTGTCCTCCTGCAGGGACAGGCAGACAGTCACTATAACACAGGCCTTGGAAAGAAGGAACAAGCAAGTGAGATAAGAATTTCGTCGAGGATTTGAAACCTTTCCAGTTCTCTGAAGAAATAAATTTCTCTGCATAAAACAAGCCAGCTCATGTGCTCTTCCAAAGCCAACACTCTCTGAAGTTCATTGAGCCAAGTGCAGCTAATGCTGTCTCTGTAATGACTAAAGACTTGCAGAGTTGCAAAAAATCTAGAAGAGAGAGCTCCAGATGGGAATTATCAGCACACCACTGAGAGTTATGGAAAACCCAGCCAACATACGAGTTATGTTTTCTTTGTACAAGAGGTTAAGGCAAAGCTGCAAAGATAAATTTCTGTTTATGGCACTACTCTAGATGTCCTGTAAAGAGGAATTTGGTCATTCAGAAACGAGAGCTAAAAGCAGTGTCAGCAGCAATGTCAGCAGGCTAAGATTTGTTACTTCCTAGGCTTCATTCAATGCTGTCTCTATCTGGCTTCGCAAGAACAGTCACCAGCACAAACTGATACTGAAACAATGCCAAACTGGAGGACTGAGGGGTTACTTTTCCCCCTTTTCCTCAAGTTCAAAACATCACGTTTTGTCATTCAGGAGTTTCTCTCTTTCCAGAAGTGAAACCAGATGTCAAATGCAATTTCTCTGGATTCTGCAGCTGGAAAGAGGGGGGAGCAGCCTTAAACACGCACATGTACATTTTCCAGGAAACATTCATTTCTAGAGCCTGGAAAGGGTGGGGTAGTATTCTTCTAGCACAAACTCATTTATAGCTAGATGCTGATGCCTCCAACCATATTAGCTAACACTCTCTGAGGAAAGAAAAGTTCCTCCTCTGTCCTCCCCCACACTTTATCCTTCTGCAAAGAGTAACTGTTAGTATTCAAGCTCTGCCTTACTCAGAACAGGATTATTCTGGTATATGTGATCCGAAGTAAACTCTGGGAGGATAACGTTCTTTACCCAGAGAGGCTTTCTGAGTTGAGATTGCACCATCCAACTATTTTTTTCCATTTTCTCTGCCTAACTATAGGCCTCGAGTTGGCCTTCAGGCTGCACACACCTACAGCCTCATACCAAATTCAAAGATATTTTAGCACACTAGGAACACAGAAACAAAGTAGCTGCTTCTGTACTTTTATGAGTATTTTGCCTCAAAGAGGTGGTAGAAATAGCATAAATTTATGAATTGCTAATTGATATGCTGATTATACTTGCTGGAACTGGACATGATTGCATGTTATCCACCCCGCTGCAGTTCCAGTACAGACAATGGCTTGACTTTCCAAAGCCAGCTCACTGGATGCCTGCATCACACTTGTTGTGCTTCCCTTAAGAGAATGTTCTGCTTTCTCAACTCTACACCCTGTGCTGCGGCTGGAGTCACAAACAGGAATAAACCCCTCAGCTATGCCTTTTAGAAAGGCACAGCAGGGAGCTAATGGGGAGCTGCACTTTACACCATTTCCACCACACCTAAGTGAAATTCCAGTCATCACAGAAGAAAATACTGCATGGAGGCCAACAAAGATAAAGCCAGCAGATACTTACGTTCTGAAACACTCTCGCATTGCTCCACGGCCAAAAGGCTAGGGAAAATAAAAGAAAAAACAAAAACCCAGCATTGGCATTTCCACAAAGTTAATTTCTAACCAGTAAGAGACACACCTGTATCTTCCCCCCTTATATCCAGCAGAAAGCAGATCTCAAACAGGTTCTACACAATATCTGTCTCCTCAAAAAAAAAGTGAAAACCCACTGGCAGTCTAAGTGGGCATCTGAGGAAAAGACATTGGGCATGAGCCCCCTGCAATACCCCATAGAGCAGACATGATATGTCTTTTAAAGAAGCTATTTAAATTCTCTCTCCAGTTTGGAGTCAGCTCTGTTGTGACTGCCTAGAGAAGCAGGCTTCACAGACCTCATGCTCTCTACATTTAGGCTTCCATACAGGATGTGCCAAACAGAGTGTCACCTCCCCACACACCAGATACTATGTCAGCAGCACAGAGCCAGGCGACTCCAACACACCACCAACCCCATGATTTAACTGGGAAGCATCAGTAGCTTCTACCCTCACATACCAAAAATTCAGTCTGTTTTCATCTTAAGAGCAGAAATTGCTTGGAAGCACGCAAAACAGTAGGACTATTGCCAGGCAGGGAGATGAGGCCAGCAGGAAATGGGAGGGCTGACATGGGAGGGAGATCATTGGGAAAGGAACAAATGCCTCATGTTGCTGATGGGGAAGGGCTGACTCCATGTGCTACTCTACTCTGGGGAGAAAAGACTGTTGGAACACCAAAACATAATGGATGAGCTGAGGAAAAAGAGAGGTAGGAGAAAAGAATGATGAGACTTCAAAACTTCTATATGAGGAAAATATCGCGCTGCCACTATTCAGTAACAGGAAGGAAATGACAAATTTGGCTGCCAATAAACATGAAGGACAGTGTGATCTTACTTGTGAAGCCATCTTGATGAGGACTTCATCTTCAACCCAGTCCCCAGTAACTGCATTGTACCTGCAAAATCAGGAGATGTGCCTCTTAGAAAAATGCAGAGGGAACCTGAATCCTCCCATCCCCAGCGCTTGTACTTCTTTATCCCTAGCTGACTGCTAAAAAGTGCTGCTGCCACTCCAACACAAAATCTTCTAGTCTTCCCACCACACTCCTGCCCTCCTTACTTTGGGCAGGGAAGAAGAAATATGCATAGCTCTTTGAAGAGACACCGAATCCTATTCATTATGAACAGATTCCGCTACAGAAGCTAAACTTCTGCAACACAACAAATGAGGCTTTATCTGCTTTGACATGACATCTCTTCTGTGACGCCTAGGCAGGACACTGGGGGCAGAAAGAGCCTTACCAAGCCCTACACACTGGACAGGTTGTCTCCCCCAACCCTGAGCGTGCATAAACCTGGTTCTGGCTGCGGATCTGCTGCAGGGCTGTGGAGGACATGAGCAGAATGCAGCACCAGCTGTGGCTGTGAAAAGCAGCGGGGCCAAGAACTGCCCAACACTGCACCATGGGCGGAGCAAGTCTCTGCACAACCCTATGATAATACAAAGAGTATGACTGTGGTTTCTCCCCACCCCCTTAACTCCCAACACAGTAAAAGCCAAACTGAGAACCACAGCGGTTGAGTCACCAACACATGATTGTTTCCAGCCTGATTCCCCCGACCTGCACCGAGTACTTCATGCAAGCAGACATCCCATATACACCCTTATATATTCCGTATCACCCCAGTTTGTAGCAGACAAAAGAGGTGGAATAGGAATATCAGAGCCATCTCTTTTTAATAGGGTACTCAAGTAGCCCTAAACCAATATTATCACTTATTTGTATTTTAAAACATGCAAACTATTTCATGACTGTGAGGCTGACCAGGGACAGATGCAGTCTACGGGGAAGAAGAGCACTGCGTGACAGTGTTACGTGATTGGAAGGGAGGCCTCCCCAAACACTGATGCTAAGTGGTAATTAACTGGCCTCTAACTCCTACCCCTTCCACCCAGAAACCTGTGTCAGTAGGGTAAACGTTTTGGCAAAGCCTGTACTAAAGCACTGAGAATAGTTTAGGGGCCTGACTCAGTTTCAGCACGTACACCATGCTGAGCTATTCTGGGCTTTACAAGGATTTAAATTCCGGCCACTTGCAGCAATGTTGCATGGACAGGCAACAGTGAAACTGCTATTTTGGGAAAGGCACGGAGTGTTATGTTGCTTTTTCTTCTAAACTATTTAAACTAAGTATGCTGCCTCTTTATTTGGATTCATTTCCTTATTAGATTAAGTTTATAGCATTAATAAATCAACTAGAAAGTACTTTTCAGCCTTGTTTCCTGTCAACATGGTGAAACTCATAGATACTACTTAGGTGGGAGAGAGCGAAAGAGTGTGACACTTGTTTGCTGAAAGGTTTAATTTTTGATGATGTGCAGTATTTACGTATTTCTGGGATATTCAGTCAAGACACACTCACTTTGGGCATTATTGAGAGTTCTTCAGCTATGTAATTACCCATATTCTGCACTACATAAACACAGCCCTTGCATAAACCAGCACATTCTGTTTAACATCAGCATTAAAAGCAGAAAGGACCACAGACCTGTAACGAGTGGCTTGTTCTGTCTCAATGTCCTCAAGATGAAATTCTGCCCACGGATCAGGCATGTGCTTAGCTTTCTGAATAGCATGTTTCCAGGTTTCCTAAGAAGTTACAAACTGGCAGGTTATTTATAGTCAGCAGCAACTCACAACAGTAGCGTTTTCTAGAGCACATCAGGATCTCAATGCTATGAAGATGTGCAACTACGCAACCCCCCCAAAGCACTATTTAGAGCAGAGACCAAGCAGTACAGAAGACCACTCTGACATTTTATAGCTTCAAGTATAGTGAAACACAGTTCAGAAATATAAAGCATCGGGTTTCAGTTCAATTTGCACCACCGTAAAGTTACTGAGAACAGAATCTGGTCTAGTATATACCAAACTGAATTTGTAAAACCTGTTGTAATTTGCAAGTATCTCTAATGTACGCTGCAAACAGTGATAAGGCACACCTAGATGATATTAATTCACTTTAACTGTTTTGATTTTTAACTTTTTGTAACCAACAGCATATGCTGGCAGTGTAAGCATTAAAAAGTCCATTAGCAATAGAGCAATATGGACAAAGAAAAGAAGTTCTGTAAACCCGAAGGCCCCCAAATTGTGCTCAGGATAAGAAAGAAGAAATTAGAATGTTGTAAAAATGGATTATTATAACAATTCCAGACAAGCAGCTATTTCAATCTCCACCAATTCAACAGTAAAATCCCCACCAAGTCAACAGTAAAAAAATCAAAGGAGATTTCTGGAATATAAAGAGTCTTTCTCTACCAGCCAGTTTGGATGCTTTTCTCTTAACATTTTGATCTCCCTCTTTTTACATTGCATTGTTCCAAGAGAACTGGAGATACGATCCTGTGATATGCCAAAGGCCTTCTGCAAGGTGAGTAAAAGAAAAGGCCACTCTGTACCTCCACCAGTAAAGAAATACTGAGCCCTGAGATTTTGTTACTGCCTCTCCGACTGAATTTCAAGTATGCAGAAACAGTAACTTTTAAAATATTGGGTTTTATTTTTTCTTTTGGAATTTAAATCTCAGTCAAAACTTTTAAAAAAATACAGTATAAACTGGTGTCAGCAATGACATCAAGGAAGTTTTTGAAGCAGGGTGTTGGTCTCTTTTTCCCAAGTAACAGGCGACAGGACAAGAGGAAATGGCCTCAAGTTGCGCCAGGGGAGGTTTAGATTGGATATTAGGAAAAATTTCTTCACCAAAAGGGTTGTCAAGCACTGGAACTGACTGCCCAGGGAAGTGGTTGAGTCACCATCCCTGGAGGTATTTAAGACGTGTAGATGTGGTGCTTAGGGACATGGTTTAGTGGTGGACTTTGCAGTGGTAGGTTTATGGTTGGACTCGATCATGAAGGTCTTTTCCAACCTAAACGATTCTATGATTCTCTTTACTTTTATTTCAGCTGTAAATCTGCATACCTTGCAAACAATTTAAATGCTCCCTTTCTGACAATAAAACCACAAAATGAACACAATACTACAACAAATAAAACAAGTTCAAAAGACATGCTGAGAAAGATTTCCTACATGTTTCATAAGAAAATTAAGTTGCCTCATATCATGTGATGATACACATTTCATATGGCCCTGGGAACTTCCATACTTGAATATATATGAAAGAAACAGGGAGAGATAGAAACAAGTAGAATTGCTTGGCCAATTATCTACGTCAAATCATTGAGTAGGGTCCCTCTCCAAAAGGTGATTTGTGTCCATGCTAGGTAATGATTTAAATAAATTAATTACTTGTGCTTGATCTTGTGAGGTGCTTTGTACAAAAGCTGTATTCTGATCTTCAAACAGAAGCTGTACTTTGTGGAAATGGTGCTACCAGAGCAATTTTTCTCCTGCTGTAGCCATATGGCTGCCATACAGACTAAGTAGATGTCTTACATCCATTCTATTCTTGTCCAGAGTAGGAAATATTGTGAAGAAACAACTACAGATATGCACTTTAAAAGAAGTGATATTTCAGGGTAGAGAACAAAAGATGAGTATTATTTCATTTAACAGATATTTTTTTTTTAGTTTTGACTTGATGACTTTTATGGGCTGAGGCAAGCAGTTCTCCCAGACAAGAAAATACGGAACAAAAAAAGGCCATAAAAGGAAAAAACCAAAACAGAACCAAAAAAAAAAAATCTTAATGCAGCTATTAGATATGGTGTTCACATTTTCTTTTTAACCTACCCGACTATGGTCAACCACAGAGCCGTGCTTAGAACGATGCTGTGTGTCATTCTAAAGGACGCATAAGAAACATAAAAGTAGGAAAATACATGTGATAAGACAAATGATTGACAAAGAGTCTCTGTTCTCTTTGTTAATTTAAAAAAAAAAAATTTTTTTCAATTTAAAAGCCACTCTTCAATTTATATTCCTAATTTAAGTTCATTCTTAGAACGTCTGTGAACAAACCTATTGAGGTAAGTTGGCAATTTTTTTTATTGGAAAACACGTTAAAAGGGTTTTGCCCAGTAACTACCTAATTAAACACTGCTGAGTTCTGTTTAAAGCCAGAGAGTTAATAGCAACACTTCTATCTGTCTCTGCACTTCATTATCAATGGCCCACCCTGCCATTAGCTTTGGGGTCTGAGAGGTGGACTCTGATCAAACCAGGCTGTGGTGGTTTAAGATGTTATCAGTCCTGGCTGCCTGCTTCACTCTGTGTTGGAAGTCACCATTTCTGCAGCTTAAAGCAGCAGACTGAGACTTGCTTGCTCCACATCTCAACCCAATGCATTTTATCTGTGATAGGAGCTAAAATGCCAAACTGGACATCGTGGAGCCCAAAGCATGGGCACATATATTCTGCAGAAGCAACATGATAGCTTAGGAGAGAGGAAATAATTGCAATTTCTTAAGTCCTTATCAGTTTTATCTCAGGCCACATGACTCAGAACTCATACTGCAAACCCAGAGGCAAGTGTTTAGTACATGCTAAAATGTACACACAAATGAAGACTAAGCTCCCTGTCAGGTCTTAACTTGCTTAGCATAGCATACACTAAAATCTGTCCCCGTGTCTATAGTAAACTTTTACTCTTCACCTTCCTTAGGAACATGTACATTTTAATGTTTCTATTAACTAGCCTTGGTAAAAATCTTACTGCAGACAAGACAGTTTCACTTTTAATGTGTAACGTAGTATGTTAGCTGACTGAAATAAACCATCTGGTATCTCTCCAGGAACAAAGCATGCATTAGGCATAACCAAGATTTTAGAGTCTCTATTAAATAAATAATATGTTAATATTTATAACAAGAAATGTGTTAATAAAACACATTAAATCTTAGTCTAGATAAAAATCTAAGAGACATGCCAGTTCAGCACAAATGGTGCATATTCGGAGTATCTAACCTATGGAGTGAATGTCACTTGTGTTCTCGTGGCTCCATTGCCTGTGGGTTTGTCTCCCTTTGCCTGGGCTGACCTGTGCAAAGGGAGCCGAGTGGAACAGAACACACTGCCAAGGAAGCACCAACTATGGCCCCTTTGACCTCTCTGCAATGCTGTGATTGCTGTTCATTTTGAAAAGGTCAGATACTGCTCGAGTACACTATCAGGAACTACTGCCAGTGTGACATTTCATGCCCAAGCATGAGAGTCAACATGTTAAAAGCTCACTAAGAAGGAACTATAACCTAAAACTCTACCATTACAATTTTATCATTTACGATTTTATTTGTCCAAATAAAATATTATACATTGTTAACTCTGCTTGGCAAAATCCATAATAAAATATCTTCTGCCAGGCCCCAATTTAGCTTACAAGTATCATCTTTTAAATCTCCCAATCAATGTATTGCTTTTTTAATGGTTTGATCATGATGGCAGTGAATTGTTCGCCTGGAATCTGCTGCCTTTGTAGATGAAGATCTCCCACTGAACTAAACGGGACAGTATGCAATTCAATGGCAGTGTCAGACTATTGGCTTACTGGAATTAACTGCAGGTCTGGAAAAAACAGATGTATTTTTTTATTGAAAACTGTTAGTTACAAGAGGTGAAGCAGTTAGAGAATCTCTCATGCCAACTAAGTAAAACCAAAACCTTATTGAAGGCTGGAGCCAGTACTTACCTTAAAGCTAAAAGAGTTTCTAGGAGAAGAGCTTGAACTGTACTGTTCAGTTTTTGCTAAGTTGCTATAATAATTGTCAACTTTGATACCGGCAGACTTGTTAGAAACTGGATCATCAGTTATTGGACAGATAAAATAATTGTCTTCATCATCACTATCAGCATCAAGATAATTTCCAGAGTTCGCTGTAGTTGGTCTAGCATTATCAATCCCTTCCATACGAAAAATAAGGTCCTCGTCTGCCATGTTTGTGGAAGGTCAGTTTTAACTCCTGCAATGATTAAAACAGCCACTATTCCAATGCACATGCAAATGGAGGGAAGAAGCTGGGTAGGAGAGGAGAAAAAAAAAAAAAAAAAAAAGGTTGTTATTAAAAGAACAAATGATGCATGAAACTGATGTCAGCACACAGGCAGAAAAAACCCCATTTGCATATGGCTCTATAAAAATGATCCCCAAGTACCTACATGTGGTTTTGAACACCTCAGTGCTAGATCTGGGTTTCCAGAAGGCACTCAGTTTTTAAATTGCTACAAGATTGAGAAAAGAAGATAACCAAGTATAGAATAATACTATAAAATCTGAGGGACTGCAAACACGACCTGCTGCTTATGACATTTGTTAATGCTCCCATCTCCTCCTCTGAACGTTTTTATTCTTCCTTATCTGAAATGCGGAGTTTCACAACACTGGTCTTAGAAACTCGAGGGAGTTTCACTCAAACATCACAGTCCGGTTTTCAAATTTTTTCAGGACATGTCTTCTCAAGGATATTGCATACAAAATTAATAGCCAAAGGAGCTAGAGAGTGTTATTGGGACAACATAGAAAATTGTCCCACCGCTGCCAAGATTTAAGTTGGCTTTTAGCTCACATACAGTCAACAGTCCACAGTGCAAAGCATGCTGCTGAAAGCGCAAAGCACGTTGCCCAGGCTACCTAGGACATCCTTGGAAGGACAAAGTACAAAAGAGGCCAAAAAAGGAGGCCTGCCATTCCACTGCTGCTGCCCAAGTGCACTCACTAGTAGACTAGAGAGCCAAGACGAGGTATGTGCAAGGGTACCTCAATCCTTCTGTCTTTTACACTCTGTGAAGGGATTTCACTTTAGGCCAGTCTTGTGTGATCTAAACAATCCTCTTCCAACTCCAAAGACAGAAGATATGGCAGTCTGCTCAACACCATCAGGTCTCAGAGCTGTGTTTGCTTTAAGCATAGAGCTTAAAGGAAAAAAAAAATTCTCCCTGGTTAATAGCTTTTTTCCAAAGAGGTTAGAAAGCTTGATTTTGTCACTGGTTATTTCAACTTTTTAGTAGCTTCCTGGATCCTAAAAGAACAGAATAGGTAGGGTTTGGCTCTCCTGGGTCCTACCTCCAAAGTAAACTAAGCAAATAGAAAGTAAAAGCAACAGTGTGAGGCAGACAGGTCATGGATTTTTTTTTAAATCTGATCAACTATTTCTAAGCCCAGAAGGTGACATTCTAGGTATATATTTCACTGAGGCATTCTGACACATTAAACAATCTTAGAGTAAACAACATGGGGAGTTCCATATGGGTATCAAAACTGAAGCTCTGCAAAGTCTCCCATCTTACCGTAGCTTTTCCAAATTAGTGACACCAGTTTCAGGGAGGCAGAGCACAGACACTGCACAACCCGACTGCTGCAAGAGACGTGTTATAAAAAACTGATAGGTGAATCGTGGAAATATTTTTCCTGGAGCTCAGGTTCCACGCCTGGAGATCTTACAACAGGAACGTGCCCAGCAGCCTCCACCCAAGAAACAGTTTGTGATGATTCAGCAGAACTCAAACAGAAATAAACTCCTACAGTCCCAGGCTACAGAAGGCGAGTATTGTGTCTTTCACACATTACCAGCCATATAGATGCAAACAGTTTCCATTCTTCCACATTTCACAGTCCAGAGCCACTGGCGGCAGGACACCAACACTGACTTCCAGAGAGTAGAGTTTGCCAGTTTCTAGACCTACAAAGTCTCCTCCTTCCACCCCACCACAGAGCTTCAGCAAGGAGGCCCTGAAACAGAAGGGGGCAGGTGGCCGTGACACCCCTGCAGTAGAGCAACATTGCACCTTCTGTGCAAGGGCTCATTTTAGTCCATCACCTATAACATATGCTGTCAAGCAGAAGGCTAGGGATATATGCCCGAGCAGGAAACCGGTGTTACCTGCCAGCATCCCTGCCTCCCGTTCAGTGTGGCACCTTTGCTTCACAGTGCTTCTCTATAGCTCAGGCTCCCTTTCCACACTGCCAGGCTATTTCCCACATACTCTTGCACTTAAAGCTCTTTTCTTCCTCTGAACTCTTGTCCTTTTCCTGCTGAGCCCACTCGCATGATCGAGTACACGTCTACAGAGGTTTCTAGCTATCAAGGAAGGCATGAACAGCCAGAGTGGAACAGGTCCATGTTTCATCTAATATCAGCTGCTTCAAAGAGCAAAGAAACCTTCATAGAACAATAATCCATCCCTATTCACATGTTTTTCTAATTGCTAATAGTTCACCTTTTCTGAAACTCTGTTCTCATTAATTGCACTAACTCTAGGTTTCAGAGTCATTTCCTGAAGCCTCTAACACCTGCCTTTGCCAAATTTAATGACTTTTCTAATGACTTTAATACCTAATCGCATCAAAAGCTCAGACCACACTAAAGGGAACACATAGATTGAAGTGAAATGACCTTTCTGCCACACACTTTTGTTAATTGTTTCTTCTATTGAGAGTACAACAACATACAACTGATTCCCCTATGACCATATCCTGCTTGGAGCTTTCCAGGTCACTCCACTGTTTCCTGTTGCATTTTTATTCAATGCTGAGATCAATCAGCAAATCTGATCACAACCAAGCTGACAGCAAAGAACAACCTGACTAATTAAAATTCACCAGGAGAATCTAACGCCTGGGAAGAACGCGGTGGGCGTCAGCACAGCACAGCTTCTTCCACACCACAAGTACTGCGGTGAACTGAGGGCAGGTCTGTAGAGCAGCACAGTTGTGTTGAGGTTCTGACATCCTCACCATCCGCCTCTCAGGGATTTACTTCAGACTAACTCTAGTCAGGTCTCAGGGAGTGGATACCACCAGTGGCTGTGCTATGTTCTCCAGCTAAGTTTCATGCACAAGGAGTTTAGTTTGCAAGCTCTAAGACTGCTCAACATGAATCGAAGTGCAATGAGCCAAGATGATCAGGAGAGTCACTTCAGAAGTGCTTTTCTGATCAAAACAAAAAGCCAGTGTAGGCTCACCCAGGGGAAGGCTGGAAAGGGACAGACACACAAGGGATTGGGCTACTAGTTGATTTTGCTGTACATTTTTCTCCTTAAAAATAATAAAGCAGATTTACAAACCACACCGTGACTCTTAAACCACTATCAGCTCTTCAGGGTATTTTCTTTGAAGCAATCAGAAACCAGTAGCACAAGCACAAACTTTCAGGCCCACTCATTTTCTCCTCATTTTAGCTTTGATTATTCACATTGCTCTGCTGCATGAAAAACAGGAAGGGGTTAGATGAATGCAAAATAATCGTCCAAATCTTCACACAGATTTAGCTGAGTTTAAACAAATATTTGCTGGCAAGTCTGCTGCAGTGAATTTTGCTGGCTCTTCAGATGGGTACTGCGAGTGTCTTACAGTCAGGTCTGCCTGGTTTGCTCTTGATTAGAGGGCAGAAGTAGACTACACAAAGCAGCGTATCTTGATTTGTTTCACACAACATATAGCTTAAAATCCTTTTGGTCCTAGAGCTCTGAAAACAATGACTTGAGCTTACAGAATATTGCACTTAATTTGTTCTCAATATTATATAAGTATCACCCTTCCTTCCAACATCCGTCTAACAGAAGTATCATCTGTTTTACAAGCTAGAAAAATGAGATGTAGGAATGATCAAAGCCCTTGGAAGAGGTGGAAGTCTACACAGACACTTTGAAAATACCTGCACCTACAAAATAGAGGATTATTGAGAATTTTCAAAATTTGGCCCTGACACTGGCTGTGCAACAGCATACAACTTAAAGCAGACACTTCTAAGTGTCCCATCACTTGCTTAGTTCTAGAGCAACCTCACCCAACCAGCTAAATCAGGGATTTTCACACAGCTAGCCTAAAAAGACAACTATAAAATGAAGTTTTCAGCTTTGCTTCACAGTTATTCTTCAGCTCTGTGCATATTCAATCTTCATTCTCCATGAAATAGTACCAGATAAATACACTCCTACAGCAGTATTTATAGTTACAGACCTTAGACCACAGCTACTGAGAAGACGGTCACCACAGAAACAGTGCCTTAACATATGGCAGCTTTCACCAGCAACATTATGCTATTGCCTTTCTGACAGAGGTAGCATTCCCACGGCTCAGCTAGCAACACAGGTAACACCAGAACTCCACCTGCATCACGCAGCATCAGCTACAGTAAGCCACTGCTGAAGGAGGTCTGAGCCAACTCATCTGACTTTGCACTGAAGCAGCTTTAGAGCATTCATATAATCTGCTCGTCTAGCAAAGACCACACGAGAGCTGTCATTTCTGGAAAAAGGCAGTAGCGCATAACTGGAAGAGGAAGGTATCCTCAGTTGCCACTACCATTTTTACTGTGATTGTCTTACTAGAGTCTAACGAGCATTTGAGAACCTTAACCTCTACTGCTTGACAACACACACAAACAGCAGATGTAAAATGATGCTTCGAGGACTAACTCCAGGATATACTGTAGCACTGGACTAGCTTCACTACCCACAGCTGCTGCCCTGCACTCATTTCTACTACTGCAGTCAAATACACATCAGCAGATCCACCAGGTCTGAGACGGTCCGAGAAGCAGCAGCAACAGGAATGCAGGTTTATGCAGCAGTGATTGCAAACATTCATGATTTCTGTGACTTGCTGTGTATTTACACATCATCACGCAAATCAGTTTGTATTTAAAGCCAATGGTGTTTATAAAACTCTGTCAGTTTTTCTTGGAATCATGCTTCTTGAAAAGGACTTGTGGTGTTTACTTTGGAAGCGTATTTACTAAAAACCATCCTCACATAACATGCTCTTCAAAACAGAATTCAATAACGCACACTGTTCTAAACCTCACAGTTTATTTGACCAAAAGCCCTATAAAAAAGCCTGAGCTTCATCCCAAGGCTTGTATTCTGTGCTTTTGCATCATGGCATAAAGCCGTACTATCTAGAAACCCCTGCTTCTATTGCTGCTACATTTTCATCGTTTAGTCTTCAATATCCATTACAGAAGCTTTCCTAGGGCTAAGCAGCAAAGAGTCAGACTGCATGGAACCTAGCCTGCAAGCCTTCATCATCACACACAACCTGTTATTTAAACTACCCACTCCAATCTACTTTGAAAATTTATTCCATTTTTTTAATCAACGTTGTACCACGTGATTCAAAATGAATATAATCTAAAATAAAGTCAGTTATTAAATCTGCTCAAGTCTCTATTATTTTGGGGGCTTTTCCAATGCCTGTCTGAAGTATTTTTCTTTCTCTTGCCGTTATATCCAAGAGCCACGCCACCAGGAGGGGCAGGTGAGTTGCAAGGACAATCCACTGTGTTGCGGAGCATAGTGCATATGCAAATACACAGATAAACAGAGGGGAAAATTCACATCACAGCACTGGTAAAACGTGACTTGTTTCTTGTAGGGTGTCGGTTGTTATGAAACAGTCCTGGTTTGGCAGGACCCTTGAACAAGACCCCACAGTTGCCTCAGCATTGAAACCTACCGTAATTCATCCCAAAGAGCTGAGTGATAGGAATGCTCTACTCTAGTCAGCAAAAGAAGGGACGACTGGAGCATCTCCAGCTACTTCTTAGTGGCTGTTTCAGACCAGACATAGCCCTCTGCACCACTTTACCACAAGACAAGGGAACAGGAACTGCCCTAGAACAGAGGAAGTCCCACCTTCTCTTGTAGAGAAGCATTAAAGCAAGAACCACTCTCCTCTCTCTGGTACAATACTAAAATCCTTTTGGTTTAATACCACATCAGCTAAAGCCATCTAGCAGGATACCTGTAATTGCTTTTTTCAGATTAACATTCTTTTAAAATACAGATTTAAAATTTAACCTAAGCAACTATACAGGCTGTGCACCTTACAACATACTGTTATCGTCTTTATAAACTACAGACATAAAGCTACATAACATGGTCCAGAACAGCTCCACTGCTACATTAACATCCTGTAGCACGTTACAGAACTACTGCGCTTTCCAAACACCCAACTGACCCTTGTGAAGCAAACGTCTATTCTCATCTGCACCAACAGGTTTAGTGAGTCAAGGTAACAGCTCTGATAAAAACCAAGATTAAAAAAAAAACCAGAAATGCCTCAACTCACTGGCCAACTTTGACAAACCTGGTCTTACCAAGTACAGATCTTCTAATGAGAAGCCTTTACTTCAGGTCCCTTCCAGTGCATCACTACTGCAAACACTGTGGCACAAATCACATCCAGTTTGTCTGCAAGCACTGGGATAATGCATTGGATTAGCCAGAGAGTGTTAGGGAGCAACGATGCAAAATTCATGAAGCGAATGGGAGAGTTTGTCTGCGCCAGCTCAGAGTACAAAGCATTTGAGACTCAAAACTCTGTGCAAGGAAACACACTGCGGCTTCAAACACACAAACGGCTTTTAGAGTTGCAAGCAGTAAAGCACAGAAACGACCCTTCTGAGTCAAGTCCACCCTTCTGCCACACACGCAAACAAATACTACATAAGCAGTAGCCAAAACACGAGGGTATAAAAGGACAGAAAAGGAACTTTCAAGATAACTTTAAAATGTCCTTCCATTGCCATTAATAACTCTGTTATTCCAACTGGCTTTAAATACACTGAACAATTAACTATCACTGACTTTTTGTAAGCATTTGCTCAGTACTCCACGTTGTTAATTAACCCCATGTTTTATGTATATTGAGGCATTTGAAAAATTATCCAAATACGAACAGTCTGAAAGGCCATTACAGGCTGTTACTGAGCACTCACCTACCCCTTCACCCGCCTGCACTCCACAGGCGGGCGGCTTCTACCTCGCCGTCCGCTCCCCACACACCAGCACCGTTCTCCTCTTGGGCTGTTCTACAGTTAGAAACAGCATTTCGGGACTTTTAAACTGGGCGTGCTCTAAAATTAATTGCACTGTCCTGGAAACATACATAGACGAAACTATTATCTCCAGGTGTAAGTGCAGGAGTGTTGCCCAACACAAAAATACCAGGTTATTTTTAGGTCACCGCAGAAGCTCACGGCTTGGCCGCCAGCCTTTTACAGGCTCTTATCCCCCAAGTTGTTCACCTTTTTCTGTAATTAAAACCGCCCATTCCGCACCTCACCCGGCGAGCAGCCTAGCGACAGCTTTCGCGGGCCCGACCCCCCACCGGTGTCGGCCCCCGCACCGCGAAGGCACCTACCGGGTTCGTGCAGCCCAGACCCCGGTTAGTGCAGAGGGATCCCGCTTCCACCGCGCCGCCGCCGCCCGGCCCAGGGCAGGCGGGCGCGCAGCCGCCCTGCTGAGGGGAGGTGGCAGCGGAGCCGCCCCTCACGTCCCGCGCTGCGCCGCGCGCCGCCTTCCCGGCCGCCGCGCGGCCACGCAGCGGCTGCTACGCAACCCTCTGGTAGCCTCACACCAAGCTGAGGGGGGGGGGGAACCCTTCCAGACGCTTTATTCCTGTGAGAAAAACGTTGAAAATATGAGGAGAAAACCTCCGATTAGCCCTGTTAGGTGTCAGAGACGGGGGAATCCCAGGCAAGAGGGAGCTGGAGGGAAAGCGGCTGTGGTGGAAACCTGCATGAAGTCAGGTCTCCTGAGCGCTGCTCACAGGAGCGGCATCTGAGTTTCCTTTCGTTTCTGCTTCCTTTGGGTTTGGAGCCAAAAGGTGCGTTTCCCTGGGCAGGTGCTCCCACGGGATGGGCCCCCTGCACAGCAGCCCCCCAAAGAGCCCAGCCCTGGGGGAAGGCAGGGAGCAGACACAGGCAGTGACTGCGGCCTAAGGGGGCTCCGTGCACTTCAGGTTGCTAATGCTGAAAAGTTCCTTTTCAGCTAAATTAAATTGCATGGTGCTCCATTTCCCCATGGGAAATGGCAGAAGTATGCACCAGGTTTCAAGTTCCAAAGGCTTCAGATTTCCTCAAATCACCCATATTTGCTTTCCTCCTAAAACACTGGCTTTCTGAAGTGAAAATGCCCATGTTTAAGCTTTTCCTCAAGCTAGAATTTGTGGAAAATTTAAACAAAACTCCTTATCCTTTCATGGGTTACATGGAAATTAAATAGGTTCTGGCTTAATTGTATTGCTCAGCAGCCTGCAAAGTCTGCCCCTTTTACTGTTGTTGAATCTTCTATTCGTGTAAATATTCCTCATTAGTGCTTTTTACTCTAAGTAGGGGTTACAAAACCAAGACAGAAGATGCGAGTACGTCCTTTGGGACAGACGGACAGTCTCTTGCAGCATCCCAGACAGAAAAATGCACAATCTCTGCTCTCTCCAAAGAAGGAGGCAACACTGAGAGAAACACTGCTGCAACGCTAGTGCTGAGATAATCTTCAGAAGGAAGATTACTAATATTTAATTAAAAACACACAGAGCAGATGCTCTTACTCTCTGCCAGGAACACCCACCTACCACCACCGTTACTTACATAAATGAAACTGTAGCTTTAGCTTCAGGGCTGGAGGGAGCAGCACGTGCGTGCAGGAACACTGCCTGCAATTTGAGGGTACCTATAATTTTAGCAGCAATTTCCAGCACTATGCTGAGGGTGCAGCCCTCGTTTGAGAATGTAAAGCTGAGACTTGACCGAGCCCCCGTTTAATGCTGCTTCCTACAGGCACATTTCTGGGTAGCCTCAAATTCCTGCGGAGTTTAAGCTCAAATTAAACACATTTACATTTGTGGATTGTGCAGAAAACCTCTGAGGTCCCCTTCATCTCCCAGCTGCAAATCACTGTTGTAAATATTAACAGCTGTCAAAAACTGAGCGCTTTTGCCCCATCAGCACCAGAACGTGTGTCTCCCCATTTCTCATTCTGGGCAGCCCAGCTGAGCACCCCAGGGAGAGCGGCACCCGGGAGGGCTGCCGTCGGGATGCCTCACAGCAGGGCCTGGGAAGAGGGCAGACTCGCCAAATTAATTCTGAAGGCCTGGTGGAAGCCAGATGTCTGGTTCCCACTGCTCAAAATGTATTGATAATGGTTAAAAAAATCACCATCTGCTATCGTAGGCTACTGATAACGGCGGAATACCGTTACTGGTGTGATGTACAAGCACAACTGAACAAGTCACAAGAGCAACTGGCTTTAAACTCACGCAAATACACAGCAGCAAAATGGACTAAAAGGGACCCGGGGCATCGGGCTGTATTATGCCGTATATCCTCATGGAGAGTGTTCTGCTGTATTAGGAACATAGAGAGGTTATACTGTCTCAAACCACACATATCTCATGCTTTTAAATAAGCCAGCTCTGGTATCCTGATGCAAGGGTGTACTTATTTTCAGGTTTAAGCCTGGGGCTTCTCTTCTCTAGAACATTTTCTTAAAAGAACAATCAGTGATGATGAAAAAGTGTTTGATGAAATACTAAAGATATATATTGAAATTAGCTATTACCCCAGACATGCTGCATCTTCTAGTTTTAGTTTTCTATTTAAATGTTACCTATTATATCCTTAACACTTAAGGAGTTTGATTCACATTTATTTTTTGTTTGAAAATATTAAAAATTAAATTTCAAATGGCAACCTAGGAAATTAGCGACCTGCAAGTCTACTATGTTATTCTTTCGTTTAGTATGCTCAGCAATGCATAGATATATTTTCCAAGAGCACTGAAGCTTGTAAAGTTCCAGTATGCTTGTGTTAAACGAGGTTCTGTTTAGAAATTGCTGTTCTAGGGAACTGTGGTTTTTGAAAGGAAAAAGGAAAGCACACCCCACATGGTACTAACTTTCAGAGCAATTTTGTTCTGCATTGATTTGAAAATCCAGATGAAAAATTGCCTGTAAATCAATTAATTCTCTGACAATTTGTGCCCACACACTCCTATGACAGTCCCTTCTTACAAGGTAAATCCAGTTGGTCATATGGGAGGTGCGTATAATATACATGCATAAAACTTCCTGGAGCACCAGTGCATGACTTCCTAGGAAGAAAAGCAATGGTAGACATAATTTCTCTGTATTGTTTTAATTGCACAGCATTTAGTCCTGATGTTTTTAGCTCTGTCCACAAAGTAATTATACAAATTTCTCCTGCAGGCCTCCCAGAATAAGAGAATTTGTCTTTCTACTCACCAGTGACAGCTTGAATCTGGCTCTGGTTGCCAAACCCAGCTCCCTCATTGAGGTGGACAGGGAAAGCACCTGCTTACACCATGCCCGAGCTCAGGAGCAGGTAAGCAAGGCACCAGTGCGGCAGGATGAGCTGTGTGCAGACAGCCCCGGCCACCACCTGCACTTTGTACCGGTGTCTGCAGCTCCACGTTGAGCAGCACCGAGATAAAGGCAGCCAGGGGCCTCCATTTCAGGTGGGAATGGTTCAGCTGGATACACTGCGATGCCAAGTCAGCACCTGGCTGGGAAGGTCACTAGCCCTGCAGCGTGCTGGCAGCGCTGGGGTGCACAGCTCTGCGGGCAGCACTTGCTGGGGTGGGCCAGGAGGCCACTGTCTCCCGAGAGAAGCTGGGAGAGACGGCAGGGGGTCCCTGCTTGTGGGGCGGGGGGCAGACCGGACCCTCTTCCTGGCAGGGAGGTGTGCGCAGACCCGCTCTTGCGCCTGCAGAGGCCCCAGCGAAGGGCTGCCCTCGTCCCTGCGTGGCCACGGCAAGGACATCCCTGGGGCGGCGGATCCCGCCGCCGGGCAAAGCTCTCCTGAGGACAAGCTGGCGCTCCACCGCTGCGGCTGTGGGGTACAGGCCCCCGGGGCAGCGCCTTGCCGAGGTGCCGGCCTGTGCGTGCCGCGGACAAAGCGCCCCGGGGGCGGAGGGGCCGGCCGGCGGGGCTGGCCGGGCCGCGGGGGAGGCAGCGCCGCGCTCAGGCCTCCCAGGCGGCGGCCGTGGGTCAGGGGTCAGCGCGGGCGGCGCCCAGGCCACGTGTGCAGCCTGCGCCGGGCGCGCGGCAGCGGCGCCACCTGTCGGGCGCGCGCCGCCCGCCCCGGCCGCGAGGAGCCCGCGGGGCCTGGGGCGGGGACGGGCCTCGGCGGCGCCCCCGGCAGCGGAGCCCTGCGCCGGAGAGCGAGGGGGCCGTGCCCGCTGCAGTGGTTGCGTTTCCCGGGGAGGGAGGGCGCCGCCCGGGCGCGCCGGAGGGCGTTGTGGTAGCGCAGACACAGGTGGGCAAGGTGTAGGGGTGGGTGGGGAGAGCGGCGGCGCCGCCCCCCTGAAAGAGGCCTGGCGGGCGGCTGAGTACCCAGGCGGTAGCGTGGCCGAGTGGTCTAAGGCGCTGGATTTAGGCTCCAGTCATTTCGATGGCGTGGGTTCGAATCCCACCGCTGCCAAGCTGTTTTGTCCCCGCCGCGGCGGCGGCTCCTTTTCGCCGCCCGGCCAGCCAGGCAGCGTTGGCGGCGAGCGGGGGCGGCCCGGAGCCGCTACGGCCTTCGCTGGCCGGGCCGAGCACGGCGCCCCGCGGCTGCTCGGGGTGGGTGGGGGTTGCCGGTCACGTTCGTTAAAATCGAACTATAGAACATTGCCGTATGTACTGGGGAAAGTGGCTTCTCCTCCTTGCGTGTCTTTTGTCTTAAAAATAAAATCGGAAATACTAATTTCGGCAGTTCTGCCTTCCTGTGTTGTGTTCGAGTTACTGCACCCTCAACCCGCAGGCCCTGCAGCTGGCCTCTGCTGCCTGCCCGCAACTGAGCGGGGTCTGAGCGCTCTCACCTTCTCCAGAATGCTCAAACCTGTCTATGATTTCCTCTCCCGACCTTGATTCCTCTGGATCTCCCATCTCATCCCTCGTACTGCCTCCCAAGCACTCTGCTCGCATCGTGCCCGTGATTGCTCCCGCTGTTACAGGCTGGAAGAGGTGCAGAGGGGAGGGAGATTTCTGTGGCACGAGTGGCGAACGGGAGGGAGTGGGGCCTTCCAGACCCCCTGTTTAGGCCCATTTTAGCTGAACAGTAATTCAAAAAGCACATTGTTCACTTTAGCTACTGCAGGGATTTGCTCAGTGCAACTGCTATACTTTAGAAACTTGGTGCAAAAATGTAGTTGTACCTAAAGTTCAGCTGGTAAGCATCTAAGCTTTATTGTTAGTTGTTGTCCTCAACAACTACAGGAGGTAAAAGGAAGCAGTACAAAGATTAGTGCAACCCATAGTGGCAGATTCCTCTACTGTGACATAAATGCACTTAACTAATATAACTTAGTTAATAACTTCCAATTTAACTAAAATACGCAGTTTTGACTTGTGAAAAACCATACCTGCCTGTAGGCCTCCGAACTGCCACGAGGTGCTGTAACAGATGGCTCTGCACCCCAGGGGTAGGGCAGGAGCAGTTCTGGAACAGTGCACAGAGGCACAGGACTGACGGCAGCAAAGTTTCAAGTACACTTTTATTTTCCCTCATATGCAGGGATACAGCTAATTCACAACAGAAATTCACACAGTGTGAACTCTCTCTGTACAGCTGGTATATGTTATTTACAGTAGTCTGTTCTGTCTCTTTGGTTGTTCCTCCGTTCCCCAAGGCAGTGAGCCGTGGCAGCAGCTGTGGTCAATCTTTCTCCTTATTTTAGCCATTCTTCTTCACTGGTGAAGTGCTGCAGGCTGGCTGTAGCACTTGTTCTTTCTGCAGGTTCTCGTTCACTTCAGCAATCAATTTGGAAAGTTGTTTTTTTGGTGTGAAACAGATGCAACAATATCTTGACTCCAGTGTGTTTCACTGATTTGGCCGTCATTGTTTACTGTATTTTAATTGCTCAAGTACAGCTACTTATATATTACAATTTTGTTTTTCAATCTAAAAATAACTGCCTGCTTATTGCATTGGGGCCAGCAACTATTGAGGAGGTTAGAACGATCCAGGTAGCAGTACTGTGATGCGTACATGCAGTTTGTGCAAGTCAGTGTTGTGTTTCTTTAAAAAAATGCAAAACTGAAAGGCCATCAAATCTTAAAGAAAGAAAGATGAAACTTAAACTAACAATTAAAGAAAGCAAAACTTTGAGGAAGATGTGATGATTCTGGGCTTCTGGTCTTGTTTTAATGTAATGGTCCACGGAATCAGCAAATGCAAACTTCTCTGGGCTGTACCCTAGCTGACTCCGTGCCTTGTCTATTCGAAATGTATGAGTTGTCGAAATGTTCTGTACCTGTAGGGCAAAAGAGTCAACATATAAAGATATGAATACATAGGAAATTGGAACAAAGTCTGTAAATGGTAGCAAAGACACAGTTAAAGGAAATGTAAAATAAAAAAAAATACCCCCCAACATTCTATCAATATGTCCTGTTGACATATGTCACATTATCTTTAAAATGTTTCACTCAAAAGGAGAATCTTGAAAGCCCAAAGAGGCAGTAAAAGCTGCAAAGCAGAATCTTCTAGTCTTGAAAACATCCACAAAAAATGTTCTGCACTCTTGTTTATGTGCCTAAGGAGGCAGATAAAAGCCATCTCTTAGGTGCCTAAGTATCTTCAGAAACTAAGGCCCAACTGACCAGCCAAAGCCATACAGGATACCGGGCCTTGGAAGGAAGGAGCTGAAGGAGCCTCTCCCAGATTGCGAGCATAAGCTCTTACCTTTTCCAAGATTATGGTAATGAGCATAATATATTGCCTAAAATGTACATGATGCATACATTTGCCCTGGAAACTGGAGGCTGAAGTAGTACTGGGTGGATTTTACTTTCTACTGACTTAATCTTAAATTGTCCCTCAGTATTAACATGTATATATGCATCCTCTGAGAATTAAGGGGAGTTCACAAACACAGACTTTTTACCTCATTTCTGGTCAGCAGTGGGGACAGTTCAACAAATGGCTTCAGCATCAGATGAAGATATTCCATTATCATGGCTGTGTAACAAAAGATTTCTACTTGAGCCAAGGATAGTAAATTGCTATGCTATGATGATTTTGGCATATCTCACACTATATATGATAGTGAAGGATGATCACATGCCTGAGAGCTCAGGGCACCATTACCAACATCAAGAGGACTGCTTGCTCATGAAGGGGTTGGATTTAATCGTAATACTTCAGCCAGCCTGAATTAGGGTGCTTGTATGAAAAGGGTTTGGAGGGTTGGTGACAGGTCTAGTGAAAAGATCATGAGACTTCATAAAAAATGTGGTAACGACAAAATACTCAAAGTTGGATTCTCTCTTAGCTGCACATGGGGGTTGATTCTGGAGGGAGCACGGGATACAGGAGAACAAGAAATTTGCCCATGCAGCAAAGCAGATACTCTTCAGTGTATTTAATGAAGTCATGGATTTTTATGTTTAACTTTTTATATTTATACCATTAACTCCACAAAGTTATACATCTGTTAAGTCCTACATAGAACCTGATTTTGTCGGACTTAAATAACAGATCATTCTGGTTTCAACACACTGCATAGAGCTGAACTTCACCCCTAACTGCTGCACACTAGGTGAGCCCACAGCATTTTATTTTTATACGTAAAAGTGAAAATTGTGGGCAAATTAGAAAAAAAACCCACATTATATTACAATTAGGAATGAGGGTAGTGTGGACAGGAAAGAGAAATGTTGATAAAATATTTTTACCTGACGCATAAACTAAGGAAGTAGGAATACGTATCCGTGGTTTACTGCAACCTAATCTTTCAAACTGAAAGAGATTTAAAAAACAGTGAAAAAACAGAAACCTCAAACAAGTTTTAAAGTTTCAATACAGAAGATATTTGTGGAAATATTTACTGATAAAATAGAAAAATTAATCATTGCTGTTACTATTTGAGTTTTCATTTTTCAGGGGATTCCACTTAAATGTTATATACAGACACTATGTAATTTTCAAGTGGCAGTCTTAAAAAAAGAAAAAAAAAGTTTATAATAATCAATCGAAATGTCACGGTGTGCTGATACCTAATTTAACATTGTGACATATTTACGGTTTTGAGCCCATCATTAACAATAAAATGATCTTTTGAAAAGAATGTATATTACAGATTAATAATTAGGATTTATATTTTTTGTCCACCCAAAATAGCCACTGTTAACAGATGCACCCCCTAGAAATTAAGATAACAGCAACTCAAAAGAGGATACTGGTTTAGATGGTCCTTTGGACTCAGTGAAGGCAGTTGCTTTAATGTAGTATTTTAGGTAGGCTTTGTTACAGCGCTAATCACACTGAACTTCAAGCAGGAATTAAACCCACATTCAGAACGGAACTCTTACACCCAAAGCAAACATACCAAATGTAACATGCACGCAAAAGCTGGAGTTGTATAAAGAGAAATTAATGTATTTGGAGATAAAGTATATATTGCACGTACAAGTGGAGTTAACCATTCAAAAAGGTTGAATTTTTCACCATCATTAATGAAATACACCTGGCCACTCTGTTAAAGACGTAGAAAAGAGACAAGTTAGTAAAAATAATACTGCATATATATTGACTTCTTTTTATCTCACTCCTTATGAATAGCTTAAAAATAATACAGCGAGCTAAAATATGCATGGATATACATATAAGCCAACAAACTATCTACATGTGTTTCAATCAGTTGCACTAACGTGTGCAATGAAATTGGTGGACAAGTGGTTTATGTGATTAATATGCCTTGATATAACTTATTTATTACAGATGTGCCTATACAGACTGGCTATACTGCCTATACAGAGATTACCAAATGCACTGAAAGTGCTGCCATATCTAAGTTGTGCTGTTAACACACACTCACCAAATGGTGGGACATGTTCTGCTCCCCGTCTAGTTAAGACTCATTGAAATCCATAAGACTCCATCTGTGTATCCAAGGCGTAAGTGACCTCTTTCCCTCTTGCTTTTAGGGTTTTAGAAAAAGTAGTTTAATCAACTTTGAAAAGCTTTCCAATATACTTTAAGGGTAGTGCTTCTAGGTCAAATAAAATATTTTTTTTTTTAATTTTTTATCCTGTTTACAAGGAGGAAAACAGTTGCAACTATTTTTGAAATCAATGAACCCAAATGAAATGTGCTTTTATTTGCATATGGTATGGGAAGAACTGATTACCACAGTTCAGAACATTAAGTCTGGATCTTGTGCTGGTTTTGGCTGGGATAGAGTTAATTTTCTTCACAGTAGCTAGTATGGGGCTGTGTTTTGGATTTGCGCTGGAAACAGTGTTGACAACACAGGGATGGTTTCGTTACTGCTGAGCAGCGCTTACACAGAGCCAAGGCCTGTTCTGCTCCTCACCCCACCCCACCAGCGAGGAGGCTGGGGGGGCACAAGGAGTTGGGAGGGGACACAGCCGGGACAGCCGACCCCAACTGACCACAGGGATATTCCACACCATATGGCGTCACACTCAGCACATAAAGCTGGGGGTAGAAGAAGGAAAGGGGGGACATTCAGAGTTATAGCATTTTGTCTTTCCAAGTAACTGTTAGACATGATGGAGTCTTTATCTCAACCCATGAATCTTCTCACTTTTACCCTTCCCATTCTCCCTCCGTCCCACCAGGGGGGAGTGAGTGAGTGGCTGCGTGGGGCTTAGTTGCCAGCTGGTGTTAAACCACGACAGTCCTACATACAGGGGAATAGGATAAATCTGCCTGAACTTCCAGTGTCATTTCCAACATAGCAAACATTCTTTGCTCATCTTCCAGAAATGGCAAATATTATATTACAAAAAGGCAAAGTTCTTACAGAACTGAATATTCCAACTCTTAACACACTGCACAGCAAATGCTGCCAAGTCCCACACTGTTCATAGCACATTTGTCAACTAAAAACACAGACACGAACATAAGCTAAAGGACCATAAACACAAATATTAATTACTGCTACTACAGTAGTTACTATAGTACAGAATACGGTCGCAGGATCCGCTGTCAAATGAAAACTGTGGTGCTTTTATTGTTTACTTACAGCTATGTAGTTCTTTTCAGGCGTGAGAGCTTCAGCAGCCAGAATTTGAGCTTGTACAAGATTCTCTGCATGGACCCAGTTCATTGTAGCAGAAGGATCCCCAAACTTGAAGCTAAGTAGCCCTCTCTCAATATTCTTCTGTAGACATAAACAAACATGAAACCAAAGCAAAGTGAGTTTTAAAATGAGGCGCAGTGCACTTTCTTGTCCAGCTAAATGTAGGTTTGTCTCTACTTTAAAAACAAAACAAAACAAAACAAAACGTGAATCAATTAAAAAGAATCAAGAGAAGCGCAGAGAGCTCTAAAAATATTGGTCATGAGGAAGGGGCGAAGAACATATTGAACACAGTATGTCCATAATTTACAAAAAATACAAGTCTCTTCTAAGGATAAGTAAAATATTGTCTGGAAAGGTAAGATACGGTTCTGAATGGATCAAAAGTATTCACAAAATTGGATTAAATTTAACAAATAGCTTTGGCTGGGAAAAAATGGAAGGTAATGCTAGGTGGCACATTTTTCATTTAACAGGTACGTTTTAGAAACTGCAAAATGTGACAGCTGCATAATACCTTAAAATGGCCTCATAATAAATAAGCTTAAAATCTTAAATGGAAATTTAAAAAGACTGTATTTTTTTTTCAGGGCTAAAGAAAACATCTCAGGTTTAACTAAAATGACATTTGCCATTCTTAGAAATTATTTTATGTAGAAGATGATAAAGTATATTTTGTCTGACTTCAGTATGAATTCCCTACCTCAGCCACAAAACAAAAATATTTATTATGTGTTAAGCTTGAATCTGTTCCTTCCTCAAAGCTGTGTGTAACTTTATATTGTACTGATGCTTTTAAAATAACTGACTCATAGAATTCTACAGGGATCATATTCTAAACACTGTACTAGTCCTACAGTTTAAAAGACAGCAAGTGAAAAAGAGTAAAACACGAGCACCTCAGGTGTTTGCCCTTGAGTAACCTGTTGTACCAGAAGGTGCTTCCGACTGCTTAACTTGTTTCATTGGACAGTGAAAGCTGTTAATAGTTGAGAGCGGAAACAAGATATTTTGCTGTGTCTCTTTTCATTAATATTTTAAACCATTTGGTGTAAGCTGCATGCAAACAGATATTTGAAGTATCATAGATTGGCTGACTCTTATAGTAAGCATTAAGTTATAAAGCTGGACTTCATGTGCTTGTATTTCAAAAAAGGCTTTTTTAATGTACTATACATTCTGTACAGATATAATATAGTGCATGTTAACAAAAGTTATAAGATCTTCAACAGACAATTGAACTGTTGAATTGCTGCCCAATGAGAAGGTCAGTCCATTTATAACACAAATAAGTGATGTCGTTATATATCATAGAAAATCCTGCAAATTAAAGAATTAAAATACATACTGCTAGCCTTGGCAAGTGTCTTTGCTCTTCTGGTCCATAGATTCCTGGTGGGCGAAGAACACACGTATAGAGTATTCCACCTCCTAGAGGAATTGGTAAGACCATTCTTAAGTGACTTTCACATGACTACATTATATCTTTGTTTGTATGAAACAAAGAGTGTGGTAGCAGAACTTACTCTGAAATAAATGAACTTCCCCATCTTAAAAAATAATACATACCAAAAGGTATTGAATTAGTAGTTGGATATCGAGTTGGCAGAATCAGAGCACGCAAAATAGCAAGATAAGATTCAGAGAAGTCCTGCCAGCATAGCCAGATTCCTAGAAATTACCAGACACTTCAAAACCTCTTTCTAAGCAGTCCTTTGTCTCTGTGCCAAAGCAGTGAATGAACGTGCCAACTGTGGTGATGAGTTTGCTGAAGTGAGCAAGTTATTGGTAGGAAAGTGGAATGAAACCATGGAGTCTCGTACAAAATTGATGGGAAACAGCGACTCACGAGCAGTACGAGACAGAGCTGAAAGGTTCTCAACAGTAGGCACAGCCCGCTCCCACTAGAACTGCTGCAGAAGCTCTTGATAACTTCAGTGGGAGAAAGTAAGGACCATCATAAAAATCCAATCACTTCCCAAGTATATCAGTTGGCTGGTTCATCGTCTGCAAATAACTGTTCTCAACAGTACCTGAAAACATGCAAAATACTCAATCCTGCTATGGCACAGGATCAAAATGGGATGTTTGGAACAGTGACATTCTAGTTTCGTTCAGAAATGCAGAACTGTGTATTGCTCCTGAAATTAAGAGGATCTTTGATGTGAAGAGCTGCTGAGAAAAGAGGAAATAAGGAAAAAAACCTTAATTTTTTTAAACTAATTCTATTGGAGTGGAATGCCCATCAATGACTTTAGATCTCTTTATAGCCCTCTGCAAGTATCAAGTGAAGAGAGTGTTTTCTGTAAGTTGTCCACAGCTAAATTTAGCTCAGTATCACTTGGTCACATAGAATCATGTTGCACTTTACATTAATTTGTTTTGCACTGGCAGTTATAGTATCTCACAGGTGAGCTTAAGTATTCAAGTGTATAACTGGCTTCCTCAACATGGAAAACTTTGGGAAGCACTAATAAATAATTCCGGGCTGTAGTATCAGGTGGCTTCTTCAGATTTTAATATATAACTTGGGGGGAGGTAACAATTTAATCAGCATTCATGTTTTACTTATGTTGCATAATACAGTGACATTAAACACTTGGTTTTGTTTAATTTATAGCTGTCTTCATCTTTTCAATTAACATACTGAACTCATTGCTACCATGCTAAAACCTTTTACGGAGACTGTGGGAACTTAAAAACAATTAAAAGTGATTTTTAAGTTAAAATCTTTTAGTTTGTGAGAGGGGGTAGATAACTTGATTTCATAATTGCTGGACAATCTTGTCCACTAAGGATTGATAGAGTATACAGGATGTTAGTGAGGAACAAGAACAGGAGGAGTAAATTCCACTATGAATTCACTAAGACAAAAGTACCTGCTAGTGGCGTTCCATTAGCTGCTAGTACCATTTGTTCTGCAATTGATTTGGTTCTGGAATAATGATCAACATGCTACAGAGAAAAAGCAAATATGTTTTTATCTAGTCTTGAAATGACAGGGCAGAAGGGCATCTCATCTCCACTAGTTTTTACTTAGCAGATGGCAACAAGTACCTCAAAATACAGAAGCCGTGCGGTATTAGTTAAGGATAAAACACATGCATATTGCTAAGGTAAGCATTTTTGTTTATGCAAATCCAGTTAATTAATTTCAGCACATTTGAGAAGCAATAAATATATGTATGCTTTGAATGCTGCCAAGAATGTAACTGATCACTACTTTGTAATCTGGATTTCTTTTTCAGGTAACGGAAAAGTCAAAAGCCAAGTTTTGAAGACATTACGATTGGTCTGAATTATCCTGTTGACCTTCTCGTGGCACTGTCCCAGAGAAAATATTATTTGATATATTATTCAAAATATTATTCAATATTTCCTCTGTCCATCTCTACTTCTTGAAAGACTGTGAAGTCCTTAATGGAGAGAGGAGGGACACAAAACACAACTCTGTATGCAAAGCAAGCAGAGGTACTTTCTCCTTTTTAAGTGCAATAAAACTATCTAAAAATAGGCTGCTTTTCCGTATCAGCTCTACATTGAATGTACGTCATCTTCAATAAGGGAGAAACAGAAAAACCATATAAATAATAAATGGCTAAAGAGGCACCAAGCCATATAACACAATCCCTATGTCCAGGTGGAATTTCATTAATGTTAATGGGACACTGTATGAGTTATTTTCTAAAATCAAGGCTTTGATAGGAAACAAAGAAATATATACTGCAATGTACATAAAACTGATGTGTCAAGGTTGCGAATAGCATCTACAAAGACTGTAGAGAGTTTTCTTTCTTCTTTCTTGGCACTGGATTCCAGCATCAGGCAAAACATGGTCACGAAAGCTCCACGTTTTTTAGAAACAAGAAAGTAAACAAAGAGGAAACATGAAAATATAATACAACCAAAATACCTTTTCAATTGGAAAATATGGCACAGTTTCCTCATCACCATCTTCAATAGGAAGCCCTCCAAACACCACATTTACTGTACTCGTGTATATCAATCTCGCGATGTTCCTTTGTTTGCAGGCTGCAGCAATGTATAAAGTAAAATAGTTCAGTGGAAAATGAAACAATATGGGGAAAAAAGTTTGTATGAACTTTTTCTGAGAAACTGTCAAATCTTAAAAGAGCAAATCCTTCCATTTTATCATTGGGTGACTTAAAATGCAAAGCATATTTAAAGGGAAGACATCAGTGTACACCCAAGTGTTATAATCTGGCACATCCTAATTTGGATGCTGTAAGCTAACACTGTGCCTCTGGGAGGGCTGCTACCAGCCTACTGAGGTGGGCCTCCGCTCTCGCCAGGCAGGTGGCTGCAAGTCCACGTGCTGCGAGGGCTGCCCGCCGCCTGTGCACAAGCTGTTAGACAGCAACGAGGTTTACTGCTACAAAGCACACGTGGCAGTAGTTAACTCCTTATGTGGATATGGATTCTGACATCAGGTCAAACATGATTACGAAAAGTTGAAGTAGTTGAACTACGGTGCTGGGTCTCATATGACACCCCATAACAGAATCGAGCATAAAAAACGCCAGTGACATGTTTCCTTATCTTCTGCCAAAAAATGTAAAGTATTTGGTAAAAAACAGTGTGTGCCAAAAAAGCCAAATGGCTTTTCTAAGTAGTATCATATTTTATTTTGATATGCTATACTAACACCCAATGGCAAGGTTCGATACATACCATCAATGATGAATCTTGTTCCATGAATGTTTACGGTTTCAATCTCTTCTCTGTGCAACTAGGAAAATAAGGAGATTGTGCATTTTTGAATAACAATACATTTTAAATTCAATAGGGGCATGTTATAAATGTCCCCAAATAAAGGTAATGAGTTTAGTGCTCTGATTATAAAAAAGATCATTTAGACTGCTGTTTCAGACTTCAAGAAGTCAAATCATTATTTTTAAACGATGCCTGTATTTTTCTTGTATTTTTACAGACTAGCCTGCTTGAAGCAGAGAATCGCGGTGCTTCTGAACATACATTTCCACTTGTTACACATCTTGCAGCAATATGTCAAATATCCATGTTTCAGAAGCACTTCAGTGACCAGCTGCCTCTACCCAGAGCAATTCCAAGTATGCATTGCTCAACTGCAAACATCTTTGAATGAGCTGTTCTATCCAGCTAAGGTAATTTAATAAAAGGAACTTCAGTAATAAGGTAAAAAACGGTGGGTGTGCGTTTGTAACTTTAACCATAAAAATTGTGGCTCGGAGTCCTACATCAAGTACATCCTTACAGCTTTTTATCCAATGGCAGACAATTAAGACTTGAAATGAAGCTGTTGTAATAATTTAGTTATATAGAATAATTTATAATTTAGTTCCGGTTTTATTTCTCCCAGTGACCTTACACCTAGGAGTTCCATGTGAAAGGTTAGGGAAGGATCAGGGTTTTGGAGGGAACCTGCCTCCCTCGTCTTTCCTTTTGTCCTTGTGCTATTTCAGAACTCTTCAATGCCATTTCCAACTCAAAAGCCGTCCCAGGCTCCTGGTAGAGCCTCTAATGGTAAGGAAATCGTTTCACAACTAGGAAAACAGTACAGTAAGCAGACTGCTTGCAGCTAGCACACCAGTTTGCACAGAGTAATTTACCAAAACAGCATGGACGTGGATTTAGGCGCTCAGGATAATCTGAAGAGATAAAATCTAACATGCAGAGTTACAGCATCAAGTCTCTCATCCTCAGCATGGGCAGTCATACAGGAAAATACAAAACTATTTGGACTCACTTGCTCTCTTCCTGACATTCCATATGAAGCTACATGAAACACACAGTCGGCCCCTTCACAGGCTGCAAATATGGCATCATAATCCCTGACATCTGCCTGCAATACGTAAGAAAAGATATTTGGACTTGAAATCAAAGCTGGAGGTTAGCATTTGTCGTATAGTGAGTGAGCACAGAGGGAACGCATATATATAATTGTACTTACTGTACGTCCTGGGACTGAAAACTAGACCCATTTCAGTACTTGCTGATAATCATACTTTTCTTCCATAGAACTCAAAGGACTTTAAAAACATTCGTTAAGCCTCATAATATCCCTATGTTCATTCTACAGGTGGATGAGGCATGGATGAGGGCAGTGACGGGGTCAAGGAGTACTTCAGAGGCAGGAGGTGAAGCAGGTACTCTGTGCTACACATTACAGGTGTCACTGTTGTCCTTATTTCAGGTATACTAAAATCAGTTGACAAAAACCCGTGTGGGATATTCACACAGTTAAAACGGTTATTGAAATTGGCAATAATTTGCAATTAGTTATTTAGATTCTGTGCAAACTAGTAAGACATTATGGAAAAGGCAAATGAACTAACTTTGACAGTTGTGACGATATAATTTATCATACCTGGATGCACACTACTCCATTGGGAATTTCCCAGATAGGCTTGTGTATGTCATACAGAACAACAGAAGCTCCGGCGTTGGCAAGAGCACATCCCAGCTTGTATCCAAAATAGCCTCCGCCTCCTGTCACCACTGCTCTCATACTTTTTTCATTCAGCACTCCAGCATTCCCGTTCACTTTAGAGGTTTGGTGCCAGGGTGTTGCTACCCCACTCAGTATGAGTTTTCTGTCAGTGAAATACCGTCTTCTATTACCAGACACATGTGACAATGTCTCCTCCATGTTGAAAATCGCTCCATAGCGCTCCTGGATGCAGACGATTCCGGTGAGTTTCATGTTAACAAGCTCTATTCACACCAGCAAAATTTTACTTTAATGCAACCTGTTTAAGAGAGATAAAGACAAAAGCAAAACACTAGCTACCAAAATTTCCAGATTTCAAAGATTTCTTTTAAAAGACCCATTTATATTGTCTGCTTAGATTATTTAAGAGTTTGTTTAATTGTAATTTGCACATTTTACAAACATTTAAAATGTCTGTATACTATATTAAAGATAGCATCCTGAAAAACACATAACAAAGGTGGTATGTTTTGGACTAAACACTTATTTGCAAATGGTGTCCAGAATAATAAAAGAAAAACTATTAAAAAAATTTCCCTAACGCAGAGAACATGAATTCAGATGTTTTCCACAAGTGGGTCAGAATTAGTACAATGGTACAGACCATAAGTTTTTATTAGCAGAAGAGAAATTCCTGCCTATGTGAAACGCATCTCCTGGTCTTAGTTCCATTCGTTCTGCTCTGTGTCACAAGCTCAAAGAGGCCTTTAGGGGTCACTTGCAATGTGGGGCCATACCTGAATTTGAAATCTTGAACTGTCAGGAAAACACTAAAGATGAACAAATTGCATTAAGTTTCTGTGCTTAAAAAACAAGCAAGCAGGGCCAAGCAGAAGAGCTGCAGAACAAAACGTCCCCTAGAGCAAAAGAAATCTTTAACGCCGCTTTCACTTGTCCCTGGTTTATCACAAAGACAGACATCTGAGGAAAGTGATGTTTTCAACTCCTTTCTAAGTATGGGCAGCTGCATGTAAATTAAGAATACACTGTGTTTTTATCATTGGCAGTGAGGGAGCTGAGATACAGGCGGCTTTCAGAAGGAAGGAGGAATGCCTGACACTTACTTTCTATCTTTGGAAGGTCTATCAGAGAACAAGGCTATCAAACCCTCACTTTCCAGGGGAACTAGAATAAAATAATTGCTATGTGACAGAAAGGGTCAGTGAGTATATTAAGAAAAAAGTAACAGTGATTCATTTATTTCTTAAACGTGGAGGTTCCTTCCCATCCGTACAACAACAGTCAAGGGCTCATCACAGACAGACAAGGCATTTTAGAGGCCACAGCTACCGATTTCCTTCGTCACCCACATCCCTTCGCTGCGCCGCAATGAAAGATTAAAAGTCACCCGAGCTCCCGCTCGGAGTCTCTGCATCTCACTTGCAAATCTGCCGGGGAAAGCAGGCTGCCAGGGGACGGGCGCCACGGAAACTGCTGCTCCGGCCAGCGGCCCCGCCGCCGCGGCCCGGCCGGGTCCCCCCGCGGGGAGCGGCCGTTGGGCTCCCGCCGCCCCACGCCGGGGCCGTTGGGCGCCGCTCGGCGGGTGCCGGCGGGGCCCGGCCGGGCCGCGGCGCGGGAAGCGGCACCGCCAGATGCCGCCGCCCCGCGGGAGTCGTGTCCCGGCCGGCGCTCACCTCCGCCGCCATCCCCACCGGCCCCCGCCGCCGCCAGCGGCGGCCCCTTCCGCCCGGCGGCCCCGCACAAGGGCTCCTCGGGGTCCCGCCGCACCCCGGGTCCGCTCATCCCGCAGCACCTCTGGCACCCCGCACCCCCCCTCGGGGTCCCACAGCCCCCCCGGGCTCCTGCTCGTTCCACAGCCCCCCTGGGTCCCACAGCCCACCCTGGGTCCCGCTCATTTGGCAGCGTCTTTGGAATCCCACAGTAGTCCCGGGGTACTGCTCATCCCACAGAACCCCTGGGTTGCTGCTCGTCCCACAGCACCCCTGGGATCCCACAGCATCCTGTGGTGGCTCTTACCTCCACGTGTCTTCATACAGCCGCGACCACTGCACGAAAGCATCCCGTCGGTGGCTAGGGCTCCATCCACACCGAGATACCTGTTGAACAGGTTGCTCAGGAAAAACACACCGTCTCTTGGTTAGCGGTTGGATGGTCGGTGGCAGGACGTGGCTCAGAGAGATGCAGAGCGTCAGAAACACCTGCAAAACAGCAGGAATCCGCAAAGAGGAAACATGATCATAAGCAAATAGGTACTAAGGTCCCTGCCCCCCTCAGCCGGCAGCGGGTCTCTGTTCAGCTCCGTGGGCACTCGTGCCTGGGAGGATGTGAAAAGGGTCAGGAGGTGCAGAATTTCAGAGTTACCCATCCCAGGCAAAAATTAACCTTTGAACGCATTTACCTCTCCCGTTAGAGCTATGCCATGTCTGAATGTTCATATTAAATTTTAATCATTTAAAGACACACTTGCAATTATGTTAGCACATAAGTAACTCGAACAATAGCCAGCTTAAACCAAGACTCAGTAAAGATTGACAGAAATGAGACAGCTGGCTATTCCAAACTGATACTAAAAGTTGTCTTAAAACTTCAAATACTGGATTTGTAATAACAATAACTCAATTGAACGAAGCCAGTTAGTGTTAATCAGTACTGCTGTAACAGTGGTGTAAAAAGCATCTTACCTGAAATAACAAATCAGAGGTACGGCATTACGGGACTGGAATGGCGCGACTCCACGGGGACTTGCAACCGCAAAGCGAGCGAATTCCTCGGTTAGTCCGTACTGAGGAGTACCCAGACAAAGGCCACAGCCTGCCCGTCTCACTGGGCTGCCGTCAACTGCCCGACGCCGCTTCTGAAAAGCGTTGGTGTAATCCAGGATGCAGTCCTCAGCTATTAGTCTAATAAAAGCAATATATGAAAGATTCATAAATAACTAATTTAAAAGCAAATTAAATGTTTGCATACAGTTAAAATGCTCACACTGGGAAGTAACTTTACACTTGTGGTTTTCTATTCTGCATTTCCAGGGAAACAAGGCTTCCGCAGTACCTCCCGCAGTGCTTGCTCGTCTGGCAGTCAGCTGCGCCTCTGCATTGCTAGATTGTGAACTTAACCGGTTTTAATCAAACTTGGATAAAGGTGTCTCATATACTGAGTTTCTTTCCATTTCCTGACAATAGGTAGTCAGGAATAGGAGAGAGGGCTGAGCAGTGCCCCTACTAAGTACAGTTAGAGCTCAGTTTTTATGGACACGGACAATCTCCAAATGCAAATCCGTAGGAGACCAGGCTTTACTGCTTTCACTGCACACAGAACTATTTGTTTAAAGAAAAGAAAAAAAAACAAAACAGAGAGAGTGAAACAAATCTTTGCTCACATCAGCTGCAGCGGTAATTGTGGTTGCTCACACATTTTCCTGTCACTGTGTATTGTCTTTTACCCATAATGTTTTATTCTTACAGAGTTGCTCTTAGCTCCCCTGTGTACCCTGTAGGTTTAAAGATACAATGAGAAAGTCTCCGTAAACTTACTTGTCTTAAAAATCCTGTAAAATGCTAAGGCAAAGGCAAGGTAAATACAGAGTGGAGATAATCAGATGGCAGAGCTTTTCCGTCACTCACTTCTGTGACCCGCCCCGGCAAGTCCAGCTCTCCTGATCCATGTGGGGGGCAAGAGAGGGAGCAGCTGCTCCCTGGTGAGAGCAAAGCTGGTTCCTGAGAAAATCCTTGCGACAGGTAACCTTATGAAAGTCCGTCTGGGCCGCACACGATAGGCGTACACGTAGTACACACGCAGCACGTGTAGCTCATGTAGTACAAGCCACCCAAGAAGCAACTAACCTAAGTCTTAAGAAGGGGGAAAAGAGAGAGGTTGGATCCTCACTCGGGTCTTAGTGCTTGGCTTGTCTGCTCACCCCGAAATGGCGATTCGCTGAACGAACGGAGTGTGCCAGCACTGGTACAGGATTACGGATAGCATGACTTGGCTTCGTTTACAAGGAAAGGTAGCAGAAACAGCTTGCTGAACTCCAAGGTCTTAGGCGCCCTCCCTCCCCCTTCCCACAGACTCCTTAAAACCAGTATTTGGTTCAGTTATTATTTATTATTGCATTGAAAGGATATTATTTGATTTACAAACACGTTATTACATTTTTACAAAGCTTTTGAACAATAAAACTATTTTACATAAATATGACTTTCAGTCCTCTTACCACCTGTTCTTTATAAATAGTTACTTCTCATATTTTTTGTACTATTTCCCAGGTCTTCATAATTCCTCGTACTATCATACAGTAGCTGTAGCAGCGGCTTCATCAGAGGAATGGTTTCGTCAACCTTTTCTCTTCATTGGAGCTACTGGACTTGTTACAGCACTGCAGTCCTACAATGGTTCCTCTTCTTCCAATTTCTTACCCTCCTGAATTATCATTTTTAGAAAATCGTTCTCAGCATGAAGCAAGGCGTTAATGAAGATCCATTAAAACTAGTCCTGTTAGAGGTGAACTCCTTTGATTTTGTGACACTCCGTTGTCCTTTGGGAATGTTTCCTGATGTGTCCTGTGTTTTCACTTTTATGGGTTTGTTTTGTTTTGTTTTGTTTTTGTTTTAAATGAGATCGGAGACATGTCATCATAATAATAAGAATAATAAAGTCCATAGTGACTGAGGAATGTACTATGACCCGATCATTAATACTCAGGAACAAAATTAGGTTTTCTGGAACAGGTGGGTAGTTATTCAATTTTAGAGGAAAGAAAGAACAATCAAACTTAACAAAATGCCAAAAGCAAACACCATTTTAAGGAACGTGTGATCTTCTTGGCAAGTAGGTCTTGTTTTAAGATAATGATCCACAGAATCGGCTAATAAGAATTTCTTTGGTTTGTAACCAAGTTGATTTCGTGCCTTGTCTATTCGGAAAGTGTGAGTTACAGTAACGTTCCTCACCTAAAATCCAGAAGGACAGTTATGGAAGTGACTTTAATATCTGATTTTCTAGAACTTGGATGAAAATATGTCAACAATGATATTACAATGGAATTAAAAACACGAATAAAGACAGACATGCAAAAATGCGCACATTTTGGAGTCATATTCTGTCCAGAGCTAACAGATGAGTTGATGTAGCCAACAGGTAAAGAGCCAAAGCTCAGTGAACTGGGCGCAGGAGGAGTTTATGACACTAATTTCTCACTTGTGAATGCGAGATAAAGAACTAAGGAAATCTCACGCAACAGATGAGCACACTTTCCTCAATCTGGCTCTTCCGTACAGAGCAAAGCACAACGGAACTGGGCGAGTGTAGTGGAGGAGAGGGGTGCGGCGTCTCAACTGCAGAAATGCTTATCTGAGGAGTGGAAAATGGGCACTTTTGGGGAGTTGCATCCTCCACCTCTGAACGCATGGTACCTGTGAAAGTGCTTAAGTTGCATAGTCTCAATGATTTCTGCTTCAGATATAGAACTGAGGTAGAAGTAAGTATAAAACCAGATAGTTAAATTGTGGAATAACTGAAAAGCTACAGCAGAAGTTAATGAGGTCCATTCAGTCCCTTCAGTGTCTTACCACGTTACATGCTACAATGCAGCAGTAGACTAGATGATAGATTAGTTAAAGCATTTTAGCTTATATTATAAATCATAACATTGTACAAAAACATAAGTTAGATCAAAATGAATTTGTCCAGAAGTTTGTTTGTTTGTTTTCAGAAAACTGACTTTTCATTCCAATTTAGAATTATTTTTAGTGGACTTTCTAATTATTGGCTATCCCGGTACTATGACAACTGCTACCACTTTGACCCGAGACTCTGGCTCTGCACTCTTGGACCACCTTCCTTTAACAAGTAGTTCCGCAGCACAGGACAGCTCGCTGGAAACGACAAGGTAGTCGTTTTCCCCTTTGTGCCAGCTCCATGTCAGTCGCTCTGTCTTGCACCTCTAGGATGTTTCTATGGATCTTCAAGTAAGGACTAATTTCTGATGATTTTACAAGAAGTGGAAAATCAGGCTACAAAATGACTGTGTAAGCCCTGAATGGAGTACGCCCTGAGCGGAAAAACAGAGCTCTAATGCAGACAATCCTGTCTGCATCCAAAGGGCGTATCACGTACTTGACGAGAATTTTGGTCAGAAATATATAAACATTCTCTCTTTTTATATATTTACCTCATTCCTTGTCAAGAAAGGTGTAAAGCTAAAAACTGGCTTTAGTATCAGGTGCAGATATTCCATCACAGTGGCTGTGAAACAGAAAGTTACTTATGAGACAGCTGGATAACAATAAACTGAGATAATACTGACATTGCACATCCTATAACTCCTACTGATATCAGAGGATGCAATTCAGGTGGTAGAAGGCAGTGTTTAATTTATAAAGTACATGATGGACTCAGTTTATGAATAGCCTTTAAACTTTAAATCTGGTATCATTAATGCCAAATGGCATAAGTGATTATTATTAATTAGAATAACGTTAAGTTATATAATTCCTACAGTTTGAGTCCCTGAATTTTGTAAAACCATTACATAGCTTTATAGGAATAAGAAAACAAATTAAAAAATAAATAGCACAATAATTAAGTATGTATTTTATTATTTTTACCTGCTGTATGAACCAGGAGAACAGGAATATGTATCCAGGGTTTCCTGTAGCCTAATTTTTCAAACTAGAAGGGGTATAAAAGGAAAGAATAACAGAGAATTTATATCAAATTGAAGGTGTCAATGAAGCATGAAAATGGAAAAATGAATATTGATAAAACATGTATCTAAACTTTTTTCCAGTTAATCTTCCTACCAATACTGGTAGTAAGAAATGCAATTGAAACCCACTACTCATTCTTTGGTGCCCATCTCCTGCCTGTCAAATGCAATTGGATGGTAAACGGGAAATGATGCTGTTTCCAAGGGGCAAGTGACCGAGACCGGAATGCTTAACTACATTTAGATACAGGCCCATAGTTCTGCTGCAGTCATTTTCCTGAACGTCTTTTCTGTGTTGGCATTGCAGGATTTGCTGTTCCTAAAATCCCAGCCTGATGTTTATGAAGATATGTTGCCTCTTTTTAGCTGTGAAGATACGGTTCTAAATGGCCTTCCCTTTTGTGCTGCAGTTGATGGCAGAACAAAGACATAAACAATAGCTATAAAAGGCCTGCCAGATGCCAATAGTAGAACTTTTCATGCACCGTGAGCTTGCTTTACAGAAATGCTACTGTTCTGTAGCAGGTTCTATACCTCTCAGGTAAATTCTCTCAGAACAGTAAGGGCCAAACTCCACAGTTATGCATATCCAAAACTTCCCTTAAAGCCAGTGGAACTTTGGGTTATGCAGGGAGAACAGGACTGACTTTAACGTTAAATAATTCAGTAATTAATGTGCACTGAATTTCATTTAGTTAGTGTGGTCTTTTAGTTAACGATATGATGAGCGCCCATGCAGTGCATTAGAGCTAAATGTGTGTGCGATACATACTAAAGGGACGATCCATTCAGAAAATACGACGTTTTCACCATCATGTATGTAATACGCCTGACCGCTCTGTTAAAGAAGCGGAGAAGAACAATTAGAAAAACACTACACATAGGATGGCACTTTCTTTCTCTCTCATACCTACCTATCTTTCTTGATTTTGTGAATAACATGCCAACATGCATACGGTGAATATACACAAACCAGCTCAACAAACTACCTTCACAGGACTTCACTGTGATCTCCAACATGTCTCATACTTTTGGGTAACCCCATGGTGGTAGTAGAGCTAATCATGATTAACCATAGTGTAATGTAGATCAGAGCTTGATTTCACTACGGAGTGACCCAACTGTTAGAGTATTAAGTTCTTCATGATGTGCAGGGGACAGAATTATCTTCATGAGTCCAACAGAACTGGCAACACTGACAGCATTTAATAGACACAGTTTTGAGGTTAAGTTCCAACTCCAGCTAATTTTCTGATTAAAACAAATTCAGTATATATATTCTGTGGGACATGTCACAGTGCCTGAATCCACTTTTGGCTTCCAGTCTATCTTCTTCCAGCCTTCTAGATGTGCAGGCAACACTTCCTCGGCAGCTACGCTCTGGATGAGGAGTCTGTCCAACTGTGAGCACTATGAACACCTGAGCACCCACGCAGACCCTGGGAGTTCAGGTATTATGTCATTCTAAAACAGCTGCATAGCTTCCAAGCACTTAACTCGTTGACAGCGCATGGAGGGATGTTCAGATGTATCTGTACCTGTTGTCTTTATGTTCCTACCAATACAAATGAAGCTGGAGCCTTCAGGAGCTGTGAATGTAGCAGCTGCTGCAACACTGTCAGTTCTGTAAGGCTTCACCGTACTCAGATTGCTGTTGCAATTATGACCAGTAGAAGAAAAAGAAAAACCTTTTAAAATTGTCTATTAATTTTGTACATCTCTTTTTGGAATTTTCAACCCTGAAAATTAAATTGGAATGCCTCAGAATGGTTGCTCTAAATTTTTATGTTATGCATCTAGAATCAGAATCTATTTTCAAAAAATAACAGAATATATAGATTTGTATGATGGTGACTATATTAACCTGGTTAAAAATACTATTTCCTCCAATCAAACAGGAAATGATATCTTTTCGAAACAGAAAAAAAAGCATCAAAATATTAGCAGAATGTTTTTGCATTTGCACTGTCCATGTGCTTGTGGAGCCACACACCATTTTTGAGAATTTAGCACATGACCTTTTGGAGAACCTTTGATCTCAAAACATCAAAAATTAAACCTATTTGAGAGCTAAAGCTACTGGGACACAATGTTTATATTGTTTACTTACAGCTACGTAACCCTTCTCTGAGGTGAGAGCCTCAGCAGCTAGTAAGTGAGCTTGTACTAGATTTCCTACGTGAACCCAGTTCATCTGAACTTTGTGATTTCCAAACCTGAAGTTAAATAGTCTCCGCTGGATATTTACCTGTAGAAACAGAAAAGATGAAATAACTACATTATTCCTTTATTATGCAGTATAACATATTCATTTTGGCTCAGACTGAGCACTTGGAATTTGCTGTATTTGTGTACAATTATAGCACAAGAAATGTGTCACAAGAAGAAAACCAAACAACTAGTTGGTGGTTTTATAAATCAAGGACTGTTGCACTGATACGCAGTGGTAAAATACGGTGACATTTTAGTGTTGGGCTGAAACTAAAGTGCATATTTAAAAGACAATATTTCCATTAAACGATCAGGGATGCAAACCTAGTTCTTCTACCATGGCATTTCAGCCCTGCATTTTTTCTTTTCACTGAAACGTACGACTTGATCCTCACCATTTCTGCAACGCTTATATCATGCTATCTGTTATCTTGCATCATATGGCCTGTCACCAAGCTTTCACAACAGTTTTCCCAGAGGAATTGTTAAGAACTGTAATCAAGATACTTCCACTTGTCTTATGCCCTTACAACTACTTGTAGTGTCCTCCAGAGCTGACTACATAACACATACGGCTACTCGTGGCAGGTGGTGCGGCTCTTCTGGTCCATATATGCCTGGTGGACGAAGCACACAAGTATGGAGCTTATCCCCTCCTTGGAGAGAGAACAAAATGTGATTTTCAGATAGCTTTGACATCAACATATGGCTGACATATATTGTCTGAATTTTACACTGTGAAGGTAAAGGATCGGTCTTGACCATCCTATGTGATTCTGCTTCCTACTAACTTGTTTTCATGTCTGTATAAAATTGAATTCAGTAGTAGCGAAAGACCCTAGCTTAGCAGCCTGAAAACCTGAATCCCTCTGACCACAGAAGAGTTTGAATAGGGACAGGATAAATCAAACTTTCCTATAGATATGCCTCCTGCTTGATTGACTTTTGCTATTTATTATAGCTACAAGTTTATAATGTACATGTTTGTCCATCATTGTAGATACATGCAATACTGGAATATCATTCAATTTGCTATATTTAGACACCTTGCTTGCTTGCAGCTCAATGGCATCACAAAGGAATGGAAGAAGCCTCTTAAACAGAGGCTTTCAAATTAGTTAGAATATTTTACATCAAAATGAATACTTTAAGCTCTTCATGTGAACCAGTAAGTAGAGTCCTCTGACTCTTGAGAATAGGCACAATTACACCTTTTATGTGGACAAATGTAACAGGTGGTAGGCATTTGCTCAGTAGTTAATCAAGGATGCTAAAATCGAATCCCCGCCTAATTTATGTTTGCCAATTTTTCAGTTGAGAGAAATCAGTAGGAAGAGCAAAATATGCATGTAAAAGCAAAGATAAATATTTCCCTTGCCATGTACAGATAGATTTTTAGCCACAGCTCTTCATGCATGTGTGACTTTAGAAGTCCACATGACCCTGATATTGCCAATCTGTTTAAGAAACTGCAATTATTCTTGCCAGACACCTGCAAGCCTTTGGGGATTATGAGAATGATCTAATGGACAGGGCTTAGAGATTGGTATTATCAGAGAAGCTCGAAGTGATAGACTGAATGGCGAATAAAAGCACAAATCCTGTATCTCTTGTAAAACTGGTAAACTTTTAAGATGATTTGAAGAAGTAAGGTTAAATTTTCTGAATTCTCTCATCTATTGTTTGCATATAATCTCATATCTGTCTGGGTATACACATAAAAAAAAATCATCCACCAAACGGAGGAGTAGAAACAAACAAAATAAATCCTTATTTCAGTTAAATTACACTATTTATTGATAAATGAGTAACCAGAGAATGGAATACCCAGTAGCACTACTAATGACAGGAAAAACCCAAATGTGTTATATGTACCTTTGAGTAAAGTTCCATTAGCAGCAAGAACCATTTGGTCTGCAATTGCCTTTGTTCTAGAGTAATGATTAAATTGCTATAAAGAAAGGCAGAATATGATCAGCATTTTAATCACATTATTGCATCTGTAAAGGCAAACTTACTGTTTATGTCTGATAACATTTAAATCTAGCCAGCTTGTAGACATCAGCTGAGCAAAACCAAACTAGAAATAACAACAAGATGTAGCAAATATATACTTTGTTTATGACAAAGAAGCTTATCAGACTTACATTTTAGTTGCACAAGTTTAGCTTCAGAGTGAATTTAAGTCCACTAGTATTTACTTAACTCACTTTTTGTGCTGGATGTACTGAAAAAATTAATATCAAGCCAAATGTTCTGGTGGGTCAGATAATTTGATTTTGAAAAAACATCCATTTTAAATTGGAAAAAGTTTTTTAAAACATTAAGTTAAATATGAAATTAAAAATTCAGATGTTCCTAAAAATGTTTCCATTTCTTACTTGAAGTTATTTGGGAAGTTATAAATAATTCTCTCCCAGGTGTATCTTCTACTATTAACTTCAAAAATTGGAGCAAAGTGTATTTAAACAATAGGATTCTAGACACAGTTAGCACATGCTGGTTTAGCGATTATTTATCCACATGAAGCTATTTTGTATCTGTTGAATTTTGTATTGCCATACTTTATATTGAAAAAAACCCCTAAAAATCCCACCATGGACAATTTTTCTACTCTCAGGTGGCTTAATCCACCTGCTTCACTTCCCTCCATGCCCCACCTACCTCTGCTGCTTGCAATTACATGATCACCATTAGAGAAAACATGTGATTAGGGCTCAGACACAGGCAACTAATTGCAAATTCCTGAAATGCCTTCTCAGGAGTCTGAGGTGCTGTGCAGGCTGCGCACAACCTGACATATCCAACCAAGTATCTCAGGAGGCACCAACGGAGTAGTAGTCAGTCCTACTTAGGATTCCTGGACACAGGATGTAGGTTCTAAAATTACAGCTTGTAACTGCAGGCAGCGTGCTGGGAGCAGGAAAGAACAAATGGGAAGAGTGGCCAGAATGCATTGAGCTTCAGATTTCAGCTAGAAAATACTTCCTAAATGATCACAGCAAAGAAGGAAACGGTATTTCAGAGCAGCGCTGAGGTGACTGTAACTACCACCTGGCCTGCAGCAAGAAAGCAAGGTTTGGGAACTTCGAAGAAGCAAAAATGTGTGTGATAAAGATGTAGAATCTGATATTTAACAATATTCTTCAATGCAAAGGCTCACGGGGGCCATAATATTCAGTATTTCCATAGCAGATGGTCCCCTGAAAGCCCTTCCTCTTAAAACATTCTTGTTGAATGTCACATTCCACTTTTCTTAGTCATTTTTAGGTATTTTATCATCTCAAATTTGTTTAGTTATAGCAGATTAAAGCCACTGTGATTTGAGTATTTCTTCATTGATCATGTGTCAATTTTTATTAATGAAAAATAATTTCACAGAATTTGATGCGGTCTATAGTAAAGCAGCTTCTGCTCTCAGAACAACCTTCACATAATCTATCCTTTAGAGCACAGTAAATGTCATGCCATCACATGAACAAAGTACCTTTTCCAGTGGAAAATATGGCACAGTTTCTTCATCTCCTTCTTCAATAGGATTCCCTCCAAATACCACATTCACTGTACTGGTGTATATCAGTCTAGGGATATTTCTTTGTTTGCAGACTACAATGGTGTACAAAATAAATTATTTTAAAACAAAAATAAAGAGTGAGAAACAATATATGAACTGGCAGCTTCTCCTTTTGAAAACAAATGTTACATTTATAGAAAAAGTAATCTTTTAATTTTAATATTAGCTTTTAATTTAACATATTATCTTTCATTCAGCTGGAATTTTTCATTCCAAATATCTGCAATGTAAATATTAGATATTGTGGTCACCAAACGTTTTATGGTTAGGTACCCGCAACTATCATATCACCACTGGACTGTAGTCATCAGCTGGGTAGAGGAATTATCTTGGCGGGGGTGGGGGGGAGGAATCCTCCTTTATTTCAGAAACATTTCTTAAAACATGTTCATTTTACGAATTGAATAAAAAGGAGAGGAGTATGAACATTTCTTGTGATCAAATAGCACTGAAAACTCCCTGCCTCTTTCTGTAGGGGCAGCGCTGTGGAGAGCAGCCCACCTGCAGACCGGTATTTTTGCCCTTATTTCAGCAGTGAGCAGTAAGCAGTACGGCTTCTAGCACCGCAGTTTCATGGATGCCTGTGCAGATAAGTAAAGTCATATAAGAAAATGTGTGAGCCCTCTCCGGTGTGTAACGAAACTGTATTTGTCTCAGTCTGTTCATAAGTGACAAATGATATGTTAGCAGGAAACATACACTGTTAGTGTATCATCAGTAGTACCTTAAATATAAACGAAATTAATATTATTTACAAAACAAAGTCTTACTTATGGATTTCAGTTGAGTGTTAAGATATTATGTCTTAATTCTGCTGCATATATGTCATTGCAAACTTCAATAACATAAATTTCCTTTTGATTTAACAATGCTTCTAAAGTTTAAGTGAATTAATATTCAAAGTCAGGAATTTTTAGAATCTACAGAGCAGTCAGTCCAGTTGGCTCATTTTGAAAATAATGAACGTAATTACCATGTTGTAAATATTTGGAACAAAACACAATAATAAAATCTATTATTAAAATATAGATTAACAGGTTCATGCTCCTCCCAGACTCTTGCTTTGTTGGGAGCCTATGGAAATTTGACGTGACATGTTTCTGTGGGTTCAGAGGTTGGGGTAAGAAGAAGGGAGTATGTGGCAACCTCTTCCCTCTAACTCATTTAGCGTTTTACTTGCCTACCATTCCACTTTAATTATTCCTGCTTTTTTCAGTAATAATCCACAGGCAGCATGAAAATGGGTCTAAATTAAAACAGCTTTTGCCATTTTGCTTTTTTATTTTTTTGCCATTTGGTTTTTCAGAGAAAAGCAAAGAGAAAAGTAGCTTTGGTATTTACAATGCACTTTGAAATGTTCTTTCTGGAATTGAATATACAGAAAAAAACCTACTAACATTTTCCAGAGACAGTAGTTAGAAATCAGTATATAATAAAAAGGGATCACATTTAGACAGATGATCAGAAAGGATAGAAGATTTTCTACATTAATATGATAGAATAATAGCTAAATGTACTTAGCACATCTATGGCTCCTGTTACCAAACATTTACAACAAACAGTACAATATCTCTCCTGTTATTTCTGTGAGGAAAGAGGAGAACACTTCTCCATTACACAGTAAAGGAAAAAAATAACCAGTGCATGGGGGAGAGTTTAAGTTGGTCTGCCAAGGAATGGAGTCCAGTTTGAAAAGCTATCCCCGATTCAAACCAGTGGCAAATCTCCTGCCAGTTTTAACGAGACCTGCGCACCTAGCTTTACATCGCAACTCTGAAAGGAGGGAGAGAAGAGCCTCTTTTTACTGCCAAATCAACACAAGAAACATCCAGTTAGAAGTTTTTGTAATTCATGGTTTGGATCAGACACAAAGAAAGAAAATCTAGGTACATACCATCAATTATTATTTTTGTGCCTCCGACATTTATGGATTCAATCTGGTCTTTCTTTTGAAGCTAGGAATAGAGTTTGCACAATACCTAATTAATGGAATAAGTCACATTCACAATACAATTATTACAATTGCCAGATCTAGAACAGCTGTGGCCTTTTTGTGATGTATGTGTTACAGTTCTCTGTCCTTCTGACATACAGTGATTCCTAGCAGTTCTCTTTTTTATTGCCTTGTTCAGTGTATGAATAAATAAAGTTGAAAAATGAAAGATAAAATGCATCTGAAAGGAAGTTATAATGCTTCAATTTTTTGTTGCACCCCAGATAATCCATGATATAGAAACAGGAATTACAGGTAGGGGTTACGCTCCCTGAAAGCTGTCACAAATTCTTGTTCCAGTGGCAATCTGTCCTGTGCCCAGAAATAAATTAGTAGTTTCATGACTTTTTTTGATAACGTCCTCTGTGAATATCACTGTTATTTAGCATAATTATATTGAGTTGCTAGTCTGTTTCCTCATGACTACGAGTTCAACATTAGTTCTAGAGCAATATTGTCACACTTCTTCAGATTAGAGAAAAAGTATATGCCTTCTTATCCAAGATCTTAAATCTATGATCTCATTTTTCTAGAGTATTTTGTGTAATACATTAGTTTCATGCTTTGACATTTATTATTCAAGGGATACCTCCCTTGTTGCCTGTGTGGATGACTTGACCTTTATAACTAACTTCTGTCTGACATAAATATCATATAATTACATGCTTTGCTACATGCAGACAAATTTTTGCTTTCACAAGAATAAAGAAAGAAAATGTTAGGAAAATTGTACTTGCTTGTTCTAATCCTGACATTCCACATGCAGCCACATGAAAAACACAGTCAACCCCTTCACATGCTTTGAACACTGCATCATAATCCCTCACATCACCCTGTAAAATGAGAAAAGAATGGATTTTTGACTGCTAGAGCTCATTACATTCTCTGTAGAATTAGTATTAACTATGGCTATGAATGAAAACCTAAAGTAATTCTGATCTATTTTTCACAATACTTAACTAGCATTAAGTAAAACATTATAAACGTGGAGGAAAATCCATGACTAAGAATTTTGTCAGTATTTTGTTGCAAAACAAATATGACTCTTGTTGACTTCAATTATAATGCGTATTTTCACACTTAGTCCTGCAGCCTGCGGGCTGGCAAAACTTGTTTAACTTGAATGGGAGCAGCATATGCTTGAGGGCTGGAGAATCAAGCCCCAAGGACAATAAATCATGGCAGGAAGGGTTCAGCTGTTTGCCATGGAATCACCAAATAAGAGAACGCCTTTTGTGTTAGCTCCTTAAGATCTGACTTGTGCAACCTGGACAAATGTCTCTTTGCCCATCTAAGCTTTATTTTAGGTGCACTGCATGATAAATTTAATTACAGTTTTGTACAAAATTGAAACAAGAGTGCACACTATATGCATTTAATATTGTATTAGTATACATTAGTGTGTTATAATCACATTATATGAAATGCTATGTAGTACTGAACACTGTACAATACACACACACTATATCTACTATCGAATGCTATGCTGTGCTTAGAATATTATATTGCATTTTTGTATACCAAGTAATACTATATGAATAATATCCGCATACCTACAGATGTCAATAAAAAAATAATAGCTTTCTTTTCAGAATTATGATATTTCAAAGTATTAGATATTATTTAATTTACTGTAATGAAATTTATAGAATTATCACAAAAGAAATGGCTGGAGGTAATACTAAGAGGTAATCTAATCAGTCTTTAACTCTCAACTTTTTTCTTCTGAGGTTGCCAAAGTATTTAATAAATATGGCTGACTGACTTACACTTCCTCCCTTCAGTCAAATGCTACAACAGCTAACCAGTATAAACAGTATTAGCAATCTCCAAATCACCGATCAAGCCTCAGATCTCTGAAGTGACTTATTACTTCATTTACTAGGACTCTGTAGTTCCATTTTCTAGGTAATTCACCTATACTTTGTAATATTTATTCTTTTTCAATTGAATTCTAAAAAACCTTGTTCTCAGAAGATTGTTTGTCAGATTCTCTTGAGTCTCCTTTAAAAGGTGGAAATTGCCATCAATCCACCAACTTAAATCAAGTTATCTGGATTATATCATTAACAGAACAAGCTTGTGGTTTTTGAATGGTTCCTCAATACTACTTTCTGTCTCTTCCATATTCTGTAAAAGCTGTTTATGAAATTGAACATCAGAACAACCATGCTGGCTCAGACTAAAGGTCTGCTTAGCCCGGTATTCTGCCCACTACACGGCCATGCAGAGCAGTATCATGCATCCCCCTTTGCCTCCCTTACCGCCTGTCCCGCATGGTGATGTCACTAGAAGGAGAAAATCTGGCATCACCTTGATTGCCCCTGGGACAAGGATCCTATGATCACTTGCAGCTTTGCCATCAACTTTCTAGTTCTACTTGTGGTGTCGAAGAGTTCTTACACTAAACGCTCAGACAAGATCAGCTGAGTGATACCCTGTGTGTAGCTAGAACTTGTGCAAGATGACAGCAGCACGCACAAACTGGTAGTGCCCCGCTGTGCACCCAGATCCCCAAAGCTGAGTGGATGAAGCAGCCGTGAGGAGTTGGTGCTCCCCACATCAGGGAATAGTGGGGGATGCTGCCCTCCACAGATGGCTGTGAGCTGTTAATTATTTGAGGTCTCTTTTGTTCCCCCTCTTCTGCAGACATAATACCTTTCTTGAATTGTTAAGAATCAAAAGGAACCAGTGCTCATAAATGGGTGCCCTGGGAAGAGCAAGAACAGGGCAAGCATATGTGACACTTTTCTCCAGAATACTCTTCCAGTCTCCACGTATTTTCATTCAGAAGATTTCTTGAGCCTAGTTTACATTACCTGTTTGGTGATCTCCAGTGGAAGTAAATTTTTGGCAAGGCTTTGTACATGCCTTTTACCTACTGCATGAAAAAAGAACTTTTTGTTTGTATTGAACTGACTCCTCCTCGTTTCACCTGATGGCCCTTCCTTCTGTACTGGAAAGGACAGTGACCAGTCAATCCCTATCTGTCTCCATGCCACGCACAGTTTGTAGAGCTCTCTCGCTCCTAAGTCATCTCTTTCCCAAACTGGAAAGTCGTAGTTTCCTCAACCATTCTCTGCACAGCAATCATTCTACATTTGTGTTCACTTTTATTGCCCTCTCTTGCTCTCACCTTTTTGCTTGAAATAATTTCCCTGAGCAGTAAACTTTGTCCCTTCATTGTTCACTCCTTCACCTAGGTGAGCTACAAACGTGTTGAATGGCATCCCCAACACACGGCTCTTCAGAACTTCACTGGTGACAGTGAGACAACTGACCGCTTGGTCTCCTGTTTGCCTCCTCTTAATCAGTTACTTATGCATTCGAGGACCTTTTACAATGACTTCTTATTGTCCTTAAAGGCTTTTCAGTAAATGCTTTTATCAAAAATCCCTAAGAGGAAGCCTTGCTAATGTGCATAAAAGTAGTACAACTTTATTTCACTGCTGTTAAATAAGTAATTTCAACATACCTTGAAAAAATCTGCTCCATTTGGAATTTCCCATTTAGGTTTCTGTACATCAAACAGAACAACAGCAACTCCTGACTTAACAAGAGCACATCCCAGATTGTATCCCAGGTAGCCTCCACCTCCTGTCACCATTGTCTTCCTGCTGCTGTTAACCAGGGGTCCAGCATGCTCGTTTAGTTTGCTCTCACATGGATGGCTGCTGTGGAGCTCTTCTGTAGAACCTTCTTGCATCACGACTGCAAGATAGAAGATCTCTTGAAAATTCCCGCATAATACTCTGAAATCTGGGTAATTTAAATAAATTTCATGTTACAATGCTCCTTTCATGACTATACTATTTTTATGTTTTTATTATTTTAACATGTTTAAAATGTATAAATTCATCATTTCGGTGATGGGTTTTCTATGTACAATGAGTTATGAGTCTGAATACTTTTATATTCAAAAATTTAGTCTTTTCCTCATATCCACAAGTTTCATGTTATATAGAAATGAAAAGAAATTACGGGGTTTTAGAGACATTAAAATTACCTAACCTTAACAGGTATAATCACATTTTTGAATGCTTGGTATATCAAACATTTTATCCTTGAAAACTCACTGACTTCTGATATATTAATGCCAAACAGATGTTAGCCTACTAGTCGGGGAAAAAAATTAGATAAGGAATATAAGAAAGGATTGATTCTGCTTTTAAAATCCACTTCACATTTGGGTCACAGTTCTTCAGCAATGATAAAAATCTGTCACCATTTTAAACTTTTCTGGTTACACACTAAATACATTTACTTTTCTGTCCAGTTCTTATTAACTTTTGTCTATATTCTCATCACGGCATCCATATACAGCTAAACTGACAAGGAACAGAAGGGATAAGCCATCTGCCCTGTGGGTTCATCTACTTGGGAAAATGATTAGAATATCATTCTGTGATAAGCAATTCCACAGGAGTTACCCATCGGTACGCTTTGTTCTGTATTAAAAATCAGTTTATTCTACAATAATCACTTCTCTTTAGAAATTTGCTCATATTCTGCAATTAAAAGGACTGGTATTCCAGATCACAATATAGTCCGAAAAATTAGTCTGGTTAATTTTCCCACATAGACAGCCCCTATTGTCTTGATTCCTTGCATGGCCTTTGCACATTAGGATCTAGGTTCTTATGTCTCCAAATAGAAATCCAGAATAAATACAACTGAAATCAAATTAAGTCACTGTAAAGTGGGAGCCAAACTGGGTGCCTCCCGGTCTAATATAGGAATATGAACCCGATTCCTGCAGATTATTATGGTTTTCTCATAGTTGGAGTGGGTCCTCATAGCAACATCCCCACGTGTGAGAGTACATCATCTTCCACCAGCTGGGCAGAGGTAGTTAAGCATAGTTTGCTCTCAGTCATTTACACCAGGGCTCAGCAGAGATTATGCAGAAACTGGGCATGATTGGTAACTGGCAGCTGCATCACTGCCAGGGTGACAAAAAAATACTAGAAAAGCAACAGAAAATGCAGCCCACAGTACACAAAGTTACGGACTATTTTTGCCATTGCTTAGTTATTTTTTCATAATTTTGTTTGTGATATTTTTCTTATTTTATACATTGGTTTTTGGATTTCAGACAGAGGGAAGTAAGTACCAGATTCTCCATGGTGCTATACAGTTTTAACACCAATGGCAGCTCACTAAATTCAGTGAGCTGAGTGGCATAACACAGCGGAAAATACAAGCTCCTTATGTTGAAAAATATCCTGACATTTCAAAAATGAAAAATAATCCATGTTTCCAAACAAAATGTAAATTAGAACTAATATAATAAAACTAAACCAAGTATGCTCTCCTGTTCAATCAAGGAAATTTAAATTTGCATCTCTAGATTATGCTGCGCAGTAGTTTTAAGCCATATAAAATTCTTTTGTCTTGTCTTCTGTGAAAAAGCACCTTTTTATACACTGTAAGGAGAACTGAGGTCAAGCTTGTCACATCTGCCATAAAAAGACATATTTGAAAAACAATGTATATTTGAATACTTGTCATTAATATCTCCTTAAATTTTAAGCAAGCTGGAGGTTTTATGAAAACATTTGAAGATTTTGCTAGAAATCTCTTTCTTAAAAAGTACTAATATCATTAATATATTAATCTGCTTCATGGAATTAGAAAATTATTATCAAAGTTTGAATGTAAACAATTCCTGTAAGAAAATACTTATTTCCAGAATCAGTAACTTCCTTGTTTCTCTAAACTTATAGGAGCTATTCTGATTTATTAATGTATTCTGCATGATGAGCATAGGTACATCTTATGCAGTGCATGTGGTGCGAGTTGCTCTTAGCTCCCCTACTGTCATTTCAAATATTAGAAATGCAGAAACTACTTCCCATAAAATGTAAGAGTCAAACATTTCAGGTTTTTAAATACAGCTAAAGAAGTAGTAAGTACCCTTAGTAGAATCCTGGATGTCAGCTTTCTCCCAGTCCTTCCTGTCCAGGTAAGACGGTGAGACTTCTGTTTGCTGGACAGTTAGTAGCACAAGGGCATCAGGTGCTCTCAGACAGAGAGAGATGTTCATGTGTGCTCAGGCCCTTTTGCTGTTCCTGCTCCTTTGTAGCTGGTGTCTGGGCTAGGAGCCAAAAAAAGGGCAGGGCTTAATTTGTACACAATTTACGTTCCTTTTCAGGAAAAAATGAAATATTTTCTCTACATCAGACCTAAATAGGATGGTATCCTTTACTGTTACCTGGTGAAAGTATTGATAAGACACTAGACAACACAAATATACTATTAGTACCATCATTCTGTAGATAAATTGTACTAGATTACTAAAATGTCTCACACCGTGTTTTTAAAAAGTACAGAGAAGAGGGTTCTTTACTAAAGAAAACCAGGAAAGAAATTCTTAATACTAATGTTCAAAAGTGAACCTTTCTTACAGTTGAGTGAAGCTTCGGTAGGATACATCTCATCTAGCAGCAGAGTTAATGGAAATACTTTCTCCTCCTACCTACGGTTTTCAATCTAAATTTGGATAAAGAGAAGAAACAAAAACCTTGTTTGGCAGCAGTACTTAGCACTTCCATGCTGACTTTTCTGTCTTCATCCCCAACCCAATTATGTGTTTGCAAAGAGGCACAAGGGTTGTTCTCTGTCTTCCAAGATGAATGAATTACAGGCAGCAAACTAACTGGTACACAACAGAACAGAAAAAGGTGATTTACTATTAAATAATGCATTTAAAATGAATAATGAATTAAATTATTAATAGTTATAGAAGTTCCCTGATCCCAAGATTTTAAAGCACTTTTAAAATACATATCCTTTTGCAAATTAAACAATGAGAAATCAAAGCCAACATTTTTAAATGGGTGTGTCCAAAATTAGGTCTCAAAGCAGTAGTTAAGAAAGAAACACTCCCAAATCTAAATGACTACAACTTTAAGTGTTGGCATGTTAGAAATATCTCAAGTTTATAGGTGACTTCGCAATTTAAATGTAATTTAATGTACATGTGCTGACAAGAACTCAAACTGACACCTAGGCAAATATACTTTAGCGTAACATATATGTATTTAAGTCCCTGTAGTCTGCATTAGAATTAGTCTTTGAACCTGCCAAGCTAGTCTACACTTCTCAGATTGCCAGGTGAGCAACAAGCCCCCAAGAATACAGAATTCTCTCCTTTGAGCTGTCCGCAGCACTGATAGCTTTTACTATTTAATCCAAGAAAGTGGCTATTCTATCCCTGGACGGCTACAGAAGTCCTTCACAAGCAGCTGGTCAGCTTATTCATAGCATATCAATCCCTCGTTGCTCAGTGAAAATCAACAAAGAGTGTTTTCACTTGGCTTTGGGTTCCTCCTTGGCCAGAAGGAGACACCTTGGAAGAGTTTTCAGAACTTGTATTTTGTACCTCTCCTGTTACCCTTATTCTCCTATCTTTAATGAAGGAGTGGCCACATTTTATTCACTGCATCCTGCTAAGTCTTTTGGAAAGAAACAGAAGCTAAAGTTACAAAGAGAAAAGCTGCTGCTTTAAGATTTAAACTTGCTTTTGGTGTTGTATCACAACTCTATACAGCCCTTTTCTACTTTTTCCTCCAATAACTACTCACAGTTCCCGTAGGCACACAGAAATAAACAAAACATCTGGTACTCTGAGGCGATGACTGCATGAAATACAACAGGAAGGTGTCAGAGAGTTTACCTGTTTGTTTACACAGAGGAGGTCCACATTTCTGCAATGTTATGTTGGCTTATCAAAATGTTACTCACATCCAGACTGTAAAGCAATGTTGAAATTTAATTGCACTGTTTCATAGAGGAATCTAGTAAGCTTACACAAGCCGATTTCAAATTACGTGCTGATAGATCCACTGATAAATCTGAATTGAGTAAGAAGGACTTGGCGTAAGAAAGACAAGACGCTACATGTCTCCAGTATACAAAGGAACACTCTTGTCCCCATGCGAGTTCTGTGGGCATCAGTGCTGGGTGCTGGACCACAGAGAAGTGTTAGGTCATGGCCTAGAAGGCAGATGTGTGGAGACTGGGGCTTTGTCCCTTCCATTCAGCAGGTCCCATTAACTTCATAGGTCTGCATTTTCAGGCTACAGAGCAGGAACAATGCTCCAGCTGTGAGGTAATAGCAACTGAATGAGGGTTTTTAATTGCGTGGAAGGTACTATGCAGAAAGGAGCCTTTAACAGAGACGTAACCAAAGCGTGAAGAGCTAGACAGAGGTCTGAGTTAAGATGACAGCCGGATGTTTGGCCCGCGTCATAGGCAGGATGGGATGTTCTGCAGTGCCCAAGGGCAGAATAGCAGAAAGGCTTAAGAGACTAAGCTCCCTCTTAAAGCTATCTCAAGGGTAGGATTTTGCTGAAATAACTGCAGCATAAAAATATCCTCTCTTCATTTGCCTTATTAAAAATTCTGTATCTAAGCCCTGAATTAGTAGAGTTCTCCAGGCTCATCATGTGTTTGAACGCCTCCTTGTGCACTTTTTCACATCCAGATGCCCAGTCATATGTACTGACACAATCATACGGACTCGGAGTGGCGAGACTTGTTTGGGCAGCGTAACAAATCGCTGATCCTCTCTGCAACCCCAAAGAAGTCTGGACAGATCTGTTGTAGGGTATATGTACTTTTGACTAAAGGTACTTAGCTCTTTGTGACTACAAAAACAATCATCCTCACAGCAAGGGTTGAGTCTAAAACAACAGAGAGCTGAGAGAAGTGAAGTGACAATGGTGAGGTATTCACATTTTAAGTGAGAGATGACAGAAAATGTTAAAAAGCATTTCAATCAAAAGGTCTTGCAATGTTAATGGAAAAGAGGAAAAGAATGGAACTCTCCTCTAAACATCATACCTTGCTGTACTTAGAATTTTTGCTTCAAAAAGAGCAATCATGGGATCTGAATTTGGGAAAGGAAACTTAAGAATACTTATTTTTCATATAATCAAATGCTAAACATTGGTACATATCAAATATTTCTAAGGAATGAAGTCATTCTTAAAAAAGTTTCCCAACACAATATTAATGTAACAACAGGTGTAATTTAATACCCAAAGTATGCATCATTCAAATGCAACATTAAATACTTTATGATAATACAACATTCTTCACATTCCTTGCCAAGTTAGAAAAGTAAGATACAGAGGCAAAGCAACTTACCCATGTCACGCTGTAAGTCCTTGCCAGAAGGGAAAAGAAGATGCAGATCCTTATTCCTGTTATTAGACAAAAGGCGTATTTTCGATACCTAATGCAGCAAAAGAACAACTGTATGCTAGGACTAAGTTAAGATCCTTTGGGCAGTAAGCTCCCTCTGATTTTTCGTTAGGCAAAGATACTAAGCATTCATCACTATGCATTTCAATAGCTTGCCTTTTGTAAAGGCATTTTTTCTGTATAGCGATGTAATTGTACGTTTCTGTATAATATAACAACAACAGAAGAAAGTTACAAATATACATTTAGTAGAGTTGATACTGTGCTTTTTCTGTTTTTCTCACATCCTGTCATTTGTTAATGGCTTTTTCTTTTTAATACTATCAAATACAGTGTTTCTAAACCCAACGATATCTAGTACTTTAAATATGTTTTTCCTCCTGAAAAAAGTCTGAAAAATCAAGGTTTTCTACTATATTCTTCAGACATCTATCTGCAAAGCTAAGAGATCAGATTCTTCTTAAATCCCTCAGTTCTTCATTAACATACATAAACATTCTCACTCTATTCCTTCCTTTTTCCTGTGTCTTTGTGTATTTATTTGTGTTACAGTTCTGCATATTTCACCATGTCCTCATGGAAGGAATAAAGCACACATAAATACTTCAAAGCACAGCCTTGGAATGTGTCATGTAAAATGCTCTTCAAGTTACGTTGTTCTTGTTTACTTTGCATTCATGGTTGCTTTGCATGCTACACAAATTGATTTACAGGTCAAATGAAATGATAACTGTGAGACTGCATGGCCAAGTCAGGGTGGAATTACAGGAAGAAACAAAGCAGCTTCTAACAGCAACAATGAACATGCCCTTTATCAGCTTTTAGGTCTTGTTAGAAAAGGGAACAGTTTATGCAGGATTTGAAGGGAAGGAATACAAATGCATCATAAATAAAAATACTGCATTAACTTGTACTGAAAAAAGGCATGTTTCTATATAATAAGCAGGGATGACAGCTTGGCTTCTAACATATAGGAAAATCACAGAGAAAAAAAAACACAGGAGCTATATATATGCAAGTTTTAAAAAGATTATTGAAGATCAATCCTAATATGTTTCCTTTTAATTCAAAGGTTTTCTAACAGTTATTGCACTGGAAGAAAGAAGTACAGGTCATCATTACTACTACACGGTTTGTTTTCATACCCAAAAAACATTGGAGGAGTTACAAGGGCATGGGAGGTATCTTAGGATGGATGGAAGAGGAGGATCTGTTTTGCACTACGTCAGTTGGATATTATTTAAAATCTTGTCATAACTTCTACCAAGTTTCACTTACAAAGTTCCATTCACCTCTCTTGTTAGTAACCCAGAAATCGTAACATAAGCTGCAGAACTTCCCAAGTAGGAAAGGAAAAACCCTCTAGAAGAGATTGTCTGTTATTTGCCAGTTATTTCTCTATTAAGAGCGAGCCTCTGTACCATATTACATGTGGCCACGATGACAGAGACAGCCCCTATCACTGAAAGCATGTAAACTTGTGGTTTACAAGGTCAGCCTAATCTCCCTATCAAACTCTGGGTAGAATTTAAGATTCTAACTGATGAAGTCTCACGTGATAGGAGTCAGAGATTATCAACCTCCTCATATGGTAATTCTACCAGCACATTCAATATAGTTACCTAAAATCTAGATTGTCTTTATTGTAACAGAGACAGGGAAGGAAGAGGGTGTTTTGTGATGCTGGCAGGTTTCTGGAATTGGCTTTTCCCTTCTTCCTCTTTTTTCTTTTTTTTTTTTTAAACTGTTCAGAAAGCAAACGTAATAAGCACCTGTTTGAGATGGCATCACGGAGGACTGAAGTTCAATGGAATGAAAAGTATCCTATATCCATCTAACTGGCTGAGATGCATTAAAATGATTCAATGAAAATTCTTGTCACTTAGTTGTATTAACATGTTCGGGTGTCTAAAGTCTTCGAACTTTGTAGTTACAAATCTAGATACACACTAATAGTAGGTAACATGCTTATAAAGGACAGAAATTCTTACTGAACAGAATTGTAAAGGACACAGCACAGCACACACTTACTGCCGTTATCTTCCTTAGAAGCAGCATGAACTTATTGGGGTTGACTCAGCTTCAGGCATGTTTAGATGAATTTGTTACGATGCCAAGCTGTCCCACCCGTCTTCTGAAGGTTGTTGTCCCCTGAAGCAGGTATAGCTGGACCACGCACAAAGGAGCTCCTGAACTGCCACTCCATACTAAGCTTTATATGGACATTTGCACCAGTTAACTGTAGCACAGCAACTGGAAATGGACTGTAAATTATGGCAGTACATGAGCTGTTCCACATGGAAGTTACCCACTCTTCCTGCGAAAACAGCACTCTTTTGACAGGGCGTAGAACACATACTTCGAGGTAGCAACTGGTTTAGCTGTTTGTCTTCAATTCATTGCATGCAAATCAACATATTCAGTGAGTCACAGCAATGACATGACTTAAAACAAGCTGGCAGAAAAATATACATCTTTGTCAATTATAAAACTCCTCTTTTATTATGTCTTGAATACAGTGAATTGCATTCCAGGAAGCATAAACCAGGAAAGTAAATGACATATACCTGACAGATTAACATTGAAAAGTCATTAACAGAGCACACGATTAATCAGGTCATCACAGCTGAACCATCTCCTTAAAATGTTTTCCTGACTAAGCAGCCCTCAGATTGATGGGAGCAGGTAGGACGGGAGTTTCCAGGTAGGTAATAAGCAGGAGATAGAAACTATACTTTAAAGGAAGGAGCTGCTTTGAGTAGATAGCAGGACCGACCGGCCTGCAAGACAACAAGGCTTCAGAAGCGTAGAGTGAGGCTGCACAGCCTGAAGACACTTACAAAAGAAGTGGACAGGATGCAATAGCTAAATACAGTAACACTCGCCTATTTTATAGCTTCTGTGGTTACACAAATTCTAACGGCAACATTTGTTCCTTACTTTTCAGTTGCATTTTTCTTGAACAGGAGACTTAGAAACCCTTAGCTCACACCACCAGCGAAGACAAGACTCTTGAATCCCTAACACATACTTTAAGTCTGGGAGCATGCTCAAGAGAACCAGAGAAACTTGCTATGCTTTGCCCACAAAAACAAATGACCAGTCTAAACCAAAACAAACAGCTGAGTGACGAGATGAGTATTAGCGTAGGTTGCCGTGAACTCAGGATTACATAGATCCATTGATGATCAATCTATAGAGACACTGTGTAAACAGAATTGTTTTGAATGAGTAAAATCTCTGAATGCCAAATATTATACAGGGGAAAAAAGGCTGTAAGTGAGAGGTTTGACAGATTGCAGTCTAACACAACACACTGAAATATTCTGATGCTTATCCACATTTGCAAAATCTGATGTGCGTTACTATCTTATTTCACAAAAAGTCTCTGATATCATTTAACATACCTGCACAAGTATATTTCCTTTTAAGGTTCTTTTAAAGGACCTTTATAAAAATATCAGAATCTATGCTACAGTATTGTGACATTTCTTAAATCCTTTAAGTAATAAATAAGAATCTCTTTTTGGCAATACAGAAACCTCATCCTTTCTACCTGGATTTACTGTTTTAACATTTCCATCATTTGATCAGTGACCATCATCTAATATTTATATACCCCAAATAAAAATGTTACTAAACCTATTAATTTACAATTAACATTTTAGTATCAAAGCATCTCAGCAGTTACACACACACCAACACATATACTAATAAAATCACAGAAAGTGATGCATAGCACAAAGCACGATTTTAACTGCAGTATTCCACAGTAGGCTGGTACTAACATGGAACGCAGGAGTCAGCTTGTGCAGAGCATACAACACTAAAAGACTTTTATGACAGAAATAATTTTTAATTCTTTATGGAGACAAAACAGATGGAGGGACAGAAAAGAGAGTATCTCCCATATGAAAGTATATCCAGTCATTCCCATGAGCTGGCACTCAGGAGATGCAAATGGCTCCTGAATAAACTCAGATCAAGTATCTGAATTTTGCAGTCTGAATGAATTTTTATTAAATATTACATATATTAAGTACCTGAGATGAATTCCTAACCATCTGAAAGACAACAGTAAACACCTACAAAATACTAATGAGCTGTCATTGCAGAGTTTCTCAGTAAAAAAAAAAAAGTGTACTTCATAAATCAGCTGGAAAAATATATGCCTCATTACTGCAGTTAGCTTGAACTGGCTTTTCTTATATGGTACTGGCAAACATAATTTTAATCTTTCTAGGACAGGAAACACGTAAGAACTTAACAGAATTGCTTAGAAGACTGGCAATGTCTGGTTATACAAACATAACCAGGCTTTATCAGCAACAAGATATTATTTGTTTGCATGTCTGATGATTTCTGAATCATCAACTCTAAATCTTTCTCTATGGCCAACATAAAAAGCAAAGAGTTGATATAATTATTAGCAAACTTCTTTTTGGCAAAAACATCCATTCCAAGCTTTGTTTTGTGCACTAAAGTTATTTCTTGGACTTCTGTGCAAAACTGGCATAACGAATTCTCTGCCTAGTATCACAGCCACCTGTCCCATCTGTTAGGGATAATGAGCATCAGCAAAGAAGTCTCAAACCGACTGCCAACAGACACAACTTGGCCATACCACCATCTGATTAAAGCAATTATTAGTATGAACCAGTAGCATAGAAGAGAAACAAAAGTTGTGACCCTGTATAACTACTAATTATATTAGAAATATTTACACTTTTAACATTTGTATCAGCTATATTGAAAAATATCCTCTACTTATGTTTAAACTTTGGAGATTTCAAGGGCTTGATTTACTTTGAGTCCTGCAAAGTCTGCAAGTGGAGTAAGTGAGCAGCACTTATCATCTGTAACTTCTCTTTCCAGAAGTTCAGAGACAACAAAGAATACATCTTCCCTCTTTCTGCTTGAAGCTGGAAGCTTTAAGCACACTCTGAAAAGCAGCAGACTAGTGGTACCACTCCAAACCTCTTCAGCGTCTTTTCTTCATCTAAAATTTAATCCTACAAGTCAAGCACATGAATAGTTTTTAAAACACAATTCAAAATATATAAACTGCATAGGCTCATCATCACTCTTGACAAAATAGTAATGGAAAACCAATATAAATTAGCTTGATTAACTTTCAGTTTTCCTTACTTACATGTTTAATCGTGCTACAATGCTATGTACTTTCTGAAGTACATTAACAGGAATGTCTTCCTACACGCTTTACAAGCAATTCAGTCTTCCAAGGTAAACTGTAAGACAGAGATGGTTGTTGAACACTAGCCTCTGGCTCTACGTGCCTGTAACAACTTTCTTGCTACTACAGGATCGTTATATATCCGTTTCCTCTCCAAGCATCTCTCTCTAGTGATCAGCCCTTATACGCTGAATTCTATACATATTTGACCGGGCTCCAGGTTCCATTTTCCATGAAGCAAGCATTCTTAACCAGCGTGTCTGACTGGATTTTTTTTTTTTTATTTTTTTAAATTCTCTTTGAATGCCTGGGCAATGTTTGTAAACCAAAATACAAACTACAGATATAGAAACAAGGATGTAAAAAACAGTCTCACTATATATCTGCCTTACCCAATTCCTTGATGAATATCTTGGCAGGCCTAAGTTCTCTAGTGCAACTTTCTGTAGTTGTCTGCATGTCCACTTTTTCCCCTCAAACAGCTCTGTGACAAATGCTTTTGTCTTGTTTAACCCTGAGAATGTACTTCCACCCAGCAATTACTCTTTTCCTGTAGTTTCTACTTTGCCACTTTAAAAGCAGCAGGTTGACTCTGTGAGAGGTTTAGTTTGTCCAGCTGCCGCTCCCACAACTTTGTAGCAATAATCCAGTGTTTGCTGAGGCTGTCTTTACTATTAGCAGGGTCTTTTTTCAGTCAGCCTTGTTCATTTAATTGATAAATCATGCAGCCCACGTAGCAATTGATATTACAGTCATTACATCTGGTCCTAACCATCTAATGTGCTTAGCTGTTTGCTCTTAGAAAGCGCTAAACCATTAATAACTACAAATACACACCTGCCTTGCTCCTTTCACCCCAAACATAGTTCTCTTTGAACTGTTCTTTGTGTATATTACGTTATACTGTGGACTAGCTCAGCTAAGAACTAAAATCGTTACAAATGTCTTCAACTTTGGAAAAAGTCACTGCTGGAAATGAATAAATTTTACATTAGGCTTATGAAATATTATCCTTCTACTGAAATATATGAACAATATATAAACTATGATCTATTTGTGGTGGCTATTTACCTGAGCACTATTTTAAAAGCCAGAAGTGTCCTTTTGGTTTATATTCCATTTTTGAAGTAATAACCTGTTTGAAAGAAAAACAAAACCCAAAGAATTACAGCAGCTTTTCACAGAGACATATAGTACCTTTGTATCTTTGTTTAGCCATGTCCTTGCATGACAGAAAATCTTTTCTTTGCGGAGGTATAATGCATTTTAAAGCTCTTTGCAAGTACTTTTGCCCACTATTACTATTGAAATGGCACTTTCTGGTTCTGGATTGGGAGTTAGGAAGCGTAACAATGAAGAAACATAAGGATCAATACAATTGAACTGCCCTTCACTGCAGTTCTAGGCAGGTATCAAAGCTAGCTCTGAATGATAGCAGAAGAAGCAGGGAACGGCGTGCCACCCGAGCCAATTCAGTCTACTGAATGCAGATGGCATGGAGTGCCAACAGGGACATGCTGCTTCCAGGAAATGACTTAGCTCGTTTGGAGTCCGCTGGGATACCTCTGCCTGGCATCACATTGTACTGTTATCTGTTAAATTACTGTTAACAGAAAAGGAAAAAAGAAACTTCATGTTGAGGGAGGATGCTGAAGAGAAGATGAGGACGAGAAAAGAAAGGGAGAGAAACATGAAGAGTGTTGTCAGAACATTCTTATTCTATGGAGAGAGAAGGAAGCTGAAAATTACAGTAAAGAAGGAAAGAGGGGAAGACACAGGACAAATTCTGGTGGGCCTGAGACTTAATAGGGAAAGGAAAAAGATTAAGAGTCAAATCATTTAGGAAAGCAGAAAAAGTCTAAGATTGAGAGATGCGATCTTTGAGAGAAGAAGAATGATTTTATCAGATCCTTCAGTAAAGCAGGAAATGTAAGAAGAGTGAAGAGGAAGACTTAGGGAATCTTCACAGAAAAAGGCTAGTAGAAACTTTCCATGTCTTTAGAGGCAAAAAGAAAGGGAGATTGATGGTAACTTGAAAAGTAAATGGGTTGAGATGGGATTGTTTGAGAACAGAAGATCTCACATTATTCCATGCAGAGAACGTAATTCTAGCAGACAGAGAATGGATGACGATACAGTTAGAGAAGTCAGGATGAGGTAGGATAGAAAGAGACCATACAGATTTTGGAAAATAAAAGTAATTTGCATTTCTGAGTAAGAAGTCATACTAAGGAAAAGGTACTAAAAAGAACATTGCATCACATTAACAAGAGTCAATTTTGTCTTTTAATAATATATATGAAGAGAAATACATTGATTTGGCAGATGACAAAACTCAGCAAGGAGAGGAACAACTTAGTGTAATTTCTCTTTCACATAAGAAATGGAGGGACAACAACTGAGAGAAAACAACAGCCCTGAAGTTTAACACATTGTTAAAATCTGCTCAGATCCTTTACTATAACAGTAGCTAATTGTGTAAGACCTTAAAACTAAATCCCTCTGAAGCTGACAGCTTGCTTGCATGTCATTTTCCAAGCCTCAAAAAACCACTAAAATTGACAGGACAAGGAAAGAAACAATTCTTTTCTAAATAGCAGACACTAGAAGTCAGATATTCTTGTCTTCCTTTCATGAAATAAAAAAGCAATTACTGAAAGATTGATAAATACTCACCTCAAAGATTTTGCCTGCTTTAAGAAACTTCTAGCTTTTGCTACTTCTTGAGTAAGTTTCTTTAAATCATCTCCTTCAAAGCAAGGGAAAACTGGATCCTGAAAACAGAATTAAAATATTCTACTTTAACTTGCACCTATTTATTATTTTCAATTTCTACCAACATAATTAACTGAGCCTAAGCTCTAAATCTCCCTACTCCTACCTACTTGCAGAGAAGGTCTTGGTCTTACAAGGGGAGAGCAGAGCAGCTCTGGATTGAACATGGTTCCGTTCACTAACGTATTTTTCTACTGTGACAATCCCTGAGGTCTCCTGCTGGAGCATTAACATGCTGAACAGTGTATAAGGATTTTACAATTACATAAATGAAATATAAGATAGTAAGGATAAGAAGGCACAGTAAAAGCTAAAGTTAGCTTAAAAACCGCAGTGCCCAGATACAAGATTTTTTTTTTTTTTTTTGCTTCTCTTTAAAAAACTATATTGCATTGTATGCTTCTTTCATGGGCTTGGTCACCTGACCAAGGCAGCTACCAGAGAGACAAAGCCAGATATTAAGATTTCTCCTTTTGGTTTCATTGTGAAGTATCTTAGGAGTCTTGTATTAATTCTTCTCATGATTTTTCTTTTTTAATTGCAGTTTGACTACTGATGAAGAAACTAAGTTGAAATGAAACAAAACCAAACCTAACAAAATCAATCCATTCAACGTACATCTTCATCATCAAGCCCCTCTGTCAACATTCTGTGTGCTGCTAATTGTCCATCCACATCTCCCAAACTGCAGTGGTAGCGCCCTCCTGTTTGGGAAGCAAGCTTCTTCAGAAATTCATTAGCTCCTCTGTTAACAACAAAGTAGTATGTTACTTATGAAAATTCTTTCTCTGAAAGCAACAGCAATAGAAAAAGAATTTCTAAGAATTCCTCAAAAAATATTACGTCAAAACAAATAGTTCGGAGGACATGATTATAAACTTCTGTATCATTTCTAATTGTCAATTGCTAATGAAGAATATACACTGCTTAGCTAGCTGTCATAACCTCCAAAGACAGGCTATTTTTGGACAAGGGGTTCAGTGTAGCAATAGAACCAAAAAAAAAGAAACTAAACCAAGAAATCCAGAAGCCAGGCTGGCAGGTAAAGGGCAGTAATATTTTACACAGGGGAAGAAAACCAAAAGCTGGGAGACTCCATAAAGGGAAAGAACATTTTGTGCATGCCCCATATTTTAGTCTCTCACCTAAGCCTCTATTACTTGCCACTGTCCAACAAGAACCATTGGGATAACTGGTACAGTTGTTACTGTATTCTTATTGCAAGTATGCTAAATCACACACTTTTACTGCCATTTATACATCATTTTAGAGTCCCGTCTCCCAAGCACTAGCACTGCAAACTCAAAAATAGTCATACATCCATTAATTTCAAGTAAGCTGCAAGGATTGATTCCATTCTAGAATTGGGCACTAAAATCTCCACAACCAACTACGAGATTTCTTTAAAAGGAAGCAGCAGATTTTGTTTCAGAGTAACTCGTAGTCAGAAGTGACATCTTTCTCCCTTATTAGCAGATTTCCTTAACAGACAATTATTGGCTACTGACCAGTTAACCAAGTGATATGCAAATAAATTAACTAAAAATATTCATAATATTCATAATTGAAAGATTTTTCATAAATAAGTTGGCTTTTTCAACTTAGGACCAATAATTCTATGTATCAAGTAGTCTACTACTTCTCCCCTTAATGGCTTGAAAAATGACAACAAAACTAACTGTCGTATTTTGAGGGATTTAGCTTTAAGGTCTATTAGCTACCATAGCAGTATAGGATCTGGGCAATTTAATTTGGAGCAGTAATGGAGTTTTGAAGCAAGTCACCCATTTATTTTTGTCTGCCACGTTGGTTTGGCTCTCATAGTAGCTCTGTTGTGTACAAACTATACTCCTTTAGCAGGAGACTAATCTAGAAACTCCAATCCACATATGCTCTCAAACTTTTTATCAGGTATTAATGTGGTTGTACTACCACAACATTCTCCACTGTACACCTAGCAGACATGCCCACAGATGACTCCTGAACCATCCAGAGCTCTGAGAACACCCTGAAGCTCTACAGAATGGTCCAACCATTGTGAGTGCCCTATTTTCTCATGACTATCATCTCTCAGACTTCCTTGAGACCCTGCCGGTCTTTCCTCATCCATCCTCACTCCTGCTTTGAAATGTTTTGCCTTTCCTATGACCATATTTTCTGTTGTATGTTCACCTTCCTGAACCTTTATATTTCTTTTACTTTTTAATCTGTTTTTACAGCTCTATTCCATTGCTGTGGCAACATCCATTTCGCAGTTCAGTGGAATGCAACCTAGGACCTAACAGAAAAAACACTGCTTGTCAGTTTGTGCTATGAGAGGGTCAAAAATTTCTCAAGGCAGCCGGATAACCCAATGGCATTATCCAGAAGTTGTTAACCTCATGACTGCCACTGGGACAGGAGGGCTGGTAGGCAATGCTGCATTCAATTCAAGAATACAAAGGCTGAGTTCTTGAAGACTGGGACAACTGCTGCATTTTGAGGTGGCAGAGTGGACACGCACATATTCTAGAAAGCTTGGAGAACTGGTGGCCTGTTTGGCTATCTGCTCCCTGCATTACACAGGCACAGCCAGGAATGAGAATCTAGAGGAGTGCATACTTGTGGTATTGTCCCATGGTCCCCAATTCTGGACCATGCAAAGATCCCTGAAAAGGAAGATCCAGAGATATACCTTTAACTCACATCCCACCGTGGCTGGCATTAGCACTTTCCTAGTGCTCCTGATGCCAGTCCGGGTCAGTGTATTAACTTTTTATGCCTCTATAGGGATGTGTATATGATAGACTAACGACAGAACTACAGGAATGACCTCAGTGCTGCAGACTAGTGATGCCTATCACTTCTCTGTGCGCATGAAGGCAACTCTCTCAAGGACACAAGCTGTGGGAGATGCAGGCTGTGGGGCAATTACCTGTGTCAGAACAGCCTTCCCAGTTCCCACATGCATGAATGTCTAGCTCAATCCTGGTGTTCAGTGAACTGAGCATGTGGCCCATCTTGATAACACAGCCTTTTGACAATAAATAAACTAGTAATTTTAAAGATTTTTTGTTGTTGTTCTTGCAAAGTATCATATACCTGTCTCTACAGCTAAAAGAAATGGTGTGAATTTTAACATCTTGTTTCTTTCTCAATCTTTCAATTTCTTTCAAAATCAGACTGCAACTGGTGTCTGGTTTTCCATCAGTCAATACGTACAGTGCCTCTATACCTTGGAAACTGAGAGCCTTCTGAAAAGCAGAAAACAGGCTTAAATAACTCGTACATTTATACAAAAAGTTATACTTAAGAATGAAAACACTATTCCAGTGATTTAAGATAGTTTCATATTTACCACATCATTATTCAAGCTAGTATTGTCTTTTCCTTTTCATTAAGTATGAAAGAGATCAAGGATATACATTTGAAAAATAAACAAGTAGATAATTTGTAGCATAAGACAACGTATTCATAAGCAGGGCATCACCAAAAACTGACTCATTGAAATAAGCAAATTAACTTGTTTTGGAGAACTGCTGACAGAAGATTTTTACATCACGTTTTGTGGGAGTTAAAGATGCTTAATATCTGAAAATCAGGCTCACTAGGACTTGGCCTTTTTATATTATGAAAACTTGTCCACTGAGTTATGCCTTACAGTTCTACTGGACTTGATTCATGATGAATTCCATAAAATTTATAAGAAGATTCTGCAAGGGTGTCTGGAAGGAGAAACACTCATTTAAGGCAACATTTCTTTTTTGATTCAAACTTTAAATCTCATGAAATTGCAAGTTCTTTCAGTCTCTGTTTTAAGTTATTATTGCTAGTTAATTTCTACACTGAGATTTTTTACAGGAGAAAAGTTTCTTCACCTGTTACTGAAGTTCAAGAATTGTACTCAATGCCCATGTGATTCCAACAAAGGTTGCTTCTTTAAAATCCCTGTTTGGCTCAGAGCAAATATAGCACAGCCACAGTTGTAAGCATCATTTTGAGCAACTGGCTATTTTCTCTCTCCAGTATTCTTTGAACATGAATATTAATGCAGCTATTGATATTTGACATTTTTCTTAAACTCAGTATGAGCAATGAATTCTAGTATCTATGAGCCCTGGGGACAGAAAGAGTGGCTTGATTCCAGATCTGTTCCGTGTTTTGCATATAAAAACATTGTATGCTTTGACCAAATAATTTTCCTAAAATATTATCAGTCAGATGGAAGTGTTTTATCACAAGACACGATGTCTTCTCCAAAATGTGGTACACAATTTACTAACCTGTAAAGCTGTAAGGATGCATGTATTACCATAAGCGTGGAATTTGGACACCCACTGCACAGCATCATGACACATTTCATCAGTTGCCTCTACAAGACACTCCTTCCAACTCTCTGTATTTTCTGCAAATCTCAGTAGGTTAAACCTGAGGAGAAAGATGGCCCACAACGTTTAAGCCTAACCAATACTATCAGTCACTTTGAATAAGCCAGTCCTGACAATAAAAAACAAAAACCCCAAAACAAACACAAAACCAAATCCAACAGAACAAAAAAAGCAATGAAAAAAAAAACCCCAAGAGCCTAGTATTGGATTAAGGTCTTCAGCTCTGGAAGAGTCAGAAAGCATACCTCACTCTGTATAAACAGAAAATCTATGGGAATGCTGAGCCCCAAAGGATAAACGGCATCAGCCTATGGCAAATGAGGCTCAAATCTTAGAGAGCTCAGATTTAAAAGTTGGTTAAAAAGAACAGAAAAAGCAGTTCACATCACATGCGTATTATGCACTACCATATAATAATTACTTGTATTGTGTATTATTACATAATCTTATTACATAATAATTAGTAGTGCAGATTTCAGTCTATCAGTAGTTCATCATACCTGACTTCACTTTTTCTCAGCTGTTCCCAGACAAGGGAGGTAAGTTCTTTCGTGATATGTGGCAAATATGGGTCCATGGAACCAGATGTATCAATCAAAACACAGACATTTGCTTCTAAAATGGTACCAAACAATCTTCGGCTTCCTGAGCCAGAACATTAAAACTAATTAAGTGTCATTACATAGGCTTATTTTATTGAGCATACCGTAAAATCTTCAGTCTTTAGGGGTTATTCTGGGCACATTTCTACATAATAAATTCTAATCTGTGTGGCAACTAGGTAGTTCAAAGGTTAATAATAGAAAAGTCTTCTGCCATTTCAAATCTAGCACTATCAAGCATTAACTACTAGCCAATTGTAGCAACTTGCATTAAACAATTTGTAGCTCCTACTTTACAATCCAGCAAAAAATTAAACTGTTTCCCACCAAAGATCTTTATGAGCAGGGGGATCAAAATACTTTTCACCAGCAGTGATGCTGAACTTCTAAATAGGGCACATTCTTAGCAAAAGAAACAGAAAAGCTAATTTTGCCTGTACATGTTATTGTATATATTCTGTTGATAGAAAGCTTCTGACACCAGGAACCTTGTATTCATGAACACAACATACAAAAAGGAAAAACTTACATCACAGCCCTAATTATTTCACAGCAAGCTAGATGTTTATCAGCTATACAGATGCTGAAGTCTCTTGTATTCATAAAAATATGTTTTAAAATTTCAATGAACTGCAAAATGGATGACCTTTATTCATATTTGAGGTCCAGATTTATTCTATTAGAAATAGTACACAAGATTTTTAGTATGTGTAAGTTGTGCTTTATAGAAAAACAGATGCACACAATACCTGACAGAAGCCACTGTATTCTTCCTATATAGCGCTGCAACGCTTTCTCCAGTTGTTCAGTGTACATTTCCAGTTCTTTAGGTTGAAACTGCAGATGTTTCACAACCCCCTGGAAAAATTCAGTTTGTATAAGAGCATCTTACTTCAGGAGATTTGAGCTCAGCTGCTATATATGCAATGTCTGCATTAGAAATCAGGGAGATGAGTTTTTTTTGTCTTTACCTCTATGAACTAGTGTAAGAAAATTCCTGCAACTCTGTTGCTACTAAATAACTGGTTTATCTAGGAAAGCCTAGTTCTCATCTCAGCCAGTTGTGCTGGGCAACAAAAATTATATAATTTGACTGGACAGGTGCATCTGTCGCATTACTTCTGATAGTTTTATAGATATAATAGAGCAGTAATATCCTGGACTTAACTTTCTATGCTTCTCTCCACTCATTACACAAACTGAAACAATAAAGATCCAACGTTTTCCCAGTTTCGACTCACACATGATTTTTAAAAGCTTTACTTAAAATTTAAAAATTATTTTTCACACTGTATGAGCAGAGGAGATGCTATACATTCTAAAGATCCCATGCAGTTTGCACTTACTATAAGTAATATAAAAACATGCTAAATATTTTTTGTTGTGAATAAAAGACCTTCTCTAGCTTTCTAATAGAATGGTGATTTCGAAAGAACAACAGGGAAGAGTGGAGAGAACATCACACTAGCAAGCCACAAACATTGATCAACATACATCGTCTTAAACAAAACAAAGCCTTTCAGTGATGTAGGTAGATGACATCTGCAAAAGCTTACATTGATTTCTACACTAGGGAAGATAGTACAGTATTTTGCCGATACTTTCTTGTGCAGACTCTCCACAATTTTCTTTTGGTGAGTACAGCCTGGACCAAACATCAGTCTGGGCAATTCCAGTTTAAGCTTTTTAATACCGTACTTGGTCAGCCACTTGTAAGACAAACAAATGGAGCAATTGGTTGTCAGTAAATACTAGAACAGTTTAAGTAATAATACATTGTACAGAATCACAACTAACATGCTCACATTAATTCATATGGGTAATTCTAAAATGGCAATTATTAGTAAAGAGCAAAATACCTCTTTGCTTGAGCAGATTTCCTCTTTTTTTGGAAATGTAACAGAGGGAACAGACTTTCTTATGCACATTATCTTTGGATACTTTCGGTATACCGTACCTAGTCAAGAAAATGAACAAAGTAATATTGGGAGCCCTAGGTTTAAATCATAGCCCTTTTGAATCTCATATGACTGTTGATAAAAAAAAAAAAACCAAACCCAACCAACCAACCAAAAAAACCCCCCAAACCCACAGACTAGCATTTCATACACAATTAATTATTATTTATTTTCAATACACATTTGAAAAAAATGCAAAATTTCTATATATCAAAGTACTTAAAAAAAAAAAAATCACTTATTTTTAAAAATTGTCACCTTCAAAAAATTCCAAACCAAATCTTCTGTAATCATCTAAACCATGATGACAGCATTTTTCCTTGGAGCATCTTTGACCAAAAGATCCCAAAGGACTTTACAAAAAAGAAACACCAATCCCAAACACCCCCAACAAAACAAAACACCCAAAAAAAGAGCGAAAAAAAGAGCCAAACTCCCTCCCCAATACCAAACCAAAAAAAACACCGCTATTTGAGAAGTGAAACTCACTTCCACTCACTATTTAAAGCACACTGATTATCAGTGACTTAACATCCTAACAGTTTTATAATAAAAACGCTGGTAATAAAAAGGCTTCACCCTTCATATCCTGGTAACACGTACCCACATTTCTTCCTTTATCTGTATAAAATACTGACACAGAAAACTCTGGCTGCTTCCTTGGTTTATGCTTTCTTTTATTGTCAGTCTGAGGCCATTCTTTTATTGTTTGTGCTACAAAAAAAAAAAAAAGTTGACTTACTTCAGCTAGATAAAACTCTTACATGCAACCCTATCCTTCAGTTCATAATTTCCTATTACCACAATTATAAACACTTAATTTTCTTAGACACTGGTTAAGCAAAATCCATATTATAGAACTACTTATGCTACTTTCACAGAAATGGAACCAAAACCTTTACAAATTACTATCAGGAAGAATGTCACAGGGCATAATTTGAAAAAATTAGGGGTTTAGAATAAGCATAATATTTGTTGGAAAAGCCAATTAACATTGTACAAAGTACCTCATATGCAAATATGAATCTAGATTTGTAAACACTGCTACACATCAACAATCTAATTTCAATAAATCAGTAGATTTCAAGACTCAAATTTAATGAAAAAATAAAGCTGCAGATGTTAGCAAAGATGCACAGAAAAAGCAGGAAAATTACAAAAATGGAGGAGAAAGGAACTGGACTTTAAGGAACCAACAGTGACTGGAATCAATTTAAGACCTGTTTCGTATACCAGGAGCAGTTGCAAGAGTCAGCACTTCAGGTAACCTGACATTTGTGTCGTAATTTTCCTTCATTACTGGATCATAAATAAATCAAGTGGAACAGCATACTAATTACAATGAGATCTAACAGTATTAGCAGAAATATATATATTGAACTAATAACATAATAAATCTCTGAATTGTTGAGCCTTTGAAAAAAAATGGAGTATGAATTGAAAACCAAGAGAAGTGAGGTCCTAATTATGGCTTCAAGCATGGGACAAAGCAGGGCTCTGCTTTCCACCACGCACATTTGACATTTCCTGGTATAGGACGGGTATTCAATCATATGACCTGGCAATAGTTACACAGCTGTGCAGTGTTCCTCCCCTCACAACCTAGAAGAAAGCCAGATACATTACAGCTAAAATTCATAACGAAGTAGTTCCAAAACAACTGCAATGTTTCCTATCAGTCTGATTAAAGATTACAATTGCAAGCGTTTCTAAAAACTTAAATTAAATCTCTAATTTAATACCGTCTTATAAGCAAAACCCAAAAGAAACTGAAGACAAAATGCCCCTAATCCATACAGACCTGGTGGAATTTCTGCTTTGGCACTAGTAGGACGCCATGCCAGTACTCTTCTGGAAGCATTTCTCTCTGCACCATGGTTGTCTTTAATATACTATAAGCACACATAATAAAAAAAAAAAATTTAAAAAGTGTTTCAGTTGGATCCTAACTGCATTCGTCAAAACTGGAACTATCCTTCACTATTCTCCAATTCCTGTGTTACTCTGGCTCTTCTGACAAGTCAGCAGATTGCCATGACGACTTGTTATTTTGCAATTTCTTGCTAGATTAAGTAACTCTAATTGCTCTGTTTTAATTATCTTGCCTATTTCATCTGCTGCCATAAAACTAAAGACTAACATCTACAGGCAGATGAGTTTGGACCATTTTTGCCACTTGAAGGAGCAGTCTAGTATGGTAATTGCACTGTTTTACAGAATATAGTATAGTATTTTCCTCAGAGTTTTATTGAATATTGAAAACCTAGTGCTGACAATAGTAATTTTTCCTTTAGGTATGGCTCAACCCTCTAGGGGCTGAGCAGTCTGCTAAACATCATCAATACTTGTTTAACCCTACTGTAGGGTCAGACTTTTGCTGTGACACAGAGCCTTCAAGTAACTGACATCTAATCTAACATATAGCTCTACTATAAGTATCACCAAACATCTACAGACAAACCTGTCAGTTTTCTACAAGTTTAATCCCTGTAAAACTATGCTATGTAATCATACCTCTGAGTGATTACTTTTTTCCTGCGTTTGTGAAGAGGTGTTGAGACTATACGCGTTTTGATAAAATGGCATGGAAGACCTGTTTGAGCTTACCTACAAAGGTCTTTGCAACAAGAACACACCTACACTTAAGAGTGCCATTCCCATTTCAAAGATGTGATCTGAAATTCCAGTTCAAAAGTTAACTACATCCTCTGCAATAGGAAGTTCTGTATCTAGTCATCTGTACACCAAAGTGGTAAGCACTGGCACTGACCATTTACATGTACTACAGATTTGTACACCCACTCAAAACAGATGCGTACGCAGTCAAAATTAACAAGGAAAACATTAGCAAAATCCCAAAGGACTCAGGAGCGTAACTCCATGAAAATAAGCACAGCGAGCAGCAAACAAATCCTGAATCCTATTTCTTGTTTTATGCTGTCTCTCTGTGTGGCCAAAGACACGCTACTCAGCTGCAGCTGTCTTATCTGTAAGTGAGCAGAATACCCTAATATTCAGTACTTGCTAGGAGGACTTGTAAAATAGATGTAATTTGGTACAGCACATTTCTGCTTTGCCTCTGTTTTCATTAAACACTAAATTTTTAAGGTCACAGGAGGGATTATTTGGACAATGTTAGACACTGCAATGTGGTTCCACTGTAATTAATTACTTAACAGGAGTTAATAAAATGTACTTTTTTGTTTATGTAGCATTTTGAATGCAAATTAAAATGTAAATTCAGAGTACTATCACAGTGCTGGTTTAATTCCTTCAAATTTTTAGCCTGAGCACTTCTCTCACAAAGAGCAGCATCTGATAGTTGGGTAGGATCTCCAATTAAAACACACAGCATATCAAAAATGGGAGCATTTCAAACCATTCTAGCCAGACTCAGAGCGGTGGGTTTAGGAGATGGCAACTTCTGTGGCTTTCTTTTCTCCTTCTTCGTAAGCACATTTGAGTCTCCTTCTGGTATAAATGAATTAACAGACTGATTTACTGAACGTTGCTTTAAGGATTCCACTAGGAATGCACACTGAAATGGAAGTTCACACTGTTTAGTAATTCATATATGTGAAATTTAAGTAAATGACATTTCAAAGACAGGCATTCTGTATTTATTACTTTAATAATAAATAAAATTCATACCAAATTTATTAATCTGGTAATGCTTAACACCTCTAACTGAATAGAAACCCCTTTGTGCTGTGCTTGCTCAAACACAAAGGAGAGAAATCCTTCCTGTTCTGAGCAAACATTCTAGAAGAAAAGGCAACAGTATGCATGCCAACACCAGACCAAATTGGAAGATGATGAACCAAGTATACGCAACTATTAAATGATAACAAAATACTTTAAGATCCTATTGAATATCGACCAACTCTTCTTTTTAAAAATACTTTTGTGACTCAGACTTGCATGCAACAAGGTGCTCAGACCTCTGGACATATATCTTTCTAATCACACTTTTGTAAGAAACGTCAATGGTGCTGCCAGACTGGCCATACTGCCTCAGTCGCTTTGTTAGGTATCTTTGGAAAGTCACGTGCATGTAATATGGAGAGATATGGTCTAGTTCTACACCCTTAGTACACTTCAGAAAACAATGGGTTTAGAATTGAACAAAGGTATTGTGCCAATGACAACCCCTCTCTCCACTGTGACTTATAGGAACATAGTATTATATATTTGTTATATAATATATATAGCTTTTTGATATATTTTTAATATATAATTATAGCGAACAATTAATTCTACTTGAGAAGAATTCATCATAGGATTGGCAACAAAAAGGAGAATCACTTCAATTGTAAGCTCCTTGTATTTGATAAGGAATCATGGCCACTCCAACACCAATCACTGCAGTGCTATTGTACAACTACTTTCTAGTCCATATTTACTCTATGGTGACTATTCTCACACTCTAGAAAATTCCTGCCCATCTTACAAGGATTTTCATTTTGTCCAATCTTTTGCATTGTCAGCTGAACAAACACTGTTGATTTTTTTTCTGAAGAACCACATAACTTAAAAAGATACATATAATTCATACCTTTTGGGAGTAGTTGTTTGCTTTTTCCATTTCAGACACAATAATAGTGATATCATCACTTTCAAAAATACCTGATAATCAAATATATGCTAATCAGCATGGGTTTTTTAACTGTACAAAATATATCTTTTTTTAAAGTGTACAACAATTTGTAGAGCATGCCAAATACCAATGAAAAGAATCAAAAAGCCTTTGTTTCCTGTAAGCCAGGCAGTCTGGACCTACCACATTAGTAACTATATTTTAAATGTGCATCTTTAAAATATTTAGCAGAAAATAGTGAATTCACATGGGGGGGGGGAATCTAATTCCTGCATTAAGGCTGCATTATAATATTCTGCAATACAATTGAAAGTCTCAATCAAACTAGGACCTCTGGTTATATCTCAGTGCTTGAATAGCATTATCACATCCTAAAAAAGTAAACTACTTGATTTGGGGGGAAAAAAAAGCATTAATAAATATTATTTCATTAATGAAAAAGAAGTATGTGCTGACTTTCCTTTTCACATACCTGCTTCTCCAAACCAATGAAATCTCCCATTGGCTGCCTGTACTATTTCTTTAAAAGCAATGGCAGTTTCAGTTGGGTTAGCATAGCGGGCTGGAATAATCCCATTGAAGTCAACGTCCTCCATTACACTGAACAGACAGACATGAAGCTGCAAATCAAAACCTCTGCAAACCTCAGCCACATAAGCACTAATTGTGTGCTGTAAAACAGGGGGGGAGGGACGGGGAGAAAAAAACAGTAGTGACCCTCTACCTCAGACGAGCTTCCATCTACTGCACTGGTTCCTGAACTGATGTACAAATACTCCCAACCTGAGCAATTCAGTACAGGAACATACCCTGAGTAGGTGAATGCCTCCCCAGTTCATGCATATACACATAACCTGTTGCTATTACTAATGACAACGGCAATAGCATTACAGCAGCCAAGAAGCGAGGTGGAGTAGCTATGGGAATCAAAGACACAGGTCATGGACTTCAAGGTAGCCATGCACTGAAGAAAAGAAGTAGGGATAGAACTATTCATTTGGCTTTTTGTACGCATCCTTCATTTTCTTGTTATCCATGTGGGCTTTTAATGATTTCTTAGGTTTGTCCAGAATTTCCAGAAGTTTGGTAACAAAAGCAAGAGACACCCTACTGTACACGCATGGTTATTCCAGTTGGATTACCGTGTGTTCAGAAACTCTAGGCTGTGCATGTGGCTTAACAGCCACAGAGGACATGCACTACAAACATTATCCAAGAAATGGATTACTGTTATTAAAAATAGGAGCTGTCTCTACACAGTGTATTATGGAGTTCCACTATAAAATTATTTGTGGCTTTGTTCCCATGAGTTAGAAGGAAATGATATCATACAAAAAAATCAGAGTTGGCTTGTTCAAACTCAGAAACTTGCAGTGAAATGATGGTCAGAGCTGGAGTGGGAAAGGAATCCTAAAAACACTTCTTGAATTTTCTATGATTCATACTTTATTAATAATTGCTACCTCCAACACACAAATAGCAATTGCAGAAATGTAAGTTTGAGATCCTGACAGTTGTGCTGGCTTAGATATGTAAAGGAGAAGTATTCTGCCAACCAGCTATGACAACTAGCCAAAAGAAAAAAAAAAAAAAAGAGAGAAAAATAAAATAAAGTTGAGATTAATTCTGATAGGAACTTACAGAAGAGTTGCAAAACCTGTGATGATACTTACTGTTTCCTGATCAGGTATTCCAGTAGTCAGCAGGTACAGTCCTTGTGATTTGTGTTTATCTTTGTCTTTGAAGTCTACTTCCACAGCTCTCCTGAGCGCACTCATGAAATTTCTACTCCCTTTGCACTGCAAGTTCAACACCCACCTAAAAAAAGATGTTCACAGTTCAAAGAATGAAGCAACAAAAGCTTTTGTTTCTTTATTGCTTAAAGCAATAAAGCATATTAAGAATCTTAAGTAACAGTGCACTGGCGTCTAAAATTTTTGACAATGACAGACAGCAAAATGAGATTATATAACGACCCAAATTATTTGTTCTAGTTTCTGTACTGCCATGATGGCGAACTAGTTCTTAAGGTAAGATTCAGAGGATAGAGGTGAAAGAATTCTCTCTTAATTTCATATGGAAAAACTGTAATATAGTAGAACTTACAGGAATAAAAACAAAACTACTGAGGTATAATGAAACTGCTGAGGGTGTGACTCCACAAACAGAAACCTAGGATTTGTTGCTAGTGTATGTGGGGACAAACATAGTTTAGCTTTCACATCCCAGCTGAATTTGAAGTAGTTTTCAATTCTTCATGTAACCTGTGCATTTCTTACACAGACACTTCTGTGTCTGTATACATATATATTCTATATACATATGAAATACAAAGTCACTAAGACATGTTAAACTTTATAATGTTGTTTTCACAACAAACCATCATAAAAAATCAGCGTAGAACAGTTCATGGCAACCTATTTTTGTAATATGATAAACTTACCAATTTTCTAAATTGTTCACAATGCTGTTTAAATCTGTTTCTGTTTTATCTGTTTCATGGTACCTGTGATCACTTAATTCAGATGTACAGGAAAGTTATTCGATCCTACCTCCAAGCATTTTGTAAGTTTTCTGGTTTAGAAGGAACCGGTTCCAGCTGCCAAGGCATAACGTCACTCCCAAATCTTTCACGGAGAGATAACAGCAATTAATTTTCAGATTATGCTTTAGAACAAACAAAACCAAAATAGAATAAATTCACTGAAAAAGAAAAATTTCATGTGGGGTATTACAGATGTATAATTGCCTGATGCTAACTATTTTGTGTTTCAAACCATTTAATTATTCACATTTATCCATCAGTCAGGGGTTGTCAGATTTTCAAGGTAGTGGGACAGACTTCATTTTTCTTTCCTGAACAGAATACTAAGTGAGCTGGTAAAAGCTCAACAGAAGGACTGCAACAAAAAACCCCCCAACTCCCAGATGCTGCCTGTATCTCTCTTGTGAGGTAAGGGCTCTCTTCGCACACCAGGTTTGGAACTCCATGAGCTGCTGTCTCTTGTTTTTTCCTGCCATTCAGAAACCTGCCCAGCTGCTGTTCAGCAGCTGTGCCATACGTTTCTGACTACCAGTGTTGAGTACGGAATTTTAGTACTATTACATACTAAAAAAGTACTGGAGTTACTGTAAAATTTAAAGGGTGTTCTCAGTTACGGTACCTAAGACACCAAAATCCTCTTCCAGTAGAAGTTTCTGACACGTGAATTAATACTATTATGAACAATATAGCAGGAAGAGAATTTGTTACAGGTATGATACAATCAGTTCCAGTGAGCCTCACCCAAAACAGTGATTTTTAATTACTAATCTGGTCTCCATACATCTGATCCTGTGATTCTCAATAACGACAAATTAGTGCTACTCTTGCAATTACTTCACCCTAAAACATTAAATACAACTTAAAAATCTAAAATATGTCCATTAGTAACTACAATCTCTGAGCATACTTCTTTCATTGCAATGCATTACAATTACTTTAAAAGAATCTTAAATAGTTGCTTACGCTATAATATTGAAGTAATCCTTATTTGACATTTGTTCCTCAAGTAAAAGTCGCAAAGAATGTTGGATATGGATGATGTACATAGAGTTTGTCACTGATATATCAACAAGTATAACCACCCTATAGAAGAAACGTTATTCATCAAAAAAAAGAAAAAAATCTTTTTTAATTACATATTCTTATCTTCACTGTACTCTAACTTGCCAGGGAAAGCATCTTCTAGCTATGTATCAAAATGTATAAACATTGAATCTAAACTAAAAAAAAAAAAACTGCAAAACATAAAGGTGAGATTTTAAAAAATATAGTAACAATAGCAGAAAATTCTCTCTTTCTTAAGCTATGCAATAATCAGGGTACTGGCACATGTAGTGCCATAATGGCTGTTGAACCCTGAACAGGTCCTCTTTCTTCTCTGTACTTGAATATCTGAAACACGCCTCAAACGTGTGGATGTTATCCAATGAGAGGAGTTGTTGGACAGTTCATTGTCCTTTCCCTGGCCATCATTCCAGGAACGTATGCAGTATCACTCCAAAGATAAATGGTAAGTTTTCTCCCAGCAAGTCAGTGACAGACTGGTTGCTCAGGTATGGACTGACTGATGTTTTCTGTCACATTACCTGTTTTGAGAAAAAGTGTTAATGATGACCGTCTTCAGCATGGTCAGTATTAAGTCTTGCTTGTACAGACAATGCAGGATGGTTACAGTCCATGGACAGGGGATGTCTTGGGAGCCATGGTTATGAAAAGAATCACAGATATGATGGACAGTGGGACATGAGTTCCCAACACAATACAGTGGCCAGATGGGCTAATTCAATCCTTGATCAATGAACAAGAAAATCTCTAGTAACAGTGGCCTCAGCTATCTTCCTTTTGTCTGAAACTTCATATTCAAGGTTCGTAAACAGGACAAAAAGAGCAATTGTGCAATTGAGGTTGGGTGGAAGATCTCTGGTAAGGCCTCACATGCAATGTAAATAAACATCATCCTCAAATACATATTCAGATGAAAACCTTAAACCTCATGCAGGAAAAAAAAAAAAAATCTTAGGTTTTTGAGTATATCTACACTGACATTTGTCATTCGGCACTAGAATGCACTTCAACAAGTGGTGGAAGCAGAAGGTAGTTGGTAGGTTGAATCTGATCTTCTGGTAAGAACCCATGAGAGGCCGTGCAGAAAAACTCCAGGCATAAATACTAACAGTATGGGTCTGGAAAGCTGACTGCAAACACTACCTTTGGCCAGAAACATCAGGTTCTGTTTATGTGTGATTTAAAATAGAACATTCCCCAAAGGCTTACTTGCTAGATAACTCAAATTGAAGAGTCTTATCCTGTCTCATGGAAATTGCAGTTTTGTGTTGACTGATGATGACTGGATTCAGTAAATTCACTGGATCATTAAAAAAGCTGAATACCAATATCTGTTTTCAAAAGTGGATTGCTTACACTAGTCACATCTGCAACCGTTGTCTCTGCATCTGATCATTTTCTGCCCTGTATTCCTCGGTGCTGACTTACACACAAAGCAAAGGCTGGCAAACTAGAACCATCACCAATACACAAAAAAAGGGCTATCAAAGTACAATACCTCCTTTCACAAACACTTCCCCATATTCTTCTGCTAGCAACAGATAGCCAGTCAATTCGTTTCTCATAGGTTCTTACCATTTTAGCAAGGCGTTTCTATAGATAAAATATAGAAAATGTAAGTTAAAAATAAACAGTTCAAGTAAGTCTTTTATTGCCAAATGCTTAATACAGAAGTAACATGACAGCATAGTAATGAAAAAATTAATGATTTTCATTCTTTTTGACAGCAGCATTTCATCCTTAGTAAAGATAATAGAGTCCATGAGAAAAACATACAATGACAGAAAAACAACAAAAGGTCTAAGGGCCTAAACTCTCCTCCTCACATTTTGTCTCGCTAGCATGTCCCAAAATAGTGGTCAAGTACATTAAGGAAAAAAAAAATGTTTCAAAACACAGTTTTTGCAAGCTTATCATTTCTTCAATAGCAATTTTAGGCAGTGTTCATCACAAAACACATCATTTAAAATAAACATAGTACTTTCAAGCACATATCATTCTTGAACACGGTATTAATTTGAAGACATTAAGACAATTTGTCCAAACTCTATAGAACATAACCTTTGCAAGCATATGTTTGCATTATATGTATGACGGCAAATCAAGCTAGAAAAGGACACTGAACTCAGGAATAAAGCTATAAGGTAGCATGCTTTTGGAGCACAGAACACAAGCATCTACTGGTGATGAAGGAGGCAGAAGCTGCTTTCATGTCTGCCAGTTAAACTTTACACTCTCTTTTGTGATCTGACTATAGAGTTCTACAGATTTCTCATCCCTCCTCCATTTTAAATAAATATTTGCCCTGCCTGGAAACATTCCCATAGCCCTTTGACAGGGCTGCTAGCGGAGTGGTACGGAAGAGAGAAAAGAAAAAGAACTAACAGACCACTATGTAACACACCCTGGCTGCAAATATCCCTAAGCAGCTTCTATTTCATTTGACTTGTCCCACTCTAATGATCTGCATTCTGACCAAGGAGGAAATCCTCAAGAATCACTACTGCCTGTAAGAATTCCAGCAGCCTTCATTATGTTACCTGTATATACATGTATCTTCACTTCTTCCACACTTAAAAGAGCGAATGAAGTCCTCTCAAAGATCCTCCATATCCCATATCATGTAAATGTTCTCCTGGTGTGCCAGTAGTTTTAAGGTTATCTATATAGTAATATCACCATGGCAAATATCCAAAAATCCTAACATCCCCGACTTAATAGTGTTCTTAATTCATCTGCAAGCTTGAGGAGAAAACTCTAGTAGCAACCTTGCTATCCTCTTGAAGAAAGTCTGGCAACTATCAGGCTGAAGGCAAATGCAAAGTAGCATAATAAGTTTGTGCAGCCAGTTCAAAACCTTAAGGTGAACGTAAGGGATGGCAGAGAACAGCGTGCAATGTAGCTCGAGGGAGATAGAAGGAAGGGTAAGAAGACATATAAAGTGTCGTCTTAGGCACTGATCTTATCTATTCTTCAAATTGGATGGCCAGCCTGTTGTGCTTGACACAATTCCAGTTGTGCTTAACATAAATGAACATGTATTGGAATAAAAAGCTGCTCTGACTGGAGACAACGCAATCAATACTTAACATAAATCTATTATATATAAGGTATTTTACTGTTCTTATTGAATTCACCAGTGACATCATCTACAACATTGTTTGTAAGCTCTCTTTTAAAGCTTCCCTTTAGACAGACAGCAAAGCCAATGCCACCTGCATAGTTCAAAAATCATTTGCTTGCTAAGAAGTTAACCAATGAAAAATTCATTTATATTACCAGAAACTCAGCCACTGAGATATTACCTTGTTCTGCCACTCGATTATAATTTAGAGATCACCACACATGCCACGCAAAAGAAACAGTTACCTGGCCTACTTTCTGTCTGTTGTATTTATCACCAACATCTCCCTCTCTGTCTCAAGGGTGGGCCAGAGTGCATAGCTGGATGTTTTTTCTACTTTTAGTCTTATTAAATAATTTTCACTGACCCCTTCAGTCTTTCAAGGCAAACTCCACATTGCTTGCTATGGAAACTACTGGGATTCCTAAAGGCCTGAAAGCCTATTGAGAAACAGCTTTTATCACATGGTTACAGACTGGAAGGCATGGAGTAGGGATTTCTCAAACTAAATGGGGCAGTCGGTATCATTGGGCAAACCTACTTTTTTCTGAACTCTAGCCAGCTTTCTAAGCCTACATAACAGGGTGTGCTCAACCTTCTTGAACCCTTTCATAAAAAATTAGTTTCCCACTAATTACCTGCTAACTAATAGCAAACAAGGCTTAAAAGCTTCCATTTTGTGACTGCTACTTTTTGCCCCAGGATAAGAACAGTTCTTGTCTTGCCCCTAGTGTAGAACGTAGAACTCTGGATCTGAAAGCACTGGGTGCCTCTGCCCATCATACCACATTGCACAATGACACAATCCTCTTGTTCTTCCCAGGACTCAAATCCCTCCACGGTATTTCGCCTTGCACATAGAGCTGCAAAACCAAAGCTGCAGCATCCACTGTCCACACATGCCCAGCTAAGCCTGAGAAGCGTAGTTTCCTCATACCACACTCACTTTGGAAGAAGAAAGAGAAAAAACCCCAAACCTCCATGCAAGCTGTAGATGAAGGGGATAAACTAGAATAATTCAGGAGAACATGGTTTGCAGCACTATGCTGGCACAATTTTTAGATTCACATTTAGTATAAAGAACAGTTGAGCATATCCTAAAACATGAAATACAAATACCTAGCTTCTACTGACACTTTAGAGTAAAGCAAAAGTATGACAACCTTCCATAAAGTAAGCAGAAATAATTTCTGCTTTCTGACTCTTAAAAAAAGGTTGGTTATGTTGAAAACACATTGAAATCATTTGCCCTTGATATTCACATTAACAAAAATACATTCTGTCTAAATGCACGGCAACAGTTGTTGGAACATTGTCAAGGCTAAAATGCTACTCTTGATAAAAGAATAACTTCAGAGTGAATTACTTCTGATGTGACCATCTACAGAATATTACCATTTCATAATCATGTAGAACATATTCGATTTGGATCTCATCATTTTACAATGGAGACTACTAGCTACTTCCCATGTGGAAAAGGTGAAGGATTCACAACAAAAAGGCTAATGTGATGTCTCTGAAAGTACAGATCAGATGCTAAATTCAGAATGTAAACTGTATCTCCAAATCCTACTGGACTCTCCATATGGACTATACTACATTACTGGTCTTAAAGTATTATAGCAGGATTTCAAACAGAAGGAGAGTGAATGCTGGATGTAGTAGGATCCACCCCAAACTACACAGGAGAAAGAAACTCACGTGTATGTACACATTATCCAAACAGAGAATACAGACTAATGCAAGATCATGATCAAGGCAACCTGATTTTATTCCTGTGGCTTTCTTCATAACGCAGACTTTCATATGCTTCTGTCACCTTCCCCACATGCAGAAATCAACATCACTGATCTGGAATACTGTGTCTTTTTTCATCATTCCCCTTAATTCACCATTCTCCCCATCTCCATCCATGGCGTTGAGAGAAGCTCACTTACCAAAGAAACTCATGTCATAGTATAATTTTTTAATCCCTCATTCACCCAATCTTCTGGATTATTTGATAATTTAAGATCAAACTTTTATCTCAAAATAATCCCTTGCCTTGCCTCTCTTTCCTATACATCTGAGGGACTAGGTTGCTATGACAGGAAGAGGCTCTGGTTTGCTGCTATGTTATGTGCCTTTGCACGTACTTTCATATCACACATCTTTCAAGTCATGCAACAATCATCCAAGCTTGCTCCTACACTACCTCCTAGCATGTTCTTGCTATGCCTCGAGTCTTTCCTGGTCAGTCAGTCACAATTAGACACTCTTCTTCATAAAACTTGTTTGACTTTCAAAGAAATAATACAAAATACAAAAGTTTTTTTTTTTTAAATGTTCAAACCAAGATGAAATGGGACAGTTCTGTTAAAGCAAGCAGGAGTACTCTATTGTGTCGTATCCTTTCAATGTACAGGCTAAATGATTCATACATACATGGGTAAAATAATGCAAATACATTATTACACATAGATCGTAAAATACACACTGCTGTATTTAGAGTCCATCAGTGCTGCTCATTTCTCTTACTTAGTCTCCTTCCTCACTACCATAAGAATCTGGGTCCCAAGTCTGACCAGATCACTGCAGACTTACATAGACAGCTGTCTGCACATGAATGCCTGCAGTACCTATATAACAGGACAATTAATGTGGAATAATTAGATGGTAATCTAGCCCTGACAAGGCCACATCACTATAGACAACTCACCTGATAGTTGTATAATACTGGCAGGTCAACATGGATATTTTTCACAGTTCCATCATACCATTCAAACTGCATCATCGCTTTCTAGAAGGATAAATAATAGTTATGTGTTTACAGAAGCCTATATAAGCTACACTAAGATGGAATTCCTTCCCGAATCATTCTTAAGAATGGCATAAGTATCTGATTTGAATCTACAACTCAAATGTCAGTTAAAGCCTGTAGAATTTCAATAACTTATAAAGTACTGATTTTAGTTAGAAAAATGTAGCAAGGAAAAAAAAAACAACAAGAAGAAAAAGAAAGGGTCCTTATCACTTACCTCATGTAGAGTTGATGATACTGTTTTTTTAAGAATAGGTACAAATTCTTCCACAGGAGAAAAGGCATAGGGAGCCAAAACTTGATAAAGGTTTAACTTTTTAGCTATAGCAAGGAACAAAGAAACTAAATAAAACACAAGCTCTGTCTTTATTTCATGTTTCATACCTGTTAAGCTTTTCTTTCTGTGCTACCTTTCAATCCATTTGTCTTTAACCAGTCTGTTGAGGGTTTGGCCAGGACACATGGTGTTTGAATAACTAACAGTCCTTCGTGCTTTGGAGGCTTTGGTAAGAAGTCGGAAGGTGCTGTATTTGCAAATTCTGTGGAAACCTAAAATGCATTTTAAGAACAACTCTTTCAAGTTTCAGCATAATTTTTTTTACCCTCAATTCAAAATATCCATCATGGAATATTAGTTTTACTTATGTTCACCAAAGTGCTGTGATTTCAACAAGCAAAATACTTTGAAAATAGCTATCATTGGTCCTCCTAAAACGGGGTTTGGGGGACAACGTTCTGTAACCTCACCGTGTTTGCCACAATGCAAAAACCCACAGGGAAATTAAAACATCACGGTTATACATACTGGCATGAAAACAGCCAATCATTTCTCTAAGAAAAGTAAGTAGGAAAAGGATCTTCGTTACACACAGATCAAATCTAGACTGCTCCATTTTCTACCTGCACCGAGTCAAAGGAACCACATTCTACCTTCATTCACACCAATGGAAACAAATCAACAAAAACTCCTATGGGGTACTAGAATTCCTTTATTTCAAAAAGAGGTAAGAGAGCTTTGTTTTATGAACAGACAGGAGTTTGTGGAGATGTTTTTTCATACAGAAGGTTTGACTAGTAAGTTTCTGAAATGACATACTTTTATTTGGGGATATAGGACCTTCTAAGTCATTTCAGGGTGACTTTTGCTCCTTAAGTAGTCTACATGGTCCTTAGTAATTATGAGGTTGGAAGAGAGATGAAAGAATTCTATATATATGGAATAGGGAGGATGAGGGGAAACAGAATTAGAAATATTATTCACAAATGACCTGCCTCCTGTCTGGAATGTCTCAGGTCAGATGACCAGATACGCAAGGATACCCAATGGAAGCTTTCAGTCCCTCTCTCAGATCAGATTTGTCCAACTCACACAACCGCCTACAGAAGTTGTGACATAGAACAGACTATTTTGTTAACAAAAAAATTCCTCACAGATTTGTAAAACAGTGCTGCCAAATTTTTAGCATTAAAGTTTAGCAACCATAGGTGAATTCAGCCACTTTCTAAACTTCCAGGCCCCTAGAAAGGACAGAGATGAGAAAAAGGCAAGAGAGATGCCTATTTCCACTTAAGACTATCTGCACAAGGTGAAAGACAGACACGAGTAAATAATCTCCACCAGATCAAAGCAGAACTAGAAATTATCCAAACGCTCCGTAGGAAAAAAAAAAAAAAATCACAGGAAATTCTTTTTCTTCCTCATCCATGTTTCATCAAGAGCACTTACAAGTTACTTTATTGAAGAAAAGACAAACAAGGTAAGAACCTCTGGTACGTTGGTCAAATAAGGCATAAAAATAGAAACACGACCAAGACAATTGTTACAGAACAAATGGTGCCAATAAGACAGAACCAACACAGAGACAGATGTGTAACAGACAGACTGTAGCTTCCTAATTTCAACACTAGTAATGGATCTAGATAAGCCCTTAAGATTTTGCAACTGATTTAAGTGTCCATCTTAATCAGGTAAGAGTATCTTTTTACTTAAAGGACTGCTGGAACATCATTTAAATGATCATGCATAAAGTTAGGCTAGCGATTCTCTTAGATTTCCATTACGATCACGGTACAATGTTCTTTTCATCGCATTTTGGTTGGTTTATAAAACTTGCTGCATTTTGGAGAATGTCTAGCAAAATGTCTCCTTTACTGGTTTTGGCCCTAATTTGCTCTTACAATGGATGGCCAATGCGTAATGTTCAAAGTTCACTTATCAAAACACATGATTAATCATATCAATTTTTTTTCATATTGTGAACACTAAAAACTTCTAGCCCTGATACTTCAAAGTACATCTGAAAATAAAAAGATACATACGTCTGCTACTCTGCTAACAAGTGAGCCACCAATCCTTCTTTGAAAAGTCTGTCTGATGCTCTTGAGTAGGTCCTTAGCCTTCTGGGATTCCTGAAGTAGCAGATGAACATCACTGCTATCAAAATTCTGTACATATAAAAATGAAGGGGGAAAAATAAGTTAACTACTATTCAAATACCAACCAAACACCGCTTTTTTACTTTGATGTACATACATCTATACAATACTGTGTGGCATAGCACATTTGAGTGTAAATGTATCTAATGCACTGCATATAAGTTATTCATTGTTTTATAAACAAGATATTATTTTATTATTTTGAATCAGTCTACAATAAGCCACTGCTTTCATCCTATTCATCAGCTTTAAGCCAGTGAACAATATCTGCAAAATTTATTGCACTTTTAGGAAAGCATTTTCAGATGCAGAAAGAATTAACCACAGGTTTATTGACCACATCCTCAGCACTTCTATGACAGAGACTTTCAGCACCAGGTCCTGCTATAAACTTCTACTCAGATGATAATTACTTTACCTTGTGAAAGTGAAGAATCATCAAAAAGAGAGAAAATGTGTTGCCTCTCTACCTGTCACCTACCTCTCCCTTTGAAGAGTAGCAATGGTAACGGCCTCTTACAGCTTCTGCAAGGTTCTTTAGAACTACCTACGTATATAAATAGGAAGAAAAATAGTTACTTTGATTTGGTAGTCTCTTCTGATAACATGGGTTGTTGGTATTCAATTGTCAATTAGAGACAGAGGAAGAATCTTTGAGGTATGTGTAGTGAGAAAGCCAAAGTAATTCTGTTTCCATTGTTCTCTTACCAGTCTTATTTTAATATGGCTGAAAAACTAACTCAGTAAAGAAATTTACAAAATAGGCAATAAGGGTCAAGTTCATTCACCTTGTGTTAAAATGCCAGTCACTTTCTCTTCCTTTGAAGGCAGGCTTGTGCTAGTCAGATCAAAGACATATCACTGAAGTCTACAAGTATAAATATTAGGCTATCCTTCCTCTGCCCACAATTACCTCTTAAATCCTTTGCTGCTTTTTTCACCTCTCCTATCCCCTCCTCTTCTACCATCTACCTCTACAATCCTTTTCCCCACAACTGCAATACCCTTACTGCATCCAATCTTCTCTTTAAACCAGGATTTTGACCGTGTCCTCCCTGCCACTTAAGTCACTACATGCCTTAGGGATAAGCTTAAACAAGCAATCAACACCTAAAAACAAGTTTCTATGCAGAAGCTAATCAAAAGTAACTGCTTATCCTTCTGCCCTCCTCTTCCTTGAGGCAGTCACTGCTTATCCTTCTGTCCTCCTCTTCCTTCAGGCAGTCACTGCTAACATCCAAACCATTGCTCATGATCAACACTGTAATTTGAGCAAGGCTGCTAGGTCTTGCACTGATGCTATGCCATACAAAAATATTCCTATCCTAGAGACTGCCGTAATCATATGATCCCACTCCCAAGTCGCTGCCTTTCTCCTATGATCCCTCTCCCTACCCACTTGTCCTTACTGCAATATTGCCTACCTGAAGTCCCCTGTTTTTCTGCTTTCACCTGCAAAAGAGCTCTTAGCCCCAAAGTCTTCTCTAAACACACGGGATGATTATCTGGAAATAATTGCTTCCCTTCAGCTGCCAAGCCTGTCAACACCACTTGGTTGCCACTTCTGGCTTTGGTATGAACCAAGATGAATACTCCAAACACATTTTTTCATGTGTGCAAATCTGCTCTAAAGAAAATACAACTCTAGATCAAGAACTCTTTAATAAGTAAGTTAGCTTCCCCACAAGTTTAGGAGAGAAGACATTGCAGCTGAATAGGAAACAAACGACAGGAGACTTAAAGAAGTAAGTATTAACACAATTACTTACAAGAGAAGCAGGATTGCTGCAATCATATGTAATAGCATGAGTCTGCAGTTTTCTCCCCAGCATACACTGCTGAGCATAGTCAGACAATATTTCCAAAGACTGATCAGGGCTGATATAAATAAATAAATAAGAAAAAAAAAAAACAAACAACAATGGCAGTAATCAAATGGGGAAAACAGGCCATACTGAAGAAGACAGGGAAGAAAACTAAGTGGGAAAGAAATAACAAATCATGGGAATGTAATCCAGTCATTTAGCATAACTTGACCTCCTCTCCCTCTTTCAGCAGTTACTGAGGTACTGCTACTGGGGTTTGGCTCTGTCCTGAAAACCTGAATTATAATAAAAGCACTAAGATTCTGTCCCAGTTCGTAACAGCTTGTAGATGAAATGGTCTACATTATTCCTTGCTAGCCCTGGAAGCTAAAAATCAGGAATTGTGGTTTTGCCCCGTGACAAACTGTGATAGAAAAGTTTTAAACTCAGATCTTCAACTGTATGTAAGGATGTCCATTGTCTTCCAAAAGCACCAAAGAAAGTGAAACTTTGCTTTGTGTTTAGAAGTTAGTGACCCACACAGCTTTCATTCCCTGAGTTTTGATGGTTCTTCATGGCTACTAAAAACCTTTCCTTCCAGCTACACTTCTGCCAGGGACAGAAATTAAGGAAGTTTTCACTTGCACATACTAAAAACTTTTGCTTTCTGTTCAAAGCAGACCTAAGCAAAACTTGGAACCTTTTAACTGAACACTGTGTGTTCAGTAAGTTCACTGAAATGTAATCTCAATCACCCTAACTAGCAAGCTTGCCAAGCTTACACCATCCCTTTTTTGCACATTTAAAATAAATACAATGATTAAATTAGGAGTACGGTAACACTCCCAGAATCCTTACTGTAGTCTTTTTCTTGTAATCCTGACTCCAGTACTGCAAGTTTTCAAATGATGGCAGTAGAACTGCAGAATTTAAGTCCATAATTTACCTAATCTCCACCTGATTTCATTTATTTAATCAGACATTTTAAGTTTTCCATCAGCACCAAGATCACAGAGAGAAGACTATCTTTGAATGCTTAATGCTATTTTACAAAATAGCATTACAAAATTGCAAAATCTAGCTCATCATCTAATCTTCCCAGAGGTGTAGACCCTTTCAGTGACATCCTTAATGATACTGAAGGATTTTTATTGATGTAACATTAGAGCTAGCAGACTCTCAATGGATTACTGTGATAACTGATCTGCAAAGGAAAAACGTAACTTCATATCAGAAAAGAGAAGATCTATAAATAGTAAAAAAGGGAAGAAATAAAGGAATTCAGCGGTATGAACTAAAAATGCATAAAACCTGGATCTTAAATTTTCTATTTATTTTTGTATCGAGTTCAGATTCTTGTACCAATTTTATATCCAAGTTAAAGCTGGTTGTTAGGACAGATAACGAATTTACCAGCTTCCTACAATAAGAACCAGAGAATTCAGTTCTTTCATCTTAAGGACATGTTTTAAGGCTTTCAGCAAATTGCAGCCTTGACCAGGCTCCAGCTGTTGTATCCACCGTCTTACTTCATGTAGCCTAGGGGGGGAAAGCAAAAAAAGGAGTATGTACATTTAATGTGCAGGTGCTAAATAAGATAGATCATGAAGAGTACTACAAACCACAGGAGCTGCTAAGATATTTTATGCATGAACAACCAGCTTGAAATCACTGACTGCACTTAAAATTTATTGCTTTTTTCCCCCTCTTACAAATCACTGCAGGCACAAGATGAAAACCACTATTTTTTATCTACAAGAGATTGCTCTAATGAAATGGAGACCGACCTTGTTTGAAACACCTTTATTTTTCAGAGAAATAAACTTACTTACGCATGAACATTGACGTTTTTTGGACTCTCCCACAGAGGTGAAATTTCTGTACTGAATGAGAGGCAGTACAATTGCTTCTTATAACATAGCTGTTCATCTATTAAGCACTAATAAATAAAGAATAGTTAATGCATTACTATCCATGCTGCTTCTAGTAGGGTTATTATGTAAAAGAATAAAAATAGTAATTTCCTAAAAACAGCTGACAGCAATATTTTCAGCTACCACAGATAAAAGCTTCCAAGAAAAAGTCATACAGATTCAAATACTTGGTATAGAGACAAAACCGGCAAACCTGTGGTAATCCAGCCAATTTGTTAATGGGGCAGGAGGCAGGGAATATTTGTTGTGCTGGTATCAGTTTCTCTCTTCAGCTGATGAGCACATGAAACAACATACTGATCTAGAATGGGCATATTCACCCATCAAGAAATTACTAAAAAATGTTTAATACATGGACAGTGCTAAACAATAGTTCAGGTATTAAGGCTAAGTCAACCAGACTACGTGGAACTTGAGTTTTCTTGAAGGAGTATTACTTAAAACACACAAATGAAAAATGCAAATAATATAAATAAAATGTAAATAATTCCTGAATGCAGGAAACGAAACTGTACAAAGTTTCAAAGTTAGACAGTAAACCAGCCACATTATATCTTCCTTCCTTACCACAAAAGTTTTATAAAAATAAAGAGCGCAATAAAGGACAAGTTTCTTTTGGGACTTCAGGAAGACATTAACTCACCAAGGTTCTGACCGAAATTGTGAAGTGCGCCTTGTTGTGACAAAACATAAAGGCATAAGGAAACTGTATTTACTATAAACAGCTCTGTGTAGAACTTGGTTCTATCTCTTACAGTTGTTTCTGTTAGGCAAGTTTATTCCATAGAGAATGCTGGTACAAGAATTGAGAAACTTCTAAATATTAATATGAAAAGTAGTATTATTATGGTACATACCGGAGTTTGTTTGGATCTAGACATTAACAAAGACTACGCTTTCAAAGACATTTAAAATATACTTTTCTACAACAGAAATCTTCTACTGTATTGTATATTATGAATTTAAGCAGATTTTTTTCTACTTAGTTCCTGGCTTGTCGTTATACAAAAGCTCCATTAGTATGTTATAATTGCCAAAGTCTGCTTTATTATTACTTACCAAAAGGTCCTTCTGAAAATCCAGTAGTCTAGGTCTGTAACTCATATCAGATACATCAACCACAAGTCCAACTTTGGTTCCTTTTATAAGGCCAAACACCTTAAAAGAGAAAAGTCATTGTAAATACTAAGCTTATCTAAAGTTTAAAGATGCTACTATTTATGCTGTACAATACCATTTAAAAATCAAATATTACCATTTTAAAATCAAATATTAGGTATTTATTTTCACTTTAAGCTTTTTAGCATAAAGATGACACAATGACAAAGCCAAGGAAAAAAAGAGAGGACTACTGGCTCCCAGTTTACCCTTACCAGTGAGTCACATTCGCTCCTTCCCAAAACAACCTATTCATTATTTGAGGGGATAAAAAATAACTTTGTCTACAGCATCTCCTTCAGGTTAAATCAAGCAACTTAAGTGGAAGCTAGATTTTGGAATGCTGCCTCTTTCTCTATTCTCTGCAAGAGGGAGTTATGTTCCTTTCCCATTCCTGAGCATGAGCACTGCTAGGCACCATAAGGGATTAACCAGCTGTGCAAGAGAGGGCACAACGGACTACAAGACAGCTCCACTCCAGTCAGAGAGGTTAAGCTCAGCATTGTCTGCTCCCGTTTAAATCGCGCTGAGAGGTCCCAATGATTAAGACTGCTAAGAGAAAGAAAAAGACTAGATCTAGAAACCAGAAAACCACCTACCAATGAAAGATCAAGAAAAACAATCCATTGTCAAGATAATTATCACTGCACGTGATGTGTAACTCTCAGTAAATAATGGAAATACATAAGCTTTCTGGAAGCCACTTTTCACTAGTATTCAAAAGTTAATTTATTCTTTAATGCTGTATACAGTTCCATTCTAAAAATATACTGCAAAGTTAAAGTTACCTTTCTGCTGTCCTGCAACAGCCACTGAATTCGCTGCTGATAAAGTTCAATCACTCTGACAAAAGGCATAGCACACATTTAGCTAAGGCATTCTCCTGCATTGTGTAACATTCAACCATTTGTCTTCCCACAAATGCAAAATCCCTTTTTAAAAATACTGTTTTCAGTGTTCTCATACAACTGGTGGTTGCAGGGCTAACCATTTAAATACTTCTTCCCCTAAAGCTGTTTGAATGATTAGATACGTAGCTGTCTGAAAAACTGGATCATTGAGATGCTTTCTAATGAGTTGCTGCCTTATTCTGTTCAGAGATAGGAGAGGGGTATTCACCACGTGTATGTGTGAACAACAGAAGCTCAGGCAAAACTGAGTTTAGTTCATTACACACAGGTTATTGTCAGGAGATGTATTTAATACAAACTGTACTATTGCTTAAGATACTCATGAAATATAACCTTGTGATTGAAAGGCAGCACACTCACTGAAGTGCCGGACTAACTGCAGCACAACTTTCAACAATTTCATTTCAAAATAGGTATAACCTGAGTTAAAACAAAGTGCTTGCTGTCCTCCAAAACTGCTTTACTTCAACCAACTTATTTTTCATACCACGTGCATAGTTTTTACAATTTGGTGAACAAAGTTTAAATCAACATTTCAAAGGAGGAAAAACTTTTTGCTTTTTCACAACACAAAAGCTACTTCTTTTAAAAAACAGATTTGCAGACAGTTTGCTTAGGTGGTACAGGGCCTGAGTACGGAAGATGGACCTTCTAAAGATTCCGGATCTTCATGACTGACACAGTAAGGTATGCTGAAGTAGTGGCACTCCCAGGAACAGTCTAACAAGTATTGTGAAGACCAGCAAAAACATTATGATTACTCTACAGTTTATTGAACCTATTCATTAAATGTTTTCCTCAATTTAAGTTTCCTTGATTTTATACATTTAAAATTCACTTAGAAAACTTTTAACTTCCACTTACCATGACTTGAAACTAATCCAAATTACAGTAAACATAACCCACAAATATGCAGCATTACCTGTGAAAACCCAACCATTCACTAGCTAAAATGAGCTAAGTGCTTCAGTTCAAAACCTGGTTGACAGGCATCTTCATTAAAAAAACAAACAAACAAACAAACAAAACAAAAACCCTCAGCTGTAGTGACATATAATTATCACCTACCCTAAATCTCAGCAAAAAGGATTTAATGCTGAGATACTCTGAAATTCCCAGAGATAACAAATTAAGATTTAAGGCAGTACCTGTAATCATCGGGGATGGGGATATAGAATCTGTTACGCATCAAAATCATAAACAAGATGGATACTTACTCAGAAAGTCTGGACTCAAAATCGGTAACAGTTTCTTCTGTAAACTCTATCTCTTCAACACCATTTCTTGAACTCCTGGAACACTATGCATAATTAGCATCAGTGATGCCCACAAATTAGGACTGACTAAAGAAAGGGCAGTGTTGCACTTACAAAATAATATTGCCTTCATTTATCAAATGCTCCAATGTCAGCTGCAAGGATTCTAAACTGTAGTTTCCTAGCCATTCTTCTGTGGTTTGCACCTTTCTAGACTGTATTTTCTTCATTTGTACTCTCTATAGATCAAATAAGAAAAAATTAAATGCAGCATGAGAAATGAAATGTGCTGTTCAAATGTGACAAAAATGTAAGTTCTAAGGATAGGTGCTGGTAGGCAGTGCATATCCCAGAACAACATAATTTTAGGTACTGGCATACTCTTTTGGATGTGGGAAGCAAAGGAAAAGAAGGTTTCAGAATACCCTCAGATTGTGAGCTAAAGGAAGGGGAAGGAGAGCTTAGTTTGGAGGAGACAGGAAGGAAGACAAGAAATAAGAGAGTTTAGTAAAAGAAATAAAAGAAATACCCCAGTGATTTACCAGAGAGGAAGAAAAATTAGGCATCTCCAAAACTCACCACAGAGAGTTTGAAGGGGTATATATTGTCTCCTGCTTTTCTAAAGAAAAATGCAATATCAACAGTTGATTTGCCTTTATTGTTTTGCCCAATTTGTTTGTAGATTGATTCATCTCTGCAGAGAAACTATATGTAGTTTCATGACTTTAGTGAAATTGTCTGTGTGTATATGCAAATATAAGTAAGGAAACATATCAGTTGTCTATCAGCTTATTTATTCCCCACTCTGTGTAGTGGTTATGTGTTACTTTTGTAGTTGCTCCATTTAGCAGGAAAACTTGCCTACCAGCAGATCTTGTGTCTTGTTGATATGCGTTACCAGCAATCCATTATCTGGTCCTAGATCAGATACAGTAACATCTTGCCATGGTGGATGATCACCCTGTAGACTGGATTTTGTGGTCACCCTACAAGACAATGAATTTTATGGGATGACTTCATTACCCATAATATTTCTGTACTGTCATAAAGTCTTTACAAGTTTTTTTCTGTAGGAACTGTTGTATACTTTGACGTTTACACATTCCATTTGATATATGATAAATGTTTTGAAGTGACATAGTACATAGTTTATACGAGCTACAGTTTTTTATTCTATATCTACATATGAAGTTCCAACAAGATTTTGTAACAGTAACCTTACCCGACTTTTTCCAAAAACTGATCATTGTCCAACAACTGTGTCATTTTCCTGATGTGTGTATCCATTATATGAATACTTAGCCTTGTTAAAAAACCCAAAAAGACTAAGTATTAGAGTAAGAAGCTTAAATACTCAGGAATATACACTATTTAAAAAGGTATTAATATTGTCAGCAATTATATGATAATTACATTGCATGTGGGACAATGGCAAATTAAAAAATAACTGATAAGAGAAGTTACAATTATCCATCTGTAGAAAACACATTTAGGAACTATTCTGCAAGTTACTTGCTAAGGGACTGTATTGCAATTAATTATACGCATGTACAGCTGCTGGGAGAGTAGTTACATAGCTCAACCAGAAAAAAAGGTTAACCAAAGCAAAAGCCAGAGCTCTACAGCTGAGCCGCAGCAGGAGCAAGGGGACAGGCAGCCGGAGACAGCCAGGCTGTGAGACGCGGGGATGGAAGCGTGTAGGGGAGCTGCCCCTCGGGTTTAGGCAATAAAATCGTAAAATCCTGCTTTTCACTTCGCTGGGCTCCCCCGTGCCCCTCCGCTCACCAGCGGGTGTCAGAGTAAACCTCTCCCCGCGCCGTCCCGTCCCGTGAGACTCGTCACCTCACGGGTGAAAGGCCCCTCAGCTCCCCCGCCCCGCCCCGCCCCGCGCCGTCCCGTGCCGTCCCGTCCCGTCCCGAGACTCTCCTCACTTCACGGGAGAAAGGCCCCTCGGCTCCCCCGACCCCGCGCCGTGCCGTCCCCAGAGACCCACCTCACCGAGGGAGAGGCTCCCTCGTTCCCCATCCTCCCCCCCCCCCGCCCTCCCCCACGTCCCGAAAGCCTGGGCTGCCACCGCGCCGGTGACAGGAACCCCGCAAGCTCCCTCAGCATCGTCAGGCCAAGGTACCTCCCGGCACTTACCCGACCCTTCCCCCGTGCGGGCCGGGAGCCGGCGGCGCGGAGGGGCCCGGGAGCAGCCCACCCCCACGACCCGCTCGGCGCGGCGACACCGCCGTGTTTTGGCGTTGCCGGTGGAGACGGGCCGGCCCCGGCGGCCGCGCGCGGAAGGAGGCGGCGCCGCTTCCCGCCGCCTGAGGGCGGTGGTGGGCGGGAGGCGCGCGCGGAGACCCCGCCGGGGACGAGGCGACACCTGCGCGCGAGGCGGGAGCGGAGGGCGAGGGGAGGGGCTGGTTCCAGTCAGCGCAGCCGGGGCCAGTCGCTTTAGTAGACAATTTATTTTGATAAACTTGCTCAATAACAAAAATACAAGTGAAGAAAATTATGTTCATTTTACACAGTTTGTATTAACATTTGTTCAGAAATCATTAATTGAAAAATGTTCTAACCAATTAGAAAACAATCCTCAGTAAAGGCCGGGGCGGCGGACGCAGACGGTCAGGCCTCGAGCGGGGAGCGCCGCGACGCCCAGGCAGGACAACCCGCTTGCAGACACCATTTCCTTCATTATTTTCATCCTTCACAAAGGTTTTAAAGGACAGCTTTCATTTTTTTGTGTGTGTGTTGGGGCAAACAGTAATCTACAGTTGTGTTCTGCAGTGGTTAAACGACGGCTCTGAAACACAGGTATGACAGGAGGGCCCTAATCTGGCGGCTTTACTTCAGCCAGAGGATGGGGCTCAGGTGGTGTTGCACACTACCAGTGTCTTCAGGAAACTGGTATCACTCGCCAGCAAGATTAACAACAGAAAATGATGTTAAATGGTTAGACTGGTGCATTCAGGGAAGCACACCCTCCCCACATCTGAGCCAAATGACTTCCAGGTGATTATTTCAGCTGAGCTCAACGATAAGATGTATACAGACAAATTAACTAGCTTTCCTTCTGAAGGTATGTTAAGTTTCCAATCTTACATTTTGTTAGCCATATAAATGACAAAGTGTGCACAAAGCACATTATGATGGGACATCAAACCTTTGGGGCAATTTTGAAGCAAAAGTCTAAATAAGAATCCCTAGTGATGCATGAAATGAGCTGTCCTTCAAAAAGTTAAATATAATGGCTGGCAGAATCAAAAAAGTTTATGTAAACACTCAACACAAATATGGGATTACCTTTGGAGAAGATTCATATGGAAACATTTGCTTTTCATGAACTGAAAAAGTCTACAGATGTTTAGGCATGTTCAATACGAACTTCCTGTAGTTTAAACCAAAACCTTGTGCAAATAAAACCTATAAATAGTCTTCAGCAGATTTTACAGTGATGCTCTTAGGTATGAAAAGAATGCACACAACTTTAAAACAAAAGTAACAGACATAAGTTTGACAGATGATTGCACCATAAAACAGTGTTTTATATACAGTTTACAAGATACGATTTTCTGCTATAAATTAATACTGTACTATATAGTACTTAGTGACCTTATTAAAAGCAACTGTTGACAGCTGTCTCTTCAATTACTGGGTGGGGTTTTTTTTAAATGCAGATGGCTGCATCTATTTCTGGACTTAAAAATGCTCAAATATTTAATCAGACAATCTGCTAGTTAAATCTCTGCTATCGTTTAATAATTCATAGCAATAGCATTGGCAGATCAGATAAATTTCCAGCCAGCCAGCCACAGTCTGGGTATGCTCCAAGATAAGTGTTTATATTTGTTTATTAAATGATGATCCATTTAATCTAAGCCTAAATCCACTGTATACATGATGTTACTGTAACTGAAATAAGTACGCTGAGGGGGAGAAATCTTAGCAGCTGAGAAACTCCTCCCCCAACCTGTGTTCCAGTTACAAAAATCTCCTAGAACTATTTACAAGAGTGAAATTTCTGAAAAAAAGAAGAGCTTTTTTTTTTTCAATATCATTTATGATCTACGTTTTAGTGAATACTTCAGCTTAGGATACAGCAGTGATAACATCAAAAATTTAGACACACATACAGCAGCTGAACTCTGCATTTTATATCCACCAACATCACTGGGGACCTCAGACTACCCATGCAGATAAAGGCTTAAATTAGGAACCAAATCATATTTAAACCATTACTTCCAAGTGGGTGCCTGGCTGTATTTACAGATTAGTATACTTTAGAAAAATTTAGCTTTCTGTAAACACTCCCTTCTACCTGTGAGTGAGCTGACTGGAAAAAAGTCGCTTATAGACCATTCCAGTGACAAGTTTGTTCAAAAATGTCAAAAGAAAAAACACTTAATTCAGTAAATAACCTTTTTGTATTAAAATACCTTGGGAGGGGGACAGGGAAGAGGTGGAGGAGGAGGACAGGGACCCACTAGGGTCTGAATGGCACGCAGCTTAAAAGAATTGTGCAAATTGTCTTATTTTCAAATACTTAAGCTTATTTGATAAGTGATTATTTTGGAAATTGCTGATTATATTTTAACAACCTCCTCATTCTAAAATACACTTTCACTGACATTTTAGAAAAATGCCTGTTTAGTAATGCAGTTGTTCTAATAAGCTCAATGAAACAGCGCTTGAAACATACAATTTTTTTTTGTTTTCATAATGAATCTCAGGTAAATCACGTGTTAACTGGAAAATAAATACTGATAGTGCAGGCAGCTTTCCTGGGACATTAAATTGTACTTTCTGCAAGGTTAGATTGAGTAGTGAATTATGATGTCTATGGAATCAAAAGTTTATCCTTGTGTTGAAAAATGAAACTACCTTTAGTGAGGAATATTTACTCCAAATTTGTGTGGCCCTTAAATCCACAATTAAAATAACAACTTTAGTAAACAAGGCATATATTATTTAAACAATTATATTGCTCAATTTTTTTGTAAAGATGAATTAATACTCAAATGAAAATAAGTTCATCCATCTTTGCAGTGGAATAATGTTTGCATTACTTTAAATGTCGCATTTTACATGTGCTAGAGAAATGTTTACCTATGGTAAAATGCTGTGCTTGAACATGTATGAATGCTAACGTAACAATGCAGTAGAAAAAGAGACTTTCTGTACAACAGTTGCTAATAATTTAAATAGTGTCAGTTTCCCAAATTTAAGGTATGACATGATCTCACTTTCTACCCTCATATACAAATAAATTACCATAAAAAGAATTTTAGCTTAACTTAAAATTGCACCTAGAAAGGCATGGGATCGTTTGTACCTATTACAAAAACTGTTAAAATCAAGGGCTGCTACAAAGAATGAGGTAAACTGAAGACTCTCAGCTATGTGGCCTTCAGAGAAATGGCTTTTTTCTATTGAGTTCTAGTTTTGCACACCACAGTGTTTTGCTAGCAAAGCGTTCTGAGTTCTTTTCCAGGAACCATTTGTGTGTATATACATATATACACATATATGTGTATATACACACACACACATACACACACACTGTATACTGCATCAGCAAAATATATATATATTTATATATATATTTATATAAATATAAGGAAGAAATCCCCCTCTAAAATGTTCCTTAGTGTTTTTCTAGAGCTTATGGGGGAGGAGGGGATGTATGTCTTCTTGCTGTTACATACATTTAGAGAACATGTTTTGATCTATTGGCTTCTTGGTGCAGTAATGCAAGATTGATCCACATTGGTGCCAAAGGCTTTGCTCATCAGAAGGAAGATGTAAAATACTAATCTCCTAAACAGCGAGGCCAGCCTCACTTGAATTCCTCTGCAACCCTCTGGTCTACCACAAAGTTCATAAATACTTTGACTTCCAAATCGTTAGACGTTAAAAACAGGAACAGTACAGTAACATGGGGCATTATGCTTCTCAGTGTAAAGCATTCTTCACTAGTTCCTATCACAGTGCAGACCTGACTGCATTAAATATGCTCAGGAGATTAGTCAGCGTTGTCTGTATTTGGTTATGGGAAAGGCTCTCCTTTTTTTCATCCAAAGTGCATAGTGAGAACAAGTCAAAGCATTCCTGTTTTCAGTAAGCGTTTGATAGTCTGATCTAGGCATCCTCCTGAGAATGCAATTCTGATGTCTTGCTCTTTTCCAAAATAAAGTCCTGCAGTTCAGACATTCATCAGCCAGGTAAACAAACTTTGCCAGCAAATAGAAGTCCTACTATTGTAAAGAAAATGGATAAGACAAACAGTACATATGAAGACCCAACCACTGTGTTATTGGGTAATTTATATGGTTGACCTCCAACTTCATTGATGTAAAATCCTATTGGAAATATTAGGGCTGCCATACAGAATAGAATCACTGCAAAGAAAAGAGAAAAGAAAAAATGGTCACTGCTGTGTTAAAGTCAAAATATTCACCAGTTCATAGAGCAGTACAGAAAAGCGAAATATTCTGACCAAACTGAAGAGCTGAGATATTCCAGTCCCTAACTTGCTTGAAATGACTGAGTAGGCTTTATCTTGCTTTTAAAACATCCCTCATCTACTCCCAAGAAAGACTAAAAGACCCCCATTTCGACTGTAATTTCAGTCCTGCTCACTAGATCATAAACTGTCTTTACAGAATAAAAATTTGGTGGATGTACTTCCACCATCATCCACAAGTTTAGACTGAGAGTTCATTACTTCTCCAGTTATTTTAGTCATTTTTCCCCAAAGTCAAGATAAACTAACATTCAACATTGAAGAAACTCCTTTTCTATTGTTGTCTTTTTCCAACTGTAGTTGCCCTCTCCCATTCTTCCACACAAATTTCTTTTCTGTAAAAGTTTTGCTAAAAATAGAAAACACACAGATTATCATTACAGTTTCTTTTAGATTAAAAGATACCAGTTTCCTAAAGTTATACAAATGTTTGCTTAAGTAATGAAATATCCTTAAGATTTTCCATTAGAATACAAGGAAAGTTTTCTGATTCAGTTTAATCTAAGCTTCTTGGTGAAAAACTTCAAATTCAGACTCCATGAACAAAGAGAACAAAGCAATGAGGCTTTTTATTTCACCTGAACAGTTAGACTTATGTACATGGTTCATGCTTACAACTGACTCTGTGTGGATGTACAAAAAAGAAACCAGAACTCCCATTAAAGCCATTCATCAGAATTACAGTATGGATTTCACAGGCCTTCAGGTATCAATAGTGGCCAACATTCCTCGCAGCACATTTCAGTACTCTGATCAAATGCAGGCGAGAACATCCAGTGTTGCAATCTTTCCCAGATGACAACTTCAGTGTTCCTGTAACATACCTTTGGATAAGTAACCCTGTTTAGTTTGAACGTAGCAATATGCAGGGCTCTACTGTCTCAACCAAGGGCATGACTTCTAAATATGACTCCTCTAAGAGGCCAGATATTCTTCACAATAAAAAGGATTAGCTTTTGAATTGGTTTCATTGCATATGCAAGAATATAAAATTAGGGGATTTTATCACTATTAGAATAACACAGAATTTTATCCGATTCTACCAGTTCAGTCAACCATTAGCACTTTACTCTTACTTCACTTCTGTGTATTTCAACTTCATTTCAGACATTATTTATTGTGAGTGGAACGTGGCACCCCAATACCCATTCAACCAAATCCAAATTATATCTTGAGTGGAGAGAGGGGCTGTGCCTGCTCTGTTCTCCCACCAATCAAAATCCACATACCACATCGCCTAACATGATGCACAGCTAACACTGAAGCCTCTCCTAGTCCTCCAAGTCCACCTATAAACCTGGCCACATGAAAAAGGAAATTCAAGCCAAGTTACAATGCTCCTGCCTGAATAAAGTGCATTACATGCTAATTTTTTCAGTCTTCTCTCAGTTAACACAGACTGCTGCTTTTTGTTAGTTAGTAAGGGACACAGGCGCTGTCCTTGTCTCCCCTTTCTCTTGTCCACCACTAAGAGACAGAACAAACTCTGGGGATGCTGTTCCCTACCTGAGCTTCCCCACAAGTCAAACAAGCAACAGTCAAAACCACTGGCAACAGTAATAGCCATCACCTTAATCACCAGTTTCTGAGCAAGTCAGCAGTGCTGCAGCTGCTTTGTTTCCAAAGGCACATAAAAGAAATTCAGCAGCTTGCCTGTCCCCTTAGGCCTTACCAGGACAAAGTCTCTAGTCTTTGCAAAGGACAAAATGATAGGCTGGAGCAGCCTCAATATTTTTTAATGTAACTTCACTACTGCTATTCCTGACTAAATACACATGCTCCAGTTTTTCCAGCTACAGTGTGAGATGCCCATACTAAAAAAAATTTTTTTATGGACTCCATGTTTACCCAAGACAAATAGTTTATCACATATTTTATACCTTAATGCTCAGAGCTTATGATTTGCATAGTACAGGTCTCAGCTTTGAGGAAGAAACACTCATGTTCTATAGAAGAGACTAGTTATGGGCATGATGAATCTGAATTCAAAAAGTGTCTAAGTAGGACTCGGGCATAAACAAAAAAGAACTGTTTCATAAACCATGATCCACATCAGAACATCAGCTGTTCCTTGCTTTCCAAAACACAACACCTTGAGTCAGGAGCAGCTGCCACCAGGATCAGCCTTTCTTTAAGCTCACAATACTGAGCAGGAAAAAATCAAATGTCCCACGAGAGGGAGCTAGTGTCTCGCTTTTAATGTAACAGCACCGGCAGATTATTAAAAGGGAAGAAAAAGAGCACAAACAAAAAACATCTGGCAACTGCACAGTTACTACATTCTTGCTCAGTGCTACCTCGTTAGGCCATCTATTAAAACAAAACCAAAGAGCCAGCAACCAGATGTTAAACATTAAATAATCTACAAATTTTTAGTCTACATGACTATTGGTCCACGTAATTCCACACTACACAATCTAATCCTTAAAGAATGTTTCCCTTTTTTTAGTTGTATCTTAACCAACAGCTGGTCCATCTGAGGAGAGAAAGCTTGGGTATGTATTTCTTGAGCAGATCTGTGTAAGCACAGAAGAGCTCTACACTTGAGTGGTCCAGAAAACAGTGGTTGATATGTGATTAGTAATGCAACATACAATTAGTAACAGTTTGAACCATATTCTGAGGATGAGTCACATTATCATAACTCAGCACGCTTCCTATTAGATCCAGTTTGTCCCGACTAGCATTCCAGTTATTTACAAAACTGTTGTATTTTTACAATAACACACAGGAAATAGCTTTAAGATTCTGAAAACAACCTGCACTTTCAAGATTAAATCTCCTTTATTACATTCAAGAACTACCCAGATGGAAAAATTCTGATGGCCTCATGGATCTGGTTGAAGAATAGATCTTTATCCCTCTCTACTAAACCACTGTTCTTTAAGGTGTGTTGTACATACATGCACCAGTGCCCCTAGGTCCGAGACCTGCTAGCAGCACCACACCACCAAGCGGAGTGTGTGCCCAGTGTCTCCTTGTGTTCCTGCCCAAGGACAGAAGGGTGCAGGTACCTCAACGCTCCCTCAGTTCACAGCAGGAGAAAAAATTAATTCTGCACGTGCAGGCAGTGTGCAGAACGCTGACGTGCATACACATTTCAAACATTTATTACAGAAGTAACCAGCCATCTTTTCTCTTCCAAATAACAGTGCATATGTTCTGCTGTGAGGGTGTCCAAGCAATTTTTCTTAGTGTGGTCTGAATTTTTAGTCTACTGAAATAGCAAATGAAAAATGGATTGATCAAAGTCTCTGTCAGGTTAGGAAGCCTGAATTATGGCAAAGTTTTGAGAAGGCATTAAGAAAAGACTGCATGATAAATTTATTTTAAAAAAAAGAAGAAAATAAGGAGAAAATCCAGACATGAAGTGCTCAGTTAACTTAGTGTGTATTCTTTTAGAAGGAGGATCGTAAGCTAGAGGATAGGAGTTTCTTATACAGGCTGTAGCACAAATGTAACTCTCCATATCTGGTAGTATCAACTCGGTGAATTTCCAGCAACATCTCCAGCAACCCATAAAGAACTTCTCCCTCAAGAGTACTTACTTAGGATTTCAAATTCTTCCTTGGGTAGGGAAATTTGCAGAAAGAACAATGACTACAATTTCTATTAACAAAAATATTTAAGTAACAAAACACAGTCATTTCTAGTCTGCTTCTGAATGGTAGCTGTCAAAAAAGATCTAGTTTCATTAATTCTTTAGCGTGAAATTGTTTTGAGTATCCAATGACAACTTCAAAAAATCCAAGATACAGCGTGTTAAAAGAAGGAAAAAGCTATGGTCTAGTCTTTAGAGGGCTCATTGTAGTACCTGCTTGCCTCTGTACAGATGCATAACATAGAAAGCAGCACCTGGTGCAAATCTTTAATAACTCAAGCAGCACTTTATTCACTGGGGAACACCGGGGACAGACGTTCGCAGGATAGCTACTGTTAGTTAAGAATGTGATTATCCTGCCCCATTTTTACTTGCATTCCAAAAAGCAAGTCCATTATACTCAGGAACATTTAAATCCTCAGAGAAAAAGAATAACAGACTCTCTGGTAACTGCTGGAAAACAGGTAGAAATATGGTTTTTCTGTCCAGCATCTCCTACCTTGATACATCTCAGAGAAGCACCCAATTCAGTGGTAGCAGAAACAGAATTAATTCCCTTTCTAGTTGTAGCAGATGGTAAGAGACCTGAATCTGTGTAAGATGTAAACAGATCTTGTGGGATGTTCTATGAATTCCTGCCACAACCAAGACTGTTGTAATATACATAAGACCACCTAGTGGCCTCCACAGAGGAGCAGCTCTGGACATTGTTTCTAATTATGAAACCTAACAGTATCCGTCCCAAGGACCATGGAAATTATGACGTTTCAGATTTAGCATAGGTTCACCAGATCCTACCTTCTGAAAGAGAAGATGGTATAAAGAGCACCCTGAAAAGGCCAGGAGTTTAGATAAATTTGAAGTAAGGCTAGCAAAAAAGGAGCTGTTTTAGAGATATGTAGAATAACAAAGCCATGTTACTTGTTCTGCTACCAACCTATGCCACTATGTCACAGGAACACCAAGAAGGAATCTACTCTCCATTACATTGTATGAATTTGGTACTACAGTTAACAGGACTGAAACAACAATAATAGTTTTGACAGTATCTATGCCTAAAGTGACAATACCTAATCACATTGGTAGGAATACTGTGATTCTTGAAAGACTCTTCTCTTCGGGAAGCGAAGGAAAACTTTTGCATTTGCCTTTAGAAGACTTTCGTCGCTCATGCAGTATGATCTGGAGGAGGGAAATACCTCTCCTTTCCACAAAGCTGTTTTGCAGAGAAGCCAGAAAGACAAATTTCTGTGCAACAAAACCACCAATGGCTGTGGAATGAACACTGTGCTAGTAAATACTCTCTCCGGTGTATCCCTTTACAAGTGTACACAGGAAAGAGAACTGACAGATCTAACATTTGTCCTTCCTGTGTCCCTTAGCTAAATAAGAGAGACAAGACCACTTTCAGCAATAATTCATATTTATAGGTGCACGGTTGAAAAATCTGGATTCATCCAAGATGACAAGGTTACAAGCAAAAATTCCATGAAAAATATAAGCTATATATTTAGATATAAATTCCAGCATGACCTGGGCAAGAGTGACCCCTTACCAGGCTCTCCTTGCTGCTGTCTGAGTTGCAAGGAAGGGGCCGAGCAAGAGGATTCCTTTGCCCTTACATAATTTACTCTAGACCTCCTTGCATTTGAAGAGTATGGAACTGCCAGTCCCAGAGCTGCCCTTGGCAGTCCCAGCAGACTTCCCTGTCTGCCTGTTGTGCCTTCCCTCTCCTACGTTGTGTTCAGAAAGTTCTATGAGAAGAGTATCTGCTAGCAGCGTGTACTAGGCTGTTGAGTCTTGAAATTGCTTGCAGAAGAGATGTAATACAACCATGAAGTTTTCCCTATCCCCTTCCAATGAGTTACATGTGTTTTCATTATACAGTGCTGCCACTTCACTGGAAGGACCTGTTCATGGTATGCCAAGTTGATTCCACATGGCTACGTTTTTCCTAACACTAATCTACACATAGATGACTAATGTGTGTTGCCATCCCATGAACCACAAAAGTCACTCTCATCAACTTTTTGAAAAATACCCAACTCTTCCTCCCATTCGCTTCTTTTCCAAAAGTGACTTTTCTTACAAGTGAGTTAAGCAATAAAATTTCCCATCATCATTGTTAAGAGGAATGCAAAGGTCACAGAGTTGTATGTATTGGAGATGAATACCAAAGATGTTGGATTTTAGAATTTTGGCAACTCAGTGATCATATCTTAAGAGAATTATGAATAATTCTGAATTGCAAAAGAACAAATGAGTATGTTTCATTATTGAACATCTCATAACAAAAAGGCAAGTGCTGAAATAAAAGAATGTCCTTCTATATTTAGACTTGCAAACCTAAAGAAATCTACAGGAGAACAAACAGCTTTAGAAATCAGATTTTTTGGCTGAAGTAACCATCACAGTTGTAGAAAACTAAAGATGCAGGGATGTGATGATTGGAGACATTTAAAAAAACATTAAAATATGTAAACCCCAAAATACAAGCTCTGAATGAAGAAAAAAAACCCTCACTAAATAAATTATGGTATCAACTATTAATATATAGTACTCCCAAAACCCTCTTTACCCTAGAGCTTTGACTTCAGCTTACTGTAAGCATCTTAATTTTATATGGCATTTTGAGTTTAAACCCTCCCTGCATACATTAGATATACATGAAATATGTATAGATAAACAAGGGCACTGGAAAAGTTGGGATGGAATATTCAGTAATACTGATGTCTGCTATTTTAATCATTCACCAGAAAATAAATAAAAGTCAATCACAATGGATACAGCATTTCAATAGCTCCATTGTCTGCAAGAGCTGCACTATTAATTTAATATGCTGTGTAGCAAAGTTGTCTGAAGGATGGCTTTGATTGTACAAGTGCCTCAGTGAAGTACCTTTGTTGAAGCTGAGCGCTTTTTTTATATTATTCCCTTCCCCAAAACAAGGTTAAATCTCATTCATATTAGATATCATTAGATGTCACAGAGTTCCATTAAACCTTATTTATGCCTGTGTAAACCACAAACTTGCATTTTCTAGTTAGTGTTCACACTACCTTTAGTGGTATGTCATAATTCAAGTCAATTTAAAAGCCCTCAGGTTTTGAGTTTTTTCATGCTGTCATCCCCACCATTAAGGCACCATTTCACAGTTGGGCTAAGCCTGTAACACACACCAAGAAAAGGAAGTTTGAAAGTTATTCCCCTTACTCATTATAATTGTTTTTATTTTCCACTAAAGTAGCCATAGGATACGTTTCCCTGTGTGGAAACAACGGGGCTGGCTAGAGGAGACTCAGCCTTTGCCATGAGGAATTATGATGGTGCTCATACGGAGCAGCATCAAGGGAGGCAGAAAAACACTGATACTCCTCCCTCCCACTGAAGCACTGCTGCGGGTCACTTATGGAAGCAAGAGTCTCAGTGCTGTGAAGCACAGCAGATGCTCTGCAGTGGGCAATCCTCCTGCATAGCCAATTAGGATGCAGATATTCTGAATAAAACACCCGCTGTGAGCATGAAGCAGGACTGAACCAGGGTCAACCCTGAATGAAGTATTCATGAGACACCTGAAGTAGGGATGGATTTCAGACTGTAGTCAGTCTCAGATGCATCAACTGTTTCCTCTTCCTAGGGGAGGGAATTTTCAGTCATTCCATTCTGCTAGGAGTAAGTCCTGGATATATGAGAGTGGGGAAGTATGAAAGACTACCAGACATGTAATTCAGGACTGACCTCTTCCATCCCTGCTCATTTTCTTAGGTCAATTAATGGCACCGCCCAAGGAAGGTAAAGGGGTCAGGCCTTCCTTTCTCTCACCTTGGGCCCACAGACTATTATTCCCTCTCAATTATAGTCATTTAAGATACCAACCGCTTGATCTTTGAAGAATTTTATTTTGCCTTCAGATGTGGTATTTAAAGAGAAGGAATATTTTGTATAGTAAGAGTCCTTAGCACTGCTCCTTGACAACACTGTAGTGTTACTTTAGACTCCACCAGTTTATCCTGCATACAGGTCAACTGTGTAGTTGAGGTCACTTACTTCCAGTGAAAGCTATCCAGCGAGCATATTTAGTAGCTTCTCTTCGCCAGTGGGAAGCCACCAGCAAACCACATGTGACAGTTAGTGAAATGATTCCCATAATGATGAAAAATAACGTAGTGACCCACTCAGGAGGCAGCCGTGGAGGAATACAGGTCCTGTCACGTCCATGGATGGTTTGACACTGTCGCACAAGGCCAACTGTGAGAGCACCTGAAAATACATAGCAGAGAGGCAAGTAAACTTTCAAAATCCTCTCTGAGGGGCGCTCAGTCGCAAACCAAAGCTCAGAATTGTCCAAAAATAAGGGATTCTTTCTTTGATGAACCTTAATAAGCCTTTCAAACACAGAGGACAGGGGGGTTATGCTTTAAACATCTATCTTCATGTTCTTTCATCATATGCTTGCACAAGTTGAAGTGAGATGGCTGCAAGCTGTATCTGGTTCTTGAGTGGCAATCAAGGTCTAATCAAAGGGATAAAGCACTCCTATAAAGCCTGCCAATATCAGCTAAAGTGGTAGCTGAGTTGTACAGAAGATCACTCCCTCATCTGTGCAAGATGAAATACTTTTATAATCTAACAAAATGAGGTGCAGCCCCCTAAAATGCCTTTAATTGTCTAATGCCTTTTCCCCTCATCTGTAAATACAGCTTTAATCCTCAAGGTTTTGCAGCATAAACTGCATTTAATTCATACCAAGGTTTTAAGAACATTTTAAAAAAACCCAACAAACCACTTCTTGACAATAACTCTTCAAGAGTCCCTCTATGCAAGAGACTGGTCAATTCTTTTGAGGGCTAGCAAGAGTTACTACACACACAAACTGGGGTATCTACACAAAAGATCTATCAAAAAGACTTTAGAAAAGGACAAGACTGGTACAGGAACCATAAAGTTTTACACAAAATAAGGTATTTTCTGTTAAATCAAAAAAATCTGATTTAAAATCCAATTCAGTGCTTTTGAGACTCATAAAAAAGCTTTCAGTAAGCTTTAATAGTGAAGTTGTCTTTATTTGGAAAATTTTAACCCAAAATTAACATGCAAGATTAAAATCCATTTATTCCAGTGTGTCTTAATCATTAAGTCCTACATTGCTCAATTTTTTCCCTTCTTCTGAACTGTTTTCCTAAATAATCACAATTGTCCTTTATCTAAATTAGGAGAAAAAACAACAGGGGATAATACTAGAGTCAACATCTTCCTCCACAAATTATTGTAAGTAAATATAGTTGACCTGTTTAAAATAAAAAGAGGGCAACTTAGAAAAAATTACAGTAAGACTCAGAAGCTTAGGTGTAGCATGTATTTTGGAAAGATAAATAACTGTCCTATTTTTTAGCTTCTTTTTGGAAAAAAGCATGGAACAAAGAAGTAAGCCAATAGTCAAAAGGGTAACCAGTCCTAGCATGCACCTCCTAGCACCCTGGAGCCAATTTCTACAAGTGTTCAGATCCTGTTTGCTTACACCTCAGCAATGAGTACCAGCAGAATCAGCTTCTAAGCTGACAGTCATTGGGTTAGGAGGCAGAATATCATGTTTTATTAGACATAGTGCTTCTGATACACTCCTAGAGGATAAGAAGAACCAAGAGCAAAAACATTATTCAATCAGTTCTGTTGAAGCATTCCTGTAACCTTTGTTCAGACTATAATTTTCTAGCCCTATTCAAATACATCCTTTTAATTACATATTCATCAACTGAAAGACTCAGAGATGAATTTTCAGCCAAAAGTTGAAGCAAAATCCTTCAAAAAAGTGTCAGTTACAAACCCAACAAAATTGGGATTTTCTACTCCAGATATACAGCAATCACACCGTTACTGCGCACCAGGATTACACAAAAGTGAGCCACAATTACACAAGCAATCTTGCACAGCTCACATACCTGTACAGTACAGAGTTTTACATGAACTGCTTCTCAGTTGCTTTTTCATAGCCTGCAATGTTTTCATTTTACATCAGCTGCTGGGGCAGAGGGGAGATGTGCATGTGTCCTTAAAAGTCAAGCTCCCTGAAACACACACATTGCAGAACCTCATACAAAACACTAGTTTCCTGTAGTTTGGGGATAAAGAGGCTATTCACTGCAATATCATAGAACAGGAAATTAATCCCAATCACTCTGCAAGACTAGGATTTAACAACAACTTTACGGTACTTACAGTAGAAGTCAGTTTTTTCTAAACTGCAATTCTAATCTAAAGAATGACTTCATGAAAATTACATCACACACTCAGTAGATGTTTTCTGAATTCAAAGACCTCTCCTGAATTCAGTGGCAATAGTTTAGTACATTTTTAACTTTGGCAAAAGCAACAGCGATAAGAACCACTGTGCTGGACTCCATTCCATTTTGTGTGTTAACTGAAACTGAGGAATAGTTGCTATACATGAGCATGTATTAGAAAGAGACGGCTAACTCATCTTTCAAATGCAATTTGCAGTTTATATTGAAGACATTTTTCAATTAACAAGAGCACATTTAACATGTCAGATTCAGAGAGGACTAAAGCTAAGCCCAGCAGTGCCACATCTAGAGGAAACAGAAGAGAACTCCATCTTGAACTACTATTTTTCAGTGCAATTTTTTTGCTGTCAACATCTACTTCTCCAAAGGCTGACTTTCTCAAAAAAACAACCAACTAACCCACAACTGAAAATGAAAAAAAGAGAACCACCAGTTAAATCTCTGAATTGTGAGTACCAGGGTAGCATCCCTTTTGAAGACACAAGGATAGCTGCAAGAAACTACTCAGAGCAGAGTTTCCTAAACATTACTTCTCATGCCCAAGTGTGTTCTTCCACTCTTTTTTTTTTCTCCTTTTTTTTTCCTTTCCTTTTTTTTTTTTTTTTTAATCAGAGTTTTAAAGCATCAGCAAAGAAATTTCAGGATCTGCCATTTTGCAGGAAAAATACTGAACTTTATGGTTAAGCTTTCGCTAGCACATACTTAGTATTTTCCCTTAACTCTGCTTCATGGATTACAAATTTGAAGTGGATATACTCCATATTCAAGGTTTTGAACCTTGAGTCTGCAGACTCTAGGGAGGCAGATGGAGGGCAAGAGAAGGTCTGTGAACTATTTCTAAAGGTTTCACAAAGGTAACTGGGAGAAACAACTTCATTACGTGCTCATAAATTTAGTTCAAGTTCACTATACAGGGACACCTCACTTGTGTACATAAACTGGGCAGAAGGAAATTAAACTTCATAGCTTGCTCCCATAGTGACAAATCTGTTGAACGTAGACTTCAAAAGAAGTCTCTGGTGTGGAAAGAGAGTATTTATTTGCCACGAAATTCAAAAGAAGAGTGTGTTTACATGGTATTTTATTGTCTTGGTCCCATTCTAAAGCAATCAAGCAAACAGTTGCCAGGCAGCTGCCAACAAACTAACTTGTTACAGAAAATCTTGTTTAACCTTATCTAGTCTATCATTGAAAGGAGAGACAGAGATACTGAATCAAACAGTCTCCTTCTGCCTGCAGTTAGAGAATAGCCCAACAGTCCATCTCAAGCCAGTCACCAAGTTCCACTCTGATCCCTAGGTAAAAGAGGTTTTTAGTCGTTCCCTCAGAACAATTCCAGCATAATTGCTGAAAATCTAAGCACGTAACACAGGTATAAAACAAACAGCACAGCTAATGCTAGTAGATTAGGCAGCTTAAAGATGGATACAGCCCTAAAACATGTGCAGTGGAGTAACCACGCCTGCCCATCCTCCACCTCCCAATGCCCGTACTGCACAGCCATCGGGAGCTATAATGACAACCTGGAGACGCAGAGGGCCGCTCCCTTTCTCTTGTACGCCTCTCCCTCTGTAGCTTCCGAGACTGGCATTATGCAGGTCAGTACAGCTAGTGCAAGAGGTGATTAGGATATATATTTCTAATTACTAAAAATGAGATTCAGCCTTGATCAAAACAGAGAATGCTGCACTGAGCAAATGTCAGTGAAGTGGTCCTTACTCTTTTCCAGTAGATCTGTTCCCTGAAGTGCCAGTGCATTTCAAACACATTAAACAACCTTGCAGTAGTGACAGTCTCACTATAACCAGGACTCCAGTTTATACCAGTGAAAGATTTCATGATCATATTCCTACACTACCTCACCCAACTCCTCCAGACCACCAGTAATGCTCCTTTTCTGACACTGCATATTTTTACTAGAATCAGTAATAAAAAGACTCTTTAACAACTACATCAACATTTGGGAGCATTGCTTGTTTAACAATTAAGTTTCACAAAACCATTGAGGGAAAGAGGGGAAAAGGCACCAAACCAAAGAAAGGCAAGCCCTAGTTTTTCCCCTTTGTGCAGATGTGCGGCTGCCACGGAGCCGACCCACAAGTCCCACTCCAGCCCCGGCGGTGCTGAGCCATCCCTCTCCTGTTTCCGTGGTAACTACAGAGCCACCAAGGAGCAATCACACGCTAGGAGAGAAACAAAGATTGCTGCAGCCCTGTCACTCCCCCACCTCTCCATCACTTCTGAATTATTAAAAGTGGCACAGCAATACCATGGCTGGAAAGCAGTAGCATAATAACGGCTAGTCAGATGTTTGCTGTTCATCTATTATTTGATTGCCAGAACATGCAAGATCAAGCATGCCAGATGGACACAGGAGAGGTGCCACTGCCGTGAAGAGCTTACCATAGCATAAGAAGCAATTAATATGGTAAAAGCACGATGCAGTGAACGAGGTGGGGCTCAAACGTTAGAAGGTCACAGAGCTCAGCAGCTACGCTGCCACTTGAACATACAAACCACAAATCCTCAGAACTGCTCTTGCTCATGGAGCTTGGGGTACCTGCCCCTCTTCTGCCCTCCCCTACTGTCCCCACTTTAAAATGTCCTTACTCTTTCGCATTGTTTTAGAGAAAATGCTATTCCTTGGGTTTAAATGCGTCTGCAACCCTTTATATTCCTTGACAAACAGCCTCCTCACTCTTACCTTCCATATATCAACCACATCCTTAGCAAAATGCTTATTACTAACATTAAATAAATATTACGGGCCAATATGCCTAGTGACGAGGTTAAAACATCCAACCGCTCCCAGACAGCCAGCCCGCTTGCCCTCCCTCCCTCGCTGTCCTGATGAGATGGCGTGGTTCTGCTAGAAACCCCAGTTGTGACTGCCAGACAATTTCTGCTCAAACAAGATACTTTTCTTTAGTGTACTGTGGACTTGTTAAACCATCTTTGCTAAGCGAAGAGCACAGTTTACAGGGTTCCTAATGAGGTGTTGGTGACGTAAATCTTCGAGCACCGCCAATGTGGCAAGGACACTTTTATGTTTTAGTAATGAGCGTAGTACATGGAGCTATGTTATTTGGGCACACTAAAACATTCATTGCTGCCGGTTAGGTAACAGTCACATGCCAGAGAATGACATATGTAAAGTAAGGGCAGCACAGTTAAGCCATTCCCTGTAACTCTTATTGGGCCACAGACAAGGACAGGAGGAAATGAAGTTGTTCTCGAAAAGTTTCTAAGTTCTATCCAATTAATAAACTCGAATGGAAAAAGGTCTAGGTCCATCTAAGAGGAGGTACAGGCTGCAGCTATTTAGTGTGCAGCCATAGCTTCCTACCCAATCCAAGTGGAAACTTTAAAGGTCTAAAGAGAATGCAGTGATTTGGTCATGGCACACTAATTCCCTGTACCAATGTTGAGGATAACCATCAAGTTGCCTTCAGCCACCTTGCCTTTAACATGTCTGCTGCTCCTTGCCTGCAACCAAGCCTCTCTGACAGAAGACCGCTTTCAAAGTGAGCGAAGCATAGCCCAGGAATTCCTGAGAGGAACAAACAACAGAGCACGGTAAGAATAGTTCCAATGCAACTGCCCGTAACAGCAAACAAGGAGGAGGTATTTCCAGGAAGAAAATTTTTCAAAGTCGTCCAAGGAATTTGGCAGTTTAAGTGGGATGTTTCCCAGCCTTACATATGGAATTTATTTGCCTGCAATGGGCAGTTTAAGTGATGTTACTATATAGAGGGGGAAGAGAGAATGACTTATTTAGGTTTATTTATATGCATTTTCTTTTGAGGAAAATTTCTATTAATTCTATATTCCAGGTATTAGTTCCTTGGAAACAGAGTACTCTCCCTTCTGCTTTTCCTGAAATCCAGGGAACTGACACTGCTGATCCTTCCCTACCATAGCCTGGGAAATCACTTCAGGGTGCGTACAGTTAGTTCTACTTATTCCAGTATGAAACCCCATCAGAAATCAGGCCCAGTACCCTCTCTTATGAGATTAGTCATGCATAGAGTAGCAATGCAGAAGGTTAGGGAAAAAGCTATGCTTTTGCAGGATGTGCACCACTTCTGGTGTGAAGAGGAGAAAGATATGGTACCCTGCTGGTTTGCAAAGCACTTCAAAACCAGGGAGGAAAAAAGGATTAACAACACTGGAGAAGACCTCTTGATTCTAAAAGGCATGGTCCATGTTGTAATAGTCAAACAGAATCGCAGGGTCCCTGTATGTAAGGTCCCACTGAATGACACCCACAGGCATAGCTCGTATCATTTTTTTGTATCTACAACTGCTCAGAATTATAGCCTTGTAAAAGGAAATGTAGTTAGTTCTCATCTAAATTTTTGGCCATTGACCCATTAAAGCAATTTAAAAATGTTTACAGCTTCAAATAACGTCATATCAGAGCATTCTGTAAAATAGCACATACACATAACTAACTGCGGCTACGTAGCTATAAGCAAGTTGAACACCCTTTCCTCCACTTTTTTGCTTAGGTCACTGGTGCAGGACAATACAATAACTGGATTATACCTAAATAACTATAAAGGGTATATAAAAGGATCAAAATATAAGATAGGATCAACTGCCAGTTTCCAGTCAAGTACAAGAATACCATATCTGCTACTATTCTAACATAAATAATTACTTCTTTGTGAGGGAAGGGGGTAGTTTCAATGGATGCTCTTTAGCACTTATGCCGCTAAAATAACTTCAAGGTTACCATGCAAGTACAGTATTCAGGATGTGGCATGACAGATTGATTCTTTTACTGCGGATGTTCCAGTATGTTGTTGAGTTAATAGATTAAGAGGCAACCAAGTTCAGACTTACTACAATAAGATTTATGGATGTTAAAGGATGATCTAGAGAAAGGCTTAAAAGAGTAACAGAGGATTAAGCACAAAGGCACTGAACATAGAGGAATCAAAAAAAAATGGATTATATATTATCTTTCCTGTCCTTTGTATGCTAGATCTTATGCTTTTAGCATTCACTAATGATTTGTCTCTCAAATCATCTAATAGGTATTGTAACCCTGGAAGAAAAGCTTTGGAGTTTCTCACTTTGAAGCAGACTGGATGCAAGATCAAATCATATGACCACTGGATATTGGTATGAAACAAACACCTAAAAAGTATTTATACAATGTTAAAAGATCAGTTTTAATAAAGACCTACATTTACTTGCAAAGTCCTTGCTGTATCTAGAGTGCATCTTTTAAGAGCAATTCAAATTAATATTGCAAGATAGAGCATGTTATTATATAAGCTGTTATTTCTCTTCTACTCCATTTATCCTCTTCTCTGAAATCAGAATGTTCTCTCCCTTTCAAAGCAACTTTGAAATGCACCATCCTTCTTGCTCTAGAGATTCTTCTTGTTTCAGAAACTGACTTTCTTAAAAATACTCATACTGGCAACAATAGGTGAGGTAAGGTCCCTAGCTTCAAACCCAGCTTATGCTGGCTATGAGGAACCTACTGAATTCTATTTAACAATCTAATGTCCAGAGAATTTAATTTATTAGGTACCATTTTTGGCACTCTTTAGAACTCCAAAGCTTACTGGCTTTTATACAGAAGAATTCTCATTTTTAAAGTATAAACTCAATGTTAAGAGAGTTGTGGTGTATTAGCAGAAAAGCCTGCCTTGCTGCAGAAGACCATCTGGTGCCCGAGCTGTCTCAAAAGTTTTCAATTCAGTGTTTGTATCATGCCTAATTCAAACCAAATCCCCCCTCCACAAAAACCACAGTCTTCTCCCTCCCTCCTCTGACCCACAAAAAGAGAAAAAAAAAAAATCAGGGGCCATGGATTGGGAAAGATCCTTATGACTTACACATATTAGAAAAATTTATTACTACAGATGACAATCATTATGATATACAAGCTGTAAGCGATGTTTAAATTGCAGACATTTGGACCAATAAAAAGCAAGTTTATTTCTGAATTCCAACATACAAGTTTCAGTGCCATGCTGCTTGTGTACTGAGGTGGGGTTTTTTAATGTTTGGGTTTTTTTGGTGTGCGTGGGTTTTTTTGGGGGGGGTTTTGTGGTGGTTTTTTTTTTTTTTTTTATAAGAGCTGGACCACCACACACTGAAAGTGCTATCCTCAGGCAACAACCAGGAACAACTATCCTGAGGACATAACAAAGGCTCTGCATGTTCTCACGTATCAGAGCCAAGAAATCTGCCCACGCTGAAGGTGTTCTTTCCTACTTCAGAAGACAGCCTTAATTAAATGTTGGTAAACAGGATCTCTAATAAGTTGCATCCTTCTGGTTGTTTATTTTCTGACTCTATAAGCATTTTCACAATAGGATAGTGTTGTCAGTGACTAGAATCTTTACAATTTCTGAAGTGGCAAGGGTCTGGAAAAAAGAGAGAACTTTTTTAAAAAAAGAAAACTTAATGTTTTATTTAGCTTAAAAAACAAACAAAAAAATCCATAGTTATTTCCATTTTCCCCCCAACCAAAATAGTTACTCAAAGTTGACAAAATTCACTGCCTAAAAAAAGAAAGATCAAAGGCAGTGTCAATATTTGAAAGTGATTTTTCTAGTCAGCTACACCAGTTTTATGCCATATGTTCAGTTGAAAGCCAGAAGCTATGACACCTACAGCTGTTCTGCCATTTAACATCTGATGAGCTTGTGTTCTTTTTAACAGAGTTATATTTGGCTTCAGACAGAGCTGTAAAATGATACCTCTCCATCCAATACACCACACAATCCCACCTAAACCTTCTCAGAAATGGTCTGCTAATCACTTCACAACTGTATGGTTGATGTGCAGGCTCTTCGAGGTTGGCTATCATCTACAGGAGCCAGTGACGCGAGATGGCCAGGCTGGGTCAGTAATGGCAGCACCAGAGTTTGCTATGGGTAGGAACACAACACAAGCAAGAACACCGAAATTCTGGATCTTCACAATTTAGTGGATCACCTTCCACATAGGTGTCTTATGCAGTGGTCTGTTCACGGGCTGGCAAGATTTGGACTTCAGAGCTCTCCATTTAACTCCTGCATATCTAAAAGCACCATTTCACCAAGGCAGTTGAGTTTCAAACTTAACAGATGTCCAAGCAGATCAGGCCAGATATACCAAAACCCCCAAATCACACCAAGTAAAGCATCCTATTGTTCTCTCTCACTTTATTCATGAAGACAAAATACCTGTCAACCTTCCTGTTTACAATCTAAAGCAATTTCTCCAGCCTGGTGACAAGGGCATTCAAGGGTAGGGAGAAAATTCAGGTTCTGGCCCTGCCCTCAAGATTGCTTGTGCATTTTATCAAGTGAATTCAGGAGGAATAAGCATCATCTTCCTCTGTCAGCCATAACTGTTGTGCTTTGCGCTGATCTCAGCTTGCATCAGATGCTCCAAGGACACCCACTGATCTGGCTGCTCCATGGCCTTATGAATCACCCAGAGGTGTAAGGTGAAAAGAGAAGCGTTGAAATGCCTTTTGGCATTTATATGGTTAGAAACATTTGCAAATTTTAGGTGTCTGCTCTGCAAACTATCAGCCTAAATACACCTTATATGCTTGAATGGTTTCTTACAGCTGAGCCCAACTTTCTCCTGGTCCACTGCTGAGAGCAAATTTTAGACCCAGGTTGCCAGAAAATACAACAGACCTTGCTAAATAAAAAACAAAATACTCAAAAAGCAAATAAAATGTACTAACAATTTGGTGGCAATTTCTTTAAATCACATAACTGATGGCAGGACTGTATTAATAACAACAAGGACATGAGAAGAGAAGTTTGCAGGCAAAAGTAATACCTTTTATTAGAACAACTAGAACAATTGGAAAGATTAAGCACATTTCTGGTCTTGCAAGCCCCTCCTTGGACACACAAGTTTCCCCCAATCTACTAACTGGTGATATAAAAGATACTATCTTTGTCTACTAGACTTGCTTTATTCAGTAAGGCACCTTTGTCAATTGAAGAATGGCACCTGAATGTCCCAAGACATATTTCATTGCAATTGGAGTAATATTTCAAGTAGAATAAAACCTAACCTTAGTTTTTATTCCTAAAGGCACTTTTTAACTGTTGCCAAATCTGTGTATGACATGCTTGTAACAACTGGCAGTACAGGTTAAACTGCACTTTAAATGGGGATTAGGCACAGGGCCAAAGAATTTATTCCCTACAAGTAACACTTCATGTGCTGAAAGACAGACTGATGTATAGCTTAACTACATAGAATCTGTCCTTAAGGACAGCCAGCACAGTTTCCTGACTGATTAACATTTTAAGCCCCCCAAGTATAAAAGGTAGCTTTAACTTTTCAGGCAAATTGGAAACAAACAAACAAACCAAGACTTCTGCAGTAACAATTCTCAAATTTAGGCATTTACTTGTTGTTCCCATCACAACAAAACCATTAAAAACAAGGAAGAATAGGAAGTTAGGGAGCATATTCAGGATTTATCCTGAAGTTACATTTTCTTAACCCTTATGCTCGGGCAAGTCCTTATTTTAGAAGCCTGCATAATTTAAGCCTGAATTATTTAGGCAATTAACAGGTGCTGTCTGTGTGGTGATAACACTTTCTCCCTTATCACAAATTGGCATCTACAAAAATAGACTGTAAGAGTCTGGAGAGGGGTTTTTTTGGCTAGAATAAAAGAAGACAGACTACTCCTGAACAGTTAAATTTGCACTTCACTGAAATAAAATACAACTTCATCTTAACAGCAGGGCTCAGTCCTTTCTGAACAAGCTGGACTATTCTTGAAAAGCAATCAGATGTTATATAGTGCTCCAAAGAGCATATCTGTTAACATATGTTTATACAGTTGTTATACTGACATTCTGAAACAGAATTCTCTCTAATTTTAGATTCAATATAAACAGGCAAGAAATGCCCTGCCTTTATCACCAACTTTATCTTACTGAACATATACTTACAGAGAGCATTTACCTCAGATTACATTGGGCATAAGTCAACAGACTTCCATTTGTAAAATAGCAACTACTACTTCTAGCCTTTACTCTCTTTATTTCACCATTTTTCATGTATTAAGCTTCAGGGTGCTTTGTGTAGTTGCTGAGTGACCCAATAATATTCCACTGAAAGAATTTATGAGACCACATTAGAAAGTCTTGGCCATTCAGATCTTTTCAGGTTTCCTGTACAATCTTGTTGCATAGTTTTTAAATTGAATTAAGTGTGGGTTTAAAAAACAAAGTGAAACATGCTTCTTCCCACGAGTTTCTACAATGGAGAGCTACATCATTAACACATGAATTTAGGTGCATGATTAGTTTCAGAACGGAATTCAACCTAAGGAAAAAAAGGTTCTTTCTTCACCCTTGTGACTTCTCTTCCCCCACAGCATGCAACGCCTACAACGCTCCTTGCATCAACAGGCACAGAAGCTGCAGTGCATTTTCTCCTCTAGAAGAAAGGAGATCAGCATCTTCCGCTGTGGCAGTTCTGGAGCTGACACTTTCACTGACTGTAGGAATACTGTTGGTTGCTGCCTATGCTTAAGAAAAGGTATCTCTTAATACTGCAATTTATAATATCTCTATTTTGCACAGAGAAGACTGAACATTAAAGCAAATTTTCAAGTCAAACAAATCACCTTCTATACAAAAGTCAACCTTCAGGAAATTTGAGGTCCATGACAACCTCTTATCAGTTTTCTTCGCTTCGCTTTGATATAAAGACATTACAATTAAAGGTTGTGTATGTTTGATGCATTAAACTCATACTGATGAAGTTACAGATAAAACTGTTCCCCCTTACTTGTACATTTGCCCTGCCTATCATGGAAGTTAGGATCCATCTCATTTCAGATGTATACAAAGATTTTATTGCAGAAAGCAAGCAGTTTCACCGAGACATCCTAATAACATTAGTATATATGCCATCAATTTGAGAAGTGTAGAAAGAATCTAGATTCAAAGCAGCTCTTTTGAAGTATTCACAGCAAAGCCATTCTGAGGCACACTGAACAATCAGTTTGTCCCATCCTCCCTTATTCTGATCCCATACCTATTCCTTAAAATACAACGAAATTACATTGCTGCCAATAGCTGGAAGCAGTCACAGCAGCAAAAGTGGAAACAAGGCAAGAAGAACCTGGGCAACGATTGGAGAGCAAGACAGCAGGAAACCCAGAAATGGGGACTGCAGTACTATAAACTGGGAAGTTGGCTCAGTGATGAGGACTACAAAAGTAAACTACTTTACTGCCTATGAACACTCATTTGATTATTAATTTCTTGGACATACCAAGCTCAGAGACAGCTCAGCCCTACTAATGCACTGTCCAAACATCTGCAAAGAATTGCTCATGGTCAAGTTCAAGGCCTAATGTGAACTATCTTCAACTGGACAAATATTTAAACATCTAAGTGGGTTATTAATCATTACACCTTGAGAGACTGTCATCCTTAATAATTCGAAAGTGCTGTGTAATTTATGGCACAGAACTGCAGCTACCACGAGGCTCTTGGGTAGCAGCCAACTGTTGCTTATCGCACTACATTGCATGGATGGGAAATGCTGGCTTCTGACACTGCAGTAAATCCCTGGGAGGCTTTTGATGCCTTCACAAGGGAGCATTTTAATTCATCCCAAGGACCCAGACATAATAGACTCAGTATGCTTTGCTCAGAGAGGTACTAGACTCTACATACTCCGCAAAATTTTGAACCTCTACCTCTTAGCAGCTAGTGTTTGATACTTGATTAGCTCATCCTGCAGACAAACCATCACAATCAGGCTACGTTTCCTAAGGTACCCAAGAGAGATCAAGCTCTTGTAATCAACTCAATTTACAAGATTTAAAAAACACTTACAAGATAATGCATCAAATAGGAAATCAAATATGATATAACAGAAAGAAACCAAGAGCTTCACCCTGAGAAAGGATGTAACCTACAACTGTTAATTCCATATAGATTCCTATGGAATTAGGCCAATATAAGTGCTTTGCCAGTCAAATGCTCTAGCTTGTTTCCCCTCTCCTTAAAATAGACACGTACCCTGCACAGATCCTCTTCTTGGCCATATCTCCAGTTTTTCAGATCTGTGTATATCTCCATCAGTCAGAGGCTTGGGGAAGAAAAGTGAGATTGAGGAGAGCAGCTGGAGCACACATAAAGGGATTGCTGCAAAATTACCATAGAACTTTTTTCCTGCATATAGCCCTCAAAAAAAGACTTTGTCCATTACTAAATTTGTAGACACTGTGGATTACAACAAAAAGTTATGTAATAATAAATTGATTTTAAATCTTGAAATTTTATAAACTATAAATTTATGATAATTTATCGTTTTCCCAAATTAATTTGTGCAAGAAAAAAACCCCAGCCTCCATATTGTATTTGTTCCACCATACTATAAAAGTAATTTTGTATTTGATTTTAAAATAGATAGCAGCATTTAACATCTTCAGAGGTCAACAATCCTCCTCATCCACGAGTCACTCTAGTTACCTTCTTCTACAATATACAGGTACCAACCATTGCTGGAAAAACATACTTGAACTAGGTGGAGAACTCCTGCGTAAGATGAAAATCCTACATACTGTACTGCAGCAGGCAAGAAAAGTTAGTTCTCTCTACTGTGTTGCAAGACTAGTAAGAAAATAAGTGGGAAAAAGTTGAGCTGTTGTGAGGTACCTATAAAAAAAAGTAGGTCAAGCTTAAAAGTTTGACCTACTGATCTTCTTTGCTTTGGCAAAAGTACAAATGGCGTTTACATAATGCTGCTCACATGTAAGCACTGGCTGGAAGCTAAACGATACAAATGTTTTTAATAAGCCTCAGTCATTAACAGAGTCCCATTTTTTTGGACTTCAGTTAGTTTTAAATCCTTGTTTTGCAGTACATTCTATTGAATCCTTACTTTTACGATTCGTATAATTAAGTCACTCTTGTGTTAATCTCAGTGTCATATTGTGTCAACAAACGTAATACACATGCCTAAAATCAGCTCTAAGTTAATTTAAAAAGTCATCACTAATAGCGAAGCACAGATAGTTCCTGAAGCCACAAAGCTGAAGTCTCAACAAGGTACCTTTCCCACAATTTGTACTGTCTTTAAAACAGATTTACAACTACATACTTCTTGAGTAAAGCATAGGATAGACAGAAAACAAGATCTGTATCTGCACATAGAGAATATAATTCAGCTCTATAGTAAATGTACCTACTGCTGTGAAGTAAATACGTTGAAAAAAAAAAGTTATTCCAAATACATGAAACTCAAGTACCTTAGGAAAAACACCTACTATCAGAAAAGACAAATGAAATAGCTGTTATTCTTAGAATTTTTCCTGTTTAATAAAGAAAACCGTGACAGGAAACAAAAGTTTTTTTAAAAAAAATCAAATTAAGCTTTTCTGGTAATGCTCAAAGGGGTTTCTATGATAAAGATGCCACCTCTATTTTACAGAAGAAGTTGAGGCATTACCACAATAACTTCCCAACATCCAAAGTTAGTTGTGCCACATGCTAAATTTGAAAAGAAAATACAAGTTACTGACTCCTAGATTTGTACTCTATAAATCAGGTATTTCTTACCTGATTCTTTAACACTAATTAGAGAATGAGGAATTCAACAGGATTTGGTGGAACGCAAACTAACAGTTTTGTACCTTCACACACTAAAGAGAAAACAAAACATTCACCTAATAGAAGCAGTATTTCATTTTTATTTGTTAAAAAGCAGATGTAAAACATCAGTTCCTCTATGGACAAAAACAATCGGCTCTCTCATCTCTGCTCTGGCAGGCTCAAATGACCAGACTGACACAGCTCTCTTTCATGAGATTCTTCCTACACATAAAATAGTTCCATATGTTTAAATGTTGAGTGGTTGAGCAAGCACAAAATTAATTCATTATAACAATGCCTTACTATTAATTTTTCTTGTGCCTTAAGGCCTGGTCAATTACAGAACCCAAGCACAATTCAAACTCTGCTTTGTCAGATTTTTACATGCACTTGAAAGCCATCTACAGTCACAAAGTGGAATGGAAATATTAAAGATGGCACTGACACTCCCAGTCCAGGCACACCTATTAACAGACTGCTCTTGTTACGAGTATTCGGATTATTTGGGGTTTAGATTCTTTGCAGTCCTTACTAGTTCTTACTTGTTTTGTATTGTTGTTTTTAAGGCACTGGCAACATCTCTAAAATGCAAGTCCTGTTAGCAGTGCCTGCATCTTACAGCAGGTCCTAATCCCCCCATTGTCCAGAGCAGCAAGGTATCACAGAGCACCACCTTTCCCTCTTTGCTCACGCACCTGGGCACATCTACCAAAAGGAAAGTCTTTTCCTAGAAATTATGTTCCAGAACCTAATTTTAACACGCTGATGTTCAGATGGCTTTGGAGATGCTCTGCAGCAGTCACTTCTTTCTAGGGCATGATGGTACATAATTCTTCATTCTCTGTATCATCACTCCATATTTTTTTTTGTATTCTCAGCATGCAATCCAAGCAGGTTCATGAAAGGGAAAATAACTTCTCCTGTCACAATCATTACATTATACAGTACAAAAAAACATTAGGAAAAAGCAATTTTGTAGAATTGTTTCCTATCATGTCCCATCATTCTCTACAGAGAAGAACTGTGAGTTTTGAGTATATTGCAAGGTTCTTAACAAATGACCACCAGAACCCTTCTACAGATGGTATTTGAAAAGACAACTATCCATAAATCAAAGAAACAAAACAAAACAGTGGACAGCACAATGATTGCTCTATACCATGATTCCCCCCCAGAGAAGCACTGTACATTACCAATTTCTCAGCACAGGCCCTAAAGGGCAGAAGTAAGTGATAATACGCCATACTGATTTTTACATATCACTACTTTTTGAGCAGACAACTGCATTTAGAACAACAGTGCTAGCTGGAACTCAAGTTTACACCCTCTTAAGTTGTTGATGCTTTATTTATTCTATTATATTCTATTCTATTTAGAAATACTAGTTCATTTGAGTACCTTCATGTGGTCCTGGGTTTATGCCATGTATAGTCAGTGCTCCAAGTAGAGAAAAGTATTTCAGTGGCAATATGGTCTCAAGCTCAGCAGAAACCGGGACGCACTGCTTGGTTATATCACCTGTGATAGTTCGTTAAGCTGATCCCAACAAAGCTACAGCTCCTGTTGGAACTGTGGAGCAAAATTCCTCCGGAAGAGCTATCACATGCAGAGGAATAACACTGAACAGCAGTAATTTGCCACTTAGTACTAGACAACTTATTTCACAGGAGCAGGGAGTTAACTGCCTCAGGCCTGCTGGGTATAGCTTTCTCTTATATAAAGGACCATAGATACCACTGAATCTGGAATCGCACTTCACAAATAAAAAAAAGCAACTGAGTATGCAAACCCAAGAACTACCCATAATACTTTGGAAGATACATGGAAAGCCATCATTTGTAAACAAAACAGACTATTTAAAATAAGTGGCAATGTTGTAGATTCACAATTTACTATCATACTGTTACTGCACAGCACGGTACAGAAGGCAGTTTAAATGAAAAGTATAATTCCTAACGTAAGTGACCTTGAGGCATATGCCACAGATGCAAGATGAAACTGGAATCTCTGCTGAACACTACTATCACCCAAGTCAGCACTGCTGTGCTTACGCCGAGTGGCCTGGCCATAACATTATACTGTGTGTCCCGTTGTGATATATGTATCAACATAAGAGGATGTGATAAATACTTGCTTTAGAAGTCACCCGTTAGAGTTTAGCAGCCTTAAATTCTGACATCTGTATTAACTCAATGACTGCTATAAAAAAGGTACACGTTGTTCTGTAAATTGGAATCAAATGAACAATCATGCTACATAGGAAGGGATGACTAAGTCACATAAACAAACTGATAGCTTAGCTTTCTGAAGGGGGATTTTATTTGATTAAATTCTCCTCTTGAATTATTTGACCTATCCTAAAAGCATTTCAAATTGTCACACACACACCCCCCCCCGCAGCTTTTAACATGTCTAATTTCAACCATGCGTACTATTCATACCCTTTTCCCTACAAAAGGGTTGAGAGCTGAAGCTAGAGCAACTTCTATCCCCTCTCCTCCCCTACTGAAGACAAAATATCAAAATCATTAAAGACCCTCCCACACAAAAAAAGGAACATATGGAGACAAAACTATCAGCTTTTAAAGTTCATCGCAAAAGAAGTGTAGATACAGCAGCAAAATTCATTACTACTGAAATCAGTGGGAGCTTAGGCATTGGCTTAAATTAAAGCCAACTCTGTCCTTATTTCTGGCATAGAATATCAGTTTGATAAGAAAAGGATGTCAGTGCAAGAATACTGAAAAGCCACTGGTTTCCAGATTGAAGTTACCAGTGTTCTGTACTTGCATACCACAAATAACTAAACCTTAGTGAGAACCCTCTGAAAGAAAAATCCATTTAATTTTCATCTTTCATTTATAATCTTAAAGATGTATGAAATACCTGAAACCAAGTTAATGAACAATTCTTAAAAAATTGCCCAATGGAAACTTGGACCCACATCCACAAAGGTGTAGTTCCTCTGGCCTGAAGACAGATAAGCATCTGAAACCTTTGGTGATCTCAGTTGCAATCCTTTGCTCATAATTACAATGTTGGGGAGGAATTTTTATAGCCAACATTTTTCAAATGACTGTAAAACTTATCTTTAAGAGTAAGATTTAAGAGACTAATCAGCCCTTCCCCTATATCGATTTCCCCAGAACATAAGCTCCTTTAAAAAAAAATATTGAAAAGAATCTACATTTTTCAGAAAAGCATTAAAGCCACTGATTTGTTTTTCTATCCAATTGAGCAGAAAATCACCGTTATCTCTGGAGTAAGAGATATATATATTGTTTAGCATTCAAATTAGAACAGATTTTTTTTCCTGAAGCGTAAGCCCAGATTCCCAACCTTAATGGCTGTAAACAGCTCTGAACGAGCCAATGCAGTGCTGCCTTCCCAGGTTTGCCAAGACCTCTGCTCTATGCAATTCTCAAACAGCTGCAGTACTGAGAAGACCAGGCTGTTCCACACTGCCTTTCAGAACCCCGAGGACAGCAGCCAAGCAGAGAAACCGTGTTACTCCCCTTTCTCCTTGGTACTAGGCTGGCTTGTAGAAGCAGAATCTAGAATAATACCCACAGGAGATGAACATAAGAACACAGAGGTAAAGCAAAGAAATATTTTCTTTCACCAAATAGTTTCTTTCACCAGCTGAGAGCAGGATGCTTCAAAAAAACATACTTCTTAGTGGCACATACGGAAGCTGGATGGCTTGAATGTGGTCCAAGTGCAGTAGTCTGCTGAGAGTGCCTGAATCTCACTAGCAGCTGGCAGAGGGTTTACCATCAAGGCTGTGTCGTCCTATGCCATACTTCTCCACAGCAGTCTCTGGGTAATGAATGGCACTCGTAAAAGCATTTCTCTCATAATTCAATACTACAGCGTTTGCTGCAGGAAGTCCTTGATTCAATGGGCATCCTCACACTTCCTTTCTTTGCAGTTTGGGCAAAAGGCTCATTTTAGAAGGCTCATTCTAAGTACTAGAAACACACATTTATATTGTTTTTAACCAGAAGTCTTATAATAGAGTGTATTGAATCCCATAGCAATAAAAATCTACCAGAGAGTGATTAAGGAAGGATGACAGCTAGTTCTCCTTTATGATTTTATCAAATCAACAATTTTTTGGCTTCAAAATATAGCAAAAAAAGGCTTAGGTCTGTCAAAACATTATTTGACTAGTGAAGTCCTTCAGAAAAATCCATACAGATTTCATGTTTGCCAGTCCAATTAAAAGTAAAACTTATTTGCACCTCTAAAAGGAGTACAGGACAGAAAGGGCAGATGATTCTTAAGTAATCAACTAACTAAGAATTAATGACTTCTAGGTATGATATTTCAGGAAACAATTTTTGTATTATACAGAGATATTAAACATTTTTCTTTAATGAAGAATGTGATGGACTGTGCTTAGCTCCCAAAAGACCTTTCTTTCCATCAGCGATTTCTTCAGAGTAGTTTTTGTTATCTTATTTCTATATAGGCAGAGAGAATCCAACATCTTACACATTGCATAGGATCTGTTAACGTAGAATCATAGCATGGTTTGGGTTGGAAGGGACCTTAAAGATCACCTAGTTCCAACCCTCCTGACACGGGCCGGGAGACCTTCCGCTAGACCAGGCTGCTCAAAGCCCCATCCAGCCTGGCCTTGAACACTCCCAGGGATGGAGCATCCACAGCTTCTCTGGGCAACCTCTTCCAGTGCCTCACCACCCTCAGAGGGAAGAACTTCTTCTTTCTGTCTCATCTAAATCTACCCTCTTTCCATTCAAAGCCATTACCCCTTGTCCTGTCACTACATGCCCTTGTCAAAAGTCCCTCTCCAGCTTTCCTGTAGGTCCCTTTAGGTGCTGGAAGGCTGCTAGAAGGTCTCCCCAGAGCCTTCTCTTCTCCAGGCTGAACAAGCCCAACTCCCTCAGCCTGTCTTCATAGGAGAGGTGCTCCAGCCCTCTGATCAACATGAGGCAGGACTTAAAGACATACTTAAATATTTAAAATTAAGATTATTTTATTTGACTTTAAGCCCCTGAAGAAGAGCTCATTACTGCAGAACTGCTGCTAGGTGGAATTGCAAGAGGAAAGAACCAACTATTTTATGTAGCCGTAGGCAGGAAGATCATCACAATTAGCTACAGGAGGAGCAGTGAAGTCATCTAGGGACTTCTTGAACGCTACACTTTGGGAAGGGAAGTGACTAGTTCCTCTCCTCTGGACCATGTAGGAAAGGCCAGGTTCTAGACTAGGTAACTAGAAGCAATTCAAACAAACCATAAGGATATTCTGGGCAGAGGGAATGCCCAGTCATCAACCCCTAATAGCCAACATTTTTAATACTCTGCTTCATCAGAAGAAAGGAAATATGACTCCATTTGAACCAGTTCAGTCCTCTTACGTGCACTGAATATTAGGCATGGAAGATGCAAGACAGATGAAGAAAATTTTTTAAACCCTCTGCAATAATTTATCACAGAAGCCTTTACCGCAAGACCACTTTTCTCTATTCTATACCTGTGGTTTGCTTGGAAATTATAAGTTTAGGAAAAGGTGGTTAAGTTAGTTTCATCTGTTTGCAGTAAGGATGGCTTCCTTTCCTGACACGGAGATTTGGGGTTCTCTGGGACATGAAATCAAAGAGCAACCCTCCTCCTGTTATCTCTCCCTGCTTCCCTGATCAGAACATGCGTGTCCTTATCAACAGGCTGAAATAAATTGTTCATACAAACAATTACATCATTAGTAAAAACACAGATGCACAAATCCTTGTTCTTTTAAAGAAAACAATGTCACATTCTAAAATAAAAAACACATGGGACCTAGGCTTAAAAGCTGATAAAAATCAGCATGCAGGAAATATTCTGGGGGAAAAAACAAAAAGAAGGAAAGCAAGATCTTCCCTGCAACAAAGGAAACGTCACTATAGTACGAAAGATTCAAAACCTGGCACAAACTATGCAGAGAGACTGATCTAAATTCCCTGTCCAAGGTGACTGAACCTCGGAGACGCAGGCGGGGATGCCGCCCTGGCCCTCCGGCTTTACGGACTGCACAGAGGGTTTAGGGGCTTTTGCAGGACCCCGTGGGAGACAGGGCTCCGCAGAGCGCGTCCCCCCCGCGCCCGGCGACAGCAGCCAGGACGCACCGCGGCTCTGGCCGGGGAGGAGGGTCCCGCCAGCTCCAACCAGGCGCTTCGCCCGTATCCGCACCGGGGGGGCGGCCCCGAGAGCTCCCCGCAGCCCCTGGGGGTCGGGCCCAGCCGCCCCTCCCGCCCGGCGGCCAGCCAGCCCCCCAGGCTTTCCTCCCCCCGGCGCCTCACGCCACCCCCACCTCGACAGCGCCAGGCCCCGTGGGCCCCGCCTGAGGAGCGGCCCCTCAGGGGGAGCCTCCCCGGCCCTCACCGCCACCTCGGGCCGCGCACCCCGCCCGCCCCCGAACCCCCCGGGCGCTGGCGGCCCCCCCGCCCGGCCACCTGCCGCCCCCTCGGCGGGTGCCCGCCGCCGGCCTCCCTCACCCGCGGACTCGCCGGTGTTGATCCAGTCCGGGTTCGCCAGGCTGGCGATGGCGAAGATGTCGGCGGCCAGGAAAAGGCATCCTGAGATGATGGTCAGTTTGTCCATCTCCTCCGGCTCCGGCGGCTCCCGGCTCCGGCCTCCGCCCGGCTCCCGCAGCGGGCCCGGGCCGGGGGCGCCTCACAGCCGCGGCTCCATGGGCCCCGCGCTCCCCTCGGCAGCGGCGCCAGGAACGGGCCCCCCCGGACGGAGCCGGAAGCGAACCCGGCGGGCGGGGGGGCGGCGGTTACTCCGGAAGGGAAACCCACTCTCCCCGGCGTTCTCCCCCGGGCGGGGCCGCCGCCGCAACGGGGCGGGGGAACCCCGAGGCCGCGGCGGGCTTTCTCTAGGGAGCTGCGCGCGGCGAGGCGGGGCTTGCCGCTGGTGGGCGGAGCGTAAGGCGGGGCTGGCCCTGAAGGGGCGGGCAGGTGGCTGCGCGCGGGGGTGGGTTGTCTGCGCGAAGCGTAAAGAGGGGCGAGGGGCGGGGCGGAGCGCCGCCGGTGGGTGGGGCCTACGGGAGGGGGCGGCGCCTGCCGCCGCCGCGGGGCCTGTTGGGGGCGCTGCCGCCGGCTGCTGCGCGCGGGGCTGCAGACGGAGGGGAGGGGCGGCCGTCGTCTCAGGGCGGGGCTCCTGTGAGGGGCGGCTGGTACCCCGGGGCCTGGGCCGCTCCCCGTCCCCTCTCCGATTCGCCCTGGGTGGGCCCCAACACCTGCCGCGGGGCCTGGTCCTTCGCCGCCCTCAGGCACCCGTATCCCCAAAGGTGTTTTTCAGCCGAGGCAGACGGGGACCCCTCTCTTCTCTCTGCCCCGGCCCGGAGCCCTCAGGCTGGGGGCAGCCGGGGCTGCCCGCTCCTCACCGCCCTCCGGCAGGGCCTGCCTTTCCCCAAGGGAAACAAGGTACACGGAGAGATGAGAAAGAGCAACTTGGTCAGCACTGGGTAAAGAGGGTTGAGGAATGATCATAGATCTGACTTCACAAAAAACCCCCTCGTGTTTCACTAGTCACTATCACCATCCCTTTGAAATGTTGGGCATTAGCTTGAATTTCAGAGTTGCTTCTGTAGCAGTGGTAAAAATGGGAAGTGGAAGGACTGATTCATTGAGGTTCCTCCAGACGTTACACGACTGTGGAGTGCCGCAAAAGTGCTGTGTTGTGTTGCTGTCTGTGCTGTGTGTTTGGAAGAAAACCTAATTAATCTTGACTAGAAAACTCACCCAAATACAGTGATTTTTGATGACATGCTTTTCCATGGATTCAGCTATATTGAAGCGTGGGGGAGTGTTTGTAGCCAATAAATGAACAATGCACCAAATGTGGGAAATAAGCCCAGTTTTGGCCACAGTAAGTCTGTGCCTTCGATACTGTCACTCTGCCATGGGAATGCTGAACTAAATTAGTCTAGCAGCCCTCACATCTACAGGTACTTGAAAAATATCTAATTGCTTATGTATTTTTTTCCTTCTAACAGCAAACATCCCCCTGTTTTTTCCAGAGCAGTACAACTGGTCTATACAGAACATATCGGGAGGCCAAGGAGGCGATTGTGCTGTTTATTTTTATGTAAGTCTGTTATGTAGATGGGTGACTATACAAACAACATGGAGATATTAGTAAGATAATCTTAAAGTGTTCAACAGCAATCAGTAGGACTTATTATTTGGAGGACAAGAGCTGTACTTAGGTTCTATTGAAATTGCCTATTCTTGCCAGATTTTCTTAACGGTGGAGAAAATAGTAAGACTTTTGATGAAAAACAGCTGAAATTATTCCCTTTAAACAGGGAACAATTGGTGCGTGGAAGAAATGGGACAATTGATTTTTTATGTAAAAAACTTAAAAATTATATTGCACTAACAATGGGAATCCAGCAGCCTTGAAAAGAAGTTATTTCCAAGAATCATCTGCAATTATCCTATAAACTGGCTTTACGTGGTATTTAAATAGCTTTTAATACAAGCATTATGTAAAAGTCTGCCTTAAAATGAGTTTGTCTCCAAATAACTTAGCTTCATGGCAAAGGGAATAGAGGAAGGAGGAGTAGAGAGGGTACGCAAAGGGAAGATACGGTTTTCATTGGCTTTTGATATGCAGGCAAATATGAAGTCAGAAATAGTGACAGAATCCAGTCTTCATACCCTGCAGGCTGTGTGGTTAGTTATTTAATCTTTCTCAGGTTTATTAGGAGATGAGTACCTGCCTAAGGTGCCGTGTGGGAGGGAAACCGCCAGCTATAGGTTCTCCAGGAAGCTTTGGGGCCTCAGACAGGGCTGCGGTACTGACGGACAGGCAGCCTAAATCGAATTACTCCTCTGGACTGAAACAATGCACTGGATACAGACACATCCTCTGCCCAACACCAGACTTCCCTATGCCTGTGTTACTGGCGTGGCACCCTCGCCAGCTGGCAGATCTGTGGTCTCCAGGCCAGGAGGGGACAGGCTGGTCCCTGGGCTGGGGGGCTCAGAACCCGCCTGCCCCAGCGTTCTGAGCAGTTGCTGGGGGTTGAGGCCGCTTCCTCACCTGCTGGTGCACTCTTCCTCCACAGGCCATCATGGAGCAGTAGCACATTTCCAGGAGGCTCACCTAGAACACACCTGCCCAGGGGTTTTGGCTCCATAGAAAAACCTCTTCCTCTGGACTCAATGGAACGTACACAGTCTTCACCAGCAGTTGGAGATGAAACTAAGAGTGAGTTTCTATCTCTCAGTCATTTCTTCCTCTGTTCATTTCTGTCTTCTCGCTGCTGCCCCAGCACTACTCTTCCAGTCCTGTATTTCAGTATCTCAAACTTTTTAAGTCCTTGTGCTACTAGACAGTTTATCTTCTTCACAGAGCCCCGAGTGCTCCAGATTTTCTATGTATCGAGGCATTCCTGCTCTTGAAGTTGAGTATTTGGAATGGAATCATAGGCAGATGACAAGAGAAAAAGGAGTTTCTTCAGCAGAAGAGGACGGGATGAGATCCTATGCTGCTGCCTGCAGAAAATGCAGAATTGAAGGGTGACTGTGGAGAAAATCAGGACAGTGTTAGGGGAACTGTAATGTAAATTCTGTCGAGTGTCTAAACTTTCTGTAGCACAGAACAAAGAGCAAATTCCCCTTCCTTGGAGACTATATAGACTGGTATCAGGTATAGTAAAAAACCAAGAGTCTCATCTAAAAGTGTGAATCTTGGCATTCCTCTTAAATATTTTGTAGGCTTTGGATTAGTCACAGCTTTCATGGTTTAAATCTCTCATGTCTAGCAAGATAACTTCATGCAATAAGAAGCAGTTTAAAATCGGGATTCTGGCTTCTAATGAAAGTTAGCTAGATTTATTATTAGCATTTTTTGTTCGTTGTGTCACTGCTGATCATTTTCTAACCTACAACTGCTCATGAATTTTAATGGCATTTGCTGAATAATTTTGGCTAGAAAATAATATAAAGTAGCCTTACTTCATTATATCATCTGTTTACATTTATTGGCCTGGGAGTTAAGTACTCATTCTGAAAGTAGGAAACTAGGATTCAGTTTCCCCCCCTGGCTGAAAAAGATTGAAAGACACATTTCTTGAAAAGTGACCAAGAACACCATCGGAAAGGTTTCAGTCCCTTCTACTGATCCTGTTCCACTTTGCATAAATTCCTGAGCCAGAGAAACAGTAGCAGGTCAGACATCCGACCTCTCAGAATTATCAACACATGAAAGTGTGTTCCAGAGTGGGTCTTCCTTTGCTTTTCTTCCATGACCATGAAAATTAAGCATTTCATCCAAATGAAATGTAGTATTCTACTCAACAACAAAAAAAATCCTGCATTTTTCATTGGGAAGGAAAAAAAAAATTCAAACCATTCCTCCTTCCTTCTCTGTTTTTCAGTTCAGAAGCCAAACTGACAAATCGAATGTTCACATTGCTATATTTTCAATGCTAATTCTTTTATGGACATTCTGTGCTGTCATTTAGAGCCTGATCCAAAGCTTTACTGAAGCCATTGGAAAGATGACCAAGTTTCCATATTTTACAGAAGAGGGGTAAAGTGGTGGGAAGTTTCATTAAATGATTTCAGACCGTTGGAGACGGGCTTCTCAAGCAGTTAAAGTTACTGCTACCCTCCTGTCAGAAGTTACATTTAGACATTACATCTTAAAACAGAGCATTTAAAAAGTAATTTTTAACAGAATACAGTTTTAGGAGTCTCAAGCACTCGTGTGACAGTCTTAACTTTTCCTGGCTCTTGATGAGGAGAACAGGCTTGAGAGATGGAGCATTTAGTTTATTACCCTATTGTATTTCTTGCTGGAGACACTGGGATAATGTCATTTATATTGTATTACTTGTATTATGCATTTTAATGGATAGCGGATGCTCAAGAGTATTTTATTTCTGTAGGTGCTAAATATGGCAAGTACAGTGCCTTCCCTCATGTCAGCAGTAGGGTGTGGAACCAATCTGCTGGAAATTTAGAAATTAATTTCCTCTATAAATATTGATTTGAAAAATCCATTTTTTATAGGAATTCAATCTTTTCTTGAAGTCCTTAACAGCTGACGACTCCTCTGTTCTGTTACTCTGTACCCTGTTCTCTACCTTCCCTGAATACATTGCCATTTGTAATGAATAGTTAAGTAACAGCAGTATTGCTTTTTCTCTTGGTAAAATGTGTGACTTTTTAAGAAATAAGTTTCTAAGTAAAAACTACTTTGAGTGTATTTATTTGCAGAAAGCTAATTTATGGAGTACACTAACTTTTAATAAGTATTGCTATTACAGCTTTTTGGCAGCAACTCAGCAGGCAATGCCTATCTAGAGAAGCAATTAGGGATGAGGGACTTAACTGTTTGGACGATTAAGAATGTGTAGAGCACCTGCTCGAATGTCTCCTTAAACATCTTATTGAAGAATGATATCACACTTCCAACTAGTAAAATTTTCCTCTCACTTTTCAAAGGGCGGTTGCCAGCACTGGAAAACATCTCTCAGCACACACTGATTGCAGCATTGAAGGCAAATATTAGGATGGGTGAACAAGGATTAGGTCTCATAATCATACAGAATGGGCCATATCTCCAGATAACAAGCCTTGTTGAGAAAAGCTCTGCAGCTAACGATGGAAAGCTAAAACCAGGTAAAAAGAACCAACAGTGATATTCAAATTTAATAGCATTGAAAATATTCTTGTTCTGCATTTATGCTTTGAGCCTGTCTCTGATTTATTTACACTTACATAGATCAAAAGAAACTCAATTTAAAATTACAGAGAAAAGAAACTAGCACAAACTGTATAAAGCTCAGTGCCAGCATTCCATTGTAATAAAATACCTGTGATCTTAAAATAGCTGATATGGGTGACTGTTTCATAATCAGATCAAGATTTAAGTCTATATATTGTTCTCCAGCAAAAACAGATTTCCTATTCATCAGCAGGTTTGTCCAAAAATAGTTTGACTATTGCCTTTATATAGCAACTAAACTTGAATATCATTCTTTGTTCAGTGCATTATTGTTCAAGTAATTTCACTCTACAAGTAACACAAAACTTCCTGAAGGCTTGAAATTAATTTGCCTTATTGTTTGCTTTTTATTTCTCTTTTTTACACAGAATAGTTACAAAGTGGCAATGGACCTCTTGGTGCTCCTAACAATCCATGCAGGTGTTCATTTGCTAAATGCTTTAAACCTGAAATGTGCCATATCAATACTAACAGACTATTACTAGTTATTAAGGTTTCTTGTGGAACATCAGACACCTATATTAAGCTTGTAATTGAAAGCTCTGTAAATTTGACTGCTTCATATGGGTCCCTAGACCAATTACATTAGACTCATGAACTACAGTTTGGGGATGATAGTGTGCTATGTTATTACCAAATATTAAATTGTCTTTCACATAGGAATCTATGAAGCTAAGACTTGAGTGTAATGAAGTCATTTAGAAATTTACTGGCTGTACAGTGAAAATGCATATCTTTAAATTAGAACAATTTTCCCAGCATTGCCTTTATAGTTTGGGCAGTCCGTTCTTCTCGCACTTTTCAGAGAAAATTAGAATTCCAAGCACTAGGAAGAAAGATCTATTTCTTTGATGAAATAAAAACCATTGAGTGGAGTTCTTAACCTCTTTTTAGAAAAGGGTTTGCAGTTTTGATCCAAGTATAAAATTCAGTGGAAAAATCCTGAGCATAAAATAGAAATGGATTTGGATTTGAACTAAATGCCTTTTTTTTTGTATTATTACCTTAGGAGCTGATAGCTTTTATCTATTCCCTAAAAAAAAAACACCCTATAGTATACAAAAGCATATATATGATACTGATTTGGTTGTTGATGTTTGGGGTTTTTTAACATCCATAAGGTAAAAAATACAGAATATTAATCACTGAAACTAAGTAGTTCTATTTGCAAACATTTGAAAAAGGCAAGCTCCAAAAGCATTTTCAATAAAGGCTACAAGAACAAGGAGTCCAATTATTTATGGCATGTGATGTGTTTGATTACTGCAGCAAGTTAAAGGGGGTTGAGGACTAGTAGCAAACATTGTCCCTTTGTAGCTGATCTTAGTTTTTGGAGCCAAAAGAAACAATTTGAGCATGCTTCATGGAGCACCTGGATCTAGCTCAACACATTCCACACACAAAAAAAGGCAAACAGCTGAATTTCTTCAGTTCACGTTTAGAGTGAACTTACAAAAACTTTGTATTTAAGACCAAAGCTGTAAAATTTTACAGAAAATATAGTATTTTGTAGAAGCTCCCTCTCTTAATGATACCACAGGCAGCACACTTGTCTTGGCGCTAATACAGAGCATGCGGCTTGCGAAAAATATGATGCACAAATGCACTGCTTAGGAGATTTTTTTGCAGTGAATTAGGTTTTATCTTTATGGACTTATTTTTTCAGTTAAGTAAGTGGAGTATTATCTGTACAATTTCAAACTGGAACCTAAAAGAACAATTTTATTACTGCTTATAGCTTGAAAGAGCTGGTGCCATTCTGCTGACTTTAACGGGGAGGAGGTAGAAATTGACAGAGGTAGTTGGAGGCCCTGGTGTCTTAAAGTCCTACAGTTAAACTCACCAAACTAGTATGTACATATGCATGCCCTATTCTCCATGCCAGCAAGAAGAAACAGGGGTGCTTAGTACATGTATTTCTTCAAAATACCTTCATAGTGCAAAAGGTTGTCTCCACATAAATCTTCAGTGGCCACTGAAGGATGTCAATCACGAAACTGATAGGTGAACGGATAAGCTGAGCGGTTCAGACTCTAGCTGCTGGAGCAGAGGAACAAAATTATCTACGTCTGCAGTTCAGAGATGGCTTTGACTCGCCACAACAGTGTTATCAGCACAGTATGGGCAGAAAAAGGAGAATTCTGAAAGAGTCTGTTAAAAGCTGAGTGTCTTGCAGATATTTTAAAGCACAAGTACATTTATGTCTATGCATTTTCAAACATGTAATCTGGGTGATTTACCTTTCTGTTTCAGGCTAAGAATTTACATCAAACTGTTGGTAAAATGTTTTCTGTTGCTTTCTTGGTATCTGCTATCCTGGTACTTGTTCCAGAACTTCTTGTTTGCACCCCAGTAGAACCAGTATCTTGTGATAAGTTAGGCTGGAGAGAGGGTGTGATGATGGTGGAGTAGAAGAAGTAGTTAGTGGAAGAAGTAAAGGAAAAAATGGTAGTCAGTAGTTCAGGTAAACAGTTTTAAAGCCTGTAAATTTTTGCTACAGGCATTTTTAACCCAACAGGGTTAAGAAGAAAATAGAGCAGATGGAGAGAGGCTCCTTGCTCTGCCTAATATGGCAGCAGACAGCTGTACTGCTTGTTTAAATCCCCTATGCTGTTCTGTTGCAGTTCAGTACATAATGTTTACTGATACTGCTCCTCTGTACAACTGTTTCTGCCAGGCTGCTGATAGAGCTGTAGTCTGCTGCAGATTGATTCTGCTTGCCTTTTGCAGTTTCCAAAATTACAGGTTTACACAGTAATTGCAATTCCCCCAACCTCTTGAAGCCCATCTTGTTATACCCCATGGTCTATATAGGTGCTGGGACTTCTGTACTCTGTTGTTCTTGGATGCAGTACTGCTTTTTGCAAAACTGCAGCTCAGTGCTTTCCACTGGCAGCAGGTAATAAGAACATTATTTGCAGCCTTATCCCTTAAAACAAACAAACACAAAAAACATCACCACCGCTTTCTGCTGGAACTCCTCAGTTAGATTCTGCACCAGCTCTTGCAGGCACCTCCTACTTCTCCCCTGGCCTCGCTTGACATACTGTCTTGCAACGTGCCCACATACTGGGTTGTTCTGAGAGTGGAGCGACAGGGACCAGGCACCGAGGAGAGTCAAACCCTGGAAACCTCTAGGAGGTTTCCAGACAAACATGAGGTGACACGGCTGTTACACAGCTTCTCCAGCATCCACCTAGGTAAACTTGGCCACTGTGGAAGAAGGGGTACACTTGGCTCCATACCAACAGATAAACAGCAAGGTGACATACAAGGGGAGGCAGCAGATATGTATAGACAGGGTATTCCAGCTGTGAAAAGGTACAGTGAAGCAGTGGAAAGATGCCAGCAGAACTGTTCGGAGTGCAGCTGTGTAACCTCAGCTCAACCTTGCTGGAGTCTGTCTGGTCCCAAGTAGTGGTCCTGATTAGAGCATTCACCATTGCACCTTTATCTTGCCTAAAAAACCCACAGAAATGGAAGGTAGCACTGAAGAGACAATCTAAAGTTTAGCACGTTCACTCAGAAAAATCCCAAAGTAAATAAGTGAACTGCATCTTTCCTTAGTGTTGTGAAAAGGTTAGTTCTTAACAGAGATAAACAACCTTTCATTAAAAAATAAAGCAAAAAAAATATGCATCCAGTTGGTTTGAAGAGCTGCTAAACACATGCTTTTACATAAAAATGTGAAAGTGGTTAAGACTACGTATTTTGTAATATGAAGTTTAAAAAAATTGAAAAAGTCTCTTGAACTGATTGCTTTCAATTTTCTTCTTTGGCAGGTGATGTTCTAATAAAAATTGGACATGCTAACGTTTTAGGATGGACTCTGCGAGAGCTTAGGCAACTCCTGCACAATATTCCTGTGGGAACAACCCTACAAATCAGAGTTTACAGAGATTTTGTTGAAGTACCGCAACACTGGCAAAGTGCAGTTGAGTTAATTCCTGAAGCAAAACTTCCTGTGATGACAGCAGAGTAAGAAATAAGTATTGTACATAATTAGAATTTCACACCTTGCTTATTATTCTAGCAAGAAACAAGAAATAGCGTAATAGCTTTTTCATTTTAGGATAAAATGCTAGCCTAAGGATTTACTTTCATTTATTTTTCTGAAATAGAAAACTGTGATTTGAAATGAACAAATACCAAAAGAAAAGTTTACTTTTCTAGTTACAGTGAAGACAGGGTCAGGACAAACATTCATTTTAGACATGTCCCTTCCTGCCTCCACAGTGAGCATAAAAAGTCTGGCTGGCAATAATGCCACTGAAGTGAAAGAAGCCATGTCGATTTGCAATAGCTGAGGATCTAGACAATTACAAGTAGCTGATGATACCAAGATGGAGGTCTTGCTACAACCATGTAAAAAGTTTATCTGTTTCTTAATCAGTCCAACTACTGACAGTGGTTAATGATTATGACTTTTAAAATTAAACTTCAGGAAAAATAAACTCTTCTTGTGAGAGCCACTGCATACAGCAGCTTTTAAAAATATATTGCTCTCACTCTTAAAGGTGGCTCAGATAGCAAGTATAATTAATCTAGACGGGATACAAGGCAGTTACAAGTTTTCCTGAGGCACAAAGTTTTAATAGAAAAGAAACCTCAGAGGTAGGGGAAGGAACAGACATATTAAAAGGTGATAATTAGGCTAGAACAGCAGAAAGGAAGCTCATGCAGCAAGGGGCTTTCCAAGAGATTAAACCTCTAAGCTTAGGTTTCAATAAATCAAATTATTTGCTATTCTGAAGGAGCAGAAAAAGGAGAGCTTGCTTTTCTGTTGACCGAATTACAACTTAGCTATTACTTTAAACTCCAAAGGAAAGAGTGTGCAAAGGAGTATGGACAACAGCATTAGTTTGATATTAGAGAAGCTTCAGAACTAATGAAGTTGTCTTTAGAACAGGTATTTGCAGAAAACTTAAGACTCGTGTGATTAGCTAACTAAATAGCTATGGGAATTACTGCATGTTAAAGTAATACCGTGCTGTGTATTTTCAGCACAAGTGATGATGCTGAGGATGAAGACGACACCGGGTCCAGTAGCGATGATGATGTAGACTTGGACACTTTTCAGTATACATCTTCCCAGTCATACTGTTGTGAGTTCACTCATAAGTTACCATCAATATCCAAAATTTGGCAGATACCTGATACAGGCCAGCCACTTAGAGCAGGCACAGACAACAGTCGTGCTGCTGTACTTCACAATGACGTTGATGCATTGTGCACTCCTAAGTTTGATGCTAGTGGTGTTAGACCTCCTTTATACTGGGCTATGGAAAACAGCGAGACCAGTTCCTCTTCCTCCTGCCCTGCTGCATCAGATACATCCTATCTGGAAGAATTTGCTTTTGTTTCAGAATAGCTCAAAACATGACTTCTTCAAAACCTAGATGTCTGAAGTTGTATTGTATCTGTTTTCTTTTAACACACACCTAGACTTCCAAAAAAACCCTACATGTCCTAAGATACTTGAAATTATGTATTAGCTATATAAAGCTGTTTTAGCAATGCCCTCCCTCCCCTCAAAGATGTCTATGAATGCTACTTGTGGAGAAGACATTCAGAAACACTACCTCTGCTAGTCCCAGACAAGCAGCAGTTGCAAGATCTAAGGAGGTCTAATATATTCATCTTTGTTTGAAGGTAAGTTTCTTCATTTACTTGATATAAGGGTGGTGCAGACAGTTTATCAAGAACTTTTTCTGAACGTACAAGAATACATGGACAACTAGTGGCAATTACAGTATTTGTCTGCATCACAGTGATCATTTTTGAGATCTATTTTTTTAAAAAAAAGTCACCTTATTTTCTCACGGTAGTTTTACCTTCAGTGTACAGAGCCAGACTTACCAGTATTAGATACCATTTTCAGTGGAAAAAACTCAACACAAAATGTATGAACTCAGCACTTTATTTGATGAGTGCAAGCCCACAATTACTCCAGATTAATTTTCTGAAAGAACTGAATTCATAAATAACAAGTTAGTAGTAATTTATTTCGAACATAGGTGGCTTAGAGCTCAGGTCCATCTTGAATCTGCATCCCAGTTTTGTTTTTACAACTCATCAAGAAAAGGAGTATTTCCCAAATCCCCACTAGCTGCCATCGATTTCTTCCCATTGACAAACTTCTTTGCAGCCTGAAAATAAAGCAGAAAGATGGATATAAGGAAATATTTGCTACAACAGAGTTTATCTTGCTGCTCATAGCCTCAGCTTCAAGTTATTAAAACAAATTCCAACACTACTACAGTACATCATCAAGTAAACAATTTTCCTTTTGCTGTCTAAACTTACTTGCTTCTAATCCAGCTCCTCGTTACTTTATAATCTAAACAGGAATGGCAGAATGACAGTTGGATATAAAAGACAAACTCTTTGAAAACGGTTATTCCTAGAATAATTATTACACCACAAGATACAGTAGATCTCTCCTTACTACTAAATCTATTGCTAGTTGCTACTGCAACGCAAATTAGTGTCGACTGTAAAAAAACCAAGTTTTCTATCTTAGGATTTCTCTTTCTGATGGATTTCTGCATGAAGTTTGCTTCAAGTATAAGCAACAAGATTATGTGGAACAGCAATGTAGCTATGTCAATTTATCATTGAAAGCCTAATTGTTTTATTAAGCACACCAAATATTCTAGACTAAGAATCCTAAAAACCTTGACACAGAAGTGCCTGCACTGGAACTAATACCAAGTTTTCCATGAATACTAGTTGGCAAGTTTTGGTAAATTTAAGTGAAGTAGATGAGAATTTCACATACTCCCAGCTACACTAGTTTTACAGGGTCTTCTGTTAATAAAGACATCAAAAGATAGCCAGCTGGGATTTGTAAATGAGTTGCCTTTTTTTTTTTTTTTTTTAAGATAATATATGTGTGTGTTTACAAACATGCACAAGTGAGCACCAGTTTTGTATGAAAAACAAACTTACACAGTGATTACAGAACACCTGTAGATGCTGAGACATACTTACATTCACAACATCAGCAGTGGCTACAGAGTCGATTTTTTGAGCAACAACAGATGGTGATGTGTGTGTGCCAGAAACCAATGACTCGGAGCCAATTTCATTCAGTAACCCTTCTGCAGTCTCCACTGACATCAAATAGGTGGCTTTCAGCTGATTTCTGCCATCACACAAAGCATTAAGGATGAGTGAGCATGTAAGTCCCATTATTACCTTCCCCACCGCCCCCGTAAGTGCAATGAGGTTTTGGTGCTTTTTAAGTTTTCAAGATTCCTCTCCATTTTGAAATGTTTTCCTTTTCAAGTATGGATGGGTTCTGTAGTTAGGAAAGAGGCACCACAAATAGTCCAAGCATGAAAATGACGGGGTACTTGAGCACCTACTGCCTTGGAATGCTGAGCCACCCCACACAGTCAGAAGGTCTCTAGCTCAGAATTTGTTTCTGTTTGAAGTAACTAATGCAGGTACCACAGGAATTAGATAAACTGATCTGTCAAGTTTAAAAATTAAGTTTAAAATTGATTCCAGTTTCTCATCAAGAACAGATGTATGCAGAGCAATTTTGTTGTAAGTGACAAAGCACCAGTGAATGTAAATGGTTATGCTCCTTGGGCAACAGTTCCATGTTCTGTTGAAAGACAGTGAGTTTACACTGTTTTTTCTGTTTCATGAAGTCTCACTGCTACATATAAAAATCTTATTTTTATAAGCTAGTCCTTCTTTTTTAAAAGTCAAAATGGCAGAAAATGGTTTACTCCAATAGAATATGATTTAGTAGCTTGGTAGTTTTGAATTGCAAGACTCTGCAAGTATCACTGACCTTGAATTTGGTTTTTGTCTTTTTTTTTGGTCACTGAAGGAAAAAGAGCAATACAGAAAATATGTGAAGCCATTCCAGAAGGGAAACTCCAAAAAAAAAAAAAAAAAGCCGCAGCACTGTGTGTAACTCCCTAATGCTAGGCAGCTTTGTTACACTCCCCCACCAAAACAAAACAAAAAAACCCGTAACACACAAAACTAGTAACACCAACTGTAAAGGTTCAGAATTCACCATTTAGCTACTAGTGACTAAAGCACAACCAATCACATCTACGTTATCATGGTTTGTGTAATCAAGCTTTATGTGGAGTCTTGTAAGTATTTTATATACGCAACAGACAATATTTTAATTTTTCTATTGGAGTGAATCTGTACTATACCGTTGTATTGCACAACTCCAGTTTTAGAGGCTCAGTGCAGTTTTAACACTACCTGGAGATCAAGCACCAACTAACGTGCACAACCCTCTATAAATTAGAAACTCTAAAGCTTTGTTGGTGGTACTACATCTCTAATAGCAATTTTCCCCCATCTCAAATATTCCTAGGGGCACATATTTTGAGCACTTGGATGTACATCACTAATTCAGTGCTTTACACTTGCAGACCCTCATTACTACTATTCTTTCAAGATGCAGAAGATTACTTAATATAATTGTTTTGGGAATTGCTGCAGTGCAACTGTAAAGGGAATTACCTAAATAATGCAATCTAGGATTCTAATTTAAATACATCTTAATACTACAGAGTGTGATTAAAATGACAGCATCTGCTGATACTTGCTAATTTCTTACATTGAAACAGTTTTCAGAAAACATTAACGCTTACCTAACAAGTTTTTATTAGGAAATACCACTAGCAGAGAATCAGTGTAGCTTTGAAAAAAAAAAAAAAAAAGAGTATTGACTGTGCTTCAATTTTAATGCAGGAAAGCAAGCAGTTCCCCATGGAAATAATTACAGGACAATGATAAGCTTTGCTGTGCAGAATAGTCCCATTGTTTGACAAGTAGCTATATGTTAAGAAACTTCTCTTTACAACACACGAGAGAGTTCTTTACTCACTTACTTTGCCTTTGTGACATCATCATCGGTGACACTGCCCTGAGCAACTGCCTTTATCTGGTTCAAAGCAGCTTTAATGACCTGAGGATAATGAAATCATTTAAGACTTCTTCCCACATTAAATTTCAACATGTTATTTCTATTATCTGACATCTTAGAAACTTCAGGGCAGAGCAGCTGACAGTGTTAGGATTGTCTGCCTGAACTCAATTCTGAACAGCTTTATAACAAAACTAAAACCGCTGTAATGAATGCCCAAGTGAGACACAAAAAGCAGTGTGGATTTAAATTGCAACACCGCATTAATTTCTATGGTCTCACCATTTTTCATGAGAGTACTCAGTTCTGCCAGCTTCAAGAGCCAGCATGTTCCTCATGATATGCTTAGGCTTACAAGTGTAAATCAGCAATTACAGTCAGCAATTCAAGGTACTTTACTAGCTCTAGTTCATATTAGGTATTTGTACTTCCCAGAAAGCAAGTCTCATTCCCAGCTTACAGAGTGGTCATAACTGAGCACGCAGCATTCTTATACAAGAAACCAGATTAACTGACTTTTTTCAGATGAATCAGTCGCTATCTCAAATCAAAACACTAGTTTGAGAGTTATGTTGTTAATACTTAAATTCTAATCAGGAACTCACCTCCCCAGCATTTGGAGCCTGGGATATGGTATAAATCCCAAAGAGCCCAGAATCAGAGTAATTAACATTAAATGCGGAAGCCTGCAAAACAAACATTAACATCAATTGTTTAAAGTATCAGAAAAACTCAGCATCAAGCATAGGAGAATAATTACTATTAAGATCTAAAATACTGTAATTCAGGAAGCTAAACTCCATCTGTGCAGAGGAAAGATCAGATTGGAAGGCCTTCTCTGAAATACTGTAACTTGTGCAAAAATGAACTAATTAAGATTCTAGCTGGAGGGAGTAACCTCTCAAAGGATAGTATGTGTTTTACTTAAAATATTAGAGTGCAGTAACCCTCTGAACTTACGTCAAATGGCTGGGAAGTTGCTTTAGCAATACCCTGGGACAGTTTGCTGGTAACATTGCTTCCCCTCTTGATAAGGGGTCCAGCACCTAAAACATGCTGAAGAACACTGAACGCGTTTGCTTCCGCACTTCCCACAGCAGCTCCTTCTGTTACAATAGCGGCATGGACAAGGCTATCACCATTCTGTTCTCTGATTTCTCCTAAAAATACAACAACAGAATAAAAGGTAATGCAGTGTTCAGTTAGAAACTGCTGTACGTTCAGAGATATGGAAAGGAAACATTTCTAACCAGGAGTTAGTTTCATGAGAGAGAAGCCAGGGTGTGAAGTTATTGCATGTCCACTCAGGAAGACAGCAAGAAGCTGGTAGTAGGCTGTAGGTCATTTACAAAAGTCCTTTGCATTCAAAAATTTTCTTGCAAGCACAAAACCAAGTATCTTACTATGCCTTATTTGAACCTGATCCTAAACCATACATAGTATGAGATGATAAAACTCAGTAAGTCTCCAGATAACAAATATCCAGAAAAGTAGTGTACCTTCTGTTCATAGTAATATTTATCCTGTTTTATAGAAACTGAAGTTATTCCAGTCAAATATTAAGTGTTGGAAACTTTATTTTTTTCCCCATCTGCTTACAGAGGGATCTGATACTCCAACTAAAGAATAGCTATTGGTATTAGTACAAGATATTGCTAAGCATTGCTTTGTCTTTTATGAAAGACTTAGAACATTCTAACAGATCTTCCCTAGAAAGAAAGCCTACGACTACTTCCAGACAGTCCTTACTCTAGTCTTAAGGGAATCTCCCCAAAATGCCAAGAGAAACCATATGCCAGCTTGTTTTTCACTTTACGGAATAAATGATCTTGCAGGTAAAGCTCTGTTGGAGATACAGGTTCAGTTATATCCCAGAACTTTCCATGGTAGAGAATAATCCTCTGCTTGTTTAGATGGGAGATGCCTCTGAACTGTCACTTCCCATGTACAACATTTAGTACAACTATATAGTTTTCAGTTGCAATTTTGAATTATGCTACATTTATAATAAACAGAAAATCAGTCATTCAGAACAGATACAAGAAACGTACTTACCCCCTCGATAGACAGCCTTTGCACTAGAAATACCAGCTCCGCTTCGGATATTTAGAAAGTGCTCTGCAATTTGCTTTAAGTCAGAGTGCTTTACACCTGCAATACAATAGTTTATTCTAAGAAACGTAATGGCATTGAAAAGCCACAGTGGTTACGTAGAAGAGTTTTAAGTGTACCGTAACATTTTACTTCTACAGAGAACTCAAATTTCTGCAGTTTACCTTTATGAATTGCAGTGTCCATTAAAGAACATACATACCTATTCCTACAAGAGCCATTCTCGCACTTGTGAAATTGTTCTGTACAAAATGGTGAAGCTGCAACAGTAAATTCACATTTTAGGGTATTTTGTATAAAGAACAAAAATGGCAAGTCTGTTTCTGACATCCACTGTTCAGCCTTATACTTCTTAATGCAGCAAACTCCAGTGCTTCCAAGAGGAACTGTCTATAGAATAGCATATTACGCATTCTCCAGTGATGACTACAAATCCCTTTTATACAAGAACACCTGCATTTCATTGTCAGCCTTCCTATCAACAAAAAGCCACTGACATTAACCACCTCTCTAAATGTGAACGTGAGTTCTGTACCCAATACTAAAAGCTGCATGGAAATAAATTATTTTAACACCAGACTAATATGATAGTAAATATTGACCACATATTTAATAAATTAATTTTCTCTCTCATCTCTCCTTGATAAAGACACTGAAACAGATTTATAACACAACACAAATAATCCTACCTGCTCAGAAGTAATTTTTCCAATTGTGTAATCTGGACAATATAAGGGGTTTGCCAGAGCATTCTTATAAGCTGCAGCATGCAAGTTTTCCAGCACTCCTAAGAGGAACAAAGTTTCAGTTATGATGATTAACATAAGAGCTACTTTCAATGAAGATTATGAATGAAACTAAATGTTATCCCAGTGAAACAGAGCTGTGGTCCACTTTAAGGACCACAAGATCTGCAAAAGCAGGTCTGGAATAATCCAATACACATGGAAGTTTCATCCAAATCCTCAGGCAAAAGAATCTGGTCTGAGAGCTTCTATTCTTTTGCAACTTATTTAAAAACAAAACAAAACAAAACAAAAAACCCAACCCTAATAACTTGCATATGCCTAAGACTTTTTGGCCTCAACAGCAAGTTATAAATGCAATCAGTGTTTGGGGGAGGGGGAGCAGTAGAAAACAACAACAGACTCCAACATCCTGTTGATTAGTTTCAGAATCAGAATCATCTTCACTGTAAGCATCCCTTGTTCTTGAGCTTGAGAAAGAACAGGCTGTTTATAATACTCTTTGCAGCTTTGTGTGATGTCTTATCTATCTCCCTATTCAGGTGAAGGATGCTAGTGTCTGCAATTCCCTTCTCATTAGTTTTTTCTTGCATCCAATAGCATGCTACTCATGCCTGTTTGATATTCTCAAAATATTCTCAAGAGAAAGACGACACTCCTTTCTTCATAGTTCTGATTCTGAACATAACTGTAACTGAAAATATTAAATTGCTATGAAACCAATCTGTAGTTGATACAAGTTTAAAACAGCAAAATTGTTCTTGATTCCAATTTAAAAAAATAGTAGCACTTCAATACAAGCCAGAGATTTTCCAAAGCCCAACATTGTGTTGTCACCTTTAATGGGTTATGAAGGTGAGCACGCTTCACAGAGTAGTACAAATTATGTTTATTGTGCAGAACTACCTGGGTGAACTTGGATGACAAGAGTTAAGTAACACAAGATATATTGGAATAGGCTTGGTTTGGCCGAGACTCTGTGTTTGCTTGCTTTTATTTTTTTCCCAAACCCACAAACCTGAATTTATAAACCTAAAACTGGAATCCGTTTTCAGTGTAATGAAAATACATATTGTTTTATATCAAAATAACCATACCAATTCAAGAAGTCTTTTGTAGAATACTATTTCCACATCGATGAGTAATACCTAAATAGTGTTTTCAGAACAGAAGCTGCTGCAAATATATTGTCAACAACAGTCAGGACTTGCACATTCTTTGGTTGTACTTCAAAAAAATTAAAAAGGGAAAATGGAAGCTGTCAAGGAGAATAGTGTGAGCCATCTTCATCGTGTTACTTGCTGAACATTGTTACGCTCAGGCTGGAAAAACTTGTGGATTTATAAAAAAAGAGTTCTGTAACAACAGAAAGACCATACCTATCAACAGGGAAAAGGTGGAAAATGAAGCGGTCATGTGACAGACCAAAAGGGAAACTCTATTTTTCCAAAGTTTTTCATTTTGAAGAAACTCCAATGAAGCCAATGCAGCGGATCAGAAAATACACTTACCAACTTGAGGATTCTGAAATGCGATTGCTTTGTCAACTTTTAATCGTGGCTGAAGATCAGTTACTTCCCATGGTCTGAACTCTGGTGCTGTGGTGACGTTAAGAAGGTACTCCATTACTGTATCACTAGATAAAAAAGTTACAAAGGCATTAACCACAATAGAAGTAGCATGTATTTCTTTTGAAGTTGAAAGCAATTCAAACTAATCTGTAAACAACACATTAACAACAAAACATATCACTCGAGCCAGAGTAGTTATTAGCACTGCTGTACAAAGTACGAGAATTCAACTTCAGTTCCGTAGCATTTGTATGCGCAGTAGCATGATACAGAAGCTGGATACTAAACCAGTAATTTATTGATTTATTACAAAGACATGAAAATAGGTATTACTCCTACCCTGTAAAATGATAGGTCTCTACTTTACTACAGAGCAGTTTGTAAAGAATGCAAAAATTCCGTTTACAGCATATCTAGATACCTACACATAGTCACGCAGGCATTCAACAGAGTAAGTCATTTTCTCTCTTGTTGAGTATACACTAAATGAGAAAAAATACAAAATCCATTTCAGCAGAGAACACAGAATTGGATTTTCACACATATTCCCCACTGATTAAATTCATCAGCAAGATATTGACTAGAATATCTAGTTAACCTTAAATCTGCTTGAGATGACTGTTTAAAGGAGTGATAATACACACACAGCAGAAATAGACATAACTAAAACTCATATTTTAAGTATTCAAGTAACAAGTGTCTTGTGACCATCAGAATTTAAGATACCATCATAATTCATGGTAAAACAACAAATAAGGCTGAATAGCACAACTTGAAGAAAAATGTGTGTATGTGTTACACAAGGCAATTTACAAATTATTCTCTTTGGGCAGAAAACATAGTTGGTCTTTTCCACTTGCTTCAACACATTTGTGATTAACACGAACAAAAAAGGGTAGAGTCTCAAGTTATATAAACCACTGCTTTTAACCAAATTCTATATAAAACAATCTTACTGGATGATTTCAAGATACATTGCAAGAAAGCAGGCACAGCGAGATCCCTCTTTTATTTCTCTTAGGCTTGTTTTCTAGGCTTTAAACTCTCAAATCACGAAAGCCAACTACTGTCTGACTTGTTCCCAAAATTGCAGTGTGATGAGTGGCATCTATTCACAAAAGATGGGGGGGGGGGGGGGGGGGCGGAAATCTACTGACTTCAGGAAGTTTAATCTCAAAGCCTGAAAAGGCAGAAAGAACATTAAGCTTTCTGGAAAAATTCTATTTCTTCCAGGTACACAACATTTACATTTTCTTAACTGAAAGGTGCTCTTACAATACCAATCACAGGTGCACTCTTGAACCTTAATAGAATGAGAAGTACAAAAGATGGTCCTTGTCCACATTCACCGTTTAAGTACCATTACCACACTGACCTTATTTGCCTACATATTGTTATGCTTATTGTTTTAAGTTTCCTTTAGTCATACAGCTTGTTTGCATTTTACCAAGACAGATTATCTTTGTATGTGGTTACAAACCTTAGGCTACCCCCAACAGCTTCAATGCCACGAGTAATCCGGAAAGAAGATGCTCCTTTAGTAGTCTAAACAAGCAAACAAACAAAAAGAGCAACTTAAAATTCTAGCTATTTTAAGAACAGATTTGCCTGAGGTTGTTCAGTGCTCAGGCAAAGTTGAAACAGTATCTGTTTATTCATTTATATGGAAGCCACTTTGAAAAGTTGAGCCAGCTTACTGCATCGCTACTCCCAATCATTTCTATCATCCTCTTTGATTTTCCACCATAATTGCTCACATATTTGCTCCCCAGCCCCATTCTAGAGTGATCCAGGTTTGCTTGAACATTTAACAGGATTCTTTGAATTAGATAAGCTTGACAAAACCAGGGCAAGGAATGCCTATACATACTATTACGCTGACAACTGTCTGGGGAAAGTAACTTCAGGCAGCAGAAGTTGGGAAGGAGGTAATAAGCAGCTGGGATGTTGGGGGTTTTTTCTGCCTGAAACTGATGTGGATTGAGCCCATACAACAGCAGTCAAAGACACGTCAGTGGCACCGCGTAGCTGTAACCGTCACAGCCTGGCTGGTGTGCGAGAGGCCGTGTTTACATCTGCAGCTAGAGCCAGACAGCAATTGCGATAAACAGGAACGAGGGGAATGGCCACAGTGGGTCAGGCCCGCGGGACATCTAGCCCAGCGTTCTGTACCCAACAGTGGCAACAGAAGAGGCTGCTTAAACATAACATCCCCCAACCCATTCAATGGTACTCCTGCAGTACCTACAGGAGTTACGCCTGTTAGCAACTGTTTAAGGATCTGCTATCAATCAATTCGATTCTTTTTTGAACCTGCTGATATGTATCTGCCTCCGCAGCATCTTGTATAACTGAAGCTAGACGTAAAACAGCAAGGGAAAACAAGGAACTTAAAGTATCTTGATGGCAGTAGTAAGAAAACCTATTCAGAAATATTCCACGCACACACAGAAAATTGAGTTTGTATCAACCACCCAAATTAACTTCTACTGCAGCTTAAATAAAATGAGTTATGTGCACAGCTTGATATAGAGATATATATATTATATATATAGTTTAAGATACCACTGGAGAGCATAATTCTAAATAAGTATCACTGCCTGTCTTACAGGAAGTAGTCATTTCTCCTGCACTTGAACCAGGTAACCAAGAATCAATGTACCTTGTTTTCCACTTTAGAAGATCTCTTACATTAAATTTTACCATATCATTTCTCTTTGCGATCATAAACCTTCCACCATTTCATCTACTGCCAACATAATAACAAAGAGAATAAACACCTACCAAATTAGATGCAAGACGAAGCAAGTGAGCAGTTCCCAAGTTACTAGCGGTTTCATATCTGCTGCCTGCTTTAATAAACACACCAATTCTTGAAGCTGGAGAAAAGTTTTCCAGAGATGCAATAACTAAGCCATTTGGTAATTTTGTGATCTGTATTAAAAAGAAAAAATATGGTTTAGTCATCCACTGGAAATACTGTCACAGTTCTGCTTTGACTAAGTTTTAAAAGATAAATAAAAAGGAAAAAGAAAAAAATACCGGTATTCATACTGACCTCAAGATCCTCAGACTCTGGCGATAATTTCACTCGTTCTGCAGTTGCTGAGGTTGCAACTTTAGGAGCTACCTTAAGTGAGTAAAGCCTCTTCTAGAGGAGAAAGCATAAGAGAATGGATTTCCCAAATTAGTTCATGACATATTCCATTACATATTGGAAAAGCAACTAATTTTAAAATAGAAATACAATGAATGACTTCAAGCCCGAGAGTAAAAACAGTGATTCCCTTGTAATTCCTCTGATCATTTTTTACCTCACTGTTAGAACCTATGCAGTGACTTACACAAGGTCTCTGGAAGTTCAAGAAATAGCAGCGTAAGAAAGCTCCCCACCCCCCCCCCCTTTGCTGTTGTGCAGTGGGAATCTCTGCTGATGTAGTCTGTAGGACCAATGTATAGCAATTAACTGAACAAACAGCTACAGCAATCCACATACGCAGCACATAACTTTGAAGATAACCTTCTAATTTATTAGGCGTAGGCGGTTCAACTCCTGAAGAGTCACCTCTCAGAACACCAACCTCTCTACGCCAACTGCTGCATACAAAGAGGACATGTATGCAAGTCCCCAAACTGCAGAGCAATAACCAGAAGCAGGCCTTCAAATTGAAGGGGTGAACATCGCAAGAGCCTTCCCTTCAGTAGACAGCAACAGAAATGACAAGACTATTGATTTCAAATCTGAAATGCTATTCCCTTCCACTCTTTTTGGAAGTTTCTTATACTTGTAAAATAGATTTATTTATTACTCTTTTTTTCACATAACCCCCCCCCCCTTCATTCCCATACATCTCAAAGCAAAAACCGAGTAACAGAAACACCGCTGCACTCAGTTGTAGGGATACCAGTGACATAATTCCCCTTGCTTTGCCACAGACTCTGTTCAATGCATGAGTCTAGGAAAAACTCCTTTCTTCCCCCACAACACATTTGTTGAGACACCTAATTTTAACCTCTAAGCCTACTTATTTATGAATTACTAGTGTATGTCTACAATTGACTCATAAACATACTGTGACTCAGAAGACACCGTCCTACTCAAGAGAGCATTTCCAGCTGAGACCTAATACAAGTTATATCTCATCTGTCTGCCGGCTCAAGATGTTGTGCAGCAGAACAAGCCCCTGCCCCCTCCACGCCCCCGGGACAAGCTGAGCCCCACTTGCCAAGGGCACCACCTTGCCGCAAGCAGCTGAAGCCTCCCCAGCACGAAAGGATCCCCTCAGAGACCGCTCCTTCCCTCTCTCCGGCCATACAGGCGGCCTTGCCTCGTCGGCCGCTCCCGGGAGAAGCCTCGGGTGAAGCCTCCGGGCAGCCCCTCGCCCCGGCAGGAGCTCCCCACCACGGAGCTGCGCGCAGGCCGCCACGGGCCCGGCCCGGGCCTGTGTGACCTTCAGCCCCGCCGCCTGCTCCGCCATCCGCCCGGCCGGCTCGACCCCGGCCCTGGCCCCCACTCACGCCCCTCACCAACAGCCCCACAGCCACAGCCCGCTCGCCCGCTAGCCCGACTCGCCGCCCCGGCACTGGTTGGGGTCAGGTCCGCCCGCAGCCGCCAGGGCCCGGACAACCACTGTCGCCACTGTCTGTGCCTCTCCCCCACCACGGACAACGCCTCCAGGTCACCCTCACCGACAGGGAACGCGCGACCACCGGGAACCCCTTCATCCTTCCGCGACCCTCAGCTCGGCCCTGGCGAGGAGAACAAGATGGCTCTCCCGGAGGAAGACTCTACCTTCCCGGCACACCCTGCGCCACTTTGACTTTCTAGCGAGCGAATGCCCAAACTCTACTGCTCATGCTTAGACTCGTGCCCTGAAGATAGAGCGACACCTCGCGGGCTTCCGGAGCGGCTCTGCGCATGCGCAGAGCCCCGCCGCCTCCCGGTCACCCGGGGCAGGGGGGGGTGTGTGATGTTCCGCCCCTCGGGGCGCGGGGTCCCGGTGGTGTCTCCGGGCTGTGGCGAACCGTAAATAGATCACGGCAGCCACGTTTCGTGGCGTTCGCAGCCGCCTTCCCCCGCAGCGGTGCCTGAGGCGGGGTGGCGGCGGCGACCGGCGATGCCTGAGTGGGCGCGGCCGTTCCCGGGGTGTCGGAGCTCGCCTCGAGCCGCGGCGCGGCCCTTAGCGGTCGGGGAGGGGGATGTCCGCCGTGCCCGTGAGGGGAGCGCAGCGCGGAGGGGGAGGTGGGGCCCCGGCGGCCCGCAGCGCGGGTGCGGGGTGGGCCGCGGGGCGGTGCCGCGGCGGGGCGGTCGGCAGCGGGGCCGGGACGGGGGGCGGGGGCGCCCCGCCGAGTACTTAGCGGCGGTGCGGGGCGGTACGCGGTGCCGCAGCCCCGTCTCGTCCGCCCGGTGGTTGCCATGGGCTCGACTCCACCTGTCTTCATCGGCGCCGAGGAGGTGGAGAAGCACCTGCACCGCGCCAGCCTCCTGCTCCCGGCGCTGGAGGCCGCCCTGGCCAACTTCTCGGCCGGACCGGCGGGAGGCGTCGTGCAGCCCGTGCGCACCGTGGTGCCGGTGCACCGGCACGGCGGGTGAGGCGGGCGGGGTGGGCGCTGCGAGGGGGCGGCCTGGCGGAGCCCCGCGCGGGACAGTGGGGGAATGCCGGCGGGAGGAGGTGCGGCCCCTCGGAGCGAGGAACGGGGACAGTGGCGACGGGGGGCCGGGCCTGCGGCGGGGAAGGGACGGGATGGAGGGAACTGGAGCATCAGAAGAGGTCATTGGTACTGAGTTACTGATTAACTGGTCAGTAGCCGTTTGACGTTAACCACTGCGGTGGCTGTAGGCTCCCATGCTAAAGGTACACAAGTAACATCAGTAATTCTCTTACAAGGTTCCTAGGAGTCATGCCTGCTTACAGTGCCGCGGACGATGCTCTGACAACCAAGTTGGTGACTTTTTATGAGCACAAGAAGGATTCCTCTGTCCCTTCTCACCAAGCGACTGTCCTCTTATTTGACCCCAGAAATGGCTCTTTAAAAGCTGTGAGTTTCATGCATGCTTCTGCATTCTCCTCTGTTCATGTTCTGTCAGTTCTCCCTTCTGATTCTTAGAAGCTGGAGCTGGTTTAAATTGGTCTGAGTTTACCTACATCATCAATGAAAATGTGTTTGTGCCAAATGAGGATTTGGCCTAAAGCCTTATATTTTTCATATGTGTTAAACTGTACTTTGTCTGCTGTTTCCTGCTGCTTGTGATTTGAAGGGAACCCGATGGCTCACAGGGTGACTGGAAGAGAGGGATGATCAGGAAATGTTTACCTTGCATTTGAAAGGGAAAAAAAACCCTGGCTGAATAAAGAATTGATCTTGAACCATCTAAGTCTACATCTAAAGAGATTTACAATTGGCATCACAGGGAATAGTATTCAGAGTCTGATTCTTTTTTTTTTTTTCTTTGTTTGTTTAAAGAATTTAAGAATTTTTTAAGGATAGTGATCATTTTCATGACGCTTTAGTAATAAAGATTATTAAAGGGCCAAAACTAGTCAAGAAAACTATATTGGGCTTTTACTCCTAAACTGTATCAGAAACATGTCAGCTTTTTAAGCCACTTAATTCATTTGTACGCAGTAGCTAATACACACTGAGGCAGGAGTGCCCCTCTGTGTGTGATACACATTAAAGGAATTCCGTGGTTCCCTGTCGTCCCTTTGTGCAGACCAAGACAGTGCGGGACGCGTGAAGGACTGCCAGCTTGCACTGGAGTGCAGGGTATTGCGGTTGTACCGAGCTGCTCCCTGCGTTGGAGAGCCAGGGAAGAGCAGTGCGCAAAGAGCTGTGTGAGTTAGGGGTGGCTCAGCTCTTGCCAGTTTTCACTCCTTTTGTGCTAGTGGAATGACATGGAAGAACTGGAACAGAGAGAGAATCTGCCCAGTTTAATTGTGATTTTTGTATGGTTTCTGGTTGCTATAATAGTAATTACCAGCTTTTATATTTTTCTGTGCCCTGTAATATCAGATAATTCACAAATCAGATGAAAATGTTTGGTATTTACCTGTGTTTTCAGTGTTCATTTCAGTCTCTTTGAACTTTTTCTTTTGTAAAGGTCTTAGATGGCAGTGTCATTACAGCAAAACGAACAGCTGCAGTTTCTGCAATCGCTACCAAGGTATGTCTTCTGTTTCCTAAATCGGGACAGAATCAGTTAGTGGTGTTAGATATAAAATAACTAGAGGGAATGATGTAAACGGCTTTCAGTGCATGTGAATTTTCATCAAATACAGCTTTAAGTTAGATTTATGATAACATATGTATCTTCAGGGAAAACTTAAAAGCACAGTTTTCTGTTTTGATTGGGTGAGTCGTATCTGGCTTTAACACTTTGTGGGTGATTGGAGAAGGAATCTGAGCTATGTTTTTGTGGCTTGTTCTGCGTGCTTTTCTGGGAATTTACTGAAGTGTCTTCCTCTGTGATTTTCTTTCTTTTGTGCTTGTCTTAACACATTCCTTTACAGATTTGGGTGATGCAGCTGTGGTGATAAATTCAATTTTGTTTAGATGCAAGTTTTTTGCTGTCAGGCCAGGAAAGGTGGGTTTCACTGGGCCTGAGGAAAGAGAAAAAAGGCACGTTTCCAGGGGGCAGTGTGGGTCCTCTTAAGATAGATGATGCCCAGGAGTGATGGCTGACTTGTCCAGAGGTAGCTGTCTGTCTCTCAGTTTCTCTGTTGTCACTGGAAGATGTCTAGGTGACTATCCCTGACTACAGCCATAAACTTCCATGTCCGAAGACAGGTGAGGTGTATCTTGCTATATGTTGCTCTACATTATTTCAATTTCAGTTAGAAATTGTTGGGTTTGAATTCTTTTTTAAAACTATATTTGGCTGGGCTGCTAATAGTGGCAGGAGGGCAAGTCACTGCCTACTGCACAGCAGAGTTTTAGTCTTCACCTCAAAGGATGAGGCAATAAGAAGAGGGCCAGAGCTGAAAAGCACTTCTGTTTTTCACCTGTCAGCTTTGCATCAGACTGAAGGCTGATCTCACCGCTCCATTAGTGGCAGTCTTCAGGCCAGCGTGGCTCTATCCATGGCAATAGAGCTAAACTGACATAAAATTGGAGGGAAGAACCTGTCCCCACAAGCTTCCCCTAGTCTAAGGGACAGAACAATTTACAATGGATTCCTCGGATGTGAGGTTATAGGACCTCATTCATCTCAGCCATTCTATACTTGGGCAGTTCTGACAGTTTTTACCCAGTCAAGGCTCTGCTGGCCCCAAAGGAGCTTGGCTGCTGAGGGACTTCAAGATCAGATCCTTCATTGTTGTCTGCTGTTTTGGGAAATTTGCAGGAGTGTTTGAGTTTAGCTCATAGTTGTCATCTTGTCCTCTTTATGGCATTTGCTTTTCAAAGACCCATGCTTTTTATGCAAGGAACATTTGAAATCAGTGCTTCAGAGTCTTTGAAAAGAACATTAAAAAGAGTTCTTGCTACTGAAAAATGGGATCAATGAGATTTTTTTTTTTTCATTTTATTTGCAGCAGAATAAGCGTTGAGAGCTTTGACAATTCTAAAGCTTTTTATACATAAGTGAGTGGCCACAGCAAATGCATAAACAAGACACAAGGATAGCTTTGGGCTGCACTCCAGCAGCCCTCTCTTCACCTTTGCCAAGTACTGGTGAATCACAGGCAAGAACTACATCAGAAAACCAAAAGCAATCATAGAACTGAATTTTAGTATTTGTTCCTCAGAACCATCCCTATTTTTACAATGCCTGATACATATATATCATGGCTCTTACAATGCCAAGGTCTGCTTGTGGTATGATTTATAGCTTCAGTGAATTGAAAAAGGTTTAGTTTGGGGCTACCAGGACCAGCTTATCCACACAGCTACCACTTTCAGTACCGATAGCTTTCGGTATTGTGAGCCCTGTTTTCAGCCAGTGCAGGGCATCAACACTGTGGTTTTACACTTAATTAGTTACCTGGGTGTAATACATTATCCTAATATTAGAGTGTGCCAAGGCCCCAGAATTTGCATTGGCTCATGCTGTTGCATGTTAAGTCTGAATTTCAAGAGCTGGACGCTTCAAAACTGGAATCAAGCCAAGATGTACTTTGGTGCTATTGACGCTAGCTTTTGCATTTTAAAAAATTATATATATAGTGGTAACTGAATATTGGTTTATGTTAATATGAATCAATACTAGCTTTTGCATTGCAACATTTTTTGTTGTTGTTTAAAAGGACTAAGGATACTGCTTTCTTTTGTAGTATTTTAATATGTATTTGTCATATCTGTTGATATATTGTCTTTACATATTCTTTTTTTTTTGTATTTGATACTGTTTAGTTGTTAATGCCAGCTTTTGCAGAAGTGCTGTGCATTTTGGGAGCTGGTGTTCAAGCATATAGCCATTATGATATCTTCACGGAGCTGTTCACATTTAAAGAGGTAATGGACACATCTTAACAGGATACATCTATTTTTCTCTAGTGCGTTTCAGGAGCACTTAATATAAATAATCCATACTACAGCCAATGAAGTTAAGGGATTAATCCTATTTTGATTCTGTTTTTACAGAACCCAAGAATACTCTGAACAGCTGTAGAATTTCTTGCTCAAATGTTGGCCTTTTAAAAAAAAAAAAAAAAAAAGATGGGGGGATGGAAACCAAGTCAAGTTTCAGATGGCTTTTTCTCTCTGTCTGAGAAAATCCTACTGTGTATGCCATACTTGGATGAGCTTTCTGTGACTTTCCCTTAAATAGATTTGTTAGAAATACTTGTATTTTATAAATACAGCTCTACAAGGAGCTGTTATTCTGGCATCACAAAACAGTCATTCAAATCTAAGTGACTAAATTTCACGTGTGGGCACCTACACGATGAGAACATTAAAGGGAAAAAAACCCCACCTTGAGGATACATGTAATCATCTACTGAAAACTGAAACAAAGTGTTCTGTTTCAGCAAGGAGAAATTCTCCAAGCTAATCTGTTTGTTGGGTTTTTTCCTTGAAGGTCAGGATATGGAATCGCACCAAGGAGAAAGCGGTGAAGTTTGCTAGTTCGGTTAACGGTCCGGTGCAGGTCTGCTCTTCTGCTCAGGAGGCAGCTACTGGGGCTGATGTGATTATAACAGTCACTATGGCAACAACACCAATTTTGTTTGGAGAGTGGGTAAAACCAGGTGCCCATATCAATGGTACGCTACGTTCTCAGCGGTTACAGGACATATTTATTATCACATTGTTTAGCATCAAAAACTGTTGAAAAGCAATACTCTGTGCTTCTCAGAATGAATGTTCTTTCCATTTTGACTTTTCCCCTTCAGTGAGGACCACTTTTCCCAGCCCTGTCTTCCTGGCTGTCTAGAGCAAAAACTCCTGCGTATTCCAGCACTGGATGTTTCCTGGAGCATGGGATATGCTTTTTTCCCTAGTGGTGCATCATCTTTGCCACCATGTTGTCACTTGATGCTCATGTTGCTCTTCATTTAAATAACCCATACAAACAAGTTATTTCCAAAGTGATTCCTGCTCATTGTAATGTTTCCCTGGTAGTTGTCATCTTTTCTTCACCCAATTTTGTAAGCTCCTCTGTTTGTTCCTTTTTGGGCTGATCACATCGAATTTCTTTTTTTTGAATTTTTTTTTTTTTTACTTGAGTTAAAAAGATGCAGTAACTGAGTTAACAACTTCATAATTTGACCTCTAATTATGGTGAGGTTTGGGGGGCTTTGGGTTTTTGCCTGCCTTGTAATGATGTTGCCACACTGTTGTTTGGAGTCTCTGGACATGCCCACATTTGTTTATTTTATTAATTGTGGGCCTGGTTCAGATGACCTTGTGCACTTTCCACATAGCATGGTAATAAGACAAAAGCGACTTGTCAAAGGGAACAATTTAAAGAAAAGTCCCACATTCCAGCAGCATCCTACCATTTTTTCAAACTCAATTTAGTCCTTTGTCATTGAATGTTGTTGTCTGTGTTATGTCACGGCGTGGAAGCCAGAAGTACAACCAAAATCAATTAAGGTCTACACTCACTGGGGCGACACATACACAAAGACCCCTCTCCTTTCTTTGCCTTTTTTTTTTCTCTCCATTGAGGCATTTGTGCTGTTTGAAGAGGCATTCAGGCAACATGGAATTTATTATTCCTTGACAGTTGGACACTTTTTAAAAACATTTGACTACATTATAACTGTTTGGGTTTTTTTGTTGTTTGGTTTTTTTTTTTAGCCCATAACAAGTTGATAGTGGTCTTGCTGTATTTAAAACATTAAGCTCCTTGATTCATTTTCAGTTTCTCCAGATAAGTGAAAATCCATAATCTGCTCAACTTGTACTGCTTATAAAGTTACAAGGAAATAACAGAAGGCTATAGGTTTAAAAATACTAGTTAGTAACATTGAACTCTCAGTCTGCATGTGCAAGTCTTTGCTGCACGATGCTTTGGTTCTCATCTATTCAGGATAATTGAGGGATTCTTCAAATCTTCTTTTTCTCTATAGACACATAGCAAACACCGTCTGAATCAAATAAAAGGACTATAAAATTCTGAGCATTTGGCAATGATCTGATGAAAGACAAGGGTATAAGAGATAATGGACAAAAGGACATGATTTTCTTATGCCTCAGCTACCCAGAGTCTGCTGACAAGGATATTCTACTGACAAATCAGATATAAATGTTTTAGAGGAGCTGTATTAGGTGTTAGTTAACTCTGTTTAACAGGTTTTTGTTGCTTTTTATTTCTTAATTTGGCAGTCACAGAAACAGGTTACTGTGTGTCTGCAGCAGAGTTGTATTCTGTATAACCTTAAGATTATCTTCCCTGAGTTGGGTCACCAAGTGATCAAAGCTTATTCTAATGGAGCCTCTGTAAGCAGAAAAGAGTAATATTTATCAGGTAATTTGCCAAAGCTGCTAGCAAAGGCTTGCTTGTTTTGTAGCTATACATAGTTATACATATCTTTACATTTCTTGTATCGATATGAGATGACGAAGGGCTAAACAGAGCTACCTCCCCTTCTCTTCTCTGTCAGCATTATTTGGAAGGAGCAGTTCGACTAGTGTACCAAAGAGGTAGAAACAGTGCCAGCAAAGAATCTTGCTTCTGCTTCCTGAAGAGTTGCAGTTTAATGCTTCAGCAGGTTGCAGTGCAAAGGCCGATTGATTCCAGTTGTTCTGGCTGTGCTTATGGGGAATATAAGACTTTTGTTGGCAGCAGGAGCTTCGTGACTAGAGGTCAAGGATGCTGTACATCCTAATGAGCTGTCATTTGGAGGGTTGGACCCAGTGTGTCCTTCATTGACATCAGTGGAAATTTAGGGGGTTAGCACCTTACAGAAACAGGCCATATATATGTCAGCGTTATAGCTGAGGGCAGGTTGAGAGAAACCCAGGCTTTTTCCCAGCTGTTCAGGCACATCTTATTTTTTGTTGTTTTATTAATCACCATGTTTCTAGTGATAACATCAGGTTGTTTGTATATGTCATTTCCGCAATAATGTCCATTGTTACTTCACACATGTCTTTTGGACAAAATGCGGTTTGAATTTGTTTTAACATTCCTCCCAAGTTCATCAGTTTTGTTTTCTTAGCTGTTGGAGCAAGCAGACCAGACTGGAGAGAACTGGACGATGAACTGATGAAGAATTCTGTTCTGTTTGTGGATTCCAGAGAGGCTGCTCTTACTGAATCGGGAGATGTATATTATCAGGGGTAAGACTTTCTTAATTATGGACTTTATTTTTGTGGCAATTGGCTTGCATTTGAAGTGAGTTGGTACTGATGGTGTGCTGCACTGAAACGTTTTAGAGCATCAGATGTAGTTGTTAACACTTTCCAGGCACAGGCTGAAAGATAAACTGGTTTCAAACTGAGACTTCTATATGTCTGTGTTACAACCATGCAACCTCTGTATCAGCCGTTACATGACGCCATATTACAGTGGCATGTTTTCAGCATTGACCTTTGTGTACGATAACAAAGTATTGGTTTTGAAAGACCTACACTTCCTGCAATGTTTGGTAGTTATGTTAATATTTTTTCAAATCTATTTATTAAAACCTGTAACTTTCTTCCCATAAGATTTCAGTGTGATTGACACCCATCAGGCCTTTAGAGAATGGATGACAGAAGCCAAGCAGACAGTGATCTGCAGAAATTTGATGGCAGGGACTCTTTTTGATTTAATGGAATTTTTCTTTTATTCTTTTAATGTTTTTGCAGAACAAATATGGTTTCCACTTTTGAGATTTAACATGTGAGGTCCAGATACGGTAAGGTGTGTGGAACCCCATGTGTTTTGTTGGATAAGTAACAAGCTATCCACTGTAACTTACTGACTGAGGAAAGTCTGTCAGCTGTTTTTCTCTGAAAACCATTCCACTCCTCTCTGATTTCTGTCCAGTTTCTGTATTATTTGTCTGAATACTGATCTACTTCACCATGGAAAGGAGTCAGTTCTGGGACAGCAGAACTGGAGGAGTTCTTTCTTTTGAAGTCACTCAGAAAAAAAGTTTTTCTCTTAACATATGTATGGATATTATGTTTTTTTATAAATATGTATTTGTTTTACAGGCAGAGATTTTTGCTGAGCTGGGAGAGGTAGTGAAGGGTACAAAACCAGCCCTGCCTGAGAAAACAACAGTGTTTAAATCACTGGGTAAGAACAACCCCTCCTGTGTACAAGTCTGACAGAAAACAATGCCTTGTTATTTATTAGGTCCCCCATGCGTGGGAAAGCTGCTGATAGTCTTCAGAACTGCTGTGGCAATGCTCTGTCCAGAAGAAACTAGAATGTGATTTGCATTTTCCCTTTTTATTTCCCTTTTTCTTTATCTAGCAGGACTGATGTAATGAAAAGTGATAGGAAAGCAAACAAACAATAGAAAGTACATTTTTCCATTTCACAATTGTTCAACGTGTGACTGCAGCATTTATTAATACAGCTCCAACCCGAATGCCCTGCTGTTATGCCCTGAAGTCTTTCTGACCTACAGGCAGTGCGGCAGTGTACTGTGAGGCTGGCGCTGATGTTTGGGGGAAAGAGGTCCGAAAGGGCCAAGTTGCAATATGAATGTTGCAAATTAGATTCGTGCCGTTACATTAACTTCATATAGCACACCTAACAGTTATGGGATGGCTATAAACTTGAATGTAGGTGTTTGGGATGGGGAATGATTCCTGTCCTGTCCCGTGAGAACATTCCTGAGTCCTTCTGTCCCCCTTCTGAAGCTACATATTTTGTACAGCTGAAGAACTGTTTGAAGGTGACTTAATTCTTTTTCAGGGATGGCGGTAGAAGATACAGTAGCAGCAAAATTTGTTTATGACTCATGGTCAGCTGGTAACTGAAGAGAGAGGTCTACAATACCAACGAGGCCAAGAAAATTGTTTGCACTTAGTTTCCTTCGATCTTTTGTTGACAAGAGAGATACCAATCCTGTCTGAACGTGGCCCTTCTAGAACATTGAAGAATGAAAAGGAAAATTTCAGTAATAGACTAATTTCCACAGTTTTCTAGTGGCGAGTATTAGATACCTGTAGTATTACTAATGAACGTATCTCATGTAATGGCAAGTATTAGATGTTTGTAGCGATACTAACAAGGGTATTTTTACGTATTTTGGTATAATTCTGGAATCAATGCCTTTCCTCCCTCATTATTTAAGTAGCAGAAGTCTGTGGGTAGATTTCATGTTTTTAGAGAGGTAGTTCATACTGGAGTAAAATATGTCAGCTTGGAGAATGGACTCTGGCATCATATTTACCTGTGATGGTACTTTAAATGCAACTGTGGGTTTCAGTACTACACTGACAGTTACCTAGTCTCTCCTGGGAACACAGCCCACCCCTGACTCCTGGACAGGACACCCCTTCCCTTCCAACTCAGACTGGGATCTGGCGGTCACCATCCTTACTTTCACCCACACGATTCCCCTTCCCTGCCCTCAGACCCAACGGGTTTTCATTTAAGAGCACACTCCTGAGTGGGAGTTTATATAAATAATGATGCCTCCATACAGTTAGATTTCTGTCTGTTTTTGTAAAAAAAACCTGGCTCAGGAAGACTTAGAGTGCAAAAATCAGAGCTAATATTATATACATCTTAACTGGGAGGAAACTATACTCAATACCTCCCTTAGTACATTCCCGGGTGGGATATTGCCATTTTCATATTGCAAGGAGTCATCCAAAATGTGAGCACTAAAACGTATTTTGATTTAACTTTTGTCTGTATTCTGTGGGGAGACTTTGTTATTAATCTGTGGTGTTTGTAAATTCTTCTTCTAAGCTTCTTGAAGGTTGGAACCGTGCAAATGGATTTCAGTAGGATAAGCTTCAAGTATACAGGCAAATATTTTCAGCTTGGCTGTACTATGCATCAATTGGTAATTGTTCTTTTATCCCAGTGGGTATTAGCTGGGGCAGGAATTTCCATGAGCCTTTCTTGGCGGAGGAACCCAGTGATGTTCTACATAAGGAAAAGTTCCAGTTTTGTACTGTTATGCAACTGCCTTACAAAAGATTGAGCATCTGCTGAAAAATAGCTATTGCCCTGGAAACAAATTCCTGTCTCAGGCTAGAGTTGTGCCTTGTGAAATTTTATTTCTACTTACATGTTATTTTGTGCAGGCTATTAAGTGTTTCTTCACTCTGTGGAAGAATTTGATGTCATGGTCGTTCTATACTGATGCCAGTAGAATACAGCAGAGCAACAGGAAGGAGGTTCAGAAGCAGTTGGCGTTAAAGCCCTTGATGGTGCATAAGTAAGTGTAGAAGAGGATAATGAGTACAGTGCAGCTGTGATGTAAATAATACTCCAAATTATAAGCCTGATGTAAACTAGTTGGAAAAAGGTAGTAAGTGGCAGAGTTTGTAATTTGCACAGTTTTAGCATGGAAGGGTACCAGACCAGTAAGTGAATAGGGCCAGAGGATGTGTTCATGTGGATAGAAGTCTAACTCCATTCACCTTGTTTATATCAGCAGAAACAAGAACAGAAATTTTTCTATTAGCTCTTGCATTTTTTAATTGTAGCAAAATTACCCTTCTACTTTTACACGTTTTTTCTTCCGTGTCATTTCTGAAGTGTTCAGAAATTTATATGTTGACTTAGCCTGTTACTTCAGCAATGGAGAACTCCACTAGCATGAGACAAACATGAGAGCCATTGATGTGCCGTAATTCAAGAACTGTATGGAAACTTGCACTTACTATTTGTGACAATATTATCCCAGTTCTGTGCCTGTGTAAAACAAGATTTGTAATCTGAAGTGAGACATGGTGTTTGAGAAGAAGACAAATACAGTTTATTTTCACATGTACTCATCTACAGACTAGGCACTTCAAAAAGTAGATGGAGCTGGTCCAAAAACCTGGTTCAGAAAACCCACAGTGTTCTCGGCTTTCACTGGCAATAGGAGGTTCTGGGAGCCTGGCTTCAGCATTGTACCTCTGAATTCATGAAGAGGATTCAATTTGATTCAGTTATAATGGGAGTTGCTTGGATGCCGTCTCTAGATTTTTTTTGAGGGGAAACAATAGCCTTAATTTCCATGTTTCCTTCTCTTACAAATTAGACTCTCAAGAAATTGTGTAACTTACATTTATGTTGAAAATAAATAGATACTGCTGTTTTTCTTTGACTTTCATTTTGTTGTCTGTTACTTTTCTGCTTTGGGGTTTTTTGTGGGTTTGGTTGGTGGGGTTGGTGGTTTGTGTTTTTTTTTTTTAAGATGAGGAAGAAAGTATTCAAGCTGTTGCAGTGACTGCTCTGTCAGTGAATGTGATCACTGAATGTAAAGGGGAAAAATAAATTGAGACTGCTCTGCTCCACTGTGATACTTAGTTTTGCAGTTGTTGTCCCATTCTGCACATTCCCTCCTCTTGATGTCTGTGCCGTGTGGAGTATTAAATCCTTAAGGAAGGAGAATCTTGTACTTGGCAGAGCTGTGATCATGTGAGATCCTGTGGTTTTATGATTTGGGTTTGGATTGGGCTATAAGATTGCACGTAGATACATAAAGTGTCTCCAACTGAACTGCACTGTTGGAATGTACTAAGGAGTCAGATCTGGGATTCACTAATTTAAATAGAGAAGAAACAAGGGGTTAGTGAAAAAACTTTGGAAAATAGCAAAGCACATGAGTGGAAAAAAAATGAAACATGAGTGTTCTTTTTTTTTTTTTTTTCCCCCTGATTGTTCCACTTGGCAGCTTTATACCAGAGGCCAACTTCCAGGGCCACCTCTGCAAGAAAAGGACCAGCAGTTTTGCCCTTTTGTTTAAAAAGGCATGTATTGGGGGTCATTTTCAGTTCCCTAATATGTATTACATAGGGTGGCTCTGAGCTGCTTATTCAGTCTCTAGATGCAGCTCCAGAAGGACAAGGGACTCCTAAAGGTCTTGTGCTGTATCTGCTGGCTCCATAGAGTTACTGCGGATCCCTGAGGACATACCAAAACATGCCGGATGTTTGTGACGACCGAGTCAATCAACTGCTGATAGTCTCTGCCATTATCTCTGGTTGTCAGAGGTTGCAGCAGTCAGGCAGATTTACAGATGGGTATGCAAAGAGGCAGATTTTCAGTGTAATTTAAATATACCTGGGGCCTGATTTCCCTAAGGTGTGCTTTCTCCAGCTGCCTTCTCTCCTACCTACATTTGGCTCCCGTCAGCAACAGCCACTGACATGCTTAGAATAATGTTTGAAAGCATTTTCCTGAATAAATGGATCTAACCCAGTTATTTAAAATCGGCCTGAAAAGGTGCATTGCACTCACTGCTTTGCACTAGAGAGATGTCATCAGAGCAGTATAGACCTAGTCTCAACCCTTTATGTTGGGGTGGCAGAATTCAGCCACTGCAGCTGCTGGGAGGGGAAGAGGCAGAGGGTGACGAAGCTGGGCTTGCTGCTTCTGCGGCTGCTAGGAGGAGTGGGAAGCATCTGCATCTCCAGGATGGGGAATGGGGATTATAGGCCCAGAGAAGCAAACTGCCCTGTGTTTTTACATCAGTTATGTGACTCAGAATGATAGGATTTGACCCTTCAAAATCCACTCATCGCATGCCTTCAAATATGTAAGATTCATCATGTCCTTCTGCCTTTGTTAAACATTTGGGAATTTCTTAGCCAAAATGAAAACAACCCAGCAGGTTGTTAACACAGAGTCTGGGGGGATGCTGTCTGATTTAATTACTATGCTGAGCACAGCAATCATTTAAGGTTGCACAGAACAGGACTCTGATGCGACTGTTTAATAAAAGAAAATATCGACCTGCTGAAGTACAGAAATCCAAGGAGGAAAGAATGTAGTACAAGGTCCAGCCAAGAAAAGGAATTAAAATATCCAAATCAAAGTAACAAGAAGATACGGAAAGAAGGAAGCATGAAAAAAATAGATTATTAACTCGGATTAGTGTCCACAAATGCAGTATACCCCTAAGGAAAAAAGTATAGCTGATTACTGGAAAGCTATACAAAGAGATTTAAAGATAAAAGTCCTGATAATAAGTGTGCATCCAAAATCTGTGATCTTAGCCAGAGCGTGGCTGCTAGAAAAACCTTATTAGATTCACAAATCTCAATAGGAATGATTAATTCATATCGGATAGTGCTGGCTTCCCAAGGGAACAGGCCCGAGGTAGATGAAGGGAATCCTGCTATGAATGCCGCCAGACAGACTGTAAAGAACAGGAGCTTCCACGGAAGCAGAGTCTCATTTTCTTTCTCTTTTCATGAGCTGGGTGTGTGTGTACCCAGTTACATGCAGTTTTCAGGCTAAGGCTGACAACAACCAACAGAAAATGCTGTGTGAGAAGAGCCCTGGTTTCTGGGACTTCACATGGCAAATGCACCCTATAGGAACCACGCTGCGGATATACCGAAACAGATCAAAAATGGTGAAAATATAACATCTTCTTGTAGTTAGGACATGATGGGTCCTGGCAACTGGCAGACAAAAGAAAAGAATGTACAACTCACACCGAACATCTCTTGGCAGGATACTTCATGTATTTTTAAATTAATATCAATACAGTAGCAAAACACTTTACTGACAAGAACACGAAACTTGCTGTAAATTACTCTTATTTACATTCATTCAGAGGTTATTAGAGTCAATAAACCACAGCTGAAATCAAGATTCAGATTCTATTTCTAACATATCATCAGTACCAGGACGGGTGGTTTGTAGCAATCTAACAGAAGCGAATGGGGAAAACTCAAAGCTCTCAAGCTTTGGGAATGCTCTTTGCATTGTGGTTTTGGAGAAGACGAGAGGGGCTTTGTTAAGGAATGTAGCGTGGCTGGCCTTCACTAATACTTTAAGTTATTCCGACGAGAAGAAATCCAATCCTCGTAAACAGTTCAGGGAGAAAAAGCTTTAAATCTGTAGCTTTGGGGTTTTTTACCTTCACATTCTTTCTTTATGGCAGAATATACTTAAATTAATACCCTGTGCACCACAGCCATCTATCCAGAGAGAAAGATCTTTGTCCTTGCTGTACTTTCTAAAGCAATTTGTAACCTCTCTGCCTTTTGCTTTAGCAGACATCTGAAAAGAATTGCATGCTCTTTGGAAAGAGGAAAAGATAATGAATCAGTGTGCAGGTTACAGCAACAGGTATGTTAATTTATAAGCAAGTATCCGTAGTCTTTCCAGGGTTCTCGAGTGCTTGTTTTCTTTTATTCACGGCACTCAGGACTTTCTTCTTGGCCCAAGCTCCATCTGAATGCTCTGTAGATCTTCATCAGAACATAGCATCAGGGAATCTAAATCAATTTTTTCCCTCATGAAGACTGGAAGAAGAAATCATCCAGCATCTGTGATGCCAGAAATACCTCAAGGGGCGTGTTCTCTGCTTCCTCGTCATCCCAAATGACTTCTTCCTCATGCCAAGGGATATCAGCACCATTTTCAGCATCATCTTCCCTGCTGTTCTCAGCATTTTCATACTGGAAGAGCTCTGGATATTTTAAAGCTTATACCTTCTTCTCAGAAGACCATTCCAGGATTTACATCCGCAGCCAAATTCCTTCCAAATACAATCTTACCGAGACCCGGCCGCTTAAAATGGAGAGCTGACTGTCATTACCAGAAAAGTTTTTCTCTCTGAGGTCATTCAGTAATTCATCCTCCTCTTTCTCATCGAACAAATGCATCACAGTTCTCCTACCCGTACCATCCTCTTGGTGATTGCTTTGTGTTTCCCGGCTGTCAGCTGTCTTTTTGGCCTTCAGTTTGAAGGTATCTTTCAGGTTTTTGGAGAAAGGACTTGTTGTATTTGAAGCAAAGAGACTAGGCAACTTTACTCTGGAGTGTGTCATTTTGGAAGAATTTACTGTGCCAACCTTTTCTTTTATATAATTCTGGTTCATTTCATGCTGGTGTTTCTCTTGGCGCTTCTCGCATTCCTTGATTTGTTTCTCCACATTCCTCTGGGCCTGTGCTTTGAGTTTGGAAACCTTCTTCGGATTCAGTATGTTCTGCTCAGTGGCGGCTTTGTCCAGGATTCGGACACATTCATTGCGGTCTCTGCTGGCAGCCACCTCCAGGGGAGTGCGGAGGTCATTGTCCAGAGCAAAGATATTGGCACCAAAGTTGATCAAAAAAGAAACACAATGGATGTGACCATTGCAGGCAGCGGGTGGAGAGGCGTGTTCCCCCAGATGTCACATTTGTCCGGATCACTCTGAGAAGGAAAATAGCAGACAGTGAGCTGGACGTACCCAAGCACAGCACTGCAGTGGGATTGACCGGGTACTACGTGTTTAGCTCTGCTTTGCTATGAGGAATACAGCCCCACGAAAATGAGTCAGCTTAGCTCCGTCTGCGAGAACAGCGCTGCACCTGCTTACACAAGCACTGAGCTTGGCTGCGTGTGTGGCATAAGCTCTAATTCCTGCCTGTCTGTGAATTAAGCAAGCTCGCCGGGGCTGAGTGCGACTGCGTATGCAACTCCCCATAAGGGAGCCCGGGTATTTCCTTGGTGTCGTCCCAGGGTCTGGCAGGGCTGCTGGCAGGGCTGGCTTTGCTCCCTGCCGGCCTCACCTGCCTCCTGCAAGAGGGCAGAAATAAGCAGCCGCCCGTGTGCAGGCAAGGGGCTGCAGCTCGATGGCTTTGCTGCTGACAGCTCACCGCGGGCTCAGGCTTCCACTTACGCTCCTTGGAATTAATGGCAAAACCGTTTCAATAGTTTTTGCGTGGAATATTTCAAAAGCTTTTTGGTGAGTCTTCCCTTTTGCATGTCAAATGCAGGGGCAATATTAGGATTCTTCACCGGCCACAGTGGTTCATATTTAATGAGCCCATGCAGTAACTTTTTTGGTAGCTAATAGGTAAATGATTAGGAGTAAAGCCCTGATTACACATTTGTCACCATTGCTATTAGATTAAGCTCAGATAGATGCCGTTGTTTTTCTTCAACTCTTTTGTTCTCCTTAAGCTGCTTTTGCTCATGGGGTTTGAAAAGCAGAAGCTAATTTAAGAATAGAATACCACACCTTGTCAATTGAATTTGAAGCCAGTGAAAAGTATTGCTTTCTTTTTAACTCTTGCACTGACTTCACACTGAACTGCTGCCTGCAGACGAGAATCGGCTTGAATCTTTTGATACACATTTGACAGGATCAACATTAGCCATGTTCAGAACAGAGCTTGAGTTGCCTCACGACCAATAGCCAAGGCAGCCACAGCAGCCCAAAACCTTTAATAACTTCAGAGCCTGGGGCCAAATTTACAAGGAGAATTTCTACTCTTGGGAATTTAAGCATTTCAATGTCTTGGAGATTTGTTCCACAGCAGCTGTACTGTGAATGAAATGGTACATCCTATCACAAAATCTCCATCAGGCGTTGATCTCTGGCTTTGAGTATCTCTGAAGAAAGGCACTAACATATTTGTTGAGGGCCAAATATGAAAACAGCATCCTTCAGCCTGAAATGCCACAGGCAAGAGAGAGGTCGAGGGTCCCCGCAGAGCTGAGACACCGAGCTGCTCGCCTTGAGAAACGACACAAGCCTGAGCGTGCCAGGCTGCGAGAGCGCAGGCGTTCCTACAAGAGGTGGCAGCTGAGGATCAAAGTTTCCTACTTAGACATATGGAAACCATGTGTACATACTTCTGCTTTTGTGGCTCTACCCTGGGAGCTGCCTGACTGTGGCCAGCCGTGCCAGATTCCTTAATTCCCACATAAGCGAATGGGCTGCATTATCCTCAGCCCTGGGAGTGCCGGGTCGTCCATCCTCCCCCGGGTCCCTTCATAGCTGTTTGTGGTCTCTTTTCCCCGTGGAGCCTGCCAGCCTTTGAGTCTCAAACAATTGACAAACCGAGTGTCTGTTCCCAGCTCAGTGGGACTTTGGACAAGGTTTGACATCTACTTTGGGTTCTATACTCCTCTTTTCCCAGCTTTCCCAAGAAAGGCTCACACAAAAGAGAGCAGAGCTGCTACTCGGTTGCCTTTTATTCATGAACCTGCAAAGCAGGCAGAGAAATGTCTCTTGATGCCTGGGAAGATAAACTATTTCAAGACGAAAGGGGTTTATTGTTAGTATTGCTACATTTTCCAAGGGCTCAATGTGCTGCAAGCTTGAGAGTTCTAAAATCTGCAACCACTCTCAAGAAACTCATCCTGTATCTCAGTGCCTTTGTCAGGAAACCTCTTCAAGGAAAGGATGGATTTGTTAAAAACAACTAAAATACTTTCTCACAAGAAAACATTAACTGACTGCAGAACAGATTGAAAGTCTTCCAAAACTCCAGCTTCTCCCAAGAAAACCAGTGAGACTACAGCGATCTCTCTGACAGCCACAGCTTGCTGATCATGTCAAGAAATCTTGGATTACAATAGAGGTGAATGGACACGTTTGAAGGTTTTGAGGGCAATGCTGTCCCAAAGCTGTTCTCTACCAAGAAAAAGAGTTAGAAATACGTTAGATAACAAATATATAGAGATTCTGATCTCTATGTCATCCGCTGTGACTTCTATCAGCTTATGTGGTAGAAGACATATTTTTCACTCAAATTTTGAAAAAAATTGTTTTATTATTTGTTCCTTAGCTAGCTGTTCTGTATTGTAGGTGTTCAGGGACAAACCTTTATTAACTCTAGATCTTTCCTTGGAGCTGCCTTAATTACACAAGTTGAAAAACTGTCAATCTATTTTTGCTTCTCCTGAGGACACAGCAATAACCATGCAGTCCAAAGGTCTTTTTTATTGTGTTATTACAGCCACACCTGAGCTCAATGAACTATAAAGCAATCTATGAAAAAACTATTTTATTCCATATTTTCAATTCTATTTTTAATTAAAGAAAACTCAGATACATCCAAATAGTATTCAACTTTCCCCTCCGATATTCTTTAAACTATTATGATTGAAATACAGGTCAACTTAATCTTCATCTCAGCCCAGAAAGAACCTTTTATTAACTGTATCTCTACACAAGAGCAGATTTTCTTTTATTAGATCTTATTACAGAACCATAGCTTAAAAGGTAGCCTCCAAGCAAGAGAGCACGGAGAGTGGGGAGGTAATTACCATTTCAATAACACATTCTAAGCATGTAGTGCATTTAAATGATACCGAACAGAAATATTACTATTAGAAAATAAACCTGTAGAAAACCTTCCTTTCCTTTTCCCTCTTTTTTTCCCAGTTTACAAGGATCCTACCAAGCTTCTGAAACAGTATTACCATTTTTAGCATGGTGGTAGTTGCTAATACTATAAAAACCAGAGAGATAACAATTGTAGGTGTTACTGGCTCAAAACTATCAGTTGTGTCTTGCCTCTGGAAAGCATTAAACCTTCACAGGTGTCTACTAACTGCACTTTGGAAGCAAATGGGGGAGATTTTTTGCTAAAAATGTTTCAAACGATGCCTTTCTCTATAGAGCCTGTGTCAAAGATATTTATCATCGAAGGTTATTGGCCAACTTCTCCATTACGGCGAGGCAAGGTCCCAGGCCCTGCTCCTGCTAACGCTCCCCGCAGGCTCCACATACGAGATGGTCCCGCTGGTGCCGATGTGGCTTGCCGACCACACGTACAGACCTGCTCGAGGTTCTGGGCCTACCATTGCGAATGAAGAGAAACAATTCTTGGCAATGCATTGAAAGAAATGACCGAGTTTTTCAGCCTTTTAGGTTTGAGGTCATTGGGGCATGAGAAACATGATACCCTAATTATAGTTGTGAGCCACAAGCTTTAAGCAATGGAGGGCTGATTGACTTACCCCTCCGGCATATGATTTCCAGAGCTTCTAGATACCCATGGTATGCTGCAGAAGGGTAGGCGTCATCCCATCTCATCTGAAGAATTGAGGTCTTCCTAGTGGCTTCTTTCAAGAGGTCCAAATTGCCATCGGCTGCTGCTTTGTGATACCTGCTTGACATTTTCAGTAGCTTCTGGTTTCCCGAAGCAGCTCTGAATGATATCCAGTCTGTACAGTCACCCTTCCATTACAGGGATAGTTCATTAATGATTACAAGTTGAGACGTCCCCGTGGAGAGGAAATGATGAGGCAAAGTTCATTCTAGCAGACAACTTATCTGGAGCTTTGCATAGGCAATAAGGCAATGGTGTGCTGAATGCTTTCATTTTCTGGAAGGTGGCTCTGCCGTTTACCATCTGTTGCATATTTGACTACTTAAACATAGAGGGGATTCATTCATTCCCTGTGTCTTTGCCTAACTGTTCTGGGAAAACTTCAAAAGGACCTTGAACTTCAGAAAAAACCCTTCAAAAAACCTTCAAAAGGCCGTGAATGTCAGTACAACCAGGTTTCACCCTAAGTAATAAAGTATCCCTGAGTTTTGATAGGATGAAATGGATAAGCAGTTACCTTTGCTGGCGAAGTCCTTTGTAGCCTGTCATTTACTGGGTTGCTGCTTTGAGAACAAGCCTCTCCCGCCAAACCGGCACATCCGTGAAGCCGTTTCGTGTACACAGACTGGTGTGCGGATGGAAACAGACCTGTCGGGACAGGGTGGTGTTTGGATAAAACCGCCAGTGGGTCCGCAAGTCACAGCAGGCAAAACCACAGCCTAGCGTGGTGATCCTTTTAACTGCAAGTTGCATTTCATCAGAGCATCTTAAGGCACTTGGCAAATACACATTCATTCAAAGGTATCATAATCTCTGGTTTAGATGGAAAAAAGGCAGGATTCCTCAGGATAGCACAGGGAATTCAAGAAATGGAAACGTGATGGGTCCGCACCCACTGCCCCAGCCTGGGCACTGTGGTCCTTGCCTGGGAAAGACGGTCCAGTCCCCATCTCACATCACATTCTTCGCTTTAGAAATTATTTCCCTTGATTTCAGTGGCGTTAAGGGCTACCTCTATGAGTAGAAGCTTATAGGATAGACCGTAATTCTAATTTTAGGTTCAAAAGAATTACTAAGAGAAATCGTGTAAAAAGTCAGTTTTAAAACAGTAGCTGAGAAGAAATCGGTAAGAGACTACCTGCTGCTTAAGAAAATGCTGCAGGCTATCCGTTATTCCGGTCACATTCACAACAGCTGCCAGATAAATGTTACTTTTTTGTCAAGCTGTTTTCTATGACTAACTGAATTAACCCGTACCTTAGAGAATCTACCCCAGCAATTAGCAGGGAGGTTTTGTGGGTATTATGCCCCTGCTAAGAAGCAGCAGCATTGCAAACCAAGCCATTGCCCAGCTGGTGCCGTTACTGAACGGAGTGCACCTCATTTACCTCCCGTAATGCCGCCCATGTCACTCACCGGAAACCTCTCCAACGGCTTTCTCTCCTAATTATTTCTCAGGCAGGGATTGAAGAGCTCTCAGGAACAAACTTGTCCAACAGTTTTCTTCCATGGGACAAGGAGAGTCAGTCAGATCCTGTGACGGGTTTGAATTTTCGAATAAACAAGTCTAGGTAGGAGTGAACCGAGCCCCGGTTTTTGCTCATGTCACCCGCAGGCACGGCCGTCCCCGGCGCTGTCCTGCCAGGGCAGCGGGGCACGGCTCTGCTTCGCCCAGGCCAGCCTCCGGCCCCGCATTAGAGACAGTTTTACCCTCAGCCCTTTTTCGAGTTCCCTGCACTGCTGTTAATACTTTTCTAATCAAAATACACTCATTCAGTCCATTTTCTATTTAACCGTGCTAAATTTACAGCTACTAGAAAAGACTAGCTGTTGCAGAACAAAGACAGGTATACATATATATAGATAAGATTAGCTGTTTCTTCATGCCATTGAATTTTATTTCCTTTACTGGGTAGTGTAAGCTTTTTTACTCTCAAGAGTGTAAAGCGATCACCAAGGCACGTACTGTATATACCGCCAGTGCCTGGTAGAAGAGAGGAGACAACCTTTTTCTTGTACGTTGACATTTCACATTTGTTAGCTACGCCCATGAAAGTGAGTTGGTGGCAAAAGAGACCTTTTCATTTTCAAGATTATTGATTTCTACTACAGCAGTACATTCATTTGCTCTTCCGTTAATTAATTCAGCACAAAGTGTTAATCTCAGAGTGATTTTATCATCTAACATAGGAAAACATTGATTTTAAAAGAAAGTTACTCTGTATGATGCTAAGTGGGAAACTATTGTTCCAAGTTTTAATTAGAGGCAAAGCAAACCCCCTGTCAATTGGAGAGAAGCTCTGGGACTTTGCAAGCTTTACTATTGTTTATGTCACAAAAGTGGGCATCACAAAAAGAAAGAGAAAAGAAAAGACCAAACAAAATCTCCATCTGTTTCGAAACTCCTGGTATTTGTTCATCTTTGTCCCATCCAAAAACCTCAACTTAAAATGCAATAAATGATTCAGCATCAAATGAGCTAAATTTCTCAGCCTGAATGGAGATTTTTCCTTTGAGACTAAAGCTCAAAATTGTGAACTTTTTAAACTCCCTGAGTAGTTAGAATGAAGCTTTTCTTTTGGGGTTTGAAAAGAACTTCAAAACCATTACACTTCCAATTGAAACGTCTTACCAGGCTCAGAAGAAACTCTGTGTGGTGGTACATGGTGTTGTAAGCTAATGAATTATTTAGCTAGCAGTTTTGATTTGTTATTGGATTTAGCTAGTCTATGATTATTGCTCTTTTTTTGAGAACTATCTTAAAATATTACCAGTTTAAAAAACTGTTTAGATTGAAAGACTACAGCATCATCAGTTACGTTGTTCTAGGTAACTCAGAGCCAGGAATGAACAGCGATGTTGTTGTGCCATCTGTTTTGCATGAGGTATTATCCAGCACAACATTTCCTCATTGCAACTTTTATAAGCACCAGACGTGGTATGGTAAAGGCCATATGAGGGGAGGCAAGTAAGTCTCTGCTTGTCTAATGAGATCCTTGGAACTAATGGGCTTAGAGAAGAATGAAATTAGTCACATGGGGTAATTGTGGCTACACAATCAGAGATGACGACAATGTTTAAACAACAATAAAAGCTTATTTCTTCACTCCTTAGAGAGGCAAAACTGCTGTGCCCAAGGACACTGTTGCTGGATGTCCTCTTGAGCAGCCCTGTTCCCACAGCGAGGTTGAGTGTGACCCATGCGGGTGCTGCCCAAGACCCATCCCGCCGTGATCTTTGTTCAGGCATGACCGTGCTCGAGTTGAGGGTCCAAGGGCAGCCCTCGCAGTCTGCCTGCACGCGTCATTTCAGGAGCAAGGCCCTGATCAATTGGGAAAGATACATAAAATTGAAAGGCAATAAAGCCAACTCTACCAAAGCCGTGTCTCTTCACACCTGGCATTCGGGCTCTTTGCATTGCTAAAGCCTTATTCTTGGTTCGGGTTTTTTTCCCCATGATATCAGCAGCAGCGGTACGAGCAGTCCCAAGGAAAGCCACACTGAGCTCACTGGCGTCTCAGATGCTGTCCTGCCGCCAGCGTGCGGGGGACAGGGACAGGCAAAGCCCACAGGAAAGTGCATCCATGCTGAGGTGATCTGTGCTCTCCGGGGACGGTGTGCAATGCCCTGGTGCTCGGGGGTGTGCAGCACTGCTCTTGGGCATACCTTTTTTCCCAAAAGGTAGAAAATCAAACAACTAAAAGGAAAACAGAGAATTGGAAGAGGACACCTTCCAGGTTTTTGCAGCAGAAAAAAAAAATGAGACCCAGGAAGCTAATTCTCTGTAGCTTAAGCTGCAAATCCAGACACGTTAAGTGAAACAATAACTATTTTAGCACATGCTGATGAATTACATCCTACAAACCTATGTACTCAAAGATTGATACTAAGAGCTGCTAACACGCACCGCAGGGCAAACCCAGGCGGGGTGACTGTGGCAATGGTGTTGCTCTAACTGTTAAATGTTGTCTGGACCAACACTACGTCTCAGCCACACAAGCCACAACCTGTTAGGAGGCATTTGGGGGTTGGCCAACCCCTGAGTTAACTCTAGCAGACGAGGACAGGCTGTCCCTCTGCGAAGGGCCCGAGCATTGCCGCTGCCCAGGCCGCTCCCCCCGTGCTAGCAGCATCACTCCGGCGTGATGAGAGATCGAGTTTTTACCAGCCCAGGGTCAGCCAAACTCTGGGAATGTGATCCAAAGCTCCCTGGGACTTCGAGCTTTTCCACCAACTTAATGAAGCTGGGAATCAGGGGTGGGGAAATTATGGGTAAGTTTAACTTTACGTTGGATTTGACTGCCTGAAAGTCCCTCATTTGTATAATTCTTTAAAGGACGTGTACTTGAAACACTTTTCCCCTACAGTGTTAGTTAAATCCAAGCTAAATATATAGGTACATAATACTAAACTCACGTATGGCTTCAGAGTTTGTTTCATCAGTTTTCTGTATAATCATTTTGAAAACAATGAATCTCATTATCAAAAAAAAGAGCGAGGAAAAAAAAGTACACGATGTATGTTTGTGAATTCAGGAGTCTCTGGGAAGCTGATTTCTTGCCAAAGGTTATCTGCATGCTAATCCTATTGATGGCAAAAGCAGAAGCGCAATTTCTTTTTGTGCTACTAACATCAGATGCTATTTACTCTGGTGTGGTTATGGATCCGAGCTAGTGCCTGCTTACTGCTACGAGTGGCATCGTGCACACTTGCTATCCCCACTTGCATAATCGCTTTAACTCTGCATTTCCCGTGTTCTCACGAGGATGAGAGTTAAAGAGATGCTTCTAAAGAATGTACATTTTTAAATTACTTACACGAGTCCTCTGCTCTGCCTGTGGGATCATAGTGCTTTGCTACACAGCGCGCTGATGGCAATCCCGTGCTCTGCAGCTACCTGCCTCCACCCACGCTCTTGTCCCAGCCAAGTCCCCAGCACTTTGGCACCCACCAGCAGTTGACAGAAAAGCTCTTTCTCACAACTGTGAGTCTTTATGAGAAATGAGGCTGCTGTCACTTGGGCTGGGAAACTCTAAAACCTGCTCTAGGCACAGGTCTGTAACTGTAAAAGAAATATAAATGAATACATTTTACATGGATACATGGTACATTAATATAAAAATTATTATTCCCTGAAGCCTAGTTTAACATTCCATTCCTAAATTACCATTCCATAATATTAATTTTCTGCTGTTCTATGATCTATCTTTTTGCTTTCTCACATCTCAAGAATTCAATTACTTTTAAAAATATGAATCTTTGGGGTTTTTTTACAAGTCTGTCTGAATTCAAAAGCATTGGGGAAGCTGAAAGATAACATAAATCTGAGATTTTTTTCTTCCCAGGCCTCCCCCACAGCTTTGAGCAACAACAGTCCAACCAAAGCCTCCAGAGATCTTCCAGTCTAAAGATCTGATCTGGCTTCTCTTCTTCCTTAGCCTGCCACTCATGTTTTCCTCCTAGTTAGATCTATATCAGCATTGCAGATTTGCCCATACAGGGGAACAAAATATTCTCAGTTACGTACAAATCCACTGATGGAATTGTTTCAAATCATCAGAAAATCAAAGTAGCACAGAAATCTCCTTTTTAAAAAATAATTGGCAAAAGATGTGCATTTTTCTATGCAACATCTGGCAAGGGAATAAATAAAGGGAGTACACTGTCAGAGCAAGAAAAAATGCCTTGAAAATAGAAGGCAACAACCACCCATGCCAAGACTTAATATCACCTTACCTTAAGGTCTCCCGCGAGCCTTCCTCTTCACAGCAAGGAGACGGCATTGCAACGAGGGGCAGGTGCAGGCTCAGTGCCCCGGCAGCAGAAAGCCTGCACCTGTGTGGGGCCTGAGCCGGGCCCTATATAACCCTTCCTGGGCAGCCACAGGGCAAGCTTGTGGTGGCAGTGAGAAGATGGGCTGGTTGTGGGCCAGCAGTGTTTGTGCACCTCAAGGATGTGGTGTGTAGAGTTTGGGGTGGGATAGGGAGCTGAGTCCTTTCCTCCCTGCTCTCTGATTTGATTCTGTTCTTCTTGCAGGTTGCTGCTCCTGTTTGGCTTTGTGCTGCTCTTAGCCCCTTGTGCTGATGGCCTGGAGGATCAGGATCTCTTGGGTAGTGAAGCTTCTCTGGGCTAGTAGTGGTGTGAATGTGGGCTTTAGGTTTGCTTGGAGCTGCTTCTCTTCTGTCTTGGAGTGGAAGCGGTCTCTGAAGTGGGGGGGCTAGCTGGAGGGCTTGCAGGGTGTGCGTCACCATCCAGGAGGGTGATGGCGAGCTGATGGTGATCTTCCCTCTGCAGAGGGTGACCTGCCATAGGGATGGGATGGATGTTGAGTTCTCCAGAGAGCTTGGCAACTACTCCTGGCATGTGTGTGTTGTTGGTATGTATTGCTGCTGCCCTGGCCCTTTCTACTGTAGCCTGAAAGCAGATGCCTGCCTGCAGGGCTAATCTTCCACCTTCTCCCTAGATGTGAGTGATGAGGAGATTGTGTCCTGTGACCACACTGTGGATTATGAGAGGTTGTGCTCAGTGTCCTGTTTGTCAACTGCACTAGCCTGGAGGTAAAGGGGTCTTCATTCTGCGAAACTGCTGTGATGGAGTGTGGGGTTTTCTCATGGCCAGGACTGGGTTTAATAAGGTTTCTAGTTCTAACTTTCTTCAGGAGTGGAAATACTTATATCTCTGATACTTAAAACTCTTCTATAAGAGCAGTTCATGCCAGAACTTGGAAGAAAACCAAACCAAAACACAACAGAATACTTGTTCTTTCAACTGTAGATTAAACCCCCTCAAACATTGCTGTAAATGTTGTGTTTACCTGTAAAGGACTTGAGCTACTTTAAAGGATATCTTGTAGGGAGATGGACCAGGTTCAAAAGTTTCCTAGCACCACTCTATTTCTATGTATGTATACTGATAGAATGATTAACAATGCATCCTGCTCATAGCTGTTGAGGTAGTGATATGTGGGAGGCCAACCCAAACTAGCTTCAAACAGGCTTTGCTGGCATCTGTTGCTTTTAGGTATTTGAAATACCTCAAGACTCTTGGTTTTGGCATTTATTAACTTGTTTCTTGAACAGCTGACTCTCTGGAACTACAACCTGCTGGTCCTTGGAGCTTTCTCTGACTCCTGCAGTTTTCTCAGTATATTCTGCTCTTCAACCTAGCCTTGTGACCCCATGCTTTCCTAGACAACTCTTCCATTGTTGGAAAAGCCTTTTCCATAGGGCTTTTAAAATGACAATTCATCTTGTCCTTGCACTGGTACTAACACCCAAAACAACTCTGAAGTTTGAGTTTAGTCTCAATGGCTTTTAGTTGTCCTCATGCTGCAGTGAGTACTGCTGCCTCTTTCTAATTGATGTCTCTTGTCTACAGCATGGCCAGCACCAGCTAAGATTGAGGCTGATGGTGAATGACACAATGGGAGAGGAGAAGAATGTAACCTACAGCACTCACTGCAATAGTGTTCATGCAGATGAAATCATTACTCCTTTCTTTGCTGGTGCAACAAACTGTACGAAAGACTTCATGGCAGTAAGTAGAGGAATGGGAGTGCTATAGATCCTGCTTAGAGGCTTGCAAGGCAGGATGGCTGTCTCTTAGAACTGTGTGGCTGGGATCTGCAGAAAGCTGGGGAAAGCTCCAGCTAGCTTCAGGGAGGTCTGTTGGATGCATGTCCATCTTGGCATGACCGCTAGCTCTTTGAAGAGCTAGTTTGCAAGTGGTCGTTAATGATGCACATGATCTGGCTCCAGCCCTATTGCAGGGGGAACGGGGATGCTGGTGCCAGCTGTCTGCTTTGGAAAACTATAGTAGAGATTTCTCTTAAAGTTGTACGGTTGTGACCACTGCCTGTTCCTGTGGTCTAACCCTTGTGCTGTGTTTCAGGTTACTTTCCCAAGACTCATTCCAAGCTTCAGTGATGAGCATGTGGTACGTGCCTTCTGTCTTGCAAAGCGAGGGTGAGGGGAGTGCCTGGGTTTGGACCTAAACTGAGCCTGATGTCTCCAAGCTGGAGTAGTTCCTTCTCTAGGGTACTTGCATCTTGTTGGGAAGCCTAATTCCGGCTATCAATATAGGGAACTTGAATGTAAAATCTGCAAGGTGGCAGCCCTGCGGGGTGAAGAACGTTGTCATGCCTTGCGGCTTCTGTGTGGTTGTGCCTTCCCTTCCTAAGCAAGGATCTGCTTTGCAGGTTCGCAGCAATTCCAATGACCTGGACTCTGTCAATTGATGATGGAACCAGGATACATCAGCTGAGCCTTGAGCAAGCGACGCAGCAAGGCTACAGCTTTCTAGCTGATGGCCACAACCTGATCCTTCAGTGGGCCTTTACTGCCACTGGAGTTGTCTCCTACAAGGTAGGTGAAACAAAGAGTTGGCACTGAGGAGACAGTCCTGCTTTAACAGAGCTAGGTATCTCCCTCCTGTAGACCTGTGGAAAGCACTTTGCAGATCATGGCCGGAGCCAATGTCAAGCTGATGCAGTGCTGTGCCTCGCTGGTGCGTGCAAAGCTGTTTGACTTTGCCCAGCTGTCATTGAGCTGCCTGGCCCTGTAAAGAGGTGAGCACAGTGTGCACCTCAGACAGCAGCACAGCTGATGGGCATCTACACCAGTGGAGTTCTAGCTATAGCCTGTCCTGTGAGCAGTGACTGGGTGGTCTTATGAGCAATCTTTTTGAAAGGGTGTTGAGATAGGAAGGAAAATGCTATTGCAACACTGAAACAGCAGTCCCAAACCAGATGTAGCATAGTGGCCCTGCAGGGTTGGTCTTATGAAGGATCATGAGCTGAGCACTCTCTAATAGAGCTCGTATCTTCTTTGTCAGCAAAATGATAAGGTGCTCTACACTGTGGCCCTCAAGCTCACATATGGCCCTCCTGAACGTTAGACTGACTGTGGAGTCAAGGATGCTTTGTGCACCAGGTAATGCATAGGAGAAAGTCGAACCTGGCCTGCTTCTGCCCTGAGGAAACTGGTGTTATTTAACAAAGATGTTTTGCAGGTCCAGCAATCTGTAACTGCAACACACATGACTGTTGCCATCCCAGCCTTCCCAGGGACCCTTATGGCTGTGGGTGTAGAGGACAAGATCATCCCTGCGGACCAGCTTCAGGAAAATGGGATTGCTCTGGACACGAAACGAGGGGTGAAGCTGCATATTAGCAGGGGAGCCCTGAAGTCCAGGGTGAGTTCTGATCCTCAAGTCACAGGAATGTGTGATCACAACTCCTTGGTGCTTACTAAGAACTAGAGCACAGTAGCTTTGACCTTGACTAAGCACCTGTCAAGTCAGTCAATGTGCCCTGTGGCTGGCTGAGGGCAGTTGTGATTAAGATGAATACAAACTGACTTTATAATAGACAGCCATCACTCAAAGGTAACTTGGGTTCATGAAGTCTCTTGGCAAAAACAGCTGCAGGTGAAAATTTCTCTTGGAGTGGGTTGGTGTTTTGGCCTGCCTGGAGCAATGGCACTTAACAAACTAGCTGCACACCATGGCCCCAGGGTGAGCAAAACGGCTCTAATGCATACCTGTGTTAAAAAGAGCTCTTGTATCTACACTCCAGGAGAGTAACTCTTGTCTTTCAGCTACATGGGGAGAGCTGCTCAGGACTTCAGTCCCACTGTCATCTTGAAGCTGGCTTTTCGCTTCCATGGGGAGACTGTGGCAATGGTGATGCATCCAGAGTGCCCCTGTGACCAGCACACACCAACAGGTAAGCGACTGACTTCTGCAATGGATTCAGGACCAATGTGCTGCTCAGATGGTAATTCTTCAGCATGGCTTGTTCTTGAACTAGTCCTTCACAGGGAGTATATCTCTTGCCAGAACACAACAGCTCTTGGCAGATTGAGCTGTCACTGACTGGCATAACTTATGTGAACCTCTGTTACAGCTGCTGTATGCACCCAGGATGGGTACATGGATTTTGAAATCCTTGCTGACAGTACTACACCGCCACTAGACTTGAATACGCTTAGGCTCAGAGATCCTGCATGCCGGCCAGCCTTTAAGTCATCTTTGAATGACAGAGTTTGGTTTCATGTCCCACTGAATGGGTGTGGGACCAGGTAGTGGGTAAGTATTAGCCAGGATTGATGGGGAGGGCTTTATGCATTGACTGTGCCCTCACTAATGCTGTTATTTCTCATCAGTTTGATGGGGAGAAGATAGTTTATGAGAATGAGGTGAGGGCATTATGGGCAGATCTTCCACTGCGCAGGATCTCAAGGGACAGTGAACTCAGGTGTGTCTGGAAACCTCTTTGGGTAATACTTAGTCTTGGATATCCTGTATGTGATTGTAAGACTTACTTGCTCCTTCCTGTTACAGGCTAACAGTCCTGTGCTCCTTCAGCAATGGTGATGCCTCCCTCTCTATAGGTTAGAGAACCTTCCTCCTCTGGGTTCTTCAATGAACCAAGGTCCCCTCTCCTTAGTTCTTCTAAGCTACCCAGGTAAAGCTGCCTGGGCTCGGGTGGGTGGGAAGCAACTGGAGCTTGGGGGGGGAGGATGTATAAGTGAACTGTTCTGATGTATGGCTTCTAATGACCTGATGTACTGCTTTCCTTCCCACCCATGCTAGTTGAGGCAGATGCCTAAGTCTGTGACTCTAGGACAAACTGCATCTGGTGCACTGGCTGCTGTTGAAGAGCTTCAGAGTTTCTTCAGGACTTTTTTTTTTTTCACACTGACTTACCTAACAAGGCTCTGGTTCTTGCAGAGGTCTCATACAGGCAGCCATACCGTGACGATCAGTACCCAATAGTAAGATACCTACGTCAGCCCATCTTCCTGGAAGTTCAAGTCCTGAACCATAATGATCCCAACCTCCATCTGGTATTGACGACTGAGTGGGCAACAGCTTCACAAGATCCAAGCTCGCTTCCCCAGTGGAATGTTGTTGTTGATGGGGTGAGTGCCCTGCTGGGGAAATGGAAGCACTTCTGGCAGTGAGTGGGAGGAGTCCCTAATTCTCCCCTGCCCCACCTTTAGGACAAAGCCCCAGGTACAAGGGCCTGGTATGCCCTTGTATGCTAGAACATGTAGGAAGATGGCAGCACCTCTACCTTGAACTCTAGCACGCTGCTTAAACCCACCCCCCTCCTGCTGTTCTGACCTGCTTCTTACCCAGCTGGCAGGTGTGAGTATGACCTGGACAGCTACAGGACTGTGTTTCATCCTGTGGGGATGGTGTCAGCTACGCAACTATCGCCAGAGGCTGGAAGTGAAGACTTTTGCCTTTGTCTCTGGTGACAAAGCCCTCCCTGGCCTAGTAGGTGACTTTGTCCTTCTACTTAGAGCAGTAGGTAGGAGCAGTTATTGTCTCAAAATGAATGGACCCTCTTATTCTCTGTCCTAGGTATACTTCCATTGCAGTGTTCTGATCTGTGACCGTTTTCAACCAGACTCCCCTCTGTGTATGACAAGATGCCCTAGGCCATCCAGAAGCAAGCAGGTAATGTCTAAACAGATGTTAGGGTGTACTGATCCAACACAAACCCACTACTATGAGGTTCACCTCTACTACATTACTGTTGTAGAGAGTGGGGATGGCCAGGGTGTGAACTCTGCATGTGGTGAGCTTGCGGGTCCCTGTCCTCCTTGTGCCAGAAGGATGGTCTGCAACCCAAGGTACTAAGCTGGTGGCAGTGCTAATGTATGTCCCTTAGGTTTAGTGAGGAGCTGTCTTCACAAACTCTTTCTGTTTGCTTTGTAGGGAGCACTCTCTTGAGCAAGGAAGCATGGGCTGGCATTACAATGACTGCTGTTGGCATTGTCTCTCTGGTGGCCACAATGCTAGTATTTTTGGCTTTTCTTGAATGCCTAAAGAGAAGAGCATCCATGGTAAATGTAGTATGTTAGTGTATATTTACAAATAAACTTGGATTAGAAATGTGACTGCAAGAGTCCTCTGGATGAAGTTGTGTGGCTCTAGAGTTGTTGCTGTATAGCATTCAGAGGACCTGGAGTGGACAGAGATGGATGTCTGTCTTGCTTGAGCAGTGCTGCTGCTCTCAATGTCTTTGGTCAGTGCTCAAACTGAAGCTTTAAAAAGCCCAAGCTTTTTAGGTAGGACTTGAGTGACAACAGCAGCTTCCTCTATACTGATGGTTTCCTCACCTCCTTAGTTCACATTATAGGGTGACTGACAGGGTACTATTTCATTTCTTCTAGTACTTGTGAGAACTGCTGCCTTATAAGATTCCATAGAGTCCTCCTGCCCTTTCCTAGGGTGGCAGAGGATTTAACTGAAGAAAAATATTACAGTTTAAGGCAAAGCAGTTGCTCTTTAACAACTGTGCAGTAACTTGCAGGGTTTATGCCTTTGGTAACTCAGGATCATCTAGACCCTTTACAGCCAGTAACTTAATACTCACTATAAAATCACTGCTAGTTTAGCTGGGCCAATATGAAAACAAGTAGTGTTTCATAACACCTACTCTGCCGAATGAAGCCCAGTTGTGGACTGCACTTCATACTAGTCATCTAGATTCAATCTTGGGTGAACATAAGGCTTTAACTGGGGCAAAGGGTAGCTGCTCAGTGAATGTCTTGTGGCACTTATGTGCACTGAGATACCGTTCCAGGTGGTAGCTTCACTCTTAATTCCTAGAAGTCAGTCTGTGCAGCAGTACTCAATACCACATTGATCTTAAGGTAAAAGTGAAGTCAGTCATAATTTCGCTTGGCTTGTCATAATGAAGTCTCCGCGTTGCAGGGGTGGGGTGTGCAATGTGTGGGCTATTGCCTGTAACCAGCATATTAAGCTTACTGATAGTGAAGGTGGAATTGAATCAACTGGCTATAAAAGACAAGCAAGTCTCTTGCTGAGACTATTACTCTTTTTTAAAAGACTGAGACAGCTGCCACATGATGACAGCAAGTGATGTCAGTTTATCAAGATTTCTGGGTTTAGAACAGCATGTCCATGGCTCTGCTGTTGCTTTCCAGCTTAAAACCTGTTCAGGAAGCCCCCTGGCCCAGGCTGCCGTGCTCTATCCCACAGAGGCTTGGAGACCTTTAGTTGCCTGAAACTCAAGCTCAGTTTCAATGTATGAAATGAACTTCCACACAAGGGAAACTTGAGGGTGATATGAGGTGGTCACAGAGGACTTGGCTGATAGAGATGGGGAATGTGCTGTTACTTGTATAGCTTAGGTATGCTCTTTTCCAACAATAGCAAGAACCTCTGAAGCAGTGACACTTTCCTATTCGGTTTCATGCCTCGCTGCTACAGGCAGGGAGGATTAAATGTGTTGGAATAAGCTGTCCTAGAATAATTTAACTTTATGTACTTGTATCTCTAGGACTAGAAAGTGACTGTGTAAAAGCATAGCTCCTTAATTGCTTGTTTTGTGCCTTCAAATTGTTTTCGATGCTCTAGCTATGTGTTCCTGAGGAGCTGAAGTTGGTCTAATACAGCTTTTAAGTTCACTGGCTGGTTTTTATCTACACTTGAGTCAAAGATCACAAGTTGCTTGAGGCTGAATGAAGCTCAGCAGTGGTATGTTAAACCTCTGGCTGTTCAGCTGTGATCTGGGGCTGCCCTTCTGTACCTTTGGATTAAAAGCCCTGCTCCCCTTTGCTCTGGCATCAGTGTGCTGCTGTTGAGCACAGCTGCTGGCCATGCTTGCCTTGCCTTAGACTGCTGTGGCTACATTGCAGTTACCCCTTGGGCAGCCAGCAGCCCACCTGTAGTGTCGGGTCATGGGCACCCAAAGGAGGTGGACCTGTAGCTAGTGATAGCCTGGTCTGGTCCTCTCATACTGAACAACAGCTTCAGGGTTTCTAGTCATCTTGCTAACCAGCAGATGCTTGGCATCTGCCTCTCTAATTGGTATTAAGCTCTTGAAAGAAATTATCTCATGCTGCAAGTGTGCCAGCTGATTGCCACCTTCTCTTCTGCTGCGGTTACCAGTAGTTTCTGTTGTTTGGCCGCCTCTACCTTTGTAGGTCTGGTCCTCATTTTCAGATATATTGCTGTTAGCAATGTATTTTAGAAGGTTTTTTGATGCCCTATCTGCTTGTTCTGTTCCCTGTAGACCAATTAGTTGGTCGTTTTGGTGATTCTAGCAGTTGATAACAAAGCCAAGAACGCCTCTCTGAAGCAGAAAAATGTCACCCTTACCAGAAACAGATTTGTGTTCTGCTGTTGCCTTAAACAGCTTATAAATGAGGTATCTGTATTGTAACTCTGGCTACAAAGCTTTCCCAACTGGCCCAGTTAAAGGGAGTAAGAACAGTCCCCACTATCGCCTTGCTCTCTATCTGTAAGCCTCAAAGCTTGCGTACAAGAAAGGCAATACAATTACTAGTGTCTTTAGGGAAACAGAGGCACAGAAGAAGCCTGTTCATGATTATAAATAAGCAAATAAATGCATTTTAATGCTTAGTTTGGAGGTTAAAACTTGGGCTTCTTGAGTTCTTATCTAATGCTCTTTATTCTGCCAGGTTATACTGTATTGCAGTAGTGGTCAGCTTTGAAAAACATAGTTTAAAACCAGGCCCTGTCTAAGAGGATCATGAAATAGGTTTGTTGCTCATTACTAACAAATTATTTGATTCTACTACGCTTAGCTTATCTGTCACCTTGCATGATAAATACTTCAGGCCAATTACGGATTGTAGAAAAATGTTCTGTTTGCTGGATCTACTTCAGGTTTGCCTTTACTTGTGGCTTTCCACCACCTGCCAGGGTAGAGAGCATTCAGTGCAGCACTCTTATTCTGTTAATTATGTCTGTCATATATTCTCTCCTCCATCTACTTATGAAACGGAATACTGCTAGTCCTCTCAATATCTCCTCACTGAGGATTTGGCTTTAATGATGACTATAGTACTGGATTTCCTGAGTCTTTTTGTTCTGAAATCTCCCATTGCTGTATTACTTTCCTGTTAGACTTGGCAGCCAATTTCCTTCTCAAAATGCTTATCAAATGCTTTTGTTCACAATTGTGATTCTATTCAGTTTTTATTTTAAAAAATAACATTGTGCCAACATCTGCAGTACGTGCAGCTCTTCTAGCTGTTTTTGTGAATGTGAGCTCTGTGCTGCAGCTGGGGATTAAAACCTGGCTTTATTGAAATCTGTTAGCAACACCCAGCACTTGTTTTAAAACATTACTGTAAACAAAAAAACCCCACACTCACCAAAACAAACCAACAAACCCCTTCCTTTTCCTTACTATGTGATTTGGATAATTACAAAAGGTCCTTGGAGGAGCATTTACAGCAAAGCTGGAGCCTCTTCTCTGAGCACAGCAGGCTCGAAGGATGTTAAGGAAACTCCCATGCGGTGGGATGGACTCTTCCTGCTGCTAGAGCTGCTATTCTTGTGTCCAGAAGTTCCATGGCCATTCAATAGGGGCACCAGGAATGTGTAATTTTGGGGTATCTGAAAATTGAGGGAGGAAATGAGGTATTTCTTGAAAGGAAAAAAGGGGTTGTGAGTAGCAGATAAGGCTGTCTTGTCTGTAACACACACTGAAGCAAAATAGAGCTGTGTTGATGCTTGGAGGAGAAGCTACTCATTTTATCTGTTTTCCCCTTCCCTCTGCCTAAGAGGCACTTAGATTATAAAGAAAGTGTGTAGCAATACATCATCTGTTAGCTTTCTAATAAGTTTTCTTTACATGCAAGTCTCCTAATCTGCACAAAAAATGGAAAACTTTTCCAACTTATTAGTGTGCCAGAAGAGGCTATAAAGATTTCCCATGTCACACTCTGTTATTTGCACTATTAATATTTTTTCCTATCAAAAAGTCAAACTCTGGATTTGATATGTTGCCCTTCCTCTCTCTAAATGAACATTTTCCAAATTCAAGTAGGTTTGAAGGAAATTACTATGTAACCATATAAACTAAATACCATTATGTTGCAGGCAGCCAAATGGGGTTTAACAGCATGTTTAGCCTGCAGGCAAAGACTGGAGAGTATTAATGCTGCCTCTGCATTAATTCCCCCTCCTTCAAGACTGGTTGTACCACATTAACTTCATTACGCTGTACTTGAGCTGTGGGTTCCTCGTGTTCTGCTAGGTTACAACAGCTGATCTCCCCTCCTTTAGGACTTGAATGGGGACAGCTCTGTTAAACTGAATGTTAACTTGCCACACCACTTCCTACCCCTGCTGTAACCACCAGGACTGGAGTTTGTGCTTAGTGCCTTCACTCGAATGGTATCGTTTCCGTTGCTTTTGTTTTATACCAAACCCACTAATTTTCAGGGGAAACTCCCCGTTTGTAGTTGACTGACTTGTATTAGCAGTCACTCTGCTGCACCAGACCAAATAGTGACAGAGTCCTAAAGTGCTGGGATTAGCAAGATTCAGCTGTACTTCCCTTTTAAACACGTAAGTGTTTGGAATTGCGTCCAAAGCAAATACATTAGAAACCCTCTGTCCTAGAGCTGGTACCAGAGCAGAAGCACCGAGTCACTAAAGATTTGCTGCATATTTCAGAGGCACACAAACATCCTGGGGATCCTTTAGTTTTACTGTCCCATAAATTGAGCTCAATATTTTTCTTTATGTAACCTGGCACAGAAGGTGGTGGCAGTCAGAAATTAAGCGTGGCAAGAAAATACAGCAAATGAGTTTTGTTAAAAGGTCAGTGTATGTTTTTTAAAATGTCACTTTAGTTGTTCATTGTAGCTTTCAGTATAGATGAGGGCAGCACTATCTGTAGATGTAACAGTCCATTTGAAGTGAGGCGGTTTCAGTCATGCAGTTATGCTTTTTATTTTGTATTCTGTACACATTGCCTTACACAGTCGAGGAAATGAGGCGCAAAAATACAACGGCATGCGACAATGAAAAGTGATGAAAGTGCTCTGTTGTACTATGAGTGCAACAGCCTGAAGTTAAACATTGTCTGGCAACTTTGTGTAAACAGGGAGAGCGATCATCCCAAGTCCAGCTCCGTGTTCTCTGGGCATGCAGGACTTCAGACCACGTCAGTGGCCAGACTCCGCCGATGCTAATTGTCAAGCATGCTGTGCCTAAATAGCACAGGGCCGGGGGCTCATCTGCCACAGCCCCTCCTTCACTTAATAAGCATTATTAACGAGCTATTTTTAATACAACAGATTTCAGGGTACATTTTCTAAATATTAATGTGAATTCCTTCTGCAAGGAGAACATGGAATACTGAGAACATGACCATTAGGAAGGCTTTATGCTGCTCTTAATCACAGTTAGAGTGTCGATAGAAGCGTAATGAAATTATGCATTTCATGTCAGAGCCATTTAGTTGCAAGTCACTTCTACTATCTATTATCAGCCTGATAGGGGTTAGGGTTGAAATGATTACTTGGGCTATTGTCCAGCAAACCACCTACTGCGCTTAAGTCCTGTTGACTTAGCACTTGGATGGAATATGAAGTATTTCTGTAAAAGCTAGAAAAGTGGTGCTTGATGAAGAGGGTTTATGTACTTAACAGCACGTTGTACTTAACTGTATGTGGTTTTAGCTCTTCTGAGCCAAACAAGGCTGATATTCTTAATATTTCCCCCCTTATCTTTCTCCTCATTCCTAAGTGTGTGAAAAGATTGGTGTGTGTTCAGGCGGAGAAGTGTTTCCTTGTTTCTCACTGCTGGATGGACTTTGAACCTCCATTCCAGCACGGTTGGAATTTACTAAATGTTACATCGGCTTTCACGTGAACACTCTGTAAAAGAGAAATGCTAGCCAACATCCCCATAAATTAAAATATTTCTCATGTAGCTTGCATATATGAATCTGGAGATTTGCACTACAGAAGGTGTTTAAAATATGTCACTTATCTCTAGTAAGGGCATAGGTAAGAGCTTTACTTTTGCTCTTTGACTTCTACCTTTTGTACTATTCTTACTAGCTGGGGAGGTGAGACAAAGAGGTCGCACGCAGCGATAGCCAAAAAGGTCGAAGGGAAGATGGTTCTTGCCTGGCTCCTGTCCCTGGCTAATATTGTCCGCTTAGGGGAAGACTGTCAGACACGGCACACAAGAGGAGATCTGGCCCCAGTCTCCAGGAGGATTAACTCTACACTTCTCCCAGGGTGGTTCTGTTGTGCTCTGTGGACCTTGCAGGGGAAGTTTGAATGCAGACTTGTGTAAATTATTTAAATCAAGGAAAATATGGGGGTTTTGCCACTACTTTGTAAATAATTTACCTTGGAGCCCAGCATGTGAATTCCTTCCCTTTTCCTGTATGAGTGCCGGTGTTTCTTGGTCCCTTATTGAAGTGTGTTAACTGTGGAATTTTTAAGCTCATTTTACAAGTACAAAGGATTCCTTTGCTGCATTTAGGCCTGATGTCCCTCTCTTGTGATACACGTGGGAGGGCAAAGCGTGAATAATGGTGCAGCAAGGGAAGGCATAAGAAAAGAGTCAATGAACCTGCTGCGTGTGGAGTCGGTGCTGGTGTCTCTGCAGCTTGAGCTCAAGCAGCTGCTTCAGGAACCATAGAGAAGTTGGTTGCTCCAAATCTCCTTGAAAGGTCTCGGGTGGTTTGGGGGTGCCCCAGGACGTGGGGATTAGGGCCACAGGAGCGGCTGCCCACTGAGTGCATGTTTAGGTCTGAAGTAGGGCCAGTGAACCGGGTCCCTGTGGCTGGTCGGGCTGAGGACCCAGCTGGGAATGCCGCCACCGGGGCGGGAAGGCTCCTGCCGTCTCCCTGCCCGGCTGGTGCCGCTCTGCAGGAAGCCGAGAGCGCGGCTGAGAAAACAGGGCCTCAGCACCATCTCCCCGGCCGCCCGTGCTAAGGACGACTTCGCTCTACTGCAGTGTTCTAATAACTTAAAAACAAAACAAACCCACCGACTTACACGCTCATTTGAGGGATGGCTTTGCTGTCTCCAGTAAAAACACCTGGTCTCTGCCGACCTAGTTTTCTCTCTTCAGCATATCCCTATCGAAATCCACGCTGCTGCGGTGGTGGCACAGCGCTGGAAGCGGCCCTTGCTAAAAGGACACGGTGCGAAGCTTTGAAATGACAGTGACTGATAAACATGCAAAGGTCGGGGCAGGAGGAGTGAAACTGCTCCCTGTTTACCTGCTGGTAATTGAGAATGCACAGCTTTAGCTCCTGATAAGTGCTGATGACAGAATGAATTACATAATGAAAAATCAATTTAAAATGCAGAAGGAAATGGTTCATGCGAGGCCAGACTCTGCGCTGGAATAAATTAATTTGGTTCAGTGTCTGCTGAGTTTATTAAGCAATGCCTGCTCCCTTCAGCGAAAGATGAGGGTATGCAGGAAATCCGGGGGGAGGGATTAGGTCCCTCTAGCTGGGTATCTGCGTATGAGCCGTGGTCTAACGCTGTGAGGGTTGTCACTTGAGACAGGTGTAAGGGTATTTGGAAGTGCCGCCTGAAGCTATTGGAGACAGCCTTGCCTCCGGGACTGCTGGCTACCTGGTTTTGCAATACTTGTTTGCTGAATTAACGTGCCATTAAAATAAATAGCTCCTGAAAATCTAAAGAGTTGGAGATAAGGATCCTCCAGGTTACATAGTGCATATAAATAATCATGGGTAGATTTCTTCATTTGCAGTGTTGATGTTTGGTTACTTTATAGGAGCAGGAATAAATAAAGGTAATGAAGTTTGTAACTTTTAATTTATTAAAATTAAAGTAGGTTGTGTGTTCTGGCAACTGGGTATTCATGACAAAGAATTTGATCTGGTCTTTATGATCTTTCGAAATACAATAGCACTTTTTAAACAGCTTTAACTGACTTACTATAAAGAGGCAAATGTTTCTTTAAAAGTGAAAGGTGTAGAACCTTTCCTTTTGCCTGTTTTTCTGGATGTAGGTGCCTGCTATTAGTAGAATAATAGTGTTTTAAAACTAAATCTCAGTGATTTTGGTTGCCACGTGCAGCAAAGTGGTTTGACTGTCAGAGAATGGATGCTTTGTGGTTTCTACTGTCAAGAACTTTCAAAATTGCTCAAGATGGGCACATGAAAACTGAGCCATCTATAATCAGGTTGAAAATCTGAGCAATATGCTTCAAGATGTGTATTTACTAAAGGCTTTCTGCTAGCTGAGGAAATACAGTGATATGCATGCACACGATACGCTGCTAGTGGTAAGAAATGATTCTGTTTTCTTTTTTTTAAACGTAGATAGGATCTAATCATTACTTTCTACTCCAAAGCAACTTGGTGCCTTAGCGACAGCTACTGTTTAACTTGAGTTGCTGTTGTCCCCTAATAAGGTGGTGTTACAGAACTGTCTCAGAGTGATTGGGAATAAATCAATCTGGTTACTTTTAAATATATTTGATAATATTTATTGGACTTCCTGACAATTGCTGATTCTGGAAAATGGGTAGCTTTGGCTGTAAAGGGACAGAAAATGATGGATGTCTCACCCACTGTTAAAGGCGTCATGGAGATGGTGTGTTGGAAAGGAGGCGAAAACATGATTGTCCTTGTCATGGTTTAACCCAGCCGGCAGCTAAGTACCACGCAGCCGCTCCACAGGAGGTGTGGTGCGTGGTGCTCACCTGCCTGCCACCGCCTGTGTGTTTCATCAGGAGAGAAGAGTGGCCAGCTTGTGGGGACATATCCAAATTACTGCAGGTCTTGCTACCTGCCAGAGATGGACACCAAATGCAGCAGTGGCTGCCCTGACTCAATTGCATCCTCCCGAATGCTTTTGCTCCCATTTGGGGAAGCCTGCCCTACAGCTGCTGGCCTTACAGGGACCCCGAGCCGCCTCTGGAAATTTTGGCCCAGCAAGATGTAGATGAAGGGGTTCAGACAACTGTTGGCATAACCCAGGCTGATAGCCACGTTGTAGGCGTAATAGAAAGGCAGGGTGGGGCGAGTCATGGCGAGCTGGGCCAGTTGCAGGATGTGGAAAGGTGCCCAGCAAATGAAGAAGGCCACACAAATAGCAATTGCTGTACGGGTCAGTCTCTTGGTTCGAGCCCTGGTGCATCTTTGACTCATCAGCGCTTCCGAGGACCTGGCCATCTTGAGCAAGATCCTCCTGTAAGCCACCGTGATGAGGGAAAAAGGGATGGCAAAGACCAGGAAGAATTGGTAGAGAGTGTACCAATAAATGTCCCTCTGCGGGTCTGGCAGACGAATCCCACAGCCTAGTAGACCTCCAGGCAAAGGGATGAGCTGAGCATACATCCACACAGGTGTAATGCTGAGGAAGGAAAGGGCCCAGAGCGCACAGATGACAAGGATTGCCACGGGGGGCTTCCTGAAGCGAGTGGAGGTGAAGGGGTAGACGGTGGCCAGGTAGCGGTCAATGGACATAGCAGTGAGGATGTAGGTGCTGGTGAACTGGCTGTTGGCATCCAGGGCAGTGATGATTGTGCACATTGTCTCCCCAAAGCGCCAGGCTCCGTTCCCCAGCAGCTGGTGGATGAGGAAGGGCATGCCCAGGAGGAAGAGCAGGTCCACCATGGAGAGGCTGATGATGAAGATATCTGGGACGTTACTGCTAGGGCCAGATTTCTTTAAGACTCTGCAGATAACCAGGCTGTTACCGATAATGCCCAACAGGCAGATAATGCCAAACAGGGTGGGCATGATGAAGCTGCCATAGCTCATCCTGCTGGGATCACCTGCAGAGACAAGTGTAGGCAGGAAAAAATCAGCTGTGCCAGGACCACCGGTGAGGACATGCCTTGTGCATAGTCTGGCTTTTAACAGGCAGGGAGCGCTCTGAATGCAAACAGTAACGGATTTCTTAGGCGCATGTAAGATGAAGTGCTTTGTGTGTGTGGTTGTGTCTAACCACACGCAGGCACTTTCTCAGCAGCTTTCACAAATGTATACATTCAAACATGTCTGTAATGAAATGTGCATACACCCACTCTTCCCTTCATACGTATGAACACAAACACATATTAACAATAGAATGAAAGAGCACCAGTGTGTATATCGTTCCATGTACGTGCATGTAACCCTTTCAAATGTGTACATATATAATGAATGTATGTTTCAATACACATATTCATATCTGATACATATATTGCTCAACTGTATGGATATTAATATCCATATTCAGGCTTTCTTCAAAACCATCTCACATAAGTGATTTTTTTTTTCTTCCCCCCCTGCCTACATCTATTGTAGTTTATACACTAATGTATATTTTCACTTACCTGTTTATTGCACTTACCAGGCAGAGAAAAGTTTTGAACAGCCTTGGAGCTGTTGGAGATGCAGCTGTTCAAGCTCTCAGTGTGATTTGTTTTAAAATCCATCCTTCAGGAAAAATTGGTCCCCGTCAGCAGCTTGAAGACATTAGTGTTTCCTGTTGAAAGAATAAAGGTTGCCGATTCCTTGGAGATCCGTGGGGCTGCTCAGAAAGCCACCGCTCTGAGCATCAGCAGAGGCTGTTAATGAGAGTTAACAAGCAGCTCTGCTCCCTGCACCACCACCAGGCCAAAGTGACACCAGGATGAAATGAGGCAGCGCCTGCCACCAAGCTGGCGGCAGAGAGCTGGAAAACGCTTGCAGGGAGAGCAGAGTTTTGTTTCAGTGCTGAAGGCAGTGACCGGGATCCACTGATGGACTAAGCAGTGAACCTGTGCTCTGGAGAGGCAAAGGGGGCCTGGAAGTAAATAAAATCCTCTAAATAAAATGATGGGTAGCCAGCACTGAGAGCACATTTTGCTTTTAGGGGCTATTTGAGTACAAGTATCTCAATATAATTTGCAAAGAACCACGTTAACCTAAAGTCAAGTTTGTGGCAAGATTTGCAACAGAAGATTGGGGTTAATCTCTCTAGATTCTGAAGCAAGATCATCCTAAAGCAGAAAGGCACAAGCTGTATGAGTAAGTATGTGGAAGTCTGGTATTTTGTGGCTGTGTCTGGTAAGTTGCAGCACAGATGATAAACAAGCATCATTATTTCCCTCCTGTGAAGTGCCTTCTCCATTTCAATTCATTTTGAGGTCTCAAGCACAGTAATAAAAGAGTTACATATGTTTCATTTTAGGCAGACTGATAGACGAGAATAGAAGATAAACAAGGGATTTATTTTCAGGGTGTATCTGAAATTACAGCAGTTTGGTCTGTAAACAAGGCAAAACACTGGAAACATTAAATAAATGAGGTGGTGACTGTGTTATAATTAAGTCAAACTAATCTCTGCCTTATTTCCCTCATAACCATTAGTCTGCTCTTAGCAGCCAGTAAACTCCCGGATTGAAGGCATTACTGCCTAGAAAAAGATTAGATTCAAACTGTATCCTGATGACGGGGGCCAGGAGTCTGATGAAAGGCAGGAAGGATTCTGTAATGACTAGAATGCTATTTCAAGGGTCACTTTTTGCTAGTTGTAAGGATTTCTAGCGCTTAGCAATAGTTCTTATTTCAGTACTTCACAGCTCTTGAAAGCAGGCAACAGTCCATTTGCACAAGGGATAATGTATTCCATTCACCAGCCAGGGCAAAACACCTCCTTCACATCAAGGCTCTGACATACTACCTCGTTGGAGTCTCTTCACTTGCAAACACCAGTATCTTTCAGGTTTTTGCAGTCCAGCGTATGCACTGGGGAAGCTGCTTTTAGGTTGTATTACCTACAGCTGTGATGCGCATCACTGGGCAGCGCCACGCAATTGTTAGGAACAGCTTTCTGGTTTTTTTCCCCCCATTGCTCCTCACCTGCTGTAAACTGGCAGAGCTCTACTGTAATTGACAGCAGCTGCAGATTGAGCCTAAAGTGGGGGTAACAGCGATGTAAAAAACCCATGTACATATATTCATGTTAAATCTTTGTTCCTTCTTTTAGATGTGTTTCTCCAGGCTGTATGTCATGTAAACGGTATCACAGCACTAGCTTTTCTTACTAGGAAAGCAGAAAGTACTTTTCCTGTTTCTTTTCTTTTCCTTCCCCCAAAAAATAAATTAAAAAAAAAAAGGGTTGGGATAAAGCTTTGAAGCACCTGAAAAAAACAAACATTTTATCTACTTAGTAAATTATGAAAGAAATCTGCTGTTACGGTCTCCATTCTGTAAATCTTTCACATTTACCTGGAATTTAGTAAATACTAGAGCCCTTTATGAGCTAGCACCAGGTCCTGTCTGTCTCCTGCAGACGGTAACACAGAGTAGGGCTAAGGATAATTTCACTCTCCCGCTGAAGTGTGGGGCCAACTTATCACCACAGCTGGAAATGTTACCAGCAATACTGTGTGGAACACATTATGGCTCAGATGATAAACTCTGACTCCACCTTGGAGTCAAACAGCATGTTCGTTCATGCAAAACTGGAATATTACACTAATTTTGTCCTTAGGATTCTGCATTCCCTTTACAGGCATGAGAATGGGAGTAATCTGCAGTTTGTAGCCCAGCAATATTGGCCAGCCAAAATACTTTAACGTTAACCAAGGAGAAAAACTCAGCTCCAAATGTAGCCTTCCTAGAAAAGATCTGGAAAAGTTGTTTTTACTGTAGAATAAACAGAATAACAAGACAACCTGGTTAAACAAACAGCACTTTATTAAACTAATATAGTCAGATACTTTCTTAATGCTTAAAAATATTACAGCATTTGCAAAAATGAAAAAAAGTTTAAATAACATACAAGAAGTTACAACTGAGAAGCAAAACAGGCAATTTAAATACCTTAACAAAACAAAATGCAAGACCTAACTGCATCCCATTGATGTGATGAGGCAATGAGACCAAGGAAAATATCCCTTCAGAATAGTGCAACTTCTAAAGGTATATAAAAGCTGATGCCATGCCTTAACATATGATAAAACCCAATTTTCCTTGTATAATAAAGCATTAGCATGGTGTGCTCATACTATTTTAACAAAGGCTGTTAAGGCTTAAAAGTATTTTTTAACATTCAAAGCACATTTCTGGTGTTCTGAGCTTTGACACATATGTATCAAAATGACCAACTGCTGCATACAAATTTCAAAAGATAGTACATCCAGAACTCCAGTAACAAATGGGAAGTCAAATACCCACCTACCCTTTCTCTCACCTAATTGTCACCGACTTAACAGTAGCTGTTATTATTACATTCCTTTACCAAATTCTGTGGAACATTCCATCATGCACATAGACTTAATATCACAATGCGCTGCTGCTTAATGGTTATTATTAATATTAGTTTTACAGTGACAATGTAAGATGCATATTGATTTTTTTCAGTTCCCATAAGGAGTGCACAAAGATTGAATTCTCAACAAGTAAACAATTACATTGCAAAGGTCAGAACAGTACAGTGAAGTGCCTATGAATGAAGCGGGGAGAAACCCACTTATTCGTTCTTTCCATTATCGGCAGAAAGATCCAAGACAGAAGGACTCTGCTGTGGCAAACTTCCATTAATTTCTTCCTTCCTTATCTGACCCCTGTATACAGGAGAAAAGAATGGGTTTACAGTCTGTTCTTCCATAAGATTATTGTCTTTTAACTTTTTGCTCAAAAAAGCTGAGCAACGTGAGGTGTAAACCTGTCCGAGACTCCTGGAACATCCACTGCCAGTCTACCAGAGCTTCTCTCAAAAGACACGGGAACATAAAAAGAGCAGATATTATCTGTTTTAACATCAAAGCTGTAAGTCAGTATGGCTGGTCTGTAGGCTGGGTTGCGTATTCAGATATGCTATGGAAAAAACAGAAGTCTTTTCTGGAATTGGTGGGCAGTGTTATGGACCTGGCAGCATAGCACAGAGGAGTGGTACGGAGCCCTGGAACAAATGCAAGCACGCTGGGCCTTGCACCATGCTCTTGTCATCCTGAAGATATACGGGCTCCACAGGCAGTTCTGTGTGTCCTTGAGAGCTGTGCAAGAGGCACGGCTGTGACGAAGGAGCAAACCGAGAAAGTCTAAGAGGGAGCAGCTGTAATTTTTCTTCTTCCTCTTCCCTATGCTTAAGAAGTGATTATCATTATTCATTCCCTGGTAGACATTTAAGCGGGCAATAGGTGGCACTCCAGCACAACCTGCTAGTGCCTCCTACTCCTAGCCAGGTGCTTGGTGAAAGCATGGCTAAGGGAACGCTGACTGAAACAGGCCTCCAGTCCTAAAGCACTGGGAGACACGACTGGCAAGCAGCACATGCGCAGTATCCAGCAAAACCTGTAATTTCTATTTTGGCCACTTTTAAGTACCCCTCTGCCTATCCCAAATCTACAACTAATTTTGGTCTAGTAGTCTACAAATGCAGGTAAGCAGAGATAGCTGGGTCATCATGCAGAAAAAACTGCAAAAAGTTCATCCTCTAGGCAAAGCCCAATTTGGAAGTGTGTTTTGATAACTTTTAAAGCAACAAATATTCTGAGTCAGACAAAGTTGACTGCTTGATGTTGTGTTGTGTTGGCACATGCACATTTAGACTATTCACATTTCCTCTTTCCTAAGTAGGAAAGAGGGCATGTATTAACTCTCATTAAAACATATATTGATGACTAGACATTTATATGCTGCACATTAAGCCACCAGGGTAGCCAAAGATGCTCTAGCACTCAAGCAACATTCGTTAAACTAAGCAACAGTGGCTCACTTAGAATAAATGAGGTAATCAATGCAATAGTACAGTTGCAGAGTTTGAAATCCAAGCATGGATCAAGACATTAATACTCACCTTGAAGCATACCAGTAGTTAACCAGAGTTGTAAGAACGACGTAACAAATACTCAGTACTCCAGAAAATCCCAGTGAAAGCGCACCCAGGCCACACAGCACACAAACGAGGGCTATGCCACCTATGGCTATTACAACACCTAATAAAAGAAAAACAGTTTGTTATTTAAACACGTTTATATGCAAGTAAATTAGAAGAGTTGACATTCTACCACCAAAACCCCAAATTCAAACCATTTGGGAAAATAGTCTTCTGCAATTAACTAGCTAGCCACTACAAAAGCTAAGCACGGTTAAGATAACTGGTTTAGGCCTGGTTTAGCCATATCCTGGTGGCTGAGATTAGAAAGGGAAATAGGATTTCCCCTGTATAGACTACAGTTAATCAGATTACTGTTCTTGTATTAAGAGTTTCACTACTGCTGAGAGCTGAGGACTACATACAGAAATCCTCAATTGCTTGAACTGGCAACTCCAGAAGGAAGAAGAAAAAAAGGAAGAGATGTCATGCCTTAAAAGGGAATAAGTAAGTACATGCACGCATGCGTACAATACCTTCCATAACTATCACACCGATACAGGCCATTATGGCTGTTGTAACAACAAAAATCAGGAAAAATGCAACAGGAATAGCAGACACTGCAATAAACATCAGGAGTGATAAGGCAACAAAAGGATGATCATCTAAATATTGGCCAACACGAGAATTCATAAATGCAACAACCTGTGGATGAAAGAAAAACATTTCAGATTTTGTTTTTATCTCTTGTCATAGATAACTTTTAAAGGTCAAGTCTGCAGCTTGAACAGAGGGCAGCTGTTGCCTCTATATTTCAAAAGCATGAGGACTTATTGTGAATTTAGAGAACTGCATAGCAAATATAATTCTACCAACAACAGACATGTTTCTCTTGGACTTCCCAGTTCCATTCTTGCACAAATTTAAAAAAACCCCAAACCCCCCCCCCCCCCCCCCCCCAAAAAAAAAAAACAGGTAAAAAAAACAAATCACGGTTTAGCTGCAGGGTCTCAACAGCTATGATTTTGATCTAGAGAAGTGTATTTGTTAACAAAAAAAACCCGTTAACGTTTAAAAATGATGATGATTTTTTTTTTCCATGCCTCCATAATATCTGCAACCTGCTCATTTATTGAGTGTAAGTACAGTGCAGGCATGTCTGTATCACAAAGTTGTTAGGAATGTAATTATAATGCTACTGGTAGAAAAAAAAAATCCTTTTTACATAGGCAGTCACACCTATACACTGGAATTTTACTTTAGTCGAGACATTTCCCTTCCCTTAAGGAAATATGTGTTGTAGTTTTAGCTCTTTTTATAGCAGCACAACCATTTCACTAAAATGCCACTCTACTATCTCAAATGGTTATACCAGTAAAACACAGAAATGCAGAACAGGCTTCCCTTTTTCTTGATTGCTGAATGTGTGGGAGGACAGCCCTTCCCATCGGCTCCTCAGTGTTCACATAAAAAAAAAAAAGGGAGTGCCAATTTTCTCAAAACAAAAAAAAGTTTTGAAATTGTATTTGAATAAATTGGGGGATGATATTCTGAGACTTATGAAAGGAGTATCTTTATAAATATATTATATAAAATTATAATCCAGACCCACATTTGAGTTGCTGTAGATGGACTGCACCATGAAGTGCCATTGCTTCTGCAGCTCTTGCATTTCTTTAGACATGTTGTAATCCTCAGGCAGCGAATCTTCTGAACGCCCGGTTCTCACTCAGCCATCCAATTTCCCCTAAAATTAAGGTACAATTAGTAACAGGCTCATGCAGATGTTTTGTGAAAATGAAGTATTTCTTTTGCAAAAACAGAGAATATAGATCTCAGATGTTAATGTGAACCACAGAGTCTAGAACATTACTTTTACAAAAGTAAATCAAACGTAGGGAGCTCGGCCCTGAAAGCTCTTCTGAAACTCCCAAGGCCAAGTATCAAGATACAAGGTGACTCTCGCCTTCTGCCTTTATAACATTAACCCCGTATTTAACCGTCAGGGTGTTGAATTACCAGCAAAAAGGTCAATGCTAACTATCTGCACGGACAATTTATCGCTGCTAGTGCTGGAAACTTGTAACACGTTAATGAGATTTGTTTTCGTGAGTAGCCTCATGTTCAGAATTGAAACCATACCCCGTACAGCTTCAAAACTGCATATAAAGGCAAAATGCTTTCAAATGCTCTGAACATACTTAATTGTGACAGTTTAAAGGCAACATCAGCTCAAAAATCACCCTTCCTCCAGGAAAATGCCACCTGTTGTTGCTAGGGGGACCCTTACCAGGGGAAGATTAAAAGATGCAGTTTCCTGCTTGTAAATCTAAACGGTCACCGTGTCAGCACGACTGTCCCACGCTCTGCCTGCACACACGGTCCCTCCCTTTGCTGGCACAGCATTCCCGTGCAGCAGCGGCTGACCTGCTCCCAGCAGCGCTGGCGAGGGGACCGAGGGGGCTCCCGCGGAGGGACCCACCGCGCCGAGCACGCTCGCCCCGAGCCAGGCAGCGCCCCGCGCCCCAGGCGTTACCTGTGCCCCACGCGGCCTCCACCGGACACTTACAACCGATTAATCGCGCCCCGCCACGCCGCCGCTGCCACACCGCCAGCGCCGAGGTGCGCTACCGCTACCCGCGGCCGTTCCCCTTAAAGCGGGGCCCCGGGCAGCAGCCGCGCCCTGGGCCGCCACCTCGGCCTCCCCGGACCTGCGGTGCCGGGGCATAGCGCAGGTCTCCCCCGTGGGCTCCGCACCAAGCCGCGGTGCAGAGACAACGCGGGGCGGCGGAGGCCGCGCAGGGCTGAGGGGGCCGCGCTGCCCCGCCGCGGGGCTCAGCGCTGGCGGCTGGGAGGCCCCGTGGCGGCGGGCTGTGGGGCGCTGCCCGCCCGAGCCCGGGGGGTAATAGGGGCACGGCTCCCGCTCCTGCGGGGCTGCGCCGCGCTGCTGGCGCCGGCCCTCCCGCTGTAACCGAGCTGCGGCCAGGGCTGACAGGCCGCCCCGCAGTCCCCGGCCAGGCGGAGCGGGGCGGCGCCGCTCCCCGCCCGCTCCCCGCCGAGCCAGGGCCGCCCCTCTCACCTGCGGCTGCTGCCCGCCGGGCCGCAGCCCCTCTCGGCGGCTCGCCCTCCCGCTCTCCGGATGCTACGCCCGGCGCGGCCCGGGCTGGGCCTGCCGGGGCTGAGGGAAGCGCCGCCGCCCTCCCACCGTTGTCTCCTCCCCGCGGGGGCCGGCGGCGCAGCGGGCAGGGCCGGGCGGCTGGGGAGAAAGAGGGGTGAGGGCCCGGGTAGGGCCACCCTTGGCGTGGCACAGGCACCGCAGTGGGGTGTTTAGCGGGACAGGGGTTATGAAGGTTTCCACAGTCCGGCGGGATTTTAGGTGCTCTTGTTTATTTCCCTTTTGTGCCCTTTCGTGTCCCCCCTCCTGTCCTGCCTTTCACCCCCGGGGCCCTGCCTCAGCTGCTCAGGTCTGGGCACCCTCAGGGAGCGTCCCAGGGTCTTGTGTGGCTTTAGGACATGCGGGGTGCAGCCTTGAGCTTTTTCGAATTAAGGACAGAAAATGAGGATGTGTGCGATAGCTGTGCAGTTCCTCCCTCCGGGAAGCGTAGGCGCGCAACGGCACGCTCAGCCCCGAGGGACCGGGGGCGCCGCAGGCCGGGGCGGGAGGGCCGGCTGGCGGGTGTTCGGTACCACAGCGCTGCGGCGCTGCCCGCCTCCCCTCAGGACTGCGCCTCACGACTCCATGTGCCGCGAATTGCTCAGAGACGTGTCTATAATCCCACCAGCCCCAGCTAGAGGGGGTGCTGCCGTTGGAGTGGGAGGCTACGAAGGCAGCTTGCAGTGAGTTGTGAGTGTTCAGCCAGTCACGCCGTGCGGTGTAGTGGAACCGCAGCTGTGAAACACTTGAGCTGGCGTAACCACCTTCTCCCTGTCTCTGGTTACTTGTTCCCACACGTTTCCACCCCGTCCTGCTGCCTCCACGGGTGTTTGGGTGGACACGTGGGAAACCTGTTTGGGGAGGTGCTCCACGTGGGCAACGATTTAAAAACTCAGCTGGGTTTTCAGCAAGATCAGTGTATCCTATGGTGTCCCAGCACTTGTGCTGGGATTAGGAAGGGCTATGCTGAGCAAGAGCAAGTGGCAGGGGGTTGCAGGCGGATGGGACTGTTCGTCTCAGAAATGATGCTTGGTGAGGTGTGTTGTACGATGGTTTGGCCTGGCCACTTTCCAGAGCCATCATGATGGTGTTACATGCAAGCATGAAGCTTCAGTGAATTCCCAGCTTTTGCTACATAGAATAACATGCTGTAAATTACAGTCAGATATTAGTAAAATATTAATGTTTCTCATGACTGCTTTAATCGCTGTTTTCTTGATTGGTGCCACCGATGGGAACATTGCAAAACTGAACATTAATGATTTCATGATTATTTTTTAAAGGCAACAAAATAAATAGCATGTTTAATTTGGAGCGTGCCAGTCTTACAATGCAAAGAGAGGTTTTGTAAAGTATGGGGTTTTTAACCTATCAGACTGTCAGAGCTCTTTGTCTTTGAGGCGCTGATTTCAATGAGGTCTGCAGATACAAGGATCTATGGAGACAGAGGAAGTGAAAGAGATTTGCATATTAATACAAATTTGGACCATGGGCCCTAAAAGCCCAACACAAGATACTTGCAATAAGATGGTGAGGGCAAGTTTGTTTTGCTTGAACTGTTAAAGTGTTTATATCTCATATTATTAAATTGCATAGTGTATTGATATTTCTAGTAGACTAGTGTATATAAAATTAAATTTGTTGATTCTGTGTAACTTTTTTAAAGTGAGCATAGGGAAAAACTAACTGGTAGAATTATAGCGCGACATAATCCAGTGATAATGGCACTATAAAGTTTAATGGCTCCACTGAGTTTAGAAGTATATTGGAGATTTTAAATTTCTGGCTGTTTTCGAAACATGCCGTAGCTGCTGTTCTGGAGATAGTCTTGTACATCTTAGTAAATTATTTTCCTGCTATGCATAATTACTTCTGCTGCTAAAATTTCACATGTAATCTCTTTCTATATAAAATAACTGTTTTTAATGTTTCCCAAGCAGCACAAGTAATTTATTTAACTTCAAAGGGCATGCATATATAAGCATCCGAGTTGTGTGCAGAGAAACAGTAGTTACTATAACTGTTGCTTAATTGAGCTTGTCTTCATGCCAGCGTCAGCTCGAATTAGCAGGAAAATCTCACGTTGCAAAGCAGCACTGAAATATTTGGAGAGTTACCGCACATACTAGCAGAGCAATTGCCAGCTCTAGCATTTATGGCAGGAACTTTCACGTGTGGCCAGGCAGGAACAATGTTCCACTTGTAGTTGGTATTAGGTCAAGATACAAGGAAAACAGTGCTGTTACCTCAGGGATATCAGCCATTCTCACAGTTTAGAGAAAATAGGATGAAAAATAGCATCCAAAGATGTTGGGAAAGAGTTTAAGTTAAAATGGAAGTCTTGCTGTATTGGCAGAACATGTACAGGGCGTCTCTTGAGGGTTGGTATAAGGAGGCTGCGCTAGATTTCATGTCGGATGGTACTAATTCCCACTTGTGAAGAAATTTGATGGAGGACTCTTTCAGGACACAGTCATGACTGTGAGTGGGAGGCAAATGCATATAAGCAGACTTAGAGGAATTGGGAGTACAAGCATCCCACTACAAGCATCCCACCTGCTGTCTTCGGATCTTCAGGGAGTTTGATTCTGAATAGTGGAAAAGTGGTGGAGATGTTTGGCTTCAAGATTTTGAATCTTTAATACTGTTTTTCTAGTTCTTCCTAAGAAAATTCAGGTTTATATAGCCTTTATGGCTCTGGGAGCTCCCTTGCTGTGTGCAGTGTTTTCATACAAATGTCAGAATATCTCAGTTGTCTTAGGACTACATTTTTAGTAGCTTTCAGAGATAAAGTGAACCTGTACAGTTGCTTCTTGGTTCCACAACTGAATCTCCCTGACCACAGCTTGGCGCAGCACTGCTCTGAAAGGGGCTGTTTTCTTTCCGCTGGGGGAAGAGGGAGGAGGGAATTCCTGTCTCCAAGCACCAGCTATGCTGTAACTGGGGCAACAAACCTGAGGACTGAAAGGCAGAGTGTCGGAGAAGTTCACCAAGCTGGAACAGGCAGAAGGACTGGTAACAAGGGCGCCTGCAGGTAATACCTGCTCTTACCCTGCTCGCTCATGCACTCTGTGGATGTGTAAGGCATGCTGGGCATCTCTCTCTTTTCCCATTCCTTTTGACATCTGCTTGTTTCTCATGGCAATTAATGGTGGCTCCGTCTGCTGTAAACCGCAATTAGGGGCCCAGAGTCCCTGGGACATTAGAAGAGAACAGGCAGTGGGGAGGAAACCGGTTTTGGAGAAAGTGGAAAGAGCAGGGGGGAAAAAACTTGCTTGAAAGACATCTGGAGTTAGAAAGATTAAGGTGAAAAGTGAGCTTGAAGAGGAATGGAGAAAAAGAAAGCCTGGGGTTTGGAGGGGAAGAAAGCTTAGTGTTGTAAACAACTAAGGGGAGAGCTGGGATTTTTCTTCTTTCTGGCAGTTGGGATAGGAAGCTGATTGTTTTGACACCTTGTGTGGTACCTGAAATGAGTCTCTAATTCTTTTCCAGTGCATGTAACGACAAGGATGCTTATATTGAGGGGGAGGATCAGAAACTTCTAAGCAAAGAAAAATCAAAGCAAAATGAAGCCAACACAGAGCCCGAGGCTCCTCAGGGTAAGTTCTTTCTGCAGTGACTGTGAAAGATCAGTAACTTTTTCAAAACTTCAGATGAAATTGGCCATTACTGGTGGTGTGCTGGTTTAGGCTGGGACGGAGCTAGTTTTATTTTCAGCAGCTACCGTGTTTTGGATTGAGTGTGAGAAGAATGGTGATAGTACACTCATGTTGTTGGTTGCTGCTGAACGATCAAGGACATTTTGCAGTTTCCCAGGTTTTGCTAATGTGCAAAACCTGCATGGTTTATTAATTTTTAAAGTACCCTAAGGCCCAATCCTTTGGTCATTAATCAAGAACAATTCATGCTATCTTTAGTGAAATATGCCTGGGAGTGATAATGTCTTGATTTCTGTGTGCAGGCACACTGGGGAATACCAAGGAGGTAAATCAGATCAGTCCTTTCTCAAATTTTATTTCTAAATTGGCTCTGCTTTGATACTGAGAAGGGCAAAATTTTATCTGCTGGAAAACTAGGTTCGGGCAGCCTAGTTTTCCAGTCGTGTATCAGAAAGCAATAACCACTTGCTAAAAATGTATTATAAATTATGTAAAAAATGATTATACATTATTCAAACATAGTTGTATTGGGTAATAACTTCCTCTTTCGTGGTGATTTAATTCACTGACGTTAAAATACCACATACTTCCACCTCCTTTTTCTAATAGTGTCACTACGTATTTGGGAATTTGTTCCTCATGAATCTCCTGAACAAACTTGATTTAGGAAACTCGGAGCAGACTAGGGGTGAGGTTTTGGCCTATACTAAGGAACGTTGCCAATCAGAGACATCTTAAAACACAGTGAGGCTAAATAATTCTGAGAAAATATCCTTGGAGAACTTTGTATGGAGTCCTGGAAGGCCACCTCAAAGTATTGTCACCTTGAGGAGGTGGAACATAGTCCTAAGACATATTAGGTATTTTGGCATTTGTATTAAAACACTTTGCAGAGTCCTTGTGAGCGATCTGTTCTTCCAGTGGCATCCTGGTAATATAGCTTCATCTGGAACTGGGTCATTATAGACATGAAAAAAATCGAGTGGTTTTTTTTCTCCCCAGTAATGTCCTGCATTTTTGTTCTGCAGTTCACACAACTTGGACTGTTTCACTGTCAATTTGGCAGTCTGGTAGGCTTTAATATTTTAATATCCGGTGTTTATACCATTACAAACTCCACACGCGGAGTTTTTAGTATAACTAAAAATATTTTAAATAATTTGAATTGTTTTCAGTGATATAAAAGTGTTGTTTGTTTTTTTTTAATCTGATATTTATTGGTGATTAGAAGCTTTATCAAATGACTACAATCTGAAAACCTGTTTTGCTGAGAAACCCCCTCCACAGAATGTCTGTTTCCTTAAAATTAGAAAAGTTGCAATACATCATTTTTGGTGAAAACTGAAAGTCTCTGTTCTTTCTGAATGAATCTGTTTTGAAACAGTGTATTTCATAAATGTCTTTGAAGTTGTTTTTCATTTCTCTCTAGTCACAAAACGATTCCGTGTATAACATGAGTCATGCAAAACGGTTACCGGAGTTACCGCCCCTACCTGCTTCTGCTTCAGCTGCACCTTCAGAATTGTATCAGGTATGTGCGCTCTCCTCTTTGTCAGGGTATACATTAAATGGCATGTGCTAGCATGATTTTAGGCATCATATATTACCAGGCCTTAGGCAGATGAAGTACAGATAGTAAAAACTGTTTAAATTACTAAGTTAAGGTACTAAACAGATTGTCAGGTACTTCATCAGAGCTGCTCTTACTTAGAAAAGTGTTGTTACAACTTCTGTTATGATTTGGATATTAAACCTTGTCAGTTTAAATCTGTTCTTTAAATTTATAGTTAGTTATTTGCTGTTAAATTTTGGATTAAGTATTTTGAATTTAAGTTTCTGGGGAAGGAAGCAAATAGTAAAATTATTTTTCTTCCAAACAAATTGTGATTTCCCCCTCTGCCCCAATACTTTATAGCAGAGCACAAAACCCCCTGAGTTAGACTGCTCTTCCAAAACCAGCTGAGAGCTTGACAGGTGCAGCATTGATCAGAATGGATAGCTTGTACAGCTACAACTACAGCCTCTGCTATGTGACGCAAGTAAAAATTATGACAACACTGAAGGGGAGGAAGGAGAGCTGGCCTTCCCCACCATAAGTGCCTCACAGTTGCTCATTTGGCTTGTTTGTGTCAGCACTTCAGTTCATCTAAGACGTCTTTCTTTAGAAAGATATTGTTTGTGAAGAAATTGAAGTAGTTTCTGATGGAATATGGGTTATTTTGGACTTTGTTTGAAAATAGGAAATTTTAAGTGAAACATACGCTAAAATAATGGTAAAAAAGTGAAAATTATTCAATGAAGATTTACATAAAAATCTTTTCTTTTCATCCAAAAATCAGTCTGACTTCTGGGGATTTGTTAAAGGTTTATATAAGACGTGGGAGCTGATTTAGCCAGTCCTGAAATTTTTGTGCCCCATAAGCAGTAGATTTTTGCCAGGTGACTGACTTTCTTCTCCAGAAACAGCTGTTCCTCTCTGACCAACTTTTTGCCCAAGGGGTTCCCATGGGTATCACGATTAGCAAGGCACCTGCTCTGCACCCAGGAAGTTATTGTACCTGGTGGGGAAGAAAGAATATAGTTTACAAAGTGGGCCTAGTTAAGAGTGGAGATGAGAATTCAGAGTTTATGCCGACTTCAACAGTTCCTAAAGATACACAGTGACTTTGGGGGGGAAATCTCCAAATCTCTGAGTTGTTTTTATTTCGTGTATCAGTTCATGCCCCAAAACTGTAATTCAGGGACCTACCCACCTGTCTAGTGTGTGCAGTGGAAGAAATTGAACTGAAAAGATTCTATGAACTTTCAGAAGCTAATCTAAGGAGTATGATTGCAGCAGTAGTGTGAATGTCTTTTTCTTTGCTGATAAGATTAGCCCTGGCAGTCAGAAGAAAAATGCAAGGCAGATGTAATAATCTTGCCTTAGCCTGTATTTCAAATTGACAGACTGTATTGTTGTTCTCACTAAAGCTCATGATAGACTAAAAAAAAAAAATAATTCATAGCTGCATCTATAGGTTAAATGAAAAGAAGCTGTTTTGTGATTTAGTATGCTGTCCTCTCAGAGGTCGTAAGATGCTGAAAAGATGAGCTTAATTGCAGCTCCTAAGGGAAAGGCAAGAGAAACAAGTGAACTGAGATGGGATGTCATGAATGTATTTCAAAGCTTGTTTTAAGAATGATCTAAAACTGATGATGGTAATGCTGCATTGTAAAGAGAAAGAAATGGGTAATAGGGGTATGGTGGTGTTATTCCAACGAAGTAAAAAGATCATTAAACAAGATGTAATACAGAAACAGAAGCTAAATACGAATTTAGACTAAGCATTAGGAACCATGATATGAAGTACATTCATGACTCTGGACTTACTCTATCATGTACGTTTTCTCTCTGAGGGTATCTTGATAAGAAACCTACTTCTCGATCACCCGTCCCTTATGCCTGTGAGCTCTCTCATTAAAGTTTAGACATCAGGACTGATGACAAGCCAATCAACAGATTCCAAGTCACCTGAGAAAACATGGAATGAACAGACAGAAGAAATCTATTACAAATCCTGTATTGATGTGGGAGAGAGAGAAAGATGAGAGCTGAATTTGTTAATGTGTATTATTGTTCAACTGTTACAAGGATTGAGTGTTAAAAGTAGGCAGGTCATTAACAAAGGCTTGAGGAATAGGAATTTTCTAAATTTAAGCAAATGTAAGGAGAAGAAGAAAAGAAGCAAGAGGGGAGATGTGAGGGAGTGGAGATTACTAGAAAATGTACTAATGCCTTCTCTTATTTATAAAAAGACCTTGATTATGCAAAAAAATGCACGAGTACTCCTACTGAAGTGTTGTGTAAAATTATTCTTATACATGTGTGGAACATGAGGATCTAAAAATGGATTGGTGATCAAATGACTCTAAGTCAGACTTACATATTTGCTCTTTATACTAATTGATCTTTAACCCTGTTCTAGCTCTAAGAAGACTCTTTAAATTACTGTGCTGTGTAAAACTATTGCTTTTTTTTTCCAATTTCAGCTTGTCCTTAAGAGCAGCTGTTACCCTCCTTTGATGCAACGAGCATCATGGACTTTGGCAGCTCCATTCAAAGAACAGAGTTACTACCGAAGCCCAAGTGACTCCATAGCTAATAACTATACTCCTACTGCACGGGATTTAAAATTGAAAAATGTGCACAAATTGAAGTACTCTTCAATGACAGGGACATCAGTGGGTTCAGCAGAGCAGAGAACAGCCTCACCATGTATCCATATTTGAATGTGTTTATAAGTTTAGCCTTGCTTGTTCTATATATTTTTATCTCTAATTGCTTACCTGTTAAAGCATCACCCCTGGAAAAATGACTTATCCCCAATAAACGCTTACAAGCTTGTCACCTCAGTATAGACAGTATAGATCAGTATAGACAAATTTCCAAAAGCATGCGTAACTTTAATACAGGTAAGGCCAGTTTCTGATTAATTAGTTAGGTTCATTCCTCCAAATAATCACGTGCAATTATTTGGAGGGAAGTGTTTGCAAAGCAGAAAATGAGCAAAATACAAGCGAGCTCTTATTATTGCTAGAAGTAAAAGTTAGTACCAACAGGCAAACACAAACAAATTCAATGTGCACCCCTGTTATGCTCATACTCATGAGTCTTGCATAGCAAAACAAGATGAGGGACAGGCATTAAAATGTTTACCTGAGGCTCAAATCGAAGTACTGTTGCTTAATACACTCTTTATGACTAAACCATGTAATTGATGCATTTGTTAGCAAACTGTGCAGACATATGTAAATCCTACAAGATGAGAAATTATATGCTGTTGATTCAACATGACATTGTGATATAAAGCAAATAAGGTTAAGAGTTATACTACTTTTGCTATTTAAGTTTGCCAATATGTATATATCAAACATTTTATGAAAACAAGTTGTTTAGGCTTTAAGTGTCTTACCAGTTGCAGGTGTCAAATTAACTCCGTTACTTAGTCTGAAAATTCCAAAGTGAGTAAGTTATTAATAAGTTTTATTTCCTAATTATCTAGTTAAATGTCATCTGTGTCGAGGGTAAGAAATCCATAAACCATAGTTTTCTACATACTGACAGTCTGTCTGTGAATATACTCATCCTGCGTTATTGCTTTGCTTCCCTGAAGTGTTAGAAATTGTTTTGTTTCCATGGGATAGATGAGACATAATAGCTTCAGTATCTGCTTGTATGCTATTTAAGAAGGGTTCAGGTTTGTTCATTGTGTCTCTTTAACAGTTTCTTTATCATACACCTGATTCGTCTACTCCATATACTTCTCCAGTACCACGGGTGGGATGTGGGAAGCAGGTCATGGCACTTTTCTTGGTAAAAAGGCATGATGTATTAATTTTGCTAAAGGTCCTGTTTATTTGGACTCTGAAAAGCACATTGTGATAGTTTTTTAATGTGCAGCGTATTTGGTGGAATTATACATCTTATAGAACTACTTTTATATTCAAAATAGAAGGTCCCAGTGCAGAAGATATGATTTGTGCAGGGAGGTAAGTAAGCACTGAAGTCTTAAGCATGAGCTGAATGCTTTCCTGAAGCTAGTTTATATACTCCCAGAATCAGCAAGATTATTTAACACATGATTTTAATGTCTTTTAAGTCAAAACTAAAGGCTGCTTTGTGACATTGTAGTTTTCTATATTTCATTATCAGATTAATTGATTTAGCTCTGTTTTTCACCAATCTGAAGTAATGTCTTATTTGAAAAATATTCCTGTATGTGATTTTCTTAACTGGTGCTTAAAGCTTCAAAAGAATTTGATCCTTCTAGGAAAAAGCTCAAACTTATGCAAAGAAGTCAAGAGAATTCTGATAGGTAATGTATTGTAATGTTACAAAGATACGGATTATTACAATCAGACTAGATATCCGAGTTGTGCTTTAATGTTCCTTTTGACTTGAATGCTATGTTAAGCATCCAAGCATGAAATGTTAAGTCTCTACAAAAAAATGTATGTGCATCAAGACTGAAATTCCATAGTGTGCTAAGCGAGCACCTTTAACTGCTTCTTTGTGGCCGGACAAATTTCAGTATTGGGCATGCTAAATGAAAGGTCTTCCTTTCATGATTTACTGACTTGAGAACCCAGAGTTTAGTTAATAGCGATGCATATTGTAGAAATGAAGTCTCTCAGTTTTGCTGTGAGTGTTTAAGTGCTCTGTAATGCTCTTAGAGTTGTGTCAAATTGAGTGGTCTGCTGTGGTGAATATTTCTTTTTATCTTCTTTGTGCTTGTGTTCTTCAACTGTAAAACAAGGAAATAGTTCTCTCTGGAAGTGCTATGACAGTAACTTTCTTAGTCTTTGTTAAGATAACATGGTGATGAGTACCATAAAAGAGACAAAAGGGATGTTTAAGTTCTCTTCAACTAAGGACTTGATAATGTAAGGTAAATCAAGTATGGAGTGACAGCTTGTTGGCTGAGTGTTGTTCATCCTGAGCAGTGTGGGCAAAGGCCCTATAGAAAACAGCATATAATAATGAAAATGAAGTCTGTAGTGTAACATTTATGCAAATAAGCCAATTTGAACTTTTGTCTCAGATTGTTAAGATTTTGGTAGGATAATCACCTGAAAATAGGTGGAGATCTTGGGCAACCTAAATAATAGTGCTAGTAGGTCTGGCTCTGATAGAATTTCTTATAAGATACTGCCTGTCTGAGTGATCCTGTGCAGTTGTAAGGTTTACATGATTGTATTCTTTCTGTTTAAGTAGTATGCTATGTTATACAATTTTACTGAGGATTTTTTATGAGTAATTGAAATAATTCATAGGTCCTACTTGTCCTCAGTGCAGTGTAAGTAGTTTATATAATGCTTGTCATTTGTCCATATTGATTTAAGAATCTATTACTGCTTCTTTATTCACTAAACTTGTGTTCTTTTTTTATCAGAAGTACACCAACTTTGTTAAACAGTTTGGATCCCATTTCACTGTGTGCACCTGCTCATATGCCAGAATTACATGTCATACATTATACAGACAACGAACCATTGACCCCAGAAGAACAATTTGTTGTCATGCACTTATATGAGGAGGAGAGAAGTAAGCGAGAAAAGCCACCTTCAAGAAATGATATAGAGGTATTTATATAATTTCTTTTTTAAGATTAAAGTAGCAGCAGTAATCATCTTCAATATATGTCTGTAAACTGTTTACTTAAAAGTAATTGAGAAAAGGCAGTACATGAGGTTTACAAGATTTAAATATTCAATATAGCAAACTGCTGTTAAATATTGTCAGCTCCTTTACCATTTGTTTCTCTTTGTAGCTACTCTGTCTGATTTTTGTTCTAATGTGTTTGCAAGTATAAGTATCTTCCTAAATTCTTAACCTCTCACATTGTTGGCTAGTACTTCAGAGATCAGTAATATGATAGGCTGCAGTCAGTTCTATTGGTATGTATGCTTACACCAAACCAGATGGAAGTATTGTAAAAATGTCAGGCATTGGCAGTGATTTAAAAAGAACCAAGAGATGGATAGCCAAAATCCATTATATTCAAACACCTTTCAATTGCAGAAAAGATTCAAGTGATAGAAAAGCTAAAAATATTTTGTAGTAATTAATTATCTGTCAGAAAATTCATACAATAAGCATAATATTTTTAACATCATTTTTTAGCGGTACTGTTACTACATCTATAATGGAGTGCACGAAGACATGCTGGCACCTCAGGATAAAGAAGTGATGAATGTAATTTTAGAGCATATTCCAGCTCACATTCTTGCTAACCCACACCTGGAGAATTTATTTGCAAATTTAAAAGAAGAGGTTAAGGCAGACTATCGTATCAGCCTCATGAAAGCCATTGGTAAGACTCAAAATCTTTTGGCAATTCAGAGTACGTAGACATTTATTGCACTTTGAAAGCAAGTCTGCATTCTATTCTTAGCACCCGTAGAGAATTCCTTTGGGGTCAGTAGAACTGCGATAGATATCTGCGAGAATATAATCTGTGGTCATGCAGTGACATTCCAGTTTCAACAAACGTCTATTTACTAAACTCTACATCCCATTACTTAAATATAGTCATTTCCAAGTTCAGTAGCTCTGGGTGCATAGAATCATTTTGTCCATACTTACGCAATTTCCCATTCCTAATTCAAATCCAAATCACATTCAAAATGCATAATTCTGCATCATCTCATCAGATGTATAAAGAGAGAGTTGATCAGACGATAGTGGACAAGGAGTAATCATCTTAATTTGCAGCAAAAGAAATTAGCTAAGAAAGACAATGTGACTATAAAGATCGTGAAGCACTGCAGCAGATTATTCATTGATGAATGTGCTTTGATTCATTGATGAATGATGCTTTGAAGTGCATGATAGACAAGTATCTGTCAACAGCAATCTAAGATCCTGGTGTGGGGAGAGGGTAACTAGGCTATTTTAACAAATACTTCCCAGACTAACTTTTTTGTTATTCTGCACTAAGTCAGTGATACCTATTAACAGACAAATTCATCTATCTCATAACTCCAGTGAAGTCAGATGTCACACTGGGATTATGTCACAAGTTCAAAGAATTTCATTTAAGACATTACAGGATTAAGGAAAATTAGGTGATACATTAATGTGCATGATTACACTGCTCATGTTCAACAAATAGAAGATCATCATATATAATTAATTAAATAGAAAAAAAATCATAATCCTTGAAATTCAGTAATGCCCATTTGAAAGTGAATATGAAAGAGACAGTTCTGTAGAACATGAGATTTTTTTAAGTTTGCTTTCCAGTAGTCTTAGTTTTCTTGGGTTTTCCACATGTGAAATAATTCTTTTCAATTTTCTTAAATATGTTGACCAGTAAGTAGGTGTGGCCTCTCATTCACGACAGCATAAAAAGGAGAGATTGAACAGTTTTCACTCTGCCTTCTATAGTCTCTGATATCTGAGTACCCTTGACTTTGACTTTTATCAATGCCACAATTTTAGTGTTTGCAATCCCTTTTTGGGGTATGTCAACAAGGGGTAGTGAGTCTGCTTCCCAGCTTCTGTTAATCTCATATGTAATGGGCCATTGGTTGGAACTGGTAGCACATGAGTTTTGGCATTTAGCAGATCATAGATCAGCCCTTTGAATGTCGTATCCTTCCTAGATGCAACAGATGATTCATAAGATTTCTGTGTTTCACAAACATTTAAGAAGCCTTCTAAAAATCATCCTTGAAAGGGAGATATTTCTGCCCCTGGTTTATGGACAAGGAATTGAAGCACGAAATAAATGTACTTCAACTGGAAAGATAGAACGAAAAGCTGTTTCTCCTGCCTCCCATTTTTAGAACCAGGACCAATTCTTGTTTTCTTTTTCTGAAATTATTTTATAGCCAATTTGGTAATTTGATTATTGTGCTGTATTTCATCCTAAAAACATGCAAGTAACTGTATGACAGTGTATAAGTTTTAAAAGTTCAAAATTCTACAACTTCCTGAACTATGGAGATACTGTGTACCTAGGTTTTGACCATACATGCAGTCTCACCGTGATATATATGATTTGTTCTAGTTGATTACATCTTGATGGATCCAGCTGAGAGAGAGAGACTGTTTATTGGAAGTACCCCACACCCTTTTCCCCAGAGAGTTGTCCGTGCACCAGTCCCATGGCACAGCTCTTATGAAGAAGTGAAAAGCTGGAATGAAAGGAATCTATTCATAGTGAATCCGTTGATGCCCACTTTGCAACAGCTCTGGCTTTCTGAGTAAGATGTCTTGTTCATAGGATCTTAATTAAATTGAGAATGTTTTTATTTTATGGCTTGGTTAGGGAGTGCATCTGCTGACTTCTCTACATATGCTGGGGAGATCCTGGGGGAGCCACTAGAGAGAAAGTGGCATAATCTTTTCTGTTTTCTAAAGATTTTTTTTTTTTTCTGATGCTGTAAGTATTTCAACGTAAAATTATTGTTTCCTGCAGACTCTGAATGCAAGCGTGAACGCGTTTTACATGTCCACAGTGGAGAATGGATAACTTTGTGATATGAAAAGATCATCCCCTTTGTCAAAAGATGTTATCCCTAAATTAAGATTCAATGCTCAAGTAAATAGTGAATTGGAATTCTCATCTTGATTCCTGAAATTAACAAAATTAACTCTTAAAATTGAGTCTCTTTCAAATGTCTGTAGTTGGAAGTTGTTCTGGGGACTTTGGAAAATTGACATATGTTTTCTTATGAAGTTAAATATGGTAGTTAGTAATCCTGAGAACTGTTTTTGCATTTAAGTAACATTTTCAGGAGTTTGAAGTCTTGTATGTTACAGAGCGTGATGGATGCTATGCTGCTGAAATTTTATTGTTTTCCCGACAGGGTAGCCAGGATAGGTACTTATTACTATTAATACGGAATAGAAGCAGTGGGTTTCATTCTCTATGTTCTTTAATGCCTGGATACACTAATGAATCTAGGAAAAGGACAAGAAATTGTTCTGAACATTTTAGCAAAAAATTAACACAACTTTAAATATAACAAGTTCAAAATGAAATTTGTGAAGCCTTTTATGTTTGCCAATAAATACCAAAGCAAACCAAACCATTAGAAGTGCACTTGTTGGACAGCTTAGCAATGAAGTGATACGCATCAATGAAATTATATTATTAGTGTTTATAAATACATATGAGACCTTCCTGACTATATTTCATGGGTTTTTTTTAAACAGAATTCCATAAAATATCTACTATTTGTTTTACTTCCACAGGTATAGTGATGTAAGGTTTGTTCGCACTGAAGAAATGCTTTGTAGAGACCTGCCACTCTTGCCTACTGAATTTGAGGAGGTCATTCGAAGACACTGTGTGGAAGCTCGCAATATTCTTCAGGATGAGTCAGTGCCAACTGTAGTAACCATAGATAAATAGAGTATCTTAGGGTCTGATTTACATGAAGCTCCCTTTTTAAGATAGATCTTAGACTGAGATGACACTAGTCCCAACGACAAGGCTGCCAAAACAAAGGGGAAAATAGCAGAGAGGGGCAAACATCTGGATGCTGAAAGAGCTACTGAAACTGCAGGAGTGCTTGCACAAGAGCAAATGGGAACAAACTGACTATGAATAAGCGTAGACTGGAAATTAGAAGGCTTCAAACCATAAGAGGAGTGCAGTCTAATCTATTAAAATGGTGACAGAAGACCTAACTTTTTTAATTATGGAAATCGATCAATTTAAGAAAGAGATTATATGAGGTAATAGCTCATGATATTAGGTGACTGCATTCTGCCACCCGAGATCTCGTCCAGACTCAAGTTTCCCATTTAATGCTAATAATTTAATACTGTTCTAGTATTTTGTCTATTAATTTAAACTAATAGTAGGGGCCCATTATAAAAAGAATCCTTAGCTTAAAAACTCAAGCAAAGTCCTGGTAGGTACAGTTTTGTTTGACATCTAGTTAACAATTCTCTGCTACCTCTTTGAATTTTGCTCATTTTTGGGGTAACTTCTGAGCTTAGATTTCATTGCAAGAAGCAAAGTAAGACTAACAAGCTTTTAAAAACTTTGTCTCCATATTATTTCATTGTAGGTGGATCCCAACTTGTGCATCCATTTTCCTTGATCAGAAAAGGAAATGGGTTCATCTTGCTCCTGAAAAGGACCATGGTTACTCTCAGCAAGTTGAAAGCTATTTTCATTCGGTGGCAACTCTAATGTCATTACAATTACGTGAGATGGTTGTTAACTCCTTAGAAGATCTTCTTGCATATTTTATGATCCACAAGGTATATGCTGTGAAGTACATCTATAGTTTTCAGTGTTACGTAGAGATAATAATTCATATAGCCTTAAAATGTAATGCTCTTTGAAGGCTAAAATATCCCAGATAGCTCTTGCCTCCATAAAAAATGGCTGGATCCTTCAAATAGTTGTGCATACTCTGTGGAATTTTCTTTGCGTGGTCAAGAACTGCTCACTTGAATAATCATTTTGCAGGCCTAGAGTTACAACTAGCAGTTTATAGTAGTTTTCAACTCTGTCTTGAGTGAGTGTGCATTTTAAAAAAAAATTATTTTTATTTTTTTATTTTTTTATTTTTCTTGACCTGTACCAGGCAAAACATTTAAACGTGTTTTTCTGAAAGCACGTGAATAATCCCCTTTGAAGTCAAAAGTGTGCATAATCATGCATGTAATCCTGTGCAGAGGTAATTTATGTATGTGGCATCCCTATCTATACCAAATGAGTTACGTGTATTATTTAAAGTAATGCACATCGTTATAATAAATATTACACCATGGGAGTTTTTACCACCGTTTTGGCTATGATAAAGTTGCCTCTTAACGGAAATGAGTTCTTTAAATGTCAGATCACTCAGGATCTACCATGATAAGACAAAATGAAACGTATTTAAACAGAATAAATGTGGCAGATTAAATAGCCAGAGGATCACACTTAATACAATATGCTGTCAAACTTATGCGAAGCCTTGCATCTGGGTGATAGGGGGTTTTTTTAGGTTTGTTTGTCTTGTCAATTGGTTTGGATTTAGGTTTTGTGTTTGGTTTTGTATGTGGTTTTTTTAATCATTATAGCATCTACATTACGAGTCTAGTCATGGATTCGGACTCCATTACTGTAAAGGCAATTTGAGGGTAGGGCAGTTCTTAGTAATCATACAAGGCAATTAAAAAACTAGGATCTTGTATTTGATTCTAGATTTTATTTCTGATAGGCATTATGGATTTTTTTTTTTTAGACCTCTTGTTCTGTACAGTAATTAGTGCTTTACTTCTGTTACTTAAGGGAAAATTAAGGCAATTAGGCTTAAATCCAGTTTCCTAATTTCAACTTTTATAGATTCATTTAGGAGATGGCACCTTAAAATCTTGTGTATTGGGGCATCAGTGTTTTCAATAAAAATCAGGGACAAAGATCCCATTGGTGCTGTCTAGTTAAGAGATTAGGAGGAGTTTGAATCTTTTAAAAATTATTAGAGCCGATTTCTTTGGCATGTACAACTTTCATTCTTTTCCCTAAGGATGGAAGTGATTTTACAGAACCGTATCAAGAAATGCAGTTCTTTGTACCTCAGATACTAACAATCAAACTCAGGGTGGAAGAACCCAAGATTGTCTTTGAGCCACCTTTGAAAGAATGTTGGGATTTAATCAGTCATTGCTTCAGGGAGATCTTGCACAGTGCTGAGGAACTTCCAAAGGTACTGGATAAGTTATAGCTGCATACAAAATACAATATGAATAAAAACTGTCTATGATATAAAAAGTTATGAATAAGGCAGAAAACTGACAAATAGAAGATAAAGATGAGGGTCATGCATCATGAACTATGTGAACTTTTGTGATTATAGAAGATAGCGTAGGAATTGTTCTTTTTCAGATTCAAGTTATATTAAAGCCCTGATTTGATTTTCATACAGTTTTCGCAAGCAACTATGTGTGTAACCAAGTGTTTATTATGAATCAGAGCCTTTTCACATTGCAGTGTTTTTACCAAATAATACTTTTTTTTTTTTAAGTGGTGGGTGAGTGGGTAATAGAACACCTTATTTCCTCTATTGTATGTGTTATTACAGTATTTGCAATGGTTCCCTTTAGGTAGAAAGATTTCTATTTCCAGAATTAAAAAGAGGTGATCTCACTCTCCGTACCGTCAAACCAGATGAATCATTGTTTTTAGAGTATGTGAACAAACTTGAAAAGATTTTTGAGAGCAACATACTTGGTCCACAGAAGTAAGTTTTGGCTGTTAACTCTGTTGCCTGTCCAAACCCTCAGATTCATGACACTATCCATTTGACTCAAACAAACAGTTTGAGTTGATTTGTTTCTTATTATAGAGAATCTTCACATTGGAATTTTATGTTTGTTTTTGTGATCTTCTGTGTTTAAGGTATTTAAACATGTACAGGAAATACAGCAATCTTTTGAACAACAATGGACAGCAAGACGTCTCAGATTTCTTGAAAGAAGGTTATTCTTTAGAAGCTTTAACAGAGGTAGTATGTAACTGACAACTGCTACATGTTCATACAGCAGCTAACACATCACATTTGACTTCCTAATGTATTGCCTAAAGAACTCCCATTCAAATCACTTGTCTTACCCTTGGGAATACTAGGGAAGCCATCTCAATTTACATAGCCCCTTACTGTACGGCTGCTGTGCAAATGTAGAAGGAGCTTTCTTTACAGCCTTCTCCTATGGGTTTTGTTGGGTCCTAATAGAAGTCCAGTGGAAGGCTGCCCAGAGTATTTGGTGAATCTGCATCTTGCTGGTCTTTTGACTTTCTTGTCCTTAGTCAGCTCTCTCTACTTTTCTCTCTGCATTCCTGAGTTAGCCTCTGGCTGAATACTTTTTTAGGCAAGTTGTGGTGTTTCTTAACATGGCATATTACTGTGCAAAGCTTTCAGCTCTGGAATCTGTGGATAGGAGCTGAGCTCTGGAAAGATAAAAAATAGTTGTTCCTTCTTCTATTTGGAACATATCCATTTGCTGGATGGGAACGAATTAGTTGTTTAGCCATTTTTCATCTATGGACTTTAATGAAAAATAACAGATTTATTATTTTCTATTTGTAGAAGATTGACAGCTTAACAAAACTGAAAAGAGAGATTGCTTCCATGCATGTCACTGTCCCTATGGCCATGTTCTGTCTGGATGCTGTACAACTGAATGAGGAACTCTGCAATCGGACCCAAAATCTTAAAGATAGATTGATTGAATTTGAAGTGATGGAAAACAGAGTGTTAAATAAAAGGTACATGTTGTTAGCACGCATGGTTCTTGCTGTCTGTGTGGACTGATGCTGTATATCTGTGGATGAGATAACTTTATTCATCTGATGGGTTTTCTGACATGTGCAAGGACACCAAAGTGGGTATTTAAAATTAACAGGAACAGCAATACTTGTAAGTAAATATCTAACTTAGTCTGTATAGAGTGTACATAGAGATTAGACGGGAAATACGCCATTGGTCTTTCTTCCTTTACTGACCTTCTAGGATTTGGGTTGAGGTCCTTGCTTCTCCTGCTGGTGTCCAGCTAAAGCAACATGAAGAATGTACTATGCAGCTCTGCATTTGTCTTGTCCCTGACTTACCCTGTGCCCCAGGAAGTAATGGTCCTGATTCCATATCTTGGAAAGTTTAAAGAAAAAAAAACAACCCAAAAACCGAGGACCTTGAAAATATTATTTGACTCCAATGTAATGGTATAATCCTGGTTCTGTGAATTAAAACCACCCTCACCCACTGCAAACACCAAAAATCTGCAGGCCCCCCCCCCCCCCCCCCCCCCCCGGCAATTAAAGAATACTTCCACAGTGAATGGAGAGAGACAATCACCATAAAGAAATGATTCAACCCACTTATGTAAAAAGCTTCCCCAGGTGGAGAAGAACCACAGTCTGTAGGGGCCTCTGTGCCTCCACTTACTGTGGAGGGGATCTAGATGATCAATGAGCTTACGACAATGAGTTTATGCTGAACACCTAACGCTTGGAAGGCTTGAGTTGGTTTAAATGAACCTGTCCTTTGTGTATGGTTGCTGTTTGCATGCCTGCTGTCTGTAGGGATATTTGCAGTACTGAACTGGAATCTGGAACAAGAAAATGTATCACTGGGAAGAAGGAAAATAACAGGATTTTTTCCTTTCTGTATTTTCTGTTCCCACATACAATGTAAAATAAACTTGATTGTGTAATAATTTTTATAACTTTGTTTCATACCATGCACTTGATTTTATTGTTGTGGGGTGATTAAGTGAGCTCTTGCTTACTGCATTCAAACATTTCTTTCTGCAGCAGATTGGGTCTTGAAAAGGAAATTCTAAACCTATAGGAAGGAAACTGTTAATATGGTGTTAATTGTAATTTGGAACCAACTTAGCAATTGTTCTATTATGTATCAGTTTATGTAAACATAGGACAATATAACTGATTGTACAGAGTAAAATGGCATCCTTTGTAAATGCCTATCTGCTGTGTGTATTCAATCTGAATACTTATTTTATGAAGAAATTTAATATTTTTGTTTAAAAGACAAACTTCATTAACAAGATCTTGCATCTCTCTCCACTTATGATCCCAGTGATATGTCTGTTTTCTTTTTGTTGTAGAATTTGCGATGAATATAACTTAATTGCAGAGAGAATGAGTGAGGTGCCTCTGAACACTGAAGAGCTAGTGGAATATGATGCATACTTAAAGAAATCCAGTGAAGTTACTGTTTTTAAACTGAGGCAGGAGGTTGCTGAAGCAGCACACAGACTGGAATTCCTCATGGACTATGCTGATCTTTCTTGTATGTCTCAATTACAGAATATAAAAGTCTCCATATGAAAATATTTATATGTATATATTGGGCTCTGCATGCATAAATGTTGCATCTTCTAGAATGCTAATGGAAAGCTCCAAAAGAGACAGAAAGGAAAGAAAGAGAATTTAGTAGAGGCCAAAATGTACCAATGCAGGAAGGAATGGTTAGAGAAATGGCATACAGCACAGACAGTGCTTTTTTCTGTGTTTTAGGGAATGTCTTAGGCACTATCAGATTAATGTTATGTAATCTGGCCACATGGTGTTACACCTCTATGTTATTCAATAAGAAGTCTTCAGTGAAAAAAACATCTTAAAAGCCATGTCTCTATGACAGCTTTTGGAAGTGTGAGAACTTGCATCTTTGCAGTTGAGTATTAGAACAGTGGAGGCCTTTTGTTGTTTTGCTGTGATGGTTTGCTGTTCTTGGTTAATATAAAGGCTGTTCTCCAAGATGGAAGAAAGAAACATAAGAAACATCTGTAGAAGTTGCTTTTAGTTTGCGCTTCTATTCAAAGCAAAAATGTGCTGTTCACAGATGCTGTATGTTATTTGCCGTACATAATAATGAACAGCAATTAAATGAATGCATGCCCATTTTAGTGGCAGGATGATCCTTCCTCCTTAAGCAGAATACACTCTCAGATTAGACAGTGATAGAAATAACTAGGATATGCCATGTTTATTAGAATTTATTTCTGATAAAAGTTAGGATGTCTATGGAAGCCAGGACATTTTTCTGTTACATCATTTTGGACTGGAGTGTTTGCATGTGCAGTATTTCATGATTACTTTTTTTTTTTTTTTTGTAGCTGGGTTTATAAACATCTGTCCTGCAGTTAGTTAGAGTGAGCTAAGTGCACTGAACAAACAGACAAATAGGAAGATGGAGAGGTCTCCTCATTGTAGTTATTATGCTCTAGCTTTTGTGAATAATTCAGCACTTACACATTGTGGAATAAAAATGGTTTAAACTTTACTTTTATCCACCTTATGTAGGTATATTATATATATTTAGTTAGGAGTCGTCTGTCTCTGTGTGTAGTTGAATGGAATTAATATTCTGGAATAGCTGTTCTTACTAATTTTCTCTGCCTAGCTAAGGTCTTATTCAGAGAACTTCACTTTCTTAATTTGATTTTAGAGTTTGATAGCAAACTAACTTGTTTTAGGGAACTTCTCTTTGCAGTGAAGATAATTCAGCCTGCAGCTTGAAATATGTAGCTTCTTAGACAGCTTATTCCTAAATGTAGTTTTAGCTATTTTGCTTACTCTTCACAACAGCCATTCTATTAGAGCATTGGTTAAAAGGTATTTTCTTAAAGATGGCTATATATTTTTTTTATTTTAGATGATGACATAAACCTGAATAGCACAGTTTTCCATTGGCCTGATCAGATTGAGATAATCTTTGAAAACAGTAGAGATCAGTTGTGTAGCAGGAGGAATCATGCAAAGATGGTTTTGCTTGAAAGGTATGGTGTTAAGACATTTTCTTTCACTGGGTATTTTTAAAGAAAAGAAAAATCTCATCATCAGTAAAAGGGAGATAACATCAAAGAAGGAAGACTTGGAAAGGAGCTGGGAAAGTAAGGAAGAAACCTGGTTTACAGCGTTATAGGGATTTCAGAAAAATACTGTTGAAGAGGGTGGATTAGAATATTCCTATGCTTAAATAGGTCTGAAAGGAGGAAAATGAAGGATGTTGCTGGAACATTTATAATCTTGTTATATTGCTTAGTACAGCATTACACATAATTTTGTTACATTGTTGTCACTCTTCCTTTATTTCCTCCAGGTAGTAAAGGTAGCAAATGTAAGTGAACTAAATCAATGAGTAAGTTTGAAAATGAACCTTGAATTCTAATCCTGTGAACTGCATAGTATTGATATAACTGATTAATGGGTTTTCACTGGCATCCGTTTACTTTACACTAGTATTGAGATCAAATTTCATTTGACAGTGCTTGTTATAATTAATGAAATAATTGAAACCTGAAAAGGAATGAAACAGAACATCGTATTACCTTAGCTGTCTTTACCTCAGGTGTTCTCAGTTTGAGGAAACTCTTGAAGGTTATAATAGAGAAGTAGAAAGCTACAAAAAGCGGGATGTCATGACCATAGAAGAAATGAAGAACAACGCTGAGAAATTTAAAGAGTTAAATAAGAATCTAGATAATGCACTAACAGAATTTGAGGTTAGTGGTTATTAGTCAAGTATGGAGTGGGTTGCAATGTGCTGGATGAGCAAAAGTTTGGTTCCTGTCCTTTTTTTTTTTTCAGGGTTCTGGCCATATATTGTCAAGATGGCTTTAAAATTTCCAAATTCACAAACATGGCAAATAGCTTCTTATTCTGGTATGCATTACTACTGCTGAGTTGAAGAGCATATTTTGGGGGGGGGGGGGGGGAAGTTTAGGGAGTTTTTTAAGTTGAAATACTGAATTTCAGTGTTTCCAAGCAGTCAGTAGTAGCAGGATGCTATCACGAAAAACAGAATTCTCCTAGCAGAGTTGGCAGGTGCGGAGTGTTAGGGAGGTGTCATTTTCCCTGAACTGTGTTTTGTGCTACTGAAGCTGTGTTTTCAGTCCCACTGCTTGTCCTCTAATTAAAACCAAATGTTTTTCAACTGTTTGTATTGTTTCCAGAAGTTGCCTATAGGCCTTAAATATGTATTATATCAGAGAAAGGGAAGTTTCGGATGCTAGAAGGAAGCTGAAGACCAAGATTCCTAGATTCTATTCAGGTTCTCCATCCAGTGTACTGTGTGGTTCTAGGTTGAATAGTGTCTTAGCTGTGCCTCTGCTGGGAAATGAGAATGGTTACCTTTGAGAGATCTCACAGGCATTGTAAGGCTTAATTAATCTTCTAAATCACAGTGAGACAATGAGATTTCTGTATATATGGAGCCTTAAGGATCAAGGTTTTAATTAAGTCCCACTCAAAAGAGAAAATGGAACCAATTAAATGAGTTTAGGATTTAGATAAATTGCTAGTCCTACATATCAACACTCTGATTTAAAGGCATCTAGTATATTTAATTAGTGTGAGTTAACAGCACTGATACGTTGTTATAGGTAGATCAGAATAAGCAATTAAGTTTCTTAATACATGATCACAATGAGGGATGTATCCACACAATTTAAATGATACGACAATCAGCTTAGTGAATACATGAAGTTAAAAATTATCTTGGAATGTGGATCTTTTAAGTTTCTCTGACTGAATCTCACATTGAATGATTAAAAGTTTTATGAAAGGTCTGTTGGCATTATTAAAGCACAGACTTGGGACTCCGTCTGAATTCAGTGTTTGCACTTCAGACAGCATTTCTGTGTGCTTCACCTCCCTACCTGTAAAATGAAGGCGGCAATACTTTTTTTTAATCTAAATCTTTGCACATTGATTTATACTGTAAGGTCTTTTGGACAAAGACAATATCTTACCATGAATAAACACAGCAATTAATATCTGTTTTGGTTGGAGCTCCCAGATGTTTCTGTAATAGAAAAAAATAATCACAAGTAAAAAGAAATTCCTATAAGCCTATGTGACTGAAGAGTTTACACCTAGGTTTCAAAGTGGGTTGGTAACTTGTGAGCCTTGATTTCACTGAATGCCATGGTGCATTATCTATTTCTAAAACAGATAGAGATTTTTAAAATTGAGTAGTAAAAGATACCAACAAATAACTAGGGGAATTTTCAAGAACGCAGTTACCTTATTTACCTAAAATCCACAGGCCTAAATCTACAAATCTGTCTGGCTTTATGACATATAAAAAAATTGTATTCAATATTACTTATTTAAGTTTAAACAACAGTAGGAATTTTTAATGGAAATAAGATTTGTTTGTTTGTTTGTTTTTCCTTAAAGGCTATTAATAAAGAAGAGGAGTTACTTGAGCGGGAGAAGAGTCAGTTTCCTCTATTGCAAACTATAATTGCAAACAAACAACCCTTTGAGCAACTTTGGATAACAGCATATAATTTCCATACCAAATCTGAGGAATGGATGAATGGTGAGGCTTTGGTATTCACTTGATGACACGTGTCATTTTCAGTTAGTTAAGTAGAAGCTGAAAGGGTTGATTAGTTGTGAGAAAATAATTTTGAAGAAATAAATGCTGTTAAGCAGTGTGAAACACAGTTGTTGACTTGGATTGTACATTAAGATAATTTTTTGTAACACAATCGATTTCCAGTTAAAGGAGAATGATTATAAATACCTGTAAATAAACCACCCTGGCAATCTCCTTGTGCTGATGTGCCTGCTGTGCTTTTTTATACTGTTGTATTCAGAATCTCTTCAGAAGTTGAATGCTGATGAAATTGCTGAAGAAACGGGAAATATGTGGAGGACTATGTACAAGCTCAGTAAGAGTTTTCCGGATTTGGCTGGGCCTAGACGCTTAGCAGAAACTATGAAATATAAGCTTGATAAATTTAAACAGCATCTTCCTGTCCTGTCAGTTGCCTGCAATCGTGGAATGAAGGAGAGACATTGGGAGCAGGTACTTTAAACTCTGCTTTAACTGTGGGAGTATTCTACCACAGAAACTGACAGTTCAGTTAAAAGATGCGTAGATGCGGAGCTTAGGGACATGGTTTAGTGGCGGACTTGGCAGTGTCAGGTTAATGGTTGGACTCAATGATCTTAAAGGTCTCTTCCAACCTAAATGATTCTATTCTATTCTATTCTATTCTATTCTATGTAGTGGTGAGGCACTGGAAGAGGTTGCCCAGAGAAGCTGTGGCTGCCCCATCCCTGGAAGTGTTCAAGGCCAGGCTGGACGGGGCTTTGAGCAACCTGGTCTAGCAGAAGGTGTCGCTGCCCATGGCAGGGGGGTTGGAACTAGATGATCTTTAAGGTCCCTTCCAACCCAAACCATTCTATGATTCTGTGATTCTATGATATTCCATACTGTGAAATACAGTAATAGTTCTGTATTTCACAATAAGAAGATCCTTTATACTGTCACACGATATATCCAGTTTTGAAATTTGTAATGGTAGAGGCAGGAGCTTCTTTGAATTAATTTATGGCAGAAAAGCAAATAGGGGGTGTTGCATTAATACTTCTTTAGCATTTATTTCTTGCTGTTTGAGAAGTCTGTTACAAACATGCATCTTGATAATAGATTTTATTTCTTACTTTATTTTCAGATTAGTGAAACTGTAGGATGTGAGATCAGGCCTGATGAAACTACTACTCTTAAAAACATATTGGAATTTGGACTCTCAAAATATATTGATCAGTAAGAAGCTTACTCTATTCTCTGTTTTTTTAGACAATCACTGTATTTCAGATACCAGATGCTAGTTTGTTGGGGATTTTTTGTGTGCTGTTAGACCCTGCTGTAAAATCAGCTGCATTTTATCAAGCTACGGATGGAACTGTCAGTTCCTCTTGTAGCACAGAGGCACCGAAAAACAGAGTCGTATTCCTAAACCACTTAATTTGCACATTCAGAATTTTCTGTCTATATTTATCTCCAAATTAATATTAATATCTCTAACTTGGCGAGCCTGAAATTGCAAAAATATTCCCTGAAATAAGTCTATGATATTATTAACAAATTCATATGAAAAGTAGTCTGATATGCAACTCTACCTACAACTGCATTTTTTTACTCTTCAGCTATGTTACAAAAACATTTCAAAGATATGTTTCATTTCAATTTAGGCTGGAACCTATTGGAGCAGCTGCAAGTAAGGAGCATTCCTTAGAGAAATCAATAGAGAAAATGAAATTAGAGTGGGTCAACATGCAGTTCAGTCTGGTGAAATACAGGGATACTGTGAGTAAACACCAAATAAATATACATATATGTATATAGTTGAAAACTATTTCTTTCATTCTGAATACCAGTTGAGAAATACTAGAGGGAAGTTACTGCTGATTCATTGTAGCATGATGGGAAGTGGTATCATACCCCAGAGCCTGGGTAAATGTCTTCATTACTATATATCCTTATATTTGGACCTTAGTATCTGGATAACTTGTGATCTCAACATAGTCATCCTAACAAATCTGTAAGCCTGAGAGCTTCTGTAGTGTTGTACAGAAAGCTGGACAGTAGTGCAATTTTAACTTGTCAAGAAGAAACAAGAAATCACATGCAGTCCAACAGATTGAGTCAGAATTCACTAGCATCCCTGGCTAGCTTCCCATTCACAAACCAGTCTCTCTCTTGACCTTTGAAACAGAGATGCACAGTGGAGATACCATTTCATATCTTCAGACATGTTGCAGGCTTTCTCAATGCCTTGCTACTTTCTTACCTTCAGCCATCATAGAGAAGGGGGAAACGGGAAGCTGAATGAGGGTGAGGTTGAAGAGCAGTGAAATAAAGCAACTGTTATTTGCCTTATCAAAATATGATGTGTTTTACAGAACACCAGCATCCTGTCAGCAGTTGATGACATCCAGCTTTTGCTGGATGATCACATTGTTAAGACTCAGACAATGTGTGGCTCTCCCTTCGTCAAACCTATAGAAGCTGAATGTCGGGTAAGGAAAACCTGGTTTGACTGAGCTTGTGTGTCTCGTAATATGCTTTCCCTAAGTGCTTTAAGATATTTTGGTATGATAAGAAGTTATATAGTTTTTAACTGTTTCTGAGAATACACATTCATATTTTTCTTCAAGAGCTTTGAATAATGGTTTCCAGACAAAGGTATGCAAAGCTTGCTTTACAGCTAAAGAAATTGTAATTGCATTGCTAATCTAGTCATTACAAGCATGGGTTTTTAGTTGAATGTCTTGGGAGTGGGTCAGTCGATATAAACAAATCCTGCTGCATTGTATAAAAACATACAAGTCTGTCAGTTGTGAGAGAGAGAATTTATTTGTAATCCTCTGGTATTGACATGATCCATAAGGATTTCAAAGTCTTTTTTGTTAGCTGTCCTATTTTGTAAAGATGTGATCTTTGTTAAAGATGATGAATTTCTAATAGGAAGATTATGCAGAAAGCAGAGACTTCTTTCCCATCAGTATTTAATATCACTTTTTCTGGCCTAATAATGATGATTTGTAAGCAATGCTAAGACCTAAATTCTGTCCTTTCCTGTGGACTTTAGCCAAATTGTAGGTAAAGCTGAGTTCTGCTTTCCAGTAGAGCTGGTGAAATGAAAGGGAACGATTAATATAGAGCTATCTTAATAATCTCCATATACCTCTTGCAGAGTAATGAACAATACAGGCTGGCTGTGTTTTCTCCCTGCAATACATTCCCTTGCATATCCCTTATACTGTAGACTGTCAAAGTCACAAAACCAATGCAATCTGAAATTCTTTATTCAAAAATAATCTCTAGCTGGTCTTAAAACGGTTTTGTACTGCTAGAGCTGCATGAAGTAGCTTTTTTGAGGGGCTGAAGCCACTGTATATAGGGCCTGTGAACTGACATTTACTCAGTCTGCTGAATACCTTGTTAAGCTTTTATCCTTTCATTGATAAGATAGAAAGCACACAAGTAGAATTAAAAGAAGAGATTCTGGATTGCCATGCTAGTAATCTCTGCACTTTTTACAGCAAGTTGTGAGAGAACTGCCTAAAAAGTGCTAGTGGAAGAATATATCTATTGTTTGTAAGGAATACTCAGATGTTTATTAGTGTTCATTTTCTAAAAATAAAGTTTCTCTAAAAGTTTCTCTAAAGTTTAATTGTTTATGGTTTTTTTTTTCCTTTGAAGCCAAGCAACTCATGCTGTTTGATTCCTCAGTGTAGATTAATTCTTGATATAATTTTGCTTAAATATTAAATGTTTTCATTACAGGCTTGGGAAGATAAGCTGTGTTTAATGCAAGATATTCTAGATAGCTGGTTAAAATGTCAGGCAACATGGTTGTATTTGGAACCAATTTTTAGTTCAGAAGACATTATAGCTCAAATGCCTGAAGAGGGCAGAAAGTTTAAGGTTGTGGATACGTACTGGAAGGACATTATGGCACAAGTGGTAAGTGCTTGCATTTAACGAATTGTGTCTTTTTATGCACATCTGGTAACATGATTATTACTATCATGAAGATATACTAGCTTTTCTGGAGTTAGATATTTGTATTTAAGTCACAAGAAGGTATAATACGGAGTGGAAAATCCTTTACTAAAGCCCACCAAAATCTAGTCTTGCAGTAAAAATGATAGATTATATCATTATTACTTTCAGATTTCTGTAAAGGCTGGATATTGTGGTATGAATTAGAGCTCAAGTAACATTTTAATTCTAAATTTTCTGCCTTTTGTATGGTTAAATGATCAGAATTAGAAAGATGAATAATTTGTGCTTTCAGGATCTGCTTCAAAGTTTTACTGACAATCTATACAAAGTCTTCTCTGGATGCAATTAGATTTTGCATTAGGCTTTTAAGGCATACACATTATTAGAGCAACTAAATGGATTTTTTTGCATATGATTGTTCTCTTATATGTGGTGGCATGGTTATTCAAAACTTGGGTGAATACATACTGAAATGGTAGTGTGTCAGGATAAGATAACAGGGATGGTAAGTGCAATTGGGTATGCTGTTCAGTTCCCTATAACTAAGAAGCTGGGTAAGAGGCTAGGTACTTAGTGGTAGTGTGAGCCGAGATGTTTGTCAAAAACATTGCAAGTGTGTAATTGTGTGATAAAGATGTTGAAATAAGACATAGAAGTTGAGATCTGTCTAACAGCTCAGACTCTGTGAATGCTCAGAACTCATCTGAATGAGGTGGGTGCCCTGGTGACAAAGGATACAGAGAAGGCAGAGTTACTGAATACATTCTTTGCTTCAGTCTTTACTGCTAAGGCTGGCACTCAGGAATCCCAGACCCTGGAGGTAAGAGAGGAAGCCTGGAGAAAGGATGACCTTCCTTTGGTCAAGGAGGATCGGATTAGAGATCAGTTAGGCAAACTGGACACCCACAAATCAATGGGCCCCGATGGGGTGCACCCACGCACGCTGAGGGAGCTGGCAGATGTCATTGTCAAGCCACTCTCCGTCATCTTTGGAAGGTCATAGAGAGTGGGAGAGGTGCCTGAGGACTGGAGGAAAGCCAATGTCACTCCAGTCTTCAAGAAGGCCAAGAAGGAGGACCCGGGAAACTACAGGCCAGTCAGCCTCACCTCCATCCCCGGAAAGGTGATGGAGCAGCTCATTCTGGAAGCCATCTCCAGGCATGTAGAAGAAAAGAAGGTGATCAGGAGTAGTCAGCATGGATTCACCAAGGGCAAATCATGCTTGACCAATATGATAGCCTTCTATGACAGCATGACTGGCTAGGTGGATGAGGGGAGAGCGGTGGATGTTGTCTACCTTGACTTCAGCAAGGCTTTTGACACTGTCTCCCATAACATCCTCATAGGTAAGCTCAGGAAGTGTGGGCTAGACGAGTGGACAGTGAGGTGGATTGAGAACTGGCTGAATGGCAGAGCTCAGAGGGTGGTGATGGGCGGCGCAGAGTCTAGTTGGAGGCCTGTGGCTAGTGGTGTCCCCCAGGGGTTGGCACTGGGCCCAGTCTTGTTCAATTTATTCATCAATGACCTGGATGAAGGGACAGAGTGTACCCTCAGCCAGTTTGCTGATGATACGAAACCGGGAGGACTGGCTGATACAGCAGAAGGCTGTGCTGCCATTCAGCGAGACCTGGACAGGCTGGAGCGTTGGGCGGAGAGGAACCTCATGAGGTTCGACATGGGCAAGTGCAGGGTCCTGCACCTGGGGAGGAACAACCCCATGCACCAGTACAGGTTAGGGGTTGACCTCTTGGAAAGCAGCTCTGAGGAGAAGGACCTGGGAGTCCTGGTGGACAACAAATTCGCCATGAGGCAGCAATGTGCCCTTGTGGCCAGGAAGGCCAACGGCATCCTGGGGTACATTAAGAAGAGTGTGGCCAGCAGGTCGAGGGAGGTTATCCTCCCCCTCTACTCTGCCCTAGTGAGGCCCCATCTGGAGTCCTGTCTCCAGTTCTGGGTTCCCCAGTTTAAGAAAGATGAGGAACTACTGGAGAGAGTCCAGCAAGGGCTACAAAGATGATGAGGGGACTGGAGCATTTCTCCTATGGGGAAAGGCTGAGGGAGCTGGGGCTGTTCAGCCTGAGGAAGAGAAGACTGAGAGGGGACCTCATCAATGCTTATCAGTATCTCCAGGGCGGGTGTCAAGAGGATGGGGCCAGACTCTTTTCAGTGGTGCCCAGCGACAGGACAAGGGGCAACGGGCACAAACTGGAACATGGGAAGTTCCGTCTGAACATGAGGAAAAACTTCTTCCCTGTGAGGGTGCCAGAGCCCTGGCACAGGCTGCCCAGGGAGGGTGTGGAGTCTCCTTCTCTGGAGATATTCAAAACTTGCCTGGACGCAGTCCTGTGCAGCCTGCGCTGGGTGACCCTGCTGTGGCAGGGGGGTTGGACTAGATGATCTCCAGAGGTCCTTTCCAAGCCCTGCCATTCTGTGATTCTGTGTAATGATGAAGCCTGTTCTGAAATAGGTGTATCCTTTCAAGTTAAGAGGAGTGTTATCAGAAAGAAAAAAATGTGACCTAAATGGCAAGAATAGAGAATAATTGTCATGTAGTGTGGCTCTGTTTGACAGAACTTATTTGTGAATGGAAAAAAATGTAGCAAGCCCAGACACAGGAGCGAGTGCCAAAGATTTCAATTCCTGTGGATATTTCCTTGTTGCATTATTGCCTGTAAAGTTCAAATTGGTAAAACTGACAGTCTGAAAAGAAAACCTATCAAATAATGCATACATATTTAATAACATGAAGGCACACTACAGAAAAGAATATATAGCTTTTTAGCCTCCTGCAACATATGTGATTCATGATAACAATTTTAATGTACAAACCTATTGCAACTTTTAGCAGTTTCTGCTATGTATTTGTTTTTACAAAGGTGAAAGACACAAAGGTACTTGCAGCAACTGAACAACCCATGATGTTAGACAGACTCCAGGAAGCAAATACTCTCTTAGAAGACATTCAAAAGGGGTTGAATACTTACTTGGAGAAGAAAAGATTATTTTTCCCAAGGTAAATTAATTAAACAGGCCTAAGTTGGAGACAAAAAGCCTTAAGCTCTTTCAAACCATTTCTACTGAACTGAAAAATCTCATTTTATAAACACATGTGGAACGCAGTCCCATGCAACAGAAAATGAAAACCTGTTCTTTTCTCCAGACATCATTCATTTTCCTCAGCTCCAGTTAAATTGGCAATGCCAGGGACAGGCAGAGGTGGGGAGGCAAAATCTGTCTAGCACAGCGTAAACTTCTTATTAGAAAGACATTATTACTTACAGGGTGTTTTTGAAGGAACTTGCTGCCTTCCCATGGCTGATTTAGAATTACGTCTCTGCCCTGCCCTCTTTAGTTGTGCAGAGGTGTGTGATACGTAGGAGTTATATATGATTATGAGGAACAGGATTCTATGTTTTTACAAGGTACTTATTGGATGCATAGATATATCTGGTCTTTCCTGCGTGAGATGGAGAACCGTTCTTTCTTCCTCTGCATAAAAGGATGGTCATATTGAAATTCTGAAAAAACAAATGTGATGAGTTTTATAATGTTAAAAATTGCTTAAGAAAAGGGATTTGAGATAATAATTTCCTCTCTGTTATACTAGTGTCCTAAGCAACAATAAAACCAATTCCATCTATCTTGCATTAACAGATTATTAATGACGATTTTCATGATTGGAAAGTGCATGTTCATTAATTGTATTTTTCTAACAGATTCTTTTTCCTCTCTAATGATGAGCTGCTTGAAATACTGTCTGAAACAAAGGATCCCCTTCGAGTACAACCACATTTAAAGAAGTGTTTTGAAGGAATTGCTAAACTGGAGTTCACAGAAGATCTGGAGATTGTAGGCATGATCAGTTCAGAGAATGAAATTGTTCCTTTCATAGATAAAATCTATCCAGCAAATGCAAAAGTAATTTTATTTTTTTTTTTTTTACTATATGATATTACATTAATACTTTGCCTAAAGTGTATGGTTTTGGGGAATGAGGTTTAAAACATTTAGGATCAGATCATGAAAGGTGTTTAGGATGTGAGAGTACAGACTGGTATTCTAGAGCAAAAAGGATTCCCTACAAAAAGAAGTAAGACATACCAATTTTGGGCTAAATTCTGCAGCTTTACTCACCTACTACTTTTAAGATGTAGATAGATAGATAAGATATATGTATAGATAGATAGATATAACCCAAGCTCTCTATATACCTATGTATGTAACATTGCACAGCATGGCTGAAACAGAGAGGAATGAGGGAAATGATGAATGGCTGGCAGTGAAGAATCAGAGCATTAGTTCGAAAGGGATCTGAGTAGAAATAGTAGTGTTATAAGTTTTGAAAAGTATCTCAGTCTCAGCTTTTTCTGCTATTCTTAATGCGAAGGTATGGAGCTGAATTGCTGTATGGTGACCAAAAACAGATGAAAGGTGGGGTATGTTGTGAGCTACAGATACCCTTTTTCCCAAAATATGTCCTGGGTTAAAATGACCAAGCTTAACTGACCATGCAAGCCGTGATCTGCATTTTTTGTTTATGCTTATATGAAATATATCCAGCTGTTTCTTCAGCTGGATTGTCTTTAGAGTTAGCTTGATTTACCTGCCTTCAGACACTGTTAAACTGCAGTATTGCCTGTCAGAATTTGGGAAATTTCAACCTTTCTTCCTCCTATATACCACACCCAGATCAGAAGAAAGCATATTTAAGTCTAACACATTTCACAGAATTTGTCCTTTAAGAGGAATATAATCAGGAAATGTGTATTGACTCTTAACTGTTGTCTTTTTTGAAGGGTATGGTAGAAAAATGGCTCTTGCAAGTAGAGGAAATGATGCTGGCCAGTGTAAGACAAGTTCTTCAAGATGGCATAAGAGGATATATCGAGGTAATTATTCCTGAATTATAGTATAAAATAGATTTCACAAGCAACTGTATGTGAACAGGTTGCTCAAATTCTTAGCCAGGGAAACATGTTTGAAGCTAAGTGGAATCCAGCTCTCCTTGTTCAGTAGTACCGGTCTGAAGTTTTAACTGAATTTCTTGAAGAAAAAGTATCAAAGCTTTCCATGCTGATTCTCATTTATTTACAGCATGAGACAAAAGAAAGTTGGGGAAAGTAATTGTTATCAGTGCCATAATCTAACCTGTTTATATGACTTTCTGTGTCTGGAGTGAATCTTTTTGTTTAAGGTTCCTCGAAAAATGTGGGTACTTCAGTGGCCTGGACAGGTGGTTATTTGCGTTTCATCCATTTACTGGACAGAAGAAGTGTCTGAGGCTATAAGGAAAGGAGCGTTACAAGTAAGATTTTCTTCTGCCTTTCTATTTTGAAGCACTAAACTTTGATTAATTAATAAAAAGCTCCTTCTAGCAAAGAATATCCTCAGTCAACAACATATTACAATTTACTTACGCAGTGTGCTTTATTTTCCATTTCATTTTTTCTTGTGTCTTAGCAGGGGCTTGTTCTCATTTACTTGGGTGTGTATCAGGAGAAGTCCCACTGAAGGAAATTGTATTACTTTTTTTTACAAGTGATACTGGTGTAAATAAAAGTGCCAAACAAAAAGTGATAGACTGTTGTTAAACGCTATGTATTTTTATTTCTAATTCCTGTCTTTACATGTGAAGCCTCAGGGAAATGTGCAGGCAGAAGTCTCTCTTACAGAATGGCACAGTTATTTGTCTGGTTATTGCTAGATTCTGCTGGTGATAAAGGTGCAGCAGCCTGCTGGTAATGTTCTCCCTAATGCAATCAAGGATGCTGTTGCTGTTCTTTGCCTCAAGGGCACATTGATGGCTTATGTTTGACTTGGTGTCCACCAGCATCCAGGTTCTGTTCTGCAGAGCTGCTTTCTAGCTGGTTGGCCACCAGCATGTACTGGCACAGGGGGTTATTCATTCCCAGATACAGGACTTTCACCTTTGGTGAACTTCATGAGGTTCCTGCGTGCCTATTTCTCCAGTCTGTTGAGGTCCTTCTGAATGGCAGCACACCATGGAGTGGTCTCTCAACCACTCCTTCCAGTTTTGGATCATCTGCAGACTTGTTAAGGGTGCACTCTGTCCTGTTGTTTAGGTCATTAATGAAAACTTCATTAATCTTTCATTTCATTAAACTTTCTCATTTAATAATGAGAAAATAATTTAAAATGTTTATAGTAAAGTTAGGATAATCTTAGGTTTCTATTAATTTTATTAATTTATAATTTACTACTAATTTACAGAAGAAATCTAATCCAAATTTACCCAACAAAGAGAATTTGCTAATCTCCTATCGTAGAATTTTGTCATTTCTATTAGGAAGAAAGATGAGACTTCTGCTTACACTATTTTCAGGCCATAAAGCTTTTTGAAGTGTTCATAGTAAAATAAAATGCCAATATATGAAAGAGAATTTTAAATGTTTGTGTAGTGCCAGGATTTCCATTATTACATTTTATTGGAAGGGCTGTCTCCAGTGGCTGCACCCATGGGAGCTTAGGAACTGCAAGCTACAGCATTATGTTAATGCCTGTGTTCTGTTTCTGTAATAGGATTTCTTGGAGAAGAGTAATCTACAAATTGGGGACACTGTTGAGTTAGTGAGAGGAAAGCTGTCCAGTGGAGCCCGGCTGACACTTGGAGCCCTTACTGTCATTGATGTGCATGGTAAATGTGCAGTTGCTGGTACTCTTGTTACATCTGGGGCAGTGCTGCTATCATTACTTGGGTGAACTATTTGAAAGAGGCAGCTAAAATGCTTTCTCTAACTTTAAACAACCTTTACAGAGTTACTGCACCGTGTCTTTGGGCAAATGGAGATTGCTCAGTCCCGCACAACTATCTCCCATCTACTTAGAACAAGCACTGGAATCTAGATCAAATTAAGTTGAGTCCCTGTGCAAAACAGATGCAGATTCCTTTAACGTGAAAGCCAGCCTACTACTCTGAATGTTGGTTTACTCTTACATAGCTATAAGTAAATGTTAGTTTACTTATGCATTGTTTTAAGTAAACTAACATAGTAGAAGTGTTTAGATTTTTCAAATAATCTGTCTCTTACTCTGCAGCTCGTGATGTGGTTGCCAAATTGGTTGAAGAGAAAATCACAGATCTGAATGACTTCCACTGGATTTCTCAGCTGAGATATTACTGGGAAGAGAAGGATGTAATAGTGCGAATGATTACAACAGAAGCCAAATATGGTTACGAGTATCTGGGCAATTCTCTACGTCTGGTTATAACCCCACTAACAGATCGATGTTATAGGTAAAGCCATGTTGTCTGTGAATAACGTTTTAATTTTTTGGACTGATCTGTATTTACTTTCAATTAATAATAGCAGGAACTTCAGCAGCTAAGATTTTGGAGGCAAATTTTATGTATCTTCTTTGCCCAAATATGGTAAAATATTTACAATGTATAGGTTTAAAAAAGCTGGTAGCTCGTGGTACTGGAACTGTAAAGAACTCTACAGTAGTACTGGTCAATTAATTTCTTTGAAATAAGACATACAGGTAGGGTATACCTGCCTGTAAAATAAATGGGGTAATTATAGAGCCCTTCACAGATGTTTGACTGCAGTTAGCTTCCTGTTCCACTGCTTGTTTGCAAGAGGTTGAAATGGAAATACTTCATGCCTCACGGCTGAGGTATTCAAGGGCATTTGGTATTTCACTTCTTGTGAGCCCTGGAGACACAGGTCATTGCAGCGGGTAATTTTAGGCCTAAAGTTTAAAGAGCTTGCTTTATAGTATCTCCAGGCAAATATATGGTGAGGATGTAAAGATTTTACTTCAGCACGAAGCTGTGAACTCCCCATCATGTAGAAGGCACTTACAGTAAAGTGCCTATGTTAATGCCTATGCTGGCAAATGCTTAATCTTCTGGCATTCACAGTGGTGTTGAAAGAGCCATGTGGCTGGTGCATTAGCTGTAAACTGGGGTTGTTGTCATTAGCATCAGCTCAATCTAAACTAAGACTATGCAGTCAGCTGTGCCAGATGTAGTTTCAGCGCAAGCAATGAGCAAGCAGACTCTATTCAGCACAACTTAACAATTTTTGGTGACAAAGCCTTTGAATGAGGCTTTTGTAAAATAACCAGATCACTCTAGTATTAACAGGGATCTCATTTTTAGTATGAAAATCAGTTGGAGAGCAATGTGATTCCCAGGTTTATGAAACAACCTTTATGCTTTCTCAGCCATTTCTAAAGATTGACTTCATTTATAAAGCCAGCTTCAAGTTCTTGTAATGAGGAGTGCCACTTGATGAAAACGTGTGGTTTTGCAAACTCTGCCGTTTTGCTTATGGCCCTGTGAATTTGCTTGTGTAATTGAGGATATACAGGGTGGATGCATGTAATAAAAAGCCTTGATGTTCCTTGTAGGCCAAGTGGGTGAATGTGAGCTTCCACAATTGGGAATCAGTTATGAGACAATACTGTTTTTTTTAGGGCAAGCTGCAAAGTCAGTAGGGAACAAGTAAATCATTTCCAGGGGAACCTGTATATGAAAATACTTAACCATCCCTTCAGAAACAATCTGCCATTAAAGATTACTATTTCTAATGTCTGTGTTCTTGTTTATGTAGGACATTAATGGGTGCCTTGAAATTAAATCTTGGTGGTGCTCCAGAAGGACCTGCTGGGACTGGCAAAACAGAAACAACAAAAGATCTAGCAAAAGCACTAGCTAAGCAGGTACCAAAATGCAAACTTTTTTTCTTTGCATTGTTTATGTTTGGATATGTAGATATGTCTTGAAATGCCATTCTTAAGTGAGTACTGCTTGTTCTGTGCCTATTCTTTATTCACCGAAATAGTTGGTCAGAAGCACACATTTAGGACTGTGTCTATATGGCATCCTAGTGTTGTAATCCAAAATTAGCAGTAATAAACCCTTCCCATTTTACATGCTAAGAATTTTATAGTGGACTTTGTGTTAATACTGAGAGATGTTCTCTGTGTGTTTTTGTTGTAGTGTGTGGTCTTTAATTGCTCCGACGGTCTCGATTACAAGGCAATGGGCAAATTCTTTAAGGGGCTGGCACAATCTGGTGCATGGTCCTGCTTTGACGAGTTCAATAGAATTGAGGTAATGTTTAACTCAGACAAATAAAATGACAAAGCTTTAATTTAAGACACAAGCAGTTTTAGATTTAGACATAACATCATTATTGCCAATTTTCTACTTTTATTTGTGGTATAGCCTTTCTTTCGATAATCGCTGACATAGAAATAGGTACTCAGCTGCCTTCTGTAGGAGCACATGCCTACCTGTGTTGTGTTGCACAAGTCTTGTGTTCTGGGTTATTTTAGCTGAAAAAATTGTTCTTGTGCAATTTCCTCTTTTGTATGTGACATGCATTTGTTGGGAAAGAACTGTCCTTCTCTTCTCCTTGAGAAATCAAGCTACAGCTGTGGGGCTGCATTTATCTATGTTCAGCACAAGGCAGACAAATCCCAGTGGAGGGATTCCTGTGATGACTAGCTGAGTGTCACTAACTGAGTGACCTGGTTAACTAGCTGTGTAACCAGACACATCTAATCCCCTCCTTGGTCTTACTCTGGGTTTTTTTTTGTTTGTTTGTTTAGTTTTTTTTTTAATTTGGTCACTGACTTTGGATAAGTTTTATTGCTATTTTGATGGAGTTAGATTTAAGTAAATTCTAGTAAATGTGGAAATTCCATGAAGATCTATTTTGTGTGGTTTAGTAACCTTGACACCTTAATTTCTGCATTTATCTGCTGTAACTTGCTTTTTAATGAGTTCAAGTGTTAGCATTCTCATTTTCCAATATTCTGTTACCTTGATACTTTAAAGCACTGAGGATTGGCCCTAGGCCGCCTTACCCATTCTTTACATTTACCCTCTATTTGGGGCACTGAGTGAATCAGTCTTTCTGAAGAGCCTAAATTCTTTATCTGAGGTGAAAGGAAAGTGCTTTTGGAGGCCTCCAGAGGGAGTTCCTGTCCAGCTAACTTAGATGTCTACATTCAGGCAGATGATATTTCCTTTTGGAGGCTTTTAGAAGCCTCTGTTGATCCGTCTACGTTGGTGGAGTAGAGAATGGTGGCACTAATTCTCAGAGGATCACTTCAATAGACAGCTAATATTTAGGCTCAGTTATCAGACACAGGGTGATTTTCACTTGAAGGAATGCAAATATAGCCATCAAAATACATAAACAAAAGCATTTTATATTGTCTCCAAGTGTCTTATGTTTTCCAATCTGTTCTGTCTGCATTAGGTTGAAGTATTATCTGTAGTTGCCCAACAAATACTTAGCATCCAGCAAGCTATTATTCGCAAACTCAAAACATTCATCTTTGAAGGGACAGAGATCTCTCTTAATCCTACATGTGCTGTGTTTATCACAATGAATCCTGGGTATGCTGGACGGGCAGAGCTGCCTGATAATCTGAAGGTAAATCTGGAAGCCTGATTTCTTGTAGAAATGAAACAGAATTTGCAACTTCTGTTCTATTGTAATAAGGAAAGGAAGGCAGCAATCAAATAATACACTGATAACCCATTCAAGTTGTCGTGGTTTAACCCCAAATTGTAACCCAATACCACGCAGCCGCTCGCTCACTCCCCCCTCCCCGCTGGGGTGGGGAGGAGAATTGGAGAGAAAGGAAAACTCGTGGGTTGAGATAAAAACAGCTCACCAGGACAGCAAAGTAAAAAATATGAAAATATATTAATAATGATAATAATGATAATATATACAAGGATAATAGAATATATAAAACAAACGATACACAATTTCTCACCACCCGACGACCGATACAGCCCGTCCCGAGCAGCAGGCAGGGAGCAGGGGTATCCCCCCCCCAGCTATCCCAGAACAGCAAGTTCCAGGGAAAGCAGGCGAGGGAACAAACAGCTAAACGAGTGAAAAACAAAAAGGTAAAAATAGGGAAACAAAAAGCAACCCGAAGGGAAGCTTAAGGATTAGGGCAAGTTAAAGGTCTCAAAAGCCTCAAAAGCCCAAAAGACCAAAAAAGATCTAGTCAAAACTAGTGGCCCACCGACCGACCCTCGCTTATATCAGGCATGACGTCTATGGTATGGAATACTCTCTTTGGTCAGTTTGGATCAGCTATCCTGTCTCTACCCCTCCCAAGTTTTGCATCTGCACGTTAGCAGAACCTGGAAAACAGCAAAATGTCCTTGGTCGTTCAGCAGCAACCAGCAACATCAGTGTGCTATCACTGTTCTTCTCACACTAAAGCCAAAACACAGGAGCTGCTGAAAACAAAACTAGCTCCATCCTGGCCTAAACCAGGACACAAGTGTATTCTGCTGTGCTTTTCGCTAAGCTTTAATCAGTGTTTAGGATTGTACAAAATGCACAGATGAAAGGTCTCAGTCTAATCATACTGATACCAGTTCACATCTTTAACTGTGCTCCCTCTAAGTGGAAATTCTCCTGGTTTACAATGGTTTGGTGATCCAAATCCCAATTTAAATTTATTACAACTTTGCAAGTTGCTGAGACACTGCAGAGACACTGATACGGTCCTAGTTCTTTTCCACAATTTTTTGCATTACCTGTTACAAGACTTTAACCACACCATGTGCTAGTTTGTCTATTATGAAAGTGAGATGAATGACACCTCCATTTTCCTCTTTTAATAGTTCTTTAGGATTGTGACTCTTTCTAAAGATTTGTTCCTACAGTGCTTAGCACAGACCCCTTGAACCTCTTGATAAGATCAGAATAGAATAGAATAAAACAGAATAGAATAGAATTCTAATGCAATCTCATAGATTTCAGATGATTCCTAAAGTCATGAAAATGGAATACAGAGTATAGAAGTTCATGAATTTATGGAGAGATACTATTCTTACAAAACAGGCACAAGTTATTACCATATTCCATAGTCTAAGCTTATATCTTACTTTTTCTTACAGGCACTGTTCCGAACAGTTGCCATGATGGTTCCAGATTATGCTTTGATTGGAGAAATTTCACTTTATTCAATGGGATTTCTGGACTCTCGGAGGTAAGACATGCTGAATTTTCAACCTCAGTTGAGTCTGATATACCTCATTCCTCTATAAGGCATATATGTGCATTTGAGGCATATAATTCTGGAAGGCTGTCTATGTTCTGTTTCTCCAGAAAGTACCTTTTAGTCTCCTGCTTTATCATCAATTCTCATTTACCACCTCATGTTGACAGATATGCACCTCTAGACAGGGTCATTTGGAAAATGTATCATAATATCAAACACAATTCCTAAATGGCACACACATTCTCTGGCATGGCATAATCTACAGTTTTGCTTCCTAGGTGCTTTGGGCCATCTTGTCACCTGATATGTCTGATAATCGCTGCAGTTACTTTGTCTATATAGGTACTTAAATTATTTTCGTTGCATGGTGAGATATTTTCATTCTACCTGTCATATTTTAATATCCACAGTCTTGCCCAGAAAATTGTTGCCACTTACCGTTTGTGCTCTGAGCAGCTGTCATCTCAGCATCACTATGATTATGGAATGCGTGCTGTTAAATCTGTCTTAACAGCAGCAGGAAACTTAAAACTGAAGTACCCAACTGAAAATGAAAGCGTATTGTTACTTCGGGCTTTGCTGGATGTTAACTTGGCCAAATTCTTGGCACAGGATGTGCCATTGTTTCAGGTAAGCTATCAGGCCGATGTGTTTAAGTTTTGTGATGATGAGGTCCATTGTAAGAACCTACAGAAACAGGTCATTATCTTAATTTAGAACAGTTTGATCTAGATGCTGCCATATTAGTGTAGAGTTATCTCAGTCCACTGATCTGGATGCAGTCTTTGGTTCTGATAGTATTATTTTGAAAAACAAACTTTCAGTGGTGCCTTTTAAGTTATTCTATAAAATATTTTATAAGATATCTTGCTAAAAGTCACTTTGTGCTGTTTCATTCGTGGAAACCATTCTTTGAAGTTTGCATTCTGGCTTTGTGCTGCAAAAGAGATGTGGACAACTAAATTACAGTCAATTAGAAATTTGAAGTCAGAATGAAAACGATGAAGTTTCTGTTTGCATGCTGCTTTAATAGAAAACAAAGGCTATGTTAAGCTATAAAGCAATCAGTATTAAGGACCTAAAAGCTAGGGTACAAGCACACACAGAGTCATTGCTCTGAAATTTCAGAACACATACCCTTCTATTTAATCACTGACATTCTTTCAACCACTTTCACATCCTTTCCTGTAATACTTTTTGGGGCAAATTTACAGAAGGTTAAGCTTCCTTTTACAGTATCAGTGTGTGTATGAAAAGTGCAGCACTTGTTTCTGTCTCATGCATACAGAATACTTTCATGGCTACAGTTTGCCTAGAAGTTAGTTTTGTCCTGCTGAGGACATTTCCTCTTAAGCTCCTGTTATCCATCTGAATAGTGTTTTACTTGTAGATTTTTAAGCTTTGGGAATTTTCCCTTTTTGTAATCGGTGTTTAAATAGTGTTCTATTCTGTCTTTCCTTAACACAGGGCATCATATCTGACCTGTTTCCTGGAGTGGTTCTTCCGACACCAGACTATGACCTGTTTGTCAAGGCACTAAATGATAATATAAAAAAAATGGATCTTCAACCTGTTCCATGGTTCATTGGAAAAATTATTCAGGTTTATTTTCACATACTTACTTCTGGGGAAGAAAAGCGTGAGAGCAGAAACACTCTTCATTCACTGTCTGTGTCATGAATGAATAGCTAATAGTTTCCATGATCAATTAATAGAATATTACAAACAGTGTATTTTTTATGAGTAAAAATCATGGAGTAAAAGCCTGCTTTGCTCATAGTGATTTTTTTTAATTCAGCCAGCCTGTGAAGGAGCTAACATGTGCAGGCACATTGTAGATCTTATGGTTCAGGATAGGAAATGAAACTGAATCTGTTCCTAGCTGAGGTGGTGTAGCCTAGTGAACAGAACTCGCACTGAGAGTCAGGCCCTGTTCCCAGTTCTGCTCACAGTCTCCTTGAGAAGTCTTGAAAGAGGTGACACTTCTCACTCCTGATTATACTTCACTTCCAGCTCTGTGTTCCTGTTGTCTCCTATTTACTAGTATTAATGACCTTTTAAAGAATGCTTAACTTTTTTTTTCTTCTGAGTAGTGCAGCCTAGTGACAGTGTAATGGCAAGGGCAAAAATGTGTGGCCTGGGGCAGGATCATGAGGGGCCCCTCCAATAGCAGTTCAGACTTTATGGCTTATGTTCAGACTTGGCTTATACGGCTTTGCAAACCATTCATTTAAATAGGGGTAGTATTGACTGGTTAGGAATTTAAGCTAAACCAGAAAATATCAGCCTTAACCTGACATTAAAAAAAAAAAAAAAAAATCTTCTTAGAGGTTCTTCTTACAGGTCTATTTGAAGGTGTTCTCTTTGAAGGCTTTGACTTGAGTTCTGACAAGATCTTGTGGGGTGACTGAAGAAGTTACCACTCTTGCAGTCCAAAGTCAGCCTCTGTGGGGCCAGTCGTATGACAGATCCTCAGAACTGTAGTTTCAATCCCTTTGCGTTAGCTTCAGTGGTAACCATTGATTTCAGTTTAGGCTTTTACACTGGGCTGCGATCTGCAGTGTCTGGTTAGTGCACTCACACCCTGTACAATGATGCTGTTGCAGCTGAGGGATGACATTTAGCAAGGAGAAAGGGAGGATGTCTGGGGGCAATAACTTCTTAAATTATATCAGTGAGAATTGCCATAATAATATGACTGCCTTCTGATTCAGGTTAACAGTTCGGTCAGCCTTAATAGAGTGCAGATACTTGGCTGATATTTTGTCCTGTCGTGTCTGAGTTCAGGAGAGGTACCTCTAGTTTCATACACACAGTGCTTGCTTTTGTGCTATGTTAAAGAATCAATCTCTTGTCACTGATACAGATATATGAAATGATGCTGGTGCGCCATGGTTTCATGATTGTTGGAGATCCTTTGAGTGGGAAGACCTGTGCGTACAAAGTGCTAGCTGCAGCCCTTGGCGATTTGTGTGCAGGTGACATTGTTCAGCCACAAACTTCTTACTAAATGAAGTTAATTATATGACTAATGTTTTTCCTTTGCAGAGATATGTCCAGGTTGTTAATTGTCCTATATTCTACTTTCTTGACGGGAAAGTTTCTATTCATTGAACTATTTTTGTCTGGTATATTTGTCTGGAAGCATTTTTGTCTGCATTTACTGGAATAGTAAAACATACTAATGTGTTTATGCTTTTATGAATTTTGTTAAGCATTGTATTTGTGCATAATACTCTTGAAAAAGCTAGCTCTGACAGGCAGATTGTAAGTAGCTCCCATAAACATATAAAATCTATTCTGCTCTACTTTTTCTTTTTTTCATGTGCTTTTGCACATAGGACTTTGTACTTTCCTTGTACAAGTAACAGAATTTTACAAGTAATGGAATTTCTTATTTACTGCTACCAAGCTGCCAAATGTCTGGATTTTTTTTTGCCATGGTCGGCTAAAGTAGGATCCTCAGGAGTCTTCTTGTTCTGTACTTCAGTTGTTGAATGAAACTAACCTATCAAATTCTCAAGCTCATCTATTTGTCTTTTTACACAGCAAAATCCATGGATGAATTTGCTGTTGAATACAAAGTTATTAATCCCAAAGCAATTACTATGGGACAGTTGTATGGCAGTTTTGATCCTGTAAGCCATGAGTGGTCGGATGGAGTTCTTGCAAATGCCTTCAGGGAACAAGCATCTTCTACTACAGATGATCGCAAGTGGATTATTTTTGATGGCCCAGTGGATGCAGTTTGGATAGAGAACATGAACACTGTGCTGGATGATAATAAAAAGGTAGCCTAATTTTTGCCAGTAACCTTGTCCTTGAATATACATACTTTATTTTAGTAGTAGCAATATTGTTACCATGTGAGTCAAAGGAGGTGTGAGACTCAGGAAAGGCTGATGTGCTTAGAAGCATTGCTTTTTTCCCCAATTATATGAGTAGGTTTAGTAGATGATATTAAGCTGTTACTTCTCCCTAGAAACCTTGTCTTGCTCCTGCTTTGTTGAAATGAGGTTGTTCACTGAGACTTTTTTATTGACCCTTTTAGGAAACTGAAATACATAAACTCAGTTCTGTAACTGAAAACTGAACTTGCTTAAATTACTTAGTGAATAAATTAATGAAAAAAAAAGCTGCAGGTCATAACTGCTTTTCCTTGCAGAGTTATTTAAAGATAGAGCATTGTTCTCTGTGTCTCTGCAAGCCATTACAGTAACACGTGGAAAAGTTAAGACAAGGTCAGAAAATATCATGTGTTATGAGAATACGAATGAGTGAATGAGGAGTGACACTAAGTAGAATGTTCAGTGATTTTATGACAGGTATTGCTTTGACTGGATGATCAGCACTGACATGACTAGATCATGTTTATGTGATGCTTTTCTTCTAGCTATGCTTAATGAGTGGTGAAATAATTCAGATGAATTCAAAAATGAGTTTAATCTTTGAGCCGGCAGACTTAGAGGAGGCATCTCCAGCAACTGTCAGCAGGTAATGTGAAAGCATTCAAACTTGAACTGTCCCACCTTGCACATCTATTCCTTTACCATAGTTGTTTGTTCTTCCTAGGTGTGGTATGATCTATATGGACCCACAACAGTTAGGTTGGACGCCACTGAAGGATTCCTACATGAAAACACTGCCTCCAAACCTGCAGGAAGAACACCGAGAGCTGGTGCGAGCCTTGATTTTTTTATATAGGTCTACTTTAGAAGATTAGGGTGATGTTCACAGTTTGCCCACTTGAAGGCAGGCATGCAGAATCAAAACTTTTTGAAGTACTTTGATGATTTAGAGGGTCCCTCCTAGAGGCCGTTGTAAATTATTTTGTAGTGATGAATGTCAAATGTCGTTGCAAGTGCCTGAGAGCTGGAGATGCCATGAGTATTAGAAATGCAATATGGGAAAAACTGGAAGACTCAAAATGTTTTGAACTCATCCTCCTTCTGTCTAAGACATCTAGAGTTTAGCTTGAGAAATGCTTACAATAATATTATTATCATTAACAGCTTGATCTTCAAAGCCTTAGTCACCTCATGAATCCTTGTTAAATAGTCTTTCATGTACTGGATTGCTTGCATGAATGAGAGCTCTGTGTATTGTACTATATCTTCAGTGTAGATGCAAATAAAAGTAGGTGTTGGTTGGAATCAGCTTTTAATCTTATCAAAATTAAAATTCCTTTTTATTGGGCATTAAAATCTAGTAAAAGAATCAGAATAAGATCTGTCCACAATAGGATTGGAGCTGAAGAAAACTTTGATTTCTGTGATTTGACAAGACCCCCTTTGAGTTTTTGCAGGAGATTGGGACCAAATTCAAAAGAAGTAGTACCAAGACTAGAAGAGCTCTTTATTGACAGTTTTCTTAGTTCATCAAAGCAAAATAATTATTCCTTAACCAGCAGATAGCTTGACCCTTTAGTATGTCTCCTTGAGTACTAGTCCCTGGGAAAAGGCTAGGTCACGATTCCTCTCCTGTTTTCCTACTTGAGTTCATGGAGCAGATGCCACCAGCCATGGTCATACTGTGGCACTCCCACAGGTACTAATCAGTTCCAGCTTTCTGGAATTTCTGCTGTGGCACAGTATCTGTGCTGGGCCCTTAGTAGGGGCCTGTCCTTTTTAAGGGAGGATGATTATTCTGTTGGAATAATTTTGTTGTGGCCTAAGCAAAGCAGCGGTCTCCCTGGGCTGAGCTACTGCTCTGCTGTCTGGATTAGTAACTGAGTAACAAAATTCCTGCTGAAAACTTCTCAGTGGTAGAAGCAACTTGTTTTCACTGTCAGATAATGACGGTGTGACTTTGTGATTGCTTAAGTATTGCCTCACACCTATCCTTTCCTCATCTTCCCTCTGCCAACTTGGAGAGTTTCTGATGTCTTGTGTTTTATTAAGAGAGAATTGAGGGACAGTGGGAAATGTGGCAACTCCTGCATTGTTTTAAAGCAGTTTCCATTTCCTTTTCTCCTGGTAGGTCAATGACATGTTTATGTGGCTAGTCCAGCCCTGTTTAGAGTTTATTCACCTTCATTGCAAAGCCTTTGTACAAACGTCCTCTATTCATCTGAGTTACAGCTTGATGAAACTTTATACTTGTCTGCTTGGTAAGTACCCTAAGCCTTACTCTTTTTATTTCAATTTTTCTTTTTTTCCTGCTGTGTCCCATGACAAGATGCAGCTTATCAGATGCAAGGAAATGCCAAAGGAATTCCTTACTGTTGAGATCATACAACACAAGTCCTTTCTCGCTGATCAGTATTAATAATAGTTATTTGACTAGCATACAGAGCTTTCACATTTGGACACTGGTGTCATTATGAAATGGAATATGATCTTGTGAGTGTATTCCGTATGTCTTGCTTGCTGTTTGACAGCATTTAAAGAAAAGAATTGGGACCCTTTGTAAATATTTTTATTTGTAATTTATTAAAAAAAGTAATTTTTTTGCATTTTTTTTTATTTCCAAACAATATTTTACACAGACAAGATCCTCACTCTGTAGATTGGCTTTGTTCCACTGAAGACAATGCTCTAAGTTTGTCTCGGAATACTTTTGCAAAAATGCATTTTGAATTGGGATTTATGGTTATTATTGGCATTTAACTAAAATTCAAAATATGTGTTTTAGATGAAATAAAGCAATCTGAGGAAGAGGAGAAGGAAAGCATGTCTAGTCAGCATGTCATCTTATGGCTGCAGGGGCTTTTCCTTTTTGCTTTGGTTTGGACAGTTGGTGGGATCATCGATGCAGACAGCAGAAAGAAATTTGATTTGTTTTACCGCAACTTGCTAATGGGAATGAATGATGAAAACCCACGCCCTAAAACTGTGAAGCTTACCAGAAGCAGTATCTTCCCAGAAAAAGGTGCTTCTTCGTAACTGTACTTGCCTGGCCTTTATAAAGCAATAAGAAAACTCGGCACTTTAAGGGAGAATAGAGTGGCCTGCAGCAGAGCCACCATCTGCCAAGCCTTGGGCTGCACAGTTGGGTGCTCTTTCCTGGCTCTTTTAACCAGGAGTAGCATATGCCTCATGTTCTATGCAAACAATGTAGCTGAATCTGACCTAAAATAATTTGGTGATGATAATTGCAGTGGGGGTGAAGGCTATCTCATGTACTAGAAAGCCTTCATTATCTCACAATGTTGGATGTCTCACACTAAAATGACTGAGGTTTATTTTTATTCTTTAATCAGTGGGTTTTCCTATGTTGTGTTTTTCAATTAACAGGGAGTGTTTATGACTTCTATTTTTACAAGCAAGGCAGTGGGCAGTGGAAAATGTGGACGGAGTACATCACAAAAGAAGAGCAAGTTATCTCCCCAGGGGCTAAGGTTCACACTGATATCTTTCACTATAGAAAATAATTATTTGACTAAATGATTTAGAGGTATAAATCAACTACCTTAGCTAGCTCTGATTCTACTATATTAGGCTGTTTCAAGGTTTGATCTGCAACATTTCATTAATTTCTGTAGGCTCCTTTTCATGCCTATGTCTTAATTCTGGTACCATCAATATTGAAAGTTCAGCACTGCCGGTGAACAGGGAGCTCTGAGGTTGGCTGGTGGTTAAAAATTTTGGTTTTGCTTTTGCCTCTGTAATAGTATCTGATGTTGGGGAAATCATGGTAGGAAAAAGCCAAAGCCTGAATTTCCATTCCTTCATTTTTGTTTTCTGTGGTTGATATCATGATATTATAGTGTAAGTTAATCGGAGAAAGCAAGCAAAGAGACTTACTACCTCTTTGGGATATGGAGAGTCCTGGATCCCCTCCCTTTCCAAATAGGGGCACTCACATTTTGAATGGCAGCTGTGAACTCAAGGGAAGTGTAGCACACCAGAGATCTGCAAAAAGTACTTATTCTCCAGATGAAATTTCAAGATAGCTTACGTGATGTTGTTTCAGCTTTTCATTCCATTGTAGTTGCAACTGTCTGGTCTATTAAGTACATGAGAGATGTAAGATTACGTTTCGTTCTGCTGTCTAAAATCCTTTCTTGATATCTAGTGCACAGCTGCTAATGATAAGTGGAAGATGAGGAAGAGAAAAAAATTTCCGTAGCACTGTTCCTTTCCCTTTGCACAGTGGGGAACAGAATTAAGCCATACTTAACCCTGCGGTTCTCTTTCTGGGCTTTATATAGTGTCTATGAACCATAATATAGATAATACTAGTTGTGCTATTTCCTATATAAACACAGAACAAGAAGTGGGGCCATACTATCTACCAGAACCTTGTTATAGCCTAGGTTTTCGGAGGAAAGAATTTTTAAAAAATGTGCTACAGGCTTTCTGTAGTTGCTTGCAAATATTCATGTTGATTCAGGTATTAGATGTTTGATGTTCGCATGCTATTTTACTTTCCTGTGTAACAGGTATCTGAGCTGATCATTCCAACAATGGAAACTGCCAGACAGATATTTTTTCTTAAAACTTATGTGGAGCATAATGTCCCTTTGCTTTTTGTGGGTCCCACTGGCACTGGAAAATCAGCTATAACAAATAATTTTCTACTACAACTTCCAAAGCAAAAATACATCCCAAGCTTCATCAACTTCTCTGCAAGAACCTCTGCTAACCAAACCCAGGATATTGTTATGTCCAAGCTTGACAGAAGAAGGAAAGGGTTATTTGGACCTCCTTCGGGGAAACAGGCTATAATATTTGTGGGTAAGACAGTTTTTTTCAGGGTTTTTATATCATTTAAATTCTGGCTTTAGGCAAAGGAAGTAATTCACTGAGACTAGTAATTTTGGATTGCCTCAGTGCTCTTTGGCTTTTTTCAGGCATCCAAAGAAGGATTAGCACTGCCCTCTGCTGAAAGGTTTCGAACTGTTTAAGTGGTGGTTGTCTTCAGAATAGTTCGTAGTGCTGCAGTGTGACACGAAATAAAATAAACCAAAATCACCAACCACGCTAAGTTAAACCATCACCTCTAAGTATGCCTGTGAAGTATAATGTCCTTTGATTCTGGTTAGTTTAATGGGAAGCGAGAGTAACAAGACACAACCTTTTTCTACCTCTAGTTCAGTTATTTTTTCTTCTTAGCTTTGAAAGAAAACTATAATTCCTCAACACTGAGGTTTTTTTATTCAATGTCTATGTTCTCCATAGATGACCTAAACATGCCTGCAAAGGAAGTGTATGGAGCCCAGCCACCTATTGAGCTTCTCAGACAATGGATTGATCATGGTCACTGGTATGACAAGAAAGATACATCCAAGATTAATATCATAGATGTGCTGCTTGTTTCAGCTATGGGTCCACCTGGGGGAGGCAGGAATGATATTACAGGTAGGAAATATATTACTATGGCAAGCAGTTATCTAATTGAGTTTAAGAGGCATGTTGGTTTTGCTGATGACAAATTCTACATTTATCTATTACTTGTAAACCTACAGATACATTCACTGGCTGGGTCATTCCAAATAGAAGTCTGTGTGCTCAAGGTGAAATCTGTACCTTCTCCAGAGGGAATTTAATCAACATTAGAACCAATGTTTCTAATGTTGATTAAATGATGGATTATGAAAATAATTCTAAAGTTAGAAAATTGGACACTTTTTTTCTATCCTGTGGAAAAGGGAGGGAATCATCATCTTGCCAAGTCTCTGTGGCAATTCTCATCTGAAATTGTATCTCTTGCTGCTAAGATAGGCTGCCTGCATTTACTTAAAAGTATGTTGCCTGCAAGTCCATGATTCCTGTCATCTCACCATAAGGGAGGTTATATTTTCTAATGAAAAAGTTACGTCAGTAAAAGCCCTAATTGTAGCTACAGCTGCACGGTTGTGAGGCACTTTATGCTACTTTGCTTCATATAAACACTCTAATACAGGTATAACTGTATATGCTTTGAGGAGGCTTTATTAAAATAACTATTCTGGTACAGCTAGATTTGTAAAATTTACTAACGTATAGACTGATTTTTTTTAGATGAAAGCTGATAACAAGATACTTGATTTTTGTAAAGTTTTACTGTGTCGTATCACAATCAACAGGGCTAATGTGAACTGAAATTTAAATTTGGGTAATAGTGGCCTTGTTGTAATGGAGATTCATGTTTTTCATATTAAAAACAGTTATTCTAAGAGAAATACTGATATAAAATATAAACCACTTTATATTTCTTTTGCGTCTCTGCTGGGGCAGAAATTTGCCAGAGACAAAGTCATGGAGCTGGAGCCAGATTCAAATGTTGTTTGAGTTACAGTCAATCCTAGAAAATGCTAGCTGGAAGGTAGGAAAATGCTTGGGCATTCCTAAATCTTTCTGCATCTTTTTGTGTGTATTACAGGACGCTTCACACGGCACTTGAATATTGTATCTATCTGTTCTTTTGATGATGAAATATTAACCAAGATTTTTACTGCAGTTGCTGATTGGCACTTCAGCAAAGGCTTTGAGCCTGTGTTTCTAAGGTAATGCGATGTATTTCCTGTAACACCTTTGTCATCTTTTCTCCTGTGATTTATCTGCAGAAGTTAAAATTCTATCTTTTCCTTCTTAAGGCTGGGTAAGATGATGGTCCAAGCAACAATGGTGATTTATAAAATGGCGGTTGATAATTTTCTCCCAACTCCTTCAAAATCCCACTATGTCTTTAATCTACGGGATTTTTCCAGGGTTATTAAAGGAGTGCTGCTCTGTCCACACACTCATTTGCAAGTAAGTTGTAATTTAATTATGTTGCTGTAAGAAAGAGCAATGGAGAAAGTAAATTATTTTTATAATATCAGTAAGGAAACATCTCAAAATACATGAACTGCGATTTCAGTAGATTTACAAGGTTTAAAATCAGGATAGTCCCCGAATACCTTTCTGTATATTTTCTGTCTCTCTGAAGGAGACAGATGTCATTTTTGTTGATATTCTTTACATGTATTACAGTTGGGCCCAAAGGTCCAAGGCCCATCTGTTAAGGCCTGTATATCAAGTCAGACAGTCCCTTCTCTTGAACTTGCAAACTGAATATACAAAAGAAACAAATGTGGGAAAAGACTCAGTATCTCTCTTTTACAAATGGCAAGCTCATAAGTGAACAAGACTGAGTAATTTAGCCCTGAGTTTGCCTGTTGTCACAAACCACAAAGGAATACTGATAGATGTATATGACTTCCATCCTTCTACTTTTTTCATCCATTTTCAGTAAAAGGTCAGGTTAAAGGAGTATTAAAAGTTTTATTTCTATTGGAGGAATGTTTTTGGTGGAGAAACAGAACAAAACAGCTACAAGCTATTCAGGGGAAATTGTAGCCAGCAACCGTTTTGGGCAGGGCTTGGGTTAGAGCCCATGAACCATATCTTCTAAAGACTTATTTTGCTTTGCATTGGATGGGTGGGGAGATTTGATACAATAGAGAAAAATGCTTTGACATAAGAGTCCCAGTTTGTATTGGCAGGAAGGACAAGATGGTAATTAGGTGAGGAAGCCAGTTAAGTTAGCAGATGCTGAGCCATGTGCTGAATGGCTTGGAATTGAAAGATTCCCACTGAGTTTAGTACAAGATATAGCAGGGTCCAGATGGACGTTTCTGTCCTTTTGTTTTTAAACAAATCCTGCCTGAGCTATATTTACCCATTTTCTTGTATTTACATTTTCAGGATGGAGATAAACTGATCAGGCTTTGGATTCATGAGGTTTACCGAGTTTTCTATGATCGCTTAGTTGATGAGGAGGACAGGAAGGTATTCTTTCAGATGGTACAAGAGACAACATCAAATAGCTTCAAACAGAGCTTTGATAAGGTATTTTTGGGTAATGTGCTGGGCCCAAGAATGACACTGATGCATTTTCAGAAATACTTAGACATTGAGATTACATTAGTATTGGACACATTTTGAATTATTTCAATCAGTGCATTTAAAAAGTATGGATGGTCTTCTATTCAGTATTGAGTATTATACATATTTTTAGTCAAGTTAATACAAATTACTTCATATCAGAACAATTCATAACTTCAAAAGGATTCTGTGTTGGTACAGAGGACTATCTGGAACAAATATCTTACACAATATTTATCTGTGCTTTTGCTTAAGTTAATATTTGGATGAGCCAGTGGGAGTAGTGGGTACTTTTTGGAGAAGCCTTTTGGGAACTTGTCCTATATTTGACAGCAAAATCTCTGAGATATGCATATGTGGAAACTTGCATGTCAACCTACAGCATATTCCCCATTTAGGTGGATTTTTTTGGTTTGTGTTTTTTTTTTTTTTTTCCAGACTAAGATAATAACTAGAATAGCTGGAAAACAGTGCTTCCCACAGTATTATTACTATGTAGATAAGAATGATTATGACTTAAGGAAATTAATTCTTTAATGGTTTGAAATATCTGTTGATTCTTGTCTTTTCTCTAGGTACTGAGTCATCTCTCACCTACTGGAAAAATCTCTGATGATAGTATTCACAGCCTGTTCTTTGGAGACTATTTGAAGCCGGACAGTACTGTCAAAGTGTATGATGAAATCACAGACTTAAAGCAGCTGACGACTGTGATGGAATACTACCTTGAGGAATACAACAATATCAGCAAAGCACCAATGTCCTTAGTCATGTTCAAGTTTGCCGTTGAGCATATCTCAAGGATATGCAGGGTATTGAAGCAGGATAATGGACATCTGTTGTTGGTGGGGGTTGGCGGGAGTGGTCGACAAAGTGCTACCAAGCTAGCCACCTACATGAACACCTTTGAACTCTTTCAAATTGAAATGACAAAGTCCTATGGAATCAATGAATGGAAAGAAGATGTTAAACGAATCATGCTGAAAGCAGGTGTTGGTAACAAGAATGTGTCTTTTTTGTTCTGTGATAATCAAATAAAGGATGAAGCATTTCTAGAAGATATCAACATGCTTTTAAATACCGGTGATGTGCCTAATATCTTTGCAACAGATGAGAAAGCTGAAATTGTTGAGAAAATGCAAGGTGCAGCAAGGATGGAGAACAGGAAAATTGAAGCCACTCCCCTTGCTATGTACAATTTCTTTATTGAAAAAGTGAAGAAAAATTTGCATATTGTCTTAGGTCTGTATACAATGTGTTATTTCTTAGAATGTTTTTTCTTAGGCTTAGTTTTTTCTGCTTCCTAACTGCAAGCAAACTTAGATAACAATCAAGATTTTTTTTTTTTTCTAGCCATGAGTCCTATTGGAGACGCATTTCACAATCGATTACGGATGTTCCCTTCACTGATAAACTGCTGCACCATTGATTGGTTCCAAACGTGGCCTACAGATGCTTTGGAAATGGTTGCTAACAAGTTTTTAGAGGATGTTGATCTCGAAGATGACATTAGAAAAGAGTATGAGTTTATCTGTCAAGAAACATATGAAGCAAATGTTTGTTCCCCTCCCCCTCGCACCCCCAACATACTTGATCAGGAAACTGTCCTTATAAATGGACAAAGCTAAGCCAACTCTGGGATTTCAGTGCATGTCAAAGATACCTAGATATATGTATCTGATGTTTCTGAAAATCAGGCCACTCTTCAAAAGGAGTCTAAAATACTACTTATAATAGGGAAAAAAGTCTACCTTCACTAACACTAATATAATTTCATATGCTTAGAGTAATTTCCTCATAATTAACATAAAGACAGATTGTATTTTCATAGTAATGTGGAAAAATTTTCTCTAGGGTTGTGTCAATGTGCAAATATTTCCAAGAAAGCGTGAGAGAGCTCTCCATCAGTTATTACACTACACTGCAAAGACGCAACTATGTGACACCAACTTCATACCTAGAATTGATTCTTACCTTTAAGACTCTGCTGAATAGCAAAAGGCAAGAAGTTGACACGATGAGAACTCGTTATCTTATGGGACTTCAAAAACTTGACTTTGCATCTTTACAAGTAAGTTTCAGATGAAAACACTGAATATGTGCCATATGCATACTTTAGTATGGGGTCTGTGTAAGCTGATTTAAAACTTATAAAAATAAAACATACTAAATTCCCTCTTCACTATATTCATGATGCTTTGATAATTTTCTATAGAAAGCCAGCAGGAAAAGTTGGATTACTGCTTAGTCATTTTAAGAAATTGTGATATGTAAATTTGGATTATAGCACTTAATGGAAAGCTAAATGAAATTGATGGTACTCATTAAATGTTGAAGGAATAAACCTAACAAATTCCACTATTTTCTCAAAACCTTATATGAAGAATCTATGCCTCAGCATCCTAGTACCTATTACCCTTTTCAAAATAGGGACGAAGTTGAAGAATATTGTAAGATAATAATAAACGTTAATTCCTGAGTAGATTCCCAGTAGGAAATTGATCAGGTTCCAGGTAAATAATCCCCTTTTTCAACCCATGTGTTCCAAGGATTGATCTTTCCAAGATGCAAAGTAAAGGGGCTTCCAGATACTTGCCGGATGAAGAAGAACATCCAGTTTGCAGCTGTTGCTGTCACTAATTCTGTTTCCTTCCAAGTTTCTTTTGGACTTTGTTTTCCACCTGTGCAATAAAGGATTATTTGGGGTTCCATAAACTGAAACTGACTGTGAGGGGAAAAAAATACAATTAATCGATTTATTGAAATTAAGTGGATTATTGAAATTATTGAAATTAAGGGAATCTTAAAAAAAGCAAGTGTATTGCATGGATGATAAAAAAAATCCTTTTAAAAATCTGGTTAAATAAAACAGCTCTTGGTAAAATAGACTAGAGAACTATTTTAGTAATTATTTAGATCAAATGTCCCTTTTTAGATTGTATTAATATAGCATCTTCTGATCTTTCTTCCTAAGACATCAATATGTGAAAGACATGCAATGTTTACACAAATTTCTTCTTGATTTCCTATTATGTTCATCAGGTTGCAGAGATGCAGAAAGAACTGACTGCCCTTCAGCCTGAACTGATTCAAACTTCTGCAGAAACAGACAAAATGATGATCCAGATTGAAAAGGAAACAACTGAAGTAGATGCAAAGAAGGAACTAATGTCAGCAGATGAAAAAGAGGCTAATGAAGCAGCAGCTGTTGCTAAAGCTATTAAGGTAGTGTACAAGGGCTTGAGCCTGGAGTGTGATGGGTTCCAAGTCCTTCCAAGTAAATGGGAGTTGTGATGATGTGTTAATGGGATGATCCAAGCTCTTAAAGTAACAAAGCTGCAAGAGATGACGAATGAGATGTTCCTAATGTAAACAAGGTAAATTTTGACTGTTTGGAGTATGACTGTATCTCACAGTACTGCATAGCTTCCCTTTCTAGTTCACATCCCAAAAGCTGTATAGCTCTTATTTCTATACTAATATATTCTCCTTCTCAACAGACTGAGTAATGAGGTTATACCGCTTCCAGGCCCAAAGACAGTTTGTTTAGAGTTAGCTGAGGTAATTTGGCATAGCAGTGTATGGAGCCCTATTAGGCACAACCTAAGAGATATTGCCGTAGCCAGATGTCTGTAGCACAGAATTTCCCATGGGAAGCTGCAGGATTCCTCAATGTTTTTTTTTTTTTGTAGCTGGTTGGAAATTTCACTGATAGATAAGATAGATAATTACTGAGATCTGAGTACGTGATAAAGAATTTAAGCTACACAGTATTTTTTTTTTTTTTACCTGATCAGCACTGTAAGATTTAACTAAGAACAACTGTATCTAACCTGTATTTTAATTCTCCTTGTCAGACCAGACTTTGATCTTGAAAGCTTGTCTGGCTTTTTCAGCTATCAGTTCAGCTTATGGAAGTTACTAATTTCTCTACAAACCTGCCCTCTTCAAACTGCACAGATAAATTGTGAAAGTAGTTTTCTCTCCAAGAAACACAATGTTGTGAAGAGTCTTTTTATTAGGTACTTACAAGCAGAGAAGGTTTTCTGAGGCTGTGCTGGAGTAGAGTAATGAGAGTGCAGACCTGGTATTGTATGAAGGTTTACAGGCTTCTGCCCAATGTCTTAACAGGATGAATGTGAAGGAGACCTTGCTGAGGCCATGCCAGCTTTGCAGGCAGCACTTGCAGCTCTTGATACCCTGAATCCTTCAGACATCTCTCTCGTGAAATCCATGCAGAATCCGCCTGGGCCTGTTAAGCTTGTCATGGAGAGTATTTGTGTCATGAAGGGAACTAAACCAGAGAGAAAGCCTGATCCAAGTGGTGGTGGTAATGATGGGGTATTTGTTATTCCTGCCCTAGGAATTCTTGGGGTACTGCTGTGTTGGACTAGTGAAGTGCTTCTGGCATGAATGCAGCCATATGCAATAAAAGTGCATTTTGCTAGCAATGACTTAAACCTACACTGAATAGCTAAGACCTGCTTTTGCAATTGTAACATATTGCACTTGCTTGACGCTGTTGTACAAGCTTTGTAAATATGATCCCAGTCACCGGCACAAAGTCATCTCTTCAACTTGCTTTGACCCAATCTTGAGATTTGCATTGCCTTGAGGAACTCTGGTAGCTGGAAGTGTGCTGTGCACCTGTATTTTCCCCTCTAATCCCTGCTACCAAACTCTATCAATTATGCTGAGAGACAGAATTCTAGCTATACCCCTGCCATAGGTAATTACTCTAACAAGCTCTTTTTATGTGGATTATGTTGTTATTGTGGGATTGCACAGGATTTGTGAGGTAGGAAAGGAAAGAGACCTTTTTCTTTCACTTTTCTTCTACCTTATGCCCCCACAGTTCAACCCTTCATAACTAAAAATAAGAATTCTATAAATGTCTTTCACCCAACACTGTCTTACCTAGATTAGGAAGGAATACTTTCACATAGTTACTGATTTATCTAGTAAACTATGCTAAGAAAGACTGTATAGTAATTTGTTTCCCTTATTTTGCTTGGTAATTAATAAATATGACATAGGTTAGTGATGCTGAAGTTCCTGTCTGACTTTCTTTAGGTAATGACTTTCCCAAACTAGTTAACAGTGGTTGCATAGTAAAATTCCATTGCAAAATCATTGATGTTAATTCTTCATATTATGTTTCAAGTATTTTTTTCAGTTTGAACATGCATGTTTTAAGCCTGATTTTAGTATTATTTGCGATATAGGTAAAATGATAGAAGACTACTGGGGGCCCTCTAGAAAAATTCTTGGAGATCTGAAATTCCTTGAGAGCTTAAAGACATATGACAAGGATAATATTCCTCCTGCTATAATGAAGAGAATTAGAGAGAGGTTTATTGATCATCCAGATTTTCAGCCAGCTATCATAAAAAATGTCTCATCTGCCTGTGAAGGCCTATGCAAGTGGGTGCGAGCCATGGAGGTATATGACCGTGTTGCAAAAGTGGTTGCCCCAAAGCGCGAACGTTTGAGAGCTGCAGAAGAATTACTGGATGTTCAAATGCAGAAGCTAAAAACAAAACAAGCAGAACTTAAGGAGGTAGTTGATCGCCTCCAAGCCTTGAATGATGAGTTGGACAACATGAATGACCGGAAGAGAGAATTAGAAAATAATATTGAACTCTGCTCACAAAAGCTTGTGAGAGCTGAACAACTAATTAGTGGTCTTGGTGGAGAGAAAGATAGGTGGACAGAAGCCGCACGATTATTAGGAATTCGATACGTAGACCTTATAGGAGATGTGTTGTTATCATCAGGAACTGTGGCTTATTTGGGAGCCTTTACTGTTGATTACCGCCTAAAATGTCAAAAGCAGTGGCAGGTCCTGTGCAATGAAAAGAACATACCATGCTCCAGTGATTTTAGTGTAAGTAATACATTAGGGGATCCAGTCAAAATCCGTGCGTGGCAGATTGCTGGATTGCCAGTTGATTCTTTTTCCATTGACAATGGCATAATTGTTTCTAACTCAAGAAGATGGGCTTTAATGATAGATCCTCAAAGGCAAGCTAACAAGTGGGTAAAAAATATGGAGAAAACTAACAGGCTGTCAGTTATCAAATTATCTGACACACATTATGTCAGGACATTAGAAAATGCTATTCAGCTTGGAACACCAGTCTTGCTAGAAAATATTGGTGAAGAACTAGATGCTTTCATAGAACCTATTTTATTAAAGCTAACATTCAAACAACAAGGAGTAGAATACATGAAATTAGGGGAAAATATAATTGAATATTCAAGAGATTTCAGGTTTTACATAACAACCCGCTTAAGAAATCCTCATTATCTTCCTGAAGTGGCTGTGAAGGTTTGTCTACTCAACTTCATGATTACACCTTTGGGTCTTCAGGACCAACTTCTTGGGATTGTAGCTGCAGAGGAAAAGCCTGACCTAGAAGAAAAGAAAAATAAACTGATTATAGAAAGCGCAGCCAACAAGAAACAACTAAAGGAAATAGAAGATAAAATCCTGGAGATCCTTTCCCATTCAGAAGGAAACATCTTAGAAGATGAAACAGCAATTAATATTTTGTCTTCATCCAAAGAGTTATCTGAAGAAATCTCTGAAAAGCAAAAAATTGCCTCTGTAACTGAGATGGAAATAGATACTACTCGAATGGGATATAAGCCAGTTGCTATTCATTCAGCTGTTGTCTTCTTCTGCATCTCTGATCTGGCAAACATTGAACCTATGTACCAGTATTCATTGATTTGGTTCATTAACTTGTATGTTCAGTCTATTGCTAAAAGCCAAAAGAGTGAAGATCTTGAAGAGAGAATTAAGAATATAACCGAGCATTTCACAATAAGCATCTATAATAATGTCTGTCGTTCATTGTTTGAAAAGGATAAGCTGTTATTCTCCCTCCTTCTGACAGTGGGCATTATGAAGGGAAAAGACCAAATAGATGATGACATTTGGCGTTTCCTACTGACAGGAGGTGTTGCTCTTGATAATCCTCACCCCAATCCAGCTCCAGATTGGCTCTCCGACAAATCGTGGGCTGAGCTTGTACGTGCGTCTAGTCTGACAAACCTCCAGGGACTAATGGAACACGTGAGAGAGAATTTTTCAAAGTGGAAACTAATATATGACTCTGTAAGACCCCATGAAGAAGCCTTCCCAGATGCGTGGAGCACTCTGATGGGGTTAGATCGCATGGTTATTCTCCGATGTTTGAGACCTGACAAAATTATTCCGGCAGTGCAGGAGTTCATTGTGGAAAATATGGGAAGAACATTTATTGAACCACCTACTTTTGATCTTGGAAGAAGTTACAGTGATTCAAATTGTTGTGCCCCTTTGATTTTTGTATTATCACCAGGTGCTGATCCTATGGCAGGTGAGATTGCTATTAATTCTTTTCTGATCTGATTAAATGTCACTGAGTGTGACTAAACTGATAATAGTGTAGGGCCCTTCATTTGATCTTTAAAGTGACTTTAAAGTACAATACAGCAATGATGGAATATTAAACATTTGCATCTGCCCATATACATACAATGATAGTAAAATTGCTAGAGGGTGGAATGAATGTAGTGGTGATGAAATGTCTAGATCTCTGAGCAGCAATTCAGGGATCTAACAGCTTTTAACATCCAGACCAGTCTATAATTTATGCTTGCATTACAATTCTTTCAGTGGGTGTTTGGGACTTGCCCCATTCTTTGTTGCAACCTTTCCTCCAGAAAGTTTCCTCCCTCTCAGTTACTAATTAAATGGTGTATATGACCACACTTAAAAAGACATCTGTTAAATGTCCTTTAAAAAATAACCACCCAGATTATTTTTAAACCTGTTTTTCTGCCAAAAGAATTGTAATACGGAGCCATACCATAAGGATGTATTTCCAGGAGGTACTGGTTTTGATGGCAAAGCTGGAGGGTTTTTTTAACCAGATCTGAAGATCCAGTTTACAGCTCAACCCCCATAAACAATTATACCCATGCAGCAGAGAGAGTAGAGAGTTGTAGTGCAGGCTGGAACTGAGCACTCAGAGCTGAAGGAGAGGACAGGCATTTAACCTGGCTAGTATTTTTTTTTTTTTTAGTATTACTTCATACACCTAAATTTTATCATATGCCTCAGAAACACAGTGCTGCTGATACAGCATTTGATACTACTACTGGGTTGTTGAGGTGTGGTTTTTTTCAATTGAGTAAAATATTTGTTGACTTTCGCCCCTTTAATTACTTTTTCCATTCTAAAAATGGTGAATGTAACCTAGATCTGCTTTCTAATAGACGTTGTCTTTCTTTGCATGTGTGAAACTTGCTATCATAGGTTTGCTAAAATTTGCTGATGATGTTGGCATGGGAGGCACAAGCATTCAAACTATATCACTTGGACAGGGCCAGGGCCCGATAGCAGCAAAAATGATTTATCAGGCTATTACTGATGGGACCTGGGTAGTGTTACAAAACTGCCATCTTGCAACTAGCTGGATGCCTGCTTTGGAAAAAATCTGCGAAGAAGTTGTAGTGCCTGAGAATACCAATGATAAGTTCAGGTAGGAGTTTTAATATTTTGCTTTTTTTAATGGGAGTATTTCTTGTTTGCTGAAGACACTAGTAAAAAGAAATGAAACTTCTTTTGTGTGAACAACTAAGTATAACATTCATATCATTTATGTGTAGTGATAAAATAAAAGACACCTAATTAGGATGTCATCTTTTCTATCTGTCCAATATAATCTACTTTATGCCTGCATTTTAGTACAAATTTAGACGTCATCATTATAGTTAAGCAAGTAAGAAAACTTAGTCTTCTGCAGATCAATATTGAGGAATTGTCAATATTGATGATTTTTTGATAATGTGCTTTTTAAAATTCTTTTCAGGTTGTGGTTAACTAGTTATCCATCAGAAAAGTTTCCTGTTAGTATCCTCCAGAATGGCATCAAAATGACCAATGAGCCTCCAAAAGGAGTGAGAGCAAACCTTCTTCGATCATACCTTAATGACCCCATCTCCGACCCTGTGTTCTTTAGCAGTTGCCAAAAGCCAGAAATGTGGCAAAAACTGCTGTTTGGCCTTTGCTTTTTTCATGCTATTGTGCAGGAAAGGAGGAACTTTGGCCCACTGGGTAAGGTTTAGATTATTTTGCAGATTGTTTCAAAAAGATAAGTAGTTTTGAAGTGCACTATTGGAGCCTCTCTGTAAAAAGGCAGTATTGTTGTTAGCAATATTACAAAAGTGCAATCTGTATTGCACACAACACAATAAAGTTTAAAAGCTGTTATTTGCAGGGATTCTTATTCAGGCAAAGCTACTCTTGAAGCTACTAGAAGTGTTACCCTAGGGGAGAACCAGAAAGTACCAGTTTTCCAAGTAAATATATTATACAGTAGTTACATTAAATTATAGCTTACTAAATTATTAATTTATTCTTACTAACTACAGTAACTTACCCATCAAATCTAGTTCTGTTTTAAATTTTCGTAATTAAAGATGTGTCGTCTTCAATTCTGCTTTTGTTATTTATGTGCATACTTTGTTTTAGCAAAGTTAGTGCATGTGTTTACTTGGTGTGAAACTGAAATTTATGTGGCTGTGGCGTGTTGTTCGTAACACAGCAATGAAAAGATATGTATCAGTAAGATTTGTGGTCGAGCTTTTTCTATAATCTTAACATATTTAGAAAACTATATAGAATTCTGAAGTTTTTCATAAAATGCAGAAATGTATGGAATTATAGTTTCCATTTTTATAACGATGTAGAGCTTAGACTCTCCATTGGTGTGTACGTGAAGTTCTCAGCCTTCCATTCGGACTGAGTCTGCCTTTGTCATAACAGGAGCTGTTACGATATGTTATGCTTTAGCTGAAAGACACTGTCCTTATTTTAATAGGCAGCTGTTTGAATAAACACTAGACTGCCAGAATGAAGATACTAATTTATTGCATTAAAGTAAAAATATAATTTTTGTAAGTGACAAAGAGGTCATTTTCAAAAGCAACATCTACTGCTTAATGTGACTAGCTGTCTGGGGGAAGAAGGATAGTGGCAGCAATAGCCCTATTTTTTGGTTTGCACTAGGAGTATAGGTTTTGTGAAGGAATCTCTTATCTGAAGTGTTCTCCTGGTTGTTTTTTATTGTACCTTTACTCTGAATGTCATATACAAAGAGCCTTAACAGATGGGCAGATTGATTAAAAATTAAAATCAATCAATAAATTAAAACTCCTGTTCTCATCATCTCCAGATAGCAACAGATTAGCTGAAAGTACCAAGCAGGTCTGTGTTCTACTTCAGGTAAAATATAATTTTTCAGGAGAGTGCGATGGCAGAATACCTGTGCTTATGTTTTAATTATATAGAATGATGGTAATTGTGCCCTAGGATACAATACTGTTATGGAGTCATATTCTCCCTTGTGCAATAAGCAGCCTGGTAATTCCAGAGCTGCTTCTAGGTACTGTGTGGCAGCTGTTATCTTCATCTCTGTAGTAGCAGTATAGTACCAATACCATCATTTCCTGAGCATAGTTATCAGTACAGTGCACCATTGCCCTGTATATCTTTTCTGAATCAAACAGGTTGGAATATTCCCTATGAGTTCAATGAATCTGACCTCAGAATCAGTATACGACAGATCCAGATGTTTCTGAACGAGTATGAAGAAATCCCATTTGAAGCTCTGACATATCTAACAGGTACGGGCATTGCACCCTCTAACGTGTTGCTAGGCACTTTCAGCTGGTACAATGATAAACGAATGAGTTCTTGACAAATTGAGTGGATTCCATTCAGGTTTACTTTCTTGGCCTTCCACATACAGACAAGTTGGATCCCAGACCCTCAGATGTCATTGCTGTCTCGGCTCATATACAGCTAGAAGAATTACTAATGGTCCAGCAAACCTCCTGGGCTTTGTTTCATATATGTCAAATAAAAACGTCAATGGCCTCTGTTTCACCTTAGCTGATCAATATGATCCTGACACAGTAAGCACTGGCAGTTTACCAGAGGATGTGATAATACTCATCAGTTTAAAGCAGGAGGTGTTGAACTGTGTAAATAACTTGGTTGCTGTGGCTATTCAGTTCTCTTTCTCCAGAAAGATAGCTGCCTCTTGGCACCTCCTTTGTCAGCCTTGTAAAGATAATTCCTGATTTTTTTCTAATGTTATGATTAACTTTATGAAAAATCATTTCAGGAGTCAAGATAAGTAACAACTGTGAGCTTTTAGCTGTTTTCTGTACTTTATATCAGTGTAAACCTCCCCTCATTGCTTGCCCATTACTTAAATCTCTCCAACCCCTTCTGCACAGGGGTATTGCATATTTGTGATCCCTTGTTTTCTACTGTATACATACATAACCAGGTTAAGTTTGCATGAAAGGAACAAGAAAAGGATCAGCTATATAGCACTGTTCAGATTTTGACAGTTCTAAAAATTCTTACTAATGAGAATTTCAAGCAAAAGAGCTGTCATTTAAAACATGAGATTATTTACTGTGGCATGAGTAGCACTTTCTCAGACCAACTCATAGTGTTCCTTAAACCTTTCATCATCAAGACACACAAATTTGGCCCATAGTTCCAAAGGTGTTAAAGTGCCTGATTTTCATTGAATCAATTGAAGTATAGGACCTAAAAACTTTTGAAGATCTGGAGCTTCAGAACTTCAAATTACTGGAGCTATACATTATTGCAAAACAATTTTTATTTGTTAATTAACTTTGAATTTTTCATCCTGGTTTTCTTTGTCCTTTCCCAGGGGAATGTAACTATGGAGGCAGAGTAACAGATGATAAAGACAGGCGTCTTCTCCTGTCCCTTCTTTCCATAGTCTATAGCAAGGATATAGAGCAGGACAAGTATATGCTTGCACCTGGAGATGACTACTACATACCACCACATGGTCCATATGAGGTAAGAAGATAAAAGATGTAAATTGTCTCCGAGTTATTGGGAAAAACTTATCTACACTGTACTTTGATATGCTGAAAACAACAAATAGAAAACGAAAAATCTAAGATCACAAAGCCATGCCAGAATACATCTTATGTATGAAAAATGAGCCTGGTACTTAATATCTAACACACCCCAATGGAGATGTAGTGATCATCCAATATTCTGATGTTTGTTGATGCAAAGAGCCACCCCTGTGCAGGTTTCCAGTACAGTTCTAGAAAGCCAATAGGAGTCAGGCTTCAGGAATTTACAGGGTACTTCTGCACCCTCTTGCAACCACTTTTGCCTTGAAAGCAATGATCGGGATTAGGAGGTGGAATGGCAGGTATATATTCAATTTTCATCCCCTTTTTCCCTTCTACCAGCTGCATAGAGATAACAAATGTGCTCAAATCCCACCTATTTGTGTAGCCTGCAGTTTGTAGGGGTGATACATACAGCATCCTACCCTTTTCTGTGACTCCTACCAGGGTTCCTTGTATATTTCTAATGTACATTCCTTTCCCTTGCTTTCTCTTGCTACTTACATGAGGGTGGTAAGAACAACTCCTCAGTGAGTCTTTGAACCATTCAAAACTTCTATATTTATCTCTGTGGACTGAGTAAGTCCATTCCTGGATGCATTTAACTGGGAACTTACGTGTTTGATTGTAAATCATAGAATCACAGAATCATAGAATGGTTTGGATTAGAAGGGACCTTAAAGATCACCTAGTTCCAACCCCCCTGCCGTGGGCAGGGACACCTTCCGCTAGACCAGGTTGCCCAAAGCCCCATCCAACCTGGCCTTGAACACTCCCAGGGATGGGGCGTCCACAGCTTCTCTGGGCAACCTCTTCCAGTGCCTCACCACCCTCAGAGTGAAGAACTTCTTCCTTCTACCTAATCTAAATCTACGCTCCTTCAGTTTAAAGCCATTACCCCTTGTCCTGTCACTACATGCCCTTGTCAAAAGTCCCTCTCCAGCTTTCCCGTAGGCCCCTTTAGGTACTGGAAGGCTGCTAGAAGGTCTCCCCAGAGCCTTCTCTTCTCCAGGCTGAACAAGCCCAACTCTCACAGCCTGTCTTCATAGGAGAGGTACTCCAGCCCTCTGATCATCTTTGTGGCCCTCCTCTGGACTCGCTCCAGCAGGTCCATGTCCTTCTTGTGTTGGGAGCCCCAGAGCTGGACACCGTACTCCAGGTGGGGTCTCACCAGAGCAGAGTAGAGGGGGAGAATTGCCTCCCCCAACCTGCTGGTCCCACTTCTTTTGATGCAGCCCAGGATATGCTTGGCTTTCTGGGCTGCAAGCACACATTGCCAGGTCATGTTGAGCTTCTCATCAACCAACACCCCCAAGTCCTTCTCCTCAGGGCTGCTCTCAGTCCATTCTCTGCCCAGTCTGTACTTGTGCTTGGGATTGCCCTGACCCATGTGAAGGACCTTGCACTTGGCCTTGTTGAACTTCAGGAGGTTCGCATGGGCCCACCTCTCAAGCCTGTCAAGGTCCCTCTGGATGGCATCCCTTTCCTCCAGCGTGTCGACCGCACCACTCAGCTTGGTGTCATCAGCAAACTTGCTGAGGGTGCACTCCATCCCACTGTCCATGTCGCCGACAAAGACGTTAAACAGCGCCGGTCCCAATACCAGCTCCTGAGGAACGCCACTTGTCACTGGTCTCCACTTGGACATCGAGCCATTGACCGCAACTCTTTGAGTGCGACCATCCATCCAATTCCTTATCCACCAAGTGGTCCATCCATCAAATCCATGTCTCTCCAATTTAGAGAGAAGGATGTCACGTGGGAGTGTCAAATGCTTTGCACAAGTCCAGGTAGATGACATCAGTTGCTCTTCCCTTATCCACCAACACTGTAACGCAGTCATAGAAGGCCACCAGATTTGTCAGGCATGATTTGCCCTTAGTGAAGCCATGTTGGCTGTCACCAGTCGCCTCCTTATTTTCCATGTGCCTTAGCATAGTTTCTAGGAGGATCTGCTCCATGATCTTGCTGGGCACAGAGGTGAGACTGACTGGCCTGTAGTTCCCCGGGTCTTCCTTTTTCCCCTCTTTAAAAATGGGGGTTATGTTTCCCCTTTTCCAGTGAGTGGGAACTTCACCGGACTGCCACAGCTTCTCAAATATGATGGAGAGTGGCTTAGCAACTTCATCCGCCAGTTCCCTCTGGACCTGTGGATGCATCTTATCAGGTCCCATGGACTTGTGCACCTTCAGGTTCCTTAGATGGTCTCAAACCTGATCTTCTCCTACAGTGGGCAGTTCTTCATTCTCCCAGTCTCTGCCACTGCCTTCTGCAACTTGGGTGGTGTGACTAGAGCACTTGCTAGTGAAGACTGAGGCAAAAAAGTCGTTGCGTACCTCAGCCTTCTCCATATCCTGGGTAGTCAGGTCTCTCATTTCCTTCCAGAGGGGGCCCACATTTTCCCTAGTCTTCCTTTTATCACTGACATACCTATAGAAGCTTTTCTTGTTGCCCTTGACGTCCCTGGCCAGATTTAATTCTATCAGAGCTTTAGCTTTCCTAACTTGATCCCTGGCTGCTCGGACAATTTCTCTGTATTCCTCCCAGGCTACCTGTCTTTGCTTCCACCCTCTGTAGGGAAAATAAATGGGAGTGTTCTGTCCAAGTTGGGTTTACTGATCATTTACAAATATATCATTGCATGATTTTTGGTATCAAAATTTTTCTTTTACAGTCTTACATTGAATACCTACGAAGTTTACCAATTACAACACACCCTGAAGTGTTTGGACTTCATGAAAATGCAGACATCACCAAGGATAACCAGGAGACTAACCAGCTTTTCAGTGGAGTGCTCCTGACTTTGCCTAGAGAAGCAGGGGGAGGTGGCAAGTCCCCTCAGGTAACTGGGGAAGAAAGATTAACTTGCAGTCTGGAAAGGTGCCCTTTCCTGTCATGCCCTAGGTCTCAGAGTAATCCAGCGCCTCTCATCACATGACTGTGGCGTTGGGAGTAGATGTGAATGTCCCTGTAGAGAAGCAGACAGATTTGGCATAGAATCACCTTTAAAGACAGAAGATACCCTAATGACTTTGAATTCAAATAGGTTGATACCACACAACCCCACCTGGTTGAGTAGAACATGCAGTTTGAATAGGAATGTTTCTTTCATATTTTGTGTTTTAAAATAACAGTGAAGTGCTTCACTTCAGTCATGAATTGTAGTTAGAGCATAGTTAACAATCACAGTTGGTAAAGCACCTCAAATCACATCCATCTCTAGGCAATTTTAAAGTATGACATTTAATTCCAGTCTACAAATTCCAGTGATGGAGGTTCATGCACTGCCCTGACTTCATCCAGCAGTGGTTGTATGACCATCCCTGCCATTCTCACTAGGGGACAGACTCCAGAGTGCCAGGAAATCGTATCAAGTCATTCAGCCATCAGGCAAGCAATATAATCCCATCAGAGGCAAAAGTTGTCTTCCTGGTGAACTCTGTGCTATAATGGCACTTCCAGTCTGTTATTACTCATTAAATGCTTGGTTTTTGAGATGCAATTTTTTGCTTCCCCTTGGCTGCTTCAGTTTCTGCAGTGCCAAATGTGTAACTGTGTTTGTGACTTGTGTGGCCCAAAGAAAGGGGGCAGTTTGGCAGAATGGAATCACTTGGACACGGACCTCACTGTCATCTACTCCTCCATGGGACCTGGTTGTGAAGATGCTGGGAATTTCTTTCCTTCATCCTATCCTGGCAGCTCAGGTTACTCAGGCCAAATCCATGCCCCTTTGAGACATAGATAAATGACCATTCAAGCGCCTCAGATTTGACATCCTGTATTTTATACACAAGTGGATTCCTGAAAAGTGGAATCGATGGAGCCTCATTTCCTGCGGGGCTGTCCAGTGATCATATTCTCTGATGTCTAATATGCTGTAAGTAACGCTTCTCTCACGGCTGGGGTATTCGTATGGTCTTCCCATCATTTTCCCCATGCTGCATACTTTGTCTTTTCCTTCATTGTGACAGTAGTAGGATTATGCTTGTCTGCCCTGCTGCCTGTTTCCTTAGAAGTTGCCTAAAACCTTTTTGTGAATTAAACTGAAATTACTAACAAATTTAAAATTATTGAGAAGGGAGAAGGAGCAAGCAAGCACATGCAGACACAGACAGACAGGATGATGCACAAAGAGAGTAAGAGCATTTAAGCATTATTTCTTTAGGAAAATGGACTAAAATACCTATGTGGTTATACAGAAAAAATATAAAATCTATGAAAAATATAAAATCTATAGTGTTTTGTGGAATTTATTGAATAAAAAAAGGTGCAAAAAAGGGAAATTCCTCATTCACTGAAAACTTGTGATTTCAGGAAACTGTTGAAGATTTGGCACAGGACATCCTATCGAAATTACCAAGTGACTTTGATGTTGAAGAGGTTATGAAGCTATACCCAGTACTTTATGAAGAGTCCATGAATACAGTTCTTAGGCAAGAACTAATTCGATTTAACAGGTATGGCTCAGTGTTTTGTGTAGCACTACTAATCATGAAATATGCTTGTGTTCATGAGTGCTAGCCACTCACAAGCCTTCAACAGTTACAAGCCTTTTACAATACATTGTTCTTAACATGATAGATTCTGCTTTGGATAAACCTTTTAAAAAGACTTGAAAGCTGCAGCTGACTACCAGAATATAGAAATAGTACCTATATTCTTGGAGTATGAACTTAAATCAGATTTGAGTTTGTTGTGTTGAGGTAGGGCAGCCTACTTTATTCTTTTTAAGTCATACCCAGGCCCCAGTATTCACAGCACATTATATTAATTAGTGTTGTAATCTTTAAAGCTCTTGTCACTTGATTTCCATTCTCTAGAATGGGAATTTTCACTATCTTTCATTTCTCTCTGTTTTTTCTTTGTTTGCTTTTCTGAAGTTAAGTAAGAGTTTTTGATAACTACAGATAAGATAAGGAATTTCTGATAGGACATTTACTAGGACTCAGAGGTCTTTAGCCAGATAGTAAGAAGTAAATAATGAGATGACAATTTCTTTGTTTTATCTGAAGGCTTACTGAAGTTGTTCGGAGCAGCCTCATTAATTTAGGCAAAGCCATTAAAGGCCAAGTGTTGATGTCATCTGAACTTGAAGATGTTTTCAACAGCATGCTAATGGGAAAAGTACCATCAATGTGGGCTGCCAAATCCTATCCATCACTGAAGCCACTGGGAAGTTACGTGTCCGATCTTGTCTGTCGTTTGGTCTTCTTCCAGGTATGCTAAACTGAGACTGATAGGTCTAAGGACTTAGTTGAAAGCTGAACAGGTAAAATGTGCATCAATACTGTCCTCACTCAGCAGTACCCTTATAGTTCCAGATTGTGAACTACTTGCACGTTCTCATGACCCAATACATATTGCATTAACAGCATTGGAATTCGTAGAATCATAGAATAGTTTGGGTTGGAAGGGACCTTTAAAGGCCATCTAGTCCAACCCCCCTGCCATGAGCAGGGACATCCTCAACTAGATCAGGTTGCCCAGACCCCCGTCCAGCCTGACCTTGAATGTTTCCAGGGATGGGGCATCTGCCACCTCTCTGGGCAACCTGTGCCAGTGTTTCACCACCCTCATTGTGAAAAACTTCCTTATATCTAGTCTAAATCTCCCCTCTTTTAGTTTAAAACCGTTGCCCCTTGTTCTATCACAACTGGCCCTGCTAAAAAGTTTTTCCCCATCTTTCCTATAAGCCCCTTTTAAGTACTGAAAGGCTGCTAGAAGGTCTCCCTGGAGCCTTCTCTTCTCCAGGCTGAACAAGCCCAACTCTCTCAGCCTGTTTTCATAGGAGAGGTGCTCCAGCCCTCTGATCATTTTTGTGGCCCTCCTCTGAACCCGCTCCAACAGGTCCATGTCTGGTTCCAGAGCTGGACGCGGTACTCCAGGTGGGGTCTCACCAGCGCGGAGTAGAGGGGCAGAATCTCCTCCCTCGCCCTGCTGGTCTCGCTCCTTTTGCTGCAGCCCAGGATGCGGTTGGCTTTCTGGGCTGCAAGCACACATTGCCAGGTCATGTTGAGCTTCTCATCCACCAGTACCCCCAAGTCCTTCTCGGCAGGGCTGCTCTCAATCCCATCATCCCCCAGCCTGTATTGATACCAGGGGTTGTTCCAACGCAGGTGCAGGACCTTGCATTTGTCCTTGTTGAACCTCATGAGGTTCGCCCGGGCCCACCTCTTGAGCTTGTCCAGGTCCCTCTGGATGGCATCCCTTCCCTCAAGCGTGTCCACCGCACCACTCAGCTTGGTGTTGTCCACAAACTTGCCGAGGGTGCACTCGATCCAACTGTCTATGTCATTGATAATTAGCTGGGCAATTGCTCAGCGGGGTGAGTTGGGAGTATAATCCTGTGGTGCTAATCCAGTGCTGCATTTGGTGGTTTCCATTTTTCTATTTCTAGAAGATGCATTTTACTTTGCATTGATGCCTTAATGACTTCCCTGCTCAAAGGACACTGAACCAGGTGTGAGAATGCATTAGAAACAGTGCATAACAGGCACTATTAAATTTTATATATGTGACTGTAAATCTCTTTCAAGTTTAATAAAAAGTGACACCACTTCCACACACTTTTTGAACAAGCTATTTTATTCTTTACTCATCCTTCCATTATTTCCCTTGCATTCTTAGTGCACTCTTTAAATTACTTAAAATTTCAGATGAACCTTAAATAGCTGAGATGCAGTGGAACCCCATAAAAGTCAGAGCAGGAGAAAGCTGGAAAGAAGTGTCTGAAAGATTTGCATAAGCAGCAGAGTTTGCTGGATCAGAGTACGCTATGGACTTCTTTTGACTCCAAATGGCTTAGAGCAGTGTGGGGACATTCTGCCCTTGCCTTGTTTTTTCCTACTGCCTTTGTGGTATCCAACAAAGATACTGGCCAAGGATCTCCTTGTCTGGCATCTTTGTACTGGAATGATTCCTCTACTAGGATCTGATGTGTTGGCTGTAGTGAATGCCCTCACAGTGGTCAGTGAAGATACTATGTAAGAAAATTTGGCCCTTTTTCATGTTAGGAGATTGGTGTTTACAAGACTGTAAAAGAGGGTATATTGATAAAAGTGTCCAAATTAAATTTTTTTTTTTTTTTTTCTTTGCTGGCTAGTATCTAAACTTATGGTTATGCTAGTTTCTGAAATTTTTTTCTCAGTAGCACTGAGTTCTGGTTGTTTCAGAATGAGTGATTATTTTTGTTGTCATCATAAATAACTGACTTCTGTGATTTGTTGTCTCTGAAAAATAGAGAACTAATGATAGTATCCAGAGGGTCCCGTCAAGGTTTAGATCTCATTGTGCTGTTTGAGTGTATCCCTTTTCTGGTGAATTGGCACAGTGAAGCCACAGAATGTATTTTTTCTTACGTTTGTTTTTTGTCTCCATATTCAGGACTGGGTCATCAATGGGCCACCCACAGTCTTTTGGCTTTCAGGATTCTTCTTCACTCAGTCTTTTTTGACGGGCGTTTTACAAAACTATGCCAGAAAATACACCATCCCAATTGACCATATTGGATTTGAATTTGAGGTAAGAAAATGCAGAGGAACTTGGGGTTTTTTGAACAGCTTGAAACATGTTCTGGGACAGCAAGGAACAGAGTTTTCAAATGAAAAGAAATTTTATTTAAAGGAGTGATTTCAGACTATCACTTATAGGATTTAATAGACTCCAGATAAGAATAAAATCAAGCAATGGTTTAATCATTCTAGGTGATGAAACAGGAGCACACAATGGAGAAAATGCCAGAAGATGGGGCTTATGTGAGAGGACTTTTTTTGGAAGGTGCACGATGGGATAGAGAATCCATGGTAATTGGAGAATCACTTCCAAAAATCCTGTATGATTCTTTGCCCATAATTTGGCTGAAACCTGGAGAAAGTTCCAGTTTTCTTCATATGAACATCTATTCATGCCCTGTATACAAGACAAGTGCAAGAAGAGGTGTCTTATCCACTACTGGCCACTCAACCAACTATGTTCTCTCAATTGAACTCCCTTCAGACAAGCCGCAGAAACACTGGATAAATCGAGGTGTGGCAGCACTATGCCAGTTAGACGACTGAGAGTGTGCAAGTCAAAACACTCGTGTTTTGTTATTAAAAGATATACTTTATTCCCCAATGGCTGCATTTTTTTTTTTTTTAATATCAGGATTTTCTGCTGACTTCAAAGCAGCTCCCAATTTCCTTTGGTTTTTAGCCATTATCAGCCACTGAGCAAGAGTGAGTGAAAATAGAACACTACAAACAGAAACTTATTTCAAAGGCCTGGGTTTTATCTTGCAATAGATCAGAATGAACAGAACTCCCATCAAACTGTGTGCCACCCACATCATTACAAATCTTGTGAAATCCTAATATTACCACCTAGCTGCTATCATAGGACTTTTTTTGTTTCATGAAATTGGGCCCAAAGAGCTTTGCTGCTGATTTTAATGGGAATCTAATCCACAACTCTTGCAAATAAGGCTCTGTGGATTTGCCTGCCACTTCTGTGTCCCAGGAGTATGTAGGGCAAGGAGGGAGGAGATGAGAATAGTCTGTTGTCAACATGTAAAACCAATCCTCAGCTAGAATGAACTGTCAAGCTGTATTATAAAACTATAGTAACTGACACTCCTTGAAGATGTGCCTCAGAATTTCCACGGAAAACTTCTAGGCAGCACATGCATTGGGAGCCTGCCATTTCGCAGAGCAGTATGCTTGTCTCATAATTTTTAAACTTTTTTATTATTTCAGTATTATTTACCTACATATCCCAGGTACCTGATAAATGGAGCTGTTTCCTTTCTCCTGTAGTCTCATTTTATTTCTTCATCTTGCCCTCTTGCATGTTGGACTAATAACCACCTGAAATTTTGTACTTGTTTAAGCCCTTTCATCAGAGAAGCTCAAAGTAGCTTGCAAACATTAATTAAAAATAAAATAGCCTGAATATCTTCAAAGAGCTGTGCAGTCATTAACTAATCCCCACAGCATGCCAAGAAGGTACTAAAGATGGATCATTAGACTTGTTGTGTACACAGTACAAGAGAAGCACAAAGATCAAGGCAAACATTTAAAAAACCTCCACTGCATAAACATCGACTAATTTGGGGTCTCATATTTTTTTCATTGCCCAAATTGCAGTATTCTAATGACTTGCCTGAGGCCTCACAAAGTCAGAGATGCAGCTATAATCCAGCAGTTCCCAGTATCTTGCTACAATCATTAAGTGATGCTGCTACAACTCATTAAACCATACGGTTCTTGTCATAGGAGTTTATCAGTTGTGTTGTACTTAGCTGTTATAAGTGAAAACAGTGTTCATTATTGTTTTATTAACCACTGGTTTGTTTTATATAGATATTCATACAATAGAAACTTTTAAGAATGGTAACATACAGGTAAGCAAGACGTTACAGGTATATTGTACAGTGCTGCTCTGCACAAAGATATACATAGGTAATGGGTACAGTACCTTCATGTACCATATTTGATGCCTCATAAACAGTACAGTATGCAGGCATTTGGTGCGTCATTATTACGTGGTGACTAGGGCAAAGATGTCACGCTAGGACACTTAATGGATATTTGCTTTAATAAAGGGAACAGGTGTGCAGGTGTTTCAACTTACTGATAGGAAGAAACTACTCTTAACAATTTAGACTAAATGATATTTGGCACCTATAGCAAAAATAAAACTTGTTTGTGAATGTTACAGCACTGTCACCCAAATTCACAACAATTTTTGAGAAGAGAATCATGTTTCGGAAGTTCTTTAAATAAATTAAGGTTAATTAAAATTGGTCCTTTAAAAACATAGTCTTTTCTTAGGCTTCATAAGAGTAACACAGATACTTTCTACTTTTCATAGCATTAAAATTAACTGAAATTTAGTACGTATTTTTAAAAAACATTGTGGTGATTACCATATTTTTGAATGGCTGCATCTAATTGTTGTGGTTATCACATCAACAATTCAGATCACTAATTAGGTCACTGTGGCATCAGAGATGATAAACCAGTCATGAGCCTCCTCTTATAGGTGCTTTGCATGCAGGCCAAAGCGGCTGGACCTGGCTCTTAGATCCTTCCCTATGGATTCATCAGTTCAGTCGCTGCTCTCAAAAGGATCTTTCCATTTAGATTTGAGCTTATGCATGTAAGTGGCTGGTGACAGCTCACTTGTCGCTGCTGAGGCACTGCTGAAAGGGAAGCTGTGGCAACAATAGAGTAATCATTCTTAAAACACTAAAATGAAGAGAAGTTGAAATTTGAAGATTGAGTTTCTCCATCCTTCTTCGGATAATGCTAGTCTTGCAAACAGTCCTCTAAATTAAGGCATTTAAAATTAAAGGCCAGACTCACTAGTATATGCTAGCTAAATTACATTTTATGGAGATAAATTACTTTTAAACTGTTGGAAAATACTGTGGGATAGCTTGCTATGCGTGTTTCTTGTTATTAGCTTTTGTGAACAAACACTAATGGATAGTTTATTAAATGAGCCAGTTGTGGTTCTTCTGAATATATAGTTGCTTTGCTACTATATTGTATGCAGTGTCCTTGTTACTGTGTTGATTTTCTAAATGCTTTTTCTGTGTTGATGTTTAGATTTGAAATGAAGGCATCTCTTAGAATGTAATTAAAGATGTATTTCAAGCTTTTGTAGATGTGACCAGAATACATAGATGAGAGAAGTCTATAAAAGAGGGTTCGTGCATCTGCTGGTTGCTATGTCCCCCTTCGCCAGGGATCAGGTATGGCTGAGTTGCTTTAGCTGGTGGTTACTGAAGTACGTGATTTCCTGGGCTGCCCTTAATATTAGAGAAAAAGTAATGGAATTTACTGTTGAGGGATATCTGTCTTAGAGATATTTTTCTGTGGCTCTTTGAAATGAGCTTCCCAACCTTATTTCCTGAGCATTGTCTAGACCTTCCTGAAGAATGATAAGGTGGCTAAACATTAGAATTCACAACCTTTCTTGGCTGAGATGCGTTAAAAAAAATAAAAAGGCAACTCAGCTGTTAGTTGGACATGATAAAAATGTGAAAAAATTTTGGACAAATTAAGTACTTTGTAATAGTAGCATTAGAATTCTTGGCTTTACAGGTTTAGTATTTCCATTTCTTAATTAGAAGCTCTCATTAAACAAACCACAAAAAACCCTTGTAATTACTGCAAATATAGATTCATAGCTGATGGAAAGCAGATGGAAAAAAATGCAGTATACGGACATTATGGAGCAAGAGATTTTTTTTCCTTAGAAATAGCAAGAGACAGATTTTCAGCTAGGGATGCTGTAAGACAGGCATAGTTAGTACATTTTCTTAGGAGATGGAAACCTTTCTCTTATCTCATCTGTACAAAAATCCATTTCAGAAACAGAAAGTACTCTCTGTTGATTTTAACACTGTTTGGCTGTTAAAGAGAAAATTATACAGTGAAAAAGCAAAAGACAAAAGCACAAAGGCCCCGAATTCTTCTACTTATGAGTTCCTATAAGCTAGAATGTTTTGCCTAATAGGATTATAAAAATCAGTGAAAGGTGCAGGTCTCTCCTATAATTAGCATTCTTGAAAATGAATTTATAGGTATGATCCAATAAGTGACCTTTCTGTCTGTGGATAAAAGATGGATGTTACTGATATAATTTTTGATGGATACATAGTAGGGCCCCGAGAGAGTGAGGTCCAGGTTGCCTTATTTTCTGCAGATCTAAAAGGTATTACAAGAACCAACTTGTATTAGTAGGAAGATAACCTAATCCGTCTTAACCCGTTTCAGTTCTGTGATACTTCCCTTGGAATAGATTGGGTCACTGCTGCAACTTAATGAGAGTTTCCTCACCCCTAGACAACACTGAGGGGGTACATTCAGTAAGCAGGTGCCAAGTCCATCTTCTTAAATGATTGTGTGCTTCCTCATGTTAGTGTTAAATTTGGTTTCATAAGTGCATAGCTTCATAAAATTACAACCTTACTAATGATGGAGTTAGGGACAGAATTTCCAGAGAGGAAGTGTTATTTAGATATTGAAGGCAGATACTGTGTCAACAAATTACTACTGCATTGCCTACCAGTTAGCTTGCAGGAGAGTTCATGCAACTGACTCAGGATTTTTATTTCTGAAGAATCTAAAATTAATGTCATCTTTTTATTCTAAATTATTCTAAAGCATCTCCTGACTAGTGTGATAAATTGGAAAGAGACAGTATTTACTGGAAGGGGAGTAAGAGAAAGTTCAGGAAGTACAGGACAGAGTGTACACTGACTGACTGAATCCAGTGCATTACAAACTCTCGAGAACTCAGAGGCATTTTTGAACAACACCTTTTTGTAAGTGAAATTAATGTGTAGGAATGACATAGTGCACCATCATTGTGATGCTTCTTGACAGAAGTTTTATGGTCCTTGGAATTTAACATGAGTACCTGTTGAGAAGTCTGCCTATCCGCTGAACGGAGTTGCAGATTAAATTTTTTTTATGAAACTCCCGCAAAATGGTAGTTTGTGAGTTTGACCTCCAAGACCAAAGGACTCTATTTAAGGCAGATTCTCTTTTCCATACAGAGTTTAACTTAAACTGTGAAAGAAGGGTTTTGCTTTCCAGAGTTGACAAAAGAGCTGATCTAATCATTCCTTTAGCTGAACAGCCTGAGGTTTTAACAAATTTCAGTCTTTGCCTTCTGGTGCTGGAAAGTAATGAGGATCAGGCACTAGTTAATAATTTCTCAAACACTTATTTTGAAAAATTAATGGGCATTTAAAGCATCTCAAATAATGTGATGCTGTTACTGCAGTTCAACTTACTGGCTTTTCAGTTAAGGAAGTGAATACTCATTTGAGTTACTTAAGGCGACTTGAGCCTTTTTAAAACTGCATATTTATATTTCCCTTCAGAAATAAACATATTGTTATTTCAATTTGGTGTAAATCTTCTGGAATTTTAGGGATGTTCTTTTGAAATAATCTACATCTTACGGTATGTGCTCAGGAAGAGTTGTGACTATAATACAGACAGTAAATTTAGATTGCTCATTTATATAGCTGTTTATTCACCTGATGAGTCACAGCATCGGTACCTTCATTAGCCACATGAATTTTAACAATTAAAAAGATTCAAATGATAGTTTAATGACAAAGAATGAGCCTAAGCTTCCATTCAAAACCCTTGTCTCTGCACATTTTGGTTTGGCTCAGTTGACACATCTCTACACTGGTGTATCAGACTGAGGATAGGAAAAGACTATATTTGGACTTCTTTCAATGAAGGATTAAGCAGTGTGTATAATCATGTTATTTTTTACTGTCTTTATTCCATCCCCCTGTTCCTAGGCTAAAGGAGTTTTGTTTTGTGTCTTCCTGGTAGCAGTAAATTTGCAAAGCTCCCACTGACAGGCAGAACAATGGCATTTTACATGTTACTTCCCATATGAGGCATTCCCAGGAAATAATTATATGGGAATATGTGGACCAGAGCCATAAAGGGTAGTGAGAAATTGGGCTAGCCAGTACCTGTCATGCTGACTCACTCTTCTCATTGTTTCCTTGTACTTTCTCATCCGCTTGTATTTTTTTCACTCTTACAAGTATGTTCTTGGGGGAGGAACTGTCATTCTGTTCTGCACATGACCAATTTTAACTTATTTTTAAGGTAGACAAGAATATTTCTCTGCCATTGTCTAAAGGGCTTGGAGAGTTTAGGATGAGTTGGAGAGCTCAGAAAATAAGATTTCATTGGTTTTGCTTGCTTTAATAGGAAATAATATACACTGCATTTTTCAAATTTGCTTTTTTGCCACCATTAACTTCTGGCTGGAATAGGTCGCTGCTTATACCCTCTGTCCTTAAAGCAGCTGTGGGCTGTGCTTATGTAGTCTCCTTGTACAGTGTGGCTCTTGTCCACAGCTTGGTCTCACTGGTAACTTCTAGCCTAAAGGACAGAAGCCTCCACTGGCTTTCCCGAAGAGAATTTGTAAACAGCCTGGTAAAGCCAGAAGACTCAAAAGGAGCCAAAACAATTGGTGGCCAGTGAGGGGGAAATTAATTTCATTTCACTTCCATTTGTGAGGCATCTGTGAAACAGAAATACCCCTTGAACTTGAGAGACTGAAGAGAGAGTTGTAGATACTTTTTTTTAATAAAGTCGGGGTTCTGTCCATAATGTAAGAGTTAAAACCTAACACTAAAATAATTGTTGAGAAAGCCAATGTGCTGATTATGTTGAAAAGCTAACTATGTAAAAATGCACAGTGAAGACACCGAAAGCATCTTAAGCTTGCTTCCATACCCTGAAGGGAGAGTTTTCAGTCAGCCCATACATGGGAACCTGAGGAACCCAACACTGGAATGTTTTAGTCTGAGCTGTGTCATGGCATTCCAAACTTTGCATTTCACATCCACACCCTCTCCAAAGGAAGGAGGGGAAAAAAGCTGACACAGAGGCTCTAGGCCACTCCTCTGCAGTTTGCAAAAAGGAAAAAGAAGGAGTGGTGGCATTTCTGCTGTCTCTTTGCTACTGTCCTTTTAGAAATAATACTTCACCATAAGGATACTGTGAAACTGGAACGTTTCTCCAGGGACAACAGGCAGAGCAGGGACAGGAGAGGAAGGAGTGCAGCTGCATGAGGCAGTCACTGTATTCCTACTTGCATTCGGGAGCTCTGGAGGCACTGTGTCTGCTTGATTCTCCTGGACTTTCTTGATTTTGCTGACCCTTACATAAGGCACTGCCTTGCATCACGATTGAGCATATATAATTCTCAAACCACTAGAGAACCCTGCTATAGATTAACAGAGTTTGAAAACCTGCTGTAATTTGTCCTGATGTCAAAGTAACCTTTGTATCACACCTCACTCCTTGAAAAGTGTTATTTTTATTGATGAGTCAGTGGTTGAAATCTAATAAATACTAGATCAACCTTATCCATCATATGCAATGTCTCAATTAGCTTTTTGGCCTCAGGAAATGAGTGAGCAAGTGACCAAAACAGCTTCATTCACAGTTGTGCACACAAATCACCTGGATTACAGTCCACAGTTTAAATTATGTGATTACACATCACAGTTTAAATGATGGGTTATGAAACTTCATCATGGGATTTCAGGTATATTGGCTTAGAAATCTTCCTTAACTTCTCCTGGTGTCGCAATGTACGGCCTTGTTTATGGGCAAGACCCATAGGAGGCAGATGGATCTGAAAAAGAAAATCCCACCAGTTAGGTGCAAATTGAGAAGCTACAAGAAAAAGAAGGCATATATACAGACTAGGTTTCATTGAGTTTTAAATAATTTCTTCACGCTTTGGAGAAGGCAACTGTACCATCTCTAACCAGGTTATTAGATTTCTAGGAGGAGCGTGCTCTGAGGAATGGTTAGTGGTGTAACTTTCAGGCCCTAAATGTTGTGTTTATTAAAATCCTATATATTTTAGGCTTTAGTAACCTTGTTTTGTAGCTTGATATCAGACTGTAATGATAAAATACTTGTTGAAATAGGGCTGCTGACAATGTTCCAGAACAGTAAGACCTAGAAAACCCTAAAAATTCCTGGGTTGATGTGTTAAAGCACTGTCTGCTTTATTCATACCGACCTAACAAGTCACAGAATAACCCCAAACTGTATGTACTGAAAGACTGACTTCTTATTGTCATGATTATATATACCATATTAAAATGCACAATCAATGTCATTGACTCCACAAGCAGAAGGAGCAATAGGTGACAGGCTCTTCCTTTGATTGACAAAGTCTTTATGTGTCATAAGACTGTTAGTGGGAGTCATGCAGCTATATCCCCCCTATGTGATTGAAAAATGTAGGTGTTAGCAGTCAGATGTTATTGTTGCTGAGGCTGTCATCCTGTAAGATAGCTGTTTAGGTGCGAATAGTAGTAAAAGTACTGACTAAAGCAGCAACAGAGATTTCTAGAATCTGAAAAATAATGATCATCCAGTTTGTGTGAGAGAGCTGATCTAGGACTGATCCTCTGGGATTCTGAAGCCACTGCAGAGCATACATTTAAAGCCCATTTCTAGGAGCACTGCTTGCCAGATGTGCATTGTTATTCTGTACACTGGAGAAAAAGAAAAAGCTGTATGTGAAACAGATGTTAATAGTGACCGTATTCTAGGCAAGCATCTGATGAAGATACAATTTAATTCTGACCATGACTGCCTTGATGAGGAAACTACAGATGTGAAAATGTAAACTAATCAACGGGAGTAGAGAGGAAGTTGCTATGGGAGGCAGGAAAAAGTACTACAGACAGAAGTGACTGGGCAGCGAGGAAACTATATTGAATGGTGCAATAGAAGACACTGCTGCAACTTCCAGCATTTTGGTAATCTTGGACATGTTTCCAAGATCGAGGGACAGGGGAAAAGAAGCAGCAACATAGGCAGGTGTTTTATGACCGGGAGAACAGTTACCAGTAATGTAGGCTATGAAAATTATTGTATCTATAGCAGATGTAATTAAGTATTTTTATTCTCTCATTCTCATTCATTATGTGGAAAGATTAACAGATTTGATTCCATTACTGTCTTTTTCTACATAATATGATTCATTGGTCGGTCGAGACTGCCTAAATATTCACAGGCCTTGGGAGTTTAGCTCATGCAACTCCATTTAGGCTTTGACTCCTTATTTTGAGAAGAAATTAGCCAATTTGCAGTGAAATAAGGTAGATGGAGAACATTTCAATATACATTTGGCTTATTTGGCTCTGATTTAGCATAGCATTTAAATACTGGCTTATCTAAAAATGCAGTGTGGTAACAATGATGTGAACTTATGGTTTTATTGTCCAGTGAGAGCTAAGTGGGTATAGCTGAAGACTTTGTGACTAGATTTATACTCACAGGTCTCGGGTAGGGGATGTTATAGTGAAGTCCAATTTCTATTCTTGCCTCACATTCTTCTATATACTGCTTAATTAACTTTGGATCCGTTACCTAAGATCATACAAACAAATGTTTTGTACATGTACAGCAATTAGCAATTGGAAGCTCAAGCGTAAATGATGCACAGCCACATGACTTTCTTTAGCTTTTTTTGGCAATCCCAAGGATACAATGATCGTATTTTTCACATCCATAAAAGGTAACATTAGTGTTTGCCTTGACTCAACAGTTCTGGGCTTGATGGTGCTGGATTTTAAGGTCCAGAAGCTGTCACTACTGAGGCTATAGAAGGAGACTTTTACCCAAACATGGTATTTTCTCTGTAAAAAGACAATACACATGTAAACTATGAATACATCCATGAAAAAACCACACTCACCCATTCATCACTCTGCAAGATAGCTAGAGGAGAAAGGGAAGAGACTCCTTGGTCTACGTTCTGTTATCATCCTATCCAGAAACTCCCTTTGAAGTCAGAAATGTGGTGTAAATTGTGACTTAAGTTCATTTTTTTATTTTTGCATTACCTCAATTTAGTCCCAGACCAAAATGGGATATAAATAAGTATTCTGATCTTCAATTACAAGAAGGACCTTTGATTACCATGGAGTCTGCATCGCCCCTTTCAAAAGGGGTTTGAAATGTCTTAAGAAAAAAAAAAAAAGTGCTTCTTTTAAAAGAAGTGCCAGTAATTGTTGCTTTGAAAAGAAAAAAAGAAGCTACTGAGCTCTGTTTGCCATTGCATGGGTAATGATACACCTAGGTAGCTTTCTAAAAGATCAAAAGCTGCTTCAATTACATAGGCAGTATCTTTGGAATTTAATTTTTTCTTGGCATTTTTTTAGTGAAAGCTCTAGACCTTTTAGACTTCTACAGTAGTTAATGAAGAACTGAAATGGTTTGAGTTTTCTTACTACCATTTCAGGGGTGAAATGTAAACAATAACCCGAATACACCAGCATTTAAGGTGAATGAAATTTTGGGAAATCAACTCTTATATTCCTATCTTAGCATCCAATCACTGAGACAGTGCAAAGAGCAAGAGGAGAATCATTCAGAAATTCAAAACTGTAAGGACACTCACATTTTTGTTTTTTCGGAATAATGTTTTGGCTTCATTTTTAATGTACTCTTTCTCTTTAATAGTTTCTTCTATCTGTCCTGATGCCGATTGCCATTTTTTGGCTATTCGGAATATCTTGCGGTAAAGGCCAAGAACTTCTTGTCGAGTAACTGCTGTCATCTAAAAAAACCCACAAAACCCCAAACATATGCATGAACATTTGAGTTGCTAAAAGGCCAACAAGCAGTACACTTTTTCACACAACTGAATTAGTTTAAAAATATTTTCACCATCTAAAGATATGCTGAGCTATATGAAAAAAACTGAAATACCTGTAAACAATAATTAGCTGTTGAAAGCTGAAGACTCAGTCCAGCAAAGTATTTTAACTGATATTTAAATCTGTCTCCATTTAAACAGCTTGAGCTCTTGCTTGAAGTTAAGCACTTGCTTTAGTGCTTTGCTGAATCACAAGCCTGGTACAAGAATGCCTGGGTTGTGTTTCACTGCTATTTTGCAACAGACACTGGGCGAGTCACCGAAACTCTGAGCATCTTTCTTCCTGTGAAATTGTCATACCAATGCTGACCCTATCTTTGCAAAGCATCTTGAAATGTGTGAATAAAATACATGATAAAACCACCATGATATTGCTGAAAACCAGTATAGGTTTCAGAGGCTGAGCAGCTTATTTGTGATACCGCGACAGTATATAGTAATGATTCAACTGGAGTTTGATGTGATGAAAAGGTGATGAAAGCGATTTTATCTAAGCACTGCAGGAGAGGCAGACTAACTGTGGATTTAGGAAAGTCCTGAATGTCTTGATTTTTCAGAGCGCTGTGTACCTGCTGAGCCCACTGAACCAGACTCCAGGTGCGGTAAGACTCTTTGTCAGAAATCAAGAATGAAATCCATTTTATTCTATGTAAATGAGTATTTTATCATGTAAGTGGTGCCACTATTTCATCCCAGACCAAACTATCCCTGAGACAAATCCACTGCTGGAATAACAGCACTTCTGACATGGATTAGAGTCACAGAAACAATGACTTCTGCTTTAGGGACTCTGCAACTGTCAAAGGTACCTTTACTGTCCAAAGAAAGTATATGGATGCAATGAGGAACAAGCGTCAGGGACAGGACATTATCTGACTCTCTCCGGATCCATTTGCCAGCCTGGAGCTCTAGTCACTGAGGCTGCATCTACCTTGAAATCGGACCTGTGCACTGGGAATAGCTCCTCCCGAGGACAATTCGGAGCAGGGTAATTCAGACAGCCTGAGCTGTCCTCTGGAGGGAGCACTCTCCCTCGGTGACAGAGGAAAAGCTGCTTTCTATGCACGCAGCCAAACTACTGCGGAATGCTTGGCAATGTGGCTAGCGCTCATCTCCTTGCGTTCTGTGGCGATTCCTGTTATTGTGGAGAGTAGGAGAGGGTTCTGAACCAAAGTCTTCTCAGGCCATACGGTTCTCAAGTGGCTGCCTCCACCGCAGCAGCTGACCTCCACTCATACTTCAGTGCGGTTCTCCTGTGGCTTCAGACAGTCACACCATCTTTTTTTTTCCTCACCGAAGTCGGAGTTACAGATGCTAACCTGAAGACAGGATTTGGCTAAAAAATCCCAAACTATTAAATCCTAGCTTTTTTTTGTCTTAACTGTTGCTATGATCTAAAGATTTTTGTTGTTTCATGAACACTGTTAGGGACCTTAAGAAGTACAAATAGAAAAACTGTTTTTCTCTGATACTTAAGAGACAACATTTTTATTTTGCTATTTGTATTTTAAAATGTTTAACCAATCATATTCCCCGCCCCCCCCGATATAAAAATGATTTTTGCTACCCAGCAGAACGTATTTCTAGTAAGTGTTTATGGTATTTCTAGGAAACAAATATCCACAATAAAATAGCTAGGTAGTCACAGCTCGTCAAACACTTCAGAATACATGCTTCACTTTATCCACTCTACAGCTCCATTTCAGGCAGTAAAATTAGTCATACATGAAGCTACGGATGTACGTGTATCTGAAAAATCATTGCTTCCCTCTGTCAAGTGCATATTTTGTACAGAAAATAAACAGTTCAATTACAAGGGCTGACCTAGCACAAGCTGAGTCCTAAATCACGTCCTCACTTAGAGCCGCTCCTGGCCTCACCCCTCTGCTTTTATTTGAAGGTGTCACCTCTGGTGGAGCTAGTAATACTCTTTGTTCCCTGCTGACAGCTAATAAAAGGTAGTACTGCACTAGAAACTTTCAGCTTAGGTTTTCATGTAATCCATAAAGAAAATAAAAGGAATAATGTTGGGGGAAAAAAATGTTTAAAATACAAGTTTAAATTCTGATCTACGCATTGGACGATTTCCAAGGCCACAACTTGAGACAGTGCATGCCCTTTGCTCAGAGCTGTAATCACACCTGTCGCTTTTGGATTTTAAACATACCAAGAATCTGTTTATGACGATTTTTTTTTTTTTTTTAAGTTTAGAACCAACCATTTTTTTTCCCCACTAGTTGCTTCCACTCTCCCACCTAGAACTTATTTTTTCTTTCTTTAATTTCTCGGTGTTGGAATTGATACAGAACTGTGTAGCCCCTCATCTAGGCATGGGCTGAACTTTTGCATTATTGCTCTCCTTCCCACATATGCTAGCTGATGTAAAAGACATTAAGCAGCTTTTCATATACACTTAGAAACTAGCTGCTCCCGTGGCTCATTTAGTCAGCAATTTCTAACATTACAGACCTGCTCATAAACAATTTCTGCAAAGATACATAAACGAAGGTGTGAGGAGCCCTTCACAGATAGAGGACTATCACAGGAAAGGATGAGAGCAAACAGGACAAAATTCAAAGCCTGGGTCAGATTCTGATCTGAGTGGGAGTGTAAATAGGTAATAATTCCACCGAGAGCAAAACTACTTCCAACTTAAAATGTTGTAAATGAGATTGGAATTTTTTTCTTTGGTATAAACAGAGCCCACACTGACAGAAATGTAAATGATGGTACAAGTCATGTATCAGGTGTAATTTTGTCAAGTGACACTACTTGTATTAGTTTTGTGGGTGTGCAAAATGATTCTGAGTGGGACAGAAAGGAAGATAAGGGAGGCTTTCATGTCCTTGTAGTTACTCATCTTGCAACTTACATCTTTGGCATTTAAATCACAATTATATTTCACATCTCTGGAATGCTATGTGGATGTTACACCACTTTCCCACTAACACTCATCTTGTGGTAGTCACACCCATGGTTTAACTTCTACCACCCTTCATTTCATTGCAGAATGCAGCCCACAGAGGTTAACCACAGGCGTTTTTGTCAAAAAGTACAGGGCTATTGTATTAGCTGAGCAAATTTCAGGTATTTACTGCAACAAAACAAACTGGGAGAGGTCAAAGGTAGGTCTGTACGCACAAACGTATCAACGGGAAAAGTGGTAGGTTGCAGGCTGGTTTTGAGCTGATTGTTAGAATTAAGCCTTTGGAGGGAAGCCAAGCGTTGCCTTCCAAATAAGCATTTGCTGGATGCTGTGGCAGAGTTCTGACAATGCAGGGCTGTATTGTTCGTTTGATCTACACGCAAACCCCTGTTATCAACATGCAGATCAAGCACATGAAATATCCCATTGTATCCAAACTTGCAAAGGAGGCTTGAGCAGTTAATGAGTTACTGCATGATGAAGACGCAAACTTTTTTCATAGTTAATTAAAACAAATAATCCTTCAGACTATAAAATGTAATAACAAGTTTTTCTTTCAGGAAACAAATACACATTCCTTTGGATTTTTAGATGGTTGACTCAAAAGTTCAATAATCTGAATAATGAGTGAAACGCCAGTCTTCTTTTGCTATTTGCAGGTTTGTTTAGAATTTAAATTAAAAGTTTATATAAAAATAAGGAAAGGAACCTGTGAACTGCACTGTAAAGTGATCCCAGTAGTGCACTGCCAAAGCAAAGTTAGGAGAGAGGGCAAGCTGCATGGAGACTGACTACTTGTATACGAGCAGCTAAATTAGAGCTGCTTCCCAGCGAGGGATGCTTGGCTAAGAATGCGTGTCCAGCACTCTCCTCCTGTCTGCGCAGCTCCTTTGCTGAAGTTGTAAGTCTATTTTATTTCGTCCTTTCTTTTCAGGTCAAGTATTAGCTACTCACTTTAAACATAAAATCTGTCAGTAGTGAGTACATAGAGGATTTTAGGAAACAAAGGGTGAAAGTAATAGCCCATGGAGAAAAAAAGGATATTTTAAAACAATAGATCTGTTCTTTTACATCCCAGCTAACTAGGGCACGCATTAGTAACACACACTTACTGCTGATGCTGAGACCATATTTGCTCAGGGAAGGAGATGGTGGGGAACAGAACTCTGCGTGAAATAGTTTGAAAAAGCGGCTTTGAACTTCTCAGATGTAAAATGTTTTATTTAGGAGCAACACAACTTCTATTTGACAGCTGGTTTGCTACTGGCAAGGAGTCCTAAAGACACAATGACAAACTGCTGGCCTGATTGCCTTCTGAATCAAGCTATGATCACGCTTCTGTTACGGAAATAAATGACATAATTTAAAAGCACAGTGTATCAACATTATAGTATGGAACATCATCAGCTTCAGCCTGTACGACAATCTCGTATTTTCAAATGCTCTCTTTGGCTAACACTTATTTAAAGAGATGCAAAAAACCTGCGCATATCTGGCTTACTTTTTTCCAAGAGCTAAATTATACCACTTAGCTAAAGAGTGACCTGCAGTCTCTCTCCTGCTGCTAATGCAACAGATAAGCAATCATTCCTTTCACAGCTATCCACAGCAACTAGAGGTCAGTAATCCATATTCATCTTTTGTGCAAGTCTGCTAAAATGAGTCTGCGGTTCTTAAGGCAGCAATGAATTTGGGCTATCATTTCCTTGAGGGGCAACAACTGAAACAATGAGTTCCTGTGGCACAGGGAGAAGAGAAGGGGACACAGATTCCTGTGATAGCTGGGCAGGTCGCATGCCTTCCAGCGATATTAAATTTCAAAATCCAGTTTCCACAAGTCATTTTATCTTCTTTTACTCAAATCAATGACTTAGTGGCCTGTGACAGCTAGTACACTGCAAGCATCGACCACGTGTGGCTGCAGTATGTACCTAGTGAAGTGAAAACTTCATTTGATTTTCATTCTTGACTGAACATTCGTACCTTTTTTTTAATATTCAGCCAAAACCAAATCATAGCAAAACTTCAATCACAGCTAAAAAATTCCATCTCCACATGGTGAAAACCAAACTAAAATGAAAGATCATATTCTCCATGATGGTGTTACATCAATGATGCAAGCCTGTACATTTCAAGACATTTCCATCAAGGATTAATTTGACTCCAAGTATTTCTGTTTCCATCTACAAGCTGCAGTCATAAATCTATGCAGATTTGGTGAAAAAGAACCAAGTTACTGAACCAAGTTATTCAGTAACGATATCTGAAAGCAAGATGACTTTCACATGGTTTTAGATTTTGTCATGCTAGTAGCTTTCTGCTGGTAAACTGAAGTGATCTGAAACCCTGATCTGAAACACCGATCAACACCTCTGAATCAGCCTCCCTAAGTCTTTGCACTTACACCGTTCATCAGCTAGGATGAGAACTCTGCCATTCTATTCGTGCCTCGGCTTTCTGACTGAACCTGTATCTCTTGTAAGCTTTCTCTTACATATGGAGTGGCCTTTTGATCAGGAAAAGGCAACTGCATTCACAGAGAATATAATTAAATAGAAAAGCAAGGACTTGGATTTTATTACTGGCTTTCCAAATAAGTGAAATTGCAGAAAATTAGGATTCTACAACATTCTCTTCATTTGAGTGAATGAAAGTGGAAACCCTGAACTAGTCCCTTTTGATCGCAGAGTTTTCATTCTCTTAGTCCAAGGTGGTTGGGGCATTATCTGGTTGTAGTAGGACATACTGATTCTTGCTCTGGGGGTGCCTCCTGTTCTGTAGTAGCCTCAGGAAGAACAGAAATGCTGACTTAGACTGTGGAGATGGAGAGGGGGAAAGGAAACAGAAAAAAATTTCTTCGCATATTTCTTAGTTTTCTCCTAAAGAGCACGCAGTGTCCAGGTAAACTCTTAAAGTGATATGAACTTGTCTCTAGTCTTGTGCAACCCTGTCGCTCATGCTTTCGTACATTTAGAACCATTTTCTCCTCCGTTGTGTTTAGTTCTCTATTAGTCACAAGCAGAGAAAGAGGTTTTAATGCAGTGCAACAAATTTAGCAGGGAAAATGAAGTCTCAGCTATCCTTGGATGGCCTTACTTATATAATATAGAAGCATACAGAAATATAACAACATGGACACAAAACCCAGTATGGATTTATGCACCTTATTCATATCTTGGCTTTGAGCCAAATGCAACTGAATGCATGAATAGAAGTATTTCCCAGCACTGGAACTGCTCCCAAACTCAGAACAGGTATAAATATTAATGCTAGCAGAGAAACAATCCTCCCTACCCCCCTTCTTACTTCGTTCAGTGGGTCATTTAATAAAACTCCTTTCATGAACCCTCTGCTTCAGTTTCCAAACGCTTCAGTCCCAGGACATTGATAGATATGACTTCAGTCACAATTTGAGAACTATAGCAGGACATATTTTGAAAAAAAGATTCATTTTTTTGGCAATCAACGTGTATGAATCCCATTCAAATTCAGGAGTTTTGCCAACAAAGCCTCACGCACCGTTTGCCCTAGACTCTCCTGAATGGCGTATGGATCGCTCTTTGGGGCCTCCTGCCTTGCAGACAGCACAAGGGCAGAGGAACACGGCACCGGGGAAGTGCCGCTCTATCTGTCCCAGAGTCGTCTCTCGGTTTCTATGGGGAGAGGACCCTCAGGCCGGGCAGTGACAGGATGGAAGGACACCCCCTGACACGAGCTCCACGTCAGCAGCAACTGCAGGCCCAGGTGAGAGGTTCAGGACTCATTAGGCACAGGACCTTCTCCACAGCACCTGGGAGCTGGGCCATCCCACAGCCACTCCTGCAGCCACGGGTATCATCGGGCAGGCACGGGGAGTGGCTGGGCAGCACGGCTGCCACAGTCCTCACTCTGGGGGTCAGGCCTACCTCGGCAAAGGCCACGGCCACGCGGCACAGGGCAGGCAGTGGCGCTGTGGGTGAATGCGGGGTGGCTGTGGGGCTTGGCTGTCCTCAGCGTCCTGCGCACCACACAGCGCTGGTGCCAGTGCTAAGATGGCGCTGGCCGCTCCCCCACCCTTGCCCAGAGCCGCCCGGCCGTCGGGGGGCGCTGCAGGCGCGGGCGCCCTTCTGCCCCCTGGCGGCCGGAACAGCACTGCCCCCGCAGCCGGGCGGAACCAACGCGTGAAGCGGGAGGGGTTGGCCAACCCCCCAAACCTCTAGCCTCTCCCTCCCCTCCGTCTTCCCCGCGTGTCGGCTCGTCCGCCCTCCACCCCGTCGGTTTACCTTCGGGAACAAGGCGCAGAGACCCCACTCCCCGCCTTCGTGCGGCTGTTCCGCCCCGCTAAGCCCCGTCCCCCCGCTTCGGTGGGCGAGGGAGGCGGTGGTCTGTTGCCCTCCCTGCCCTCACCGTGCGTGCGGCGTCGGGCACGCCGCCTTACGTCACGTCACGGCGCGGCGCGCGGCGCCGCCGCCAGCTGACTGCTCACCCCCGGAAGTGATGCAGGGAGGGGGAGGCAGCCTCGCAGGGAGCCGCGGAGGTGAGTGAATTGGACCATGTCTCTTCCCGTCCGCGCCGGGCTGCGGGCGCCGCGGGCGGGGGGCACGGCGGCGGCGGGAGCGGCGCGGGGCTCGGGGCTCGGGGCTCGGCTGGCGGCGCGGGCTGCGGGGCTCGGCCGGCAGCCCCGGCGGTGGCGGGGGCCGCCGCTCTGCCCCTCAGCCCCGCCGGGGCCGGTTGGGCGCTGGGGCCCCCGCGCCGCCGCCGCTGCCCCCTCACGGCGGGGCCCCCCCCCCGGAGCCGCAGCCCGCCCGGCCGCCGGGGCTGGCAGCCGCCGGGACGGCCCGCTGGTGCCGGCGTGCCCGGCTGGGAGCCGGAGCCTCCCCCGGTGCCGCGGCGCGGGGCGGTCCCGTCCGGGGCGCTTCTCCGGTTGGTGTTTATGCGGGCTCGCTCCGCGCAGGCCGGTGCAGCGGCTCAGCGGCCGCGTAGCGCTGGGTGCCGCCGGGCCGAGCCTGCCCGTCACTAACTCGTGTGCCCCGAGTAATGGTGGTGCCTCACTTCGGGTTTTTTTTCTTATTTTTTTTATTTTGGCGTGTGCCGGCCACAGGGTCCCAACGCGCTTCTTGCCAAGGCGCCCCTGCGTGTGGCTCCGCGTCCCCAGGGCCGAGGGGCTCAGCTGCTTTGTTCGCACGCTCTTCCTGCCCGGCCTCGACCCGCGGAGCGCCAGAAGGTGTGCATCCACGGTGCTTTCGGGGAAAGGACGCGGAGAGAAAACGTAGAGCAATTGATTTCCAAGATAGTTCTCGTAATCCGAACATACCACCTTTGCACAGCCGCTTCTCTTCTTACTTCGGCTTTCCCTCCCTCTCCTGAGTGCGTGTGCCCTGCCTGCGAAAGCTGCAGCCTGCGCTGACCGCTCTTACTCTTCGGGGCTATGGTGGTACTAACAAGCTGCTCGTAACAACTTAAATTGCAACTTGCATAATCGGTGTTTCAAGGAAATATTGGTTGAAAGAATAATACCTTTCCTATTAGTGCTGTGGTTGCTGGAAAGAATCATTGATTATCTTTTAAATAGTCAACGCTGCTGATATGCTGTCCTTCAAAATGCTACATTCATAACTGAACAGTCCGATGCCAAGTATCGGAATACAGCATTGATCCACAGCTGGTAACTTTTTTTTTAAATGGTAATGTCTGCCACATAATTTAAAGGGGTAATAGGTTAAGTGCTCTGAAAAAAGGGATATAGCTGTACAAACAAAAAGTACAGAACTGCAATACCTTTCAAAAAATTACAGGCAGGCCTCACTGGCGGTTGCAGTTTTGCTGCACGCTCTGTCTTTTTTGGGAGAACAATTGATCAAAAGACATCTCCTCTAAGTGCATTCTTATTATCTGTTGAGCCTCTTTGTTAAACAGTTAATGTATAACTATGGTACTAGTGTTTTATTTGGGCTAGCAATGGGGAGAGAGAATGTCTGAGTACTGATGTTTCTTGAGCACATCTGAGCGCTGCTGCATATTTCCTTGGTAAAAGATAATCCTCAGAAAAGGAAACATAGTCCCTTGGCTAAGGCTGCATGTGAAAGTAAAGAGATCTGATGTAATGTTCTTGTCAGTTCTGTAGTTTGTCTTTAAAATCTTCCCCACACAGGTGTGTGTTAGTGGTCTGTGGAAAACCTTCATAGCCCTTTACATGAAAGGCAGCACGCAGTCTAAAGCAAAGATTTTCTGCACATCAGCAGAAAAAGGAGAGCTTGTGATCTGTGTTGAATTAGTTCAGATTCACAAAGTAAAACTGGCTTTACAAACTTACTGCAAATATCAGCTCTTGTAATGATTTCTAAAATTCTGATTATTTCCTAATAGCAAGTTCTACGCAGGCACGAATGATTATAATCCTTAAGCAATTTTACAAAACCCCCATTACAAATGGGGAACTTACAGCTTTGATATTACTTGGCTGCTCAATGTGATGCTTTTGAAATTGCTTTCATCTTGAGACTGATAGCCTGCGATATGATCTGTAATCTGCTCCTGGATCTTTAAGGCTGGGTTAGATGCCTTCTCTGCACAGTTTCTTGCTTTATTTTGGAGTTGAACATGGTTGCGTTCATAGCAAATTCTAACTGATTTGTGTCAGTAGTTGTTATAATTTGTTGATCTTGGAAACTTATTGATAATTACATCTTGCTTCCATGTAGTGTGGATTATATTAGAAAAGGGTGATCAGATGAACTGAAGGTGTGGCTTTGAAACAAGTCCAAGAACAGCTCTTTTGGAAAACCTTCATTGAAATTAGTTAAAGAAGTATATATTGAGTAAGAGGGGCTGCAGATTGTTTGACAGACTTCTAAGACAAAGAAACTTGTTCTGACAAATTTGTGTGTGGATGAGGAAGAAGCTTGGTTCTGCTGCTTTCTTTAGTTCAGCTTAAGGAACAGGGAAAAAAATCCTGTGTGTTGTGTGTATGTGTATTGGGGCAGGGGATTATAAAGTAGATGGCAAGGGGGTGGAAGAATGGGGGGATAGGCATGACTCTTCTCGACTTGCATTTCGTCATGGCAGAAAACGATGTAAAGGTGGTTTGGATCTAGAGATGCACAGCTGCAAGGCGTCAGGAGTGTGAGTCCCCCAGTACTGCTCAGAACTGTCCCTCACTATAGCGCTTGGTTTTCTTTATTGGTGGTGGGGAAGTGTTGATAAATTCAATTTGGAGCCTCGGAGCACTATAAAACCCATCGTCATGGGGTTTTGGCAGTTTGTAAGAACTTGTGAAGTGCAGAAACAATGTTATTGTTCCATTAGGCCCATGGGTCTGTAGTAGTGAATGTTACAGGAAAACTCTGCTCTGAGTAAGAAGAGACTGTAAAAATAAAGGCATGGGATGTTAGAAAAACAGTCCTTTCTTTCATCCTCATTCTCAAAAATAAAGGAGCTGAAGATTGGTAGCCAGAATTCTTGGAGACTGAAAGAACAATCTGTAAACACTTGAGGGACTTGATAGTCACAAGAAGATAAGAGGGGAACCCCCTTAACAGCCTTCATCAGAATTCCTCGACTGGGCTCCTTCTCTCTGGCTCTTCTCCCTAGGGGTCTGCATCTTATCTGGCTGGCTTCCTTTCCTTTATTTGCCTCTGACTAATAGGCTTTGTCTTCTGGTTACTGGAAGTCTAATAATTTCTTCTGTCTCTTCCCCCTTCCTCCTTTTAAAAATACTAGATGAAATGACTGTAATGTTTTGCAGATTATCTGCATTGGTGACATGGATTAATTGTATACTTGACTCTAAGTTATTCAGCAGTAATGACATAGTAACTTGACTCGAAACAATGGTAATTTCATGGAAAATGTTCAAGGCAAATGTTGCCTTCTGGAAAAGCACCACCTGCAATTTACCCCCTGTAAACATATGACACGAGTAAACTGTCTGTGCTAGTTTTCTCGGTGTCTTCTATACAGTAAGTTGTCTCAAGTGTGTCTTGTGAAACAGTCAGCTATCTCTTCCTCCCCCCTCCCCCCTTCTTTTGACTCTAGTTTGAGTCAGGTAATTACAGATCTGGGTTGAAGCCTTCCCAGGGAGTGATCAGAAAAGCCAAGCCTTGCAGACGTGCTCCCATCGTTCACTTGTACCTCGACATCACCCTTTCATGAAAAGGTTTTGTGGAACTGCTCAGCTGTCTGTAACTGGCTGTGGGTGAGGAAGTCTGAGCATCCCAGGGGTGGTGGTGGTTGGCAGACTGAAGGGGAGCTCTGCTTTCCCTTGCACAAATGCCAGTATTCTTTAAAGGTGACATAAGGAGACTCTCCCTGTTGCATGTGGCTTTGGTGTGAGAGTTTGGTGATGTTTTTACATTCTGATCTCAGTGTTAACCACAACAGAGCAAACAGGGGACGAGAAAGTGAATCAAAGCTTCTTGCCTAAAAGATAATCTGAGAACTAACCCATTTAGGCTTGTTATGTCTCCATTTTATCCATGTGTCTTGGAGGACAGCTCTCTCTAGTCCAATGATCTGCATCTTGAAGGAAGCAGAAAACCTGGATTTTAGGTAAAGGTTATTTAATTGCAGTATTTTGCTACTAGAAGAGTGACAGTTAGGGGACTACTTAGTTGTTAGTATTAAAGAATTCTTTCATAGACGTAGGAATACTGTAGAGAAACCAACAAAAGCATAGGTGGTGAGACAGGATTCCAGTAAAGAGAATGAGCTAGTATAATCTTCTGGTGTCTCAGAAAGAATAGTTACAAATGCTGTTCTGTCTGTGACATCTGTTTCGTGAAAGACAAAACTGACTTAGCAAAATGTGAGAATGCTGTTACTGACCTCCTGTCACAGCTTGTTATTCCCAGAAAGTCAGACTGCCAAAGACAGTATGACATAGTTATTTGTTGTCTCGCTTTTCCTATTTAGTGAACATAAGTGGTTTTTTTAAAACCAAAAGGATTATGTGCTCCTGAAAAATACCAGTCTTATTTTTACATCCACGTAGTAGCAGAAGGTGTCAGTTTTTAGTTCTTACTCTGAAATTTTTTAGTGTAATACAACTTTTCCTTCTGCGACTTTGAAACATCTAATGCAGTCAGTCTTACCCTTTTGTTTTAAAATTGAAAGGGAGGGGGAAAAATCATCTTAATGCCTATGATTATGGGAGGCGTGTGTAGCTTAGTAATAGGCTCACAAACACAAATGTCCTAGAACTTGGTTTTGGTCATAAGCTGACTGTTGAATGTTTTCATTACAGATGAGTCTGTACAGAAAGCCTCGAGTACTCTGGATCAGCACATAAATGGGTGGTCTGGAAATGCCAAAGGTCTGATGTATACCAGCTTCAAGCACGGTTACCTGTGCTTGGAGTTAGTGATTATGTCTCATGAGGCACAGGATAGATACCTACACACCTTACGTCTCTTGTGAGACACAGGACATAAGCGAAACGAGGATATGTGAAAACTTATTAACAAAATGTGTGTGTTGGTTGAAGCTGCTGCCAGATTTCTCAAGGAGAGCTGAGGGTCTTTGTTAGAACTGATGACCTAAGTTCAAGTACTCAAAGGAGCTCCTTTGAAGCTGTTGATACAGTTAATATCTAAATACTGCAGCATCCTTTGCACAGTGTAAAGTGTTAGTGTCATTCACTGTAATAGGGAAGTCATCAATAGAGACAACTAGGGTTTCTGCAGGTGGCTTTGTGTATTTTCTGCTTTAAAAACTGCAGTCAGTTTAAAAATCCAAGCATATGCTCTTAAAGCACTTTCAGATGTCAGTCCTTTCACTTAGAACAATTCTTTGTACATAAATATGATTCCAGTATTTACGTGGTCAGCTGCTAATGAAGTTCCTACACAACTGCATGAAATGAGCGATTCCTTTGGCTGGCAGCCTGTAAACTGTGTTACACTTACCAAGATGGCTAGCGGGCCTTCTGTAAACTCCGTATGAGCATCTGCTGCCAGAAGTGATCTTATGAGGTGATCTGGCTCTTGTCTTCAGCCTTGTCCCTTCGCCGCCCTGTTAGGCGGCTGTATGGGTCATGGTTCTCACAGCTGCTTTGAAATGCGCTGGGCATGAGACACTGTTAACCAGAGCTGCTGTGAGGACTTTGGTTTTTTGTGTGATTAGTGTGGTTTTCCCCATTGTTGGGAGCAGTAAGAAATACAAAGTTATTCACTTACCACAATTAGTTTAAAGCATGTCTTATTATTACAGGAATCACTTGATATCTACCTGAACTATATGCAGCTGAACATAATGTATGAAGGTGCCTCGGCCGCTTCATGGTGAAGTCTGCTAGCTGAACTTGGCGGAAAAGAAAATCTGTGCACACTTAGCTCAGTTTAAAAGTAAATGTTATTTTTCATTGCAGAGTGGGTTGTAGACCAAGGTGGTTTTTCAAAGTTATTCTGGTTTGCCTACAGGATAGTTGCAGTTTTCCATAGATTAATTTATGGAATTGACTGAGACAGAGCAAGATAAATATTTGTAGCACAGCTACTTTCAGATGCTTACAGTGGGATGCATCTGTGTCAAATATCTGAGGGTCATGACTTCTGTTGGTCCCATAATCTGCTGGTTTGCTGTAGAGATGTGAACCAGTTGTGTCTGAGCACAGAGTAGCTCTTCCCCTGGTATGTGCTGCTTTAATTATTCATAATACATTCTGAGGTGCTAAAGGTCTGTCATGCTGTGCAAAAGTTACAGTGTACCCTGGAAAAATACTGAAGGATTATTCTTTTACAACCCTTTGCACATTAAAGGAAAAAAACCCACAAACTCTCATTAGGTGATAATTTGCTTTTTTATGAGTCTGGACCTTGAGAGTTGTATGGCCTTTGACAAGGATCTCGGGGGAGAGAGGGGAGATTGATAGTTTTTAAATGGATGGAGATGAATTGCTCAATGACTGAATCTTTGGTTTTAGAAGGTGGTAGTTTCAAACTCGTCCAGGGTTTGAGTTACATGCAGTGAAATAAACGAGTTTGTTCATGTCTAAGTATGTACAAGGTAGGGAATCGGATGGAATCTGGTTGGGATTCTGGTTTCAGCTTTACTGAAAACTGATGGCGTGATCTTGAACAGCCACGTCATTTGGCTGTCTTGATTTCCCCTCTGCTGGTTGTCTTGCTCATAGCCTAAATAGACTTCTCAAAACAAGTGCTGCTGCATGAATTAGTTCATTAATTTATTTACATTACAGAAGCACCTGAAGGCACCCTTCTAAGAGTATATGCTATTTAGCTAACTGGGCTTGGGTTTGCTCTGTGAAAATACAACAATCCTAACAAATCATTCCACCCACCTAATAAAGTAGGATGAAGCACATAATAGGAAAGGATTTAAAACTTTTTAATGGGGCCAAGTGGAAAAGACAATGAGAAGTAATTGGGGGCCAAGTGGAAAAGACAATGAGAAGTAATTGGTAAGTAAGGTATTGTGTGGTTAGAGAGTGTAAAAGAAAGAGAGGGATTTGAGGATGATGCATGTGTTGTCTGCTGAAAAAGCTGCTTAAGGAATGTGTCTTCCATGAGAAAAGGTAGTAAGGTGCCTTTACTCTCTCTTTCCCTGTCATTTTTCACATTATTCATTTTTTCTTAAGCTAACCTTGTATACTTAGCTGCACACAGTGAACTACAGATCTGAAACATCTGTTCCATTTTTTTAAGACTACTTGTTGCAGTTTGAACATGAAATGTGGTGTCATGCCCTGTGTCTTAGTGGGGTGCTCTTCAACAGTGCAGAAAGCAGGTTTCTTCTGCCCAGAGTCTTGAATGGAAAAATCCCCCTTGGTGTCCCAGCCCTGGACTTGGAAATGACAGCACGCCACATCCAGCTGCAGTTGTTAAGAGATTTTTGCCTGCTTTTTGGCGACTGTGGGGCTTCTTCTAGGAAGAGGTTTGGTGATAGCTCTGGTTCTTGGCACTGAGAGCTGGCCCAGCGTTATGGACTGTAGACATGGTGAAGCAGTTTCTGAATCTATTGTTACTTGGATTTTTTTTTTTAGATTTTTTTTTTTTTGCACCTACCCCTCTCTTCCCTTCCAAACAAGTTAAGCTTTTCCAGTATGGTCTTTCTCAAAGAAGTCCACATCTCATTTGAGACAAAGTATTCAGGCTTCTGACACACGTTGTGTCAGGCTAGTAGCCGCTTGGTTTTCCCATCGACTGCCATTTAGCCTTCTGCCAAGTGGCAACCAAAGCTCTGCATGGTCCCTTTTCATGAGTTGGTAAAACTAGCTTCTACTCTCATATAGGTGTGTTTTGTAGAGACAAACTTTGCCCAGTTTGATCAGATTTCTAAATACTCCAGTTTGTTTCCAAAGCTCAAAGTGAGGTTTATCAGAAATAGTTTATCACCCTGATTTGGAACAGATAAACAAAGTTCCCATCTGTGTGTGTCCCCCCAAAATCATAACCTGGCTCTAGTTCATTGAAAGGTGCTTGAACTGCAGGAAGCCCGAGAAACTGATAATTCATTTTAACTAATTGCAGCAGGACTTTCCTGCTTTTAGACTTCCTCTTAAGTAACTTTGCATAAATGTATTTCTGCAGTAGAGGTGCAGAGCAGATCTGTGTGACAGGCTGGTGCTGCACAGCGCTTGGTTAGGGCTGTGGTGAGGTGACTTCTGGGCTAATGAAAGCCCAGAGTGTGCCCATTGTGCTGGAGTCAGAGTGATTTTACCGAGAAAGTTTCGTTGCAGGTTATGACTTGAAATAAGCTGTTTCCATAACGTGATGGCTTTGCTGACCGAAGCTTCATTTATGCTTTAACACTTATGCACCAAGTGCTTTGGTGCTGTAGTATAAAACTCTTAACTGCCCAGTAAAATCTTCCACACGCAGGGTTGATTGTCTCAATTTCTGCCTGCTGAAGAGGGAAACAACATCACTAATTCTTCACTGATTCCCCACAGAAAAGCAAAGAAAGTTGCCTTTTGTGAGGACGCTATTGGCTCTTGCCCCTGGAAATGCTGCTGAGGACGTGTCGAGGGCGATAGTGGCTTTGGCGCTGCAGTGTTTCTGCAGCGTGATCCTCCGCGCACCAGTGCTCAGGAGAGCCAAAGTCACAGGGGGGAGTCAGACGCAGGTGCAGAAAGAGGCAGGTGAGCAAAACAAAGGTCTCCATAATCCTGAGGGTGCACACCATTTACTTACATGTTTTCCCAGGGGACCACTGAGTGGGCTTGCTAACGAACGGTGCAGACTGTTTTCTGACTTAGTGTAGCGCCAGCAAGGGGGGATGCTTGGGGATCATAGCATACGGCTTGCCTTGTAAGCCTGACCCAAGGACTGAATTAAAACCTGTGCCACGAAAGTGTTCATGATTCTTTCTACCGCTGCCACAGTCGCCTCGCATGATTTAGGATGGTGTCAGCCACAACACATTCCTGTGCTATGACAGCCTTTAAATACAGACCTGAAGAGCTTGGTTTTTTAACTGCTAGCTCATACGAACTTTTTATTCCACATCATATAATTGTGTTGTCACAGAAGTTTAGACTTGCTACTACATTAAAAATTTAAAAAAAGGTGAAATGGGCAACTTGGTAGAATAAAAGTAGTAAGAATGGGGAAAGAATTGTAGCTGGCAGTTCTAGCAGATATTAAATTTCTGGCTCCTGGCTCCAGCCAGCGTGTGTGTACAGGTCAGCCAACGTGGAAACTACTTCAAACAACCTGAAAAAGTTTGGCTATTGCTGGCTAGGGCTGAACTCCATCAGATCCAGCTTCTTTTGAACTTGAAGTAAGTGTTTGCTTCCAGTATGTGCTGTAGTCAACTGACGGATCATAGATTTCTTCCAAAGAAATACAAATCTGTTTGAAAAGTAGTTAGTTTGTTGCATAAAGTTGCCATGACAATGTTTTTTAAAAAGTGAAGTCTAAGATGTTGCCTCTCCTCTATTTAAGCAAGCTCCTGGGGGAATGGGGCTGCACAGTGCCCTGTCCCTCCCGTCTCTTCTTTCCTCTTATAAAAGGAATTATTTAGTTGCAGGGGCCCAAAAGAAATTAACGTAGAAGTGCCAGATGTTACATTTTCTTAAATTCTTGAAATTCATGGGATGCTATGGTCAAATAGAAAGAAATCCAAGCTAGTACTTCCACCACGAGAGAGGCAGATCTCCTCTGTGCCCACACACGCGTAAGCTGGCTGGTGGCTGTGCACCCGCGCGGGGCGGCCCTTGCAGCAGGAGTGCGTGCTAAAAGAGCTGGGAGGCCCTTGAGGGGGCAACAGGGTGGTTTGTGTCGAAGATGAAGTTTGGAAGCGGGGGATGCAAATCCAAAGTGAAGTAGGCTTTTTGGAGTATCCATCTTGAAAGTAAATGGCTAAAAATGGTTCAGCAGAGATATGTTTTTGCTGTGTGTGTGTGTGTTACGGCCAAAAGTACCACGCCGCGGTTTCTAGGGGTTTTGAGGTGTTTTGGATGCCTGTTTCCTGGGCTTACACCTTTTTCAATAGCTTTCATCTGAACTAGGTTTTATTTGTCACTCAAGTTTGTCCTAATCTGTGTATAGGACTCAAGTTTGGGCAAAACTCAACTTATGTGGAGATTGGCATGTGCAATAAGAACTTGTTTCATGGTTGTCTTTCTACATCCATTCCCTGCTTTCTACTGAAGAAGCACTGAACAAGCTAATGTTCCCACTTGTTTCCTAAGAAGTAGGTCTCATGTAAAAAGTAAGTATCCAGAAAGGCAGGTTTTGATCACCTGTCTGCTCCCTAAATGTACTAAGAGCTGTAAAAACAAGACGTTTTAGTGTTTGTTAGTATGGTAGAGCAGAGGAGCTTTGCCAGAGCTTTCTTCTTGTTTTTTTTTCTTTTCCTAGATCAGATACACACAGAGGTGTTGACTAGGTGCTGCAGTTGTAGCTCTTGCTACACAAACCAGACATACCTTTGTCTGTCATCTTCTCTTCAGAGCTTCTTAGTTATATAGCAGAGCTGGGAATTTGAGAGGCAAAGTTGAGCCAACTCAACTGAACATGGGAAAACAAACACGGAAAAGAATGTGCTAGGGAATGAAAAAAGAGAATTACTTTCTAGGCCCAAATTATGCTTTGCTAGGTAGCAGCTGTCTGGCATTCACAGATTAAACAGCCGCTTAGCTAACATGCATTGACAATGATAGCATGTCCTCTGTTTTGCTTCGAATGCATGAAATGAGGAATTAACTCCCCCTGCTGAAAGCCATAAAAGTATCCGGAAGTGTGTGTTGACTCCTAACAAACATTTGAACTTGTCTGTTGTATTCAGTACCTGATCTACGCTTTATATGACAATGCAGAGTTAGTGGTGTTAATGCTACTTAATAAGTAAAAAAAGTAAAGTAGTTCTATAAAATGACTCTTTCGATAAATGGATTTTGGCTGTGAAGGGTTTTATTAAATGCATAGTCGCTTCTGAGCAATTTGGTGCATTTTATGGCTTTTGTATTCCCTTCTAAATGTAAAGATTTGTGTGGTCCTTTTGTCTTACAGCGTTCCATGTGGAACCCAGGGAGCCTGAAGGAGGCTGTGAAAGCTAGTGGAATGATTCCCTGTGTAGCTGAAACTATGTAAGTATTAGATGTTTGCTTACAAGATCACTCGCCCAGCATCAACTATTAGAGCAGCGATTGCTTCTGGTTAGACAGTTGCAATGATCCTCTTGTGCCTCCCCGATGGAAAGCTGCATGTATCTGTTCAGAGCCGGAAAAAGATGGGGCACCTGTGATACTGTTCCCTACCCTCAGCTGTTTTAGAATCTGTCCTGTACACTAAAAGGTAAATAATGCATAGTGAAATTCTGTAAAGTTCTTACTGACTCTCCCCAAGTGTTTGCCAAAAGTTGAGACTTAGTTAAGTTCTAGCAATGTTGTCTTTGCCTTAGCTAATGAACTGCTGCTTGGGAAGGGATTTAATGGTTGGCTGAGCTGTGTCCCCTTTTGTTTCCTAAACTTGTCTTTGAGGCGTTCTTGAATGTATGGGTTTTTTCTTTCCCTTCTCTCTCGATGTTTTCTGTGTTTTGAAACTCATTGTAAATACCGTCTGATGCAACACTTTATTAAACGGCATAATGCTTGTCTGTGTTTTGTTATTCTCTGGACATATCCAATAATTTCTATTACTACAATAACGTCAGTCATTAAAGAAAAATACAGGGTTACTTAAATATCTCCTTTGCTTCTTCTCGCCTCCTGCCAGCTCTCCCCCACTTCAGTTCTGCTGTTTTCAATTGTGCCATGGTGTGCTTGTAAGACAGAGAATTATTACTGAGTCACTTTGTTTTGCTCCCTTTAAATCCTGGGTTACATGTGATCTGGTCACTTGAAAATGGAGAAAGACTAATTTCCTTACAGCACTTAAAAAACCCCACCCCCCAAAAAAACCACCACCAAGCATTAGGAAGGTCTTTCCAATCTTCTCTAGGTTTTCTGTTTCATGTATTGGGCAATACGGTTCTGCTCATCCTTTGTTCTTAGAGGGTGGCTTTCCTTTAACTGGCTGTATTCACCAGCACTGGTCTTCCTGTGTTTCCAGTTGCTTACTCCCTTCTCAAAAGGACCAGAGAACATGATTTTCGATCTCTGCTTTGCAGTTCCTGTTATGTGGAAGGTGGCCTCATGGGCATCTTGGTGATTCATATTTACTGTAGGTTATTGCTCAATACTTGTCTGAGTAATCAGACTTCTTTGGGAGTACTGCATCCTGTAGCCCTGAGTACGTTCCAACCTTAGCCCTGAATTTTGATCCGTTTTAGTAGAATGGCAAAACTAGTGGTCAGCGCTGCCGTTTGTGTCTCACTGTTATGTTGTACAAGCCTGTTGCAGTAATTTTGCTCTTGGGAATTGATCCTTTTGGGAGTAGGTGCTTTGCCACCAATGCAGTATAACCTTTGGGTACCCGAGAACTTTATACTTGTAGTTCCCGATCCAGCTGGGAGCAATATCTCTGCACGTCCTTGTGCTCACTTAACTGTAGTCGGCATGATCCAGCTGTGACATTTGCTTTGCTCTACAGTTAAATGAGTAGCGCTGTTCACTTTCCTGAGAGTGCTTTTTCATTCTGCTTGAACACCGAGTTCAGTGCAGCTCCTGATGCTGCAATTGGATCCTCTCTCCAGCCTTCCTTAACGAAAGAGCCGAGTTCTCCCACTTGTTTCTATCTCCTTCCGAGGCTCTTGTTCCTTTCATGCCTTGAAACCTGAGTCATGTAGGAAGCGGAGGTGACTAGTAAGTGAAGTGGATCCAGCTCAGTGAAGGCATTTTATAAAAGGGTAACTGATGGAGCGCCAAAAGACTTTTACAAAACCAGATACGTGCACAAACTGCCAGCGGATGCAGTCTGACTTTTTTTTTTTCCCCAAGCTGGTTTTGCTATTTTTGGGGTAGAATGCTTCAAAGTATCTGGCACGTGGCATCAAGTTTCACGTAGTAGAAAAGTGAGGAACTGCAGCAACTGTACTTCAGTATCTTCTAGTGTTTGTTCATAGCGAGTAGGATCGTGCTCTGAAAACCTCCTCGGCAGGGAGGAGGAAGGCAGAACTCGGTTGCGGCAGGGAAGAGCAGTGCTAGCGGAGCCCAGGCAGCGGCCGTGCGGGAGCAGCAGCCGGCTCCTTGTCGGGCAGGTAGGCAGGCTGGAGTACAGCAAACGTGTGGGAGAGGGGTACGCTGCGGGGGACGCGGTTAACTTGCGCTCTGTGGGTTAATGTTACTCTGCTCTCCAGGGGTTTTCGGAAACAGCTGTTGGGGACGCTTCCTCACGTACAGGTGTTTAATAGTGCTGGCTGAGCTGCCCACTGTGTTGTAATGCTGTCTTTTCATGACAGCAAATGACAATAAACCCTGTCTGTTTCATCGTACTGGTGATGTCACTGCGTAGACCTGAATATTAGATTGTTATCATTAATACAGGCTGTGGCTTAGGAAGCATGGCAGCATGAATCACTTCCGTTAGGAAAATTTATGGACAGAGTATGTAAGTTAGTCTTGCAAACTGTCATCTTTTTTTTTTAAACTTTAAATTGGGATTCCTGGAGTGAATTGGATTCATCTCTGTCCATTTTGCTGCGTGTGATTTGACTACTACCAGCTACTTCAGATGAAAGTACCATTCACTAATGGGCAGCTGTTCTTCAACCTGCATGTAGGGAAAAGCTGTGCCGAATCCCCAGCAGCTAATAATTGCTGTTGTGTTTGAGCAGAGAGTTTTATAAACTTTAAACTCTAATACTAGTTTTTACTCAGGATTTTTTTAATTCTGTTCCTTTACTTGCATGCTTCTCTCTGAAGAAAAACTTAGCCAAAGTAGTGCTAGCTGCCTTTGAGAAAACCTGATGGAAGAACAAGAATTAGTGTAGATTGAGCATTTGAATTCTGTTGAATTTTAAGTGGGGGGGGGGTGGGCGGGCGGAGGGCTGGTATCTGGTAGTTAATCACTAAGCAGTAATTTACACTGCCTAATAATATCCTGTTTGTTTTGGTGTAATGAAAAAATGACTGGTGTAGACTGGAGAAGACGCTGTTGCTCAGATGCATGGCAGCACGGGAACCAGTGCCAGGCTGTACTCTGCAGTTCACAAAGAACTGTGGAGTACTAAGGACCAGTGAAATTGTCTTTTGGGTTCTTTATGTGGAAATGCATAGTTTAATGAATCCTTTAAAATACAAATGAATAAGAAATTATTCTTGAATACATTACTTGCTTATAAAAATCATGCTACAAAGTTCATCTTTAAAGCAGTTTGATGAAAGGATGTATCAGATGTTTGTTCATTCTGCTGCTTAAAAATAGGTTTTGGTTAGTTTTGTTTACGAAACTGCATACGTGCTGTTTTGCCAAGACAGGTATAATGGCTGAGAGAAGATTTATGTTTGTAATCCTCATTGCTGGAGAATTCATCTGTACTTGGTGCTGCCGTTCCAAGTTGGTTTACAGCTTAAAGCGAGGGTTCGGTCCCAGAAGAGCTTTACCCAAGAAAGAATACAGAAGAACTGACATGACGTCTATTTTATTTCTTCATTTTTAATTTTTATCTCTTCTTTCTTGTTCTAATTCTGTAACCTGGAAGCAGTAAACAAAGACAAGACAAACCCAATTTTTATGTTTGAGGCTTTTGCCTAACTGACAGTGGAGATGAAATGCAAATAAGTGGGTAAAGGAGGAATATGATAAGCAATTGCTTTCTTGGAGTTGGTGTTTCTGAGAAATGGACTATCCACGGTGTGGCTGCATGCTGATAGGATAGTGTCAGAGCGTTAGTTTGGTTTTAATAGGGAAAATTTAAGAACCCTTTTCTGTGGGTAAAATATCTTTTCCAAATATGCAAGGCTTTAACATTGTGATTTATAAAACCAGAGTATGATGAAATCATTTGGGCATTTTAATTTTGATTTTTTAAAAAAATGGAACTGGAATTACTACTTCTTATCTGCATGTGCGTCTGTCTGAAAAAGTTTCATTAAAAAGGCCCCCTCCCCCTGTCTGTCTTGTTACCTGAAGGGAGGAGCCCACTTGAAACAGTAATTCCTAAACACCATCTTGCATGAAAAGTGAGTGTTTCCTCCTTTCTGCAAACACGCTCTGTGTATGTTCTAAGAGCAAAAATCTAGATTCCAAACTCTGTTTAAAAAAACCAAACCCACAACTCCCCCCGCCCCCCCCCCAAACCCCCAAACAAACCAAAAACCCCACCAAATCCACCAACCCCCCTTTTGCCCACTTGCTGAAGGTACAGTCTAAACCTAATGCTTAGGTCTCTGCCAGGTTGTCCCATCAGTGTCCCCGTCCCCCCCCCTACTGCTTTGTCTCAGTGTTTTATATTCCACATATAAAATGTGGGTATACTTTTAAAAACCATTTCCTTTAAAATATTTCTGGGTTAGAGTAGTCTGTCTTGATGAAGCCTGTACATGAATCAACCTCTTTGTAACCTATGTTACAGTAAGAATTTTAGGAATTTCCTTTATTAGGACCCGTTAGTATACTGCAGCCACTGAGTGAGCTGCATTGATTTCTAGGTAAAACAGCCTGAAGTTGCCTGAAATTTATGGCATATGCCAACCTTCTGTACACTACCCCTTTTCAGTACGCAAAACTTAAATATCCTGAAGTTGGGCTCTTACTGGCAAGTGTTATCCCACATTTAATACTTACGATATTCTTTGTGGAGAAACAGCAATTTGACTCTGAAACTGTTTTTCAGGTTAGTTAACTGCCGCTAATGGCATGGTGAGATGTGTTGAAGAGCAGCTGCGAGGGTGTCCGACGGCAAGGGGACCGCTCTAGAAGCTGGGCTTGCAACATCATGGGCCAGTGTGTCACGAAGTGCAAGAATCCTTCTTCTACCCTTGGCAGCAAAAATGGGGAAAGGGAATCTGGCAGCAAGTCGCACAGTAAGAGGAGTGCAGTCCACAAAGATGACCATGGTTCAGCTTGCGGGAAGTCTTCAGGAGATATACTTGTGAACGGGACAAAGAAAACGGACGCTGCTGTAGAGTCTAGTCAGCCTCCAACGTTTTCTGGAGATACAAAGAAAGACTCTGTTTCCAGCGCAGAAGAATCTTCGCTCCAAAGGATCGGGGAGTTATTTAGGAGGTATAAGGATGAACGGGAAGATGCCATACTGGAAGAAGGAATGGAACGATTTTGCAATGACCTCTGTGTTGATCCCACTGAATTTAAAGTGCTAGTTTTGGCTTGGAAATTCCAGGCTGCTACCATGTGCAAATTTACAAGGTTAGTTCTTGTAGAACTTGTAATTATTTTCATATGTTAAAGTGTATCCTGTCATCTGTCCTGTGATCTATATGTTGGAGAGGCAGCCTCATTAGCTTCACTTACTTATTTCTTCTAACACTTGCATTTTGATCAAATTAATTCCTACCACTGCAGAAGGTAAGCTTTGTATTGCCCTCTTTTCTCCTTCCCCTCACAGTGGGTTTTAGAACCAAAAATGTGGTTTTAGACATTATGCTGCTAATGATGAACAGTGTAGTGAGATTCTGTAGACATTAATTTATTCTTGATTTACCAAAAGCAGTTTTACTGTGTCCACCATTATCTTGATGATGAGATTGGACACTGAAATTAATTTTCTCTTTAAAGTAATGTGAGATTCCTTAGTAATTGCTACCAACTCTGTTGTCATTCTGTGAAAGAATGACAGACTGCTTCCTAAGAATTGTTCCTGCCCAGCCGGTGCCACACTTAATGTCTCTTTTCACGAGTAATCCTGTTAAAGCATAGAGAAGGAAGGAAATGCAAGGTTTTTGCAAGGTTTATACAAGTGATGGGTATTTAAAGTGCTGTCTGTCCTTCTGCACAAGGGGGTCAGCACGTGTGATACTACAGAAAATGACAGAACAGCTAAAACTTACTAGCAAAAAACCCTCCAAAACCACAACAGCCCCCCCAACTTGAGTATCTATCAATGTCCAGGTAAGAGCAATTAAAGACTTCCTACAGGGACTTGCTGAGCGAGAATGATTTTTTTTTTTTTTTTTTTTAAATTTTTGGTCTATCTAGATTGGTTTGAGTAATGCTACCTCTTTTTACTTGGTTAATAACTTACAAAATTACTTTGGTGTTCTGAGCCTTGAACCAAGCCTCTGCTGCGCACTGATCGCAGATAGCTTCTCCTGCATCTTCAGAGGCTTTGTGAGTGTGGGGGTGTGTCAAATGGAGGAGTTACTCTGGAATGCAGGTGTGGATTTACTGGAGACTGACGGCGCAGGTATTTGCTAATATGGTAAAGGAATTGCAAGTAGTGTCTGTGATTCTGCACAGCCACCGTGAGTTTTATTAACACCCTTTTGACTTTCTTGGAGAGAGGGCAAATCTAGTGGCAAGAGCTTACCTTTGGTTAATGGCACGCTCCATGATACGGGTGCTGATCGACTTCTTCCATCAAGGAAAGCAGTGTGGTCTTGTGTTCTCCTGAGTGCTGCCCTGTCTCCTCTCTTCCCTCCAGCCCGTCCCGCGTCAGAGTCTGCTGGGTTTGGTTAATATTGGTTGGTTGTGAGCATTAGAGAAATCGCAGCTAACCATCTATCTACCCGCTTGGCCAGATTATTAGTAGGCGAATTAGTATAGGGCTGGTGCTTCGAGCAGCGTTTATACATTGCGTTGTAGCCTGTGTTGTGTGATGCCGTGCTCTCTTCCACTCTCTTGGCAGGTGCCTTTGACTGTCGCCGTTGGCACCCTTTTTATTTTGCAGGCTGGAAGAGCAACGAAAAACCACAGGAAAGCCACCAGTGAACTGCTCTGTCCTTTGAGAACAGCTTGCCCAGAGCATGGGCATTTAGACATGGGCAATATCAAATCAAGCTTCAGTGCATAAAAGTGGTGTTTTCAAACATTTGGCATTTCTTCTGTGGTAAATTTTATTCATTTTTTAATGTGGAAGGCACTGGATACGGTAGTATGGAATAGTCAGAAAGCCAGACAGCAAAATCTCTTTCAAATGCTAACTGTGCCCCAGCAGATCTGAGTGGTGTCTGTGGCTCCCCGAGCCGTGAGAAACTTCTTGGAAACGTCTCCCCTTCCAGTAGCTCCCATTGCCAAGATCTTTGTGCCGCCTGGGCTGAGAGCGCACCTTGTCCTGTCCAGATAACCCTCTTCCGATTTGGCCTAGCTGAACGGAGGTGGGAAGCGTTCCGTGCATGAGGTCGGTGGGAAGCGCTCGCACTAATTTCTCTTCTCTTGCTTAATAGGAAGGAGTTTTTTGAAGGCTGCAAAGCAATAAACGCGGACAGCATTGACGGCATTTGTGCAAGGTTCCCCAGCCTCTTAAATGAAGCCAAGCAGGAAGATAAATTCAAGGATCTCTATCGTTTCACCTTCCAGTTCGGCCTGGACTCTGAAGAAGGACAGAGGTCGCTACATCGGGAAATAGCCATTGCCCTTTGGAAATTAGTCTTCACCCAAAACAAGCCCCCCATTTTGGACCAGTGGTTACACTTCCTAACCGAGAACCCCTCAGGAATCAAGGGAATCTCCCGGGACACGTGGAACATGTTTCTAAATTTTACTCAGGTGATTGGACCGGACCTTAGCAACTACAGCGAGGACGAGGCCTGGCCGAGTCTCTTCGATACCTTTGTGGAGTGGGAAATGGAGCGAAGGAAAAAGGAAGAGGAAACCAAATGTATTACGTCTTCGGACACAGAGGGCCTGTGTGTGGAGGAACAGACTTAGCGGCGTCGAAGCAGCAGTGACGAAAGCAACCTGTTGCCCTTCATGAAATGTAAACTCTGGATGTTTCTGGAAATTACCGAGGCTCCAGATTTTTCTACTTTACACCTTTTTCTGCCTTGTCTTTGAAAGGGCTCTAAAATGCTGTATCATGTTTTAGGCACTTTCTTAATTTTGGTTATTCCTTTTACTCTTGCCCTGAAATGTTTGACCCTGGCTACAAGTTAAGCGTTTTTGGGGTTTTTTTAAGACTTCAGATTAGTATAAGTAAGTCTGATATTTCTTGCACAATGTAGATCTTTTTAGTTAGGTTAAATTAACATTGCTAAATTATACAGTGCCAGATTAAGTTTTTCATACGACATCTGTCAGGGCAGGTCTGTACTGTGTGTAGTGCTGTTTACATTGTTGAAATTTTAGGCTGTAATAATTTTAAAGTTTTATACCAAGATGAACAACAGTGTTAACTGTTAACTATAAATGCATTAATCTCCCCGGTAATAAGGCTCCAAAAAACAACATAAGCAACAGCTTTTTGTAATATGGCTAATTCCCATTTTAAGCTAACTCTTAGTGAATGAGTCCAGGTCATTCCTTTTTTTGGAGTTTCAAACTAAATGTTGGGATTGTTTTATAAAATTACTGTACCTGTCAGTCAACTGAGTGGTAGATGACGATTTGTATCTAAATCTCTTACACATCATGTAATAAAAGAGCAGTACTACCTCAGTTTTATTGAAAGTGGACTTCTTGATGGACTTCCATTTTCTCTGGAAGTTGTATTTTTGTGGTTACATGAGAATATTTTTACTTGACTAAAAGAACCAAAGGTTCTGCTTCTTAAGTTTGCTAAACATTGACAGAAGCAACACACAAACCCTAAGTCTTCAAGGAAAACTGTGGTATAATTCTGCTTTAATTTGTTTGATTTATACCTAAAGTATTATCTTACTTGTCTGGCAAGCACAGTACTTCTATGTAAGGAACTATCTTTTGCATTAATCTTGATGAACCAATTTTTTAAAGCCTATGTTTAATTGCTAAATCGCAGTTAATACTCCACACTTGCTGGAGCAACAATATCGGCATCTGATGACAAAGTGAATTCTTAATGTGTTCTTAATGACAACAGTGTAGATGAGTCATTTTTAGACTGATTTGATAATATTTGGATAGGAGTCAATTTATTATTTTACAATACCTGTATTCGGACTATTTGCCTGTTGAAACTGTTGTGACTTAAAGGGAGTTTTATTAACACTGGTTGAAACTTTTTTGGTTATTGATGCTACCTTTTTTAATTTTAGTATGTCAACTTTTTTACACCTTTTGGTAAAAGGGATGATTGCCAAGGCTTTCTATAGAGCTAAGTACTGGCTTAATGAATTTGATACACTTCCATTACACACCTCTTATTTTCAGAGTTGCATTTCAGGATCATCAAACGGCTTCAATTAAAAAAAAAACAAACCAAAACAAAAAAAACCTGGACAGTCATCCACACATCTAATGGCTTTTGTGATATAAGGGTTTTAAAGCTAAAGGGAAAGAGATTTTAAGTGGTGAGGTTGTCGCTGGAGCCAAGGTGGCATGCTTTGCACAGAGAGGAGGAGGATCTGCCTGAATTCTGTCACTGGCTTTGCTGGTGCGCAGCCTATGCAATAGCTTGGGTCTGAGATCATAATTCACTAACAAAATGTGGGTATTGAAAACTGTTTAAAACAATCCCACAAGCCACATATAGCATCTCTTTCATCTAATAAAAGGAGAGTTTGGTCCATGCTGCTTCTGCAGGCTCTTGCTGGAAGACACGTTAAGCTGTGGAAAACCAATGTAGTTGTTCTAGATGCAGCTGAGTCTGTCCCTTTGCAGGAGGGGAGCCCTGAACTTGCTGTATTATAGGTAAATATACCCAAAGCTTTGTCCTTGCTACTATAACCTTCCGAGCTACCATGGCGCGAGCACTGTTTGGCAGCAAAACCTTATTCTGATTTGGTGAGCAAAGCAGGCCAGAGCACTTGTGCTGGTATAATTGAATTTATGGGGAGACTTTTGCTGGTGCTGTTATTTTAAAAAAAGAAAAACATTCCCCAACAGGGGCTGCTTTGTTACCAAAAGTTCCAAATGGAGATTGATTAGATAGTAAATGAAGACTCTGTTTGTAAGTTTGAGACTGCTAATTCATTCAGCTATTAAATGCTTTGTTCATCCCTTTTTTTTTTAATTCCTAAAGGGAATTTAAAAATGTCCAGAGTGTGAAAACTACCTATTCAAATAGCCAGTGCATAGACAGGCACACAAAATCGTGGCAGTGGCTGCTACTGATTTATACGCTGAACTGCAGCAGCTCCGAAGGATGAGGGATCGAGCTCTTTAAGGAAGGCGTTTATCTTGTGGTCTGAATGTGGATTGCAGCGAGGAAATCAATTTGTGGCACATCAAGGCTTAGCCCATTTTAGCGCATCAAATGTAATACAGCTTCTTTTTAAACATGGTGGTGGTGAATGTACAGGGAAGGGAAAATCTTATTTCCTGTTAGGGCAAGGACATACAGTTCTCAGCGGCACAAGTCCCGTGCTTTCAGTACGAGAGGACAGCCTTGCTCTCGTTCTGCCGCTTTCAGCCTAGCAGGAGCAGCTCCACCCGTTGGGTAGAATACTTGCAAAAATAGCCAAATGATCTACCTAGCAAAGTACCATTTATTTTTAGCCTAACTTCAGTTTTTTAATTACCATTTACAGAATGCAAGACAGACCTGTATCAGTTTTAAACTCCTGAACCAGGAGCTGAAGGTGCAACTCTTTGGCAGTGCTGAAAGTGAGAGGGCGTCGGACCTTCCCTTGGATTGCCGGGTAGTTTTATGATCCTAAGCGAGAATAGACCGTACGCTGCAGTGCTGGTGTGGGAGTGGGGGTTTGTACCTGTTTCTGAGAGTCTGTAACAATATTGGAGCCTCCGAAAATATGCTTGTTTAATGGTTAAACTGTGAATATCTGTGGAACAGGCCAAATACATTCATTCTTCATTTTTATATAATTTTAATCTTTATTGTGTAGGGCACAGGATGTAGTACACAGTGATGCTGATGAAATCCTTGAAAACTTTGCAACTATTTTTTTTTTTGAGTATGCATTAGAAAACTTGATGCATGTAGTGAATCTGCTCCAACCTGGGATAAATAACTATAGAGATAGTTTTAGTAATATACTGGAAAACTGGTCTGACATCCGCACTCTGTGGCATTTTATTGCCTTCCCTTACACGCAAAGAAATACAACTCCTGTAAATGTTACTCCCAAGTAATAAAACGCTGCTCACCTGCACCATATTATAGTTTGCAACACCTTTAAAATTTGGCTCCCAGGTCAATTGGAGGCTTAGTTGTGCTAATTTTGACTTGTGTGGGTGCGTTTCTGAGGTCAAAGACTATTTATTGATTCAGATAAGGATTTGAAGGATTCTGCCCATAGCTGGCCGTAAAACATGACTGAGGAAACTAACTGAAATTGAACGATGAATTGTGAGTTTACTTGCTGCTGGTGCTATTCTATGTGGAGAATTATAGCTTTTTAATACTGTGCAATCGCAATGAAAGAACCACAGGAAAAATATGAAGGTGTGGCAGGTGGCATAAAATCAGGTAGTTGAAACCTGTGGCAGTTTGGTCCGCCCAGGGTGAGCGCTGGCTTCCCCGGGCTGGCACGGCAGGTCCGCTCATGAGTCGGCCTCTGAACCACCATAGCTTTTCAGCCAGGCACGTTTAAGAGCACGCCAGGAGCCCACCCTGCTCTGCTGACGAGTGGGTGACTTGGGGTTGGTTGCAAATAGATGCAGCCCCCCTTCCTGAGGGCAGCGTGGCTGTCAGGTGGGGGGTTCCGAGCGCTGTGGGCGGCAGCAGCTTTGCCTCTGCGGCTGTTACTTCACTCCTTGCGTGTCCGTCAGAGCCTGAAGAACCCACGGATCCCAGGACAGGTGGTAGCCTGTCGCCTGTGGTTCCCAGACACGGCTATGCACTGACCAGTGACCTTAGTATTTGCATGACACTGTCAACACAAGTATCTTCCTTACAGTTCTAAGCCTTGTTTCCAAAAAAACAACCCCAGCAAAGTTAAAGAAACACCATGTAGTTAAATAGCCACCTCAGTCATGAGGTAATTTGTTGGCTGAGGTTACATCATTCCCATTCATTGGAAAATAATAGTCATTGTGAGTTTCTGGGTCTTGCAGCCTTGTGTTCTGCAGTGTGATCCTTTTTTAGAAGATCCTCGGTGAATTGGGCACCCAGTTCTTCCCCTGAGCTCACTCTGCTCGAAACGTGTGCGTGTGAATTTAGCCTTTCATATTGAAAAGGAAGATGCTTAACCTGAAACTCAAAATTCTTCAGGGTAGTGTTTCAATATACAGCAAAACATAAATATTTTTTCAAATAAGTATTGAAAGCTAAGTACTTAAATTTTGTTGTGTGCAAACAAAACCACCAGTGTTAAAATTTTCTCTCTGGACTATTGAAGATTGAATCTTTGGTTTTATATTGTCAACTGAAGTGAAATATGTGAGATTGTAAGACAGAAGGCTGTAACTCCTTCACCATGAAGTACATAGGTATCTCTACCTCTTGTTCTTAGACTTGAATAGTTTAAGGTTACCATCCTTTTCTCCCAGGATTTTATGCCTGGATGAGTAATCTATTTTTTTTAATTGACCCAAGTTAAGTATTATCTATTTGCCATGCCTTTTGGCATACTGCTTTTACTCTGCATGCAATTGACCCTTTGAAGGGGAGCCAAGTCAAGCTGCAAACAAAAGCGTCGGTCCTCCCGGGTGCTAGTTTTGGAGTGCAATAGAGTGACCGGCTGGAGCTACGCTGCACGTGGCTCAGGGGCTTTTGTCATCGTGCATCCTCTTCCCTGGTCAGGCTGCCTGTACTGGCAATAAATTGCAGATGGAGCAGCCGCTCCCCAGGAGGGAGCCATCAGCCTTTTCATTTGCCCTTGAAAAACTTTAGGAACCCACCTGATGCAGTGCCATGCATGTATTTTTCTTTTGATGAAAAATACTGTGTTTTGTTCCATGTTGGAGTCGCCCTGTAACACCCAGCAAAGATGGGAGCTGCAGAAGTGTAAAGGCTACACGCATCCTTTTCTTCCCTGAGGTCAGAATCTTGCTCAGGACAAAACCCTTACGCTTGAGCAAAGCTGGAGCATTCTCAGGTGTATTGGAGGTGCCCGAGTGGGTTCAGTGCTCAGTTGTATTCATTAATGCATTTAGGTGGCGTCTCTTTTTCATGGAACGCATCTGTGTCCCTTGGCTTCCTCCCCAAAGGAAACCGCAACACAATTGCTGTCGTGGCAAATCCCGAGCAGATGCTATGCGGTAGCAACTTGCTACAGGATTCTTCTTCCAGTTTGAGGGCTGCTTTCGGGGTGTGACCTCTTGCACTATCCGTGCGGGCACATATTTCAAGAGAACAGGGGGGGCGTGTGAGACAATAGGTAAAAGGAGCATGAACGTACTAGTCCTGCTAACAGCTTGCCTTAAATCACTGACGTTACAGCGGTTCCTCGCTTCTATTCCAATCCTCAGTCTTTCTGTAGTTAGGTGTTAAAATCCAACAGGTTCTGGAGGTTATACAACTTTTTTTTTATTTTTAAAAAGCTTCTCTCTTTGCGTAATTGCACTCTTCAGATAAGCCCTTTTTGGATAACGTGTTATTTCACACGCAGACAAAAAAAAAAAAATCCATCTCCGATGTTCTTGCTGTAAAGTTGTTGTTCCCCCCCCCAAAATTATATTTGGATTAAAGGTTGCCTACTGTTGAATCAGTGTTTACTTGAATGTTGCCATTTTATGCGGTTACAGCTGCTGACTCTTGCTCTTCTCTGGGCCCACAAGAGGGGAGATGGTGTGACCAGAGGTGGCAAACCTGCACAGAGGATCAGTGGAGCTGAGGGCTGGCTGCTGGTTTTGTACTCCCATATGTATTGCATATTAGAGGACTTCACAGAATACTGCTTCATTTTTTGAAGTTGTGACTTTTTAAGTCACACTAAACATAGTTATCTTAAAAATGTGCTTGCTTTCTTATCTGTAAGTTTAAAACAGTCTTTTAAAAAGGAGATGGGCTGGCAGGAGTGGCTGGAGGGCCTCGTGCTGGTAGTTGTTGAGTAACTCAAGTTCCAAGAGACATGGATGCAACTGGCAGGATTCGGCCCTGACCCAGCGCTACCGGGGTTTGTACTGGCTGGTCTTGAGGGCGTGAAGCAACCGCAAGTCCTTGACGGGCTGCTTGGAGGAGAAGGGTCAGCCCGGGAGGGCTAGTTGATGCAGCTGGATTTCTTGGAGTACTTGCTTGTGGATCTCGGCCCCAATTTAGCCTCAAGACACCCTTTATGGAAGGAATGCATTTTGATAGTGCGTTTGCTCCCAGAGAAGTAACTAATTCTAACTAAGGAACTAATGAGAGCACACCTTCGTGCGGCTTTCGTTGAATCGCATGTGAATGCAACTAGCTGATCACTCTCAGTTCCTCGGTAAACCAGCAAGGGTAGATAGGATCAAATCTGCCGTGCTTCGTGTCGGGAGTAGTTTTTGCCTTTTTGGACTTACCCAAGAGATATCCACATATGATCCAATTTTCTCACTCTGGGAAACGATGAATGTATTGCGTGTCGTGGAGCAGACCCGTGCTTCCTCTTTCAGACAGCAGTATCGCAAGTGCTGTGTAAATGTAATGCTTGAAAATAGCTGGAGTAAGTTCTGTTTCATGTAGGATCTTTTTTTTAAAGGGATGTGGCCAAATTTGAAACAATGATCTAGAGGAAAAATGGGAGAAGTTCAAGATGATGCATCTACTGAGTCCCATTTGGTTTGTAGTTTTACAATTACTGTTCTTCTAAGTTTGCTCACCGTTGTTGTCTGGAACAGAATGGAAACAGCATCTTCTAGAATGTGCAATCTAAGGCACAATGCAAATAGGTTGTAATAAGAAGGTTGTCTTTACTTGATAGCAATCCTGAGTGCAATGTTTTTGTCGTGTCCCTTTTGGAAGAAGAGCATTAAGTGCAGTCTGAGGTTTTTCTTTTCTTATAAGCAAAGCATTGGTTTGTCCATTACTGACTTCTTGTGGAATTTGTGCCAGATGTATATTAAATATTTTGGTGCTTTTTCTAATCCAAGCTGCCATTCATTTACCTGTGAGATTATTGTACTTCTGTATATTTAAATGACCAATTCCTTAAAGAAAAAAAAAAAAATCCTTTAGTCACAATGTATCCTGACTACTGTAGCTTTGTAAATGTTCCAAAGCTTCTGGGTTTCCTGTGTTCCAGTAAGGTCTGAGGGGAGGGAGGGGAACAGCTACAGAAATCTAATCCACTGGAAAGGGAACTTGCACGCTGTTCTGTGCATTGCTGAACAAATGAGTAACATTTGTGGTGTTTACATAATGACACGGTGGTGTTCACTTTTTTGTGCTCAAGCTTTGTACAAAATGTCTTATTTAAAGCTGAAGTCCTTTTTACATTTTCAATTAAAAGGGGACAAATTAATTATTTTTTCATGCCTATAAATAGGACTCTTGCTAGTTTTATTTGTCACCTCCAGAGTCTCTCCAGCAAGAATCCTGGATGCTTACTAAATCCTGCCTAGTCCTTGCAGGGAGGCGACCACCACATTTTTAAGTGCATGGAAGGAAAGCTGGCTGCTTTTTCTCAACTTTGCAGTGCAAGTGTCTACAACAAGGAGATGCTGGATGTGAACAGTCTTAAGAGGAGCACGTCTTTACGGAGGGATGAGTGCTGAGGTCAGTCTGCCGTTCACCCCCTTCCACTTTGCTGCCTGACCCGTGGTCTCTGCGGGGCCGGGCGAAGGGACTGACTCCCTTTCCCATTTTGTAGTAGCACTGACGTTGATGCTTATCCCAGTCTGCAATAGCTGCAGCTAAAGGGTGCCAGGCTCACTGGGAGTGGATGAAGTACCTTTGTAAAAGAAAAAAATTGGCTGTATTCATCTTGCTTAATAATAGATTTCATTTCAGGAGTTTTGGAGGCTTTAAATTTAGGTATGAAAGACACTGACTGAGCATTTACTCCCCGCTCACTAGTGCTGCCGCTGGGCTGGTGCTGCATTTGCCTTTCTCTCCCTTGCCTTTATTTTTGCCTCCTCCTCCACGCAGCAACTCCAACTTCTACTCCATAAGCTGCTCTTTGCTCAAGAGCCCAGCACAGTGAACTTGGGGTTGGAAATTAGGAGGGTGTATCAGCTGTATTTAATAATTTCTGGAATAATAACTTTTTCAACTTTATCTCAACCTATTCTAATTCATATCAAGAAATCCTTCATCTCCCATTCAAACCTTTGAACAAGTATTTTTCTTTTTTCTGAGTGCCGAAAGCTCTCCTAGGCGTCCTTGTGCTTGGAAATTCCGTAAGTTAACAGGAGATGCTCAAGCAGCCCTTGTTTTAGGTGGCGATGGCTGCAAAGCACAGGTCTGAAGCTGTCAGGTTGCAAATCACCTCATCCGGCTGCTGGTAGAGCACTGAGTCTTACTGCAACTCTGCGCTTCCAGCTCCCTGCTGAAAGCGGCGATGTGTGAAACGCGCACAGACGTGTGCCTGCCTTAAAATGGCCCTTGCCCCTCCCACAGCCACACTGTAACTTCTCCTTTTTCTTCTGTGTGTGAGGGGTGGTCAGAGAGGGAGGAGAAAGCGGAGATTTTCCAAGAAGTATGAATCACCAATTCCTCCTTTCCATGGACTAAGTACAGTACTTTCCCGGAAAGGAGGCAGCGACTCTGCTTCAGAGCTGGCACAGCACATTTCCAGAAATCCGCACAATTCCGGAGAACAGCTTTTAACCGCCGAGCAGCTGCTGCAGGTACTATGTTAAGGGCCTGCTGGTTTATGGCCTGCAACGTTTCAGTGAAGACAACCCAGCTGGTACGTCAGCCTCTGGCCATGAACGACTTGCCGAGCTGTGTCTTACAGGCCAATATTGATCGGCTTTTCTGCAACACCCCCCTGGTTTGCCCCCAGCCCTTCCTAAGCGCTTGCCCAGCTCACCCACTGCCGAGGAAAATTGCCACAGCAAGAAGGGTTAATGGAAAAGGTTCTGTGCTTTAAGATCTTTTGAATAGCTTTTATTTTTAGACTTTGTAAAAGATACAGAGTGAAAGCCTATTGTTCTTATGGTAAGAGATCTTTACAAAGACATCAATATTTAAAGTAATTAAAAAAATCTTAACAAAGACTTTGCTTTAAAACTTGGCAGTTTAACAAGCACTCCTCCCTCCGTCATCTTTTATTGCCATCAGACCAAGGCCAGATTGTGATCCGTGCGTGCTGCAACACAAACAAGAGGTGTGTTATTTCTGCTCGGGGTAGCCTTGATGCACAGAAGCTTGCTGGGCCAGTAGTGAGAAACCTGCAACCCTCAGGGTCAGCTCATTGAAAAATATTTTTTTTTCCACCCAGGAATTATTTGGCATTCTTTTTAATCAAGAAGCCTCCTCGGGACTGTCAGTCCTCTGGGAAACAGTAATACAGGAACCTCACTTGGCAAGAAACCTCTTCCAAGCCTGGGATGGAGCTCCCTTCCAACCCACTTGGCAGCCGGACAGGCGTGAGCCCAGGCTCTATGGGCTTCTGTAGGCTCCTTGTGGGATGCAAACTCCTGAATCCACCTGTTCTGCCAGTGGGATTCACACCCCTGGGTGATGCGAGACAACAGGCAAGCTTGTGCTAAGTGCGGCTAGTTTGAGATGGCCCTTGAAAAGTAAATTTGGATTTGCTGCGACCAGTGCATCTGCTGCAAGAGACACATGGCGCGGCCTGTAACTCCACAGCCATCCTCTCCTCAAACCTTTGCCGGGGGGCTGACAGGTCAGTGTGCAAAGTAACTGAGGTCATACAGTGGTGTAGAGAAGAGGCAAATGATTGCTCAGACATGTAAAACCTGACTCAGTTACAGCCCAGAAGACAGCAGCAGATGATCAAAGGACCACAGGCACTACTAAACTGCCCGCAGAGGTCAGCCCTCAGTTCAGGCCTCTCCCTGGCTGATTTAAACTGAGGCACTATTTGATACCAGCTTGTGCAAGAAACCATTTACACACAGCTATGTGCAATCAGCACTTCTCCGGTAAGGTAGGAATTGCTGCTGTCTCATTTTGTATGCTGTTGTTCTCTGGGGTAGGGGGAAAACACCTTAATGATCTTTACTGAGAAAGACAAATTATTTAAAAAACCCCACACACCTAAAAAAAATCTTTTTTTTTTTTTGAAGTTATTAGAAACTGAACAATTAGAGCAAGTCACGCCAAGAGCAGCCCTTGGCATGCAACCTTGCTGAAGCAGTTTGTCGCTGGCATTAAGCCTAAATATACTCTTGGCTTCAGATGCATCTCCCTTCTAGGGACACTGCTTAGTGCAGAGGATAATACAGCATCATGATTCTTCTCAGGAAGCTTTGCAAGTAAGAGAAGGGACCCTGGCCTGGCTGCCGAGCCAGGGAGAAGAGATGCTGCTGAGCAGCTCTGTCTCCCCGCTTCTATTTCAGGACATGTCTTCTGTCTCCACAAGGAATGGTACCCCTGCTGTTGAAGGGAAGCTGAAGAAAAGCAAGGGTAGATGTGACCTTTATCTGACTGTCTGAACAGTGACACAGTGAGGAAGACTGACAGAAAGACGACTGCTGAAGTGTGTACTCAAGAACCAGGGCCTTGCCTGGGAAAGACTTAACCTTTCTGGTTAATAATTAAGCAGTGAGTGACTGTGGCAGTTCAGGCCCCAGTGTCTGACATGCAGGAAGCCCACCCCACTGGAAGCATCCCTGATATTAGCGCTGAAGCCCAACTCAACTCTAGGACTTGCGCTTTCCTGTGTTCTTTTTTTCCAATTGTGTCCCCCACATGAGGACATGAACCACCTCCTTCAGCTATGGCTGAAGCACGTACATCAGGGCACCACACGACAACAACTGGTAGATGGTGCCTTGGCTGCAGCAGTTACGTGGTTTTTAAAAACCAAACAAAACCCCACCAAAACCACTCAAAAACTGGCTGCTGTGGAAACTCTGCTTGATTCTTTCATGGGCACATAAAACTTACCTCGCTGTCAATAGGGATGAAACATCCAACAGGGGAAGGGAGGTGAACTGAGAAGACCTGTATAAATAATCAACGCTGTGTACTTCAGCCTTGCTAATCTGGACCATCAGCCACATACGTGGTTTCAGCACTTGTGCTTGTTCTGGATCAGGCATGGCTTATGGGCAGAGCTTACTGTTCAGGTTTTATTCGCCTAACGTTAAAGTCAGACTGAGTAAGTACAACAGGTTCTTCAGGCCTTCTCTCAGGCTTTCACTTCCTTGTGCAGGGTTTTAATTTTTAATAGCTTAAGATAAAAAAAATATTTGGCTATGTATTTTCCTTGGCTCTTTGCAAATAGGTGGCAAGTTACCTGTTCATTCCAGGAAAGAGAACAACACACAGGGTGTTATTCTGCAGACTTCTATAAAGCTTTTTGATATGGTGGTCTAACTTCTTCACCTTTTTCCTTAGATCCTGCTCCTGCATGACAGAATATAAGCATTAAAATCCCCAAATCATCTGCAGATCTGCAGCAATCGCACTTAAAAGTGCGTGTGGCAAGACTGACCCCCGGGCAGTGTCAGGGACCGAACAGGTGAGGACAGCAGGGATTCTGTTACTGGCTGGCATGTGGCAGTGCAGTGCCTCAGCAGCAGGGAGAAGCACATGCCCTACTCAAATGGCACCGCAGCTTCCTCCAGTAAAAACGAGAGCTGCAACTGGAGCTGTTCTTTCCTGTACGGCTACACAACTACTCACCTCTCCCTCTGACTCCCATGCCACTTGCTACTACACCTGTACATTGCTCTGCCTGCTCTCAAATGGTAGGCTTCAGTTCCTGGGTTGCATCCCTCACTGCCCTGAGCAGCTGTGTGGGTTTTAAGGTTATACGGTACCCTGCACACATCACATTAGCTCACGTGATATTACCTCTCCAAACTGCCTTGTGGGAACTGATCCTTGGCAGCCTCCCTGCTCCAGCACAGGGAGACCCTGCTGTTACATGCAGCTCTGCACCTAGGTCTGCTCAAAGTTACCGCCCCTGGTTCCCAGTCGTACCTCCTCGCTAACTGCCACAAACATCAGCGTAGCCTTAAACTCACAGAGTCAGACAGTTGCTCCATTTTCTCATATAAGCTGTTTCCTCCTTGCTTCCTATTGCTGCGATTCATTTGCCAAATGCATCTCCAGAGGTGACCTGAAGCAAGAGCGCTCCTACTTCTTAGTTTGCTGCCCTTCACAGTCCATCCATTTATAACTTCAAGAGCTTCCACAGCACTCTGTGATTCCTGGAATTCTGAAACACAAAGAGCAGGGGAACGTGTTTTGGCAGCGATATTGCTGCCCTGTTCCTTGGCACCTGTAGGGTAGGGCTAAAGCAGCAGGAGGGAGATGGGAAACTGAAAACACTGCAGGAAGCAGATCCTCATTTTGCTGCAGGTAAACCTCAGACTACAGAAATGCCAGTTAACTGCAACAGCACTCATCCAGTTGTTCTCCTCACCTTTTTAAAGGTGATTACTTGTCTGTGTGAAGCTGCGCAGTAGCCAGCCATCACGTTGAGGTACTGGAGCCAATTTCTAAGTAAAGATGATTTTTTTTCCTTTTAAATATTTAGCTGTAAACTGTTCCTCCAAACAATACATGCTTTCACTGAAGTATTTTAAATACCATCACTTTGAGCACACATGGGCTTCAGTAGCTCTTGCTGTGTCTGTGCAAAGTCCCCAGGGCTGCTGAATGAGCTTATATGAAGGAAATAAGCAGACTGTATGTGAAGCTACTTACTGAGGAAACAGCAGTTCCTGTGCTTTCCACTCTGCAGATCCTTTGGCAGGAACAGTGTTTCCAGGCCTTTCAACTGGCTGAATTCTTCTTGCAAGTCTGTCTCTGTTAATGACTTCTTTAGACCCGCCACATAAATCACACCTTCGTTTTCTACATCCAGTTCTAGTTCCTTTATCAAAACATCACAGTCCAGCATTGCTGCAGTGACAGGTCTCTGAACCTGGAGTGGATTCAGCAGGAACAAGCACAGCACATCAGCCCAAGCAGCCCTGTGTTCTGAGCTGCTGTTTTAAATTATTTTTTCCCATTACCAAAAAAGTTCACAAGCTATTTTGAACACAAGCTCCCTTGAAAAAAATATGACTAACGAAGGCTAACTTAATTCCTCATGAAAAAGGAAGAGCAATCATGTTTGTAATGCAGAAACACTATAAAATTAAGAACCCCATACTTTGTATATGGCATTTTAACAAACACCCTGTTACTTGGCTCTTCCTTTTAAAGCTGCAGTTGGAGGTCAGAATGCTTTCTAATTCCCTTCTGCTGACAGGCAGAAAGGAAAAAAAAAGAAGGCCATAACCATTTCCTTTCTGCCAGTGGCCCTGAATTGTCCAGGGACAGGGAGACGGTAACAGCACAACCAGCCAGCATTTCCCCAGACGCTATGCTGTGAGTAGATGTTAAAAGAGACATAGTGGATGCTGTTCCCGTGCTCAACATGACTTAGACTTTTGCTGTTTGTGTTGTTTACCTTAATGCAGGATCCTGCTACCTCAGCTCCATTTAGGCTTTCCACAGCAAGCTGGGCAGCTTCCAGTACTTCGTATTGGATACAGACATAGGGCTTGAAACAGAACAGTAAGATACTTCAGGCTTATCAATAAGACACACTAGCCCTCCCTTTTTAAAAGTCAAGTCTCAATAAAGTTGTGTTTTTTGTTTCAAAAAATAGAATATAAAAAGGTTTTGGGGGCAATATATGTAACACTCCATATACTCCAGTTGTTAAAAACCACCTTCAATTAGCTCGTCAATTAATAACAGCTTTTTTTTTTTTTTTTTTTGGCCATTAAAGTCCTTGGCATAGCAGTTCTCTCGAGAGGGACAGAAAGCATCTCAGCTTCTCCAGTGCTCAAAGTCCTCTAGCTTGAACAGCACAGTTAAGCCACATGAGCTGTGTTTATTCTTGTCATTGTGTGGAGCAGCTTTTAGATACCTGGAATTGTTGTAGCTGATGACTAAACCACCAGAAAAAAACCCCAAACAGAGTAACCGGTATTTCAGTGGTTCTAATCCATATCTCTCCAAGAGCTTACTCGGGCCTTCCATGCCTGTCAGCAAGCTTAATGTGCTGAGCGCTCCTCACCTGGTATGTTTCAGTTACCACTGTAAGAGATTGGATTGGTCCACACCTCCCAAATTCTTTTTTCACAGACTTCAGGCAAAAGCTTTCTTCAAAAGGACCTGCGTAAATTGTCAGCATGTCAGTCAGCTTGCTTCTCACCTGTAGGAACACAGATTAGAGACGGAACTTCACAAAGCAAAGGAACTAACTGCTTGGTGCCTCCAGATAAATAACGTCCTTTTCCAAGCTCAGCAATGAATACTAGTCTCAAAAAAATAGTACCTTTTCACAAAGTCCAGCAAGAAGGTGAGATGCAATGTACTCTGGACCCAAACTGAACTGAATGATACTGAATGTGGACAGGGGAACATCTTCTAAGGCTCTCTGAAGAATCTAGAGGGAAAAGAGCGTACAAGGCTCAAAGAGGTACAAGACAATTGTACTGCAAAGGATCAGAAACAAAGCTATTGAAATTAATCCCCAACTTTAATTTTCATTATTGTCCAAGGAAGTCCTCAGGCAGAAATTCTTTAGTGAGTCATGAGAGGATGTAGAGGATCAAAGCTTATTTCCGAAATGTTAAAATGGATTTAGCTAACCTGGTATTAACACTATTGCTAACAGTACTGTCAGTCAGCTTTTTAAAATAGGACTCATCTACCCACCCCCAGAACAAGAACAACTCTGAACTACTTTGATGCTTGCTTAGACCAACCCACTCTAAGTCCATTCACCTGTTTGTTTGAAGTGCTCAGGTTACTCTGACACAGGCCAGAAGAGTCTAGTTCCTGTCTGCCCAAAAGGAGGGGTTTTTGGCCAGTCACCTGCAAGCAGTCTAGAAAGCTAGCAGAGAGAAGCAAGCTGTGAATCACAGTACTTATCAATATGGTGAATTAAAAGCTTTCAAGAAGTGCTTGTCAAAGAAAAATGATACAGTTCATGAAAGAAATCTGAAAGAAAGAATATTCTTGTCCTCAACATCAAAAAACCCCTAGAAAATGCTTTGTGAAATTAAAGATGCAACTTCTGAAAGTTTTTCAGTGCTATGCTACAATTACTTGTGTCTCTCTGAAGATCCCGATGGCTTCTGAAAAACGTAACACACTGCTTTTACTGAGGATTCAACTGAAGGAAACCCATGCATATTTGAGAATCTTATTACCATGGTTTGGATAAATGTGGAGGCTCATTCAGCTGCTTCTGGACCCTACATCTTTGTGGCTGTAATGCAGCTTTGTTCTGGGAGACCTCAGCCAGTTTTTCAGTTGTCAGAAGCATCTCCAAGTTTAGTTCTGCTACCTTGGGGAAGGAAGAAGATTAGTAGTTGGCTTTCATCTCAGCTAATTGTAGCTAACCAAAAAGCATGTGCTTTCTCTATGAGTCACCTAGGCACACTTCACAGTAGCGAACAAACACAGGCATTAATTTCTTGCCTTATTATCTTCTCTTGTCATTTTCAAGCATGCAGCACTCAAAGCAATCACCTCCAAAAAAGTTCTCTCAGAAATCAACAACACAAGCAAGAGACTCATAAAACCAGCTGAATCACCGCCACAACATACAAGGTCTCTCACTTCTTTCATCTGGAAAAATGACAGGCAGTCCTGTAGGCCAGAAATGTCTGAATCCTTCTTTACCCAATGCCCCCCTTCAAGATCAGCGGCAATGCTGATTCACGTCAGTGTCTGAGTACTGAAACACTGGCGATGCTCCAGGTTATTAAGATACCTGGATATATGCTGAAAGTAACAAGCTGTCAAAACTGAGGCTTCTATCACAGCTCCATTTTCTCTTTTAAATCAACAAGAGGACGGGCAGGAATGTTTTTTTTCCTTCATAAGCACTATAACTTGTACATTCTGCGATTAAGGACAGAAATCTTAATTAGATATAGCTACCTTTGCTGGTCCTTGCTCAATAAAGAATTGAGCTAATTCCAATGCAGCTCTAGCATCTTCTGCAGGATCATGCCCAAGCTTCTGTTCACACTGAATCTCCTTCCTAGGGCATCAAAATTAGGTGTACAGGCAGGTTATCTGTTTTTCCACACTGACCAACATCCTGTATTTTCTAAACTGGGTCCTTTTCGGGCAAAACAGCTTTCCCCTCTCCAAAAAGGATTTCAGTTCTGTGCAGCAGCATTCTTGTGAAATATTCCCAAAAGTTACTGCAAGAAATGTTTTTGCAATGTTGAGCAAAACACTGTTTACTGGGTTTGACAGAAGCAGTGCTAATACTTGGTACTCTGATGCATGACTATTTTGAATTTTACTTCTTCCTTGACCAATGACCCAACTCACAATTTGCACACAGACAGGGAAGCAACCTCCAACTCAGTGAAGTTTGGCGCTGCAGAGTATTAATATTCACTTTGTGAATGGTGAGAACTGTATCGCTAAGACATACTATCCAGTGGTAGCTAGTACACCGAGGAATGTGATTCAAGTCAGTAAATCATACTTTTACACATTAGCCGTTTTTCTTGCTAACTGCAACAGATCTCATTTGTGTGAGCCAGAGTGTCTTTGTTGCTCTACCATTCAATACACTGGTACTGCTACAGACACAGTTTTGCTAGGACTCAAATCTGTTTGGGTCACAGCGTCCCTGCTTGCTCAAAGACAAACCAATTTATTATGCTGCCTGATGTGTCAAGCAGGCAGTAAATTCTTCTTTACCATGTCTATTTGCACAGCCTATTCCTTTCTTTTGAATTTTAGTGAAAAAAAAGTAATTCTGATGCTACTATGACCCACCATGACAGTTTCAAATATTTCCCATGACAATACAGTAATAATCTTACCCTAAAACAGCTTTGGCTAGAAATTTTAGCTTAAATCTTCGACCTTCATTTCTGGCAAAAAGCAATGAAGTATCAATAACACTGGGATGGATCATCTGGAGGACAGAAAACATCACCAGTTTAATTTAAGAACAGCAGTCACAGAATTGGGCAGTAACACCATTGTTATCTGCGCCTCTGCCTTTTCATTTCAGTTGCCAGTTTCTCACTGATAGATAACTGGTCCACAACAAGAGAGCAGATGGGAATAATAAAACAGGCCCAACTCTCCTTTCTAACACCCTGTTGGGAAGACCTAGATTGGGTTAGAAAGATTAATTATGATTCAAGCATTTTAGGTTGGTTAAATTAAATATAGGAAAGACTTCAGTTCTTCCCTGTGATAGGGCTATCAAAAGCACCTGGCTGAAGCAGAGAGGTAAAGCTCCTGTTGCAACTGTATTTATGTCTGGAGAGACTCCTCCATTCCTTTTGGGTTCTGAACAGCCCCTTACAAGTTTTACAGAGGTAAGGAGAGTCTTTCTCTTTTAAATCCTTACAGTCATAAGGCTATTCATAATAAAAAGCAATTAACAAGTGTTCACTAATAAAAAGAGGAATTGTTTAGAGTTTTCAGGTCTAAAATGAGTATCACAGGGTTGGGAAAAATACTCTTAAAGGTGTACTCACTTCCAAAGCCTGAAGATCAGAATTTAGAGAATGACCCACCAACACTGCATCACGGGGAAGCATTTTTTTTAGTCTGGTTTGGATGTCTGGCAGTCTTGTTTTCACTGGAAGAAGCATTTTCTTTGTGATTCCTGAGAATCTTCAAAAAAAAAAAGTTGGATGAGGTAAAAGCAACACACTAGCAACAGCGCCTACTGGAGAATATTACAAGCAGGGCATGTAAAATATGAACTCAGTGAAACTAATGACAGAATGCTATTTACTGCTTTCTGTTCCAACCTAAGAGGATATACTGCAGGTATATTAAACTGCTCCAAGTGCTACTGTATCTGTTTCAAAAGTTTATCTCTCTCAAGTATAACTTATTCCTAAGTGATGCAGTTATTAGCGTCAGATAGCACGGGTAAGGAAACACTGCAAGACCGATGGTGGAAGGAGATGCTTCCAAGTAACCTGAGGGGACTGGCACGTCACCTCCTGGATAAAGCCGGGCAAAGTTTTGGAGGAGACAAGGCTTGAGTTTTGCCTCCTTTTGTTATAATCCCGAGCCCAGACCTAGAGGTGTGTGAAAGCTGATCAGCTGCTCTATTCAGTTTTTACAGATGAGCAAACTTACAGCCAGCAGTAAAGAGTAACTTGTACTGTGTATCATTAATCTGTAACAGAACTTTTCCTAGAACACTGCAGAATGATAATGCTCCTGCCTAGCCACATGGGCACTATGCAGCAGAGAGTGTATACATAATGTTGGTTATTCTAATCACATAGCAAGAACTGTATTCTTAGCACTGAATAAAATGCAGTAGTCATCTGTGCAAACCAAAGCCTTCTGAAAGGTCCTGTGTAATAGGTTTAATTTGAAAGGGTTGCAGCTCTTAAAGACGAAGAGATAAGAAACTTAAGTGCAAGTCACCTGGTGCGGTAGTTCACTACTGTGCTTTCAGGCTTGACTAGTTCATTCAAGAGGCATTGACCCTGTGCATCCACCAAAGAGACACGAGTGACTTCGTTCCCTTTTGCAGTCAGGCACTGTCAGGAAGAAGCAGAGGCAGTTGTTGAATCAGCACGATGCTGCCACTCAAAAACCTTAGCTAACATCTGCTTTGGCTGCAGCCAGCATCACTACTAAGGAGTTACTCAACTTAGAGATCTACCACTCATAGCTAGTTGTTTTATACTGTAGCATGCTTCATTTTGCTTGTTAAATGCCCACCATAAGCACAGAAAACACACAGGCAAGCACAACACAAAGAAAACCATTATAAAGAAGTGCTGATTTCACAGAATCAGGCTGTGCTCTGCACTGCAGAGCTGTCACTGAGAGCGTCTTCACCAGATAAGATGTACAATTTAAAAGCAGAGCCCAGGTTGTATCGTTAGTTACTCAATGCTGATGCTAAATAGGCACCTCTGCAAGGTCAAAACTCAGCTAAAGGAGGAATCTTCACCACAGCACGCTGTCAGAACTGTGATGGCTAAAGGAGAGATGTGTGATAGGGAAGTATCTTTCCTTTCCCAAACCTTGGCAAGGGCTGGGAGGAGGAATTCCACAGCAGTCTCGGGGGTTACTGCAGCATTGCTGATGGGCCTGGCAGATTCCGCTGCTGCTCTGACAGCCAACACAGAACTGAGCTCTCTGCTGCACTGCTCAAGATAATGTTTCTGTCTTGTCGCCAGAACCACTTTCTAAGTCCTTCCTATGGCTGCGTTAGCACTGGTACCATCAGTGAAGGGACTGGCAGCAGATACTAATATATCAGAAGTGGTTCAGCAAATACACAGGGTGCTTGGCTCACTTTGGAACAGCTGGTAGGAGATTGGTTGCTTAACTATATTTTGTAAGGCCACACACATTTATTTTTACCATTTCACAATCGAGACCAAAGAGGGGGCTGCTGTCCGTCCTCGGCTGATCACACTCTGTATATATATAGCCCTTAGATCCAGGGGAGCCTAGAATGAAAAGATACCCGTGAGTAACACACAGACCTCTCTCTTCTAAAACTCATCATATATCTTACATGACTAAACATATCACTAACTGTCAAACTTAAAAAACCAAACACAACAAAACAACCAAACAAAAGCCCTCAAAAACTCACCTTTTATGGGATAGTAATTTTTTTTCTGCTCTTCTAAAGTTAGAACATAGCTAGTAAGGCCTCGTTTTTTTTCTCCGTACTTCCGAATGATGGGATCACATTGCAAGTCTGAGCTTTTAGGAATACATTCACTGCTAGTGGAAGTCAAACCTGTAAAATACAGAAGCATCTGTCAAGCTCAGAGAGCACTCCCTACTTGCAGTCAGTTTTCGGCATTAGTATGCACACTAAGAGGCTACACCATTTCAAAGGAAAACACTACCTGGAACAATAAACTGGAGATACAGATAGATAGACAGACAGACAGATAGTCTATCTACCTGTCTGTCTGTCTGTCTCCAGTTTATTTTTACCTCTCTCTCCAGTTTTTATATGTATCACTTCAGTTTATATCTCATTTATTGTGTGTATATGTATACACACTATATACAGTATATATACATAATTATACACACACAATACTATATATAATGTATATAGTGTATATACAACATATATATATAAAATATACTTGATATTCAGGATACTTGAATCTTTTCCCAGTTCAGCTACTGACACTGCTGGCTGATTCAGAAGCAAGTCACATCACAAGTCTCTGTCCCACATTCCTTTCAGAAATAGAAAGAACAAACTTGCCTTGTAAGCATGACAACATAATCATCTGTTACTTCATGTAAGCTCTAAAAGAAGTTCTCTTTTTTTTTTCCCTACGTTCTCTGTGAAATTCTTTCCTGCAAGTATTATCAGGAGAAAATGTGCTCTATGTGTGGCTCACAAAGCAGCAAGCACTGAACTGACACCAGAATCCACAGCTGTATAAAGTTAAATTATCCTGTAGGTGATTCTCTGCAGATTGCACTTAAAAGAAAAATATACCTGACATCTCAGATCTGTGACTGTGCAGTAGGTTTACAGTCAGGATGCTAGAGGACTTTGTCAATACACTGAAAGTAACAGCTGTTCATTCTCCCATTTAGGACTTGAATTCAAGATTCTTTGTTACACTTCTAACAATTTCAGTGAAGTTCGCATTGTAGCCTCTTGCAGGTTTTGTACAAGCCTGTTGGATTACAATCACCTCTATAAAGAGCGTAAAAATAGGAAATCAGTTGTCAACACACTCATTCTTTACCTTGATTTGCCGCTCAGTATAACAAAGAAAACCAAGAAGAAATTAGTAACTACTTACCTTGAATCTAATTTATATCTCTGTATCTTTTATTAGATACATCTTAGAATAAAATAATCACAAAATGAGTAACGAAGCATCAAAATTTTGGATTAAACATGTTAAAAACTTTCTCTCTGCTTTTTGCATTTACTTGTGACAATAAGCCCAACAGAGAGTTACTAAACTATCTAGGTAACGTACTAGGGTAACTAGTCTCATAGTTTAAGCCATTGTATGCTTTCCTTTTGGTAAACAAATTTACCATAGCAGCACGCTGGGATTGCACAGGATGGAAAGTAATAAATGACTGTTGAAAGTGAATCCCTGTGGTTGAAAGAGATGATGCAAAACCAAGCAAGATACCTTGTGCAGTGTTTTGAGGTTTCAGCTTTGCTCCTTCTCCATACAGGCTGGCTAGGAAGTTAGCGGAAGGTGTTAACGCGAATCTCTGAAAGAAGAGATGTGTTAGAGATTTTGAAACAGATGCAGAAATATCAAGCAAATGAGATGTTTCTTGATCCCTAAACCAGCCAAATTTAGAGGAGGATGGATAAAGAAGTAGTGGAAATGTTTGCTGTTTTCCCAAGGAAAAAAAAAAAAAACCAAAACAAACCAACACAAACCAAACCTGTTTTAATGACAGACGACACAGGATTCTTTGTACTAAGGGACAGATTTGCCTTGCCTGATATGATCAAGAAGGCAAATGTCAAGACTTTCTTTGATAGAAACTAAAGCAAGTTCCAGACTTTCCAGTTAAGTTGTGATTTGCATTTGCTGCAGTTCAGGGAAAAATCTCTAGAAGTCTGAATCGAAGTGATTCTTTCTTTCTTCCTTCAAAAATGTTCCTTGTAACTCAGAAAATTAAAATAATTCTTTTAATAATCTTTTTGGGAAATGGGAGAAACTTGACATGAAGTGCAAATAGTAAAAGTGAGATTTTTCAACCAGTGGGAATAGCGTAACTATTGAGAGTCTCCTCACTCACTCAGAGTAAATTCCAAACTAACCGAGATACTTTTCATCTCATTGGCATCCTGAAGATGCTGGAAGCATAACAGTCAGAGGACTGAAACATCAGTACATGTTTCACCTGGTAAGGCTTTGAAGACATAAGTCTTGAAAACCTGTTTCTAATATCAAAGCCTTGGCCTTTGTTCTGAGCTGACAAAGGCTACAAATAGATCCCCTCATTAGCTTGCTGTGAGAGTCAAAGATGGCCACTTCCTATTGGAAAAAGCAATAATTTCACTGCAGCAATTAATCCTTGGGATATAGTTTCAGGACTAGCAGAAGTTTAGAAGATGGCAATACAGTTTGGGGACTTACATGCCGGAACACTTTTCTGAGGTGTTTGAACTGCAAATAGAATTTGTAGAAATGGAGTTGGCTCATTTCATGTAGAACAATAACCACAACCCCAGCCAGGTGGCTTTGGTGATAAATACGGCACCAGCTGCAGTTAAAAAAAAAAAAAAAAAAAAAAAAATCAAAGCAAAACAATTATCAAGCACTCTTAAAAACAAACTTGGAACCAGCCCAGCTTTTAAGTCAGTGAATGGCAAAATGCCAAATGGCTTCAATGAGAGGAGGCTTTATAGCTTATCTCAAACAGCCACATATTCCTGGAAGCAACATAATATGGGAGACAGAAAAAGAATGAGTTATAGCAAAATTCTGCTGCAGTACCATTTCAAGACATTTATACCTCATTTATATGCACTAGAATGTGAATACACGAGTAACTTCAGCTGTAGTGATGCAGTCTAGTGAATTAATGCATCAAAAAAGTTTTACAAAATCATTTTCTATTCACTACTAAAAATCTAAAGTGGCATCGTTTTTGCCTTGAGTTTCATTTCAAGATTCATTATATTTTACCATATTTTTGCCATCTGAGGTCATATACTCTCCTCAGCCTTTTCCTTCCATTGCTGAGAAGTTGCCCTGAAAAAGGGCAAAGAGACTAAAATGTTCTTCCCAAAACACTCTAGAACACTCTGTTTCAATCACATCTGACATGAAACATGTTAAGATTTTTCGTGCTGTGTTAGTATTTTTAACATGGTATGTCATTTCTCAGTGTGTGAAGTGTCTTCTGTTCCACAAAATTGTTTAGTTTTTGACAACTGCACGGAACAAAACTATGAAATGGTAGAATTTTCGTCAGAAGAGGAATTCTGGCCTCTGGCCAAGTCTAACAACAACTGTATCTACATAATACAGGTCGTCATTGTGGTAACTGCATTGCAAGGATTCCAAACCCAGCACGGCCAATATGCCTTTAGGTGGGCTTTCACAACACGTGAGGACACAAGACAGGGTTGATTCCCGAACGTGAATGTGTTATACCTGGGTTGTGTGGCATTGTGGCATTTTCCCAAAGCTGCATACTTGAACAACTCGTACAGTTGGTCATGGCTGATTTCGCAGTCCTCACCAAATAAAGCTGCTGACAAGCGAGATGACTTTTCCTGTAAAAAGGGAAATGCTAGTAAAGAAAGGTTTTATGTAATCACACAAGTTCATGGAAAATGAACTGAATTATATGGTAAAAGGAAACTATTTACTATTTGGATACAATTAACTACGTTTAAAGTAACTCTTCCACTCATTATGGGCAAAAGTTTCCTTTCAGATCACACTTTAACATTAAACTTACTATCAATATTTCAGTAACCCAGGTACTCTAACTTCAAAGATTTATTTAATAAAGATTAATGTAAGTAGATGTACATAGTAAGGGAAGTTATTTGATTTGCAGACACGATATTCTGCTCTCTCAACTGATTCACCCACTTGCTGTAGAGCTTTGGGCATTTATACAAGTGTTATATGTAGCCACTACATGTAAGGTTCTGCTGAAACCCATTTACCTCATTTACATTATGTGATCTGTTTTGGCAGATGGGTTTGCTGACCCTTGCAGGAAAAAAAAACGTTTCAGTAAAATCCAAGGAAACTGCAGGAAAAAAGCATTGAGTAGATGAGATGGAGTGGAAACTGTACACACAGTTCAACACAACAGTTCTTTAAGCCTAAATACACAAATTCTCCTAAAAGCTAATCAGCAAATAAACGCATGATTTTGGAGACCTCCACTGACCATACTTGTTTTTTACATGATGAAAAGAAATCACGGCATACAGGAGAGAAGAAAAAAGACCACAGAACACTACAGAATATCAAATCCCACAGGATAAATGACTAGCAGAAGTTGTGTTTTCCCCACCACGCTAACAAGCCTTGTGCTCATTAATTTTGACAGAGCCTGCCCAGAGGGATTGAGCTGGTGCACTTTTAAAGCCATTTGTCATTGGGTAAGACAGCTAAACAGAGGTGACAACCTTTGAGGTTCAAGTAGTTAAGAATCATCTGGTAATAATAACACAGGGTGGTGTAATTGCTAGCCCCTCATCTCTCATGCTAAGTTAGACAAATAAGTAATGACACCGTTGTTTTCGATACAGCCTAATTAAAGCTTTGCAAAAAAACCCCAACCAAACAGCAGAAGTTTCATTTCACCAAGCAAAGGCCACCTGCCAACCACAGGAATTTCAGTCTCTCATCAGGTACAAGACTCATCTCACAGGTCAGACACGCTACTCTTGTCCCATACTGGGCACTAAGTAAGTTGTAACCTGGGTGAGTAAGGTGTTACCATGAGGCTGAAACTTTGGGTTGATTTGCATCCTTCAGGTGTGAATGTCCTGAGCAGACACAATGCTCCTTTCAAGATCTACTTTGCTTAGGAAAAAATTGTATTGGAGAGTGTACTTATTTTTTAACAAAATACCTTAAATGTAAATGCCTAACACTCAAATTGAGTTCATTTTGATATTTCTTGGAGCAGAAACTAAGCCGTTACCTGTAGGTATTATCTTTAGCCAACCTTCAGTGACAAATGGTGTTCCTCAGGGGTCGGTGTTGGGACCGGTGCTGTTTAATGTCTTTGCTGGCGCCATGGGCAGTGGGATGGAGTGCACCCTCAGCAAGTTTGCTGACGACACCAAGCTGTGTGGTGCGGTCGACACGCTGGAGGGAAGGGATGCCATCCAGAGGGACCTTGACAGGCTTGAGAGGTGGGCCCGTGCGAACCTCATGAAGTTCAACAAGGCCAAATGCAAGGTCCTGCACATGGGTCAGGGCAATCCCAAGCACAAATACAGGCTGGGCAGAAAATGGATTGAGAGCAGCCCTGAGGAGAAGGACTTGGGGGTGTTGGTTGATGAAAAGCTGGACATGAACCAGCAATGCGCGTTTTCAGCCCAGAAAGCCAACCGTATCCTGGGCTGCATCAAAAGAAGCAGGACCTGCAGGTTGAGGGAGGTGATTCTCCCCCTCTACTCCGCTCTGGTGAGACCCCATCTGGAGTACTGCGTCCAGCTCTGGAGGCCTCAGCACAAGAAGGACATGGACCTGTTGGAGCGAGTCCAGAGGAGGGCCACAAAGATGATCAGAGGGCTGGAGCACCTCTCCTATGAAGACAGGCTGAGAGAGTTGGGCTTGTTCAGCCTGGAGAAGAGAAGGCTCTGGGGAGACCTTCTAGCAGCCTTCCAGTACCTAAAGGGGGCCTACAGGAAAGCTGGAGAGGGACTTTTGACAAGGGCATGTAGTGACAGGACAAGGGGTAATGGCTTTGAATGGAAAGAGGGTAGATTTAGATTAGGTAGAAGAAAGAAATTCTTCACTCTGAGGGTGGTGAGGCACTGGAAGAGGTTGCCCAGAGAAGCTGTGGATGCCCCATCCCTGGGAGTGTTCAAGGCCAGGCTGGATGGGGCTTTGAGCAGCCTGGTCTAGCAGAAGGTGTCGCTGCCCATGGTGGGGGGGTTGGAACTAGACGATCTTTAAGGTCTCTTCCAACCCAAACCATTCTATGATTCTGTTATCCTGTGATTCTAGCCAGACTACCAGTAAAACACTTTTTTTTCTGACTTTCCAGCATCCCAACGTGTGATGCAATAAACCTACCACAAAGATGGCTGTAAGAGAGAAATACCACACAGCACAGGCCTGCAGCGTTTTCCTCACAACAGCCACGCGCGCCCCGCTGCTCACCTCAGGGCCCTTGCCGCCGCCATCCGCCTTCCTCCTCTTCCGAGCTGCCTGCCGCCCCGCCGCGTCCTCACCGCCTCCGGCGGGCCTTTTGTACCCGTTTACGCAGACAGCCTTTGCCATGGCCTAGACAAAACCACCGCGGGGTGAGGGCGGCGCGGGGCGATGCCGCCCCGGCCCCTCACAGCGGGGTGACGGCCCGGGCTACCAGTCAGCCCCGGCCCCTCCGGGCCAGGCCCCAGCGCCTGCCCACCGCCGGGGCTCCCCGGGCAGCATCGGGAGAGGGGATCGCCCGCAGCCCTGACGCCGTGGAGCCGATCCCCGGCCGCCCCCTCCTCCCCCGGTCCTCCGAGGAGGGACCTCGGCCGCGGATCCCACCTCAGCCACGCCGGGCTCTCCGGCCACCACGCCGGCTCGGCACGCGGCTACCTGCGCCTGCCTGCGAGCAAGGCCAGAGCAGCCGATCCGCCGACAGTGCGGATGGGGGCGGGGCCGCTGCCGCCGGCGGGAGGTTTGAGACGTCCGCCGCGCCGCCAAGGCCGCTCCGGGGCTGAGGGCGGGGATGGCCACCAAGCGCCTGGCCAGGTGCGGGCCGCGGGGCCAGGCACCGGGGGGGATGAGCCCTCCCACTGGGGCCACTGAAGGGACGGGGAGGGGGGTGGTGGCGTCCGGGCGGGCGAGGCCCCGAGGGGGGCCGGGGCGCTGAGGGGGGGACCGGCAGCGGGGTGGGGGCGTCCGCCCGCCCCGGGCGCGGAGGGCAGGGTGAGGGCAGCCCCCTCAGCTCGGGGGATGCTGAGGCGGTGCCGGCGCCGCTGCCGTCCGCAGGCAGCTGGGGCTGGCGCGGAGCAGCGGGCGGGCGCGGAGCAGCGCGCAGGCGGCGGCGGGGCAGCGCTTCGGGTACCTGGTCGTCGTCGACTTCGAGGCCACGTGCTGGCGGGAGGCGGCGCGGCGCGGCCCCGAGATCAGTGAGTGCGGCGGGACGGGCTGCGCGGGCGCGGGGGGGGCCCGGCCCGGCGGTGCGGGCAGGCGCCGGGCGGCCGGACACCGAGCAGCAGCAGGGCGGAGCGGGCGGCCGGGGCTCCGGCGTGGGGACGGCAGGGGGCGGCTCCGGACGTCGTGTTCCCTTACGCAGTGTTCCTTCGAATTCGGCCCCAGTTTAACGCACATGGCGTAAATCCAGCGACAGCCTTAACCTTTCTGGCTTTGTGTTTTTGTTTTTCTCGTTTTGTTGTTGTCCCAGTCGAATTTCCAGCAGTCCTGCTGAACACTTCGACAGGAGAGATTGAATCTGAATTCCACACGTACGTCCAGCCCCAGGAGCATCCTATTCTCTCGGAATTTTGTACAGAACTAACTGGCATAACGCAGGTATAATTCCTATTTAGTATTATTTTACACCGGTATAATTGCTATTTACTGTTTTTTTAAACATGCCTTTAAACGGCTGAAGAGAAACAAATCTCAAATGAATTTCAGTGCATACTAACACATACATACTTCTTGTTCTGTTTCTTAAAGAACCAGGTTGATGAAGGGGTCCCTCTAAAAATTTGTTTATCACAGTTTTTGAAATGGATTCAAAAGATACAAAATGAGAAGAAAATTATATTCAGCTCAGATACTCCAAGTCATTCTACTTCAGAAGCAAAACCATGTACCTTTGTTACTTGGACAGGTAAATAAAATTTTCATTTGCTTTTTCTGTAAAATCATACACATAAAAAATGAACATTTGGTGGTGCTAGTGAGATTGCATCTTCACTTCTAGGGACCCAAAATCCTGTTACTAGGTATTAAAGATGTGCAATATTGGGATACGACAGAAAATACGAAATCCATCAAATCCTGATGTGTTCACTACATCTTTGTCTCCAGGGCCTGACATCATTACATTTTTCTGCTTTACATATTGTGAACTGTGTCACCATTCTTAATGTGTCTAAATGATCTGATGAGGTCTTTGGGATCGTTACCCATCATGAAGTCATTCTTTACTAACAATAAGCACTCGCTTATCCCGATAGCACGTTGCTGCAACCCTGGTGCTTTTCATGTACAAAGACTTCAATAGCCCGCGCTTCCTGTCCAGCAGTACAGGACGCTACTAGTATGCTGATGTTGTGTTCCTTTACGTAGATTTTAAGCCATGTTTACGTAGATTTTAGGCCAGTTCTTTAGTGATGGATTATTTGTGGGTTTTTTCTGTGCAGACTGGGACCTGGGTGTGTGTTTGCAGTACGAGTGTAAAAGGAAGCAGCTGCGAAAACCTGACATTTTAAATTCCTGGATTGATCTCAAAGCAACATACAGGGTGAGAAGATCGATAGACTGTGAAACATTTATACCCCTATTACCATCTCAAAGACTAACTGTATCTGAGGCTACAAGCCAATATTGTATGTTCCAGTGACTAGAGTAACCCATTTGTTTTCTTTCCACGTTGTTATTGCTCGATAACAAATTGCATGCCCTAGAACTGTGTGAATTTTAATAGAAATCTTAATGCCAGGAAAAGAACCTGGTGTTATTGTTGATAAATGAATGATAATCCTAGGATAATTTTTCCAGCTGCTCTTCCTTTCCTGACATCTTTTGCTCTGCTTGCTTCCTAACTTCCCTGGGCTTGTGTGCTCTTATTGCTGCCTTATATTGCTGCATAGAAAATAGTTATCGTCATCTGTTTAGAGGTACTTAAAGGTCTAGCATGTGAACTGTACTTGGACCAGAAAGTATATTCTGAACTGCATGAATAATACTGAAAAAATGAATGGATATTTTATTACATAGTCTACACTGCAACAGAGTTCTAACTCGGGGGCTAACAGCACCTAAGCGTACCTTCTGCCCCTGTGTAGTCAAGGAAGCTTTCAAAGGGTGATCCAGGAGGCTACCTGTCCTGACACTTGGAGCTTAGGCTCTTAGCCTAGGCAGCAGAATTAGGTCTCTCAAGATGAACAGTGTGAATGCTCCCCCTTTCTTGTGATCAAATGAGATAACTGGGAGTGAGTATCAATACTCACTTTTGTCTCATTTAAAAAGAATTTTTGCTATGCCAAATATATTAATGCCCATGCCTTGCGATATGCAACAGTTGAAACATCTCAAGGCATTATTTATAGTTGTATTCTTCAATGCTGCTCTGTTAAGGCCTTCATCAATGTAAGCCATACAGTGCAATGAATGACTCCAGAGCTAAAGCAGAACGGATTAGATTAAGACTGAGAGAATGGATTCACGGTTCTTTCCATTCTAATTTGTTACAGGGTAAGTCACTTACGGTCTTACACTTGTTTATCCTGACTGTAAAATGAAGATACCCGACTTGCACAATTGCTTTGTGAGATTTATTATTCATAAGGTGGTATTTCTGAAATGGTTTTCACTTCGCTATGAATCGGTTTTGAAATGCTTCATGTTAAGCACCTGCGTTTTTTTCCTTAGGCCTTCTATAATAGGAAGCCCAAAGGGCTAAATGGTGCTTTGCAGGATTTGGGGATAGCTTTTGCAGGACGAGAACATTCTGGTAAGTATGATATGATGATTCTCATTTTAATGTGTATGTTTTTTATAAAGCTGAATAGCTACTACTTAGCTTTAGTTAGCTAAACTAAAGCAGCTAGTAGTAGCTAGTCATTACTCTAAATAATAACTATTGTTTCCAGGTTATGCAATGTTCTGTCCAACAAAAACATCAAAACAAGAAAGGCTAGATGCTTCAAAGATCAGAGTTTGTTATTTCTAACCTCATGTTTTATTTCCGAAATCTCTCCTAGTGCTACTGAGTGCATGTTCAACAGGATCAATTTCTGCATTGCTAGGTGCTAGGGTGCAAAAGAAAAGAGGTGGAGGAAGGATAAGGAATCTTGATTTTTACCTGATAGCTCTGGACAGCATGTTAGTTTAAGAGAATACCAGCACAATATGGTGGGGGTTTTTTTGGACATGATTAATAAAGCAGCAAGGATTTTAAAAATTGTGGATATATACTCAGCTCTATGGATTGGTCCTTCAGATGTTTCAGCACAGGGAATTTTTGGGAATTTTCTACTTCCGCTTCCCTTTTTTTGAACTAGATAACGATGTGTCAGAGTTCTGTGAATCCCTGTCATTTATGTAAGGCTTACCTAGATTACATTTTTCCTCTAATAAGAACTATCCCTGGTAGCAGTTTAAAAAGAAGACATTAATATAACCATACTTTTGAAGGGTTGGATGATTCTCGAAATACTGCCCGTCTTGCTTGGAGGCTGATTTGTGATGGCTGTGTGCTGAAGGTTACTAAATCTTTGGATAAGGTTAGTAACTACTTCATATCTTCCCTTCTACTTGCTTTGTAGCCTGGAATACAGATGAAAGGTGAGCTATTCAAATAATAAACCCAGCATCTTGACTATGAATTGAAAAGAACATCCCTAGGCTGATACGCTTATTAATTTTGTGCATTGATTCCTCAAACTTCCGGGTATTCACTATCCAAAATCTCCTTTTGTTTACGGACTCCCTAGGCACAGCCGAAGAGTAATTTAATTTCCAGAACACTGCCTATAAACTTCACTGACAAGACTCCACTGGGAAGTAACAGCAGACCTGAAACATCTAGAGATGGAACTTGCAAAACAAACTCTCTGGCTGAGAAAAAGCAGAACGGTATTGCTGGAATTAAGATAAATTCTAATGTACAAACTGAAGAACAACAGACGACCTGCATCGATTCTTCCGCAGACGTCCATGTTGAACCTAGCAGCAGCTCAAGGACTGAGTTACATGCTCAAGCCCAAAGCTCTTCAACAGCATCTACTGACAGATTTCCTGTTCCTCTTGAGCAGGCACAGCAATCTCCCGGTACCGTATCAACAGGCACGTGGCAAGGACTGAGCAACAGGCAACCTCTGAGTACGGCCAGACACAGCCCTCCAGGACATGGATCGGGACTAGTGCTCGTCTCCACTACCATCTCCTCAGTTAATATCTCCAGTGAGGATGTCAGTACTAGTTCTGATTGCTTATCTCTGCTGACTGACTGGGAAGATGTCGCTTTAATACCAGAATCTCAATATGAACAAAATTCAGACTGTGTGCAATTCAAAGATGACTCAAGTACAGATATTTTAACAGTGTTTGAAGAGAAAACAATTTTGAAACAATCGGCTGTGATAAGTTCAGATAATCAAAGTTTGGAGAAAACTGTAGTACCTGTGGAACCTCTGAAATCTGTCATTTACAAAAGTCCTGATACTACAATCTATAATGTAGGAACAGTACAAAGGCAGGCTTCAAATTTTTCAGCTTTTAAGTTACCATCTGCAAAGGTAAATGCTATGTCAGCACAATCAGCATTAACTGAAAATTATTCTACTCCTTCAGAGGTTCCTAAAAGAAAGCCAACTAGTCCAAAATCATTCCCACCAGCAAAAAAACAGTCTTTTGCTATATATCAAGAGAAAAGTGCATCTTTTGATCATTCTTTACCTTTAAGAAGTTCAAATTTGCCCAAAGTGTCTCCTGCCATTCTGAACTCCACAGTCAATTTGAATCAGTCTGTAAGAGCTGTGAAAAATGGAAAACCAACTCCCCCTCTGTGTAACTGTGGTCGAAGAGCTAAAAAACTGTATGTGTCAAATGCCGGTCCAAATCACGGCAAAGCATTTTTTTGTTGTCCTGTTGGCAAGCACGAAGGTAATAAGAAAGGTTGTGGGTACTTCAAGTGGGAATATGCGCTTCTAAAAGAGAGATCTCCTAATGGTCTCACCCTGAATGCAGATGCTTTGACCTCTCTTGGAACTTACGCCAGTAATTTAGGAAATTCTTCCAACAAAAAACATTTGCATCTTAGACCTTCTATGAGAACTTGAAGATGGATAATTTTTTTTGTCCGAATCTTAAACTCAGTATGTTGATTATGCTTAATATAATCAGGACAGTCAAATGATGTCAGATATATGTTCTGAGAATGGGACAAAAATGACACTGCTTGGTTAACATAGATAGAAATGGAAATTGCTGAAGCATACAAAAATATCAATATATCATAAAGCATCTTGTTAATGAAGTGTGAGAGAACAGATAAAACTATCAAGTGCTAAAATTAAAGTATGAGCAGCTGTTGCTATAAATCTTAAATTTCTGCTTTATCATGTATTTTAAATTCTTTACTAGTCCAGTCCTTAAAAAGCATTTTAATGATACAGATTTTATTTATGCTTTTTTTCTAAATATACTTGTAATGATTATAACTAACTTTTAAAAATGTATTTAGAAGTTGTCACACTTCTCAGAAGTGATTCTTGAAGCAATAGTGTTCTCTTAAACTCTTACTGTGTTTTATCATTTAAATAACAATAAAGATAAAAGGCTGGTGACAGTTCATTAAATAGTTTATTTAACCCCCATCACCTATTGTGCTCTTGACTACATGAGTTTCCCATTTCATTTGTATCATTCTGCCTGCTTTTGTACTATTAGTTATTAGTGTAGTACCTGGGACAGCCAAATGCTGGGAATCAGGTAAGAATTTATTCAAATCTAAACTAAGAAGGACATAATATAATGTCTTTTAGTCTATGTTACTGTGTAAATCTGCAATATCTTTGTAAAAAATCCTATAAAAAAGCAACACATACTTCTAATCTTTTCTCCACTCCTTCTGGCGCAGTTCATTTCTTCTGATCTTCCCACTGATAGTTTTTGGCAACTGTTGAACAAACTCCATCTATTGGGAAATGGAGGAAATTGCAATACAAAGTAAGATACAGTTTACCTAAACTTTTACTTTTTCTTAACCTCAGGGGCATAGGCTTATAAGCCACATATGTAACAGTTAACACCCACTGTCTTATGGTAGTGAAAATTATTTGGGTATTTGAGCACTCACCTTCCTAGGATACTTGTATGGAGCAGTAACCTTCTTAACATGGTCTTGTAGCTCTTTTATAATTTTTTCCGGATCATGTGAAGCATAGTCAGATGTTAAAACAACAAAGGCTTTCACTACCTAAAGAAGTTACAGCAGCAATACTTTAAATGCCAATGTAACAGTATTACACAACAGTAAGATTTGAAACTTTAACCAAACATTTGATGACAAACTGCAGAGTAATGTATAGGGCAGGTACAGAAAGCTTTGCCAAAGTCTGTGGGTGCTCACTGTTGGTCTGGACTGTGCAGGCAGTTTATATACATTTAATAAAGATGAAAAAATATAAGTATTTAAATGACAGAGAAAGCTTCAAATATTGCTTTTGTTATATTGGATTTGGAGCAATTGCCTTGGTCAGTTTTTTCCTGTATGGGTTCTCCAGTGTCTGATGATAGAGTAGAAATGCTGACTTGAATTTATTTAATTTTCATTTAAAAAGAAAAAAAATCCCTGGATAGCCAAATCCCTTGGAAGCTGGGCTTTATTAGCTCTGGTATGCACAAAGCTACTTAAATATATAAGCTTGTTTAACTTGTTTACCTCTCCTCTGATGGGGTCTGGACTGCTGACAACTGCCGATTCCACCACCGCAGGATGCTCTACTAGGGCACTTTCTACTTCAAATGGTCCAATCCGGTATCTTTAAAATGGAGGAAAGGGCTTTTAGTTGTCTTTGACAACACAAACTTAACTTCACATCTGAATTATCTGTGTTATTCAAGTTTAATGATCTGTTGTTAATCATCAGGCTTAAATTACCCAGCAGAATTAATGACATCATCAGCTCTTCCAACAAACCAGAAGTATCCGTCCTCATCCATAACCCCCCTGTCTCCAGTGACATAAAAGTCCCCACGTATTGTTGCCTCTGTTTTCTCTGGATCATCCTAGGAAACATTAAATTGCATTTTACGTGAAAGCTACCTGAAAAATACATGAAATTGCATTCTAACATCGTAGCATATAAGTTGCAGTGCTGTCAAATAATCAAAAATTTCAGCTTTTCAGACTGGTCCATGCTGCGATCATGTGCATCAGATTCAAGTGGGACATTAATCATGGAGAATTATTAATTCACCATTACTAAGCTACAAAACTAGATATAAAATTCATAAATTGCAAGAAATGTGACTGACAAAATTTTAATCAAATATATTATGCCCCACGGCTTTAGGAACCACTGAAGGTTGCAAAAATGAGTAGGCTTACGGAACTGAGAATTTGCTTTTAGGTGATTATCCTTTAATGATTTTTTCCTTTGTATTTCCAGCATCTCCTATCCTGAGATTTTTTTTTTTCACCTCCAGAAAAGTTTTGGCTCAGCACAGCGCAATTAATAAGCATTCTTTCTACAGCAAATGCAACTGATTTCTGCAAGAATTTTTCTAAGGCAGTATGCATGGTGTTCCTTTCCCGCATGCTCAGTACTGCTCAGAAGACCTGATTATAGGCTGATACTATTCATAAAATTTAATAAGGTTTCCTGGTGTCAGAACTGAAAGCACTAGGCATTTGTTCCACTGGTTGTTGGACTGAAAATTCTAACCAACATGGAAAAAAATGAAAAATTTTGCCATGCGTGAAACACTCCATGAAGCTCAAATCTGGAGGGAAGGGATTTGAACAGTGTCCTCCTTCTCAGATGGGGCCTCTAGTCCTTAGGCCAAAGAGTATTTTGGGATTAGGGGGTCTGTCAAACATTTCCCTTTATATTAAGGAAATAGCAATCAAAAGAAAGTGGATTTTAATTTGCTAGGCAGGACAATCTCATCAAACATGTAATTGTTTGTATAAGTAGACCAAGCATCTACAGGAAAAAAAATGAAAATCCCTCTTTCCTCCCCCCACATTTTCAGACCAGTAACCAGAGTATATGTAAATGAAAAGGGGCATTAGATTCCTTGTGACAGAGATTTAACTGGGTATCTACTTTAACTCTAGAAATATTCTTACAGCATAGCCAGTAAAAAGAAAAAGCGATCTTGTAGGTTTTACTCTGATGGCAATATCTCCTTCTTTTCCAGGAGGCAGAATATTACTGTTTTCATCTATAATCTAAAAATAAACAAAACGCAGTTTTATTATCTTGGAGCCAAATTGAAAAGCATAAAGTTAAGATTATAGAATCTTGGTGCGCATTTAAAATACATATAATCAAAGTATTTTTTTTTATTGGGAAATGATTTGGAGCAGTAGGGGGTCTTACTCTGACAACTGAAGTGTAAGATTATTACTAATCCACTGTACTTTGCACTACGTCTTTTATCTGAGGAATGCCAAGTACTATGCAAACGCGTAATGAAGTTCGGAAGGCCCCAGGGAGGATCACAAGTAACGGGGTGGGAAAACTTAAGAACTGAAAGGAAGATACTAAAAATCTTAACCCTTATTGCAAATTGATCCGGTGCTAGAACCTGCTTCAGCAGTTTTGTTATCACCAGGAAACAACATTCAATCCCACTCTTCCTTAACTCAGCAATTTAATTTCTATCATTGCCTTAACGTTTGGTATCTAACTGCCAGTTAGCAGTGGGTTGTCATCTATGTTGGTGAGGATGGTGCAACAGGGAAGTCCATTGCTTATTTTGCATGCTGAGGTGAGGGCAGTAACATGCATTTCTTCCCTCTTTCATTCACTGCTGAATGATGGTACATGGTACAACTCCGGGTTAGAGCTTTCAAACCTCTTCAATGGAAGGTGATTATGCAAGAGAGAGACTGAGTCACCAGAGGTACGATACCTTGACATCATACCCTGGAGACGGCTTTCCCATAGAGCCAGGTTTGATTTTCATTCCCTTAAAATTTCCACAGATCAGCACCTGTAACAAGGTTGGTTTGGGTTTTTTGGTTTTGTTTATTTTTTTTTTAATTAAACTGTGGCTTGTACATTCAATCTTTAGCTTAGGTTTAAAATACTCAGCTAATATTGTGTATTTCTATAAGAAATACTAATTGTCTTCATTATAATCATACATCCAATGACTAAACTTCTAGAAATAAACTGTGCTCAGAATCATGCCCACAGTTCCAAATAACGTGAGTGCGTGCTCTAAAGACAGATTTTAAAGCAGAATTTGGAACGCAGTAATCAGGAATATACTCCTTTTGTTTTAGTTCCCAATCCAAAGCCCAAAAGAATCAAAAACAGTCCTTGGATTTCGGGTGAACCTGTTGTGATTGTTCTATGACTTACAAAAACTACATTTTTCCAGTGTTGCTTATTGCAATTGACTTCTCCCCTAAAAGTCATAACTGCGTATAATCATTTTAATCACTTTTTTTTGTCAACCTGAATAGAATTTATGGCTGTATCTGTAAAGTGTACATTTTTACATTTGTAAAGCAGAACATACTGTTTCTGTCTGTCCATAGCCTTCATGAATATCCAGCCCAGTCTGCGCTTTCCATTCTTCCATTACATCAGGGTTGATTGGCTCCCCAGCACTCACACAGTGCCGCAGGCTTTTGAATGTATAGCTTAGTGGGAAAGAGAAAACAAATAATTGGCAGTCATCTATCTGCTATGCCCCAGTCACTACTGTATTCCTGTATTGTGGAGTTCTTTCTACATACGAACAAAATTTTTACTGAGTCCTATTCATTCCATTTGAACTGTATAGTGTTAAACAAAAAACAAATCTGAAAAAAAAAAAGGTTAAGCTACCCCTAAATCTTCATTCTGACTTTGTTCCTAATAATTAAGATTCAAAATGTTGAGAAATACATGATCTAAGTTACTGTTATGCCATTGTAAATTTGGAATAAAATCAAGGTGAGATGAGCATTTGGTCTACTGTTTTGATCAAATATGCCAAGAAGGATACTCTGCTTTTGCTTACCTGGACAGTTTATGTTGCACAAACATTCGATAGGCAGTTGGAGGAGAACAGAAGACAGTTATGGGAAATCTTGACAGACTCTAGAGAATTTAGAATAAAAAAATGTAAATTTTGCCAATATACTGAAACCTGTGAGGTCCCATATTCATTGTAAGAGTAATGTAACAATCTCTGCATCCAGGTTATGAAACACACGAACAAAATGTTAAGTGCCCTAAAAGCAGTTAGCTCTGTACTTTCCAACACCAACACACAGCAGTTACATTTAATTAGTTTCTTCTTCAAAACAGAATCTACATCATTTTACAATTAGTTCAACACACCAAAGTTCTTTGCTCTTGAAAACTTTACAGTTTCTCTTGCAGAACTTCTTCATAATTGCAGTTGAAGGAGAAAACAAGTGAAACCGTAAGGCTACTTTTTTAGATGCTCTGTAGGTGTACAACTGACAGTGTTCTTCAACATATCCTAATATTAACTAGCAATTTTCAGCCATCTAATTAACATGAATATGATGATAAAGTCATTCCATGTAAAATGAAACATGGTAGTCTTTTTCAAATGATGGAGAGTTGTGTGTGTGGAGGATGTAAGAGAATATAATGGTGGTGCCTTTTGTTAAAGAAATTCAACCTTGTTGCCTTTTCATGCCTTAACTTTGAATTACATGGTGCAGGCAACTGAAATTCTCGTTCATCTATTATTGTCACTTATTTTAATAACACCACCAAAGTGCTCCACAAATCCCAGAACAATTTCTTGTGTACTTCACTTTTAGGCCTAATAACGGATGTTCGCAGGTTTGTGCAGTCAAATCCAGAGCAGATTGTATGACGAAACTCTTTGGATGTCAAACATGCTCTTGTTTTGGGGTACGTATTTGCAGCACTCACTACTTAACTAATCGGTTGGTTACCGTGTGGTGCTGTGTGCTGCCCCGTGTGCAGCGCCAGAGGAAACGAAAACCTGGGCAAGACCTGCCAGGGAGAACGGTGCTGTTTGTTGCTGGGCTCTTCTCACTTACCTCAAAGACAATGCTTGGGTCGAAGTGTGGCATCTTATGTACAAATACACATGCCCCTTGAATCCATGGTGAGAAAATGCTGCTCCAAGCGGACTTCGCCCAGCCCGTGTCTGATGTATTCCAAAATATATCTGAGGAAGTCAAGTCCAGCCAGTACCTGGGAACACAAGGAAACGGTCCACAGTCTCTATTTGGCAGGAATAAGGCGAATATTAAAATATCAACAAGAGATGTGCCAGCGAAGCAAATCCATCACTGGTTGTCTTGGGCAAATGGCAATTAGAAAAGGCTGAATTTCTGAGCAGGAGTAAGTCACAGCATAGTGAGGATGTCATCAGGATAGACTGATATTGCATTTTTCTAATGGAAAAATTATACTGACGGACAAGCTAACACCACCTCAGAACATGGTGTTGTATGAATATGTATGAGATTGCTGGGGTTTTGTTGAACTCATTTTTAGGGATGAGGATATTTTTTTGTTTACTTACTTCTAGTTTGGTATTTTCTGATTTGTTATTCTTCGCCTGTTAGAGTGAAGTGCACTGCCATATCAATTTTATAAATAACATTGCTTTATAAATTTAAAGATTCTGAACTATCAGCATTTCGTTCCTGCAGGAGCTGTGTCTAATCCAGACACACATGAATTCAGAAGCCTAACACACCCATGGTATTTTTCCCTTTTATGGTACAGACTTCATAAACTTGTGCTGATGTTCAGTTCATGGGCAATCAATCTATTAACTATACGCAATGAAGAATTTACCAAAAGTTAAAGAAAATGTTAAAAAGAAGTTTGTGACTATATGACTGCTACATTCTCTATAAACTAAGGCAGCTGGACTCAAACTGCCTTGTTTCATGGAAAAAAATCCCCACTTTTTGGGATGTAAAACAACTGCTGCTTTTTTGAACTATTGAAACAAAAGCTTCTGGTAAAATCTTGTGTTTCTCTTCCTTCTGCTATGTGACCAGCTACAGAAATATGTCTGATTTAAAGTGATATCTGTACCTTCCACTTACTGTGAGGCCAATACCATAGCTGCTGTGGGAATGTTCAGTCATTTTTGGAGATCCTGTAGTTCCACTGGTAAAATAGATTGCCATCGGATCTTGACACTTTGTGGTCACACAGTGGTGATCAGAAGAAGCATTTCTTAAAATAAGCAGAATGATGAATAAAGTGATTTGAAAGTGTGACTGACTTACACATTTTTGAAAATATTTAACCAAAATAACTGTAGCAACCAAAAGTGTCATAAACATTGGTATTTTTCCACTGCACAGTCCTAAAAGGGTGACAATATATTGGTATGTGCCAACATTTCCTATTCAAAACAAACCACTGTGCTTTTCTTTCATTATTGCTGTGGTGCTTTCACAGCGGTATTTACTCACTTCAGGAGATCTTTAAAGTTCAGCCATCCTTCTCTGTGGCCCTCTGACACAAGCAACTTGAATTTCAGAGACTGGCATTCAGCTTCAACTGAGTCTACAGCTGGTGCCACGGAATCATCAGTGATGATACACTTTGCCTTCGATTTCTGTAGTCGATGAAGAATGTCCTTTGCTGTCAACTGCTGTGTGCCAGGAATCAAGACAGTTCCTAAAAGGAAGGAAGGGGAATGGAAAACCAGCCTCAACATTTAAGAATAACACCTGTACCTACAAGAAGACTTCAGCTTACTTTGTTCTTTTGAGTGGGACAGAGTTGTACTAAAAGCAGGACTTGGCCCAACATTTGTAAATATACTGATTTCTTTGATGGATTAACTGCTATGTGAGGATTAGCACAAGTTAGCAAATACTGTATTGATCATGGGACAGTAAAATAAATCAACAGAATAACGTTCCATGTTCTGAAAACACTGCCCCTGGAACATGCCATCTCTCTGGACTTGACTTCTTTACTGGCAAACACAGCCGTTGCCTCACAAGATACACTGCTAGTGTTTGTGAGGCACCAAGACATTCTGGGTTGTAAATACTGGGAAGCTGAGTATTTAACAGATCCCACAGGGGAACGAACATGTGAAACAATTTGTTAAGTGTGGGCTAATTTCACTGCAAGTTAGCAAGAGGATGCATTTGCGATGTGTCACAAGTGCTGGAAAGAGGAGAATGACAGAGGCGCACGGACTCACAGGGTTTCCTTAACAGCTAGAGCACGCGCAAAAGTCCTAAAAGCACCATGAAAAAAAAACTTGGCATGAAGAGTGGCTTTGACCAGCACGACACTAGTTCATCCTCATTAGCATGTTGGTAGTTCTGAGTGCATTAAATACCAAGGATTGGTTTAAGTCACAATTTCTGTACCTATATACCATTTCTATGCTTTTACTAACCTGTTCTCATGCAAGCCACATTCACCAGCCACCACTCCGGGATCCGGGGCAGAATCAGAATAACTCTGTCTCCCTGTCGCAGACCGCAGGCATCAGAGAGTACATTAGCCACTTTCCTGGACAGCACTCCCAGCTCCTCGAAGCTCCATCTCACCTCTTCTCCAGCACCATCTACCCACCATAATGCGGGGTTTTTAGACTTTTTTCCCTCCTATAGAACAACAGGGTACAGTACAAATGCTTCATTTTAGAAACACATTGCCCTTACCTTAAGTTTGAGGAAGAAAAGCATTCATTACTTATTCAGTGCTGGAGAAACCTGGGGATGGAACAGAAATTTGCCACCCATTCCAAAAGAGGCAGAGAACTCTCCATTAGAAAGAACAGCCTATAAATGTCATTCAGGAAATTAAATTTGTATTCCTTTCCTGAGTTCTTCATCTTACCCTCTGAAGAGGTACAGTAATCAGCACAGAAAAAGAACCTTTTTGGTTCAGGTCATGCCAAGAAAGCAGCTGATGAATGTGGGTACCTCTGGGTTGTGCCCCAGAGTCTCCTGAGCCCTCAGAGCTCACTTTCAACTTCATCTGGAATTGGGTCTGTCTGGTACTTCTGAAAATTAAATCAAAGTTTCAAAAGCATAGGCCCACACAATGTGACCTTTAATCAATGTCCCACCTAACTGATGTGTGAAGTGATTTGAAATGTTTGCATATGATGTGCTTTAAAGGGCGCCAATGCATTTAGCAGTAGCAGTGTAGTAAGTCACCGCCTGAGCAAAAAATTCACTGGGCAGCAAGAATATGACACCTCATTATCTATTTGAACGTACAATAACACTAAGGTTCATTTTCAGGGGAGTAGATTTTATCTGTGCACTTCAGAGGGCAAAACCTCTTCTCCAGAGGCTGTCCCTTGCTCCATTTACAGCCTGCCAAAACCTGTTTTTCCTACAAAAGGAACAATTGTGTCAGACAGGTGATACCTCTGCTCTGTTCTTGCTGCCAGGCTGGGCATAACTGTGTTTAGCCCCTCATCATGAACAGCCTGAGCCTGCAAAACCAGTCCTACATGCATAGAGACCAGACCTATGTAGTAAGAAAGGTGATAGACCTACACTTCATGGGTTTTTTTCTATATTCCCTTTCCTTGCATAGAGTTTATGTCTGGTTTGGGGTTCAAAGTTGTTCAGTTTTGCAGATTCCAAGTCGTTGAAGCAAAAGATTTCACATTTGGGATAGGTGGGTAAGGTTTGACATCACACTGTATTTATTATTCATTTTACAGGCAGGCAATGAAACACACAGGTTAAGTGATTTCCCTGGCACATCCAGGTAGGGTGCATGTCATGGCTGATGGGGGAACTGATGCAATGTTTAGAGTGGTTCAGTTCACAGTCTCATTTATGAGGCACCTATTTACTCACACTCAATCGCACTGCAGTTACTGATTAAAGGAAAGAACTATTTGGACTCGTGGACAGGACAGCGTGTGGCCTAAGGGATTTACAGGTTCAAACTGCATGAGATGATCACCAGATTATAACCAGAACATAACCCCAGTGTCTTGGTTATTGGATTTGTCAGATACTCAGCATTAATGACCAGCATTAAATACTTCAGCATCAGAGAAGTCAAGTAACTGTTACCTTTTCCACCTCAGTCCATCTGTCCAGCACATCTCCTGCAAAGTTGAAGTACTCTGGCACCTCTGGTCTGTACTGTTGTTTTATGGCTTCATAACTCAAAGAGGCATGAACTGGGTAGCACCGGCTGCAAAGTTGGAGAGATCTTCTCAGGGGAGCCCTCAGGGACACAGCACTTGGGATCTTCAGTAAAAAATGTACAGCAGCAAACGCCATAATAGTCTCTTCAAGGTTATTCCTTACTGATTATCTCTCCAAGAAATGCTACAGTGATACAGACACAAACCTGGTATTAGCCATGCGGTTTCAGAACAGCTTTTCCTTCTACCCAGTGGAATACACTGAAACAACAATCCCAACTGTTAATTGGAGTAACTGCTGAGGACAGTTCCAGCTCGGCCATTGTCTGGCCCTTGCTCTCCAGTGACCATCATGCAGCTGAGATCCTCACCCTGCATTCAACCAGCCGCACTCAGCTTGTCACTGGAGCAGCTTTCCTATAATTCACGTTCCTTTCCTTCCTACAAGCCCCGTTAATCTTGCAGGTCACATTTCAGTTGCCTTATACAGCAGAGAGCCACTGAACGCTACCCAAGCACTTCAACTCTGACTTCTGTAAATGAAATGTCTGCTACTGACTGACAATACAGAAGTAACAGCGTGGACCAAGATGTTGCATAGATAATCCAGCAATTGTGCATTAATTACTGGCTGACCACAGTGTCACCTGGTACAAAGATATTTATAGTTTATCAGCAGTGGGGATATATTGGTTGCCAGGAATGAAATGAATGTAGCAAAGCCCTGAAAAGATTCTAAGTACTGATGTTTTAAATATTCTTTTGATGTGTGGTCAGCAAAAAGTGTCACTTTATGAGACAAGGAAACTTTAAAAGACTCCCTGAAAAAGGATCCAAAATGCAAAGCCTTACTTCTCAAAAAGAGGCAACGTAGCAGGAGGTCTGAAAACTCTGAAGTAATTATTTTCATGCATTGTCAACTGTCGTTTATTTACAAAATAATGTAAACACTGCTAGTTCCTTATGGAATTAATAACTATCCAGCTGTAAATTCATGTGATTTTAGTGATTTAGTGAAGCAAAGGGACATTTTTTGGACCTGTAACATTCAGTCTGTGTATGACAAACACAGGAGAGAAACCCAGCCAAATGAAAGACAGAGACGGACAGGGAGAAGGGGGAATGTGGACAGATGAGAGGCAAATCAGCACTGCTTCAGTGCCAGCAAATGTCCTGGCAGCGTGCAGGGGTGGGTGGAGCATCAGTTACCTTGTCAAAAGGCTGTCAATCCCAACTTACTGCCTCTCTGCCTTGCACGGAAGTGGAGCCCTCTCAGTGCTGGGATGTGTCACAGCTTTGACTCCTTACATGGATCTCAGACTCCTGGCCACGCGCCCGGTCTTGCACTGCTACTGCATCCAGTGACCGACTCCTGTGTTCCTTACATGTACTTTGGACACACACAAGGGGCAGCCAAGTCCAGCACAGCAAGAAGAGCTGACAGGTTTCTGCAGACTTCAGAGTGGAGGTAGAAAGTGTGAGTCCCCAGTCTCTCCTGTTTCCTTTTCCTCCCCTCTTCCCACCCACCAGCCCATGGAGGAAGACAGTCATAACACCTTGCTACAGCCAAACCACATCTGTTACAGTCTGGCTGGGGTAACACAGGAGCAACAGCCTTGCGATTGGCTTTGTGACTACACCGCTCAGCGGGTAGCTTGGGGCTTCTCAGGTAACCACAGCAGTTCAGCCATGACAACAGGGAGTATCGATTCCTGGGATGCTGCAGCTAGTGCCTGGACCAGCTTTGTTAACACCTGGTGACTTGTGAGGTTTTGTAAGGGCTCTGCCTCATGTTCAGAGAGCACGCAGTTATGTGGTGCTCCAGCATTGCTGCCTCCTCTGCTCCGCTCCCATGGGAGAGGCAGGAGGGAACATGTGCCATCCTCTCTGCCATCCAGGCCACAGCCCAGCATCACTGTGGGCACGGCTGTGGCATTGGGGCGTGCCTCTACTTTCAGCCTCTCCTGCGAGGATGCCACTCATTAGGGAGCTAGTGACAGCTGTAGCTTAAATTGGGGCATCAAGATTCATGAGTTTTGCTGCCAGAGCCCTAAATAGCTCCTGCTGTATCTCCATCCTCAAACTGTGGCTCTAAGTTCAGCAGAGAGATTGCTAACACCCATCTATGTCTTTGGAGCAGAAGAGTCCTCTGGGTGCTGATCAGAGACGGTGACACTGAGCTCTGTCCTGGCATGCAGGTCCTGTACTTTTGCCAGAACTCCCTCCTGGGGTTCTACCCACATCTGTTTGTAAATAGCACACTCAAAGGAGATGTTAACCAGCTCCTTGAAATGTTCACTGTAGCAGAAAGTAAGTGATTCAAAACAGATTCCCCCAAACAACAGATTCCCCTGCTGCTCTCTGCCTAGTGGTAAAGGGAGACCTACAGTCAGTGACATTTTAAACAGCTCTTTGAAATGCATGCGACAAAATCCTCCCAGAGGAAAGGCAGAGGAACAGACTTAAAGGGATTCCCTACCCAGAAGATCACATCACCCCAGAGGAGGCATGAATCTTAAAAGAAAATGACAGCAATGGCTTGTGATAAGAATCAGCGAATGTGCCAGGAATATGTAGACAAGAAGGTTTCCAGTTTAGGAAGAAAACCGTAACCTCCACAGTGACCTAACCTATAATTTATTCTTTTGGCAGGGCATATAACTAATTTCCAGAGCACCGATGGGTATTTTCAAGTCCCCCAGCACTTTTCACCACAGAAGTATCCTAGTTCTGTTCGGAATGGTTAATTGCATTTCCTCTGCACCACTCAGCTGCCTGTAGAAATTCTTGTGTTTCAAACATGTCCTGACATGCCCAGCTCCAGAGACTATCACTATAATTCACCAGAACTTTGAGTCTTTCACACAACCCCAGCCCTGCAAAGATTTAGTGACTTTTAATTTATGTGTGGTCAAGAATCCCACCAATGTCTAACAATTGCTGTAGAATTATATGAGCCTCAAAGGCTTCCCAGGAACAAAGCTTCAGATAAGATGTAAACGTCACCTCCTGCTGTGGTTGTAACTGATAAATACCTCCATCAATTCATGAAGTTTCCTTTTTTCCTACTTTAGCCCAACTGGATTCTCTGGGTGTAAATAATATGATAGTCCTGCCCCTAGTGAGGCCTCCTGAGCTGTCTCCTCTACCTGTTTTCACAAAATGTTGAGGAACTTAATTTTCCCCCCCTTAATTGTCTAACAAGCTTGAGTTACAACAGGGAGAGGAAGGTCTTATGGACAGGGATGCATAGAAACACCTTCCTTTAGAAACTACGCTATAGGCCACGTTTTTTTCTGTCAACACATATTCTCTAGTATCTCAGGCCTCAATTTACCTGTACAAAGAGTTTCTGTCTCAGCTGGTCCCTCTACACCGTGACGCCTTCAGGAGTCAGACAGGAAGCTGGGGAAGCAGCCGAAGCCCGGCTCACCCTCCGCTGGGGCGTACGGGTCGGTGTTCGACGCACCAGTGCAGAGCAGGACTGAGGTCTGCTTGCTCCCCTGCACTTCAGCGAGCGTCCGTCCTCTCCTTGGCCCACTGCTTCTTTCAACTCTGGAATCATTAACACAAGCCCAGACTTTAATCCTGGAACTGAAGTTCAGGGGCAGAAAAAGCATCAAGGCCTACGAGTGACTGAGTTTGACCACAGCTGAGAGTGCCGAGTCCAGAGTACTGTGCCTGGGGAAACGCTCCACCTCCCCCCTGGTGCGTGTAAAGTCTGAGGTGAATTGTAATTTTCAAGAGTGGGTTGTTTGGGGCTTTTTTTTACCTCCCAGGGCACTGCACTGCCTACAGCAACACCGGCCACGACAGGAGCCCGCAAGCCGGCTGAGGGCCTCACTGGGGATCCCACCTGGTGCCGGGGCTCGGCTTCCCCGCAGCCTGCGCCCCGGGCGCGGCGGGAGGTGTCGCTGTCCTGTGCCCGCGGCCTCCGTCAGCGCTGCCCAGCAGGCCCGTGAGGGGACGGCCGCCGCTCGACGCCGGGCCGCGGGGCGGCGCTGTCCCCCGGCGGGCGGGCGCTAGGGCCGGGCGCGGCGGGCGGCGCGGCGCTGACGCCATCGCGGCGCGCAGCGGCGGCAGCGGGTGGCGGTCGATGGCCGCGGCGGAGCCGGCGGCGCGGAAGCGGCGGCCCAAGGGGCACTTCGCGGCGGCGGCGGGGCGGGCCAAGCGGCCCCGCGGCGGCGGGCGGCAGCTGGAGGCCGGCATGCGCGGCATCCTCATCACCTGCAACATGAACGAGCGCAAGTGCGTGGGGGAGGCCTACAGCCTCCTCGGCGAGTACGGGGACCTGCTCTACGGGCCCGAGCAGGTGCGTGCGGGCGGGCCCGGCCGGTCGCTCGGTGCTGGGCGGGAGGCGGCCCTGAGGCCGGGGAGCGCGGCCCTGCGCGGTATCGGCCGCCCCCCTCGGATCCTGCCCGCCGCTCCCTGCAGCCTGGGCGCTAACGCCGGCGGGGCGGGGAGAGCCGCGCCGTGAGGCCTCCTCTCCCTCTCTGTATGTAAAAATCCCGTTTGTGTTCGCCACGCACAGGAAAGGCCCTTGCCCGTCACCTCCAGGCCCCCGGGCGCGGTGGTGCCTTGCTGGCGGTTTGTAAGTTGTGGGCAGTGTCGCTCGGTACTCACCAAACAAGAGACGTGCCTTGTGTGAAGTTTTCAGATCACGAGGAGCGGCTGTCTGGAAGTGAGAGGGAGGAGGATGAGGATGATGTTGAGGCTGCCCTCAAGAAGGAGGTTGGCCAGATCCGTGCCTCGACGGAGCAGAAGCTGCGGCGGTTCCAGTCGGTGGAGAGTGGTGCCAACAACGTGGTCTTCATCAGAACCCGGGGCATAGGTGGGACATCAAGTGATGCTGTGTAACGCTGTTGGGATAAACTGCTCTGAACAGCATTAGTAACAGGCCACAGAGCATGACTTCCAAGAAACTTGTGTATACCAAATATAGGGTTTCCCCTTCCCTTTGGCATTGCCACTGAATTCTGTCATTAGAGGAGTCGCTAAAGGTAGAGGAATCTGCTTTGACAAAACAATCTTTGATTATCCAATTTTGGTATAGTAAACCAGCTTCTTTACAGAAAAGGATTTGAGGCTGACAGCAGTGCAGCCAAGTGTGCATTTCCCCAGCTTATTATTTAGAGGGGGGAAGAAGGGAGAAAATGCCTTCAATCTGTTTCTCATACCTTGCTGTCTTTCTTGTAGAACCTGAGAACCTCGTGCACCATATATTAAAGGATATGCATGCCACTAAAAAGAAGAAAACAAGGGTCATTCTGCGCATGCTTCCCATTTCTGGAACTTGCAAGGCTTTTATGGAGGATATGAAAAAATACACGGAAACGTTTTTTGAGCCTTGGTTTAAAGCCCCTAATAAGGGTACTTTTCAGATTGTTTACAAAGCTCGTAATAACAGTCATATGAGTAGGGAAGAAGTAATTAAGGAATTGGCAGGTATGTATGGATTTCACACAGAACTAAGAACAAATATATAAGCAGCCCACAACTGCATGCATAACTTAGGTCAGATTATTAAAAGTGGTCTTAATGGGCATATGTATTTGTTGCTTAAAATCTATATGTTGAATTACAAAAGCTTCTCTAAGACTCAGAAAAGCTTGACATCAGTATTCCTTGTTGGTGTTGATGTCTTAAGAGATAACAAGCAGAAGGGAGTACAGCGTTGAATATAATTTGGAGTGTCAGTTATGTGTGCTTTGAAATGACTGCTATCAGGCTTTCTCTCTGGATGCTACATTGAAATAATGTGTTACTATTTCCATTGAATATATGACTCAAAATAGCTCCACCTTACTCGAGTATTTTGTTTCTTGGTAATGGCAGTGGGATAGTTCTTCAGTTACTTCAGTCCCACTGGTGATATATCCTGAGTCCTGCTCTGTTCTGCTATTTTAAGCAATTACAAAACCAAGTAATTGGTTACAACTAAGGGAGATGTTGCCTTCTCTCTCTTAACTTTTATCCTTTCAATAGGGCTGCTTATGCTCCGAAACAGTTTTTCCAACATCTTTTAAACTACATCTTGTTTTACAGGAATTGTGGGCGGCCTCAATCCAGAAAACAAAGTCGATCTTAATAACCCACAATATACCATTGTGGTGGAAATAATAAAAAACGTCTGTTGCTTAAGTGTGGTGAGAGACTATGTTCTGTTCAGAAAATACAATCTACAGGAGGTGGTGAAGAGCAACAAAGACGACACACAACAAAACCCATCAAGTCTGACAGAACAGAACTCAAAGGTAGTAAAACCAGAAACTGAGGAGGAGGAGGAGAAGAGCTCAAAAGAAGTAAAACAAGAGAACAAGAATCAAGGTGAAATAGAAGCTGAGCCCAAGGGGAATGATGTGCTGACAGTGTAGAAAATGTGGTAGAAGGGAAAGGCAAACACAATGAAAACCTATTAAAAAAGATTGCCCTAGAGTTCTGAAAGGGCGTTTTAAAGAGGAGAGTGGGTTTTGTTTTGAAATGTTGTTTTTAAAATCCACATGTGTAAGAATTTTAATGCTTGTTGCAGGTGGAGCTGACATTACAGCAGATGTAAGAGCGCTCAAGAGTGTGTCACCTTTGAGGCTTGCTGTCATTCTTCTACGGCTTTGTTCTGCATTGCCTTGACCTAGCACAAAAAGCACTAGTGTGTGCATGCATATGTAAATGTAGCCATCCTGACATATATTGACTCTCCTTTGTTCTATCTGATGGCTACAGAAACCAAAAGGCAGTGCAGAATCAGCTCTATCAGGAAGTATTGACAGACGTGAGAGACATGAAAAAGACAGTTGATTGCAGAGGGTCTTTAAGGAAGTGATACGACGACAACTTGTGTGACTGCAGAACTCGGATACATTTTTCTGGGTGAACAACAGAATGAGCTAAAACTGATCATTTCCTGTATGATGGAGGGTTATATATATACACACACTGCTCTACAAGGGTATGCTAAGTCTTGAAAATGAATGGGAAGAACTGCTATGATCAAAATACTTGAATACTACGAGATGATTTAGAGTAATAGATTTGACTAGAGCAGTAGAAATATAGTGCGGGCACTGCAGATGGTTTTAGCAAAAACTACATGTGTGTTTACATTAGCTGTGTATACAGCAGTTACTGGTTTATAGGAAATGCTGTAGTCACTGAACAGAATCCTTTTGAGTAATGTCCTGCAAATAGCCTTTTGCTGCTCTTTCCAAAGACTTAATCCTTGGAGGGTTTTATAAAGTCTTTTTTTTTAATTTTTTTTCTTAGGTCTCAAAATATGAATTTAAATACTGCTTGGAAACTTCTTATGAAAGAAGCTCTCCATTACACCGTACTGGATAAGGGAAATTAAGTTTAATTTTTGGTAGTTTTAGCTTTACAGTATTAATTTTGTTTCAGACTGAAAGTAATGTTAGTGAGTCTTTCTGTTGTCTGTTTGTTACAGCAACTCTTTTGATATCCCAGTGACTTTTAAAAACCAACCAAAACCAGTGCAGCTATAACCTGCTTTCCAGTAGGGTTTTGAGTATGCTTCCTGTACAACTGTCTAGCTTTAGTATTTCATTTCTAGCATAAAAGCCTGTGGGTTGCTAATGAGAAATGACTCATCTTGAACACTGCTTGTTACTTGTCTTGGTTTAATGAAAAGGACATGTTCAAGCCTCTCAACAGTGTTAAATTTATATTTTCCTCTTCTCTCAAAATTGTTTTAGAAGTTGGAAAATTAAGATGACTTTTTTCCCTAGTCCTGTTGCCCTTACCACCCATTTATTAAAACTCTGCTTTCTTACCTCCATCGGTGTTTTCTTTAAATTTTAAAGCTTTTTGTGTGTGGATTAAAACCAGCAATGTCTAGGTCACACATAGGAAAGAACCATTTGAGACCAGACACAAAGGCCAACAGTGAATATTTATTGGTGGCTGATGTCGGTGATCAGGATTCAAGACAGCCTACTTACTTATCTTACTAAGGACAAAGACAGACTCATGGATAGTTTGTGGGTTTTATTTATTTTCCTTCTCTCTCTCACTCATCTGTGTGTCTACAGGACCTACAGCTCCTCAGAAGAAACTGCTGAATAGCTGCCATCCATTTGTCAAGCCTATGTCTGATGCTGCCTATGTCTTAGATGCTGCCTATGCTGCAGTCTTAAAGATGCTTGCATTCTTTTACTTCTGATTTTTCGTAACTTGCACTTACTGAACATTCATTGTTAACACATTAATTCCTAAATCTTGAGGCTTTCAAGATTCATACAAGTAGGGTGCTTAATTTGGATGCATGCAAGATCTATGGCCACGTCTGGGAACTTCATTACATACTATCATGATTTCCTCATTAATAAGCGTCTTGTGAGTTAAGCTATGTGGTCTCAAAGAATGAACACACTGCTCCTTCACCTAGTAATCACCTACTTCTACTTGTACTGCAATTCTGAAAAGCGTTAGGTGTCTGGAAGATGTGTTTGCATATGCCTTGCTAAGTAGGCTTGATTTTTGTTAAGCAATAACACAAGCATTTAAAAACTGTACAGTTGGGGTTTTTAAACCTTGTGCATTGTTACACAATCACTGCCTAACAGGTGAAATGTAATCCTATGTTGGTGCTTACAGTTGTAATAGAAAAGCTCCATTATGAATGAAATTGATAGGGATAGGCTTTTTCAGATTACTTATCAAAACTAAATCTGTCCCCACTCCTTGTTCCTCAGTTCACTCCGTCTGATTTTCCCAGCAATTGTCTTTGGCAGCTGATGGACAAATTCAATCTGATTCAAAAGAGGAAAAATAGTAAAATGAGCAGATTTCTTTTTTTTTTTTTTTCAAAACTGCATAGGTCTCCATCTTACTTAATTTAAATAAGAATTTGGTGACTGAGGAAATAATTCCCATTTGGTTTTAGATTGTGTTGTATCTATTATTTTCCAAAACCTTCTTTAAAGTAATACTAGTCATTTTTCTTCCACAGCACATATTTGGGCTTTTTTTGTTTGTTACTGCATTTGAACCGAGTCTAATCTTTCTGTTTCTAGCCTCTCCATGTTTAAAATAGGTGTTTGGGATTTTTTTTTTTCTTCAATACACGTGTTTACTTGCCTTTCTGGGGTACTTGTATGGAGCAGTGACTTTCTTGACGTGATCTTGCAATTCACAGGCCAGTTTCTTTGGATCTTGTGACTTAAAGGAAGGAGACAAGACCACAAAAGCTTTTACCACCTACAAAGGGAAAAGAAATAAAAATTACAGCATTAATTAAACTAGAGGAACCTAACAAATGAGGCAATTAATTGAGAATAAGTGAGTATTGCCTGCAATACAGGCTTGCTGTATCACACCTGCACAGTAGAGCAAAATTCGCCTTTGTGTAAGCAAATTTAAAATTAGGACAAAAGACTATTTACACCTTACATTAGTAAAGGTCCTAAGTAATACCTGATAAAAGTGTCAAGCTCTGCTTCCAAATTTGTAAGAGTTCTGTAAAGGAAGACTTCTGTTTTAAAGTTCTTAGATGTTAGGGCCTTTTCTGTAAACAGATGTTGTTAAAGTAATGAAGATAGTTCTCCAGGCAGTGGGTGAAAGTGTACATCAGTTCTTACCAGAGTCACCCTTATACTCAGTGTCATGTTCTTTAGGAAATTAAAGATTATATTTTCATTTAAAAAAAAAAAGGAATACGGGATACACAAACTACTGCTCCCCTCATTTTGGGTAGAGTGATGGAAAAGTTTGTATAGCTATATTAAAAGTCTTATGAATTCAGTGGAAGTTGAGTGTAAGTTCTGTCAAACAAGGCACTTTACGAATAGGAGAGTGACCACTAATCACCTCTCCTCTGATGGGATCTGGGCTGCTGACAACAGCTGACTCAACGACAGCTGGGTGCTGTATCAGGGCACTCTCTATTTCAAATGGTCCGATACGATACCTAGGAGAGAGAAATTACATGCTTAGTGGGTGAAAGGTATATGGTTACTTTTTGGACATTTCTTGGCATTTTAACTGAAATCTACAAACCCAGAGGAGATGATGACATCATCAGATCTCCCCGTAAACCATATGTATCCATCCTCATCCACGCTCCCTCTGTCTCCGGTGAGATAGAAGTTCCCACGGATTGTGGAAGCAGTTTTCACTGGATCATCCTGTTGAACAAGCAACAATTAAATATTCTAAATATTGAGAAGCCTTCAGCTTAGAGATGAGTTTTGCCTCTTTGGACACTACCCATAGTATATTTCACTGCTTGTTTTCTGTCTCAAGAATGTAAGAGCTTGCGCTTGCCCTTTCCAGAGGGGAAAGCTTATCACAAGGGCAGATATAGAACTGAAGATCACACAGTAGGTCTGGAGAAGAATAGGGGAGAGAATGGAAGTTTCGTAAGTCAGAACACTGTTAAGTCAAGTCAAGAAGAGCCACAGCTCTCTGGTGTTGCACCTGCTCCTGTTGGTATAAATACATATGATGCTGCAGGCCTGAACTAGTTCTCCGGAAATTCACTTTTGGCTTACCAGGTATCGAGTGAAAAAAGTAAATGGCCGCTTGGCATCCATTTTGATAGCAATGTCTCCTTCTTTTCCAGGAGGCAGAACACTGCCATTTTCATCTATAATCTGCAATAGGAAAGGCAAATGGGTAATTATAACTTCCCATTTTAAGAGAGCCATGTTCTAAAACTAACCAGCAGTCAACAGCTCAACCAAAAAAGTCAGCCTGCCTTGAATACCGCTGTATTGTACCAAAACTTGTACAGTATGTCGTACTCTCTTGTGTTTTACTTCCTATGAAATCAACAGCAAACAGAAAAGGGGACCACCATACCTGAACGTGGTAGGGGGGAGCTGCCTTTCCCAAGGAACCTGGCTTAATTTTCATTCCTTTCATATTTGCACATATCATTCCCTGTTAGAAAAGACAAACAACCAGCCCAGGTATTTTTCACTGTTGTTCCTGAGGCTATTCCTGTTCTTGTTCTATGCCCACTGTTGAGCTAGTATAAGATCTAAATCTTCCATCTGTGTGAGCCAAAACATTTGTGAACTTCACTGAGAATCTTGGACAAAAAGTTCAAGATATTTTACAGCTTAAATAGTCTTAGAAGCAGTATCATAACCAAGCTGTAATTCTAAGCAAAACCATAAACCCTCCTGTAGGCAACTGGTACGTATTCTAATGCCATCTTTCTTTTTAGTCAAATATATATGGCCAAGTTCTATATTTGCCAAGAGGAATGAGATATCCAAGTCCCGTAAGTGATAGCTGAGTTGTAACCCTTTACAAAAAAGGTACACGTACAATTTCAGTTTGGCCATAGCCTTCATAGATAGTCAGTCCTGTTTGGCTTTTCCACTGCGCCATCACTTCTGGGTTGAGTGGTTCCCCTCCAGTCAAACAGTGCTTCAGTGACTTGAATGCATACCTTCATAGACAGAGAACACTGCTGAGTATCGGAGGACAGAAAGGGACAAATTCTGCTCTCCCTGATATCCATATGTCCAGCCCCATGACTTCAGGACACACCAGACTCTCCTAGGGTTAGGGTTAAGAGAAAGCCTAGAGCTCCAGTTGGAGTGGGGCTGGAAAGGTGCTGCCAAAGTGGTGAGCTGCAAAGATGCACAGGACTGATGGCAGTACTGACACACGTGCCTTCAAGGGCTGAATACCGGCCTCTGTATTTACTGTCTGTAACGCCTCAGGGCAAAATTTGCTCTGGTTTGGAGGTCCCTGAGGAGTGGATTTTGTCACACCTCTCTGCGGTGCTAAGGAAAAGGTTCTGCCCCCTCACAGCCCCTGCCTCCAATGCAGAATTTCCACCACTCTGAGAATTTAAGTAGCTATGAGGGCCTGTAGAAATCATTGTTAAAGAGCCAGGCAATAGCTTGAACAGACATGGCACAGTCACTTGTTAACAGATGCACGGTACCTGGTGAGGTCATGTTGTACCAGCATGCGGTAGGCAGTTGGGGCGCTGCACAGAGTGGTCACTGGATATCTGCACAAGGTCTGACAAATTAAAAAAAAAAATAAAGAGGGTTAAACAATATTGTTTTGGGAAAAAACCTGCTGCTAACTATTCCCTTCTATTCCATACTAGGGCACAAATTACAAGACCTGATTGTAACCTCACTTACATGAAAAGCAAAGTAATTGCTGTCGCTGTCAGTGTTCAGGAAAGATGTTACAGTGCCCCAAACATCAGCTGAAGAGGTGATACATTGACTGTGGTAAATCACTGGTGTACCTAATTTGCCCTGATGCTCACTTGAAACACAAGGATCATCCCTTCGTATGAAACCCTGGCCCTGGAGGTGCAATGTAAGTTTTGCAGGGGACTTCAGTAAAGCCCACATCTCACCCTAGGACAAAGTCAGGCACCTCAAAATGGAGGCACCTAAAATGACAGGTTTCTTTTGAACATTTTGCCTGTGTCAGTCTTTTATCTAGCCCCACGCTTTCTGAAACAGACTGTCACAAATCTTTAGACATGCTGCAATTCCCTCAGCTGTCCTGACAATGGGCCTGATGTGCCTGATGAGCTCTGGCTGTGTTGTGAGTAATGCTGCATTAAAAGGTTGGTTTGGACTGGCAAATTTATATATCCTCCTCTACCTGTCACAGAACACAGGACATGAGCGCCTTGCTAGAAAAATGAAGATCTCAGCTGAGCCTCTGTTTTCTGACACATCTTTATTTCTCAACTGTAACACCAGCAGATGACTCACAGTCACTCAGGTAGAGCTAAGCCTTACCTTTTTTTTTTTTTTAACCTCACTTCTGCCTACAATGAAAATTTGCTCAGAGAGGGGGACAGGTAGCGATAAATAAAAGCAAGGGGAAGACCCCTCATTCACCAGCCTTCACTCGAGCCACACCATGGGTAAAGCAGCCTCTACTATCAAACTTCATTTTGTGCAGAGATGTGAAACCCCATGCACATTGCAAGCAGATGTTTGCAAGGCCAAGAAATTTATAAAAAAAAAAGAAAACCAAACTAGCAACTACCATTTTAGAAAGGAAATGAAACAGGATTAAAATCCCCAAATAACCCCCCCACATTAGAAACATACACTTTACCATGTAGGTGCTTTGAGCAGTTTGGGAACAGCACTGTTCCCGTTGTGTTAGATTAAAACTCAGATTGGCTTGAGAAGCTTGAAAATAATTTCTTTTAAGAACAAGCCAATCTCACAGCTTCAGTGTTTTCCAGTACTGACTTGCCTTTCTTAAGGGTCACAGCAGCGTAATTAAAATATTAATTTACATGTAATTCAGCTCATTTATAATTTCAATAGTGAAATACAGTAGGGGAGAGGTTTAAGTAATACCAGTAACTCCTACTGATCGGAAGCAGCTGGTAATATCCTGTGCCCAAAAGAGTCATGCTGCAAAATCCTTCCTGTATTATATTCCTATTCAAAGAACAATCACCTTGTGGTTATGCCATCTTAAAACAGCTAATCCCATAAACCTAAGAGGCTTAGTTTTGTGGCCTGCCTGGAAAACAACATGAAATATGAGTAACTGTTCATTGTGAGCATGGTGTTCTTACATTTAAGATTGCTCTTGGATCAAACTGTGGCATGGCATGTACAAAAACACACGTGCCCTGAAACCAAGGACCAAAAATGCTCCCAATAGCTGCCTTTACCCAAGCAGTGTCCGACATGTTCCACATGATGTCTGAGGGAGTCAAATTCATCCAGTATCTGTTGAAGACAAAGGTGGCCAATATAAGGGAGTCTGCAAGTGGAAATTAAGAACGTGAGGGGTTTTTTTGTTGTGGGGTTTGTTTTTTTTATTGCTTTGAAGGCATGGTAAATTTGATCCGAAACTCAGGAGCTCAAATAAATGCCTTTTGCCTAGCCTTTATACTGATGGCAAAGATAAAGAAAATCAAACGTTATCCTAACTCATTATTTAGCCAGGATTAACAGGCAAGTAGTTTCTAAAATGGAGCCATATACCATATCAAAAAAGATCCTTGCTTGCTGCATACAATTCATCCGAGGAGACCAAAAGAAATGACACATACAGTATTGTGGGAGCCTCATTATCTATCATAATTTTATCACATACAAAAACTCTTCTGTTTGCTTCACATTTCAGAGCTGTAAAGGCATAATTAGCTGAATACTTTACCTTCCACAGAGAAAAAAACCCAGACCAAAGCTTCCATAGGAATGTTCAACCATTTTGGGAAAGCCTGTGGTGCCACTGGTAAAAAAGATTACCATTGGATCCTGGCTTTTTGTCTTCACACAGTTATGGACAGCAGGGGCAGCCCTTAAAAAAAATGAAACGTTATATGAAACAGTGGCTGGTGTTATTTGGCACACTTAGCTTGGATCCTTTGTGCCCAGTATATGCAGGACTGTTTGTACAGTGAGATGTGAGGGGTAAGAAACTCCTGAGATCCCCTCACACTTGCACTGCTAGTTCTGTATTAAAGTGTTGCTGATCTTGCTCTTTAACTATTCTCTGTGTCCACCTTCTCCAGAGTAAAAACGCCAACTGGCTCTCTTTTATTTGCCTCCCTTAACAACAACCAAAAGGCCCAGCATCTTGTGTTTGACCAGAGTGCTCTCCAGAAAGCGTATCTTTCAGCCTTAATGTGATTAGCTGAGGGAGGACCCACCATTTCTTTTGGTAGGTGGTCCCACTAGCTAATTATCCATGCCATGTTTGGGAAGTATGGTGAGGCTCAAACTCTTGGTTGTCTGGCACATGACAGGGAAATAATTCTCATCTCTTACTGGGATGAGAAAGCAAAACCATTTCTTTTTCTCTGCCAGGACTGATGTTCAAAAAGGTTTTGCTTGGCATGCAAACATTGCCCATGCCTGCAAGGTTGGGCGTGGGAAGTGTGTCTCCCCAGGCCAGCCGTCTCCCTGTGCTGGCCGGCAGGCAGACAGGCTGCCTGGGAGCCCTCACTCCGGAGCCGCGCAGCCTCCTGGCCAGCTTAGCGGTCAGCTAAGGCAGCCGAGGCCATGGGGAGCTGGGCAGTCTGGGCAATTAGCCCACTAAGTAGGCAGGCTGTCAGCGATCTGGCAAGAGAGCGAGCCAGGCAGGACAGCAGCCCAGCACTCTGGGAAGACTGGGAGCCTGACAGCTGAGCAACCTTGGAGCCAGACAGCCAGCACTTTGCAAGGCACCTATCTGGGGAAACCAGACAGCCTACCTGCCTGATGGCCAGTGACAGCCCCTGCAGGACTGACGCAGTTCCAGACAATATTTAGGTTTTATCAAATCAATTTTACTCTCTGCCATGGAACTGAGCCATGGAATATTAGCCCAGCATGAAAGAGGATTCATCAAATTGACTTGGACAATGTTTTAGTAGCTCTAGGAGGTTTGAGAATGCAGTGTTACTGCTTCCTCCGTCTTCCAGTTTAGTGACACTGAAGTGGGCAATTGTTCGAAAGAGCAGATGGAAATACAGTGAGACTGTACAGTGAGCTGCACAGGTAATGCTAGTTCAGACACCTGTGGTTGTGAGAACACATGGTACATCTTACAAAGCTCTTAAAGTGACTGAAGAGCTTGGATCCCACCTTGAAAGAATGGTTTTAGCTACACAGATGCTTTTAACAAAATATCAGCTGGTAAAATCACACCTAGGGCCTTGAGTAGATTGCAGCAGGGTATTTGCTTCCCTTCCCCACTCTGCTTTTCCACCACTTCTACAGTCCCATGCACTGCAGTGAAGAGCTGTCTGTTGGGTGCCATTTTAGTAGCTGCTTTTCGCAGTGAGGCAGGTGGATGCCTAAATGCATTAGGTTCATTTTGCAGTGCCCTTTTTTAGCCTTTCATAGTGAAAAGCTATTCACATTAGCCTTATTATCATCAAGTTTTAGGAATATGGATTGGAATAATTTGTATAGAGTATTTTTCTTTGAGCTTTAGAGGGTAAATAGGCCACAGCTGTCAATAAAAGAGGCTTTCCTGTCCATTTTTCTGTATTATTTCATAGTCATATATAACAAACCTAGATATCATAAGACTGCACTTATTTTTTAATTAGCAATTTGGCTATTTCCAAATATTCCCTTTCTTCATAGAAAAGAGACTAAATTGCCTTCTCTCCCACCCCTTCAAAGGTATCTATCTAATTCATTAATGAGACACAAGTGCACAAGTGTGTTTAAACAACATGAGAAATTTTCCACTAGAGATAACTATGATGGAGTTAAGGTAGAAGATGCTTACTTGAGCAAATTGCTGAAGTTCAGCCACTCGGCCCTTCTGCTTTCAGATACAATTAGCTTTGTTTTCAGAAACTGGCACTTGGATGCAACCAAGTCCACCGCAGGAGCAAGCACATCAGTTGTAATAATGCACTTAGCCTTGGAAGCCAGCAATCTATAGCAAATATCTTGTGCTGTCAGTTGTGTTGTCCCTGGGATGATGATAACACCTGAAAGTCCAATAAAATGGGAAATCTATTAGGTATTTTTCACTTTCAGTCCTGATCACTTCATAGCTTCTCCTGATTTGTTGAATACCAGCACAATTCAATCCAGAAATGAAAAGAAGGTAAAACAAGTCCCACACACCTGAACTTGAATACAGATGTGCAGATCTGAAGTACAAAATAGCTTCTGCTTCTGAGAGATCCTTTGCTCCAGGCACAATGTAAGCAGAAAGTGTAACTTTGGGGCAGTAAACAGTAGCAGCTTTAACTTAAGTCTGCTGAAGTTAAATCAAATTGATTTAACACAACCAAATTGATTTAACACAATCAACACAAGCCACAGAAAGTGAAAGAAAAATAATGAAGGTAATTCCATCAGTCATAAGAGACTACCCCCATCAGCCCCTTTGATTGTCCAATGTTCAAGCTACGAAGTCAAATAAGAAATATACCTGTTAAATGAATTGTTAACCAACTTTTGGCATAGAAGGTAACAATCCATCTACAGATGATTAGGAATGATACAATTCACCTGTTCGCATACAAGCCACGTTCAGCAGCCACCACTCTGGGATTTGGGGTAGAATCACTAAAACTCGGTCTCCTCTTTGCAGACTGCATGGGCCAGAGAGCACATTGGCCACTTTTTGGGACAGGAAGCCTAGCTCTTCAAAGCTCCATTTCATTTCATCTCCTTTTCCATTTATCCACCACAGAGCTGGATTTGATGGTCCTTTTCGTTCCTATACACAACACAAGGGGAAATAGCACGCTGGTTACTTCTGAGACTCCTGTAGTTCCTTGCAGAGTTTTTGGGATGCTCCAGGCAGTGGAATCTGATAGCATTACATATTCTAGGGCAGGGGTATTAAGCATGTTTTGTTTAAAAGAGCCCTTTTCCAAGGCATGTATAAGTTGGTGTGTATGTCTACCTGATTTGCAATGCTCATAAATTGCTTTAGAGGCTTTTACAAACCCAGCACTGCACACACTGCTGAATCAGAGTCACAGAGACAAAGCACCATGTCCCCTCTGACGCTAAAGCAAATTGTCTCTGCTTTCTCTGCAATGTAAGATTATGTTAAAATAGAAATAGGGGAGGAAATTTTGGTCCCACTGAAGCCAGTGATGGTTTTAGACTTCACTTTGGGGATAGGGGCACAGTTTCACTAAAAACTGAATCTACAGAGTCAGAAAAGCTACCTTTTCTATTTGAGACCACTTGTCCAACACATCACTTGCAAAATTAAAGTACTCAGGTACTTCCTGTTCACAACGACTGATAGCTTCATAATCTGAGAAATTCAAAGGTGCAAAAGTCTTGTGATACTGGTGGAATAATCTGCAGAGTGTCTGGATGCTCCATGGGGATCGCAACACTCGAAATTCAAGTAAAATCTTCATGGCACAAAAGCAGATATATGGGGGCTTTTGAAGACGATAACCATCAGAACTATTTTTTAATGATTATTTCCCTCCTACAAGAGACAGAAAAATCAATAATAGTATTATGATGTGCACATTCCCAGAAGAGCTGCTGGCTCCAAATGGAACAGATGTATACAGAGCAGCAAGTCCACCTCTTTATGACATTTTATCCCACCTCTACTTAGGGGTAAGATAGAGCTCTGGTAACCCTTTTAAGTCTCCTGCTTTTTCATCTGTCCACAGGTTTCTCAGAGAATTCCCCTTGGAGCTGACAATTCCTATTCTGTCCAACCAAAGCAGGGCCTTGAAACTGTGAACAGCTGAATGTTTCAAAAAAAAAAAAAAAAAAAAAAAGAACAAGAACTTGTCAGGACTTGTACCCCTATTCCCATGTTTTAAGCACCACAGCAGTCTTACCCAGCCCTACAAGGCTACTGATGGCAAACACAGATTTGGTTGCAGGATGGATGCCATCTTCTGTTCCTGGTTTTTGCCTCAGAATCCAGGATATAACCATCACACACAACTACGCAAAGACCAGGGTAGTCGCTAGCAAGCAGAGGTGAGGGATCTGTGCATTTAGCCAATATGGCAGAGATGTGCTAAACATCCTTACTGTTGCTTTTGTTGCTACAGCAATAAACGTTAACCAGAAGTATGTTCCACATTGCACCATTTGCTCTGCCTTCCTTTTGTCCAAAGAAAAGATTGTGCCCCCTCCCCCCCCCCGGCATTTACCTTGTACTAGTTGGATAGCAAAGTATCATGAATAACTCAGAGATGGTTTTTCCACATTCTATTATTGATTTGTTTACCGTACTAATGCTTTTGCCACATCTGCATTTGTCCTTAAATATAGAAAGCTGCATTTGGTTTCACAAAATACCATTTGTAGTTGTGTATTACCCTGAAAACACTTTGCAAAAGAGTGAAGTGAATTAGAGCCATATGTAGGGGAACAGGGTGCTCGGATACATTCAGCTTCAGAGACTAAAAGATATAGATGGAGGTTTTTTCTTTTTTCACATGGTCTGCTTATAATATATTGCTTATCTCTATCCTTAACTGGTTATTAAAAAAGCATGATTCCAGAACTCACAGTTAATCAGTGAAATCTTTGTAGAATTGGCTGCCTTTTATTTTTCCCTTAGATCTGAGCCAGCAATTGCAGACTCAGACCTAGAAGATGTTCTTGCAGAAAGAAGCTACTTCTTCAGTCTGCTTGATACAAAATAGAAAAGTATAACTGCTCTCTGTTAGTCCACCCTACTTTATAAAAGTAAGAATCATGTGAGGAAAGAGGAATAAACCACACCATTATAGATTTTTTTTTTTTTTTTTACATTAGCAGAGGGCATCTTTCATTTTTGAGAAGACTAAGTATTTGAACAACTACTAAATAAAAACTGATTTCTCAGGGTGTTTAAATAGGTTGTGCTTACCTGGAGATGTTATTTGTGATTAGGTGAGACTTCTTTCAACTCCTCCTCATGTATCTTGCCTAGTACTTAATCGGCGAGTATTGCCTCCTCCTGGCTCACTGTAGTTCTCTGAGCGGTTGTAGCCCTTCATTAGTATCACACATCATGTTCCGTGGTGGGGATTATTTCACCCCCAAGAGCGCAGATTTCATTTCTCCAATTACCTTCTGAAGAAAGGCACAATCACTGAAAATGTTGAGAGAAGATGGAAAGAGTGCTGAGTATGAACGACTGCATTTCTGGTTCACTGCCTTTTGAGAACAGAAAATCCACCATACATTAATATATAACTCTATTCAGTGGCACCAATGACTTTGGAAATGGCAACAGTGGGGCTTTATTTTCAGATTCTGGAGTTAAACATAGTACGAGGATTGGTATGATAAAGATAGGAATATTTTCATAAGCCTGGTGCCAATAAATATCACCTGTAATATCTGATAGACACTTCTGTGGAGAAAATACATGCAGTTCAGATGTGGGCAGTCAGCTCTGAGGAGGACAATGAAAAATCAAACTATAGAGTCATTGCTATGAAACAGGGCGACAAAGGGATGAGACACAAAATCCATGCTCTGGAAGGCAGCAGCGTGATGCAGGAACTCCAGCTGTTCAGTTATGAGACCCTTGGTTTAGGTGAATGTACTACAGTCATGGTACAGTCTGCTAGTATTGCTACCGCAGGCAATAAGCCCTGCAAGGGGAAAATATTTTTAAACTAAGACCTAAATAAATAAAGGCTATACATATGCATACACATAGACTATATAATATATATAAACTGTATATAAATATAGGTATTTAAAAGATGTGTAGATGGGGCACTTAGGGACATGGCTTAGTGGTGGACTTGGCAGTGTTAGGCTTACAGTTGGACTCGATGATCTTAAAGGTCTTTTCCAACCTAAATGATTCTATGATTCTATATAGAGGCAATAAAGGGTATAATTAAGGATCAGAGTCAGGAAACAGTCAGAGATGCTGCTAGAAACAACAAGCACAGAGAGCAGCCATGGCGGTAATGAACTACGGAGAGGCAGAACCAGGCTGTCAGAGCCCACGTGTGGAATCTCTGCAGGCATCAATGCATGGCCAGTCTTCCAGGAAAACCACTGAATTGCTATGTGTTAGGGGTATCTGAAAGCTTTCAAGTCACTTTTGCAAACTGAATGTAAGCTCTGAAATTGCTCGGAAGTAAACTATCCAATTTGGCATCAGTGTCTTTGCACAAGTCACGTACAATCTCTCTCTCCCCGTCTTCTGTGTCTTGTTGTGGACTCAGAGCCAGCTCCCCTGACCTACTGCTGTAGAGTTCACTGTTCGGAGATGACCCTCCCCAGCTTGGTAAATCACATACGATATTCTGAAAAGGCAAATACTCAAAGGTAAAGTAATTATAGGCTATCTGTCTCTCATTTTAACACATTTTAAAAAGGACATACACCAGACTGCCTGACGTGACACTGTTTACTGATGTTAAGGTGATCTGAAAAGAGAATTACCCCATTTTTCTGATCTCACTGCTATTTAACTGCTTCTACTTTTCTTACCATTTTTCAATCGAGATTGGGAGCAAGGACAACTATGTCTTAAAGTGCCTGGAAGCCCATGTACTCAGTCAGAGAAATTAAAATGGACAGAGCAATGACAACCACATGAAATTCAACCACATGAAATTCCCAGTGAAACCTGGAGAAAAACACAATGCAGTGCTCAGTTCTTTGAATTTACACTTCAGGAGCACATACAGTGAGATTCAGAGCAAGAATGTTTGGGTTGAGGTTTGAGGAACCTCACGCCCCTGTAACAGGGCACAATATCCTCCATCTGCTCTCCCCATGTCAGAAATGACTTCTCCCATTCCTCACTTTACTGTGGCTGTTAAGTGGCTTTTGAGCTGTGTAAGGCACACACACACACAAAGAGCCATTCTGAACACATGGTGTTTCTAGCGTATGTACATGAGAGGGCATTAAACCCGTCGTCAATGCAATGTGGAGAGACTGAAATCAATGAGAGAGTTTGCCTGCAAGTTTGCAAGGCAGCCAGATTTGGCCCTTTTCCCAGGGTAACAGGGTAAATTCCTAAGAGCACTCAGGGGTTTACAGCAACAACTCTAGTGCCATCCCCCTGGCTCCCTGCACCATGTAAATACATTTTGAGACATACAACACAGCTGGTACTGTTCGGAAATGTCATTAACCATTATTCAGTGCAATAATGATGGGCAATACACACACAGATGAGTCAGCCTAATTTGTGCTCGAAGTCCTAGAACAAACAAGTAAGAAGTATGACAACCCCCAAACAGTGAGCGTACTGTAGCAGCCTTGCACCAGCACACATGGAAAAAACCAGTTGACCAGTGATTTTCATGGTGGTAGCAATTAAATCCAGAGAAGTTTCTCATTTGCTCACCAAAATGTAACTACCTGCTCCCAGAAAGCAGAATTCAGAGCAGCTGTTGATGCAAATGTCATAGAGAACCACCCAAGGCAGATGATGCAGTTCTTCTCTGGCATGTCTGTTGCTTACTTCAAGTACAACACTTTAGACAGGAGGAAGCCTAAAGACTTTCTCTGTGGAGTGAATCTCCAAAGGACTGATTAATAAAAAAACCCAAACCACCTCCTTTCAGTCACTTTTGTAATTTCCTTAAAAAATGTAATGCTGTCAGCATGCAAATACTCGAGAGAGTGGGGTTTATTTTCCGTTTGACGTGTAATTTTGCTCCTAAAAAAATAAATTTTCAACCATCCCCCAGTTTCAGTAGTGCAAGCTCAGATCCATTTAGATTGATGTAATCTACATGGATGCAGCATTTTGTGCATTTGTTTTCTCTTTGTTTTTGACCTCAGGCAATTACGTGCCTTGTAGCTGGAAAGCAAAGCAATATCCATTTCAGAGCTTAAGGGTATGAAAGAGGCGAGATCCACCTGCAGAACCCTCCTGGCACAGCCTCTGCTAGGACTTGTGTTTGTTTGCCAGTTAATAACTCAATTAGTTGTCCTAAAAGGTCATCAACAGCTTTACTACACAGCACGTTTGCTGTTTTCCCAGCTCTTGGTACAACAGCAGATGTGCTCATGGGTACTGCATAGTGGGTTTACAGCAGAACCAGGAAATTTTGAGATAAATAACCCTGGGGATTTTTTGTTTCACTGGTGTTTTTGTGCTCCCAGTAAATACAGCCTTGGTCATAGAGTGCAACTACTACTTATATCTTCTGAAGCGAGAATAAAGAGTACACAGGCTGTGCTGTAGCAGCACTATGTGAGGTGCAAGTGCTACAGAGGGGTAACAAGAAATGTGAGATGTGACCTAACAGGGATGATCTAAACCTCTGCTGCACCCATACCCATGTAACTGTGCTTGACTGTTATGGAAATATCTCACAGTCTGAACTGACTACTCAGTCCAGGAAATCCCTGATTATATTTAATCCTGAAACTATATGTGACCCAGCACTGGCTAGAGCTGGAAGTCTGATCATCAACAATTATTAAAAAACATTCTCACAAAATAATATTTGACACATAGTTGCATACTTTGTGGCTTTCAGTGATAACAATGCACATATAAAAATAAATGCAAAAGCTAAAGGCAAGTCTGATTTCTCTTTTATCATTATTTTCAAAACAGTTTCTCCCACATACATTTAAAAGTATAGAGAATATATTGCTTTAGAAACACCTCAAAGCACCAGAACAAAAATTGGTATCTTCTACTCTTATTCAGAAGGTTGTCCAGCACCTCTTAAGACTGATAGGGAACAGGATGCCAGAAGGCAGAAAAGCAGTCCAGGATAAGCTCGTTCTGGTCAGGAGCTCAGCAGCAAAGCTAATCTCTTCCCCACTCTTTGTTCCTTAGTTTCCTCCTTTGGATTTTCCCAGAGATAATCTTTGGTAGCTGTTGAACAAACTCCAACTCATCTTTAAAGAGAAATAACAACAATACTTAGCAGTTTGACACAGCTTCATTCCAAGCTGTGTTCCTTTTTTGTGGCAAGCTTGAGATTTTAAAAGCTACAGGCGCTTTTGAGGATGAAGCAGGCAGGCAGCACATCAGCCCCAGTGCCCAACAAAAAGAACGAGTTACGTTTTAGAGAAACAGAGCTCATCAGCTGGGTGACTCAGAAATTCCTCAAATAAGTAGTGCAGGACAATCACATGCCACTGAATCTGAGCACAACTTGGACTTCAAAGGGAGCAACTAAGGGGCTTTATTTGGTTGCTTGAAACTCTGGCCAGTGAGGCAGAGCTAGGACTCCTGGCCACACACCGAACAGAAATGTTTTCATTCACTTGTTTGTTTCTTCATTTTTTTCCTGGTCAGGTTCAGGTTTTGTACCATTACAAAACTGCACTAACATGTTGGTGAGTCTGACTGACCCAATGTATAGATTGAGAAGTCTGTGACCACCACAGAGAGGAAACCTCCTGAGCGAGACCTTCCCTACTCTAATGAGCAATTTACACCACTAGAACAGGGCTCGGGGGAAATCTAGCCAGATCTGTTTAAAGCCCAACATAGACCAGTACCAAAACCGAAGAATCTGTTCCAGGATTATATTTTTAAGATTGCTTTAAAAACAATTACTTCCCAAGGTCATAATTAGATTATGTTAAAAAACTTATTACTTACATAGAATAAATGGATTACGTGAACAATCTGATTAGTTCACTTCAGACAAAGTGGATTACTTTGCCAAAAAGTACTCACATTTGAAATCTGAATGTGCTTAAAAAGAACCATATTCTGAAATTCTGACCAGATTACATTTTTCAACATGTTTTTAGGATTGCAATTAAAAATCTAATGCTATTTCTAGTTATTCTGCTCAAAAAATGGGATTACGTTTAAAATATCCAACATGTTTTCCCTCTGTTCTGATTGAATCAAGGAGAGAAAAATTAATCTCCCAGAACAACTCAGGAAAAGGGAAGGGAAATTTAAAACATGCATCACGGTTGTTGGAACCCCATGCAGAAACTGAGGGAAGCCAAAGACGGACAGTGAAGTCTCTTCTGAAGACTTCTGTTGGGAGCTGGCACATCATTGCTTAGCCAGGTGGGGTTTATCCTGCTACTCCTGATGAACTATTCATGTTTAACTCTGAATGTGGGTGCCCTGGGGTTCTTTACAACCATTCTAGATACTCTGCTAGTGGAGTTTGATTCCTGCCTCACCTGGGAAGGCTGTAGTACTGTTTACCTCTGCACAGCCCACTGCCACCAGTAATGAAACGTGAAAATCACGCTGAGATTCCCCCAGACCTGCCGTACGCTTTGAGCCTGATAATCTGTGACTAGTGCAAACTGTGATAACTCTGCTGAGGAACTGACAGGCTATTGATTGTTGCCAGCTGAGGCTTTCGCCCACGCTATAATATTCAAACCACCTGTTACTGTAACATCCAAGCATTATCTTTCTCTGTTCAGTTAGTCATTCAAAATGTCTAGAAATACATTTAATATTTTATAACTGTATTTAATTTCTAAAATCTGATTCTTTTGTTTAAAATAATTAAGATAAATTTATGCTCATAGACACAATTTGATTAGGTGAAGGAACATTTCATTTCCCTGTACATAATCACAGTGAAATCTAATACAGGTTCATCTGTAGTTTCAATGTAAGAAGACAACATCAGATCCTATCAGGACAGGCCTATGATGTTCAGCTAAGCAGTGTTTACTTATGTTGTTAGGATGGGGTCAGATTTTCAATGTTACATTTCAAAACCTGATTAAAAGAGGTTCCAGGAGAAAAAAAGCAAAATTCTACTATTCCAAAATACACCTGATTGCATTTGTAATCTGAGTATTAGGTTTGATTAGTGGAGTTTTAATTTTAGGGTGCATTGCCAGGAACCACCTCTGTATTCAGAACTCAGTGATACTTGCCTTTCTCGGGTATTTGTAAGGTGCAGTAACTTTTTTTCACATGCTGAAGAATTAATTTTTCAGGATCATGATATGTTAATTCAGGAGACAGAACAATAAAAGCTTTTACCACCTAAAGGAGAGACCTAGAGGAAGGCAACACTCAGCAATCACTAACTTGGTGAATAATATTCAACAGAAAGACTAAGATGAATAATGCAATTTTCTACAATCAAATTTTTTTCAAGCCAGTGGAAATAAAAGTTTCTGAGCCAGATGCTGGACAGCTTTCTGGTTTTTATCGCTTGTTGAGCTCCACAAACGGGCCTTAAAGCTACTCATAGTGAGCATAGCGGTGTTCCCAGCGGACAGGAATTCTTCACTCATGTCTGGGCAGCCATGTCATGTCCTCACAGTGTTCAAGCAGAGAGGTGACTCAGGTAGGCCACATTTGCTTAATGGCCTTCCTAAGAAGAACAGCTAAGGAACGTTGCTTCAAGGTATCAGATCTCATTGGGATTCAGAAAAGCCATTGCCAGAGTTCCAAATTGGCCTAGGTGCCCCTAATTTTTCTGAAACAAAAAGGAAGTTAGATGCCTCTTCGTCTCCTCAAATGTATTTGAAAATGCTGGTCTACATCTTTATAATGTTAATACAAGCCAAGATTTCCCTCCCAGAAATTTCTCAATACACACATACATTACATGTTTTAGGTAGCTCCTAATATCAACAACGTCCTTACCTCTCCTCTGATGGGGTCTGGGATGCTGACAGCAGCTGTTTCAGCTCCTGCTGGATGGTCTATCAGGGCACTCCCTCTCTACTTCAAGCAGCCCAATGAGATACCTAGAGAGGAAATAAGAATTTGGTATTAAGAAGCAGAGCTGGGCAAATAATTCTGAAATCTTTGGTTCAGTGGTAAACCAAACCCAGTGCTTCTGAGATCAGTTATGACGCCTTCAGAGCTGTGTGAAAAACCCTGGTTTTTGTAAGCTAGGCATACATGTTTGGAGGGAGGCACTTCAAAAGTCACCAGTGAACTGAAAATATTCCCCCAAATGTGTTTGATTCCTTAGTACATATCTAGCATAAAGACACAAAGGTCTTGCTGATTTGATATGCATGGCAAGGTTGCCTTCTTCTCCTGGAGGCAGAATGTTACCATTTTCATCTGTCATGTAAGAAAGCTTGCTCATGAGTAGTTAGGTAATATGCTGCTAAACAGAGAACAGTCCTGCCATGACCTTATCTTATTTCAGATTGAAATAACCAGAATGCTTTACACTCATCAAAGTTCCTGAACATTGTAAGGTGGAACTGCTTTTCCTAATGCACCAGGCTTAATTTGCATCCCCTCATGAGTTGCATGTACAATACCCTGTAAAAGAAAACGGAGTTTATGTGGTTTGTTCTATACAAATGGATAATTTTGTGGCTAACTAAATGATCTACAATTCTAGAAGAAATAAAAGATGTTCATTTAAAAACATGTTTTCTCACTGTGATTTTAAAGTCCACTACTCATTCATCTAATGGTGTAAATCAGCACAGCTGAGAGAAATCGATACAACAGCATTGACCTACATCAGTGAAAGATCCTACTCAGTGGGAAAAATCCTGTTTTCATTCAAAGTAGTGTTCCAGATTAAATCAACTGGGCTTGAAATGATTCTGATTTAGGTTTGCTTTACAGTAATTTGGCTCCATTTACTTCTCAGAAATGTCCTCTGATTTATATTGGTGTGAGCGAAGCAGCAGAGCAGTATTCTTGGCTACACTGTCATTAGTGTCAGCATTCTACTGATATTTCTTGTAGGGGGACAAGCAAGTCCACAAACTTGGATTTATGGGACTGGGAGTTTCTCCTCATCCGAACCACTGAAGTGGCACCATAGAACAGTCTGGTCTGAGTTGAAAATTTTCTCCAGGGAACTTCTACCCTAGACATTTGTAATGATATTTCCACACGATATACACTGTAAGTGAGTGACTGCAAACACACTGATTCGGTCTGGCCGTAACATTCATAGATATCTAACCCCATCTTATTTTTCTACTCTGCCATCACAGCAGGGTGGTTTGACTCCCCTCCACTCATGCAGTATTGCAGGCTCTTGAATTTGTAACTTCATATATGTTGGGAAAAACCCCCAAGAAATAAATGCATTAGAATCACCAAAGGAAAGAATACGATTTGAATCTAGGGTCCAGCTGCATACAAGCAAAAATGGCGATTTTGCAGGTCTCCATCAGGATCCCAGCTCCTGAAATTATCACACTCTGACAGCACACGACACACTCTGTGTGTGATGGGACTAAGGCGGAAAGCTCCAGCCTGCAACGTGGCTCTGGTGGAATGGGTACCGGGTAAGATCATGCTGCAACATCATGTGATAAATAGTGAGTGACAGGAAATGTAGGCAGACTCTGGGTATTAAAAAAAAAGGAGTTCCATTTGCTGTGAACTTGCTGAAACTTCTTGTCGCGGGTACTCCAAAAAGCAAACACCAAGCAAAAATCAAAGAGGTGCTGACACTGTTATTTGGTGGGAACAGAGCATGCCTCAGAATGGTTTACAATAGAGAGGGAGATTTCACTACTCATTGTTAATAAGAAAGAATATGTGGTATTAGAGAGATGTGACTTGCCCTAGATCAATCCATATGTCTGTGGGTGGTACAAAAATGGAATCTATGTTTTTGAATTTCCATTCTACTGAGAGCACTGTCTCCCCTCATGCCTTACATTAACAACCCACTAATGCAACAGCTTTTGCTTTCAATGCCACACTGTGTTTATTCTTACATTTAAAATAGTTGCAGCATCGTACTGTAGCTTGCCATGTGAAAAGATGCATGATCCCTGAATCCATGGAGAAAATGAGTTGAAATAGTCAAATTTTATCCAGCCTGTATCAGACAGACCCCATAGTATATCAGAGGAATTCAAATTCATCCAAAGCTTGGTAATGATGAGAAAAAAATTATGAAGGAAGCATTTAACAGGAACAAGGAATTTACAAATGTGGTTAAGCGGATGTAGACATTGTGAATTTACATAATCCTCTTTCCATTCATTAACAGGCCTGATTCCTTCAGGAATCTCTCAGGAGTGTAGCTTCATGTCACCTAGTAGAAGGGGTTTACCTTTAGTGTCATTTTGCTGCAGATCATAAGCATGGTAAAGGCAAAAAGACTGTGGAAGTATTTAATCTGATTAAGGGAAGCACACAAAGGCCTCTCTGCTTCCTTCAAATTTCTGTTATTTCATTTACTAAGAAAGTAATGCTTTCTATCTAGAACTAGCTAGTCTGATCATCATCATAATAATAATAATAGACAATGAGGCTTAAAGAATCTAGCTGTGGCTTCCTGGCCCCTTACCCAGCAAATAACCTTACCTCTTCACTTGATTGCCTAGGAAGTACCACAGGAAAACAAATACTGATCTTCTTTTATGAAAGCATCATGAAAGGCTGAGATAAACATTTTTGGGAAATGTATCCATATGCTGTATCACCCCCTGGAAGTAAGTGTAAATATTCGAATTAAAGAGGCAAAGTGCGTTACCTTCTCCAATTGAACTAATTTATGAGAAATGTGTGGCACTCACAGCGGCCTTAAAAAGCAGAGGACCATGGTGCTCACAGCCTCCCTTCCTCAAGGGGAACCTGACATGAGAGCACGGAGCCGTGCAGAGCATGGGCTCCTCAGCAGACAGATCCTGCTGCAGCTGGATTTGACCACAACCGAATTTTGTTCACTTTTCTTCTGGCAGAATCTCATTAAACAAACTTCTTGCTCTCATAGGAGATTTCATTTTCTACACTCACTAGAAGCCTGTGAGATTGTGCTTGAAGATAACTTTATTTTGGATTTTAGGACTGTAAAGGAATCCCTTAGGAAACAAGCAGCTGCTGGACTCTGTTGCTCTGCCACAGCTGATGGAAGCTGAGACACTGATGGTGAGTTCTGGTCTGCATCTTAAATCTAACACTTCAATGTGATGGCCAAACTTGGCAAATTACCCCTTCTCTAATTGATCTTTTCAATAATGAATCCTTCCCACAGAGATATGCTCACATCCATTTAATTTATAAATTGTGTTCTTTTTTATTCTTACAGTGCGACTATTAAGACTCAGATCAAGTATTAGCATAATAATTGGTTTGACATCAACCGTCTGAAAAGCCTTATGAATAACTAAAACCAAACTCACCTAATGGCTGCTCTGTTTTTTGTTACAGCTTTATTCCAACTTTTTGTATTGTGGGAAAGGAGGTGAAGTTGTAGATCACTTATAAAATGCTTCTGCTCAATGGACTGGCTAAAGTAACACACGCAAAGTCACAAAAATCACCATCCAGCAAATCTGTAAGATCAAGTTCCAAACGCATTCTGGAAATGTATTAAGGATTTCTAGACATAAAACTAAATATTAACTTTCTTACTAACGCAAGCAGAGCTACTTTGTGTGCCAAAATACATACACACACTATATATGTATACATGCAACATTAAGCATATACTATGAATTTCTACAATTTATGTATGATAGCATCATATATGAAAGGAATTATTTCTCACATACTAAATATAATCTCAATTCTCATTTCATTTACCTCAGAGGGATTGTTAAAGCAAAAGATGGGGGTCTTATCTTCATACCTATTTCAAAATAGTCTTCAGTATAAATACGTGTTGCTTGTGCAATTTAGTAGTCTTATACTATGTCTAACAACATGCCTCACAGTTTAAAAACATGATGAATACTCCCAACCTTGCATTGAGAATTCCACGCCTGGCTAGTGGTTGGAAAACAAGAGACATGCCATCAAAAGAAGGGGACACATACACATGGTTCTCATCCTATCACCAAAAATGTGGATTTTGAATCTTGCTGCAATAAAATTGCTAGTCCCCCATCTGTAACAATGCATTTTCAGGACTTGCACTGCCACTATTCCAAATCAGAAAAAAATTATATGACCACTAAGGGGAAAACATTGAAGAGGACACATGTTCCCTGTCCCCAGCTAAAACTGGAGATTTCTCTCTATTTTATAAAACTTCAAAAGAAAGAAACAAGTCCTCTAAAAGAACTATAATCAGTTATTTTTCTTGTTTGCTGTCTTTAGAACAGCTGTGTTGCCCATTCTAAACACACATAAAACACCAAAAGAAAGGGCTAATTAACTTCTGGAGCATGAGGCTGAAGACCAGAGAGTCTCAAGAACACAACAACTTCCTCCTTATGATCCATTTCTGTTTCCTTGTCATCCAGATACAACAAGGGAGAACATCATTGTCCTTGCAGACGTTAGGCAAAACGTGCAGAGGCACTGGCAGCATGAACACATGGGTGAGGTTGTTTCGCAACCTCATCACAATGTTGCACTTCTGTAACCCCCATAGAGACCATACATACCATGCCCCTTCCATTGGCTTTGGATGAGAGGCTAAACTCTCAGGAAATAATGCATCAAATTATATTTGATACAGAATACCTTTTCTGATGCAGGTATTACCTTTTCTACTGTCTCTGAGAATAACATCAAATTGAAGCTGGGCTGTAAGAGGGATGGAGAGGAGGTCTCAAAGGGAAAGGCTAGTCCATTGAAAATTGTATTTTTTCAGCCAGAATGATACAATCCAGTCAAGCTTCAAACTTCGCGGCTCCAAAGGAAAGCCATGTGCTAGAGATGTATTTTGCTTTCAACTGCTTGTAGCTGCAAGCCCGTGTCTCTGAAATCATTCTACATGGATCAGAGGAAACGTATTGGTGATTCTCTGATCCTTGGCAGAGGAGGAGAATTAAACATACCATCTACCTTGAACACGAGACAGAAAAGTGTACCGAATATCACTGGTAAGAGGTTGCTGCAGCATGGAGCAGAGCACCTCACAGACTACAGCCACAGCACGTGGCATAAATAACCTGGCAGTCTGCTTGACTTTGATCCCAGCCCATTCATGCAAAAAGCTGGGTACAAGAGCACAACAGAAACCCAGTTTCTAAGGTCAGCTAAGCAAGGGATCGCTGTAGGTGACAGTTCTGACATTGAAGCCTGAAGCAATTTATTCTAATGAGCCACACTAGAATTTAGAGTCAAGAGTCACGATCCCACTGAAATCAGTGATAAAATTCTTGTCTTCAGTGTGGTAGTTTCATTCAGACTTTTTCTTTTTTAGGCTCTGAACTCTCCCAACTCTGAATTTAGTTGCTTGATTTTAGGTCCTTAAATTTCGGGGGGGGGGGGGGGGGGGGGGGGGGGGATCAGCCTCCTAATCCTCAGACATTACTGGAGTTTAACTGCCCAAACAGCTAACTGCAGAGACAAGGACAGTTTCCAGGGGCACTGAATTCCAGGTTTGCACACTTGTTTATCATTCCACTTCTTGCGGACTTTTTATTGTTTTGTTCACTTTTTGTTGTTTTTAAACACTTGTTTGTTTGAAACCAAGCACAAAGATTGAGAAGATGTAGAGTCCCTGGAAGGACCAGGAGTACATGGGTTTTAAAGGAAACTGAACTGGGTACAGAAAAGAGCTTGAGGCAGTGACAAGTGACATACCCAAACAAGTGCATTCAAGAAACTAATTAGTTTTATAAACATGTGATCTAATGTTCCTAGAAACCTTAGGAGTGAAATAGCAAAGAGTGTTCTGAAATCTCTGTGAAATACTAAGGAGTATTACAAAAAATGATGCTACTGTCAAAAAAAGAATGAAGTAAACATTGTATTTATTGACAATTGCTTTCATTTCAGCAGTTGCTAGTACAGAAATTGTTTCACTGACATAAGCAAAGCATCTACTCTCAAGAAATAGAATATTTTACTTTCTCAAAATTAGAATTCTCCAAATGTCACTTTACAACTGCAGTACACAGAGAACTCCAGGCAGTGAGACACAGCTGTGAAAGACCTTCTTTCCTGCCTAAAGATGCTATTGTTCTCCAGCAATTTCTTCTTAATGAACAGAAGAGGTCTCCAAGGCTGGAAATGTTTTTGTCAAATAAAGAAAATTCATGCCAGAAAATGAAATCTTCTTTGTGTACACAAAATAAAAAAAAAAAAGAGGATGAACAGTTAAGAACTGTTTGGCCCACTATTGCACGTGCAACTGTAAGAAGTAAGGCTGTGTACACTACAGTACATGCTTCTTCATGAAGCTAAGAGCTAGATGTTAAACAGAGATGCGATCATCCACTCAAGGGAGTTTTTTCACTGGTTTCACCTCTAAGTGGCTGCAGAAATAGACTGATCCTGTTAGCAAGTGTCTACTATGGCAAAGAACCATGGTCTGTTCTACAAATTGGGCCGCCTGCTCAACAGCAAACTTCCTTTTAAAGACCACCAGAAGTGGTACAGGAGTTTTGTCTATTGTGTGTGAAGATCAGAACAGAGGTGAGCAACGAAGCTACTTCTGTATGAGAGAGTATTTGTGGATAAAGAATGGGAGAAGCTGGCACTGCTTATCATCAACACATGTATTAAACAACAAAGGTTTGTGAAGGTCATATGGTGGTATCAATAAAGAGGAGTCTTTCCATCGTCAGTAAATGATAGGAGGGCTGCATTCAGTTTAAACATGCTGCATTTAAGGACAGAGCATTTGAACCACTCAAATCCATGTCTGGCTTTTCTGCAGCTTGGAGCTAGACAATCGATATCAGCAATCTCTCTTCACTTCTCTTGGATGCTATCTAAAAGAGATAGGTCACCAGCCAAATTCTGATGAACCTGTGGACATTCAGAACTAAAATGGAGTTGTATGGTTTGTTCCCTCTCCCAGCAGTGCTCCAGGAACTGAAACCATGGGACTGACATTAGAAGCTTTGCAAGCAGGTGCAAACATCACATCTTGGTGTTACCTATAGTTTTTGATGCTCAGGCATTTCACAAAAATAGATCAGAAGAAGGGCAGTTGTATCGGAGAAATTTAGATAGTGTTAATGAAATGAAAGAAGTTCTGTTAAATTCCAAACAATGCTACATCCGTCCCCACTCTTTGTTTCTTAATTCATTCCTCTTGATCTTCCCAGTGACTGTCTTTGGCAGCTCTTGAACAAATTCCACCTAAATAAAAAAAGACAGAAAACAATGTAGCATGTTCTACAGAGTTGGTTTTCCAAGACTGGCTCTCAGCATATGTGGAAAACTAAGAGGACTCCCATCAGTAAGAACTGCTTGCCTAAAAAATCGAGTCCAAGCCAAATCAAGGCAGCACATTGTGCCACTTGTAAAACAATTTCTTTGGCTGCCTAGATGGCCAAACATCTGTGTAGCTGCCTTCCAGATAACTGAATACTGTAACAGAAGGATGAATACCTAAATGGTATCAGAGGTCAGAGACGAATGACAAAAGGATGTTATTGGCACAAAGTCTTTAATGGTCCTTAGTTCCTACGAGTTCTGCGCAAGTGAACTAAAGCACTGCTAGTAGCTCTTTTCCTGTAGTGCTGGGATTACTCAGAAACACCAAACGTATCCTCCTGGGCTTTCCTCTTATTTATTAACTGTGAGGACTAGTAGATAAAAACTTATTCAGATTCAGTCAGGTACTACCCTAAAGTCACCGGAGAGTGACTGGTTGAAGATTAAATACAAAATGGAGAATTATGATTGTGAGCCTGACTTAGAACATGCAGATCTAACTAGGATATCATACGAAGCCTAGAAATTTTTGAGAGGTTTAAACACACACTTTACTCAAATACATGAAAAACAATGTAAACTAACGTTATTTAGGAAAGATTTTCTGGAGCCAGTGCTCTAGCTGAATCTTTACCACTGTCTTTTTCAGGCGAATCATGAAAATCCAAATAGTATTTCTCCTGAGATTTATGAAAGGGTGCCCGGGTTTAAAGTTTCTCCTCGGAAGCATTCACCTTTCTAGGGTATTTATACGGAGCAGTAGTTTTCTTGACATGCTCCTGCAAGTCACAGATTAAGCTCTCCATGTCACTGGATGAAAAGGTGGGGGACAGGACCACAAATGCTTTCACAACCTGTAAGGTAAGGTCAACAAAAGTGATCTGACACCATCCATTTTTAAGAGCTGATATACAGGTTACCAGTGAGCAGTACTGGTCGAAGTCATGACATGCAAAAGGGAAGAACAGAGAAGCCAGTGCAATATAAGAAATAGTTGTGCCCAGCTTCCGCACATGTATGTGCAGAAGGAAAAGTTGAATGCAGAGTTTTCCTGCCCTCATTACAAAGCAAGAGCATTTGCTCTATCCTCTCAGCGTGGGTCAAGAAGGAGGAGTAATAAGAGGTGTCTCTGCAGAGTTCTCCCTGAAGCTGAGGGACATTGTGTTTCTCTCCAAAATTTACACTGAGGACAGTAGGCCCGTATCATCTTTCTCCATATGTGTAGCCCAATTTTAATGCTAGAGCAGTTATAGTATAACTTTGTCTACACAAAGACAGCCAGAAAAGACAATTTCAGTGTATAGACAAGTGCTTAACAACAAGGGGAAAGTAAACATCACCGTAATGTTCTCCACAGAGAAGACCCTCTTGGGATGAAAGGAAACTAAGAAGAGCAGAGACATGTAAATGGGAAGGCATTTTGCCTGTCACCCCAAGTAGGATTATCCATGATGACATGACTGCCTTAGAGCTGTACATTATTCAGTAAAGTAGGAACCACTTTATATAGTTCTATATCTAAACAAATATATTGATTCCCCCACCACTGTTCAGCATCATTACCTCTCCTCTGAGGGGATCAGGGCTGCTGACGACAGCTGTTTCTGCTACTGCTGGGTGCTCTATCAGGGCACTCTCTACTTCAAACGGCCCAATGCGATATCTAGGTAAGGAAAGAAAGATGCAGGATTTGGTTTTATGAACTGGAAAACCAGTATCAAATGTTTTTTAATTGTCATATTGAAGAAAAAAACCCAACCAAACGAAACCAACAACCAACTATAGAAACTTAAGGCAGAATGGGAAAGTTGGCTGTGTTAGAAGGTAGGAGCATTTCATGGTGGTTATGTGGTAGAGGGCTGCTGGGGCTGTGGATACCTCTCCATCTCTCCCCTTTCCTTATGGCTCCTAAGCTGGGGCTCCATCCCACCCTGGTAACTGGGGTCTGCAGTACCAGCTGATGCCACGTTATGGTATCACATCATACAATATCAAATTGTTTCATTTCAACGTGTTAAAAATAATATGTTTCAATGCTCTTTGATTCTGATAGAGATGTCCTTCAATTTTAGTCAAAAACCAAACTAGATTAAAATCCCTCCTCTGCCAGTGGAAGTCTTCACTCTTTGTTAAAACACATGAGATGTTGCAGGGGAAACGGATACAGAGATGCCACTGACATCACCAAGATGATACTGCAGATCTATGAAAAGCTAACAATAAAAGCAACTATTCCTAAGTCAAGAGGTCAACACATTCATCACAGGACTATCACGTCAGAAGCTCACTAGAAACACAACATTAAGATTATACAATGGCAGATTTAGAAAGGAAGCATGCAAACTGACCCTGAAGAAATGATGATGTCATCGTCTCTTCCAATAAACTGAAAATATCCATCTTCATCCATAGTCCCTCTGTCTCCAGTGACATAAAAATCCCCACGTTCACTTTCTGCAGTTTTCTTAGGGTTATCCTCAAAGTGGTTTACAAACAGTAGTTTAGATTTTGAGCATGCATTAGCTATACATTACGCTATAATGCACATAATGCTAAATGCATTGGAACTTAATTTTTCAGTCACGGATGTTCAAGAATTGTACTGATGTTGCTGTAACATACAATAAAATAGGTTTAAAAACCAAAAACTTTTTGATTCTTTAAAAAAAAATTAACTCAATCTTGAGCAAATTCTTCTCTTCCCTTTTCTAACATCTACCAATCCAAACAAACAAATTACTCTGGTAATAAATAATAAACTGGTGAAAAATGTTCAGCCTTTTGAACCACTACGCAATTGGAGAGATCTGGGGGAGATTGGTGGTGGTGAGGAATAAAATAAAGTCCTTACTACATATTCAGAGAATAAACCAAGGGGTCTTATAGGTTTGCTTCTGACAGCAATTTCCCCCTGTTGTCCTGGAGGCAGAATATTAGCATTTTTGTCTACGATCTAGAATGAAAAACAACACGTATTTTAGTCCAATGGGAAAAAACCCCAAACCCAACCAAACAAAACCTCCTATGAAAGAATCTAAAGAGCAGCCAACAAACCTGCACATCATAAAGGGGAGCTGCCTTCCCCATTGATCCAGGTTTAATCTTCATTCCTTTAAAAACAGAGCAGATTATTCCCTGTAAAAATCAAAATCAAAACAAAGTTTTCCAATAGAAAACAGCTATATTCACATTCAATTCATTAAATGTATTGTCTAGAATAATTCTAAAGTAAGGAAGTAAGATTCATAGGATCCTATATGTCAGTGCTGTATGGTACAGATAAACAAAATCAAGAAACTCCCTGAAAGAATCCTGTTCCATTATCAGCAAAGAATTCATGCCCTCTGCTAACCAGTCTTCTTCCTTAGATTCAAACTCTGCCCTCTTGCCTGTCACTGTCACTTGGAATTTGCTTAAGGACATTTATGGAAATATTGGAGTGCATCTCCTCCCAACAGTTCATGTTTCTGGCAGGTTCTGTGAGGAGAGCCATCAAGGGGTGTTCTTTCAGAAGTTATCAGGGGAGGAGATTACTGAAACATTCACAGAAACCTGAAGGAAGAAACAGGCTACGTTCTTTGAAAACAATCATTAAAACATCGTAAAGCAAAAAGGAATTACAAAGATTTAATAGAATATTGACCCTACAGATGTACCGTTTCAGTCTGGCCATATACTTCATGGATGTCCAGCCCAGTCTTGCTTTTCCACTGCTCCATGACTTCTGGGTTCAGCGGCTCCCCTCCACTCATGCAGTGCTTCAGGTTCATGAATTTGTAGCTTCACAGGAAGTTAAAAAACAAGAGAGGCACCACTTAAGTCTATTGTGCAAGACAAGGAGCATATAACTATAAACAAATAATACTGGACAACTGTTTACTGGGAGAGTTAGTCCCATGAAGTGGGGAAATCAGAGGAATCCTGATCCTTCGGCTCCTGATACAGCAAGGATAGCAGTCTGTGCTCAACACTATATACATGAGTAGTAGTAGTAGTCAGAGTCAAACACGAAAACACATGAAAAATAAAGTAACATTTTTGCTGAAGTCAGCTGGGGTTTAAGGACATGCCTATAACTAAGCACAGAGTGATTTGCTGAGCCAGGGCCCTGATTGCTGACCCTCTGCAACAGCCCAAGTGAGAAAGTGCAAGACGGGAGGAAGGAACAGTGGCAGGCAGTAAGAACCGGAGCCGGGGATGACGTACAACTGCCACAAGTCGCTCCCTCACTTATGTTGACACTGACTTTCTAGGATGACAGTCCTTTCCAAAGCACGGACAATTAATGTGGTAATTGAAAATTATGATAAAGAATTTAACAGGCACTCAGTTTCACACCCTCAGGGATTTGCTGACAAGTTCAGTAGTGAAAGTCTCAAATTTCTGAGTGAAAACATCAAGTTTCTCTATGTATGATCATAAAACTCAGCAAAACTCACAACTTTTCTATGACGGTCTTTTCATGAAGGATACTTTAAACTAAATTGCTACCCTGTTTTGGGTCAAGCAGCTAGATATGGGAGATCACTAAAGTTTAGCTGGGTAAATTAAACATTAGTAAATAATTTCTCGACCTACCTGGAGAAATCATTTTGCACCAGCATGCGGAACAATGTTGGAGCACCAACCAGTGCGTCAATAGGGAATCTGCAGAGAGTCTAGTGCGTTAAACAACAAGATGGACAGATGAAGCTCAGACAAAAAACTGCCTTGTGGATGTACAGTGAACAGGTGATATAGGGGGCAAATGTAGCTCTCCTTTCTACGTAAAAGCACCATATGCTCTCTGTTGGGTAAGAAACCCTCCTACGGTTGGTGTAATATGCAGAGATTCACAGTATATTTGATTGGATAAAATCCCATGCTAACATGTCTACATGGCACCCAGACCGCACAGCCTGGAGCATGGGCAGAACAATCCTGTCTCTGTCTACATTATAGGGAAGTTTTCACTTTCATCTCAGCCAGTGTGGGCAGAGAAACACTTCAGTTTCAGTCTGCATTAATACCAGCTGATATTACTTCCACAGTCACTAGAACAAAAGACAAGCAATTAGTGCTGCTTTTGGATGATTTTCATTCACATGCTCACCAGCTATGAGCAAAATGTATGAATGAATCGCAGGTTCGGCCCCTTCTGTGTACATTAAAAATGCAAATAGGGGCTTTACGCAATGGATACAGCATCTCGAACACAACTATGGACACAACCCTTGTGGAATCTATGGATGCTGTTAAGAATTATTTTTTTGCACCCTTTCTGCAGACATCTCCATGAGTTTTTCCTTACATTTAGGATGGCTGCTGATTCAATCTGTGGGAGCTTATGTATAAAGATGCATGATCCAAAAACCCAGGGATCAAAAACAGATGCCAGTGAAGCTAGTATCCATCCTGTGTCTGCTGTGCTCCATATCACATCTGAGGGAGTCAAATCCAACCAGTACCTGATAGAGCAATAAAAAAAAAAAAAAAAAGAACAAAAAGATAATGAAAAGGTTTTGCTTAAAAAAATCCCACCCCAAACAAAAAAACACAACAAGCCCAAGATTTCTAACAAGACACATGGGCACTGGGCACTCTGAATAAGTTAATTTTATGAGCTAGCTCTAGGATGAAAGGGCACCTAACTGTATGTTTGCATAAATATATATATACACACATATATGTATATCATACATATATGATGTCAGTCATAACATAGGATAGAGTAAGGGAAAGAGAGAAGTCTGAATTTCAATAAAGTGACTTTTCACTAGGTAGGAAGATAGGTCTGAAGCAGCAGCATTCGTGGATGCTGTGTTGGGCACCAAGTATTTCAGTTCTAAGGCTGCTGAGGGACCAGGGTGATCTGTGCAACCAACATAAACTCTGCCTCTGCTCATCTACATGTCACAAAGCTTTTTGCAGCCCAAACAGCATGGTATCTCTTGGTTCTTTGTGCTAAAGTATTCCCAGCTGATGGCTGTCCTTTGAACCACTCTAAAGAAAGGGTAAGAGATATTCATTGAAAAACGGAAACATTGGAGGTGATCCTACTCCCCTAGAAAGCTGCTGGAGTTTCTAGTCTGATTTCAGAGGGAGAAGGACTGGGGCCGTACATTGGTATTTCTTATTCAGTAATTTTTCATCAGTGCTGCTATGCAGTTTCAATTATCCCATGTTCAACCAGGCTCAAACCTTTCATACCTTTCACTTAAAAGGGGCCTGAAACCAAGACTACCCTGGGAATGTTCAGTCATCTTTGGAGAACCTGTGGTTCCACTGGTGAAGAAGATACTCATTGAGTCTTGAATCCTTGTTTTGACGCAGGAATGGTCAGCAGATTGGTTTCTTTAAAACAGAGAATGCAATCGTGATTTCAACAGTTACTTTACACAGGCTTCAGAATGTAATGAAGTATTGCATATTGCAGAACTCCTACCCCAAATAAACTTCACAGAAGCTTTTCTCCAAATTAGACTAAAATAATGTGGAGTTACACTTTGCTCAAAGACAGAGTCCCCTTAAGAACAGGATAGAAACTTCCCAGAACAAGACTACTGTTAGTAAACACCTCTGATGTGGATCAGTGATCAAGCAATCATGATTAACACCTCAATGTTGGCATTTGATGAGTATTTGTAGTCGATGAATACTTTAAATGAGCACTTGTGGAGAACAGCCCTGCTTTCTGTACTGTCACTAACTCATACTCACTTGTACAGGTCAGTGAAGTTCAGCCATCCCTCCCTATTGCCTTTGGACACGATTAGCTTGGTTTTCAGAAACTGACACTCAGATGCCACTGAGTCCACGGCAGGAGCCAGTGTGTCATCGGTAATGATGCACGTGGCCTTTGATGCCTGGAGTCGATATAATATGTCTTTGGCTGATAACTGGGATATTCCTGGAATTAAGACAATTCCTGGAAGAGCAATAAAGTTAGTTTGGGATGGCATTTTTTACATCTGATTATTTTCTGAGAACCTAAACTATTAACTATTCCCAAACTGACCTCTGAGATGAATTTGCCCTGGCATTCCCAAGTGAAACAGTTACAGTGGAGTAATGCAGCTGCTTATGCTCTCCTGTAAGGAATGAAATGTGGACCTGTCTGGTGAATTTCATGGCTCTTCCCTGCCTTCTGTCATCTCCATGCCTGCTGCACAGGCCACCTGTCCTACAGCACCTAGTGCAAATCCTTCAGGACTGCCTGCATAATTGGTAGCTAGACCACTCACTAGATTATTACATTGCTTTTCCTTTATAAACCATATAAATTCTTGATCCTCTCAACCTATTTGCATTAACCAGTTTTACCAGTCTCAGATACGCTCACTCACCTGCTCGCATGCAAGCCACATTCACCAGCCACCATTCTGGGACTCGTGGCAGGATCACAACAATTCTGTCCCCCTTCTGCAGTCCACATACTATAGTAAGCACATTGGCCACTTTCCGAGACAGGAACCCCAGTTCCTCAAAGCTCCACTTCACTTCTTCTCCTTTTCCATTTGTCCACCAAAAGGCAGGGTTTGATGGCCTCTTTCCAGCCTACACAACACAGGGATTCAAAACCAAAACATTTTCTTCTAAAAGACCGTGAAATAATAATGCACAAATATCTGCAAATTATGGAAGATCTGAGTATTTCACAACTGGCACATAAGCTATTATTTTTTGCTTGTCCTTAATGGATCGAGATTTGCTATGGATCAATCTCAGATATTCCCAATAAACTCTCCTTTTCTGAACCTGAAATGTTTACCAGCCCAACTGCCTCCAGACTCAAGTCCTAGCCTGGATCCTATTTCAGTTTAAGCCTTATGCTGAGCATTAATGCTCCTACAAAATAACAGATGATGTGAAGTACTTCAAATAATACTCTTGATATTCTGGATGGAGATGTGGAATACTATTAAACAGAGCAGCACAGGCAAAGGACAAAATAAAACAACAGGACAACACGGTATCCCAGGACTCTTTCTAGTCTGATTGTTCAGGAAGAGGGGAGTTAAGTGGTCTCTAACTACAGGGCATCCAGACAAATGCAGAATCCACTTCGGAGCAAGGCAATTAAACATTTATGGGATAATTTTACCTAGCATGCAATGTTATTGTTATGTTACCTGTACTTTTATGATGTGAGTATCTAATATTATAGTGTGCAGAAGGAATAAGCACAGCCATTCTGAGGTTAAATCAAAGTCAAAAGGAACTTACCATTGCTTTTTCTGCCTACATAGGGAGCATCAAGGGTCAGAGATACTTTTAAAATAAAGCGAGAAAGAATGAGATTTTATATAATTTCCTAATGTAAATTGGTTTGGGCAACTGATTTTTTTTTTTAATAAAGAAAAAAACCCTCCAACTTATTTCAAATGAAATTTCAAATGAAAGTGTCTCCGTCTGCACAACAAAAGATCATCTACCTTTTCAATCTCAGACCATTTGTCCAGTACATCACTTGCAAAGTTAAAGTACTTCGGTATTTCCTGTTCGCCCCGCCTGACGGACTCGTACTGTGAATATACATCAGAGGCAAGCAGTCTGGGGTGTCCATGAAAAGACCTATTAGGAGGCTTCAGAGTCCACAAGGATCTTAGAACTGGTAATTTAAACGACAACTTCATGGCAGAAGATGATACACGTAGATGCTGTAGACTATATAAGAAAATTAGCAGAATTGTTGCTACAAATCCTGTAACAGAAAAAAAGAAGAAAAAGAAAATAATCTTGAGATTATCCAAAGACAATTCAGTTATGAATTGATGAGTTATTAGTTGAAGTCACTTGGGTTAGTCACAGCCAAACTGATGTTTTTAAGAGTTCAATTAAATGTCAAGTTCCCCATCCTGCTTTCTTGTATTTTTTACCACTAGCTTTTTAAGGACTTAATGTACTGTAATGATCTGGCATCTGGTCTGTAGCTCAGCTGATCCTTATAGATTCTTGATGTGTTCTTTGGGGCTACTAATTGCCCACAACTCTCCTTGGTCAAACACAACATCAGATGTTGTTTGCCTGATAAGGAGGTTACTGGTTCTTACACCAAAGCATTCAATAGCTGATTCTCTATTCCTTTTCCTTCACATGGAACTGAAGGATGTTTCCAGGCTACTTGCATCAAGATTCTCACTGCTTTAGCTTGAACAACTGCTGACTGATTTATCCATTCACCACACACATCCCAAGAACCTTCACTTCAGTAATCCCTTATGTAGGTCCCCAAATTTGATTTAGACACTCCTACATTTGCTTGCTGTAAATGCTCTCTTCCATCTGTACACACCATAATGAACCTAAAAGCTCTGAAGTCCAATTACTTTCTTCTTTTCCTTGGCTACTCTTCTTTTCTTTCTCTCTTTTTATATTATTATTATTTTCAGCAGTCTAGAAGATTGCTTCAGAACTGTGCTCAACTATAAAAAATTTTAATGCTATTTAGAGACTTGCATGTGAAGATTATGAAACATGATAAAAAAACAGGCTCATGTCTGAAAGAGTCCGCAGTCAGAGCAGGAGCCAGTGGAGTCCTGGAGGCCTATGATGATTCTAAAACCTGGGTCCATCTATTGATTTTCCTTTTTCAACCACTAAACACAAGTACAAGGTTAGGTGAGTGACTATTGAAATACAGGTTAATTTTCTTTTCTGTTCTTACAAAGGATGAAGCTATCCACAAACTAGGAACAAAATTATAGGTAAACTCTTGATTAAATTCTTTTCCATGTGGAATTTCTGTGGCCTGAGCGAAGCTGCAAAGTTTTGCCCTTTGTCCCAGGCTTTTAAGTTCGTTCTGTATTCATTTACCTCTTGTCTCGTGTCTTTGACTGTAACCACTTATCCTTACATCTCTGATGGATCTCAGTTTTAGTCAAATTTTATGCCCCAAGAAAAAGTAACTTATTGAACAGTGGAATTATTTCCTTACTCCTTAGCAGGAACTGTTACAGTAATATTTAATCTGCCTGTAATATTAATCAAGCGAATGAACTCAAATACCTAGAATTTGCACAACTTAATCTTTTCAGTGATATCTGACAGCATAAAAAATCTGGATGCAGATTTTCCCCCAGAACAGATATTTTGTCAAAACCAACAGTAATTCACAATATTCTCCATGCTACCTGGAGACTGTGGTAGAGAAACACTGACCAGCTGTAAAGAATCCTATAGGATATCATTTGCTTCTGAGAAAGAATCACAGGACATGGATATAAAATTAAGTGTTATTATGTCCTTAAGTGCCACCCACTTCGGAATCAGGATTATAGAGAAGAAACATTTAGATGGTACTTACATTTTAAATCAAAACTCTATTAACAGTACCCAGTGGAAAAAATTAATCTAAAAAGGTTCTACTGGTGAAAAATGGTCCTTTAAATATCCCCTAAATATGTTGATAGAAAATGGATGTTAATAAAGGGGTTTTATGTCATATTCTGGGATATACACTCATTTTTATTGTTTTTTCTTAAGGAAACAACTGTCAGTAAAAATATCTAAGATTTTTGTTAAATGTAACCTTTCTTTGAGGTTGTGACCTCCACTGTTAATGCTAAACACCAATGGATGCATTTTCATTCCTTTAACAGAAAAGCCTAACCATTTTGATTATTCTTTTTAATAACACAATAAGATATTTCTCATTTCTTAGTCTGCTCTAATTCTATGATTTAGCTATAACCTACAGATTTCAGAGCACCGCAATGACAAAATCTACACAATAGCCTGTAAAGAAAAGAGGAGAGAAAGTTCAGGAATAGTATTCAAGATTGGAAATGATATTCAAGACTGGCAAGATGAAAAACATTTTAAATCCAGGTTTCCCTAGTGGTCTACAAAAATGTCTGCCAAGTTTTGCTGTGAGAGCCTTCGACAGTTTTTTAGCACTTTTTCACCTGCAAACTTAGAGGTGAAAATGAAGTAAGAAAATTCAGGAAAAGACTCAGTAATGGCAAAGTCCTCTGAACTGCTGCAAGAATCATAAATTATTTTCCTGATTTAGTACCACCTGCTTCTTCTCAATGATCAGCAACACTAGGAATTCAGACAAACAACGTTTTCCTGACCTGTTTGCTGTGGACAATATAGATTGAGAGCTGGCTGGGGTAGATCCTCTTCAGTTGGTTCATTCAGATTTCAGGACATGTGTTTTCCAAACGAAGCGCTGTAAAGATTAGCCTTTATCTGGAGATGTGAAATCTGGATGCTCTGTCAAAAAGGACTTGGAGTGAAACCCTTTCTACTTCGTCATTTGCTTCTTTTGAAGAAATGAGAACAGAACATAGCACAAAACACACCAGGCAGCACAATTCTTTCTGTGCAGTAAACCTTTTTCTTGTAATGATTTACACTGTTGTTAATTGTGCATAATTTGCACCTTAACCTAAAGCACTTTGTATCTTCTCTTTCCCCCCACTTTAACCATTTAAGTAGATCACAAATTCATCAAGACAAAGAAGTAGTTAAAGAATGTGTCTTTCTCTTTGCACTCAGAAAGAATTTGGGAATAGTTTTTGAAGACAGAATATCACTTCATTGCTGACACCCACTACAGGACAAAGATTTTTTTTTTATTAATTTCTCATTTATTTGTAATTATCAAAATGTTGTAGTTACACTTTTTTTTTTAAAGGAAGCTGTTTATATTAATTCCAGTTAAAAAAAAATTGAACCTTTGTAAGCTCCCAGATCCCTTCTCTCTCCCATTCCTCATTCTTAATTACTTGCACCTTCTCCCTTCTGAAAATCTGTAGGTCGATGGTAAAAGTGGTTCTAATACCACACATCCTCAAGCCGTATGAGTGTTATCTCCTTTTTTTTCCATAGCTTGTTTTTCCATATGTTCTAGTGCTGGGGTCATGACCACGTGCCAAGTGGGATGTGCTATGGCTGGTACGGATGATAGAAATTTTCTCTCCTCAGTTTCCAGATCATGTTATGCTCTTCCCCACTCTTTGTTCCTTGGAACCTTTCTCTGGATTTTCCCAGTAGCCGTCTTTGGCAGATCCTGAACAAACTCCACCTGAAAGGCAAAAATGCTCACTTTTAGCCAAATACATTCTGATTAATCTCCCAGGTGCAAGGAAAGACGCACTTTTATTATGGCTGGGGTAAAAAGATGGGAAGCTGCACAGCTCGGGGCTGGGATGGTGAAATTCCTTACTACACATTTTAGCTGACTGCACAGGCAGTACTTGCAGGGACAAGTACCACAATCCTGAAGAGACGAGTGCTTCAGCTGTCAGGACAGGGAGTTACTGGTGTCTTTCCTGGTTGCAAGAGATGGATTCCAACCCCTCTGATGCCAGCAGGAATTTCCCCTTTGCTTTGGCTGAGAGTCTGAACAGAGCTCAAGGGAGGAACTGGTAAGAGCTGACTGAATGCCTTGCCCATTTGAGTCGCTGAAAAACCCTAGTATTTCATGAAAGGAAGACTGGACCCTGATAAAGGTAAGTTACATTACCATCTCCTCCCTTTGGGCCCTTCTTAGCACCTATAGTGAACCCAAGGCTATAGCTGCCACAGGCCCTGTAATTTACTTTTATTTTATTTTACTTAACTATGGTTGGAGTGTTTGTCAGAATGCAGTTGAAAAGAAGCCAAGGCAGGACAAAAACTGTTCAATTTTTGATACAATTAGAAGACCTGTCTTTTTGTGGTGTACTTACCTTCCTCGGATACTTGTAAGGTGCAGTCACCTTCTTGACATGTTGCTGAAGCTCATGAGTTAATTTTTCCAGATCTTGTGATACAAAAGCAGGAGCTAAAACAATGAAGGCTTTCACTACCTGTGCCACAAATGTTAAGTGACTCCATTAGCTTCCAAACATGGGAATAAAGGGATACACATTTGTTGCCAAAACTGAGTATCAAAATTCAGAAATGCAAAAATTTGAGTTTTTTCTTTAATTTCCCTTTTCATTGGCTGTTCATTACAGAATGCAATGTTATGAAGGACATTCTGCAGCATAGGATTTTTTGCTATTTTTCCACTTTTTTTTCTTCTTAACTTTATACACGACTCTAAACTTTCAAAAGTTGTAGAACAGAAAAAAGACAGCTGAAAAATCTCACCCTGGGGCTCAAAGAAATGTTGCGAAGTTGAAAAATATACAAAGAAAATTAAACACTGTAGATATCATTGCCACCATGAGCTTAGTGACAAGAAGAGAAATAATCCGAATTCTGTTTCTTAGACAAAAAGATGCCACAGTAAGTCTGAAGAGCCAAATGTTTTTTCCACATCAAACCCTGCAAACAAGGAAGTAATTCTGAAATTCTAAGATCTGTCAAGGTATGGTTTTAAATTTTTTTTAACCCATTTTAATTTCAAAAATCCGCAACATTTAATTCCAAGGAAGCCTAGTACATATAGGGAACTTGATGCTTAGAATAAAGTGCATTTCTTTCTATATCTTTTTTTTTTTTTTTTTTTTTCTTTTTACCTCCCCTCGAATTGGATCAGGACTGCTGACAACAGCTGACTCTGAGACTGCAGGGTGTTGTATTAATGCACTTTTGACTTCAAATGGGCCAATACGATACCTAGGAGAAAATCAGATATGACAGCCGTAACAAGCTACCCATTCAATTGGTCTTTCTAGATTGAATTTTAACAGGCAAATGAGCAAATCTAAAGGCAACTGACTTACCCAGAAGAATTAATTATATCGTCAGCTCTTCCAACAAACCAGACGTATCCTTCTTCATCCATAATTCCTCTGTCCCCAGTGACATAAAAATTTACACACACAGAGGCAGCAGTTTTCTCTGGATTATCCTGAAAATAACCAAACATTTCAAAATATGTATGCGATTGTTAGTGAAATGTAATGCATTTACTTTGCAGTGGTGCTAAAAATGATACGAAAAATTTTTAAGTTGTTCTCAAAATGAGTATGTTCAATACTATTTTATGTCTTCAATTACAAAACCCAGAGCTGTGTTAATTAGCAGTTTTGTGGTGGAAATATGTGAGAGGAGGAAAAGAGCATTTGTGTATATATGGATTTATGTTCTAGGGAAAAAAGGCCATGCTCTATCAAAATGCCCATCCATCACAGCAAATTACTAAAATGTATAACCCACTCTCTTCAGAGAAACGATTTATCATCGCAGGGGGTTGCCATAATAGCATCCTGTCAATGGAAACTTTTTACCCCTTACCTTCAAGACCAAAACACAAATGAGGTGATCTACAGGAAAAATTTCATTATCTACATTGATCTATCGGGTCTAGATTACACAGGAAAAACACCTTGACAACAGAAGACATAATGAAAAATTGAAGTAATAGTACTGAACCAAAAGAAGTTTTTTATCACATAGTGAGCAATTACTTTGTGCAAGTTGTTGTTTGAGGACGCTACAAATATCCAAATATTATGGGGGTTCAGAAGACAATTAAACACAAAAATAGGTTCCCCAAAGCTTATTCAACATGATAGTTCAAATGCAGTGGAGAATATATTTGCCTGATTCTAGTGTTTTCTTAAGTATGTACTACAATGCGGCACCACCACAGATGGAATACTAGCTTAGATGGACTTTCGACCCGAACCAAAATGGCTATTCTTCTGACATGTTTTTTTAAGTCTGTTCCGGTTTCAGTGGGTAGAGCATTCCCATTCGAATAGTAATGTTAGATTACGTATGCCACTACCACAAAGCCACACAATCATCCACACTTGAGGGTTTTGTGCTGTAGCTTATCTTTGCGCTGTTGATCTTGTGCACATCTTCTGCGTGACAGGCAACTGTACAAAGGTTTTCTCTGACACTAGAGATATGTGCATGCTGGAATGCGTAACTTTTAAAGATTTAAAAGTGGGTCTGTGGGTACCTCTGACAGTGGTATGAGGGAATAAGATACTTGTGCTCTTTGGAAAGCCTCCTTGAGCTTCTCATGTATTAGAGTAGCCTTTATGGGCTTCCTTCATTAATCCTTAACCAAGGATAGGAGTGGAATAGAAGGGAAAGGAGTGATGCACTGAACATGAAGCTCATGCCAACTGCAAGGTACAGGTCTGGAACAAGGTACCCCCTGGTTCCCATTGCATCTTGAAGTTATACTCTGCCAGTCAATCTGTTCCTGGAATAGCAGGACAATGTACTGATCAGGCTCAAAGCCCTCAAGCAACCTAGTGAGACCTTATGAAGATCCTCAAAGAAATTCTGCTCCTTGAATAAGTCAACGGGACTTTGTCCTGGATCTCTCTTGAGCTTCTCAGCAGGCACAGATAGACCAGACTCACCAAGTACTCAGAGAACAGACAGAATGGTCGCATCAGTTGAACTCGGACAGCAATGTTGCCTTCTTCTCCTGCAGGTAGAATAGCCCCATGGTCATCTATGATCTGCAGAAAGGACATATCATTATTGCTTTGATAGCTCAGTGAAATACCTGTTATAGCACATTGCAGGACAGAGAAGGGACACAGACAGCATTCCCTCACTCTTGTACCCACAACTGCAGCTGAGCTCAGATGTGACATATCAACATACCTGCACATCATAAGGGGGAACAGCTTTTCCCACAGAGCCAGGTTTAATTTCTATTCCTTTCATATTGGCACATATTGTCACCTGCATAATAGATTTTTTTTTTTTAAATTTGTGCAACATCTTGTAGACTTTATTATTGTTTGCATTAGGCACGACACTTCTTCATGACTATGTCGTGACAAGGGCTGAATCAGGACTAAAGCACTGTGGTTCTCAAGCACATCAGAGAGCGGTTGAGAGGCATTTCAGGTCAGCCTTGTGAATGAGGTTGCTTGTGCTCAGTCTGAGCCAGTGGGTTCTTCTGCAAACACTTGAATTTGCAAGACAGCAGATGTGAAATTATTACAGATCTTATTTCAATAATGGGACAATTAATTTGGGACCATATCAAGGGTAAGAGGAGAGAATGCCTGAAATCTGACTCTTAATAGCTTCGTTAATGTTCACTTACAGAGAAGTCTGGGATGTGAACTGATTTAATATTTTTCATTAAAACCTCGGACAGGCCAAGTTGATACCCAGAGCAAATTATTTTTTTTAGTTTTGCCTTTTAAGTAAAGATGATGAAGGGATCTGCTACAAGTTATTTGATCTGAGGTAATCTCTGGCATGGTTTTTGCGGAGGGCTGAACTCTGTAGTCATAGTATTTCCTATAAACATTAAAATATGCAGCTAGTTGATTTTGGAACTATATAATCATAATTATATATGGCCTCTTTTTAAAAAAGTTCATTTAAATGATTCTCACCTTTTCCATTGATTTATCAAGCACATTGTGCCTCTAGTATTGTTACCTTTGAAAGGGCATACTGCAAGAATTAATGCAAACATACTGTTTCAGTCTGGCCATAACCTTCATAGATATCCAGCCCTGTCTGGATTTTCCACTTTGCCATCACTTCAGGATTGAGTGGTTCCCCTCCAGATACAGTGTTTCAGACTCATGAACTTGTATCTTGAGAGGAATAGCAAATGAAATAAGAAATAATTTTCTTAACTTCTGAAAAGAGCGGTGAATGGTCTTAACTGAGCAGCCTCCCTCAACTTTCAAAGTAAGTATGCCTAAAACTTCACAAGCTACTTCAGAAATGACAATAATCATCCTGTTACACAGTCGTGGATTGGACTCCTAGATTGCTTGTGTTACCACTGAGAATAACGTGGTTTATCTCTGTGTCACTGGAAATAGGTTTTTTTTGCTGGAAAAAGCAAAAAGGACACCTTCCAAGGTGTTTTCTTGGGAGACCTGACAAGAAAGGGGAAATCTGAACAAGCACATCAGATGTTTGTGGAAAGCTGAGTTATGTGCCGACATCCAAGTGTCATATAAGACACTGAGAATTTTCTAGAGTAAAAGGAAGGCTGAATAGGAACGCAGAGCCTGAGCTCTCTGCTAAACCAGGGTTGGCTTTTGTCAGGATAAAAGACCTATGTGAGAAGAGTAAGTACCTTACTGAAGATGTGAAAACTCCTTACAAATCACACTGACTACTTCTCATAAGCTGAGTATTTTATAGTGTAACAAACTGGTGGGAACAGCTGCCAAATAACTCTCAGCATGTGAAAGTCCTCTAACTGCTAACTTCATTCTCAAGCGCACAGGAACAACTCCACTGTACTCTAGTAATTCCCTGATCCAGTGCTGCCTGAAACTTTGACTTAAATTTAACTGTGAACCTCAGTTCAGAGGAATTGACAACTTAAAAAAAATCTCACTTGTTTCCTCTGTGCTGTCTTTTCAAAGACCCATTCCTGAAGCATGAATGGCCTAAGGTGTGGCTACTTATTCTCAAATTTCAGAACATAGCTTTCTTTTCTGAGAAACTAGAAAAGAAACTTTTTTGCTAACTAGATTTCCTTTAATTGAAAAAAATTAAGCAACATAAGGAACTAAACAGCCAGAGCTGTCACAGCATTATATCCCAGCCTCTCTCTATCCCTGCAACAGACAGCCATGCAGTACCTGCTCAGATCATGTTGGACCAGCATGCGGTAGACAGTGGGAGCAGTGCAAAAGACAGTGATTGGATATCTTGAGAGAGTCTAGAAAAAAAGAAAGTTATTTTGTTGAAGAGAAAATGTAATGGTGGGTCTGACCTTGTAAATGTGCAGGTGATTAACACAACTTATGTGCTCAAATGTCTGCAAAACGAAAATGATAAAAATGCAACGTGCATTCAACACAGAGAATGACTATGGATTAGCGACTATGAATCCTGACTGCGGAGTGGCCGTACCGGTCAGTCCCACTGCTGTAGAAAATATAGTACTTTCTGTCCAACAAAAATCACTCATGTAAATGAATGACCACTGAGAGTAGCAGTTCCAGTTAAGATTGTTTTCTGCTTCCCAAGGTGACTGTGTCCCAGGCTCAAGACTAAGTGACAATAGTGAACTAGACCAAAGCTTTTCTGATTTTATTCTTGGGAAAGTCTGGGTCTCCTCTCCACACAAGAGGTCAATGTTGAGAACAGGCCAGCTAACGGGTTTTGCAAAATGGCAGAGAGGAGGAATAGGCATTCTGGCAACTCACTGAAA